>CM066988.1:70919168-75856668 GCA_033977485.1 Hydrangea macrophylla | reverse complement strand
ATATTGTGGGATTAGACGTTAACATATTTGAGTACGTTGCTAGATCAGACGTTTTTCCTATTTTTGGATTTTGATTTCCAATTGAATGCTTTAATTCCATTGCTAAAATGAAAATTTCTTGTTGACTTGCGTCATTTGAGCTTTACACTTTCAGTCCTTTGCCATGAAAGCATGGTCGCAATTTGTAATAATCGAATCATTGATTACTCTTTCTCAGGTCTTGAGGATGGAAATATCCTGTTTGGGTCAGTGGAAGGTACTTTTGTTGTAAAATAACTTGATGCTAAATCTTCATTGTATTTTGTCAAGTGATTTAAATTTTCATTCAAGTTACAGTTGTATTTTCGTTCATTTGTTGGCTTCTAGCATGATATATGCATATGCATAGATTTTTATGTGTAGAGATCGATACGTACATGTACACTATCATTCTTACATTTTCCATCCGTAGACACTCACTTCATAACCTCTATTGTTGGTCTTCTATACAAAAATATCAAATTCACATGGGGAACATGATAGTTATTAGGAGATAGAAACTTAACTTATCGGACAATGGAAAATAGGGACTTAAAACTTAAACCTCCCATAACCAAAAAAATGAAATCGTGTTGATTTTCTGTCAAGTTGATATGCAAAATTCTTAAACACTTTCTTTTCTTTTCTTTTCTTTCTTTCTTTCTTTTTTCTTTTTTTGTTTCACTCTGCCAAACACATTCATTTGGGGTATAGGGTCACTTATGAACCACGAAAACTATTTTTTTGCCTTCACAAACAGTCCCTAAATTAAATTGTCACTCCATGACATTTTGCACATTTTTGTAATTTTGTATTCAAAATTAACACAGTCTAATTGTTCAAGTGTGCAGCTTAAATGGTGGGCTGAAGATGTTCGAGATTACGAGGTCTTGAGAAGGGAACTCCCTGACGACAGCGAAGTTGCTGATCATGAATCAGTAAATGCATCTACTTTCTGAGCAACAAAATGGAGGTCTGGTTATGATTAATCCATGTTGTCACCGTTATAGGATTGTTTGGTTTTGAGCTTCCTAAAGTTGTATTTTTTGCTGCTATAATGTGTTTGTATCAGGTTTGGTCATTGGTGGGGAGATTTGATCAGCCACAGAAGTACAAGCCCTTTGTAAGCAGGTACGTCGTGGAGGGTGATCTTAAGATTGGGAGTGATAGAGAGGTGAATGTCAAATCAAGGCTTCTGGCCACAACCAGCACTGAGAGGATAGAACTGCTTGATGATGACAAGCACATCCTCGGCATCAGGATCGTTGGTGGTGATCACAGGCTGAAGGTATCATTTTTCTTACTTTTTTATGATACTTCTTAATCTTATTTAGTTATGAGAAAGGTAATGGGACTTGAAGGTATATATCTTAAACAATGACTGCTTAATTCTAGGATGATCTTAAATAAACTTTGATACCCTCTATTTTCCTCAAATTTTCATTTTTGGCCCTTTATCATAAATTTTGTCACTAAAAGCCTTTAATTTCGTACCTAATGCAGCATTTGATGAGACCATAATGTCCATTCTATTGTGTGAAGAAATGGATACACTTTGAAGTGGATTGGTATATGTTCAGTTGTGAACACATATTTCTGTCCGTTCAGATTAGATGAATGTAATTATATACATGCCATTAAAATAGGATCTAGTATCCTGGTTGCTGCACCGCGATAATAATAGCGACAGTTTTGTAGACGTTGCTAAAGCCCTCTTGGGAACATTTCCTTTCCACTACAGAAATTACAACCAGTTTGGTAGCTAAACTTGCCAAGGCTCATATGGATTCTGAGTCATATATCTGTATCACTCTTACAAGAAGGAAATCTTTAAAGCCGCCCCCTTAGATATTTATAGAATACTATTGTTTTCTTATGAACATGGAATGCTTGTACAGAATAAAATTTAGAGTTAATATATCATTATGAAGATGGTGCATCTAATTTCATAGGACATGGTAGAACCACAGAAGTGGCCATGTCATTAACACTTTTTTTTTTCATTTCCTTCTTAGAATTGTAAACTAGCATCCTTAAATGTATGGATATTTCCCCTCAGGTGAAGGCAATTAAGCATATTCTCTCTCTTCTATGGGAATTAAAGATTGTGCTCTCTCTTCCTATCAACATTTTAGTTAGTTGGTAGGGAAAATCACAACTCAGATCATACCATGATTTGGGGACAAGTCAACTATGCATCAATGTTCAACCAGTTTTTATGAAGTTTTTAATTATTCAAAAAATTAATTAAAATATTACGATGTAATTAATCACTTGAGTGGCTCTTAAATGTGATTATTTTCTGAAGCCAAGATGCTAGATAGTTATAGATTCTTTTGAGAATGTTAGTAGAAGATAAATAAAATTCAGACTACTTGATTGTTTTACTTTGTTATTCTCTCAGTTTCCCACTTCTAGGAAAGCAAAACTGCGAGCTTAAAGGAGATAGAAGCTCCAGACAGTCCACACATCTCAACCATGGGAATAATTCTCTCTTTGTTAATTACACTAATCTGTCATGAAATTCTCTCTTTGGTGTTTTGTTCACAATGAGTTATCTTGTTGATTCCATCCTGGTGACTTGATTGCTTTCAGAGCGAGGAAATCAAACTCATGGTCGAAAGGGATGGTTTTGCAAAAGGAATCGTTTTCAGCTAATTCACCTCAATCTTGGATCCGATACACTATTCCCTCCAGAAGGTGAATGAACCATTTGGGTTGTAGTACTCTATTTGAAATCATAGCATTACTCATCTTTTAAACCTTAGTGTTGTTTGAAAGCATAGCATTACTCGTCTTTTAAACATTTTACCTTGTTTCCATGTATATACTTTAACGGTTGTATATATGTTACCCATGGTCTTCACCACCAATGTCAATGGCTGGATCATCGTATAGGAGACTAACACAGCCTCTTTACTGATGTTCATAGAGCTAAGCTACTCAATTTAGGTAATTTTAATTTGTTCTACAAAACCCGCATGATAAATTATATCTATTACAAAAAGCTTTTATTTTCCTACTAATTCTCTCTTCCCTTCTCGACCATTTTACCCAAGAACATGAAATTGGTGTCTGTGTTAATAAGGAAAAGAAACTTCTACTTCTGGGTTAATAAGGTAATTATGTGATAGGTTTCAAATATTTTTTATTCAGAAAAAAAAGAAAACATGTAGCTTTCTGCTCTTACTGTCCTCATCATTTTTTCTCTGCCACTTTTTGCAACTTTCTTATGCTATTTTACCATGTCATAGTAGAAACCAAAAGGTAACAACTTTAACAAGTGATGCATTGGTGAAGAAAATATAGAAGATAATGTTCTCTAGAAGGTAACAGCACATCTGCACAGCAGCCCACGTACAAAGTACACAGCACACCACACCCACAGCGGCCCATGTGCACAGCACAGCAGCCCACGCGCACAGCTCACTTGCATACACGCACGGTAGCGCACAGCACGCGTGCAATGCACATACGCACAGCATGTACACATGCAGTTGATTTTAAACAGAGAAGTCTTATTTTGTATCTATCTATTTGATTGGTGTGTTGTTCCCATATCGGTACTTCCTCTAACCTATTCTTAGATTACGTTCTGCAACTTTGTGCAGTTTGGATTGGACCTTTATTGCTGATTAGGAATTTAGTCTGATTGTTGCTAATGCTTTCATTTGACTGCTGAATTGCTGCCCCCTCTGCTTTGGTCTGCTTTATAACACATGCTGCCTCGTTACATGGTGGCAGTAGTTTTGTAGTTGGAGTATTGTGAGCGTCTGCATTTTTTCTTTGGTAATTTTGGGAGCTATGGAATGGTTTGTCATGGGGGTGATCTCTCTTGATGTTTCGTTGTAGTTCTTTGTGGGGAGTTTGTATTTTTTTTGGCCTTTTGGCTACATTAATATATGTCGTGAAGTGCACGTGCAAAGCAGCACACGTGCACAGCACACAGCACACGTGCAATGCACACAAGCACAGCAGTGCACAACAAGCGCACAGAACACGTGCAATGAACACAACACACATCACGCGCACAGGCACACACGCCCGGCAACGCACAGCACGCGCACATGCACATCACGATTAATTATTCTTCACTTTTTTAAATTGCTCTTCCTTCTCATTTTGAATGAAATTCCATGTACTAACCCTTTTATTTCCTGGACTCTATTGCCTTATCTATTTATGTAGGTCTAAAATTGTGAAGTCAGTTTTTTTCAACAAGGAATCAAGGTAATAAGGTATGATTTCCTTGATCCCTCAATTTAATTGACCATTTGCTCTTTTTATCTTGGAATGTGAAGTATAGTACTTTGTTGAGTTTGGATGATGCTATGCTTCCCAAATACTTTGTTGAGTTTGAATGAAAAGATGTTGGGATTGATTCTTCTTCAGTTCCTTAAGTGTCTAGAATCAGCCCCTAGTTAAATGATAGACTCTAGTTTTGCGTATGTAATGAAAAATTTCCATTCATAGAAATTACAAAAAAAAATTACAAAACTACCTTAGACTTATCAAATTTTACTAAAGTGACTTTGGATTTACTTTGGCTCTTAATTTAATGATCTATTGTGAAGTGGGCATGTAATACATGAATTTGATTATTTTATCATGAATCATGATTGAGCTAAAGTCTGGGAACGATGTGGATATATTAATTTAGAATGCTTTGCAAAAGTTATCTTAATGTCCAGAAATAATGGATATAAAATATGTATTTGCTTTGCAAAAGTTATCCAAAGTGTTTGGTAGATGCCCTTATAATGAGTAGGAGTCAGTGCCTATCTAGAATTACTCGTAAACTAGATTTCCGTCAAACCACGATCTTTGCACCAACAAATATTCTTTTTATATATATTTACCCTTAGGTTGCTTGATAGTACATTTAGGCTTGGACGTTCATGGATATAGTGAAGAAAAGAATAAGGAAAATATTGAGAAAAACACTTATTTGACACTCTTCAAATGAGCTCATGTCTTCAATTTCATGAACAAACCCTTCATTGCTTGATAAAAAATGAAAAGCCTCTACCTTCTTTGTTGTAATTATTAGAGAATCAACAATACTTGATTGGTGAACAATTAGTTTTTTTTTCCAAAAGCTATCACTAGTACATCTCTAAGAATATAAAGTCAATGTGAAACATGAAGCTATGTCAAAACCAACCAAAATCCAGTTACTTGACATGCCTATTACCCTTTCCTCTAGAACTTGTCTTGAAGTTTATGAAGCAGAACTATGGCATTCTTCTGTTATAGGTTATAAACAAATTTGCTTTGTTAATACAACCTGAGAGTAATTAGAACATTAGTAGTGCTCTAAATAAATTAGTTAAGGAGGACAACCTTCTAGGTACTATACTTGATCAGACACCACTTCTCAGTTGTATGCACTGATTTTTGCAGTGTGTCATTTTAGTGATTGTAACAGATTGTCTTTCAGGTTGAGTTAGTAACAATCAACCTCCCCTTCCTTTAAATAAAAAAAACATACTTTTCCCCCTTTAATTCTAGAATTTCTCATTGATTTTAACTTTTCTTCAGGCATTGAAAGCTGCTGGCCAAATATGGCTACTCTTGAACTTCGATTCACAAGAGGACATAGCCTACCCAAACGACCCCAAAGTACCTATCAAGGTTGATGACAACCCGAAGCAGCTTTTCTAGGGAATCGAATTGCCACGTGATATGATTGATATTGAGAAAGATCTCCAGAAGAACGGGATGAAGCCTGCCACCAACACCGCAAAGAGGAGAGTGATGGCTCAGGTTCAGGGTATGGACTCCAAGCCCAAGACCAAGAAGAAGAAGCATGATATCAGCAAAAGGACCAAGTTGACCAATGCCCATTTATAGATTGGGTTATGCAAAATCGCAGTTATACTGCGATTTATATTAACGCTTCTTTGGCAGAGTCGTCCCTTTTGACCATGTCCACATTTTCTGTACCAGGGTGATGAATCTGGGGATAAACGGTGTTTTGAATTCATATACGTTATTCTACTTAATGTGTGTGGAAGTTACATTGGGGTCATATTTCTGCTTCAAATTGTGAGAGTTGGGATTCTTAGAACCCTTAATTTTAATGAGCCATTGATTTAACATTTGTATATGTATAAACTATTTTCTAAAGTGCAATTTTCGGTATCGAATGTTATTGATACCTAAAAGGTAAGATGTAGTAGAAATTGTTGCATTTACAATTATTCATCCCCTCAACATTCAGAGAGGTGACAAATAAGTAGATAGTCAAGCAATTTGTCACGGTTTAGTGTAGTGACAAAATTAAAATTATTGTCACTGTCATTGTCACCGCTAAGAGTAGTGACAAAATTAAACTTATTGTCACCAACATTGTCACTGCTCAGGTTGGTGACAAAAATAAAATTATTGTCACCGCCTAGAGCAGTGACAAATATAAAGTGATTGTCACGGTTACTAGCGGTGACAAAGGGAAGGAAATTACCCCTTTAAGGGGTCCTCAAATGGGCAGTGACAAACAAAATTGTCACGGCATTGAGCAGTGAAATTTTTTTTTTGTCACCCCCGGAACTGTCACGGTCAGGAGCAGTGACAAAGGCCCTTTGTCACCTCCTAGAGCAGTGACAAATCGGCCATTCTGGTGCAGTGCACAGCATGAGGAAATGAAAGAAATCTAGAGTGGAATCCCAAACGTTAAAAAAAAAAAAAAAAAAAAAAAAAAGAGAGAGAGAGGGTAAAACCCTCCTAAAAGAGGGACAACTGACAAAGCGAAAGAGTCAAGGGCACGTTCTCCCTTGCAAAAGGCATTGGCGGCTAAGGTTTTTTGTAATACCTTGAATTTCTGGAGAATATTAATAAATAAAATTTCGTTCTATAAACTTATATAAACTTTTTCTTTCTTTTGGTGATTGGTTACTAATCAATTGACAAGTTTCCCAATCGATTGCCTCTTTTCAGATACCAATCAATTGACATTATACCAATCGATTGCCATTATATCGACTAAAAGTTATGACGTAGCAGCATACCAATCGATTGCCATCTATTCCAATCGATTGCCTTTAAATATCTGTTACCAATCGATTGCCATCATTACCAATTGATTGACATAAGCTAAGATAAGTTTTCTTCTTTGCTTGAGCTTTAAAAGTGTGGCACTCTCACAACTCTATATATATGAGAGTATTCTTGGCCTTGGGGCTGTTTTCAGACCATTGAGAGAGAGAGAGAGAGAGGCACATCTTGTGAGTATATATATATATTCAAACACACATATATCTATATATATACACCCACCCACATACACACACACTCACTGCCCTTGGCAGGAGAAGAAGAGAAGAGGAGAATACGGAAAAGAGAAAGAAGAAGAGATAGAGAAGAAAGAGAGAGCTGGACAGAGGAGAAGAGAAAGAGAAAGAAGAGAGAGAGAGAGAGGTTTTAGTTTTGAGAAAACACAAGCCAAACACACCCTTGGCGATTGGTCCCTATATATGAAGTTTATGCAAGTTATTATGAAGCTTAGATGTAGAAAATGCATGAGTATTACGTTTATACATGTTGTTTTATTAATCTGCTTGTGAAGACGAAGTGCCAACCGATTGGCATAATTACCAATTGATTGCCATCAGTCTAGACCCAATCGACTGGATAGAATTTCAATCGATTGACATCCCAATCAATTGCCAATGTTAGCAATCGATTGACATTGTTTTCGACTCAATCGATTGCTAGTTTCCTTAATCGTTTGTTATGATTTTTATCCCAATCGATTGGACCTTATCCCAATCGATTGGTATTGGCAGTACATGGATTTCTTTGCCTATTTATTATATTAAGGGTCCGATTGTTCCTTTCTCGATTCGTGCTTCCGTTATGCGATTCTGGGTTAATCAGGGATAATGTGACAACAAAGATAAAGTATTATTAAGAATAATGAATTAATGTGACGACGTGGGCGACATGTTGATTTCCAGTATGAGTTTGATATCCGTTTCTTTTAATTAGAGTAGTCAGGCCACATTGGGAATCGTCATGATTCAATCTTAGTACGAAATTTAGATAACTTTTGATAAGTTCTTGGGAATTGTACGTAAGTGGACGTTTGGTCATATGATGCCCTTAACGAGCGGTGGATGGGTTATATCTTTAACGAGCAGTGGCCGGGACCAAGTAGTTCAGAGATAGTCCGGTGATCTTTGTATATCCTTCACGAGTGGTGGACGGGTTATGTCTTTAACGAGCGGTGGATGGGAGATCACTAGCAAGATATCGGTGAGTTATGGTAATAAAATGATATGTCGTGCTCGAGGCGTTGTATCCATGAATTTTGGTGGATTGAGAATATGTACTCTATGTTCTTAACTATGGTCAACAAGAGCAGTGGTGTATCCAAGAATGTTACAATTAGATCAGGGTGATAAGAGTCAGTAGGTCTTGGTAATAAAAACGTGGGTTTGAATTACGCAGGGTTGAATAAAGGAAATATATTACTTAATAGAGCTACATCTTATAACTTTCATAAGCTTGTTTTACCTAAGATAATTGGTACCTTGTTAGTTTATGCTCACTCAGCTTTCAGTAAGCTGACAGTCTTTATTGCCTGGATCTTTGTCACGCCCCGACGTAGCATAATACAGGAAAGTATTTAATTTCCTTTATGGACTCGTAGGTCATGACAAATGAGTAAGACCAATTATCCCTACAACAAATAACTTAAACAACATTTCTAAAGGAAATGATACTAATAAACATAAGCTCTGAAATTAAAACTTACTAAACTATTACATAAGTCCAGGTTTTAGGCACAAAACACCCTTATTCAAATGCCTAAAACTAGTTTATTACAACCCGAAATTAAAAAGACATGGGAAATATAAAGCAGCCTCCTGGAAAGTCCCATGCCTCTAACTAGCATAGTCAAAATACCCTGGCTGCTCCTGACCCTGAAAAGCTGGACATAGAGTCCAGGACGCATTAACGCCGTCAGCTTATGAAAGCTGGTGAGCAAAATAAACAAGTGCTCGCAATGTATATATATAAACAAATAAACAACAGTGCAATTTAATTTTAAAAGCAATAGATTCAAGGTTCCAATTCCAACATAAGTCACGGGGGAATAAAGTAAGCAATAAATATGCGACCGTGCATGAACAATGTAACATCTCATCTTTCTGACTCTTTTCTCTCAACAAAACTCGACTCAACCAAACCATTACCTCAGATACCAGGAATAATATCCGATTGATATCTAAGTCGTACACAACACTGTCGCCTCCAATACCAGAAATAATATCCGATCGATATTGAGGTTACACACCACGTTATCGCCTCAGATACCAGGAATAATATCCGATCGATATCTGGGTCGATCACGACCAACCATCGCTTCGGATACCAGGAATAATATCCGATCGATATCCGAAACGTGCGCCTTAGATACCAGGAATAATATCCAATCGGTATCTAAGTCGTACACAACACTGTCACCTCCAATACCAGGAATAATATCCGATCGATATTGAGGTCGCACACCACGCTATCGCCTCAGATACCAGGAATAATATCCGATCGATATCTGGGTCGATCACGACCAACCATCGCTTCGGATACCAGGAATAATATCCGATCGATATCCGAAACGCGCGCCTTAGATACCAGGAATAATATCCGATCGATATCTAAGTCGTACACAACACTGTCGCCTCCAATACCAGGAATAATATCCGTTCGATATTGAGGTCGCACACCAGACCGCCACTCTTTACTCTTTTCACGCTTTCTCACACACATGTATGTTGACACAACCTCGACCCTAATATGTATGTCAATGTTCACAGTTTGTAGTGACAGTTATTAATCTCAAAGCTGGATATTCTATCAACTTAGATCTCGGCCTTAATCGTTCTTATAAGTCCAATTTCTAACAGTGAGCCTTTAAAATAGTATATTTGTCAAACAGTTCTTTAAAAACTTTCAAAACCTTTTCCAAACAGTCCCTTATACAAAATGCAAAAACTGCTCAAAAATGCCCAGGTCGCACGAGCGAAGGGGGATGGGTCGCGCGCGCGATTAGGCCATTTTCATAAATTCTTTTAAAATTTCCTTTCTGCCCAAAACAACGCAGGCCGCGCGAGCGGGTCGCGCACGCGAGTTGTTGCAGAAACTTCATCTTCTTCGTTTTTTCCCTGTTTTCAATTTTCCAAACTGTTATATACGCATTTTCAAATTCTGTTTCAACCATATCATGCCATATATGGATTTCTCTGGTTTTCTGTGTAGATTACGAATATGTGATCAATTTAAACTAAAACGGATTGTATCTCTCGATTCTTGCGATTAAAGTTAGAGTGACAAAACTTTAATTCAACGATACGTCACCATATGAGTGAATTAACCCGTAGGATTTGAACTGTAGCTTATTGGGACTAAGATCTTTCATTCCCAATTCACGGATTTCATTTTGGTTAAGTTTCATAAAACTCCAACTTTCAAGCTTTAATGGTGTATCTATATATACACACATATACACACAAATATACACTGAAATACACTTATATAAACATGGTGAGTGAGTTTAAATTACTCACAGAGGGTGATTAGACTGAGAATTCGAGACCGATAATTTCCGCCGTCGATTCTGTCATTCGAATTCTCCTCCGTTATTGAATTATATATATATATGTATGTATTTGTATGTGTATCTATATATATAATTCTGAAAATGTGTGTGTGTGTTGTTCTTGAGAGAGTAGAGAGAGTTTGACTGTGAGAGAGTTTAGAGTGATATATACATATATATAATCTGAGAAATATTTAGGCTCCAAGCAATCAACGGGTTTCGCCCTGTGTGGTTGAGCTCACGTGCTCCCACACCCCAAACGCAGTATAAATACAGCCTTAAAACAACAACTAGTATTTTACGGTTGAAATAAAAATACTGAAAATTATATTAATGTAGGAATTAAATCCCGGGTTGTACAAAAGTATAGATCTAGTTTTCAAATCCTAATAAAGTAATTTTCTATATTTATGGAAATTACAGTTTGACCCCAAACAAATATTTATAAATTAAAATAAAATATTTATTTATTAATAAAAATAAAAAATACAGGGTGTTACATTCTACCCACCTTAATAGAGATTTCGCCCCGAAATCTACGCTAACTGATCCTGAAACAACTCGGGGTATCTAGTCCTCATGTCTGACTCTAACTCCCATGACGCTTCTCCCTCGTCATGATGCCTCCACTGAACCTTAACCAAAGGAACGTCTCTTCTTCTCAGCCTCTTGATACTCTGGTCAAGAATCCTCACAGGTCTATCCATGTAGACAACATTCTGACTCGTCTCAATATCATCAAAATTAACCACTTGTGAAGGGTCCCATATGTATTTCATTAACATACTAACATGGAACACGTTATGTCACGCCCCGGAGTAAGCCAAAAATAGGGAAAATAAAATTTTTCCTTTATGGGTCCGTAGACACGTGACTAGTTTATTAACCGTCCTGTCCTTCTAACTCCGCACCGTGCAATCATAAGGGAAAATGCTAGAGCATAAGCATGATCTACACTTATCAGAGTATAAATACAGCAGCGGAAATTAAACAAGGGTTACAATAACTTCAATCTTAATACAGAGGCCATACTAAATAATTTACATAATCTTAAAACTTGAGAAACTGTCTATCAGGTCTTGGGCAAGGCTTTATTCTCCTTGGCTCCACGGTACTGCATCCTGAACTCTTCTATCTATCTCCAAACCTGCAACACTCTGGGCATACGAATGCCCAGGGCGTAACATGTTGTCAGCCTTGGAACAAGGCTGAGTGAGAGTCTCAACCGCACAAAAATCAATAAATACAGAATATCTCTCAACTCACGTCATAGTTTAATACTTTAAGGTATGGTTAATCTCTTATCAAAAGACGCATTCTCACCACGGGCATAGCAGAGGTCTCAATAAAACAGATAAACAGATAATCATAACATCATAGAATACATTCTCCTTATTATATCCTCGTGCGTGCAAATGCATGACCAATGTGACTTACTCCCAACTCTTTTTAAAGACATTTGCTTTTCAAAACAGATACTTTTCAAAACCATTTCATTTTAAAACCAAAACTCTCCAACACCAAATCATTTCGAACTAAGCTCTTTTTGCTCATCAATTCAATCTCATCATTCACTTTCTCTTTCTCATCCACTTGACAACACGCGGTATATCAAGGATGACAACATGCTATCTCAACCAATTCATACTCATTCCCTTGATAGGCCACCGGACGTCTTCACGGCGCACACTATCTGTAAACGATGAAACTGGCACATGGGACGTCTTCAATTATGTGTATACTCTCACCGGTCATCTACACGGCTGAGAAGTATATTAGAGCACTAGCCGGACGTCTTCAACGATACTTGGGACGTCTTCAACCACGTATGCACATCACCAGACGTCTTCAACGACGAACGGCGCGCTAGGAACCCTAACCGTTCATGTCCACCCTGCTCGTCAGCCGTTGATCCATAGGATCCAGAAATTGCATCTCTTTTACGTTCACATCTCATCTCATTCACATTCTCATCAAACACCTCTCTTTTTCAGACAATGCATGCTAACATATGTCATGAAATGCAAGTGAGTCCACTACCGATACCCATATGCATAACTACTTTCATTCTCTTTATTATTATCATAGCATGCATATTTATTCCAGTCAACAACATCGTAAATTGTGCATTTAACAATTTGCAGCAGAAACGTAACATATAGAGCATGGATCACATAACATGGATTTGATACCGATAAGCATATAGATAAAACCCTTGACATGCTCACGTATGCGATAGCACTATCATAACATGCTTTGCATAGTCTTACAATTATTGGAAATACACGTGACATCATAAATCAACATATCACTTATACAAAATATCATACAGGTAGCTTTTAAACATCTTATATTAATCTTATTAGGATTAGAGTGAGGTTAGGAAACTCACCTCGAGTCGATGATCCTCGAAAAGCAGCTAATCGACAAGTTCTACAACAATAAACGGAATAAACAGTAATAAAGAGTGAGTGCAACTCCAGGGGCAAAATGGTAATTTTACCAAATGAAGTCATAAACCTCAAGGTAGTGATCTACGTGTCATTCTAAGTCCAACGCCATTGACTAGACTCAAATCAGAGTCCGTCGCGTTTTACGAGGTAATATGTAGGGCTTATGTCACACCCGTTCCAAAAATTTATAGTTTTATCATGCATAATTGTAAATTGAGAGGTTATCAATGTTAATTGATAATGGTGGATTGAGGTTGACTGTGAGTCAACGGTAAGGTGTCAATGAGAACACAGGAACATGGCAGTTCATATTGCATAATCATGAGTAAATGACATTTATGTGATTTAAATGTTATTTGACTTTATCTGATATTTGTTGAATAGTAATTATACATGTGTAGTATAATTCTGGTAATTTGGATATGATAGTATCATTTTGAGAACTGTGGTGAGAACGTGAGAGATGCGTTAATTAAAAAGGTAGGTTGTGTAGAGATTTCACAGAATATAGTTTTCGGACGTTATTTTGGACCCAAACGAAACCTAGTCGAAAACTTTTGAAATTTATAGTTTTCACTCGTAAAGTTATAAAATGGACGTGTGCGAAGTTTCGAGATCTAACTAGAAGTTTGAGAAACTTACGGGGAGGTAAACGTGATTTCCACAAAGTTTGCCTATATATAGATGAGTATGAGATTCATTCTCATCCAAACTTTCCATAAATATCTAGAGAGAGGAGAGAGAAGGGAGATTTGGAGCCAACGGGCTTTGCGACGCCGATCGACGACCGTTCGTCCGTCAGATTTTCTCCAGATTTCAGATTTGAACTCGTGGAGGTAAGATCTACGTTTTGATACCACTTAGGTCATGTTTGGTCAAGTTTTGTAAAAATCTTAATTTTGGACTTTTGGGAAAAACAGGTATAAACTTGTAGGAATCGTACCAAATTCAAAATCCGACGTTTATTTAGCCTCCTAGTCGATCCTTCAAAGTTTGGGGGAAATCGCACGAGGTATGAAGTTCTAACTTGTGAAATATAGGGAAATACATGTTTTATATTTCGACGACAAAATTGTGATCCGGGCGAAATCCATGTGTTAATTGTAGGCCCGTTAATTATGCACGCGCTAAATTGTGAAAAGCATGTCTAAATTTATGCGAGCACGTTAAGTTGTCTATGTGGGTCAAAGGGGAGTCTTATACAATTTCATGCCGGAGTAAGCTTCTCGATGTTTGAGAATTTAGTAGCGACGGCTACTGTGCATGGTTGATAGACTTGGACTTGCCATGGCACTTGTGGATACAATGGTTGATAGACTTGGACTTGCCATTGGTATCGCGGTTTAAGGCTTGGACTTGCCGCTACCGGATGAATGCGTATTTTTCTTCCTAGAGACTATTGTATGATTTATGAGATTAAAGCATGATTTGTCATATATTGCATATGTTAGAACTTGTACGCTCAGCATATAGCTGAGCAGTGGAGATGTACTCCATTGCAGGTAAGAAGAAGGAGAAAAAGAAGCGCGATGAGTGAGGCCGATGAACGCCGGGGATAACACTTGTATATGTTTTTGTTTTAAATCCTAAACTTGTGTAAGGATTGGTAATATGTTGTAATGGAACCATAGATTAGTCCTGCAGTACTGTAATCGTGTAATTGAATGTCTGTAGTTATGTTTTAATGCGTTAAAATCAGTGGTGGTCGTGATTGTTATTGGTATTGAGTAGTAGGACTTGTAAATTTCAGCACAGGGCTGCCAGCAGAGGAGCAGTCGACTGGACCCCCTGATCAGTCGACTGGATCTCGTGTATGTGAGATACTGTAAGTGAATATCAGAGAAGCAGTCGACTGGACCCCTTGGGCAGTCGACTGAACACTGTTTAGTTTAGCTACTGCTTCCTTTGATTGAAAAGCAGTCGACTGGATCCCCAGAGCAGTCGACTGGACCTCTTTGCAGAATGATGTATTTTTGGTTCTGCTTAACACAGTCGACGGAGCAGTCGACTGGACCCTGGTGCAGTCGACGGGGCAGTCGACTGAGCCTCTGTTTTTCAAAACTGTTTTCTTTTGAAGTGCTTTCCTTTGGCCAAAACTTTTTATAACTCTGATTTCAATGTATTTTACAACACAGAGGGGAACGTTTCCCAAGTTTTAAACTACCAGGGTTGTTTTATAGAAGTTCTTTCCGCTGCGTATTATTAGATGATGTTTGGATGAGCCTTGGTGGCGTGCCACATGTCCTATTTCCACGCTTAGTGGGATGGGTCGTGACAGCTTACTACACTAATGCGGGTCCTAAAAGACGGGCTGTATTTTAGACCGAGTCGAAAAGTCTCCAAACTTTAAAGAAATGTTCTAGACATTATTCTAAGACTCTGGAAACTGACCGCGTAATTTTCGGAGTCCTAGATTATTTATTATGAATTTTTAAAGATAATATATACCAGAAAATACCCGAAACGGGATTTAAATACATAAGTATAATTATACAAAGGAATCAGTACTTAGAAATATTTTTATTAAATACTAGATATTAAAATACACTACCAGTATTTATCTCATAATTTTCGGAGCTCGTTTGGTATTTTTAATAATTAATATACTCTAAAAATAGCTCCTTATTAATTATTAAAAATACTAGACTATAATATTATAGCTTTATAATTTACATTATATAATAAAATAGTCCCAGGGTCATTATCCTAATTTTCTAGAGTTTATAAATACACATAGGTATTTATTAACTATTTAAAACTATTTAATACTGATATTTATTATTTATATTAACCATATAGATAATGAATATATATAATATATTAATGATATATAGAATATTAAAATTAATATTCTATAATATAAAACCTTAATGGTATTAATTATAAACCATACACAATTATTAAAACAATTTAAATCATTTAAACTAATTAAAACTAATAACAATAATAATAATAATAATAATAATAATAATAATAATAATAATAATAATATTAATCTCAGACCCGACGGGTCAAACCCGAACCGACCCGACCTAAACGGATCACCCGTTTGCACACACAGAGGCGCCCAATCAACAGACCCATCGGGTCAACCCTGACCCGACCCAACCTAAACGAACTACCCAGTTATACACTCACGCAAACCCAAGCCGAGAACCCATTCGGGTTGCACCTAACCCGAACTCGAGACCCATTCCTACAAACAACCTAACCTAACCCGATGACCCTACCCATACCGAACCCAAACCCAACTGCAGACACAACATGGCCCGAACCATACCCAACTAAACCCGCGACCCGACCCGTGGCGTCAAAACGACGCCGTCCCACTAAAGGGGACCCGTGGGTTTTTAAACCCGACCCTAACCCGAGACCCTAATCCACTTCTACACACATCCTAACCCAACCCTGACCCGACCCGGACCCGCTTGTTATAACCCGAAACCCAGACGGGTTTCTTCCTTTTCTCCGGCGATCCCGACGCCGCCGGCGATAGCGATTTCGCCGAAAAACTCTCTCTCCTCATATCTCTCTCATTTCTTAATAAAAAAAGACGAGACAAACGGGGAAATGACCGGAATCTGGTCCTCTACAACATAGTAGGAGCTGGGGGAATGGTTTATTCGTTTGGGTCTCGTACCAGTAGATTATTCTTTTCTGGTTTTTAAGGAATAATGGCCTGTATGGCCTATCAAATGATCACCATTTCAATTTCTGTTCATGTGGGATTCATCTGGGTCCATTTCGGTCAGATTAGTGCAGGTGTTAGGGGCTTTGGTTAATATTTCAAAATCAAGCTCCAAAGGTGGAGCTTTAATGGCCGCCGAGGCTCATAGTGAGCTTTAAGCTCAGCTTGGGGGCTTTGCATGTAGGTCTGGGGGTGTCTAGGGGACATGCAAAGGGTACAGAATGAAATGGGGGTGGGGTTTACCTCAAGGGATCACTGATCTTTCCTTCTCTCCCTCCGGTCTCTTCTTTCTCTCTCCTCTGATCCTCTTCCTTCTTCTTCGTTCTGCTCCTCCCTCTCCAAACTTCTCTATGCCAGTGTGTGTGTGTGTGGAATGGACAGAGAGGGTGTGTTTAATGTACAATGTAGGGATGTGAGTGTGGTGAATCAAAACCGAGAGTGTGTGTGTGTGTGTGGGGGGGGGGGGGGGGTTTGTTATTCTCTCAAGCTCTCACTCTCTCTCTCTCGGATTTCTCTCTCTAGAATCTGTATAGAACAGATTATGGAGACTAGGGATGAGAGTAATAAGGGTGAGGGGGTGTGTGTATATATATATAGAGAAGAGGTGAGGGGGGGGGGGGGTTTGGTTGTGTGCAATAGGTACACCACCAAATACATGCATGTGTATGTTGTGTGTGTCCAAGGGTAGATCATCAGGGTGGGGTCCACTTGATTCCTAAGTATAATGTGGGTCCCACTCACGGGTATAAACACTGAGATGTGTGCCTGAGTCCTAAGGTACGTACACTACTGAAAATAAGTGATACTGAAAATGTAATCCTGTACCATGAGGTGTACAGTTTTAAATGCAAGTCTTCCTAAGGTTTCTAATGTAGAAATTATATATGCTGGGGTTACGACCATTCTAGTAGGTTCCTGGTTAAAAGTATCGTCGTTGTCGTTAGGACGTTGACTGAAAATCCCATCCAAAGGTTCCTAATTAAGGAAATTCTGTTGGATCTTCTGTAACTGTTAATATGGCGACGTCAACACTTCTAATCCTATGTGGAATTTCTAGAAAATTCTGGGTGCTACACGTTATGAGCACCAGACATCTTTGGTGGCAACGCGAGTCGATAAGCCACTTTCCCAATACGCTCCAAAACCTCGAATGGTCCGATGAAACGACTTCCCTCTTTTCTGACCAAAACGTACTACTCCCCGAATAGGTGAAACTTTAAGGAGGACGTCATCACTGATACTGAACTCCAAATCCTTTCGACGTCGATCCGCATAACTCTTGTGTCTACTCTGTGCAGTTTTCATTCTTTCCCTGACCAGTGAAATCTTCTCATTGGTCTCTCTCACCAACTCTGGTCCCAACAATTTTGTGTCTCCCACTTCCATCCTGGAACAGGTAAGGGTTGCAACAATCCCGAGGGTCTCTGATGTTCGGCCTTCACTTGTTGACAAGTCAAACATTTAGACACAAACTCGGCTACTTCTCGTTTCATCCCTTCCCACTAGAAGTTTCTCTTCAAATCTTTATACATCTTTGTTCCTCCTGGGTATACGGTCAGTCTCGATTTATGTGCTTCTTCTAGAATATCTTTTCTCAAATCTCCGGAATCTGGCACACACAATCTGTCTCGACATCGGTATCCTCCATCGGTCCCAACCTTCCATTCTGTAGGGTCCTTTTCTGACATCTTGGCAAACCATACTTGAAATTTCTCGTCTTTCTTTTGGGCCTCGATAATTCGACTCACAAGTGTTGGTTATACTATGAGGCATCCAAAGTGTTGCCCAACACTTCCCTCAGAAATCTGCATATCAAATTTTGCGATTGTTTCTAAGGCCTTCCATTCCCTTACCATCAATGAAGCAATCACTTCGCGAGGTTTCCGACTTAGGGCATCAACGACCACATTAGCCTTACCAGGGTGGTACTCTAATGTAAAGTCATAGTCCTTGATTAGTTCCATCCATCGGCGTTGCCTCATATTCAGCTCTTTCTGAGTACACAAATACTTGAGGCTCTTGTGGTCTGAGAATAAATCAAACTTCTCCCCGTAGAGGTAGTGTCTCCAGATCTTAAGTGCGAACACGACTACTGCTAGCTCCAAATCATGAGTTGGGTAATTCAATTCATTTGGCTTCAAATGTAGTGAACCATAGGCGATAACCTTACCATCTTGCATAAGGACACATCCCAATCCTTGATAAGAGGCGTCACTAAAAATAGTGAACTTCTCACCATCCTTTGGTATCGCAAGTACTGGCGCTGTTGTCAATCTCTCTTTCAATTCTAGAAAAGCGCGTTCATGCTTATCAGTCCATTCAAACTTCAAATCTTTCTTAGTTAAACCAGTTAACGGGGCTGCTATCTTTGAGAAACCCTCTACAAATCTCCGATAGTAACCAGCGAGTCCCAGAAAACTTCTGACTTCTGTAGCATTGGTTGGCCGAGTCCAATTCGCCACTGCATCGCTCTTTGAGGAGTCAACCGCGATTCCTTGTTGAGAGATCACATGCCTGAGAAACCTAACTTCCTGAAGCCAGAATTCACACTTGCTGAATTTAGCATACAGGCGGTGATCCTTGAGAGTCTGCAACGCGATCCGTAGGTGATGTTCATGCTCTTCCTCTGACTTGGAATAGATCAAAATATCGTCAATGAAGACAATAACGAACTTATCTAAGTATGGCTTGAATACTCTGTTCATCAAGTCCATAAACATAGCCGGAGCATTCGTCATCCCAAACGGCATCACTAAGAACTCATAGTGTCCGTACCTCGTCCTGAAAGCAGTTTTGGGTATGTATTCCTTCCGCACCCTCAACTGGTAATACCATGACCGTAGATCAATCTTAGAAAAGGTCGTGGCTCCTTGAAACTAATCAAACAGATCATCTATCCGAGGTAAAGGATACTTATTCTTGATAGTAACCTTATTCAGTTCTCGGTAGTCAATACACAATCGCATGGTTCCATCCTTCTTCTTCACAAATAACACCGGTGCTCCCCAGGGTGAAGTACTTGGACGAACAAAACCCAACTTCTCAAGTTCTTGAACTTGTTCCTTCAGCTCCAATAACTCTGTAGGGGCCATCCTGTAGGGAACCTTGGTTATAGGTCGAGTGCCTGGTACCAGTTCCACACAGAATTCTATGTCCCTCTCAGGTGGTAATCCAGAAATATCTCGGAATACTTCCTCGAACTCTTTGATCACCGGTATACATGACACTGTCACCTCTACACTGACAACCTCAATGTTTGTTAGGCATCTGGTGAGGAACATATCACCCGAAGGGTTACATTGGAAATCAAAGGGTTGATTCCCATTAACTGCAAATGTGATCCTCTTCCTTGAGCAATCCAACTTCGCATGATTCTTCTCGAGCCAATCCATTCCTAGGATTATATCGAACTCCTTCATCGACAGAACCACCAATCTTGCCGAAAGTTCACGGTCTCCTAACCGTAGAGGACAATCCTTACATACATGTAATAACTTGACGGTGGTCCCTAAGGGTGAGACAGCACTCAAAGCTTCATTTAAATGTTGCGATACTATTCCCAACTTTCGAACAATCTTAACAGATATAAAGGAATGTGTAGCACCCGTGTCAAATAAAACTTTAACATGAAAATTAAACAAGGTTAGGGTACCTTCCACTGTCTGTTGCTCGGGCAGTCCCTCCTCATAAATACCTTCTTCGTGTCCTGTTTCTTCATAACCAGCAGCCTCGGGGATAACAACATTCAGGCGGGCCTGTCCTTGCTGACCATGATTACCTCTTCTAGGACCCTTGCAGTCCAGACTTATGTGACCTGGCATGCCATAATTATAGCACACAACTCCCGGACAATCAGCATGCCTAGTTACTCTACAATCTTTAGCTCGGTGACCAGGAATACCACAATTGAAGCAGTTATTGTTGTTGTTCCCTCCTGTTGCTCGAGGCGGATACTGCTGTACTGCTTGTGTCTGTTGAGGTTTCTTCCCTCCATCCCAGGTCCTTTTCTGTCCCTGAGGGTATCCTGGTTTCTGTCCGGAATAACCCTTCTGCGGAGGTCGATGTCCAAATAGCTTCGAATTCTGACAACCATCATTCTCTAACCCCGTAGCCAATCTCACCAGAGCTTCAAATGATTGGCCCAGATGTCCCATAGTCAGATGTCGGAGAGACAAGTTGAGACCCCGGTGATGCTTCTTGATTTTCCTCTAGGGTGTGTCCACCATATGTGGAGCAAAGCGAGACAACCGTTCAAACTGAGTAGTGTACTCACGGACAGTTAGATTCCCTTGAGTCAATTCCATAAACTCTTTCTCTCTCTTGTCCTTCTCTTCTTCAGGAAAATACTCATCGAGAAATCTTTCCTTGAACACCACCCACGGCATTCTCCTTGCAGCTTCTTCCCCTATGGTCGCCTTTTCAGCATCCCACCAATCAGCCGCTGCATAAGACAGCTGAAAGATAGCCAGACGCTTCTTCTCCAGATCCGTGCACTCTATGGTCTCAAAGATACGCTCCATCTGGCGTAGCCACTGTTCCGCTTGCCAGGGTTCATCAGTCCCAGCGAAATACTCAGGTCGCAGAGCGCAAAACTCCTTGAAAAGCTTGTCTCCAGTCTGGTGGGCTTGCCTTCCATTCCCGTTATGATTCCCATTCTGATTATTGTTCATTGTGTTCTGATCGTTAACCCTCTCCAACCTCCTTACAAAAGACTCAAACATTCCGGTTGGGTCTACTACCGGGGGTACAGCTTCAATAGCGAGACGATTCCTAAGATTTATTCCAGCCATATAATCGAGAGAACGGTACCTAACCATTGATCAACAAGAATTCGGTCAATCTCTCGAGAAGAAAGAAAATTCTCAACGATAGAAAGCGACTAAACTTGGAATGAAGTCAAACTATCTTATCTTAATTCTATCTTAACGGGAGATCCTATGTGTTCTGGACAATTGGTCGAGCCATAACCTGGCTCTGATACCAAAAAGTCTGTCACGCCCCGACGTAGCATAATATAGGAAAGCATTTAATTTCCTTTATGGACTCGTATGTCGTGACAAGTGAGTAAGACCAATTATCCCTGCAACAAATAACTTAACAATATTTCTAAAGGAAAGGACACTAATAAACATAAGCTTCGAAATTAAAACTTACTAAACTATTACATAAGTCCAGGTTTTAGGCACAAAACGCCCTTATTCAAATGCCTAAAACTAGTTTATTACAACTCGAAATTAAAAAGACATAGAAAATATAAAGCAGCCTCCTGGAAAGTCCCCTGCCTCTAACTAGCATAGTCGAAATACCCTGGCTACTCCTGACCCTGAAAATCTGGACATAGAGTCCAGGACGCATCAACGCAGTCAGCTTATGAAAGCTGGTGAGCAAAATAAACAAGTGCTCGCAATGTATGTATATAAGCAAATAAACAACAGTGCAATTTAACTTTAAAAGCAATAGATTCAAGGTTCCAATTCCAACATAAGTCACGGGGGAATAAAGTAAGCAATAAATATGCGACCGTGCATGAACAATGTAACATCTCATCTTTCTGACTCTTTTCTCTCAACAAAACTTGACTCAACCAAACCATTACCTCAGATACCAGGAATAATATCCGATTGATATCTAAGTCGTACACAACACTGTGGCCTCCAATACCAGAAATAATATCTGATCGATATTGAGGTCGCACACCACGCTATCGCCTCAGATACCAGGAATAATATCCGATCGATATCTGGGTCGATCACGACCAGCCATCGCTTCGTATACCAGGAATAATATCCGATCGATATCCGAAACGCGTGCCTTAGATACCAGGAATAATATCCGATCGATATCTAAGTCGTACACAACACTATCGCCTCCAAAACCAGGAATAATATCCGATCGATATTGAGGTCGCACACCACGCTATCGCCTTAGATACCAAGAATAATATCCGATCGATATCTGGGTCAATCACGACCAACCATCGCTTCGGATACCAGGAATAATATCTGATCGATATTTGAAATGCGCGCCTTAGATATCAGGAATAATATCCGATCGAAATCTAAGTCGTACACAACACTGTCGCCTCCAATACCAGGAATAATATCCGATCGATATTGAGGTCGCACACCAGACTGCCAATCTTTACTCTTTTCACGCTTTCTCACACACATGTATGTTGACACAACCTCGACCCTAATATGTATGTCAATGTTCACAGTTTGTAGTAACAGTTATTAATCTCAAAGTTGGATATTCTTTCAACTTAGATCTCGGCCTAAATCGTTCTTATAAGTCCAATTTTTAACAGTGAGCCTTTAAAACAGTATATTTGTCAAACAGTTCTTTAAAAACTTTCAAAACCTTTTCCAAACAGTCCCTTATACAAAATACAAAAACTGCTCAAAAATGCCCAGGTCGCGCGAGCGAAGGGGGATGGGTCGCGCGAGCGAGTCGCGCGCGCGATTAGGCCATTTTCGTAAATTCTTTTAAAATTTCCTTTCTACCCAAAACAACGCAGGTCCCGCGAGCGAGCCGCGCGAGCGGGTCGCACGCGCAAGTTGTTGCAGAAACTTCATCTTCTTCGTTTTTCCCCTGTTTTCAATTTTCCAAACTGTTATATACGCATTTTCAAATTCTGTTTCAACCATATCATGCCACATATGGATTTCTCTGGTTTTCCGCGTAGATTACGAATATGTGATCAATTTAAACTAATACGGATTGTATCTCTCGATTCTTGCGATTAAAGTTAGAGTGACAAAACTTTAATTCAACGATACGTCACCATATGAGTGAATTAACCCGTAGGATTTGAACTGTAGCTTATTGGGACTAAGATCTTTCATTCCTAATTCACGGATTTCATTTTGGTTAAGTTTCATAAAACTCCAACTTTCAAGCTTTAATGGTGTATCTATATATACACACATATACACACAAATATACACTGAAATACACTTATATAAACATGGTGAGTGGGTTTAAATTACTCACAGAGGGTGATTAGACTGAGAATTTGAGACCGATAATTTCCGCCGTCGATTTCGTCATTCGAATTCTCCTCCGTTCTTGAATTATATATATGTATGTATTTGTATGTGTATGTGTATATATATATAATTCTGAAAATGTGTGTGTGTGTGTTGTTCTTGAGAGAGCATGAGAGAGTGGAGAGAGTTTGAGAGAATTAGAGAGTATGAGAGACTGTGAGAGAGTTTAGAGTGATATATACATATATATAATCTAAGAAATATTTGGGCTCCAAGCAATCAACGGGTTTCGCTCTGTGTGGTTGAGCTCACATGCTCCCACACCCCAAACGCGGTATAAATACAGCCTTAAAACAACAACTGGTATTTTACGGTTGAAATAAAAATACTGAAAATTATATTAATGTAGGAATTAAATCCCGGGTTGTACAAATGTATAGATATAGTTTTCAAATCCTAATAAAGTAATTTTCTATATTTATGGAAATTACAGTTTGACCCCAAACAAATATTTATAAATTAAACTAAAATATTTATTTATTAATGAAAATAAAAAATACAGGGTGTTACAATCTTCCCCCGTCCAGACTATCTTGTACCTCATTCTGCAGGTGACAGATCCTACAACGACAGTTACCATTCGGGAGAGGAGTACACAGAGGGTGGTCCCACTGATGACACTTATGCTGGGGAGGACTACTATGCTGATGTTTATGCCAGCCGAAGACCTAGAGATAGTTAATAGTTTATATTTTTATGTTTAGACTGTTTTGTTATTTGGTACTTGGGCATATGTTGCTTCCAAACCTTATATACTTCCGATGTAGCTTTACTGTTGTAATAACTCTGATGTTTGTAATAAAAGCAACGGCTACTATATCCAGTTTGTTTTTATTACTATTCTTGTTGTAGACTAGCACTGTGTGGTATGGATCATTAGTGACATTCACCAGTCATTCTCTATGGACCCAAAAAGAAATTTATATTTCTCTATTTTTGCTGCTCCGAGGCGTGACATTTTTAGAGAAAGATATTGGGAGTTTTTTTTAAGAGAGAGAAAAAATGAGAATAATTACGACTACATTGCTGAATCATCTTTTGAGCAAAGAAGTAAAATTTTATTTTACACTTATTGTTTTATGGTTGCATTTTGTCATTGGTCAGACGCAGGATTTGTTTTACAGGGAGCCATTTTTAGATGAGGTTTGGGAGCAGCACCCTCTGCCTGCTTTTTTTTTTTTTTTTTTTGTAGAAAAAACTATACTTTATAAATTATTTATTTATTCGGTAAGTTTCACTTATAGTAAGTTGAGGTAAAAATTGTAATAATACAAAGGCAAACGAATCTATACATCCATCTATATAACATTTTCAAAGAAAAATAAAAAATTTTTGTGTTCGTATGCTTAATTAATTTATTTTTTATTAGTGTCACGTATCAAACAAAGAATCATTAATGTATTCAAAAGGGATATCTACAAAAACTTAACATTTGGGGCTAGTTGAGTAAATTAAAATTTTGAGTTAAAACCATAAGAAAAAAAAATTCAAGACCAAAGTGAGATTTCTAAGTTAGTAAATCAAAAGTTTTAGGAAATATATTACACCTAAAACACATTGGGTAAAATTTTAATTTTAAAAAGTTGAGGACAGGTCTGGGCCCACCCTGGATCCTATGTTGGTCCGCCTTATACTACATTCCACAAATCCTAAACTTCCTATCTGCAAATGACTAAAATTAGTATAATAGAAAAGATAAAACAATGGTACCACTATTACCAAAGCAATGGTAGCTAATGCTAGAGCAACTTCAATTGTTGAAATGATAAGTAGCTGCTTAGGCAACAATCACTATTATCCTAAAACAATTAGGGTGCGTTTGATAAAACTGAAAATTAAGTGCTGAATTTTAAGTGTTGAAAATTTTAAGCGCTTGAAGTTTTATTCCTTAAAATAATGTTTCAACTATTGAAGTAGAATGCATTCAGTGATTATTTTCAGTAGAAAATTTTCACTTAAAGTTTTCAGTGGTTTTAGAGCTACATTTTCAATTAAGTGGTATGTTATCAAACGCACTGAAAAAGAATAAGTACTGAATCTTTTCATTTTTAGCACTTAATGAAGTTATCAAACACACCCTTAGTATCATAAAATTCCAAGAGGCTGTTTGGGTACCACGTTTGCGATTCCAAATTTGCGTTTTAAACTTCATAGTGCAGATTATAGGTGTTTGCTGGCTAATATATTATGGTAAAAGTGATTCACACTTTTCAAACCAGCTTTTAATCATGATCACCCAAAGCTGGACCAACCCAGTTTTGAGCATCGTGGTCAAAACATGTCCTGACCCATCATTAAATGGACCAAAATATCCCTGGAACATTGACTTTTTGTTGCATTTAACAAATGAGTAAACTTCGCTTAAATTCTTCATACAATTTTTTATCCACAATTCATAAAAGTGTGTCGAGTTCTTTCATGTGTCACTGTGAGATTCATTAACATTATAGGATGACACATGAGAGAGATAGACACACTTTTATAAATTATAAATAAAAAATTGTGTAAATATTATGGGTGAAGTATTACTCTTAACAAATTCTTGTTGGATGGGCATTGATATTGGGGCCCACATCAATCTCTTTTTCAATCTTTCTTTATTAACAAATTTAAATGTGTATGTAATTGATGTTTGGTAGTAAAGAGTAGATAATATTTATTAATATAGAATCAAATTGTTAATAGAGTTAATTAATAATAAATCCAATCTACTCTAAACTTGTTGTAATTGATCCAACCCATACAACATTTTAATGATAGGTCCATATGTTTAATTAGTGACCAAACTACCCCTATGACTCATCAAAATAATCATTCCCATTTAAACTCACCCAAAATCAAGGGTTTTTAAATTTTAAACATTAAATATAGATAATATATATTTCATCTTCTCCAACGTTTCATACTCTCTCTCTCTAAAAAAATGTACTACATATCAGTTGATTGTCCACCTCCTTCCAAGAACATATAGGGTTTTATATTCAATTACAAGCTAAAAATCTTCCAAAAAGCGTGACAGTGAGGCTCCGGCCATACGACTCCTACGAGTAACGACAATGGGGAAAAAATGTGAGATTTTTTTTTCAGTCGTGTGAAATTTTGGTACTACATGTTGATGTATGATTTTAATGGATCAATCATTGTGGGATTGAAGACAAGATTTGGGAAAAAAATTAGTTTTTGCGTGTGACTGCAGTCTGGAATTTAGTACTCACTATTGCATATTTGGAAGATTTGTAAAATTCCACAAGAACTTTCGGTGGTGTGAAAATTCCCCAACAATAATTGACTTTAATGGATCGTTCATTCCGTAGTGCAAAATTTAACACTGCAAACGTATTAAATTTCACACTATTGCTCTTTCGCAGCATGGTTTTGATGAAGACCAAAAAAGAAGCAGCTATCTTGGAGAAGATCACTAACACATATTTGTCAACTTTTTTCGGCAGAGCCTTGTTTTTTCTTTTCTCTATTGGACGTGTTGGAGGCTTTCACAACCTTCACAGGGATGTGATGGCTTCATAGTGGTGCTTTTGAAATGGAGTTATCTGCTGTAGTTTCATTGTGGGATTGATGGTAATTTGTTTGCCTTTGTATTGGTTTTATTTTTGAATGTGGTTGGGGTAGATTATCGTGGTCCTGTTGGATGCATGCAAGGTGTTTTGTCGAATAGTTTGTCTTGTGCTCTTAACTGATATTTGAGAGTGACTCTTGGGTTAATTTATTCTTAATCTTCCTGTTTTAGAGAAACAAATTTGATTTGTGGCAGTATGTAAAACATTTTTTATCTTAATAGGGTTTTCATAGTATTAGTTTGAAATTTCATACTAGTCGCAGTGAAAAATTTAACCTAAACATTATTCAACAGTGTGAAATTTCACACTACTCTCAGTGAAAAATTCATTCATTTATTCCAGTTAAGTTGATATCTTCTCCTCGATCTATTGTTATCTCCTTCAATCTTAAAACTCTCACGAATGCAGTATAATACATACTGTAATGAATGATTATTGGTAGAACAGAAAACCCATGGATGAATGATTATTGGTAGAATAGAAAACTCATGGATGACATTAGCAAGATGTGACAAACCCATAATGTATACGTAGATACGTAAAATCCTGCAAATTTATTTTCAAAAATAAAGGGATAGGAGATCAGATTTTTCAACAAATTTTTTTTAAAACCTAATGTGATTTATGGCACAAACACAAAAAACGGAAAGAACTATAATTATGGGATATTAATTCAAAATGAGATATTAGCAAGTCAAAATCCTACCATAACTAATAGAATTAATGTGTATATATGGCAAGTCAAAATCAGATTTAATGAAAGCAGTGAGATTTTGCAGTGTAAAATTTCACTAATAAAACCTGTTGTAGTGTAAAATTTCACACTAATAAACCACTTACAGTATGACATTGAACTATTTGCAGTGTAAAATTCAATACCCGCAGAATGACTCATTTATGATGTGATAATCTAGTTTGAATATCCAATACATTGTGAATTAGAAATGGTGAAACAAAAATTTTTTTTTTTTTCAAAACCTAACGTGATTTATGGCACAAACACAAAAAAAAACGAAAAGCACTATAATTATGGGATATTAATTCAAAATGAGATATTGGCAAGTCAAAATGCTATCATAACCACCAAAATTAATGTGTATATATGGCAAGTCAAAATCAGATTTAATGAAAGCAGTGAAATTTTGCAGTGTAAAATTTCAATAATAAACCGGCTGCAGTGTAAAATTTCACACTAATAAAGCAATTACAGTATAAAAATGATCTATTTGCAGTGTAAAATTCAATACCCGCAGAAAGACTCGTTTATGATGTGATATCTAGATTGAATATGCAATACACTGTGAATTAGAAATGGTGAAATTCGTTTGTAACCGTTTTGTAAAGTAATATCCTAAAATATTAGGATAAAATTTCTATAGATATTGTAACCAATATCAATTGGGATTTGATAAGATTTGGTCAGATTTTGTAACTGACTCAATCATTAAATCTGAATTAAATATATGTATATGTATATATATATGGTTTTGTATATATAGGTTAGGGGTAGAAAAGACATCTAATAATTCTATAATAGAAAATTATGGATTAATCTCTAACAACATTTATAATTATAGGGTCTATCATTGGGAACTACCAATTGGTGGGTCTATTACAACAAACAAAGGTAGAATGAGATTTTCCACTAAATTTTTCTTGTTAACAATACTACTATAATTAGCGAGTACTAAGAAACTATTCCAAAACTTAGATTGTTATTTGGTAATTAAGCAAAAGTGTTAATTAACAAATATTATAAAACTATAGTTAATAATCTACTTATATTATTTATTAATAATATGTATTTGATGCTAATATAATATATCAATACAACAAAAGGGCACAACTGTCTTTTGAATATTCAAAATCACTTTTACAATACACTGCACAAACACCACAAAACTATTAAAATCAATTATGGCCATAATTTATTCTAACAAAAGTTAACAAAACTATCGCAATCATAAAGCATAAGCTATCCCAAACCAGCCTTAAATGTTTTTTCTCCTAATCATACATTTTTTCAGGTTCGAGAATCATGCAATCGTTGATTTCTAAAAGAATGCATTAGGAAGTTAATTAAGGTCTACGACCAGAATCTCTTGAAAAAAAAAATATTGTTCATAATGAATAATATGTAATATCTTAAATTCTAATATATGCTCCAATATTTTATTTTTATTTATTATTATTATTTTATTTTTTTTTGGAGAAAGGCATCAATATATTTTTGGTGTTAGAATAAGAATCAAATTGTTTTGCGTAACCCATGAATTTGAATAGCCTCATTCGTAATATCTATAAAATATCAACATGAAAATCCATCATATTGAATAAGGTCATTTCTAGGTCTCATGAAATCAAAGATTCATGCTTTTAATCGTAAATTGTTGAAAACCAATTTTATTCTGCTTGACAACTATAATTAGGAAAACTGTAAAATTCAAATAAGGCAATGCAATTCAAGGTGTCAACCAAACAGGCCATTAGTTTTTAACTACATTTTCATAGGGGACAAAATTCAAACATTGATATTAGAATCACAAAATTATTCATGTCTTTGTCTATTTTTTATTTGATCCAAATGATGTGGCTATATGAGTATTAGGCGTAAAATACTTTATTTTCTCTGAAACACAATTTTAAAACTGTTTCCTTTTCTTTTCTTTTCTTTTCTTTTCGTTTTATTCCTTTATGGGATTCAGGATTAAAACATCATTGGAATAGCATTATTCTAACTATTATGAGGCAAAGATACCCACGGCTAGTTAATGAGTTCCCTAAAATCTACCTTTTATTTAATTATTTTTAAATTGTTATTTCTTCTATAGTTTGAAAGTTTTAATTGCCTTCATTTAGGCTTAGTTTGCCCCCTCCCCTCATTTTGGTGCTTCTTTTTTTTTTTTTTTTTCAAAGTACAATTTCATGTAAATTTATTTGGTAACTAGTTTATAAGCTTTGCAAAAATTGAACTTAGAGCTCTTTTAGGGGAGCTTTTAAAAGCTTTAGAATTGAGCTTTTAAAAGCTTAAGGTTGCTTTTTGATTTCATGATTTATTTTTAGGAGTAATATGTCACTTGTACAAAATTATCAAATAACTTAATAATAAATGTCATAAGCTACTTTTAAAAAGACACGTGGGGGCCAAACTAAGCCTTAGTATTTAGTTAATAAAAATTCCATATTAAAAAAAAAAAAAAGTGCCCTAATGTTCACTATAATATTTTTTTTTAGTTTTGTCTTGGTATAGATTTCAAGGAATGGGAGTTTTGAAAAGTAAGTAAAAATTGTATACCAATTTAAGAAAATTGACACTAATTTTGGGACATCCTAAAATAAAATATATGACTCAAAAAAAGGAACAGAAGGAGTATAATTAATAATTCCGATAGAGTAAAAGCAGATAGCTACCATTAGAGGTGTCAAACGGGCCGGGTTGGCCCGGCCCGGCCCGAGCCCGGCCCGATTTTTTCGGGCTAAAAGCCCGGCCCGGCCCGGTTGTAGGCCCGGACCGGTAGGCCCGAGCCACTATGTCCGGTCCGGGGTGGACACCCCAACTCCCGTCCACGGCCCGGCCCGGCCCGGCCCGCTCTCTAGTCCGAAGCCCGGCCCGGCCCGCTAGCCCGCCGGCCCGGCCCGAAAGCCCGCCATTTTTACACTAAAAGTGGCTAAGGCCGCCCCCTAGCCCGAAGCCCGGCCCGGCCCGGCCCTAAGCCCGGCCCTAGTAGGCCCGGGCCACCGGTCCGGGGCGGACATCCCCCCTCCCCTCCCAAGCCCGGCCCGGCCCGGCCCGGTGTTAGGTGAAGCCCGGCCCGGCCCGGCCCAAAAGCCCGGTTGGGCCCGCTTTGACCGAGCCCGGCCCGGCCCGGCCCGGCCCGGCCCGATTGACACCTCTAGCTACCATGACCACCACATTTGCCTCGATTGAGGGGAAAATTTGCAAACAAATTGAAGATGCAAATGGGTAGGAAAATTTGCTCCACTACTTAGGCTTAGTTTGGCCCCCCTTTTGGTGCTTCTCCTTTTTTAAAGCACAATTTCATGTTAATTCATTTGGTACCTAGTTTATGCGCTTTGTAAAAATTAAACTTAGGGCTTTTTTGGAGGAGCTTTTAAAAGCTCTAGAATGGAGCTTTTAAAAGCTCAAGGTGGCTTTTTGGTTTCATGATATATTTTTGAAGAGTAGTGTGTCACTAGTACAAAATTATCAAACAACTTAATAGTAAATTTCATAAGCTCCTTTTAAAAAGCCACATGGAGACCAAACTAAGCCTTACACTGTTTGGCGAATTTGTCAACACTTAGAAAGAAAGAGAGAGGGGTAGCCAAAAATTGGAAAAACTTGCACCAACATACTTAATTATAGCGCAGCAACGTGCTGAAAGTGTTAAAATGCCTCATGTCTGGTAAAAAGTGTCATTTAAGTAGTTAAATGTACTCTTCAATTAGCCAAAATAGCATTTTAATTTTTCAAATATCAATTCTATGTTTTGAATATGTTCTTACACGTGCACGTGCATCCACGTGCCGCCCACAAACAGAAAAGTGGGTGGTGAGCGACCTTCTTAGTTATGTCTCTAGTGTTTTTCATTTTCTTGCATATATGATATGGAAAATACTTTTGCTCACTCAAAAATTGGATTATCAATGTTCACTCAAGTATTTCATTAGCTAATGCAGTGGGATTCAGAATTAAACAAAATAATCATGGATCCTACTGCATTAATCAATGGGTTACTTGAATGAGCATCGGTGAATTAATTTTTAGGTGAGCAAAAATACTCTCATATGATATGATATAATATAACACACACATGACCGTATGGTATTTCTTTGTCATGTGATCAGCCAAACAAGTCATATGACTTGTGAGGTCAAGAACTGCCTAGGAGGTTTGGCCGTTCAGATGTCCATCCAATCGCTGGGCCTACCCTAAAAACTTTTGGTTTTGGAGTATAGAAATTAAACACCACATTCTCTACCCTTTTTTCATAAAGCACGTGATAAATGCCATTTGTTTTACAGGGCCAAATAATGTATATATGGACTGTTATTCTACAATATGAAGGTTATAGAATAACATTGTATATTAATTTTGAACGATCAACAAAAAAAAATTTAGCGACCAAAAAATCTTTTAGTGACAAATTTTTTAAAAATATTTCGTAGCTAAAAGGTCAAAAAAAAAATATATGTCGTTAAAGGTGAAAAATTTCGTCACTAAAAGAGTTTTTTTCAACGCTAAAAGTAAGTTAGCATTCCCCTATATATATTAACGTCCTATTACATTTTTATATAGTAGAATAGTGTTGTGTTTGAAATTAAATGGATAAGAAAATCTCTCCCCACCTCGTTAAGATAGAAATACAAAAATAATTTTACAATGATGATAGTAGGGTACGTAATTTATTTCAAAGAATGTGCATAATTTTAGACAGGAGAGGAGTCAAGATTTAATTTCTTTCAAGGGGCACTTAAATGGGGTTTCGTTGCGGCAGCGCTCCCAAACCGATTCTTTTCGTAGAATATTATATATTATTTCTTATTTTAATTCGGTAGGTTTCACATATGATAGGTCGATGATTAAAACATAATTATTCAAATTCCTACGAATCTCTCCATAACTCTTTTAAAAAAACAGATAAAATAAAATAAAATAACATGTTTAATATCTTTCTTTTCTTTTCTTTTCTTTTCTTCTTCTTTTTTTTCTTTTTTTCTTTTTTTACTATTTGTACTTATAAAGCAAAGAATCCCTAATATTTTGAAATGGATATTTACAAGGGCTTAGTACTTTGGATTAATTGAGTAAATAAAATATCTATTTGGGTAAAAAAAAATAAGAAAAATTAAGGGCTCGATCGCTAAAGTGAGATTTTATAAGTTTGAAGGAATAAATAAAAAAAATTCAGGAGGGTCACAAATGCTACTATAAAATACATCAGGCACAAAATATTTTGAAAAGTTGAGGGGCACAAATGCATATATATATATATATATACATCAAAGATTGTCTAAAGAGGACGCCCTCTCTTTACTAAAGAGAGGGCTTCTGTTTTGGCCGTCAGATTGTGTTTAAAAACTGTGAAATGACAAAACTGTCCTTAATGAAAACACGATCGATCCGACGGCCAAAATAGAGACCCTCTCTTTATTAAAGAGAGGGCGCCCTCTTTAAAACCTGACTGATATATATAGGGGTTGCTATACTACTACCTGAAAGTAGTAGGATAACTTTTTATTAAAATAGACAAAGAAAAAAAAATTGTCATCTCTTTGAAATAGGGTCAGAAAAGTAATTTTTCAATAAGCACACTAAAAAATTTAAGATATTTTATAAATGAATTGAATGTCATCTCTTTAATGAAATGACACAAACTTTTTTGTCAATCTATAATTGCTATCCTACTACATGGAAGTGGTAGAATAACATTGTATTCAGACTTCAAATGGATAAGAAAAAAATTTGTCATCTTATTGAAATAGGGGCATAAAAAGAATTATTTTAAAATAATTTATAAAATTAATTTAATGTCATCACTTTAATGTACGAAGTGACATAGAGTTTTTTTGTCTATTAACATGTCACGCTCCGCAGTAGCAAAAATAGAAAAAATTAATTCCTTTTTGGACCCGTAGGTCATGACAGTTGAAAGTCATTACATTGTCTACAACCAAAGTCTAATCATCAGAGTAATGAATCACACCACGCATTTGGAAATTCTAAATTCGATATATATAATCGGAGTTCACTACTAAAATTACATACCATAAGTATCTGCCAAGCATAAATAACATATTACGACAACACATGCTGATTACGAACTTAATAATTACAATAATCTCTAAAATATAAACGTAAACTATCTACGGCAAACTCTAAGTCTTCAGCTCGCATAGTAGTCGTCTCCTACATAGCCTCCATCATAGTAGGCTTCCTCTTCATAGCCCCTTGTCACGTACTCATCTCCTGCATACTCGTAACCTTGACCAGCTGGACGTAAAATATCCAGCAACATAAAACGTTGGACGTAGAATATCCAGCGGCATAAAATGCCGTCAGCTACGAAAGCCGAGTGAATACAAATACTAACAGAGTATCTATAGATATGCAGTATATAAGACGACATTGTTAAAGGATCATTTCACCGTTCGCATGCATGTACATACCAACCCACTATACCCAATAATTGACATTATCCTAATCATAATATGGACTCTTGGGTCCACATTCCTCAGGTAGCTTCACACCTCACCTTACTCCACTCATATCTCAAACAACTCTTTACTAACCTGGCATGTAGCCCAATACTTCTCAACTTATCCAACCTGACACGAAGTCCCAATTCCCTCACACGTTAACTATATATGTAGTCCCATACCATATCATCTATTAACTCAACACGAAGTCCTAACTCTCTAGCCAAACTGCCTCGGTGTACTCTAGCCAATACACCCTGATACATTACGGCCAACCACCCAACCAATATGCTCGATACGTTACAGCCAACCGCCCAACCAATATGCTCGATATATTACGGCCAACTGCCCAGCCAATACGCTCGATACGTTACGGACAACCGCACAGCCAATACGCTCGATACATTACCGCCAACCACCCAACCAATACGCTCGATACGTTACGGTCAACCGCCCTGATCCCATACTGGCTAATACACCCAGCCATTCCACTTAACTATGGCCAACACGCCCGGCTAGTACGCATGACAATGACCAACACACCCGGCCATTACTCCTTAGCTTAATCAATCCCGACACGTAGTCCCGACCTTATCATACGTAAGCCTGACACGCAATCCCAGCTTTTCCATACATATAACTATTTCAACCCATTAAAATCCCATACCCGACATCGTACAATCTCCACGATCGCATTCACATGTACCATCATAAATAGTATCAATCTCTGTGGTCGATAGACCCACTACTATGCATGTCGACTTCTCAATTCGGTTTAACTACATTATCTCACCATTATACAAATGGTTCCACTGTCCAATGTATTAAGTCCATTATTCACGTGGGTATTATTCTAATGCAACTTTCCAACAACGCATGATAATAAAACAGTTGAACAGTTCATAATGTACAAGTAACCAAAACTTTTAACATTATGTCAAGTTCAATCAATTGAAGTCCTTTCAATCGATTGAGGTAAAGCTAGGTTCGATTGATCGAAGGAAGTTCGATCGATTGACAAAAAATAATGTTCGATCAATGTACTAAGTTTGATAGATTGAGATCGGCTTATTCGATCGATTGAGATGTGGTTTTATTCCCAAACTGAACTGGACCTTCCTCGTATATTCTGGGTCCGTTCTTTCTTGTAGACACACATCTATAACAATGTATCTATGCTATAAAGTGAGTATAGGAACTCACCATTAAGTTTGGTGACACCGATGATGTGTGGGGTGGCCGCGGGTGGTGGTTGGTGAGCGCTCTCTCTCTCTCTCTTCCTCCTCTTTCTCTTCTTTTTCTCTGTCACTGTAGACACCCCATTTTGTCGGCTATCAGATTTAGGAGACCCATAGCTTGGTGGTTCACAATGATCGAAAAAGACTCAAAAAGACTCCTGGAAGTTAGTTCTATTTCTCAAAATGCTCAGAATGACCAAAATGCCCCTAAAAGCCCGAAAACTCCCAGATTTGGACCAAAAGTTCTGGAAACATGCTATGTCATAAGAAAAGTAATAAAATGTGTTTTTAAGTAAAATCGGATGAAATCGTCAGCTCTCAGAGACCCCCAGAAGTCCCGGAAGTTCCCGAAAAGTCCCCGTTGACCGGTTTGACCAGGGTTTGATCGAAATCATCTGAATTCGCCAAAAAATTCCAAGATCATTCTGGATCATGTGAAAAGTAATAAAATGAGTTTTAAAAGAAAATCGAATAAAAATGTCAGCTTCTAGGAGCTCCCATAGGTTCCCAGAACTTCCTGGAGGTCCCCGGTTTGACCAATTTGACCAAAAGTTGACTTTAAAATCGGAGCACAATATCATTTTTCAAATATTTTTCATGGATACTAGAGGTCAATAGCTTTCCAATGGTGTATCGCACATAATTCCTGGATTTAAAACGAATTTATTATGAATTTTTTAAGGTAAAAAATGCGATCAAATCAGATTTTATCGCGAATACCGTAAAACTTTTCAAAGTGACCTGACTCCAAAAAATTTTATATGTAAAGTAGACTCCATTACCTTTCCAACGGTATATCACAACCTTAGTTTGGAGTTCATGTGTATTTTCTGTGAATTTCGGACGAAATAGGGCCTTTTCTCGAATACCGGAACCTCTGGGGGCCTAAACAGCATTATCTGGACGAAGGAGGAGCAGTGCCGCCGCGGCACTGGCCCACTGCCACCGCGGAACTCTCCCCCAGAATGGTCCATTTTTGTAATTTTGATTGGGTGTCCAAATTGATTAATTAGAAACCAAAACGACGTAGTTCTATGTTCACAGATGTTTAGGACCAATGGGAGTACTTTCAAAACCCCAAAACCACCCCCAAATTAGCCTATATAAACCCCCCATTGCTCTTCATTTTGGGGGGGGAGGGGGGGGGGGGGGGGGGCAAGTGCAAAACTTAAGAAAGTTTTAGAGAGAAAGAGAGATAGAGATAGGTTTAGAAGAGAGAAAGGGAGCTTTTTCCACTGATTTTCTATAGAAAGTGAGTTCTAAACTGAAGTTCTTCCATCATCCTTCTATATACTTCATCATAAATACACCCAACCACCATTTTTCTAAGCATTCATGAGTTAGGGAGCTACTTCCATGTCCAAATATCAATATCTATGAGTGAAACACCAAGCTACAAGTCCAAAATCACATTGATTATCATCTATTGATTGTTATTTACTTGCTTGTTCATATTATGTTCATCTTTTCTTAATCTCATTTCTTTTTTTTTTCTTTATTTACTTACTTGCTCTTCATCATCTAAATGGTGACATGAAGTTTGAGGTGAGTGAATCCTTATGGATAGTAGCTCTTGACCTCAAAAACATGTTTAATAGATGATTATAACTTCAATACCTCCAAGGTATCCTTGAAGTATTGTTCAAAATAAAAATGAATCTCTCCAATAATATTGGGGGTTCTTGATGATGAGTTTGATGTTGATATTCCAAGAGGTCATAATCTCTATTTGATGTTGAAAATATACTTTCAAAACCTCTATTTCAAAACCCCTCTCAAACCCTCTCATTTTGATCTCAAGAAAGAAAACTCAAGTTTTTCCCAAAATCTTTAAAACAGTGAGTCAAAACAGTGAATGATCTGAGCTCAAAGATTTCTCTAGAACTCAATACTCAATGTATGGATGCAAGACCACTTGAAAATTCTTCCTAACTCATTAGGGAACACCCATGATTTTTGGTTTGACTTGGAGATACATGGAAGGATTCCATTTTGGTCCAAACATTCTCTCCAGATATTCTGCCTTTGCTGTCACAGCAGCTTCGTTGACTTTCAACTTGTTTTACAGAAAACTTTTCCAAAACGAGTGGTCCCAAATTATTTTTCCCTTGAACTTCAATGTCTTAGGGAACTTTCTGTATAATATGGGCCTCTAGATCTTTCTTTTTTTTCATTTTATAATATTTTCTAACATTTCAGTCGACAATACGAACTCTGTTTCTGAGTAACCTCTATTGTTTATATGATTTCTCTCAATCTGTAATAGTTAATGAGGATTGGCCTTTTGATTTGTGTTCTATACACACTAAGGATGATTTCCATAGAAAATCATGCATTGAAAACATTCCTAACCCTACTTTTCATTTTCCACAAGATCAAGTCACTGTTCTGTCCACTATTCACAGCAAGCATGCTTTTACTTCCATACTTTGATTTGATGCTTATATGTACTCCAAATTTGTTTATGTCTTAGGAAATGATCCATACCATATTTTTACATATCCCATGATGATTTCCTTCATTCATTCATACACATTCTAGACTTCTAAGTCATTCTAGGAATCCATGAACGCAAAACACACTACAACCTTGGCACATTGTAGATACATACATTTCATCCATGCAAAGATTTGGGGCTTTTGTGACTCCTAATCTAAGAAGATTATAAGGAATGAATTTGATCACACGTTCATACTTCCCCCTCGATCTAATCTTCCTTTCTCATCCGTCCCGGGGATTGAGAGGTCTTCTTTTCTTAAAGATTAACATGCATCATACTAGCTTGCTAAGCATATTTTGATTTCTTTATTTATTTGTTTCAAGAACAATTCATGTCCCCTCTAGATTAGGGAAACTTAATTACTTGATATGTGATTAGACGATTTTTCCTAGGTTTGTTCGTGTGATCTTTCACTTTGCATTGTGTGATACTTGGCTTAGATCTTATGAATGATATTTTATCTTTAGATCTTCCATTTCAAGTTTCTTATGTGATGTAATATACTTATTATAAATATTAACTGTCGAACCAAACATAGTATAATATGATTATTTGGATGCTAATTGAGGCCCGTCGAAAGACGGGGCGAGTTGAGGGTGTTTTAGTCATGACAAAGGCTCCTTCCTCTCTCGTACCAAAACCCCGAGCCAAGTTCTTTGGTTATGAAAGGCCGGTGCCCTTTATCCATTTGGGTGAGTCAAATTAGGTTTCTTGGTTCCTTAAAGACCAAGTGGCGACTCTGTATCTGTTTTCAACATACCTTTTCCTTTTCTTTTCCCTTTTCAAAAAATTTCAAACAAATAAGAGGTGGAATTCCGCGTGTCCACAGTCACTTCTCCTTCTCTTTCTCTCCTCTTATTCTTCTTCTTCTTCTCTCAGAACTGAGAGTATATAAATTTGTGTGTATGTATATATATATCTGGTGTATGTATATAAACTATGTATCACTTTCTCTCTAACTCTCTCTCATAAATTCAGCAAGCCTAAATAAACACACAAAACCACATATATAGGCAAAGAGGGTGGACAGGTGGCAGCTCTGCGTATACTAGAAATAACAAGTTCGATTGATCGAGACGTGTTTGATCGCTTGAGAACAGGTCGTTCAAGTTCGATCGATTAAAAAGGGCTCAATCAATTGAGAAAGGGGACATGTCATGGTTTCAGGTCGTCAAGGTTTCGAGCGATCGAAAATGGTTCGATCGATTGAAGAAACAAAAGTTCGATCGCTTGAGAGAAGCTCGATCGCTTGAAAGTAAAAGTTTCTTAATCGGTTGAGAAAGGTTCAATCGATTGAAAAGGGTACTAAAGGAAAGGTAAAGACAATCATATTGAATCTTATTTATATCAAAAGAGGTATAAAGCTACAATGAAAATATAGGGTATTGCATCATCCCCCTCTAAATAAATATTTCATCCCCAAAATCTGAACTAGACGTCAGTAAACAAATCTGGATACTTCTCACGCATCTCTGACTCCACCTCCCAAGAAGCTTCCCCTTTCTTGTGAAACTTCCACTAGATCTTTACTAACAGAATTTCCTTATTCCTCAGCTTCTTGACTCCTCGATCGAAAATTCGTACTGGACCTTCGTGAAATAACACATTGTCGTTAACCTCAATATCTTCAAAGTCGATCTCATGGCTCGGATTATGAGCACACTTCCTCAACATGCTACCGTGAACGACGTTGTGCACTCCCAACATCTTGGGTGGCAACGCGATTCTGTAGGCAACCTTTCCTACATGCTGAGGATCTCAAATGGTCCAATGAAACGCGATGGTAGCTTTTCCCTCTTCTGTCTAAATCTAACAATTCCTAGCACCGGAGATACCTTGAGTAGCACATGATCTCCAACATTGAACTCCAAACTTCTGTGACGTTTATCTACATATTTCTTGTGTCTACTCTGCGTTGTTCGCATCCTTTCTTTCACGATCTAGATCTTTTCATTAGTTTCCCAAACTAATTCTAATTTAGGTCCAAGAAGTTGATTATCTCCAACCTCTGCCCAACACAGTGGCGATCGGCATGGTCTTCCATACAATTAGGGGTGTAAGCGGTTGGTTTTGGTCAATTTTTTTTTTTTTTTTTTTGTGTTTTTCAAAACCGACCAATAAGTTCAGTTTTGGTCGATTTTTCGGTTTCGGTCGGTTTTATACATTATATAAACTAACCAATTGGTTTTTTGGCCGATCGATTTCGGTCGGATTTCAGTTTTTTGGTATTGTTTGATCACCCCTACATATAATGCCTCAATTACACATGCTCTCAGCATGCCCTCCATCAGTCTACGAGTGAAAGGCAGTACTCAAGCTTAATAAAGTCCCCAAAGCTGTGTGTAGACTTTTTCAAAATTCTGCTATGAATCGTGAGTCACGGTCTGACACAATAGACTGGTACACCATGCAGTCGTACGACTTGTTGTATAACTAGTGATAACCTGTGCCCGTGGGCACGAAGTGAAAAAAAAAATTAAATTAAATTCTTCAAAAGATCAAATCTTTTGCGTAAAATTGTTCATGCCATTCAAACTCATGTAAAGACATTGGTTCCGCGGGCACAACAAATTTTTTTTTAGTTCATTGCTTTTAATTTTGAAATTAAACTGAGATATGGTTAATTTTTACAACAGATTCATAGATATCATCACTACAAAGACAAAATGTGGTAATCTTCAACAAACAACGACAAAAAATGATAGAAAACTATAATGACTAAAAAAATATCAATACCAAAACAGAAGTAGAAGCACTCTCTTGATTATATTCCAAACAGATTCATGTAACTAACAAAATTACAGTGACTATCAACTTCAAGCCATGTTTAAAAAGATCTAAACTTATACCAATGAGTACTTTAACATTAAATTTATTCTTTCAAACTATATAAACATATACCAAAATAAGTACTGAGTTTGCAGCAACCTACATGTCAATATTAGTTTCAAGTAATGATATGCTTCTCAATTTAGTTATTCCAATAATTTAGTTATTTGTAAAACATGTTGTAGAGACCTTCAATAATATTGGATTACTTCAAAACCCTCCAATGAAAAAAATCATAACATGACTCAGTAGTTTCAGATAGTTGTGCTGTGGCACACACATCTCTTGAAATACTTAACCAATTTTAAAATAAATTTGCAATTGGGTTAGTATTTGACTCAGGCGACTCAGCCAGTTCAAGTGTCATTAACTCAAAATAAAAGCCATTAGCTGCAGTGTGCAACCTAATAAAAACCCACCTAAAAAACTGTCAATCACACCAAAACCGTCTCATATCATTCATTCAATATCCCACGTTTAGCATTGATCTTTTGCTTCTTCTTTTTTTAGTTCGCCATGTTCATATTCTCCAGGTAAGTATGTCTACCTTTGAATGTGCAATTTTGCATGTTATGCAGTGGAAGATTTTGTATTTTGTAAATACACGTATATATGTATATGACATATATAGTGTTTGTTGTGGTGTGTCTATACAGAGTAACAATGCAGTGAGACAATACTTAGTATACATGTAAAAAATAAATAAAAATAAAATAAATGATAGTTAACCAAACCACATGGATGATCAATCCAGGAAGTCCCCATTCTCCAAGGTCACTAACAGTTTATTCCCTATCCATTGTTCTTGGATTTTAGAAGCTAGTTTTGTTGGACAAATGGCTTGGATTATGTATAATTAATATATCACAAACAATTATTGAGTTATATCACCAGTCAAGTACAGTTGGTTAATTAGGTAAATTTAAATACATTTAGTTAATTAAGTAAATTTAACCACTATACCCATTAGTGCCACACCATACACATGCATACAGACACATGTCCACATGCATAAAACTTTGGTAAATGAAGGGGAAGGGGTTGAGTCTTTGTTTGTGGAAATAGAAAGTCATTATCGCCAACTTCTTACCCCAGTTAAAAAAGTTAACATTAAAAAATACGAAATTGCAAAAATATCTACGTTAAAAAAAACATGTAAAGAGAGAGCTAGAGAGAGAGACTATACCTTGAGAGAAGAGTGAGGCGATAGAGATATATGGTGGAAGAGTGAGAGAAAGATGAAATATCACCCAACTGCTGATTCAATTTTTGCGAAAAGTAGGTAAAATAAAGTTTTTAAAATTATTCCAGATCTACATGTCTTATAATCTATGTATATGTACATACATTCGGAAAACATTTCTCGGAGCCACTATTTCGCTTCTCTAACTCACTACATCCCAAAGTATCGAATATTGAATACATTTCTCGGAGCCACTGTTCCGCTTGCTACGGCTCAGTATTCCCGTCAAACTTCTCTGGACCAAAATGATGAAAACATTCCACTATTTGATCCTCAATGGGCTTCGGAGGTGGTCCATGGTTATTTTCGTAATTCACGTTGGGATTGTTGATCCGTATCATCCTACGTACAAAAGCTTCAAACAATCCGGTTAGATCAACAACCTGGGGTGCTGGGGTGCATCCTTAAATGGTTCAAAATGGTTTCGGGTGTATCTTCTTGACGTTAATGTAGATGGCTTGGTACCTATATAGACGTCTATCGGTTAGTCGTCAATCCAAAAATAACCATACAAAATAATTCGCAACTAAACATCATACGGACAATCTCCAAAACATTACTTAGAGTTAACCCCTATCTCAATGAATCTTACAGTTCAAACTCCAGAAATGTTGGACAATTGATGAACGCGTCTACTAAACCTAAGCTCTGATACCAAAAATCTGATCACGCCCCACAGTAACAAAAATAGAGAATATAAATTCCTTTTTAAACCTGTAGGCCATGACAATTAAAAGTCACAACATTGTCCATAACTAAAGTCTAATCATCAGATTAATGAATCAAACCACGGATTTGGAAATTCTAAGTTCGATATATATAATCGGAGTTCACTACTAAACTATTACAAACCATAAGTATCTGCCAAGCATAAATAAAGTATTACAGCAACATTTGCCAATTACAAACTTAATTATTACAATAGTCTCTAAAATATAAGCACAAACTATCTACGGCAAACTCCAAGTCTTTAGCTCACGTTGTAGTCGTCTCCCGCATAGCCTCCATCATAGTAGGACTCATGTTCATAGCCACTTGCCACATACTCATGTCTTGCAGACTCATAACTTTGGGCAGCTGGATGTAGAATATCTAGCGTCATAAAATGCTGTCAGCTACAAAAGCCGAGTGAATACAAATACTAACAGAGTATCTATAAATATGCAATATATAAGACGACATTGTTAAAGGATCATTTCACCGTTCGCATGCATGTACGCACCAACCCACTATACCCAATAATTGACACTATCCCAATCATAATATGGACTCTTGGGTCCATATTTCGTATGTAGCTTCACACCTAACCTTACTCCACTCATATCTCAAACAACTCTTTACTAAATTGGCACGTATCCCAATACTTCTCAACTTAACCTGACATGAAGTTCTAATTCCCTTACACGTTACCAGACACGTAGTCCCGTACCACACCATCTATTAGCTTAACACGAAGTCCCAACTCTATGGCCAAACTGCCTCGATGTACTCTAGCCAATACGCCCTGATACATTATGGCCAACTGCCCAGCCAAAACTCTCGATACATTATGACCAACTATGACACCCGCTCCCGCGGTTATATTTAATATTGCTTTAGCATGCATAATCATGAGTTAATGATAATTATAGTGTTATGTGACGCTTATTGGAGTGGGATTGACCCACTAAGTTGATTATGGGTGTCCAGTTGGGAACCCAGTTTTGGCTAGTATGGCAATCCCAAGTTGGAATATATGTTGATGGGTCCCACTTGAGATGGGACAGTAATATGTAGAACACCCTATGTGCTTAACTGTTTATTAAGGCTTAAATGATTTATTATTTTATTGTTGATAATATCATGTTATTAGGTAGTGACCACTTTTGGGGTCAATTAGGGATACCTTTGTGAGCACGAATTGAACACGTTACATAATTATTAGGCTAATTAGCAACTTCATATAATCATATGGGACCACTTATGGGACCCATGCGAGACATAGACGGATACCCATTTAGGTTTGGGATATTTTTAACACATTTTTATAATTAGTGGGGGCGTAATCGCAAAATTGGCAAACTAGTGGGGGTTTCATAATAAAAAATGAAAACTTATATATAATGGACACCCTAGAGATGATGAATCATCTCTATACACAACATATAGTTAGGTTCAGAGAAGTGGCGAGAAGAATGTAACGTTGACGGTGACTTTCCGACGCCGATTGACGCGCCGAACAACGTCGACTTTTAAAACAGGCTACATATTCGGACTCCTGGGGGTGAGTCTAATCTATTGGTACTAATTTTATTGGGTTCTGTGATAGTTTTTCCGTAACCCATTCTAGGGTTTTAGCTCATAACTTGTAATTTTTGTATAGGATTTGTACCTGGTCCATAGTAGGGCTCTAATTTCACAATTAGGAGCAAAACCCAAGAGGTGAGTGATGTTAATTTTGATATTTGGATGATTTTCATGTTGGGTTCAATTGTGATGCCAAAGCATGCCTAATTTGTTTAATTTAATTTATTTAGATTATAATTGGGCAAAATTCATGTGGCTAAATTAGGCCCAATTTATTTGTGAAAGCACGGTGTAATGATTAAAAGAGCATGTTGAGTTGCCTATTTGGGTCAATGGAAATTGCTAGTTCTATACCACCATGAGGTAATCTTTGTGGTGACGACCACGGCCGCCAGAGGCCTATGGGACCGCACGTGTGAGGGCGTGGGTCATGACTAGTCACGTGGGCTTAGGGAGTGGAGTCGCGGGCTAGCCGGTAGTGGTGGGAATGAACTAGTAATTGCCAGAGACTATAGTTATTTGTAATATGTTGAACTGAGCATGTCTATTACCCACGATCATGATTAGCATTATTCACTAAGCATATAGCTTATATATTGTAATGGTTATTGAATAACCATCGTAGGTGATCGTGGCGAGGAATCGGGGAAGTGAGCTGGGAAGTGGCTTGGCTGGCTTATGGGTTTTGGGGGTTGTTGTAACCTTGTTAATAGTTACTTGTTTTTTTTAGTTTAAAGCTTGCAATATAGTTGTAATTAATCGGTTTTAATATGGATTGTAGTACGAGTCATATTTTGGCTGGTTTAAGCTTATGTAATATTTCTAGTTAAGCTGTATACTTTAGTTGGATTGTAACTTAACTCCTGTAATATAGGGTTGGACTGTGTTAGTTGAGATTGTTTGATCATAGTGTTACTATGACTAATGTTATTAGATTGGGAAGTTTGAACTTGGAGTTTTATTTATTGGGTTGGTTGTAAATTGTTATATTTAGTATTTCTCTTAAAATATTTAAAAACTCTTGCTTAGACTTTGGGAGCTCATGACTATGATTTGGTAGTGTTCTTTGAGAAGTTACTATTTGTTAAAACAGGGTTATTTTTGGCTGATTGCAAAGACATGATTTTGTTTTTTTTATTATTTTATTTATTATTGTTGAGCTTCTTTGGTTTAAGTTTATTTCAAATTTATTTTTGGAACTTTAATCACTTGTGTAAGGCCTTGGTGGCGTGCCACGTGTCCTAGGATCATATGGGTGGTTTCGGGGCGTGACAATTAGTGGTATCAGAGCATTAGGCTTAGAGCCTTGGGTACGAGAGACGACGATTGAGAGTACACGTAGATGACGAGTATGTAAATGCATTTCATGAATGCATGAATAATTGTTGCTATGTTGTTATATAACATATTGGCATAGCATGCAATATATTTATGTCAATTGACTGACAGGTAAGAAAATGGATCATAATCGGGAACGTTCACCTCATTCGAGGATGGACCACCTAGAAGATGTGGTAAGCAGTTTTGTAAGGGCAGTAAGTGATCAGATGGGACATGATAGACCTGGAAACCCACAACCACGGGCAGAGCGAGGAGTCATTGAACAATTTTATAAAAGAAAACCAAGTCAGTTTGATGGAGGCCCAGATCCATCACAAGCCGACCATTGGGTGATGGATATGAACCGTATCTTTCGGGCAGTAGAGTGTACAGATGAGGAAAAGATAATGTGTGCTACCGACACTTTGAAGGGCGAAGCTCAAAACTGGTGGACAAATGTGATTGAACAAGGGGCACCAGAGACGTGGGACAGATTTGTAAAGGTCTTCTACAAGCGGTACTTTCCAGCATCCGTTAAGACACAGTTGGGCCGTGAATTTGCAAATCTACAACAAGGGGATTTGACAGTAAATGAGTACGCAGCTAAGTACAACAGTTTACTTCGGTTTGCATATCGAACAGTACCAAGGGAAGTGGATAGGGCACGGAAATTTGAAGAAGGCCTACGAGATAATATTAGAAGCCGAGTGGATACACATCAACTCAGAAAGGTGGCCGATGTGCAAGATGTTGCTTTGATCGCAGAAAGGGATATTGACAAGTATAAACAGAGCCAACAGAATAAGCGGCCAGCCGAGGGAAAAAGTAAAGGACAAGGTTTCTTTAAGAAGCCGTTCTTGCGAGGTTCTGGTTCTAGCTCAGGAGTTCAAAGGGGAAGTTCCTTATCTGGGGAGAGTCGCCCATTATGTCCAACGTGCAATCGTCAACATTGGGGTGTATGCCACTTGACATTAGTATGCAATATCTGCAAGCAGAAGGGGCATATAGCGAGAAATTGCTCACAAGGTCGAACTCAAAGTACGGGGAGCATAAATCTAGACAATAGGGGAAAATGCTTTGAATGTGGCCAGCTAGGACATCAAGCCAAAGAATGCCCAACAAGACAACAGCGAGGGACAGGTTTTGTGGCATCAACTGGGGTAAAACCAGGGACAAGTGTGGACAAAGAGAAAGGGCCAGAACAAAGGCAAGGAAGGTATTATCGACTAATGCCGGGGGATGCTGCAGCAGCCGATTCTGTCGTGTCAGGTACATTACTCATTTGTTCACACCCGGCGCATGTTTTAATAGATTCAGGGTCAACACATTCTTTTGTTGCACATGAATTTGTTAGACACTTAGACAGCATGTCAGAACCTTTGGGATATGATTTGTCGATATCTTTACCCTTAAGTAAACCTATGGTGACCTTATCAATATTTAAAGCATGTGAAATCAGGGTAAATGATAGGGTTTTGACAGTGAATTTAATTCCGTTGGCCGTTAATTATTTTGACGTAATTTTGGGTATGGACTGGTTGTCCGCAAACCAAGCTGCTATCGATTGTGAACAGAAAAGAGTTACTTTTCGACCAATGGGACAAGGGGAGTTTAGTTTTCAAGGAACTGGTGTTGTAGTGCCACCATATTTGGTTTCAGCAATACGGGCAGGCAAGTTGTTGAAATAAGGTTGTCGGGGGTTCTTACGTTCAATAATTGACACACGGGTCACAGGAACTAAAGTAAAAGATATTTCAGTTGTACGGGAATTCCCAGATGTCTTTCCTGAAGATCTACCTGATGTACTAGTTGAGCGAGAAATATAATTTACTATTGAAGTAGCCTCGGGGTCTCAGGCAGTATCGAAAACACCGTACAGAATGGCACCGGTGGAGTTGAAAGAATTGAAGATTCAATTGCAAGATCTTCTAGATAAAGGATTCATTCGACCTAGTGTATCGCCGTGGGGTGCACCAGTCTTGTTTGTCAAGAAGAAAGACGGGACTATAAGGATGTGTATCGATTATCGAGAACTCAACAAGTTAACTATGAAGAACAAATATCTGTTGCCTAGAATTGATGACTTGTTTGATCAGCTTCAAGGAGCCCAGGTCTTTTCTAAGATTGATCTACGATCGGGTTACCATCAATTAAAATTCAAGGAAGAGGATGTGGAGAAGACATCATTCAGGACCCGTTATGGTCATTATGAATTCCTTGTTATGCCTTTTGGAGTTACAAACGCACCGGCAGCATTTATGGATTTGATGAATCGAGTGTTCAAAGATTATTTGAATGAGTTTGTGATTGTCTTCATAGATGATATCTTAATATATTCCAAGAGTGTAGAAGATCATGAGAGGCATCTACGGTTGGTTCTACAACGACTTCGTGAAAAGAAGCTGTTCGGAAAGTTGAAGAAATGTGAATTTTGGTTAACTGAGATAGCATTTTTGGGATACGTGATATGAAAAGAGGGTGTGTTAGTGGATCCACAAAAGATTGAAGTTGTGGCCAATTGGAAGTCGCCAACAAGTGTGCCAGAGGTACGAAGCTTCTTGGGATTAGCTGGATATTACCGAAGGTTCGTGGAAAATTTTTCAAGAATTGCAATGCCAATGACCCAACTTATGCGAAAAGATGTTCCTTTCATTTGGAGTCCGGAATGTGAAGAAAGTTTTGTTGAATTGAAGACTCGTTTGATGACAGCACCAATATTGATCATTCCTTCTGGTACTACAGGGTTTGTGATATACAGGGATGCTTCATACCGAGGTCTGGGTTGTGTATTGATGCAAAACAATAAGGTGATTGCATATGCCTCACGACAATTAAGGCCACACGAAGTGAATTATCCGACTCATGATCTTGAGTTAGCGGCGATTATCTTTGCTTTGAAGATTTGGAGGCATTATCTCTACGGGGAAAAATGTGAAATTTACACTGATCACAAGAGTTTGAAATATCTGTTTGCACAGCGGGAATTGAATATGAGGCAAAGAAGGTGGTTAGAGTTAATGAAGGATTATGACTTAACAATCCAATATCATCCAGGAAAAGCTAATGTGGTGGCCGATGCACTGAGTCGAAAGTCTACAACTAATTTGGCCTATGCTTTGACTTCACAAGAAAAGTTAATTCGGGAAATGGAGCAGCTGAAGTTGGAGGTGATTCCAAAAACTAGAGGTGGTCTAACGTCAGCCATTATTGCACAGCTGTCTCTTATTGATGAAATTCGAGCCAAACAGCTTCAAGATCCAATATTGAAGAAGATTCATGATGAGATACCTGAAGGTAAGCAACCATAATTTATTTTTGAGAATGGTATATTGAAATTCAGGAATCGAATTTGTATACCCAATATAGATGGTATCCAGGAAATAATTTTAGAAGAGGCGCACAATACGAGGTACTCAATCCATCCGGGTAGCACTAAAATGTATCGTGATTTGAGAGAGATCTATTGGTGGTCAGGGATGAAACGCAAAGTAGCAGAACATGTGGCAAAGTGTGTGGCTTGTCAGAGGGTGAAGGTAGAACATCAAAAACTAGCTGGAAAATTGGAACCACTACCTATACCAGAGTGGAAATGGGAAAATATCACAATGGATTTCGTGGGAGGTTTACCGAGATCTAAAAAGTCAAATGACAGTGTATGGGTAATCGTTGATCGATTGACCAAGTCAGCACATTTTCTACCAATCAAGACCAACGATCCAAAGAAGTTAGCTGAATTATATGTTCAAGAAATTGTGAGACTTCATGGAGTTCCAGTATCTATAGTCTCGGATCGAGATAGTGCATTTACATCAAGATTTTGGCAAGGAATGCAGAGAGCGATGGGTACAAGATTGAGTTTCAGTACAGCTTTTCATCCTCAAACCGATGGACAATCAGAACGTGTAATTCAGATACTTGAAGATATGCTTCGACTTTGCGTTTTGGATTTTAAAGGTGATTGGGAAGAGCATTTGCCATTAGCTGAATTTGCTTATAATAATAGTTATCAATCCAGTATTGGGATGGCACCTTTTGAGGCTTTATATGGGCGTAAGTGTCGCTCTCCACTTTGTTGGACCGAGGTTTGTGAGAGGAGATTGATAGGGCCTGAAATTGTTCAGCAGACCACAAAAAAGATAAAGACAATACAGCAACAGCTTCAAACAGCTCAAAGTATATATAAAAGCTATGCGGACTTAAAAAGAAGACCGATAGAGTTTGAAGTTGGGGATTTTATATTCTTGAAAGTATCACCTTCAAAGGGTATTACAAGGTTTGGGAAACGTGAAAAGTTGAATCCAAGGTATGTTGGGCCATTTGAGATCATTGGCAGAGTTGGACCAGTAGCTTATCGGTTAGAATTACCACCAGAATTATCTAATGTGCATGATGTATTTCACATATCAATGTTAAGGAAATGTGTATGAGATCCGAAGAAAGTGATTATTCCAGAGCCGTTGGAAGTCAGGGAAGACTTGACTTATATCGAGCAGCCAGTCAAGATTCTTGACAGAAAAGAGCAAGTTTTGCGGACAAAGACTATTCCTTTAGTTATGGTGCTGTGGCGAAATCATTCTGTTGAGGAAGCCACGTAGGAAAGAGAAGATGAAATGAAAGAGAAGTATCCATTCTTGTTCGAGACATGAGGTACTACGAGTTAGGGGACAAACTCCTTTTTAAGGAGGGGAGAGATGTGACACCCGCTCCCGCGGTTATATTTAATATTGCTTTAGCATGCATAATCATGAGTTAATGATAATTATAGTGTTATGTGACGCTTATTGGAGTGGGATTGACCCACTAAGTTGATTATGGGTGTCCAGTTGAGAACCCAGTTTTGACTAGTATGGCAATCCCAAGTTGGAATATATGTTGATGGGTCCCACTTGAGATGGGACAGTAATATGTAGAACACCCTATGTACTTAACTGTTTATTAAGGCTTAAATGATTTATTATTTTATTGTTGATAATATCATGTTATTAGGTAGTGACCACTTTTGGGGTCAATTAGGGATACCTTTGTGAGCACGAATTGAACACGTTACATAATTAGTAGGCTAATTAGAAAATTCATATAATTATATGAGACCACTTATGGGACCCATGCGAGACATAGACGGATACCCATTTAGGTTTGGGATATTTTTAATACGGTTTTATAATTAGTGGGGGCGTAATCGCAAAATTGGCAAACTAGTGGGGGTTTCATAATAAAAAATGAAAACTTATATATGATGGACACCCTAGAGATGATGAATCATCTCTATACACAACATATAGTTAGGTTCAGAGAAGTGGCGAGAAAATTGTAATGTTGACGGTGACTTTCCGACGCCGATTGACGCGCGCCGAACAACGTCGGCTTTTAAAACAGGCTACATATTCGAACTCCTGGGGGTGAGTCTAATCTATTGGTACTAATTTTATTGGGTTCTGTGATAGTTTTTCCGCGACCCATTCTAGGGTTTTAGCTCATAACTTGTAATTTTTGTATAGGATTTGTACCTGGTCCATAGTAGGGCTCTAATTTCACAATTAGGAGCAAAACCCAAGAGGTGAGTGATGTTAATTTTGATATTTGGATGATTTTCATGTTGGGTTCAATTGTGATGCCAAAGCATGCCTAATTTGTTTAATTTAATTTATTTAGATTATAATTGGGCAAAATTCATGTGGCTAAATTAGGCCCAATTTATTTGTGAAAGCACGGTGTAATGATTAAATGAGCATGTTGAGTTGCCTATTTGGGTCAATGGAAATTGCTAGTTCTATACCACCATGAGGTAATCTTTGTGGTGACGACCTTGGCCGCCAGAGGCCTATGGGACCACACGTGTGAGGGCGTGGGTCATGACTAGGCACGTGGGCTTGGGGAGTGGAGTCGCGGGCTAACCGGTAGTGGTGGGAATGAACTAGTAATTGCCAGAGACTATAGTTATTTGTAATATGTTGAACTGAGCATGTTTATTACCCACGATCATGATTAGCATTATTCACTAAGCATATAGCTTATATATTGTAATGGTTATTGAATAACCATCGTAGGTGATCGTGGCGAGGAATCGGGGAAGTGAGCTGGGAAGTGGCTTGGCTGGCTTATGGGTTTTGGGGGTTGTTGTAACCTTGTTAATAGTTACTTGTTTTTTTTAGTTTAAAGCTTGCAATATAGTTGTAATTAATCGGTTTTAATATGGATTGTAGTACGAGTTATATTTTGGTTGGTTTAAGCTTATGTAATATTTCTAGTTAAGCTGTATACTTTAGTTGGATTGTAACTTAACTCCTGTAATATAGGGTTGGACTGTCTTAGTTGAGATTGTTTGATCATAGTGTTACTATGACTAATGTTATTAGATTGGGACGTTTGAACTTGAAGTTTTATTTATTGGGTTGGTTGTAAATTTTTATATTTAGTATTTCTCTTAAAATATTTAAAAACTCTTGCTTGGACAGTGCTCATGACTATGATTTGGTAGTGTTCTTTGAGAAGTTACTATTTGTTAAAACAGGGTTATTTTTGGCTGATTGCAAAGACAGGATTTTGTTTTTTTTTATATTATTTTATTTATTATTGTTGAGCTTCTTTGGTTTAAGTTTATTTCAAATTTATTTTTGGAACTTTAATCACTTGTGTAAGGCCTTGGTGGCGTGCTACGTGTCCTAGGATCATCTGGGTGGTTCCGGGGCGTGACACCAACCCCCCTACCAATACGCTCGATACAGTACGGCCAACTGCCCAGCCAATATGCTCAATACGTTATGGCCAACCGCCCAGCCATTACGCTCGATACATTATGGCCAACCGCCTAGCCAATACTCTCGATACGTTATGCTTAACCGCCCTGATCCCATACTAGCCAACACGGCCGGCCATTCCAACTGACTACGACCAACACGCCCGTTCATTACACTTGAGCTCAATTAATCTCGACACGCAGTCTCGACCTTATCATACGTAAACCTGACACATAGTCCCAATTTTCCCACATATATAACTATTTTAGCCCATTAAAATCCCATACCCGACATCGTACGATCTCCACGATCGTTTTCACACGTACCATCATAAATAGTATTGACCTCTATGGTCGATAGACCCATTACTATGCACGCTGGTTTCTCAATTTGGTTTAACTTCATTATCTCATCATTATACAAATGGTTCCACTGTCCAATGAATTAAGTCGTAGGTATTATTCTAATACAGTTTTCCAATAACACATGATAATAAAATAGTTGAACAGTTCATAATGTATACGTAACCAGAACTTTTAACATTCTGTCTCATTCAATCGATTGAAGTCCTTTCAATCAATTGAGGTAAAGCTAAGTTCGATCGATCGAAGTCAGTTCAATCGATTGACCAAAAATAATGTTCAATCGATTGAACTAAGTTCGATCGGTTGAGATCGGCCTGTGTTTAATCGATCAAAAGTAGTTCGATCGATTGAGAAATGGTTTTCTTCCCAAACTGAACTGGACCTTCCGCGTATGTCCAGGATCCGTTCTTTCTTACCGACACACATACATAACAACGTATCTACGCTACTGATCGAGAGTGAACAAATCCTAATTACATGCTTTAATTCACATTTGTTAGTACTTTTTATCCTATTTTATTGTATTTGTATTTTGTTTCCATTTTCTGTCAGGATTTGGAGAAAAGTTAGGATTTTAGGCTACATGGGGTGAAAAAGCAGACTGAAAGAAGCAGAAAAAGGCACCTCGCGCGAGTGGCCCACTCGCGCGACAGACCAGAACCTCGCTCGCGCTACCCGCGTGCGCGACCTCCCAATTACGCGCTCGCGCGGCCCGCTCGCGCGACCTGTGTAAAAATCAAAGTTGCATATTTTAGTGTACTGAAGATCCCCACGTGAACAAAACTGTCTAATTACGTCCAGAATGTAAAATATAGCAGTTTTAGTATGAATAGGTTTAGGAAAGCTTCCAAATTTGCTCGAAATCTATATAAACTCTTCTATTATTCAATTTTTAGGTTACACACAACATTACACAACATTAGACATTATTATACAGCTAAAACTTTAGCCATTGAAGAGAGGAAAGCAAGGAGGAGAAGAAGAACACCAAGGATTTCCATGGCCTCCTCCATCAACCTCTTGTCGTTCATCACTTCTATGGCCAACTAAACCTAGATATCTATCTAGGGTTTCAATGAAACCCTAACCAAGTAATAGGGTGTTATTTATGTTTTTCGTTTAGTTTTATTATGTATGGATGATGATTACATATTTCGAGGATTTTTAATAATAAAATCGTACTTCTATTGATTAAATCATTGCTTTCAAAGTTTATTAATGTCTTAGATCTATTTTGAAGTTTATTATTGTGTTAGATCTATTTTGAATGTGATGTGCTCAATGATTTATATTTGCTGTGCTTGTATGGATTATTTACATGTAATGGTGCTTAATTGAATTGTGATATCAAGTAACCGCATAGTTCATGCCTAGAAAAGACGGATTGTGCCGCAACCCTAGTTTAGTGTGAGACAATCCGTGCTAACCGAAGATGAATTATGTTGGTGCTTGAATCGTAGTTATCTTCTTGATGAAGGAATTGGGCTTGTAGCTACAATTCCCCATTATCATCCAATGTAATGAGCTAATTGAATGCATAAATACCCTTATTACGAAGCTAGTGGTGGATTTGCAATCTTAGGTTCACTTTAAATATTTATTAAAACAATTTTTAAAGTGCTTTCATAGTTTAGATTTATTTTCACTGTTCTTAGTTTAAATAAAATTCAAATCAAACTACCATTTTCTTAATTAACTAGATTTAGGTTTTAAAATTAAAGTGCTTTAGTATTTCAATCTCTGTGGGTTCGACCTTTACTTCCACACTACAAATCCTTAGAAAGTAAAGAATACTTTTCATCTTGATTCTGACGAGATCAATTTTTGGCGCCGTTGCCGGGGATTTCAAATTACTATAGTTTTAAAATCTTAGTTTAGTTAATCTATAAATATTAGATTAAGTTTTCTTTGTCTTATATTTTGTTTTGTTTTGAGTTATTAACTTTCCTTTTTGTTTTGTAGTTTCTCAAGTAATCAAATTCTAGCTTGTCGGAGTGGAAAAGCTTAGCACACCAAAAGAGCTTACGCAAAACAATTAAAATAAAATATATGTAAATCGCTTCCTTAAAAATTTTACATCAAACCACTGTAAGTCAGGGCATTGAGACGCAATTACTTGCATTAGGTTAGGTGTGGAGTGAGCACTGCATTAGCTAGGAAACTCGGGGCGCTGGGCTTTGACACGAATCACTGCATAAAGGATAATTACATGCATCATAGTAGTATTGTGTGCTTGCTTGTTGTCTTATTTGCATGACTGCTTTTTTTTTTTGTTGAGTCAGTCGTTGTTTTAGTTTATTTTTCTTTAGTTTATGTTTGGTACCCGTTCGAGTAAACCAAAATTACTTCCGATTAATATTGAACTTGAACGTACCCTAAGAGTCCTTAGGTCATCAACCCAAGCTTCTAGAGCTCGGTTGATGTTAGACGACAAGTCAACACCTGAATCGTCGTCTTTGTTTGAGTCTAAAATTCAAAGCACACTTAAACGTTTAAGAAAAACTAGAACTATTAACACCAAACCTATTCCAATGGCCGACATTGGAAACAACGAAAATAATGGAAATAATCCTAATATACCTCCACCTCCTCCGCTTAAAAATTATTGTATTCCTACGACTTACACGCCTCAAGCAGATATCGAATTACCGAAAACGACGGCATCTCACTGTGAGATAAAGTCATCTACCATCTCGCTACTTCCTTCATTCCATGGCCACATAAATGAAGATCCTTATCAGCACTTAGGAGATTTCCAAGACATTTGCTCTACTTTAAAAATCCAAAATTTCACTGATGATGAATTAAAACTGCGTCTCTTCCCATTCTCTTTAAAAGATAAAGTGAAGTATTGGCTCCAATCAATTGAGCCAAACACAATTAAAACATGGGAAGCCTTACACAACGCATTTTTACAAAAAAAAATTCCAATCATAAGAACTAATTAAATAAGAAAATCCATAACAAACTTTGTGATGCACGATGGGGAAAAGCTTTATGATACATGGGAAAAATTTAAAGAATTATTACGCTCTTGCCCACATCATCAAGTTCCTAAGTGGCAGTTGGTACAGGTTTTCTACGAGGGACTTATTCCCTATGTCCGTAATACCGCTGATGCCATTTGTGCAGGTATATTCCTACACAAAAGCACCGACGAGGCCTGGAAAATTTTTAAAACATTAAGCGAGAACTCGATGCATCAGGCCGTGTCGGTAAGTTCTGAGGGATATCTTCCGCAACCCAAACGTGAGGTAAAGTTCAAGTCAAATCATTCAATTGAATTTCAGGAACTATCTAAAAAACTTGATCAACTTTTGACAATAAACCAAACATTAGCACCACCCGCTTATGAAAGTTGTGCATTATGTTCTAAACCTTCTCATAATATCCTTGCATGTCCTTCCGCTTCTCAATTTCTGGAATTCGTGGAGCAATACATAAACTTGATTCAACAATTCCCACGGAATAATTATAGTCCTATGTCGACTAATTTTCCTAATACTTACCGATCCCAATTTCAACAGAATCAATACCAACACCCCTTCTCCTAATCCTAACCCTCCAAGGGTTAACGGTTTTGAGGAGAAGGTGTTGGCGTCCCTTAAAAATATTGAAACAAAAGTACAGGCACAAGCACAAATAGTGCACTCTCATACACAATCCATTGCGAAGCTTAAGTACCAAATGGGACAAATAATTAATATAATGAACCGTAGAAATGAGGATAAGCTGCCTAGTCAAACTATACAAAATCCTAAGGGACAATATGAGAATGGGGGTTCGAGTGAGCAAGTAAATATCGTCTCGACTAGGATGACTATTCGAGAAGAGGAAGTTGTGAACAGTCCGAAGAGGAGTGAGAAAAATATAAACATTAACTCGAATACAGAGAAGGGTGAGGACATGAGTACAATTCGAAAAGATAAGGAACCAACTCCAACTAACTATATTCCAAAAATGACTTTTCCACCAAACGTCGACGAACTGTCACATTTTTCTAAGAAAGGGTCGAAAATGGAGGATGTACTCGAGGTTTTTAAACAAGTTAAAATCAATATCCCATTCCTCGATGCAATAAAACAAATTCTCGCTTACGCTAAATGTCTAAAAGACCTATGCACTCAAAAGTGTAAGTTGCGCAGTCATACTCCGAAAAAGGTCTTCCTCACGGAAAAAGTAAGTTCAATTTTCCAACACGCACCTCCAAAGTATAAGGATCCCGGTACACCTACGATTTCATGTGTCATAGGTGACACTATCATTCATCAGGCTCTCCTTGACTTAGGGGCATGTGTGAACCTTTTACCTTACTCCGTCTATAAACAACTAGGTTTAGGTAAACTGAAACCTACGGCCTCTACTATACAATTAACGGAACATTTTGTTAAAATCCTTAGAGGAATCGTCGAAGACGTTTTAGTTAAAGTTGATAAATGTTATTATCCTGTCGATTTCATGGTCTTTGACACCGAACCGGTACTAGATGCTAGGAAACACACTCCTGTCATTCTTGGCCGTCCGTTCTTGGCTACGGTCAACGCTCATGTTAACTGTCAAATGGGGGTAATGAAAGTCTCGTTTGAGAACATGAATTTAAAATTGAACATTTTTAACACTATTGATCAACCTCCCAAAGAGGATGATTACCTATGTGAGGTGGATAGTGAGGTGAGACGAACAATTGAACTTACTCCAGAAATAAATGTGAGTACGGAAAATAATATAGTAAAAAATGAGCGGATGAATTTGAATAATCAGGACCCTAATGATGAATTTACTCGAAAGGTTAGAAATCGATTTGAACATAATCAAGGTGAACCGTCGAATGAATTAACTCATAATGACATTCTTTCTACTATCCACCAAACTCTCCCTAATGCCCTAAAGGGTACAAACTCCGATTTACGGCCTCCTTGAGTCTTGTGCTAGAATGGTCTAGTTGAAGACATAAAAGAACAGCACTTCTTGGGAGGCAACCCAAGCTTTTATCATGTCGTTTTCTCAATTTTGTACACTTTTTGGTCGTTTTTGGTTGGTTTTGAGTCTTTTGTGAGTTTTCTGGACAGGTTTGGGGGTCGGAGTTAAGTCATTTTAAAGTTATTTACATAAAATAAGGGAAAAAGGAGGAAATGACCACATCGCGCGTGCGGCCCGCTCGCGCGGCCAGCTAGCGCGAGTTTGCCCCTTAGAAAATTTTTTTAAGACTTTTTATAAGAGCTCTCAGTATCATCTTGCACCTAGAATCGCGCGCGTGAGAGGTTCACTTGCGCGGCCTGCCCGCGCGATTCATGGACTTAGAAATTTTTTTCTTCAGTTTTCGTAAAGCAGCCTCAGCATTACCTCGCGGAGGGGGGAATTTTCGTGTTTTCTCTTTTGTTTTCTTACCTTCTTTCTCCTAAACCTAGTTAGTTGTTTTTCTATTTTCAGTTTATTTTCTTGTGCATTTGTTTTCATAGTACGTTTATGCTTGTTTCAATTATTTTCTTTGAATCTTTTACTTATCGTTTAGTTTATATTTGTTAAAAAAAAATATGTACTATATATATATATATTTCTTTTCTTTATCAGTGTTATTATTTTGTTATCAAGTATTCACAAGTGCAATAGTGTCTCCATTTGGAGCACATTTGAACTGTCATTCCATATTCACATATATATATATATATATATACATTCCCCTGATTGTGATTGCCAAGGTCGAGGTAATATCGTTCCTTTCTTACGTATTTATTTTGTTTTATTGTTTCATTGGGGACAATGAAAGATTTAGGTTTGGGGGTATGCACTCACATGCACATTCTTATGCACCAATTTTTTAAAATTCTTTCGATAATTGTGCACTAATAAACGATGTTACCTATATTTTGCAATTTCATTTCGATGCTTCTTGTTATGTAACTTGGATTGTTATAGAATGGTAAACAAGGGAAGATGTGATTAAACATTTGCTGAAGTCATGATGCGATGTTTAGGATATGTGTCGTTCGAATCGTAGTTTTATATCATAGATTTGCATACAAACCTATGCAATACACGTAGTCACTTGAATATATGTTTAATGTGAACTATAATATTATTCGGATTTATAGATAACACATAGTGTGGAGACTAGACCCGGTGAGCTTTTGAGCCTATCTTTTCTTTTTAGAGGGTTATAAATACATTTTGTGTTTGTCGATTTCATTTAAATAGCGCATTAACTTGTTGTTTAGTCTCATTATTCTTGTTTTGGTTGATATATAGTCAAGTTAAAATATTTGCTACCATGTTAAATAATCTTCTATTATAAACGTTGAAGAACCATATGATAAATAGGATAAAATTTAGGTTTACACAAAATTACAGTCCATTATGGAACTTTGAATATATGGAGACTAAATTAACTCATAAAAATATTAATGCATTTTTGCTTTTTAATCCTAGAACCATAAATCTCTTATCAAATTGAAACAACACTATTCAAATCTTATACTCAAATACATAGAACTAATGAACTTATACCTTTTAAAAAAAAAAATTGATCTCAGTATGACAATTGCAGATGTGCATACCAAATGAGTGGTTAACTTATTTTAACAGATGGATATAAATTCAATTTTATTACACACATATCATCTACTATTTCAAAAATATTGTCTGTTAAGGAACTTTGAATATATGGAGACGAAAATAAGTCATAAAAATATTGTAGTGCTTTCTTCAAAGGAAATGAATATAATTTGAGAGAATATAATGTCTTTCATTTGTTTATTAAGTTTTTATACCATTGATTTCAAAATTAAAAATGGGAAAAAATGAAGACAAAGAAGCTAATAAGAGGGGAATTAACACGTGCCGGTACCCTAGTATATACAGGCCTCGTTTTGCAGGCTGGATAAAATTGTCGAATAGGACAGGATAAGGCAGGATCGGATAGGATAGTAATCCTGTCGGATAAGCTGTTATGTTGTCCTGTGTTTGGAACGTACTGGACAAAACTATCGGATAAGTTGTTATATCCTAATTTTGTCTTTGGTCGTGCCCGGATATAAGTTGCGGATAATAACTAAATTCTTGTTTTTTAACACAAAATAGGGTCTAAAGAAAGAAAAAGAAAAAGGAAAAAAATAGAAAAAAAAATAGATCTAAAATATAATAATAATAAAATAAAATTAAAAAAAAAAACAGAGATTTGAAATCGAAAAAGGGGGAAAATGGATCTGAACAAAAAATGAGAAAGATTTGAAAAAACAAAAAAAAAACGGGGGAAAAAAGAAGAAGAAGAAGAGAAAGGCAGATCTGAAAATGAAAAAGAAAAGAAAAAAAAAAGATCTGAAAAAAAAAAATAAATGAAAAAGTAGATCGAAAAATGAAAAGAGAGAGGAAAAAAAGCATATATGAAAATGAAAAAGAAAAAAATGATCTGAAAAAAAAATGAAAAAAAAAACTGAAAATGAAAAAGAAAAAAAAAATCAAATCTAAAAAAAAAAAAAAAAAAGAACGGTTTTTTTTGTCCCAAGAAGTTATCCCTAACTTCTAATCCCACCTAATACCACATCTCCCATAGGTTAGAGTTATCCCACTCTCCATGAAATAAAAATCTAGTTCATGACTATTTTATCCTGTCCAATGATGCCACCAAACGCTGAATAGGATAAAAATTATCATATCCTGCCTCTTATCCTGACCACCAAACAAGGCCACAGAGTATATATAGAGTATCATTAGACCATCTCCAAAGATGTTCAATTGATAAGGCAAATTGGTGGTTTGATGGGTCTTAGGCAAAGTTGTTGTGTTGGTTTTGATGAGTCACTCCAACCCTTACATCAAACCTATGTTATTTTAATATTTTTATTCTTTTAACTATTATTTGTATTCTACGCATGTAATTATAAGTTGAGTTCATACACACTGAATAATTTCTCTCTTTCATTTACACATCCCAGACCCAATTCGTCTCTCTTCTTTGAAATTAACGATTCCTCTCCCCTCCCTCCCTCCCTCCCTCTCTCTCTCTCTCTCTCTCTCTCTCTCTCTCTCTGTGTGTGTGTGTGTGTGTGTGTGTGTGTAACTCTATCCTCTCTTCTCTCTTCCTTTTGCATCTCTCATAAATCTTTGCTCATGCTAAAAAATGAGGATCAATTTTGGGTGAAAGAAAGTTTTGCCGGTATGGTGGTGGCTCCAGATGACAGCAATCATGCATGGTGGGTGTGGAGGTTTACCGATTTAGGGTTTCTAGCTTGGAGGTTTACCGATTTAGGGTTTCTTGGCTTGATTTTGGGTTTGCTTGGATCGAATTGGAGGTGTAGTGACCAGAAATCATGTGTATGTAATTTTGTATTTTTTGGGGGGCCATCTTTGTTTCATCTTCTTTTCTTTTTTTTTTGTTGAAGAAGATGATTACAGATTCAATTGAAATTTTGCGTTTTCAACATTTTTTTTCCACCAGATATGTGATGGTGCAATAATTTTTTCTACCAGATCTTCAACAGGTTGTGGAACAATTTTCTTGTAAATTTTTTTTTTGTTTTTTTACAAGTTACAAAATCTGAGTTTGTGAGATTTGATTTTCTAACCGTTGGAGCTTTGATTAAATTATTCAAGGATTTGTGTACCTTTCATTAAAATATTGCAAGATAAGATTTGATGGCATGGTTTTATGATTTTATCGCAACCCAGCAACTTTGCTGCCATTTGGACAATCCAGCAACTTTGCTGCAAGAGTTGTTGCGTCTGTTGGAGCAATGTTTTATCACATTTTTAATAACTTTGCTTTTGGTGCAATGGTTGCCTCAAGATTAGTGATGGTCTTACTCTATATATATATATATTGAGATTGCGACTGTGTGCGCAGAGTGACAGCTGGCAACACCAAATCAGTTTCTTAATTCATATGAAAGGGTTGGTGAGTGAAAAGGAATCTATCTAATACTAATAGACAATATTTATATGTATGCATGAAACATGTGGACATAACTAAAATAGTAAGGGAACTAGCAGACGCAATTTCTTTTAGTAAGATACCGACGCGGATTTTGTGTAGATTTGAGCGTGGGGAGCATAAAGTCACATGATTAAATGTCACCTACACCTTGTCGAAGTGGCCTATCTATATCTTCTAGAATAAGTTCTGTCCACCCTAAGAACGAAAGCTCATGAATTTATGGCCCCTTTGAAGTTTTTAATTTTCTATTTTTATTTTTATTATCCTAAAATCCAAAAATAAAAAATACATGTTTCAAACTCGTTTTTTGTTTTCTTCCTTTTTTAAAAAGGGAAATGTTAAAGGAACTTTAAAAAGTAGTAAAAAAAAAAAATATGGCGAATCCACACTGATAAAAAGGTAGGTGTGAATCTCACTTATTAATTTTTATTTCTTATTATTTTTAACTTCTTAACATGTATCCTTAGGGGCTAGGGCCCATGTTAATACAATCCTTTTAAAATTCAAAAACGAAAAATGTGTTTCGTAATATTTTTCTGCTCTTTCCTTTTCTTTTTGTGAAAACGACAATGAAATTGGGTCTGAAAAAGAAAACAAAAATAAAAGATTTTTAGTTTTTTTCATTTTTTAAAATAAAATAAAAATTAGTTTCCGCTTTTAAAATTTACAAGACTGAAAATGTTACCATACATACAACCCTTATTAAGAGATGATAAGCATATAATACAACCTCTCTCATCTACATTATCTTGTTTTCAAAATCGAACCAAGCACTATCCTTGTAAGGACGTCAGTTCACGATTCATCAATTCACCATTAATATAAGTTCATTATTATGATGTCATAATCACAAATAATTTTATTAAGATATTATAACCATATAATAGCCCCTTGGGACAATCGATTGCCACTGTAAATTTGTCATCAGGTTGCTCTCCAGAGGAACACCGTTTGCTTGTCGTTTAATTACCGATTGGATGGTATTGTTTTAAGTTGGTTTTTTTTTTTTTCGTGTTTCAAAAACCAAACGAATCGGTTGGTTCCGTTGTTTTTTTGGTTGATTTCGGTCAATTTAGTTCAATTTTCAGCTTAGAATAATTTTTTTAAACCGACCTATCAGTATGGCTCGGTCGGTTCAGCTCCAGTCGATCCATGAACACCCCTAGTTTTAAGGACATCGAAAATCAAGTTAATAGCATACCTTTCGCTAGCCATCCAACAGTGTTCAAACACTGGGCAATCGGTCGATAAGATTGGGTGACAGATCACCCTAGTTTTCTTGTCTGATTTGGACTTGCTTTTTTCCCTTATAAACTGTGGTCTTAATCGATGGGTTCCGTCATTGTTTGGTCAGTTTCGGTCAATTCGGTTCGATTGTTAGCTTAGAATAATTTTTTGAAACCGATTGATCGGTTTGGCTCGGCTGGTTCAATTCCAGTCGGTCCATGCTAACTGTGCCTCTCATAGTTTGCACAGTATTTGCACAATTTTCAAAATAACAGAAATAGTTTTGGAAAAAACACTGTGTAAACTGTGAGAGGCACAGCTTGCACAGCACTGTGCTAACTGCACACACCTCTGCTATCAAGCAGTACAAAGTCTTTTCATGCTCAACACAGCTTTCAATTCTCAACATAATATTGCAAATGCATTTCAAATAACCAAAATAAAAACAATTGCTAGGAGTAGATAGAATTGCATCCCAGCCTAACTCACACAAACCAATAATCATATCTACCAAACGCCAAACACTGTCTTATTCATTGCAATGCCTTTTGGCTAAAACACAGAAAGTCGGCAACATTATTAAAAGAATGAGAGGACATGGAGCATATGGAAAGAGGACTCTAAAATTACATTGAAGTTGAGATAAGATTGGCTACTGCAATTTCACAAGAAATGACCTGTGTCTGGCATTGTGGTCCTGATTCTTCTTGGCATAAAGTGATAATAATGGCTGAACCATGTTTGATGAATCTTGTACCTGCTAAAATGGAGGGTCCCATGAAAATGAAACTGATAAAATTTTGTTATCCACAGGAATAAGAAAATTTGTGTAGTTTTACAAAGCAGTTATTAAAAACAATAGAATACATGCAAATAGTCAACTAATTAAGTAAAGAAAACAAGAAGGTTCTGTTTAATATACGGATTTGAGAAGCCAAGGAAAACTATTTCTCATACATTTTCCCCTGGTTTTTACTCCAGATATCTATAATTTTCAAAATAATAGTAACTTAACAAAATAGGGAGGGAAGTGACTCACAAAATTCAAAACTTATAGTTTATTTTTCACCTTATCTTCGTTTCCTTCCTGTTTTCCACGCTATTTCCTTATTAATCAAACAAAGACAAGCATTTTCCCCAGTATTTTCTTTTCTTTTCCGTCAATAGATGCATGTACAAAACAAAGCCAATGGTGGCACAATATCAAGTCAGCATTATGTAAAAGGAATCACGGACAACCCAAGAAACATATTCATTCAGTCACCGCAGGAAACTAATGGGACTATGGTAAATGCTTAGTACAACATGAAAGCCCGATTACATTCTCTTGGACTACCCAAAGCCCCATGTTTGTATACTTCGTACTATAATTTTCTTTCTCCTATCATAAGATGAACCCAAAATCATTTAAGCTGTTATAAAGTACCATCTAATTGCAAGGAAGGATTTATTAGATAGAAATTCTTGTGACAGCACAAGTGCTATCAAATTCATAATCACAACGAAAATAACACGCCGACGGCCTCTACCTCAAATTGTATCTCCTAATCTTTTTTAGGGAAAAGATGCAAGGTTCAAGTTTTAATGCACGAATATGAGATTTAGGGGCTTGTGAGTGGGGGATGGCTAACCCCTTTTGAAGGCCCACTTGATTGAACCACAAAATTAGTATATAAACTAAGTTGATATAAAATACACATCAACAGATGGCATTAAGAAATAGAGCACGTTATACCAATGTGTGCTAGGTCGATTAATTTGAAATGTCATAAAAGAATAAATGAGAAGGTTCTTTTCACAATTGAAATTCCCTTTTCCAAACTGCAAAAAGAGAAGGATAAAAAAAAAAAAAAAAAAATTAGTTCGTATTATGTCCAAATGCTCTCCCTCTCTCTCAATCCCCAATCCCCCATGTCTTCTTCCCTCCCACCCCTATCTTCAAAGTAATAACCTAGAATCTCAAGTAAAACATACAAATAATGGGAAGGCATTACAATAACAAGCAATTTACAGATAACAATCTGATTATATGAACATCAATATTACATACCAAAAAGATCAGAACATAAAAAACAGTGCCTAATCTTTATAATACCAATGTATCAATTTTGCATTCCTATAAGTTTATCAGGAGAGCAGACATTAATTTCCATAAATATGGGTAATTAATAATTTCAAATGAATTTGTTGCTATGCACGGAAGATGAATTTTGTATTAAACTTTGTCACTCTCAGGAGAAATTGTTTTGCATATTCACCTTTAACTACTTGAATGACCATAATGTCCTTACGGATGAAATCGCATCAAACTTAAAGCATGTCGCAAAAACACCATTTTCTCAATCAGATAAACAGAAAATGAAATGGAAAAGATTTATAGCAATGTCAATCAGAAAGCTGGAACTGGATTTTGCCAAGAAATATTTGCAATCCAACTCCAAGCAAGATATTTACGCACAAAAATAAGGAAAATTATCTACTAAAAATCCAAACAGCAGTTCAAAAAAATGCTTCAAACTTGACAATTACCCTCAAAGTGCAAAACCGAGAATCATAAAAACATGAAAGGTTACGTCATTAGATTTGTTTTGGAGGTGGAGCTATAGTTCTAGATTGTTTCTAGAGCAATCAGAAAGCTGGAACTGAATTTTGCCAAGAAATTTTTGCAATCCAACTCCAAGCAAGAAACGCACAAAATTAAGGAAAATTATCCACTAAGAATCCTTGAGCTTTTAAATTCACGGCCCAACCTAGGTTTATCCAACGACTTGAGAAAGATTAAACAAAGGTCAATCCTTTTATTACCAAGGTACATAATGCTTGTGAATATGAAATGAGCAGGTATTCATTTTCCACTAGACAGCAACATTGGGAGACTATGTCTAGTATGTTCGGTATTTGAAGGGGGCACCTAGGGTTTAGATCTTCTAGGCTGTTGATATTATTGGTCTTATAAATGTGGATTAGGCACTGTGCAGATGAATAAATGGCCATTTTTGGGTACTGCATTTCCATCAGTGGAATTCTCCTTAGAGTGGCTCACATTGCTTGTGAAATGATGCCAGATCAAGTCTGTATTTGTAATTGATAAACCAATGAAAAACTTTGGTCGTAATCAACCTGCTTTGTGCTCATTACCTATCATTTGTTTCATAGGAGGACAAAGCATAGAGGAAGTGATAATCATTTTGTTTATAAAGATGATGACAGAGCAGCATATTCTAGATTACATGGGTAAAATTACTTGATCAATTAGAGGGGTTTCAACTATGGATTTGAGAAAAGGTCAATTTTCTGCAATATAGGAGCTGTCCTCATTTGTGCATCTATGCTTTGGCTTTTAAGGGGAATACTTAGAAATAACAAGCATATCCTCTTTTAGTAATAAAACATTACTATTTAGCTAACCCAACTATGCATTTGTTTCTCTCAACAGGTCACAGTTTTCTACCCTCTCTCTCCTATTCCATTGACTAATATTTACACAATCTAACCGTGTTAAAATAAATGGCATTATGGACTTACTCTTTGTATTCAGGACCAGGGCCACTTTGCAACTGTCCATATGAACCGACGATCCTTCGTCTCCATGTGTGTATCCTGTGCGAATGCTTGACAGCATAGAAGTTTTTCGTCACGTGTTGAAGCTTCTTCCCTATAAGCTGGATTCAGATACCTTGGATGTTGGACGAACTCCACATTTTTCCACCAGAGCTTGAGGGCCTACAACAAAATATTGTGCGGAAAAATTCAAAGACAAATCAGTTAATCTCATAGCACCTAGACTTGCCCCAGAAATGACCTGAGACCTGAAACATTTGACGATCATAAATGGATCCAATTTAAGAGCATATGATTTGCATCGGAAGATTCACATTTTTATTCCTCTTTGCCTAATCAAAACTCAGATTTAAATTGGCCGAGCTCTAACTCAACTGAAAATTTAAGTTGTTTAATTCATTTCCCTGTTGAGTCTTTCCCGAATCTAATTTCACCAAATGCTTGTATACAACATTTACACCCAAAGACTCGCTTGAGTACCTATCCAAGTATTCAAGTTTCAAGAATTTTATTTTATTTTTATTTTTTGATAGGTTCAAGTTTCAAGAGTTCATCTTTATAAATAAATAAAAATATATATATATATATATATATAAATAAAAGTTTCAAGAGTACATCTGATGTCTGGAAAAATCAGAAATCTTACAAAACTCTTGTAAAATACTCAAACATTCAACCTTCACTCAAATCCATTAACCTCTCTCATGCTCCCTCCAGAAACATGAAGAACCTGAGATATTGTTACTGTATAATCATTTAGATCATTTGAGCCATAATTAGTGATCTTGAAATTGCCTCTGGATGCTTTCCGATCAATCCATCATAAACTTAACAATAGAGGAATTCCTAGCATATTCGTATCATGACTATAAGGAAAACCTTTCAAAATTCTTTATAAATTGTGTTTTTTTGCCCATTGTTTTTTACTTTCTTAAGAATCTTCTTCAGGGTGTGATCTTTTTGCTAAACGGCAGCAGTATATGATCAGTAGTTGGATAAGTTCAAATAAATCGGCTGCACACCCTGCAGTTCAAGGTGAATGTGCAAGTGTGCACAAGTGTTCGAGGGTACTGTCACACACCCAAACAACCCTCTATAATTTCACCAGTCCTTTCTAAAGCAAGTTTTCTACACCTCTTACGAACACAAAAACCAAATTTTGTAAAACCTTGAGCAACAAAGGCCCAAAGGTAATCACCCAAAAAGACGCTCCAAAAACTATCCTACATCATTGAACTTGAGACTTCTACGCTATCAAGTGATGTTCCAATAACACGATCTTAAATCTTAATATGGAACTTGCAAGCACACAAGACTCTGTCAATGTATATCTTTACATTTAGACTTGTATATGTTCTTTTACTTAAAATTGTAGAAAGGTCAATGGGTCTGACTCACCTCCAAAAGACGCCTTATGAGGGGAGGATTACCCAGGCTTACAAGAAGCACATACGGGGTCTCCACCCGGGCGATGTGGACAACTCAACACATCCCCTTGTACCACATCAACAGGGAAAGCCCAACAAGGGGTAGACCCCAACCTTGCTCTAATACCATGTAGAAAGGCCAAACTCACCCCCAAAAGACGCCTTGTGAGGGGAGGATTACCCAGGTTTATAAGAAGCACATACCCTCTACTCGGGTTATGTCAAGAATCAATGCCCTGTGTCACCCAGACCAGTGCTTTGATAGTACCTAGCACGACATGCAACATAAGCACTAAGTTCCTCAAGGCTCAAGGGCAACTTTCACATTTGACTAATCACAGTTTCATCGGATTCAATGAAGTATAACTGCTACAATGGATTATCGAATATTTTTTAACATATAGTCCATGAAATTGGGTTATTGCTACAGTTGACTTTCAAATTAGTAGGGGTGGCAAATGGGCGGGTTTTGGGCAAGTTGAATTCGGGTAGGGTCAAAACGGGTTGAATCCGCAGGCAGTTCGCAAATACACTGTCGGGTATGGGTCACCCCAATTACTCATTCAGTTTTAAGTTTCCTGGACCAAACCCTTTCTACTTCTTCTTGTTTGACGTAAATAATACACAAATATGTGTGTGTATGCATATATATACATATACAAGTGTAACAAACGGCCTTTTATTGTTTGGTTTGAGAAATTACTGAAGAAGAATAAGCACTCCAGAATGCATCCCCTTAAAAATAAAAGTATAAACTACTAAAATTATAAAATACCAATGACTACAGATAATTAAGATAAACTAGAACTGGATCACATCAAAAGGTTTTGATTTGGCTTAATAATATAATTAAACCTCAAACCCCCAAATACCCAATAGAATCTACAGAAGGATTACGTTAGATCACATCAAATTTGTAAACAGAGTCAAAAACCTGGAAATATCCAAAGCATACAAACACATGAACAGAAGAAAAAGGAAAAAGAAAAAGAAAAAGACATGAAAAAAAAAAGTAAATCTAGAACCTTAGAGAGAGAGAGAGAGAGGGGCAGAAGAGAGAGAGGCGGTCGACGGTCGACCTCAAAAGTGATATAGAGAATTTGTGAGATTCTATTCAAACCCTAAGTGGAAGCGTGTCTGTGTATTGCTCCCCCTCCCAAAAATAAAATGTCTATGTACAGGTACCCGCAATCCACCCACACACAATCCGCTGATTCCTTCTAACAACCCGTTTTGATCTGCTTAAAGTGATGTACAAACCCGAGTCCAACCCGTTCTGGGCCAGTTCGGGCGGGTTCGCGGGTGCGATTTAGTATTGCCAGGTCTACAAATTAGCTAGTACTTAAGCTAGATACAGGGTCTGTTTGGGAAGGAAAATAACCAGTTCTCTACATTAAACTATTTAGTAAATGTTCAATTCTCGAACAGGAGTCCCTACCATGTCAAACCTCCATTAAAATTAGTTTTGTTGTCAAATCACATATTCATGGTTCTCATAAAAACCAGACAGAATTGGAAATGGGGATTAACCTAGATCCTATTTCAAGTATTCCAAACATGCAATAAGCTCGATGGTGGAGCCAAGTCTATTGGAGTATTGGGAAAAATAAGAAGGAAGAAGAAGGAGAGCCACACCAAGCCAATATGTTCCGAGATTTTATAACACTTACATGCCAATATATCCACACTGCAACTTTATGGGGCATCAACCAGAAGAATAGTGCATGGTCATCTACCAATGAGGAAGGAACTCTTTTGGCTGTCAAGGTAGCAGTGAAATAATCCCCAAGCTTGGGATGTTGAACTGAAATGGCTACCAACAGATTATCCCCAGGCACATTTGCTTTGATTCTCCAGTTCCCGACCATATCCTACAATAAATTCTTTTTTTATCAAACACAAAAAGTGAAGAATCTATACTGAAGCTAATACATAAATATAAAAGGCAAATTAAGCCATGCAGACAAAGTTAAATGGGTTAATACTTGTCGAAGGTTAATATACATATTCTAACAGCTTAAGCTTTTGGAGTAATTGGTAACTCAACAATACTTGATGTCAACCTTCAGTCAAAATTCATCAAAATAGTAGACAGAATTCCGATGAATTTTTACAGTTTGTGACAAAACTCTTAATGGATCTTGATTGAGGTCTCAAATTGACCCAAATAATAAACTTCAAGTCTAATGTGCCACGGAGTTAAAACTACAAGGGTGCAAAGTTATTAGCCCAAGTTAAATTTAGAAACAGAACACTCTTAACACATGCAATGAACAAAGATTCCATGCAACTTGTCCACTTCTCAATCCAATAACAGTTCAAGGATTTTCTGACAAGGCTTTTTGTTCTTTTGGTTATTGTGATTTAAATGGTTACAACAGGTAACTAATGACATTCCTCCATCTTTTGACCCTGCTTATGAACCAAAAAGATTTATGCCTGTATGCATCTAAAGAGCAACTATAACTAACGGTAAGAAGCCAAAGTGCTGCAAACAGGGGTATATGGTGGAATATTTCGTAATATTCCCTCCGTGATTTGTCAAGATTATTTAGGATAGTTTGTAATTGATTTCTTTATTTATTCCTGTAATCTTTTATTTTCCTTTTTTCATTGTTTCCTTTTATTCCTTCTTACTCTTGTATATAATATGTAACATATTGGGTTATTCAATAAGAATACTGATTTACCTTCAACTTCTTCTTAGTATCAGAGCCAAGGAAACCTAACCCTAGCCCCACCAGCCCTAGCCGCAGCTCCACCACCACCAGCCCTAGCCGCAGCTCCACCACCACCAGCCCTAGCCACAGCTCCACCACCACCAGTCCTAGCCGCAGCTCCACCCCCTTTAGTCCCACACCTTCGGCGACCCACTTGCCACCTCACATCTCTTCTGCGCAGCCTCTGTGCTGTGCCTTCTTCCTGCACAACTTGTGTTGCTGCGCCTTGCCCTACGGGTCTCTCTGTGATGTATTAGAGCCTATTAGTGTGCTCCCTTGATTTCTTTTGGCTACCCGTTGATTGTTGGTAGCCCTTCGCTTCCTTGTCCTTTCGGTTGGATCTTCTTCAAGGTCTCTCTCTCTCTTTTCCATTTGTCAACCATGATTAACAAGGATGTTGTTAACTCTGGTTCTCAACCCCGTATGGATCTTTCTGTATCTCAGCATTCTCCAGCCCAACGAGTTACCAGTGTCCTGTTGAATGGAAAAAAATTTGCTGCTTGGTCTCATTCTCTTCGCCTTTTTCTGGGTGGAAAAGGCAAGCTTGGTTGGATTTTTGACAAGGAAGCTCATCCTGCAGATACTGATCCCAAGCGTGCACAGTGGGACATGGATAACTGCACTATTTTGGGATGGTTCTTCAATTCCATGGAGAATCGTATTTATCAGATTTTTATGTACCATGAATCGGTACCTGGTCTCTGGCGGGCCCTGACTAAGATGTATGCGCATGCTCATAATGCCTCTCGTATTTTCGAACTTCATCGGGAAATTTCTCAGGCCTCTCAGGACTCTTTACAACTTAATATTGCTGACTATTTTGGCTTCCTCCAGTCTCATTGGGAGGAATTGGCCCAGTATAAGCCTCTTTCTGGTTTTCCTGCCGAAGTTGCAGAAATTATTGTACAGCAGTCTGAGAATTTGCACACTTATCAGTTTTTGATGGGTTTAAAACTAGAGTTTGAATCTCTTCGCACTCAGATTTTGAACACATCATCTTTGCCATCTCTCTATGAGACATTTGCTACACTTGATGGTGAAGAGTGCCGTAGGCGCCTTATTCAACCTGTTCATGCCCCTTTGGCTCCGATTATTGAGCCACCTCCTGTTTCTGATTAGATGGCATTTGCAGCTAATATTGGAGCTCGCCCGGGTGGTAAGAAGCCTATCAGTCGCTATTGTAATGGCATTGATCATACCAAGGATCGATGCTTCAAACTTCATCCGGAATTGAAGCAACAGTATGCTTGTAAAACTAATAGTGCTCCCGCTCCTCGCTTTGTTGCGATTACTGATACTGGTTCTGACCCCCCTCTTCCAAATATTGGACAATTTCATCAGGCTCAGAGTCAGCTTCAGTCATAGCTTGGCCAGATTCAGAGTCAGCTTGGTTCTTTTCTTCAGCAGTCATCAGGCTCCTCCTCTTCCACAACCACTGCTACTCTTGTTTCAGGTACTTCCACTGCTTTTCATGTTAAATCAGGAACTCCGACGTGGGTTCTGGACTCTGGAGCTAACGATCATATGACTGGTGAGTTGTCTCTTTTTTCTTCCAGCCTTACACATGTTACCCAATCTGTCTGTCTTGCTGATGGTTCCACTACTTGTGTTAGTAGTAAGGGAGATGTTCATTTATCCCCCACTATTACCTTATCTTCAGTCCTTCATATTCCTAAATTTCCCTTAAATCTTTTATCTGTCAGTAGTCTTGCCAAATGTTATAATTGTGCTGTCATTATTCTTACCTGATCGGTGTTTCTTGCAGGACCTGGCTACGAAGAAGATTTTTGGTACGCGGCATGAGCGCAATGGACTCTATTATTTTGGGGAACCACCACCAATTGTGTCTTCTAGTCTCCAGGCGTCGGTTTACCTAATTCCCCTTTCAGTGTTTTTTCGTTTAAAACTTTGGAATTGTGGTATGCCTGTCTTGGCCATGCTAATTTTAAATACCTATGTTTGCTTTTCCAAGAATTAATAAAAGCCTGTGAGCATAATAAATTTCATTGTGTGGTGTGTGAACTTTCTAAACATACTCGTTTAAGTTATATACCTCGTATATCTCGAGCCCCTTGTGCGTTTGATAGTATTCATTCTAATGTGTGGGGTCCTTCCCCTATTACAGCTTTCTCAGGTTATAGATATTATGTGACCTTTATTAATGATTATTCACGTTGCACATGAGTTTATTTAATGAAGAAAAAATCTAAAGCTTTTTCTCTGTTTACTTAATTTTTACAAATGGTTAAAACCCAGTATCGCACCATTGTTCGTACTCTTCGTTCTGATAATGGACGTGAATACATTTCGAATGAATTCTGTTGTGCATTAAATCAACAAGGTATCCTCCAACAGCTTACTTGCATATATACTCCTGAACAGAATGGTGCAGCGAATCGCCACATCATGTCTGTTGTTCGTTGTCTTCTTCGGGGCATGGAGGTGCCTAAGTATTTTTGGCATCTTGCTGTACTAACTACCACCTATCTTATAAATCGTACTCCGAGTCGTATGTTGAATGGAAAGGCACCTCTACATGTTCTTCAGCCCGAACGTACTCTTTTCCATGTTTTGCCTCGTGTCTTTGGCTGCACATGTTTTGTGCAAAACCGCAGTCCTCTCTGCACTAAACTAGATGATAAGGCTATCCGTTATGTGTTTCTAGGGTACTTCTATGGATTCTATACTTCTATGGATGTTACCTTTTTGAAAGATGTTTCCTTCTTTGCAGGTTCTTCTACTTTACCTGCCTTGCCCTCTCAGGATACTCCAGTAGTGGAAGACGAGCTTCCTCGTCCTGTTCCTATTTATGATGAATTTGTGTCCCCTACTGACTCCCTTCCTCCTGTGATCACATCTTCCCCGGAGTATCATTACTCTCGCCGTCCACTTGCTCAAGCTCCTATTCCAGAAACTTCTCCGGAACCGCTCTTTTACCTCTAAGACGGTGCATTCGTGTGTCTTGCCCGGTTAATAGGTATGGTTACTCTTGTTCCACTGCTCACCCCATCTACCAGTATATTTCTTATTCTGCTTTTTCAGGTTCCTATCAGGCTTTTCTTGGTCATGTTGACTCTGTTTATATTCCCCAGTCTGTGTCTGAGGCTCTCCAGAATCCCAATTGGGTTACTACCATGCAAGTAGAAATGCAGGCTCTTGAGCATAATCGCACATGGGAACTTGTTCCTCTTCCTCCTGGGGAGAAGACCGTTGGCTGCAAATGGGTATATACAGTTAAGTATATTTCCGATGGTACTATTGATCGCTATAAGGCACACCTTGTAGCTCGAGGATTTACCCAAGTTCCAGGCAAAGATTTCAGTGCTACCTTTGCCCCCGTTACCAAGCTTACTACCGTTCGGCTTATTGTGTCTTTGGTTGCCTCCCACTCTTGGCCTTCTATAAGATGGATGTGAAAAATGCGTTTCTCAATGGGAACCTTCATGAAACTATCTATATGGATCCTCCTCCGGGTTTTCGGGCTGAGGGGGAGTATTCTGGGAAGGTTTGTCGGCTTCGTAAGTCTTTGTATGGGTTGAAGCAATCTCCTTAGGCATGGTTCAATCGATTTAGTGAAGTTGTTCTTTCTACAGGGTTCACCAGGTGTCAATCTGATCACACATGTTTTATTCGACGACGTCGTGATGGTTGGTGTGTCATCCTGTCTGCATATGTGGATGATATCATTATCACTGGAGATGACTCTTCAGATATTGAGAATATAAAGAAACACCTTGGGAAATCCTTTGACGTAAAAGATCTAAGTGCACTACGATATTTTCTTGGCATTGAGGTTGCAAGGACTCGTCATGGAATATCTTTGTCCCAACGAAAATATGTTTTGAATCTTCCCCGTGATACTGGTATGATGGGATGTCGTTCTGCTTCTACACATATGGATCCGAATTTCAAGTTATCATCTGAATCAGGGGAACTCTTATCTGATCCATCCTCATATTAGCGTCTAGTTGGTCGTCTCATCTATTTGACCAACACTAGACCTGATCTTGCTTTTGCTGTAAGTGTTGTGAGCCAGTTTATGCATGTTCCTCGTACTTCTCATATGGATGTTGTTCATCATATCCTGAGGTATCTCAAAACCTGCCCAGGTCTGGGTCTCTTTTTTGCTGCTGGAAAGCAGTCTGGAATCTCATGTTTTACAGATGCTAATTATGCTGGCTCCAAAAGTGATAGACGGTCTACTTCCGGTTTTTGCACATTTTATGGTAATCATCTTATTTCTTGGAAAAGCAAGAAACAAACAGTTGTTTCGCGGTCTTCAGCTGAAGCTGAGTATCGTGCTATGGCATAGGGCACTTGTGAAATTTTATGGATTCAGTCTATCCTGCGAGAATTAGAATTCTTTGTGACCGAGTCGTCTACATTATTTTGTGATAACAAGTCAGCGATAATGCTTGCCTCTGATTCTGTTCTTCATGAGCGCACTAAGCACATTGAGGTTGATGTTCATTTCATTCATAAGAAAGTTAGATCTGGGGTCATAGTTCCGCAATTTGTTCCTTCTTCTGAACAGACAGCCGATATGTTTACTAAACCAGTTGGACCTTCTCTCTTGAAGACTTCTCTGATCAAGCTTGGACTTTTGGATATTTTCGCTCCAGCTTGAGGGGGACTGCTGGAATATTTCGTAATATTCCCTCTGTGATTTGTTAAGATTATTTAGGATAGTTTGTAATTGATTTCTTTATTTATTCCTGTAATCTTTTCTTTTCCTTTTTTCATTGTTTCCTTTTATTCCTTCTTACTCTTGTATATAATATGAAACATATTGGGTATTCAATAAGAATATTGATTTACCTTCAACTTCTTCAATATAAAAATACAGCACAATGCCTGACTTAGCTTTCTTAGTTAAACCAGTTGCATAAACACAGCCTCTTACAACTTAGGAATAAAACATACGTAATATATATAAGAAAGACCTGCTCCATAAAAGTCCTCCAAATTCCAACCTCTCATCTAGAAGGAACTACAATGGCCAGGGGACCAGTCAAGCCTGGCTATGCCATGTTGAATTTTGGATTCCTTTATTTATGAATATTCTGAGAAAATAGTAAGGTCCTTCCCATAAGAAGTGGACATACATTTATATTTCATTACTAACAAAAATATAAATTTTAAGAGAAAAAAAAAATGTCTGTCTGCACATTACGTATACCCCAGGATGTATAAACGAGGAGTATGCTAAAGACTAAATGCACGCAAGCCCATATAACTACAAAAACGAATTGCTCGTAATCTGGAAAAGTAGGGAACTCAGCAAGGAATTCCTAATTGCCAAAATAGAAGATTTCAAGTCCTCAAAAAGATCTCTATTCTTCTAACACCAAATACTCTCCCAAACACACAGAGCAGCCAACTGCCAAGCTGCCTCACTCTCCTTACAGTCCACAATCCCTGCAAACTAGTAACACCTCTATCATCAACTTGGTATCAGCCAGAAGTCTCAAACTAACTTAGCACAACGGCACGCAAATCCCACAAACAAGACAATTTAACAAATGTTTCGTCAAACCTTCAGAAGAAAAAAAAAACACCAATGCACTGAGACAGGCTTGTACTTCAATAGATAGTTAATAACAAGGACCCAACAATTGTAGCCTACTGACTACCCAAAGAAAGCATCCTCTGGAGGCTGCTTTAGCATGCCAAAAGCTTTCAGAAGGAATCCCTGCCTTTCACCTCCCTAGAGTAATAAGATCTCCCTTACACAAACCCAAACTGTCACCAAGACAACAAGGCCCATCTCCAACTATCCTCCCCTCCCACCAAATTAGCTTGTCCACAAAGAACACAATGGAAAGCCTCAAACTGCCCCGCAATGCCAAACCAAGTAAGGGCTATCAAGTTTCAAATTTAACGCATATCAAGTGCTAGTTTCTGCCTGTCCCACTGCACCCCATTTGAATTTTTTCAATCTCATTCCCAAAATAGCGGTTACGAAAATTTACCAGAAACCAAGTTTCTCTCCTCATTACCATGATACCATCCTTAGCATGACATTCATGAAAATGGTATTTTGCTACAAAATGGGATTGGTAACAGAAATGTATGCTTTGAACACAAGCTTAAGGATGTTTCTAAGTTCTAACATCTTTTATTCCAATGCCTACAAAGAAAAAGCCAAAAGTTTTAAGAGAAAAATCACACACCAGCCAAGCTCTCACCAAACCTTGGCCAAAATCTCACCAAGCTCTCACCATCCCTTAGCCAAAATCTGATCTTCTAACTTCGTGTTAGTTAATGATGTGAAACACATATTGAATGGCTATTATTCAGAGTGGGACCAAAACTATGGAGCTTTGATCCATGTTCAGTAATTTGGGCATAACTTTGCACTTGGACGTCCGCTTTTGTGGACACCAATCAAATCGCAACCTATTCCGAGCTCTACGTCGTGGTTATCGGCTCTGCCACTAAATGCAATTCTTGGGCCAAAAATGTATTGTTCGAATGATTTCTCCAACTACTTATATGCAATTGTTACCACTTCAGAAAACTTTCATTTTGGCAATCTCTCTTTCTATAAGAATCTGATTTCGATTCCGTAAATTGCGTAACTCTTTGAATCAATGTGATTTTGGGTTTATCAATGTGCTAATCTTTGGTCATTTTTTGGTTTTTTCTTTCTTATAATCAAATTAGGGTTTTGGAGGGGCTGTATATATTGTAAACTGCCTTAGTGTCGCATGTTTGCACTAATACATTTAGTCTCTTTGAAAGTCATCTTTGCTCTACTTCTTGGTATTCTGTGCAACCAAATCGTCTTCCTGACAATGTTGTGATAATCAAAGAGTTCAGAGAAGGCCTTGAATTCTGTCTTTCTTTGTCCTTAGCTTGTGGCGTGCCAGTTAATAAAATCGCACTCCATTTTACGCTGGATATTTCATCAAATAATTAGCCTGTAAGTGCCAACAAGTAAACTACAAAACAAAATTTCCTCTAGCTAAGCCTATAAGTTTAACAATTAGAAGATAAATGAAGATATGAAAGCTAGACATAGAATTAAATTTTTGGAACTTTTGGAGTAACTAGTTCCTAAATGGTAATAGAATATATTTCTAGGAACTCTTGGCTTCAAGTATCCCTATTTTCTTTGTTCCCACATTTCATTTACATGTCTGTCAGCGGTATTTTGTTATGTTTGCTTCTTTTGCAGTCCTAAAAGTTTCTCAACATGCTTCAGGGATCACATATGAGGGAAGGTAGAAAACTTGATATACATATGCCTATATAAATGTATATTGTTTGACCCATTTCCAAACAAGCTAGGGGTTTGCAGTAACCAGTGTTCTAATTTTACAATACGCTACCTAAATTAGATTTCATACTTTTACGCAGAAAATGGAACAAAACTACAGGAGCCATTAATCATTGTATAGCTTGAATCCTTCAAGAAAGACATCATGTAAAGAAAGTGAAATATCAGATAAAACAAGAAAAGTGCAAATAAAATAATTCCGAATAATGTACGACATAAAAGCCATCTTTATTAGTCATCCTACAACCTGCCAATAGGATAAAGGAGAAAAATAAAATTGAGCAAAATAAATATAGGCAATTAAATAGGCTTACCATAAAAGGACTGACATGTAATGGTTTTGCAACTACATCAGAGTTTGGATTGAAAAGAAAAGATACTCTTTCACCCCAAGGTGTGTTGGTTACCTAAAACCAGAAAGAATTAGTGCTATCGACTACTGAACAACTACACAAATATAAAATTTGAAGTCTGACAAAAATAGTACAAAATAAATACAGCAATTAGCAATTATATGGCCAAATGTTTTTTCAATCAATATATTATTTAGTTCAATGGGCAAATGTGTCCATGCCCATGCAAAATGGTGTAGGACATTTGCCTTCTCCAAAACCTTCAAGTTTCAGTTAAAGTATGTACAACGGCAACAATTCTGGTCAATTAGATGTACCCAATAAATACATATTTAACAACTCTGGTCAAGGAGAATTCTAGTGTCATAAAAGACAGAGTTGGATATGATTTATCTCTGGCAGTTTAAACAGTAAGTACATGCCACCATCACAATAATACAGACCTACGTCACAATGAACACCATGAATCTATGGTATAGACTCTAGCTGCCTAAAAATTACAACCTATGAAGCACGGACACAGACACACCGACACGCATACGACACGACAAGGACAAGACACAAGGACACAACAAAATCCTAAAAAAAATTGCACCTCGACACTCCAAGAAAAGAGTCCATGAAGTGTCGTGTCCGTGTGCCCGACAAAAACGACACACACAACATTAGAAGGGTCGGTGCTTCCTAGATTACAACAATGGCGAACAGTTCCGGCCTATTTTACACTCTGCTTTGAGTCGCTATATAAATGCATTTGCTATAATTCAAATTAAATGTGTGAAATGCACGTAATGACAGATGATGTACAGCAGAAGATCCACGTTTATCTTAAAGGCTTAAAAAGTTCAACCATTATTTTAGTAGCTTTGACTATTGAAATCACACACCTCAGCAATGCATTTCTTCAAATTCTGGGCAGATTCTTCTAGATCATAACAATAATACAAACTCAATGGGTTTTGTTCATATCCCACACTGGAAGGTATTGTCAAGAGGAAACTGTGAAAAAATAGAATTATCAGTCCTTGGAAAACTGAACACAAAACAGAAGTTTTAAAATTTAAAATTAATGATTAAAACGTTAACGTTTAAAGGCATAAGAAACACAATATCATCGTCAACAAACGGGATGTTCAAATATAGTCAGATGTTCTTTTGAAGATTAAATTTAATTGATCCACAATTCCAATGGCCAAAATATTGGAAGAACCAAATATGAATCTTGATATCAGGGTATAAAAGGATAGATATATCCTTTACAATCGATACTTCTGAAAATATTCACACAGAGCAGAAAACAATATGGATTTTGGTAGTGTAACAGAATAAATAAAGGACTTGGTACTATAATCTATTAGAGTAAAAAATCAGGCTCTAATTCTATGAACCTTAAATGAAAAAGTGCTTTGTCAGTGTCAGGAAATAAAGTTGTTGTGAATACTGAACTTGAGAACTGTAACCAATCCTAAAATGTTGAAAAATCCAAAGACATACTAAAGGAGTAAGATATTGGGTAGATGGCGTGTATAGGTGGAAGGCTTTCATATAAAGTCAAAGACTAACTTGAACCTACTAGAGCCAAAATCTTTCTGATATTCTGCTTAGAACCCATGATTTTCAAGCAATGAGCCTGAGAATCCTCGAATACACCTTGATATGTAATATATGTATATACTTATTAGTTGGAGCCCACTTGACCCAAATGGTTAAGCCATGTAGTGTTGGACATACTATATCAGACAACCCTTCATATTGAACTTTTTTCTTTAATGTGGACTTCAACTGCAAACATGACCTACACATAGGGCCTTTGTATGTCCTTGTGCAAAGGTGCACTATTTTAAATTTTGAGTTGCTTACCAAACCTTAGAAGCAGGAACCTTCTAAATTGGTCACGCTCTCTCCTCAGACTCTCGATTCTGCGCTTCTTACTAAAAAGCTTTGTCAGAACCTCGTTCCCTTTATGTTAGAACCTCGCTCACACCCCGCTCGCATCACATCCAAGTCACAAAATAGCCTATAAATAGATTCAAGTTCTTATTTTGCTCAAGTATTTTACCGAAGAAATATTTTTATGTCGGAACATATGGCTTAAGACTTTCAAAAACAAAATTTACAATCAAAATATATTATGTCAATCTAAATTCCTATGCAATAGTTAGATATAGAATATATCTGTATCAAATATTTGGATGCTTCTTAAACGCTCCCAGCCTTTGAACCTCTTAAAGTTTATCGCTTCCTCGCTCCCGCTCCCGCCTCCGCCCCCGCCCCCGCCCCCGCCCCCACCCCCGCTTCGTGCTTCTAAGTACCAAACCAAACCAAACCAAACCAAACCAAGCCTTGTGTCCCAATCAATTGGGGTCAGCTGTATGAATCTTTTTTCTCCATTCTCCACGATCAAGAGCTATACGCTCATTTAAATTATATTTATTCATATCTTGTTGCACTACATATTCCCAAGTCAGTCTAGGTCTGCCTCTCCTTCTAACCATTTCAGGCACTATGATCTTATCACTCTTTCGCGCAGGTGTATCTACAGGTCTTCGTTGCACATGGCCGAACCATCTAAGTCTATTCTCCCTCAACTTATCCCAATATGTGTCACTCCTACAGTCTCTCGGATGTACTCATTTCTAATTCTATTTTTCCTAGTCTTACCACACATCCATCTTAGCATCCTCATCTTCGCTACACTCACTTTGCTAATGTGTTGTTTCTTAGTTACCCAACACTCTGTCCTGTAGAGCATAGCTGGCCTAATAGCTGTACTATAAAATTTTCCTTTCAATTTTGCTGGTATTCTCCGGTCACATAATACTCCAAAAGTACTCCTCCACTTAAGGCAGCCCACTTTAATTCTATGGGTCACGTCATCACTAGTCTCTCCGTCTCTACTGATCACTGAACCTAGATAGCGAAAGTGTTCCCTCTTTGGGATCTCCTGATCTTCGATCTTCATTGCTTCGTTGTCTCTATTTCCACTGTTGCTAAAAATACATTCCTTGTATTTTGTTTTCGTCCTACTTATCTTTAGCCCCTTAGTCTCTAGTCCTTCTCTCCAAGCTTCTAGTTTAGTGTTGAGTCTCCTTTTAGTCTCATTAACCAAGACAATATCATCTGCGAACAACATACACCATGGGACCTCATCTTGAATGTGTCTAGTCAATTCATCCATAATTAGAGCGAACAAATAAAGGCTCAAGGCGCCCTAGTGCAAGCCTACGGTAATTGGGAATTCGCTTGTTTCTCCGACTGGTGATCTAATTGTAGTAACCGCTTCATCATACATATCCTTCACCACGTCAATATAACCCTTGGTCACTCCTTTCTTCTCTAGCACCCACCAAATTAAATATCTAGGCACTCTATCATAAGTTTTCTTTAAATCAATAAAAACCATATGTAGATCTTTTTTCTTCTCTCTATGCTTTTCCATTAGTCTTCTAAGTAAATAAACTGCTTCCATAGTTGATCTCCCACGCATAAATCCAAACTGATTTTCTAACACTGATGTTGCGCCTCTTAAGCGATGCTCCATCACTCTCTCCCATAGCTTCATAGTATGGCTCATCAACTTAATACCTCTATAGTTGTTGCATTGTTGTACATCTCCTTTACTCTTATATATAGGCACTAGGATGCTCTTCCTCCACTCATCAGGCATTTTTCTAGTCATTAAAATCCTATTAAAAACTTTTGTAAGCCAAGATGCCCCCACATCTCCCAAACATTTCCAAACCTCAATGGGGATCCTATCTGGTCCTAATGCTTTGTTGGGTTTCATCTTCTTCAAAGCAAATTCCACCTCAAACTTCCTTATTCTCCGATAGAATGTGTATTCTCTAGTTTCATCGTAACTTCCAGTTTCTTCTTCCATTGTGTTATCCATATGTTTTTCATTCAGCAACTTCTCAAAATAGCTCTTCCACCTTTCCTTAATCTCTTCGTCGTTCACTAATACCCTAGAGTCATCACTTTTTATACACTTAACCTGATTAATGTCTCTTGTTTTCCTTTCTCTTGACTTAGCAAGCTTATGAATACATTTTTCTCCCTCTCTAGTGTCTAGTTTGGTGTAGAAGGCGTCATAGGCTTCCATTTTAGCAACTCTAACTGTCCTTTTAACCTCCTTATTTGCACATTTATAACTTTTGAAGTGTTCCTCACTTTCATCATTTTACCACTTCTTAAAGAGTTGCTTACGATATATTTATTGATAAGGCATAAACTCAAAGAAATAATTACTTAAAACTGATTTTTCTTTTTCAAATAAAAAATAGGTAAGCAACTAGCAAAAAATTTAGAGGTTGTAACTTGAATTACTTGTTGATTTCATAGGTTAAGAGAGTTTGGAGCATATCAGGTGCCTAGTCAAGGTCAATGAGATCAAGAAGATAATGCATCAGGGAGACTTCTGAACATGATAGTATGAAAAAGATAAGAGAACATATACCCATTGGACTACGGTCAATCCCTTTGAAACATAGACACATAAGAATACAATACGACATGATACCAGCACCGATAAGAGAAAACTTGAGAAAATAGGAAATTTGTATGGAAAGGATACATCTACAGATACGACGTGGTACTGGCGCCAATATGACAAACATTGAGGGGGAAAAAAAAGGATAGAGATATGACAAGGCTACATCTGCATGTATGGTTCATATACATCTACGTGTACGCACACATTCGGTTATTTGTAGTCATGATATATGAATACAAATTGACATAATTTTTTACATTCCAAACATACAACAATATCCTAACTGAAAAATTAAAATTCAATTAAGCGTTATACTACGAACTTTTATTTCGGATCACGTTAAATATTATCATGGCATCACAATTCTTCTTCTGCAAACCAAAGAGGGAAAAAAACAAATATATGCATCTTCCGCAATGCAGTACCACATAAGAATTGACTCATCTCATTGTTCAAAATGTAGAATCTACAAATATTTGCTGCTCATCGCCCTACTATATCAACATCACAAATAGAACAAAACATTTTGAAAAAAAAAATAAATAAATAAATAAATTATTGACATAGCAGAGACATCTACAAAAAACACTATACCGATTGCGTAAAACCCAATTCACCCGTGAATGAACAACTTATCATTTTTCTCCAGGAACCGATATCTATAGCTAGATAATAGTTTAATAGAAATTGCATAATAACTTGTATGACATGTTTATCTAGTAACTCATGACAACAATATTGAACTCCTCTACAAATACAAGAGAATTTTTTTTTTTTTTTTAGGGAAAACACACCCACACAATCACATACTCCATGGCTAGGGAAAAATTGAAAATGTGTTTTAATTAAACAAAACATACAATTACACGGGACACGGGTTGATATTAAGTGAAATTTCACTCAACCCTATGGAATATTAAGTGAAATTTTGCCATTTCATTGACTTTTTAAGGAACTAAACTCTTGGCAGTTACTTATATGAATTGTCGCCTAAATTTTTAAAAACAATAATATAAATTGAATAATGCAAATGAAAGCCAGTGCGAGTAAATTACACGGGACCGTTGGTTAGGGCGAGTCCGCGAGCCTCATCGGCGGTAAGGTGGTTGGGGAGCGCGTGGGGGTTGCGGTCGAGGTCAACGTAGGCATACCGGACGGAGTATCGGAAGGAATGGTGGACGGGACGGCGCCGCTCGTGCCAGACGGTGCCTTGGTAGAGAGACACCGGTTCGGCTTCTCCGTTGACGGCGGAGGAGCGAGAGGCGAAAAGTCGCCGGAGAATGGAGCGGAAGGGGAGGAGGAGAGAGAGAGTGAGGGATGTTAGAGTAGTGGAGAGGATGGAACATAAAAGATAGAGTAACTCCATTCTCTCTCTCTCTTCATTCAAACAAGACACTAAATTAGCTTAATATACCAAACCCTTCTTGTCCAAAAAAAAATGTGCATAGCCTCTCTCGTGCCTGTAGGAAGGGCGAGGTTCGAATTCTCATTAGAGATTTTTAGTTGGAGTAATATTTGGGGGAAAATACCTTTTGTCCCTCATGTGGTTATATTCATTTTCTTATAATTTTCTGTGGTTTATTTTGTAACACTTAATTCCCTAAACTATGGACTAAAGTGAGACTGTTAACTTTTCTAATGACAGTCCCACTTCAGTCATTAATACAGGGGGTTAAGTGTTACAAAAATGAACCACAGTGGGTTATGAGGACATGGGTGTAATCATAGGGGGGTAATAGGTATTTTTCCCTAAAGAGTATGTATAGGGGCTTGGGGGTATTAACGTCATTTCCTTTTTTTCCGTTAGAAAAGTTAACAGTCTCGTACAGGGGGGTTAGGTGTTACAAAATGAACCACAGGGGGTTATGAGAAAATGGGTGTAACCACAAGGGGGTAAAAGGTATTTTCCCCTAATATTTGGGACACAACCTTCATACAACTTTCATATAATCTTCTCAAAAGATGTGTTTATCTCTCTCTTGTGATGTCACTGGACCCCACAGTGACACAGGAAAGAGATAGACATATCTTTTGGGAAGGTTGTATGAAAGTTGTATGAAGGTTGTGTCCCAAGTATTACCCTTTTAGTTGTTTGTCTTTGAATTGATCTATAGTTGAAATGAGTGGTATTTATTGAATTTTGATTTGGGTTAGTGTGAGGTTATGGGATTGAAATTGTGGTTGTGTGCGTGTGGAACGTGTGTATCCGATCCGAATCCAGATAAGTTACTTAAACTATTGAGGGTATTTTAGTAAATTTATACTACAATCGGGATGGAGTCAGGTTTATAAGATGACTTCCCAAAACCACTCCTACTCCTAAAGGAGTTTTGTATCAAGACACCAACTTTGCTCCTATACAACTTTTATTGACTCCAAATCATCACCATTAAAGGTGGAGCGTCACCAGGGGCGGAGCCATGTAGGGGTCTAGGGTGGGCCAAACCACCACCCCCCCTTTAACTTTTAGAAATTATATTTTAGATTTATAAAAATTTAAAAATTTTATTTAGGCCCCCTCTAACTTTTAAAGTTTAAATGTATTTCTTATTTGGCCCCTCAATTTTAAATCTGACCCAAATCAAACTTGGTCCAATTGTATAAAATATACCAAAAATGTTTATTAGATGTAATATTGTGGCTCAATTATAATCAGTCAATCCCAATTTTGACTTTAGCTCAATTTAAACTTGGCTCAATTATATAAAATAGACCAAAAATATAGAATTATTTGAAATATTTTAGCCTAATTCTAATTAGCCCACCTCAAATTTGTCTTCAGAACAACACAAATTTACCTAAATTGTATCAAATAGACCAAATATTTTTTTACATGTAATACTTTAACTCAATTCTAATTGATCTATCCCAACTTTGGACAAATAGTATGTATAATTAGATCAAAAGCATAATAAATTATTAACCAAACTTCTCAACTGTAAAAATGACAATAAAATCTACCCGAAAATATGTATAAATTGACTCCCAAAAAAATTTGCCTCGAGGATGCTGCCCCCCAACCCCAACTAGGCCCCCCTAACCAATATTCATGGCTCTGCCCCTGAGCGTGACTGTGGATACCGGCATTTGGGCCCACTTTTGTTTAAAACAGGTTTTCAAATTTCAAAATTCAAATACAAGTCGCCACTTAATTTTTTAAAAGGAAAATTAAGAAACCATTTGAAAGCAAACTGTTCTTTTTGAAAATCAGAGATTTCTAGGTCCCTGGTTTATGGAACGAGGGGGGAAGGAGGCCGGTGGACTAAAATACTCTCTCTCATCCTATCTCGTGATAGGCCTCTACTCAACATCATTTTTAATTGAATTATTAATCTAAGCATGCCTCAACTAATACATATATACATATACATTACAAAAGCATGTCTAAAAGGGTGTAAGATTGCTAACTGTGGAAATCCAAAGTTGATATCCTGATCTCCAGGATTGATTTTGCTGTATAGGGTAAACCCAAGTGTATCTTGACCAATCAATTAGTTAGCTATTTGTTAGCCTTTCCTATTTTGTAAAGATTAGATTTCTATTTTAGTTAGTTCAAGATTGTTAGTTTTTTTTCTAGTCCTTGAATCAAGGGAGTTACCGTGTTTGTGGTTTCCCCTTTTCCTTAATAACTTTTGTACATTCTTTCTGGAAAATATTGAGTGAGAATTCTCCCAAAAAAACTTCATGGTATCGAGCTCTCTTTGAAAACCTAATCTCTCATCAGCCACTCTTTCTCCCGCCATATCAGAACAGATCGGCGTCATCACTTACACTGACCTCTGCTTTCCTTCTCTCATTCGCAACCCTCTCAATCCTTTATTACGGAATGACCAGCAGCAAGGAGGACTCTACTCAAGGAGGACCTGAGGGTAATCTCCATCATATCACTGGGCACAAACTCAACGACCATAATTATCTCCAATGGACACAATCTGTTATGATGTTCATTTGTGGGAAAGGCAAGGATGATTATGTGACTGGTGTAACATTATAGCCAAAGAAGGATGATCCCAAATTCAAGGTCTGAAAAGACAGAAAATAATATGGTAATGTCCTGGCTCATCAACTCAATGACTAATGAGATTGGTGAAAATTTCATGTTTTATGGAACATCCAAAGAAATTTGGGATGCTGTGAAAGAAACCTACTCAAATAATGACAATACGGCTGGAATTTTTGACATAGAAAGTATTCTTCATGATTTGAGATAGGGAGATCTCTCTATCACCCAATATTTCAACACCCTAACCTGTCATTGGCAGCAACTGGACATCCTGGAAGAATTGGAATGGGACAGGCCTTGGAGATAGCGTTAAATACAAGAAACTAATCGAGAAGAAAAGGGTATTCAAGCTCTTACTTAGCCTCAACAAGAACCTAGATGAAGTCAAGGGACGAATCATGAGTTCCAAGCCTCTCCCAACTCTCCGTGAGGCATTTTTTGAGGTTCGAAGGGAAGAAAGCCGAAAGAAAGTGATGCTAAAAAATCCAACCACGCCCTCAACAACAACTGAAAGCTCTGCTCTTGTCTCCCGCAGTGCTAATCCTCCTAGCTTTGACAACAAAGAGAAGAAGGGCAGACCATGGTGCGATCACTGTAGAAAACCCGGTTATACCAAAGACACATGCTAGGGGATACACAACAAGCCTACCGACTAGAAACCTCGAGAAACTCGAGGATTTGCTGTAACTACTGATGAGCCCACCAACTCAAAAGCCTCTTTATTCAGCAAGGATCAGATGGATCTCCTTAAAAAAATGTTCAACCAAGTGCAGCCAAGTGCCTCCACTTCAATCATTGGTACTGGGTCCATAGCCCAGAAAGGTAAATTCATAAATGCCTTGAGTATCAAAACTGAGAAACAAAGTATGTGGATAATCGACTCAGGCGCTTCTGATCATATGACTGGTGATCCTTCATTATTCCAATCTTTTCATCCTTGTCCTGAGAATCACAAAGTTCGTATTGTAGATGGATCTTTATCCTCTGTAACTGGTATTGGGTCCATAGAAATCTCACAAGATCCTGTCTTGAAATCTGTTTTTTTTGGTCCCTAATTTGACGTGCAATTTGTTGTCCATCAGTAAAATCACAAAAGATCATAACTGTGTTACTAAATTTTTTCCCCCTCATTGTCAATTTCAGGATGTGGACTCGGGGAAGACGATTGGCAATGCTGAGGAGTGTGCGGGGCTTTATCTCTTTAAAGTTGAAACTGTCTTTGAAAAATAGGCTCGATGTATAGCTGCTCTAGCCATATTGGGTCATCCTGTCAGGGATTCTTTTTCAGTTTCTATTCTTAATTCCGATAACAATAGTGCAATCATGTTATGGCACTATAGATTAGGTCATCCTAGTTTTTTGCATTTATCAAAGTTGTTTCCTTCGTTGTTCAGAAATAAAAATCCAAGTCAGTTTCAATGTGAAGTTTGGAAATTATCTAAACATGTGAGAAATTCCTTTCCAACACATAATTACAAAGCATCTCATCCTTTCTACATGATACACAGTGACATTTAGGGTCCATCTCGTATCACCAATATTTTACGGAAACGGTGGTTTGTCTCTTTTATTGATGATCATACAAGAATAACTTGGATATTTCTCATGCAAGAAAAATCAGAGGCAGGTCCTATCTTTAAAAATTTTCATTCCATGATCCAAAATCAATTTCAAACCAAGGTTCAAATTCTTAGAACAGACAATACAAGAGATTATTTCAACACCATTCTTGGGGATTTCTTGTTGGAAAATGGAATTGTTCATCAAAGTTCCTGCATTACTACCCCACAACAAAATGGCATAGTCGAGCGGAAAAACCGACATCTTCTTGAAGTTGCTTGTGCTCTCATGTTTCCTTCTAATGTTCCAAAAAATTTCTGGGGTGATGCTATACTTACTACAGCATACCTCATCAATAGAATGCCATCTCGGGTACTAAAATTCCAAACTCCATGCCAAACTCTCTCAAGCTTATCCTATAACTCGGTTGATCTCTTCTCTTCCACTCAAAGTGTTCGGTTGCTTAGTGTTTGTCCATGTTCCCTCACATCTGAGAAGTAAACTTGATCCCAAAGCCATCAAATGTCTATTTCTTGGTTACTCATCAAATCAGAAAGGTTACAAGTGTTACTCTCCAATCTTAAAGAAAACCTACAACTCTATGGATGTTACCTTCTTCGACAATCAATCATTCTACCCCAAAACTCATATTCAGGGGGAGAATTCCATCATTCAAGAAGAATATTAGTTTTGGTTAGATTTGGATCATTCTACTCCCACTGAACTTGAATCTCCACAAATAGAGTCGACTGGACCTTCATAAACAGTGCAGCCCACTGAAGTCCCTCCTCAAACAACGCAGCTTGAATCTCCTCCTTTGAATACAGAAACATTCTTGACTCGCAAACTTGATACAGATTGCAGAATTGTTTACTCAAGGCAGTAGAAGACTCAAAAAGGGATAGAGCATCCAATTCTTCCTGAGCAAAGCTAGGAACCTAATCCGAGTCCAAGTTTAGAAACCAACCCTTCAGGTGACACTGACATTCATTATGATCCTTCATTGACTAATGATCTTGATGTCCCTATTGCTCATAGAAAATGTGTGAGATCATGCACTCATCACCCAATTTCTTACTTTGTGTCCTATAATAGATTATCTCCTATCTACAAAGCTTTTACCTCCAATCTGTCAAAAATTGATATCCCTAACAACATCTAGGAAGCAATCACACAACCAAAATGGAAGAAAGCCATTGATGAAGAAATCCAAGCTCTAGAGAAAAATAGGACTTGGGAATTGGCAGCACTTCTAGAAGGTAAACGTCCAATGGGGTCCAAATGGATATTCAATGTCAAGTATAGAGCAGATGGAAGCATTGAATGATACAAATCTCGATTGGTTGCAAAAGGATTTACTCAGACCTATGGCATTGACTACCAAGAGACGTTTGCTCCGGTAGCTAAACTGAACACAATACGAGTCTTGTTGTCCTTGGAAGCAAACGTAGATTGGCCGCTTCATCAGTTAGATGTGAAAAATGCTTTCCTAAATGGTGACTTAGAAGAAGAAGTCTACATGGACATTCTTCCAAGTTTTGATACGGAGAAGAATACCAACAAATTGTGCAAGCTAAAGAAATCCCTATACGGTCTTAAACAGTCACCGAGAGCTTGGTTTGATAAATTAACTAGAGCAATGAAGAAGCATGGATTCGCACAAGGACAGTCAGATCACACACTCTTTATCAAGCATTCACCAAGTGGGAAGATCACCATTCTTATAGTATATGTGGACGATATCATCATAACAGGTGACAATAAAGAAGAAATGGTTTGGTTAAAGTCAATTCTAGCCAAAGAATTTGAAACCAAGGACCTTGGAGCACTAAGGTATTTTCTTGGCATGAAGATAGCCAGGTCAAAGAAGGGTATCTCAATTTCTCAATGAAAGTACACTGTAGACTTACTAAAGGAAACAGGAATGCTCGAGTGCAAACCAGTAGACACTCTTATGGATCCAAATGGTAAAATTGGAACGAAAGAGGGAAGTAGTCCAGTTGACAAAGGTCGTTATCAATGTCTTGTGGGAAAACTCATCTACTTGTCCCACACTAGACCTGATATTGGATTCTAAGTTAGTGTGATCAGTCAATTCATGAACAATCCCACTGAAGAACACCTTGATGTTGTATACAGGGTTCTCAGGTATCTAAAAATGACACTCGAAAAAGGTTTATATTTTAAAAAAGGGAATGACAAGAGCATCGAGAACTTCACTGATGCAGACTGGGTAGCCTCCTTAACTGATCGAAGATCTACCTCAGGTTATTGTACTTATGTGTAGGGGAACTTGGTTACTTGGAGAAGTAGTCGGTGGTAGCTAGAAGCAGTGCTGAAGCTGAATTTAGAGCCATGGCACATGGTATATGCGAAGGAATGTGGTTGAAAAGACTGTTAGAAGAACTTAAGATTCCCATTCATAGCTTAAAGAAGATGCATGTGACAATCAAGCAACAATAAACATTACAAAGAATCATGTTCATCATAACAGGACAAAACACGTGGAAATCGATAGACACTTCATTAAGGAGAAAGTTGAAGAACGAATAATCATGATGGTCTATACACCCACAAATCTGCAAATTGTAGACATCCTCACAAAGGCTCTACCAAGAATCAACTTCGAGAACTTGACTTCCAAGCTGGGAATGATCGATATCTACTCATCAGCTTGAGGGGGAGTGTGGAAATCCAAAGTTGATATCCTGATCTCCAGGATTGATTCTGCTGTATAGGGTAAACCCAAGTGTATCTTGACCAATCAATTAGTTAGCTATTTGTTAGCCTTTCCTATTTTATAAAGATTAGATTTTCTATTTTAGTTAGTTCAGGATTGTTAGTATTTTTTCTAGTCCTTGAATCAAGGGAGTTACCGTGTTTGTGGTTTCCCCTTTTCCTTTATAACTTTGTACATTCTTTTTGGAAATATTGAGTGAGAATTCTCCCAAAAAAACTTTACTAAAGATAAAATAGCGTTCAAAAACCACATAATTTTAAGTAGCAAGCAAGATGATGTGCAAATAGGGAACTAGGAAACTTACTTAGGATCCAGTTGCGATATGGAAAACGTGCAATGCATACAAAATACAAATCCTAAGAAAAGGTCTCTAATCACATATACACATAAGGCAAGACCTAATCTAAGTTGTCGTGCATGGAGTCAAAAAATCAATACAATCAACAAGAATAAGCTAGAGAAAGGTTTGAGAAATTGTACCTCAAAAGCGCTACAAAACAAAGATTAGTCCACGTGCTTCAAATATGATATCAAGTAATCAATCCTAAACTTCTAACTTAAATCAACCAAGTAAAGGAGGAATTGGCATGACTATGGATTTCTTTTAACTAGTTGGAACCATAGCACCTCTATAGATATACAAGTCTCAACTAGGAGCCAATGTAATGTCCATATAGAGTTGCCATAGCCCCAACATAATCATAAGGAACCCCTAGTCATGTTCAATTATGTTCAATTAAGTGCAACTTAGACCAAACATGAGTCCTATTTATGAGTATCAATATGTATGAATGAATGCATGAACATGAGCTATGAGATATTCATTACTTTGAATCATCTAACCTCTGGATTTAAACTTAATTGACATTATTTAAGACATGGTTTAGATCCTAGGACACTTGGAGACCGTTAGATTAGAGTTATTCAAGTTTTGTCAAAACAGTGAGAATTGTAAGAATTACAGAGAGCATACCAGACTTTAAGAAATAGAAATAAAATACTTCCAATGATTGGATCTTAATGATTTTTGAGTATGTTGTTCCTCTGTGAGTCTAGTTTCTAACCCAAAAAGAAAATCAAAGATCCAACGGTTTAATCTCTAGGAATAGGGTCATGACCAGACATCACTAAGAAATTTTCAACTCTCTGTCTAGAGTTTTTTTTATGATTTTCTAAAAATAGTAAAAATATCAGAATCACTTTGATCTTTTTAGGCTATCTTCCTAACACATTAATCTTCATAGAAAAATTTATTTTATGTCAAGAAAACTTGATTAAGGCTCTGATTTACTTATTTTAAGCGAACTTACTGTTCTGAAATTTCGGACAAAGAGCAACCTACTCACAAATCATAAGACCAAACCATCCTAAATATGGAATTTCATCAAGACCAGGATTATGGAGGTAGACATATGAGTTATGAACATTTTCCAATTGGTCTCACTCAATTCTCATGGACCATGATTTAATAAAAAAAATCTTTGATCTCAGTGAGTTTATAAGTTTACTGCACCATTTGTTGAATTGGTATTCATAATCTTCACTAAACTTTAACTATATCCAATTCCTCTCCCAAATACATTTTCCTTGAGGAATATAGATCTATTTTTATTAAATCTCCTCCCAAGTTAATGGTCCTTGGAGACTATATATGACTGAATCCATATGAACCTTCATGGAATATGAGAAGGATTCCATGAAGGTTTCAAACTAGAGGGTCATCCAATTCAGTATGGTCTTGTTTAAAGGCTAATTGAGGTTGTGACTTTCATTCGTGGTCTTGACATGGGCCTATTTAGGCCGAAGCTTGGTTTAGGTTCACATAATTGGCGACTCTGCTAGGTAGCTACAGACTGTCCAAAAGATTAATGTCTGAAAATTTTGAGATTTTTGTTAAGGAGATGTCTTGTTCTAAGAGCATCTGCAGTGGGTGGTTTCATACCACAAACTTAAGGAAACTTTGCATTGTACACTTGCAGTGGTGCAGGCTAAATATTAAACTTAGGGGAAGAAACTCAGTGAAACTTAAGTTTTTTGTTCGCTTAAGTTTCATTATTGTACAAGGCATACAGCACAGGATATGCCGTGAGAGCCCAAATGGTACACACAATTTAAAGTCGTGTGTAACAACCTGCATTTTCATTTAATTTTAATTGCATTTTCACTTTTAATCTATATTCCCAGTGTTAATTTAAATTGCAATTCTCATATTTTGAATTTTATTACTTGTTTAATTGATATTAAAATTCTTGTTGGGGTCAAACTGCAATTTTTATAAATTTAGTAATACCTACGTTGGATTTCAAATCTATATTTCAAAATGGTGGAAACATTTTCTTTTAACTCAAACAGTATTTTTATAAAACCAGATAATCATTTCTTACGTTAAAATGAATTTTCTGTATTTTTGTGGTGATCACCGTGCTGCGAAAATACTAGTTTACGTTCAAAACTATCTGCGCCACATCAAACTTGCACAGATTTTGGAATTGACATAAAGCAAGAAGTGACTTATGCTTTATTTCCATTTATGGCAAGTAATCATTGGATATGCCTTGTTTGGATGTGTTTATTTGTTGTGTATTGATTTATGCCTAGAAGCTACTTTTCCCAAACACTTTTGTATTATTCCCTACTAGTCTATAAACCACCCCTTCAATATTTAAGAGTGTATATACGTATGTATATATCTTTTATGTGTATGCATATATGTCGTGCATATTAGAAATTGGAAAACAAAATGCATTTGTTGAGTGTTGAGGGTTGAACTTGGAGCCCAAGTTCACCAAATTAGTTTACTTTATAACTCTCAATGCTCACTCTATAACTCACAATTCTACATCCTATACACTGAAATTTCTGAGAGAAAAGAGAGAGTGCAGAGAGTTATACAAAATTTATAGAAAGTTTCTAAAGAGAGAGGGAAGCTTGAACCTCCACAACCAAGCTTACAATTTGGGTTCCTTATTTCTTAACTTCTTTCTCAGGAAATTCTATCTTTAATCTCAGTGAGTATTTTAAACTCACTTAGAATGTAAATTATACCTTAGTTGCTGTTTGTATTAGTCTTATGTGTAGTTGCCATTATTGATTCTTCATGGAAGCTTGAAGCTTGAAAAATGGTGATTTCCAAAACTTAACCGAAATTCGTTTTGATAGATAAAAATGAAAGATTGCAGTCCATAGATGTTATGTTTGAAGTTGTAGAGCTTAATTCATTCATATAAGAAAGTATATTAGAATTGAAGTTTTGTTACCTCTTGGTTTTTCATAAAATTCGAGAGCTATGATTGAAATTAGGTAAATCCGATCATATATTCATAATCCTTGCAGAAAAATGGAGAGAACCATATATTACAAGTTATGTTTGTATTTGGATTTCAAAATGGGTCAGAAATAGGCTTTAAATTCGTAATAAGGGAGAAACTGCTGATACCAATCGATTGGTATGTTTACCAATCGATTGGCACTTTTGCCAATTGATTGACATTTTTCAACACTGACGACTTTTAGTAAAATGGTCATAACTTCGTCTAAAAAAACTTGAAAACGTACACCGTTTGAAGCTTTGGAAACTAGACTCAAAGACCTTTCATTTGATATGTAATTCATCCACAAAAAGTATATCTCATTTTTTGAGGGCATTGCTTCAAAGTAGACCAACTTGTATTCTAGTAGCGATAAAAGCATATTAAAGTATTCTTTGATGAATTCACTGGTTGTCTCATATAAGGTTTGATTTCTTCTCGTATATCCATGGTTATCGTTCCCAATACTTTACAATTTCTGTATTAAGTCACATGTCATTTATGTGGAGTCAGTTGTACATGCATGGTGAGTGGTGGTTAGTGTGGAAAGAGTATGTAGTTGAGATTGTGTGTGGACACTCCCTGGTATTGGTGTACCAAAGTGTGATGTTACGATATTGCGGCTAGAGTGTCTTTAAAATGCGACGGTGACAAGACTGGACACTCCATGGCGCCCATGGTAGCGCTAAAGTGTGTGACGCCGACTTGGACATTCCCTGGCGCCCATGGTAGTGCTAAAGTGTGGCCTACTGGGCACTCCCTAACATGCGTGGTATGGTTAAAGTGTGAGCATTGGACACTCCTTGGTACCCCGTACTAAAGTGTGAGGCAAACTGGACACTCCTTGGTACCCCCTGTACTAAAGTGTGGTCATCTTATTTTTTTTAAAGATACTAGAGTGAGAGAGTTGGGTGATGTGTTGTCAAGAGAAAAGAGTTGGTGAGATGAGAATAGTTGTATTGGTCTCATGCACGGTCATATTTTTCATGAATTATAATATCACCCTTACTATCTCATAAGTGAATTCATTTCCATGTTAACCTGTTGAATAATGGAACCGTGAAATGAAAAATAGTAATTGAGTATGTTTTACATTCAAACATATATTTTTAATACTCACCAGCTTCCTGACGGCGTTGATGCACCCTGGACATTCGTGTCTAGGTTTTTTAGGTTATAACCAGTCAGGGCAGTATGACTACGCGAATTGATTATGACTATTGGAGAAGAAGAAACTATTTTGTTACTATCTTATGCTTTTAAAATAAATTTGAAATAAGGATGACTGTAATAGATATTAGATATTATTTTATTTGCAAGATGGGTTGTGCCTTTAGTAGATCACGTGATGTAGTAATTATTAATTTGGAAAAATTTTATAAGCCTTGATTGCTCTAACTCTGATTCAATTATTGTGTTGTTCGACGTTTGGGACGGAATCGATCCTTCAAACTGTCGCGACCTACGGGTCCATAAAGGAAATTAAATGCTTTATATATTTATGCTACGTCGGGGCATGACACCGTGTGCCACGAAACAATCTCCCACACAGCACACACTGTGCCGTCCAATTCCCAAACGTCATAGTGTGAGCCGTTTGGGGCTTTCATTTTTTTTTGTGTGTATAAATGTTCCATTTGGTATAAAACGATACCGTTTTGTCTCAAATGGCTTTGAGAGTGCCGTTTGAGAGGTATTCCAGTGCAAGTGCACACATCTTGTACAACACACTTAAGTTAAGTTTCGTTTAAATTTGTTGTACCTGTCGTGCTCGCATTTTCGGCACAGCCAGGCTATCGGTGTGGGCCCGGCTTCCTGAGAGTGGGTGAATTGTGACTTGATTTTTATTGGAAAGGGTGAAAAGAGTATGGTAGAGCCTATTTGAAATGTTCAGAGACGCCACCTAACATTTGGGGTGTTAGGGCCCCTGCAAAGACAATTAAAGTAATTCATCTTTGACCTTTGAAAAATAGTTTTGAGAAAAGTGGGCCCTTAAAAAGTGTGACTCTGAATAGCCATACGAAAACCAGACATTTTGAGATGGGTTCGGGGACTCGATTATGTCGAGGGAAGGTATTAGGCACCCTCGAACATCCGTGCAAACACGGTTGCCAATCTTAGTGATTTTTATTAAAATGGGGCATTTCATTTTGAAAAAGAAAAGAATTTTTTTTTAGAAAGTGAATAGGACAAAAAATTGTGATAGGTATGGCCGCAGTCTTTGAGAGTTGCTTACGTATCCCAAGACGAGAATCAGGCCAAACGTAGTTCTGACCTGTGTGTGAGTGTATGCATGGTTTTTTAGAGAAAGAAAAGTGGTCCCGTTTGACCGTGCACATGTGATATAGTGAATTAAAAAATAGAGTTTGGTGTAACTAGGAACTTTAACCCACGTGGTATAGTCCTAGATTTTAACCTTTGGAAGGTGATTGAGATTGAAATGAGATTATGCAAGTGGATGGAGAATGATGTATTTTTTTTTCTACTTTTCCTTTTTTATTTTTTTTTTCTGTGCTTTTATTCATATGCCGAAAATAAGGATTTGTGCCCAAATGACTGAAAAGTGTACCGGAAGTAAGAGTCGGTGCCCAAAATAAAGAAATGAAAAGAGAATTTTTTTTGTATTTTATTTTTATGCCGGAAGTAAGGGTCGGTGCCCAAATGATTGAAAAGAAAAGAGATTTTTTTTATATTTTTATTTTTATGCTGGAAGTAAGGGTCGGTGCCCATTAAGAGTGAGAAGACTTACCTGTCTTACCTGTGCTATTTGCAAATTCCAAGCAAAGGTGGCATTGGAGTTTTATATTGAGAAAAGTCCATTTTTTTGCATTTTTCTTTTCGTCTTTTTTTTTGTACCAGAAGAAAGGGACGGTGCCCAAGTTTATTGAAAAGTGTGATGTTCGAATTTCCTTTTTATCAAAGTTATTGAGAAACTTGATAAGTTAGGAGTATTCGGTAAAAGAATTTTTTTTTTTTTTTTTGTTTTTCTTTCAGTTTTTTGGCAGATTTGAATTGAGTATTCCAAAAATGGAACGAAGGGGTCTCGATGCTTCCAATTTTATGAAATTTTAAGGGAAGGCTCCCAAATGAGTCTAGTTTCCATAAAAGAAAACCGTTTGGCAATATCTTGGAGAAATTGAATTTAGAAGCACCCTTACTCAGAATCAGGGACTGCACTGTCGACCGAAATTGGACAATTTTTTACAAAAATTAAACTGATCCGAATAAAATAAAATAAAAATCACAAGGGTAGGTAAGAGGCTATAGTTAATGGACAAAAAAATGGAGTGAAGAAAAAATCTTGAAGTAGTCCAAACAGTAAACATGATCTGGTGTCACTGCTGTGATGTTTCTGGCAGATTGTATGCCTTGTGTGTTTATGCTTTGAAAATGGGCCATACAATTTTCGTAAATTCTGATAAAAATCATAAGAAACTGTCATTGAGTTTGGAACACTCTCCAATTGGTTTCATTTGATTTGAATCAAAAATGAATTCATGGTGAATTTTTTATCATTATCACAGCAGTGGACTTTAGCAACATGGACTGTTTGGTGCTTCAATGGTGATTGAGGAGGATGAAGATGGAGAAAGGAGTAATGAGGGAGGGCCAAACAAGGCCTTAGAGTGGAGAGAGGCTGCTACTTCCCCCCTCTCAAATGAATGAACGTATTGCCATTTTATAGGCAAAAATTCAATTTTTTTTAATATTTTCTTTTTTTTTTTTTCTCTTTTTTTATTTATGGTTGGTGCTTGCTTTTGGTTTTTTTTTTTTTAATTTTTTTTTCTTTTTCTTTAGTGCTCCATTTTGTGTTTTTTTTTTAATTTTTTTTTTATGTTTTTATTTATTTTATTAGTTTTTTTAGTGCTTCCCTTTTTTTTTTCTTTTGCTTTTGCTCCACCGAGTATAATTGTCAGAATGAGTTTTGTGGAGGAGGAGAATTATAGAGTGTGGTAGGGTGCATGCGGAATTGTTGACCATTTGACCCCATTTCTATGACTTGCAATATCTTTCCCATTCGAGGTCAGATTGGGATGATTCAAAAGGCAAAAGACTCGTGTCAACGAGTACTTTATTTTGAAATGATTGGGTTGGGCAAAAATGAGGTGTCTACAGCTGCCCCTCTTTGTCATGGTATGCGAAGTAAATCGTGACAAAGAAACTAGACGACCCATTTTTGTCTCCTTTCTTTTTAAGTGATGAGAATAAGTAAAAGACGTGCCAAAGTAGACAAGTGAGTATGAGGTGCCAACGTAGGCGATGAATGGGAAATTCCATCATAGGCAAGTGAGTATGAGGTGTCAATGTAGACAAGTGAATGTGAAATGCCATCGTAGGCAAGTGAGTATGAGGTGCCACAATTGGATGTGAAATACCATCGTAGGCAAGTGAGTATGAGGTGCCAATGTTGGCAAATGAATATGAGGTGCCAATGTTAGGCAAGTGAATGTGAAATGCCATCGTAGGCAAGTGAGTATGAGATGCCAATGTATGCAAGTGAATATGAGGTGCCAATGTTAGGCAAGTGAATGTGAAATGCCATCGTAGGTAAGTGAGTTTGAGATGCCAACGTAGGCAAGTGGAGATTGTGGGTACCACCAGAGAAGGCAAATAGCTCCCATTGTGGTCGCCGAGAATCGAGTAGAAAAGGGATGGTGTAGTTGAGAAGTGCAAACCCGCGTAATCTCAAACTTTAACTGAGAATGTAGTAAAGTAAGGGTATGGTCGAGCTCGCATGAGCTGCCTATGTATCTCCTGTCTGGAGAATCAGACCGTGCGTAGTTTGTGCGAACCTGGGTAGCTAAGAGATGGTGAGAGACGGTGTAGTCGAGAAATACGAAGCTGCGTAATCTCAAAATTTAACCAAGAATGTAGTAAAGTGAGGGTATGGTCGAGCCTTTACAGGTGCCTACGTATCTCCTTTCGAAGAATCAGACCATGCGTAGTTCATACTGCTGGGGAAAGAGGGATGTAATCAGGAAGTGTGAAGCCGCGTAATCCTAAACTGAGGTTGACTTTGATGATAACAGGAAGCCACTTGACGGACTTAGTCCCGATGGTGATATTATGAACAGGATGCCTCTTGACGGACTCACTTCGAAGATGTGAACGGGACGTTACTTGACGGGCTCATTCCTGATAGTGAGATTGTGAACAGGATACCCCTTAACAGACTCACTCATGTGCTGAAGATGTAAATGGGACACTACTTGACGGACTCATTCCCAATAGTGAAATTGTGAACAGGATGCCCCTTGACGGACTCACTCCTGTGCTGAAGATGTAAACGGGACGCCACTTGACGGACTCTTTTCCAATAGTGAGATTGCGAATAGGATGCCCCTTGACGGACTCAATCCTGTGAATGGATGAGATGAACATGACGTCACTTGACAGACTCACACCTGAAGCTGGATGATATGAATAGGATGTCCCTTGACAGAGACTAGATGAGATGAACTTGGTGATCCCGAGTACGGGATATACTTCTTGATGATCCGTAGAGGAGAGGATGATTTGACATGTGGATCTGAGCAGAGGGGTTGTTGTAGAGTTGGCGAGCTTGAGTAAAGGCTGCATGAAGTGGGAGGTCTTGGAAGTATGTTAGGCCAGTGGTTAGGCTTTTGGAAGTATGTTGAGCCAGTAGTTGGGCTTTGGAAGTATGTTGGGCCAGTGGTTAGGCTTTTGGAAGTGTTGGGCCAGTGGTCAGGCTTTTAGAAGTATGTTGGGCCAGTAGTTGGGCTTTTGGAAGTATGTAGGGCCAATAGTGAGGTTTTCGGAAGTGTTGGGCCAGTGGTTGGGCTTTGGAAAGTATATTGGGGCTAGAGGTGAAGTTTTCGGAAGTGTTGGCCAGTGGTTGGGCTTTAGAAGTATGTTGGGCCAGTGGTTAGGCTTTTGGAAGTGTTGGGCCAATACTTGGGCTTTGGAAAGTATATTGGGCTAGAGGTGAAGTTTTCAGAAGTGTTGGCCAGTGGTTGGGCTTTAGAAGTATGTTGGGCCAGTGGTTAGGCTTTTGGAAGTGTTGGGTCAGTAGTTATGCTTTGGAAAGTATATTGGGCTAGAGGTGAGTGTTCTCCTTACAAGGAAGATGGAAGTATCGGGACCAGATGCCCCTGTTACAAAAAATATGCATTTTCTGCTATATTGTAAAGTATGAACGATTTTTTTTGTTTTTGAATGTGATGTTATGCTATGTACAGAGTATTTACAAAAGTGTTTGATGCATGAGTTTATCACCTGTGAAATAATGTTCATAAGTTAGTGGATTGTCACGACCCGGAGTAGCCAAAAATGGGAAAAATTTAAAATTTCCTTTCTGGACCCGTAAGGAATGACGAGTTATATAAAACTGACCTGTCCGTGCAATATATAAACATAATTATATATATCAGAGTAAGGCATTGCAAAGGCGTCTAATGGTATTCATGGGGGAACTTAAACTGTTTGCTACTTAGACTATTACAGAAGTTCCAAATGAAAACCACAAAAGATGAATTTGGGCGATCGACGCCACTTAAATTATTACATAACAAAATATAGCTGTTGAAAACATAAAGGAGGCCCTAATACGAAAGTAGGCCAGAGTCCTTCTTCTAACTGGCAAACCCGTAACTTTCGTTATCAATGCAAAGCGGGGGTATTTGTAAAATACAACCGCGCTAAAAGAAAGAATTGCATTAGTTTTGATCACAACTTCCCGTTTTATCTGCAATTTGCATTACAATGCTAGTTTTAGACAATATGATTAATCTATGATAAGTTGTATTGTTTTAGCTACTATTTGTGCAGGTTAATGCTGCTGTATAAAAGACTGAAAGATTTGATAAAAAGGAGATGCTTTGTTTCAAAGAAGGAAGACTAAGAAGAATTGCAGAGTTCGATCGATTGACATAGTTCGAGCGATCGAGGTTTCGATCGATCGAAGGAAGTTAAAGCGATCGAAATTTCAAGCCGTTCAATCGATCGAGAAAGTTTCGATCGATCGAAAGTGCCTTTTATCAGATTATACGCGCATGCAGCAGTTGCGGGTTTTAAACCCTAGTTCTGAGGTTTACTATATATATTTATATTGTATACGTCCAAAGGGGACGCCCAACTTTGTTTTTATCAGTTTTAGATAGAGAAGAGAGAGTTTTTCTTGGTTTTTGTAGGTTTCATTGAAGATTAACCATTGTGAACCGGATTTCTTTAGCTAATATAAGTTTATCTTCATTCCAGGTTTTTGATTTATTGTTTATTTGTTTTCTGCACTTAGTTAATCGTAGTTTACTTGTTAATCTCGTAGAGTTTTATATTAATTAGATTATCATCACTAGTTTTATAGTTTTAATGCAAAACTTTCAACCAAACATAGTTTTAATGAACCTTTACGTTAAATATCAATCTGTGGTACTCCAGACAATGTCTGAGTAGTCCTAGGGTTGGGAAATCGCGATGAAATCGTGATTTTAGGCCTCTGCCATGCAGTATTTTTATTCCTGTGTTCGATCGATCGAAAGTATGTCGATCGATCGAGACAGTGACTTAGTCGAGCGATCGAGTAAATATCGATCGATCGAGAGATGAAGATATTCGATCGATCGAAAGCGCATCGATCGATCGAGGATTCTGATTCTTGAGAACACCCAAAACAGTATTCTAAGACTTTCTGTTTTAAGGATTTGTTATCAAATTGTCCCTAAATGCTCAGTTTGTCAAAACAGTCTTTAAACTTAAGGCCTTAAGGCATTTTCTTTCAATATATTTTGCAAACCACCCTCAATGCTAACACCATTGTAGGTGAGAGTCTTAACTATTGGATTAAACTGTTTTCATGTATTTCAAACTTAATTGAGATGATGTAGTCCCGGTCATGAAAGGGCTATTGATTCTATATCTTTAGAGAAGTACAGAATACTGTAGTAGGTGTACTCCTTCGAGCTTAACTGCAATTGCATGGTAGAAGGTTAGGTCACGGTGGATTCGCGTGATCCCAACACTTTCTTTTATTAAGAAGAACCGTTTCTTTTAGAATCTTGCTTAGTTAGTTAATTGTTAGTTAAGTTAATTTAGTTGCCTTTAATTCTAGTAGTTGTTAGCTGTGGAACTTTGTGTTCTACACTTCATTTTAAATATTGATTTTTGTTTTCTCTTTAGAGTCTAATCTAAGTAGTTTAATTCAACACCTTCCCTGTGGGATCGACCTGGACTTAATCCAGTTACTACTTGCACGTCTACCTACACTTGGGTATTGCACACAAGCGCACACAGAAAATATTCGTGTCAAGTTTTTGGCGCCGTTGCCGGGGAAGGCGACGATCAATTCCTTAGATTACCTCAGTCTCTCTTCATCTCTTTCTATTTTTATTTTTTCTCTTCTTTTCAGTTCTTTTGGGTAAGTTCTCACCCTAGGGACCCTCTCAGTTCATGTCCGAGAATTCCATTGAAGGAATTTTTGGAAATCCTTTCTATCTGTCTGACTCTGAAAGCTCCATCAACCCCATAGCCACTCCAACTGCATCAATGGATGATCATCAGAGTGAAAACGGTGACAATGTTTTGGTACCAATCGATGAGGCACTCCGTCCTCTTTGCGATCTAATGCAACCAGAACATGCACCTACGCCCTCTTGCATTCAAATCCCACCGCACAATGGCGAATTTCAGTTTCGCAATGGGATGATTCAACTGCTTCCCACTTTTCATGGGATGGAAAGTGAGAAGGCGTATTTACATGTCACCGATTTCGAGGATGTTTGCAAAACATTCTCGCAAACTTGTCCTAGGGAGGTGGCGCATTTAATGCTATTCCCCTTCACTTTGAAAGATAAAGCGAAGGCGTGGCTCCACTCCCTAAAACCTAATTCAATTTTCACCTGGCATGAGATGCGCACCGCATTTTTAAAGAAATTCTATCCTACTCGCATGACCACAGACCTTCAGCGTCAAATCAATTCCTATAAACAAAAGAGCAATGAACCCTTCACAGAAGCGTGGGAGCGGTTCAAAGATTTGCTTCTCTCATGCCCACATCATGGGTTTGAGAAATGGCGAACAATCAGCTTCTTTTATCGGGGATTGAATGGTGAAACAAAGAAGTTGGTGGAAACGATGAGCTCGGGACCATTTCTGCGTAAAAACACTGAAGAGGCCGAAGCCCATTTCGAATGGTTAGCTGAATACGCTCATGAATGGTCAAATTCTGACAATATCTCACGCTCACAGATATCCTGTGTAGAGGAGAAAAGCTTATACCAGCTAACCAATGAAGATCACCTCATGACTAAGTATGCAGAGCTAGCAAAGAAGGTGGAAGAGTTAAGCATGAAAGGAGAGAGTTCTAGGCAAGTCATGCCTGAAGAACCATGTGGCACATGCAACATGTTGGGACATACAACTCAGTATTGTCCTAATGTGCCACATTTTCAAGAGCAAGCCCCTGTAGAGATGAATGCCATGCAAGGTTTTCGAGGGGCGGGGAATTCCAACAATACTTTTCAAAGCAATAATAGATGGAATCACCCCGGTTTTGATTGGAGAAATAACGCTGGGGCCCAAAATCAATATCAACAGCAGCCCTATAACAATAATCAGTATCAAGGGCAAAACAATAGGCCGCCCCAGCATTACAATCAAAACAGAACTAATAATTACAATCAAGCTCAACCCTCCAATGCACCACAAACCAATGCCTATGTGCCCCCGCACAAGAAGGTACAAGAGGAGGAGCCACTTGCTAATGCCAATCTGACGCAACAACTCATCCAAATGATGAGTAAAATGTCTGCCACGTTAGAGAGGATAGATGCACGGCAAGAGAGCTCAGGAGGAACATTCCCTGCCCAACCACTTCAGAACCCCAAGGGACATAACAATGGTCCTAATAATCAAGAACATGCTAAAGCTGTGACCACACTGAGAAGTGGAAAAATCATAGAAAAAGGCATACCTCTGTCCACTCCCGAAGTGTACAAGGAAGGGGAATTGTTGGATGAAGAAGTTGAGCTACCATCTACTCGAGAGGAGGAGCCGTCTACTAATGACGAACCAATAAAGGAAAACCTTGAAGCTCCTAGAGTAGAAGAAGAAGTTGAGCGAAGGCCGGGAAAGGAATCTGTTAAGGAGGAACCACCAAAATGCCCCTTTCCTGCACCTTATCCTCAACGGTTGAAGAAACCCAAGAATGAGACGAAGAATCAGGAGTTTTTGGAATTGTTTAAGCAAGTTAAGATTAACCTTCCACTCCTAGATGCTATCAAGCAGGTGTCGGCCTATGCAAAGTATCTCAAAGATCTATGCACGGTCAAGAGGAGGCAAAGCGTGAAGAAACATGCTTATGTCGCGTGCCAAGTTAGTGCGATCATTCAAAATGAGTTGCCTCCAAAACTCAAAGATCCCGGTACACCTACTGTCTCATGCAGAATTGGGAATCAAAAGATAGACAACGCACTCCTTGATTTAGGAGCAAGCGTGAATCTGCTGCCATATTCAGTCTATAAACAGCTAGGGTTGGGTGAACTCAAACCCACTCGAGTTGCTTTGCAGTTGGCAGACAGATCTGTGAAGTACCCTAGAGGGGTATTAGAGGACGTCCTGGTCCAAATAGACTCGTTTGTATTTCCGGTGGATTTTGTGATATTGGACACAGAACCTGTGTCTAATCCTGGTGCACATATCCCGGTTATCTTTGGACGGCCGTTCCTCAACACCATTGATGCCACAATCAAGATTAGAACTGGTATCATGACTATCGTATTCGGGAACATGACGTTGAATATCAAGATCTTCTCTAATCCCCGACCTGAAGAATACGATGATGAGGAAGAAGTCCATTATATAGACACGGTCATTGAAGATGAAGTTGACTTGGTCGACTACAAAGATCCTTTGGAAGTTGTGATGACACAATTTGGCGATAATTATCAGCCTGAAGAATCAACTCCATTGGATGCTGACCTAAATCAGACGTGTCTTATGATGGATACGAAAGAGGAGGATAGAGCTGATTGCATGTGGATACAGCCATATGAACAACTGCCTCCGAAAACCAAGTTGGTAATGCCCTCTAGTTTCCAGTTCCCGGAATTAGAATTGAAGGAGCTCCCCAAAGAGCTAAAATACGCATTCCTAGGGACTGGAAAAACTTATCCTGTGATCATTTCATCTGTTTTAACTCATGAACAGGAAAGTAAGCTAGTGGAAATGCTTACCAAGCATAAGGACGCTATGGGATGGACAATTGCTGACCTCAAAGGCATAAGCCCATCCATATGCACACATAAGATATATCTGGAGGAAGACGCCAAACCCTCAAGGCAAATGCAAAGGCGTCTGAACCCCAACATGCAAAAAGTAGTTAAGAAGGAAGTGCTTAAACTGCTTGATGTTGGGATGATATATCCAATATCTGACAGTCCTTGGGTTAGTCCTACCCAAGTAGTTCCAAAGAAAGCTGGCATAACGGTCATCCCAAACAAAGAAGGTGAATTAGTACCGACACGTGTCCCCACTGGATGGAGAATGTGTATCGACTACAGGAAGCTAAATACTGTGACCCGAAAGGATCATTTTCCTTTGCCATTCATGGATCAAATGCTAGAACGAGTGGCGGGTCATAAGTACTACTGCTTCTTGGATGGATACAGTGGGTATAATCAAATTGAGATTGCTCCTGCAGATCAGGAGAAAACCACGTTCACGTGTCCATTCGGTACTTTCGCCTACCGACGAATGCCATTTGGCTTATGTAATGCACCGGCTACCTTTCAGCGGTGCATGCTAAGCATCTTTAGTGATATGGTCGAAAACATCCTTGAAGTGTTCATGGATGACTTTTCAGTATTCGGCCATAGCTTCGAGGATTGCCTCAGCAATCTTGAACAGGTTTTAATGAGGTGTGAGGACAAACACCTAGTCTTGAATTGGGAGAAGTGTCACTTTATGGTGACCAAGGGTATAGTTCTAGGCCACATAATATCCGATGAAGGAATCCAAGTGGATAAGGCTAAGGTCGACATAATCTCAAACCTACCTGTCCCCCGTACAGTGCGAGATATTCGTTGGGGCATGCGGGTTTTTATCGTCGATTTATCCAGAATTTCAGTGCAATCTCTCGACCCCTTTGTCAACTTCTTGTCAAAGATGCACCTTTCGAGTGGTCAGAGAGTTGCCAAAAGTCCTTCGAGGATTTAAAAGATCTCCTCACCTCCGCACCAATAATACAGGCACCCGACTGGAGTTTGCCTTTTGAATTAATGTGCGATGCCAGTGATTACGCCATTGGCGCAGTCCTAGGCCAGAGGAAGGATAATAAGCCGCATGTGATATACTATGCCAGCCGAACCTTAAATGAAGCTCAAATGAATTACACTACTACTGAAAAGGAGCTGCTGGCCGTAGTATTCGCTCTGGACAAGTTTAGGTCTTACCTGATAGGGTCGCCAATCGTCTGTTTTACAGATCATTCGGCACTCAAGTATCTTTTGTCAAAGAAAGACGCTAAACAACGGCTTATTCGCTGGATACTCTTACTCCAAGAGTTTGATTTAACAATCAAGGACAAGAAAGGAGTAGAGAATGTGGTTGCGGATCATTTATCCCGGTTGACTTTTACCGATAACACTGAATCCCAATCCATTAAAGATGAGTTCCCAGATGAACAGCTACTGGCAGTAAGTAGTCTGCCTTGGTATGCTGATGTGGTCAACTACCTGGTCACGGGTGAGACACCGACTCATTGGTCGAATCAAGATAGGAAACGGTTCCTCTCGTTTGCACGCCATTTTTTCTTTGATGACCCATACCTTTTCAAATACTGTGCTGATCAGGTCATCAGGCGTTGCGTACCCAACGAGGATATAATCGTTATCTTAGCGTCATGCCATTCTGAGGCATGCGGTGGCCATTTTGCGTCACAGAAGACCGCACAAAAAGTGTTGCAAAGCGGTTTTTACTGGCCCACAGTCTTCAAAGATGCGTATTCCTTTTGTAAGACATGCCAACGCTGTCAAAAGCTTGGAACCATTTCTAAAAGGAATTCTATGCCTCTAACCCCTATCATCACAATTGAGATATTTGATTGTTGGGGCATAGATTTTATGGGCCCGTTTCCCAAGTCGAATAACTGTGAGTACATACTCCTTGCTGTGGAGTATGTATCGAAATGGGTAGAAGCGATACCAACGAGACGAAATGATCACAGAACAGTCATGTCATTTCTCAGAGAGCATATTCTGTCTCGTTTTGGTACTCCGAAAGCTTTACTAAGTGACCAAGGCAAGCATTTTTGCAATAGGCCCTTGGAGTCACTTCTCAAGAAATACGGAGTCCATCATAAAATCGCTCTTGCTTATCATCCACAGTCAAATGGGCAAGCAGAATTGGCTAACCGAGAAATTAAGCATATTCTCGAGAAAACGGTTAGTTCCAATCGAAAAGACTGGGCATACAAATTGACTGACGCGTTATGGGCATACCGTACTGCCTATAAGACGAATCTTGGTATGTCCCCGTATAGACTAGTTTACGGGAAAGCTTGCCACCTTCCTGTTGAAATTGAACATAAAGCTTATTGGGCGACACGCTCATTGAACTTTGATATTCAAGAGGGAGGTCAGCTACGCAAGCTCCAACTTGCAGAGCTAGAGGAAATACGACGAGATGCGTATGACTCTGCAAAGTTGCATAAGGGAAAGTTGAAGGCTCGACATGATCGTACGATTTTTCGTAAATCATTTGAGCCGGGGCAGAAAGTGTTGCTGTATGACTCTCGCCTCCATCTTTTCCCAGGAAAACTCCGTTCCCGGTGGACAGGCCCGTTCATCGTAAAGACTGTTTTTCCACATGGGGCGGTTGAGATTGTCAATCCCAAGAACGATGAGTGTTTCAAGGTTAATGGCCAAAGATTGAAGCCGTTCTTGGAGAATTTTCGCACTGAAGTAGAGCACATCCAGCTGGATGAGCCCAGCTATTCCACCACTTAAAAATCTAAAGTGGAATTCCAACTTGTTGTTGTATTTCTTTTCTTTCCCTGCATTTTAGTTTCTTTCTTTCTTTTGTGTTTAGTTGTTCTTTCTTTCGTATTTGTGATTTAGTTCTAATCCATTATTCCTTAAACCACTCTGTTGCAGGTGAATATGCGAGGTGATGATGTCCATTCTATTGGTTCATGGGCTGATTCCGAGTGTTGTTGTGGCACCTGGACTGAGGGTGAACCCACGCCCTGCCCCTTGCATCCTTATGATCCTGAGGTTCACACTCGAATCAATGCTTCCATCGGATATATCCCATTCGACCCTGCTCTCCTGGACATCAATCCGTTTGAAAATATGGACTTTCCTAATGAGGAGGAGTTGGATGAGGAAGAAGACCTGTACATGGGGAGAATGGTGGATGATGCCCTCATGGCCCAATGGGAAAACGATGATATGTGGGAGCCATGGGAAGATCATATCCTCCAGGATGTCGTCCCAGAACGTCACAATGCAGTCTTTGTTTTTGTTGACGATTTCCTTACCCCCGAGTTGGTCCCATACTGCTATGTGCACTTGAGCTATTTGCTTTTCAGGCTTCAATGCCCTTTACCTGCTAGTGCATTTTGGGAATCCCTGCCGATAGTGAGGTTGGAACTTGGTCTTTTTTTTTTTCTGTGTTTTGTTTGTTTCTGTTCCTTGTTTTTCCTTTCGTATTTTATTTCTTGTGGTCCGTTTTCTTGATGTTGTTTATTTTATTTTATTTTTTTTGTTTTTCTTTTCTTTGTCAGGATTGTCACTATGAATCTTCCATACCCACCTATTTTCCTTCCGCATTAGCTCTTTCATGGCTTATACATTCAACGGCCGCGGACTCCGCCACAAGAGGAATGTCCATTGCGCAATATCACTCCGTTATCCCTATCTCCATGCGGATCACCTCTTGCCAATGCTATCACGTCCTTAGAGACTCCAGATTTGTTCGATGATGTCCTTGCTGCTTTTCGACTGTTCTGGGAAAGGGAATCATCGAGCCTGGACTCCGTTTTTGAAGATTTGATGCAGCATGAAGCAATTGTGGAAGAGGATCTTTTCACGCTCGAAGAATAGTGCCACACTCCAGTTGTTTTCATTCATTCCCTTTTATGTTTATCAATTGGAGTGTAATCTTTGACAGACATGTTTTTGGTTTTAGTTTTATTTTAGTTTTCTTTAGCTCAATAAGGTTTAAATACCAATTGGGAGGCAATACTGTGTAGTTTGGATGTTTTAAAAGGTTTTATTTCTATCAAATTGCATTTTTTCTAGTGTAAGGGTGAGTTTTTGGCTTACAGGCTCTGTTTATGCACTGTTTTCTTTCTGCTGTTTGTCCAGAATATTTTAGATCTGTTGGGGGTACTTATTTCATCCATTCTGTGATATCTTGGAATTTCCAGGTTCGATCGATCGAATGTATCTCGATCGATCGACGAATTCTTATCCTCGATCGCTTGAACACTTTCAATCGATCTAAGATTCGATCGATCGAAAAATCTCGATCGATCGAGATTTGTAATTTAACCGAGGCTTCCAGCGTACATTTCCTCAGTCTTTCCATCTCCCTCTTCACTCTCGAGCGATTGAGCGCAGAGGGGCACACTCGAGGCGAGTTTTCGCTTCCTTTCATTTCACTCGGTTATTCGAGGAGCTCTCCCTCCCCAGATCATCACCCTCAACTCCGGCATCCTCACCACTACACGCAACTCAAGGTAAGACCTCGAGTTCCCCCCCTCATTTCACTTGATTCCATTTCTTAAGGGAGTGCCCCCAGTGTGTTTTTAAGCCTCTTCTTTGCTTGTTTGTCGTGTTTGGTTTGTGTTTGGGCCGTTTCTGTTCTCAGAAATGGTTCCCGCACATTCGCTGTTCTCGATCGATCGAGATAGGTTCGATCGATCGAACCTTGCACTTTCTCAATCGATCGAACATTGTTCGATCGCTCGAACTCCAGCAGTTTCACTTTCTTTTCATTTTTGTCTTGTTTTGATTTCTTTTCTGTTTCTCTTCTATTTTCAGGGGCCCACAATGAACCCTGTTACGGGTTACCACAGGGAGAAGCCCTTTGACCTTGCTATTCCTGATCCGGTCCCACTCCATGGCTTCCGGAACACCCCTGACCGTCAGTGGTTCACGAGATATTTTCAGACTCGACCGGTCATGCTAGAGCGACCACTAGAGACGGTCTGGCTCGATACTCCCTGGTTTCTCGCCCGCATCCGGGCCATGCCACACTGGTACGATTTGCTCTCTCAGGCAAAGAGAGTGAATCTCGCATGGATTCGCGCGGCGAGTGCGACGATGATCAGAGATCCCGGTGCCGCATTCACGCTACGATCGTTCTTTCGCGGCCGGGAGATAGTGTTCAGCCCTGCTACCGTTTCCGCCGCTCTTGGAGTCCCTGAGGTGCCTGATTGTGTATGCCCACACCGTGACGGTACTCTAGTGCTCTCACCCACTGCTGTTATCCGAGAGCTTACTGGAGGAGCATTACCGAGCTGGGATGGTACGGCACTGATTGCAGATATTTACCTGACCGATGATTACCATATGCTCCACCTAGCGTTGAGCAACTGTTTATTGGTCACCTCCTACCGGGAGAAGATTGCCCCCTGGTATGCACATGTGTTATATGCCATAGGGACGGGGTTGCCTGTTTGTTTGCCTCGCTTATATATTGACTTCATGAGGCACCCCACTCGCTACATTGCTGCCAAGAAGCACCTGAAAGGTGCTTGGGCTATTCACAGAGTGATTGAGCATGCTGGCCTCCTTCCCTTACCTGGCGATGCGACATCTCAGGCTCGCAGTCGTTTTGGTGAGGCTGCTTCTCGCCGCTCAGATGCTCAGAGGAGGAGAAGAAAGGGCAAGGGGAAAGCGAAAGTTGGAGGGAAGAGGAAGAGAGCTGATGGCACCGATACTGAGGGTGCGGCTTCTGGGACGCCCACTGAGGCTGAGGAGCCAGATTCGGAGGAGGATGATCCCATTCGGGAGGTGGCACGTTTTGAGCTGAGACAGAGATCTCAGGCTCCAGCCCAGGGAGAGTCGTCATCTGCGCCTCCCCCGACTATTCACGATCTATTATTGGAGGAGAGGGAGGCACGGATGCGGCTTGAGGGTAAGATTGATCATATCTCTACCATGCTGACTACACTGCTGGTCCAGCTTGGGTTTGACCCGATTGTGCCCCCATCTGCTGCCGCTGCACCACCACCTGCTGCCGATCCATCTCCTACTGTTGTTCCTGTTACCACTACTGCTGATCCATCATTATCCGCTCCATCCACGACCGATCTTCCATCTACTTCTGCCGATATTCTGACAGCTACCGCACAGCCACCGCCTGTTCCCATCGACATCCCGTCTGATGTGGCTGAGGATGCTCCGTCTGGAGTTGATTAGTATTCTTAGGGGAGGTGATGTTTCTGTATTTATGGTTATTTGGTGTTTTGGTTTGGTGTGGTTGGACAGGTTGGGTTATGTTTTTGTTTTTTTTTGTGGTTGTTTTGGGTATGTATGGATATTACTACTGTTATTTCATTTCTCTTCATTCCAGTGGTTAATGCTGTTTGGATCATAGTTTTACTTGTTTTTCTTTATCGATTGATCTGTGTTTTGGAGATTGTGTTTTATATTTCTATGCCAGGTTGCTATGCTTCTTATCATCGCGTTACACTATACAGGTGATACCTTTCTATTTTAATTGTTGAAAATCAACTTCTGGGACTATGTTGTTTTCAGTTGGGGGTAGGAGATAATAGATAGGTATACACCCGTAAAAATCAAGTTTTGCACTTGGTGATGTTTTAAATTTAATGAGAACACAGTCTGTTAAAATTTGAAAAATTTTTATTAAATCGTATTGATAGAATAACTCTGAATAATCTCTCCTGCTTGTTAATTAGACAATGATACATTTGTAGTATTCTTATCTTTTTATGGATTAAATCCACGCGTTTTTCTGTATCACTGAAATAAATTGCATTTGTAAAGCTAGTATGCACCCAATACTTGTGCACACTAATTGGCAGCTATGTAGAAAACCTGAAAATTGAGTTAAAATGAATATTGTACGAAAAGAACAAGTAGTGGAAGCTAATAACCCTTTGTGAGTTTTTGAGCCAATCTTCATTTCTGAGGGAATTCTCATACATTGTCGAATGTTTTTTTTGCATATACTTGTGAATTCGTTGTTAAGTCTCAGTTTTCTTTAAAAGTTTTGCCTGCTTGTTAGAGGAGAACGTTCAGGATTTACCAATTATACTCAATGAACACTTAAGTGCTAAAAATTGAAAGTTGAGAAAGTGATTCAAGCCATCGTATTACCCATTCCTTTACCTAACATAGCCTACTTACATTCATTGAATCGTTTCACTCCTGATCCCACCTCAGATAAATGTTTCCAATAAAAATCACAAGAATCCAAATCCTTGATTTATACCTTGACCTCATCAAACTGTTTGATAAATTTATTGAGAATGAGTCATCAAAATATGTGAAAGGGAAGGAAGTTGTTGTGGGACATTCCAAAAAAAAAAAAAAAAAAAAATGATGATGAATGAAGGAGTTATATATAAAAAAAAAAAAAAAAAAAAGAGAAAGAGAAGAATGGGAGATCGGGTGGAGAAAAGAATAAAGAATAAAAAGAGAAGTGGAAATTCCATCACATACTAAAAAGCACACTCTTCTCTACAACACCCCCACCTACTAAATAAAAGCCATAATTCAAAGTCTTGAAGATTCTCAACAATTAATTTGAACATGAAAGTGTGAGTTGAGTTATCCACGGTATTTCGCTCCTCTAGTAAGTAGTACTCCATTCATGAGACTATACACTCTTAAATGTCCGTTTTTCATAGAGTCAAGGATGAAAGCATTAGCACTTAGAATATCATCTTTATCAAAGCTTTCATACTATGAGCGATCATTGTAAAGCAGGTTTCTGAGAGACGTTGTTTTTGAGTGTGACCAATGTGAGAATTGAGCTAAAACTGCAAGTTTCCAAAGTACAATAGTCTAGATAACTCTTAATAAGGGTTGGCCGCATGGTTGTTAATTCCACACACACACGGGTGCATGATGGTAATACATTTGTATATTTTACTTGGTAATATAGGGGAGCATGTGGATCTCTTTCATGGGTTGATAGAGGATATTATATCCTTGTAGAGTTGAATTAACAGTTTAATGGAAGGGGAAATTCTACAAGTTATTCTAAATTTTCTTGAGCTTAAAATTGGAATTTTGTGGGTATATTCACTGCAAACCCTCACGAGACAACACTCGTCCACTAGGGGGAACCTAGGGGTTTAACGGCTTATTGCATTCGCTAAATGCAACCGCGATTCCTGCGAAAGTGAGTTCGGATTTTTTCTCTTTATCTTAGTTTAGGTTGTTTTTAGTTTTTCTGTTGTTTATTAGTTGTGGTAGTATTAGTTTAGGAGTTTTTATTTTATTTTATTTTCGCTTTATCGCTAGGGACTAGCAATAAGCTAGTTGGGGGTTGTGCAAAGCGGGGGTATTTGTAAAATACAACCGCGCTAAAAGAAAGAATTGCATTAGTTTTGATCACAACTTCCCGTTTTATCTGCAATTTGCATTACAATGCTAGTTTTAGACAATATGATTAATCTATGATAAGTTGTATTGTTTTAGCTACTATTTGTGCAGGTTAATGCTGCTGTATAAAAGACTGAAAGATTTGATAAAAAGGAGATGCTTTGTTTCAAAGAAGGAAGACTAAGAAGAATTGCAGAGTTCGATCGATTGACATAGTTCGAGCGATCGAGGTTTCGATCGATCGAAGGAAGTTAAAGCGATCGAAATTTCAAGCCGTTCAATCGATCGAGAAAGTTTCGATCGATCGAAAGTGCCTTTTATCAGATTATACGCGCATGCAGCAGTTGCGGGTTTTAAACCCTAGTTCTGAGGTTTACTATATATATTTATATTGTATACGTCCAAAGGGGACGCCCAACTTTGTTTTTATCAGTTTTAGATAGAGAAGAGAGAGTTTTTCTTGGTTTTTGTAGGTTTCATTGAAGATTAACCATTGTGAACCAGATTTCTTTAGCTAATATAAGTTTATCTTCATTCCAGGTTTTTGATTTATTGTTTATTTGTTTTCTGCACTTAGTTAATCGTAGTTTACTTGTTAATCTCGTAGAGTTTTATATTAATTAGATTATAATCACTAGTTTTATAGTTTTAATGCAAAACTTTCAACCAAACATAGTTTTAATGAACCTTTACGTTAAATATCAATCTGTGGTACTCCAGACAATGTCTGAGTAGTCCTAGGGTTGGGAAATCGCGATGAAATCGTGATTTTAGGCCTCTGCCATGCAGTATTTTTATTCCTGTGTTCGATCGATCGAAAGTATGTCGATCGATCGAGACAGTGACTTAGTCGAGCGATCGAGTAAATATCGATCGATCGAGAGATGAAGATATTCGATCGATCGAAAGCGCATCGATCGATCGAGGATTCTGATTCTTGAGAACACCCAAAACAGTATTCTAAGACTTTCTGTTTTAAGGATTTGTTATCAAATTGTCCCTAAATGCTCAGTTTGTCAAAACAGTCTTTAAACTTAAGGCCTTAAGGCATTTTCTTTCAATATATTTTGCAAACCACCCTCAATGCTAACACCATTGTAGGTGAGAGTCTTAACTATTGGATTAAACTGTTTTCATGTATTTCAAACTTAATTGAGATGATGTAGTCCCGGTCATGAAAGGGCTATTGATTCTATATCTTTAGAGAAGTACAGAATACTGTAGTAGGTGTACTCCTTCGAGCTTAATTGCAATTGCATGGTAGAAGGTTAGGTCACGGTGGATTCGCGTGATCCCAACACTTTCTTTTATTAAGAAGAACCGTTTCTTTTAGAATCTTGCTTAGTTAGTTAATTGTTAGTTAAGTTAATTTAGTTGCCTTTAATTCTAGTAGTTGTTAGCTGTGGAACTTTGTGTTCTACACTTCATTTTAAATATTGATTTTTGTTTTCTCTTTAGAGTCTAATCTAAGTAGTTTAATTCAACACCTTCCCTGTGGGATCGACCTGGACTTAATCCAGTTACTACTTGCACGTCTACCTACACTTGGGTATTGCACACAAGCGCACACAGAAAATATTCGTGTCAATCAAACTCTTCCTGATAGTCTGCCTCAGGATCGCCTTCCTGATAATTACTATCTTGAGGATAGATATATGCATCTTCAGGGTCACCTTGATAATTCTCCTCATCATAACCTAGATGTAAAATGTCCAGGGCAGGGAAGGAGCCGTTAGCTTTTGAAGCTAGGTGAGATCGTATTAACCGATCACTCATAATACAAATAATAATACACAAGTACAACGAATATCTTGAAACAACATTTAATGAGCATATAACATGGTTGTATGATGACATGATGCAGTATCGATATATTCGACTTTACTCAACCACTTTTGACCGTAACTCTAATTTTCTATGACTATAGTGTCGGCATACCCTTTGACCTCTCTCGTGGGCCCAAGCGGCAGCCATGATACAGTATTTTCTTCTTACGAATGATGTACCCCTTGACCTCTCTCATGGACCAAGGTGGTAGCGTTAACATTACTTCCTTTGATGTATCCCTTAGCCTCTCTCGTGGACTAAAGCGATATCATTGGTGTACCCTTTAGCCTCTCTCGTGGACTTAAGCGATATCATCAACATGCTTTCTTAGATATATCCCTTAGCCTCTCTCGTGGACTAAAGCGATATCATCTACATTTCTTTCTTAGATATATCCCTTAGCCTCTCTCGTGGACTAAAGCGATATCATCTACATTCTTTCTTAGATATATCCCTTAGCCTCTCTCATGGACTAAAGCGATATCATCAACTTACTCCTTGACCTTTCTCGTAGTCCAGGGCAGTGTAACCTCATCTACTAACTCAAATCCATTCAACTCTTGAACCTCCGCGATCCACTCAACATGTATGACATAATGACTGGGTTAATCTCCTTGACTAACCATGCGGACGTCAACATTGACATTACGACTCGACTACGTTTATATGAATGTTCATGTGATTGTATAAATGTGAAAACATGATAAGCAGGCATGTCAACGGGTATTAACTAAGCGTGGAGTATAGCTAACTAACATGAGTTCATTACATAAGAATCAATCTCAACATTCACATAATTCGTACTTATCAGCTTCGCCCACACAGGACGTACTGAGTATACACATAATCCACAAGAATATTTCTATAATATACCAAGTGAGTTAAGACAACTCACCTCGAAGCAGGTGCATAGAAACAAGCGTAGCGGTGACTCCTACAAAGTATATAAATCCATAAAACGTTGATTAAAAAGCGTACTAAAATCAAGGGCATAATGGTAATTGTGTCGGGTGGGTTCCTAAACCTCAACATGATGATCTGGACATCATTGTGAGTCTAACGCCATTGACTAGGCTCAAATCAGAGTCCATTGCATAAAAGGCTGGGTTTTCTATACCAGTGCGGGCCCTAAAGACAAGCTGTATTTTTGACCGTGTCGAAAGGTTACCAAACTTTAAGGGGGTGTTCTAGACATTATTCTAAGACTCTGGGAATTGACCGCATATTTTTCTGAGCTACGGTTTATTTATTATGAATTATTGAAGTTATAATCGTCTAATAATAGATTTAAAACACCCTAATAATAAAATATATTTTAGGATGATATTTGACCCTTATAATTATTTTTTTTAATTAAATTCTAGGCCTTAAAATAGGCTAGTAGTATTTTTCTCATAATTTTTGGGGCTTGTTTGGTATTTAAATACAACCAAATGGGTCTTTCATAATAATAAATAATTATTAGAATACTAAAGTTTGGAGTTTTATAAATAATAATTTATAACATAGAGACACTAGGCCTTAGAAAAATTTAATATAATTTTTCCATAGTTAAAAGTGGTCATTAGGTATTTATTACCTAATTATTTTACTTTCAAATTAATACTTATTATTTATTTAGATTAATAAATAATAAGTACGCCATATAATAATCCATAATTTCATAATATAGAAATATTATATTATTTATGATAATATTTCGGAATATATATATAATATATTTATAGTATTTTAAAACTATTTTTAAAGAATTTAGAACTATTTAAAATCCTTTAGAAGCCTTTTATAATGTATGTATAACTATTTATTAATATACAATAAGTAATAAAAGATACATAAAAATGCTAATCCGATTAAGCAGAATATTTAAAACCTTAATTATTGCTAAAACAGATTATTAAGGTACTAAGTGGGATTAACAGAATAGATTATAATTATAAAATAACTAATTAACATTTAATTAGTTTTCGTGGGTCAACCCAGATCCGGCCCGAACCCGACGGATCACCCGTTTACACACTCAATAGAGTCCATGGTTAAAAACTCGCGGGTCCAACCCGAACCGAATCGATACTATACGGGTAACCCGTATATTCATACAAGGGATCCAACGAATGACCCATCGGGTCAACCCATACTCGATTCAATTAATATGGATAACCCATATATACTCATAATCTACCCTACCAATTAGTCAAACCTGAACCGAACTTGACCCCAAACCCAGACCCGCGCCTGCTCACACGCGTACCCACCTAACCATGAACCGAACCTGATCCACCAAATCTGGTAGGATCCGAAGCCAAACGACGTCATTTGGTTAAGTGACTAACGGGTCATTTTGAATGACCCGACCCGGCTGTCATTAAAACGATATAACCCTAATCAAAACGGGTTTATACTACGGTTTAAGCTTGGGGTACAAGCATTTTATGCGCTAGGGTTTGGGTTTTCTTCTCCGGCGACTAGTCTGCCGCCGACGAGGCCCCTTTTTGCCGGAAAACTTCCAACGGCCATAACTCCGTCATTTCTCCATATAAATTCTTCTATCCAATGCCAAAATGACCAGTTTGGTCCCCTCTATGACATAGTATGAGCTCAAGACCTAGTTCATTCGTTTTGGTGTCCCACCAATGAATTATTCTTTTCGGTTAAAATGGGGATAATGCCTTACATGACCTACCAAACGAGTCCTAAACCAAAAGCTGCACTTAGGGGGGACTCATGAGACTAATAGGGTCTGTTTGGTACCATTTTTAGACATTCTAGTTGAGTTTGGAAATTTGAGCTCTGATGAGGGGCTTTAATGGGGGTTTGTTGCAAACCAGGGCTTAAGGCTCTGTTTGGGCATGCGTGTGAGGGTCTGAGTGTGTGTGTGATACATAGATATAGTAATAAAACAGAGGGGGCTTGGGGAGTTATACCTCAGTGGCCTTGGGTCTTTTTCTCTCTCTATTCTCCGGCGAGCTTCCATCTCTTTCTCCTGCATGCCCTTTTTTTTTTCTTTTGCTGTGTAAGTGTGTGTCGGGGTGCATAAGGTGGTGACAGAGGGTGAGCAGTGAGTGTGTGTGTGCTCTGTTTGATCTCTCTCTCGGTAATTATCTCCCTCTCAACATCCCCATGTACATATATATACACCTTCCCAGGGTATCCTTACATATCTACACATACAGATATGCATATCTGCATGATTTTGATGGAGGGGAAGTGAGTGAAAGGAAGGTGTACTAGAGAGGGGCCGGCGGTGGGGGTTTTTGGGAGCGACCCGGCGGGTAGATGGGGGTTTGCTTGGGTAAAGCTTGTACCCAATGGGTTTGGGATAGTTGGGTAGTGCAATGCCATTTAAGGTAAGATTCCATCTTTCCATATTTGTATAGTTAAGTCGTCGTCTGGGGCTACGTGCAACACAGTCTAATTTAACACAAATTTTACAGGTTTACGTGCCGAGCCAATCCGGGCTTGTAATTTACAGTCTAAGTTATAATTAAATAAACACGTATCATATACACAGGGTTCTGAGAATACGGAAATCAAAACACTGGGATTACAAACAAAATATGGGGACTATTTTTATTATTAGTAGAAATTTACGGGTATTACATCATCCACCTGCTATTAAAGATTCCGTCCTCGGAATCAGAGCTAGCTATACATTGAAAAGGTAAGGAAACTTTTCACGCATTTCTGATTCTAACTCCCAAGAAGCTTCACGCTCGTCATGGTGTTTCCACTGGACTTTCACTAACGGGATCTCTTTAGTCCTCAGCTTCTTAGTTCCTCGTTCCATGATCTTCACTGGCCCTTCATTGAAAGTCACATTGTTGTTCACTTCGATATCCGTGAAGTTGATTTCATGGGACGGATCGTGCACGACTTTCCTCAACATGCTGATATGGAAGACGTTATGAACTCCTGACATCTTAGGTGGCAGTGCAAGTCTGTAAGCAACTTTTCCCACACGTTCTAGAATTTCGAACGGTCCAATGTAACGTGGCAAAAGCTTTCCTCTCTTTTATCTAAATCTGACAATTCCTCGCACGGGTGATACTTTTAGGAATACGTGATCTCCAACATTGAATTCCAAGTCCTTTCGGTGCTTATCTGCATAACTCTTCTGTCTGCTCTGAGCTGCCTTCATCTTTTCTCTGACGATGTTGATCTTTTCATTCGTTTCTCTTTAAATCCTTGTACATTTTTGTTCTTCCAGGGTGAACAATCATCTTTGACTTGTGGGCTTTATCCAATATATCTTTCCTTAGGTTGTCCTCATTGGGTACACAGAGTCGATTGCGACATCTAAATCCTCCATCTGCTCCTATATTCCACTCGGTGGGGTCCTTTGCTGATGCTTTTTCAAACCATTGACGAAGTCCTTTGTCCTTTCCTCGAGCTTCGAGAATACGACTTATGAGCGTTGGTTGTATTACAAGACATCCAAGGAGTCGTTCTTCACTGGACTCGGAGATCTAAAAATCAAACTCCATTAATATCTTCAATGCTTTCCATTCTCTGACCATGAGAGAACATACGATGAGTTTGCAGGGTTTCCGACTCAATGCGTTAGCAACAACGTTTGCTTTGCCTGGGTGGTATTCCAGCGTGAAATCGTAGTCTTTTAACAATTCCATCCAACGTCGCTGTCTCATGTTCAACTCCTTTTGAGAGAACAAATACCTCAAGCTCTTGTGATCTGAAAACAGATCGAACTTCTCTCCGTAGAGGTAGTGCCTCCAAATTTTTTTAGTGCAAAGACGATCGCAACTAGTTCCAGATCGTGTGTAGGATAGTTAAGCTCATGAGGTTTCAACTGTCGTGATCCATGCGCTATCACTCTTCTGTCCTGCATAAGTGCACATCCAAGTTCTTGATGCGATGCATGTTCACCGCTCTTTGGTATTACAAGCACTGGCACCGTGGTTAGTGTCTTCTTTAATTTTTGAAATACGCGTTCATGTTTGTCGTTCCATTCGTACTTCAAGTCCTTTTTGGTCAATCCAGTAAGAGGGGCTGCGATCTTGGAGAATCCTTCCACGAATCTCCGGTAGTATCCAGCTAAACCAAGAAAACTTCGAACTTCCGTTGCTGTGGTCGATCGATTCTAATCTAAAACAGCTTCAATCTTTGATGAATCCACAGCTATTCCTTCCTGTGAGACTACATGTCCTAAAAATTTGACTTCCTTTAACCAGAACTCGCACTTGCTGTACTTTGCATACAAGTGGTTGTCTCGTAGAGTCTGAAGCAATATTTTCACATGTCCTTCGTGTTCTGCCTCTGTCTAAGAGTAGATGAGGATATCATCTATGAATACAATGATGAACTAATCTAGATAAGGTCTGAAGACTCGGTTCATTAAGTCCATAATACTGCTGGGGTATTGGTCAATCCGAACGGCATTACCAGAAATTCATAATGTCCATATCTGGTTCTGAAGGCCGTCTTGGGTACGTCCTCAGGTCGGACGAGCAATTGATGGTATCCAGATCGTAGATCTATCTTTGAAAATGTCGTAGCTCCTTGTAGCTGATCGAATAGATCGTCAATTCTCGGTAGTGGGTACCGATTCTTGATTGTGACCTTGTTCAATTCTCTGTAGTTGATACAGAGTCGAAGTGTTCCATCCTTCTTCTTGACGAATAATACTGGTGCTCCCCATGGTGAAGTACTTCGACGAACAAATCTAAGGTCCTGGAGTTCTTGCACTTGCATCTTTAGTTCTTGCATCTCCATTGGGGCCATTCGGTAAGGTGTCTTCGATATCGGTGAGGTTCCAGGCATCAGCTCGATGCAGAAGTCGATGTCTCTTTTCGGTGGTAATCCTTTAACTTCTTGGAAAACATCTTCAAAATCTCAAACTGCGGGAATTTGGTTAATAGGAATCTCATCACTCGTGATTCCAAGGGTAGCTAGGCAGTTGGTGCGGAAAATGTCACACAAGGGATTGCACTTGAAATCAAATAGTTCACCATCAGGTGTTGAAAAGAGTATGGATTTGCTAGCACAATCTAACTTGGCATGGTATTTTGCGAGCCAATTGATGCCTAGGATCACGTCAAATTCTTTCATCGACAAAACTATCAAATCAGCAGGGAGGTTCTAATCTTTCAAGTTTAGAGGGCAGTCCTTGCATACTTTTTCCAACTTAACGTTCTTTCCTAGAGGTGACGTAGCGTTCAAGGCTATATCCATTGTTTGGGGTACTAAGCCTAAGCGTTGCACGATTCTAATTACAATGAATGAATTTAATGCACCAGTATCGATCAAAGCTTTCACTTGACTATTAAAGAGGGTCAGAGTACCTTCCAGATTCTGCTGCTCCTCTTCATCAAATCCTGCTTCCTCAGGAATAATAGCATTGAGGCGAGTCTGTCCTTGTGTCGATGCTCCAGAGTAACCTCCTCGGGGTGCTTTATAATTCTTAGACATGTGTCCCTTCTTGTTATAGTTAAAGCAGACTACATCTGAACGGCTATCCTTCTTTAGGGCACGACAATCTTTAGACATATGTTCGGGGAATCCGCAGTTGAAGCAGACTCTGGGGTTAGTACTTGTGGTTCCTGATTGTCCTTGGGACAGAGTCGGCTTAAATGGCACAGCTGGTTTGTTGCGGAATAGAGTTGTCTGGGGCTTCTTCTCACCATTCTAGCTTCTCTTGAATCCTGGATTGCGAGCCGGGGCTTGTCTCAATCCTTGATTAAATCTCAGAGGGGGTGGTCGGCTTATAAAGCACTTCTGCTCACGTCCGGTGATTTCCTCAAAGCCATGAACCATTCCTACTAAAGCTTTGAAAGTTTGGTTCAGATGGCCGTAGGTCAGCTTCTACAGAGGCAGGGAAAGTCCTTGGTGGTACTTCCGGTTCTTCTTCTCCGGAGTGTCGATCATGTGGTGCACAAATCGAGAAAGATGCTCGAATTGCACTGTGTACTCCCGTACAGTTCGGTTACCTTGTACCAAGTTAATAAATTCCTTCTCCTTTTTGTTCCTTTCTTTCTGGGAGAAATAATTCTCTAGGAACAGTTCCTTGAATATCGTCCATGACATCCTTTGTGCGGCTCCTCCCAGTGTTGCTTTCTCTGATTCCCACCAGTTAGTTGTAACATACGTCAACTGATACGTAGCCAGTCGACGTTTCTCAATTTCAGAACATCCCAGTGCATCAAAGATGATGTCCAGTCCACAAAGCCACCGCTCTGCTTCCCACGGCTTAGTCATTCCATTAAACTTATTTGGTCGCATTGCACGGAATCGTTCTACTATACGGTCCTCTTGTGGTCTGGGTGGAACTATGGGATTGACGTTGGCATTGTTATTTGGGCCGTGATTATTCCCAATGTGCTCCAAGCGTTGTAAGAATGCGCCAAACACTCCAGTAGGATCCATTCCAGCAGGAATAGGTTCCGGTGCTCCTCCAGTTGGGTTTGGGAGTCCTAAGCGTCAATTTCTCCTTGGTCGGTCTGCCATTGGGTATCCGGTTTACCTACAGAAGTATTCTACTTAGGACTCATATGTAGGATTCATCTAGATATCTGCTAACATATTTATAAGTTAATTCAACAAACAAAACAAACATGGAGACAAGTATGGTACTAAAACATCTGTTTTATTTAATATTCTAATAACAATTATAGAATTGAACTGGCCGAGAATATGTGGTTACAAAAGTGGGGTATTACCCTATCATATGTATTCGTACTACAAGAAGGGTCATTGGTCCCAAGTTAACGTACAACACAAACTAGAAACTATTAACATACTCTAACGACTTATCCTAGATAATCTTCCATATCCGACTCGGATGTGATTTCTCCCACGTTGGAATCGTTAGGTCCGTCAAAATGTGGGATTATAATCCCAATACAACATTTCTATGACATAAGCTAACTAAGACGTTCTAATCCTCTAGTTGTGGGAATTCTTCCGAGATATCCATCTCTTTAGGCGGGGTAAATAACATCCATCTTTCATTGTCCCAACCTACTGGCCAGTCAGGATCGTACGTATACAGTGTTCCTTTCTCTATGAGGTCTTCATCGGCCAGGTCTATCTCCATTTCTTCGTCATCTGAACTGTCAGGTGGGTTGACAGAAATCTCTAGAGGTGTTATTTCAGTCTGTGCTTCTTCCAAGTCGATCACTGCAGGGTTATCAAGAATGTCAGGGATTTCATCTACCTCTATTGGTACTAGGCGGGGTGCTATGACTATATGACGCACGGTCTTGGGGACCTTTTCCATATAGAAGAGGCACTTTATCAACCTTCCTATCTTTTTACAAGTCTGATGTCTGAAAGCAGCACCAATGCAAACTAGACCTTGGAGGAAGGCTTCCTTGTGATTCTCCATACTACCTGTTTGCAAGAAAGGCTATTTTAGTATCGGTTGTCATTTCTAAAGTACCTTAAGGTTCTTAACTTAAGGGTGTCGGACAGTCAGCGAGCACAACTAAACCTAGTGCTTTGATACCAAAAATCCTGTCACGCCCCGGAGTAGCCAAAAATAGGGAAATTTTAAAATTTCCTTTCTGGACCCGTAGGGAATGATGAGTTACATAAAACTGGCCTGTTCGTGCAATATATAAACATAATTATATATATCAGAGTAAGGCATTGCAAAGGCGTCTAATGGTATTCCTAGGGGAACTTAAAGTGTTTGCTACTTAGACTATTACAGAAGTTCCAAATGAAAACCATAAAAGATAAATTTGGGCGATCGACGCCACTTAAATTATTACATAACAAAATATAGTTGTTGAAAACATAAAGGAGGTCCTAATACGAAAGTAGGCCAGAGTCCTTCTTCTAACTGGCAAACCCGTAACCTTCGTTATCAAACTCTTCGTGATAGTCTGCCTTAGGATCGCCTTCCTAATAGTTCCCATCTTGAGGATAGTTACATGCATCTTCAGGGTCACCTTGATAATTTTCCTCATCATAACCTAGACGTAAAATGTCCAGGGCAGGGAAGGAGCCGTTAGCTTTTGAAGCTAAGTGAGATCGTCTTAACCGATCATTCCTAATACAAATAATAATACACAAGTACAACGAATATCTTGAAACAACATTTAATGATCATTTAACATAGTTGTATGATGACATGATGCAGTATCGATATATTCAACTTTACTCAACCACTTTTGACCGTAACTCCAATTTTCTATGACCATAGTGTCGGCATACCCTTTGACCTCTCTCGTGGGCCCAAACAACAGCCATGATACAGTATTTTCTTCTTACGAATGATGTACCCCTTGACCTCTCTCATGGACCAAGGCGGTAGCGTTGGCATTACTTCCTTTGATGTATCCCTTAGCCTCTCTCGTAGACTGAAGCGATATCATTGGTGTACCCTTTAGCCTCTCTCGTGGACTAAAGCGATATCATTGGTGTACCCTTTAGCCTCTCTCGTGGACTAAAGCGATATCATCTACATTTCTTTCTTAGATATATCCCTTAGCCTCACTCGTGGACTAAAGCAATATCATCTACATTTCTTTCTTAGATATATCCCTTAGCCCCTCTCGTGGACTAAAGCGATATCATCTACATTCTTTCTTAGATATATCCCTTAGCCTTTCTCGTGGACTAAAGCGATATCATCAACTTACTCCTTGACCTCTCTCGTGGGCCAGGGCGGTGTAACCTCATCTACTAACTCAAATCCATTCAACTCTTGAACCTCCGCGGTCCACTCAACATGTATGACATAATGACTGGGTTAGTCTCCTTGACTAACCATGTGGACGTCAACATTGACATTACGACTCGACTATATTTATATGAATGTTCATGTGATTTTATAAATGTGAAAACATCAGGCATGTCAACGGGTATTAACTAAGCGTGGAGTATAGCTAATTAACATGAGTTCATTATATAAGAATCAATCTCAACATTCACATAATTCGTACTTATCAGCTTCGCCCACACAAGACGTACTGGGTATACATATAATGCACAAGAATATTTCTATAATATACCAAGTGAGTTAAGACGACTCACCTCGAAGCAGGTGTGTAGAAACAAGCGTAGCGGTGACTCCTACAAAGTATATAAATCCATATAATGTTGATTAATAAGCGTACTAAAATCAAGGGCATAATGATAATTGTGTTGGGTGGTTTCTTAAACCTCAACACGATGATCTGGACATCATTGTGAGTCTAACGCCATTGACTAGGCTCAAATCGGAGTCCGTTGCATAAAAGGCTGGGTTTTCTATACCAGTGCGGGCCCTAAAGATAAGTTGCATTTTTGACCATGTCGAAAGGTTACCAAACTTTAAGGGGGTGTTCTAGACATTATTTTAAGACTCTGGGAACTGACTGCATATTTTTTTGAGCTACGGTTTATTTATTATGAATTATTGAAGTTTAATCGTCTAATAATAGGCTTAAAACACCCTAATAATAAAATATATTTTAGGACGACATTTGACCCTTATAATTATTTTTTTATTAAATACTAGGCCTTAAAATAGGCTAGCAGTATTTTTCTCATAATTTTCGGGGGTTGTTTGGTATTTAAATAATTTAAATACAACCAAACAGGTCTTTCATAATAATAAATAATTATTAGAATACTAAAGTTTGGAGTTTTATAAATAATAATTTATAACATAGTGGCACTAGGCCTTAGGAAAATTTAACATAATTTTCCCATAGTTAAAAGTGGTCATTAGGTATTTATTACCTAATTATTTTACTTTAAAATTAATACTTATTATTTATTTAGATTAATAAAATTTAACATTATTAATCTAAATAAATAATAAGTATGCCATATAATAATCCATAATTTCATAATATAGAAATATTATCTTATTTAAGATAATATTTCAGAATATATTTAAATTTTATTTATATTATTTTAAAACTATTTTTAAAGAATTTAGAACTATTTAAAATCCTTTAGAAACCTTTTATAATTTATGTATAACTATTTATTAATATACAATAAATAATCAAAGATACATATAAATACTAATCCGATTAAGCAGAATATTTAAAACCTTAATTATTGCTAAAACAGATCATTAAGGTACTAAGCGGGATTAACAGAATGGATTATAATTATAAAATAACTAATTAACATTTAATTAGTATTCGTGGGTCAACCCAGATCCGGCCCGAACCCGACGGATCACCCATTTGCAGACTCAATAGTGTCCATGGTTAAAAACTCGCGGGTCCAACCTGAACTGAATCGATACTATACGGGTAACCCGTATATTCATAGAAGGGATCCAACGGATGACCCATCGGGTCAACCTAGACTCGATTAAATCAATATGGATAACCCATATCTACTAATAATCTACCCTACCCATTAGTCAAACCCGAACCGAACTTGATCCCAAACCCAGACCCGCGCCTGCTCACAAGCGTACCCACCCAACCATGAACCGAACCCGATCCACCAAATCTATTAGGATCCGAAGCCAAACGATGTCGTTTGGTTAAGTGACTAACGGGTCATTTTGAATGACCCGACCCGGCTGTCATTAAAACGATATAACCCTAATCAAAACGGGTTTGTACTACGGTTTAAGTTTGGGGTACAAGCATTTTATGCGCTAGGGTTTGGGTTTTCTTCTCCGGCGACTAGTCTACCGCCAGCGAGGCCCGTTTTCGCCCGAAAACTTCCAACGGCCATAACTCCATCATTTCCCCATGTAAATTCTTCTATCCAATTCCAAAATGACCAGTTTGGTCCCCTTTATGACATAGTATGAGCTCAAGACCTAGTTCATTCGTTTTGGTGTCCCACCAACGAATTATTCTTTTCGGTTAAAATGGGGATAATGCCTTGCATGACCTACCAAACGAGTCCTAAACCAAAAGCTGCTCTTAGGGGGGACTCCTGAGACTAATAGGGTCTGTTTGGTACTATTTTTAGACATTCTAGTTGAGTTTGGAAATTTGAGCTCCGATGAGGGGCTTTAATGGGGGTTTGTTGCAAAACAGGGCTTAAGGCTCTGTTTGGGCGTGCGTGTGAGGGTCTGAGTGTGTGTGTGATACATAGATATAGTAATAAAATAGAGGGGGCTTTGGGAGTTATACCTCAGTGGCCTCGGGTCTTTCTCTCTCTCTCTATTCTCCGGCGAGCTTCCCTCTCTTTCTCCTGCGTGCCCCTTTTTTTTTTCTTCTGTTATGTAAGTGTGTGTCTGGGTGCGTGAGGTGGTGACAGAGGGTGAGCAGTGAGTGTGTGTGTGCTCTGTTTGATCTATCTCTCGGTAATTATCTCCCTCTCAACATCCTCATGTACATATATATACACCTTCCCAGGGTATCCTTACATATCTACACATACAGATATGCATATCTGCATGATTTTGATGGAGGGGAAGTGAGTGAAAGGAAGGTGTACTAGAGAGGGGCCGGCGGTGGGGGTTTTTGGGAGTGACCCGGCGGGTAGATGGGGGTTTGCTTGGGTAAAGCTTGTACCCAATGGGTTTGGGATAGTTGGGTAGTATAATGCCATTTAAGGTAAGATTCCATCTTTCCATATTTGTATAGTTGAGTTGTCGTCTGGAGATATGTGCAACACAATCTAATTTAACACATATTTTACAGGTTTACTTGCTGAGTCAGTCCGGACTTGTAATTTATAGTCTAAGTTATAATTAAATAAACACGTATCATATACACAGGGTCCTGAGAATACGAAAATCAAAACACTGGGATTACGAATAAAATATGGGGACTGATTTTATTATTAGTAGAAATTTACGGGTAGTACATGGATATTGTATGTCTTGTTGTTTGTTGGAACACTAGAGGACAACACATTTTGACTTTATGGGCTCAGTGCCTCAGTATTCGGTGAATGTCCAGCCCTTGTCTGTATTTGTGGTGTCAACAATTTTGCCATAGTCTTGATTTTTACTCGTAGCGCTCTTTTGAGGTTTTCACTACGCCCGTCAGACTATCTTGAATTTGACAGTATATGATGACCCATGTCTTTGAAATGATGCAAAAGTATGATTTAATAAATCCAACAAGACTTGTGTCAATCAGAGTGGACTTTTAGTGGGTTGTATTGTAGGCCAGGGTCATTGGTTAAGAAATGAAGGATCGCATGAAGGCTCAAAGTTTTTTTTTTGAAAGGTCAATGCTTGAGATCACCTTATGCTCTATTTTTTTCTTTTTTCCTGCCCCAATCTAGTATGGGGTGAGTATTACTGAGTGAAACGCGACTTGGGGAGAACTGCCCCAGTTTGAAGTGAGTATCCAAGTTGGATAGCATTTTGTGGCTTTTTCCAGATTTCGCCTCTTTTTTTTTTTTTTTTTTTGCTTTGCCTCAGTGGTGGGGGTGATCCTCAGGGGGTTTTGAATTTGGAAAGATATTTTCATTGTATGGCTCAAATGGGCTAGCAAGTGAATAATAATGTATGGATAGCTGAAATGATTGCCTTTCATCATTTTGACACAAACATAGCTGGATTTTAGAAATCATGTATGTGCAACATTGAAAATTGTGCAATATCATGTGGAACAATGGGCTGCCTCACTTGGTATTTGATGATGTGTGGCATGCCTTAAGTTGAGGTAATTCTGCCCCTGAGAGTGTACTGTCCATATGCTACAGCAGTGGTAGAGGAGCATGCACTTGCGATGATGAGCAGTGTCAGACACTGTAATGATTGATTATGGACTTGAAGCCTTTTTGACATGTTCTCTCGTGTATTGTGTCCAAAAGTCCAATGTGATGTCCAACTTGGCTTCAACAAGTTACAAGAGAGTCATATCCAATGAATCATGAGATTTTAAAGCAAGATGATGAAAAAAGCTTTTTCTTTTTTTTTTTCTTTTTTCTTTTTCTCTTTTTTCATATATATATATATTTTTTAACTTGTGTCTCTTTTTTTTTTCTTTTTTTTTAAATGTATGTACTTATACAAAGCAGACAATGCATATATTTAGTAGTGGAGAAACTGCCCCTATGTGACATTTTGATGCATTGTAAGGAGTGACATTCTGGGTAGTGAGTGAAGTATTGACCTGTTGCGAGAGTGACCAAAGGCTCGTGGGTGTATCGGTGGAGAATCAAACTGTTGGTAAAGGGTATAGAAACAGTGCATGGACTGGATGGCTGAAAACAACACATATGATTGGCTGCCCATTTTACACAATTCTTGACATTCTCTTTTTATTGATGATATTTTTTTGATACATATAAGAGCGAAAAGAGAACAACAAGAAAACTCCTACATTTCATCAACCCATTGTTCATTGGTAAAGCTAACCCTCCCAACAAATGATCTGAATCACAGGGGCAGTCCGAGTTTCCAAGAACATTTTTCCTTGTCTTTGTGGACTTCTTCATTATTAGACGGTTTGAGCCAGAAGTAAGCTGCAGCCGCCATAGCCATCCAAAGAAGAATGCACACTTCGCAAAGTGTAATTATCTCGCCCAAATTCATGTTGTTCTCAAAATTATTTTTTGAAAGAGCTCCCCCACGCCTAAAACAAGATCAAACTTCTGATCTTGGTCGCAGTCGCAAGGCACAATGGCGAAAGACAATGACTATGAGTATGGTAAGTGCAGAGAAGTGAAAGAAAGATGAGTGAGCAAGAAGGGAGTGGGGAGAGAGAAATACAGAGATACAGAGATGGGGGAAGAGCTGCGTTTGAGGAGGAGGAGGGAATAAGAAATGAGGGAGAGAGAGAATATTTATGCTCTTTTTTTTTCTTCCCACCTACACTTTCTCTCTCTCTCCGTCTCTTCTTCTTTTCTTTTTCTTTTCTTTTCTTTTTCTTTCTCTTCTCGTGACCGACAATCTCTCTCTCTCTCCTCTTTTACTTTTTTGACCTTTTTTTTTGTGCCGACACACTCTCTCTCTTCCTTTACTTTTTCTTTTTCTATATTTTTTTGTTTTTTTTTTGTTTTGAAAAAGTAAGAATGTGTTTGAGAAGGTAGAGTAGCCTATTGATTTGGCAATAAAACGATTTGGACAATTGCGAATGTACTGTTACTGCTTGGATTTGATAATATCAGTGTTTGCAGTATGGATTCTGCCAACGTGAGGCTTCCTTTTAGAGGTCGAATGCTAACGACATCCTATGCGTTATTCAGCAACCATATAGATCCTATAGTCCGTTCCACAGAACCTTGGGTTAATGTTTTTCAGGACTTACTTCTGAGGACAATACCGTCCTGGGATGCTTACCCTCCCAGTTGCCCTATAAAGCAGTACCCAAAGGTCCAAACTACATTAAGCTGGTGGAGGGACACGCGTAGTAAGACATGTGGGCTCAATTCCACGCACACTCGACGTACAGGGACTACCTCGAATACGGATCGTGATGTTCATTCCACTTTTTTTTTTTTTGAATTTTTTTTTAAAAAAAAAAAAACAAAAAGAGCCTTAGTTCTAAGGCTCAAGCCACCTCGTGACTTTTTTTTCCTTTCCTTTTAGAGAGACGTTGACTCTCCACCATGTCAATTAAACCCAAGAAGGAGCTTTGAGCTAAGTTATTAACAGTGAAGAAAGAGTAAGGATCAGTGGATGGAGTAGGTGCTTTTGATGAACTTGCTTGAAGATTTTGGAAGGGATTTGAATATCTTGGGACCTCTGGTTTTTTCGTTTGATCCAAGGGAATCCGGGACTTGTTAGATTGTAAGTGTTGGACTAGAATAGACCAGCATGAGCAAGTTGGAGTAACAGAGGTGGTGGGGGCAGGATGAGAGACTAGAGAAATTGCGTTGGGAGTAGCGAGCTCCAGCGGTCTTGGAGAAGTTTGGTGGTTGGTGCCAGATTGTAAGGACCAAACTGGAGAAATTGTGTTGGGAGTATCGAGATCCAACGGACTTGGAGAAGTTTGGTGGTTGCTGCTAGATTGTAAGGACCAGACTGGAGAAATTGTGTTTGGAGCAGCGAGATCCAACGGATTTGAAGAAGTTTGGTGGTTGTTGCTAGATAGTAAGGATCGTACTGGAGAAATTGTGTTGGAAGTAGCGAGATCCAACAGACTTGGAGAAGTTTGGTGGTTGCTGCTAGATTGTAAGGACCGGATTGGAGAAATTGTGTTGGGAGTAGCGACATCCAATGGACTTGGAGAAGTTTGGTGGTTATTGCTAGATATTAAGGACCGGATCAGATTAGACCAAGGAGAGGTTGTACAAATTTGAGTGATAGGGGGAATATAGGTAGGGCTAGAGATTTTAGAAGAGATTGGAGTAATTGTGGCGGGAGAAATGAGATTGGAATACTTTCGAGGACTTTCTATGTTGTGATCTAGATCTTCCATGGCATAGTTGAGCGAAGGATCTAGATCAGGCTCATTGGATTGTTTGGGTGACTCTTCTTTTGATTGAGCTTGAAGTTGTGAGACATGTTCTTTCAGTTCTAGAACTTGTTCGAGAAAAAAGATGTAAGAAACACAACCCAAAATGGGATCCTGAAGCCTAGCTGTGGCTTCAAACACAAGGGATTTGATTGTTTGTATATGATCTACCTCAGATACCCTTTCAATAAGTCGTAGAAAATTCCTATATCCGAAAAAACTGTGAATTGCCTCATAATCCTTCATACTCCCTGCATACTGAAAGTAGGGAGCCAAGGAACAGTCACTTCTGCATCGTCTTCTGTTGTACTCGCATGCACCACAACGACTAATAACCCTCTTAAAAACCAATTTTGGTATGATTATATGTTCCTCTTCTCGAACCTTTATGGGAAGCTCCTGTACAGGACTTGTTTTAGCTTCCTTTTATTCAGATCTGAGTTGGGTGAGGTTTTTTTTTCTTTTTTCTTTTCGAGAAGAGAGATGAGTTTCTGTCAAGAGGTGGAAGGAAGATGAAGAGAAGAAGAAAGAGAGGGGGAGAGTGAGACAGAGAGAGGTTCACCAAAGTGAGAGAATATGTGAAAAGGACAGAGAGAGAAGGGGACATGGAGGGTCTTTAAAAGGAGAGAGAGAGAGAGCACGTGAAGAGTGACAGAAAGAGAGGGGGTAGGTGAGAAAGAGAGAGAGAGAGAGAGAGAGAGAGAGAGAGAGTAAGTGAGAGTGACAGACAGAGAGAGAAAGAGAGAGAGAGAGAGAGAGTGTGTGTGTGTGTGTGTCCATGAGAGTGACTCACACACACACACACATACACAGAGAGAGGGAGAGGGTCAGTGAGGTGATAGAAAGAGAGAAAGAGAGAGAGAGAGTGTGTGTGTGTGTCCATGAGAGTGACACACACACACACATAGAGAGAGAGAGAGACAGAGAGGGCCAGTGAGAGTGACAGAAAGGGAGAAAGAGAGAGTCTATGAGAGTGACAGAAAGAGAGAGAAAGAGGGAGTCTATGAGATTGACAAACAAAGAGAGAAAGAGAGAGAGATAGTGTGTGTGTGTGTCTGTCCATGAGAGTGACACACACACACACACACACACACACAGAGCACGTGGAGAGAGTGAGAGTATGCGGAGAGGTTGATGTCTAATGCAAATTTAAATCAGGTCCGGTCCCCAAACCTTCAAACCTCCAGCGCCGAAGCACTTTCTCAGATTGGTGGTTCGAGCGGAGGAAGTTTCGGTGCTGGTGTGGATATCGCAGTTTTCTTTCTTTTACCCACAGCTTTTCAAATTTAATTTAAAAAATAAATGAGTCGCCACTTAATTTTTAAAAGGAAAATTAAGAAACCATTTGTAAAGCAAACTGATCTTTCAGAAACCAGAGATTAACTAGGTCCGGGGATTATGGAATGAGAGAGGAAGGAGCCCGTCGGACTAAAACACCCTCCCTCATCCTATCTTGCGATAGACCTCTACTCAACATCCTTTTAATCAAATTTATTAATCTAAGCATGCATTCAAATAATACATATATACATATACATCACAAAAGCATGTCCAAAGGGTGTAAAATTGCTAATGACAAAATATCATTCATAAGCCACATATTCCAAGTAGCAAGCAATATGATATACAATAGGGAACAAGAGGACCTACCCGGGATCCAGCAGCGATATTAAACGTGCAATGCATACAAACAAAAGAAAATCCTAAAAAAAGAGTCTCTATCACATGTATTCACATAAGGCAAAATCCTAATTCTACGGAGTCGCGCATGAGGTTGAAAATCAAATAAAATCAAAGAATTCAATAAACTAGAGGGAGGAGGGGGGGGGGGGGGGGGGGGGGTTGAGAGATCATACCTTAATAGCGCTACAAAAAAAAGGGTTCGTCCACATGATGTACAAGATGTGAAGTTAGAAATAACAATCCTAAATTCCTAGCTTAAACCAATTAGGTGCCATTGAATCTAAAGCAAATAAATCCTAATTATAAGTGTCAAACCATACGGGTGAACATACACATGAACAAGAATAAATCGTGACATACTCTTAAACTTTGAGTTCAAATTTAAACAATCATCATTGAAACAAGGTTTGAACCTTAACTCATGAAAATTTCATCTAAGCCATTATTCATAGGATTGATGAAAACTATTGCAGAATTTTGGAAATTACTAAGAGCGTATCATAACTTAAAAAAAATAGAAGAGTATGGTTCCCGTGATTCGATCTTGATGAATTTTGGATATGATATGCCTCTGCGAGTCTAGTTTATAACCCAAAAAGAAAATCAAAGTTGCAACAGTCGGATCTCCAGGAATTGGACAAAAACCAGACATCACTCAGCATTCTGCAACCTTCTGTCCAGAGTTCTTGCACTATTTTTTAAAAATAGCAAAAAGATCAGAAATACTTTGTTCTTTTTAGGGTGACTTCCTAACACATTAATATACTTGGAAAAAAATATTTTGGGCCGCAAACACTTTATTAAAACCCTTCCCCGAACGTGCATTTCTGCGGATTTAGCCTCATTTTGAACTCCCTCAATCTCTCAAAGAATTTTCTCAAAGCCTCTAGGTGCCCTCCCCTCTCTTTGGATTTCACAATCATATCATCCACGTACACCTCCACTTCTTTGTGGATCATGTCATGTAGTAAGGTGGTGGCAACCCTCTGATAGGTCGCACCTGCATTCTTAAGTCCGAATGGCATGACCCTATAGCAATATGTCCTCCACGGAGTGATGAACGTGGTTTTCTCTCTATCCTCGGGTGCCATGAGAATTTGATTATACCCAGAGAATCCATCCATGAAAGATAGAAGCTCATGTCCCGCAGTGTTATCGACCAACATGTCAATGTGGGGTAACGGGAAATCGTCTTTAGGGCTTGCCCTGTTTAAATCTCGAAAATCAACGCAAACCCTAACACGACCATCCTTCTTTGGGACAGGTACAATGTTGGAAATCCACTCAGGATACTCGGTGACCATCAAGAATCCAGCCTTTAATTGCTTTTCAACCTCCTCTTTTACTTTAAGTGCCCATTCTGGCCTCTTTCGCCTCAATTTTTGTTTTATGGGTTTTGAATTGGGAAAGAGAGGGATGTGGTGTTGGACTATCTTTGGATCAATGCCTGGCATATCATTATAAGACCATGCAAAAACATCTTTGAATTCATTTAATAGATTGATTAGTTCTGTGCTTTCTTTATTGCTAAGTGTGGAGCCAATAAAGACATTTTGAGGATTATTTTCATTTCCTAGATTAATCATTAGAGTGTCCTCAATGATTTTACATGCAGATTCTTTTTCTTTTTCGATTAATTTTTGCAATTCATTAGGTATTTCATGATCATCACATTCATCACATTCATTAAGCGCGTTCGAGTAGGCAGAATTAGTCATACTTTCATTGATTTTGTTAGGAGTGATTACAACAGACATAGCAATAGTAAGACGCCTCATTTGGGCCATTACAGACTCTGGGTGAGGGGGATACTTATCACTAGACTCAAAGACCTACTCCTTGTTGACTCCCTACTTGAGCTCCATAGTGTTACAACCTGGCAGTCCCCCGGATTCCGTCTTCTCTTCCTTTTCTGGCATCGGCTCTTCTTCCGGCGCATCCTCATCATTCCCCTCTTCAACCTCGACTTCCAGGGCCTCGTCTTCTTTCCCTTTTTCTTCGGCTTTCGCCCCTTCTTTGCTCAACAGGTCCTGCATGACCGGTCCATCCAGTACACCAATCCAATCGTTGACGGTAGCAGACTTTTCAGGCATTTGCAAAAACGGGTCTTTGTACTCGGAGAATTCATGGGAGAAAAAGATCTCAAACCCCGTCTTTAAACACTTGTCTTTCTGGTCCATCCATGGCTCTAGGAAGCCACAGAAGGGAAAATCTTCTCCTTCCTTTACGAAGTAACCGTTGAGTGTTTTTTGGTAAGGGTCCATTTGTGCATCTGTTGTCTTCTTCTTTGCCCTCAATTCCTTCTTTGTCGGCTGGTACCCCAGGTCGTGAGTGTGAGTCTGAGTCGGAATGAGCGGGAATTCAGGCATGCCCTGAAGGTTCTTCCCCAATCCTAATCCTGGAAAGAAACCCATCTTCTTCATGATCCCTACGACCACTGGACTGGCATACTGATCAAAATGGAGCGGTAGAAACTCTCTCGGCTTTTCCTCTTCCAACATGCTGATGAACTCGAACCCTCCCATTTTTGTTTCTTCTTCTTGCAGCTGTAATTCTAGAACCGGTGCGCTTGATGATGCTTCGGGCGAACGAACCCAGCTATCCCCGAGGATATCACAAACTTTATTTTCCCAGACATACTTAACCTTTTGATGGATCGTTGACGGTATAGCACCCAAACTGTCCAACCAAGGCCTACCCAGCAACAGGTTGAAGGAAGCGGGGATGTCGATGACCTGGAATTCAGCTTCTTTTCCAAAAGGGCCGATAACGAGATGAAGAAGGACTATCCCCATGACCGTTCTCTGGGTGTTGTCGTAGGCTCTTACCCTTTGCTCAGATGGTATAAATGCCGACTCATCCAGGCCCATTCGCTTAGCTGTTCGGAAAGGACACACGTTGAGGGCCGACCCATTATCAACCAGGCAAGCATGCATGATGTTCCCCAAGCATTCAACAGTGACATACAACAGTTTGTTGCGAATGTGCCCTCCCGGAGGCAGGTCATTTGATGAGAAGGTAATAGTCAAAGTTGGGATTTTGCCGATCAGCCCTATGAGGTCCTCCGGGGTTGTGTCGATAGACACGTCAGATTGGTTCAGAGCGTCTAGGACCGCCTGCCTATGGCGTTTGGAGGCAATCAGCAACCCCCAAATGATGATATTGGCATGAGTCTTCTTCATCTGCCTTAGAACCCTGTCTTCTTCCTCTTCTTCATTCATCTTCCCTTTTCCCTTCTCTAGATCTCTCCCCGGATGATCCTCCTCTAGCTCATGCGGTTTAAAGTGTCTACCAGACCGAGTTAAATGACTGACTTCTTCCCTTGCCCACAGATTGTCAAATTTTGAATCAATTTTCAAAGTACCCTCTACCACCTCTGTTTCTTTGTCGCTTTCGTACCAAAGATCATCATCCACCTGGCTCACGTCTCGATCGTCACTCCCTTGGATCCACCAGTCTGACTGTCCCATTTCATTCTCCTTTGACTGATCCTCCAAAGCACAGATTGTCAAATCCTCAGGTAGCTGGTATGGCTTTCTTGGTGTCCCGGCCTTAGTGATTAGCCTAGACGGATCGAAGATTGCTTCTTCTATCCCCAAGAGATAAAGGCCCTGCGGTGGTGGCTCGGCTCGATGATTCGGAAGCGGATTTCTAGTAACATTCGGGGTTTTGGTGGGGGGGGGTTCTGAAATCACCTTATTATCAATGAGGTCCTGAATCTCGTGCCTTAGTCTCATACACCTATCCGTTGAGTGACCCTTCTACTGATGAAATTTGCAGAAGAGGTCCCCTTGGAAATTTGGCAGAAGCAGACTCAGTAGAGGTCGAGGTTCCAGCTGACGGAGATGCCCCTTGGCTAACAATCTATCGAGGGTGGTTGACAATGACACTACCAAATCTGAGAACTTTCTTGGTGCTTTATCCCATCCTCTCCTTGGTGCTATGTCGAATTTCCTTTCTGGCCCACTCAGTGCATTGACATCGGTGGGGCCAGAGTGACCCCCCGTTTGTCCTTCGTTGGAACCATAGTTTGGCCTCCTGTACCGGTTTGGTTGCTCCTCTTTCTTGATTACTCCTTCTTGGATCGCATCCTCTATCCTTGTCCTGACATCGAAAACATCAGCAAAGGTACTGATCGACTGAAATCTCATCTTTTCTTGATACACTGGCTGTAGATTCTTCATCAGCATTCGGATCTGGTCCTTCTCAAACGGCCTTTGTACCATTTTAGCTGCCTTTCCCCTCCATCTGCTCAGGTATTCGGCGAATGATTCGTTGTTCCCTTGCCTAGTGGTCTCCAAATCTCGGACAGTGACATCCAAATCTTGATTGTATTCGTACTGTGCCACAAATGCCTTAATCACTTCTTCCCACATCCTGGTTTTGCTTGGTTCGAGAGTAAGATACCAGGACAGAGCAGCCCCAGTCAAAGTTTGTTGGAATAGGACCGCCATCATAGTTGTGCTCAAGCCGCTCGGTTGGAAAGCCCCAATACACATTCTTATATGACTGCGAGGATTTTCGGTGCCATCAAACTTATCAAAGACCGACATTTTGAACTCGGTAGGCAGCGTCTCGTGGACCCCGTCATACAGGCCTTCTAACTCCATTAGATATGTATCAACCCCCTGAGCCTTGCGCATCACCCTTTCCAGCTTCTCTATTTTCTCGGTCAGTCGCTTTTCTTTCTCAGCTTTCTCTCTGTCTCTGTTGGCCCGCAGTGCATCAGTCCATTGTGCTTCTTGATCGTCAAACCAATCTCCTTCTCCTCCTTCCAAAGGTGGGTCCATTACATGTGGTGGTCGGCGATTCAGCTCTTCTATCATCCCCATCATGCGGTTCATGTTTTCCACCTGTCGCCTCATTTGCTCTGCTTGTTGTTCTACCAATATTCTTAACCCGACCATTTCTTCATTGTTTCTTTCTTCGGCCATGTCAGCGTATTCTCTCCTTACTAGTCTCACCGTGGGATCCCTAAACCACGCTTGATTTTCTATTTTTGCTCCTACAAATAAATTTGAAATGCCCTATTTTAAAACCCTTTTTATCTTCATTTTATCACACAAAGTCGTTTAAACCAAAACTTTCCTTTTGTATGTCATGCGGATGCAATGCATGTGTGCGTGTGTGCCCACTCTATATGCCAAAAAAAAAGAGAAAATCCTAATCCTAACACATAAGCACATAAGCACATAAGATCCTCACCCATGTCAAGTGTGCTGATTTCTCCTCTCATTGTGATCCTCACTACCTTCTTAGAGGTTGGACATTTCAAAATTTTCAAAATTTATTTGAAAATCATTTTTGGATCCTAAAAAGGTTCTTGAGAATGCTTTTGAGGGTGTTAAACGTTCTTTTATAAAAATGATTGGGCTTTTATTTTGAAACTCATTCTTCCCAAGATAATTTCAAGGATTTTCGAATTTATTTCTTTTGAAGATGATCAAGTGAAAATACGCCTTAACAAAGGTTAGTTTGGAAACTTTAATTTGAAAGGAGAAAGAAAGATTTTCTTTTTGGAATGGTAAATGAAAACCTTAGCTCCCAAGATGATCAAGTGAAAAGAAATTCTTTGGGTAGGGGGATCACATGACCGGATTATCACCGTACTTTCCATGAATTTGGATACATACAAGGTCAATGATGCTCAGCTAGACATGATATAAGAAATATAATCCTATAATCAAGGTTCGGCATGTTCTCCAAATGTCGCAGAACATGAGGAGAATTTGCTAAAAGGTGATTAAAAGATTATACATCTTTCATCAAGCAAGTATCGTCATCATCTCAAGTAATCCCTTCTGGGCATACAAAACTTCCTAGCACATAATCTTAATCAAGAATTGATTTCCTAAGATTAAAAGGTTCTATAGAAACTACTATGCAAAAGCTGGGTTTTGGTCAAATAAGGGACCCTTGACACACACCCGATAGGATGCTTCATATACCAAAACATGGTACGAGATCAAGGGTGATCACACAGTCCCATGATGACTTGACCGACCGGGTTGCCCCGAGCCTCCAAGGTCATAGTTCCGTGCAATCGACTGGCTGGACATGCAAGTGAAATGCAACAGGCACACAAAGATTAATTAATTTGATTAAAAGGATATTTTTCAAGTCTAATCCTCAAGTGAACCCAAAATCAGCAAATTCTGGTCTGCGAAACCAGAGATTCTGGATTCGATCCCCAGCAGAGTCGCCAGATTGTGGATATTGCAGTTTTCTTTCTTTTACCCACAACTTTTCAAAATTAATTTAAAAAATAAATGAGTCGCCACTTAATTTTTAAAAGGAAAATTAAGAAACCATTTTTAAAGCAAACTGATCTTTCAGAAACCAGAGATTAACTAGGTCCGGGGATTATGGAATGAGAGAGGAAGGAGCCCGTCGGACTAAAACACCCTCTCTCATCCTATCTTGCGATATGCCTCTACTCAACATCCTTTTAATCAAATTTATGAATCTAAGCATGCCCTCAACTAATACATATATACATATACATCACAAAAGCATGCCCAAAGGGTGTAAAATTGCTAATGACAAAATATCATTCATAAGCCACATATTCCAAGTAGCAAGCAATATGATATGCAATAGGGAACAAAATGACCTACCCGGGATCCAGCAGCGATATTAAACGTGCAATGCATACAAACAAAAGAAAATCCTAAAAAAAGAGTCTCTATCACATGTATTCACATAAGGCAAAATCCTAATTCTACGGAGTCGCGCATGAGGTTGAAAATAAAATAAAATCAAAGAATTCAATAAACTAGTGGGGGGGGGGGGGTTTGAGAGATCATACCTTAATAGCGCTACAAAACAAAGGGTTAGTCCACATGACGTACAAGATGTGAAGTTAGAAATAACAATCCTAAATTCCTAGCTTAAACCTATTAGGTGCCATTGAATCTAAAGCAAATAAATCCTAATTATAAGTGTCAAGCCATACGGGTGAACATACACATGAACAAGAATAAATCGTGACATACTCTTAAACTTTGAGTTCAAATTCAAACAATCATCATTGAAACAAGGTTTGAACCTTAACTCATGAAAATTTCATCTAAGCCATTATTCATAAGATTGATGAAAACTATTGCAGAATTTTGGAAATTACTGAGAGCAGATCATAACTTAAAAAAATAGAAGAGTATGGTTCCCGTGGTTCTAACTTGATGAATTTTGGACATGATATGCCTTTGTGAGTCTAGTTTATAACCCAAAAAGAAAATGAAAGTTCCAACGGTCGGATCTTCAAGAATTGGACAAAAACCAGACATCACTCAGCATTCTGCAACCTTCTGTCCAGAGTTCTTGCACGATTTTTTAAAAATAGCAAAAAGATCAGAAATACTTTGTTCTTTTTAGGGTGACTTCCTAACACATTAATCTACTTGGAAAAAAATATTTTGGGCCGCAAACACTTTATTAAAACCCCGATTTACTTATTTCAAAAGAGTGTTGCTGTGCTGAAACTCTGGGCAGATTATTGTTACTTCCCAAAAATCATGACCAAACCACTTTAAACATGAAATTTATTTAAAACAAAAATTACAGTGGTAGAACTTTGAGTTATTGACACCTTCCCGTTGGTTTCACTTAATTCCAACGGTTAGATTTCGAACTAAAAATCTTTGATCAAAAATAGTTTGTGAACTCACTGTTTTCATTTGTCAAGCTCACTTTTATTTGTTAACCCCAACTATTAAACCATGAAGTTGGGCTTAAACTAAACCATTTTCTACTACCATTTAGTGGTCATTGGAGGCTAAAGACCTTCATACTTGTAGATTTCAATTGAAGTATGAATAAACTTCATGAAATCTCAAGATAAGGAATCTAAACCATGGAGATGGGCTTAGACTCAAAACCACTTTCTCCTACCATTTGATGGTCATTGGAGATAAAGACATGACTAATACTTATGAGTCTCAAAGAAATATAGAAAGGATTCCATGAGATATCAAGTTTAGAGGACTCAAGTCATGAGTATGGACTTGGATCCATCTATTTGCTTATAAAATGAAGTGATGATCAAATTTTGACTCTCATGTAAAGCATAAGCTTACATGGGATTCAAAGGATCATACTCACGAGATGTCAAGAGAGATATTGAAGATCTCCATGAATCTCAAGAGAAAAACATAAAGAAAAGAAATAGAAGAAAGATCAAGGAATTAGAAACAAGGACTTCCAAGTTTACTTAACAAACTCTAAAACTTAAACAAGAAAAAATGACTTGAAGATTAGAAGCTCAAAGGAAAGAAAATACAACTAAGATTAGAGGGTCACCTCCAAACTATCCTCAAAGTTCTTTTCCTTTGAAGATCTTTCAAGCTCTTCTCCCTAGTTCTCTAAACTCTCTCTTTTCTCTCCCAAAAAAATTGGTGTAGTAGTGGTTATCTCTAATGTATTGTGTTGTATCTCTCTTTTGAATTGTGTTGTATCCTCCCCTCTTCTTGTTGTGTTGTCTTAAGGAAGATCCTCCCTCTTTTATAGACAAAATTACCAAGCTTTTCTCAGTGAATTCGGAGTGAAATACAGGTGTAAACATCTCATTTGGTGGTACAATACGTACTTCCTGAAATTAGACAGACTGCTGCCCAGGGCGGCAGTCAAAAGTTATTCGCGGTAGTCCGTGGCTGCCGCCGCGGCACTCCGCGACTGCCGTCGCGGTACTCCATTACTGTCGCGCGGCTCTCAGTAAGTGACGCGCCAAATTATTGATTGCCGTATTTTCGTCAACCTTACTTTATCAGTTTTTTGTTTTTATCCGCATACATATACGTATTGTACCACAAAATACGGACTTTAAAAGCAAACGGCAGTCAGAAAATGTTGGCGGCACTCAGTAAATGCCAGGCCGGCACTCACTGGATGCCGTTCGGCACTCACTGAGTGCCGCTCGGCACTCACTGATTGCCGCGGTATACTGTCGTGTGCCGTTTTCTGTTGAATTTCCCTTTTTAGGTCTTTTCTTTCTTCCATTTTTCTTAAAAAAAACTTATTTTTGAAGATCTTTTCCAAAAATGGTGTTTTATACCTGAATTCTCCCAAATACCTGGTATTTTCTTCTTTCTGTGAAATTTTATCGCGTTTGGAGAACTTTCTGAAGAGCTTGGAATACTTCGAATCTTTTCGGTCCTTATCATCATTGGACGTGGAGGTGACGCTCTCCTAAATTCGACGGTCGGTCAAAATTGGGGTGTCTACAGCTGGTACCGGCGGTACTACAGCAACGGCCATGCCACTTACTAATCCTCCTACCTAATCTTATTGGTTTCCTTTTAAGGAAGGGTTATGTTATGCTTGCATACCAGTGTGTAGTGTTCGTGATAGTTAAAGATCTTGGCATTGGCTTCTGCAATTTTTGGCATTGGCCTTTGCAATTTTGGCATTGGCCTTGCAATTTTATCTCAGCCTGAGTCGCGAACATCTGTACAAAAGAATATGAATTTACAAAGAAAAGGTAAAATAAAAAAAATATTAGTACAAACGAAATGCCCCATTGTAACGAAAATCACTAAAGTGATGGCCTGAGTCTTCTTAAGTATCCCCAGCAGAGTCACCAGCTGTCGCGCTAGCGTTTTCGGTACAGCCAGGCTGTTGGTGTGGGCCCGACTTCCTGAGAGTGGGTGAATTGCGACTTGATTTTTATTGGGAATGGTGAAAAGAGTATGGTAGGGCCTATTTGAAATGTTCAGAGTCGCCACCTAACATTTGGGGTGTTAGGGCCCCTGCAAAGACAATTAAAGTAATTCATCTTTGACCTTTGAAAAATAGTTTTGAGAAAAGTGGGCCCTTTAAAAGTGTGACTCTGAATAGCCATACGAAAACCAGAGATTTTGAGATGGGTTCGGGGACTCGATTATGTCGAGGGAAGGTATTAGGCACCCTCGAACATCCGTGCAAATACGGATGCCAATCTTAGTGATTTTTATTAAAATGGGGCATTTCATTTTGAAAAATAAAAGAAATTTTTTTTAGAAAGTGAATAGGACGGAAAATTGTGATAGGTATGGCCGCACTCTTTGAGAGTCTCTTACGTATCTCAAGACGAGAATCCGGCCAAACGTAGTTCTGAACTGTGTGTGAGTGTATGCATGGTTTTTTAGAGAAAGAAAAGTGGTCCCGTTTGATCATGCACGTGTGATATAGTGAATTGAAAAAAAGAGTTTGGTGTAATTAGGAACTTTAACCCACGTGGTATAGTCCTATATTTTAACCTTTGGAGGTGATTGAGACTGAAATGAGATTATGCAAGTGGATGGAGAATGATACATTTTAAGAAATGAAAAGAGAATTTTTTTGTATTTTATTTTTATGCCAGAAGTAAGGGTCGGTGCCCAAATGATTGAAAAGAAAAGAGAATTTTTTTTTTTATATTTTTATTTTTATGCCGGAAGTAAGGGTCGGTGCCCATTAAGAGTGAGAAGACTTACCTGTCTTACCTGTGCTGTTTGCAGATTCCAAGCAAAGGTGGCATTGGAGTTTTATTTTGAGAAAGTCCATTTTTTTGCATTTTTCTTTTCGTCTTTTTTTTGTTTTTTTTGTTTTTGTTTTTGTCTTTGTTTTTTGTATTTTTTATTTTTTATTTTTGTACCGAAATAAAGGGACGGTGCCCAAGTTTATTGAAAAGTGTGATGTTCGAATTTCCTTTTTATCAAAGTTATTGAGAAACTTGATAAGTAAGGAGTATTCGGTAAAAGAAAAAAAAATTGTTTTTTTTTTTTTTTTTCCTTTCAGTTTTTTGGCAGATATGAATTGGGTATTCCAAAAATGGAACGAAGGGGTCTCGATGCTTCCAAGTTTATGAAATTTTGAGGGAAGGCTCCCAAATGAGTCTAGTTTCTATGAGAGAAAACCGTTTTGCTGTATCTTGGAGAAATTGAATTTAGAAGCACCCTTACTCAGAATCAGGGACTGCACTGTCGACCGAAATTGGACGATTTTTTACAAAAATTAAACTGATCCAGAAAAAAAAAAAATCACAGGGGTAGGTAAGAGGCTATAGTTAATGTACAAAAAAATGAAGTGAAGAAAAAATCTTGAAGTAGTCCAAACAGTGAACATGATCTGGTGTCACTGCTGTGATGTTTCTGGCAGATTGTATGCCTTGTGTGTTTATGCTTTGAAAATAGGCCATACGATTTTTGTAAATTCTGAGAAAAATCATAGGAAACTATCATTGAGTTGGGAACACTCTCCAATTGGTTTCATTTGATTTGAATCAAAAATGAATTCATGGTGAATTTTTTATCATTATCACAGCAGTGGACTTTAGCAACATGGACTGTTTGTGTAATAACCTGCATTTTCCTGCATTATCATATTTAAAATTTACATTATCATAATTGCATTATCATATTTAAAATTAATATATATTGTCTGTTTATATGTTAATTTCAATTCTTATGTGAAAAATCTATTTCTTGACTAATCTCATATTGAAATTACTTTTGGGGTCAAAATGCAATTTTCATAAAAACTGGCAATACCTGTGTTAAATTTCAAATCTGTATTTCAAAACGGTGGAATTATTTCTTTTAAAACTCAAACTGTATTTTTATAAAATCAGAAAACTATTTCTAACATTAAAATGAATTTTCTGTATTTTTGTGATAAACACCGTGTCACGAAAATACTAGTTTAGGTTTAAAACTGTCCGCGCAGTGTTAAACTTCCACAGAATTTTGGGAGTAACTGATTGGACAAATTTCTTTATACCCAATTATTATTACTAAAGTTTTCCCTTAGGCCTTGTTTGGCAAATGCTTGTAGTATGTGTGTTGTCCTAATGCCATAAGCTTGATTCCCAAACACACCTTGACCCACACCAACTCCACCTACCCTTTCAATTATCAATGGAGCATTATGAATTGCAAGTGTATATTTACACATCATTGCTGCACTTTCTTTGTAATTAGTGGAGATTAATGGAGAATGAGTGGGATGTTAGGCAAATGTTTTCTAAGTGGGAGTTTGAGTATTTATACACCCAACCACACTACACATTCTACACTCCTAACATAGAGAGCTTGAGAGAGTCACATAGAGAGATAATAATTTCAGAATTTGAAGAGCTCAATCCTCCATAGCCAAGCTTGAAATTGGAGATTCTTAATTCTTGTATTTCTTTCTCAACAACTTCTTCAATCTACATCACGGTGAGTATTACTAACTCACTCCAAATGTAACTCATTCCTTATTTACTGATTTAGGTAGTTAATTTTAACAGTAGCAGAATTTTGTTTTCAGATTTTTGTTAGGAAAACGAATGAAATTTAAGGTTCTGCCCGCGATGTCCCAAGTAAAACTCGATTCTGCACACTTTTTGTCTAATCCAATTTTCTCAGATTTTGCACCGTTTGGGCAGAAAACGAGGATTTCAGTAGCAGTTTTTAGAATGCTATTAGTTATGTATAAAATGATTAAGGCAATGAATTACGAATTTTCAATCCCCGTACGCGTATTATTTCTTTAATTCTGTGAATTCCTTTATGTTTAAAGTTTGATGATATTCATGTGGAGTCAGTTGTACATGCATGGTGAGTGTTGGTAGTGTGTAAAAGAGTAATGATAGTGTGGAAAAGAGTAATGATTGTGTGGAAAGAGTATGAGTTTTGAGTTGTGGTTGTGGTTGTGGTTGTAATTGTGGCTGTGGTTATGGTTGTGGTTGTGGATGTGATTGTGGTTGGAGTTGAAAAAGAGGATGAGGGTGTCTTTGAAATGCGAAGGTGGCAAAAATGGACACTCCCTGACGCCCATGGAAGCGTTAAAGTGTGTGAAGCCGAACTTGGACACTCACTGGCACCCATGGAAGTGCTAAAGTGTGGCCTATAGACACTTCCTGAATGACTCGAGTCTGGATACCTGTGTGGGGGTTGCCCCGGTATTTGCATGGCGGTTAGGGTATTCAAAGTGTGAGGCATTGGACACTCCCTGGTACCCCGGACCAAAGTGTGAGGCAAACTGGACACTCCCTGGCGCCCCGTTGCTAAAGTGTGGCTATCTTAGTATTTCAAAGATACCAGGAGTAGGATAGAGGGTTGTTGGGTGTTGTCGAGAGAAAAGAGTCGGATAGATGAGATGGTGCATTGTTCTCATACACGGTCATATATGTGTGAAATTATCTTTTAAATAATGTTGTGGTTGTTTTCTAAAACGAGCTTTTTATCATAAATATAAACTTGTGGTATTTAAATGGAAATGGGAAAAAGGTAAATGAGTATGTTTTACATTCAGAGTTATGTTTTTAATACTCACCAGCTTCTTGAAGCTGACGGCGTTGATGCGTCCTGGACATTCGTGTTCAGGCTTTGCAGGTTATAATCAGGATGAACCATATGACTATGCTAATTGAGATCAACTGCTGAGAAGAGAATTTACTTTTATATGCTTTATGTTTATGTGCTTTAAGATATGATTTGGTTTTGTAATAAGGATGACTGTAATAGACTTTAAGTTATTGTTTTATTTTAAGGCGGTCTGTGCCTTAGTTAACCCCGTACCATAAGTTGTAATAAGTTAGAAAAATTTTTATGAGCCCTGTTTGCCCTACTCTGATTAATAGTTTTATGTTGTTAGAAGTTTTTGGGACGGAATCGATCCTTCAAACTGTCGCGACCTACGGGTCCATAAAGGAAATTAAACGCTTTCCATATTTATGCTACGTCGGGGCGTGACAGGATTTGGTGGTATCAGAGCCATAGGTTTTCTAGATTGACCAGGCTCAGTTATTCACGCCATAGATTAGTGACATAGGTTACCCTTAAGTTTTACTAAGCTATACAACCAAGTTCTAGTGTTAGTTTAGTACGGATTACCCTTAGTTCAGAAACTAAAATTCTAAGTTGGTTTTATCATAGAAATGATTACCCGTTTGTCTTGTCACATCGACAAGAATGATAGCAATTTCCATATACCTTCAGACATATCCATTTAGGATTAGCCGAGATAACCATAACTTATGATGCCCCTACAGACATATAGTAGCCGAGTTTCTAAGGAGTTAAAGCATACCATAGCCCTCATTAATAGCTTAGGCACTGACCAACTTCCTGAGTCAAATCTCGGAACAGTCAGTATGGCCCACAACCCAGAGTCTAGAGGATAAGAATACGACCTCTTTGCTATTAGGCAGCCCTAGTTCGAATACGAGTATTATATGTACTTAATATATATTTTATTGTATGCTTATGTGATAATACGAGTATGTGATATAGTGATAAATACTCCTTTGAAAATTTTCGTCATAGTACTGTTGCATGCATGTTTCTCATTCTACTACACCTATCATGCATAGAATGGCTGGAAGACCAAGGAGGAACAGAAATCTGATTGAAGGAGCGCCCGAGGCTGCCGACCCCACGGGAATATTTGAAGCTTTTATCAGACGTCTCGAGAGGGTTAGTAATGCGAATGAAAACCAACGAGACCGCCAGACGGGAGATAAGCTGCTGGAGAGATTCCGTGCGCTCAGACCCGAGCAATTTGCGGGTACCACGGATCCCTGGAAGGCAGAACAATGGTTAAGACAGATGGACCGCATGTTTGAAGCTGTCCAATGCAACGAGATGGACAAAAGGAGATTGGCTACTTTTCAACTAACCGACGCCGCTGCAGATTGGTGGGACTCGGTCATAGCCACTATCGGAAACACCGCTGCTATGGGGATGACATGGACGGCGTTCAAAGGGAGATTCCTGGAGAAGTACTTTCCGGCTACGGAGAGGCACAGAAGAGAGAAGGAGTTTATGGATCTGACGCAAGGAACCAAGACGGTGCAAGAGTATACCACACAGTTTGAGAGGCTGTCACGGTTTGCCCCGCACATGGTTGATACTGAGGAGAAGAAGATCCGGAAGTATAACCAAGGGTTGGCACCGCAGATTCGTCGCCTGACTCTCGGCCACCTAGACAAATCGTTTGAAGGACTAGTCGGCCTGGCTACCGACCTGGAAGAAGATGCAAGAGTATATCGTAAACAATTCGAATTCCGACCGCCTCAGAGGGGTAATTTTGGGAATAAACCACCAATGAATCGTACCCAAGGGCAGAAGAGGAACTTTGATGGGAGCAAGAAGGCACAAGCTATTGCCCATCCGACTCAACCCCGAGTAGGAGAAGGAAGTAGTGGTGTAAAGTGCTTCAACTGTGGCAACCCTGGACATGTGGCTCGGGACTGCAGGGCACCAAGGCGTGCTGCTCAGCCAGGAATAGTCTGCTTCAACTGTGGTGAACCAGGTCACATCAGTAGGTTCTGCACTGCTCCTAAGCAGGAAACTTATGGACAACAGGGTCAGACCCGCTTGAATGCTGTTATTCCTGATGCCGCTGGATATGATGGAGCTGTATATGAAGAAGGAGATCTTGGAGAAGTTCAACCTGATCAGCAAGCAGTGGAAGGTACATTGACTCTATTTAACTCCCATGTTAGAGTACTATTTGATACGGGTGCTGCTCTATCATTCATATCTGTTAATACAATTCGGAGATTGGGTATCTTACCTCATCGCTTAGAGACAGCTTTGAAGGCTACATCACCAATAGGAGCTGCGGTCAGTTTAGGACATGTGTGCAAGGATTGTCCCTTAAGATTAGGTGACCAAGAAATCCCTGCAAGGTTGATCGTCCTATCGATGAAGGAGTTTGACATAATCCTAGGAATGGATTGGCTGTCTCAGAATCAAGTGAAGTTGGATTGTGCGAGGAAGAGAATTACATTCTCCGACAATGAGAATCAACCCTTTGATTTTCAATGTAACCCTTCGGGAGATATGTTCCTCACAAGATGTTTAGCCAACATCGAAGTCGTCAGTACAGAGGTGACAGCTTCATCTATACCTGTAGTCAAGGACTTCGAAGAAGTATTTCAAGACATTTCTGGATTACCGCCCGAGAGAAGTATAGAGTTCTGTATTGAGCTTATACCGGGTACCGTACCGATTACCAAGGTTCCCTACAGAATGGCCCCCACAGAACTACTAGAATTGAAGGGACAAGTTCAGGAGCTCGAGAACCTAGGTTTTGTACGTCCAAGTACATCGCCTTGGGGAGCACCGGTGTTATTTGTGAAGAAGAAGGACGGGACGCTCAGGCTGTGTATCGACTACAGAGATTTGAATCGAGTGACAATCAAGAACAAGTATCCTTTGCCTCGGATCGACGATTTATTTGATCAACTACAAGGAGCTACGATATTTTCCAAGATAGACCTTAGGTCGGGATATCATCAGTTGAGGGTACGGAAGGAAGACATACCTAAGACTGCTTTCAGAACCCGATATGGTCATTATGAATTTCTGGTGATGCCGTTTGGATTGACGAAAGCCCCGGCAGTGTTTATGGATCTGATGAACAGAGTGTTCAAGCCTTATTTAGATCAGTTTGTCATCGTCTTTATTGATGATATTTTGATCTATTCTAAGTCAAGAGAAGAACACGAGCAACATCTACGGATTACGATGCAGACGCTTAAGGACCACCACTTGTATGCCAAGTTCAGTAAGTGTGAGTTCTGGTTGCAAGAAGTGAAATTTTTGGGACACAAGGTGTCATCTCAAGGAATTTCTGTGGATTCGTCCAAGACCGATGCTGTATCCAACTGGGTTAGGCCAAGCAACCCTACAGAAGTTCGGAGTTTTCTTGGACTCGCAGGCTATTACAGAAGATTTGTTGAAGGATTCTCTAAAATAGCCGCACCATTGACTGGATTGACGAAGAAGAATTTGAAATTCGAATGGACAGAGAAGCATGAGCGAGCCTTTCTAGAGTTGAAAGAGAGACTCACTACCGCACCAGTACTAGCAATACCCAAGCCTGGTGAGAAGTTCACTATCTTTAGTGACGCATCATATCAAGGACTAGGGTGTGTACTTATGCAAGATGGTAAAGTTATAGCCTATGGATCTAGACAGCTGAAGCCGAATGAGTTGAACTATCCTATTCATGATTTGGAGTTGGCAGCAGTGGTATTTGCACTCAAGATTTGGAGACATTATCTCTACGGTGAGAAGTTTGATTTGTTCTCCGATCACAAGAGTCTGAAGTATTTGTTCACACAGAAAGAGTTGAACATGAGGCAGCGCAGATGGATGGAGTTGATCAAAGATTACGACTTCACATTGGAATACCACCCTGGTAAAGCTAATGTGGTCGCTGATGCTTTGAGTCGGCAGACTCGTGAGACGATCGCCTCCTTAATGGTTAGAGAATGGCGAGCATTGGAGACGTTGGCAGAGTTTGATATACAGAGTGCTGAAAGAGGAGAAGGACAACTTTTCGGATGTCTTATCCTACAGCCTGTTCTCTTTGACCGCATTATTGGAGCTCAGAAAGAAGATGAGAAGTTTCAATCATGGTTCAAGAAGATGTCAGAGAAGGATCCGACAGAATGGAAAGTGGGAGTCGATGGAGGGTATCGGTGCAGGAATAGATTATGTGTGCCGGATGTTGGAGAGCTTAGAAAGGATATCCTGGAAGAAGCACATAAGTCAAGATATACAGTTCACCCGGGAGGAACGAAGATGTATAAAGATTTGAAGAGAAATTTCTGGTGGGAAGGCATGAAGAAGGATGTGGCCGAGTTTGTTTCCAAGTGTTTGACGTGTCAGCAAGTCAAGGCCGAACATCAGAGACCCTCAGGACTGTTGCAACCATTACCTATTCCTGGTTGGAAGTGGGAGCACATAACCATGGATTTTGTAGTGGGATTGCCTCGATCTCAACAGAACCATGATGCTATTTGGGTAGTTGTGGATCGACTGACGAAATCAGCCCATTTCATTGCTTATAGTATGACATATCCGGTGGAGAGGATGAGCCGGATGTACATACAACAAGTTGTGCGACTTCATGGTGCACCTGTGTCAATTGTGTCAGATCGTGACACGCGTTTTACCTCTGGATTTTGGGAAAGTCTGCAAGAAGCTATGGGAACCTCGCTCAAGATGAGTACTGCTTTTCACCCTCAGACAGATGGACAAACTGAGCGTGTGAATCAGATCATGGAGGATATGCTTAGGGCTTGTGTGATCGATTTTGAAGAATCTTGGGAGACACACTTGCCTTTGGTTGAATTTGCCTATAACAATAGTTATCACGCGAGTATCGGTATGGCTCCGTTCGAAGCACTGTACGGACGACCATGTCGTTCTCCATTGTGTTGGGCAGAGGTCGGGGACACAGAATTGTTGGGACCAGATTTGGTTAGAGAAACCAACGAAAAGATTTCCCTGGTCAAGGAAAGGATGAGAACCGCTCAAAGCCGGTATAAGAGTTATGCTGATCGACGCCGGAAAGATTTGGAGTTTAGTGTTGGAGATCACGTACTTCTTAAGGTTTCACCAACACGAGGAGTAGTACGCTTTGGTCTCAAGAGAGGGAAGTTAGCTCCGCGTTTCATTGGACCGTTTGAGATTTTGGAACGTATCGGGAAAGTGGCCTATCAACTGGCGTTACCACCAAAGATGTCTGGGGTTCACAACGTGTTTCACGTGAGTATGTTGAGGAAATACATACGAGATCCCTCGCATGTGGTTAGTTATGACGACATTGAGACGAGTCATAGCGTTTCTTACAAGGAGAGACCTGCGAAGATTTTGGATCAGAGTATCAAGAAGCTGAGAAATAAGGAGATCCCGTTGGTGAAGGTTCAGTGGAATCACCATGACGAGAATGAAGCCTCGTGGGAAGTTGAAGCTGATATGAGGAAGAAGTACCCGGAGTTATTTCATGACTAGTTAGTCTTGATTTCGGGGACGAAATCCTGTTTAAGGGAGGAAGGGTGTAATAACCTGCATTTTCCTGCATTATCATATTTAAAATTTACATTATCATAATTGCATTATCATATTTAAAATTAATATATATTGTCTGTTTATATGTTAATTTCAATTCTTATGTGAAAAATCTATTTCTTGACTAATCTCATATTGAAATTACTTTTGGGGTCAAAATGCAATTTTCATAAAAACTGGCAATACCTGTGTTAAATTTCAAATCTGTATTTCAAAACGGTGGAATTATTTCTTTTAAAACTCAAACTGTATTTTTATAAAATCAGAAAACTATTTCTAACATTAAAATGAATTTTCTGTATTTTTGTGATAAACACCGTGTCACGAAAATACTAGTTTAGGTTTAAAACTGTCCGCGCAGTGTTAAACTTCCACAGAATTTTGGGAGTAACTGATTGGACAAATTTCTTTATACCCAATTATTATTGCTAAAGTTTTCCCTTAGGCCTTGTTTGGCAAATGCTTGTAGTATGTGTGTTGTCCTAATGCCATAAGCTTGATTCCCAAACACACCTTGACCCACACCAACTCCACCTACCCTTTCAATTATCAATGGAGCATTATGAATTGCAAGTGTATATTTACACATCATTGCTGCACTTTCTTTGTAATTAGTGGAGATTAATGGAGAATGAGTGGGATGTTAGGCAAATGTTTTCTAAGTGGGAGTTTGAGTATTTATACACCCAACCACACTACACATTCTACACTCCTAACATAGAGAGCTTGAGAGAGTCACATAGAGAGATAATAATTTCAGAATTTGAAGAGCTCAATCCTCCATAGCCAAGCTTGAAATTGGAGATTCTTAATTCTTGTATTTCTTTCTCAACAACTTCTTCAATCTACATCACGGTGAGTATTACTAACTCACTCCAAATGTAACTCATTCCTTATTTACTGATTTAGGTAGTTAATTTTAACAGTAGCAGAATTTTGTTTTCAGATTTTTGTTAGGAAAACGAATGAAATTTAAGGTTCTGCCCGCGATGTCCCAAGTAAAACTCGATTCTGCACACTTTTTGTCTAATCCAATTTTCTCAGATTTTGCACCGTTTGGGCAGAAAACGAGGATTTCAGTAGCAGTTTTTAGAATGCTATTAGTTATGTATAAAATGATTAAGGCAATGAATTACGAATTTTCAATCCCCGTACGCGTATTATTTCTTTAATTCTGTGAATTCCTTTATGTTTAAAGTTTGATGATATTCATGTGGAGTCAGTTGTACATGCATGGTGAGTGTTGGTAGTGTGTAAAAGAGTAATGATAGTGTGGAAAAGAGTAATGATTGTGTGGAAAGAGTATGAGTTTTGAGTTGTGGTTGTGGTTGTGGTTGTAATTGTGGCTGTGGTTATGGTTGTGGTTGTGGATGTGATTGTGGTTGGAGTTGAAAAAGAGGATGAGGGTGTCTTTGAAATGCGAAGGTGGCAAAAATGGACACTCCCTGACGCCCATGGAAGCGTTAAAGTGTGTGAAGCCGAACTTGGACACTCACTGGCACCCATGGAAGTGCTAAAGTGTGGCCTATAGACACTCCCTGAATGACTCGAGTCTGGATACCTGTGTGGGGGTTGCCCCGGTATTTGCATGGCGGTTAGGGTATTCAAAGTGTGAGGCATTGGACACTCCCTGGTACCCCGGACCAAAGTGTGAGGCAAACTGGACACTCCCTGGCGCCCCGTTGCTAAAGTGTGGCTATCTTAGTATTTCAAAGATATCAGGAGTAGGATAGAGGGTTGTTGGGTGTTGTCGAGAGAAAAGAGTCGGATAGATGAGATGGTGCATTGTTCTCATACACGGTCATATATGTGTGAAATTATCTTTTAAATAATGTTGTGGTTGTTTTCTAAAACGAGCTTTTTATCATAAATATAAACTTGTGGTATTTAAATGGAAATGGGAAAAAGGTAAATGAGTATGTTTTACATTCAGAGTTATGTTTTTAATACTCACCAGCTTCTTGAAGCTGACGGCGTTGATGCGTCCTGGACATTCGTGTTCAGGCTTTGCAGGTTATAATCAGGATGAACCATATGACTATGCTAATTGAGATCAACTGCTGAGAAGAGAATTTACTTTTATATGCTTTATGTTTATGTGCTTTAAGATATGATTTGGTTTTGTAATAAGGATGACTGTAATAGACTTTAAGTTATTGTTTTATTTTAAGGCGGTCTGTGCCTTAGTTAACCCCGTACCATAAGTTGTAATAAGTTAGAAAAATTTTTATGAGCCCTGTTTGCCCTACTCTGATTAATAGTTTTATGTTGTTAGAAGTTTTTGGGACGGAATCGATCCTTCAAACTGTCGCGACCTACGGGTCCATAAAGGAAATTAAACGCTTTCCATATTTATGCTACGTCGGGGCGTGACAGTTTGGTGCTTCAATGGTGATTGAGGAGGATGAAGATGGAGAAAGGAGCAATGAGGGAGGGCCAAACAAGGCCTTAGAGGGGAGAGAGGCTGCTACTTCCCCCCTCTCAAATGAATGAACGTATTGCCATTTTATAGGCAAAAATTCATTTTTTTTTAATATTTTTTTTTTGTTTTTTTTCTCTTTTTTTATTTATGGTTAGTGCTTGCTTTTGGTTTTTTTAATTTTTTTTTTCTTTTTCTGTAGTGCTCCATTTTTTGTTTTTTGTTTTTGTTTTTTTTTTTAATGTTTTTATTTATTTTATTATTTTTTTAGTGCTTCCTTTTTTTTTTTTTTTTTCTTTTGCTTTTGCTCCACCGAGTATAATTGTCAGAATGAGTTTTGTGGAGGAGGAAAATTATTGGGTGTAGTAGGGTGCATGCGGAATTGTTGACCATTTGACCCCATATCTATGACTTGTAATATCTTTCTCATTCGAGGTCATATTGGGATGATTCAAAAGGAGAAAGACTCGTGTCAACGAGTACTTTATTTTGAAATGATTGGGTTGGGCAAAAATGGGGTGTCTACAGTACCGACTGCAGTGTTGGGTTTGTGCCTTCAAACCATTACTATATGTATGAGACATTGACATTTTAATATATGGATATCAGCTTTACATTTCATTGTGTATGTTTCTTTCATGAGATGATTGTTAATCCATAAGTATCATAGTAAGTGATTCGTGTGTGTATGAGATGCATACAAGTGAGATACGAATTACTATTCTTTGATACTTAGAATTTATCGCAGTGGATGATGAGACTGGATATCTCATCAGGTTTACACTGTAGCATGCTTAACTACCATTGGATGAAGTGATGAATCTCAATTACTAGAGAATAGCTCTTAGTTGATATGTTGGTGCTTATAGTGCATTGACGATCCTAAGTTTTTCTATTGATACTTAAAACTGTCAACAGTCGATAGAAACTCATAACTTGTATAAGGTACGTGTTCTCAGTCTTGAGATGCTTGTGAATGCAGACTGTGGATGTGGTTGCTTTGACTTACCAATCAGTGAGGTCTTAAAAATCAACACCTGGGTATCTTAGGTATGTCATGTTCACAGGGTTGTGAACATATATTGTCAAGATAGAATCTACCCTCTGTTAAAGAGTAAGCATTCCCTTGAGAATGTCACCAAGTTGATAACTGAGAATTGCAGTCTTATTGATAAGTAGTTATCAACATGTTTGGTAATCATGAGAGGTGAATGAGACTCAAGGAATAGAAGATGTAATCATCATTCAGGTTGACAGTAACAGTTATCCGACTACCTGAATATAATCATGAATGCTGACGGTAGAGTAACATTAGCACACCATACAAGTCTAGTTATCGCTTCGGATATGTTCTTTTGCGTTGGAGTTTAGTTATCGTTTTGTAGTGGAGTAAACGTTAACTGACCAGTTGGTTAGTTTGCTGATCAATGAGTTTGGTCATGGAAATTAACAACTGATCTGAGCCAACAATAAAGAGCCTAGGAGGTCCCACTCTTAGCTCCGCTAGGATGCCTGGAAAAGCACACGAGGATCTTGTCAAAACAGGTTTGATCAATCGAAGGAGTCTCGATCGATTGAAGTCAAGGTAGGTTCAATCGATTGAATGTGGTTCGATGGATCGAAGATTCGATCGATCGAAGCCACTTCGATCGATTGAACGTAAGGTTAGTTTTGAGAATCTATAAATAGAGCAGTTGTGTCTAGAAAAAAGAGTTCGTCGTTTTTATAAACCAGAAGCTGCAAAAACTATTTTAGGGTTCCCAAACCTACTCTATCCTCTCCATTAGGGTTCCCTCTAACCCTAGCCTCTCCGGGAGCATCCTTAGGAGTCATAAGAGTGAAGACCATCTAGTGGAGGCTGTTGGAAGTTAGAGATTTCAGAATTGGGTTCAATACTGTGAGGTATAATTCTTGTCCCCTCTCTTGTACGTATCTATAAAATTAACGAGTAGTAGATCTGGGCTACCAATAAGTTATTTGTAACTTAATCTTTCCGTTGCGCGTTTGAAACAAATTTTAAACCTATTTTTTTCCTTCATGCAGATGCTCTAACAGACTACTTGGAGTGGGGGATTTTTTAACCAAAAGAAAAAAAAAGGTTCCCTCCATGTCCTATAACAAATTACTTTTTCTTTTTCTTGTTTTCTTTGATGTGTTACCTAGGGAGACGCATGCGCGCACACACACCCACACCCATACCCACACCCACACCCATACACGCAATTCAAGCAAGGCGTAGCCAAGAAATCTCTACAAACTAGGAAACGATGCTAGTTCTATAATACTAGAGGATAAAAAAATTCTGTCCCCACTCCCCTTGAGAAGATTCGAACTCCACCTCCCACATGAGAGAAGTGGAGTGATAACACATGGGCTAGGCCCACTTAGTAGCAACTAATTACTAATTACTTTTGATAGGAACTAATTACTTTTTCTAATCGTGGATTCCATTACCAAAATTTTAATACTTTCATAAATTTACATTTTTCCCTAGAAAAACAAAAAAAATTGCAACTCAAAGGCTTGAGATAGTTGTTGGAGTTTGGAAGGAAAAAGAGCATTTTTGCGCACCTAAATTTGTTCACCCATTTTGTTCATATATGTTTTTATTGGATGACAAGTGTCTTATTTTAGTTATTATATTAAAATACGTGGATAAAATGAGAATAAAATATGATACATGTCACTCAATAAAAATAGGGAAATGCTATTATGAGCAGCTTCTCATGTGAGAAGGCGGGTTTTAACCGTTAGATGAGCATCTAGCCTTAAGATTCTCTCCAGATTCCTGGGAATCTTAAGGCTAGATGCTCATCCTACGGTTAAAACCCGCCTTCTCATGTGAGAAGCTTCTCACAATAGCATTGCCCATAAAAATATATGAGTAAGTAAATTTAAATGAGCAAAATTGTTCTCGGACAGAATATGTAAGACATTTGGTTGATTTATCAAGTTGTTGGCAACCATAAAACTTCAAGTTGCACCATAAAGATTATAGGCCTACTAGTGAAATTAACGAGCTGATTGTTAGGGTTTAGGTAGGGATGGCAATTTGAGTTTTCGTGTCATAATCGTGTCATTAATCGGGTTATGTGCTTTGGGTTTAATTTTTAATTTCGAGTTCTATTCATCTATAATATAAACTATTTTAAATTAATCGTGTCATATCGTGTCGTGTTCGAATTGTCTCTGTAAAACGGGTTGTCGTATCAAAAATTGCCACACTAGGTTTAGGCAACGGTGGATCACCAACGAAACTATCCACCATAAGAAGAAGACAAACTATCCTGTTTCGCATCACAAACTGCGTATTCTAAGACTACACCAATTAAAGCATGACACACGAGTAAAGTTGGGATATTTCAGACATTTGATAAAATCGAGGGTTTCTGCGAAATGACATAATTGACCTACAAAACTCTACGTGGCTTTGTGCTATTTGTGCTTCCCCAAGTTCGCAAATGACTCTAATAGAGCACTGTCGTTTCAGATCCGGCGATGCAAACGAAGTGCGACCAAAAGAGCTGTTATTTTCTCTCTCCTCTCTCTCTCTCTCTCTCTCTCTCGCTCTCTCTCTCTCACACACACACACACTCTCTCTCTCTCTCTCTCTCTCTCTCTCTCTCTCAATTAAATCGCCGAAAAGAGAAGTGGGCAGGGGGCTTGCCTGCACTGCAAACGACGCCTCTCTCAAACTCTCCGCCCATTTTCTCTCTCTAAAAAGCGCACTGCTCTTTCTAATCTTGCTCCCCTGCTCTTTCTAATCTAATATATATATAAGTTCAATTCATTCTCTCCTCTGTGCTGCACATCTCTCTCTCTCTCTCTCTATTCGTGGTTGCTCCTTGAGATTATAGCTCACGTACGAAAAAAATGGCTGCAATTTTACAAGGAATTGGATCTGCGGCGGCTCTATCATCTACCAATGAATTGGTTGCCAAGAGATTTCACTCCTCTTCTCGTGGGTTGATCTCAGGTTCGCTGTGATTTCTTCCTCATTTGGTTCAGCTGTGGCTTTGTTGGCTTTGATTTGCCCATCACATTTGAGACGAGCTCTTCGAAATTTGGTTAATTGTGACTCATGAGTTCATTTGGATTCAATATTTTTTTTTTTAATTTTTAATTGTGTTGTTTTCAGGGAAGAAAAGTAACGTGTCCGTGGTCAGATCTGATGGAAGGGTGAACCATGGTTTGAATCTCAGCGGTCGCAGAGCTGAACAATTGATTACCAACGCAGTTGCAGTTAGTTCCTCTCTCTGTCTCTGTCTCTCTCTCTCTCTCTATATATATATATATATGTACATATATATAGCATACATGACCTAAACATGACTACTTGTTGTGTAGGGCGAAGTTACATTAAAAATTGTTGTTTTGGGGTATTGAATTTTTACTCTTTTTTTTTTTTTTTTTTTTTTTTTCTGCAGACGAAGGCTGATAGCTCAGCCGCTTCTACAGCATCTAAACCTGGGTATGCTTAATTCCTCCTCTTCTGCGATTGAAATGCTTTATTGCTTTGATCGAATCTTTTGCTGTTTACCTCTGCTTGTCTCTCTAAGCCTAACCACCGCACACCCCCCCCCCCCCCCCCCCCCCCCCCCCCCCCAAAACTTTTCGTAATAACATCATGTATCTCTAAAATGACAGTTTGTGGTAAATGCCAAATTCATTATTACACCTTTCATTTATTTGCTTCATTGTGACTTGGAGGTCACGGGTTCGAATCTGGAAACAGCCTCTCTGCTTGCAGGGGTAAGGCTGCGTTCATGTCACCCTCCCCAGACCCCGCAATGGCGGGAGCCTCGTGCACTGGGCTGCCCTTTTTTTTTTATTTATTTGCTTCTTTTTAAAATCCATGGAAATTGTAGAGGAGCAATGGAAATTTCAAGGCTGTAATTTACTATTTCTATAGTTTTATTTGGAGGGGGTGGGTTGGGTGGTGTGGTTTGTTGGAGGGGAAAACAATCAACTCAAGAAATTTTTTTAACATATCGTTTTGAATTCCTTATTCGACCGTCCAGGACCTTGTCAACCACACATAGTGTGGAAGCAAACTTAGTTGGGGTTTTTTTTATAATGTGTTAGTTTTGAAGTTGTTCCTTTTTTCTATTTTCATTTTTTAAATTAGTACTCTTATGTAATTACTACGTCATCAACTTACATTATTCATATAAAGGTTTTGTGCATTATAAGTTTCTCCTTTCAGACACTACCTGGTCATTTGTCCATTTTCTTGTGGTGCATGATGAATGGTAGGAAGCCTCAATGTTTTCAATATTTAGTATTTATTGTGAGAATGTTTATTGGAGTGGTAATTAGAGGAGCAACTGCACATACCAATTCTGGGTGGTTTGTCATGTGTTGTGTTGGGCGATTTGGATTGCAGCCCAGAATGCTCAATGGCTTTAAAAGAATTGGCTGATTTTGATCAAATCAAAATACATCTCTATGTACAACCATGCACATAGGAGTTAGCCATTTGTCATTCACATTGTCGTGGTATTGCACGTCCATACCATTTCAGTTATAGTGTTTGAAGTTATAATCAATTTGCCGTGCAAAATTCTTTATTGTTATGACTTATGAAACACCACTTTTTTTTATAAAACAAATGACACATACTGAGTCACTGACCAGGATTTCAAAATAACTACATTGCTGAATTTCGGTGAAGCCCAAGGTCACACACTGATGGAAAGAATGATCAAATTTGAAATTTCCATTGACACAAATTGGTTCATGGAAAGTGTTACTTAAATGTGGCGCTGACATCTGAATAAAATGAAACCAGGCCACTATTTCAACCCTCAGAAAGGAGTTTCCTTCACCTCATGAAGCAAAGTACCTCCGAACTCAGTAATTTTGGCCAAAATGCTATCATGTATTTGGAAAAAAATAGTTTTGCATTGTGATGATCAGTAGAACCTTTTAAAACCTTCTCATAACCCGGCAAGATGCAGACTTGGTAGTTAAGAATGGCAATGGGGCGGGTTTTCCGGGTTTCCCGCCCTACCCCGCCCCGCCCCGCCCCTAATAGGTAGGGTATGGGGGTGACTTTCATGGGGTAGGGTCGGGTATGGGGGGAGGATCTTCAACCCGAGTCGGGTTCGGGTCGGGGTCGGGTATAGGGCCAAAACCCCCGAACCCGCCCCGATTATGCATGTTATTTACATTAATTCTCTCAATTCTTTAGAGTATTACATTTTTTGCCCTGGTAGTACAAATACTCCCAAATAGATTTAGGGCACATTTAACTCTTTCACAGTCTTCGCCTCTCATCTCTCTCAACTTCTGAAGACAGATCTGATGCCTTATCTTTCATCAACGCATACGAAGAAAATTCCCAAAGATGGTGGTCAGAATATATGAAATCATTGGCATCAAGATTGCAAAAGAGAAAACATGTACCCTTTAACCAAAAATCCAGTTCTTCTAATCTTCTTCATCATCCCATACCTTGATTTGTTAAAAAATTCAGCCCAAACAAGAAAGATTCACAGAAGATTAAATGCTAATGGTGGTCGGAGTAGAGAGAAGCCGGCGAGTTATGAAGGAGCTAAGCTTTCTTCATATAAATTTGTGTATTTTTGCTTCAATCTCTGCTTTCTTCATATAAATCTGAATATTTTTTGCTTTGATGTCTATATTTGCAATCACACAACACATCTATGTTATTTGAATTGGGTTTGTCTGTTTCTATTGAAACTTTGTGGTGTTTGTCGGGGCTAACGGGGCGGGGACGGGTTTTGAAAATCTTTTCTAGATCGGGGATGGGACATTCACTTGTAACCCGTCACAGGTTTGGGATGGGGTCGGGGTTGCTAAATGTTCTCCCGGGCCGGGGTCCGGGTAAGCTCACCCCGTCCCATACCTGCCCCGTTACCATCCCTATTGGTAGTTGGTATATTCAGGATGTTCAAAATCTATTTAGCAGAAGCGTTTATTTATATTTTATTTTTCTTCCTCATATAAGGAAAATAAAGATAAAAAATATTGCTTGGAATGTGGATTCAATTTGTGAAGTAGGAGAGTGCTGTAATTCAAGGTTTTTTTTTTAACAGAAGTAATGTGCTTATTCTTTGTTCCTATATTCTCTAGGCAAGTATATTTTTAGCAAATTTTGAAAAGGCTCAAAGCCTTAAACCTTATGCAACATGTTAATTTACTCGTCAACGCACTAATAAATTTTTTTTCTTTTTCTTTTTTCTCTACGTGCTCAACCTCACTTGCCGTGCTTGTACTGCTATTCTGAATGTTGTTTGATGTTCTTGGTCCAATAGGTTCTATGGTTCCTTGAGGGCCGTTTAGGTTGAATTTAAGCTATCAGGTAGGCAGCACATCACCTTTCATGGCATTGTTAAGAATTAAATCTCATACTATTTTCTGTACGTGCTAGTAGATAATATATGCCAGGATATCTTATTATATTCTTTGGAATCTGGAAGCCACGTCTTTGACAAGTCTTCTTTTTGAATTATGCTGATTGCTGGTAGCCAAATAATTGGTATCCTGTAAGCAACAAAACTGATGAGGTACACGGATGAACCTGCTTAAAAATTGTGCATTTCTTGCAATCTTTTGCCTAGACCGAGCAACTCTGCTATCTTGTCCATGAACATTATGATCCATCAAAGAAGACAAATGATGCTTCTTATGTTTGAGTGGAGATTATAAGGTGCTTATGTCCAAGGTTTACTGTATTTGTCTGAAAAGAATTATGCGGTTTCCTTGTTGTTCTTTCTCTTTTCCATTTTTCCATGGTTTATTTATTGGTTTTACTGTTTTTTCCCCAAGGAGGTATTACAGCCTCCTGGAGAGTGGGTCATCTTTTTCTATGAATTTTGAAGATCTCTTTTATATAGCATTAGCTCTATCAGATTCCTGTTGTATGCTGTATCATATGAAATCACATGCATATCACGTCTTTTTCTTTATATTTGCATTCAAAGTTACCAAGTGACAACTATCTGTAAAGGAGACCATGTTGCATTCATTTCATACTTGTTCATAGCTAAAAGGAACCCATATACTGCATTGAACTGCGACCCCATTTTCTGTGTTCATATATGTTATCGTATACTTGAGGATGTCACTAACATGATGAACTTTCCATTCCAGGCATGAGCTTTTACTTTTTGAAGCTCTCCGTGAAGGTCTGGAAGAAGAAATGGAAAGAGATCCCCGTGTGTGTGTGATGGGTGAAGACGTGGGTCACTATGGAGGCTCATACAAGGTGACCAAAGGCTTGGCCCCTAAGTATGGTGATCTCAGGGTTCTCGACACCCCAATTGCCGAAAACTCTTTCACGGGCATGGCAATCGGAGCCGGCATGACTGGTTTGCGACCAGTCATTGAGGGAATGAACATGGGTTTTCTCCTCCTAGCTTTCAACCAGATCTCCAACAACTGTGGAATGCTCCACTACACCTCCGGAGGCCAATTCACCATTCCCGTGGTAATCCGTGGACCTGGTGGAGTCGGCCGGCAGCTCGGAGCTGAGCACTCACAGCGGCTCGAGTCATATTTCCAATCAATTCCGGGTATCCAAATGGTGGCGTGCTCGACCCCGTATAATGCCAAGGGCTTAATGAAGGCTGCAATCCGAAGTGAGAACCCCGTGATACTCTTCGAGCACGTTTTGCTTTACAATCTCAAGGAGAGGATTCCCGATGAAGAGTACGTCTTGAATCTTGAGGAAGCCGAGATGGTACGGCCCGGGGAGCACGTCACTATCCTGACCTATTCCAGAATGAGATATCACGTGATGCAGGCCGCCAAGACCTTGGTGAACAAGGGTTATGATCCTGAGGTTATTGATATCAGGTCGTTGAAGCCGTTCGATCTTCACACGATCGGGAACTCAGTGAAAAAGACCCATCGTGTGGTGATCGTGGAGGAGTGCATGAGGACAGGTGGAATTGGGGCGAGTTTGACTGCAGCTATTACAGAGAATTTCCACGATTATTTGGATGCCCCTATTGTGTGTTTGTCTTCACAGGATGTACCGACCCCATATGCCGGAACTTTGGAGGAATGGACCGTGGTCCAGCCTGCCCAGATTGTAACTGCGGTTGAGAAGCTCTGCAAATAGTACTAGAAGCTGATATAATGTGGTAACTGAAATATTATAGTTTTTCATGATTTGCACCTTCTTCAGAATTGTGGGTTAATTTCAGGTTTTGTTTAGGGGTCTTTTGGAGTTACAAGCTTGCAATTGTCAATTGAGCCGAGGCCATTCTCTTTGCTATTAATTTTTTTTTTTTTTTTTGGGGGACCAATTGGACAATGGGTAGAATTTTGTTTATGCTTATAAGATGAAAATGTGGGAACTCCATTGGAGTATTTGTTAATCTTGTGCCTGGTACCGAATAATATATTTTGTGTAATGGACTTGAAAGTTCATGCAGAAATGCTTGCAGTCTTCTTATATCCGGATCAATTAAACCTTGCAGCCCTTATATCCATATCAGGTCCGTATGGAAGTGTATTGGTACTTGTATCATTGGTATAAACATGAAGGCCAACAACCCATGATATGTTTTTAGTCATGAGATGGTGACTTGTGGGCTGCTTGAGATGATAGAGGCAATTATCACCATTTTCTTCTCTTTTTTTTTAGACAGAACTACCTCAAGGCTGGGGCCACATTGGACCCGACCCTGCAGCAAACCGCGGATGCTGACGACACCCTGCAAACCACCAGTACCATTTAAGGCGATCATGTATGTATTCAATATGGTATAAAAAACAACGAGGATGCCTGGATGAGTGAAATAACTTGATGTAAATGGAGAAACAAAGCCGGCATTACTTTTTTTTTTTTATTTAGTTTTTTTTGTTTTTTTACAACTAAAAAGGAGTAAGAAACAGTTTACTACGCCTCAAATGAGAAGTTTTTAATAGATATAGCAACTAAGAGTATCTTTAAATTGCCAACCAAATTATGTCCAAAAGAAAAGGCCAACTAAAACTTCTTTACAACTTTTTCAAAATTGACGAATTCACTTTAGAGTTAAAGAAATAGCTTACATTTTAAGCACCATTTTGCTTTAAACAGATTTGCTATTTATTTTTAAAAATTTGTTAATGATGTTTTACTCCCATTGCACTACCAAAATGACTTATTATTCTTGGAAATTTATATTCGCTCTGTCCCAAATTAAAAGTACTTTTATTCTATTTTGAGATGCCCCATCTTAAGATTCCTTTTTGCAAAGCCGTTGTCTTTTTACTGAACATTCCTTGGTTTGATTATTCTCATAATTATTGTTTACATGTTACTAATTTATCGATAGTTATGAAGTTTTATTAGTTTTAAACACTGAAGTACAATATGTTGGATGAAAGTGTTTTGCTGTTATAGGAATGATGTAAACAATTTTGGGGCTGCATTTCAAGATGTTTATGCAGTCAAAAGGCCAAAAGTCAGAGCTTCTGAAAGATGTTCTGCCTTTCTTTTCTGACTGATTTTGTTTTTATAATTTAAGATATGAAAACATGTTGGAAAAGTTTCCTATATATGTATTGCGTTTATGAAGTCTATCGTTCTTGGATGGGAACCAATCAACAGACATTAGAATTTGAAATTAAATCTGCCCCTAAGCTGCATTTAGATGAGTAGGTAGGAGATTGGCACATTAGAATTTGAAATTGATCTGCCTTGTAGAGTAGTAGGTTGTCACTATTTGGTTGTGGAGGCAAATGAAATAGAATTGAGTTAGGACTATATATATGTTTCATCTCTTTGAGAAAGAATGTGGTGAGATAGCTAGCTATGGAACATGTTTTGTATGAAATAAGCACGACTAAAATGCAGATGTTGAGAACAATGCAAAGACGTAACAGATTAGGAGGTGAAATAATTTGTGGGACGGTATAAGTAACTCTAATTGTAGAGAAAAATGAGAGAGGTTCACCTAAGATGGCCTCGCCATTCGTAACAAAGGCTGATAACTGCACTGGTGGGGGCAGAGTAGCATGGTCCACATTCACTGAAGTGTAGGAAAAGATAACACGAAAGAAAAGATCCGACAACATGATATGAGCACAACTCAAAATTTGAAAACCGCCTCGTTGAGTTGAACTGAATCAAGTATTCTTTTAGTGAGTGTGAGGTGATGATCAAACAGACTATTACAATTTGTTGGGATGATCTTTAACTATTTAGCAGCCAAAGACAACGATTTTCCATAGGAAACTCGCTATTAAAAGGAAATATTGTCATCTAATGCTTATGGAGGCTCTACTCTGAAACTCACCCTCTTTTCATCTTATTTTTAGGAATACAAAGCTGCCTATCAAGGCTCATTATACTGTCATTTGGAGCTGTGTAGAAACATGCAAGTATGAGTTGGTTCTTGAAACTATTTTCCATTTTGCAATATAATCCCATGCATGGACCCAACTTGCTGCTTGGACCTGCTTGTTTTACTGCTTTATGAGAAAACAAAAACCACAATTATCTACAAATGTATGAGAGGCGTTTTGAAGCGTAATATGTGTTTGACACTTTCTCGACATGCAAGGCTGTGTTAGCATTTTGTGCCTTCTTTAAAATTGAGGGAACTAGTCTTCAGCTCATAGCACTGGATTTCATCCCGAAATAAGAAACGGTTAAGTGAGCCAATTATCTTCTTATGAAGTGTCGGAACAATTTAAAGGGAGGGTCTTACGTACATTAGTGAAGTAACTGAAATTAATTCCCTAATAACGACGAGGAAAGAAGAAATATCGAGCTTTGAAAAAGGTGAGAACAAGAGGTAGTGAAAACACACAATCATATGAGAAGTGCAAAAAAGTCCAAATTAAGGAAAGTAGATGTTGCTGCAGGCAAACACCATAGGCACATTTGAGAAAATGCAAGAGCTTAGCAGATATATTGAAGTAAAGGTAAAGGAAAGATATACTTCAACCTTGACTCTAATGTATACAAGATTTCAGACTTTCTTGACTTACCTACTTTCATTAAAGTTTTCTTTTCTAATACATTGGACCACAAACATCCACTCAGACTTACTAAGACTTAGACCAATTAACTCACATTGTAAGAGATGAAGAAACCTCTGGAAGTTACTAATTAGATTCCAACATACATAACTGTTTCTTCCTTTTCTGGTAGTGGAAATTTGTTCTAGGACTATATTTCATGGGCATGGATTGGTTTGTTGATACATTAATTTCATATCATAATTCTCCGGTTTTGTTACGCCACACCATTTTAATATGCTTAATTTGATATTTAATGATTTGAAATTACAGCACATTTATGAAGCTAGTGTTTGTGCTTATTAGACCACAAGAGTTGGTTCTCAAGGATGTATATCCAATTTTTTTACATCAAATGATTGTTGGTAGCAAGTTGAAGATTATTGAGGGCAAGCTGTTTTGGGGAGTGAGTGGTGGAGTTTTTACGAGACAAACCCCAAACCCACAATGGGAGGTTTTACGGTACGTGATTTGCCACCAAGGCATATTCCCACCCGTACATAGGGGTGAAAGACCAAAGCGAAATACCAAATCAAACCGACCGATTCTCATAAAATATTCATAGTGTAAAACCAAAACCGAACCGACAAATTTGCCTTAAAAACGAAAAATCGAATTGAAACCGATCGGTCGTTTGAAACCCCGCCCCAAAATCGACCGAACCGAACCGATTCACCCTTACCCGTACACATGTTGACATGTGTCAAACTAGAGTTTCGGAAGCAAAATAGTTACTTTAAAACATTCAATGAGCTATGTTAGAACTAAAATGAGGCCCGCCTTCTATTAAGTAAAACCAACTCAAATTATAATATTTTTCTATTTTTCTAATGTTTCGGTTGACTGATCCAAAATTCGGTCGACCGGTTTTGCAAGATAAGTTAGACAATGTGTTCGGATCTAATATGGTCGACCTCTGGTAGACCTATAGTTGACTGAATTCCCCAATCTGGTCGACTCATGGTCGACCCAATTCCACTGATCTAATCTGGTAGACTTTTGGTCAACCGAATGGTCTTCCCAATTCCTTTGATGCATAAATTTTGTAGAATTCTATCTTTTTAGGGAGCTTTTGACATATCAAAGTTTTTAAAACACCACCAAAACATACCAAACCCCTCCCCACAAGTTCAAGTCATGATCTGAGCCAAAACTTGCATATTTTGACTCACGATAACACCCAACCTCAATCCGCTATCCTCACTCACAAATTACTAGCATTTCATCTCAACTCTTGCACAACCATTATATTAATACAAGAAGTGATCACGAACCACTAAACATATGTTACATGATTGCAAAGCTACAACAACATGTCTTTACCACAACTCACACATCTTTTTAACTAACATGAGTTACAAGTTCATTATCTCCATTATCCTCCAAACATGTTATGAAACTAATCCGTACATAATTCTCATAATTAAGTTACATACATTCACAATCCATTTTCTCTGATCTCTCATGTGGTAGTACTCTTGAGGTCTTGTCAACTTGGTTTCACCTCTGGGTTACTATTTCTGCCCCTATCACACCATTATTCTCGTTATAGGATGTATGGTTCACTTACAAAACACTCCATGTTATTACATTACATTTCCACCACATCATTACAATAGGACTACGTTATTACAAAGCAATTGAATAAAGCTCTTCTTTCCGTTCCTAGCTTCTCCTCCTCGTGAATTATTCACAGTTATACATTTGAGCTAATAAGAATTCATGAGCATAGGATATTAATCTCATTCCTTACGCAAAATACAAATCGAATAGAATTTCGTTTACAACAATTACCGTTTCTCATTTTCATGTTCTCTTGAAGCCATTTCTAACACTCCTGCAAGGAGTTCTTCCACATTTCTCATCTCTTCCTCTACAAAGGAAGTTATCCCACATACTACTTCATATCAACATATTCACCATTATTATCACATCATGGTCATCATAATTTAACCTTGAAACTAATTGAGTAAACACAAAAGCTCAAGGTATATTAATATTATGTACCACTTCTTTTTTCATCCATATATTCATTTCATAGATTGGTAATATACCAATCACATAACATTACCTCATTAATTGTGGATTAGAGGTTACTCATCTTAGATGATTCAAAACATCCATACATGTGATTCTCTTTATCTCCCCTACAATTTATTTAATGATCATAAACATGGTTAATAAGAGATTTCCAATTAGCTCACTAATTTGCCATTAGGAATCAAATTACTTAAGTGGTAGTGATCTACTTACCCTTAGCAACCTAAGTGAAGCTTCATTTTCTCTTCCTTGGTTTTCCTTTCCATTTCCCTCTCATTTTTCTTATCTTTCTCTCTTTATTTTCACCTACTAGCTTGTCTCTACACAAGTATCTCTCTCTCTTGCTAGAACATTTTTGTTTTCTTTCTTGTTTCTTCTAGCTCTTTCTCTCTCAATGAGTCCCACGCATACACTTGTCAATGGAAGAATTGATCTCCCATGAGTTTGACACTCAACACTTGCTTGCTTGGCGCAAGAAGCTCCTTACTTAGACTAATTAATTCCAATTAGCTAATTACCCCCAATCAAGTTAATTAATCTCCCCAATTAGGAGATTCCACCAAGTTCTAGAATTTGAAACTTTCCTAATTTACATCTTTACCTACTATACTTTTCTATATATCATTCTAGCTCCTCACACATTCTTGAATTGCCGTTTAACCTACTGCAAATGTAGCTCTTTACATTTTCGTGAATTACTATTTGACCTACTAATTGTGAAAACTTTACATTTATCTCCCTATCACTCATGTCATTTTCTACCAATGTTAATTCTATTCAATGAATTTCAATCGCACCCGAATACTAACATACCCCCATGTCATGCACTTGTTATAACCAAATAGCTCCTCACATTCTTGTGAGTACTATCAATTACGGAAACATTTTCATTAATTTCAAAATTAGGAAATTCAGGTTATGACATATACACACACGAGGTGCCCACAAGGAGGTTGTTTGGAAGATGCTTGCTGTTTTTGGAAGACGGGGATGCTGATTGGCTGCTGGTGCTTAATAGCAATTTAAGCAGCAGGGTGGCTTTTAGCTTTGTCAAAGGGATCAACAAGCCAGTCATCGTTTGCAGCCAATAACTCCTCCGCAAGTTCCTTGGCAGTGACAAAATTACATGGAATTGTTAGGGTGGTCCTGCTGATTTTTTCGGTGTGAATCTGTTGCAAGATTGCTCGCAGCAGATCTGCTTTGGTGTTGCTGCTATTTTGGGCTTGTTTTGTCCCCTTTTGATATGTGTTGTGTGCATTGCCAATGACCTTTAATGGAGAGTATTATGATTTCAAATGGAGTGTATTACGATTTCTGGTGTTGCTTTCTGCAGATTTGTGTGCCTGCAGAATTTTTGGCTACTGCTTGTTTTAGAGGTTTTGGTCTAGGGTGCCTTTATTTTGGGTTTGGCAACTTATATGGATTGCCTTTTTGTTGTAATGCTTATGGACTTTGTCCATTTTAATAATAATGAAGCTGAGCAAAAAAAAAAAAAAAAAAAAAAACCACACGAAGGCCGAATCTTTACTATTAAGGCCAAGTTGTCTTTGTTCCCTGGCAAGTATAGTATATACATCTTGAGACATGGATTGCATTTCTAAGTGCGTGTCTAAACAATATATTCATAAGAATAAACCGTTGAATATACATAAATCCAAGTTTTAGCTCCAGTTAATTTGGGCCTGAGCCCCCTGCCAAAGCCTAACTAGCTAGCCCTCAATTTTAGTTTCGTGAAAGGCTTGTGGAAACGGTCGAGTTTATCAGCTTAAATAATCATATCATTACGTTAGGCTCTCTTCTTATGAAAAAGAAGCACAAGATCTTAGGGCTTGTTTGGGAATGCATTGAATACGATCAGGTTCAGTCCCTCCCTCTCTCATTTCTGTCTAGTGTATATGAAAATCAGGATCCTTTTTTTGTTTTTTTTTTTGTTTGAGAACCTATTGTAAGAGTGAATTAGATCGAATATATACTATTGCGCGAGAAAAGCACATCAAACACTTGAATGTACATCACCTGCTCACACACACACACACACACATATTGTAGTTAGTTACCTTTCTGCATTAAATTGGTGGGAACTGGGATGGTGGGCTATAAGCATGGCTTTTTAAATTTCTTTGAATTGACCATTTAATTTTTATTCTAAAGTGATGGAATGGACATATACTCAAAAGGAATTAAGGGCTGGCTAACTATGATAATGTTGGGTCAGTATGCACCATAAATAATTCTGTCTTCATTGCTCATATAACATGTCTAGTACTGTCACTTGCTGTGCATGTGACTTATCTATATATGACCAAACATGGCTATGCTGGGTTGCTTGCAAGGGCAGTTGCAAATAATAGATTGGGCCAATTCACAATTTGTAAAGAATTTTAATAGAGAAGTATACATCGATCATCTTGAATTAGTTGATTGAGGAAAAAAAAAAAAAAAACTTTTCTCTACTCGTTCCTTTCATATACTATTAATCTCGATAATTTTAAGCATAATTAACTTACTACATAGCTATGTATCATTCTTCTAAATAGCTCAATTCAAGATGATGTATATATCTTTGCATTGAACTAATTTACAAATTGCTAATTTGTCTACTGAAATTCGTGGGACCCATCAGAATGATCGACCACAAGTGCATGCATGAGGGTTGGAATGAATATGCTTGCTGCAATGTTGAGCATTTCTTTTACAAGATGCTACTCTGTCCCAAAGTCCAGGGAAGCTTTTGTTGTCAATATTGTTAGTTTATTTTTGGGTGTACTTTGCATGTGCATTATTCAAACTTAAAACACACACACACACACACACACACACACACCCCCCCCCACAGCAAATTTCATTAATATTCAGACTTACCCATGTGGAAGACAAATCAAATTTTGGGGTAGTTGGTTGGTAGCCTTTATGGATGATATCAAGAAATGTCATGCTCTTTCTGTCCACAGTGTCTGATACTATTGATTCACAATCAACATTTTCTTGCTTCATTCTTTTATTTCTTCTGCATATATATACATGTCCGAATATTAAGTGAACTGCATTTGGCTGTGTGAAACACTAATCTCATATATATATATAATTTTTTTTTACAACATATTGGTATATATGATGATATTTGGTGGGCAAATATATCAGTCTTTGACAATAAAGATCTTTCTTCCCTTTTCTCAATTATAAATAATTCTTAGGACCATCTGTCAGTCACTGTCACCACCAGAAGATTTGTTTTGTGATGTCTTTCCTTTTTTCGGTTGCATGAATACAGATGCTATCATTCAATTTAACTTACTTATTTGTTAAGTGAAAAGTGGTTTTCCTATTCGATTTTCTACTGCATAAGACTTTGGATAATTTTGGGTTATTTGTGGTTGCACTTGAAAAATTAAAGACTTGTTTTCCATCTTAATTAGTCCACTAAGAATTTAGAATGCAATATGTCCACTTGATGCTAAATTTGAAGGTTCAACTCACCAAAATCCTCTCTCTCTCTCTCTCTCTCTCTCTCTCTCTCTCTATCTATGTAGATCTAAATCATATTTTGCATAGTTACTTTTCTAATTTTATGTGGTAAATGGTGAATAACTTACTATCTTGCTTTAATTATATATGATATAGGAAATGAACAAAGCCATTGGTCTGATACACTTTTTGTCTGAAACATGTGCAAACATGTTTATTTGAATTTGATCTCGTTCATGTGTGATTTTTCACACAAACAATGCCATGATTTTTTCAAACAAACAGCCTAGCAATTGCCTAATCCCATTCTTGGATCAGATAAGAGAACAAGGTTGGTTATTAAACTAAAACGAGTGGACAAACATTTTTATAAATGTGCTAGCTAGATAGCAAGCATTTTATTCCCAAAAATGTTTTTCTGTCCCCCTAGTCAATGACTCAATCCTTTTAGACATGATTGGTTTCTTATTACTATCATTAAGTGCTTTTGGATCTACCCATATGGAAGACTAGTGGAATCACATTGGATTGTGTAGTGTTGACAGTAAATTAATTCTACATGTGACTTTTTTTTTTTTTTTTGGTCCTAATTTTCAAGGTTTTTTTTTTTTTTCTGTCTTATTGCTTTTGTTTACTGATAATTCTGTTTTGCTTATGTTTTTTTATTTTATTTTATTTTATGTGCAATTAATTCTCATTCGAATTTATTATATGCAACCATTGGCTGTTCTTCATCTAATATTGGTAGATGAGTTATTCGTCTTGGTGATTTTTCTTAGGGAAATCATAATGCCAGAGCAGTTTCCTTTAATGCCAGAGCAAATTTTAACACTTTTTTATTTGTAACGGAAAAAATCCGTTAGTGATGTCAGAAATCCGTTAGAAAATTTATGGGTTGCTCTGGCATTAGAGAAAACTGCTCTGGCAATATGGGCAGCCTTTTCTTAAGGTGTGGCAGCCAAAGTGACCTGCGGATGGAATGTTCTTGGATTCGTTACTTGGATTGGTACATTTTTTGCTTTAAAAAAGTCAAAAATTGTCGAAATTTATAGAACGCGATAATGAATGATGTGTTTGTTGAAGCTAGATATACATTGTTCTACCCATTAATTCTCTAACAGCTTAACTAGTGACTTAACCGCTAGTGTTCTCGTTTGACAGAAGAAATCGATCCATACCCTAATCTCTAACTTATGTTTTTAATGTCAAAAACATATAGAGAGACACGTCTATGCATTATAGGAGGCAACCAAGGAGGTGCATCCATGACACGATTTTGATAACTGGTATATGGTGGTCCCTCCTTGAAAAAGATCGGTATGATGCTCATAACTTCCAGGCATTGCCCTTATGACAAGCTCTCAAGGGGACCACATCTCATATTTGCCACATTAACTGACTGCACTGCATTGTTTTGTTGTACATTCTTAGGCACTATTGCCCTTATAACAAGCTCTTAAGGGGACCACATTCTCGCATTTGCCACATATAAACTGACTGCATTGCATTGTTCTGTTGTATGCAGATGACATGGGAGGGGGGCGGTTCTGGGACAAGCCAGCGGTTGGAAAATAAATGGAGGTTTTGGGGGCAAATTTAAATGACTGTAGACCCTTGAGGGTGATTAATGTTGAATTTCTTGTTGTGGATATTCACTATTCCGCAATCAGAGAGATTTTTAGGTTCTTTGAGAATACCAACTGTGTGGGTTCTTTTTGTGATGTAGGTAAGAGATACAGAGAGATATAACATGCAAGCTGAGGTTAGTATACGTGGAACAATATGTGGGGTATAAGTAAGGGTTTAATGATTTAATAAAGTATAATAACAATAACGAAGATAATGGGGATCCAGAGAGACTTCGGGTCGGATGAGAACCGAAGTAGCCACAAATAAGAGAGAGAGAGAAAGCAGTATGTATCCAGAGGTTATCTAAAGGGTGACGGATAAGTATTGGCGAGGAGTGAAGGATACAGTGAGACGAAGAGTATATAGTAAGACCGTAGGGTCTTGGTGAGACAAAGGGTGTCGTGGGGCGAATGGTGTTAGTAAAGCGAAGGGTATTGAAAATCGAAGGTGTTGGTGAAGATGAAGGGTCAAGATAAGGTGAAGGGTCAAATAGGACAAAGGGTATTGTAGTACAAAGGGTCTAATTGTGCTCAAGACAATGGGAATGTTTTGTAAGTTGGTGATGGTGGGAATAACTGTTGATGATGCCAAAATTTGGTAAGATAAACTAGAGCAGTTTAAGGAGAGAGAAAGAGTGAGAGACTGGTTTTTTGTATGTGGTTCGGTCCTGTTAATGAAGGAACCTACGTCCACGTGTGTGTTTGAGTATGTTCACTATACTATAAAAAGCCAAGGACCTGTGGTGAACCAACAATAGTTTGGAGCTACCGTAGGTCGGCCGGGCGTGTTCATAACTGCTATAGAGGTGCTGTATAGACTGAAAAGTTGATCCCTTTCTATGGGGGTGAGGGGTCTCTTTTGTAGATGCAAGAGACCCACTACTACATGGATAAGCAACTACAATCCAACTAAGATTGATTTGCATTAATTGTGGGGTTTCCTAATTGGATTAGGAAATGATGTGCTCCTTCCATTAGTCTTCTAACTTGATTAGGAAACAGCCTGGAATATTCTAGAACGTATCTCGCAGGCATGGCTTAACTATACCTATACGGACTGTGCTTGCGTGGTCTTCCCGACCTGTTGGCCGGGTCGTGGATGAACTGCTCGGGATGCCTCGGGTAGACCAAATCGCTGGGGCTGATGCTTATCCAAGGAACTGTGCATGATTTGGTTGAGATAGGGGTCGACCACTGAGTAGAACAACTCGGTCATAGGATAGAGCCAATTTTGGGCGTATCCGCTACCCCCCATTTCTAAGGTTGGCCAGATGCCATATCAAGGCAAGTTTGGAAATCTGTTTGACTGCTCGGGAAAGCTGTCTTAGAGCTTCTGTGTCTGGTGAGTTCTCGCGAACTGGTTAAGAGTTGAGACTTAGCCTAACTCGAAATTTTGAAGTGCTTGAGAATTGGCCGAGAGTTGAGACTCGGCCTTATTCAGAGCCTTTTGCAAGTTTGTTCCCAGGATGGTTATCTTCTACCCGTAAACCTTCGTCAAGGTTGTGGGCAAAAGAATTTGACCATGCTGGAAAAGTTGACATAAAGCATATTGCTTTAGGGTCCTTTTATGTTAACTCCCTAGGATGGTTATCTTCCACCCAGCCAGCCTTCGTCAAGACTGTTGGGAGAAGAGCTTGACCATGTTGGCAGAGCCGACCTAAAGCATGTTGCTTTAGGGTCTTTTTTGCTCCTCTATTGTGAGCCAACCATAGAGGTTTTCGTCACCTCTATTGTCGGTTTGGACTTAAGTGGAGTTATTGCCTCTGAGTACTATAGGTACCCAGGTTGTCTAAGAGTTTTACTTAGTTAACCTCAGGGCCTGTAAATACCCGGTGTGATTACCTGTTTAGTTCATTGTGCCTTTCTGCCCCCCAAGCTTTTGCTAAGCCGTCTATAGAGGCTATGACTGTAGGTAACTGACCTGGAACATGGGTGGTTGCAGGGTCTTTGAAGCTTGCCATCATCAACCACCTAGGGGGATTTTCCCCCATTGTCAGTTATGACCTAAGCGAAGCCGGTGCCTCGGATGTGACCCCGAGGTCTTTTGTGCCTCGGGTGTGGTCCCAAGGTCTTTTATGCCTCAAGTGTCATCCTGAGGTCTTTTGTGCCCGGGGTGTGGTCCCGAGGTCTTTTATGCCTCGGGTGTCATCCCGAGGTCATTTGCCAGCTGCTTAACAGTGGTCTTTGATTGCCTCGGGGTTGAGCCCAAGGTCTTTTTTAGTGTGCTCCGGGGATTGACGAGGAATTGATAGGCGATCCGAATCTTTGCAGGAGTTCTTTTGTAGTCTGAGTTTTGCTCTATGATCAGGAAAAAGTACCATTGTAGTTGATCTCGTATGGACTATTGGAGACAGGAGGTCGGCTCAGAATGACCGGGCTCCTGGTTACTCCGAGCTAGAGGCAAGGTCAGGATCACTGGATCCTGATTGTTGCTAACTAGAGGTCGGGTCGGGGCAACCGGACTTAGACCGCTGTGAGTTGGAGGAACTGCTAGAACTACCGGGCTTCTCCACATTGTTCTTCCTAAGCTATTCTCGCTTCTGCTTACTTTCGGAAGGGTCGTAGCTTTCTTGCCTGGGGTCTTTGGTGTTTAGAAACTCTTTAGTGTCAATGTATTTTCCAACCCTCTCTGCGAGTTCAACCAAGGTTATCGGTCGATTTCTGTGAAACGACGTGGTGCACTTGGTGTGCTGAACTCCTGAGCAGAAGGCTGTAATAGCGACGATTTCATCAAGATCATAGATTTTTAGCTTCTCATGATTAAACAGGTCGGTGAATTCCTTGAGGGTCTCATTATTCCTTTGTGTGACTATCAGTAACTGCATGTCAGGCTTTGGCCGTTCATGCATACCGATGAACTAGTTAATGAATTACTTCCTGAGTTGCTTGAAACTGCAGACTGATCGGGGCTTCAAGGAGTAGAACCATTGGACAGTCGGGCCTTTTAAAGTGCTGGGGAAGGCTAGGCAGTACAGTTCGTCGGCTTTGGTGGCCAGGGCAATCTGAGCCTTGTACGTTCGATCGTGGTCTATCGGGCTACCCGAGTCATCGTATGAATCCAGGCGAGACTGCTTGAATTTTTGTGGGATAGAAAACCTCGTGATTAGGCTAGAGAACGGTGACTCTGTCTCAGTGTTGACATGGTCTTGAGTAGCTTTCTGGCCTAACTCTTTGGCCATTCTGTTGACCTGTTTCTTAAAATTCTGGATACCAGTCATTACACCTTCCTGACCGGTATCCGGAGGTTTGGTCGGGTTGGTGGAGGAGGCTTCTTCTTCATGGCGGTGCGCTGTCCTTTGGGATCAGGCTCGACCGTGACTCCGGCTGATCGTGCGCCCAAGGCCACCTCGGCTCTTGACTAAGTGACCCTGGACTGATTCCCAGGCCATATGCTCCTGCCTCTCCTCTTGGGCAGCACTCATACCATTGATGTCTGTGGCACCCTCAGTGCGGGCGGGGTTGGCTTCGGCACATTACCTGGTCAAGATCGATTCCCGACCATATACAACGTTCCCGGGCTATTTCCTAGCAACTGCAGGATTGCTTTGTTGAGCCAGTAGGGCTTCGATCAGCAGCTGGGTCTAACACTGGATGTTCAGGAGCTGTGTGATGGTTGCGGTGATCTGCTCTGGTGTCAGGAACGCTGGGGCCTGCGGGATAGCCAGGCCAGCCCGCTACGTAACCTTCTTACCCTTTTTCGGAGGCATGACTGTCAACTGAGAGATTTGTGCTTTGAGAAATCTGTCCTTTCCCACAGACGACACCAAGCTGATGATGCCAAAATTTGATAAAATAAACTAGAGTAGTTTAAGGAAAAAGAAAGAGTGAGAGACTGGTTTTTTGTATATGGTTTAGCCCTATTAATGAAGGAACCTACGCCCACATGTGTTTCTGAGCACGTTCACTATACTATAAAAAGTCGGGGACCTGTGGTGAACCAACAATAGTCTGGAGCTACCGTAGGTCATCCGGGCGTGTTGATGACTGCTATAGAGGTGCTCTATAGACTGAAAAGTTGATCCCTTTCTATGGGAGTGAGCGGTCTCTTTTATAGATGCAAGAGACCCACTACTACATGGATAAGGAAATATAATCCAATTAAGATTGATTGGCAGTAATTGTGGGGGTTTCCTAATTAGATTAGGAAATGATGTATTCCTTTTATTAGTCTTCTAACTTGATTAGGAAATAGCCTGGAATATTCTAGAGTGTATCTTACGGGCCTGGCTTAACTACACCTGTACGGATCGTGCTTGCGCGATCTTCCTGACCTGTTGGTCGGGTCGTGGATGAACCGCTCGGGATGCCTCAGGTAGACCAAACCGCTCGGGCTGATGCTTATCCAAGAAACTGTGCATGATTTGGTTGAGATAGGGGTCGGCCACTGAGTGGAACCGTTCGGTCATAGGATAGAGCCAATTTTGAGCATATCAACTGTTAACCCTTTGGTCTAGTGTAGGATTAAGTTTAGGTTGGGTTATTGGATGTAGTAAATGAGGCTACATATTTGTACTTGAGGCCATGGGCAGTTGCAAAGCTTTGACGTGATTGAGCAAAGACGAGTTGGCATCCTCTTAGTGGGCTATTTGTTTAAGGTAGGTGGCTGACTTAAATGCTTATGTTTAAGGTGGTTAAGATCATTAAATGTGATGTAGACAAAGCGATATATTGAGCTGGCAAAGACATGTGAAGGGGAAAAGTTATCATCTAGTGGTGAACCAATACCATTGGTTGGTCAAGTAGGGGAATGAATACTACTGGTGCTGAGGTTTAAGCGAGTGGGGGTACCAAGGCTTTTGCTATTGGCTCTGAGAAGGTAAGCAAGGGTGAGTGTCGAGGTTGTAGAAGGTTAAACGAGGGCAGGAACAAAGGTTCTCTTTTATTGGTGCAGCATAAGATTGAAGTGACCGGGCACTGTTGGTCAAGGGTTTTAGCAAGTTTTACACTGATGGGCTTAGCCCATTGGTTATGAGGCTGGTTGGGGTCAGGCACGTGAAAGTCATGTCTCTCTCTCTCTCTCATTGGGACCAACTCTAACCTTTCCCTTGAGGCGCAGGCTAGGGAGATGCCTTCGGCTCTAGCCACCTAGCCATGAGTTTCTGAAATCCTATCGGATTTCAACACCCTTAGGTATTGCTTCTGGACCAAGGGTGGAAGTCTGAGAGGTGAGTATGTGTATATTTAAAGCGGGCTTTGCAGTCCTAGAGTTTCGTAATGGGCTCCGCGGGGTGGGCCCATTTGAGGTGAGTCTTTGGACATGGTGAGGCTTCGGAAGTGGGCTCCTAGGCTTCGAATTCCAAAGTGAAGCTTTGGAGCAGTGCGACTTCGGAGTGGGCTTATCCAAAGTGAAGCATTTTTCAGTCATGGGGTTTCACAGTGGGCTCTAAAGGTGAGCCCTGTTTGTGGGCATTCTTAGGTGGCTAACGGTGGTTATTAGTAGATCCTATGTGGAGTCCATAATCAGTGGTGATGTTGTTACACGTGGAGTTGTTGGTGATGTGAGTTGGTCAAAGTGTATGAGTCGTCAACTATCACCTACATTAGCCCCCCCTGTCCGTATTCTAGGCATGAAATGGCTAGGATGCAGGCATGATCTCTGCGTATCCTTCTGAGATGTATCTCTGACAATGAATGGACATGTTATCTTTTGCAGGTGGTACTAGTCTTCTGGTGGCTTTGTTAATGGTTGATAGACGTCTCACCTTTTACACCAAGTATTAACTTTCTGGTGAGGTCTCTGATGGTGGATCTGGTTGGTAGATTGGTCTAGCAAATATTAATGTTACTCGATGTGCATATCCATTGTGCATATTGTGCATCGTTTTGGGATAACAATTATAAAAAGGGGGATTTGGAGAATTCATACATCTATCTCCCCGACACACATTTTCTTTCTTACTCTTTTGGTAAAAGTGTGAGACATGCTTCAGGTTCCACTTTATGTTGCAGAGAGCTCCTTATCTGGATTATTACCATGTGAGGCAAGAGTGTTTTTGCGATGGTGTGGGGTCAAAACTTCTTGGGACCTCTGCCATGCCTTGTACCAAGGTTCTACGTGGAGTGGGGCTTCAAGTTTTGCCTAGCATATTTCCAGGGATCTTTTCTATCAGTGCAAAAATGGGGAGAGATCTTTTCTAGTAGTGCATATGACTTAATAGACAGTGTATGTTCTGTCTGGGTGCTATGCTTCGTTGTGGTGCTTAGGATGAGTGACTGCTTTACACTTCTCTTCTCGTATTTTAGGGATGAAGATTGCATCCTTGGGATGAGTTTATGATAACTGATGTTTCTGTCCTTTTGCGTTGCGGGCCCTTCTCTCATGAAAGCACTGGGCTTCTGCAGCCTAGGGTTTTTGTTTTTAGGAGACCTTGGCCGGATGTAAAATGATTGTACAAGTTCTTGTTGTAAAATCTTGAATTGAACAACATTCTTAGGTGACACAGTGGCTCCAACTTTGTTCCTTGTTTCGAATCTGATCCCAGTAGAATCATGTGTGTACCCATTTACTGTATGTATTAGGTCTGTATAAAATGCACATGTTTATCCTTGTTATGTGTATTGATGTATGTATTGGGTCAGTAATTTATATTCATCGTAATGAGAATCAGACTTTTCTTTCTTCTTCTTCTTCTTGCGCTTGTGATTGGTGATTTTGCATTTGATTTGACGTGTGTGTGTTTTTTTTTATCATTTCCCTTTTTGTAGAGAGGTATTGGGAACGGTGGCTAGAGTTTTACTTGTATAGCCTTGGTGAGGCAAAGTGGTGGGGAGCATAGTGAGGCAAAGAGGTGGGGAGCATGATGCTCAACCCACTTTTAGAGAGAGTGCAGTACTCAGGCTATCTATGTTGGGGAGTGTGCCCCTCGGAGAGTTAGGGAATATGCCCCTTAGGAGATATGTTTCTTAGTTAGGGGGTAAGAAAAATATAAAGTATCATATTCTGATTGCAAATGTTGGGGAATGTGCCCCCAGTAGAGGAGTCTCTAGAGTTTCACCTTAGAGGGCTGGCATGAGAGTATATAAAGAACATGAGCAAGAGTGTATGGCTGAGCTAAGAAGAGCTAAGGGACAATGTGGAAGTGCATAGCCAATGAACAACTTGCTTTGTCACATGGAGATGTTGGTGGTGTAACGATGCATATGCTTATGTGTGATCTCTTTTATTTGTGATGTAATTGTTTGTACCATTTTGCATGTCATTGCTTTGATTGAAGTGTGTGTACTTGTCGTATAATTTTTGTTCTCTTGCTATATGAAGGTATAGTGACCCCTCTTCTTATGAACCATTGATTGCTTCTCTCTTTCTTGGTGAAGGTTTTTCCTTTTCTCATCGTTTTCCTTTTTATAATCTTCTATGATAGACATGGTTGGATCTAGTTCTTTCCATGCTTCCAGAGAGCGTCCTTCTCTTCCCGCCTTATTTGGTGGCTCGAAAGATGGATGGAAGGGTGTCAAAGTGCGCTATTGGTATGTTGAGTGTTTGGAATGTGCCTATAACTGTAGGCCTAGTACCTTTGTTGGTTTCGTTGATCATGATATGGAACAACAATCTATCTTGTTGAATCATTTGGGCTATGTCTTGAATTACCTGTCAATGGTAACTTTATCCAATAGCGACGAGGATTTGTACTGTGTTTGTTTCCCGAGAGTTCATGCCATGATAGAGCCCAGTTTGCCGGTTCATTGGTTGCTTCATCATCTGGAAGATATGCAACAGAAGCATTTTGTTTTTAGAATTGTGCTTCATAGAAAGGGTCTTGCCATTCGACGCAAGGAAATTTTACGTGAGATCGAAAAATGTAAGGATATTTTGTCATGGCGGGGGCAGCTCTTGAGGCCTAACCCTTGTGATATATCTGTCTTTGAGTTTGAAGAGAGGAGCTTGGTTGCTTTGGAGAATGAACTATCAGCGGTTCAACAAGAGTTGGCGGAAAGCATTGCTAAGGAGCTTCATTTTCGTCCTTTTATAAATGAAAACGGGCTGCATAAGGACGATGATCTGGACACGGGGCTCTTTTGAACGGAGGATTCAACCCTCTCGTCCCCCCTTTTTTTATGTATATATTATTTTGTAAGGTAGGGGAGTGGACCCTGCGTGGTCAAATATCAGCTCTCTTTGTTGTCGTGTGTTTAGTACAGTATTGTTAGATATCACATGTAGCCTTTTGCTTTGTTTCTGTGGAGTAGCACCGTCTTTATATAGCTTTACTCTTTTTTTTTTAATATTAAATTGTTATAGTGTGTCTTCAGGATCTCATCTTTACAGTCTTCTTTTTCTTATATTTTGTTCGATTGAAGTGCATTTTATTTGTTTGTGGAGATGTCTGGTGCTGGTTCTTCTCGTGGCTCATCATGGGGTTTGCCACTTCCAGAGTCATTTGGAGATGTGGAGGATGGCTGGAGGGGTTTGAAGGTGGATTAAAAGTTTTTTGATTGTTTGGAGCAAGTTTACGATCGCTATCCTGATACTTTCATTTGTTTTGGACGGATTGGCGCTAGATCCCAGTCCGTTTTACTAAGGCGCCTGTGCTGTTTGTGTAAAACAACATTAGAGGAGGCGGATAGCGATTTATTTTTTGAGCTATTGCAACAAGTTAGGTTTTTAGGTAAGGATGGGCTGTTCGCCCCCTAGTTGTATTCCCATGTAGAGGAGATGGAGCGTAGATTTGGCCTGTTTAAGTCGATGTTGGTACACCGGGCTACTTTCGATGCTTACTTAGAGTTGGATAATTCTGTAATGGAGTGTGCATGGACTATGGGGCGATACAATAGTATAGTGGGCGGTGGTAAGTGGGTTGGCTCCCTAGATTTGAATACGGTGGAGTTTATAAAGATGTATGAAGCTGAGCATAGGCTGGTTTAAATGTTGATCTCATTTCCAACAAGTATCCTTTGATGTTGGTTTGATAGGAAATGAGAGTCAAGAATGTAATTAGGCCCAAGGAGGGATGATTTTATGGCTAGTTTGATCCAATTATGGTTGTATTCATGTTATATATGCTTGGTATATGCCTAATGATGTTTAGAAATGTGTTTAAAATATTTCATAAAAGTTTCATGAAGTTTCCGTGAGGGTTGAATGTGTTTTGGCATGTTTTCAAACTTGTAGCAATAGATTTTTAGTAGTAGGAACTATTCTGCAGGAACCCAGATCGATCCAAGTGTAAAGGGTGGATCGATCCGGGCTTCTTCGAGGACATTCTGCTGGGAAAATGCAATATCAGATCAATCCGGCCCTAAAGGGTGGATCGATCCACCCCTGTTTTCAACTGTTGTCCACTTTTACAGAAATGTGTATATCTCTTTCTAGAAAACTCGAATTCGCGCGCCGTTTTTTGAGTTGGAACCGGGACTCAAGGTCCTATCTTGTGTTATAAAAATTTGATATACTTTAATAATGACCATTTTTCCCTTGGGGCTATTTTTGTCACCATAAGGTCCTCAAAGTGGTTTAATTCATGTTATTCCTCCCTAATTTGGGTAGGTTGGGTACGTATAGTCTTGTTACACGTGTCCTAATCTGCCAGGGCAGACTGGAGTGTGATAATTTTTGGTATTAGAATAGTTGGCTAGAGCCTTTGGGGATGAGAGACGTACGACGCACAGTGTGCACGCAACGACATATAGCTACATGAACATGCATACACGTTTACTTAGCATGTTTTTACTATTGATTAGCATGCCAAGTGTTTGTTAAAAGTAACGTGTGTGTGTGTGTGTGTGTGTGTGTGTGTAATACAATGTGAGTGCCAGTTAACATGTATAGAGGTGAGAACCCGAATCGAATGGAAAGGGTGGAGAGAGCTATTGAAAGATTAGTCTGAGAGGCCTAGACAGACGTGACTGAGAAAAGACCAGTACAACCGAATCTGAACCCGAGGGAAGAAGTTGTCACTATTTCAAAATTCTATAAGCAAAAGATAACAATATTTCATGGGGAGGCCGACCCGACGTGGGCCAACTTCTGGATTTCTGATATAGAGAAAATCTTCAGGGTGTTATAGTGTGTAGACGAGCAGAATTTTTATTTGTTGTCGACACGTTAAAAGATGAGGCACAATATTGGTGGTGTAGTAAGCTGGGCCTGAGTCAACCAACTTCTTGGGATCAATTCCTTGAGATATTTAATGAGCAGTACTTTTTGAAATCATTCGGTTACAAGGGGAAAAGTCAGTCCGAGAGTACTCAACACAATTCACGAGTTTGGGAAGGTTTGCGGGGGATATGATAACAAATGAAAAAGTGAAAGCAAGGAATTTATGGCAGGACTTCGAAGTGACATCTGGGGAGGAGTGACTATGTTTCGACCAGAAACGCTTGGTAACACGCTTGACATCGCTTCCATTGCCGAGAGAGATCTTGTGTTTACTTCAAGCATGCCACCACCATCAAGTCAACAAAGCAAAAGAATAGGATCGAGTAAATTCAGCAGCTAAGGTAATGCAAAGAGACAGTGTTCGGGGGGTTCATCGGCCAGTAGTAGCAGTGGTTCTAGTGGGAACAAACCAAGGCGTTCAACTTGTCAAAAATTCCATTAGGGACAGTGCAATCAACTTCCATACCCGATCACTTGTAACATTTGCCAACAATCGGAACACGTGACAAGAAATTGTCCAAATCAGAATGTGGATACGAGGGGCCGATCCTTTACTTGCATGGAGTTGGGGCACCAAGCAAAATTCTCCTACCAAGCATCAAGGAGCTTCAGGTTCCGATTCATATGCGACTAGTTCTATTACACCGAGACCTACTCAACCACCACCGAGGAGGGAGCAGTGGGAGGCGAGGTCGTATCAACGTAGGCCGGGAGAGACTGCTTCTGCTGACACCATTGTTTCAAGTATGGTTCCCATTTACTCACACCTAGCAAATGTACTTATAGATTCGGGATCCATACACTTGTTCGTATCACACCACTTTGCTAAACATCTAGATAACCATTAAAGTTTCTGAATTATGAATTGTCTGTTGCAATACCATTGGGGGCTCCGTTGATTAGCTCACGGGTGTTTAGAAACTGTGAGATAAATTTAGGTGGTAAGAGTTTAACAGTCAATTTAGTACATTTTGATGTTATTTTGGGTATGGATTGGTTAGCGGCTAATCACACGAACATCGATTATAAGAGAAAAGGGGTAGTATTCTGTATTCCAAATCAGGATGTGCTTTATTTTCAAGGCAAGGGTGTAGTGTCGCCGCCATATAGTGTGTCAGCAATTGAAGCATGTCGATTGTTAAAGAAGGGTTGTTGAGGGTACTTATGTAGTATACTTGATACTGGAGGTCATGATTTAAAACTTGAAGATATCCCAGTAGTTAAAGAGTTTCCAGATGTATTCCCAAAGGAGTTGCCTAGTGTGTTAATTGATCGAGACATTGAGTTTGGTATTGGTGTTATGTCGGGGACTCAACCGATTTCATGAGCACAGTATCGAATGGCACCAGTTGAGCTGAAAGAATTGAAGACTCAGTTACAAGAACTGCTCGACAAGGCTTTCATTTGGCCTAGTGTATCTCTGTGGGGCACACTGGTATTATTTGTGACGAAGAATAATGGTACAATGCGAATGTACATTGATTACCGAGAAATCAATAAAGTAACAATCATGAACAAGTACCCGTTGTCGCGTATCGACGACCTATTTGACCAACTACAAGGGGATTTGGTATTTTCAAAGATTGACTTAAGGTCAGGGTACCATCAACTGAAAGTTAAAGCTGGGGATGTGGAGAAGACAGCCTTTAGGACTCGTTATAGGCACTATGAATTTCTAGTGATGCCGTTTGGGGTTACTAATGCGCTAGCTACCTTCATGGATTTAATGAATCTGGTGTTCAAATCGTATTTGGATGAGTTTGTGACAGTTTTTATTTTCTGAGAGTCCAGAGGAGAATGAGCAACACTTGAGGATAGTTCTACAATGACTTCAAGAGAAATAGTTGTTTGGGAAATTGAAGAAAAGTGAGTTTTGGTTAATAAGTGTCACATTCTTAGGGCACGCAATTTTTAAAGAAGGTATTTCAGTGGACCCACATAAGATTGAAGCTATAATGAATTGGTCAAGACCGACTAATGTGTTAGAGATTCGATGTTTCTTAGGGTTAGCTGTATATTATAGGAGGTTTGTTAAAGACTTTTCCAGAATTGCAACTCCAATGACCAAGTTGATGAGAAATGATGTACTGTTTGAGTGGAACAAGGAATGTTAAGATTGTTTCTTAGCATTGAAGAAAAAGTTAACAATGGCGCCAATACTTGCAATTCCGATAAGTACCGAAAATTTTAGAATTTACAGTGATACTTCTCACCAAGGTTTAGGATGTGTTTTAACCCAAGATGACAAAGTGATAGCTTATGCTTCACGACAGTTGAGACCTCACAAGAAGAATTACCCAACACATGATTTGGAGTTAGCAATGGTAATCTTCGCTTTAAAGATTTGGAAACATTTTTTATACGGGGAGATGTGTGAAATTTTTACTGACCACAAAAGTCTGAAGTACTTGTTCACTCAGAGAGACCTTAACATGCCACAAATGAGGTGGTTGAAACTCATGAAAGATTATGATTTTAAAATCCAATATCACCCTGGGAAAGCGAATGTAGTTACCGATGCTTTGAGCTGGAAGTCGATGGAAGTTTGGCTTATATTTTGACGGGACAAGAGAAGTTAATAGAAGAATTTGAACGCATGAAACTTGAAGTGATTCCTAAAATTGAAGGTGGTTTGATGGCTGCGATTATTGCACAGTCGAGTTTAATTGGTGAAATCAAGACTAATAAGCTTTTAGACCCAGAATTCAAAAAAATTATAGATGAGTTACCTAAAGGTAGAAGGCCAGAATTCGGCTTCCAAGACGGTGTTTTGAGAAACATCAATCGTTTATGTGTTCCTAAGGTTGGAGATTCAAGAAATAGAGTTATGGAGGAAGCTCATAATACAAGATATTCATTACATCTGGGTAGTACCAAAATGTACCGAGACTTGTGAGAAATTTATTGGTAGAGTGGTATGAAGCGAGAGGTAGCAGCATGTGTGTCTAGATGTATGACCTGCCAAAAAGTGAAAATGGAACATCAACGATCCTGAGGGAAACTTCATCCTCTAGAAATATCGGAGTGGAAGTGGGAGCATATTACGATGGATTTCGCATCAGGATTTCCAAGATCAACAAAGTCAAATGATAGTATCTAGGTTATTGTGGACCAATTAACTAAATCATCCCATTTTCTACCTATCAAGACCAAAGATCCATCAAAACTTGCAGAATTTATATTCGGGAAATTAATCAGCTTCATGGAGCACTAGTTTCGATAGTGTCAGATCGTGACACTTGATTTGTGTCACGATTTTGGGAGAGTTTGCAGAGGGCTATGGGGACAGCTTAACATTTTAGTACTGCGTTGCATCCCTAGACCGATGGTCAGTTCGAAGGGGTGATCTAAATTCTGGAGACATGTTGAGAGTATGTATTAAGGATTTCAAGGCCGATTGGGAGACCCATTTGCCTTTAATCGAGTTCTATCACAATAACAGTTTTCAAACTAGTATTGGAATGGCGCCTTATGAGGCATTGTACGGAAGATAGTATAGATCACCAGTTTGTTGGACAGTGGTTGGTAAAAAATAACTTTTGGGACCGGAGATAGTGCAAATTACTACCGACAAGATTAGATTGATTCAACAGCTATTGTAAATGACTCAAAGTCGTTATAAAAGTTATGCAGATACGGGTAGAAGACCGTTGGAGTTTGAAGTGGGTGACTATGTGTTTTTAAAGGTATCACCTTTGAAAGGCATAACACGCTTTGGTTAGCGAGGTAAGCTTAGTCCGAGGTATGTTGGACTTTATTTGATTCTAAATTGAGTTAGACCCTTAGCTTCTCGCTTGGAATTGCCACAATACTTGGCGAATGTTCATAATGTTTTCCACGTGTCGATGCTTCGATGTAATGTATCAGATTCCAAACATGTCATCATTCCGGAACCATTAGAGATTCGAGAGGATATGACTTATGTCGAACATCCAGTGCAAATCCTTGACAGGAAGGATCAAGTATTGAGACTCAAAGTGATTCCCCTTGTTATGTCTCAATGGCAAAGCCATTCAGTCGAGGAGGCTACTTGGGAGCGAGAGGATGAAATCCGAGCCAAATTCCTGCACTTATTCGAAGCTTGAGGTAAGAATAAGTTTGGAAACCAAACTTCCTTTTAGGAAGGGAAAAATGTAACACCCGTACCCGAAAAAAGGATTTAATATCCATTTAATATACATTAATTCATGTGGTTAGTGTATATAATGGTTAAGGGGAGACTTTGGACTCGCCCGCAGAAAAGTCCTTAGTGAGGAGGGACTGGTTTGGAGGTGGGACCCAGTGAAGGGCTTGAATAAAATAAATTTGCATTTTAAATGTTAAATGCATTTATATGATTACATGAATATTTGTTTAAATGCTTTCATATTATATGATGGTATATGTGTTAGCATTTGGTATTAGGTTGAATACCCGAATAAGGGTATAAATGAAAAGATTCAAAATTAGTAGTTGCGATAGTAACTTCACAAAATATTTGGGACCCACATTGGGACCCATACGAAACTTAGACAAACACTCATTGGATGATTGTTAATGGAATGTTTGGGGGATTTCATAATAAGAACTTAAGAATTCCGAGGGTATAAATGAAAAGGAAGAGAATTGAGGTCAAGACACCTCATGCTTATGCATGTATGGGTGTCAAATGGGAGGGAGTCTTCACATTTTACAGAAATTGAACAGAAATTAGAGAAGGAAGAAGGAGACGACGAGAATACGTAACACCGACGCCGTTAATTCACCGTTCCATCGTCGTTCCATTGCTGTTCGCCGTTCGATTCGCTAACTGAAGCTGTATTCAGACTCGTGGAGGTGAGACGATCGTTTCTATACTTTTAATTTACGTTTTAATCGTTAGATTTTGGTACCTCATTCTAATCGATGACACGCGGATTGCCAAAAACTTGTAGGAATTTCTTTAGAATAGGAATTGAGCTTGGATTTGGTAAATTTAGCATTTCTCTAACTTGAATTAGGTATAATCTGAGTAAGGTGAGTTTTTTAATTGAAAAGTGATTGTGGTTTAAAGTGTTCAATGTTCTATATATATGTTGAGTTGTTGAAATTATACTTAGAAGCTATGAAGCTATGAAGTTGTTAAATTGTGAATTTCATGTCAATTATGTGAAAAGTGGCCATGCTTATGTGCTTGTATGCTTATGTGGTAATCAATGAGCATCAGGGAAATGGTTCATCATTGGGAGTAATAAGGGTGGTGAAGAGGAAGAATCTAATAAATACAGAAGTCCAAGGAATAGAAGTGACCACGGGACGAAGAGAGGTCTTCAGGTCTGAATGAACCATAAAACCGGTGACTCGGCGATTACGGTTATGATTTATGTATGAATGTAGCATCGCACATGGTAAGCATTCAATCATGTCTAAATTGCTCACTAAGCATAATGCTTAAGAAAGCTGTTTTCCTATTTCAGTTGTGGTACATGACAACCACCGCAGGTTCGGAGCTATTCCCAGAGAGGAAATGATGTGGGTTGGGAGAGATGGGGGAGATTTGGGACTTGTGCTTATAAACTCTTTTTTTAACTTGTAAAATGTTGCAAGTGTAGTTCCTATAGTGGTGAGTTGTTAGTTGGGATGTAATTTTTGAGGTTTGTTCCTTCTAAATTGCCATTTGCTAGTTTTGGAATTGAATTTGGAAAACTCTATGTAACTCCTATGTTTTGATTGTTTAAGCGAATGTTGTCATGATGAGCCGATTCGGCAAGTTCGTATCATGTCGCTAGCATTTTGGACAAGTTCCTTGTGTATTTATAATGCTAGTTTAAATGTTGAACTCATTTCTAACAAGTAACCTTTGATGTTGGTTTGATAGGAAATGAGAGTCAAGAATGTAATTAGGCCCAAGGAGGGATGAGTTCATGGCTAGTTTGATCCAATTATGGTAGTATTCATATTCTATATGCTTGGTGTATGCCTAATACTGTTTAGAAATGTGTTTGAAATGTTCATAAAAGTTTCATGAAGTTTCAATGAGGGTTGAATGTGTTTTGGTATGTTTTCAAACTTGTAGCAGCATATTTTTAGCAACAGGAATTGTTCTGCAGGAACTCGGATGATTCGGGTGTAAAGGGTGGATCGATCCGGGCTTCTTCAAGAACATTCTGTTGGGAAAATGAAATATCAGATCCATCCGGCCCTAAAGGGTGGATCGATCTACCCTATTTTCAACTGTTGTCCACTTGTATAGAAATGTGTATATCTCTTTCTAAAAAATTTGGATTCGTGTGCCATTTTTTGAGTTGGAACCGAGACTCAAGGACCTATCTTTTGGTATAAAAATTTGAAATACTTTAATAATGACCATTTTGCCCTTGGGGCTGTTTTTGTCACCATATGGTTCTTAAAGTGGTTTAATTCATGTTATTCCTTCCTAATTTGTGTAGTTTGGGTGCATATAGTCTTGTTACACGTGTCCTAATCCACCGTGGGGGTTGGGGTGACAAGACTTTACTTGACTCGACCTGGTCTCAAATGGAGTGTCATGGTGACTCGTTTATTCCCTTTTTTTTTTTTTTTTTTTTTTTTTTTCTATTTATGATTAGCAGAAGATCTAAGCACCATCACTTCACTTATACAGGTTCATGGGCCTTGGCGAAGGGGATCATTTGAATAGATAAGCCAGGGGCTTTAGGTTCGATGAATTTGACATTTTGGTTGACATAGGGTTGGATGGGCGACGACCCGATGATTTTTTTATCGATGAGGTCTTGGATATCATGATGAAGGCGCATGGTAGGCACAACATTTGGACAGGTCACAAATAGGCGGAGGGATGTCACACGAGGCTAAAGGAGTTGGAGGTGCCCCTTTTTAATGAGGTTATGAAGGACAACAAACAATAGCATACCCAGGTTGGCAAAAGTTCTTGGGTTGCGGGCTTTGTTAAACTTTGAGTTTAAGTAGGTCCTCAGAGTGGCTCTTGGGTTTGGATATGAACTAGGATTACCGAGGCAAGGGTGCAGGCTTGGATACAAGTAGAGATTTGGATGTAGAAATGGGCTTGGATAGATGGCGTTGGGCGACCCATACTTCCCTTTATCAATACTCTGCACCATCTTCTCAAATCGGCTTACCCTTGAATTTAGCCGATCAACAGTGATTTGTAGCTTGTTCACTTTCTCTTCTAAATCTTGGTAGCCATTGGTGGGTTTATGATAGCCTGGGCTAGCCCGTGATCACGACAATGAATTCGGGGAGGTACAGAAGTGTCCTTACCCGGGGCTACAATTTTCTGCAAATAGAATTAAAATCCCAAATTAGCAGAGGCGCGAAACACTTGTTATGGAATTCTAGTTGGGAGAGATGATCAAAATTTTGAAGGATTTAGCGATGCGAAACGATGATGATTGTAGTATGTAGGGGTGTACTCGAGCCGAGTTTTACAGGCTCGGCTCGAAGGACTGGCACCTTGCTCAAGCTCGGCTCGAGCTCAAAAAAATATTAAATGAGCCAGTTCGAGCTCGGCTCGTTAAAAAATGGTCAAGGTCAAGCTCGGCTCGAGCTCGCTCAATTAAGTTTAACAATCAAGCTCAAGCTTGATTATGAGCTTGGCTTGAAATTGAGCTCGATTATGAGTTCGGCTCAAAATCAAATCAAACTCAGCTCTAATAATGATGGCTTGCGCTGAAAGGTCGATTTAAAGAGTTCGACATAAAGCTTGAACTTACTTTGATAAATTAAAATAATGGCTCAAGCAAGTCATGTTTAGCTTTTCTTGTAACACCCTGTATTTTATTTTCTTTAATATATGAACATCTGATTTGATTTCATTTTTGTTTTTATTAATAAATATTTATTTGGGGTCAAACCATAATTTCCATAAATATAGAAAATGCGTTCTATGGTTTTGAAAACAATATCTATATTTTTGTATAAAACGGAATTTAATTCCTATGCTTATATGATTTTCTATATTTTATTTCCAACCGGTTAATAGTAGTTTTTATTTTTATCTGTGATTATACTGTTTCTTGGGTGTAGGAGCACGTGAGCTCACCACACGGGATAATCCCCGTGGGTTGCTGGAGCCCAAATCTATATCAGTTTATATGTATGTATATACCTCTCAACTCTCATATCTCTCACAGTCTCTCAACTCTCCATCTCTCTCAATTCTCTCCATTCTCTATTGTTCTCTCAAGGAACAAACAACACTCACAATCAGCATATATGATATATAGACATACATAGTTCAAGAGAGGAGTAGAAATTCAAGCTTCGGGAATTTCACGACGGATCTCATGACTGATTCTCGGTACCAAAATTTGTAGTCCGGAATCCTCTGTGAGTATTATAAACTCACTCCCAACGTATATATATATATATGTGTATTTCACTATATATATATGTATGTACATACATGGAATCACCATTGAAGCTTTGAAATTGGAGTTTTATGAAATTCAACCAAAATCAATTCCGAGAATTGAAAATGAAAGATCTTTATCCCAATAAGCTATGGTTTGAATACTACTGCTTAATTCATCCGTATCGCGACGTATTGTTGATTTAAAGCTTTGTCTCTTTTACTTTAATCACAAATTTTGAGAGATATAATTCATATCGTTTTAATCCGATTGTGTATTCTTAATCTACACAAAAAATAAAAAATCCATATATTACATGTCTTGATTGAAACATAACCTGAAAATGGGTATACAATTTTCAAAATCGAAAACAGGGGAAAAACGAAGAAGATGAAGCTTCTGCTTCAACTCGCGTACGCGACCCGCTTGTGCGAGACTCGCTTGTGTGACCCTCGCTCACGCAGCCCGCTCATGCAACCTGTATAGTTTTGGACAGAAAAGGATTTTTAATAGATTTTACAAAAAGAGCCAGATTGCTCGTATGGCCCGCTCGCGCGACATGATATTTTGGACAGTTTGTTCCTTTTTCAGTAAGGGACTGTTTGGAAAAGGTTTTGGAAGTTTTAAGTAACTGCTTTGAAAGATATACTGTTATAAAGGATTACATTTAAGAAATGGATTAATAAGAATGATTAAGATTGAGATTTACATTCGTACAGATATTTAGAATTGTGATTAATAACTGATGTTATGATTTATGACCATTGACATGCATAATCGGGTCGAGGTTGAGTCAACATGCATGTGCGTGAGAAGGCGTGAAAAGAGTTAAAGGGCAGCGATGTATTGTACAACTCCAATATTGAGCGGATATTATTCCTGGTATTTAAAGCAATAGTGTAGTGATCGACCCAGATATCAAGAGGATATTATTCCTGGTATCTAAGGTGATAGCGTGGTGTGTGACTCCAATATCGAGCGAATGTTATTCCTGGTATTGGAGGCGACAAAGTTATGTATGACTCAGACATCGATTGGATATTATTCCTGGCATCTGAGGCGTGTGTTTCGAATACTGAGCGGATATTATTCCTGGTATCCAAGCGATGATATGGTGTACGATTTGGATATTGATCGAATATTATTCCTGGTATCCAAGGCGACGACGTGTTATACAACCTAGGTACTGAGCAGATATCATTCCTGGTATTTGAGGTAAAGGGATGGTTGAATCAAGGTTGTCGAGAGAAAAGAGTCGAAAAGATGATAATGAAACATTATTCATGCAAGGTCTTATATTTTATTGCTTACTATCCCCACATGACTTATGTTGAAGTTGGAACCTTGAATTATTGCTTTTAAAGTTTAAATTGTACCATTTTTTATATGCTTATATATATATACTTTGCGAGTATATGTTTGTTTTATTCTCCAGCTTGCATAAGCTGACGGTATTGATGCGACCTGGACTCTATGTCCAGATTTTCCAGGTCAGGAGCAACCAAAGTATTTTGACAATGCTCGTTAGAGGCAGGAGACTTTCTAGGAGGGCTGAATTATATTTCTTATGTCTTTTATTTCGGAGTTGTAATAGACTGTATGATAGATTTGAATAAGGCGGCTTGTGCCTAAGACTATGATTGATGTAATAGTTTAGTAAGTTCTAATTTGGAGCTTATGTTTATTAGTAACTTTCTCTTTAGAAATGCTATTATGTTATCTATTGCAGAGACAATTGGTCATTCTCACTTGTTATGACCTATGAATCCATAAAGGAAATTAAATGCTTTCCTGATTTATGCTACGTCGGGGCGTGACAGGCTTTTTGGTATCAGAGCCAGGTTATGGGTCGACCAATTCTCTAAAACGCATAGGATCTTCTATTAAGATAGCATTAAGATAAGATAGTTCGACTTCATTCCGTGTTTCAACGCTTCTGATTGTTGAGAACTTTCTTATCTGGAGATTGACTGAATTATGTTGATCGATGAATAGGTACCGTTCTCTTGAAGTATGGTTGATAGGAGGGTCAGCGATCAGAACACAGGGAACAATAACCAGAATGTGATTCATAACGGGAATAAGAGGCGAGCCCACCAGACTGGGGACAAGCTTCTCAAAGAATTTTGCGCTCTGCGACCTGAGTATTTTGCTAGGACCGATGAACTACGCTAGATGGAATGTATCTTTGAGACCATAGAGTGCACTGATCTATAAAAGAAGCGTCTGGCTATCTTTCAATTGTCATATGCAACGGGTGATTGGTAGGATGCCATAAAGGTGATTATTGGGAAAGAAGCTAGAAGGGTGGTGTTCAAGGAAAGATTTCTCAAAAAAAATTTCCCCGAGGAAGAGTAGGACAAGAGAGAGAAAGAGTTCATGGAATTGACACATGAAAATCTGACGGTCCGTGAGTACACTACACGGTTTGAACGATTGTCCCATTTTGTTCACATACGCTGGACACACCCAAGAAAAAAATTAAGAAATATCACTGGGGTCTCAACTTGTCTCTCCGACATCTAACTATGGGGCACCTGAACCAGTCATTTAAAGATCTGGTGAGATTGGCTACAGGATTGGAGAATGATGGTTGTCAGAATTTGAAACCATTTGGAAATCGACCTCCACAAAAAGGCTATCTCGGACAAAAACTAGTGTGCCCTCAGTGACAGAAAAGAACTTAGGATGGAGGGAAGAAACCTCAGCAGATACAAGCAATACAAAATCCGCCTCAAGCAATAGAAGGGAACAACAACAATAACTACTTCAATTGTGGTATTCCTGGTCATCGAGCTAAAGGTTATAGAGCACCCAGGCATGCCGATCGTTCGAACACTATATGCTATAACTGTGGTATACCAGGTCACATGAGTAAGGATTGTAAGGCTCCCAGGAAAGGTAACTATGGTCAGCAAAGACAGGCCCGCCTGAATGCTGTTATCCCCGAGGCTGCTGGTTATGAGGAAACAGGGTATGAAGAAGGTACTTATGAGGAGGAACCGCCCAAGCAACAAACAGTGGAAGGTACTCTAACCTTGTTTAACTCTCATGTTAAAGTTTTATTTGACATGGGTGCTACACATTCCTTTATATTTGTTAAGATTGTATAGAAATTGGGTTTAGTACCGCAACATTTAGATGAAGCTTTGAGTGTTGTCTCACCACTCGGGACCACAGTCAAGTTGATATATATATATATAAGGATTGTCCTCTACGGTAAGGAGTCTATGAACTTTTGGCCAGATTGGTGGTTCTGTCGATGAAGGAATTTGAAGCAATCCTGGGAATGGCTTGGCTCGAAAAGAATCATGCGAAGTTGGATTATGCGAGGAAGAGGATCACATTTGCGGACAATGGGAATCAAACCTTTGATTTCCAATGTAACCCTTCGGGTCATATGTTCCTCACCAGATGCCTAGCAAACATTGAAGTTGTCAGTACGAAAGTGACGGTGTCATCAATATCGGTAATCAAAGAGTTTGAGGAAGTATTTCGAGATATTTTAGGATTACTGCCTGAGAGGGACATAGAATTCTCTATGGAATTGGTGCCAGGCACTTGACCTATAACCAAAGTTCCTTACAGGATGGCCACTACAGAACTACTGGAGCTAAAGGAACAAGTTCAAGAACTTGAGAAGTTGGATTTTGTTCGTTTAAGTACTTCACCGTGGTGAGCACCGGTATTATTTTTGAAGAAGAAGGATGGAACCATGCGATTGTTTATTGACTATCGGGAATTGAATAAGGTTACTATCAAGAATAAGTATCCTTTACCCCGGATAGACGATCTGTTTGACCAAGTGCAAGGAGCCACGCTTGTATGCTAAATTCAATAAGTATGAATTCTAGCTTCAGAAAGTTAAGTTCCTTGGCTATGTGATCTCTCAACAAGGTATTACGGTTGACTCATCAAAGACTGATGCATTTGCGAATTAGACTCGACCAACTAATGCTACCGATGTCAGAAGATTTCTGGGACTTGCTGGTTACTATTGGAGATTTGTGGAAGGATTCTCAAATATAGCAGCCCCGTTAACTGGTTTGACTAAGAAAGATCCAAAGTTTGAATGGACTGATAAGCATGAACGCGCTTTTCAGGAATTGAAAGAAAGAATCACAACAACGCCAGTGCTTGCGATACCAAAAGATGATCAACAGCGCCAGTGCTTGAGAAGTTCACTATTTCAAGGGCTAGGATGTGAATTGAAGCCAAATGAATTGAATTACCCAACTCATGATTTGGAACTGGCAACCGTTGTGTTCACACTTAACATCTGGAGACACTACCTGCAGAAACACAAAATTTATTCAAGGGCATTTTGGTAATTTTAGACCAATGTGGGTCTTGTTTTGGGGCAGTGTATTCAAATTTGATACATGCTGGTATCACTTTTTGGTTAGTGGATACACATGTGTAATTATGTATCTTGTGGTTGGGTGTGTTATACACTAAAACCTAACCCATACCTTCCCAAACCTAACCCATACCTACCCACACCTAACCCATCAAATCCCCACTTTTGGGAGACTTCCCCTACACTCAACTCTTCTTTCTCTCCTTATCTTTTTCTTTTTCTTTCATTTTGGTATACACATTTCTCTCTATATCTCTCATCTCTCTCTCTAGTTTTGGGAGATACAACTCCATGGAAGCTTAGAGCTTTCAAGCTTCATTTGGAGGCCAAGGACTCAAGTTTGGGACAAGGCTATTAGAGACCATTTTGATCATCTCACCTAGACCTTTACACCGGTGTTCTCGATTTCTTCGTGGGATTTGCAATTTGGTACTTCTTGCCCTAGAACTCAAGAGTTAATTTATGTTATCTTATTCATACCATAGTTTTCATTGCTAATGTGCTTTTATTTAACTAGGTGTTGATAGCTTACGAGTTTTGCTAGTGGTGATGATTTCCCCTTTGGATTTCTTTGGTGAGAGTATTTGCTCAAATACTCAAGAGGTAGATTTCATTGTTTAAGTGCACTATTATTTCTAACTTCATGGTTTACCATGTGTAAGTTAGTGTTAATAGACATTAATCTTGGTATGGAAACCTTCCTATGTGATTAATTGAATGATTACTTGCCCTTATGTGCTTACTTGAATCCATGTCTAAATCTAAATGCTATTTGAGTTTCTATAGTTTCAAATACTAATTGATGTTAGAAATATCTTATTTGCCTAATGTGATGATTATATTTTATATGAACTACCATGTTTACTTCTTGTCATTGTATTATTAGAAATGACATTGTTAAAGCATAACCGCATCTAGTAGCATATCATAGTCGCCAAGTCGGCAAAGCATTCATGGCATTGGCTTGGGGCATATGAAATTGTTAAAATTCCTACGATTGGGGAATATCTTTGGAATCCCCGTTTGGGGTTGTATTTTGATGAAATTCCATAAGCGGGTGTGAAGTGAGGAAGGTTGTTTGTGATCCTTAAAACATTCAAAAACGCAAGATCATATTCGGCTAGCTACCGGAGATCTTGTATGCTACACTCATGTTTGAGTGGCTTGCTATCCGGTGTGAGAGTGCGTGATTGGGATATTGAGTTGGGAATGTCTCACGGTTTGGCCATCCGGCTAGTTGCATCGCCACAGTGGCAAAGCATTGCACCACATATCATAGCATGATTTTAGAAATAGTAGTACATTTCTGTAATATTTTCTACTGAGCCGTCGTGCTTAATGAATCTATAAAACCCCTTTTTCAGGAATGTTGATTTGGGCAAGGCCCAAAGTATTCGACGCGTTGCGTCCCATTTGAAGATTCCTTATGAGGAAGCCTTATGTCTTGAAAAGAAATCGTTTCTTCGTTGTAGCTCATGGTAGGAGCATTGATATATTTGTAATCCATTATCTTAATTGTAGATTTGAATTACAAGTTTCCGTATGATAACTGTGTAGAATTCAAGCTTTGAAATGTCAAATTCGTAATAGTTATATTTGGGCATATGTTTTTCCTTTGCCTATAACTCTTCCTTTTGGACTTAGATGATCTTGTAATATTTTTGGGGGAACCCTTGTATTCCCCCCCTCTTGATCTTAATCTTAATAGTTGGATCCTCTAAGATCCTTGTTAAATTATGTTTTTAATCCTTGTTAGCGTTTCTTAGCCCATGGTTACCCTATTATGGGAAAATTATTACTTTCAATTTCCTAAGGACAGTTTGGTCGTAATCTTTGACCCATCCACGTGTCGTGGATTTTGGGGCGTTACACTACCTCTATGGGGAGAGGTTTGATTTATATTCAGACCATAAGATCCTTAAGTATTTGTTTACTAAAAAAGAGTTGAACATGAAGCAACGCCGGTGGATGGAACTGATTAAGGACAATGACTTTACATTGGAATACCACCCTGGTAAGGCCAATGTAGTCGCTGACGCCCTAAGTCAAAAACCTCAAGGGATAATTGCCCCCATTGATGGTAAGGGAATGGAAGGCCTTAGAGACCATCACTAAATTTGATGTGCAGATTTCTGAGGGAAGTGATGGGTAACACTTTGGATGCCTCATGGTAAAACCATCACTTGTGAGTCAAATTATCGAGGCCCAAAAGGAAGACAAAAAATTTCAAGGATGGTTCAACAAGATGTCAGAAAAAGACCGGATAGAATGGAAGGTTGGGACCAATGGAGGATATAGATGTAGAGATAGATTGTGTGTGCCAGATTCAGGAGACTTGAGAAAAGATATTCTCGAGGAAGCACATAAATTGAGACTGACAGTACACCTAGGAGGAACAAATATGTATAAAGATTTGGAAACTTCTAGTGGGACAAAATGAAACTAGAACTAGCCGAGTTCATGTCTAAATGTTTGACTTGTCAATGGGTGAAGGCCGAAGATCAGAGACCCTCGGGATTGTTGCAACCCTTACTTGTTCTATGATGGAAGTGGGAACACATAACTATGGATTTCGTGGTTGGGCTACCTCGGTCACAACAGAACCATGATGTAATTTGGGTAACTGTGGATCGTCTGACGAAGTCCGCACATTTTATCGCATATAGTATGACTTACCTAGTAGAAAGGATGAGTCGAATGTACCTACAATGAGTGGTACGACTGCACGGTGCACCTGTGTCTATTGTATCAGACTGTGATGCACGCTTTACCTCAGGATTTTGGGAAAGTCTACAGAAGGGTATGAGAACTTCGCTCAAGATAAGTACTGCTTTCCATCCTCAGACCGATGGACAGGCCGAGCATGTTAATCAGATTATGGAAGATATGCTCAGGGCTTGTGTAATCGATTTTGAAGAATCTTAGAAAATGCACTTACCGTTAGTTGAATTTGCGTATAACAATAGCTACCACTCGAGTATTGGAATGGCACCATTCATAGCCTTGTATAAACGACTATGTCGATCTCCGTTATGCTGGGCAAAAGTGGGAGATACAAAATTATTGGGACCAGATTTGGTGAGAGAAACCAATGAGAAGATTTCATTGGTCAAGGAAAGAATGAAAGCTGCACAGAGTAGACACAAGAGTTATACGGATCGGCGTCGAAAGGATTTGGAGTTCAGTGTTAGAGATCACGTACTCCTTAAGATTTCACCCGTTTGGGGAATAGTACGTTTTGGTCAGAAAAGAGGAAAGTTGGCACCTCGTTTCTTTGGACCGTTTGAGATATTGGAACATGTTAGGAAAGTGGCTTATCAACTCGCGTTGCCACCAAAGATGTCTGGTGTTCATAATGTATTCTATGTCAGTATGTTAAGAAATTACATATTGGATCCCTCACATGTAACAATTTTTGATGATATTGAGACAAGTCAGAACGTTGTCTACAAGGATAGACCTGTGAGGATCCTTGACCGGAGTATCAAGAGGCTGAGAAGAAGAGACGTTCCTTTGGTTAAGGTTCAGTGGAGGAACCATGACAAGGGAGAAGCGTCGTGGGAGTTAGAGTTAGACATGAGGACTAGATACCCCGAGTTGTTTCAGGATTAGTTAGCTCATATTTCGGGGCGAAATCTCTATTAATGTGGGTAGAGTGTAACACCCTGCATTTTATTTCTTTAATATATGAACATTTGATTTGATTTCATTTTTATTTCTATTAATAAATATTTGTTTGGGGTCAAATCGTAATTTACATAAATATAGAAAATACTTTCTATGATTTTGAAAACAATATCTATATATTTTTTATAAAACGGAATTTAATTCCTATGCTTATATGATTTTCTGTATTTTATTTCCAACCGGTTAATACCAGTTTTTTTTATCTGCGATTATACCGCGTCTTGAGTGTGGGAGAACGTGAGCTCACCACATGGGATAATCCCTGTGGGTTGCTTGGAGCCTAAATCTATATCAGTTTATATATATATATATATGTATATTCCTCTCAACTCTCATATCTCTCACAGTCTCTCAACTCTCTGTCTCTCTCAATTCTCTCCATTCTCTACTGTTCTCTCAAGGAACAAACAACACACACAATCAATATATATGATATATAGACATACATAGTTCAAGAGAGGAGTAGAAATTCAAGCTTCAAGAATTTCACGCAGATTTCACGACTTATTCTCGGTACCAAAAATTGTAGTCCGGAATCATCTGTGAGTATTATAAACTCACTCCCAACGTATATATATATGTGTATTTCACTATATATATGTATATACATGGAATCGCCATTGAAGCTTTGAAATTGGAGTTTTATGAAACTCAACCAAAATCAATTCCGTGAATTAAAAATGAAAGATCTTTATCCCATAAGCTGTGGTTCGAATACTACGACTTAATTCATCTGTATCGCGACATATCATTGATTTAAAGTTTTGTCACTTTTAATTAATCACAAATTTCAAGAGATATAATGCGTATCATTTCAATCCGATTGGATATTCTTAATCTACGCAGAAAATCGAAGAATTCCATATATTACATGTCTTGATTGAAATAGAATCTGAAAATGGGTACATTTCAGTTTTCAAAATCGAAAACAGGGGAAAAACGAAGAAGATGAAACTTCTTCTTCAACTTGCGCACGCAACCCGTTCGTGCGAGGCTCGCTCACTCAGCCCACTCGCATGACCGACGCGACCTGTACAGTTTTCGGCAGAAAAGGAATTTTAACAAATTTTACGAAAAGAGCCGAATCGCTCGCGCGACCCCTCGCTCTCGTGGCCTGCTCGCACAACATGGTATTTTGGACAGTTAGTTCCTTTTTCAGTAAGGGACTATTTGGAAAAGGTTTTGGAAGTTGTAAGTAACTACTTTGAATGATATACTATTATAAAGGATTACTTTTAAGAAGTGGATTAATAAGAATGATTAAGACTGAGATTTATATTCTTACAGATATTTAGAATTGTGATTAATAACTGATGTTATGATTTATGAGCATTGACATACATAATCAGGTCGAGGTTGAGTCGGCATGCATGTGTGTGAGAAGGCGTGAAAAAAGTTAAAGGGCAGTGATGTATTGTACGACTCCAATATCGAGCGGATATTATTCCTGGTATTAAAAGTGACAGTGTAGTGATCAACCCAGATATCGAGCGGATATTATTCCTGGTATCTAAGGTGATAGTGTGGTGTGTGACTCCAATATCGAGCGGATATTATTCCTAGTATTGGAGGCGATAGAGTTGTGTACGACTCAGGCATCGATCAGATATTATTACTGGTATCTGAGGCACAGTTCCGGATATTGAGCAGATATTATTCCTGGTATCCAAAGCGATGATATGCTGTGCAATTTGGATATCGATCAGATATTATTCCTAGTGTCTAAGGCAACGATATATTGTGCAACCTAGGTACTGAGCGGATATTATTCCTAGTATCTGAGGTAAAGGGATGGTTGAATAAAAAAAGAGTCGAAAAGATGAGATGAAACATTGTTCATACACTGTTTAATATTTTATTGCTTACTATCCCCATGTGATTTATGTTGAAAATGGAACCTTGAATGATTGCTTTTAAAGTTTAAATTGTACCGTTATTTATATGCTTATATATATACTTTGCGAGTATAAGTTTGTTTGACATGCCAGCTTGCATAAGCTGACAACATTGATGTGTCCTGGACTCTATGTCCAGATTTTCCAGGTCAGGAGTAACCAGAGTATTTTGACTATGCTAGTTAGAGGTAGGAGACTTTCCAGGAGGGCTGAATTATACTTCTTATGTCTTTTATTTCGGAGTTGTAATAGACTTTATGATAGATTTGAATAAGGCAGTTAGTGCCTAAGTGTCACGACCCATCCCACTACGCGTGGAAATACGACACGTGGCATACCACCAAGGCTCATCCAGTTCCATTAAAGTCAATAGCAGCGGAAAATATTATTAAAATCCATTAAAATCAGAGTTGTAAAAAGTTGTGGCCAAAAGAAAACACATTCAAAAGAATCAGTCTTGAAAACAGGGGTTCAGTCGACTGCTCCTAGGGTCCAGTCGACTGAACTGAGCAGAAACCAAAACCTAAAATTCTCAACAGAGGTCCAGTCGACTGATCAGGGAACCCAGTCGACTGATTAAGGTCCCCAGTCGACTGTGTTAAGCAGAACCAAAATGTAACCTTTCAAAAGGCGTCCAGTCGACTGATCTGGAGACCCAGTCGACTGGTTTTACCATTAATCAAAGCAGTGGCCAAATTCAACAGTGGTTCAGTCGACTGATCAAGGGTCCAGTCGACTGCTTCTCTTACTATTCACTTTCAGTGTCTCAAACACACGAGATCCAGTCGACTGATACAGGGTCCAGTCGACTGCTCCCTTGCTGGGCAGCCCTGTGTTGATAATACTAACACATGTTTCTCAATATCCACAAATAATCACAACCAACGCCAATTACAACATTTAAAACATAACCACAGGCATTCAATTACAAGATTACAATACTGCGAAACTAATCCATGGATCTATTACAACATTTTACAATTTATAAATCCTTACACAAGTTTTAGAAGTTAAAACAAAAACATATACAATTGTAATTCCCCGGCGTTCATTGGCCTCACTCATCACGCTACTTCTTGTCTTTCTTCTTACCTGCAATGGAGTACATCTCCACTGCTCAGCTATATGCTGAGCGTACAATTCTAAATGTATGCTTATATGACAGTTCATGATTTAAGCATCTAAAACACATAGAAATGGTCTCTAGGGTGAGTGGTACGCATTCATCCGGTCGATGCCGTAGGAGGCCCACCTCTCCCACGCATCTTGTACACTGGTTGGGCCTTCCTCCATACCAGGTATCGTGTCCTGGTTGGGTCCACCTCCAATCCAGACACAACCACAATTCCAATTCCATCACAATCACAATCCTCAAGGTTCGAGGAGCTTACAAAGAAATGAATTTGCACCAAACTCCCCTTTGACCCAAGTAGACACATATCATGCTCACATAAACAGTTATACGTGCTTTTCATATAATTTCACGTGCATAATTAACGGGCCTAATTAATACATGAATTTTGCCCGGATCCAAGAATATCAAAAATGATGTTCAAAACATGAAAATCCATATATTTCATAGATATAGAATTCATACCTCGTGCGAATCTCTTCAAACTTTGAAGGATCGTCTAGGGGGCTAATTAATCGTCGGATTCCAAATTATACGCGATTCTTACGAGTTTTACCTGATTTTCCCCAAAAGTCTAGAATTAATATTTTTACAAAAATTGGCCAAACACGACCTAAGTAGTATCAAAACGTAGGTCTTACCTTCACGAGTTCAAATCTTGAATCTGGAGAAAATCTGACAGACGAATGGTCGTCGATCGGCGTCGCAAAGCCCATTGGCTCAATCTCCCTTCTCTCTCCTCTCTCTCTAGATATTTTTAGAAGTTGTGGATGAGAATGAAATCTCATCCACTTCTATATATAGACAAACTTTCTGGAAGTTTACGTTTACCTCCCCGCAAGTTTCTCAACTTCTAATTAACCCATGAAACTTCGCACACGTCCATTTTATAACTTTTCTGTTGCAGGGATAATTGGTCATTCGTACTTATCACGACCTATGAGTCCATAAAGGAAATTAATTGCTTTCCTGATTTATGCTACTCGGGGCGTGATATTTCTAGCCAAGCCACCAAGAAATGGCTCTTACATGTGGCGTTACCTTGTACATTGAAATGCTATGCCTTTTATAGACATCCTTCCTCACGAATTTTCTTTCAGCTCCGATGTGGGATAGGTTAGCAAGTATCTTTTCTTTTCAGTTTTAAATTTTTGGTCTCTTTTCTACATTTTAGGGGGAAGAAATTATATGGGACATTTTGTTAGTCCACAAATGACCCACCACCAACCATTTCCTTCTAATCAAATTTTATTTGTATCACGCCCCAACGTAGCATAAATAAGGAAAGCGTTTAATTTCCTTTATGGACCCTTAGGTCGCGATAGTTTGAAGGATCGATTCCGTCCCAAACGTCGAGCAACAATAAACAATAATCAGAGTAGAGCAATCAAGGCTTACAAAAGTTTTACTAACTTATTACATCTTATGATACGGGGTCAACTAAGGCACAGACCGCCTTAAAAATAAAACAATAACTTAGTGTCTATTACAGTCATCCTTATTACAAAATCAGTTCAACTTAAAAACATATGAAAGTAAATTCTATTTCCAGCAATTGTTCTCAATTTGCATAGTCATAAGATTCCTCCTGGTTATAACCTGAAAAGCATGAACACGAATGTCTAGGACGCATCAACGTCGTCAACTTCAAGAAGCTGGTGAGTATCAAAAACATAACTTCGAATGTAAAACATACTCATTTACCTCTTTACATTTCTTATTTAATCCTATATTAAAACAAGAAGTTCATTTTTTTAAGAAACAACCACAATATTATTTGAAAGGTAAAATTCACATATATGTGACCGTGTATGAGGACGATGCACCATCTCATCTGACCGACTCTTTTCTCTCGACAAAACCCAACAACCCAACATTACACACCGGTATCTTTGAAACGCTAAGATAGCCACACTTTAGCACAGGGGTGCCAGGGAATGTCCAGTTTGCCTCACACTTTGGTCCGGGGTACCAGGGAGTGTCCGTTGCCTCACACTTTGACTACCTAATCCGCCATGCAAATACCGGAGGAACCCTCACGCAGTATCCAGACTCGGGTATCAGGGAGTGTTCGTAGGCCACACTTTAGCACTTCCATGGGTGCTAGGGAATGTCCAAGTTCGGCTTCACACACTTTGACGCTACCATGGTCGTCAGGGAGTGTCCAGTTTTGCCACCGTCGCATTTCAAAGACACCCTCGCCGCAATCTCAATCACAACACACTTTGGTACTCACTTACCAGGGAGTGTCCACAGTACAGTCTCAACCGCACTCACTATACCACACAGACCATTACTCTTTTCCATACTGACCAACATCCACACTCACCCTGCATGTACAACTGACTTTACATGTATGTCATGAAACTTTAAAACATGAGGCAATTCACTGAATTATAAAAACAACATGCGTACGGGGATGAATAAGTCGTAATACAATGTTTTAATCGTTCAAACATAACCAATTAAGATCCTGATTTAATAACCTTCCAAACAGAGCTTCAACAGTTTATAAAATACCACCCAAACAGATCCTTAACACAAAACAAGTAAGAACTAGAAACTGCCAGAAGTCGCGCGCGCGGGCCGCTCGCGCGAAAGGTCGCTCGCGCGACCTGCCCAAATTTCATTTTCCTTTATTAAAACTTTCCTTTTTACCAGAGTACAGGAAGATCACGCGCGCGGGTCGCTCGCGCGACCCTCGCTCGCGCGACCTGGCTATTTTTCATTTCTAAATAAAACCTTTTCTGTCTGCCTGAAACCACGCGGCTCGCTCGCGCGATGGGTCGCTCGCGCGATGCTCGCTCGCGCGATCGTGGCGCGAGATGAAGCAGAGGCTTCGTCTTCTTCATGGATAATGCCCTGTTTTCAGTTTAAGGGTCCAAATTGACCCATTTTCAAAAATTGAAGTATATATATCATATTACCTATGGATCTCTTTATTTTTCAACAAGGATTAAGAATCCATTATCAATTTAACATGATTCAAACTATAACTCTTGAATTTTATGTAAGATTAAAAGTTATCAAAACTAAATTTTTAATATACTTTCCCTTATGAACAAATTAAGCTCTAATACTTTAAACACCGCATGTATATCATGTAGTCTTTCATAATCATCTATCAAAACCAATTTTGATTGAGTTCAAAAAATCCATGTTTTTGAGCTTCAAACTTTAATTTGCAAATTAACAATGGTGAAATCACAATCACACATATATAAGCAGTAAATATGTATGAAATATATTCATAGTGAGTTATTAATACTCACTGTGATTGAGAAGATTGGAATAGATGTTGAGAAAGAAACAAGATAAGAATTCCAAATAGCAAGCTTGTAAGTTATGGAGGAGAAGTTCTTCCTCTCTCTATAATTTTCTGAAACTATGAACTCTCAGCTCTCTATTTCTCTCTGTATTCTCCAGATTGTGAGCATGAGTGTGTGTTTAAGTGGTGTATAAATAGACACCACAAGAATTGAACTTGGAGGCCAAGTATTGCTTAACAAATTTAATTGGGTTTAACAAATCTTCTAATCACTCTTAATCTCAGCACATATACATACGTATATGCAGATACATGGATTGTATAGTCCTGTAGATTAACCAAGGGTCAAGTATAGGCATGTAGGGGCCAAAGTAGAAGTGTTTGGAAAAGTAGCTTTTGGCACAACAATTGCACATACTCAATTGCAATATCCAAACAAGGCCTAAGGCAATCATTAGTTGCCATAAATAGAAATAAAGTGTATGTCCAATCACACTTTATATCACTTCCAAAATCTGTGAAAGTTTAGCACAGCGCAGACAATTTTGGAAGTAAACTGGTATTTTCGTGACGCGGTGTTCACCACAAAAATACAGAAAATTCATTTTAATGTAAGCAATGATTTTCCGATTTTATAAAAATATTGATTGAGTCAAAAGCAAACATTTCCACCGTTTTGAAATACAGTTTTGAATTCTAACACAGGTGTTGCTAAATTTTATAAAATTGCAGTTTGAACCCAACAAGAATTTTAATATGAAATAAGGCAAGAAATAAATTCTACACACAAGAATTGTAATTAAAATAAAGATAAACAATTCAATTGAGTTTAAATATGAATTGCAAATAAATGAAAATGCAGGTTATTACACCCTTCCTCCCTTAAAACAGGATTTCGTCCCCGAAATCAAGACTAGCTAGTCCTGAAACAACTCCGGGTACTTCTTCTCTCGGGCGGCAAACCAGAAATGTCTTGAAATACTTCTTCGATGTCCTTGACTACAGGTATGGATGACACTGTCGCTTCTGTACTAACGACTTCAATGTTTGCTAAACATCCGGTGAGGAACATATCTCCCGAAGGGTTACATTGAAGATCAAAGGGTTGATTCTTGTTGTCGGAGAATGTAATTTTCTTCCTCGCACAATCCAACTTCACTTGATTCTGAGAGAGCCAATCCATTCCTAGGATTATGTCGAACTCCTTCATTGATAGGACAATCAACCTCGCAGGGATTTCACGGTTTCCTAACTGTAGAGGACAATCCTTGCACATGTGTCCTAATCTGACTGCAGCTCCTAATGGCGAAGTAGCGCTCAAAGCTTTCTCTAAACGATGAGGTAAGATACCCAATCTCCGAATTGTATTAACAGATATGAATGATAGGGTAGTACCCGTATCAAATAACACTTTAACATGAGAGTTAAACAGAGTCAATGTACCTTCCACTGCTTGCCGATCAGGTTGAGCTTCTCCATAATCTCCTTCTTCGTACACAGTTCCATCATATCCAGCGGCATCAGGGATAACAGCATTCAAGCGAGTCTGACCCTGTTGACCATAAATCACCTACTTAGGGGCAGTGCAGAACCTGCTGATGTGACCTGGTTCACCACAGTTGAAGCAGACTATCCCTTGCTGAGCAGTACGCCTTGGTGCCTTACAATCTCGAGCCAGATGACCAGGGTTGCCACAGTTGAAACATTTCCCAGCATTACTTCCTTCTCCCACTCGGGGTTGAGTTGGATAGGTGATAGCTTGAGTCCTCTTGCTTCCGTCAAAATTCCTCTTCTGCCCTTGGGTACGATTCATTGGTGGCCTATTCCTAAAATTACCCCTTTGAGGCGGCCGAAATTCGAATTGCTTACGGTTCACTCGAGCGTCTTCTTCTAGATCAGTAGCCAAGCCAACCAATCCCTCAAACGACTTATCTAGGTGACCGAGAGTCAGGCGACGAATTTACGGTGTTAGCCCTTGGTTATACTTCCGTATCTTCTTCTCCTCAGTATCAACCAGGTGTGGAGCGAACCGAGAAAGTCTCTTGAACTGTGTGGTGTACTCTTGCACCGACTTGGTTCCTTGCGTCAGGTCCATGAACTCCTTCTCTCTTCTGTGCCTCTCCGTAGCCGGGAAATACTTTTCCAGAAACCTTCCCTTGAACGCAGTCCACGTCATTCCCATTGCAGCTTCGTTCCCGATAGTAGCTATGACCGAATCCCACCAATCTGCGGCAGCATCAGTCAATTGAAATGCATCCAATCTCCTCTTATCCATCTCGTTGCACTGGACAGCCTCGAACATGCGGTCCATTTGTCTTAGCCATTGTTCTGCTTTCCATGGTTCCATGGTACCCGCAAACTGCTCGGGCCTTAGCGCACGGAATCTCTCCAACAGCTTATCTCCAGTTTGGCGGTCTCGTCGATTGTCATTCGTATTACCGATTCTTTCCAAACGTCTGACAAAAGCTTCAAATATCCCCGTAGGATCGGCAACCTCGGGTGCTCCCTCAATCAAATTCTGATTCCTCCTTGGTCTCCCAGCCATTCTATGCATGATAGTGATGAAGGGATGAGAATCATGCATGAAGCAGAAATATAACAAAATTTGAGCGATGACAACAACATCCAAAAGAGTATATTTTATATATAACTTCTTGTCAAGTTGATACAAAAAGCATGTATGGTCAGATCAATGCCTACCCTATCTGTATGGGTTAGGACGCATGCAAGAGTTAATGTTACAAAAATGGGATCATTGCCCTATCTGCTAATGCATGTAATTACATTTTGCAAAAAGAGAATAGAGCTACTAGTAAAAAATAGTCAATATATACAAGGCGACATCTAAACGGTCAGTGATCGCCATAGGTAGTCATCAAAAGGTCAAGCGAGTCGGCCTGATGAAGTCGCTAAGCTATGTGAGGTCAACAACGAAGCAGGTCCAGGGGCATCTGCCTCTGGTAAAACTAGCTCGAGTGCTAGTGCCTCCTCAAGGTCGACTGCAAAGTCATCCCAACCCAAGCCATCCTCCTCGGCGTCCTCAGAGATAGGAGCGATCACAACATCAATGTCACCGTCACCCTCAACAGCGGGGATGGCAGGTGGAGGCATCTCTAGCTGTGTAAGGTGAGCCTGCACAACCTGAACCTCCAGAGGCAAATAGAAGGTATCACTGTTAACCAAGCGAACCATCTCAACGAGCACTAAGCGCTGGATCTCGATAAAATAAAGAATCTCGAGGCAAGCACGAGACAAGTCGACCAACTCTAACACGTGAATCTAGTGCCAGAGATCTAGCTCGACGGTAGCAGCTACACGCTGCCCAACAGCGGTGAAATAAAGCATCGCAGAAGCCGGTACTATCGCTCCCACAGTAACCCAATGCCCTCCAAAAGCGTCAGGCACAAAAAGAGGCTGAGCTGGATCCATACCTGAAAAAGGTACTAACTTAAATCAGGACAGAGATAATCTTAGGCGTCTGGGTTCTGAGTCTATCCTCCCTGTCGTAACATCGGGTGTGTAATACTTAATGGAATGTGGAATCGGGTCTACACTGGTAAACCCTAACCTGGCTAAACTATCTTGAGATAAATAATAACCTGGCTCTGATACCACTAAATCCTGTCACGCCCCGACGTAGCACAAATAAGGAAAGCGTTTAATTTCCTTTATGGACTCGTAGGTCGCGACAGTTTGAAGGATCGATTCCATCCCAAACGTCGAACAACAATAAACAATAATTAGAGTAGAGCAATCAAGGCTTACAAAAGTTTTACTAACTTATTACATCTTATGATACGGGGTCAACTAAGGCACAGACCGCCTTAAAAATAAAACAATAACTTAGTGTCTATTACAGTCATCCTTATTACAAAATCAGTTCAACTTAAAAACATATGAAAGTAAATTCTATTTCTAGCAGTTGTTCTCAATTCGCATAGTCATAATATTCCTCCTGGTTATAACCTGAAAAGCCTGAACACGAATGTCCAGGACGCATCAACGTTGTCAACTTCAAGAAGCTGGTGAGTATTAAAAACATAACTTCGAATGTAAAACATACTCATTTACCTCTTTACATTTCTTATTTAATCCAATATTAAAACAAGAAGTTCATTTTTTTAAGAAACAACCACAACATTATTTGAAAGGTGAAATTCACATATATGTGACCGTGTATGAGGACGATGCACCATCTCATCTGACCAACTCTTTTCTCTCGACAAAACCCAACAACCCAACATTACACACCGGTATCTTTGAAACGCTAAGATAGCCACACTTTAGCACAAGGGGTGCCAGGAAATGTCCAGTTTGCCTCACACTTTGGTCCGGGGTACCAGGGAGTGTCCGTTGCCTCACACTTTGACTACCTAATCCGCCATGCAAATACCGGAGGAACCCTCACGCAGTATCCAGACTCAGGTATCAGGGAGTGTTCGTAGGCCACACTTTAGCACTTCCATGGGTGCCAGGGAATGTCCAAGTTCGGCTTCACACACTTTGACGCTACCATGGTCGTCAGGGAGTGTCCAGTTTTGCCACCGTCGCATTTCAAAGACACCCTCGCCGCAATCTCAATCACAACACACTTTGGTACTCACTTACCAGGGAGTGTCCACAGCACAGTCTCAACCGCACTCACTATACCACACAGACCATTACTCTTTTCCATACTGACCAACATCCACACTCACCCTGCATGTACAACTAACTTTACATGTATGTCATGAAACTTTAAAACATGAGGCAATTCACTGAATTATAAAAACAACATGCGTACGGGGATGAATAAGTCGTAATACAATGTTTTAATCGTTCAAACATAACCAATTAAGATCCTGATTTAATAACTTTCCAAACAGAGCTTCAACAGTTTATAAAATACCACCCAAACAGATCCTTAACACAAAACAAGTAAGAACTAGAAACTGCCAGAAGTCGCGCGCGCGGGCCGCTCGCGCGAAAGGTCACTCGCGCGACCTGCCCAAATTTCATTTTCCTTTATTAAAATTTCCTTTCTACCAGAGTACAGGAAGATCGCGCGCGCGGGTCGCTCGCGCGAAAGGTCCCTCGCGCGACCTGGCTATTTTTCATTTCTATATAAAACCTTTTCTGTCTGCCTGAAACCACGCGGCTCGCTCGCGCGATGGGTCGCTCGCGCAGGCCGCTCGCGTGATGCTCGCTCGCGCGATCGTGGCGCGAGATGAAGCAGAGGCTTCGTCTTCTTCGTGGATAATGCCCTGTTTTCAGTTTAAGGGTCCAAATTGACCCATTTTCAAAAATTGAAGTATATATATCATATTACCTATGGATCTCTTTATTTTTCAACAAGGATTAAGAATCCATTATCAATTTAATATGATTCAAACTATAACTCTTGAATTTTATGAAAGATTAAAAGTTATCAAAACTAAATTTTTAATATACTTTCCCTTATGAACAAATTAAGCTCTAATACTTTAAACACCGCATGTATATCATGTAGTCTTTCATAATCATCTATCAAAACCAATTTTGATTGAGTTGGAAAAATCCATGTTTTTGAGCTTCAAACTTTAATTTGAAAATTAACAATGGTGAAATCACAATCACACATATATAAGCAGTAAATAAGTATGAAATATATTCATAGTGAGTTATTAATACTCACTGTGATTGAGAAGATTGGAATAGATGTTGAGAAAGAAACAAGATAAGAATTCCAAATAGCAAGCTTGTAAGTTATGGAGGAGAAGTTCTTCCTCTCTCTATAATTTTCTGAAACTATGAACTCTCAGCTCTCTATTTCTCTCTGTATTCTCCAGATTGTGAGCATGAGTGTGTGTACGTTTAAGTGGTGTATAAATAGACACCACAAGAATTGAACTTGGAGGCCAAGTATTGCTTAACAAATTTAATTGGGTTTAACAAATCTTCTAATCACTCTTAATCTCAGCACATATACATACGTATATGCAGATACATGGATTGTATAGTCCTGTAGATTAACCAAGGGTCAAGTATAGGCATGTAGGGGCCAAAGTAGAAGTGTTTGGAAAAGTAGCTTTTGGCACAACAATTGCACATACTCAATTGCAATATCCAAACAAGGCCTAAGGCAATCATTAGTTGCCATAAATAGAAATAAAGTGTATGTCCAATCACACTTTATATCACTTCCAAAATCTGTTAAAGTTTAGCACAGCGCGGACAGTTTTGGAAGTAAACTGGTATTTTCGTGACGCGGTGTTCACCACAAAAATACAGAAAATTCATTTTAACGTAAGCAATGATTTTCCGGTTTTTTAAAAATATTGATTGAGTCAAAAGCAAACATTTCCACCGTTTTGAAATACAGTTTTGAATTCTAACACAGGTGTTGCTAAATTTTATAAAATTGCAGTTTGAACCCAACAAGAATTTTAATATGAAATAAGGCAAGAAATAAATTCTACACACAAGAATTGTAATTAAAATAAAGATAAACAATTCAATTGAGTTTAAATATGAATTGCAAATAAATGAAAATGCAGGTTATTACAATTTGTTTTTAAACCGCCATAATTTTAATCTATTTTTCAAACTAAAGGGTTTTTATTTACGTAAATATACTCAATACTCCAACTCATATTTTTCTTATTTGTTTTTGGACCCCATAATTTTATAACTAATACATATATGTACATATATACGAGATTTTTCACGAGTCTATTAACGAACCTTGATCGAGCCAAGCCGAGCCCGAGCCTAAGTGTGCTCAAGTTTGTCTCGTTTATTAAATGAGCTATGTATTCAAGCTCGAGCTTGGCTCGTTTATTATACGAGTCGAGTCAAGCTGAGCCGAGCTATTATTGAGCCGCGAGCTCTTGTTGAGCGGCTCAGCTCGTGTACATCCCTAGTAGTATGTATACGACTTCTATATAACGATTGAGATGGATGGGGATGATGACTTGTATGCGTTTGGTGTGTAGAGACTAACACATGTAAGATTGACGAGATGTGCATGCATGCAGACTGACACGAATTGTGTATGCATATAAGACAAGCATGCGGATCCAAACCCTAATTTATATGATGCCCTTACTTCTAACATATAGTAGTTAAGCAATTAAGGTCCTAGTCATATAGAGTGTTCTAACATTTCTTTCTAGTATGATCACCAATAGGAGAGAATTGGAATTTTCTAGAATAAATATGGAATTTCTGGGATATTTGGGAGGTTTGAAAGGAGTTTATGGGAGAAACGGGGATTTCTAGGAAATCTAGGTGATTTGGGTAGAGTTTTTGGAAGAAATAGGCATTTTCGGGTGAGTTGGACAAAGTTCCAGGGAGAAATTGGGAAATCAGAGTTTTTAGGAGAAGTTTCTGGGAAAAGTAGGGATTTTAAGGTTTCTGGGAGAAACTGGGATTTCTGGGAAGGATCAGATAGAGTTTGTAGGAGAAACTGGCGTATTGGGAGTTTTTGGGAGAAATAGGAATTTCAGAGTTTCTGGGTAAAATAGGGGTTTCTGGGTTACTTGATTGGAGTTACTAAAGGAGGCAGGGATATCTGGATAGTTCGAGTAGTGTTTTTGGGAGAAACAAGTATTTTCGGATGAGTTGGACAAAGTTCTGGGAGAAATTGGTACATCTGGGCATTTCTAGGAAGTTTGGATGGAGTTGCTAGGATTTTTGGGAAATCTAGGAGATTTGGACAGAGCTTCTGGGAAAACATATATATTTGGGTGAGTTTATGGGAAATGGGAATTTCTGGGAAGCTTGGGTAGAGGTTCAGGAGAAACATGGATTTTTTGGAATTTTGGGTGAAACAAAAATACCTAGGGAGCTCGAATAGGATTTCTGGGAGAAGCCAGAATATCTGAGTGATTCGGACAGAGTTTCTGAGAGAAACAAGTATATCGGAGTTTCTGGGAGAAACTGAGATTTTTGGGTAATTTGGGGGATTTGGACAGAGTTTCTCAGAGAAATATGTATTTTGCAGGGAAATCTGAGAGATTTGTACGGAGTTTCTGGGAGAAACAAGGATATCCGGATTAGTCGAGCAGAGTTTCTGGGAGAAATAGGGATATAGGATGGGAGCAGGTGATGATGGTGATCATACTATCTAACACGTTTTCATACTCCTATGTCTTTGGACCAATAAATAAGGTTTGTGGTGTATATCTTTGTGAACATGGAGCAGACATCCTTATCATGGTGCCTAGGCAAGTCAACTCAATGTAATCACATGTGAGTGATTATCTTGGGAATCATAAGAAGGAGGTTTTGTCCTATGCCACATAAGCGTCTATACCGCGCAGGTAATCCCGTCAGGGCATACAGTAGTTACATCACATTGTCCTATCTAAAAAAGATAAGTTAACAGTCCTATGAAATATTCTACTGGAATCTATATGCTAAGGCTGGGTTTAGTCAAAGAGGGTCCATTGACGAGAGTTCCAATATACTGTCAGGGAGACAGTACAGAGTTTTTACTATTTTTGATATACCTTGGAGGGTACAGTATCAATGGTGATTTGTGCCCTGGTACAGCAAGACCTGAACAATGTCAGCACCGCGTTTCAGACACAATCGGAGGGGGAAATGCAGAAGTGCAATGCGATGAACTAGACAGAGTAAAAAGATGATTTTAAGGATGCTTCTTATGAGTCAAACCTCTGTATTATTTTTGTTTTTAAAATAAAGATTATTCCCAGTAGAGTTGTCAGATTGTTAGACACGCAGCTTTCTGGGGTCCACCCCTCGTTTTTTCCCGGGATTTCAGAATTGATTTTCCTTTTTGAAATTGTTTAAAGAAAAGAAAAGAAAAAGGTCTATGAAAACAGATACAGAATCACCACTTGGCCTTTAAGGAACCAAGAAACCTAATTTTGACTCACCCAAATGGATAAAGGGCACCAGCCCTTCATAACCAAAAAACTTGGCTCAGGGTTTTGGTACGAGAGATGAAGGAGCCTTTGTGATGACTAAAATACCATCAACTCGCCTCGTCTCTCGATGGGCCTCAATTAACATCCTAATGATCATCTTATACTATGTTTGGTTTGACAATTAATATTATGATAAGTATATTACATTGCACAAGAAGTTTGAAATGGAAGATCAAAAGATAAGCTATCATTCATAAGATCTAAGTCAAATATCACACAATGCAAAAGTGAAAGATCACATAAACAAACCTAGGAAAAATTGTCTAATCACATATCAAGTAATCAAGTTTTCCTAATTTAATGGGGGACATGGATTGTTCTTGAAATAAATAGTCAAAGAAAAACAAAATACACTTAGCAAGCTAGGATGTATGCATGTGATTCTTGAGAAAAGAAGATCTCTCAATCCCCGGGACAGATGAGAAGGAAGATTTGATCGGGGGAGCATGAACGCGTGATCAAGTTTATTCCTTATAATCTTCTTAGATTAAGAGTCACAAAAACCCCAAATCTTGCATGGATGCAATGTATGATCCTATGATGTGCAAGGTAGTAGTGTGTTTGTGTTCCTGAGTTTGCTAAAGTGATTTACAAATCTAAAATATGCATGAATGCATGGAGAATGTTATTGTAGGATATGTACAAATGTAGTATTAACTACTTCCTAAGAGATGAGCTCATTTGGAATGCATGTAAACATCTAATCAAAAAATAAAAGTTAAAATATGTTTGTTGTGAATAGTGGACAGAACAGTGAACTGATTTTTTAAAACTGGAAAAGTGAGATTAGAAATGTTTTTAATTCATGACTTTTTATGGAGAACATCCTTATTGTGTCTAGAATGCACATAAAAAGCTAAATCATTATTGAAGTTACAGATGGAGAGAAATCATATAGACAAGAGAGATTGCTCAGAAACAAAGTCTGTACTGTCGACTAAACTATAGAAAAATCTTAGCAAAATGAAGACAAAACATTTTGAGGCCCATATTATACAAAAAGTTCCCTAAGATACTGAAGTTCAAGGAAAAAATGAGTTGAGACCATTCTCTTTGGAAACGTTTTCTGAAAAAACAAGTTGCAAGTTTACCAATGCTGTTGTGATAGAAAATCAAAATGTCTAGAAGGAATGTTTGGGTCTAGATGGAACCCTTTCAAGTGTTCCAAAATCAAACCAAAAATCTTGGGTACTTTCTAATGAGTTAGAAAGACTTTCTAAGTGGTTTCATAATCATTCTATGAGTATTGAACTCAGAATGTCATTTTAAAGTTGGATAACTCATTATTTTGAAGATTTTGAGAAAACAATGTTTATTTCTTGGAATCCAAATGTTGGGGTTTAAGAGGAGTTTTGAAATAGGGGTTTTGAGAGTATATTTCTAGCACCAAATGGAGATTATAACCCCTTATAATATCAACATCAAACCCATGTCAAGAACCTCCAAGATTGTTGGAAAGTAATGTCTTTTTTTGAACATGACTTCAAGAATACTTTGGAAGTATTAATGAAGTTAGAATCATCATTTATCAAACATGTTTTTGAGGTCAAGAGCTAATATCCATAATGATTCACTCACCTCAAACACCATATCATCATCTAGATGATGATAAACAAGCAAATAATCAAAGAAAAATAAAAAAGAAATGAGATAAGAAGATATGAACATTTATGTAAACAAGCAAACAATAGCAATCAGTAGATGATAATCAATGTGATTTTGGACTTGTAGCTTGGTGTTTCACTCATATGTGTTGACATTTGGACATGGAAGTAGATTCCTAACTCAAGATTGCTCAAGAATGGTGGTTGGGGAGGATTTGAATGTGAAATATAAGAGAGGTAATAGAAGAAAACAAGATTAGAACTCACTTTCTTATAGAAAATCAATAGGAAGAAGCTCACTTTCTCTCTTCTAGCCTATCTTTATGTCTCTTTCTCTCCTAGAACTTTCTCAAGCTTTGCCCTTGCCCACCCCCACCCCCGAATGAAGAGCAAATGGGGGTTTATATAGGCCAATTTGGGGGTGCTTTTGGGATTTAAGAAGTGCTCCCATTAGTCCCAAATATCTGTGAATAAGAAATTAATTACGTCGTTTTGTCTTTCAATTATTCAATTTGGGCTCTCAAACAAAATTACAAAAAATGGACTATTCTGGGAGAGAGTGCCGCGGTGGCACTGGGCCTGTGCTGCGACAGCAATAGACCAGTGCCACAACGCCACTTGCCACACCCTGAATTTTGGACAACCAAATATTTAATCCAGAGCATGTATCCAGACTAATATTCAATTTCCAAAATCCCGAGAGTGACACCCTCACACAGGCTAAAAGATAATTTATTAAAAACAATATTTAGTACTCCTTAAATAAGGACATATGATCTTGTATTTAAAGAAAAACTCTTTATTAATAAACATGTATTCCCAAATATTCATTTCATTATAAAAGAAATAAAGTTCCATTATAAATATTATTCCCTTTTCAATTTAATAAAACAAACACCATTTTCATTAAATAAAATTTTCGTACAGAGTTTAGCGGAAATAAAATAAAATCTAAACATCCTTTGGTCAAGAGCCACTACATTTTTTCTCAATCTCAATAATACATTCCTTAATACAATTGTACACACTGGCCGACAATGCCAGAAAATAAAATATAAATAAGATACAATTAAATGCAAAGTACAATTCTACGCAACTGTAATTCCAAGACATCAACAGCTCCACAAAAAATCACCCATTACTAAACCTGCATATACATTCGACTATGTTTCATATACAAACACACCCCAAATGCATAACACACTCGGGTTAGTCACATGACTGGTATGCGTTAAACAAAAAAACAAGTACTAAGGATCCAACTTGAATCCGTAAACTACAAACCACACTACAACACTCTTGGACTAAGACAGGTAGTTCCACACACATATCTGTACAATAGAGTAGTTTCCATTTATGTGGTGGCAAGTAATTTCTTGCCCGAAACCCAAAGCTACTACGAATTTCATACTTACCCATCGACTTATGATGGTGAGCCAAATCTGTAAAACGTTAATGCGCCCACCATCTTGCAATACAAAAGTTAGTAACCACAAAGATGTTTGGAACACCTTTTTATTAAAATATCACCAGAATGGAAATCTTAGTCCTAAGCTACATGCTAAAAGCAATTGAAATTAAACCAATAGCAATCAAAGAAGTAATTTGCTTGAACGGTTAACTCTTTGGGAATATATTTACAACTTCACGCTTACTTTTATGAACGATTTATTATTCAATTTTCTAGGTTCACCACATGGCCACCCTCCATGGTACATACTACCAACATACACTCTGGTGCCAGTTTGCTTGGGGTATCAACCAAACTAGGTATACACAACAGAAGGCCAGTCAGTATGCCTAGACTTCTATAAATTAAGTCGAGCATAAGGCTTATGCCAGCTTGATCACGCAACCACTGGCATAGAGGTACACTCAGCAAGTCGAGCTACTAAAATTAACACAACGGAAAGCGGTGAACACTAAGGAACTTAAAACCATTTCTGCATTCTCGGAATTACAAAATTTCATCCGACTCAAAGTCACTGACTATCACCTATTTTTCATAACTCAACATTATATGAGAATTCATGTATCTCTAAGCAATTTTTCGTTAAGTCATATTAACGAATAGAAAATCCACAAAGAAATCACATTCCCCAAATTTTGCACGTTTTAACCATACTAAAATTGCTATTGTAATCTTAAATTTCTGCCCAAAAGGTGCAGAATCAGGAAAAACTTAAAACACAAAAAGTGTGCAGAATCACGTTTTACATAGAACTTGTGGATTGAATTCTAAAATTCTAAGCCATAATTTTCTCATATTTTTTTTGAAGTTTCAGAAACTATTAGAATTACACAAAAATAAAAAAACGAATTTCACAAAACTTTATAATTATCATGAGTATTCCACACAAGTGTTTATACATCTAACTATCTACATACCATTTACGAATATCCTAGGATCATTACCCGAGGATCAAATTCATGAAGTAACACAAAGGTCATAAATTAAATCGACGATGATATTGTGCATTCAAACGCAAAAAAATTAAACACCGACAATTAAATTAGATATATAAGAAATTCATTCACTCGCGTATACATCTATACATACGTGTATATATACCCGAATATACACATTTAACTCACCTTGTTTGAATAGTTGAATATATGCGAGTACGAATCTAACGACGAACAACACACTCAACGATTTCACACGCGGCGATGGATCCAAAACCCTTCAATTCTTCCTCTTATTCTTCTTCTTCTTCTTCTTCTCTCTCTCCCTCTCTCTCTCTCTGTCTCTCTCTCTCTCTCACGTATGTTCTCTATTTTCTTTTTCCTTTTCTTTTTTTTTTCTCTTCTAACCCTAGGGCACCTAGATATATGTAGGTAGAAAAATATAAACACACCCATGTATATCATTAACACACAAACACATCAATACTAAAAATCCCAATTTTTTTTTTATCTTATGGGCTCACAAAAAGACATCATATGGGCCCAATATGCAGTACAAAGTACTAAAATGAGTAGCCCAATGGGCACCCATGACCCCGGTACATAATTTGAATATTAATTATGTTAACTCATTTACGAGCCTATAAATACTGCTAAAAAAATTAACACATCACTCTTCAATAACTTGGTCATTTTAAACTTTTACCATTTTAGCCCCACCACTTAACTTTACAAAACTTCATACAGTAATTAATACCAATAAAAAAAAAAAAACTACCCACAAATAAATAAATGACCATAAAAATGTAAATGCATACAGCAAATTAATAGCACGTAAAAATTCAGGTTGCTTCCTTAACATATTTAAAAATGAATATTTATATCAGAAAAAATACGGGGTGTTACATTCTATCCTCCTTAAAGAAATTTCATCCCAAAATTTTAAGTGACTGTAAACACAAATGGTATTCATGAATAATGTTAAAGGCACAACTAATATAAAGCACAGATTCACATTTAACTCTCAACCATACAAGACTTAGTACGTCGAGCGAATAATCCAAATAAAGAAACCCTCATATATATATATATATGTATCTATAGTCGATAGTTAAATTCTAACCAGAACTAAAACATAACACAATATAACTAGTCATTTCACATACACACTTAAATCTTACAAATAATTTCAACACACAGTGATACAATTCACGAATATAGTCTATGTGCATGCACATGTTCACCTCTTACCGTGTCCCGCACTATACTTCCTCATAAATACCTTTACTTACTGTTTGCGCAGATGCCTTCAAGAATACAGAATACTATTAGACTAAAAGAACAAAACTTTTGTCTTGAAAATAAATCAACACTCCACCAGATTTACAGCAGATGTTGTAGATACATGAAGATCGTCGGCTCAATATACATCTCAGAAAGAATAGAACTCCCACATATAAATATAAAGAACAACTGCATGGACAGAATGCTCGTAGATAACATCGTCTTCATAATAAGAAATCCAAAATGTTGATATTAATCAAGTCTTCACATAAATAAATAAGAGCTGGTTGTAGCAGCAGAATACCCAGTGATAATAATTAATATCATAATGAGAAGAAACCCATAATGTTTGAAATAATAAATCTGCCTCTAATATCCAGCAATGATAAGAGAGAAGTAGAGCTTTGCTAGTCATGTAATAAGTCTTATGAGAATATGAGAAATTTTGATACTCCAATAAAATAATAACCCTCCTGAATAATAAAACGGCATATGGTAGGAAACAAGATCTCGAAGAACATTGGTCTGATATTACGCAAGAACTCTACCGCCTGATCAAACTCCAACTCTCCTCAACTACTCTGCCATTTTCAACAATAAATGTATGCACTATTATGCAAGAATTTATAGTAACACATATGATTATCATGTAATATCATACAATTATACTCGGTCATCATGCAATGACATATGCTATACAAATTAACTACTAAATTAAAAGCCCATACATGTCACATAAGCAACACATAAATACCACATAAATAAGACATAAGTTACACAAAGAGAACACATAAGCAAGCCCAAAGAAATTCATAAACCTAAGGCTCTGACTAACTCCTAACCACGATCCGAGAATCACCTAGTCACAAACAATCTAGGTTAACCTAAAGCTCTGATACCAAACTGGCACACCTCGATTTTTGGACAAACAAATATTTAATCCAGAGCATGTATCCAAACTAATATTCAATTTCCAAAACCCCGGGAGTGACACCCCCACACAGGCTAAAAGATAATTTATTGAAAACAGTATTTAATACTCCTTAAATAAGGACGTATGATCTTGTGTTTAAAGAAAAACTCTTTATTGTTAAACATGTATTCCCAAATATCCATTTCATTGTAAAAGAAATAAAGCTCCATTATAAATATAATTCCCTTTTCAATTTAAAAAAAATACACCATTTTTATTAAATCAAATCTCCGTACAGAGTTCAGCAGAAATAAAATAAATTCTAGACATTCTTTGGTTAAGAGCCACTACACCATTCCCAATCTCAATAATACATTCCTTATTACAATTATACACACTGACCGACAATGCCAGAAAATAAAATATAAATATGATACAACTAAATACAAAGTACAATTGTACACAACTGCAACTCCAAGACATCAATAGCTCCACAGAAAATCTCCCATTACTAAACCTGCATATACATTCGACTACGTTTCATATAGAAACGCCCCCGAATGCATAACACAGTTGGGTCAGTCACATGACTGGTATAAATTAAACAAAACAACAAGTCTTAGGGATCCAACTTGAACCCGTAAACTACAAACCGCACTACAACACTCTTGGGAAGACAAGTAGTTCTACACACATATCTGGGCAATAGAGTAGTTTTCATTTATATGGTGGCAATTAGTTTCTTGCCCGAAACCCAAAGCTATTACGAATTTTATACTTACCCATCTACTTATGATGGTGAGCTAAACCTGTAAAACGTTAATGGGCCCACCATCCTGCAATGCAAAAGTTAGTAGCCACAAAAATACCACGAAGATGTGCGGAACACCTTTTTATTAAAATATCACCATAATGGAAATCTTAGTCCTCAGCTACATGTTAAAAACAATTGAAGTTAAACTAACAGCAATCAAAGAAGTAATTTGCTTGAACGGTTAACTCTTCGGGAATTTATTTACAACCACACTCTTAGTTTTATGAGCGATTCATTATTCAATTTCCTAGGTTCACCACTTGGCCACCCTCCATGGTACACCCACACATATATTCCATGTGTGCTCGGAGATACGACCAACATCCACTCTGGTCCCAGGTTGGTTGGGGTATCAACCAATCCAGGTATACACAACAGAAGGTCAGTCAATATGCCTAGGCGTCTATAAATTAAGCTAAGCATAAGGCTTAGGCCAGCTTGATCACGAAGCCACTAGCACAAAGGTACACTCAGCAAGTAGAGCTACTAAAAAATTAACACAACAGGGAGCGGTGGACACTAAGGAAATTGAAACCATTTTTGCATTCTCAAAATTACAAAATTCCATCCGACTCAAAGTCAATGACTATCACCTATTTTTCATAGCTCAACATTATATGAGAATTTATGTATCTCTAAGTAATTTTTTGTTAGGCTATATTAACGAATAGAAAATCCACAAAGAAATCATATTCTCCAAATTTTGCACGTTTAACCATACTAAAAACTGCTACTGTAATCTTAAATTTATGCCCAAACGATGCAGAATCAGGAAAAACTTAAAACACGAAAAGTGTGAAGAATCACGTTTTACCTAGGACTAGTGGACATAATTCTAAAACTCTAAGCCATGCTTTTCTAATATTTTTCTGAAGTTTAAAAAACTGTTAGAATTACAATAAAAAAACGAATTTCACAAAACTTTCTAATTATCATGAGTATTCCACACAAGTGTTTATACATCTAACTATCCATATACCATTTAAGAATACCCTAGGATCATTACCCGAGGATCAAATTCATGAAGTCACACAAAGGTCATAAATTAAATCGACAATGATATTGTGCATTCCAACGCAAAAAAAAATAAACACCAACAATTAAATTAGACAAAGAAATTCATTCACTCGCGTATGCATATATACATACGTGTATATATGTATCCGAATATACACATTTAACTCACCTTGTTTGAATCGTTTAGGTGCGAGTACGAATCTAACGGCGAACAACATGCTCCAATTTCACACGCGATGACGGATCCAAAACCCTTCTGTTCTTCTTGTTCTTGTTCTTCTTCTTCTTATTCTTCTTCTTCTTCTTCTCTCTCTCTCTCTCTCTCTCTCTCTCTCTCTCTCTCTCGTGAGACGGCTCTCACGCCTGTTCTCTATTTTCTTTTTCCTTTTCTTTTTCATTTTCCGTTCGAACCCTAAGGCACCTAGATATATGTAGGTAGAAAAATATAAAGACACCCATGTATATTATTAACACACAAACACACAAATACTAAAAATCCCGTTTTTTATCTTATGGTCTCACAAAAAGACATCATATGGGCCCAATATGCAGTATAAAGTACTAAAATGAGCAGCCTAATAGGTACCCATGACCCCGGTACTTAATCTGAATATTAGTCACATTATTTAACACATTTACGGGCCTATAAATACTACTAAAAAAATTAACACATCATTCTTCAATAACTTGGTCAATTTAAACTTTTACCACTTTAGCCCCATCACTTAACTTTACAAAACTTCATACAGTAACTAATAGCAATAAAAAGATAATTACCCACAAATAAATATGACCATAAAAATATAATGCACACAGCAAATTAATAACACGTAAAAATTCAAGTTGCTTTCTTAACATATTTAAAAATGAATATTTATATCAGAAAAATGTAGGGTGTTACAGCACTGCTCCTCAGATGCCCAGAATATTGTCTTTAAGCCCCCAGAAGTTCTGGTATTCGCGAAAAGGCCCTATTTCGTCCAAAATTTACAAAAGATGCATACGAACTCCAAACTGAGGTTGTGATATACCGTTGGAAAGGTAATCGAGTACATTTTTATAAACAATAGTTCGGAGATAGGTAACTTTGAAAAGTTTTTCGATATTTTGCGATAAAAGCTGACTTGATCTCCTTTTTCACCTTCGAAAATGCATAATAAATCCGTGTTAAATTTAAAAATTATGTGTTATATTAATGGAAAGCTATTGACCTCTAATATCTATGAAAAATGTTTAAAAAATGATACGGTGCTCTGGTCTCCGAGTCAACTACTAGGTCAAACCAATTAAACCAGGGACCTCCAAGAAGTTCTAGGAACCTCCGGGAGCTCCCAGGGACTGATTTTTTGTTCGACTTTCTTTAAAACTTGTTTTCGTACTTTCACATGATCTAGAATGATCTCAAAACTTTTGGGCGAATTTGGATGATTTTGGTCAAACCTTGGTCAAACCTGGGTCAAACCGGTCAACGGGGACTTTTCGGGACTTCCGGGGGTCTCTGGGAGCTGATGATTTCATTCGATTTTGCTTTAAAACTCATTTTATTATTATTTTTTTCTTATGACGTAGCGTGTTTCCAAAACCTTTGGTCCAGATCTGGGGTGTTTGAGCTTTCAGGGGCATTTTGATCATTTTTACCACTTTCTGAGCATTTTGAGAGAGATGGAACTAACTTCCATGAGTCTTTTTTTTTTAGTCTTTTCCAATCATTGTGAACCACTAAGCTATGGGTCTCTTAAATCTAATTGCCGACAAAATGGGGTGTCTACAGTATGGGAGTTAACGAGTTAAGACTACGACTGAGATTAGGCCTCTAAATTTTTCAAAGATGCCACCACACTCTCTTTAAAAGATTTATCCCTTAGAGGATTAGCATGAAGGCATTGGTATTGATTGGGTTGAGCCTGATATGCGTTAGGAAAATTTGTTATCTCCGACTTTTGAGACGAATATGGTCCTTCATAATTAGAGCTCCATGAGAGGTTCAGGTGACCTTTCCATAGCGCGTTGTGTTTATGTCCATTAGGGTTACAATTAGGTCTTTGGAATTGTTGAACAGCATTGATATGTTGTTCCACAAATTCCTAAAATTGTGAAACAGATGGGCATTCAAGTGTAGAATGAGATGGATCAGAGCATAACTGGCCTATTTCGAAAGGAGGTGGCCCATGCATATATCCCATCATCATTAGATGATCAACTTTCCTATATAATTCTTGAATTGTAATTGAACAACCTGACTCAACATGTGCTTCATGTTTAGGTTGCGGTGGAAGGCATCCCTCATGACGTGCAAACACAGCTTGATGCATTGAATTTTCACTTAAAGTTTTAAATATCTTTCATGCTTTGTCGGCACTTTTGTGGGGGAGTGTTCCAACACAAACAGCATCGACTGTGTCGCGCACGGAGGAAACAAGTTCCTCATAGAAAACTTGTACCAATTGCCATTTAGGGATTTGATGATGAAGACACAAGCATAAAAGTTCTTTAAATTGTTCTCACGTATCATATAGTGTTTCACCATCTTGCATTATAAAGTTTGTTATAGATTTTGATTTGATTAGTTCGTGTGATGGGGAAAAACTTTTGTAGGAATGCAGTATGTAATCCTTCCCATGTTCTAATAGCGTTTAGCTCAAGAGATTGGAGCCAATACTTAGCTTTATCTTTAAGAGAAAATGGAAAAAGGTGCAATTTAATTTCATCATCAGTTAAATTTAGAATTTTCAATGTAGCACATATATCTTGAAACTCACCTAAGTAGTGGTATGGATCTTCCTTAACGCGACTGTGAAAAGACGAAGGAAGTGCAATGGTCAATGACTTGATCTCGAAGTGAGACGTAGTCACCTTCGGCAACTCTATGCATGACGGTGGCGTATAAGCTGTAGGAGTGAAATAATCTTTTAAAGGTGGGGGTTGAGGTACATTCAGGTTGAGATTCGGCAGTTGAGGATTATTTAGGTTAATTTTATTCCCGTTATTATCATTGTTTCCAAAGTCGGCCATTAAAATAGGTTCTAAATTATCAATTCGTGTCTTCCTTAATTGTTTAAGCATGCTTTGTAATTCAGCTTGAAAAGATGACGAGGGTTTAGGTATTGACTCATCGTCTACCATCAACCGAGCTGTAGGAGCTTGAGTTGATGACTTAAGGACTCTTAAAGTGTTCGAGTTCAAGATTAAGCAGATGTAATTTGGGTTACTTTGATCGGGTACCAAACATACACTACGATAACTACTCTAACTAAGACTGACTCAAACCAGTAAGCAAAGAAACAATGCAAATAAAAAGACCAAGCACACAATACTACTATGATGCATGCAAGTATCCTGTTATGCAGTGACTTGCATCAAAGCACAGTGCCCCGGGTTTCCTAGCTAATGCACGTGTGTACTCCACACCTAAGCTAATGCAAGTAATACATTTCAACGCCCTGACTTTCAGTGCTTTGATTCAAAATTTAAAATACAGCGGATTTACTTGGTATTTTTTTTATTGCATTTTTTATTTAAGATTCGCGTAAACTCCATTAATGTGCACCGCTACTTCACTCCATACCGCTAGAATTTGATGACTTAAAAACTGCAAAACAAAGAATAAGTTTAGTGACTTGAAAAATAACCTGGAAAATAAAGGAAATTAAAATCTAACCTAATATTTAGTAACCAACTAAATTCAAATTCTAGAAATTAAAGGCAAAAATAACCAATCCTCGACAATGGCGCTAAAAATAGATCTAGTCAGAATCAAGATAAAAAGTATGCTTTACTTATTAAGATTTATTTTTACTAACCAATCCTCGACAATGGAAGTAAAGGTCGAACCCACAGAGACTGTTTATTTTTATTCTTTAATTTATTAAACCTATAGAAAAACCAAGGTTTAAGTGAATTACTACTATGAGATAAATTATTTAACTATAGAGATACTAAAATTAAAACTAAGTAAATGATTATAATATTTAAAGTTGTTTTAAATATGTATGAATGGGATCTAGAGTTGCAATTCCACCACTAACCACACATCGGGGGTCTATACTTCCTACTTTAAGATCTATAATTGGATAGTTAAGATATATCATAGCTACAAGGCGGGTAGTATCAACAAGAGGATATTACTAGTTCAATCTAAGCATAACTCATCTTCGGTTGGCATGAATTGTCTACTTATAACTAGGGTGTAGTACAACCCATCTTCCTGAGGCATGAATCATAAAAGATATAAACATTGCAATCAAGCAAGCACTATTGTATGTAAATGCTATTATCAATCACAAAAATCAAGAAATATTGAGTTCAATAAATACAATGGAGAATCTAAGAAAAGAGTAAACCCAAAATATTATTGATTATTAAAATTGAAACTGATTATATATTCATAATCCTCAAACATACAATCAACTATCCAAATACATAAAACCTAAAGAAGCAAAGCACATAATTCTCCTTTCCATGGCTAGGGTTTCATTAACCCCTAGACCAGGTGTTTAGTTACATATAGTCGATGAAAACATGAAGATGAAAATGATTGTCGCCATTAGAGACCTTCAACCTAGATCTTGTCTTCTCTTGATTTCTTCTCCCAAACTGCCTCCAAAAGTTGTATAAAATGATGTGTAACCCTAGAATTGAATTAGAATGGTGTATATATAGATCTAGAGGGATTAGGAGGGTCTTTATAAACCTAATCCGACTAAAACAGCTGTATTTTACTTTCTAGATGCATTTAGGCAATTTCGTTCGCGTAGGAGTCTTTAGCACATCAAAATACGCAACTTCATTTTTTTTTACAGTAGTCGGGCGAGTGGGTCGTGCGAGCACGATGCTAGTAAATCGTGCAAACGGGCCGCACGAGTGATTGGGCTCTTTCTGCTTATTTTGCTCTGTTTTCACTCCCTTAATAGCCTGGAACTCCCGCTTTTTTCTTAAACATGAAAAAATAGAAAATGAAGTAAAAGTACAATAAAATAGGCTCTACTAAGTGCTAACAAATGTGAATTAAGGTGTGTAAATAGGAACTGTTCACTCCCGATCAATTACATCTTGTCATAACCAACCATTATCGTCTTATTATCCTAAGACTGATAACCAACATACTCTGACTAAAAAATTAGCTCAATCATTTAACTCATATAGATACACCCTCATTCTGTCCACTGCTGTTAAGAGCACATTCACAGCTCACCATATGTCATAAACTCCACATCAGTCTGTCCCCCAGCTTTTAGGAACATATTCACAACTCACCGCAGTACAGGGACACAAAGTTTCGAATAACAACATATCATTCTATTTCCATGACTTAGCGACGTCTACCAGTGATCCCAGCTCACCCATTTTAAGATTATATTATCAGCTCACCGGTTTTTAAGAGCATATCATGGATCCCCTAGCTATCTTAGGACTACTTGGTCCAGCTCACCGCCTTTTAAGAGCATATGCATAGCTTACCGACCTTTAAGAACATATCATGACCAAACGTCCACCCACATAAAGTTCCCAGAACCTAGCAAACCTATCTACATTTTGTACTAATACTGATACATGAGATCCCATTATGGCATGACTACTCTAATTGAAATAAAATAGAAAACGAACTCATAATGAATAACATAATATTTAATGTCATCATGTTGATCCATTATTCATAATCATACTATCTTTTGTATCACATTATCCCTTATTACCCCATAGTCGCATAATGAACATATGAAATGATGTCGGAATAATCGAATCCTTACTTATATAAGCAAGAGGAACAATCCATGTTCTACAACTGCCAATCGATTGGGCCAAGGGTCTAATAAATTGGGATAAAAATCATCAATCAATTGGAAAAAAATGGCAATCAATTGGATCCAAAATAATGCCAATCAATTGCATATTATGATAATTGATTGTGAGTCATCATATGCCAATCGATTGGGAAACTATCCAATCGATTGGAACCAGGCTAATAGCAATCGATTGGGAAAAAGCCCAATCGATTGGAACTTCATCTTCTCTAGTGTGAAAATGGTCCAGCAATGTAAACGTCCATGGGATGTATTTATTATGTCTAATCTTCATGGAAACTTGTAACAACATCAAATAAAGGGGACCGTAAGTTAGAACTCACCTAGTTGAGTGTGGAGGGTGTGTTTGGCTTTGGTGGCTAAGCTTTCTCTCTCCTCTCTCCTTCCTTCTTTGTCTCTGTCTCTTCCTCTGTGTCTCTATCTTTATTTCTCTTCTTTTCCTTCTTCTGTCCTTCTCCTTCATTTCTTCTTCTTCTTCTTCTTTTCTTCATAGTTGAGAGTTTGTGTATATATGTATGTATGTGTATATATATATGTATATATGTATCTATGGCCTCTTTCTCTATCAAGATCTAAAAAATAGTCCCAAGGGACAAAATGAACCCATATATATAGAGGGTGGGAGTGCCACATGTCAACATACGAAGCAAAGTTAAAAATCATGGTCTGCAGATGGCAATCAATTGGGCTCAATGGCAATCGATTGGATTCAGATATTTAAGGCAATCAATTGGTAGTCATTAGCAATCGATTGGGGTAGGATACGTCATAGATTCAGGTCGGCAGGATGGCAATCGATTGGTAAAGATGGAAATCAATTATTATTAAAAAAGTGGCAATCGATTGGGACCAAGACTTGTCCAACAGAAGGGTAAGGGGCTTACAAGTATACAGGAACAACATCAAGTCTTATTTATTAATACACACTCCAAAATACATGGTATTATATTTTACCTAGATTTTGACCCAAAAATTAGAGTGTCCCTATAACTCTGAAATATTTTTCATAAATACTAGAGGTCGATAGTTTTTTAACAGTATATCACACATAATTTTCAGACTCAAAGTTGATTTATTATAAATTTCCAAAGGCAAAAAAGACGATTAAATTGACTTTTATTGCAAATACTAAAAATATCCAAAGTGACCTGACTATGAACACATTTTTTTTATGGATAGTAGACATCAATACCTTTCCAACGGCATATCACAAGCTCAGTTCGGAGTTCGTATGCATTTTCTGTGATGTTTGGAAGAAATAGGGCCTTTTCACGAATACCAGAAGTTTCAAGGGCCGAATTGCAAATTCAGGGATAGAGGGAGGAACAGTGCCACCGCAGCATATGTCCAATGTCGGTGGGGCATTGGTCCCACTCTGACCCCATTTTTGCAATTATTTTTGTGGTTCATTTTGGAAATTGAAACCAAAATGACATAGTTTCATGTATGTAGCTTGTTTGGACCAATGGGAGAACTTTTAAAATCCTAATTCCCCCATATTGGCCTATATAAACCCCCCTTGTGCTTTGTTTTGAGGGGTAGAAGTACAAGTTTAAAAACACCTTGTTTGGATAAGGGAGAGATAGAGTTAGTAAAGAGAAGAGAAAAAGAGAGTTTAGTTACAATTTTCAATCAAAATAGTGAATTGCCAACTTGATTTTACTATTATTACTTCATATTTCAATCATCTATTACATATCCTTCATAGTTCTTGAGCATTAGAAAGTTAGAAAGTCATTTTTATGTCCAAAAGTCACCAAATATGATAGGAACACCATGTTACTAGTCCATTTACATTGATGATTTCATGCTATAGATATTGATTCTTGATTTACTTCTTATTGTTATTCTCTTCCTACCTCATTTCTTTTTTCTTTTTTTCATTTTCTTTGTTTACTTGATTTCAAGCATCATCTAGATGAAGACATGGTTCTTAGAGGGTGAATCCTTACGGGTAGTAACCCAAATGCTCAAAACCTTTTATGATGGATGATGTCCCATACGCATACACACACATACACATACACACACATTCTTGAACTTTGATGATGATTTCCTAATGAAAACCTTGATTAGAAGCTCTCTTTGTGAGTCTTTGATTTGATTCTAAGAATGATGTTTTGAATGGTTAAAACCTTGTTACCGCTAAAAAATATCTCTCAAAACCCCCATTTTGAAACCCTTCTTAAACCCCAAGCATTGATTTCAAAGAGTAAAACCTTTTTTTCTCAAAAAAAAAAGAAAAAAGAAAAAACCCCGAAACAGTGAGCAATCTGTCTTCAAAATGGCCATTTGAGTTCATTACTCAATGGATGATGATGAAACCACTTAGAACATCTTCCTAACTCATGAACATGTACTCATGATATTTGGTTTGAATATAGGAAGCCTGAAAGGACACCTGCAAGACACAAACATTCTTTCAAAACATTCTATCTTTATATCACATCAGTTTGGTTCACTTTAAGCAATTATTCCAGAAGTTTTTCCCATTGAATGTGGTCAAAACTTATTTATCCCTCAAACTTCAGTGTGTTAGGAAAATTGCTATATATTTTGGTGACTTGGAGAGTCTGTAATATATTTTTAAGATTTGTTTACATTTTAGTCGACAGTGTAATCTCTATTTATGAGTGACCTCTCTTGTTTATTTGATTTCTCCCATCTTATAACTCCTACTGCACTGTGGTTTTCTCCTATGTGTTCTAGACTTAATATGGATGGTCTCGGATGAATTTCATGAATTTAGCACAATCCTAACCCATCCTTTCCATTTTTACAATATGATGCAAACTCTCTGTCCACTATTCACAACAAACATATTTTGATTTTTAAAGCATTGATTTGACATAACCATGCATCATAATTAGTCCATGTCCCATGAATGTGTTTTTGCCATATTTGGTTTCATTGTTTCATGCTAGTCATCATCCATTCATCCATGTTTCATAATCCCATGTCACTACATCATTATACATCTTAGGCTCATTACATCTTATGCATGCAAGTTTGGGGGTTGATCATAGGGAATGAGCTTGATCATCCGTTTCATGCTCCCCTAGATCAAATCTCCATTTCTCATCTGTCTCGGAGATTGAGAGGTCCTCTTTTCCAAAAATCGCCATGCATATCATATGACATCCTAGTTTGTTAAGCATGTTTTCTTTTTCTAATTATTTTTTAAAAACTATTCATGTCTTTCCCTTTAGACTGGAGAACTTGATTATTTGTTACTAGATTAGATGACTTTTTCCTAGGTTTATTTTGCACGACTTTCACTTTACATTGTATGATATTTGACTTAATTTTTATAAATGATATTTTTGACTTTCAATTTTCCACTTCAAGATTCGTATAAAATGTAATATACTTATCATAGTTTTAATTATCAAACCAAAACTTAGTATATGATGATTCTTTGGATGCTAATTGATGCCCATTGAAAGACGGGGCGAGTAGAGGGTGCTTTAGTATCCTGGAGGCTTTTTCCACTCTCGTACCAGAACCCCTAAACTGAGTTCTTTGGTAATGAAGAATTGATACCCTTTATCCACTTGGATGAGTCTTGGTTTCCTATAGACCAAGTGTCGACTCTGTATCTGTTTTCATAAACCAGTTAAAAGTATAAGAATTTCACAACTGATTTCAAAACACATGTCTCTTTCAAGAGGATGGAACCCCCGGTGTCCATAATATCCAGGTGTTGATCTTGAAGACGACACTGATTGGTAAGTCAAAACAATCATACACACAGCTTGTGTTCATAATTGTCTCAAGATTAAGAACACGTATTTTATACAAGTTATGAGTTCCTATCAACTGTTGACAGTGATTGGGTATTAATAAGAAAGATCATGGTTTGTCAATCCATTATATGCATTAGCATATTAAGTCAGAGTCACACAATCTAGTGAATGAGATACCTCACTACAACTTATGGTAGTTAATCATGCTACAGTATAAACCTGATTAGGTATCCAATCTTGTCATCCACTGTGATTATTCTAAACATCAAAGAATAGTAATTCTTATCTCCCATGTATGCATCTCATATATACATACAAATTCCTACATTGAGGTTTAAGGGTTAAACATACAAACAGCCTTTCATCTCATAAAACATACATAATGAAATGCAAACTGATATCCATAAATATAACTATCATAATGTCTAATGCATAAAGTAATAGGTTTGAGGGTACAATCCCAACACTGAGCACATGGTATAGAATACTGATCAGAGAAAGAAGGGTTGGGATGTTGCGTGGGAGAAAAAAAAACAAAAGGGAAGGGTAGTGGAGAAAAAATGGGGCAAGGTGGGGGAAAGGGAGGCATTTTGATAGTGCCATGTGATGGCGTCTAGGGCTTATGACTAGTGGATTAACGGACATAGGGAAGGGAAAGAGAAGTAGGAAGAGCGAAGAGAGGGGTGAAGTAGTTAAATCACCGACACTGGTGGAGGACGTCGCTATAAGCGGGATGATTTTGGGAAAGGGATGAGAAAACTAGGGTTGTTGGGTAAGATAACACCGCGGGACAATCAATGGTAATGGCGGCGGCACGCAAAGGAAGTCTAGGGTTAGGAAATGGGGAGTTGCCAGTGGTTTGGCAGCAGTGCTAGTGAAGTTCAGGAGGGAAAGGTCTTGGGCTTTTTTAGTTGAATTGTCTAACTCTGATAAAGGTAGTGCAGTGGTCCCAGATAAGATATGCCTTTGCACGACTCCCTTTTGACAAAGGGATAGTGAAGATAATATACTTGTGTGGGAGGCAGATGCAGAGGAGGTAGACTCGCGCAATAATGAAAAAAAAAGAGCAGGGAGGTGGAAAGTGGTCGAGCTTATTTTGTGGTCGAGCTTATTTTGGAATAGTGCCTTGAAGGATCAAATGAAGTCATGGGTTAAAGGATATGGCGAAGAAGATTCCTAAAGTGACTAAAAGTTCAAAATTTTCCCTTTCTTTGGAGAAGGCCTGTAGCTTGCTGAAAGTTGGTAATGTATAGTATCCATCTCTGAAGGCGACTTTTAGAATTGTAATAGTTTGTTTTATCAGGAGGCAAAGGACACTTGGAAGTTAGGGAACTCCATTGGTTTATCTTTTTCAAGGGATGAAGAGGAGATTCTTGATAAGATTGCTGACATGTAATGTAGAGATTGGAAGGGTTTGAGAGAAGGCAAAATGATTGACTGCCCTATTGAAGTGGTGGTAGTTTCTTGTGTTTGGCCTTTTAGGTGGAGGCTCTAGGTGACTTGTGTAAGCATTAAATCAAATTAAAGTTCCCAAGAAACTTACCTTCAGCCATGTGGTTATAGCACGGATGATGAGAACGAACTTCTACTCGATCTCAAAACTATTTCATTATGAAAGAACCTCCACGACCTTCACACAATTTTTTGTTTACTGTATAGTGGATGATGGATTTAGGTTTCTAGCCTATCGTTCTCTATAAAATTCTATAACGATGGTTATCATAGGCCTTATTTATTTATACATAGACTGGGACCCTTACCCATGTGTTAAATGCACAACAACTTTCTACAATCAAGAAAGTTGGGGCAATCTCAAATACCACACAAATATATCCTATACAGATTGGGTTGTTTTCCCATATCTTATCACCAAGTATCTATATATGGTAATACTAATATTTATCTATATCAAAGATATTGCTAATATAATAGCATTTGTATATTACAATAAAATAAAATGTGAGCCACAAATATAGGCCTACGCCTATATTCTCCCACTTGGCACACATGATATACTTTATGACTCTTGGTGATAAGTTAACACTTAATCATGATCATGAAATAAAACAACCCACTTTATTTTAGAGACATAACACATGAATCATGGCGGTCATATCCCATTAACGGAATACTTCCTTCCTTGTAATACCATGTACCACTCTCTCTATACTGTATATGGTATGTATACTTTATGAATGACTTCCTATAAGTCATTGTGGGTCCAAAAGTCCCAACGGACTTTCATATAAAGACAAACACTTAAATGCGCAAGAAAAAAATAATGCCTTTATGTCAGATACAAAATGTCAATAAACCAAAACAAAAATATCAAGCATAAAACGAGCTAAGTAATCTCATGTGCTCTACATGTACTGAATATATCTTTATCAAGAGCCCCTTTGTCATGGGATCTGCAATCATCATATCTGAACTAGTATGCTCAGTGACAATCTCTTGCTTCTTAACTCACTCTCTAACAGCATAATACTTTATGTCCATATGCGTGTATTGGCTGCAATTTCACTAATTAATATTACAACCAAATTATCACATTATATGCTTAATGACTTGGGTATCTAAACAACACCCAGACCTTGTGATAAATTTATCTGTAACCATATAGCCTGTGAAGTAGCTTCAAAGCTTAATGTCCTTCGTTCCTTATAACTACCTTCTAAACTTAAAGATAGGTACTATATATATTGATGTTGAGTTTCTCTAAAACCCTTTAATATAAGGCTTATGAGACAAACCTAATGTTTTTTAAGATATGTCTCCATGTGATCTTTATGTCCAATGACAAAACAGATTTCACCAAAATCCTTCATTTCCAAGATTTAAGAAAATAGGTGATAAATCCTTCTGTAGCATACTTAAGTCAGTGGTTACCTAAAAAACATTATCCATATCTAAGTACTCCCACTAACTTTAAAGTGTATATACAAGTATTCACAACATCTGTTTATCAAACTTTATGAAGTCGTGAAACCTTAAATACTACTAAAGAGATCCATATAGGGATGTAATTTGCTAGCAAACCAAATGACTATCTATATGAGAACAAAATCCTAATCCCCGTGTATACGTTTCCCTTAAGATCTCATCTGCTTTAGCCTTATGTAGCTCTAAAAGAGCCAACATTGCCATGAATTTCTAAATTAGCCTTTCAATAAATCAGATAAAAGGTGATATGGTAGACGATACCTTCCTTTGAATATTGCTAAAACATCATACCAAATATTTAGAAGTTTCTTTAATGATGGCATATGAAAACTAAATGGGATCAGGGTAAACTCTAACATCAAAGTCCAACTTTATCAAGCATACAAAGAAATCAACAAAAATGCTTAAATTTATAAGATGTAGACCATATGTTAACTTCACTAAATGGTGGCTCTTGAATTGATTAACAATCTATCTTTATTCACGAGTATCGTATCTAATTTAGCATTAATAATATCAACAATTCTAGGTGTACACAAAGAGCTTACCGTATAGCCAATAGAATGTCCATTAACTGCCTTTGGGCCAAATTACTTTAGTTTGTGGATTAACAGGACACGTCTTTATGTGTAACTGAATTAAACTAGGTTCCATCATTACCTTGACTCAAACAACGCGTAAGGAATGACCTGATATGGAACTATGTTTAGGACTTACACTTGTGTCCTTAAAGGCTTATTCCACAAGGCTAAGAAAGAATCATATGTTTACTAAGTACACTCCTTTCCATTTCCAGAAGGGTATAGTTTTCACCTTTTTTGTTACCCATTTTGTGAGACATAGTATACAAAGCAATAATACCCTCTTTGGCACACGGACCCGCTCTTTGTCCTATATATGTGTCCCTACTGAAATATTTCCATCCATAGATCTTTATGGTCACTTCCTTTTTGCACACTATTAAAGGTATCCACTACCTCACAATTACCAAAGAAAAGGTAGAGATACATAAACCAAGAAGATTGTCAATGAATGAGATAAAAATATCTCTGACTATTTAGATAAAGATAGAAATGGTTCACAGATGTTATATGTATGATTCCAAGAATTTCATAGCTCCTACTTATACCTTTATTGGACTTGTTGGTCTACCATTTCTTCATGCAGATTGCATAAGTACCAAAGTGGGAAGAAATCCAAAAATCTTTTAAGACTCCATCGTTAGCCAGCCTCTTGATTCCTTTTAAGGAGATTGTCCCAATCTCCAATCCCACGGTGTAGAGCTGAACTCATCAATCATTCTACCTTAGTACCAATATCATCTTGTAAGTTTAGAAAAAATCATTTAAAGATAGAATCCAATGCTAATATAATTTAGTGACAAAGATCCCAAAATCAGTGATAGAAAAATCCTTTTGGACTTGCAAAAGCAACCCAAGATCCAAAATTGTCAATTTTTTGAAAGAAACCAAATTTCCAAAAAATATTTCAACTCAAAATATTTTTCAAAATTTGTTGGCTAGCGATCATATCCTATTGTTCTAAATGATATATGTTCACTTTCCAGTGATGTCCTTAAGTAGAAAAATGATAATATTCGCAATATGAATTGTAATTCCTGAATCAATTCACAATTTATTTAGATGAGCATTAAGCAATGTAGAATCACAACACAGTCCTAGAACTATTGCACTTCATGCCTGATAGCTAGCTTATTAAGGTGTTTGTTAATGCCTTATTAGAACTAACAAATTGCTTTTATATCCCTTATGTAGTCCTATACTCACTGTATTGTAGGATAAAATATTAAATGCTCTCACTCGTACGTGACTTGATGAACATTTGACTTAAGCAATTACATCGCTCCCACTATTTGTAGGCATTCTATACTTACATACTTACATGGAACTCACTTCTGTTGATACAGGCTGCTTTACACAGATTATCAAATTAATTGAATTTCACTCACCATAATATTAAAAGATTTTGTCTAAACATAAAACAACTACTAACTCACTTCGTTTAAGAAAATTTATCATTCAAATAAGAGACTAACAACGATAGTAACCAAGAACATACATTCAAGCAATGAAGCAATAAATTTAGTCTGATTTGACCAATGTCAAATTCAGTAGCAAGTCTAAACCTTCCTGTGAGTGGCTCTGATACAATCGTAAGCATTAAATCAAATTAAAGTGCCCAAGAAACTTACCTTCAGCCATGTGGAAATAACACGGATAATGAGAACGAACTTCTACTTGATCTCGAAACTGTTTGATTATGAAAGAACCTCCACGACCCTCACACAATTTTTTGTTTACTGTATGGTGAATGATGGATATGGGTTTCTAGTCTATCGTTCTCTATAAAATTCTGTAACAATGGCTGTCATATGCCTTATTTATTCATTGATAGACTGGATCCAGACTCGTGTGTTTAAATGCACAACAACTCCTACCATCAAAGAAGTTGGGGCAATCTCAAATACCATTCAAATATATTCAGTAGAAATTGGGTTGTTATCCCACATCTCATCACCAAGTATCTGTGTCCGATAATATTAATATTTATCTATATCAAAGATATTGCTAATATAATAGCATTTGTAAATTGCAATAAAATAAAATGTGAGCCACAAATTAGGCCTTCGCCTACAACTTGGTGTTTGGGTGGTGGCCTGTTATGGTCCATTCAGTCTGCTTTCTTTTGTATTTCTTTTGTCTAGGTAATTGGGTCGTTTTATTTTGTATGGCTTTGGGGGGTGTTTTTTGATGTTCTTCTTGCTTATCTTTTGCGGGGTGTTAGCCTCTTGGCTTGTACAGTCGGGTTTTGTTGTATGGCTTTGGTGTTAGGTGTTCGGTGTGTTGGTTAATTTGGATATGTTCAGGGTTCATCAGTGTATTCCTTTTTGGATGCTGCTGTATTTCATCCTCATTAATATATATATATATATATATATAGTGAGGATCAGGTACGGGTGTTAAGGGACGGACTTTGGAGCGGACCACTTTTAGCAACGAAAATGTCGCTTTTAGAGACGAAATTTTTCGTTGCTAAAAATCATTGTTTTAGCGACGAAATAAAAGCGACATTTTCGCCGCTAAAAGTGGTCCTTCCCAAAGTCCGTCTTTTGACACCCGCTTAAGATCCGGACTGTATATATATATATATATATTATGTTTTGCTGTTAAAAAAAAATTTAAAAAGCTGTTAGATATATACATTTTTTTTAAAAAAAAATGTATTTTGAGATGTATTATCCCTCCATTCCAAATTAAAGGTCCCTTCTTGGAATTCTAAAAAAAATGCCTTTTTTCCATTATGGTGAAATTTTGAACTTTTCATTATTATCCTTCTTTTAATTTTAAAAATTCAGTGCCACATCAAATTAAAGGTGAGATAGATTTACAGTTAATGGTTAACTTGAAAAGTATAAAGTTTTTTTTTTTATTTTTTATTTTTTATTTTTATACTTGAAAAGTATATAGTTAAATTAGTATATATATTGATTTCTCAAATTAGGACACTTAAATTGGGTTATCTCAAAATGGAATAAAATACTCTTAAATGAAGAGGAAAGAGTATATATGGTAGCATTTCTCTGTGTACATAATTTGATATTTAGATATGGATAGTTATGTGTGCAATTTTTTAGTCATTAGATGAAGTAGAGTACTTTGATAATATTAATAAGGCACAAAGGTGATGATAGCATTCCATGCCAACTATTTTGGATTGTGGGTATTGAAGTGTTTCACTATATAATACAGTTCACTTTATCAGTCAAAGTTACACTAGCTAGTAGGAGAACAAATACATCATCTAGTTCGTCATAGTCCATAGAATTATGGGTAATCTCTCTCTCTATCTGTGGGAAAAAGATGTATTATGTATTAAAGTATAAACTTGGGTGTTCCTATGTCATGCTCACACTTACCAGACCTTCTCTTAGTGTCCCCTAAACAAACATCCAGCTTAATATATATATATATATATATGCTAACAAATCCTATTTGTTTGAGAGAGAGAGAGAGAGAGAGAGAGGTGGGGAAGTGGCCACTCAACTCTTCCACTTCCATTGGATGGAATGGATGACAACTTTGCTTTGTGTGTTAAGGATAGGCAAAAGAAAACTAAAATTTAAGTTCCAAAAAACCTATCTCGAGTAAGTGGGCTTTGACAACTCACTCAAAAGTAAAGAACAAGGTGGGCCTTCCTTTTCGTCGGTCAAATACTACTATATTTAGCTTCATCTTCCAACCTTAATTTAGCGGCCAATCTAATAAAATAATCAATCTCTCTCACACACACAGAGTCACGAATATCAACCAAAAACAAATAACATACAAGTAAGTCAACCACGACCACTTGGTGTGGCGGAAGTTTAATAAGAGATGTTATAACTTTTTGTTAAGGGTTTGAAATTCCATAATATTATAGTGGTTGTGGTAAGAAATTTTTGGTCTTTTAAAGAGAAGTTTCGAAGTCCCGAAGGGTTGTGTGAATGGGTTGGATAAAAAAATTTCAAGTAGTTGGACGATCCGTATCCAGAGTTTGATGTGAGTTTGAATCCTACTGCTCACTCACCTCCTTGATTTACCTCGTATTGTGTGCCCTATTATATTCTGATAAAACGACAATAGCTACTAATCCCGAAGTAGCGGAAAACAGACTTAGGATTTATCCTCGTCATCTGACAAAAAAAAAAAAAAAAAGTCGGCTATAAAAGGGTAAAAATATAAGAAAATGAGTAATCTATGATTCACCAATTTGGGATATATATTAAAGATGGTGATAGTTGTAGTGGTGTTTGGTACAACGTCATTGTCACTGTATATGAAATATATAATTATTAAAGTATTTGAAAGTTATTCAAATGTGAAAACCATAGCATTACTTAAAAACTTTTTGAACCCTCTTCAAGCACCATGATGACTAATCAACCAATTAATCTTGGGGTAAATAGTTTGTAATTAGACTTATTTACTGCATAATTATCCTTGTTCATTCTAGTTATGTGACTGTCATGCCATGTCATTGACATGGTGTAATGTTCCAATCACACATATATATATACACACTAATTACTCAACTATTTCACAAATTTATATGGAAATAAGCAACCACATGAGTGTACGTGAATAGAGCATCACACCACTGAACCTAGAGTGGCCGTTTATCCCCCAAAACTTAGTTGACTCTTAAAAGTAGCATTATCATTTACCTTTATGCCAAGTGATGGATAATTTCCAATGTCAAAATACTATCCCTAGTGTGGCATTTATCACACAATACATTAATTATTGAGATCACTAACATCTTATCAACTTTACTTTGTGTATTTTACAATCGTTAATCATCTTTAGATGCATCAAACATGCAATTTATATTTCACTAATTAATGTCCAAAAAGTTTGTGCTGTGGTGGACATCATTTAGCTAATCTATACTTTCATTCGCAATAAACATGTAATGGGACCCCGACCCTTTTTAATTGGACGCCTTTGTCGAATAATTAAGGAAAGCCGCTAAATTTTGTTATATAGACGAACAACTATAATTAGATGACCTAATAACTGCATGTGCGTTTGGGGAATTGGAACCTCCACTGACTTGAAGTTCTCTATTTTTTAAGAGAAATTACCAAAAGAATAACAATGAAAAAGATCAAAGGAAACGCGCTTTGGTTTTTGTCTTTCACTCCTAAAATATCATGACTTGGGATTATCTTTTATTACCAAAAAATAACAAGGTGGCTGTGGTGATTGTTGAAATTTTTTTAGTTCTAATCAAACGATGAAATTTTATTTAACTTCTCATAACTTAGGATATCATTGGTAAGTGTAAATTTTTTGTATAAGTGTTCCATCTAATAAATCTCTTAAAATTGGCTCCTTATCAAAGTAACATTAGTTACCTTTGTTCTTATAGAAATCCGATAAAATGTGAGACATAGGGTATGTGTAATAACCCAAATAGGTGCTGAAAATTTTCATTTTCAATACTTATTCGTTTTCATTTTGTTTGATAATGTATGTATATGGGTTCACTACTTAATAGCAAAAAAGCTGAGGTAAACTCTAAACGTATACAGGAAAAAAAAAAAAAACCGCAGCCCTTGTTTTTGCCTTTTTTTACTGACCATACTACCCTTGTTATATCACCATCAAACTGTAATATTCCGATGCATCTCAAATCCTATACGCATAGTCGGCGTCAATGACAATGTCTCATAGCCCAAGTGACATAGGGCTAGCACTTAGTGCCCTCCTGTGTATTTAGATTCTTAAGTTCGAATCTTTCTCCTCCCATGTAATCAAATAATAATAATAATAATAATAATAATAATAATAATAATCCACGTTAGTGAACAACAAATTGAGAACAGAGGTCAGTGGAAGTACATCCAATCAGGTACGTGGTGTTAAATCCAAAATTTTGTGACATCATGGATTCAATGTTGTGCTATTCTTGTATATTTATATTGGCCTTTTAATGTTGTTTGCTGATTGTTTGAATTGTTATTTGTTGGTTCTTTTTTTTTTTTTTTTGGGTAACCGTGGGTGTCCGGACCAGGTTGCGTGCATCTCGACTAATCCCATGAGGTCATGACGTCCGGGTGAATCACCTGTGGCCACCTCCTTGAGATTCGAACTTGAGACCTCTGAGTATAATACCCAGAGGCCTTGTCATCCGGTCACAAGGGAAGTGATTTATTTGTTGGTTCTTCATTGTTTATTATATAGAAAATTGTATGATACGGAGTGTATCTTTATTTTGACACCTATTCGTGAGTCTGGATACTAAAATGTTATGGTTTATTTTAAAATATGTATCTAGGTTCTAAAGTGTGAAAACTTTGTAAACACTTGTACAGCAATTTATAATTATGTTAGAAAGACTGCAATTACTGATTTACTATTTGAGCAATACCGAAAATGAAAATGTTTTTTTTAGAGAATATTTAAAATGACGCAAGTGCCGAAGAAGCAAGTGAGCATTTAGTAAATTTGATTATTAAATGTAATATGTAAATTGTTTATATTTGATTATTAAATGTAATTTGTAAATTGTTTACTTTTTTTTTGTACCATGTTTTGTTAATATGGTGAGGACATGGTTAAATTATATTGTAGTATTTCAGATTTTAGTGCTTATTAACGAGTATTATCGAACGATCTAATTACGTTCAATACTAATATTTTAGTACTTAAAACATTATTTTCAGCACTACAAATTCAGTAACTTAAAACTTTAAGTAGAAAAATATTTAACAGTAAATTTTCAGTTTTACCAAACAGAACTCCCAAACATGTCCTAAAATCTGGTAAAAGTAAATGTGAAGCGGGGAAGTGTGGGCCGCTATGGGGGCACTTCCTGAGATTTCGGCATATTGTGAAAAGACTAAACAGTACCTGCCCCAAACCAATGGCGGCCTTTGTCGGACACAGACACGACCAATTTAATTCCCCACTTTTGGATTGTTACATTTAAATCTTTGTCTTCTCCTTCACTTGCCACGTGGTGTTCACGTGAACTTCATGTGTTTTAGAAACCTTTGATGTTGATGTACACTGGTATAAATTTTGGGTTCTCAATTAATTTCATGGCGTGGCAGGACATAAGCTAGATTAAGATTGACAAAGATTGGTTTGTTTCTCTTCAATGATTGCATGCTTTAATGGGAGTATACCATTCTTCTCCAACTCTATCTTCTTTAAAATTTAGAACTTTTATTTAGTTTTAGTTAAATATTTAATAAAAATATAAGAATTGGTCCCTAAATCCGGTCATTATTATGAATTGATCTTCTCCATACGTTGTGAATAGAAATTAATCCCTGAGTAGAAAAATAATCAATAATGAGTCATTTTTTCTAAATTGATAGAGAGTTTACAAACTATTATACCATTCTTCGTGTATATATATATATATATATAGTCAGGCTCTAAGAAGGGTTTCTGTTTTGGCCGTCGGATCGTATTTAAAAATTGTGAAATGACAATACTGCCCTTAATGAAAACATGATCTGACTGCCAAAACAGATACCCTCTCTTTAATAAAGAGAGTGCGTCCTCTTTAGAAAATTTTCGTATATATATATTTATATATTTCAAATGTGTGTATTCAAAATGATTAAAATAGGTAGTTATAGTAATGGTAATCGAAAATTTAGTAGATCGTGAATAATGTATATTTTTTTCTTAAAATCAAGGTGATTTTATTGAAAACAGAGTCATTGGTAAGAGCATTAACGCTGAACAGCCCCCAATTTAAATATGTATCTTATTTGTTTGTTTGGAATAGGGTTGTGGGCTTTTTTTTTTTATTTATTTATTTGAATCTGAGAAATATCAATCAATTTTTGTGAGAAATTCTCATCAATGTCACACCCCAACCCACCTCAAGCGGATTACGACACGTGTAACAATGGTACAAGTCCCCCCAATACACTAATTAGCAAAGAAAACATGTAAATCTTAAAAAAAAAAAAAAAATTGAATTAAACAACATAAAATTACATTATTTTGACAAAACACCCCCAAGGACAAAATTGTCATAAATAAAATATGGTCAAATTTTACATCAAAAGATAGCTTTTTGAGTTCCGGTTTCAACGCAAAAAAACGGCGCGCAAATCCGAGTTTTCTAGAAAGAGTGATGCACGTTTCCGTAAAAGTCGATGAGCAATAGATTTGCAAGCAGATCGAGCCACCCTTTAGTCCGGATCGATCCATCTTTTGTTTTTTCCCACAGAATGTCCTCCCTAAAGTCCGGATCGATCCGCCCTTTAACCCGGATCGATCCGAGTTCTATAGAATGCATTTCTGCTGCTAAAAACTCTGTTTCACAAGATACAAACTCAACCTCATTTGAAGCAAAATAAGTATTCAAACTCTTAGTTTTACCAAAACTAACATTAACATAGGAACTTGTTGAAAATAAGTTCATAACCTTAGTAAATAACTTGATTACAATCAAAACTCATTCAAAACATATAAACAACCTCTTTTGAGCCAAAACCACCCATATGAAAACATCCAAATCATTTCAAAAGTATTCCCAAATGTCTCCAAACATTAACCAAACACCATGAGAGTTTTCAAAAGCATTTCAAAACAGTTGAGAAGTTGTTTTAACACTTAAAGCACATTAATCCTTCACTAGCAATATAAACTTGCATAAAACTCCTCATTTTTTTCAATTAATATACATAAACATTTAGGCATAAGGAAAAATAAGCTAATTAACATCCATAGTTAACTAATTCCCAACTCCCCTCTCGATATACACAACTTGTGGTTTGCAAGTGCAACCCACATAACAAAACTCATAAACAACATCAACTTGGACTTGAGATATTTCACCCTCCCAAAACTCAAGTTGTTCAAACATTAGAGTTACATTTTGAAACTAAAACATCGAAGCATATGGACATAACCACATATATCTACAACTCCCAAGCCCAAACCCGACGTGCCGGTCATTTCCTTTCCTCCTCCCGTGCCGTACCTGCGGTGGTTATTCAATAACCACAGCAGAAAATATATATTCGTTTCAGCTTTCGCTTGGTGAGTAAACACTACAACAAAAATGGGCTTTAGCGACAAAGCATGGCGACGAAATTTCAATTTCTTCGCCAAAAGTATAGTAGCGACGAAATAATATTTCATCGTGAAAAGTGATGCCTTTGGCGACGAAATAACATTTCGTCGCCAAAAGTGATGCCTATAGGGATCTAAATGATTCGTCGCTAAAAGTGATGCCTATAGTGACGAAATATTCTTTCGTGCCAAAAGTGATACCTATGGCGACAAAATATTAATTCATCGCCTAAAGTGAGTTGTAATGTGATGTGTATGGCGACGAAATATTATTTCATCGTTAAAAGTGAAGCCTATGACGACAAAATATTATTTCGTCGCCAAAAGTGATACCTATGGCGACGAAATATTTTTTCGTTGCCTAAAATGATTTGTAATATGATGCTTATGGCAACGAAATATTATTTCGTCGCCAAAAGTGATACCTATGGCGACGAAATATCCTAAAGTCAGTTGTAATGTGATATCTATGGCGACGAAATTTCGTCGCCAAAAGCGATGCCTATGGCAACGAAATATTACTTCGTCGCCAACGAAATATTACTTCGTCGCCAAAAGTGATGCCTATAGCGACGAAATATTATTTCGTCGCCTAAAGTGATGTCTATGGCGACGAAATATTAATTCGACGCCTAAAGTGAGTTCTAAAGTGATGTCTATGATGATGAAATATTATTTCGTCGCCTAAAGTGATGCTTATGGCGACGAAATATTTCATAAAAAATGTGTGTAAATTTAATTATGACCATTAAAAATAAATTCATAAAAATGTGTGTAAATTTAATTTTTGGGCATGAGTGTGTAAATTTAATTAATAGGCATACGTGTAATAAAATTGAATTCATAAACATGTGTGTGGATTTAACTCATGTGGCAGTGGACCCAGTTGATTTTGATTGTTGTGATGTTAAAGTGGTTCCACAGTGATCCCACTTCAACATCATTTGGGATAAAAATTTGGGAAGCATATCATTACACTAAATAAATGTTCTAATATTATTCACCAAGTACTTGGACAAAATAGTTAATGGCTTATTATTAAAAAACTAAATCTGTAAACTCTTGTAAATTAGGGCTAAAAATTATATAACTTAAAGTTGAAATTTTTCTATTTTTTTTTGTTAAGAAAATTTTTATAAAGTTAGGGCTAAATACTGTAAATCTAAAATTTGCAAAAATTGAGTGTTGACAGTTTTCATTTTTTTTGCTAACTTTTATGACTGTTTTTCTTTTTTAACTTTTCTTTTAACTTTCTTATTAGGAAAAATAATATAATTAAAAATAAGTTTATAGTAGCCCTAAAAAAAAAACAGATTGGCTCCTTTTCTTTTCTATGTACACCATCGTTGTATCAGAAACAGAGAGAGAGAGAGAGAGAGAGAGAGAGAGAGAGAGAAGAGGCGACTGGTGCTGCACTGCCGCCCCGACCTTCGCCGACCCCACCGCAGCTGTTCACTACTGCCTTCGCCGGCCTCACCACTGCGATACACCATCGCTGTTCACTGGTATGTGAATCTCATCTTCTCTCTCTCTTTTTCTTTCTCTCTGTGTGTGCCCTAGATAAAATTTGATATGGATGGGTCTCAAATTTGGGGGTTAGCTTTTTGCTTGGGTTTTGATACATTGACTGTATTTCATTTGGGGTGTCTCTGGTGTGTTGGGTAGGATTTCTCTCGTCCCACTAACTCTCTTCATTGTGGCTCCTCACTGTTTTATTAATGAAGTCAGAATTGTTCAAAAAAAAAATTTTAATTTGTGATTCCTCACTGTTTTTGGTCTTTGTTTACTGAACCGATGTTCAAGATATAGATTGAGTTTCACTGGTATGCTAAATTTCTTTTTTTAAATTTGTGATATCATTTGTGAATTTCAATATGATTATGATAATGTTCATTGAGACTTCTAGCTCATAGTTGGATTTCTTTTCATATTTGTGCCATTGTTGGCTAAGACACATTTTGGGTTGCTTTTTGTGTTGAATGGAAAAAAAAATTAAATAAATAAATAAATAAAGGGTTAATTTTGGAGTTAATCCCCTATGTCAGGATAATGTTACCATTTAACCCACCTATGTTGGGCTAATTTTTAACACTTAACTCCTTTGGGGGGCTAATTTTGAGGATAACTGCGTATGTGGGCTAATTCAGTTAGTCTCTAATTGAATATAATCCTAATTTGCATCCTTGCTTTCTAGTAAAGGAGTTTTATCATGTTGCTTAATTAGTCTCTAGTAAAGGAGTTTTCAACAGTTACTTACATCCTTGTTTTCTTTTCTTTTCTCAATCCACTGTAGTACTCGTTTTCTTTTCTCAATCCATTATAGTAACATATTGGCTCCATCATTTTTTTCCAGCATTGTCTCTCTTTTTTTTATTATTCTCAATCCACCCTCCTCAATCTTTTGTGATCTGTTTTTTTTTTTGTTATTTTTTTTCAGTTATTGTCAATTTTATTATTATTATTATTCTCAATAGGTATAGCGACCTGTGGAGCTCCATTTCTTTTGTAGTGCCGTTTATTCTCTATTCAACCTGAGAGCAAGTTGCTCGTGTGCAATAGAAAGGTATGTATTAACCTTTATCACTCAAGAAAATATCTTTTTTTTTTCCTCGGCTCAAGGAATGTTATTAGTTACAACAAAAATATTGTCTTCTTTGATTTTCATACAAATGTATAAGCATCCCTCTAGTCTTAAACATTGGCTCGAGGGAATGTTTGGTGGACAAGACAAAATCCATTTGAATGTAAGTTTCAAACTTAGTACGAAATTGCTTAGGTTTCCGTTTGCGGGGTATTGTAGGTCATGCTTGAATTGTAAAGAAGGGCTTCCCTTTTTATGTTTCTTTGCAGTAGTGCCCTATTTTATGTTTCTTTGCAGTAGTGGCCTATTTTATGTTTCTTTGTAGTAGTGCCCTATTTTATGGTTCAAGCACTGTTTAATCAGGCATAAAATATCTGTTCAATAACATTTGATGGTACAAACCAGAAACAAGAATGCAACTAATCAACTAATTAAATTAGCAGAACAGGCAGATATGCATTCTTAAAATAAAATATATATATATATATATATTGAGGGACCAGAGTAGAGAAAGTAATATAATTGTAAGTGGAAGATATGCATTCTTAAAATGTTATTCCCAACAAATCAATAGTGCAAAACATCTATAAGTAGCTTATATTTAAGGGTTAACTATATTTTACGCCCTTGTGGTTAGGCTCATTAGCCACCCAAACAATGGTTGCGCAGCACACAGGTAGCATGCGCACAACACGCGTATGCGAGCACCCTCTCTGTGCACACTGATTTCCAGAGCACCCTCTCTGTGCATACTCCATTTTTGTCCATATGAATCTCTTGGTTTGCCTATTTTTGTTCATATGAATCAACACAAAATTTAGATTGACCTCGTAAGTGTGATCAGATATGGACAAGGGTTGGATAGCATTGACTGACACAGCAAATGGGAGATTAAGTGAGCGCTATATCAATGGGGTAAAATCATTTGTACAGTTTGCAAAAGGGGTTGCGGACCAGGAAGGCAAAATTTTGTGTCCTTGTAAGAATTGCGTGAACAATTTATGGCAAACAATTAGAGCTATGAACGATCATTTGCTCCATGTTGGGATTATGAAAACATATGTTCAATGGGTGGAGCATGGGGAACCCCGAATCTTAGCTGGTAGTGGCGGCGACCGAGGTTATGATTATAAAATGGAAGAAAATGACGTTGAGTGTATGGGTGGTATTGATACCCTGCTGGAGGATAGGATGATGGGTGAATTGACCGATACAGCCCAGAGGGAGGAGGTTCGGAACTTTGATAAACTCTTGGATGATGCCAAACGTGAGGTTTACCCGGGTTGCCAGGATTTCACTCTGTTGAAGTTTGTCATTTCTATTTTGAATGTCATAGTGATGAATAATTGGAGTAATAAGTCACTTGATATGATTCTAGAGTTTCTTGTGAAACTTTTGCCTAAAGGTAATTTGGTTCCAAGGTCAACTTATGAAGCAAAAAAGATATTGCGTGACTTGGGCATGTCATACGAGCACATCGATGCATGTAAGAACGATTGTGCTCTCTTTTGGAAGGAAAATAAAGACCTGGATAAATGTCCAAAATGTGCCGAATCCAGATATAGGCTAAATAATGGCAAGGGTAAGAAGATCCCCCATAAGGTTTTGCGTTACTTCCCGTTGACACCGAGGTTGCAGAGATTGTACATGTCTAAGAAGAGAGCCTCGGAGATGAGATGGCACAAAGCCAAATGCCTGGATGATGGGATAATAGGGCATCCTGCAGATAGTGCTGAGTGGAATGATCTAGATCTGCAGTATCCTGAGTTTGCTCGAGAGCCTCGCAATGTGAGGTTAGGGCTAGCTACTGATGGGTTTAACCCTTTCAGTAATATGAGTACCTCCTACAGTATGTGGCCTGTGATACGCATGCCATATAACCTACCACCCTGGATGTGTATGAAAGAGCCATTTTTCATGATGTCATTACTTATTCCTGGGCCCTCGCAACCAGGATAAGAGATTGATATTTATTTGAGACCCTTGGTAGACGAATTGAAGGAGTTGTGGGAAAATGGTGCATTAACTTACGATGCCTCAAGTGGTCAAACCTTCCGAATGCATGCAACTTTGTTATGGACAATACATGAGTTTCCTGCATATGGTAACGTATCTGGGTGGAGTACAAAGGGTTATCATGCTTGTCCTATTTGCAATGACGAACCATTTTTGAAATGTTTGAAAAGTAAGATTGGGTACACTAACCATCGGTGATACTTTGATGAAAACCACCCTTGGCGAAGAAGTAAGGACTTTAACAGTAAGTATGAAAGAAGGACAAGGTCCCTCGATTTACCGATTGAAAAGTTACAAGAACAGTTGAACCAGATGCCGGTTGTAACGGTTGTTAGCTTTGGCAAGAATTCAACTAACCCGAGAGTTTTAAATTGGACCAAAGTAAGCATCTTGTACGAGCTTCCGTATTGGAAAAAATGGAAGTTCAAACACAACATCGATGTGATGCATGTGGAGAAGAATATTAGTAAAAGTATTTTAGGAACCATGTTATCCATTGATATGAAGAATAATGACACATATAAGGCACGATTGGACTTGAAAGATTGGGGCATAAGGAAAGAGTTGCACCTAAAAAAATGCCCTGACGGAAACTATGTCAAGCCTCATGCAATATCTTCATTGACCCCAAATGATAGGGAGGGTTTTTGTGAATTTCTAAAATCTGTTAAGCGCCTGGATGGATATGCAGCGAACATATCAAGATCAGTGAGCACAAGAAATGGTAGATTATCGGGCCTGAAAAGCCACGATTATCATGTACTCTTATAGCGGGTTCTAGCAATTGGGATGCGCGATTTTACTGATAAGACTATTTGTACAACGCTGTTTGAGTTGGGCAACTATTTCCAGGATTTGTGCTCTAAAACACTAAGGCTAAGTGATTTGGAAAAACTAGAGGAGAGGATAGTTTTCATACTCTGCAAGCTCGAGAAGATCTTTCCTCGAGCTTTCTTCGATGTGATGGTCCATTTGGCGGTTCATTTGCCACGTGAGGCCATGCTTGGAGGACCTGTGCAATTTCGGTAGATGTACCCCCCCGAAAGGTAATTCTTTCTTCTCTAAAGTTACCATAGTTTGCAATGCCATTATGCTATTTAATAAATGGTTTTACAACTCCTTTTTTCCTAAGGTATCTCGGAACTCTAAAAGGGTATGTTACAAATCATGCTCGTCCAGAAGGTTCAATTGCGGAGGCTTATATTGTCAAGGAGTGTATTACTTTTTGTTCTATGTATTTAGATGAGATGGAAACCGTGTTTGATAGACCTGAACGAAATGAAGATCGTGGTGAACGTAGTGAGGGCATCATGGTTTTCTCAGACGTGGCCCGTCCTATTGGTTTAGTGTCACAGTCTCCTAATCTCTCACAAGAATTTATTGACAATGCTCACTGGTTCTTTCTCTTCAATAGCCCCGAGGTGGAGCCATATTTGGAGTAAGTGGTATCCTCAATTACTGATTAATAATATACCATTAGTTATTTATAACTTACTATTCATATTATTTTGAGTAGGGAACACAAGAATTTGTTACACATTCCAAATGGACACGACATTAACTAGATACAGCAACGAGAATTTCCTAAATGGTTCAGAGATCGTGTAAGACATCCACAATTTGACAATACTCCAAATACTATTAATAACTTACTATTCATTAGTTATTTATAACTTACTATTCATATTATTTTGAGTAGGGAACACAAGAATTTGTTACACATTCCAAATGGACACGACATTAACCAGATACAGCAACGAGAATTTCCTAAATGGTTCAGAGATCGTGTAAGACATTCACAACTAAGGCTAAGTGATTTGGAAAAACTAGAAGAGTGGATAGTTCTCATACTCTGTAAGCTCGAGAAGATCTTTCCTCCAGCTTTCTTCGATGTGATGGTCCATTTGGCGGTTCATTTTCCACGTGAGGCCATGCTTGGAGGACCTGTGCAATTTCGGTGGATGTACCCCCCGAAAGGTAATTCTTTCTTCTCTAAAGTTACCATAGTTTGCAATGCCATTATGCTATTTAATAAATGGTTTTACAACTCCTTTTTCCTAAGGTATCTCGGCACTCTAAAAGGGTATGTTACGAATCATGCTCGTCCAGAAGGTTCAATTGCGGAGGCTTATATTGTCAAGGAGTGTATTACTTTTTGTTCTATGTATTTAGATGAGATGGAAACCGTGTTTGATAGACCTGAACGAAATGAAGATCGTGGTGAACGTAGTGAGGGCATCATGGTTTTCTCAGACGTGGCCCGTCCTATTGGTTTAGTGTCACGGTCTCCTAATCTCTCACAAGAATTTATTGACTATGCTCACTGGTTCTTGCTCTTCAATAGCCCCGAGGTGGAGCCATATTTGGAGTAAGTGGTATCCTCAATTACGGATTAATAATATACCATTAGTTATTTATAACTTACTATTCATATTATTTTGAGTAGGGAACACAAGAATTTGTTACACATTCCAAATGGACACGACATTAACCAGATATAGCAACGAGAATTTCCTAAATGGTTCAGAGATCGTGTAAGACATCCATAATTTGGCAATACTCCAAATACTATTAATAACTTACTATTCATTAGTTATTTATAACTTACTATTCATATTATTTTGAGTAGGGAACACAAGAATTTGTTACACATTCCAAATGGACACGACATTAACCAGATACAGCAACGAGAATTTCCTAAATGGTTCAGAGATCGTGTAAGACATCCACAACTGAGGCTAAGTGATTTGGAAAAAACTAGAGGAGAGGATGGTTCTCATACTCTGCAAGCTCGAGAAGATCTTTCCTCCAGCTTTCTTCGTTGTGATGGTCCATTTGGCGGTTCATTTGCCACGTGAGGCCATGCTTGGAGGACCTGTGCAATTTCGGTAGATGTACCCCCCCGAAAGGTAATTCTTTCTTCTCTAAAGTTACCATAGTTTGCAATGCCATTATGCTATTTAATAAATGGTTTTACAACTCCTTTTTCCTAAGGTATCTCAGAACTCTAAAAGGGTATGTTACGAATCATGCTCGTCCATAAGGTTCAATTGCGGAGGCTTATATTGTCAAGGAGTGTATTACTTTTTGTTCAATGTATTTAGATGAGATGGAAACCGTGTTTGATAGACCTGAACGAAATGAAGATCGTGGTGAACGTAGTGAGGGCATCATGGTTTTCTCAGATGTGGCCCGTCCTATTGGTTTAGTGTCACGGTCTCCTAATCTCTCACAAGAATTTATTGACAATGCTCACTGGTTCTTGCTCTTCAATAGCCCCGAGGTGGAGCCATATTTGGAGTAAGTGGTATCCTCAATTACTGATTAATAATATACCATTAGTTATTTATAACTTACTATTCATATTATTTTGAGTAGGGAACACAAGAATTTGTTACACATTCCAAATGGACACGACATTAACTAGATACAGCAACGAGAATTTCCTATATGGTTCAGAGATCGTGTAAGACATCCACAATTTGGCAATACTCCAAATACTATTAAACTTGTACAAAGCAATACAACATATATAATTAACTTTTATGCTTTTCATGTGTTTGTAGATCAATACAATGAAATATGAGGGGTCCAAAGAAGTTACTGACCAACTCTGGTCATTGGCGAATCGGCCAAATGTGTTAGTGAAACTGTACTCAGGATGCATAATCAATGGTGTAAGATTCCATACTAGAGACCTTGATAACCGTCGTAAGAGCCAAAATAGTGGTGTGCATGTAGAAGGGGATCACGAGATGCAAATGCACGACTATTTTGGTCATTTGCGTAACGTTTGGGAATTTGAGTACATGCTTCAGAATAAAGTTGTTTTGTTCCAATGTGAATGGTACGACACCAGTATCACTCGTAGAAAAACAATCCAAACTGATACACATTGCATAAGCATAGATGACACTAGCCGGTGGTACAAAAATGACCCTTTTATACTACCTAGCCACGCGAAACAAGTGTTCTACCTCAACAATACCAAATTTGGTAAACCTTGGAAAGTCATGCAACGGGTGCAACACAGAGGTGTGTATGATGTACCAGAGATGGTTGATGGAGAACCTAGAGATTTGCAAGAACCTTATGATGCATTCCAACTAGATGAAACAACTGAGTTTATACCAGTTGTCTTTGATGTTAATGATGTCCAATATTGTAGGGAAGATGTTGAACCGAAGGTCATTCCAGACGTGAATATTGATATGAGTAACGATATACATTACGACAGAGATGACAAAGACGAAGACGAAGACAGAGCCGAAGCCGAAGTCGAAGATGACCGTCGTATTGATTCAGACAATGATATGGATATTGATATAGATAATGAAATCGATAACGACATGGATTATGAAATGTAGTTTTTTCTTTATATTATGGATGTGGACATATGGTCTTAATATAATTATTGCTTTGCATTCCGTTTGTTGGTATACATCTGTAGATTTTCTTTACTCTCCATTTGCATGCCTCTATATTTTTAAATTTTAATTCTGTGAAGTTACGATTCATATTTGCAAAATGCCCAAAGACGGCAAGAAATTGGTCAAACCGGGTTACTTAGCAGCAAACACTGCATATGAGAGGCTAAGAGAGAAAAATATCAATAAGAACAATGACATTTTAAAAGCCTTGGGGTGTAAGAAATTGGCAAGATCTCACTTTGGTTCGACTCGGCCAAACTGCACAAATAAGAAGGGCAAGAAAAGTATGGATGTTGTATATGACGAGGACTATATAGCGTCCGATGGTGAGGGTGATTGTGATGGTGACGATGATTCCTCTGATTCTTTAGTACACGAGGTATAATATGTTTGTTTTCTATTGGGTTTGTAACCAATGTTTAATTGCTACAATTAAAAATTTAAGCCTGCAACTTATTTATTTTTGGATGAAAGATATTGCTATATATTTATATCCATTGCATTCTGTTTCAGGTTAGTGAGATGCCGCCCAGAAAGAGGCTTGCATACTCAGAACCTTCGGTCTCATTACCGGATCAATAGAGGGATCCAATACCTGAGCGGGGTATCTTGTGTGTTGATCAGGTGAGTTTACAACATGTTGATGAGAGGGGCAACCTTCTAGATGATTCGATGGAGACTCCGTCTAGTGAGCCACAGGGCAGTAGCGTTGGTAAGATAGCAGCATAATCTAATGTGATCATTGGACAATTTAACTAAATTCGTTTGTTCAATTATGAACCAAAACAATGTTATGTGGTAACAGGATCTAGTAATAGGCGAGGTGCTACACGAGGGATAGGGGTTCAACGCAGCTTTGAAAAGGAAGGTAAGCTCCTTGTGCCAATCCCTCCCGAGTTCAGGCAGCCGGTGGGGAAGTATGCAACTGCTTTCGCCTCCGCCACTGGTATAGAGATCAGACAACATTTAGCAGATGTGGGCGTCCGTCGATGGTCTAAAGTGTCTTTCACTTCTGCGGAGCCGATAATTCAATGCCTTAATGTAGTTGCTATACCAATTTATTAGTTTATTTACTTTGTGAAATACAATTTATTTAAAATAGTTGATATATTAATTCACTTGTTTATTTACTTTGTGAAATACTATAATATGGTTGTTTCAGGATAAGTTCGAGTTACGGGGAGACCCGGTTGATGTGAATAAGGCTATGAATGCAAAGATAGCTAAGTAACTTAGCGATTGGAGCTCCAAAAATTACAAGAAATACCAAAAGTTGGTCAATGAGAAGGGTGAGCCTTTTGCTAGAAGTCACCCACCAAAGAATGTCACACTTCAGCAATGGATACAATTTATTGACAGGAAGTGGAATACTCCAGAATTTCAGGTAACATGTGTTTCTATAAGTTGAGCCTCGAGCATTAATGTACAACTTTATTATGTTACACTTAATTTTTTTTGTTATGTTATTATTCTTTAATTTTTGTAGCGCCAATCAGTAATAAACACCGCTAACCGAGCACATGTAAAGATGAATAACTCATGTGGCTCGAAATCAGTTCCAGCTAGGCTTCATAAACTGGTGTGCATTCTTTCATTTCAAAAGATCTGTTACCATTGCACTTAGTTTGTTTCTAAATTGTTAATACAAACTTTACGTCTCAGGTTGAAGATAATGAGGGTAAAGATGTTGTTTTTGAAGAGTTTTGGTGTGACTGTCACTTTAATGCCAAAAAGAATAGGTGAGCAAATCCGGAGTGCGAGAGCGAATTTGTAAGTATAATTTCTTTAATAATGACAGTAAGTTGGAGTGTTAAATATCTTTTAATATATATATATATATATGTATGTAAATTGACAGGAGAAGATTAAAAAGGCAAGGGAAGACCATCTCTCTCAACCAAATGCGACCCAACCAACACCCATAGAGCTATCTGTTAAGGCTTTTGGTACTAGATCGGGCTGCTTGAAAGGACTTGGCATTAGAGCTTCCTCCATTAAGACCATTGTTGCATCTACTCAAAAAAGTGAACATGTAAGCCATCTCGAGGAGAGGATTCTTCAATTAGAGGCTGCAAACCAGAGTAACGATGAGCAGTTGGCTGAAAAGGCTCGATTGGAGGAGGAGAAGGCTCGATTGGAGGAGGAGAAGACTAAGAAGTTGGAAGAGCATATGAGAAGTATGTTGGACTGGATGTGCAACAAAGGTTATGACGGTCCAGGGAACTCATCTAGTCTCGGTGGGAATTCTTGGTCAGTGACTATATCTAACTACTTATAATTATCCCCACCTTTATTACTTTTTTGCAAATTAACTATTTAGAGGGTGCATTATTGGTGACTACTTTCAAAGATTGGAGGTATGTGTTATATTGGTGACTACAAGCATGCGTTATACATGTAAACCCTAACGACAACGCCTGCGTGGTGGCATTTGTTATATTTTCCTTTCCATTTATGGTTATAAACCGTAACGAGTACACCTGCGTGGTGGCATTTACTATATTTTGTGTGGTTTGGTTGTAAGATAGTTTGTTTTCTTGATTGATTGAGTAGTACGCCTGTGTGGGTATGAATAAATAGACTTGTAGGAAGAAACAGAATGAATAACTGACTCCCGGGGTAGATTCCATAACTTAGGACAATTTGTAGCTTATGTTCGAGAAAAACTCAACTTATAATTACTTTATATTTCACATATTTTCTGTTCGTTCACTAACTTAAAAGATACTGATGTTTTCAATTGGTTTCATGCAGATTGGGTGTGGATATGGTGGATCGGTAGATAGGCGGGCCCATCTTGTTGCTTTTGTTATGTAGTTTAACAATTTATTATGTAGTGAACAATATTGTGGATATGGTGGATCGTTAGATAGTCGGACACATCTTGTTACTTTTGTTATGTAGTCTAACAATTTGTTATGTAGTGAACAATGTGCTAATACTTTTGTTAACCTTTAGTTTTTTTGTTGGGTACGTGAACAATTAATGGCATTAATTCTTGTTGTTTAATGAAATTACTCAGAAACATTGAGACTTTTTATGTTTATATGATTGTCTCTTTTGGTTTTGAAAATTATTGTCATAAACAGGAACGAACAGGATTATAGCATATTCAAATAATTTTATTTACTAGAATATATAATTTTAGCGACAAAATTATTTCGTCGCCATTGCATATGATGAAAATGAATTGGTGACAAAATTTTTTCGTCCCTAATACAAGCAAACCATTTTATATCTTTGGCGACAAAATTATTTCGTCGCCATTGCATACACTGAAAATGAATTGGCGACGAACTTTTTTCGTCGCTAATACAAGAAAACCATTTTATATCTTTGGCGACAAAATTATTTCGTTGCCATTGCATATGCTGAAAATGAATTGGCGACGAAAAAAATTTGTCGCCATTGCATATGATGAATTTGCGACGAGCTTTTTTCGTCGCTAATACAAGCAACCCATTTTATATCTTTGGCAACAAAATTATTTTGTCGCCATTGCATATGCTGAAAATGAATTGGCGACAAAAACAATTCATCGCCATTGCATATGATGAATTGGTGATGAAATGTTTTCGTCGCTAATGCAAAATTACTACAAAAAAATGACTCTTTTGGCGACAAAATGTGCATCAATGGCGACGAAAATTGTGATCAATAGCGACGAAATTATTTCTTCGCCATTGTTGTCTATGGCGACAAAAGATAAATTTCGTCGCCAGCGGCCTTTTGCGACAAGGCGAAGGTGACAAAATTGGCGACGAAATTTTTTTCGTCGCTAAAGCCTTTAGCGACGAAAAATGGACTTTTGGCGACGAAATCATTTTGTCACCAAAATACATTTTTGTTGTAGTGAAAACTAATCACATGTATGAGTGTATGTCATATTCAATGCACAAGTCAACAATAAACATATCATTTAGTCTCCAAAAGACTAAATATCAATTCACCGTGATGTCGCTCTTGCCTTTTCTCTTATGTGCATATAGCACCTCTAAATCACACCATCTTACATACCCTTCCACAACTGGGTTGCCACCTACACACCTTTACACAATGAAGTGGTGAGTACCCTTACACCGTTGGGTTTTTCTCGTCTCCTTATTATGGAGTAAATCCACGGTGAACCAACATAAACCCACATAATACATAACCATATAATCATCTCAATATGGCAATCCTTGCAAAATCAGGCATATTAAACTTCCAATTTATACTATCATGCTTTAACCCACATAAGTCAACATACTAACATCATAGTCAACATAATACATCATAAATTGTAACAATTAAATACAATAATACATTCAGCCCATGGATTAGAGTCACTTACCTCTTATAGATTTTACTCCAAACAAGCGAATTCTTTAACAATTCTTGCCCAAATCCTACTCCGGAGTAATTCCTACAAGTTTTCGGCAACATCTTGTCACCGATTAGAATAAGCTACCAAAATCCAACGATTCAAATGTAAAAGAAGGGTAAAGAATATCACCTCCACGAGTCCGAATACGGCTTCGGTTTGCGAATCGGACGACGAACGGTGACGGAACGGTGTGAATTGGACGTCGGCGTCTCGTGCTCGTCTTTCTCTCTCGGCATCTCTCTCTTTTTCTCTTTAAATTTTTGTAAAATTTGAGACTAACCTCCCTCTTATGACACCTACACAACACATGCAAGTGTTTTGGCAAAGTCTTGATCTTTTTTTACATTTACACCCCTGCTAGTTTCTAACTTCTTATTATGATATTCCCAAACATTCAATTAACTACACAATTATCTACATGGGTGTTTGTCTAAGTCCCGTATGGGTCCCACGCATGGTCCCAAATATTTTGTGAAGATGCTATTGTACCTACCATTTATGAATCTTTTCAATTATACCCTTAGAAGGGTACCCAAACTAGTACCAGAAACTAACACGTATAGCAATATAATATGAAAGCAACTTAAACAAGTATTCAATTAATCATATAAATGCATTTAACTTGTAAAAATACAAATTATATTATCTGGGCCCTTCATCGGGTCCCACCTCAATACCTGTCCTAACCCATTAGGGACTTTCCAACTATGTCCTTCACTGAACACTTTTCATTGGCGAGTCCAAAGTCTCCCATTAATCCACCATTTACACTAATTAATATTAATTAATACATATTATGAGATAGTTAAAACTTTTTTCCCGGGAACGGGTGTTACATAGCATGAGAATTTTGTGTTAAGGTATGGTATTGTGAGAAATTCGTTAATAAAAAAAGTGAGAAATTTCTTACTACGTCAATAGCATATTAGAAATTGTCTCAGTCAAACAGTGAGAAATTTCTCACTCTGTTGCTTCGGCAGTTTTTGTCACTTTGAACTATTTCAAATAAGATAACTGCATCAGATTTTTATGGTAATTGATTTTGGATGCTTAAATCGTGGGAATGTATTAAATATCTTTCTTTGTATATCTTTTCAGCGAAATTGACATAGAAATTGATATATATATGCGTGTGTATATAAAATATAGATATTGTTGTGTATGGTATATATAAAATATAGATATTGTTGTGTATGGTAACTGAAGATATGTGCATTAGCTATTAAGGGGATAACAATCCCTTAAAACAAGGGATTTTCCCTTTTTTACTCACCATTATCTGTTGTGTGTATGCGTGGCTAAATCAAGGAGTTAATGGATTCAAATTTGTTCTAAATTGAAAATATGATGAGTTTAATTTTAGTGAGAAATTCTCATCTTGTGTTAAGGTATAGTATTGTGAGAAATTCGTCAATAAAAAGGTGATAAATTTCCCACTTTGTCAACAGTATATTAGGAAATTTCTTAGTCAGCAGTGAGAAATTTCTCACTTTGTTCTTCGACAATTTTTCTCAATTTGAATTTTTCTCACAAATCGGCGAGAATTTTATCCACAGAATGATATGAATTGACCGTCGATTGAAATCGAGCCGTAATCTTTTACACTTTTAAACTTATAATACACTGCCGCCATATCTCTTCAACAAAAAATCCTCAAACAAACACAAAGCCCTAAATTTCAGAAACCGTGAAATAAAAATAATAAGGCCTAATATTTAACTCAAACAACAAATCTGGAAGTACAAAAAAATAGAATTTTCTTTTTTGCAAATACGAATTTTTTTAAAAAAAAAAGATAAAAAAATAAATATAAAAATAAATTGTATAGATTCCAGATGAATCTAATTGATCATAGCAGTAATCAAAGAAGCCCCTTCTTTCAGACGAAATCTCAGAGCAAACACCGCCTCTTTCAATCGACGACAAATCCAAATATGCACAGGACTTGAAGATTCACCAGGAGCAGAGGGAGAGGAAGACTGGAAAGGAATCGAACCGCCATGGAAGTCCTTCAGCGTCATGGTCAAAGATTTCTTCTTCGACATCTCTCTCTCTCTCTCTCTCTCTCTGTGAGACTTCTCTCTCTTTCTATATATATATATAGTTGTATGGGTTTTGAAATTCAAAACCCTTAATTTGGAGAGTAAATATTATGTGTGTGTATACATATATATAGATATAGATATTTCTACAAATTATTATATAGGAGTACTATTTTAGTCGTCAAATTAGGTGGGGGACTAATTCTTAAGTTGACGTATATAATGGATCTATTTTTAATAAAAGTGTCCACATTGGACTAAATACTAAGTTACTCAATATTTAAACTATAAAGTACATTTCTCAAATTCGTATTTCAAATAATGCTATCAGTTGGTCTTAGCAAAAGAATATTGTTCCCAAATTTGGTTGTCAATTGATTTAAGGGTATTTTGGTTATAAGTCCAAAATTTGAAACTTGTTTGGCCAGAGGTCGATGTTTAAAATAGTTCTATTAAAAGGTCATCTCTCTCTTTTTTTTGGTCCAAAATACCCTCAATTAAAGAGGGATATCAAGAAACACATCTCTTAAATATCTCCATATTAAATTCAAAACTTTTGTAACTCAATCTTCGTCCTCATTTTTCAAATTCGTAACTCTCCATTCATATTTCACCTTCATTGCAGGAAAAAAAAAATAATAACAGAGCATCTAAGTAAATCATAAAGTGTTCAAAATTTTGATTTTCCCAGAAAATTATTTGAGAAATTTCACAATGTGTTAAATATAATGTGTTTTCCATAAAATTATTTTAGAGCAGTCACAAAGTGTTCAAAATGCTAATTTTTTCACAAAAGTGGTTGACAAATTCCACAGAGTGTTCAAAATATTTTTCACAATGTGTTTAAAAATGTTGTATTTTCCATAAAGCTGTTTGAGAAAATTCACAAATTGTTCAAAATGCTAGTTTTCCCAAAAAAGCGACAAAGAAATTCCACACAATGTTCAAAATGTTGATTTTTTCGAATTTTTTTTTTTTGAGAAATTTCAAAAGGTATTTAAAAATGCTATATTTTCTAGAAAACCATTGTAGAAATTTTACAAAGTGTTCAAAATGCTAATTTTTTAAGAAAATTGTTTGAGAAATTTCGAAAAATACATTTTGAGATCTTCATAAACAAAGTTTTGATAAATTTAACAAACTAGTGCATTGATAAATTTGAAAAGTAGAACAAACATGGCCAAAAAAAAAACCATGCATATGTCTAGGTGTTTGGGGGTGTAGAACACACTGTAACACAAGTGTGGCTCAATATACGCAAATATGCATATTTTCTTAGAAAAGATAGAAGGCTAAACAAAATAAAAATATCAAACATACCTATGTAATGAAAATAACTGTAAATTCGTCAGTAGAGATTGAGATTTGAAGTTCTAAGTCTTGAATCTACCTACATCTCTCTATGTATTATATATCTATCAATATATATATACTGATGATGCCAAAAATTGGTTAAAGTAAATTAAAGCAATGTAAGGGGAGAGAGAGTGAGAGACTAGTTTTTTGTATGTGGTTCGACCCTGTTAATGAAGGAACCTACGTCCACGGGTGTGTTTGAGCACGTTCACTATACTATAAAAGAGTCGGGGGCCTGTGGTGAACCAACAAGTCTGGAGCTACCGTAGGCCGGCCGGGCATGTTGACGAATGCTATAGGGATGCTGGGTAGACTGAAAAGTCGGCCCCATCAATGGGGGGTGAGAGGACTCTTTTATAGATGTGAGAGACCTACTCGTACAAGGAAAAGGAAACATAATCCAATTGACATAGATTGGCATTAATTGTAGGGTTTTCCTAATTGGATTAGGAAATAGTTTACACTTTCCATTAGTCTTCTAGCTTGAGTAGAAAACTGCTCAGAATGCTCGGGATCATGCCTGTGGGCCCGGATGAGTTGTTCCTGCAGTGGGATGTGCCTGTGCGGTCTTCTCGACCTATTGGCCGGGTCCTGGATTAACTGCTTGGGAGGCATCAGGTGGACCAAACCGCTCAGAATGATGCTTGTCAGTAGTTGCAGAATAGAATCGCTCAGGCATAGGCTGATTTTGGGTGTGTCAGTTGCCCCTCATTTCCAAGGTTGGCTGGATGCTATATCGGGGCAAGTTTGAAAATCTTCCTGATACCAGTCTAAGTGCTCGGGGAAGCTGCCTTAGGGCTTCTGAGACTAGTGAGTCCTCAGGAGCTGGCTGAGAGTTGAGACTCAGCCTAGCTCGGGACCCTTAAGTACTCGGGAATTGACCGGGAGTTGAGACCCTGCCTAATTTGGAGTCTTTAAATGCTTGGGAAGTGACCGAGAGTTGAGACTCGGCCTACTTCAGAGTCTTTGAATGCTCGGTAAGTGACCGAGAGTTGACACTCGGCCTACTTCGGAGTCTTTGAATGCATTAGCTCCCAGGATGGTTATCTTCTACCCGCAAACCTTCGTCAAGGTTGTAGGCAAAAGAATTTGATCATGTTGGAAAAGCCGACCTAAAAAGTATTGCTTTAGGGTCCTTTTATGTTAACTCCCTAGGATGGTGGTCTTTCGCCCAGCCAGTCTTCGTCAAGACTATTGGGAGAAGAGCTTCACCATGTTGGTGGAGCTGACCTAGAGCATGTCGCTGTAGGGTCCTTTTTGCTCCTCTATCATGGGCCAACCTAAGAGATTTTAGTCACCTCTATCGTCGGTTTGGACCTAAGTGGTGTTAATAACTCTGAGTACTGTAGGTGCTCGGGTTGTCCAAGATTTTGACTTGGTTATCCGCGAGGCCTGTAGATACCCGGTGTGATTGCCTGTTTAGTGCACTGTGCCGTCTTGCCCCCCAAGCTTTCGCTAAGATAAGGGTCTTACAGAGGCTATGACTGCAGGTAACCGAGCTGGAACATGGTGGTTGCAGGGTCTTTTGAAACTTGCCATCATCAGCCACCTAGGGGGTTTGCCCCCATCGTCGGTTGGACCTAAGCGAAGTCGGTTCCCCGGGGGTAAATTCGAGGTCTTTTGCCAACTGCTTAACAGTGGTCTTTGGTCGACGCGAGGTTAGGCACGAGGTCTTTGGATACCTCGGGGTTAGGCCCAAGGTCTTTGGATGCCTCGAGGTTAGGTCCGAGGTCCTTGTATACCTCAGGGTTAGGCCCGAGGTCTTTGTAAAGGCTCTCTGACAATCAGTGGAGCCTCATGTGGTGATCAAGCAAGTACCACTGTAGTCGGACACATCTAGAATGATGGAGGCAGGGGGTCGGATCAAGATCGTCGGGCTCCTGATTTCTCTATGCTGGAGGCAAAGTCGGAACTGCTTGATCCTGACCGATGTGAACTGGAGGTCGGGTCAGGACTGTCGAACCCTGCCTGTTGTGAGTTAGAGGTCCGGTTGGGGCTGTCTGACCCGGACTGCTCTGAACTAGAGGTTGGGTCGGGGCCATCAGATCCAGACCATTGTGAATTGAGAGAATAGCCAGAGCTGTCGAGTTTCTTTGCGTTGCTCTTCCCAGGCTGTTCTCGCTTCCGCTTACTACTGGAAGGCTCGTCGTCCATTTGCCCGGGGTCTTTGGTTTTTAGAAATTCTTCAGTGTCGATGTATCTTCCAATCCTCTCACAGAGCTCAACCAAAGTTTTCGGTCGATTTTTGTGGAACGACGCGGCGCACTTGATGTGTTGAACTCCCGAGCAGAAGGCTATGAATGTGACTGTCTCGTTCAGATTGCTGATTTGCAGCTTCTGTTGGTTGAACCGGTCGGTGAACTCCTTGAGGGACTTATTATTCCGTTGTCTAACCGTAGTAGCCACATGCCAGGCTTTGGCCGTTCATGCATATCGGCGAACTGGTTGATGAACTGCTTGCTGTGTTACCTAAAACTACGTACCGATCGGGGTTTTAAGGAGTAGAACCATTGGGTGGTCGGGCCTTTCAAAGTGCTGGGGAAGGCCAGGCAGTACAGCTCGTCCGCTTGGGTGGCCAGGGCAATCCGAGCCCTGTAGGTCTGGATATGGTCGATCGGGCTCCCCGAGCCATTGTATGAATCCAGGCGAGACTGCTTGAATTTGCGCGGGATGGAGAATCTCGTGATCTGGCTGGAGAAAGGTGACTCTGTCTCGATATTGGCTTGATTTTGAGCATGATTTTGACCAAGCTTTTTGGCCACTCCATCAACCTGCTTCTGCAAGTCTTTGATTCGGGCTTCCACTCCTTCCCGACCGGTATCCGAGGGGTTAGCCGGGTCGGTAGAAAAGGCTTCTTCTTCATGGCGGTGTGCAGTCCTCTAGGATCGGGCTCGGCTATGACTCCAGGTAATCGTTCGCCTTGGGACAATTCAGATCTCGACCGAGTTACCTTGGACTGATTCCCGGGCCATATGACCCTGCCTTTCCTCTCGGGCAGTACGCCTACTGTTGATGTCTCTGGCATCCTCAATGCAGAACGGATAGGCTCGGGCACATTGTCTGGTCAAGATCGGTTCCCGACCGTGCGCAACGTTCCTGGGTCGTTTCCCAGCCACTAGAGGACTACTTTGCTGGGCCAGCAGGGCTTCGATCTGTTACTGAATTTAACGCTGGCCCTCCAAGAGTTGTGTAAGTGTCGCGCTGATCTGCTCAGATGTCATGGCTACCGTAGCTGGCGCCGGGGCCGACGGAACATCTCAGTTGGCCTGCTATGCAATCTTCTCGATCTTCTTCGGTGGCATGGCTATCAGCCAAGAGATTTGTTGATGAGAAGACTTGTCACTTCCCACAGACGGCGCCAAGCTGTAGACACCCCGATTTTGACCAAACGTCGAATTAAGGAGAGTATCACCTCCATATCCGATGATGACAAGGACCGAAAGATTCGAAATGTTCTAAGCTCTTCAGAAAGTTCTCCAAACGCGGTAAATTTTCACAGAATGAAACACCAGGTATTTAGGAGAATTCAGGTATAAGACATCACTTTTGGAAAAAATCTTCGAAAATAAATTTCTTTAAGAAAAAGGAGGAAAGAAAAGACCTAAAATGGGAAGTTCAACAAAAACCGGCACACGGAAGTATTTTACGGCACTCAGTGAGTGCCGAACGGCATTCGGTGAGTGCCGAACGGCAGTCACAGAATGCCGGCCCGGCATTTACTGAGTGCCGCCAATATTTTCTGACTGCCGTTTGATTTTTAAAGTCCGTATTTTGTGGTACAATACGTATATGTATGCGGATAAAAACAAAAAACTGATAAAGTAAGGTTGACAAAAATGCGGCAATCAATAATTTGGCGCGGCACTTACTGAGAGCCGCGCGGGAGTCATGGAATGTCGCCGCGGCTTTCACGCAGTGCCGCCGCGGCATCCACTGACTGCCGCAAGAGATTTTTGACTGCCGCCTTGTACAGCAGTCTGTCTATTTTCAGGAAGTACGTATTGTACCACCAAATGAGACATTTACACCTATCTTTTACTCCGAATTTACTAAAAATACTTGATAATGTTGTCTATCAAAGAAGGAGGATCTTCCTTGGGAGAGATAGACCAAAATACACAACAAAAAATTCAATACACACAAGAGATCATTACCATTACAACAACACATATTAGAGAGAGATAGAGAGTTTTGGAGAGCTTGAAGAAGAACTTGGAAGATCTTCAAAATATAGAAATTTGAGGATAGTCTTGGAGGTGACCCTCTAATCTTAATTGTGTTTCTTTCTTTTTTAGCTTCTAATCCTTAAGTCATTTAGTTTTTCTTGATTAAATTTTAGAGTTTTGTTAAGTAAACTTGGAAGTCCTTGCTTCTTAGTTCTTTGATCCTTCTTCTATTTTTTTTTGTTTATGTTTTTCTTTTGAGATTCTTGGAGATCTTCAAATATCTCTCTTAAAAACTCTTGAGTTTGATGTTTTGAATCTCATGTAAGCTTATACTTCACATGGGAGTCAAAGTTTGATCATCACTTCATAAGCAAATAGATGGATCCAAATCAACATTTATGATTTGGGTCCTCTAGCTTGATGTTTCATGGAATCCTTTCAATATTCCTTTGAGACTCATGGGTATTAGTTATATCTTCATCTCCAATGACCATCAAATGGTAGGAGAAAGTAGTTTTGAGTCCAAGGCCATCTCTATGGTTTGGATTCATTATCTTGAGATTTCAGAATCTTAATTGAGTTTTCGGGGTTTCTAATAATTTTTTCTAGGTACCTTAATGTGTTAGGAAGATTCCCTAAAAAGATCTAAGTGTTTCTCATCCTTTTGCTATTTTTAGAAAATCGTACAAGGTCTCTGGACAGAGAGTTGCAAATTCCTGAGTGATGTCTAGTGTTTTCCATATTCCTGGAGATCTAACCGTTCAAACCTTGATTTTCTTTTTGGGTTATAAACTAGACTCACAGAGACATATTATATCCAAAAAGCATTAAGATCCAACCGTTGGAAGTATGGTGTTTCTATTTTTTAAGATCTGGTCTGCTCTCTATAATTCATAAAAAACTGCTACTGTTTTTGTCTAATCTTTTTTATTTCAACTCAAGTGGTCTCCTAATGTCTTGGGACCCAAATCATACTTTGAATAATGATAATTTAGCTTAAATCTAGAGGCTAAGTGACCAAAATTAGTGAATAAATCCACGTCTTATTCTTGTTCACATTCATTCATTCATGTACATTAATGCTTATGATTAGAACTAGCTATTTGAATAAAGTTGGATTTCATGCTTGATAGATCTAAGCTAGGGAATCATGATTTATTGTTTGATATCATATTATTATGTGAAGCATGTGGACTAATCTTTGTTTTGTAGCGTATTTGAGGTATAATTTCTCATCTCTTCTCTAGTTTATTTCATTTGTTGATTTCCTTGATTTTCGACTCCATGCGCGACACCTTAGACTAGGTCTTGCCTTATGTGTTTACATGCATTAGAGACCTTTTCTTAGGTTCATTTTATATGTATGCATTACATGTTTAAATTCGCAGCTGGATCCCGAGTAAGTTTCCTAGTTCCCTATTTGCACATCATCATGCTTGCTATTTGAACTATGTGGCTTATGAATGATATTTTGTCGATTAGCAATTTTGCACCCTTTTCAACATGCTTGTGTAATGTATTATTTATATATATGTATTAGTTGAGGGCATGCTTAGATCAATAATTCGATTAAAAAGGATGATGAGTAGAGGCCTATCGCGAGATAGGATGAAAGGGGGTGTTTTAGTCCGCCGGGCTCCTTCCCCTTTCATTCCATAATCTCCGGACCCAGATTGTCTTTGGTTTCGCAAAAGATCAGTTTGCTTTCTAAATGGTTTCTTAATTTTCCTAAAAAATTAAGTGGCGACTCATTTGTTCTGAAATTTAAAGGAGTTTTAAAATAAAAGCTGTGGGTAAGAAAACTGCGATATCCACAATCTGGCGACTCTGCTGGAGATCGAACCCAGAATCTCTGGTTTTGCAGACCAGAATTCTGATTTTGGGTTCACTTGAGGATTAGACTCGAAAATATCCTTTTAATCGAATTAATTAATCTTTGTGTGCCTGTTGCATTTCACTTGCATGTCCATCCAGTCGATTGCACGGAACTATGACCTTGGAGGCTCGGGGCAACCCGGTCGGTCAAGTCACCATGGGACTGTGTGATCACCCTTGATCTCGTACCATGATTTGGTATATTAAGCATCCTATCGGATGTGTGTCAAGGGTCCCTTATTTGACCAAAACCCAACTTTTGCATAGTAGTTTCTATAGAACCTTTCAATCTTAGAAAATCAATTCTTGATTAGGATTATGTGCTAGGAAGTTTTGTATGCCCAGAGGGGATTACTTGAGATGATGACGATACTTGCTTGATGAAAGATGTATAATCTTTTAATCACCTTTTAGTAATTTTTCCTCATGTTCTGCGACATTTGGAGAACATGCCGAACCTTGATTATAAGATTATACTTCTTATATCATGTTTAGCTAAGCATCATTGACCTTGTATGTATCCAAATTCATGGAAAGTACGGTGATAATCCAGTCATGTGATCCCCCTACCCTATGAATTTCTTTTTCCAAGGTTTTCATTCACCCTTCCAAAAAAATCTTTCTTTCTCCTTTCATATTAAAGTTCCCAAACTAACCTTTGTTAAGGCGTATTTTCACTTGATCATCTTCAAAAGAAATAAATTCAAAAATCCATGAAATTATTTTGGGAAGAATGATTTTTTTATAAAAGAATGTTTAACACCCTCAAAAGCATTCTCAAGCATTGCTTTCAAAAACCTTTTTACCATCCAAAAAATGCTTTTCAAATGAATTTTGAAAATTTTTCGAGAGGGTAGTGTGATCACAATGAGAGGAGAAATTAGCGCACTTGACATGAATGATGATTTTATGTGCTTATGTGCTTATGTGTTAGGATTAGATTTTTCGTTTCTTTGTCATATAGAATAGGCACACACACACACACATGCATTGCATGCGTGTGACATATGAATCATCCATGAACATTTCACTAAGCATTTGCAAAAGAAAATGTGAAAAGTAATAAAAAAAATAAGAATTCTTTTGAATATCAATCAAAATTGGTTAAGAATGTAACATGACTGTAGGTGAGATAGCATCAAACCCAGAACAGTTTGGGCTAGCAATTCAAGCATGAGAATAGTTAGAAGAGAGAAGATAACGAAAAGGGTTATGTTGAGGTTGATTAGCTTGTGGAGCCTAACGATTCGAAGAAGGGCCAATTAACTGAGAAATTGGCCATAGGGACGGATAATGTTACCGCAAACACGGGTGGCAAACCCAAAGGTTCAAATGATGCCAGTGAGGTGATAGTGTTTGGAACTACTACTGCTGAAGTAAATGTGGATGCTCTTGGAAATTCAATAAATTAAAAATTATCTGTGACACTCCAATTGAGACCAAGTCAAGTCTGGTAGTCGATTTATGTTAGGCTGGAGTCAAATGTCAAGTCCAGTCGAGTCTTCTGGTCAGTCTATTATCAAGCTTGTTTGCAAGTCTTTGTCGAGTTTATCGAGTCGAGTGATGTAATCCTCATTCCCTACTAGTTGAATAAAATCTCATTTAGTGTGCTAAGTCATGAATGTATGGATCATTAAGCCCAAAACAAAATAAACAAAAAAAAAAAAAAAAGTCACTTTTTCAAACGATCATGGAAAATACTTTGTTAATAAATCTTCGCATTGAAAAGGATCCCCAAGTGATCAATGCAAATTTTGTACCAAAACCAAGAAGGAGTAGAGAATTGATTAGCTTTACTTTAAGAATTTAAAGATGCTCTTGCTCAATCTTGAAAAGACAAAATTGGAACTTGAAGCTTGCCCACCATCCCCTTTTCTCAAATACCCAGCCTCAAAGATGAGCCCAACCAGTCTAAAGCCATAAACTTGGTCCTTGATGGTAGCCAGACATTTTTGAACTTCTTCTTCCAAGAGAAAAGAAAAAAAAAAAAAAAAAAAAAGCTCGCTAGGATGAAAACCCGAAAGGGCGCCTAGGCAAAAGTTAGAGCACAAAAAAAGAAGAAGAAAAAAGAAAAAAAAAAAAAAAGGAGCTCGCTAGGATGAAAACCCGAAAGGGCGCCTAGGCAAAAGTTAGAGCAAAAACAAGATGCGTGTTGATTTCAAAATCCTAATCCTAGCCAGTCAAAATCATAGAGAGAATAAGAGATAGTGAGGTAGAGAAAAGAAAGGAAAAAGCAGAGAATAAATAAGATTGAGAATTCTTGAGCACTTCAAAGTACATCATTGGTACATGAATTATCCCAAGGCTTTGTGTTGTTCTCAACAAAGAAAAGAAATTGGAAATGAAAAGAGAGATTTGAACGTATCAATTAAATTTTTGTGAGAGACTCAATGGATAAGTGATAAGTGGGCCTAAAACAATGCAGAAATATCTTTGAGAAAGATAAAGAGTGATTTGGAGGACTGATATTACTTTGTGAGTATAACAGAGTATGATTAAAACACGATATATTATGAGAGTTGTAAAGATTGATTGGCTAGTGATAAGGCGAAAAGAATCAACCGCCACAAAACAAAAAAGAAAAAAAAAAGAAGGAATAAAAGAGGAAAAGAAGAAAAAAAATGAAAAAAGGGAGAAGTAGTTCATATTCCTGTTCAAAGGCTACCACAAGCAACCCATTTCAGAAAGAGCACTCATTGGACCCAAATGAAAACATGGCTTGAAAAGCCCACAAATTCTTGAAGCCTTATTCCTTCAAGACCTCCAGAATCGATGAACTACGTTTTGACCTGATTCCTACTTGGGGATACGTAGGCAGCCAGTGCGGTTCGGTCACAAACACTGTTGCACCACGTGATATTTCTCTTTCAAGCCTTAGCCGAACTACTTTGGACCTGATTCCCACTTGGGGATAAGTAGGCGAACTTTCCAAGGTTCTCGGTCTATAACCACTCCTAAACCAAAAGCATCACCCTTTGCACCTTTGGTTTCCTTCGTTCAGACTAGGGGCAAACTTGTGTTTTCCTGGAGCCATATATCTATTGCCAAACCAGGGGCAAACAAAGTTTTCCCATCAGCATTGGGTTTCCCGCTTTAGCCCACCATAATCTTGATGATTACCTCTAGGTTGCGAGTAAATGCACTGCAGGCATCCTGTACCGTCATGTTCTCGAAACCCTTGGATGAGCCTATTTGCCCTTAAGACTAGGGGCAAACTTTGTCTGCCAAAAACCTTCTATGACAGTGGCAAGATCTCAAGTAATTGAGTTTTGTTTTGAAAGATTGAAATAGAGTGCCTTTCATTCTATAAGCTAAAGCACTAATTCGAAGCATATTCTAGATGGGCAAAGAATTTGCTAAATCAAAAAGGGGAAGTTTTCAAAGTTTAGATTTATCAGCAAAGCACTACCATTCGTAAGATGATGAATAAATGAAAGGTGAGATGATACATCATTCACATTGAAAGCACGTTGATTCATAATAATACAGAATTTGAGTCAGTCGTCTTGTATAACTGGCTATGTCAGGTCTGTCCTCCCTTGATAAGTCAGTAATGATCTCAAATGTGTAGGTTTAAGATGATGAATAAAGATTTGAAAAGTCTTCATAAGCATCCCACGAGCAATGCAAGCAGGAGTTTAAAACACTATCACGACACAATGCTAAAAGTGGAAATATGAGAATGGTCCAAGACTAGGGGCAAAGGTGACTTCCCTCTTTTAACACAACCATTACGTTTCTTCCAAATGGTCTGCAAGCGCAGAAATCATGCTTTTAAGAAACTACTAAGGCAGCACAACCCCCGTCAGCTCCGTTCAAATTCTTTGAGTCCAAGGACTCCCCGTTTTTGTAAAATCAATTCTTTGAGTCCGTGGACTCCCCGTTTTTGTAAAATCAATTCTTTGAGTCCGTGGACTCCCCGTTTTTGTAAAATCAATTCTTTGAGTCCGAGGACTCCCCATTTTTGTAAAATCAATTCTTTGAGTCCGTGGACTCCCTATTTTTGTAAAATCAATTCTTTGAGTCTGTGGACTCCATTTGTATAAAAGTAAAGTTTGTTGGGTCTGTATGACTCTTTTTGTGTAAAAAGTGAATTGGTTGAGTCTGTATGACTTTGTTCGAATAAAGAAATGAAATTTCAAGTCCGCGTGACCCCGTCTTTGTGAAATATGAAATTTTGAGTCTGCGTATGAATTTTTGAGTCTACGTGAAATATGAATTCTTGAATCCACTTGGCTCCGTTAGTATGAAATATAAGCTTTGAGTTCGCATGACTCCGATTATATGAAATAATGTTTTTAGTCTGCACGACTCCTGATTTTGAAAATTGGAATTTTTGTTGAGGCGATTTGACTCCAATTTTAAGATTTGAGATTCTTGTTGAGTCAAAATTGATTCTGATTAAGAAAATTTGAAATGCTAACCCCCGATTTTGAAATAAGAAATTCTTTGAGTCCGTGTGACTCCGTGAATTTCGTTGAGTCCGAGCGACTCCGTTGATGTAAAATGCAAATTTTTCGAGTCCGAATGACTCCTTTGTTGTGGAAATGCGAGTCCATGGATCCGAATGACTCTTTTGTTTTTAAATGTGAATTTTTGAGTACTTGTGTAAGAAAATTGAATTTTTGAGTCCGCATGACTACTTTTGTCTTGTAAAATTTTTCAATCGTGACTGCCTCTGTCAGAAAATTGAAGTTTTGAGTCCATGTGACTCCCTTTGAATTTTTTAAAGTCTCCGTCACTCCTTTTGTCAGAAATTGAATTCTTGAGTCCGCATAACTCCTTGTGTAAGAAAGTTGAATTTTTGGGTCCACGTGACTCCTTTTGAATTTTGAGTCTGCGTTACTCCTTTTGTCAGAAAGTTGAATGAATTTGATTATTGAGTCCAAGTGCCTTCATTGATGTAAAATATGAGATTTAGGGAGCCTGAACCACTAGCCATAGGAACAGATCTGCAAGAAAGAGTGAGGAGAATCAATTTTTGAAAGGCTTAAGAGGAAAACATAGCAACATATGAAATGTTGTGGTGTTCAATCATGAATTTAACCAAAAGATAGGATCTTGATGACAGAAAGGAGTCAAATTGACTCCGATTGTTTTTGTGACATTAAAATCTTGATTCAAATTGACTCCTAGTTTTAGAAATTTGAAATTATGTGAGTCTGTTTAACTCTGAATTTTGACCGACTCCGAACTTTCGAAAGTTTAGGCTAAAATGGATCTAACTATCGCCAGATTTCAATGTTAAATTAAGCTGAATCTGATTGACTCCTGATTCATGGAAGTCTAACTTAGCACCTGAGCTTAGAAATTGAATTGAATTGAGTTTGATTGACTCCTAATTCTAGAAAGATTCATTTGAGTCTGATTGACTCCAGATTTTAGAGTTTTTGAATTGAATTGAGTCTGATTAGCTCTCAGTGTTGTGAAATAGAATCCGATTAGAGTCCAATTGACTCTTATTCTAGAAATTTGAAATTATTTTGAGTCAGTTTGACTCTGATTTTGGAATTAGAAATTCTTTTGAGTATGATTGACTCATGATTTGGATTGGGAATTCTTTTGAGTCTAATTGGCTCATGTCTTTGGGAATTAGAAATTCTTTTGAGTCTGGTTGACTCCCAATCTTGTGAAATAGAAATTCTTTGAGTTCGATTGACCCCCAATTTTGTAAAAATTCTTTTGTGAAATAGAAATTCTGTAAGTCCAGTTTTGTGAATTTAAATTTCTTTGAGCCCGATTGACTCCTGGTTTTTTCCGATTTTGCAAAATAGGAATTGAATCAAGTCTGATTGACTCCTAATTTAGGATTTGAATTTGAATTCGATTTGAGTCAAATTGACTCCGAACTTGGTGAAATTGAATTTATTTGAGTCTGGCTGACTCCTGATCGAAATTTGAAAAAAAATTATTATTATTATTAAGCTCGATTGACTACCAATTTTGGAAAATTGAATTAAATTGAGTCTAACTGATTCTTGATTTTGGAAATTGAAGTAGATCTGAGTCCATTGGACCCCCGACTTTAAATATTTGAAATAATTTAAGCCCACCGGACTCCCAATTTAGAAATTTGAAATAATTTGAGTCTAATGTACTAGACTCTGAATTTTTGAAAGTAAATGGAATGAAATTTGTTTGACTAAGAAGGGAATTTGTTGAGTCTAATGGACTCTCGATTTGAGAAAATCGAATTAAGTCTGAATGGCTCCGGATTTTTGTAATTGAACTGATTCAAGTCTGACTGACTCCAAATTTGGAAATTAAATTGAGTAAAGTCTGGTTGACTCCCAACTTTGGAAATAGAAATTCTTTTTTAGTTCGGCTAACTCCGGATTTTGAAATTTGAAATAATTTGAGTCTGTCGGACTCCCGTTTTGAAAATCAATTGATTTGAGTCTGTTTGACTCCCGATTTTGAAAATTGAAAAGAATTCAGAGCAAACATATCCGACAGGGCCGAAGGGCTGCGGATCATTGTGAGAAAACTTATCCGACGGGGCCGAAGGGCTGCGGATTTTTTAGAGCAAACTCACTCGACACCGGAGTATAAGGTGCGAAGCGCATCTCAGTCGATCAGATGATCTTTGAAAGACACTGGAGTATAAGGCGCGAAGCGCATCTCAGTCTTTCAGCGTGCTTCCTGACTCGACACTGGAGTATAAGGCGCGAAGCGCATCTCAGTCGATCAGATGATTCTTGGAAGACACCGGAGTATAAGGCGCGAAACGCATCTCAGTCTTTCAGCGTACTACCTGATTCAACACCGGAGTATAAGGCGCAAAGCGCATCTCAGTCGATCAGATGATTCTTGGAAGACACTAGAGTATAAGGCGCGAAGCGCATCTCAGTCTTTTAACGTGGTTCCTGATTCGACACCGGAGTATAAGGCGCGAAGCGCATCTCAGTCTTTCAGCGTGCTTCTTGATTCGACACCGGAGTATAAGGCGCGAAGCGCATCTCAGTCGATCAGATGATCTTTGAAAGACACTGGAGTATAAGGCGTGAAGCGCATCTCAGTCTTTTCAAAAAGCGTGGTTCCTGATTTGACACCAAGGTATAAGGCGCGAAGCGCCATCTAGTCGATTAGATGACTCTTGAAGAATGTCGGGGAATTAAGCATAGGAAGCGCATCTATGACGGTTGTGACTTTCCCAAAATAGAATGACATCATAATTAGAATGGCATAGGGTGCATTTTTGATACTAAGAAAGAATAATATATTGCTGAGACATTATATGGAGCACGAGATTGCTTGAGCACGTGCATCACGATAAGATAGGTGCATTCATCCGTATGACTATTTGCGCTTGTGTATGTTTAACCCCGTGCCCGAACTACATCTTGGTCTGATTCCTGATGGGATACGTAGGCAGCTCATCATGGAGCACGACCAATTAGAATTCCTCAACGCGCTCGCTTCCTTTTGCAACGCATTTTGTTTTTCCCTTTAATCCGACAGTTTGGTCAAAGGTCTGTCTTCACACAGGCTTTGACATTCACTTATGGGACGCGTTGCCCCACAAGCTCTGTCAAAGAGGGGCAAATTGTAGACACCCCGATTTTGACCAAACGTCGAATTAAGGAGAGTATCACCTCCATATCCGATGATGACAAGGACCGAAAGATTCGAAGTGTTCCAAGCTCTTCAGAAAGTTCTCCAAACGCGGTAAATTTTCACAGAATGAAATACCAGGTATTTAGGAGAATTCAGGTATAAGACATCACTTTTGGAAAAAATCTTCGAAAAAAAATTTCTTTAAGAAAAAGGAGGAAAGAAAGACCTAAAATGGGAAGTTCAACAAAAATCGGCACACAGAAGTATTTTGCGGCACTCAGTGAGTGCCGAACGGCAGTCACGGAATGCCGGCCCGACATTTACTGAGTGCCGCCGACATTTTCTGACTGCCGTTTGCTTTTAAAGTCCGTATTTTGTGGTACAATACGTATATGTATGCGGATAAAAACAAAAAACTGATCAAGTAAGGTTGACAAAAATGCGGCAATCAATAATTTGGCGCGGCACTTACTGAGAGCCGCGCGGCAGTCATGGAATGTCGCCACGGCTTTCACGGAGTGCCGCCGCGCCATCCACTGACTGCCGCAAGAGATTTGACTGCCGCCGTGTACAGCAGTCTGTCTATTTTCAAGAAGTACGGATTGTACCACCAAATGAGATATTTACACCTGTCTTTTACTCTGAATTCACTGAAAATACTTGGTAATTTTGTCTATAAAAGAAGGAGGATCTTCCTTGGCAGAGATAGACCAAAATACACAACAAAAAATACAATACACACAAGAGATCATTACTACTACAACAACACATATTAGAGAGAGATAGAGAGTTTTGGAGAGCTTGAAGAAGAACTTGGAAGATCTTCAAAATATAGAAATTTGAGGATAGTCTTGGAGGTGACCCTCTAATCTTAATTGTGTTTTCTTTCTTTTTTAGCTTCTAATCCTTAAGTCATTTAGTTTTTCTTGATTAAATTTTAGAGTTTTGTTGAGTAAACTTGGAAGTCCTTGCTTCCTAGTTCTTTGATCCTTCTTTTTTTTTTTTTTTGTTTATGTTTTTCTTTTGAGATTCTTGGAGATCTTCAAATATCTCTCTTAAAAACTCTTGAGTTTGATGTTTTGAATCTCATGTAAGCTTATACTTCACATGGGAGTCAAAGTTTGATCATCACTTCATAAGCAAATAGATGGATCCAAATCCATATTTATGATTTGGTCCTCTAGCTTGATGTTTAATGGAATCCTTTCAATATTCCTTTGAGACTCATGAGTATTAGTTATATCTTCATCTCCAATGACCATCAAATGGTAGGAGAAAGTAGTTTTGAGTCCAAGGCCATCTCTATGGTTTGGATTCATTATCTTGAGATTTCATGAAGTCTATTCATACTTCATTTGAAATCTACAAATATAAAGGTCTTTAGCCTCCAATGACCATCAAATGGTAGGAGAAAATGGTCTAGTTTAAGTCCAACTTCATGGTTTAATAGTTGGGGTTAACAAATAAAAGTTGAGTTTGACAATGAAACAGTAGGTTCATAAATCGGTTTTGATCAAAGATTTTTAGTTCAAAATCTTACCATTGGAATCAAGTGAAACCGATGGGAAAGTGTCAATAACACAATGTTTTACCACTGTAATTTTTGTTTTGATGAAATTCCATGCCTAAGATTGTTTGGTCTCATGATTTCAAAACATGCAACTCTCTGTCCGAAATTTCATAACAGCAAGTCCATTTTGAAATTCATAAATCAGAATCTTAATTGAGTTTTCAGGGTTTCTAATAATTTTTTCTAGGTACCTTAATATGTCAGGAAGATCCCATAAAAAGAGCTAAGTGTTTCTCAACCTTTTGCTATTTTTAGAAAATCGTACAAGATCTCTGGACAGAGAGTTGCAAATTCCTGAGTGATGTCTAGTATTTTCCATATTCCCGGTGATCTAACCGTTCAAACCTTGATTTTCTTTTTGGGTTATTAACTAGACTCACAGAGGCATATTATATCCAAAAAGCATTAAGATCCAACCGTTGGAAGTATGGTGTTTCCATTTTTTAAGATCTGGTCTGCTCTCTGTAATTCATAAAAAACTGCTACTGTTTTTGTCTAATCTTACTTATTTCAACTCAAGTGGTCTCCTAATGTTTTGGGACCCAAATCAAACTTTGAATAATGATAATTTAGCTTAAATCTAGAGGATAAGTGACCCAAATTAGTGAATAAATCCATGTCTTATTCTTGTTCACATTCATTCATTCATGTACATTAATGCTTATGATTAGAACTAGCTATTTGAATAAAGTTGGATTTCATGCTTGATAGATCTAAGCTAGGGAATCAGGATTTATTGTTTGATATCATATTATTATGTGAAGCATGTGGACTAATCTTTGTTTTGTAGCGCATTTGAGGTACAATTTCTCATCTCTTCTCTAGTTTATTTCATTTGTTGATTTCCTTGATTTTCGACTCCATGCGCGACACCTTAGACTAGGTCTTGCCTTATGTGTTTACATGCATTAGAGACCTTTTCTTAGGTTCATTTTATATGTATGCATTACATGTTTAAATTAGCAGCTGGATCCCGGGTAAGTTTCTTAGTTCCCTATTTGCACATCATCATGCTTGCTATTTGAACTATGTGGCTTATGAATGATATTTTGTCGATTAGCAACTTTGCACCCTTTTCAACATGCTTGTGTAATGTATTATTTATATATATGTATTAGTTGAGGGCATGCTTAGATCAATAATTCGATTAAAAAGGATGATGAGTAGAGGCCTATCGCGAGATAGGATGAAAGGGGGTGTTTTAGTCCGCCGGGCTCCTTCCCCTTTCATTCCATAATCCCCGGACCCAAATTGTCTTTGGTTTCGTAAAAGATCAGTTTGCTTTCTAAATGGTTTTTTAATTTTCTTAAAAAATTAAGTGGCGACTCATTTGTTCTGAAATTTAAAGGAATTTTAAAATAAAAGCTGTGGGTAAGAAAACTGCGATATCCACACAAGCTGATGATGCCAAAATTTGGTTAAAGTAAATTAAAGCAATGTAAGGGGAGAGAGAGTGAGAGACTGGTTTTTTGTATGTGGTTCGGCCCTGTTAATGATGGAACCTACGGCCACGGTTGTGTGTGAGCACGTTCACTATACTGTAAAAGAGCCGGAGACCTGTGGTGAACCAACAAGTCTGAAGCTACCGTAGGCCGGCTGGGCATGTTGATGAATGCTATAGGGTGCTGTGTAGACTGAAAAGTCAGCCCCTTCAATGGGGGGTGAGAGGTCTCTTTTATAGATGTAAGATACCTACTCGTACAAGGAAAAGGAAACATAATCTAATTGACATATATTGGCATTAATTGTAGGGTTTTCCTTATTGGATTAGGAAATAGTTTGCACTTTCCATTAGTCTTCTAGCTTGAGTAGGAAACTGCCCGAAATGCTCGGGATCATGCCTGTAGGCACGGATGAGCTGTTTCCCGCGGTGGGATGTGCATGTTCGGTCTTCCCGACCTGTTGGCCGGGTCATGGATGAACCGCTCAGGAGGCATCAGGTGGACCAAACCACTCAGGATGATGCTTGTCAGTAGTTGCAGAATAGAACCGCTCGAGCATGGGCTGATTTTGGGTGTGTCATATACACATGTGTGTGTGTGTGTGTGTGTGTGTATGTATATGTATGGGTGTAGGGGTATGTGTGTAGATATGAGTATTCTGGAGAAGAAAGTGATTATATATATACGGTCAGGCCCTTAAGTGAACATACCCAGTAAACATGTTTTTTTGCCTAAAAGAACCCGCAGGCTGTCCCGTTGATCCACTCGCTCCGCTGACCCGCAGGTTCTTTTAGGCTAAAAAACATGTTCACTAAGTATGTTCACTCAACCTAATTCACTTATGAGTCCCACCGTATGTATATATATATATATATATATGTATGTATATACAAGAATCTTTTGAACTAGTAATTAAATTAATTTGACTTATCAAATAAAAAGAGTGATTTAAGGGATTGATATAATATCTTGTTTTATATCACAAAAATGGTCAATCAGTTCAATAAAATCCCATTAGGCACTTGGAGGGACTTTTACCACTATTGATTGATAATTAGAGATTTTCTGGTAAAAGACTCTTGATTAATATGTTTTTTTTTACTAAGTTTATTATTTTTTTTAAAATAGTGAATTAAGTTAAATTCTTTTTTGTATAAATTATACTTGGGATAACTACTAATAAGTCATATTAACTCCATTTAATGTGTAATAGGTCAAGGCCCAAAAACCATTTAGTTATAGGTCCATTAATATTATTAAGACAATATTACCCCCAATTTATTCCAAATACATTAATATTATTAAGACAGAGAACAATCTCCCTCTTTCCAAATATATACCATGATTATAGAGTTTTCATAATTTGAAAATAATATCCATCAGACCCTATATCTTTCTCTCTCTTGCTCCTTTTCAATTTAAAACCCATCATACCATATCTCTCTCTAATTGCTACTGGATTCCATCGATCCCATTGATCACCAACAAGATCGCGCCGATCCCGTCGGGCCTGCTAGTCTTTGCCTTTTGATGCAACCCCAACGTTGTTAGAATCTCAATCTGATAAGGTTTTAAGATAAATATTGATCTCGTAATGGTGGATGATATTTCGAAGCTATGGAGTACAAGCTTGGGGACAGAGACCATCGGAGCTCCAGAGTACTGTCACTGAACTTTAGCAAGTATTTAACGGAGAGTTTCTGGTTGTAGAAGCGGTTCTCCGGCACGTTCGTCGGTCGGCGACCTTGTTACTTCAACACGGGTGTAATAGTGATGGATCTGGACAAGTGGAGGCAGTTCGGGTACATGAAACAGGTCGAGAGGTGGATGGAGATCCAAAAGAGTAGGCTGATCTACGAGATTGCAGTTTTTTGTAGTGATAAATTATACACTGCATGTAGTGATAAATGGTTTTTGGTTTGGAGGAGTAGTGGAATTTTTTTTTTTTGGTTTTTTCTTTTTTTCTTTTTTGATCAATCGTGTTTTTTTCTATTTTTTTTTCTTCAGTTTAGCCCTGTAATTTGGTCGTTCTTATGGTTGAATGTTCATGTGATGGTTGGTGTCGTTGGTTTGGATTTTTGGTTTGGTCAAATTCTAGAAAATTGGGTCCTTGCAAAAACTCATACTTTACACTCAAATTTTATACTCAGATTTCATACTCAATTTAAATCCTATACTCAAAATTGTTAGCATACTTACCATAGCAATACCCACATGATTGGTATAACAACTTTATATGGGTGTTAAAATTTATACATGAGTTGTAAATTCTACACTCAAATTTTACACATGATTGGTAAATTTTACACTAAAAAAGATTCAATCTTTCAGTGTGGCCTAACAAATTCATATGGGTGTTAATTTTTGGTTTGGTCAAATTCTGGAAAATTGGGTTGTAAAATTTTACACTATGAGAAGTTAAACACACACAATATTACAAATGGACACTGTGAGAAATTTAATGCTCACTTGTTTACAATGTACTTGTTCGAGTTGAATAGAAAAATTTAGCAACCATGTTAGGGAAAATATTAAGAAAGTGCAAAACTTCACACTCATTTGTTATTAAGATCATGAGCACTACTAGATCCACACAGTGAATGAACCATGTGCTGTGTAAGTGGGGCACAAAAAAATGTAAAAAATTCAAATAGCACAAAGTACAAGCATTTAAAGCTATGTGTGAAAAAAGTGTATGGTTCACTGTGTGGATATAGCATTTTCCTAAGATGATTTGAACTTTTTTTCACACTCATTTTGAAAATGGAAAGTAGGTCATGTTTGTATTGACTAATTTAATGTTTGCAGTGACAAAATTCACATGTGTACAGAGGATGAAAAGTCATGGAAAAACACAAATAAAGTTCAAAGCATTAACACCAATAAGACACAAATATGCAGTGAGAAATTTAACATGTTAATCACATGTGGAACCCAACAACATTGCAGCAGTGTAAAATTTAACACTAATTGTATATATTGGTAAGATAATGTTGTGTGTACTCTTATAATCATGGGATTTAATATCCAAAAACAATTGCCTAGAAATTTGAGATTTAAAAACAAAATCTATGAAATGTATATTGACTATACAACTCATCTTTTGTGTGTTGACGGATTATACGTACATACATGCATACATACATACATACATACATATATACATATATATATAGGGGTAGAACACAGAGAACCCAATATGCAACAATATTGCACTAGTGTAAGATAATGTGTGTGTACTCTATAATCATGGGATTTATTATCCAAAAATGGTTACCTAGAAATTTGGGCTTTAAATACAAAATCTATTAAATGTATACTGACTGGACAACTCATCTTTATGTGTTGACTAATTATATATACATATAGGGGTAAAAATGTCATATAAATAGACAAATTTGGGGGATTTTGTGTTGATTTGGAGATTTTGCATTGATTTGAATCTATTACTAACATGATACTTAGAGTAGACCTATTACAAAATAGTTTGATAGATAGGGATTTTCGGATACATTTCTAATTATACTTTATTTAATGTGATATACATAGAGCATGGACACAGAGGCTGCATGATACGGATACTTCGACTTGACAAAATTCTAAGAAAAAAAAAAATAGCACGTTGAATCGACAAGAAAAGTTCAGTGTAGCGTTGTGTCCGTGCGTCAGACATGACATGATTCGCGACACGTTACTTTCTTAAAAATGTTAGTGTTTCTTAGGCGATGTCCATACTTTATGTGGGTGTTTCAAATTTTTTGTGTAACTTCCAATTTAATAATGAAAATGTTGATTTACCGTTAAAAAAGAAATTACATACATAGATGTCTTTAAAATTTGAATAATATTGAAAAAGTAAATTAGAAGATGTGCACATAAGCTCATATAAGATTAGCTAAATTAGGCCATATCTACCCTGTATCTAATTTAGGGGTAAATTTTAGTAATACCCCCTCAATTATGATACTTTTTCAAATACCCCCCTAATTAACTAAAAAAATTCGACAAATTGATCCCTCAACTATTACATTTTTTCACTAACACCCCTTCGGTTTAAATTTGTCCAAAAACCAACGTTTTGTCTCATGTGAGCAATATATGAGACAAACATATTAACTACATGATTTTGTTTATCTCTTTTGAGCTGTGGAAATTTTTAGGACAAAAAATTATCATTTGTTGCACACATAATTGTGCTTTGTTGAATGTAAAATATTAGGTAATTTTGTTTAAACCATTTCAACAACTCAAAAAAGATACGCAAATATCATGCTATTAACATTTTTCGATCATACATTGGTAACAGTAACACAATACAAAAGTATTGGTTTTTTTGGACGGCAACCTATATAATTGAAGGAGTGTTAGTGAAAAAAATATGATAGTTGAGGTGGTCAATTTATTGAGTTTTGTAGTTCAGAGGGTATTTGAAAAAAAGTCATAATTGAGAAGGTGTTAGCATAATTCACCCCTTTATCGATGAAAAGAAGAGTTCGTCGCCAGTCGTACCAATTATTGACGAAATTATTGTTGGGAAAAGAAGTTATTCCCAATGAAAAAAAAATTTATTTGCCAAGAAAGAGGACGAAAATCCATTTTGAAGGTAAATGTTTTGTCGCTATCCCACTTTGTTGTAGTGTACATAACAGAGTCACTTAAGTTTGAATAAATTACACTGATCTCCCAATTTTTTTATATTTAAAATTGATGTAATCTTTTTTCAATTAGTTGATTTTGAAGTATTTGATTTATAATGTTAATTTAAGTTTCTGTATTGTTTGATTGGTCAGCAAATTTCCCAAATAAGTGTGTGCATGTATACATATATATGAATTATACATACATATATATATTTATTATTTGCATGTGTATTTCTAACATTAATTGTTTTATGAGGAAATGCCTAGACAAATTTTTTTAAATATATCTAATAATGTTGTGAAATGTGATTGAATTTTGTGCACAAATTTATATATGTTGTCACATGTTGACCAATCATATCGAAGGATATAAAATCTAACCAATTAATATGTACGGAATTAAGGTGTACTTGGTCTTGCGAATTATCAAATTTAAGAAGTAACTTGTTTTAAAATAATTGATTTTGAAGTAGTAAATTTAGAATGTTACTTTAAATTTCTATATTGTTTGACTGGTTAACAACTTTTCAAATTTGAATTTCTATATCTACTATATTATAAAAACGAATAAGTTAGCACGTCAAAAAATATAAACTTCTTCTTTTGCCGTTCACTATACCATAATTACTCATATATCTATCTATACATCGTAAGTATATATTGATTTGTGTGAGGTTAAATCTGTCATTTTGGACAAATAATTATATTCAAGTCAGTTTTTGAAATTTTATTTAATATAATAATGAAGTTTTAATCAACAATCTTGTGTCCAATTACATTTGGGTCAACAATTTTTGAGATATTTATTATTCATTTCAAAAAATTTAACAAAGCTATTTTGGTGGCTATTTAGGAATTGGTCACTAATATTTACAATTTGGTCAACTTGTTCTCTCAAATGAGGTTTCAATCAACAATTTGTGTCTAATTACATTTGGATCAATAATTTTTGGGATATTTTTTATTCACTTAAAAAAAGTCAAAAAAAAGGTGGCTATTTAGTGGTTATTTAGAAATTGATCACTAATATTTACAATTTGGTCTACTTCTTCTCTCAAATTAAGGATTCATATATTGTATATGTGTAATTGCATTTAAGTCAGCAAGTTTTGGTATATTTATTATTCACTTAAAAAAAAGTTTTTAAAAGTGGCTATTTTAGTGGCTATTTAGGAATTAGTCACTAATTTCACATTTTAGTCAACTTCTTCGCAAAAATTTAAGTTCTGATATATTTAAAATGTCAAATAAAGTGGCTATTTTAGTGGCTATTATGAATTGGTCACTAATATTTATATTTTGATCAACTTCTTCCCTCAAATTTAGGATTTATAGATTATATTCGAATATCAATTAAGGTCTACAAACACATTCATGCCCTTTTTTAGAGGAAATACCCTACTTGTGTCATATATTTTTAGTGGCGCTTTATTAGGTACCTTTACTACTCATTTATAAGATAGTCAGAATTATCAACTTCTTCCGTAAGAAGAGTTTTAGATTAAATAGTTACATTTACAATTTCTTATTTAACTGTTTTAACATCTTATTAAACACTTTTAACAACCACTTAACCACACGAAACGACACAATTAAATTTCCTGCGCAACGCGCAGGGCTCCAACTAGTATATATATATATATATATATACATATATTTGTGTGTGATGATTACTATGAGAGAGAAAGGAGAGCCAGAGTGATCACCATGCATGGCCGGCCCAAGGGAAGGCAAAAGAGTCAACCGTCCCGGGCTATTAAAGTTCACAAAATTTTGAAAGCCTCTATGAAATTTTCATAATTATATTTTTACCATGAGATTTTTTTAGTGTTTTACATTTGGACCTTCCCTAAGGCCTAATTTAGTGTCATTAACTATACATATTCATATAGATGTATATAAAACTCATGAGCAAAAGCCCCTAGAATTTAAAAAATTACACTTTTAGTGTCATAATTTTTTGGATTTTAGAAATAGGCCCCTCTAGAATTTTGAAAGACATCAGACAATATATATTTAAGTTTCACAAATAGACTCATATTAAGTAGACCCCAAAAAATGTCAATTATGTATAAGTAACTAAAAAAAATTGTCAATTATATATAAATAGACCCCTCAAAAAATTACCTCGGGGGCACTACCACCGAACTCCCGTATAAGGGCCTCCTTTTTAGTAGTTCATCCCGGGCCTCCAATACTCAGGACCGGCCTTGTCACCATGATTCGAACGAAGAAGAAAACTTGTCTTGACACTGGCGGCAAGAGATGAGATGACTGAATTTCTCTACCCTAAGCTTGGGCATTTTATGTTTTTAGTGATGAGTAATACTATAGTCATCGAATTTGTGTATTAAATTTGTGCACCGAAAAATCGTGACCATTCATTTTGATGGATCTCATACACTTTGGCATGGGGGCCACTGTTTGGTTTGTAAATTCCTCTAAGGATATATGTGGAATTATATAAGTGCGAGCGTGCCAGGCAAGTTATTGCCAATGTGTTAGTGTGAGTGTGATAAATATCCAAACTGCGCCTCACCAGGGAGATTGTGGTAATGTTCGATGCCTTAATTAAAAGGACTTCTATCATGTGAGATGAAATAAGTATAGTTTGATAAACATATAATCATAAAGGAAAAAGGAAATACAAACAATCTCGAAACAGCACCTATATATCTACTTCGAACATTAAAACTGAGCCAAATGAAAGAACTAAACTAATTAAACCAATAAAGAACAATTGAATCTAAACTAACTACTCCTAAGAATTGTATGTAAAGGAGAAAGTAAAGAAAATGTAGAAAGGCATGGACAGTAAAGCCATGGTGGCCGAAGAGTAAAATGAAAAATTACAACATAGTCATTTGAGCATTTGTTTAGTCAAGAACCCATTACAAGGAGTGTAAAACATCTATTTATAGATGAATTACATAACTAACTATTCAAATTTGAATACAATCTTTTAATAGAAGTTCCCTCCAAAATAACTTTCATTTTCATCATTACCATTGATCTTCAAGTGACCAATTTTGATGCACTTCTATGATGACAACTGTCCTGCAAGTAATTTTCAAATAACCACCAACCAATTTGAGTTGGTTTTCCATGGGACAATTATAATAATATATAATAATATAATATAATATGACTTTATATACTAATACATATAAATATAATAGTGGTCCAAACATACCCCCTGTGGCTCTTTAAGAATGAAGTTCTTAGAAAGTCGGAATAACATATTCGATCCAATTAGTAGGTTCGAAATGGACCAAATTAACAATCTAAAGTTGTTCTTCAAATTGGCTTCAAAGCCAATATAATAACATTGAACACAAAATAAACTGCTTTTATACTGGTTTGATGCTAATAAAAGTCCCGAATATACAAAACAATGCTTTAAATTGGCTTCAAAATAAATAGAATAGTTTGAACTCAAAGTAGATGGCTCTAAACTTGCTTTGAAGCCAATATAAAGGCTTCGAACAGAAAACAGTGGCTTCAAAGTTGCTTCGAAGCCAATGAAAATGATTTGAACATAAAATGATGGCTTAAAATTGTATTCGGTGTAAATAAAGGGGGTTCAAACACAAATAAAGGACTTCAATTTTGCTTCGAAGCCAAAATATAAGTCTTGAACACAATATAAACTTTTTTTTAAAATAAAAAAATTGGTTTAAAACCAATAGATTTGTCACAGCCCGGTCCCACCATAGCGGAACCGGAGCCCGTGGCACACCACCGAGGCTAAACCAATTCATTAACGTTCCCAAAAATTAGTTTGAAGAACACATGCAGCGGAATAAAACAAGTCATAACTTTAAATACCACAACAAAAAATGGCTTTAGACTAATTCGAAGCCAATATAATGCATTAAAACTTGCTTTGAAGCCTATATAAGAGTTCTCATAAATACCACCATTTGCATGATCAACCATTGGTGCATGCATTAGCAATCAAAAAAACTTTTGAATTAAACGTGAAAAACATGCTAGCAAACTTGTTAAGTAAAATCACCATCATATATAGGAGGCCTAAAACTTAAATTCATCTCTAATAAATATGGTTTTCGAACACACCAAATCAGTGAACTAAAGCAATTGGGTATGAGCCAATTGATTAAAAGGGTAGGTCAAGAAAGCATTAACCAAAATGAAGTGGCATTTCAAATCCAACTCCACCATTGATTACTCTGCTCGAACCGCTCATGCAGTTGAATCCAAATCATACCAATATTGTTCGGAAGTAAACCATAAATTGACCCAACATCAACTATATACATCACCATTTACATAGGCTATAAGAACAATGGTACGTAGGAAAAGAAACTTCAAAACCATAATGACACAGGCACTAGAAATTTACAAACTGGAAACTTGTATTTTTGGCATCTTCTCCGTGACAACAAAGGTGTCTACTGCCTGCAATGTAAGAAAGCAACACTCGAATTCCGTGAATTATAGCCTTTGCAAGCCATCTTCTGTCTCGTTCTTTATTCTTCATTTCCATATCCCCTATACCCCTGTCTTTTTTTTTCATATACAAATACTGCTGATAGAAAAACCACATGGTCATATCCCATTTTTGATGAGCACCACAAAGCCAATGTGGGTATTAACCAATTAAAGCCAAAGTATAGAGTGGCTTTACAACTTCTTAAGTTTTAACATTTTGTAAAATGTTGGACAACTCAAATTTAAGAACAAAAGTTTGTTTATGGTTCTCAACCACATTTGGTCGCAAAATGCACCCCGTGCATGTTTTCACCACAATTATTTGGTTGATTAACCAATGTGGGTAATGAGAGTGGTGGTGATTGTTTTGTTTCCACCATTAAAGGATCATGAAGAATCTTCATAATCAATTTATCTTCATCCATTGACTCATGATTTTGAAGAAGACCCTCGAGCCATTTTGTGAAATTCATTTTCTAAAATAAACAATTGGTCCTTCAGTTGTTCCAATAATGGAATAAAATCAGTAAACCATTTTTTATCACCATAATATAGTGTCGGTGGTAAAACATACAACCATTCGAAATTGTTATCACCAAAATATGGTGTTGAAGAGGGTAAAACATTCAACCCTTCAAAATGCATCTTGACACTCGAGTCCTACCGGGTGTGCCAAAAATGTTTGGTTGGTAAATTCCTCTAAGGATATACATGGAATTATATAAGTGCGAGCATGCCAGGCAAGTTACTGCCAATGTGTAAGTGTGAGTGTGATAAATATCCAAATTACACCTCACCAGGGAGATTGTGGTGATGTTCGATGCCTTAATTAAAAGGACTTCTATCATGTGAGATGAAATAAATACAGTTTGATAAACATATAATCATAAAGGAAAAAGGAAATACAAACAATCTCGAAACAGTACCTATATATCTACTTCGAACATTAAAACTGAACCAAATGAAAGAACTAAACTAATTAAACCAACAAAGAACAATTGAATCTAAACTAACTACTCCTAAGAATTGTATGTAAAGGATAAAAGTAAAGAAAATGTAGAAAGGCATGGACAGTAAAGCCATGGTGGCCGAAGAGTAAAATGAAAAATTACCACATAGTCATTTGAGCATTTGTTTCGACAAGGACCATTACAAGTAGCATAAAACATCTATTTATAGATGAATTACATAACTAACTATTCAAATTTGAATACAATCTTCAAATAGAAGCTCCCTCCAAAATAACTTTCATTTTCATCATCACCATTGATCTTCAAGTGACCACTTTTGATGCACTCCTATGATGACAAGTGTCCTGCAAGTAATTTCTAAATAACCACCAACCAATTTGAGTTGGTTTTCCATTTAACAATTATAATAATATATAATAATATAATATAATATAACTTTATATACTAATACATATAAATATAATTTGTGGTCCAAGCAGCCACAGAAATGAATGGCTATGATTTTTCGGTGCACAAATTTGATGACTATACCATTACTGTTTAGAGATATTACCTAATTTGAGTTTTTATAATAAAATAAAATTAAAGTTACTAAGTCTTTAAGGTAGGCTTAGTCTAACTCTAAGGTCCCTAAGACTTGGTCCATTTGGACTAAAGGAGTACAAGCCATAAACAAAAACCCACACAAGGACATACTCTAAAAAACTCTCTCCTAAAGTCCCTAAAATTTAACTTTCGCTCCTAATTTCCTCTAAAATTTTAAATTTTCCTCTAAATGGCAAAATTGCCTATTGAACCTAGGAGACCACTATCTCTTCTCTCTATCTCTCTCTCTCTAACTTTTTCTCTCCTCCTCCCTCCATAGTCACCACTAGGGGTGTTCAAACACCGAACCAAACCGACACACCGAACCGAACCGAACCGATCGGTTCGGTCAATTTTCATTTAATTTGTGCAGTGTAAAACCGATACCGAACTGAAATTTTACACACTCTGAACCGAACCTAACTTAATCAAACCGAAACCGATCGGTTTTGCCAAAAACTACACATAACCGAACCTTTTACACTCTTAGTCACCACCACCATCTCTCTTCTTTCTCTCTCCTCAACCCTCTATAGCCACCATCATCATGACCACCACCACCGAAGTCATCGTCGCTACTACCACCGGAGTCGTCGCCCCCACCACTATCTCTCTTCTCTCTCTATCTGTAACTTTCTCTCTCCTCCTCCCTTCATATCCACCACCATCATCTCCCTTTTCTCTCTAACTTTCTCTCTCCTCCTCCCTCCATCGCGACCACCACTACCAGAGCCATTGTTGTCGCCACCACTACCACCGCAGCTGTCGCCCCCAATCACCGGCTAAGAAACACCAACATTTCTAAGAAGGTAACGTGTCGCATGTCATATCATGTCCGACACACGGACACGATACTTCATGAACACTTTTCCTGTAGTGTCAACGTGCAATTTCTTAGAATTTTGTCGTATCGACATGCCGGTGTCATGTCGTCTCCATGTCCGAGTGTCTCTGTTCGTACTTCCTAGATCACTGGTCAAGATCATCTAAATGTCATCGCCATCGCCGGTAACTCACGATCTCAGTCGACTACCATACAAGGCGATTTCATGATCATCGCACATGCATATTACTAAGTATGCAAATTAGTTGCAAAGTTTTCAAAAATTAAGTTAAATTTAACATGAACAATGTGAAGTGAAATTTCTCTTAAGATAATACCTTCAGTGAAGTTTCACTTAAGATAATCGCACGAAATCGTGGAAGGACTCAAGTGACGTTGAAATCCTTGAAGAAAATCTTGGAATCCACCAAGAACTCACAAAGAACACTCTTTGGGAGAGAAAATAAAAATATATTTTATTGATAAAATTGAATATAAGTTGAGAATGCCTTAGAAGGCTTTACATATGCTCTATTTATAAGCTAAGAATCTTAATACTATTAGGAAACAAACGTAAATTTGTTTTTATTCTTTCCTACCTAATTAAAAGCCTTATATAACTAGGAAATCAAGTCACACCATTCCTTAAACACTCTTAACTTATATGGTAACCTATTAGGACTTGAATTTACCATTTAAACTCCTAAAACTACTCCAAAATATGAAAATAAAATTCTATCAATCTAACAAATGAAAATTACAAAATATCATAATCAAATAACTTTTTTTTTCTTTTTTTTAGCAAATTTCTTCCTATCCCAATCTTCTTCAAATTTCTCTACAACTTCCCCTACATCAGTCTCCTCCACTTGAAGAAAACTTGACCTCGAGTTATAATCTGGATATAAGGGTTCTTTCTCATGATACTCATAAATGTCTGAAACATTGAAAGTGAGTGAAATACCCATATCATCCGGTAGATCAATCACGTAGGCATTGTCATTCACTTTAGCAATGATCTTGTAAGGTCCATACTTCTTCTGCTTTAATTTGCTATAACTTCCCACGGGCACTCTCGCCTTGCGTAAAAATATCACTACTTTATCTCCTTCTTTGAACAATTTTTGCCGCTTGTGCTTGTCTGCCACTTCCTTATACTTTCTAGTCACTTGCTCAAGCTTTTGCATCACCTCTTCACGAACCGTTTGCACTTGCTCGGCCATGTGTTCTGCCGCTATACTTACTCTCGGGACCTTAGGCAATTTCAACAAATCAACCATGTAGTTTGGCGGTGTGATATAAACAATAGAAAAAGGTGTCTGTCCAATAGCACAATTAACAGCACTGTTATACGTAAACTCTGATTGAGGTAGTGCATGATCCCACTATTTTGGCCTTGTCCCACAAATGCTCTAACTCAGATTCCCCAATGTTCGGTTAGTCACTTCCGTTTGTCCATCAATTTGGGAATGAGCTGTCGTACTCCGATTTAAGGCGGTGTCAAACATACGCCATACGGTAACCCAAAAGTGATGCAAGAACTTTGTATCGCAATTGGATGTAATGAATTGAAGAACCCCTACAAGCACACAATCTCTTGAAAGAACAACCGTGCAATGTGGGACGCATCAGACGTCTTTCAACATGGAATGAAATGTGCCATCTTAGAAAATCTGGCAACCACAATAAATATGGAATCCACACCTCATTGTGTACGCAGTAGAACCAAAATAAAATCCATAGACAAATCCTCCCAAGAATCATCGGGAATCGGTAATGGAGTATAAAGACCAGTGTTTTGAGACTGTCCTTTTGATGTTTGGCAAATATAACACATTCGCACGAAGTTATCGACATCCTTCTTCAATTGTGGTAAAAAAGAATAGTGATAGTCTTGTCCCCAAATGTCCACTTAATGCACCACCATGCAAATCACGTATAAGTTTCTCACGTAGTGATGATTTAGGAATGCAAAGATAATTGCGTCGGAACAAGAACCCTTCATTGATGTGGAAATCACATTCCGTTTGCGACTCCTTACACTTGGCCCATATTTTCTTGAAACCTTCATCTTCTTCATAACGTTCCTTCAAACAATCAAATCCCACGATCTCTTGAGCTAAAGTGATAAGCAAGGTGGCTCGCGACTCAATGCATTTGCTACTTTGTTAGTTTGCACCGGATTTGTGTTTGATAATAAACAAAAACTTTTGAAGGAATGTAGACCCTCGAATATGCATCTTGTCAAGGTGCTTTTGACTATTGATAAACTTCAAGGCTTGGTGATCCGTGTACAAGACAAACTCTCACTGCACAAGATAGTGTTCCCATTGCTTCAAGGCTCGAACTATGGCATAGAACTCTTGATCATATGTACTCCACTTTTGTAGGGCCTCGCTAAGCTTTTCACTGAAAAATGGCATGGGGCACTTTTCTTGTGAGAGGACCACTCCAATGCCAACTCCACAAGCATCGCACTCTACCTCGAAAACATTATCGAAACAAGGTAGAGCTAGGACTCGGGCGGTGCATAATTTCTCTTTAATCAAGGCGAAGCTCTGAGTAGCCTCCTCACCCTACTTAAACTTTCCTTTCTTGAGACACTCCATAATAGGTGCCGTGATAGCACTAAAGTTGCGAATGAACCTCTGGTAAAAGGTTGCTAAGCCATGAAAACTACGAACTTCAGTGACTGTCTTTAGTGTTGGCCATTCACAAATGGCACGAACTTTATCCTCATCAACATGTATATCCTCTGCACTAACAATATAACCCAAAAGCAAGAGTCTATTAGTCAAGAAAGTACACTTCTTAAGATTTACGTACAATTGATTTTCACGAAGAACCATCAAGACTTGTCAAGTGCTCTCCTTCGGTCTTACTATAGATGAGGATATCATCAAAATACACCACGGAAAACTTTCCCACAGAAGGCCTCAAAGTTTGGTTCATAACTCCCATAAACGTGCTAGGAGCGATAGATAACCCAAAAGGCATCACCAACCGCTCAAACAGTCCATCCTTCATCTTGAACGCCGTCTTTCACTCATCTCCGGGGCAAAAACGAATTTGATGATAACCACTTCGAAGATCAATCTTTAAAAATAAGTTGGAACCACTAAGTATATCCAACATGTCTTCTAAGCGTGGAATGGGGAGCCGGTACTTGATTGTAATCTTTTTGATGGCGCGACTATCTACACACATCCTCCAACTTCCATCTTTCTTAGGTGTCAACAACGTCGGTACGGTACATGGGCTCCTGCTCTCTCAAATAAAACCCTTATGTAGTAACTCCTCCACCTTTGCTTCAAAAACCTCATTCTTCTTCAAACTCATCCTATAGTGTGGAAGATTCAGAATACTAGATCCGGGTATGAGGTCAATGTGATGTTGAATATCCCTTATGGGTGGCAATTCATCTGGTAGATCCTTAGACACCAACTCACTGAACTCCTCCAACAAGGCTTGTACTTTGTCAGGCACTATAGTGGTTGTAGTAGTGCTGGGATCGGGAACAAGCACTCTCTCTACCATGATATGAATTTCTTGTGCGTCTTTTACTTCTATCATGAAATTGAGCTCTGAACTAACCATAATAAGAAAGGACTTCCTCTCCACTTTAGGAACATTGTTAGTAATAGAGGTTGACTTCATAGGTGACATGGCAATTTTATGGATTCCCCAATTGAACATGTAGACATTATCTCTACCTTTATACGTGATATCTACATCAAATTGCCACGGCCTTCCCAACAATATATGACTAGCATCCATATCAACAACATCACAAATAATTGTATCCCTATAGTGTTTACCTATAGAGATAGGAACATAAAATATCTCAATTACTTTGACCGTCGGCCCTTTCTTGATCCCACCAATGTTATAAGGTGATGGGTGCACCTCTGTTGGTAGCTTCAAGTGATCCACTAATTTTCTTGACACAAAATTCTCACAACTACTCGGATCCAGAATCAAGTTACATACCTTCCGATCAATGGAACATTGTGAGCGAAAGATGTAGTGTCGTTCGCCCTACACGTCTTGTTTAGGAGTGAACAAGACTTTTTGTACCACACATGCCACTCGTTCACCATCTTCTTCTGCTAATTCAGCTCCATTATACGGATCCTTTTCTTCCACGTATTCCTCTTCTTCTTATTCTTCTCCAACAACCCCCTCATTCTCTACTAGATTCACGCCTCTCCTTTCGCGGTCTCATTCGGGACAATTATTGGATGTATGACCCTGCTCTTGACAATGATAGCAAATTATGGGTTTTGGTCGAGTACAAGGATTTGGTTATTCGAAACAGGTCTCTTTGTTGCACTACTGGCACTTTTACTTTGGTTCTTTTGGTGTGCGGGTTGCTTCGGAGAGAGATCGGATGCCGATATTGTTGCTTGCACTCCCTTTCCTTTATCAAGCGGAAGATGACGACTCTCTAAAATTCTTACGAATAGGTGCTGCATAAGTCGGTCTTCTTTCGGTCATCTCGGCTTTCACGGCCATGTTATGTGCCTTTCCAACGGTCCATAAAACTTGTAAAGAAAGCCTTCGAATAGAAGTCTTCAACCCATTTACATACCTAGCCACTCGTTGGATTTCCGTCTCCGCAATATTGTTTCGATCCGATAAGCGATTGAATTCATTGAGATATTCAAATACTGTACGGTTACCTTGAATACAATTTTGATACTGTTGGAACAAATATTGTTCATAATATGGTGGTAAAAATCTATCCCTCATCAATTGTCGCATACGATGCCAAGTTCGAATAGGTTGTTTGCCCTGCCTTTATCGGGTCCGTTCTAGCTGATCCCACCAAACTGCAGCTCAGCCTTTAAGCCTGAAAGCAACAAGTCTTACCACTTTATCTTCTAGAACTTCTATCATCTTAACAAATCATTTAATTTCTAAAAGCCAATCAAGGAAATATTCGATGTGTAAATTTCCATTAAAACTGGAAATATCAGTTTTAATACGGTAATCATCATATTCTCTCTTTTGTCTTTTTGCCGGTCTATGAGGAATATAGACTGCTTCTTCTTTTTCTGAATCAGATCCAGCATCATAGGTTGGTTGTTTTCGATGACGTTCTTCAAGAATAGGCCTACGAACAAGTCTACCCATTGATTCATCAATAGGTCGACCACAGGCAAATCCCTCAGCGCGGTTCCTATTAACGGTTGGATCTCTGTCGGTGTTGAGTGAGAGGGTAAGGTTATGCAGTGCTTCTTGAATCGCGTTCATCTGCTCCCCATGTCGCTCAATTGTAGTCCACAGTGTTAGAAAATTGAGGTGTGAATGAGGAGACAACGTTTTAACGGCGTTGTCCTGAAGTGCCGGGAATTAACGGCGTTAATTCAAAAGCGTCGGGAATTTCTTAGCTTCAGTTTTGAGAAAGTTTCAGAGGGGCTTTCGACTGGTCGACCGGGTCAACTCGACCGGTCAAGAGGGCCTAGAACTGAAAAGTTGTGACTTTTCATGTTTCAACTTTGAATTTGAACGATGTATATCTGTTCTATTGGTTTCTAAACGTGCATTTGCATACATAGATATGTTCTAAGGGTGTTGGGACACAACCGTTTGTGTAGAGACATGTATCTTACCCTATAGACACCTCTACATATACATGCATGTTAGTTAGTTTATAAATATAGTTCATGAAGTTTATGTCAAGATTATGTCTCTTTTTCTACCTAATTTTTGAGTCTTTTGAGAGCAATTTATATACACAAATTCTGCAGAAGTTAATAGAGATTATTGCCTCCATTAACTTAGATCGTAGTATTCTCAAGATAAAGACATCATAGTCCACTTACAACCGTGTGTGGGACGTAACTTTATTTTCAGATAGCATATTTAATATGTGCTCGATTTTTGAAGTTCTTTTTTTCTGTATTTCATTGTTTCTAATCCATTTTTCGAGTACCCCAAAACCAACAATCGAAAACAAAGTTAAATATACTTGAAAGATGGCCAAAGAAACATCAACTACAGTAGCAACCATTGTCAAGAACACCCATGCCGAGAAGCCTGAAAAGTTTAAGGGGGAAGACTTCAAAAGATGGCAAATGAAGATGCTATTTTATCTCACTACTCTCAACCTCACACACATTCTATGTGAGGCAAAATCGGTGATTCCTACAAAAAATGCCACCAAAGAACAAGAAGCCACTTTGGAAGCATGGAATCACTCTGATTTCTTATGCCGCAATTATATCTTAAATGGGCTGGAGGATATTCTCTATAATGTTTATTCTATCTTTGAAAGTGCAAAGGAACTTTGGGAGTCTCTAGACAAAAAAGTACAAAACGGAAGATGCGGGGACTAAGAAGTTCATTATAGGAAGGTTTCTAGACTTCAAAATGGTGGATTCTATTCCGGTGGTTAAGCAATTGGAAGAGATATAAGTCATCATCAACCAAATTCATGTGGAAGGAATGGCTATTAGTGAACCATTCCAAGTTGCATCAATCATTGAGAAGTTACCACCGTTGTGAAAGGAATTCAAGAGCTATCTAAAACACAAGTGCAAGGAATTGTCAATGGAAGATTTGGTAGTGCGATTAAGAATAGAGGAAGACAACCGGAAAGGAGATAAGAGTGGGATGCAAGGATCTATCGAGCCTAAGGCAAATCTTGTTGAAGGTGAGTCTTCAAAGGTTAAAAATAAAAGTAATACTAAGGGAGCAAAAAAGAAGTCTACATACAATAATTCCAAGGACCACAAATCCAAGAAAATCAAAGGGAATTGATGGGTTTGTGGGATACCTAGGCATTACGCAAGCGATTGTCGAAATAAGAAGGGATTTAATAGAGGGAACAAAAAGCCTAACCAAGCAAACATGATCGAGATCGACGATCTTGCGGCAGTAGTCATGGAAACTTGTGTTGTGACCGACTCAAAGAGTTGGTGGATAGACACCGGCGCCACTAAGCACATTTGTGGAGATCAAAACATGTTTTCTACCTACACAAAGGTGGAAGGTGGTGAGAGGCTTTATATGGGAAATGTCGCGGCTGCAACCGTTGAAGGCAAAGGGAATGTATTAATGAAGTTCACATCCGGCAAAGAGATGACTCTCTTAGATGTGCTACATGTACCCGAAAATCAAAAGAATTTGATGTCGGGTCCTATGCTTAGCAAGAAAGGATTCAAACTAGTCTTCGAATCTGATAAATTTGTATTAACTAAGGGTGGAATGTATGTAGGGACGGGCTATATGTGTGATGGGCTCTTCAAAGTCAATTGTACTCCTAAAATTAATATTAATGACAATGAAATAAGTTCTTCTTATATTATTGAGTTATGTAGTTTATGGCATTCTAGGCTTGGACATGTTAATTTCAAATATATGCATAAGATGATGAATTTGGGACTCTTACCAAAATTTGAAATTGATAAAACTCATAAATGTGAATTATGTGTTGAATCTAAGTTTGCTAGAAAACCATTTAAATCCATAGATAGAACAAGTGAATTATTAGATTTAATTCATACGGACTTATGTGATTTAAAATTAACTCCAACAAGAGGTGGAAGAAAATATTTTGTTGCGTTCATAGATGATAAAAGTAGATATTGTTTTGTTTATTTACTACACTCAAAGGATGAGACCATAGATATGTTTAAGACATATAAGTTCGAGGTTGAAAATCAACTTTCAAACACAATCAAAATGGTGAGGTCGAATAGGGGAGGTGAATACGAGTCCACTCCATTGGCCAAATATTGTGCACTTAATGGCATAATTCACCAAACTACGGCACCGTATACACCGCAACAAAATGGTGTAGAGGAGAGGAAAGACCGAACTCTCAAGGAAATGGCTAATGCTATGTTAAATAGCTCGGGAGTGCCACATAACTTGTGGGGGGATGCCATTCTCACGGCGAATGTGATCCTAAATCGGATTCCACATAAGAAGACTAATAAGTCTCCTTATGAAGTGTGGAAAGGTAGAGAACCCTCCTATAAAAAGTTGAAAGTGTGGGGGTATCTAGCTAAGGTACAAGTTCCGCTTCCAAAACGGACTAAGCTTGGACCTAAAATCGTGGATTGTGTATTTATTGGATATGCCGTTAATAGCGCTGCATATCGATTCCTTGTGGTTAAATCTGATAATGTAGATATTCATGCTAATATGTTTATAGAATCGGTGGATATCGAATTCCTTGAGGACATCTTTCCTTTTAAAGAAGGAAGACAAAATTCAACTTCTAAAAGAAGTATTGGAGAGGTTTCATCTAATCCTCGTGATGAAGAAGAAACCGCTCCTAGAAAGAGCAAGAGAGCTAGAAAAGCTACTTCTTTTGGACCAAATTTTGTGACACTAGCTACCATGGGGGATCCTCAAACCTTTAACGAGGCTATGAGTACACCCGAAGCGCCATATTGGCAAGAAGCAATAAATAGTGAGTTGGATTCCATTATGCAAAACCATACATGGGAATTGGTTAACTTGCCTCTGGGAAGTAAACCAATTGATTGCAAATGGATATTCAAGAAAAAGCTCAAGGCTGATGGTACTATTGATAAGTACTCTCGGTTGGTAGCTAAATGTTATAGACAAAAAGAGGGATTAGATTTCTTTGATACCTATTCCCCAGTCACTAGGATTATGTCCATCAGGATGGTAATCGCTATACCGCTGTCTATAACTTAGAATTACATCAAATGGATGTAAAAACAACATTCCTTAATGGAGATCTAGATGAAGAGATCTATATGGAACAACCAGAAGGTTTCATTGTAAAGGGACAAGAACACAAAGTGTGTCGACTTATTAAGTCTCTTTATGGCTTGAAACAAGCGCCAAAGCAATGGCACGAGAAGTTTGATCACACCATGATCACAAACGGTTTCAAAATCAATGAATACGATAAGTGTGTATATGTTTTAAAGAATTTAGAGATTCTTATGTCATCATGTGTTTATATGTTGATGACATATTGATAACCGGTGCCAACAAAATGGTTATCAATGAAACTAAGAAGTTGCTAAATTCAACCTTTGACATGAAAGGCATGGGTAAATCCAATGTTATTCTTGGTATGCAAATGAAATTAACTTCCAATGGATATCTTATCACACAATCACATTATATTGAGAAAATATTAAAGAAGTTTGGATAATTTGATTGTAAAACGGCTTTAACGCCGTTTGATGCAAACTACAAGTTGAGGAAAAATGTGGGGGTTGCCATATCTCAACTTGAATTTTCTCAAGTTATTGGAAGTTTGATGTACATTATGAATTGTACAAGACCGGATATTGCTTATTCGGTGGGGAGATGTGCTAGATACACTAGCAATCTAGGGAAAGAACATTGGGATGCTCTTATTAGAGTGTTAAGGTATCTAAAGCATACTATGAGCTATGGTTTGCACAACACACGGTATCCACATGTGGTAGAGGGATACTCCGATGCTAATTGGATCTTGGACAGTCAAGAAACCAAGTCCACAAGTGGGTATATATTCACTTTAGGTGGAGCTGCAATTTCTTGGAGATCAACAAAGCAAACGTGTATAGCACGTTCAACAATGGAATCAGAATTCATTGCCTTGGATAAGGCGGGTGAGGAAGCTGAGTGGCTTCAAAATTTCCTAGAAGATATTTTGCTGTGGCCAAAGCCGGTAACGACTATAGTTATGCATTGTGATTGCAATGCGGCGTCATCCGTGGCTAAGAATGTCGTTTAGAATGGCAAGTTAAGGCATATAAGGAGACGACACAATACGATCAAGCAGTTGCTGTCTAGTGGTGTTATAACGATTGACTATGTAAAGTCCAAAGAGAATATTGCAGATCCTCTAACGAAAGGATTGCATAGAGATCAAGTTCAATATACTACGAAAGGAATGGGCCTAAAGCCAATACTTTGAACATCCCGGGCGAAAACCTAACCTAGTTGACTGGAGATCCCAAGATCTAGGTTCAATAGGCAAACTAGTTGGGGAAGTTCATGTTGTAAACACACATTTGTAATAAATGGTTTCATTCTTGTATATTGAATTGGGGTGTAATAAAATTGTTGAGGTTATGTTGTTACGTTTAATGATGTTGATGAGTAAGTGTAAGTACTCTAAATTGATATCACCTATATGAGAGAAGAAGTGGGATCGCTTTTATGAGAATTTCAAAGGCTTGGTTCTCTAAGAGCTCTCATGAACATAGGATCTTGTTCAGGACCAAAATGAACACAACCGAATGAATTAAAGTGTATAAGGATAAGTGGTGTGTGGTATCTAATGTTGATTTACACTAAAAGGTTGGTCTGTTCAATACGTTAATGTAGACCGCTTCACCAAGTAAGTCCATTAGGTATTCACTAAGGGAAAGTTCAAGTCCAAAAGACACTCTCCTAATGCATCACAAGTTCGTTAATTGCTCTCATTGTTTTTTATCATCCATTGAGTCAAGTTTAGAAAACCATGTCATTCACATGTGGGGGATTATTAGAAAATTGAGGTGTGAATGAGGAGACAACGTTTTAACGGCGTTTGTCCTAAAGCGCCGGGAATTAACGGCATTTATTTAAAAGCACTGGGAATTTCTTAGCTTCAGTTTTGAGAAAGTTTCAGAGGGGCTTTCGACCGGTCGACTGGGTCAACTCGACCGGTCGAGCGGGCCCGGAATTGAAACGAGTTTTGATAAAGTTTCAGAGGGCTTTAGACCGGTCGACTGAGTCAACTCGACCGGTCAAGAGGGCCCAGAACTGGAAAGTTGTGACTTTTCATGTCTCAACTTCGAATTTGAACGATGTATATATGTTCTATTGGTTTCTAAACGTGCATTTGCATACATAGACATGTTCTAAGGGTGTTGGGACACAACCATTTGTGTAGAGACATGTATCTTACCCTATAGACACCTCTATATATACATGCATGTTAGTTAGTTTATAAATATAGTTCATGGAGTTTATGTCGAGATTTTTTGTCTCTTCTTCTACCTAATTTCTGAGTCTTTTGAGAGCAATTTATATACACAAATTCTGCAGAAGTTAATAGAGATTGTTTCCTCCATTAACTTAGATCGTAGTATCCTCAAGACAAAGACGTCATAGTCCACTTGCAACCATGTGTAGGACGTAACTTTGTTTTTGGACAGCGTATTTAATACGTGCTCGATCTTTGAAGTTCTTTTTTCTGTATTTCATTGTTTCTAATCCATTTTTCGAGTACCCCAAAACTAACACACGGTTCACTGATCCCACGACCAGCGTCGTTAGGATTGTTGATGTCGTTCCCACCAGTTGCCATCAAGTCAGGCAAATCCTCGCTCTGATACCAATTGACGTAGCACGAAATCGTGAAAGGACTCAAGCAATGTTGAAAGCCTTGAAGAAAATCTTGGAATCTACCAAGAACTCACAAAGAACACTCTTTGGGAAAGAAAATAAATGCATTTTATTGATCAAATTGAATATAAGTTGAGAATACATTAGAAGGCTTTACATATCCTCTATTTATAAGCTAACAATCCTAATACTATTAGGAAACAAAAGTAAAATTGTTTTTATTCTTTCCTACCTTATTAAAAGCCTTACTGAACTAGGAAATCAAGTCATACCATTCCTAAAGCACTCCTAACTTATATGGTAACCGATTAGGACTTAAATTTACCATTTAAACTCCTAAAACTACTCCAAAATATGAAAATAAAATCCTACCAATCTAAAAAACAAAAATTACAAAATATTATAATCAAATAACTTATTTTTTCTTTTTTTGAGCAAACTTCTTCCTATCCCATTCTTCTTCAAATTTCTCTACAACTTCCCCTACATTAGTAAAATATCACTCAAGTTATCTTAAGTGAAATTTCACTCTTATTATTTTGTTAAGCAAAAAGGCAATCGGTGGTTGTCGGAGTTCAACTTAAGTGAAATTTCACTCTTATTATTTTGTTAAGCAAAAAGGCAATCATCGGTCGAGATATTGGTGCTTGTCGGAGTTCAGTCGAGTGGTGGGGGTGGTCAATAATGGCGAGGATGGTGGTGGGATGTCAAAAAGGTAGTGGTCAAGAGGTGAAACGGTAGTGGTTGTCAGAGATGGCGAGGGTGGTGGTCACTGGAAATGGCGAGGGTGGTGGTCACTGGAAATGGCGAGGGTGGTGGTCGGAGGTGGCAGGGGTGGTGGTAATGGCGGCTAAGTTTTGATTAGGGTTAGAGGATGAAGATGAGTGTATTTTGGTCTATGGATATTGAGAGGACTTATCTCCAATTTTTACTTTAAATTGTCCTTAATCCCAATAAAACTTCTCTTAATGACATTTTCTAACAATTTTCCCATTTTTGAATGTTAGCAAGAAGTGAATCCATTTGCAAGGTAGTAGATAGGAGGGAAATTGTGGGTATCAAATGTTTAAGTATTGTTCCACAGTTAGAGCATTGTGAAATTTTGAGTTAAAGATAAACCAAATTTTAAAACAAAATTTATGATTATTATTATTTTAATTTGCTGTGTTTAGTTGAGAGTCTTTATTTTTCACCAACCTATAAATCAGCTTGTCTTTCTTTGAGTTTCTCAGTTCTTTTAGGTAAAAGTTAATATAATATGCCTTTTAACACAAACTTTTATGTCCAATGACCCGTCAGATGGTCTAATCAACAGATTTTGGTCTCCAATTTAGTTACCAAATATTGTGACAATGAAATCATTTTGTGACCTAAAATTACAATAAATGAGCATGGGGATTTGAGACCACTTTTGGTACTTTATGCTGATGCTAATTGAGTAATTTTTTTTAGTACAAATAAATTTCACAAACACAATTTACAAATACCATAATATATCAAATTATTTTCTGTTGGAGTCAACTGACACTGTGGGATCCATAAATGAGAGAGATAGACACATTGTAGTATTTGTGGATTGTGTTTATGAGATTTGTTTGTGCCTAAAGACTTACTCTTGCTAATTAGCTTGGAGAAAAAAAATCATAAATTTATAAGTGAGTATGTCTTTGGGCATAAACAAATTATTCTCACAAACACAATCTATAAACACCACAATATGTCTATTTCTCTCTTGGTGGAGTTCACAGAGGGCAAAGATAAAAAATATTGTGATATTTGTGAATTGTGTTTGTGAGATTTGTTTATGCCAAAGAGTAAAAAACTGTAGACACCCCATTTTTTCGGCTATCAGATTTAGGAGACCCATAGCGTGGTGGTTCACAATGATCGTAAAAGACTCAAAAGGACTCCTGGAAGTCAGTTCTATCTCTCAGAATGTTCAGAATGACCAAAATGCCCCTGAAAGCCCGAAAACTCCCAGATTTGGACCAAAAGTTCTGAAAACATGCTATGTCGTAAGAAAATGAGTTCCTAAGTAAAGTCGGATGAAATCGTCAGCTCCCAGAGACCCCCGGAAGTTCCCGGAAAGTCCCCGTTGACCAAGGTTTGACCAGGTTTGACCAAGTTTGACCGAAATCGTTCAAATTCGTCGAGATCATTCTAGATCTTGTGGAAAGTATTAAAATTAGTTTCAAAAGAAATTCGGATGAAAACGTCAGCTCCTGGGAACTCCCAAAGGTTTCCAGAATTTCCCGGGAATCCCAGGTTTGACCAGTTTGACCAAAATTTGACTTTGAAACCAGAGTACAGCAACAATTTTCATACATTTTTTATGGATACTAGAGGTCAATAGCTTTCCAATGGTATATCGCACATAATTTTTGGATTCAAAACGGGTTTATTGTGAATTTCTGAAGGCGAAAAAGGCGATCAAATCGGCTTTTATCGCAAATACCGCAAAACTTTTCAAAATGACCTATCCCTGAATTATTTTTTTTTATGTAAAATAGACTCCATTACCTTTCCAACGGTATATCACAACTTCAATTTAGAGTTCGTATGCATTTTCTGTGAATTTCGGACGAAATAGGGCCTTTTCGCCAATACCGGAACCTCTAGGGGCCTAAACAGGATTATCCAGACAATTGAGGAGCAGTGCCGCCGCGGCACTAGCCCACTGCCACCGCGGCACTCTCCTCCAGAACAGTATGTTTTTGCAATTATTTTTGGGGTTCCATTTTGATTAATTAAATATCAAAACGACGTAGTTCTATGTTTTCAGATGTTTGGAGCCAATGTGAGTACTTCTAAAACCCCAAACCACCCCAAGTTGACCTATATAAACCCCCCTTAACTTCTCATGTTGGGGGTGTCAAATGTAAGCTTTGAAAGTTTTTAGGAGAGAAAGTTGTATAGATAAGATTAGGATAGAGAGAAAAGAAGCTTTCTTCTTTGATTTCAAAACAAAAGTGAGTTCTAAACTTTATTTTTTTTACTTCATTACTCCTATTTACTTCATATTCAATACACCCAACCACCATTTTAGTGAACATTAAAGAGAGAGGAATCTACTTCCATGTCCAATATCATCACATATGAGTGAAACATCAAACTACAAGTCCAATATCACATTGATTATCATCTATTAATTGTTATTTACTTGCTTGTTTATACAATGTTCATCTCTTCTTACCTCATTTCTTTTTTATTTTCTTTATTTACTTACTAGTTCATCATCATCTAGATGATGACATGAAGTTTGAGGTGAGTGAATCATTATGGATAGTAGCTCTTGACCTCAAAAACATGTTTGATAGATGATGATTATAATAACTTCAATACCCCCAAGGTATATTTGAAGTTATGTTCAAATGAAAATAAATCTCTCCAACAATCTTGGAGGTTCTTGATGATAAGTTTGATGTTGACATTTTAAGTGGTTATAATCTCTATTTGATGTTGGAAATATGTTTTCAAAACTTCTATTTCAAAACCCCCTTATTAAAACTCTCACTTTGATTTCAAGAGATAAACCTTGTTTTCTCAAAATCTTCAAAACAGTGAGTCAAAACAGTGAGTGATCTGAGTTCAAAGATTTCTCTAGAACTCAATATTCAATATATAGATGCAAGACCACTTGTAAAGTCTTCCTAACTCATAAGAGAACACCCATGATTTTTGGTTTGACTTGGAAATACTTGAAAATAGTCCATTTGGACCCAAACATTCCTTCCAAACATTCTGCCTCTGCTGTCACAGCAGCTTGGTTGACTTTTAACTTATTTTTCAGAAAACTTTTCCAAAAGGGGTGGTCCTAACTTATTTTTTCCTTAAACTTCAATGTCTTAGGGAACGTTCGGTATAAAATGGGCCTCTAGATAATTTGTTTTCATTTTCTGAGATATTTCAACATTTCAGTCGACAGTACGGACTCTGTTTCTGAGTGACCTCTATTGTTTATATGATTTATCTCAATCTGTGATATTTATTAAAGATTGACTTTTTGGGTTGTGTTCTAGACACAATAAGGAAGATCTCCATAAAAAATCATGCCTTGAAAACATCCCTAACCCCTCTTTTAAAATTTTAAAAGATCGTGTTACTGTTCTGTCCACTATTCACAGCAAGCATACTTTTACTTCTATCCTTTGATTTGACACTTATATGTACTCCAAATTAGTGCATGTCTTAGGAAGTAGTTCATACTACATTTGTACATATCCCATGATGATTTCATTCATTCATTCATACACATTCTAGACTTCTAAGTCATTTAGGAATCCATGAACACAATGCACACTACAACCTTAGCACATTCTAGATACATACATTGCATCCATGCAAAGATTTGGGGCTTTCGTGAGTCCTAATCTAAGAAGATTATAAGGAATGAACTTGATCAATACGCTCATGTTTCCCTCGATCTAGTCTTCCTTTCTCATCCGTCCTGGGGATTGAGAAATCTTCTTTCCTCAAAGATTAACATGCATCATAATAGCTTGCTAAGCATTTTTTTTTTTTTTGATTTCTTTGATTACTTGCTTCAAGAACAATCCATGTCCCCTTTAGACTAGGGAAGCCTAATTACTTGATACATGATTAGACGATTTTTCTGAGGTTTATTTGTGTGATCTTTCACTTTACATTGTATGATATTTGATTTAGATCTTATGAATGATATCTTATCTTTAGATCTTCCGTTTCAAATTTCCTTATGTGATGTAATATACTATCATAGTATTAATTGTCGAACCATACATAGTATAAGATGATTATTTGAATGCTAATTGAGGCCCGTCGAAAGACGGGGCGAGTTAAGGGTGTTTTAGTTGCGACAATGGCTCCTTGTTCTCTCGTACCAAAACCCCGAGCCAAGTTCTTTGGTTATGAAGGGCCGGTGCCCTTTATTCGTTTGGGTGAGTCAAAATTAGGTTTCTTGGTTCCTTAAAGACCAAGTGGCGACTCTGTATCTGTTTTCAACAGACCATTTTCTTCCTTTGATCCAAATCAAATTTCAAACAAGTTTCAAAACAAACAAAAAGAGGTGGAACGCCGCGTGTCCACAAAGACTTATACTCTTTATATAAGTAGTGCTCCAAGTTATTATTTCAAAAACAAATTCATCTTAGAGTTTGGAGAATCTTCAATGATAAATAGTTGATTTGAGTAGCTAAAATGATATCTCACTACTTGAATATTGTGTTACCTATAAAGAATCCATTTGAAATCTATGTGTGAACAAGAGAATTATTCTAAGGTATATATTATAGCTCAAATATTCAATAAGTTCTCTTATTTCCTTTGGTAAAAGAAAAATGTGTCCCAAAACCAGCTAAACCCATTTGACTCCTTCTTTAGCTCTACCATTGGATTGGAGCACTAAAATTTGGCCAAATAGACAATTTGAGAAATGACTCTTAATTTTAGTTTCACGCGGGGGCAAAAGGGTCAATCTCTCTGGGCCACTAAAGTTCATAAAAATTAAAGGACGTTTATGAAATTTTTATAATTACATTTTTACCTTAAGATTTTTTTAGCATTTTATATTTAACCCTCTCCAAGGCCTAATTTAGTGACATTAACTACATATATATTGATACACACACATATATATATATATAACTCAAAAGCATAGGCCCCTAGAACTTTAAAAATTACACTTCAAGTGTAAGAATTTTTTGAGTTACAGAAATAGCCCCCTCTAGAATTTTGAAAGACACCACATAATGTTTAAGTTCCACAAACAGACTCATATTATAAATAGATCCCAAAACCAATTATGTATAAGTAAATCGTAAAAAAATTGTCAATTATGTATAAGTAGACTCCCAAAAAATACCCTCGAGGGCGCTACCCCCGAACCCCTGTATAAGGCCTCCATTTTAGTAGTTTGTCCCGGACCTCCAAATACTCAGGACCGGCCTTGCATACTATGTATATGTAGCTAACTAATTCCATGATATGAATTTCATTTTGATCGACCTTGTAAATAATTTTCACAAACATTTGCTAGGGGTTAGATCAATCCTTTCAAAAAAACTCATTTTTGTCTTAATTAAATAAAAAAAAATTAATTAGTTGGTTTAATAGCACAAAGAATGTTGCAAGAATAATGCAATTGACTTATAATCAAGATAATGGATCGAATCTGCCTATTAAAAAATAAAAAAGCTAATGGAATCTGTATCAGGTGTAAATATTGGGTATCATGGGGATACAAAGTAGGATTTTGTAACCTCTCACAAATTTTAAATTCCTGCTGAGTTGGAAAAATTTTTTACTGAGTTGGAAAAAGAGTCTCCTGAAAATAGGGAGCCAGATGAATTCATATACAAACTCCTTATAATTAACTTGTTATACCATATAAAACTATGCAACCATTTGTAATGAATATTTTTTTCCCGTATAAGCCACACAAACGCTAATATACATGTGACAAATTATTCAAAATTGCTTTCAATCATTTCCCTTCTAATTTGGGAACAATTAGCACCGCATAGAGAAAGTAAATTGACATTTTGCCATGCTACTTCCACTATCAAATACAATGGAAACCACTCAAATCGATGCTGTTTCTGTCCAACCTAGAGAGAGCTAATTATTTCGTTGAATTTTTTAACCTAACTCATCACTTTTAGAGTGATATTTATTTGATCCATTACATTTTTAGTTTATTTTTTAAACTCATCAATTTTTAAAGTCGCTAGCTAATTCAAGTAGCGACTTCATAAAAAAAAAAATTGTAGAAGTCGCTAGTCCAACTCACGAATCCTAGTTGCAACGAAAAGTCACTAGTTCTTCTGTTGATATGTATACTAAAATCTTTTTGCAACAAAAATTCAAACTGAGAGAAATAAGGAAGGAAGAATTTGAAAATATGAAGTCGCTAGTTCAACTAGCTAGCGACTTCTCGTCGCTAGTTCAACTAACTAGCGACTTCTAAATTTGTTATTGTTATTTTTTTTGTTGATGAAGTCGATACTTGAACTAACGACTTTAAAAAAGTGATACATTTGAAAAATAACTAAAAACGTGATGAGTAATGTAAATAAGATGCCTACAGTGATGTGTTGGGTAAAAGATTCTTATTTTGTTCTTGTAATAATGTGCGGCTGCACAACAAACAAGATTGAAAAATGACTAGTACTTGCAATGAATCCAAAGTAATTCAAATAATTTGATTTACTGTGTGATTATTTCAATCAAGTGACATGAACGAGTGCGAAATTAAATCCGAAAATTGGATATATATATATATATATATATAAGCGAAAATTTTATGGAGAGGGAGTCCTCTCTTTAATAAAGAGGGGCTTCTGTTTTGACAGTCGGATCGTATTTAAAAGCTGTGAAGTGACAAAACTGTCCTTAATGAAAACACGATCTGACGGTCAAAACAGAGGCCCTGTCTTTATTAAAGAGAAGGCGCCCTTTCCGTAGCTGACTGTATATATAAGTGTTTAAAAATGAAAAAATCAAAATGAATTTCATTGATTACTTTGTTTTTCTTGGGGACTACGGTCACTGTGCTCAAAATATTCATATTGACAAAAATATACATATTATGTCAATAGTTATCTCATACACACACACACATATATATATATATATATATATTTTTCTTTCCAAACAACGACTAAAAATATTGCAATACTCTCTCTGTTGCATATTAAGAGACTCATTTTGGGATTCCTAATTAATTACGGAACACCCCAAAATAAATTATGCTTCACCCTAACAATTTAGTGATAATTTAGAACACCCCAAAATAAATAAAGGAATCTTAAAGTGAGAATTGATGCATCAATCTAAAGAAAGGGTAATTTTTTGGTGACAACTTTCATACAACTTTCATACAATATTCTAAAAGATGTGTCTATCTCTCTCATGTGTCACTGTGGGGTCCAGAGACATCACAGGAGAGAGATAGACACATCATTTTAGGAGGTTGTATAAAAATTGTATAAAAATTATCACCAAAAAATTACTCAAAAAGAAATAAGAAAAACTATGATTCACTCAACACCTTTCAATACCCGTGTGTAGAAATAGTAAGAGAAGTGATGCTCGACATCGACCACAAATGATAATTAAAAAAAAAAAATAAAGAAAAGAAAAGAATACTAATTAGGTTTTCTAGAGTAAAGTCTTTTTTTTTTTTTGCTTACACTAAAAAATGAGAAAGTTTCTGCCAAAGAAAAAAAGAGAAAGTTGCAGTAAAATACACAGATAGTTTGCAATTGACTTTTTTCATACATTTATATGATCCTGGAAAAATTTGTATTTGTTTTAATAGGTAAAAAATGTATTCAAAAATTAAATTCAACATTCAAAGTTAAAAATCGTAACATACTTAAAAATAAATAAATAAATAAATAAAATTGCCTTTCTGAGGTCAATGTCATTTGAAATCTTTTCGAGAGAGATGACTAGACTATGTAGACAACCTACGATATGAAATCAAGGGGGTGGGACATTTTGCTACTTACCCAATTCACACACACAGACAATTAGCAACTGATATAAATATATAAATATATTTATGAACCTACACCTACACTTGTCCAAAAGCCTAGACAACAACTTTTAGAAAGTTATGGCTAGTATCGAATGTGCGGCAAAATAAGAATAAACACATGTAATTAAATATATATATATATAACACAAAACTATATGTATTTAAATAATGAATGATCGTTAGTAACCACGAGTGGCAGTGTGGTACCGGACTTGGCCCAGTTAATTAAGATGGGAATTCATTTCCGACACCCCTTTTCAAATATCATGAAATTCTTATCCAATTTCACAACCAAACAAAAGGGAAAAAAAAAAAAACAAACCAAAACAAGGATTAATTACAAAATAGACCCTTCAAAGTTTGGTCCTTGTGTCATTACAGTCTCTATAGTTTCAATTGCATCAATTTGATTACTAAAATTTTTAAATAGAAGCAATTTTATCCAAATATCTTATTCTGTGAGAAATGTTAACAGAATATTCTCACATACTAAGCACTGTCACACTTTTTTAGGGGCAAAAACAGAACATCACCAATCTCCAAACCCGCTTATCAGCGTAATTGTGCATTGCAGTGGGTGAATTCTGTCAAATTTTCTCACATAATTGGGCATTTGGTGTCACACCTATTCCGGGAATAATCTTTGTTTAAAATACATAAATAAAATTTTGTGAATTTTCAATGTTATTTAATAATTGTGAATGGGGTTGAGTGCAGGTCAATGGTGAGGTGTCAATCGAGGACACGGTAATAAGAAAATCATGTGGCATCAACATGAATAAATGACATTTATATGGCTTAAATATTATTTGGTGTTTTTGGTATTTTGTGAATAGTAATTTACCTGTGTAGAGTAAATTTATGGTAGTTTTGATCTAGATTTAGTTCGTTTCGAATACTGTGGTAGGATCGTGAGTGATACGTTGCATAAAAAGTAGATGGTATAGAGATTCCATGTAGTTTAGTTTTGGATCCTTATTTTGGACCTAAACAAAACTTAGACGAAAATTTTTATAAATTTTAGTTTTCACTCGTGAAGTTATAATATGGACGTGTGCGACTTTTCAGGAGATAATTAGAAGTTTGGGGAACTCGCGGGGAGGTAAACGTAATTCTCGAGAGTCGTACCTGATGATGCCAAAATTTGGTTAAAGTAAATTAAAGCAATGTAAGGGGAGAGAGTGTGAGAGACTGGTTTTTTTGTATGTGGTTCAGCCCTGTTAATGAAGGAACCTACATCCATGGCTGTGTCTGAGCACGTTCACTATACTGTAAAAGAGTCGGGGGCCTGTGGTGAACCAACAAGTCTGGAGCTACCGTAGGCCGGCCGGGCATGTTGATGAATGCTATAGGGGTGTTGTGTAGACTAAAAAGTCGGCCCCTTCAATGGGGGGTGAGAGGTCTCTTTTATAGATGTAAGAGACCTACTCGTACAAGGAAAAGGAAACATAATCCAATTAACATAGATTGACATTAATTGTAGGGGTTTCCTAATTGGATTAGGAAATAGTTTGCACTTTCCATTAGTCTTCTAGCTTGAGTAGGAAACTGCCCGGAATGCTCGGGATCATGCCTGTGGGCCCAGATGAGCTGTTCTCGCGGTGGGATGTGTCTGCGCGGTCTTCCCGACCTGTTGGCTGGGTCGTGGATGAACCGCTCGGGAGGCATCAGGTGGACCAAACCGCTCAGGATGATGTTTGTCAGTAGTTGCAGAATAGAACTGCTCGGGCATGGGCTGATTTGGGTGTATCAGTTGCCCCCCATTTCCAAGGTTGGTTGGATGCTATATCGGGGCAAGTTTGAAAATCTTCCTGATACCAGTCTGAGTGCTCGGGGAAGCTGCCTCGGGGCTTCTGAGCTTGGTGAGTTCTCAAGAACTGGCTGAGAGTTGAGACCCAGCCTAGCTCGGGACCTTTAAGTACTCGGGAACTGATCGGGAGTTGAGACCCGGCCTAATTCGGAGTCTTTGAATGCTCGGGAAGTGACTGAGAGTTGAGACTCGGCCTACTTCAGAGTCTTTGAATGCTCGGGAAGTGACCGAGAGTTGAGACTCAGCCTACTTCGAAGTCTTTGAATCCATTAGCTCCCAGGATGGTTATCTTCTACCCGTAAACCTTCGTCAAGGTTGTAGGCAAAAGAATTTGATCATGTTGGAAAAGCCGACCTAAAGCGTATTGCTTTAGGGTCCTTTTATGTTAACTCCCCAGGATGGTGGTCTTCCGCCCAGCCAGCCTTCGTCAAGACTATTGGGAGAAGAGCTTCACCATGTTGGTGGAGCCGACCTAGACCGTGTCGATGTAGGGTCCTTTTTGCTCCTCTATCGTGGACCAGCCTAAGAGATTTTAGTCACATCTATCGTCAGTTTGGACTTAAGTGGAGTTAATGCCTCTGAGTACTATAGGTGCTCGGGTTGTCCAAGATTTTGACTTGGTTATCCGCGAGGCCTATAGATACCCGGTGTGATTGCATGTTTAGTTCACTGCGCCGTCTTGCCCCCCAAGCTTTCGCTAAGACGAGAGTCTTACAGAGGCTATGACTGTAGGTAACCGACCTGGAACATGGTGGTTGCAGGGTCTTTTGAAACTTGCCATCATCAGCCACCTAGGGGGTTTGCCCCCATCGTTGGTTGGACCTAAGCGAAGCCGGTGCCTCGGGGGTAAACCTGAGGTCTTTTGCCAACTGCGTAACAGTGGTCTTTGGTCGCCGCGAGGTTAGGCCCGAGGACTTTGGATGCCTCGGGGTTAGGCCCGAGGTCTTTGTAAGAGCTCTTTGACAATCGGTGGAGCCTCATGTGGTGATCAGGCAAGTATCACTGTAGTCGGGCTCATCTAGAATGATGGAGACAGGGGGTCGGAACAGGATCGTCGGGCTTCTGATTTCTCAGTGTTGGAGGCAAAGTCGGAGCTGCTTGATCCTGACCGATGTGAACTGGAGGTCGGGTCGGGACTGCCGAACCCTGCCTGCTATGAGCTGGAGGTCCAGTCGGGGCTGCCTGACCCGGACTGCTGTGAACTAGAGGTCCGGTCGGCGCTGTCGGACCCGGACCATTGTGAATTGAGAGAATGGCCAGAGCTGTCGAGCTTCTTTGCATTGCTCTTCCCGAGCTGTGCTCGCTTCCGCTTACTATTGGAAGGTTCGTTGGCTATTTGCCTGGGGTCTTTGGTTTTTAGAAATTCTTCAGTGTTGATGTATCTTCCAACCCTCTCAGAGAGCTCAACCAAAGTTTTTGGTTAGTTTCTGTGGAACGACGCGGCGCACTTGGTGTGTTGAACTCCCGAGCATAAGGCTATGATGGCGACTGTCTCGTTCAGATTGCGGATTTGAAGCTTCTGTTGGTTGAACCGGTCGGTGAACTCCTTGAGGGACTCATTATTTCATTGTCTGACCGCAGTAGCCGCATGTCAGGCTTTGGCCGTTCATGCATACCGGCGAACTAGTTGATGAACTGCTTGCTGAGTTTCCTGAAACTACGTACTGGTCGGGGTTTCAAGGAGTAGAACCATTGGGCGGTCGGGCCTTTTAAAGTGCTGGGGAAGGCCAGGCAGTATAGCTCATCGGCTTAGGTGGCCAGGGCCATTCGAGCCCTGTAGGTCCGGATATGGTTGATCGGGCTCCCCGAGCCATTATATGAATCCAGGCGAGACTACTTGAATTTGCGCGGGATGGAGAATCTTGTGATCTAGTTGGAGAAAGGTGACTCTGTCTCGGTATTGGCTTGATTTTGAGCACGGTTTTGACCAAGGTTTTTGGCCACTCCGTCAACCTGCTTCTGGAAGTCCTTGATTCAGGCTTCCACTCCTTCCTGGCCGGTATCCGAGGGGTTAGTCGGGTCGGTGGAAGAGGCTTCTTCTTCATGGCGGTGTTGTCCTTTGGAATCGGGCTCGGCTATGACTCCGGGTAATCGTTCGTCTAGGGACAACTCAGCTCTTGATCGAGTTACCTTGAACTGATTCCCGGGCCATATGCTCATGCCTTTCCTCTCAGGCAATACGTCTACTGTTGATGTCTCTGGCGTTCTCAACGCGGAACGGATTGGCTCGGGCACGTTGTCTGGTTAAGATCGGTTCCCGACCGTGCGCAACATTCCCGGGTCGTTTCCCAGCCACTGGAGGACTGGTTTGTTGGGCCAGCAGGGCTTCGATCTGTTGCTGGATTTGATGCTGGTCCTCCAAGAGTTGTGTGAGGATCGCGGTGATCTGCTCAAATGTCATGACTGCCGTAGCCAGCGCCGGGGCCAGCGAAACATCCTGGGTGGCCTGCTGTGCAGTCTTCTCACTCTTCTTCGGAGGCATGGCTATTAGCCAAGAGATTTGTTGATGAGAAGACTTGTCGCTTCCCACAGACGGCGCCAAGCTGATGATGCCAAAATTTGGTTAAAGTAAATTAAAGCAATATAGTGTGAGAGACTGGTTTTTTTGTATGTGGTTCGGTCATGTTAATGAAGGAACCTACGTCCACGGCTGTGTCTAAGCACGTTCACTATACTGTAAATGAGCCGGGGGCCTGTGGTGAACCAACAAGTTTGGAGCTACCGTAGGCCGGCGGGGCATATTGATGAATGCTATAGGGGTGCTATATAGACTGAAAAGTCAGCCCCTTTAATGGGGGGTGAGAGGTCTCTTTTTTAGATGTAAGAGACCTACTCGTACAAGGAAAAAGGAAACATAATCCAATTGACATAGATTGGCATTAATTGTAGGGGTTTCCTAATTAGATTAAGAAATAGTTTGCACTTTCCATTAGTCTTCTAGCTTGAGTAGGAAACTACCCGGAATGCTTGGGATCATGCCTGTGGGCCCGAATGAGTTGTTCCCGCGGTGGGATGTGCTTGTGTGGTCTTCCTGACCTGTTGGCCGGGTCGTGGATGAACCGCTCGGGAGGCATCAGGTGGACCAAACCGCTCAGGATGATGCTTGTCAGTAGTTTGCAAAATAGAACTGCTCGGGCATGGGCTGATTTTGGGTGTATCAGTACCTATAATAATGCTGGATGAGATATTTTCATAAATATCTCAAAACACATATATCTTGAGAGAGAGAGAGAGAGAGAGAGAAGGGAGATTTTTGGCTACGATCTTCTCAACGCCAAACGACAAACTTTCGATCGTCAATTTTTCACAAAATTTCATGTTTGGACTCCTCGAGGTAAGAGCTTCAATTTGAAACCTCTTAAGCCTCTTTTGGCAAAGTTTTTCCGAAAAGCTAATTCTAGAAATTTGAAAAAAAAAACATGTAAATACTTGTAGGAATCCTTTAAGATCAGAGATCCAACGATTAATTAGGCTACTTGTACTTCTCCTAAAGTTATAGAGTTAAAGCTTAAGGTATAAATTTTTAACCTGTGTAACATAAGAAATTTTGGATGCTTTTGGATATTGTGTATGAAATTGTGATTCAGGCAAAATTCATGTGTTAAATTGGGCCCGTTAATTTTAGCGAGTATGTATGGAAAAGCATGCTGATATGACTATGTGAGTATACTAAGTGATTATGTGGGTCATAGGGGAGCTTGGTATAATTTAATGCCGAGGTACGCCTCTCAGTGTTTGAGAGTTATAGTAGTGATGACTGCTTGCTTGATTTGGGAACCGGTCCAGCCAGAGCAAATGGATGCAAAGGTTGAGTGATCTTTGGCTCGCCATTGGTATCGCGGTTTAAGATTTAAGACTTGTCGATATACCGGATGAATGCATATCTCTCTCCCCAGAGACTAAATTATGTGATTTAGATGTTTAAGCATAAATTGCCTTATATGTATTTGTTTAGAATTGTACACTCAGCATATAGCTGGGCAGTGTAGGCTTATTACATTACAGATGATAAGAAGAAAAGAAAGAAGAAACGTGAGGAGTGAGGTCGTGGGAGTACCTGGGAGCATCTCTTGTATAAATTTTTGTTTTCCAATCCACATGTTGTAATAAGAATTTGGAGGAGTTATGTCACACCCCAACCCGCCTCGAGCGGATTAGGATACGTGTAAGAAGCCCATACTCCAAAACATACACTAATCACTAAGAAAAACATAATTTAGACTCCATAAACAAACATTCTTGACACAAAAGAGCCCTAAGGGCAAAATGATTATTAATAAAGTATAACAAATTTGTACCAAAAGATAGGTCTTTGAGTCCCAGTTACTACGCAAAAAAATAGTGCACAATGCCGAGTTTTCTAGAAAGAGTTATTTTTGTTTCCGTAAAAGTGGACAGTCAGGTTTTATAGGGGCGGATCGATCCGCGGAAAAACCGGATCGATCCGGCTTCTGTAGAACAGTTCCCTACTGCTAAAAACTTTGGTTTTTCAAGTCTAAACATGTCAAAACTCAACCAAACTTTGTTGGAACATAAAAAACGTTGCCAAAAATATTTCCAAGTGTTTATAAACATTAACACAACATTTCCAAGTGAAATAAACCAATTTAAACACATAAATTTCTTTCATGGTTCATGATTTTACTCCCAACTTTCATTAGCCCAACCCAACCAACATAAAAACTTCTAAAAATATCTCAAACCAATCCCATGTGTCTCCAAACCTTAACCAAACTGCAAAGAGTTTTCAAAATCATTTTCAAACACTTGGTTAGATAGTCACATACCCAAAACTCATAATACTCCGACTAAGAGCTTAAACATACACTAAATCTACATTTTTATCCCAACATGAGCATAAACACTCAAACAAGGTATGCTAAGTTTAATTTACATCAAGAGTTACTTAACTCCCCAAAACTCCTCCAACATAGATGACTTGTGGCTTGCAAGTCCAACTCACACTCAAAGGTATATCCAACACCACACTTGAACTTGACATATTACAAATCTTCCAAAACTCAAGTTACTCATAACATTTTCCAAAACAAGAGTTACATTAGGGACTTTAACAACTAAGCCCATGAGCACATCTACATGTTCACAACTCCCAAACCCAACCCGTTGCGTGATTCATTTCCTTTCATCCTCTCGTTCAGTACCTACAGTGGTTATTCAATAACCACAACAGAAAACTTATTTTTCGTTTAAGCTTTCGCTTAGTGGGAGAACTAATCATGCTATTGTAATGTTCAATATGCAAATACAACAATGATTATCAACATCAACAAAATGATTTCCAGAAAGTCAAGTAACTCCAGTCACCACCCCCGGGTCCTTCTCATCCTGGATCTTTCTCACTCTTTTATCGCATATAGCGTATCACACACTCTTATGACCCCGAAGGCATCACTATCATTTCATTGTGGTCGTCACCACGCCCTTTCTCTTGAGGGCTTACAATCCCTTACATATGTGACCTATAAATGGTGGCCACTACTTGACTTCCCTTTGATCCACATAAGTATTTAAACAACTTAGCATATAAGTATAGCAATTTCACATTATTGATATACTTTTTACCCAAATTCATCAACATTTATATACATAAGCATGGATTCAGCAACTACTAGCAACAATTATCACATGAGCACATCTAAACACCCAATTTTGAAATTAGAACACTCACCTCTTCGATTCTTAACTAATTAAGCTCCTAGAATCCAATTCCCAGTTAGAATCTTGTCCAATTCTTGTTCTAGAGTTAATCCTACATGATTTTGATACATCAATTGCTAATAACCAAGAACGGTTGTTGAAAGAATGTTGTCAAAACTGAAAATAAAAGACATGTATGTAATCCTCTTACCTCCACGAGTCCAAATCCGATCTCGGATCGAAAAACGAATGTCGGACGGTAAAGATACGGTGTCGGGAAGTCGTGCGAAACCCCTGTCGTCTTTATCGAAGCTCTCGGTTCTCTCCCTACAAGTTTCTCAATCTTTCATTCTGTTTAAAACTAATGAGTCATCCTAGTGACTCTTCCTAAGATGTACACACAACTTTTTAACACTTTTCATTCATACCCCCAGAATTTTCTAAGTGTTTATTATGAAACCCTCAAGGTAATTCCATTAATCATCCACATTTTCTAGATGAATTTAGTCTATGTTCCGCGTGGGTTCCCAAACGTGGTCCCACGTATAAGGTTGCTATTAAACCTACCAATTATGAATTGCATTCAAATACGCCCTCACATGGGTACCCAAACTGGTCCCATTTACTTATCATAAGACATAATAATATTTTTAAACATTTAAATAAGTACTCATATAAACATATCATACCATCAAAATGAAAATTGTTTTAATTAGACTCTCATTGGGCCCCACATTTATGCCATTCCTGCCTTTTATAAGACTTTCATCTGTGTCCGCATTTAAATACCTTATTATTCTACATGTGGGTTCATAACCTCATATGAAACCATTTTATGCATTAATCATCTTTAATTAACACATATTAATATCACGTTAGTCTTCTTTCTGAGTACGGGCGTTACATTTCTCCCTCCATTTTAAGAAGTTTGTCCCCAAACTTTCCTCATCTTGTAATATCAATAAACATACATTTCCATCTCAAACTTCTAATAGTTCATAAGCATTGTCTTGATTTCAACTTGACAATTAGCACTGTAACACGAAGGCTTGAAACACATCACACCCCTTTGGTTGATTGTGACTGCAACCTTAATCGATAAGTTTCCAGTTCGCATTCCTTTCTAGACTTCTAACAATCCCATGAATTGACTTTGCAACCTCTTTTTGTTCCATCCTTCAAATCATATTACTTACCACAGATACACCTTTTGAACCATTTCTTTCCCATCATAGATACTTTTCCTTAATCATTCTAGAAATGAAACTCAATTACCTGTAGTTTATTTTTCCTGTTAATCATTAGCTTGCGGATATTACTCTGCTACAACTCAATATCTTTTCTTTTTCTTCTTGTACAACTTCAGAATTTTGATACATTCAACTACGTCATTCCGGAGTATCAATGCCTACACAATCTTACAGTTTCCTTTCACATACAATTCAATTACCCCTTGTGAATTCGCAGCTTTAATCAGTGACCGTTAACTGACTCGGTCAACCTTTTCACAATCATGTATGTACCAACATCTAAATCACATCAACTTGACAATCCCACCATGAAATTCATCACGACACATGTTCTTTTCATTGGTCATCAATATCATTTGCAATACTTTCGCGAACCTCCGGTATGTTTGCCTTATTTTTCCAAATATACAACACGTCACATAAAGTGCTTTATAGTTCCATCTACACCAATCGTCACAATATCTCAGCTTGTAATTAATAGTACTCGAATTTCAAATCACTCTTCAAGAAGGCTTGTACCCCTTGTCACTGATTATCAAGTTATCACATACAATAAAATGCGATCAATATCATTTCATACTCAATCACTGATAAATTGTTTTCCATATTCTTCTTGAGGACTTCAATATTTCTTCTACAAAATTCTTTCCTTGAGCTATCTTCAATCGGAATACATACCTAACTTTTAGACTTCAACACGACTTACTATAAAGAAAAGTTAATCATTCTTTCTCAACAATTTGTTAAATCTCTTTATGGACACACAACAATATAGATCCTTAGGCCAACTTCTTATAATATAACACAATATTGTTGGTTGAACCCAAATTATGACCGTCTTTTATTCCCCAATTTCCAGGGTAATTTTAGCATCTAACAATTCTAAATCTTGACTCAATTGTTCTCAAATTGTCAATTCGCATATTAACTCTTTCTTGTCGATCTCATACTAATAACATTAACAACCATTTGACTTTACCTGTTTTGCGTGAAATTTTCATCTCATAGTCTAGCATAAGTTCCAATTATTTCCCCTATCATGAACTCGATTTTTTTGTCAAATAGACGCTATTCTGAATCCCAACAACCTTTATAAACTTCATACATGTAGGAATATCACTGCCTATTTCAAACCTTGTGTCACGTATTATACTCATACAGTTTCAATCTTCCATAAAGCATAAGTAATTGTTACATCACCATATAGCCCAATCTGACATTGTACTTCGCTATAACTAGCAAATTTCCCAATGCTAATTAATCTAGTTATGGTCATTATCTTCTCAAATCAATTCTATAACTCCCAAAAACATTCACATGTACCCCGAGTCAATAACCAAACATGTTCTGTGATTGTAAATAATATCAACCTCTTATCTTCTATCATTTCTTATCTTTTTCCCACAGTTTTCACTGTTACAAGTATCGAAATTTACGCTACCACACTTTATCAGAATATAACCTTAGCATAAGCTTTCACCTCTAACAAAATTCCCCAACTCCATTAGAATAGTTGATATATAATTCCATCCCAAGTTTATTTCAATATATCCAAATAATCAGTTTACAGCATCAATGGTCACGAATGGTACTCAGGTTACTTTAAATATCATTACAATCATCATCTGCTCTAATCTTGTACCATAATCCCCGTAATATTTTCTACCTTAATCTTTTATTAACCATTCTCAAATTTTGATCAAAAGTACTAACACATCTAAGATCAATCAACAGTTTTATTCATTCACTATTTAACATCCATTCTCAACTGTAGCTTCATTCAATCCCGATTCTCAATACCCAATCTAGTTGTTCTATTTTTCTTTTCATAGTAATGTCAATAACCCCCTTTAATATACTACCCAAAGAGTTACTTATAGTTCTAACCATTGGTAGTCCAATTAACATCTACTAAGCACGTTGTTCAATTAGTCGTCTCATAATGCATTCAAGATTTCACTCACTGTCAAAATAGCCCATGTGCATATGCAAAACTCCCACTGTCAAAATATTCTCAACTCAACTCAATGTATATGCTTACTCTGATAAGTCCAAACTTCTAACTTTTCCTCCTCGCTATATGGTAACTTAAATGATGACACAACATGAAATAATCAAATTACGTCAATTTCGCAAAAAATAGAAGCTTATTCAATTCAACAGTTATCTACTACCCATCATAGTATAATTACTTGATTGACAATCATATCATAACCAGTGCTTCCTCAAACATTGAGTAGCTATCAATACCAGTCTATGGGTAACTATATTATATTTTTCTTATACCACATTTTCTTGATGTGCATATTTCATATATAGAAACTTCTAACAACCTCCTCTCAGTTAGCCGACAAACTCTAACGGTTCTCACGATGTTGAATGACAACATCAAATTGACTATCTGGAAAATACAACTCCATTTGACTCAGTACCCAATCATTAAACAATCAACTGCATTTTTTTTCTCTTTGCGAACCAGTCATACACAGTTGTGAATTCAAAGAACAACGCCATAATCACTGAGAACGGTTTCGTATCACCCTCACAATATTCACCCCTGATATGCAAGAATCAATCACATATACTCCCGATTTAAATATTACTAACTCAGCTAACCTCCCAAGATCCCCAATAGTATACTTGATCATTCAATGATTGTTACGATACAACCAATACATAGTTCTTCGACAATAAAAAATACTTGCATTGATTATAGACAAATAAATGAATAGCCTTACACATTACCTGATGTTCATAGTGCCTCAAGCATAAGTTAAGAGCTCCTATCTTTTTGTGGTTCTCTCCCCCTTTGGCGGTTGAACGGATTCTGAGATAGTCTTAGATGTCGAAAAGCTTGGACCCTCTTGTCATTTATTAAAATAGTACTATACCCAGTGGCCCCGTTGACCACATCCATAACAATTACCCCTGCACTTTGTACCCAAATTTGTACAATTCTTCACAAGATACCTAAGTTGCCTACAATTATAGTAGATTATATAGCATATACCTCAATTTTGTTTTTGACACATTATACAACGCAACCTCATTACCTTTAGAATACCACATACCGATGAACTCCTCCCACGTTTTGTTTTAAGCCCACCATGACTTTTACTTTGACCTTTTCCCAATCTTTTAACCTCCTCGTGTCATTGTCAAGACTATTTTAGAATTTCTGCTATGATTGGTAGCTCCGTTCTTACCTCTGGATTCAGAGTTTCTTATACTTCTTCTACAATTCTTTTACACATTCCATACTTATTTGTGATGTCTATATTTTTCCCAATTTCATCACTACTAGACAATTAAGCCTGGCATCCTTATAATCATTTACATGCATGTTAACATAAATAACATATTATGCATGCTAAACAAATTTTAAGCATGCTAAATAAACGTATATGCATGATCTTCATAGCTAAGCATCCTTTTTATGCTTTTTATACGTCGTATTCGTCACTCGTCCCCAAGGCTCTAGCCTATTGCTCGGATACCAAATATCGTCACACCCCAACTTGCCTCGAGCAGATTAGGACATGTGTAACAAGCCCATACACCAAAACTTACACTAATCACTAAGAAAAACATAATTCAAACTCAATAAACGAACATTCTTGATACAAAACAGCCCCAAGGGGTCATTAATAAAGTATAGCAAATGTTATACCAAAAGATAGGTCTTTGAGTCCCGATTCCAACACAAAAAACGGCGTGCAAAGTTGAGCTTTCTAGAAAGAGTTATACTTGTTTCCGTAAAAGTGGACAGTTGGATTTTACAGGGGCAGATCGATCCGCAGAAAGGCTGGATCGATCCATCTTTCTATTTTTTTAGCAGAATGTTCCCAAAATGGGCTGATCAATCCGCAGAAAGGCCAGATTGATCCAACATCTTCAGAACAGTTCCCTAAAACTAAAAACTCTGGTTTTTCAAGTCTAAACATGTCAAAACTCAACCAAACTTTGTGGGAACATCAAAAACATTTCCAAGAACATTTTCAAGTGTTTCTAAACATTAACACAACATATCCAAATGAGATATAACAATTTAAACACATAAATTTCTTTCATGGTTCATGAATTTATCCCAACTTTCATTAACCCAACCCAACCAACATAAAAACTTCTAAAAACATCTCAAACCATTCCATTGTGTCTCCAAACCTTAACCAAACTGCAAAGAGTTTTCAAAATTATTTTAAACACTTGGTTAGCTAGTCACATACCCAAAACTCATAATGCTCCGACTAAGAGCTTAAACATATACCAAATCCACATTTTATCCCAACATGAGCATAAACACTCAAACAAGAGATGCTAAGTTTAATTTACATCAAGAGTTACTTAACTCCCCAAAACTCCTCCAACACACATGACTTGTGGCTTGTAAGTGCAACTCACACTCAAAGGCATATCCAACACCACACTTGAACTTGATATATTACAAACCTTCCAAAACTCAAGTTACTCATAACATTTTCCAAAACAAGAGTTACATTAGGGACGTTAATACCTAAGCCCATGAGCACATCTACATGTTCAGAACTCCCAAAAACCAACCCATCGCGTGATTCATTTCCTTTCATCCTCCCGTTCGGTTCCTACGATGGTTATTGAATAACCATAACAGAAAACATATTTTTCGTTTAAACATTTGCTTAGTGAGAAAACTAATCATGCTATTGGAATGTTCAATATGCAAATGAAACAATCATTATCAACATCAACAAAATGATCTCCGAAAAGGCAAATAACTCCATTTACCACCCCGGGTCCTTCTCATCCCTGATCTTTCTCACTCTTTTGTCGCATATAGCATATCACACACTCTTGTGACCCCGAAGGCGTCACCGTCATTTCATTGTGGTGGTCACCACACCCTTTCTCTTTAAGACTTACTATCCCTTACATATGGGACCTATAAATGGTTACCACTATTTGACTTCCCTTTGATCCACATAAATATTTAAGCAACTTAGCATATAAGCATATCAATTGTACATTATTTGATATAAGCATATCAATAATGTATAATTGATATGCTTATTACCCAAATTCATCAACATTTATATACATAAGTATGAATTAAGCAACTATAGCAACAATTATCATATGAGCACATCTAAACACCCAATTTTGAGATCAGAACACTCACATCTTCGATTATTAATCAATTAAGCTGCAAGAATCCAATTCCAAACTCGAATCTTGTCCAATTCTTGTTCTAGAGTTAATCCTACATGATTTTGATACATCAATTGCTAATAACCAAGGACGGTCGTTGAAAAAATGTTGTCAAAACTGAAAATAAAAGACGTGCATGTGATCCTCTTACCTCTACGAGTCCAAATCCGATCTCGGATCGAAAAACCAACGTCGGACGGCGAAGATACGGCGTCGGGAAGTTGTGCGAAACCCCCATCATCTTTGTCGAAGCTCTCAGTTCTCTCCCTATGTGTTTCTTAATCCTTCAATCTATTTGAAACTAATGAGTCATCCTAGTGACTCATCCTAAGATGTACACACAACATTTTAACACTTTTCATTTATACACCTAGAATTTTCTAAGTGTTTATTATGAAACCCCTAAGGTAATTCCATTAATCACCCACATCTTCTAAATGAATTTAATCTATGTTCTGCGTGGGACCACGTTTGGGTCCCTAAACGTGGTCCCACATATATTATAAGATTGCTATTAAACCTACTAATTATGAATTGCATTCAAATATGCCCTCACATGGGTACCCAAACTGGTCCCATTTACCTATCATAATACTGAAAAACAGTCGACTGGGTCCCTGACACAGTCGACTAGATTATTGGTTGAAAAATATGGTTTTGGTTCTGTTAACGAAACTGTCGACTGGACGAGTGGGATATCTCAGTCGATTAGATATTATTTTAAAAATAGAAAATATTGGTTCAGTAGACAGGAAGGTTCCAATTGAACTAAAAATTTGCACCACAGTCGACTGGGTCCCTCGACACAGTCGATTGGAAGACTTCTGAAATTTTCAAGCTCTTTGTATCTTGCATTTCTAGTAGACCGGACCCTGGATCAGTCGACTGGATTGCTGTTTTCAACTAGGATGTTTCGTTAAGTGTTTTCAAATACACAAAACTTTTTATAACTCTGATTTTTACGATTTTTACTTATATTTTTCGTTGTTATTTACTTTAATGGAACTGGATAAGCCTTGGTGACGTGCCACCTATCTTTCCAACTTTCAGAGTGACAAATGCTCGTGCATTCTAGAGTTTCTTGACTGAATGTTGGTCCTATAATGAGGGAGTTACCGCTCGGTCCCTACGTTAGCACTGGTCCCGAGCTACAAGGATTTATCCTAATTTCTTGTTACTGTGAGCTTCAATAAATCAGGCAAGACTGAAAGCAGGGTTAAGACAGTGTTTTCAGATTGTTAACGCAAGTTCTTAAGTCGGAGATTACGGGTTTACGATTGTCCTATTTCCGCGCGTAGCGGGATGGGTAGTGACATTTGGATCAAATTGCTTCTACTTAAAAAATTTATAGACCAAAATGACACAATTAAAACTACAGAGACTAAACTGAAATAGGGACCAAACTTTAGGGGGTAAGTTATGCATTTAAGCCAAAAAAAAAAAAATCATGAGAGTGAGCCAGAAAAAAGGAGCCTTAAAAGGGGGTGATGTCCTAATTTTTATAATGTAACATGAATGGTTGGCACAAAATATATCTACCAATATTTATATATACAGTCAGTCTATAAAGAGGGCGCCCTTTTTTTATTAAAGAGCGGACCTTTTTTTGGCCGTGTAAAAAGTGAGAATTTCTCACATAATTAAAGATGTGAGAAATTCTCATTTTTTTGTGAAAAATTCTCACTTTTTACACCGCAAAAAAGGGTCCGCTCTTTAATAAAAAAAGGGCGCCCTCTTTATAGAATCTCTGTTTATATATATATAATGAAAGAGGAAACTAGAAACGGGATACTCTTTATGTCAAATGCTATTTCTTTTGGCATTGTTGTTATATAAAGTGCCAAAATGCCAAATCTTAATCCGCTCCGAATCTTCTCACCTTGTTGATTGTCGAGTGTTTTTCAGTAGTTTCAGTGAAAAAAAAAGAAAAAAAAATACAAGAAAATTTTGTTCAAGAATAAATTGAGAACAATGTAAATTGCATAAAATATAATTAGTATTTACAGAATTGATTGTATGTGCAAAACGGTCAATGTAAATAAATTGCGTGGTTGAAGCTTGAGCTAGTTGTTGGAATACGTTTTATTTTAATTTGATTTGATTTAATTTGATTTTTTTCTTCAACAAAATATCATTATTTGTGCACGTGTATCCTATTAACTTTTGGGCACTACATATAGCAATATTAACTTTTGGGCGCTGCTCCGAACCTCAGCACGCTCAATTACCCCCAAAACTCCTCTCTCCGGGGTCACATGAAATTTCTAAATCCGCCCTTACCATTGGGTACAACTATCCTTCTATCACATTATTTATTCTTTTACGAGAGTGCTTTGGAGTAATACTAAATTTCAAATTTAAATCTCATATTTAGTTTCAAAAATTTTAAAATGTTTTGTCAATAATTTTAGATACAGTGACATATTATCAATCATTGTCACACCACGTGCAACACTTACATACATGGACGGTGGACCAAAGGAATGCTGTCACAAAACAGAGCACCGAGTGCTGTCCTTTTAGTGTTGTTAAATAGGAGTAATTTTTTTTCGTTTATTTGGTGCCCCGACGTTTTGAATAAAGTATCAATTTCATCCAATCACGTCTCTTGGGTAAATCAGGTACTTAGTCCTTACTTGGGAGTTGGGCCCAACTTCTAAACTTTTTTTTTTTTTGGGAACTTTTTCGGTTCTTTCGGTGCGTTTAACGGCTTTGACTGTGTTTAATTGGTTAGATACTTTGACGAGTAATATTTAGGGCACAATTACACAATTTTTGAGACACAATTTAATTAATGTGTTTATCTTTCTCCTGTGTCATTATGGAGTCCAGTGACATCATAGGAGAGAGATAGACACATTAATTGAGTTGTGTCCCAAAAATTGTGTATTTAATTGTATCCCAAGTTTTACTCGGATTGCAGTCAGTTCACACTCCTGTCTCACTATTGGTCGGTGCATGGATCTCCAAGTATATTGCAACCCGTTTAGATTAGACCCTTTTTAAAAGGAGTATTGCTACAGGCACCGATCGGGTGAACTAAAATGGTGCACCGGATGATCGGTGCCGTCCATCTCGATGGATCTCATATGATCAGAGCGTGGATTTCGCCGAGATGGACGGCACCGACCGTTCGGTGGTCCTCGTCGGTACCTCATGGAATTTTCTTTTAAAAAGTAACAATACTAGAGTTACCGAAAAAATGCACTGAAATTATGCACCGAATGATCGGTGCCGTCCATTTCGATGGACCCTACACCCACGCTTATCCGTGGGATCCATCGAAATAGACGACACTGATTATTCGGTGCACAAATTTAGTGCTTAAATCTTTACTCTTTAAATTTTTTATAATTGTTTTGTTTGGGTCGAAGATTAGACCGCTTCAAAAGCACATTAATAATGGCATGATTTTTTTTTTTGGGGTCAAAGATAGGGGTTATAATTTTTGACTTGACATGAAAATAAGTGGGTTTGGATGACCCAGGGCACGGGTTATAAATGAGTCGACCCGTTTGACACGATTAATAAAGGGGTTGGGTCACACTTTAAGCGGGTCAACCCGCCTAACTCATTTGACCTGATTAGGTGCTGTTAGGGCATTTTTCTAGTTATAAAAATAATTTTTAATAATCTGAAAGTCTAAAATACAAATAAAATAAGAATAAAAAAATATTTATTAAAAAAAAGAATAAAAAAATATAAACTAAAGTTGTGTTTTTTGCTCCCAAAAATAAAAATAAATACTCCCTCCATTCCATATTAAGAGTCTATTTTGGGACTTCCAACTTATTAAGGGGACAATCTTAATTTTGGTGAGATTTTCAACTTCCCAATATTGTCATTTTTGAAATTCGAAATTATTGTGTCACATAAAAACAAAAAAGAGGGAAGAGTTGGATATAATAAAGGGAAAATTTGAAAAGTGTGTATTAAAGTACTTTGACTTTTCAAATAAGACTCTTAAAATGGGACATCAAAAAATGGCATCAACAACTCTTAATATGGGACAGAGGGAGTAGTAGTTAGTAGTTGCCAACTTACCGAACAAATAAAATTAGTAAATAGACATTAAATAATATAAATATATAGATATATTCTATATATATCAGTCCGGATCTTAGACGGACCTTAAAAAAATAGACCTAAAAGACGGACTGTGTAAAAAGAGAGAATTTCTCACATTTTGAAATTTCTCACTTCTGAATTTCTCACATTTTGAAATTCTCACTTTTTACACAGTCCGTCTTTAAGTTCATTTTTTAAGGTCCGCTTAAGATCCGAATTGATATATAGATACATTATATATCTATACTATATCTATACAATGTAAAAATTTATAGAGATATACTATATATATAAGACTATAAAAGTGACTTATCCAAAAAATATATATAAGAGTCAAATTTTAGAGAATTAAAAAAAAAAAATTTAAAGTGAAACCGATCCGAATTGGCAAAATCAACCAAAAGTCGAAAAAATGACAGAACTGACCACTTCGGTTGGTTTTCAAAACATGAAAAAATCGAGAAAAAAAATCTGAATCAAATCGAACCGAATCGAACCGATGACACCCCTATATAGGTTAGCCGGGTTTAAACGGTGACCCGTGTATCACCCGACGCGATTATGACATGTTTAAGAATGACCCGACATGATTACGACCCGACACGACCCGATTGCCATCCCTAGTCAAAGATTAGACCGCTTCAAAAACACATTAATAGTGGCATGAAATCTATTTTTTAGACCGGGATTGACATGTTGAATCGCCGTAGATTAAAGTTGACCAACAAATTACTTTTTTTTACACCTCCAATACTGTGAAAATTAATTCGGAAAAAATTGTTAAATACAATTATACATTTATTCCTTCGAGGTGTAAGATGTGATTGGTGGATGTGCAAGTGTAGCATCTTCAGTAGGGGTGAAGCCAAGATTTTGCATATAAGGGGGGGGAGGGGATATCGACCAAAAGTCGAAAAAAAAAATGACCGAACTGACCACTTCGATTAGTTTTCAAAACATGAAAAAATCAATAAATAAATAAATAAATCTGAATCGAATCAAACCAAACCGAACCGATGACACTCCTATACGGGTTAGACGGGTTAAACGGTGACCCGTGTATCACCCGACGTGATTATGACACGTTTAAGAATGACACGATTATGACCCGACACGATTACGACCCAACACGACGCGATTGCCACCCCCAGTCAAAGATTAAACCGCTTCAAAAACACATTAATAGTGGCATGAAATCTGTTTTCTTAGACCGGGATCGAAAGGTTGAATCGTCGTAGATTAAAGTTGACCAATAAATTACTTTCTTTACCACCTCCAATACTTAGTGGTGTCAAACGGGCCGGGCCGGGCTCGGTCAAAGTGGGCCTAACCGGGCTAGAGGGCCGGGCCGGGCCGGGCCTCACCTAAAATCGGGCCGGGCTTGGGAAGGGAGGGGGGATGTCCGCCGCGGACCGGTGGCCCGGGCTCACTAGGGCCGGGCTTCGGGCCGGGCTAGTGGACGGGCTCGTGGACGGGTGCACAGACGGGCGGGGCCGGGCCGGGCCGAAGTTTTGGGGGGGAAAAGTTTTAACTTTTAAAGTTTAATGTTTGGGAATTGGGGGGAGTTTTTACCTTTACTCTTTTTTTTTTATATGTTTAGTTTATGCATTAATGATTAGTGATTACTAAAAAAAAGTTTGTTTAACAAAAAAAAAGTAAATAATATTTATTATTCAATAAAAATTAATGAGATTCATATTTGGATTCATATCATAAGGATCCGACGGTTTTTTTTACGTGCTGGCTGTCGAGCTACCTAACGCACTAACCCTCCTCTTTTATCCGGGCTTGGGACCGGCAGTGTTGAAACAACCCAGGCAGAGTTAAATGAGCATATAGCTCTTGATCGTGCAGAATAGAGAAAAAGGATTCATACAACCGACCCCAATTGATTGGGACACAAGGCTTGGTTTGGTTTGGTTTGGTTTGGTAATAAAAATTAATGAGATTACTATTATTTGATATCTAAAAATTATAGTCTAATAAAAAATAAAGATTACTTATCATAAATTGTACAATAAAAAGTAAAGATTTATTCATTAATGATTAGTGATTAGTAAAAAAAGTTCATTAAAAAAAAAGTAAAGAATATTTATTACTCCATATCAAATTAAAGAGATTACTAGTATTTGATATTTAAAAATTGTAGTCTAATAAAAAGTAAAGATTATTATCATTAATTTCAATAATTTGTATAATAAAAAGTAAGGATTTATTCATTAATAATTAGTGATTACTAAAAGTCTAAAAAAAGTTCATTAAAAAAAATAGTAAAGAATTTTTATTATTCAATAAAAATTAAAGAGATTACTAGAATTTGATATTTAAAATTATAGTCTAATAAAAAATAAAGTTACTTATCATTAATTTGAATAATAAAAAGTAAAGATTACATTTTATAGAATTAGATTTTTTTTTAAAAGCCGTTCACAGTTTATACTCATGCGGGCCAGGAGTATTACAATTAATTTGTTTGGAACTAAATGATCTTCAACTCTCATATTCATTCTTCAATTCTTCATTCTTCAATTTTCTTCCGTAACTTCCAAATTTGCGAAGTCTTCAAGAATAGGATCTTGGCGGTTTTGAGTTCGATATTGTGCACGGTCCCAATCCTTCAAGCACATCAAGCAGTCAAGCATATCAGGAGATAATCTGCTCCTCCTTTTCTCTAGCACCCTTCCACCTACACTAAAAGCAGACTCCGATGCAACTGTGGAAGCCGGAGGAGTTAGTAGATCACGAGCCATGATGGAAAGAACAGGGAAAGCTCTTACATGTTCTTTCCACCATGTCAAAAGATTTAAATCGACCATTTCCTCGTTGGTTAATCGGCTTTCCCACTCGGTTTCTCGATACTTATTTAATTCACCAAGAATGTTAGAGCTACTTACAAATGATTGACTAACACCCTTTTGTTTCTTTCGACTGAGAAACTGGCTCGCCCAAGAACCACCTAACGCTCCCGAACTTAACTCAATATTAGAAGTAGAGGAAGAAGTAGCACTTTCTTTATTTGTATATTTTTCATAGTAAATACGAAATAAAGATTCCAAAGTATTTTCCATTTCAAAAGTAGTTATTTCTAGACCAGGCTCACCATCTGGTCCTTGCATCAATTCAGATATTTGTTTAACCATTTCACAAACACCATCAAAATTGATTCTAGGATCCAAGATTGCAGATAAGTAAAATACAGGTGGAATGTTAGACCAATATTTTTTAAACTTTTTTTTCCATTTTCTCACAAATATCAATAAAAATGTCATTTTTTTGTTTATAATTATGAAATGTATGAGCCATATTATATAATTCCATAAAACTAAACAAGAAGTAGAATAGTAAACACCAGAAAGTTTATTTGTAGCATTGTAAAATACTTCTAAAAATTCATGAAAGTCAAATGTCATAGCTCAATCATTTGAAGTCAAGTTTAGTGATGGATAATTAACATTAACAAATTGAGTAATAATATTACTATACTTTTTACAAGAATATATCATAAGATAAGTAAAATTCCAACGAGTTTTAATATCAGTTTGCAATTTATTTGGATTAAGACGATTTTGATTACAAACACCATAAAATGCTTGTAGACGGCTAGGCGTTGAACAACAAAAGACCACTGCCTCTCTAATTTTAAGTATGTGATCATTAATTTTTTTTAATCCATCTTGGATAATCAAATTAATGATATGACATACACAACGACCATGAAATAATTTTCCATTCAACATTGGGCGCATAAGATCTTTAAACATATTAATAGCATTTGTATTAGCACTAGCATTGTCAAAAGTAATGCTTATAATTTTTTTCATAATGTCATACTCATTAAAAACATTGATTATATAGTTATATATATTTTCACTAGTATGAGGATAGTCTAATGCACGAAAAGCAATGATATTTTTATTCATATTCCAATTTTCATCTACAAAATGCGCCGTTATACATATATATCCCGTTTTATTACAACCAGTCCACAAATCAGAAGTGCATGCAATTGTACAATTAAAAGTAGAAAAATCCTCAATTAATTTTTTTTTGGTTTGTTGAAAAACAGATTGTAAATCACTTCTAAGAGTATTCTAGTAATAGGTTGGTAGGCGGGTTGTAAAAAAGTTTGAATAAAACGTGTAAAGCACTCTTCTTCAACTAAAGTAAAAGGTATATCGGATGCACAAACAAATTTTGCCAAGCCTTCCCTCATTTTTTTTTATTATAAAGAAAAGTTCCATCACTTGTGCCAGTAGAAGCAGAAATTTGGGATTGTACTAGGCCATCCGCTTGAGCGGTACCTGCTTCCCATGCACCTTTATGTTTGTTTATGATGTGCCTTTTAAGTGTATTATTTCATCCACCTTTGTAAGAAAATTTGAGTCCGCATATTTTGCAAATGACTCCATTTTTTTCGTCATTTAATTTAAAAAATAACCAAACAGGTGATTTTAATTTTCTTTCAGTGGTGGGACTGTGATCATTAGGATTTGAAGGAGATGGTTCAGATGGATTAGACCCCATAATTTCAACGTCGTCATCATCCTCCAATTCCAAATCATTAATCTCATTTCTTTCCCCATAATCTAAATTTTCAAAGTCATAAGTTGGGCCTTCCCTAGTTTTTGAAGATCTTGAGTGAGATGCCATTTTATTTAAATAAAAAAAAAAGAGGGGAAAGAAATATAAAAGATTAAAAATAGTAACAATTAAATAAGCAAATAATAAAGCAAGAAGTGAAACAATAAATAAATTTACCTCAACTTATAGTAGTAGAAGAATAAGTGAACAACTATAAATTATAATAAGACTTGAGACTTGAGAGCTTGTAAGTTCAACTGTTCAAGTTGTAGAAGACTAGAAGTGCCTTTAAAAATTAGAGCTTTGATAGTTGAATCACCAACTTGTAGAGTAGAAGTGCTTGTAGAGTCGTAGACTTGTAGTTTATGGAGTAGTATAGAGAAAGTAGAGAATAGAGAGAGATAATTGATTTTTGTATGAGAAAATATGTTGTGGGAGGTTTGGTATTTATAGAAAATGGGCTAAGGGGCATTTTGGGAAGTCAAAAAGTATATTTACAATTTTACTCCCAAAACTAGCCGTTAGAGGGGTAAAAAGTGGAAAAATATTTGAAAAAGGGCCAAACTAGCCGTTATGGGCTCGGGCGGGCCTACCGGGCCGGGCCACAACGGCTAGCTTATCCGGGCTAGCGGGCCGGGCTATTGGGTTAGTGGGCAGGGCCGGGTTTCGGGCAAAGGAGCGGGCCGGGCCGTGGACGGGACTAAGGGTGTCCACCCCGGACTGGACAAAAGTGCTCGGGCCTAGCGGGCCGGGCCTATACCGGGCCGAGCCGGGCTTTTAGCCCAAAAAAATTGGGCTGGGCTCGGGCCGGGCAGGGCCAACCTGACCCGATTGACACCACTACCAATACTGTGAAAATTAATTCAAAAATAATTGTTATATACAATTATACATTTATTCCTTCGCGGTGTAAGATGTGATTGGTGGATGTATAAGTTTAGCATCTTCAGTAGTGGTGAAGCCAAGAAATTTCATTTAAGGGGGGGGGGGGGGGGGTGGGGGGGGGGGGGGGGGGGGGGGGGCGATTTACTATTATTTTTTTTTGGCTCAAATTAAAATTCATCAAAACTAACCGAACATACAAGGAACAATAACATAAATAACAACAAAATAACGAAAAACATAACAATCAAAGGTACAATAGATTGGGAAGCATAAGCGACCACAGAAAATACTCCACTAGCTATACATGAAATCCACCACTGCTTTCATAAGGGCCACTATGCAGAGAGATCTAGAACTCAAGGCAACTTCAACCTTGTAGATGGTAGAGACCACCCAAAGAGAGAAGATGGCACAAACTCAAGTCTAAACAAGTGAAGAAACTTCACCGAAGGTGACAACCAAAGTTGCTTAAAAGCTTCCATGGTAGCAGAAGCTACACCATAAAAAGGATCACAACTGTAGAAGAGAGCTCCAAAGTCACCAATTATAACCCAATAAAGAACAAAAATCCAATCTACTATTTCAAAACTGGTATAACCAACATTTACCATCTTGAACCCAAAGAGATGTCTGGCACGAGAAGGGAAACAAATACAAGACAGGAACTAAAAGAAAACGGGAAAGAAAATCCATGAAAAACCTTCACTAATTAAGGAAGGGAAAATTTGCATAGAGGAAGGGCGATGAGGCAAACGAGGCCTTATTGGAGCTGGGACACAAAGGGGATGGGGGTTGGTGTGGGAGAAGGGTCGTACCAAGCATGAGGGTGGGGAGGAGGAGAAGGTGATGTGGCGGCTAGGGTTCATCTCTTCTCTCTCTCTCTCTCTCTAGTTAACTCTTAAAGAGAGAAGCTCTCAACTTTCCTCCCCCCTTCCTTTGTGAAGAATTTCCCTTCCTTAGTGAAGGTTTTTTCAAGGATTTTCTTTACCCTTTCTTTCAGTCCCATCTTGTGTTTGTTTCCTTCTCGTGCCAGGCATCTCTTTGGGTTTAAGATGGTAAATGTTGGCCAGACTAGTTTTGAAATAGTAGATTGAATTTTTGGTCTTCATTGGTTTATGATTGGTGGCTTTGGAGCTCTCTTCTACAACTGTGATGCTTTCCATGGTGCATGTAACTTCTGCTGCTATGGAAGCTTTTTAAGCAACTTTGGTTACCCTTTTGGTGAAGCTTCTTCACAAGGGTTAGTGGGCCAACGCTACCAAGGTTAATTTTTTTGGGGATGTATTTTCTACATATTTATGAGTTTATTTTTGTGCTAGAAAGAATATGATTTTACCATGTGAGGTTTGTTCCCCATTTTGAGAGTTCAAAAGTTTGGTGGTTGTGACCGTCAGGACATATTGTAGTCTTTTAGCAATCTTTTAGCTTATATATAATGAGTGTTATAATTTTACTTTTGAATTGCAGCCTAACATGCACGGTTACTACTCAATGGCACCAACCTTAGAAAGGGTTCATTTTTATTATAGATTAGAATCTAAAAATTGGTTATATTATTGGATGTGGTATCTTGTAAAAGCCAGCTGAAATTTAGGGGGTCAATATATAAAATAATTTTAAAATTTTAGAATTACATATAGATAATAATTTTTATTTTTTATTTTTAAAATTTGCAGGCCATGCCCCTCTTTAGCTCTGCCCCTAAATATCTTAATTTGTGAATGACCAACCTCGTGATCTAAGATATTATCCCTTATATGTGTTAGATTTAAATTTTTTTTTTTCAAACTTTTGTGCTTAAGATTTGTTTGGCTCAATTTTTGCTTCTGCAGTTTAGTTCCACAAAAAAATTCTTTTGATCAAAGGTTGTCCAAGCTGGCTTTCGACAATTTATAATTTTTTGTAGTTAATTCATAATTTTTGGCGATTAAATCACAAAATCTATTAAATAAACAGTTTTATTAGCTTTTAGATTATGATCACAACCAGTTATAAACTCTAAAGGCTACTGCCAAATAGCCTCTAATAGGAGAAGTTATTCAATGGTTTGCGACCATTGTCACACGTGGTGGTCCTGGCTAGTACGTGCTAAAGTTGTCTGCCTTTTGGGAGACAAAAAGCTTACACTTGGCTATATGACTATTCACTACTAGTCGGAACCACACCACGTGACATATGATCTAGGAGCTAGCATAGAGAATAATTTCTCTTCTAAAAGACGCATGAACACTGTTTTAACTCCCCCCCCCCCCCCCCCCCCCCCCCCCTTAAAAATTTGTTACTTCAATTTGTTTAGGGAGAAACATGTGGTTTTGGATTGGGTGAGAAATGATCTATGACAATTTTTTAGGATTTGATCTTGGTATAGGTCGTGTGCTCGACCGAAAGATAGTGATTTATGATTGTTTTCCTTTTAACATGACTTTCAGGGGCAAACGAGTTATTTTACCCCTCAAATTATGATTCTCAAGTGTAAAATCATTAAATTGGATGAAAAAAGTCACGCATATTAGTCTGAAACACAGGGGGTACTAGTGCCAAAATTTAAAGCACATGGGGGGTAAGTACAAATCGGCCAAATCACAAGGGGTGTAAGTGTATTTAACCTTTTTTTTTAATGCAGAATTCGATCTTTTTTCATTTCAGTTTGAGATCATGACACTAAGGACCGTTTGGGAACAGTTTTTAGGTGCATTGGAGGAAAACCTCAGCTTAGTTAAGGCACCGTTTGGCGATGCGACCTACCAAAGGGTTGTTGAACGCCGATACTTATCGCCCCCAAAAAGGCCCTAAAGAGGATATATATATATATATATACAATCAGGCTCTAAAGAGGGCGCTCTCTCTTTATTAAAGAGAGGGCTTCTGTTTTAGCCGTCAGATTATGTTTAAAAACTGTGAAATGACAACACTGTCCTTAATGAAAACACGATCCGACGGTCAAAACAGAGGCCCTCTCTTTAATAAAAAGAGGGCGACCTCTTTAGAGAATTTTCGTATATATAGGGGTGAAATAAAGTCGGTCGATTCTGTCGATTTTTCTTGAATATTTTTTTATTTTAATTATTATTTTAATTTATTATAAAATTTTTTTTTTCAAGATTGGCCTAATAGGCTCGATTTAGCGATTTTTAAGTTATGAGTAATTTTTTTTTGAAAACCGAACCAATCGGACCAGATCGATTGGTTCGATCGATCCATGCAATTTCCTCACTTTCCGATCCGTTAGTGGATGAATGCAACATTCTGCCATCTTAGTTAACTGCAAAAATTATTGATGGTAGGACAAAATTTATGTTGTAAAAGTATAAATATCTATTTGATCAAATTAGATTTATAAGAACCAAATCCACTAAATATGGCCAGTATAAAGTGTTATTCTTTCAAATATTAATTTTTGATAAGAGATGTTGAGATGAATGAGGATTAGTGTAGCTAATGTCAAAACACAAGATAGCTAGGTTAACTTTTTATTTTAGTTTATTTTATTTTTTTAAAATTTAATTTAATTTAATTTATTTTATTTTTTGCAAAAGTAAGGTAGCTTAACTTTAGTTGAAAAAACACACGCTTATGAATGAAAATTTTCCAACTAAAAGTATTTTTCGAATTAATTCTCAAACACATCATGTCTCCACTTAAACATGCTTCTGGATTTTAGAGTCCTAAAATCACATTGTGGCTAGCTAGCAGTTCTGGAAGTGTTTCAGCCAATATAGAATTCTTATTCTCTATTCCCATGGTCTCACTCCTCTACTAAAAAAAAAGAGTTCCAAAAGATCAGAAAAATAATTATTATAATAAGAAATTAATCTCAATTTTTTTTTTTTTGGTAATCGGGGGTGTCCAGGCCAGCTTGCGCGCACCTCGACTAATCCCCCGAGGCCTGGAGGCGCCGGGTGAATACTCCAGTGGCCACGCCCCCCATGACTCGAACACTAAACCTCTTGGATAATACACCCAAAAAGCTTACCACTCGTCCACAAGAAACTTGGTTAAACTAATCTCAATTTGATCACGATAAGTTGCCTAAAATTTTGTGCTACAAAGCCTACAGTCGGAGTACAGTGATATTGTTTGTGTCACTAGCAGCATCTATATGTCATCGCCAGTACCAATTTTTTGCACGTCACCGAAAAGGCAGGGGCTTTTTTCATTTAAAAGATAATAAATGAAAAATTCAAAGCATATGAGTGTGTTTTTTTTTTTTCTTTTTATTTATTATTTTTTTTTGGGTCAAAAAGCGAACTGATAGGTATCTAAATTTGTTTCCAATCATATTGGGTCTTTTTTTTTTTACCCCCTATTTCTATAGTACTCTAATAAATAATTGGAATAACAAATTTCCCAAGTTCCCATATATTTCAAATTGCAACTAATATCGCAAAAGGAAGATTAAACATGTAGACAAACATTATATAGTGCATTAATCTACTTTATTTGTCTCATAATTAGAGTCTATTTTTAAAAATCTAACTTATTAAAAGAACATCATCATTGTATAAAAAAGAATGTAAAACTTTCTAAATTTGCCCCTTATGAATGACCTTTCACGGTTTCACCACAAGTTGTGAGGGTAAAATTGAAAAAATTAGAGAATATTTTGCATTGACTTTTCAAAGGTTGGCACAATTTTGTAACCTTCTAAAATGAGCAATGATACGCTTTACAAATTTATTTTTCCCCCAAAAAGTGTTTCCCAACAGGACAGTGAGTCCCTCTTTATTAATGACAGGACAACTTCAATATCAATCAATCAAAATCAACTGGGCCCATATTACCCCAACACTTTTACAGAAAAAATTTGAAAAATATAACATTACTCTTCCAAAATATAGGGTAAGTCTATTATGAGGAATTTCTCACATGAGAAGACGAGTTTTAACTATTGGATGAGAATCTAGCTATAAGATTCTCAAAAATCTGAATATATATTTATTACTAAATTCTCATCCAACGATTAAAACCCATGTTCTCGTATAAGAAACTAATCGGTATAAACTTGCGCCAAAATATAATAGAGGAATCTATAAGAAAGAGAGAGGAGTATTATCTACTACAATAAGTGAAAACATTGTAGATCGGAAAAAGAGATCTTTATTTTCATCTACATGCCAAAGTAGTCATTAAAACACAAACCCAATAAAAGGAACAAAAAAATAAAAGAAATAAAAGAAAACCAACAGAAACCAGCTGAGCTTCAATGCTACCCACAGTGAAGAAGCTACAAGTTTGGTCTCCTCGAAAAAGCAAAATGGTTGTTTAGACTTAAAAAATTTTCAAGAAAGAGTCCGGGGACCTGTCCATAAAGCTACCGTCCCTCTGGTATCTCTCTCTCTCTCCACATATATATATATATTCACATATATATATATATATAACCTCACACTATCACAACCACCCTCCATGGACAGTACGTCGTGACAGTCCTAACTGTAAATATTCAAACACCTAAAAATTTATTCACGTATAGATATATATATATATATATGTACGTATGTGTCTATACTTGATTCTCCAAGTCGTTGGCTGTTATGAATGTCCCGTGAAATCCGTATGGAACCCTCGACGGAAGCTTAACGGAAGCCTCTAACTGTAAATTCATGGCGTTTATGATCTGAAGCTCCGACTTACCTGTCTTCTCGTCGTGAACGAATGTTAAAATGTACCCATCATCTTCTCTCTCTAGATTTGAGTCCCTTGGTACAAAAAAAGGCTCCCCACCGTATTTCTCATCGCCGTAGATGAACTTTTCAACTTCTCCGGAAAACAGATCCACTTTGGCGAAACCCGAGACTTTTGGCCACGGTTCGGCAATGGCGAGATAAACGAATCGGGTCTTTCGACCCAGCATGTTCCGGTTCACCATACCCGCTTCTAAGTTTACCTGCTCGGAAGATTGTAGTATCGGGCGGCGAGTTGACTCGCCGGTCTTTAAATTGAGTCGAATTTCCGATAACACGCTCTGTAAACTCTCATCGCATTCGTTGAATATGGAGTCGGGTGGTGTCATGCATGACCCGATTACCACGACCTCGTCGGACTCGGGTTCTTCCCAAGCATTCCATAGATGAAAACAGAAAGTCTCTGGCGAGTCGACCCAGATGATGTCTGAGTCATTTTCAGCCTTTTTCGATAAAATCCCGAACCGGGTCATCTTGTTCTTGTCGTAAATCACCGGCGACCCGCCTCCGATCATCTCTTGGAGCTTGAAAACTACTTGTTGGTCCGGAATTACGACGAAATTCTCGGTAATAGCGAAATCATGGATCATCGTCGGAACGTCGAGTGGTATTTGGACATCCGGCGACTTTGCCCCGTCTGGAGAGAATTTGAAGTATTTGAGATACGGCTTCGAAATGACGTCGTAGCTTAGAGCGAAGAGGTCGCCGGAGACCGGGTCGAGCTTCGGGTGAGCAATCATGGTCGACCCGAGCTGCTTATTAAAATCGAACCGACCAATGGTTTTAAGGTCACCGGTCCGTGTTACACGGACTTGATAAGGAAGATCGTCCTCGGACATGGCAAGTAATCGCCGGTTGAAATAAACCAAACCGGCGTTGGCCACTCCCATGCCATTGGTGTGGTTTACGAGGCCGAATAGTCCTCGGCCGTAGAATAGTAAGAGCCGAGCAATACCCGAGTGGCCGTGAAGCTCTCCGATTGCTTTCGGAAAAACCGGCCGGCCCAGTTCTCGCTCCTGAGCCAACCGGTGAGTCTCGGTTAATCGACAAGAGTAGCTTACCGAATTGCCGTCAATTTTAACGGCGTGAATCATGCCGTCGCCGTCGAAGAGGTGGTGACCGGCGACCGGCTCGAACAGTGGGTTGGCCCCGTTTCTGACGTAGACGCCGGAAATGCAACCGGGTATTGTGCCGGTAACCGGTAAGGAGTGGCGAACGGGTTGTTCCGGCACTGGAGCGAAATTTCCGGCGATTTGGACACGTGGGTCGGCAGTTTTGGGAAGTGGGTGTTGGAGCTCGCGTGAGACCAACGCGCCTTCAATTAACTCGAAGCCCTTCGCCGCAAATCTTTGTATTAAGTTCCACTTCGGTGGTTGAGCTTTTTTAGGAGTGTCTGTTGAGTCCTGTTTGGTTATTGTTGGTATTTGGTAGGGTTGTTTTGGTAATTGAAGCAGTGAAGGTGAGTTTAGAGCACAGTGAATTTGGGCTTTTCTCATGGGCTTCTTCATTGAGATGGTCTTTGCCGGAAAGCCCATGTTCATTAGTGAAGAAGTGGTAGAGAAGGATTGGGCCCTGCCAGCCCATGTATTGGAATTTGTTGGTGTTGTAGAAGAAGAAGCCATGGTTGCAGATGGTTGCAGAGGAGGGGGTGTTTTATGTGTAGTTTTGTTTTTTTCTTTGTAGAGAGAGAGAGAGAAAGAGAAGAGAGAGAGAGAGAGAGTGTGTGTGTGTGTTGGGGGAGAGAGTGAGAAGGGGAATGATGGTATAAATAGAGTATGGTGGTGACGAAGAAGAAGGGTGTGTTTGGGAGGTCCACCTCAGACATATCTAAGAGAAGACCACGTGGTAGTTTTGTGCAAAGGGCACTTGGGTAGGTCATAGAGGGACATACGTTTATATTTACTAGTGTTTGTCCGTATTATGTACGGGTTTTCAAATTTGATATTTTTAAAAAAATTTATAAATATTTACCCACAAAGTCGGTAAGAAATAAAATTAAAAAAAGAGTTAAAAAAAATGAAAAAAATAGTATATATGGTGAGAGAGAGACTGTTAGTATCTTACAGTAAGTATGAAAGAAGTTACAGCAAAATTATAAAAGTCAAAAAGATATTTAATTCTTTTTTTTACTTTTGAATATTATTTTATTTTAAATCTATATAAATATACAATCGTATATCCATATATATTAAATCTATAATTACTTCTATTATATATATATACACACACTACTCTTCTCATAAGAGAGTTCTCATTTTATTAAAGTTTATAGCTATTAGCTTCGATTTTTAGTCTGTAAAATTATTTCAGTAATCAAATTCAACAGTTGTAAACAGAAGTCCTCATTAGTTCTCACTTTTATTAAAATGAAGACTCTCTCGAAAGAAGGGACTATATATATATATGTATGTATGTATGTATAGATATGGCTTCCTTTATAACCATGACATATGACATGACCACATTGTTAGACCCGAGAAAAAATGGGAAATGGAGAGAGAATTTGTGGATAGTTTCGGAGCTACATGATTGGAGGGTAGTTAAAGTAAAGGCCCAATAAGACTAAGCGGGTTGTAGTCCAATTGATATAGCCTCTTTTTTCGTAGTGGGAAGGGAGAGAGCTCGAATTTTCATAAGGGATCTAGTTGCTTGTCCCCTAATATTATTCAGTCAGAATGAGTGACCATTATTAGACTTTACTGTAGGCTACTATGAGACTTTGGGATTAGATTGGGGCTGGGTTGTGTGTGTATCTAGTTCGGATTCAAATAAACATAAAAAAGATAAAAGAAAAAAAAAAAGAAAAAAAAAAAGAGAAAAAGTAAGGACCAATAAGAGTGGGAATTATGGTAAGAGGGAGGAGAAGTTTTGACTGGATGGAATTCACACGTCCTTACGTAGGATTAAATTTTGGTTCTAAAACGTCACAATTTATCAGATCACTACATATTTTCTTACGAGGAATTGGATTCTCTCGGGAGAAATTATATAGTGAGCCCATCATGTAATGTCAGTCATTTTGTTTGTTTGTAATGTCAGTATGTAATTGATTTTGTATACCACGCCACTCTTCAAGTTGCAATCATTACATCCTAAAAGTTTTCCAAATAATACATTAGTCCCATTTTATGTGGATCCTGAGACATGAAACCCACTCAAAAAATCAACTCCTATTATATGAGAAATTTCGTGTGCATGTCAGATGTTACTCTCAATTTATCTAAATAAATTTTTTTTTTCCTGAAACGGTTACATGACCCACAGAAAGGTAAGTGAAATTAGTAGTGTCCACTAATTGGTGAGCCTTATAGTTATTAAACTTATTATTGTTAGGATAAAATACATTTTGTACCCTCAAATTATACTCAGTGGCACTTTAATCCCTAAACAAATTGTTTAATTTTTTTTTATTTAATTTTTTTTTTTTTATATTTTGATTCTTTAATTAACATTTTGTGGCAGTTTGTCCCAATGTCACTTTTAGTGTTAGAAAAAGTCAATTTTACTGACAGGGGCGGAGCATAGTGGAGACTAGCAGGGGCCATGGCCCCTGCATGATTTTGTAAAATTTGTTTTTTTACCCTATAAATTTGTGATTATTATATATGTTACATATAGTTGGCCCCTGCAAAAAATTTGAATGAGTAGGGTATTTATAATTACTGTAAAGTTTTGAAATTTACTTACATATTGGCCCCTTCAATATAATAACTTTTACATAATGGTCCGTGCTAATTAATATACACATTGTAACACTAATTGTTACCTAATCCACCCTTAACCATTAATGAAGTTATAAATTCTAAATAAAGAGAAACTGAACTAATATTGATCAATTCTAATTTAACTCACTCTAAATATTTGGCCCAACACATTGATTTTTTTTCACTTCTCAGTTTAACTCAAAGCCAAATTGATTTAACATCGGTCCAAGCTTTATGAATTATAGTATGTGATCAGACTTTACTATAAAAAAAAAGTGACAATATGCACACATAAACCTAAAAAAAGTATAAAGTACCCAAAAAAAATTCGCCTTGGGGGCGTTGCCCCCAAACCCCGTTTTGGCAATTTTACAAGCAAACATAGGGACCGTGTATTCGCCCCCCCCCCCCCCCCCAAGTACAACTTCCTGGCTCCGCCCCTGTTTACTGATGCCAAAAGTGATGCTAAAAAGTGACAAGGGAGAGGGAGAGGGGGAGGGGGAGGGGGAATTATTTAGGAACTAAAGTGTCAAATATAGTATAATGTGAGGTGCAAAGTGCATTTAACCCTTATTGTTATTATTTATATTATTAATTATAATTTAATTTACACACCGCGTATTTGCCTAGAGGAGGGTCACCCGGACACCCCCAACACCCTACCCTCGTGGACGTTTTTTTCTACTCCTTTTCAACTATGAAATCTTGGTGACATCAATTGGCCCACACGCGCACTCTCACACAAACAAACACATTCCCACTTTCTCTCTCTAGTGTCACTTCTCTCTATCACCCATGAGAGTTGTGGGTAAACACAGGCCCATTTTGGATAGAATTGACTTTTCTACCGATTAGGCAAAGTAGAACTCTTAATCCCATCCAAGACCACTTAGCCTAAGTGAAATCGAGTTTCAATAACAGGGTATTTTACCTTCTTGGTTGAGGGTTAAAAACTCTATATAGGTAAATGTGATTGTGGTCAGAATTCTGTAGGAGGCTAAAAATTCAAAAAATCCATAGGAACCATGTAATTAAGATAATTGGAGTGATGGACTTAAACTATTCTAGAGTGGGAAACTAATTCCAGCAATGAAAAATGCGAGGAAGAGATCTAGATCGGTAGGAAACCAATTCCAACAACAAAAAATAAAAATAAAAAAGGAACAAATACTCCCACAAAGAGGGATAAACCTCCACAAGGAGAAAGAAACTACGGGTGGCAATTTTTGACCCGACACGGCAACCCGACACTACCTGACACGAAAATAAAAGGGTTTGAGTGACACGGGTCATAAACGAGTCAACCCGTTTGACACGATTAATAAACGGGTTGACCCAATTAATATTTAAGTACAGTTTGGGCGCTTTTTTTTTTTTTTTTTTTTTAAGTTTTAAAAATAATTTTTAATAATCTGGAAGTCTAAAATGCAAATAATATAAATCAGAATTTAAAAAAAATTTACCAAAAAATTTATTTTAAGAATCTATATATAAACTAAAATTATTTTTTTTTCGCTCACAAAAAAAGAGTAGTTACCAGCATATCAAACAAGTAAATTTATATATAATAATTAATAACTAATGTAATAAAAAAAATAATAATTAATAACTAATAAGGGAGGGAGGAAACTGGAGCCTGGAAGCATTCATGCATCAAGCATTGTATAAAAAAATAATTGAAAATAAAAAGGGAGGAAGCACGCCAGGATTGCTGGATTGGGAGGGAGACAAATTAGTCAATTAAACAAATGCAACTGTTAATCTTAATTCTTGATGGATGGCAAGTGAAGAAATTTTTTATACAGTTAGTAAAAATAATATTTTTTCTTATTCATTTTGTTTGAATGCGCTTGAGTGTTAAGTTTATAATAGTTGGATATTGTTATATTTGTAGTATTTTGATATTTAAAATGTACGTGTTAATAATTTATACATTTGATGGAAGAAGACTTATTTGTGATCTTAGTAGGATTGGAAGCTTTTTTCGAATAACCAAACCGAGCTAACTGGTCAGTTTTCTTAAAATTTTGTATAACTAAAAACCGATCCGACCGCCCAAATTGGCAAAATTGACCAAAAGGCGAAAAAATTGACCGCACCGACCACTTCTGTTGGTTTTCAAAACATGGAAAAAATAGAAAATAAAAATTCGAACCGAGCCGAATCGAACTGTACCGAACCAAATCGAACTGAACCGAACCAGTAACACCCTACACGGGTTAGACGGGTGACCCATGTATGACCCGACACGATTATGACATGTTAAGAATGACACGATTATGACCCGACACGACAATGACGCGGCACGATTATGACCCGACACGACCCGATTGCCACCCCTAAACGAAACGAACAAAAAAATAAGAAGGAAAGGGCCAAGGACCCTTCTATGGTGGGAGAGCCTTTAGAAGGGCGAAGATCGGCCGGAGGGAGTTGGTTTAAAGAGAAGACAGAGAGTTTAGAGAAAAAAAAAGAAAAAAAAATTGGATTAGTTCAAGTCTTTATTAAAATTAAATTTATTCATTTTATTAAAACTCAACCTTGTTTCTTGCATCATCGAACCCGCTCGGTGGACTTGTTTTAGTCAAAACACGATTTTGACATTCTAAAAAGCTTCCTAAAATAAATCCTGAATTTGAGTCCCAAAAGCACTTTTGTGCCCATTACACGCTTGATAAGTGATTCCGATCGAACAAGATCATGGTACACATATTTGCAGCCACATTCTAACGAGGGGATCCCTCACTTTCTAAAGTGAGGACCTCTATTCTTGGCCGTTGGAGTGAATGATTCAATGGCTATAAATCGAGAAATTATTTAGTGAGCCCGTCACACCATGTCATCATGCTGATATGGTGATCATTTAATCTTAACCATACACATGCCCCAATTTTCAGGGAATCATGACAAGTGTTTGGCAGTTTATTACTTTGAAATGTTGCTAACCACTTGTCATAACCATGTATATGATTGAGATCGAGTGCCCCCAATTTCCAGGGGATCATGACAAGTGGTTGGCGGTTTATTACTTTGAAATGTTGCTAACCACTTATCATGACCATGTATATAGTTAAGACTAAATGATCACCATGTCAATATAATGACGTAATGTGACTGGCTTTCTGAATAAATTAGAAGTCCTCACTTTTCTAAAAGCGAGGGATCCCTCGTTAGAACGGAATTGCACATATTTGTTTAGTATGTATAACAGTATAAAGTATATACATATGTGAGGATATAAACCCCTCCAATGGACGATAAAGTAATCTCTCTACTGAAAACCAGGGTGCGACTAGTGCCTTCCATTACCCTCTAACAGTAACATATAGATTGCTAAGTTTTCCATTTAATTATTAATCAATGTTTCAATACTTTAATATTGGTGGCTATGGTTGAATAATAAAAAATAATATTAAATAAGATGGAAAATTAGTGTCTGATCATATTTGAGATTTGAATATTCCTTAGAGAACAGTCCATTGGGTCACTTTATTTTTTTTTCTTTTTATTTATTTATTTTATCGTTTGGTGTACCATGTACGTAATTATTTATTTATTTATTTTAACACTTATTTGGATTCGGACTAGATACACACACAAACACACTCCCCTCCCCGCACGCGCGTGCACACACACACACACACACACATACACACCCACATCCCAGCCCTAACTCAACCCCAAAACCCTACACTGGCCCATAGCAAAGTCCAACAAGGGTCATTTATTCCGAATGAAGAATAACCGGAGGCAAGCAACTAGAACTCAGAGAGAGGCTGGGCCAATTGGGCTATAGCCCGCTAGACATTTGGTGTACGTATGTTGGAATATGTTTCGGCGCATTACGTCCTACATCGGAAGCTGGCAGAGTAAAGATCCTGTATATAAGTATGTGTCGTCCTCAAATCATTGAGGCGCCTTTTGGGTTAGAACATAGAAGGATAAAACCAAGTTGACTCGCTGTTGGGTTAAGACTTGGGCTCTCCAGACAGGCTGGCAGCCTTGAGGCTATCCTAAATGCCAGGCCCTGGGGAGGAAAGAGAGAGAGGAGCAAGGTTCGTTAATGAGCTTGACATGGGGTGCCCCACAGTTTCCGTACATAAAATTATCGCGCACCAATTCACTAAACCATCAATATGGTATGATCGCGCTTATTTATTATCCTAATAATACTAAAGAATAAATTAGAATAATTTGGATAACATCAACTTAATGTGAAAGCAACTGTATATAGAGATGCATACCATAAATTAAATGCACGCAATTCTTTTAATGATAGCGATAATTGTGTTTCGGTTTCTTGTTGGGGTCCATGGCCAAAGAACAATCAATGGTGTTGTCAAGGGGCAATGGAAAAAGAAAGATGAAAGAGATAGCAAGATGGGTATATTTGCTCTAAAACCTTCCATCTCAAAGGAAAGCCTCATTAGTAGATATTGGAAATGAGATAATGAATGTCCTGTTGATGAAGGTAGCTCGCTAATTAACTTTTGTGATGATGATAATGAATGTCCACTTGATGATGGCAGTTAACTAAAGGTTGTGACGTGCCGACGCATTTACCTATATTAATTTATGTACGTGTATATATATACAGAACCGATCAAGTGCGGACCACAAAACATATCAAGGAGCGGACGATTTTTTGCGGTGAAAATGTCGTTTTTGCGTTGCAAAAAATCATTGTTTTTAACGACAAAAAATTTCATCGCATAAAATGACATTTTCGCCGCAAAAAGTCAGTCCACTCCTTGGTCCATCTTTTGTGGTCTGTCGGAGATCCGGACTATATATATATATATGTATATATAAATATACTAGCTCGATACCCGTGTTATTCACGGGTGAAAAACAATTTTAAACAATTTATCAAATAATTTTCTGTACGAATACTCATTTATATCAATAATCAAACACGAGAATACAACATTAAATGAAATAATACATATATGCATTAGAGAGAAAAATAAACTGATTCTGAGCAGATGCTAGTGAAGATTCAAATAGAGTGTGAGAACTGGCGAGAAATAGGTTGAAGATGTGTTGAATAATGGGATGGAGATGAAGAAGCAGATCAACTGAGAAGGGGTAATTAGGTTCTTCTTTTTCAGAGTGAGAGCCTTTTCCCATTCTTTTCGATTTGACAAAAATGAAATGGTGAAAATATATATATATATATATATGGTACTAATTACAAGAAGAGATAAAAATTGTAATAGAATAAAATTGATAGAACATATTCATCTTATTTCATTGGATGCATTTTGTGATCGTGTACAAATGCATGCATCTACATATATGTGTATATGTATACATTTAGAGATAGAGAGATAATTTTTTTCTAATTATTTTCGATTAATTAAACATGAAATGGTGATTTTTTATTTTATTTTATTTTTTATTTTTAAAATTGTGCTATAATTGGAAGAAGAGATTAAAGTTGCAATTAAAATCATTGAAGATATTCGTCTTATACCAATAAGTGCATGCACAAATCTATCATTTGAGATTGAAGTTGCTACTAAATTGGAGGCATTAAAAGACAATGGATTCTTGATTTTTGATAAAAGCTGCAGACACAGAAACAAATTAACTAATTAAAATGTGCAATTTGTTGAGGATGTTAATATGCACAAGACATGATCAGACAAGCATAAACTTTTCAATTACTATGTATTATAAAATGAATGTCTTTGTCTTTGTAGTATATGTACAAACAACGACAGAACATTTCAATTACTACAAGTAAATTGTATATTTAAGAAAATTAGTTGAGAAACTTCTTTAAAAGATATTTTTGGAAAATATCTTATACTTCGCTTTTGGGAGAGTAGATTTAAGAATAAAATGATATTGTACACCTGCTCATGTTGTCCCTTTTCGTTAGCAAATCTCCTGTATTTAAACAACTCTCTCTCTCTCACACACACACACACATACACAAAAAGAAAAGAGGAAAAAAGCAAATTTTAATTTAATTTTCACCTTATTTTCCCCTTTTTTTAAAAAAAAATATATATATTTTCTCATTATTTAATTTCTTATATATTAACGAGAGCATTTTTGCTCACCCAAGTCATGGTACACCAATGCTCACCCAATCATTCCATTGGACAATATGTACTGGGACTCAGGATTAAACAATATTGCCAAGACCTTTGTGGTCTAGTGGCATCACTCACCCTCTCTCAAATGGGAGGTTGAGGGTTCCATTCTCCTTAGGGGGAGTGGTTTGAGCGGTTTTTCCCCTCTTTGGCCCATATGCTCAAGTTTGTCGCATGGGCTTCCTTTCGTAGGTCCTAGTTCATGGGGTTTGCATGTGTGCATGTGTTCTTGCATAACGTCAAAAAAAAAAAAGGAGGATTAAACAATATTAAACAACATTTGTTTAATCTTGAATCTCACTGCATTGGCCAATGAAATGCTTGGGTGAGCATTAGTATACCATATTTTGGGTGAGCAAAAACATTTTCTATATTAACTAAACAAACCCATCCCATCAACAAAATAAAAAACTAAACAGAGAAAAGTATTTTTCTTTTCTTTTCTTTTCCATAACTAAATTTATTAACCAAAAACACATTCTTGTAACCTTGTTGTATAGCAGATACAACTTTTTCCCACTGTGCCGACTCAACCAACATGGAGGTGAATGATAATGAGGTGGATGAATTAACTAGATATTTAATTGACTTTGGATATTCTTTGTCTCGGTCCACACTGTGACATGATGTCATGGAGTTTGAAAACTCAAAACAATCTCTACACAAGCGCTAGGGGTGATCAAAGTAACGGTTAAACCGAATCAGGTACATGCGGTTTTGGCCGGTTTTCCTGTCTCACAGTCGGTGGTCGTTTCTGCATGGTTGAAAAACCGATTTCTCGGTTCAATGTAACCAAGACCGACGGATGCTCCTACTTAATATATAAGACTTCATATATCACGCTTGTCAAGTGATATATAAAACCAATAATGCTTAGAGGATCAAAGGCCACAAAAACTTCCACAAAATGAGTGGAAAGTCTACTTAATTAGCATAATAGGTGGAAGTCTACTTGTGGTTAGTTGTTGTGTAGACCTTCCGCTCATTTTGTTTTGTGAAAGTTTTTTGTGGCCTTTGGTGCCCCAAGCATTATTGATATAAGACTTCATAAAACTTACCTTAATTTGTCAAATGCACTCGGATGTTCCTACTTAATTATATAGTTGCGTTAGTGTTATGGAAGAAACTAATGTCACTGAATTAACTTTACCCTGACCCTTTAGGTACTTGAGAGGCTGTCTGGGTGTCATGCGAATTGATTTAGTGGTTTAGAAAAGAAACAGTTCTAACTTGTTTGTTGTTTGCATGTGTGGCTGATTTTTTAATACACAACTGTCCATGCCTACTTAAAAATAGCCTAAAAGTGGTTATTTTACAAACTAATTTATACCTAGTCTTTGTTTTAGACATTCCCAAACATACCCTTAGCTCAAGGTCTGTCACGCCCCGACGTAGCATAAATATGGAAAGCGTTTAATTTCCTTTATGGACCCGTAGGTCGCGACAGTTTGAAGGATCGATTCCGTCCCAAAACGTCGAACAACATAAAACCATTAATCAGAGTAGGGTAATCAGGGCTCATAAAAATTTTTCTAACTTATTACATCCTATGGTACGGGGTTTACTAAGGCACAGACCGCCTTGAAAATAAAACAATACTTAAAGTCTATTACAGTCATCCTTATTACAAAAACCAAAACATATCTTAAAGCACATAAACATAAAACATATAAAAGTAACATCTCTTCTCAGCAACTGATCTCAATTAGCATAATCATATGGTTCATCCTGATTATTACCTGCAAAGCCTGGACACGAATGTCCAGGACGCATCAACGCCGTCAGCTTCAAGAAGCTGGTGAGTATTAAAAACAATACTTTGAATGTAAAAACATACTCATTTACCTTTTTCCCATTTCCATTTAAATACCACAAGTTTATATTTATGATAAAGAGCTCATTTTAGAAAACAACCACAACATTATTTAAAAGATAATTTCACACATATGTGACCGTGTATGAGAACAATGCACCATCTCATCTATCCGACTCTTTTCTCTCGACAACACCCAACAACCCTCTATCCTACTCCTGGTATCTTTGAAATACTAAGATAGCCACACTTTAGCAACGGGGCGCCAGGGAGTGTCCAGTTTCCCTCACACTTTGGTCCGGGGTACCAGGGAGTGTCCAATGCCTCACACTTTGAATACCCTAACCGCCATGCAAATACCGGGGCAACCCCCTCACAAGTATCCAGACTCGAGTTATCAGGGAGTGTCCATAGGCCACACTTTAGCACTTCCATGGGTGCCAGTGAGTGTCCAAGTTCGGCTTCACACACTTTAACGCTTCCATGGGCGTCAGGGAGTGTCCATATTTGCCACCTTCGCATTTCAAAGACACCATCTTCCGCATTTTCAACTACAACCACAACCACAACCACAATCACAACCACAACCACAACCACAACTCAAACTCATACTCTTTCCACACAATCATTACTCTTTTCCACACTATCATTACTCTTTTACACACTACCAACACTCACCATGCATGTACAACTGACTCCACATGAATGTCATCAAACTTTAAACATAAAGGAATTCACAGAATTAAAGAAATAATACGCGTACGGGGATTGAAAATTCGTAATTCATTGCCTTAATCATTTTAAACATAACTAATAGCATTCTAAAAACTGCTACTGAAATCCTCGTTTTCTGTCCAAACGGTGCAGAATCTGAGAAAATTGCATTAGACGAAAGGTGTGCAGAATCGAGTTTTGCTTGGGACAACGCGGGCAGAACCTTAAATTTCATTCGTTTTCCTAACAAAAATCTGAAAACAAAATTCTGCTACTGTTAAAATTAAAAGAGAAAATATTAGATTGAATTTCTAATATACTTTTTCTGCTACTGTAATCCTCATTTTCTGCCCAAACGGTGCAAAATCTGAGAAAATTGCATTAGACGAAAAGTGTGCAGAATCGAGTTTTGCTTGGGACAATGCGGGCAGAACCTTAAATTTCATTCGTTTTCCTAACAAAAATCTGAAAACAAAATTCTGCTACTGTTAAAATTAACTACCTAAATCAGTAAATAAGGAATGAGTTACATTTTGAGTGAGTTAGTAATACTCACCGTGATGTAGATTGAAGAAGTTGTTGAGAAAGAAATACAAGAATTAAGAATCTCCAATTTCAAGCTTGGCTATGGAGGATTGAGCTCTTCAAATTCTGAAATTATTATCTCTCTATGTGACTCTCTCAAGCTCTCTATGTTAGGAGTGTAGAATGTGTAGTGTGGTTGGGTGTATAAATACTCAAACTCCCACTTAGAAAACATTTGCCTAACATCCCACTCATTCTCCATTAATCTCCACTAATTACAAAGAAAGTGCAGCAATGATGTGTAAATATACACTTGCAATTCATAATGCTCCATTGATAATTGCAAGGGGTAGGTGGAGTTGATGTGGGTCAAGGTGTGTTTGGGAATTCTAGCTTATGGCATAAGGACAACACACATACTACAAGCATTTGCCAAACAAGGCCTAAAGAAAAGCATCAGCAATTATAGGAACTTGGGGGCCCAAGAATTTCTTAGGATTTCTTAATAACCCACTTTGGTTTAACAAATCTAATAATTAACCACTAATTTCTAAACTATTAGTAGATTAATAGGATTGTGCATAATGTGTAGATACCTACTAACTCTCCATCATATAAGTGTAGGTAATATATGTAGTGTGGAGTCATACCACTCTCGTATGATCCAAGGGCCAAGTATATAGGGGTCAATTTGTGGGTGTCTGGCAATTAAGCTATAGTCTTAACAATTACACATGCAAGGTACTCATTGCCAAACAAAGCACAATCAAAAGATTACTTTTCCACAAAATTAAAGTAAATGTCATGTCCGACTTTATATCAATTCAAAATCTGTGGAATTTTAGCACAGCGCGGACAGTTTTGAAAGTAAACTGGTATTTTCGTGATACGGTGTTTATTACAAAAATATAGGAAATTCATTTAACGTTAGAAATAGTTTTCTGATTTTATAAAAATACAGTTTGAGTCTAAAAGAAATAATTCCACCGTTTTGAAATACAGATTTGAAATTTAACACAGGTATTGCCAGTTTTTAGGAAAATTGCATTTTGACCCCAAAAGTAATTTCAATTATGGGATTAGTCAAGAAATAAAATTTTCACATTTAAATAAAGGCAGACAATGTATATTTAATTTTAAATATGATAATGCAAATTTTAAATATGATAATGCAAGAAAATGCAGGTTATTACAAGGTCAAGTAATGATAAATTTTTAACCTGATTTGTCAAGCATGGACTCAATGATACGAACATGTCGGAGGTTTGACGCATACAATTATGTGAGCATTCCTAAGCTTGAAAAAACTGTCATTAATTGGATTGCTATAATAATTCACCAAGAACACTTTCTTCTTCATCATAAATATGACAAATAAATATCAATAATCACCTAAATAAACAATAACTCGTTTAATTTAAACTCTAATCCCCATTTTGTTTGTTTTGTCAAGCATTGCTAACTTTGGATGAAACCAATGAGCATCCTCAATGTTTAGTAATCATTTTGAATAACCAAAATGATATATTTAACTATTGGAATATACCATTTTACCTACCAAATGGCTCTCGCACGTAGCAACCATTGCATTAAAAAAGAATGGTAATTCAATATTTGCATTTTGGTAGATCTTTCTTTCAAATTTGGCTATCAACTAATTCTTTATCCATCAGGTAGAAATATGGGTCCTCAAACTAGCCGTAATCAACATAACTATTGATTTAGAGTCCGCTTGGGTTAGCTCAAAAAACAAAAATTATGTGATGAATTGTGGATTTTGAGAAATTTTTTTTTTTTTTTGTAAGATAGAAGTGTTTGGGTTAGCTTAAGATTTCAGCACTTAAACAACCTAACTGAAAAATGTAGTTGAAAACCAGCTGAAAAAAGTAGCTTATTTTTCAAACAATCACTTAATTTCGCTTTTAAGTTGATAAAAGACAAAAATGTCTGAAAACAAAAGAGTTAAATAATATTTCCATGTTATTTTTTTGTTTGTTATTTTATAGAAACAATAACTTTTTTCAACTTGTTTGCTAAACACTCTTGTTTTTTAAGTGATGAATATTTCTGCTAACCCAAATATCTATCAGCTTAATATTTCATCACATAAAATTTCAGCACTTACTTTTTCAACACTTAATGTTTCATCACTTAATATTTCAGCTAACCCAAACGGGCTCTTAGCTTCACCATAGGACCACAATTTTTTGACCAAGAGAAGTTGAAAGGACATTTTTACAAAATGACTCCGCATTGGAGATGCTCTAAATCTTGTGATGAATGCACTAGTTTAGAAAGTTTTAGCAACGCATCTGATTGGAAATGCATGGCTAGCTTTGGGTTAGCATGTAGCTAGGTGATTAGATTAAACCATTATGCGGTACAAAAAGTCTCTTAATGAAACTGGTTTATGTTTGGCAAATATGAGTTTACATTCTATATCAAAATAGGCTTTATTTTTGTAATTTCCATCTCAAGCTATCATTTTGATGTTAACTTATGTGTGTAATTGGTCATTAACCTTATGATAGCTCGATTCAACACAAAGTATTATGTGATGGATTGACAATCTTTAGAAACATTCATACAATTTTGCTTTGTGATTGGTCCAAATATGCAATATTGTCTATGTGAATCACATATGGACAAATCACAAAACAAAATAAACACAAAATGCTCCTAAAGAATTATGTGAAAGCTTTTTATTTATTTATTACTATGAAGGTTCAGAGTAGTTAGTTGTTAATGATCAATAATTTCTGACGTGAGGGACATCTTTGAGGTCGGACCAGAGGATTTTACCATTTAGGGTAAATTCCTGGATATTGAAAATCACCCACAAGTCACCAGTATCTAATAAAACATGGAGCACGCTAGAAAGACCTGTCAATATTAAAACGTTTAGGCTCAATTATTGAAAACTTATCTCTAAACCAACAACACAACTTGCATATCTTTGTTAAAACAAGATAGAAGAAAAAGGTTCCAAACAACTTTCCTAAATTAGTTTGGCCAATCTTTTCCCTCTTAATGGTTTGTATTGCATATATATGCTCGACATGTTCAAATAATGGAAAGCTTAGTACGATGAGATATGCCAAGAAGTTAAGACTATGAAAGTGTTGTGATCCACTTGTAAAAAGAAGTGACACTTCGTTGGCCATATACACATTCTCACAGCTCATTTGATTAGCTAGACAGTGACTAACCACCAAGTGGCTTCATGATATGAAGGGAATATGTGGCACTCCTCTTTAAAATGGTGACGCTTTGGGTGCAAGATAGCATATGATTTTTGAATAGCTATCATATTCATGTAGATAGTACACACCATGAATAATGCAAAGTAGAAGACTTAACTTCTCTCATATGGGTAGTGCAAAGCGTGATAATACTGTTGTATACTTATCCAATCATATCTATCTTGAATTTTCTAAAGGGGTGTTTTCGTAATTTTAATACTTATAACTCGTAGCACCAATTTATTGTCATTTGAGGTCGGTTATTTATTTACGAATTCTGTAATCTGCGGAGAGGAGTATATCTCATGTTGTATAGATGAGTGTTGAGAGCAATTTAATGGTGTATTTAGCAAATCTCTAAATAAATTTATGTAATCTTTGGTACGACAAAATGAGGAAGGAACGAGAGGGATGGATGAAAAAGGGGGAGAATTACCTGTGTAGTATGGAACAGAGGAGATAGAGAAAATCAGGGAGGTATGCCTCTTCCGTTTGAGTCCACAATTTTCAATCAGTTCAGTAATTGACGGATTAGAAGAGATAAAAAGATTCCGTCATTTTTTTTTGTTGCTTTTTTGCAACTTAATAAAAATACTACTTTATTAGTGCAAGGGTTTAATATTTAAGTATTAAATATTCCATCGTTCCTTCCTCTCTTTAACCAAACGTAAATAAGGAGGAAAGACCTTCATTTTGCACCAGTTACCTCATCCATACACCATCTCTTCCATTCTTTCTATTTTTTCATCCCTCTAACAAACTTAGTTAAATTGTGAAAATCTTAGCACGCAATTCCGTGAACATAACCCTATAGTTTTGAGTGAATTAAGTGTTCTTCTGTCTTTGCTTTCTTGTTTTTTCGTGTCTCGCATATTCTAAATATGGTTTTAACCCTAACACACCTTCCCTAACCAACTAATTAACTATACACTTGTTACCTGAGAAATCTATATTTCTCAAATTTGAATATTGAATTTGATTACCAAATGCTTTAATAACTGCACAACATGTTTATTGGCACTCGTGGTATAACATATGTGATATCCAAAATTTTAAAATCATAGCATTACTCTTATTACCTAGGGTTGTGTTCTTCCATTTTTAATGTCTTTTGTGTTATTTGAACATTAAAGCTCACATGATTTTTGAAACTTTGACTAGTCATGACACAAAATGATTTGCTACATGTTTAAACTAATGTATTTAAGTGGCATATTCATATTCGACGGAAAGTTTGGGCTAACCAATGTTTGTGATCCACAAGTCACATGTTTAGCACTCAAAAAGTTGTTTAACCTCTGATTTAAAAAGTGATTAGCAATTAGGGATTGATTAATTAGTTGAGCTCTAGTCATTTAATTTTCTTTTCAGTTATTGGCGGTTGGCACATGGAATGCACAATAATTTAAATGAAATATATATATATATATATATATCTAACAGAAATTGACTACTTAATTAACACTAAGACATTGTTTGTGCAATCACAAAAAAGGTTAGTGCCTAATTGATCCGTCACTTATTTTTATAAGAGTGAGCTAAATAAATTACAAGAATCAAGGAAAAAAAATAATTAGAAAATGTTGGTTAATTATATAGGATGTGTGATAGATATTGTGGAGTCTGATAATACTGTATACCGAGCCTCAATCATTTTCTCACAAATCCGACAATGAGTTGATTTTTCCCGGGCGTACGTTGTAATATTTGCATTTGTAATATGTAGTCCTAACTTTTATGTTACTAAACGACACTTATTCATGTACTTTTTCATTTTTTTTTCCGACCTTTGAGAGTAGTGAAAGCCTAGCATTTTCTTGGATACAATCCAGGTCTCTTATTCAAAATTTGGGGCCACTAAACACAAAGCATATCCTTTGCGAAAATATTTTTGAGGGCTCCAATGGTTAATGCCTCTACCTCTTAAGCGGATCTGCTCCTAGGTGATATGTATAGAAAAAGAAAAAGAAAAACACAAAGAAAAACAAAACAGTGTTTGTGCATTATTTATCATAGTGTTGAGTAAATTCCATCCTCAATTTATATATATATATATATATATATGCACGATCAAGCTTTTTAAGTGAACATGGTTAAGTGAACTTATCGAGTAACTTGCTTTTAAGCCTGAAAGAGCCCGCGGACCGCCCTGCTGCCCTGCGGGTTCTCTTAGGCTTAAAAGCCAGATTCACTGAGTAAGTTCACTCGACCATGTTCAGTTTAGAACCTCTCCGTATATAGCATATGCGGAAAATATACGGGTGTGTATGTTTGTGTATTTATTTGGAATCCCATTTAAGCCATCTTGGTTATTTTTGTTTTCAATGTTTCATAGTATACCCATTATAGTTATATATGTTAAAACAAATAAGAATTCATTCTGACAATTAAAAATTTATTGAATTAATTGCCCACCAACAAGTTTGAAAATATACTTGTGCCGATTAAAATTTTTTTTTCTCATCTGATCAATCTGCACATGAAAGGTTGATGATTATAGAAGATAGAATATCACATGCTTAGCACTTGAATATAATCAGTTTCGTCCCATTCTAACATGGATTGCTTTGTACCAAAAAGCTAAAATACTTTTTTGAAAATAAATACTAGTACTAATAAATTTGAAGTTGGGGTTTTCAATAATTAGTTATGGAATTAATTAAGACTGGTACTGATATGATTTGGCAGTTATCACATGGAACAAACAATCATTGGCTAACAGTCCCTTGTCTTAAATGAGAGCTGCACTATCTGAAACCTTAAATATTGATGTGGATGAAACTGAAATCCCTAGGAAAAAACAAAATAGGTAGATGAACCTAATTAAGAACCTCATTTGATATATATATATATATATATATATATATAATAGACCAACCAATTATAAATAAAAATAGAATTGGTCTGAGATTCCACATTAATTATTTGTATTGTTTTACAAAACTAGTACTCCTTCCTTCCCTTTTTTTGAGTCCACATTTAAGAACTCAACTTATTAAGGGGACAAAAAGAATCTACACTTACTTTCCACAATTGCCCCTAATCATTGCAATAACTTTTTTTGTTTTGTCTTGGTGTAGATTTCAAGAAAGGGTAGTTTGGAAAGTAAGTAAAAATTGTATACCAATTTAGGAAAGTGAACACTAATTTTGAGACATCCCAAAATAGAACATAAAACTCAAAAAAAGGGTCGAAAGGAGTACGTTTTATTATTATTTATTTATAACATCATTGGACAAATAAATTAGATTAAAGATTTGTGTAAGTGTTACGGGGATGATAGGATTAGAAATGTGAGAAAACAATGATGGTATAGTGCTTCCCTCTCAATCACACGGAAGTGATAAAAATAAATAGAGAAATAGAGGGGATGGAAAGTTCATTACCTACATAAGAATCTTATTTGGGAATTCAACTGTTTAAATAATGCTTTTTGTTATAATAAAATTTTCAACTTTTCGTTATTGTCCTTCTTAATTTTCAAATTTCTAATGTCACATCAAAATAAATAAAATTAGGAGGGTTCTATATAAAGATAACACTTCAGGGAAGGCCCTAGTTGAGGATCCTCTGTAGTCAGAGGGGTGTTGTTGGGTGGGCAGCACGCATGTGGCACTTCCAGGACCATAAATATTTTTTTTCTTTGTATTTTTAAAAAATTTGAAAAAAATAAAATAAATATGTGGTTCTGCAAGTGCCACATGGGTGCTGCCAATCCAGCAACACCCCAATTGGTTACCGAGGATTCCTCCCCGTGGGCTCTTCAGTCTTGTTCAATCTGTGATCTCATAACGTGAACAGCAAAATTGTGAGAAACACAATTTGAATAGGACTTAATTAACTGAAATGATTTCCTTTATCTGTATAGGCCACTTGAAACTTGTAATCAAAGTACAAAATTTTTTTTTGAGGAAAAGGAAGAATATTATTGATCAAATAGGAGGAACCTCCTTTGATGTTACATCAATAAGAAACTAATTAAGAAAAAGAATGAAACCATATAAATTTGTCGCGGCCCATGCCAGCAAATCTTGCAAGATAATGGACTGTCAAATTCCCCTCCCTATGTACAAAGACACAATGTGCCAAAGATAAGGATCGCAGGATTCACAACTCTTGCTTAATCACATCAATACATGACCAAACGAATCAAGATGCGAACTAGCCAAATTCAAAGTACAATGTTTTTTCAAAAAAGAACTTTTGAAATAGGACATTAAAAAAATGAAATAAATGACTGTTAACGTGTAACGGAAGGAGTGGAAAGTAATAGGACCTGACAACATGGTTGTGTGAGTTTTAACAAAAATTAAAGATGACTAATTCTTCTTTAGTCCTCTTAAGTTTCTGTTTGATTTTCATCTGACACGTCATCGAGACTGCATTAATTAGGTGTATATATAAAATAGGGGTGGTTTTATTTATTTATTTTTTTCAATTTTTTCACGAAAAAAAAGTTTTGGCCAATAATGGCAGTCGGTCAATTTTTGAAGCAGTCCGTCGATTTTAGCTTGAACATACATTTAAAAAAATTGATAAATCAATTTTTGGGTTAGTCGATATTTTAAGTTTTCAATTTTTTACTTACACTCCTAATTTTAATGCGGTAAAACCATCTAAATTTGTAAAGAAGTGGTTTTAAGTGATCAACAAAACTCTATTGACTAGAGAACATGGCCAGTTCAAAAATACTCTATTGACTAGGGAAAATCCCCTCTCCACTCTTCCTGGGGAGATTTGAACCCTCCACCTCGTACTTGGTGTACATTTCTTTATTTCAAAACACAATAAGAGGGATGAGAGAGAAAGGTTCAATGATGGTCGTGTTTGGCTCGTGTGAGACTGCATGGGTAAAACCTCCACCAGTCAACTATGTCCACGTGTGCACATGGGTACACATGTGCGCACCCACATGTGATCATCCTAAAGAAGATTTTGCAAGATTTTCCCTAATTTATTATTATTTGTAATTTTTTATTTCCCCCAGTCAGTCACAAAAATACAAAAACTTTTTTTATTTTTTTTGGCTTAATTAATTTCTTGAAATTTGGAATATATATCTATACTTTCTAGAAAGAAATTGTTGGACTAAATTGATGTTATCTTCATACTTAAGTTGTTTGATAATTTTGTACTAGTGACACACTACTCTTCAAAAATATATCATGAAACCAAAAAGCCACCTTGACCTTTTAAAAGCTCCATTCTAGAGCTTTTAAAAGCTCCCCAAAAAAAGCCCTAAGTTCAATTTTTACAAAACGCATAAACTAGTTACCAAATGAATTAACATGGAATTGTGCTTTAAAAAATGAGAAGCACCAAAAGGGGGCCAAACTAAGCCTTACTTGAGACATTTGTCAAACTTTACTTAACCAAATTTAAAGCAACATTTTGTTAAAGAGTAATTTTCCCCAAATGAAATTCATGCAGACAGAGACAATAATTAGTAGTTTAATAACTTGTGTTACTTTTGGGTAATATATAGAAGCTTTTGTTGTTCAAGTATATTTTAATTCAATTTGGCAGGTAAGATTAAGCAAATCTTATTTTAGGTTCTGGTGGAAATTTTATTTTATTTTATTTTTCTTTATCAGAAGCGCGCCCAAAACTAACAGGAAAACCATGAATGAGAATTGGGATGAAATCATGTGGTCCTTTATTCTATGCATTTTTTTTAATTAATACCACTGTCACACACACACACACACACATATATATATATATATATAATTGTACCTATATTGTAATATGGAGATTCTCCGACTAGCCTGCCTAACCAGAAAAAACTACCATCTGCCCATTCAGGCTTGACAACCTATTCAAGTGGCTAATTATGCTTTAGAAGTAAAAGGGATAAGATTTCAATGAATTAGCTTCATTACATTTAGTTCGGTTCTTGTCACAGTTTTTAAAATTATTTTTTTTTGGGTAAAAAGCATTTTGCCCCCTCAAACTATACACGCTTTTGTAATTTGTACTCCGAACTTTAAAAAGTTGCAATTTTTCCCCTGAATTATCTTTAGGTTTGCAATGTTCCCCCCCTGAACAATCATCTGTTTTGCAAAGTCCCCCCTAAACTATCTTTCGTGCTGCAATATCCCCCTAAACTATCTTTTGTGTTTCTTGATGGAATATGATGACAGGGTTGTTATTGCAACACGAAATATAGTTTAGGGGGGTCTTTGCAAAACAGATGATAGTTTAGGGGGGACATTTCAACTTTTGAAGTTCAGGGGGACATTACAATCCTAAAGATAGTTCAGGGGAAAATTGCAACTTTTTAAAGTTCGGGGTGCAAATTGCAAAAGCGTGTATAGTTTGAGGGGGCAAAATGCTTTTTACCCTATTTTTTTAATATTGTATTTTTTTTTAAACAATATTTTTAAAAAATTGTGTATCTGTGTGAGAGGAACCTAACAAAATATACTGAAGCAACCTTACTGAAGTTTTATCGCTAATTAATTGATTCAATTGAAACAAATTTTTTTTTTCGGAAAAAAAGGTTAATTCAATCCAAAAAAGGGCCATACCCCAGGATGTTACAATAAGATCAAAAACATGCTTCGAATGCAAGGCATCAAGAATGGAAAAAGAAAAACAAACACCATCAAAGGAAGTTACCATTAGCCAAAAGGCTACCAAACATACTCAAATAAAAAAAAATCTATTGTCGTCGGCGACCCTTATTGAAACAATTGAACCTATAATTATTTTTTTTTCTTCCACATTGGCCAAAAAAAATTTAAAAGGAAAAGCAAGAAAGACGGTCAAATCCCTCCTAGATAATCAGAAGTGTGACCAAAAAAAATCCATGAGTTAGGCATAAAATTCTCTTTTAACTACAGAAAAGGATCATGTGGAAGCAAAGTTAGACCCTAAGTCAAAAAGTTGACAGGACAAAGGTGGGTTAATTCCTCATTTGAATGTGTTCAAATATGCACACACATTGAGAGAGAGAGAGAGAGAGAGAGAGAGAGAAAGAGATGATGGAATTATGTTTGGTGCACATGGAAAGCATAGATTATGGAGAGAATGTGAGGTGGATGGAAATTTTATTAGAAGGTAGGGGACCTTTCAAGATCAAAGATTGTGGAAATTAACGTGTTTGCTACGATAGTGACTTTTTTCCTTCTAGTACATGCAATATGTATCAGTGTTAATATACGTCAGATGTATAAAGAGAAAACACCTGAAAGAGGGTATAGATGTGGGCTGCAACTCGATCGTGCAGGCTGGATTTTCTTTCAGGACTGTTCGGACTCAGTCAGAGTTGTTTTAGTGGATTCTGCCCAAGTCCGATTCCGAGCCTGACTTGAATCCGACCAATCCAATTCGAACACAACTTGTGTTTTGGTATTGACATCTGAGCCTAAACTCGACTTAGACCCGAATTGCAGCAGATAAACAATAATATGTAGTATATCAAAAAAAAAATTTAGTTTAGATTTGTTAAAAAACCTTCCATCTATCAATTTAGTTTTTTAATAAAATCTAACTGTATTTTTATCACTAAAAAAAAAAATGCTATAATCATAAGGTTAAAATCAAATAATACATAGATAGAATGTAATATATTTATAATATATAAATATATATATATTATGTGTAAGTAGAGGCTCAGATTACTAAGGCTAATAATCTCTTTGCCCAAGCCCAACTCAAATTCTTTTTGGTCTTGAATTTCCTCTCCCATGTCTGCTCAAGATACCTGAAAAGTTATCCAAACTTCAATAAATTACCGATTGGCTTGGGACAGGCTCGGGTAGACCTGCCCAAGTTGCTGCCCTAGGTAGATGTGGAGATAGAAACTTTATTGAGGGAGAGTTATTTGTTATAGAATTTGAATACATAGCATGAGATTCAGACTCTTGTCCTCGTGTACAAAACACTATCTGCAACTTAAAACAGAGCAAGTAAGACTTGCTTATGTGAAAAATAAAAAATAAAAGTTGTGCTAAAATACATTTGTGAAATAAGTTGATAGTGAAGATTATGATGTGAATACTATAGGTTTATGAAGTTAACATTCCGAACACACCATAATTCTTGACCAAGAAAACTTTTGGGGGTTTGTTTGCAAGGGGTGTAATTTGTTTCATTTTATTCTAAGTTTTTGACTATAAAACTGAAAATCCACTTCTATATATATGGTGGATTGTGTATATTTGTATGTATATGTTAAAGTTTAAGAGAACCACGCATATAATTAAGAGTTTTGCACGCTAAGTCTTTAGCTAAATTACTTTTCAACCTACTATATATGAGGATTAATCACACACTCCTCTCTCTCTCTCTCTCTCTCTCTCTCTCTCTCTCTCTCTCTCTACATATATATATATATATATATATCTACCTATCTATCTATCTTTAACATACGTAAAGGAAATCTCTCGTAGCATTACTTAAAAAAGTAGTAGTTCTTTTCGTTTTGTGTAAAACTTCCACCTCTTTGACATGACCAAATTTTCCAATATGTCCCGATACATGAACTAGACCAATGTTTGACCAAAAAAAAAAAAAAAAACTAAACCAATGCATAATATAGATTTTAATCTAGTGAGATTTCCTTTTTGAAATGTTGAAGATTGGTCGGACGAGTCAAACTGGTTTAATATTTAATTTCTTAATCCACAATGAACAACTAGAAGGGTTTTTAAATATAGATATAGTTATATATCAACATAACTTTCGTATTGAAAACACTTCTTTCGTAACTAAATTGCAAAATTTGGTATGACAAACCGTTTTATGTGTTTTGAGTTCCATATCCCTTATATGGACTTTAAAAGTTTTTGCCAAATGGATAAAATAACAATATTAATATAAGAATATCGATCTGCTCAAACTAAAACAAACATTTAAAATTGCGTAAATTGATTGAATTCATGTCTAAAAGAAACTCAATAAATTGGAAACTACGCCACAAATTTGGCCAAGTTTTATTGAAAAACTCGTAAGATAATGGTGTTGGTAGGTGTTCGAATGAGATGAAACTTAGCAAAACTATATATATATTTTTTAAAAAAAATTTAAAAAAGGGTAAATATCACTTAGACATCCTGAGGTTTGCTCTAATCATACTTAGACCCCCTCACGTTTCAGTAATATCACCTATAACTCCTGAGGTTTGAAGCGCGTATCACCTAGACCCCCTCCGTCAATTCACTGTTAAATAAGTGACGGACTGATATAAATAAATACAAAATATACCCCTAAAAGTTTGGTCCTTGTGTCATTTTAGTCCCAATAGTTTCAATTGGGTCAGTTTGGTCCCTACAATTTTAAATTGAAGCAATTTGATCCAAATGCCCCATTATGTGAGAAAAATTGACAGAATTTACTCACTGTTATGCACAATTACGCTAATAAGTGGGTTGGGAGATTGATGTTGTTTCATTTTTGCACTTAAAAAGTGTGACAGTGCATAGTATATCAGTAAATTATACAAATTTTATCACACAATTGAATATTTAGATCAAATTGCTTCAATTTAAAACTCCAGGGCCAAAATTGACCCAATTGAAACTACGGAGACTAAAATGACATAAGAATCAAATTTTTAGGGGTATTTTTTTTGTATTTATGTATGTCAGTCTGTCACTTTTTTAATGGTAATATAAATTGGCAGAGCGAGTCTAGGTGATATGCACTTCAAACCTTAGGAGTGTAGGTGATATTACTGAAATGTGAGAGGGTCTAAATATGATTAGAGCAAACCTCAAGGAGTCTAGATAATATTTACCTTTAAAAAATGCTACTACTTCTTTTAGTTTTTATCGGTCACAAAAGCATTTCTGTTTGTCGAATTTAATGCCAGAACAATTAAAAGGTACATTGGGAGCTTGAAAACGCGCTAACAAAAGTTCTTTCTATACTCACATAGACAACATGTGATGCTGCATGCACTACTTTTGTTCAATGTATAGGATGTTAGGATTATACCTAAAATTTCATTAATAGAATTATTTCTCACTACACCATTTAGCCAAATTTCTAACACAGAGATTTTTGGTTTTCTAACGGTAATTTACCGTTACAAATTTGTAACGGTAAATTACCGTTAGCAATTTAGCTTTCCGTTAGTAATTTACCTTGGTTTGGTAAATTTAATATTGTAACGGGTTTAAAAAATTTTGTAACGCAAATTATCCGTTAGAAAATATCAAATATACGTTAGCATTTCCTTGAAAGTGAAAAAGATTTAGGAAAAAAAATCTAGTGGCATTTTTGTAAATAAAACATTAGAATTAAAAAGGTGGTGGTAGTTTTGTAAATAACATTCGGTGGCATATTTGTAATAAAACAACACAAAATTTTTCCCCAAAACTTTCGCCCCAAATTTTCCCCCCAAAATTTCTCTCCTTCAATTTCTTGTATACAGCTCTAGGTCAAAACAGGAGAAGAGAAGAGAAGAGAGGGAAAGGAGAGGAGAAGAAAGGGAAAGGAGCCCTCAAAATTTTGCGGTCTCTCTTAGCCCACCGATCCCTACCCATTTCTCTATACCCTTATAGTCATAGCAACCCTAAACTCTTGAAATTCAAAACCTCTCAATCTCTCACACGATAATCTCTCGGTCTCTCAAACCAGCAGCGAGCGGCGGCGATGGATGAGGCGACAGTGGTCAACGAGGTGGTGGTGGCTTTGACTATGTTCAGTCTCCTCCCTCCTCTCACTGTCAAGTTCTCTCTCTCTCTCTCTCACACACACACACACACACTCTCTCTCTCTCTCTCTCTCTCTCTCTCTCTCTCTCTCTCTCTCTTATTGTGGTTGTGGGTATGTTTGAATTTAAAGTTTTGAGTCCTAATTCCTAATTTCGTTGTTACTTTGCTGTAATTTTGGATTTGGGGATTTGGGTCAGTTGCATTTTTTATTGGGAATTATCTGGGTTACTAGGTGTTTTTGATATTGCAATTTTGGGTAAGCTTTGATTTGGGTTTGTTTTTATCAATTTAGGGTCTTGAGTCCAAAGTGCCTTTGGGATTAGAATTTTGGCATTTCATTTTTTGGGTTTAAGAGTGAGAGTGAAAATGAGAATGGCTGGGCAGTTTATTTTCTTTGTTTGGTTACTTCATTTATTTTATTTATTTATTTCCTTTTGTTGGGTTTGAACTATTGAGTATTTACTAATATGTTTTTCCCTCCATCTTGGATATATCTTAGTCAAGGCAATGGCAATAGCTGTGATTGAAGATAGGAGATACTGGAACTGGGTTCCTATTGAAGAATCAAGGTTAGATTCCTTAGTTATAATCTGGTACTGGCTTATGTCATGTGACACTGATACACTATCTAAGGAATGCTTAATGGTAAGTATGTGTTTCAATGATGTCATTGATGTGGATAATGGATGAGAAAAATGGTATTAATTGTTTATTCTATCTCTTTCTAATTAGAAGACATGCCTGTTTAAGTTTGGGTTCTATTGAATACATTTCAAACGAATTGGATATGCCTCTGTTTTTTTGAATAATTTTCAAACTAATACATGTGTGTTTTGGTCTCTGTGTAAATATGCATATAACAGTATAAGATTTGAGTAGTTCTAAAGCCTTGAATAGAATTTCCACAACCAGTTCTTACATATATATTACTCCCTCCGTCCCATTTTGTGAGTCCATCTTTGGGAACTCAACTTATTAAGGGGACAAAAAGAATCTACAACTACTTTCCACAATTGCCCCTAACCATTACAACAATTTTTTTAATTTTGTCTTGGTGTAGATTTCAAGGAGGGATAGTTTTGGAAAGTAAGTAAAAATTGTACACCATTTTTAGGAAAGTGGACACTATTTTGGGACATCCCAAAATGGAATATAGGACTCTCAAAATGGGACGGAGGGAGTAGTACAATTCAATCAATTGACTTCTTCACTCTAATCAATTTGCTAGTTTAGTTATGGAACATCATTCTGCTGCCATTTGGTAGGTAGAAAAATGATACTTGGAGCTCGTATTAATTGCTTTGGGTGATTTCTCCTTAATTGGATTATCAATTCTATAGTATATGTAGTTAGAACCAACTATTCCTTGAAGATACCATCCCAAGAATCAAACAGAACTAGTGACTTTCCCCACAATTGGGTAAACTAGAATTGATTTGTATGGTCCAACTCAACTTAATTAGTAGTATCAGACTACTAGTGTTCCAAAGTCTTTAAGTTGTACTACTATTTACCTTTTCCGAGTTTCATTTGTTTTTGTGCTTTTCTGTCACAGCCCATCCCTCACAGCCCGATATTGTCCGCTCTGCGGCACTGGAGCAAGCCCAACGGGTCTAACAGTCCAGCCCACTCACGGTTTTGTCTGGTCACTGGACCAACGGTCCAGCCCAAAAGGCCTCGATAGCATAGAGAGTACGGCTCACACATATAAGGCTCTTCACTCGACCGTCCCCAGGCGATGTGGGACGCAACTTCCCACCCCCCCAGTCGACCGCAACACATGACAGTCGACCGGAATGGGACGGGTCATCACATCCACCCCCCCTAAAGAGGGCCCACGTCCTCGTGGGCTTTCCCCACGCACGAACATGGCACACTTCCAGCTGGGCGTTGCTCTGATACCAAACTGTCACAGCCCATCCCTCACAGCCCGATATTGTCCGCTCTGCGGCACTGGAGCAAGCCCAACGGGTCTAACAGTCCAGCCCACTCACGGTTTTGTCTGGTCACTGGACCAACGGTCCAGCCCAAAAGGCCTCGATAGCATAGAGAGTACGGCTCACACATATAAGGCTCTTCACTCGACCGTCCCCAGGCGATGTGGGACGCAACTTCCCACCCCCCCAGTCGACCGCAACACATGACAGTCGACCGGAATGGGACGGGTCATCACATTTTCCTTTTTCCAATGAAACATGCCTATTTATCAAGTTCGCAGAATATATATTCTTCTTGTCAGGTATATATATAAGTATAATGTACCTATATACATCATGTGTTGGTATTGTTCTAATATTCAGTTGGGAAGATTTTACCTTTGTCTTTAATTTCTTTCTTTAATTTTTTGATTCAAGCTAGATCATGGATTCAAGCAAAAAATATTTCATATTGAAACCAGATAAAGCGAGTGTTTTAGACCTCTTTTGCATTTTATTTTCTAGTAACATAGACATGAGTAAGAGAGAATTCATAGAGTGGCTCGAGGTTAAGGAGAAAATTCTTGAGCATAGAGGGATCATCGTTGTCTCAGTTCTGCTTCAAAAGTGTCTGCTATCCATAAAAAAGCCCTTGTCATGCTTTGGGTTAGCATTAGTACAAAGTTACTTTGCTTCATATTATTAACTTAATTGGTTAAGTTTGCACACATGCAGGTATCCCATGGTGCTTATGTCTAGTACTTAATTAAATGCACGCGTGTTTATTTTTTATATTTACATTTTGTATGCTTTGTGTCAATGAATGTCATATCTAATATTGTAAAATGGCGGGCATGATATATGTTGTTTCATAAGTTTATGGGATGCAAGCATTTTTAAGACTTAGGTGACAAACTACTCTAAGGCTGTATGGATGACACAAGAAACGATTATATAGGTTAAGGAGTAACTTTAAATAGTTTTGCGTTTATGTATATACGTTTTAAATAGATAAGAGTATGTGTTTGGATTAAAATTGATCAAAGAATTGGTTCTTTATTGAACCAACAAAATCTAAATTTATTAATTTTCATAAAAATCATATAAAAGTGAGACTTGGTCTGAATCTCTCTATATAGATTTATACAAATATGCATGTGTGAGGTCAAAATTAGAGAGTGAATTCATTTTTAGGGACAGACAAAGAATCAGCAACCTTTATGTCAACTGTTGGCCACCTTGACAAGAGGGTGGAGTTGGACATCAGCATCAAGCCTGGAGATAGCAGATATTATGGGCCTCTCTGTGCGAGGCCAAGCCCAGGTGATTACCTTGATACTAAGTTTGCCGCCAGAGGTCTATTTGTTGACAGATCGATGTCCAACATACGACAATCTTCTCTGTATTTCCGATTCTCGTTTGTTTTTCTCTCTTCTCGGAGTTTAATCTTTCTTGAGGGTATCCTTTCCAGGTAAACAAACATCTCTGGAAAGCCCGATTTGAAGTGTTTAGGTTTTGATTTTGATTTTGATTTTTCTTTCTTTGTTCAGATCATGTGTTTTACGTGCTTTTTTGTTTATCATCGTAATCTTTCTATTTTTCCTTGTATGATAGTTTTCTGTGATCAATTGTGGTGCTTTGTTGTTTTACTGATTTAATATATGCTTGATGATTTTGCTCATGTGGTTGATGGGAGATGGGGCAGAGGATATTGTTTTTAGTTTGCTAGATAAAAAAGTTGCTTTTTTTCCCTTCTTTTCTAGGTTTTTGGGTCTGATACTCTAGGATTGTGTACTGATTTAAAAAATATATAGTTGTTTCTCGAGGAATATGTATTTCAGATGGAGAAAGTAGTACCAATCTCAGATAAAAAAAAGTAAAAATTAATGAAGGTATTTGGACAGGGATAATGAAGAGTAATATCTGTATTATCAAGGAAGAATATAATATTACTTATGTAATGCTGAATTGAATTTAGTTGAGTTGCATTAAGAAGCAATTATAGCCAGGAGGTGCTTCTCTCAATTGTTCTTGTGCCTTTTAGCATGTTTTCTCGGATCCTTTTTCTTACTTTACTCGTCTTCTTTCCGTCGATGGTTATGCAGTGAACCAAAACCAACGGCGAAGTGTACAATCATTGCTTAATCTCATGTTGATCTGGCTGCTCCTTGTTTGGTTTAACATGAATGGTTGTTGTCAATGACATTTTCACATTTCCTCTTATGTTTTATAGTACTATGTTTCTTTCAGTTTTCCTCTAATGTTTTATACTATGTTTCTTTCACAGAGGTCAAGGTCATCCTGCTGGCAATTCTCCATACTTTGGACCTTCACGAAAACTAGACTTTGAGCTAGAAATGGTAAGTGATAATGGCATATACACTGATTGCACTCTTAAAAGATCAGTGATGGAGTAAATATAATAGCCCAAATGTGATGAACTTCATGAAAATAGTCTCTTTCTCATAAAATATGTATAAAATGCTTAATTGTTGCTTAGTGATGCAAAGCTTAGTAATAGCCCATCTGCATTTTAGCTTCCATTTGTTGTCCTTCAGTTATTTATTTGCCCTGAACTATAAGAAATACCCTATAGAGCAGGTTATAGTTTTTTTCTACTACAGCTTTGCGGCAATTTTGATTGCAGCTGTATCTTTGATAGTGGAAAGAGACACAAGTGCTTTGAGTTTACAACCTAATATAAGGCTGATTGTCGTTATATACTCAGTAAGCTGATAGAACCATATCTTTTAACTAAGGTTTGGTGATTTCGAAATAAGGCCATTTGCATCAGTCTATCCTCGTGAAGTTTCCATTTACAATGCTACTTAGCTGAATTTGGTTCACTCCATTATGGAAAATGTGGCTTGCCAGTTTCAGGCATGCTTCGTAAGTTGTCTTCGGACAATTAGTACTTCGTCTCTCCTCTGGTGGAATGCAGAAAACTATGTGAAGCTCCTTGTAACAAGACTATTGATTAGTCCAATTGGTACATCTTCTGGGTCATGAGCATGTGGTGGCAAAAAGTCATGTCGATAGAAATTATAAGCTAGCAAAGGATGGCCTCCTATCTAAGGTATTTACCTAGTCCTGGTGTATCCTTATACGGATAGTCTCCGTTCTTTATGATTTTATAAGCAATGTTTAGCCCTGCTTTTATTGTTGAGTTTTAATCGACAGCGATCAAATTAGCTTCAGTGTTCTCCTGATATATGGCAGTTGTAGTTTCAGAAATGACTGACATATGGCATATCTGTTTTATTGATCTGCAGAACAACATCAGTGTTGATAAAAAACATAGACATAATCTAATACTTTTACTTTCGCATTTGCAAATCTTTACTCGGTTTATATGTACACTAGGACATTGAAGGGTCACGTACACGCACATTCCATGCCCGTGCTTATGCACATGTGCTAATATGGATGCTAAAATATAGCCCAAGACTGATGAAACAATAGTAGACAATTTTAAGTCAATATCATTTAGGATTGGATCCAAAATTCAAGTAATGCAATTTATGTAGAAAAAAAAGTGTTCCATGAAGAAATTCCTTAGAGTAGTTAGAGGCCAATTGATAGTGGTGGAGACAGGTAATCAGTCAACTAACTTTGTATATATATATATATATATTCAGCACCACCGCAAATTGCGTTGTTGTATTTTTTCCAGATGGAATAGCCTTTCGCAGTGTCAACATTTAATAGTGATTAGAATTGTAACTTATATTTCTCTAGGCCAGGTAGTCATTACTCATTATAGTGGCAGTAATTGGGCTGGGTTTGGGGAAGCTGGTCGGGGCCCTACATTACACTAAGGCTTTGTTTGGTTTTTGGACTACGAGTCAATGAGACAATTGAACTTGACTATAAGACCACCAAGTCGCTTGAGAATTGAGTTAAGTTCTCTTTCTTCTTCATCTTTTTTTATTTTTATTTTTATTTTTAATGTTCATCTTCTTCCTTTCTTATCTTGAATCTCAAACCTAAGTTGGTTTTTTTTTTTCTTTCCAAATCTCGAACCTAGGTTGGGTGAAATCAATGACAAAGGTATGAATTTGCGTATTTCTTGAGCTTATCAGATTTTTTATTGTGGTATTTCTTCTTGGTGGAGAATTTGCTGTCAATGCTTCCAATTGAATAGAGAATTTGCTTTAAGACACTTACACAGTTGTAGCTTGTTTGGTACAATTCAAACATAGCTTTGGTGCCTAGGGATTTTAGGTTTGCTGTTTCTTCTTTTTTCATCTGATTACTCTTCAAAACCTCCAGAGTCAGGGGATGAATTAAACCCCTTTTTACCCTTGAAATACATCTCTCCCTGGCCCTAGCGTATCCCACTTTGAATCACTCGACCCTAAGCCCACAAAGTGACACAACCAGCACTTTGGTACTCTTTACTGCACCCAGAGCAACGTTTAACTTATCCTTTTTCCTAACTTAAAATCAAAATCAAAATCATTTTGATACCCCATAGACGAACCCTAAACCCCGTTATTTTGTAGTTACCTTCCAGCCACAAAATGTGGAAGAACGACTGAGCCATCATGGCATTTGATTGTTTAGAGTATAGGGCATTAAGCTGTGTTTGGGACAGCCCGCGTTCAGTTGGTGGTGCTGTCACAAGACTTGACTATGGCTTGGTCTATCTTTAAAATAATATATACTAAGTTGAGGTATGGATCCACATTTGGAATTACTGAACAATAATCACATGAAAGAGTTAACTTGGAAGACTTCAAGGGTTAATATCTCGAGATAACAAATGCGAATCACCTCTTATAGGTGATGGGCGCTTATATCGTACACACATTAATTTGATAACTCTTAAGACACCTAACAAATTTTAAGATTCAGTTAAAATTTGGGACATACCTATCAATAAGAAGACTCTTAATTAGTACTTTTTCCTTTCTTTTGATTAAAATTGACGTATTAATGACCTATTAATTCCTAGGATTTGATGACCTATTAATTCTTAATCATTAGTATTCTTCTAATTTCCACTCACGATTTCTGTTTGGATTAATACCTTCATTCGTCTATCGTTATTTGGTGACATATTTGATTGTTTGTAGGTTTTAATTCATAGTTTAATTTTTTTTAGTATATTATCACAATGTTTACATTTACTGATTACAGGGTGAAGTAAATGCAGCTTAAATAGAAGAAAAAGAAGCTGCTTAGACTGAAGAGGAATGTAGTAACACTTGTGAAGACTTTGACACTGACAAGTTACCTCAAGCATTTGGGAAGGAAAAAAGGGAAGGCGTTCGTGTTGTGGGTTGTAGTAACACATGGTTTGTTAGTTTTGGTTTGGATTTAGAAACAGTTTGTATTTAAGGATAATTATGCTTATTTTGGATTATATTTTTTGTATTTAATATAGATTGAGTTTGTATTTACTATGGTTTGGATTTGAGCTTATTATATGTTTATAGTAAATGTGATAAAATTACCGTTAGTTAGAAAACGGAATGTTAGAAAACAAACTGTTAGTAATAAAATTACTAACGGTTTACATCTGTTAGTAATTGTCTCGAAAGTGTTAGAAACTGTCATATTACATACCGTTAGTAATGAATTTACTAACGGTAATTTACCATTAGTATTTTTGTATATAAAAGTGTTAGAATATAAACCGTTAGAATAAATATTACTAACGAAAAATTTTCCGTTAGGAATAATAAATTACTAACGGAAAATATCCATTAGTAAACATATTACTAACGGTAATTTACCGTTAGTAAAAATACATTTTCTAACGGAAAATTGCCGTTAGAAATTCCGTTAGAATTATTAGCCACGCTTTATTCCTAACGGTAAATTACCGTTAGGAATAATTTTACTAACGGTAAATTACCGTTAGAAATGTGCTCTTTTGGTGTAGTGTCTTAATTATGATTTGATTTCTTATTTGGTGATTTTCTTGTCAAATAAGGATTCCTTTGATGGTGGAAGTTATTTAGTTTATATAGGAAAGTTTGTGAAAGTATTCCTTATTGTACAAGACTTACCATAGGGGTAAATCCTACTACAACTAGGATTGAGACTCTACAATCTATATAAATATTGGGCTTACTCAAAGGATTGATAAGATTGATTGAAAATCTTCTACTTACACAAGAGAGGGCTGCAAACTAGTGAGGGAGAGATTAGTTTCTAGCAATTGTGTGTGTCATATAACTTGGTTGGAGAGTTATATCCGTGAGGTCTTGAGTGCTTGTAATCTTTATATTAATCGAGGTGATCGCCTTTGCACGTGGACGTTGGCATTGTTGAGCCAAACCACATTTAAATATTGTTGTGTTGGTTAGCTTGGTTTTTTCTTTCGTGGTTGTGTCGTTTTTGCTCTATCTATCTCCATCTTTATAGGTGTGGTTTTTCTTGTTGTGATTGTGGACACATTCCCAACACAGTGAACCTATTCCCAACACAGGAATATAGATGTATGGGTACTAATAGAAGAACCAAGAGAGGACTAGGGTGGGCTATAGTCCCATCCTCCACCCAAAAAAAAAAATGGAAAATTTTCATTTCGTTTTTTGCACTCGTAAAATTTTAGCCAAACTGTAGTTTAGCTCACTCGAAAATTTGAGAAATTTCTTTAGTCCATGTGTTATTTTAGCCCAATTGTAGTTTTGCCCACGCTAATAATAATTTTCTCTGTGATATTTTAGCCCAAATCCATCCTAAATTTGATACCAAAACATTATTACATCCATCTCATTTCAGCCCAACCCAGTTTAGTATTCTAAATTCAAATTACGGTTAAACTCACCTAATATTTGATACCATATGTAATATCATGTGTGATATTCTAGCCCAATACCACACTAATATTTGACACCAAACTTTATTATGCAAATTCTCATTTCAGTCCAATCCAATTAAATATTTCAAACCCAATTTGACACCATACATTGTTGATTCAAATAGTTTATATTCATCTCTCTTTATATCTTTATCTTATTATCAATTATACATAAATAGAACACAAAATAATAATAATAATAATAATAATAATAATAATACTCCAATAATAGTTCGGGGACACTGTCCCTAAATCCACCCACCCCGCCGTATAACTTCCTCAGCCCTCAAAAAAAAATTTTCTACCTCCGCACTTGATGGGTACATTACTGGACTATGGATGGGTGTATTTAGAAGCTCCTCAAAAATCTTGATAGTCCCTATTCTTTTTGGCCAGATATCACTACATTTTTCAGATTGGCCTAAAGTTAGAAAAAGGCAACATCATATTGTCGTAGAAGTTTGTTCATAATTGTATATGTATCCATGTGTACACATAAAAATTGACTTCTTTTATCATAGATTGCTTGCATTATCGGGAAATACTAGCATACTTCATGGTAATGAAGCTATTCTCAAACATATAATCAAGTGTTTATCAATTCAGAAAAATGAGGGCCTGATGTGAAGTTTTCTAAATTTACCTTTATGTTAACAATAATTACTTTAATACCTTAATTTTAATGATGCGGTGTAAACTTTTATTGTCCAATTATGAAGCACAATAGTATGGTACCATACCCGTGTAGTAGGATAGCAAGACCTTATAAAAGTATATGTATATGTATGTATAAGGGTTAACTATCCTACTACATGAATGTAGTAAGAAGTATAACATTATTTTCGAACTTTTAAATCGATAAGTAAAGTTCTGGCCACCTCATTAAGGTGTGGATATTAAAATAATTTTACAATGAGGATACTAAAAAGTAATTCACTTTAGGTTCTTTACAAGATTTTTCTTCTCGTAACTGAGGTGACATGAGTTCTTTTGTCAGTTTAAAAGTATACACTTTTAGAGATGTAGTAGAATAGCATTCCCATATATATATATATATATATGAGTCAGGTTCTAAAGTGGGCACCTGATCGGGAGAGAACAAATCCTATTTATACGCCTTAACGAGCATCTGTTAGTTCCTTTTTATCCTGTTTTTGTATATTTTTACTTCGTTTTCTATTTTCTGACAGGTTTTGGAAGAAATCAAGTAAACCAGGCTAAACAGGGTGAAAAGCACAAAGAAAGAAGCTGAAAAAGCAAAGTCGCGCGCGCGAGCCGCGCACGCGAGTAACCGAGAATCGCTCGCGCGATCCGCGCGCGCGAAAGTCCCAGAATCGCTCGCGCGATCCGCGCGCGCGAGGTACCAAATGTCGCGCTCGCGCGACCCGCTCGCGCGATATGTGTAAAAATCAAAGTTGCGTATTTCAGTACACTGAAGACTCCTGTGCAAACGAAACTGCTGAACGACGTCTAGACTGTAAATTACATCAGTTTCAGTTCGTTTGGGGTTAGGAAGGCTTCCAAAACTTGTTGTAAATCTATATATACCATATTTTATTACAATTAAGGGGTGAGACATTGTTGGCAACTATTATATACACATTATACAACCATACTTCCAGCCATTGAAGGGAGGGAAGCAAGGAGAAGAAGAAGAAGACCAAGGGTTTCCATGGCCTCCTCCATCAACTACTTGCCATCTATCACTTCCATGGACGGCTAGATCATAGATCTAGGGTTTCAATGAAGCCCTAGACGAGTAATAGGGTTTTATTTATGTTTTTATTTTAGTTTTATTATGTATGGATGACAGTCACATGTTTAGAGGATTTTTATAAATAAATCGTACTTCTATTGATTAAATCATTACTTTCAGAATTTATTCTTGTCTTAGATCTATTTTGACTGTGATGTGCTCAACGATCTATTCTTGCTGTGCTTGTTTAGATTGTTTACATGTGATGGTGCTTTATTGATTTGTGCTATCAAGTATCCGAATAGTCCATGCCTAGGTTAGACGGATTAGATCACAACCCTAGTTTAGTGTGGGATAATTCGTGCTAACCGAAGATGGATTATGTTGGTGCTTGAACCATGAATATCTTCTTGTCAGAGGAATTGGGCTTGTAGCTACAATTTCCCATTATCATCCAACTTAATAAGCTAAAGTAATTCATAAATATTCCTATTATGAAGCTAGTGGTGGATTTGCAACCCTAGGTTTCCTTAAACATTATTTAAAACAACTTTAATTGCTTTCCTAGTTTAAATTTACTTTTATTGTTCTTAGTTTTATTAAAAATCAAATCAAAATCTGTTTTTCTTAATTAATTAGATTTAGGTTTTAAAATTAAAGCGCGGTAGTTAATCAATCTCTGTGGGTTCGACCTTTACTTTCCACACTACAAATCTTTTGAAAGTAAAGCATAAATAAGAATACTTTTATATCTTGATATTGACAACATCAATTTTTGGCGCCGTTGCTGGGGATTGCATTACCACCTTTAGTTTTATAATCTTAGTTTAGTTAATTTGTAAATATTAGGTTAGTTTTTATTTTTCTTATTTTCCGTTTTGTTTTTAGTTACTAACTTGTTCTTTTATTTTGTAGTCAACGTTTCCGAGTGGAGCAGCTAATTACATCAAAGGAGCTTACGCAAATAAAAATATAAATAAAATAAAATAACTTGCTTCTTGTGAAACTCGCTTTAAACCACTGTAAGTCAGGGCGCTGTGACGCACTATTTGCATTAGTTTAGGGTTTATTGCACTGCATTAGCTAGGAAACCCGGGGCGCTGGGCTTGACGCGATCATTGCATTACAGGATAATATTCATGCATCACAGTAGTTGAGTGCTTGTTATCTTAGTTGCGTGATTGCTATTTGTTTTTTTTGTTGAGTCAGTTTTTGTTTTTAGTTTACTTTCTTTTAGTTTATGTTAGGTACACGTTCAAATAAACCGGAATTAAAACCTTTTGACTCTGAACTTGAACGTACATTAAGACTTAACAAGTCTTCAAACTTAACTTCTAGAATACGGTTTTTAATAGACGACGATTTGATACCGAAACCAACGTCTTTATTTGAGTCCGAAATACGTAGTACTCTTACAAGACTAAAGAAACCACGCTTTAATAACATAGAACCAATTAAAATGGCAGACATTAGAAATAACAATAACAACCAAAATAACAACGGAAATAATTTGAATAATCCTAATATACCACCACCTCCTCCACTTAAAGATTATTTTATTCCGACGACTTACACGCCACAAACTTGTATCGACTTACCGGAGGCGACGGCATCTCACTTTGAGATAAAGTCGTCTACCATCTCGCTACTTCCATCTTTCCATGGCCGTTTAAATGAAGATCCATATAAACACTTAGGAGATTTTCAAGATATATGTTCTACTTTGAAAATCCAAAACTTAACTGATGATGAATTAAAATTGCGGCTCTTTCCATTCTCTTTAAAAGATAAAGCTAAATATTGGCTTCAATCTTTGGAGCCAAACACAATTAGAACATGGGAAGACTTACACACCGCATTTTTACAAAAGTTTTTCCCGATTATGCGTACGAATCAGATAAGAAAATCTATAACAAACTTTGTGATGCAAGATGGGGAATCACTTTACGACACGTGAGAATTATTACGTTCGTGTCCACATCATCAGGTTCCTAAGTGGCAGTTGGTCCAGGTCTTTTATGAGGGACTTATTCCTTCGGTCCGTAACACCGTCGATGCTGTTTGTGCGGGTACCTTCCTACACAAAAGTGCCGATGAGGCCTGGAAAAATTTTGAAACGTTAAGCGAGAATTCGATGCACCAAGCGGTGTCTGTCCGTTCTGAGGGATACCCACAACCTAAGAGAGAGGTAAAGTTTGAGTCAAGTCAATCAATTGAAATAAAAGAACTATCTAACAAACTTGACCGACTTTTAACAATGAACCAAACGACAGCCTCACCCGCTCGTGAAATTTGTGCATTATGTTCTGATCCTTCACATTCGATACTTGCATGTCCATCGGCGAGTCAATTTCCGGAATTCGTGGAGCAACACATTAACTCTATTCAACAATACCCACGAAATAATTATAATTCGACTACTAATAATCCGGATGCGCCATGGAGAAACTATCCTAACTTCTCGTGGAAAAATAATAATAATAATCCTAATGAGGCAACTAATTTTCCAAATGCGTATCGACCTCAGTTTCAACTTAGTCAATACCAACACCCGCCTCCTAATTCGAATCCTTCAAGGGGTAACATTTTTTAGGAAAAGGTGTTGGCATCCCTTAATAAAATTGAAACGCAAGTACAGGCACAAGCACAAATAGTGCACTCTCATACACAATCCATTGCGAAGCTTGAATCCCAAATGGGACAACTAGCTACTGTAGTGAGTCGTAGAAATGAGGGGACGTTGCCTAGTCAAACAATTCAAAACCCTAAGGGACAATATGAGGTTAAGGGGTCGAATGAACAAGTAAACGCCGTCTCAACTAGGATGACTACACGAGAGGAGGTGATAGAAACCCCTAATAAGAATGAGAATGTGATAGATATGAATATCAACTCTAATAAAGAGAGGGGTGAGGACGTGAATCAAAGTAGAAAAGAAAATGAACCGGTCTCAACGAATTATATTCCGAGAATGCCATATCCACCTAATGTTGAGGAGCCGTCTAATCTTACAAATAAAAAGTCTAAGGTTGAGGATATACTCGAGGTATTTAAACAAGTTAAAATCAATATTCCATTCCTCGATGCTATTAAACAAATTCCCGCTTATGCTAAATGTCTAAAGGACCTTTGTACACAAAAGCGCAAAATACGTAGTCATACTCCGAAAAAGGTCTTCCTCACGGAAAAAGTAAGTTCTATTTTTCAACACTCACCTCCAAAGTATAAGGATCCTGGTACGCCAACGATTTCATGTGTCATAGGTGACACTATCATCCAGAGGGCTCTCCTTGACTTAGGAGCTAGTGTTAACCTCTTACCTTATCACGTCTATAAACAACTAAGTCTAGGTGAACTGAAACCTACGGCCGCTACAATACAGTTAGCGGATCGTTCTATTAAAATACCTAGAGGAATCGTCGAGGACGTCTTGGTTAAGGTTGACAAATGCTTTTATCCTGTAGACTTCATGGTCCTTGACACTGAACCCGTGCTAGATGCTAGGAAACACACTCCTGTCATTCTAGGCCGTCCATTCTTAGCCACGGCCAACGCATGTGTCAACTGCCGGACGGGGGTAATGAAAGTGTCTTTTGGGAACATGAACTTAAAATTAAACGTTTTTAATGCTATTGATCAACCTCCTAAAGATGACGATTACCTATGTGAGGCGGAAGGTGAGGTAAGACAGAATATTGAGCCTAACAAAGCAATAAATGTGAGTAACGACAAAGATATAGCGGATGATGAGTGGATGAACCCTAATAATCTGGACCCTAATGCTGAATCTACTCGAAAGGTAAGAAATCGATTTGAACATACTGACAAACCGTCGATTGAATTAATTCGAAGTGACGTGATTTCTGCTTACCATCGAGTTCTACCTGACATCCTTAGGGGTACAAAATCCGAGTTACAGCCTCCGTAAGTCTTGAGCTAGAACGGTCTAGCTGAAGACGTAAAAGTTAGCGCTTCTTGGGAGGCAACCCAAGCTTTATTTCGTTCGTTTTTCTTATTTTTGGTCGTTTTTGAGTCTGTTTTGGACATTCTGGACAGGTTTGGGGGTTGGAATTAATTTATTTTAATATTATATACATAATTTTAGCTAAAAAATGGAAAAAACTAAAATCGCGCGCGAGACGTCGCTCGCGCGGCCCGCTGGCGCGAGATTGTGCCTTAGTGTTTTTTCTTTTGTTTTCTTTATATGAGCCCTCAGGTTCTCCTCGCGCCTGGTTTCGCGGGCGCGAGGTAGCTCGCGGGCGCGAGGGGGTCCCCCTAGCGCGATTTCAAAAAAAAAAAAAAAAAAAAAACCTTGGGATTCGCGCGCGCGACGGCCGCTCGCGCGATACCCCATTTCTGCATTTTCTTCTTTTGTTTTCTTATATCTTCCTTCCACACCTGTCACACAATTTTTACTTTTCTGTTTTTGTTTCTTAGGTACTTTTAGATCGAGTCTTTGATTGTTTTCATAATTCTGGTTATGTTTTATTTACTTTTATAGCTTATTTTCGTGTTGTCTTCATAGTTTTGTTTCTTCTTATAGTTTATTTAGTTTCGTTTAGCTTAGTTATAATTCTTTTTTTATTATTTTGTTTGTTTAATTTTATTTTGTTAAGAAGTAACAGGTAACATTGAACTTTATAGCCATATTCCTTTGTGTTCACCTGTTCTATGCTTGTCAAGATCGAGGTACTATCGTTCCTTTATTATGTACTCTCCTTTCTTTCATTTTATTGTTTCATTGGGGACAATGAAAGGTTTAGGTTTGGGGGTATGCACACATGCACATTAGTTATGCAAAATTTTTAAAATTTTTCAATAAGTATGTTTAAATAAACGATGTTACCTACGGTTTTTGCAATCTCAATTTGATACTTCTTGTTATGTAACTATGATTGTTATAGAATGATAAACAAAAGAAGATGTGATGAAACATTTGCTGAAGTTATGATGTAACGTTTTAAGTTATGTATTGTTTGAATCGTAGTTTTATATCATAGATTTGCACATAAACTTATGCACTGCACGTAGTCGCTTGAATACATGTTTGATGTGAACTATAATAGGATTCGAATTTCTAGATAACACATGGTGGAGACTAAGCCCAGTGAGCTTTTGAGCCTATCTTTTCTTTTTAGAGGGTTATAAATACATCTTGTGTTTGTCGAATTTCATTGAAATAGCGCATCTATTTGTTGTTTAGTCTCATTATTCTTGTTTTGGTTGATAGTCAAGTTAGAATATTTGTTACCATGCTAAATAATCTTCCATTGTAAACGTTGAAGAACTATATTACCCTAGGAAATGATTTTAGGCCCTCTTTGTTTATTGCCGACCGATAAATTATAAAATTTCCTTAGTTCGCCCTTTGAGCCGTTAAAATGCCATTTCTTTCTTTGTTCACCATTATCCTCTTTAAAAGCTCCAACTTGATCAACTTGGAGTATACCACTGGAAGAGTGATCAACTTTTAGTAGTATTAAGGCGATGTGTTGATTGAGAAGAAGAAAATAAGATGCTATTGGGGTAGTTGCTTAGTATTCGATGAATAATCATCTGAGAAGCAAGAAAAGGAAAAGGAAAAAAGAAATATATTGAAAAATAAAGAAGAGGAAAGTTGAAAAGAAAAGAGAAAGAAAAGATGAAAGTTGGTAGAAGAGATGAATGAAAGAAATCGAACATGCCTTACAATGCCATTCTGAAACTACTCGATAAATCCTTTCTATCCTTTTTCATTGCCTGAGCCACGTTATAACCTTTGAAAAGTCCTATTTGATCCTAGGAGACATGGTTTTTATATGAAAACGATGGGAGGGGGATTAAAACATAGTAAGGATTAATTTTTCTTGATTATTGGCATCTTATCCATGAGACTACTATTCTTTCGTGTCATGCGTCTTTTTCGAGTCATATGTGAGCATTTTTCGTTTTGAAAATATTTTTCCTTTACTCACATATTTTAGAGAAATTACACCTGTTTCTGAGTGTTTCATTTGAGAGTGTAATTCATTGTGAGATTCGTAGTCGAGACATAGTTGGATGGTTATCCGAGTTATATTCCATGTTCATAACATACGCGTGTTCATTTGACTACCACATCACACACGTGCAATCTTATGAGGAACTCTATTGATTCGTACATTGCAGGCACTTGATTGTTTCTCATGATATAGGTGAACGTTTGATTCCGTTTCTTCTTGTTCGTTATTCTATTTCAAATCATTGTGTTATAATAAGGAGTGTTGAATATTATGTTCTTTAGTTTTAATAAAACTTTTTAAGTTTTTAAGTTAATAAAGATGGTTGTGGGAGACTTGTTGATGAGAACCCTCACGAGACTTTACTCGTCCGACTAGGGACACCTAGAGGTTTAAAAGGCTTGTTGCATACGCTAAATGCAATCGTGATCCATGCGAAAATGGAATAGTATGTTATTAGTAGTTAGTTTTTATTTTAGTTTTGCTCGAGGACTAGCAAAATGTAGGTTTGGGGGTGTGATCGGGAGAGAACAAATCCTATTTATACGCCTTAACGAGCATCTGTTAGTTCCTTTTTATCCTGTTTTTGTATATTTTTACTTCGTTTTCTATTTTCTGACAGGTTTTGGAAGAAATCAAGTAAACCAGGCTAAACAGGGTGAAAAGCACAAAGAAAGAAGCTGAAAAAGCAAAGTCGCGCGCGCGAGCCGCGCACGCGAGTAACCGAGAATCGCTCGCGCGATCCGCGCGCGCGAGGTACCAAATGTCGCGCTCGCGCGACCCGCTCGCGCGATATGTGTAAAAATCAAAGTTGCGTATTTCAGTACACTGAAGACTCCTGTGCAAACGAAACTGCTGAACGACGTCTAGACTGTAAATTACATCAGTTTCAGTTCGTTTGGGGTTAGGAAGGCTTCCAAAACTTGTTGTAAATCTATATATACCATATTTTATTACAATTAAGGGGTGAGACATTGTTGGCAACTATTATATACACATTATACAACCATACCTCCAGCCATTGAAGGGAGGGAAGCAAGGAGAAGAAGAAGAAGACCAAGGGTTTCCATGGCCTCCTCCATCAACTACTTGCCATCTATCACTTCCATGGACGGCTAGATCATAGATCTAGGGTTTCAATGAAGCCCTAGACGAGTAATAGGGTTTTATTTATGTTTTTATTTTAGTTTTGTTATGTATGGATGACAGTCACATGTTTAGAGGATTTTTATAAATAAATCGTACTTCTATTGATTAAATCATTACTTTCAGAATTTATTCTTGTCTTAGATCTATTTTGACTGTGATGTGCTCAACGATCTATTCTTGCTGTGCTTGTTTAGATTGTTTACATGTGATGGTGCTTTATTGATTTGTGCTATCAAGTATCCGAATAGTCCATGCCTAGGTTAGACGGATTAGATCACAGCCCTAGTTTAGTGTGGAATAATTCGTGCTAACCGAAGATGGATTATGTTGGTGCTTGAACCATGAATATCTTCTTGTCAGAGGAATTGGGCTTGTAGCTACAATTTCCCATTATCATCCAACTTAATAAGCTAAAGTAATTCATAAATATTCCTATTATGAAGCTAGTGGTGGATTTGCAACCCTAGGTTTCCTTAAACATTATTTAAAACAACTTTAATTGCTTTCCTAGTTTAAATTTACTTTTATTGTTCTTAGTTTTATTAAAAATCAAATCAAAATCTGTTTTTCTTAATTAATTAGATTTAGGTTTTAAAATTAAAGCGCGGTAGTTAATCAATCTCTGTGGGTTCGACCTTTACTTTCCACACTACAAATCTTTTGAAAGTAAAGCATAAATAAGAATACTTTTATATCTTGATATTGACAACATCAGCACCCTATTTTTATTAAAGAGAGGACCTCTATTTTGGCCGTCGGATCGTGTTTTCATTAATGACAGTTTTGTCATTTTACAGTTTTTAAACACAATCCAATGGTCAGAACAGAGGCCTTCTATTTAATAAAGAGAGGTGGTCATCTTTAGAGAATCTTTTATATATATATATACATATATATATATATATGTATACTTTTAGAGATGTACTCCCTCCGTCCCATTTTATGTGTCCATCTTGGGGAGTCCAACTATTTAAGGGGACAAAAAGAATCTACACCTACTTTCCACAATTGCCCATAATCATTGCACTTTTTTTATTATTATTTTATTTTGGTATTGATTGCAAGGAAGGGTAGTTAGGGAAACTAAATAAAATTTATATACTAATTTAGGAAAGTGGACAACAATTTTGGGACATCCCAAAAAGGAAAGATGGACACATAAAATGGGACGGAGGGAGTAGTAGAATAGCTTCCATATATATATATGTGTGTGTGTGTGGGTGTGGGTGTGGGTGTGGGTGTGTATCAACAGACATACATGCGGTGGCGGAGGGAAGTGGGGACCAGGGTGGGCCCACGCCCCCTCTGAAATTTTAAAAATTACATTTTTTCTTTAATTTTTTTTTGTATTTTACGTTTAGGTACCCCTCAATTCATGTTTAGCGTCCCTTCCCCTACCCCCCCCCCCCCCAAACTCATGTTTAGGCCCATTTTGGCCCAATTTAGTATCTTCAACTACATATATTGATATACATGTATATACAACTCAAATATAAAGGCTCTTGGAATTTTGAAAATTGCATTTTTAGTGTAAGAATTTTATGAATTTTAGAAATAGGCTCCCTAGAATTTTGAAAGACACCATACAATATTTATGTATCACCAAATAGACTTCTATTATAAATCGATGACAAAAAAAATACCAATTGCGCGCATAAATAGACCTTAAAAAAATCGTCAATTATCGCCTCTGGGGCGCTGTTTCCGAACCCCCGTATAGCCTAGACCCTCCCTCACCAAAATTTCTGACTCCACCCCTACATACATGGAAAAATGCTACGCTCCTACATATCTAGAAATGTGCGCACTTTAATGAGAAATTCTAAGAAACATCCTAGATTCATAGTAAAGTAGTTAGTAGTTTTGACCCCGAAATATTTGAACTAAGCAAATATGTTGTAACTTCTATACTACTTTGCTTTGCAAGATTTTTTTGAATGCCAACAAAAAATTTCATTAATCAGAAGCATAGTAAAAGCAAAAATTATAGGCACCTGGAATAACTCAATAACCTCAACCAATTAGAACAGAGGCAAAATGATCGAACCCTAGTTACAATATTTTAGGACTTAATCAACATGTCTCGTAAGGTCTAGTTTATTCAATTTCTTAAACCTCATGTATTAAGAAGAGGGAAACTAAAACCTTATAAACAACACAGAAGTGACATACATGCGCGATGTGAGACATTCCAACACACCCCCTGAACCACAGGAGCCGGACACTTAGCATACCCTAGAACACAGCAGCTAGAAGACAAGCTCAACCAAGTTTTGATACCACTTGTAAGGACCAACCCATTCAACTCCTTAAAACCCATGTGTTAAGAAGAGGAGAACTAAAGTCTTATAAAACCGCACAAAAGAGGTATAAATAGACGATGTGTGACATTCGAACAGGATGTATGAAATATCCTAAAGCACTAGGGTGTATCATAAAAGATCCCTACTTTCACATACCAAAAAGTTATTTCACCTTATTAAAATATGGGTATGTACTAAAGTAATTTTGAAAAAAAAAAAAAAACTAGAACAAATTACTCTATAGCCTCGTTGCAAAATAATTTCCCCCCTTCATTTTAGTAAGATATGAATAAATTTTAGGGTTAATTACACTTAAACCCTCTGTACTTTGGATCAGTTTCACTTTGATCCCCTTAGTTCAAAAAGTAACACTAACACCCCCTATACTTTAATGCAAAGTGTCACCGTCAGAAAATCCGTTAAAGTTAACAGAAAAGTGAGATTTAAACCCCCTGTACTTGTAAAAGACCAAAATGCCCTAAAATTTCTCCTTCTTCGGCGCAGGAATTGTCTAGCAAGGCCCCCAGCAATGAAATCAAAACCAAAAACAAAAATCAAAACCCCAAATCAAAAACCAATCAGGCCACCACCAAAAAAGAAGAAGAAAGAGAGGTGGTTGACTTCGACCATTTCTGACCACCTTCAAATCCGTGAACATGCGAGAGATAGAGAAGAGGATTTGAGAGATTGAGATAGAGAGAGAAGCTAAATTCTGGGACTGGTTTTTGTGCAGAATGTATAGAGGGTGTTCTTGATTTTGGTATGTATGTTGAGTTGATCAATTTTTTTTGGGTTGATTAAAATTTTCAAGTTGTTTGATGTTTTGGTATGTTTTGGGTTGTATTTAAAAATTCGATCAACCCAAAAAAAATTGATCAACCCAATATACATACCAAAATCAAGAACACCCACTATACATTCTGCACAAAAATCAGTCCCAGAATTTTGCTTCTCTCTCTATCTCTCAAACCCTCTTCTCTACCTCTCGCACGTTCACAGATTTGAAGGTGGTTAGAAATGATCGCTGGTGGTGATGGCCGAAGTCAAGGACCTCTCTTTCTTCTTCTTTTCTGGTGGTGGCCGGATTGGGTTTTGATTTTTGTTTTTGGTTTTGATTTCATTGCTTGGGGCCTTGTTGGAGAATTTCTATGTTGAAGAAGGAGAAAATTTAGGGTATTTTGGTCTTTTACAAGTACAGGGGGTGTAAGTGTCACTTTTCCATTAACTTTAATGGAATTTCTGAAGGTGACACTTTACATTAAAGTATAGGGGGTGTTAGTGTCACTTTTTGAACTACAGGGGGTCAAAGTGAAACTGACCCAAAGTACAGGGGGTGTAAGTGTAATTAATCCTAAATTTTATTGTTCATATAAATGGGATATATATTTCTAAGCTATTACCATAATATATATATATGTGTGTGTGTGTGTATATATATATATATATATGACTTTTTTTGTCTAAAAAAATCAGCGGATTAGCGGGGCAACAGGATGGGGCGCAGATCAACGGGATAGCTGCAGATTTTTTAGGCAAAAAGTTAATACTGGATAGAGTGCAAGTGCACTTAAGACCCTCTCCCCATATATGAAAGTGTCACATCCCAACCCGCCCCCGCGAGCTAGGACACGTGTAACAATCATTTTTAACGTTCCAAAAATAACATTTTAAGGTGAAATACCAGGAATAAAATAGTATTGTATCAAATAAAATAATAAAAAGAAATAAAATAAAGTTTTAAAACCATCGAATAATACTTGGACAGAGTTCCCCCTATTACAGCACCATTTTTCCCCTGTTAAACAAGAATTGAATTACCAAAATATCACCAAAACACTTGAAAAAAATACTTTTAGAATTTCAATTCATAACATATATTACAAGGATTTAATATAAAACCAAAACATAAACTTCTTTCCAAATTCAAGCACTAGGAATGTAACTACTCATTTAAACTTATTTACATATGAACATATTAAACAAAAACTATTAATCTCGAGCTATTCCAGAACCCCCACAGTTCAGCGCTTCTCACTGTGATATTCGTCCGAACCTGCGTGGTCATTAGCCACAAAAATCAAATAAGCTTTCGTTTAGTGAGTACGTGGTACTAATCATGCAATTGGAGTATTTAATGAATCATACCACCAATTATGCAATCACAATAATAAATGGTCGCAGGCGTGTCAAGTAATCAACCACCATCGTTCTGGACCCTTGATTCTAGACCATTCTCACTTTTTCTGTCGCATATAGTAAAATCACACTCATTCATTTGTGACCGTAGTCAATTCGTTCATGTGGTCGTCACCATTATCCCCTTTTCTGTGAGAATTTCAACATCTATCTGTCCCTTATATATGGGTTAACTAATGGTGATTATCACTTGAGACCCTTTGACCCAAATAAGCACATAAGCAATTCAACATGTCAACATGGCAATTTCATCATTTTTGGATATATTTTTAAATAATAATTAATCACATGCTTTTCTACATAATCACAATTAAGCAATTTAAGCATTCATTAACAAATAAATAACGTTAAACATCCAATATTTGGAATTAGGACACTCACCTCACAAATAGGTCCAAAATAAGCTAAGAATAATTCTCAAATTCCTTCGCGAAACTAGCTCTAGGTACTCCCAATGATATTCCTACATATATAGGTCACATATATGTATCACTTCTTAAAATGGGTCGCAGAAAAATATTCCCAAAATTGAAAAAGAAAGACATAGAAATAATTCTCTTACATTCACGAGTCCGAATATGGCTTCGGTTCGCGAAATAGAGGTCGTACGGCAAAGCTACTGTAACAAAATGACACAAAACCCTTTATTTTCTTTCTGTCTAGTTGAAGCTTCTAACTCTCTGTTATTTTTTTTTCTTTACTTGGATGCCTACTAACCAACTGACTAACAATCCTCATGTATTAGAGGATATGTTATAACTTTGTTATAATTCTATTTACACTTCCACATGTTTCTAAAGTTCTATTGTGGAACCCCCTAAATTTTATATTAACTACCAAATATCTAAGTGGGTATGTGTCTATGTCACGTATGTGTATCAAAAGTAGTCCCAAATATTATATAAAGTTGCTAATTAGCCTATTAGTTATGAACCATATTCCAATTTGTCCTCACACGAGTACCCAAACTGGCACCATAAAAAGGTCATAACAAGCAATAAAATATTAAAAGCAATTAAACAAATATCCATTTAATCACATAAATGTAACTAAATGCAATTTATCCAACCTGAACCTCCTATGGGCCCCACATCATATCTATCAAACTGTGTCATTTATCAAATCACTTATCACATCGGGGTAATTAGAACTTACCCAAATATCACATACAATTAATTATACTAATTAATGCATGAAAAATAAATATTATTTCTATTTTCTGGGTACAGGTATTACACAAAGTGAGGGAATGACATGCAACTTCCGTAGGTGATGTTAACTACCATGTGACGATGCTTAGTGGCAAACATGGAATTGGGTTGTGATAGTCAAATGAAACAGTCAACTATATGATGAGTAGATAAAGAGCACCATTTCTTTGCTTGTTTTTCAGTCAAACCATTATGGTTGCTACATTAAATGGGGTCTTGGAATGCAAGCATTAATTTTGCATGTGCACATATTAAGTCAAAATCGTTTACTTAAATGCTGTGATCTAAATAAGACTAAAGTTTGAGTCACACTCTTCTACACTTAAAAATACTCCCTCTGTTCCATAGTAAGTGTCTCCTTCTTTTTTGCACAATGTTTAAGAAAGTTGTATTATATTAATTTATTTGGTTCATTAAAGAGTCACTTTCCAATTTTATCCTTAGATGTGATGGGTGTTTGACATTTTGCTTGTTTTGGGACTACAAATAAATGCTTCTTTGTCTTTATTATAAGGGTAGTTTTGGAAAATAAGTAAAAGCTATATGCCAATTTAGAAAAGTGGACACTTATTGTGGGACATCTAAAAAAGGAAATGTGGACACTTATTATGGGACAGAGGGAGTATTCACATTTTGAGAATTAGTCCACCTCAAGGTGTGAATACTTTTTAGATGTTGATGTGTGTGCCCCTAGCATTGTTGTCTAAACAATCATTCAAGTTTGAAACTTCAACAAAAATCATGACCGAACAATTCTTTGACACACACACAATATACACATGATACGCACACATACATATATGTGTGTATTGTAGTTTGTGTGCTGTGTGTTAGTTCCGTCCATAAGGCTCCATTTGTTTTGTGAAATATTGCAATCAGTTAGCACTGATCGAGGAAGAGAAAATGATAACAATGAGAACTTACCATACTAGCTCTTAGATTAATCAAATATCTTCATTTATACTTTTATCCTGTGTTGCTTTTTCTTCCTTCATTAAATTGAAGAATCATGAGAGATTTAGAAAATATATATATATATATATAATCAGATATGAGGACCCTAAGCAAACTTTTAAAAGCATACCCTCCTAATCAATGGCAGTTAGAATTAGACATACACCACCCCCAAGACGAAAGGAGAAAAAAATTGGATCTATTTATACATGTTATTGGATATGATTTCCAATCAAAAAGATAACGGGTTTGCATAATTTGTTCTATGAAGTTATCTGACTATTTGGAGAGTTGAGTGATTTAGAACTTATAAACCTTATTGTGTGCACAATAAATTATGATCTTTCACTCCATCCATGAAAAGCTCGATGCATGCAAGAAGCTGTGGCTCCTTTATAATTCTACCCAAAATTTGGTATATATAGTTAATCTGCACATATGTATAATTCTACCCATATGTGCAGATTAATTATACCAAATATCGGGGAGCCAAATTTTTTGGTACCGTTTAAAACAGTGCCAGGTTTTGGTCAAAGGGTGCCAGGTTTTGAAATCTGGCACTTTTTTTGGCAGTGTTTAAAACCGATCCAGAATTTCAAACTTGGTAGCAACACGTGGCTAATTTTGTGCACGACATGTGACACAATTTTGTCATGCTAATCTGGCACTCTTTTTGCACTGCTTAAAACTATGCTAGTTTGGTCTTGAGTTTAAAAAAATATTCAATCTGGCACTCTTTTGGATTGGTTTTGAGCAGTGCCAAATTTTTTTTTAGGAAAAAAAAATTCATAGTATCACATCACATCACCAACAGAAAAATAGCAATAGCACCTAGAATAACAACTTCATGTATCAATTAATATATAATAAAGTCTCCAATAGAGAGAAAAAAAACATAGCAATCCAACATATAGTGTATGAATGAAACATATTAAAACTAAAACATGCAATCCAAAATAAAGTTCCTAACCGAAAAAGGATGACAATGAAAAATCAAAGGTAATAAATGACCTACAAGGTGAATAGATAGAAATATAAATAAGATGTCTTCAGTCACAAAAAATTGAAATATCATGGTTCGCCATTTTCTATCAGCATGACCATGAACCCTCATATGATAAGGAGCCTTGCAGGTTGTACAATGAGCAAATGCAAACCCTTCCTGCATAGAATAAGATGATCGAAGAAGATGATGACATGCACAACTACTAAACAAAGATGGAGAAAAATGTAAATGTATGTTGCCTTAAATAATTTATAATCAACTCTTTACTTGACTCTAATGCATACAAGCTCGAGAGAATATTATAGCTACTGCATCAACAGTTCAACTCCAAGTAGATTGAAAGCAGTTTATAAAAAAAGTAGAAGTAAATTCAAAGTTGCTCACAGAATAGAGAAACAAAACTAATTATAAGAATAATAACATCACTAGAAAAAAGACATCGACTCGAACTACATAGATATTTATTTCCCAAACAACCCAAAAGAAGAAGGAACACTGACTAAGACTGTGAGGAACAATTACGAAATGTCAAATCAACAATTGAATTGGTGCACTAATTTCCAATAGAAATTTTATTACACGCGAGTCCTAAATGAAAAACAAGAGCTAATACTTTTCAATGGGAGCAATGACAAGTAACACGTGAAAAGAAAGAAAAAACACTTAGTCTATGTACAAGAGCCATATTGAGAATGTTTACATAATTTCTGATGTTGTAATACTGGAGGAAGGGTACAAAGAAGTAGTCGAATGATGAGGAAAAAAATAATTAATACTGAATTAGAGATGTTTTTCCTCACAGCATAGGTGTGATAGGCAGCCAATCCAACAACAATCGTAGCAGCCCCAACTACAATAAGTAGTCAAAGACACCCTCTATACAATTACAAATTAAGGTGAATGGAGAGAGAGAGAGAGAGAGAGAGAGAGAGAGAGAGAGAGAGAGAGAGAGAGAGAGAATTACCTCTTTCCTTTTTTGTGATAGCACAAAAAACAGTTAAATACTTGGGGGAAAATATAAATTGACATGTGAAAGTAAAAGGCCTAACAATATACTGTGCAATGAACAGCCTCTCCGTGTCTAACCACATTTATGTTTCTTGCAATGTTAAAGGGAAAAAACCATTACCTTCCCAAAAGGGTGATTTATCAAACAAGCAAATTATAAAATGAGCACAATGATAGAATCGTGAAATAGTGTGAATTGATAAACACACAAACACTGTAGCTTGCCTGTACTAATATAATATCTTGGTATTAATATATTATCTAATATAATATCTTAGTACTCTGTACTATTTTGTTGAGTGGGATATGAATTAGACGATAGGTACTTACAATACTTCAGGCTGTGTAACCTTAGGTAGTTTTGACCACTGTGAATGGGTTGAAGGAAAGTGTCAGATATGAAATCACAACTTATTGCATCCTATATATTAGAAGTCTAATATTATCATATACATAAAACAACACTCCAGATGGAGATTTAAGACCTTTATAGGCTGCTTGCGACCATTGTCAACAAGCTCCCACCGCTCCTTCTCTAAACGGAGCAGTTCCACATCTCTACCATCATATAACACCTTTAACGTGAAAATTGTCACATCATCATTTCAAACTGTGTTGTGTAATAATTAATCAAAGGCATCAAAAGAGGGGGAAAAATGAGTAGTACAAAGCCAAAAAAAAAAACACAAAGAAATAAAGAATTAGACATTCGACTTTCAAGTGATAGGAAGAGAACTGCATCAATCTAACTCGTGTTTCAACACAGAAAGATAGATGCCAGTATGCCACTGACTTACTGATATATATTTATACATGTACATGTATATCTGGCACCGTAGTTCTAAGACATTTCTCCTCTCCATATTCCTTTATCGACTTATTTTCTTATTTGAAGCAATAAAACACTCACTTCTTATCCATTGGCCACCAAAATTTTATTCTGCAACCAATCAATTCCATTGTATGATCGCTACCCTTCTTAAATATAGATATCACAGAATTTGTTTTTTAAAAAAGAAGGGAGATCAAAACCACTACAAGGGTACAAGCAATTGAATATAAACTAGTGTTGCAAGGTGCTTAAAGAAGAGGTTAGAAATAGTGTTACACTGATATAATAGCTCATTGTGACATGAATACCAACTCTGTAAACTAAAATGTATCACATAATACACCCACACACACAAGCATAGTCTTCGAAAGACTTTAACAGTTTAATCAAACAAGCCTTTTCCTTTGGCTGATTAGTCTTAGAGTTAGTTAATCAAACAAGATAATGAGGATTGTTCAATGTGCTAAAGTGCATCATAGGGTACAACCTATGCAACAAAAGCATAATAGAATGAGCTACAATGCGAGATTGAGTACAAGACAAAAGGAGATGATAGAATAAGGAGAACAAAAATGCTATAAGATTACCTATGGTCAAGATACTCTAACCTTATTCAGCATACGATCTCATACAACAAGTAAATTCAAAGAGTCATAGTGAACAAAACATTATGGGTTCGCCAACATTTTCTATGAATGATCTCTATGACTCATAGCTAGTTGTTCTCAGATAGTAACTTTTGGAGAGAGAGAGAGAGAGAGAGAGAGAGAGAGAGAGAGAGAGAGAGAGAGTCACAATACTAACATCTCAAGAATTAACACCCTATACAGAACCCACCTATAGATACAGAAAAATATTCACAACCAACAATTATGTTCAATTTTCATGTGGAAGTTAAGAAAAAAAAAGTAGCAAACTATATGACCTCTCCAATTCTTCTAGCAATTCTGGCACAACCTGCAGCAGAATGTCCTACTCGCTTATACTGAGAAGCAAAAATTGATCTTATCAAATCAAGATAAAAAAAGTACACTCTACTTTAAAAGATTTGTAGTGTGGAAGTAGGTCGAACCAACAGAGATTGAAATACTAAAGAACTTTAATTTTAAAACCTAAACCTAGTTAATTAATAAAATTGAATTTTGATTTTGATTTTAATTAAACTAAGAATAATGAAAATAAATCTAAACTATGAAAGCGATTAAAAGTTGTTTTTAATAAATATGTGTATTGAACCTAGGATTGCAAATCCACCACTAGCTTCATAAAAAGGATATCTATGCATTCAATTAGCTTATTACATTGGATGATAGTGGAAAATTGTAGCTACAAGACCAATTCCTCCATCAACATAATTCATCTTCGGTTGGCACGAAGTGTCTCACACTAAACTAGGGTTGTGGCACACTCCGTCTTCCCTAGGCGTGAACTATTCGACTACTTGATATCACAATTCAATTAAGCACCATTACATGTAAATAATCCATACAAGCATAGCAAATATAGATCATTGAGCACATCACATTCAAAATATAAGACAAGAATAAACTTTGAAAGTAACAATTTAATCAATAGAAGTACAATTTTATTATTCAAAATCCTCTAAACATGTAATCATCATCCATACATAATAAATCTAAAAGAAAAATATAAATAACACCCTATTACTTGGATAGGGTTTCATTGAAACCCTAGATATTGGTCTAAGTGGCCATAGAATCGAAGATTAGCAAGAGGTTGATGGAGGAGGCCATAGGAATCTTTGGTCTTCTTCTTCTTCTCCTTGCTTTCCTCTCTTCAATGGCTGGAGTTTTTGTTGTATATGAATGTGTATAAAGTTTTGTAACAATGTGTCTAACCCCAAAATTAAATTAAAATAGGGTATATATAGATTTAGAACAAGTTTGGAGGCTTTCGTAAACCTAATCGTACTAAAACTGCTTTATTTATGTTTTTGGATGTAATTAGGCAATTCCGTTTGTGTAGAAGTCTTCAGCACACAGAAATATGCATTTTCACTTTTTTCGTACAGGTCGAGCGAGCGCATTTTTGGGAAGTCGTGCCAGCGAGGTGCTGGATTGTTGCGCTAGCAGGCCGTTTGCGCAATATGGCTTTTTCTGCTTCTTTTCTTATATTGTTACACCTTATTTAGCCTGGAACTCTTGCTTTCTTCCAAAACCTACCATAAAATGGAAAATAAAGTAAAAGCACACGAAAACAAGATAAAAAGTGCTAACAAATGTGAATTAAGGCGTGTAATTAGGACTTGTTCACTCCCGATCACACCCCCAAACCTACATTTTGCTAGTCCTCGAGCAAAAAGAATAGGAAAATAAACTACTAACAAATCACGATTGCATTTAGCATATGCAACAAGCCTTTTAAACCTCTAGGTGTTCCTAATCGGGCGAGTGAAGTCTTGTGAGGGGTTCTTGTCAACAAGTCACCCACAACCATCTTTATTTCATTATACTTTGAAAAAGTTTTATTTAAAAACGAAAACATAACATTCAATACTCCTTATTATAAAACAATGATTTGAAATAGAATAACAGACAAGAAGCAACGAAACCAAACGTCCTCCTACTTCATGAAAAACAATCTCAAGCACATGCATCGTATAAATCAATATAGTTTCTCATAAAATTGCACGTGTGTGATGTGGTAGTCAAATGAACACGTGCATGTCATGAGCTTGGAATATAACTCGGATAACCATCCAACTATGCTTCGACTACGAATCTCACAATGTTAATTACACTCTCAAATGAAACACACAGAAATAGGTATAATTTCTCTAATATATAGGAGCAAATGAAATATGTTTTCAAAGCAAGAAATACTCATATATGACTTGTAAAAGATGCATGACACGATAGAACAATAGTCTTATGAATAGGACGCCAGCAGTCAAGAAAAATTAATCGTTACCATGTTTTAATCCCCCTCCCATCGTTTGCATATCCAAACCATGTTTTCTAGGATCAAATAGGACTTTTTAAAGGTTGTAACGTGGCTCGGGCAATGAAAAATGATAGAAAGAATTGATCAAGTAATCTTTAGAATAGCATTGTAAGGCAGATTCAATTTCTTTCATCATCTCTTCTACCAACTTTCATCATTTCATTCTCTTCTCTTCATATATATATTTTTAATTTCTTTCCTCTTGTTTATTTTTTTTCTCCAACTTTTTTCTCTTCCTTTTTGTTGCTTTTTGAAACGAATATTCATTGAATACCAAGGCAACTACCCTAAACATCATCTTGTTTTCTTCTTCTTCTCAATCGATACACCGCCTTACAAACACTAAAAGTTGACGAATCTCTCAGTGGTGAACTCTAAGTTGGTCAAGTTAGAGCAAAAAAAAAGGATAATGGTGATTAAATAAAGAGAGGCACTTTAAAGGCTATAAGGAGCGAACTAAGGAAAATTTTTATCGTTTATCATGATAGGTAAACAAAGAGGGCCTACCATCATCTTCTATGGTCATATGGTTCTTCAACGTTTATGACGGAAGATTATTAGCATGGTAGCAAATATTTTGACTTGACTATCAACCAAAACAAGAATAATGAGACTAAACAACGAATTAATGCGTTATTTCAATGAAATTCGACAAACAAAAAATGTATTTATAACCCTCAAAAAAGAAAAAAGATAGGCTCAAAGTTTACCGAGTTTAGTCTCCTCACTATGTGCTATCTAAAAATCCGAATAATATTACAGTTCACATCAAACATATATTCAAGCAACTACGTGCAGTGCACAGATTTGTGTGCAAAATTATGATATAAAACTATGATTTGAACGATACATAACCTAAAACGTTGCATCATAACTTTACCAAATGTTTATCCACATCTACTGATGTTTACCATTCTATAACAATCCAAGTTACATAACAAGATGTATCGACTCGAGATTGCAAAAATGTCAGCAACATCGTTTATTTAGGCACAAGTATCAAATTTTGTATGAAAAATTTGTGCATAATAATGTACAGTGTATGCATAATAATGTACATGTGAGTGCATACCCCCAAATCTAAATCTTTTATTGTCTCCAATTAAATAATAAAATGAAGAAAGAACACGTAAGGAAGGAAGGATATTACCTCGATCTTGGCAATCACAAACCAGATGAACATATACAAATATGACGATAAAGTTCAATTGCTCCAAATGGAGCTACTAATTCACCTGTCAAAATACTTGACAAAAGAAAATAAAAGAAACAAAGCAAAACAATAGCCAATAGAAATATATATATATATATATATAATACAAACCATGGCGTACTTGTGGAGAAACTAAACTAAAATCAAAAGACTCAAATAAAAAAAATAAACAGAACTATCAAAACAAAGAAGGACTCGATCTAAAAGGGCTTAAGAGAATAAACAGAAAGGAAAAACAACTAACCAGGTTTGAGAAAAAGAAGGTAAGAGAAGAGAGAGAACAACACAAAAAAACCCCCCTAGCACCAACGGGCCACGCGAGCAACCTTCGTGCGCGCGAGTCCCTCTGCGAGTTGAATCTGAGGCTTGCTTTTAAGTTTCATAAAGAAAAATTTCTAAGGCAAAAAACTGTGCGAGCGGGCAGCTCGGGCGATTTTTTCGCTCATGCAATCCCAGTCACAATCTGAATCTGAGGGTATATATATATATAAAAAATTTGAAAATTTTTCCTAAGGTAAAATCTCGCACGAGTGGGCCGCGTGAATGATATGTTCTCTTCCTTTCAATGTAAATAAGTTCAAAATAAATTGATCCCGACCCCCAAACCTGTCCAGAACGACCAAAACTGACTCAAAACGACCAAAGAGTGTACAAAAATGAGAAAACAAAATGATAAAAGCTTGGGTTGCTTCCCAAGAAGGGCTGTCTTTCACGTCTTTAGCTAGACCGTTCTAGCTCAAGACTCATGGAGGTTTAAACTCAGAGTTTGTACCTTTGAAGATAAGAGAGAGACTCCGGTGGAAAGCATAAATAATGTCATTATTTCTTAACTCGATCGACTGTTCTCCTTGATCATGTTCATATCGATTTCTCACCTTCCGAGTAAATTCATCATTAGGATCTAGGTTAGTAGGATTTTTCTATTCATTGTGTATTATCTCCTTCCCTTTATTCGTGTTTATTATGTTATTGGGTCCATTGGCTTGTTTAACCTTACTATCCACCATACATGGGTAATCGTCATCCTTGGGAAGTTGATCAATAGCGTTAAAAATATTTAATTTTATGTTCATGTTCCCAAATGACACTTTCATTACCCCCATTCGACAGTTGACACGAGCGTAGGCCGTGGTTAAGAATGGACGACCAAGAATGATGGGAGTGTATTTCCTAGCATCTAGCACCGGTTCAGTGTCAAGGACCATGAAATTGACAGGATAATAACATTTATCAACTTTAACTAAAACGTCTTCGACAATTTCTCTAGGGATTTTAACAGAACGATCCGCTAATTGTATGGTAGCAATCGTGGGTTTAAGTTCACCTAGGCTTAGTTGTTTGTAAACCGAGTAGGGTAAGAGATTCACACTCACTCCTAAGTCAAGGAGAGTCCAATGAATTAAAGTATCACCTATGACACATGAAATCATTGGTGTACTGGGTTCCTTATACTTTGGAGAAGTATGTTGGAAGATTGAACTTACTTTTTTGGCGATGAAGACCTTTTTCGGAATATGAATGCGCAACTTGCGCTTTTGAGTGTATAGGTCTTTAAGACATTTAGCATAAGCGGGAATTTGTTTTATAGCATCAAGTAATGGAATATTTATTTTCACTAGTTTAAACACCTCGAGTATATCTTTAGTTTTCGATCCTTTCTTTAACGTTTGGTGGGAAAGGCATTTTTGGAACATAATTAGTTGGGACTGGTTTATTTTTCCTTCCTAATTCGGCTCGTGTCCTCACCCTTCTCTTGATTCGAATTAACGTTCACATCTTTTAAATAGTCTCTCAAAATCTCTATAACTTCTTCCTCTAGTGTAGTCATCCTAGTCGAGACGACGTTTACTTGCTCATTCATACCCTCAATCTCATATTGTCCCTTAGGATTTTGAATAGTCTGACTCAGCAACTTACCCTCGTTTCAATGACTCACCGCATTAGCTAGTTATCCTATTTGGGACTCAAGCTTCGTAATGGGTTGTGTGTGAGAGTGCACTATTTGTGCTTGTGCTTGCACTTGTGTTTCGATAGTCTTAAGGGATGCCAACACCTTTCCCTCAAAAGCGTTAACCCTTGGAGGGTTAGGATTAGGAGGGGGTGTTGGTATTGACTTTGTTGAAATTGGGGTCGATAAGAATTAGGAAAATTAGTTATCATAGTATTATAACTATTTCGTGGGAATTGTTGAATAGAGTGTATGTGTTGCTCCATGAATTCTGGAAATTGAGGCACGGATGGGCATGCAAGTGTAGAATGCGAAGGATAGGAACATATTTGATAAATTTCATAAGAGGGTGAGCCGGACGTTTGATTCATTGTCATAAATTGGTCAAGTTTTTTAGATAGTTCTTGTATTTCGATTAAATGACTTGACTCAAAACTATCCTCTCGCTTGGGTTTAGGTGGAAGACACCCCTTAGGATGTATCGACACAATTTAATGCATCGAATTCTCACTTAATGTTTCAAAAAATTTCCATTCCTCTTCGGTGCTTTTGTGTAGGAAGGTACCCACACAAACGGCATCGACGGTATTACGAAGTAAGGGAACAAGTCTCTCGTAGAATATCTGTACCAATTGCCACTTGGGAATTTGATGATGTGGGCAAAAGCGCAATAGTTCTTTAAATTGTTCCCAAGTGTCATAGAGTGTTTTCCCATCTTGCATCACAAAGTTCATTATAGATTTTCTTATTTGGTTAGTTCTTATGATGGGGAAAAACTTTTGTAAAAATGCGGTATGTAATGTTTCCCATTGTTTAATAGTATTTGGCTCAAGAGATTGAAGCCAATATTTAGCTTTATCCTTTAAGGAGAATGGAAAGAGTCGTAATTTTAATTCATCATCAGCTAGGTTTTGGATTTTCAATGTAGAGCATATGTCATGGAACTCTCCTAAGTGATGATAAGGATCTTTTTTAATACGACCTGGAATGAAGGAAAAAGTGCGACGGTAGATGACTTTATCTTAAAGTGAGATGCCGTCACCTCCAGTAATTTGATACCTGGTTGTGGCGTGTAAGCTGTAGGAATGAAATAATCTTTAAGCGGAGGAGGCGGAGGTATATTAGGGTTATTTCCATTATTTTGGTTGTTCCCATTATTTCCAAAATCGACCATTGGAATAGGGTCGATCTTAATGGTTCTAGTCTTCCTTAAACATTTAAGAGTGCATTGGATTTCGGATTCAAACAAAGATGACATTTTAGGTGTTGATTTGTCGTCTAACATCAACCGAGCTTTAGAAGCTTGGGTTGAAGACTAAGGACTCTAAGGGTTCGCTCGAGTTCAAGATTAAGCGGATGTAATTCGGGTTGCTTTGAACGGGTACCAAACATAAACTCAAGAAACTGATACTACGATAAAGACTGATTCAGCCGAATAAGAAAATAAACTACGCAAATAATAAAAAAGGCACATAACACTACTATGATGCATGCAAGTTATCGTGTAATGCAGTGCTTGCTTCAAAGCCCAGCGCCCGGGTTTCCTAGCTAATGCACGTGTAAATCACCCCTAAACTAATGCAAATAGTGTGTCTCAGCGCCGTGACTTATAGTGGTTTGAAGCAAATTTTGAAGGAAGCGATTTACTTGAATTTTTTTTCTTTTTATTTATTTATTTATTCACGTAAGCTCCTTTGATGTGCTAAGCTCTTCTACTCCGAAACGCTAGAATTTGATGGCTCGAGATATTACGAAATAAACAGAAAAGTTGGTGACTCAAAACAAAAACGGACAATAAGAAAAAGAAAACCTAATCTAATATTTACCATTCGACTACTTGATATGACAATTCAATTAAGCAACATTACATGTAAATAATCCATACAAGCACAACAAATATAGATCATTGAGCACATCACATTCAAAATAGATCTAAGACAAGAATAAACTTTGAAACTAACGATTTATTCAATAGAAGTACGATTTTATTATTCAAAATCCTCTAAACATGTAATCAGCATCCATACATAATAAATCTAAAAGTAAAACATAAATAACACCCTATTACTTGGCTAGGGTTTCATTGAAGCCCTAGATATCGGTCTAAGCGGCCATAGAATCGAAGATTAGCAAGAGCTTGATGGAGAAGGCCATGGGAATCCTTGGTCTTCTTCTTCTTCTTCTTCTTCTTCTTCTTGCTTTCCTCTCTTCAATGGCTGAAGTTTTTGTTCTATATGGATGAGCATAAAGTTGTGTAACAATGTGTCTAACTCTAAAATTGAATTAAAATAGGGTAAACCTAATCGCACTAAAACTGCTTTATTTACATTTCTGGGCGTGATTAGGCAGTTCCATTTGTGTAGAAGTCTTCAGCACACAGAAATACGTGTTTTCACTTTTTTTGTACAGGTCGCACAAGCGGGCAACGCGAGCGCATTTTTGGGAAGTCGCGCGAGCGAGGTGCTAGATTATCGCGCGAGCGGGCTGCTTGCGTGATATGGCTGTTTCTGCTTCTTTTCTTCTGTTTTTACACCTTATTTAGCATGGAGCTTTTGCTTTCTTCCAAAACCTGTCAGAAAACGAAAAATAAAGTAAAAGCACACGAAAATAGGATAAAAAGTGCTAACAAATGTGAATTAAGGTGTGTAATTTGGACTTGTTCACTCCCGATCAATGTAGTATAAGATATTTTAAATAGAATTGAAGAGTTTTGATTATTAAATTCTTATCACCTAGTGTTAAAAATGTCTGTATCCTTCACTCTGCCTAATTCCATTGTAATGTGGACATGGCCAAACATTAAACTAATCTTAACTTTCAAGAGTCTAACACTCTTCAGTACTACCAAGATGTTCCCTACAATTTCAGCTGATTTATGCTTCATACATCTTATTCCATATTCACCGAACTTAATCTATGAAGGGTATAATTGAAATTTGGAAAAGGTCTAGAATAGGCAAACCTATATTTTGATTTCTTCATTTAGTTATGAGTCTCATAGGGTTTATTCAAATCCGTTTGATTTCTGAACAACCTAGGTGGAGTAAAGCTCAAAAGGTCTAGTAGTCCTTACTGATATTGATAAATCCTTCAATAAAGCATTACTATTCTAGTTGTATGTGAATCAAATTCTTGTCGGGTGTGACCTTTTTAACTACATGTAATGTATTGCATAAGCAAACACTGTGTGTTAAGTATTTACTCTATCGCATATCACATGAAAACATAAAGGAAAAGACAACTAGTAACTCATGAAAACACTGTGTGTTAGGTATTTACTTTAACCTACCCTTTCATTTTTTTTATCCCTTTGAACTTCACAACTGGTAACTCATATACATTAGGTTCTACACATGCAACAAAGACAACAAATTGCATATGAAAAAATACCTCTCTTGACTTTGCTTCAGCAACTGCTGCTGTGGAATAATAGAGAAGCCAAATAATATAAAACTCCAGAGAAATGCAAACTAAGAAACTCCAAGGATAAGGTTTAGTTAAATTAGAGGGCATTCCAGAATAATGAAGAAGCCAAATCATATGAAACTCGAGAGAATTGCAAACTATGATGTTAGTTTCTTTCATCAACTAGTCCTTTAATTAGCTCTCTTTCAAAAATCCAGACCAATAGAGGCTTACATATGTGAGAATCTTAGCAGTTTCAGCTATAATGTTCAGACACGTGGCAATATAATGACCGAAACAAATTCCAATCGGTATTCTTAAAGTCTTATGAGTAATTAAGAGAACCCTACTTTAATAGTATACTGAAAACCTCAAAATTAGTGAAGCAAGAATATTTTGAGGAGTAAGATGGTCTGCTATCGTAAGTATTTTGAAAATTAGAAAGTAAAAGTGTAAAGCTTAAACGACAAACAAACATGTATGCAAATAGAGTTCATGAGCTCAAGAAGAACAAACATCTACGCTTAAAAATTCCAACAAAGCCAAATGTTCCACCCAACCGTGTCTTGGCTGAAATTAAGGTTTAATCCACGAAATTATTCTACCAAAATTGCGTATTGAGTACTCATCTTTTCAAACCACTCTAGCAATGACCCAAACAATTTTGTTTCCCAGAAATAGATGTAGTCTAAAATCAACCACTCTTTTTCCCTATCTAGATGCAGTCTAAAAATACCAAATAGACCAAAGGACTATTTTAAAGGAAAAGAAAAACAAGAGCTAGAACTTTGAGGTTACAATGATGAATCTAACCTGAGTTCCCCAAATCTGTATAAGGTCCGTCCAAAATCTGTATAAGGTTTGGCCAGATCTGCAACTATCAATACACATACATTTAGTGGGAGAAAATGCATATTCTAGAGAGAGAGAGAGAGAGAGAGAGAGCGAGAGGAGAGTCTCACACCAAACCAAATCAAGTTCAGAACAAAAGCCCTAAAATCCCCTACTTAGATTTCTGGAAAATTCAATAGATGAATATTAAAAATAGTGAGAACGAAGCTACAACCTGTAAAACCAGGAAGGAACAAGCCTGTGCTATAAAGGAAAATATTAAGTTCGATTCAAAGGTTCATACAAAAATAACTTACAATCAACCCTACTAGTGTGTGTGTGTGTGTATGTGTGTGTATGTGTATGTGTGTGTGTGAGAGAGAGAGAGAGAGAGAGAGAGAGAGAGAGAGAGAGAGAGGGGGGGGGGGGGGGGGAAAGAAGGTGGAGATGGTTATCGGTAATGGCGGCGATGATGATCGACGGTGATAGGCGGTTGATCTCGTCAAAATCAAGATATAAAGTATGCTTTACTTTCTAAGGATTTGTAGTGTGGAATCCACAGAGATTGATTATTTTTATCCGTTAATTAAGAAAGCCTAAATCTATTTAGTTATAGAAAACAAAAGTTTGATTAGTTGTTGATTTAATTCCTATTATTAACTAAACTATGAAATTATGGACTTAATATACTAAAAGTAAATCTAAGTAAACGAATGGAAAATTCAAGATTGTTTTAATATGTGTAGATGAGATCTAGGATTACAAATCCACCACTAACTATGCATTGGAGGTCTATACTTTCTACTTTAAGTTTTATGATTGGATAGTCATGATCTATCGTAGCTACAAGCCCAATAGTATCAACAAGAGGATATTACTAGTTTAACCTAAGCATAACTCATCTTAGGCTCACATGAATTATCTACCTATAACTAGGGTGTAGCATAACTCATCTTTCCTAGGCATGAATTATAAAAGATATAAACATCGCAATCACATAAGCACTATTGTATGTAAATATTCCTATCAGTCACATAAATCAAGGAATATTGGTTCAATAAGCATAAGGAAGAATCTAAGACAAGAATAAATCCAAAATACTCTTGATTATTATCATTAAAAATCCGATTATATATAAATAATCCTCAAACATACAGTTACTGTCCAAATACATAAAATCCTAAAGTAAGAAAGCAAAGAATCTTTCTTTACATACCTAGGATTTCTTTGAAACCCTAGAAGAGAAGTTTAGTTGCACATAAGTGATGAAAACATTGAGATAAAGTTGATTGTAGCCATCAGAAACCTTTAAACTAGATCTTCTTCTTCTCTTTGCCTCCAAAGGTGTATGAAAGGATGTAAGTGTAGACACCCCATTTTGTCGACTATCAGATTTAGGAGAGACCCATAGCTTGGTGATTCACAATGATCGAAAAAGACTCAAAAGGACTCTTGGAAGTTAGTTCTATTTCTCAAAATGCTCAGAATGATCAAAATGCCCCTGAAAGCCCAAAAGCTCCCAAATTTGGACCAAAAGTTCTGGAAACAATCTATGTCGCAAGAAAACTAAGAAAATGAGTTTTTAAGTAAAATCAGATGAAATCGTCAGCTCCCAGAGACCCCCGGAAGACCCGGAAGTTCCCGAAAAGTCCCCGTTGACCTGTTTGACCAAGGTTTGACCAAGTTTGACCAAAATCGTCCATATTCGCCGGGATCACTCTAGATCATATGGAAAGTATTAAAATGAGTTTTAAAAGAAAATCGAGCGAAAACGTCAGCTCCTGGGAGCTCCCAGAGGTTTCCAGAACTTTTCGGGAATCCCAAGTTTGACCAGTTTGACCAAAATTTGACTTTAGAACCGGAGCACCATAACAATTTTCAAATATTTTTTAAGGATACTAGAGGTCAATAGCTTTCCAACGGTATATCGCACATAATTTTTAGATTTAAAACGAGTTTATTATGAATTTTCGAAGGCGAAAAAGGCGATCAAATCGGCTTTTATCGCAAATACCGCAAACATTTTCACAGTGACCTATCCTCAAATTATTATTTATGTAAAATAGACTCCATTACCTTTCCAATGGTATATCATAACCTCAATTTGGAGTTTGTATGCATTTTCTGTGAATTTTGGACGAAATATGGCCTTTTCGCGAATACCGGAACCTCTGGGGGCCTAAAGAGGATTATCCAGACGATTGAGGAGCAGTGCCGCCGCGGTTTTGGCCCACTGCTATCGTGGCACAGGTCCAGTGCCACCGCGGCACTCTCCTCCAGAACAGTATTCTTTTGTAATTATTTTTGGGGGTCTATTTTGATTAATTAAAAATCAAAACGATGTAGTTTAATGTTCACAGATGTTTGGGACCAATGGGAGCACTTTCTAAATCCCAAAATCACCCCCAAATTAGCCTACATAAACCCCCCATTGCTCTTCATTTTTTTTTGGGGGGGGGGGGGGGGGGGGGGGGGGTGGGGACAAGTGCAAAGTCCATAAAAGTTGTAGAGAGAAAGATAGTTAGAGATAGATTTAGAAGTGAGAATGGAGCTTCCTCCTACTATTTTTCTATAGAAAGTGAGTTTCAATCTTGTTTTCCTCCACCATTCTTCTATATATATTTCATCATCAATACACCCAACCACCATTTCTCTAAGCATTTTTGAGTTAGGAAGCTACTTCCATGTCCAAATGTCAACATCTATGAGTAAAACACCAAGCTATAAGTCCAATATCACATTGATTATCATCTATTGATTGTTATTTACTTGCTTGTTCATATTATGTTCATCTCTTCCTAACCTCATTTCTTTTTGACATTTTTATTTACTTACTAGTTCATCATCCTCTAAATGATGACGTGAAGTTTGAGGTGAGTGAATCCTTATGGATAGTAGCTCTTGACCTCAAAAACATTTTTAATAGATGATGATTATAACTTCAATACCTCCAAGGTATCCTTGAAGTTATGCTCAAAATAAAAATGAATCTCTCCAATAATATTGAGGGTTCTTGATGATGAGTTTGATGTTGATATTCCAAGAGGTTATAATCTCTATTTGATGTTGAAAATATACTTTCAAAACCCCTCTCAATCCCTTTCATTTTGATTTCAAGAAATAAAACTCAAGTTTTTTCCCAAAATCTTCAAAATAGTGAGTCAAAACAATGAGTGATCTGAGTTCAAAGATTTCTCTAGAACTCAATGCTCAATGTATGGATCCAAGACAACTTGGAAAATCTTCCTAACTCATTAGAGAACACCCATGATTTTTGGTTTGACTTGGAAATACTTGAAAATGGTCCATTTGGACCCAAACATTCTCTCCAGATATTCTGTTTTTACTGTCACAGCAATTTGGTATAATTTCAACTTGTTTTACAGAAAACATTTCCAAAAAGGGTGATCCTAACTTATTTTTCCTTTGAACTTCAGTGTCTTAGGAAACTTTCTGTATAATATGGGCCTCTAGATCATTTGTTTTCAGTTTCTAAGATTTTTTGACATTTCAGTCAACAATACAAACTCTGTTTCTGAGTAACCTCCATTGTTCATATGATTTCTCTCAATCTGTAATAGTTATTAAATATTTTCTTTTTGGGTTGTGTTCTAGACACAATAAGGAAGATCTCCATAAAAAATCATGCATTGAAAACATTCCTAACCCCTCTTTTCCATTTTCACAAGATCATGACTGTTCTGTCCACTATTCACAGCAAGCACACTTTTACTTTCCCCCTTTGATTTGATACTTACATGCACTCCAAATTAGTTCATGTCTTAGGATGTAGTTCATACTACATTTGTACATATTCCATGATGATTTCATTCATACACATTCTAGACTTCTAAGTCATTCTAGGAATCCATGAACACAAAGCACACTACAATCTCGACACATTCTAGATACATACATTGCATCCATGCAAAGATTTGGGGTTTTTATAACTCCTAATCTAAGGAGATTATAAGGAGTGAATTTGATCACACGTTCATGCTCCCTCTCAATCTAGTCTTCCTTTCTCATCCGTCCCGGGGATTGAGAAATCTTCTTTCCTCAAAGATTAGCATGCATCATAATAGCTTGCTAAGCATTTTTTTTTTTATTTCTTTGATTATTTCCTTCAGTAACAATTCATGTCTTCCTTTAGATTAGGAAGTCTTGATTATTTGATACATGATTAGACGATTTTTCCTAGGTTTATTTGTGTGATCTTTCACTTTACATTGTATGATATTTGACTTAGATCTTATGAATGATATCTTATCTTTAGATCTTCCATTTCAAATTTTCTTATGTGATGTAATATACTATCATAGTATTAATTGTCGAACTGTACATTGTATAAGATGATTATTTAGATGCTAATTGAGGCCCATCGAAAGACGGGGCGAGTTGAGGGTATTTTAGTCGTGATAAAGGCTCCTTCCTCTCTCGTACCAAAACCCCGAGCCAAGTTCTTTGGTTATGAAGGGCCGGTGCCCTTTATCCATTTGGGTTATTCAAAATTAGGTTTCTTGGTTCCTTAAAGACCAAGTGGCGACTCTGTATCTGTTTTCAACGGACCTTTTATCTCTTTTCAAAATCAAGTTTCAAACAAAAACAAGCAAGAGGTGGAATTCTGCGTGTCCACAATCTGGCGACTCCACTGGGGATATTTATTTTCAAAACAAAATAATACAGAGGTTTGACTCATAAGAAGCATCCTTAAAATCATCTTTTTACTGTGTCTGGTTCACCGCATTGCAATCTTGCATTTCCCCTCCTCTGACTGTGTCTGAAAAGCGGCGCTGACATTGTTCAGGTCTTGCTGTGCCAGGGCACAAGTCACCGTTGATACTGTACCTTCCAAGGTATATCAAAAAGAGTAGGAACCTCCGTACTGTCTCCCTGACGGTATATTGGAACTCTCGTCAACAGACCCTCTTTGACTAAACCCAGCCTTTGCATATAGATTCCTGTAGAACCTTTCATAGGACTGTTCATTTAACTTTTCAGATAGGACAATGTGATATAACTGCTGTATGCCCTGACGGGATTACCTGCGCGGTGTAGGTTCTTCTGTGACATAAGGCAGAACCTCTTTCTTATGATCCCCAAGGCAATCACTCACATATGAATCACATTGAGTTGACTTGCCTAGGCACCATGACAAGGATGTCAGCTCCGTGCTCACAAAGATATATACCGCAAACCTTGTTTGTTGGTCCTAAGACATAGGAGTATGAAAACCTGCTAGACAGTATGATCATTATCACCATATTAACCAGTTTCTCCCAGAAACTCTGTCCAGATATCCCAGATATAATCATATTAACCAATTTTTCCTAAAAACTCTGTCCAGATATCCCAGATATAACCATATTAACCAGTTTTTCCCAGTAACTCTGTCCTATCTTCCCAGATATACTAGTTTCTCCTAGAAATTCTATCCAAATTTCCTAAAAATACCCAAAGTATCTGTTTTCCCAAAAGCTCTGCCTAAATCTCCCAGATTCTCCAAAAATCCCAACATCTCTGCCCAAATCACCTAGAAATGCCCAGATATACTTGTTTCTCCTAGAAACTCTATCCAAATTTCCCAGAAATACCCATAGTACTTGTTTCTCCCAAAAACTCTGTCCAAATCAACCAGAAATGCACAGTCTCTCCTAAAAGCCTTCATAAAACCCTGGAAACCCCTGTTATCCCTTGGTGATCATACTGGAAAGCAAAGTTGGCACACTCTATATGGTTAGGACCTTATTCGTTTAACTGCTATCTGTTAGGAATAGGAGCATCATATAGATTAGGGCTTACAACCGCATGCTTGTGTCATTTGCATACACCATTCCTATTGGTCTACACGCACTGTTTCAGTCAGGCTGTACACGAGTCAGTCCACGTCTGTTAACATCACTATAGTTGTCATCTCAATCATCACTGTTAAAAGTCTGACACAGTCTTTTCACACCTATATGTCAGTACAAGTTTTGAGCACCCAGGATCTGCATTTGTGAGTCAGAGGATTAGGGAGTCACCTTGTCAGAATCGCTCAGCCGAAAGTCAGCTTTATGGATTCAGAAGGTTTGGAAGCAAGAATGACAGAAATGATCAACCAATAGTCTGACCGGTTGGCCCAAGTTTTAGCCTTTATGGAAGAATTGAAACAGCAATAACCATAGTACCCACCTGGGTTCCTACCGCTACCGGGGTTTATACCACCACCATTGCCTGGGTTTGCACCACCTCTCGAGAACAATGTAGATGATGATTGGTTCAATGGGGCCCCACCACCTGCACTTAATAAGAAAATTCAAGAAAAATTGGATAAGGTCGACAAGCTTGAGAACATACTGAGAAAGAGTAAGGGGGTCGATGATTACATGTTAGATCTGGAAGGATTGTTTGAGCCCAACAAATTAAAGCTGCCTGAGAACTTCAAAATGCCTGAAATTGACCGTTTTAATGGGACTGGGAATCCGAAGAGTCACGTAAAGTTTTACATGAGTGTTTTTCAATCAATGGGTTGTACCCATGAGCACATTGCAATGTTGTTCCCTCAAACCCTCGCCAAGGCCACTCTATCCTAGTTTCTGACCTTGGAGGTTTCTAAGACGCGGACATGGGAAGATATAGTCCAGGTCTTCGTTGATCATTACTCCTATAACCAAGAGCTCGATGTCACCATCCGGGATCTGGAGACTACCCGACAGAACTTCAATGAGTCCTTCGCTACATTCTTGAGCAGATGGAGGAACAAAGCGGCCTAAATGACCCACCGACCAGTCGAAAGGGAACAAGTCCGGATGTTGATCAAGAATCTACAGCCGCTGTACCATGAGAAACTATTCTACCTGTCCATCTCAACATTTGAAGAACTGTTTGAGATTGGGACTAGAATTAAGGATGCAATCAGGGAAGGGAAAATCAAGAATGAAGAATCACAAAGCCAGTCCAAAAGGCCCGACTACTCCCGAAACCCTTCTGATGTCAACGCCCTTAGTAACCAATCCATGGCCTATTCTCCCCAATCATACCAGCTCACAAACCAAACCAGCTTGCCTAGCCGCCCTTACCAAAATAGGGTACCCTGTGAATTTTCCAAGCTAGATATTTCCCCCTCCGTAGCCTTAGGTCGTCTGCTAAAAAAGGGACACCTCCGACTCCTTCAGCCTCGTGCCGATCCCCCACCACCTAACTGTGACCTGTCCAAACGATGTGCCTACCACCAAGGCCCAGGCCATGACACCGATAGGTGCATACGTCTCCGCCATGATATCCAAGACCTCATTGACCGAAGAATCATTGAGCCACCACCCATTCAACCCCATGTCACCTAAGCCCCTGGCCGGTCCTTTCAAATGATCCCCTTCGCTGAGGATTGTTGAAGGTACGTGGTGAGTTGATAGTGTTTGGAACTTCTGCCAATAAAAAAGAAGAATAAGTGAGTCACCGCGACACTCCATTTGAGACAGGGTCGAGTCTATTCTATGTTTTGAGTATATTTCAAGTGTAGTCTTGTGGTCAAGTCTGTCCATCATCGAGTTGTTGTGAGTCTGTATCAAGTAATGTAATCATTCTCTTGTGACGCAATGAAGTCTCATTTTGCCTAATCTGATGTGTATAGTCATAAGTGCATGAATCGCTGAACTGAAAATGTCACTTTTCAAATTACCATGGATATTACTCTGCTAATAAAATTTTTCATCAAAAAAAAAAAAAAAGAATCCCAAAAAGGCCAAAGTCGATTTCGCGCTGACCCCAAAGAAGAGTTGAGAATTGAATAGTCTTACTTTGAGAATTTAAAGATGCTTTTGCTCAAATCTCGAAAAGACATACTTGAGACTGATTTGGGGATTGCCCAACACCCTTTCCACCATTTCAAAGCCTTGGGCCCAACCCAATTGATAGTCATGCGAATCTGTGTGGACTTAGTCCTCGATGGTAGCCAAACATTTCAGTGAGTTTCATCTCCACTTTCCAAAAAAAAAAAAATAACAACAGAAGAAAAGAAAAAAGGAAAAAAAAAGAAAAGAAAAGCTCGCTAGGTTGAAAACCCGAAAGGGCACCTAGGCAAAAGTTAGAGCTGAAAAGGTATTGATTTCCAAGATCTGACCCTAGCCAGTCGAAATTATTTTACAAATGAGAGAATTGTACGCTTCAAGGAACATCATAAAAACGTGCCTAGATCACATTTCAAAAGGCTCGAAACGACCACACATAAATCCCGAGAACTGGCGTGCACATTCTGGAATTTCGAGATTATGATCGGAAGATCTCACATGAATCAACTATATGAAAAGGAAAATTGACTGGCTAGGCGAAAGTGAAAAGGATCAATCCTCAAAACAAAAGAAAAAGAAAAAGAAAAATAAAAAGAAAAAGAAAAAGAAAAAAGAAAAAAAAAAAGAAAAAGAAGAAGAAAAGAAAAGAAAGGGAGATGGAAACTGAATTCTCCTCTTCAAGGCTACCATAAGTAACCCAAGTTTGAACTTCTCTGACGATTGGTTTGAAAAACCCTCATACCTCAAACCCCTTCTTTCAGGCCTTCCCTTGAACTACGCTCGACCTGATTCCCACTCGGGGATACGTAGGCAACCGCATCGGTTCTGTCGACACCATCATAATCAACCCCCTTTTCTTCAAGACTTTAGCTTGAACTACGCTCAACCTGATTCCCACTCGGGGATACGTAGGCAACCGCATCGGTTCGGTCGACACCATCATAATCAACCCCCTTTTCTTCAAGACTTTGGCTTGAACTACGCTCGACCTGATTCCCACTCGGGGATACGTAGGCAACCGCATCGGTTCGGTCGACACCATCATAATCAACCCGCTTTTCTTCAAGACTTTGGCTTGAACTACGCTTGACCTGATTCCCACTCGAGGATACGTAGGCAACTGCATTGGTTTGGTCGACACCATCATAATCAACCCCCTTTTCTTAAAGACTTTGGCCCGAACTACGTTGGACCTGATCCCCACTCGGGGCACGTAAGCAGACTTTCACAAAAAAGAAAAGAAGGATGGCTCTCTTGGTCGAAAATCCGAAAGGACGCCTAGGCAAAAGTTAGAGCTAAATCCAAAGTGAGCAATAACAAAAGAGAGAAAATAGCTCGCTAGGTCACTTCACCAGTGCCTAGGTAAAAGTTACGAGCATATGAGAGATTAAAGTCACGGTCCTCACCTTAAGCCAAAGATCACCTTCCATACTAGGGGCAAACTTCGGCTACTCGCCTCGTTTGCCTGAATTTTACTATCTACCCTTCATACAAGGGGCAAACTTCGGTCACCGACCTCGTTTGTCCAAAACCTCCAATAAACCATTGTCCAAACTAGGGGTAAACTTCGGTCACCTACCTCGTTTGCCTATGAATTCTACTTTCTACAACTCAAACTAGGGGCAAACTCCGTTTGCCTAACACAATCCCTTCACACCAAGGGCGAGTTTTCAAGTCACCAAGTTGTTTTAAAATTTTGAAATAGAGCATCTTTTATTCTAAAAGCTAAGGCACTAATTCAAAGCACTTCCTGGGAAAAGTAGAAAATTGATTAGATCAATAGGGAGGAATTTTCAAAAACTAGATTTGTCAGCAAAGTGCTATCATATTAAGATGAGGAGTGAACATAAAGGATGAACGGTACATCATTCATGATGAAGGCACATTGGATGCGGCAATTTGAGAATTTCATGTCCAAGTCAATCCTCCTTTGTTTGAGTCAGTAGTAATTTGATCAAAAGTGCGTCATAGATCGAGGTTTTATACAAACTAACCCAACTTTCCTTGTCGTTCCTGTTAAGTCCATTTGTCTTGATGGTCTCAAATGTGTGGGTTAAAGGCGATTCCCAATTATATATAAAAAAAAACTTTGGATATAAGCAGAAGTACCAAACATTATTACTACACCAGTCGAGGTCGCAACATGAGAAGTGTCCCGTAAGTGGTTGCAAACTACAAACCGATAGTTGTTTCTCAAGGTGGCTGATCAGAGGAAATATCGCCAACACCAAGAAACTATTGCTGATGTATTGATGAGGTGTGTCGATGAGACGTGTTGTTGAGGTGTTTTAGGGTTCAGAGTCCAGATGTGTTGATGAGGAGAGTTGATAAGATGTGTTTTAGGGCTCAGAGTCCAGATGTTTTGATAAGATGTGTTGAGGATCATTGTTGAGGAGGAGCTTCAGATGTGTCGAGGAACATCAGAAGAGTTGGGAAGCATTAAGGAACATCGGAAGAGTTGAGAAGCATTGTTGGAGCATCGAGGAACAGCAGAACAGTTGAGAAGTATCATTAAAGAGTCGAGTAACATCAGATTTGTTGAGAAGCATCGTTGAGGAATTGAGGAACATCAGATATGTTAAGGAGCATCAGATTTGTTGAGTAGCATCGTTGAAAAGTTGAGGAACATCAGACTTATTGAGGAGCATCAGATTTGTTGAGGAGCATCAGAAGAGTTGAAAAGCATCATTGAAAAGTCGAGGAGCATCGTTAAGATTTGAAGAACACCATTGAGAATCAAGAAGCATTGAGAAGCACCGTCAAAGATTTGAGGAACAACATAAGCGCCGTTGAGAATTGAGAATCACCATTGAAATTTGAGAAGCACCGTTGAGACTCTGAGAGTCACCGAGTCCATAGTATCACGATTAAGGGGAGCACGAGTCAAGTCTAGAGAGTCACTTCACCCAACACAATAAATTGGCCGTAACATGACACATAGCCCATTGGTCGCGGCACACACAAATCACAAAGCCCACTAGGAGTGGCAAACACACCATAAGCATTCTTTTGAGCACCATAGTATCACTTTGAGCACCACGCTTTTCCTTGGGTAAGACTTCCAGGTCATGATCCCTCACAAGTCTATTAGTCATAGCAAAGTGTAGATCACCAAGCCCACTGAGAGTGGCGAATACACAGAACACATGTACTAGGACCACAAGCACTTTAGAACACAATACTACACAAGTCCACTCAGAGTGGCACAACTCACAACATCCTGCTCATACTAAGATCAGAGCACTAAACATGATAGGACTCAGGACACAATTCATATCACATCCATGCATTGCATATCACCCTTATAGCATAGCATCTGCCTGATTGTTGTGTATGTGTATGTGTGATTTATTCCTTTGTGCCCCGAACTACGTCCTGGTCTGATTCCACTTGGGATACGTAGGCAGCTCACGCAGAGCGCGACCAGCACTAGCCTCAACATCATTGCATCTTTTACAATGCTTTTTATCCTAAATCTATAGCCTCCAGAAGACCTGTCTCTTCAAAGCTTTGGCACTCGCTTGCGACATGCGTTGCCTCGCAAGTTCATGCCAAATAGGGGCAAACTGTAGACACCCCATTTTGTCGGCTATCATATTTAGGAGACCCATAGCTTGGTGATTCACAATGATTGAAAATGACTCAAAAGGACTACTGGAAGTTAGTTCTATTTCTCAAAATGCTCAGAATGACCAAAATGCCCCTAAAAGCCCAAAAGCTCCCAAATTTGGACCAAAAGTTCTGGAAACATGCTATGTCATAAGGAAAGTACGAAAATGAGTTTTTAAGTAAAATCAGATGAAATCGTCAGCTCCCAGAGACCCCCGGAAGACCCGAAAGTTCCCAGAAAGTCCTCGTTGACCAGTTTGACCAAGGTTTGACCAAGTTTAACCGAAATCTTCCAAATTCACCGAGATCATTCTAGATCATGTGGAAAGTATTAAAATGAATTTTAAAAGAAAATCGAGCGAAAACGTCAGCTCTTGGGAGCTCCTAGAGGTTTCCAGAACTTTTCGGGAATCCCAAGTTTGACTAGTTTGACCAAAATTTGACTTTACAATCGGAGCACTGTAACAATTTTCAAATATTTTTCAAGGATACTAGAGGTCAATAGCTTTCCAACGGTATATCGCACATAATTTTTGGATTTAAAACGAGTTTATTATGAATTTTCAAAGGCAAAAAAGGCGATCAAATCGGCTTTTATCGCAAATACCGCAAAACTTTTGAAAGTGACCTATCCCAGAATTATTGTTTATGTAAAATATACTCCATTACCTTTCTAACGGTATATCACAACCTCAATTTGGAGTTTGTATGCATTTTCTGTGAATTTTGGACGAAATAGGGCTTTTTCGCGAATACCGGAACCTCTGGGGGCCTAAACAGGATTATCCAGACGATTGAGGAGCAGTGCCGCCGCGGCACTGGCCCACTACCGCTGCGGCACAGGCCCAGTGCCACCGCGGCACTCTCATCCAGAACAGTATTCTTTTGTAATTATTTTTGGGGGTCCATTTTGATTAATTAAAAATCAAAACGATGTAGTTTGATGTTCACAGATGTTTGGGACCAATTGGAGCACTTTCTAAATCCCAAAATCACCCCAAATTAGCCTATATAAACCCCCCCATTGCTCTTCATTTTGGGGGGCCAAGTGCAAAGTCCATAAAAGTTGTAGAGAGAAAGATAGATAGAGATAGATTTAGAAGTGAGAAAGGAGCTTCCTCCTACTATTTTTCTATAGAAAGTGAGTTTCAATCTTGTTTTCCTCCATCATTCTTCTATATATTTCATCATCAATACACCCAACCACCATTTCTCTAAGCATTTTTGAGTTAGGAAGCTACTTCCATGTCCAAATGTCAACATCTATGAGTGAAACACCAAGCTACAAGTCCAATATCACATTGATTATCATCTATTGATTGTTATTTACTTGCTTGTTCATATTATGTTCATCTCTTCCTAACCTCATTTCTTTTTGGCATTTTTATTTACTTACTAGTTCATCATCCTCTAAATGATGACATGAAGTTTGAGGTGAGTAAATCCTTATGGATAGTAGCACTTGACCTCAAAAATATGTTTGATAGATGATGATTATAACTTCAATACCTCCAAAAGGTATCCTTGAAGTTATGCTCAAAATAAAAATGAATCTCTCCAGTAATATTGGGAGTTCTCGATGATGAGTTTGATGTTGATATTCCAAGAGGTTATAATCTCTATTTGATGTTGAAAATATACTTTCAAAACCTCTATTTCAAAACCCCTCTCAATCCCTCTCATTTTGATTTCAAGAAAGAAAACACAAGTTTTTTCCCAAAATCTTCAAAACAGTGAGTCAAAACAGTGAGTGATCTGAGTTCAAAGATTTCTCTAGAACTCAATGCTCAATGTATGGATCCAAGACCACTTGGAAAATCTTCCTAACTCATTAGAGAACACCCATGATTTTTGGTTTGACTTGGAAATACTTGAAAATGGTCCATTTGGACCCAAACATTCTCTCCAGATATTCTGTTTTTGCTGTCACAACAGCTTGGTTTACTTTCAACTTGTTTTACAGAAAACTTTTCCAAAAGGGGTGGTCCTCGGTGTCTTAGGAAACTGTCTGTATAATATGGGCCTCTATATGTTTTGTTTTCATTTTCTAAGATTTTTTGACATTTCAGTCAACAGTACAAACTCTGTTTCTGAGTAACCTCCATTATTCATATTATTTCTCTCAATCTGTAATAGTTATTAAAGATTGGCTTTTTGGATTGTGTTCTAGACACAATAAGGGAGATCTCCATAAAACATCATGCATTGACAACATTCCTAACCCCTCTTTTCCATTTTCACCAATCATGTTATTGTTTTGTCCAGTATTCACAGCAAGCACACTTTTACTTTCCCCCTTTGATTTGATACTTACATGCACTCCAAATTAGTTCATGTCTTAGGAAGTAGTTCATACTACATTTGTACATATCCCATGATGATTTCATTCATTCATTCATACACATTCTAGACTTCTAAGTCATTCTAGGAATCCATGAACACAAAGCACACTACAACCTCGGCACATTCTAGATACATACATTGCATCCATGCAAAGATTTGGGGTTTTTATAACTCCTAATCTAAGGAGCTTATAAGGAATGAATTTGATCACACGTTCATGCTCCCTCTCAATCTAGTCTTCCTTTCTCATCTGTCCCGGGGATTGAGAAATCTTCTTTCCTCAAAGATTAGCATGCATCATAATAGCTTGCTAAGCATTTTTTTTTATTTCTTTGATTATTTCCTTCAGTAACAATTCATGTCTTCCTTTAGATTAGGAAGTCTTGATTATTTGATACATGATTAGACAATTTTTCCTAGGTTTATTTGTGTGATCTTTCACTTTACATTGTATGATATTGGACTTAGATCTTATGAATGATATCTTATCTTTAGATCTTCCATTTCAAATTTTTCTTATGTGATGTAATATACTATCATAGTATTAATTGTCGAACCATACATAGTATAAGATGATTATTTGGATGCTAATTGAGGCCCGTCGAAAGACGGGGCGAGTTGAGGGTGTTTTAGTCACGACAAAGGCTCCTTCCTCTCTCGTACCAAAATCCTGAGCCAAGTTCTTTGGTTATGAAGGGCCGGTGCCCTTTATCCATTTGAGTGAGTCAAAATTAGGTTTTTTGGTTCCTTAAAGACCAATTGGCGACTCTGTATCTGTTTTCAACGGACCTTATCTCTCTTTTCAAAATCAAATTTCAAACAAAAACAACCAAGCGGTGGAATTCCGCGTGTCCACAGTAAGTATTGATGTGTAATAATGAGTGTCACCCTGCAATTGCTTTAGAATGAGCTTTATATAGTTGTAGAGGGATTAGGAGAGCTTTTGTAAACCTACTTCGACTGAAACTGCTGTAATTCACTTTCTGGACTTAATTAGGCAGTTCCGTTCACGTAGAGGTCTTCAGCACTTAAAAATACGCGTTTTCAATTTTTTGTACAAATCGCTCGAGCGGGCCGCGCGAGCGCATTTTTGGGAAGTCGCGCAAGTGGGTCGCGTGAGCGAGGTTCTGGATTGTCGCATGAGCGGGCCGCTCGCGCGATATGGCTTTTTCTGCTTCTTTTCTTTTGTTTTTACACCCAATTTAGACTGGAACGCTTGCTTTCTTCCAAGACCTGCTAGAAAATAGAAAACAAAGTAAAAGTACACAAAAGCAGGATAAAAAGAGCTAACAAATGTGAATTAAGGCGTGTGATTAGGACTTGTTCACTTCTGATCACACCCCCAAACCTACATTTTGCTAGTCCTCGTGCAAAATGAACAGAAAAATAAAACTACAAATAAAAATAAAATTCTGACTCCATTTTCACGTGGATCGCTGTTGCACTTAGCATGTGCAACAAGCCTTTTAAACCTCTAGGTGTACCTAGTCGGGCGAGTGAAGTCTCGTGAGGGTTCTCGTCAACAAGTCACCCACAACCATCTTTATAAATTGTTAAAAAGAAAATTTTTTATTTAAAATTTGAAAATTCCAACATTGACATCCTTGATAAAACTGATTCTCAAGTGCAACTTTAAATCATTGAGAGTAGTATAATCGTATATCCACCTAAATCATGACAATAATCCGAAAACATATATCGAGAGAATCAATAGAGTATATCGAAGACCCACATGTGTGTGGATAGCAATCAAGTGGATATACGGTAATTATGAGCTTAGAATATAACTCGGATAACTTTTAAAGATACTTTGACTACAAATCTCACATTGTTAATCACACTCTAAAGTTAAATCATCCGGAAATAGGTGTAATCACTCGAATATATGCGAGGGAGATAATCATTTATAAAATAAATAAAACTCGCATATGACATGAAACAACGTACGACACGAAAGAAAACTAGTCTCAGGAATAGATATTAATCGCCAAGTAAGTATCATTACTACCATATTTTATTCCCTTTCATATCATTTTCATATTCAAATCATGTTTCCCTAGGATCAAATAGGACTTTAACAAGGGTTGTAATGTCGGTCAAAAAGTTATAGATGAGAAAGGAAGGGTAAAAAGGATTCAAAAAGTCCGTAAGTAAATAGGAATGGCCGTAACATGCAATTCAAGGGCTTTTACTACAACGACTATTTATTTTTCTTCTTCTACTACTTCACATTTTTTTTCTTGTTCTTTTTTTTTTTTCAAACTTTTTCCGATATATACTTTCCCTTTTTTTCATATGTGTATCATTTTTGTTTTCTTTTTTTCCTAAACTACTCAATACTCCACTTTCTACTAGTCATTTACTAGCCCAAATTATTTAAGACAAGCTATTCTTCAACTACTTTTGGACTTGGGTTAGGTTAAAATTTTTATAGTGGCGAACTCTATATCGGAGTGGGTAGGATAATGGGTGAACAAAGAAAAAGGCTTATTTAAAGGCTCAAGGGGCTAACAAAGGATGTAAAGTTTTTGTAATGGATAGGTTAAAGGCCGAAAAGGGTTTATATAGAAAGATGGCCTAATATCATTTTCTAAAGTCACATGATTCTTCAATGTTACAATATCCAGGGAAATAGATGTTTATTTTAATAAACATGGTAATCACAATACTAACTCGACTTTCAATCAAACTAAAGAAATATTGAGACTAATCAACAAGATATTGCGCATTGTCAAGGAGTTTCGATAAAGTAATTTTAAAACCCTAAAAAAGGATGGAAGGCTCTAAAGCTCACCGGGTTTAGTCTCCACACTATTGCTATCTAGAAATCCAAGCTATATTAAAATTCAATACAAACATGCATCCACATGACTACGTGCCGTGAAAAAGTAAGTATGCAAGTCTAAGATATGTAACAATGATTCCAATGATATATACTTTCAAGACATACCTTCATAGCTTTAGTAGACATTGGATTACATACTCTCTTAGCCTCAAGTTTCAAAGAAATCTAGTTAAACAAGAAAGAACTGAACGTTGAACAATATTAAGAAAACATACTTTATTTTTTATTACTATTGTTATGTTTTTTTTTTATATTTGTTTTTAACATTGAATGAAAGGAACAACGAATAAATTAAATGAACAAAATGAAAACAACTGAAACTATTACAACTACTAAGACTATTAACAACTGAAAACAAACGAAAACAAAAATAAACGACTACCCCTAAAATACAAGAATCCATAATACTCCCCCAAACCTAGTCACCGCATGTCCCTATACAGGTGGGAACATGACAATGACATGGATAAAGGCCTCAATGAAGATAACCAGTATGTCCACTCTGCGAAAAGCATCTGAAGGAGGTGGCATGTCAGCGTGTACATAAGAGTCAATCAACTCCCAATTCGGATGCTCAGCTGGATCGAACGGCAGCTCTATCTCCTCATCCTCATCCTCATCCTCAATGATCTCTAGAGCCAAGTTTCTTCTTCCGGACCATCATAAGGTGCGAAAATAGATGCTATGTCCTCAAGAGACCAATTAGGATGCCCCGAACGTTGTCTAACGAAGTCCAGCACGTAATCGGGCGAATCCCTATATGGTTAGGTAACCTCGGATTAAGGGGCAATGGTCGCAATAGGCTCAACTGAAGGAATTGTTAGGAAACTGCGTTCCCAGAATTCATAGACAGTGCGTATAAGTTGGTACTGCAAAAAAAATTACGTGAAAACTACAATGACCCTACAAGGGCGGAACTAGGGTTACCTTAAACTGCTAAAACGGATTGCTGTAGTAGACGAATCAAGAACACGAGCTCAATGACAGCTCACGATCTTCTACCGTATTCCTTTGCTGCCAGAATATCGAACTGAGTGTGGGCTCTTTCGAAATCCTTTCTGTTTTCTGCTCTCCCTCTTTTACGCTCTCTTTTCTATTCCGAGTTATAATTCTCTATATAGAAAAATGCAAACTGAGAAGAGAGCCAAAGCAGCATATATATAGGCTACGATAGGGACCATAAGAAGTCAATAAGGAATAGACTTCCTTATGGAATTAGGAAACCCTAATTCGAACTGAATCAGATTCCTATTTCCATAAATTATAATTCATACCACTAAAGAATTATAATTGCACTCCTACCCTTATCTCAAAAATATATTTCGAGCTCCATGTTATTAAATATTATTGTCTCCCCATGTTAAGATTACAGATATCCATTAATTAAATATAATTACTGACAATCATATTTAATTAATTTCTTAAAATTCCTTGAGATCCTCTGCATAACTTATCTGATATGTCGGATACAAAACCCACCTGCAGGGTTTGACATAATCAAAACTTATAAGCTTTCTCAAGGGGATACCATAAATCCCAAAATTGAGACAAGGATTCCATCATTAATTAATATCCACCACACAATTAATATTGCCACCTAATCCAATGAGATATTGACCCATTTAAGGATCTCACCCTTTTAGGGATCAAAGTGTAAATATCAAATGTACGTGTCTACAAATTAACTTAGGATTTAGAGCATAAGCACTCATAATAGCCATGCGGTATTAATTATCTTATAAGTCAGTATAAAGATAATTTCCCCAAGTCAGTCCCGTTTAATACACAAAGTGTACCAGCATAGTGAGTTGAAACTATACCGTTTTCCGTAGTCAAGACAAACCTACTACAACACCATGCTGCAGTCCTACCGATGGTGTGTCCAATCCCATCTAAGACTGTAAACCAAAATCTTACATTCTATAATATCTGATGGCCTGATCTTCCGTGTGTAAGCCGAACTCTACACACCAAACCACCTACTATATAGAATGAGAGACACACATGCATAATATTAAATGAATAATATAATACAAACATTGCCCAAACAGATTCTCATAAAAAAATGGATAAACTGATTTTATTAAATGAATAATAAATCAACTACATAAAGCATGGCTTTTAGTATATATCCCTAACAATCTCCCACTTAGACTCAAAGCCATGATGCGACACACCTCACTCCTATCCCTTCCACATGACTGTCAAAAGTCTTGGCCGGTAAGCTCTTGGTGAAAGGATCTGCCAGGTTATTTGCTGATGCTATCTTGGTAACTTCAACGTCACCTCTTTGCACGATCTCTCGTATCAGGTGATACTTACGCTCAATGTGTTTTCCCTTCTTATGGGCCCTTGGTTCCTTTGAGTTAGCAACCACTCCGCTATTATCGCAATAAAGGGTAATCGCCGATTGTACCGCAGGTACTACTCTTAGATCCATAAGAAAGTTTCTGAGCCAAACAGCCTCCTTAGCGGCTTCCGAAGCAGCCACATACTCGGATTCCATGGTAGAATCAACAATACATGACTGCTTGATACTCCTCCAACTAATGGCTCCACCTCCTAGGGTAAACACATATCCTGAGGTAGACTTTCTGGAATCCCTATCTGACATAAAATCAGAATCTGTGTACCCAATGGGTACAAGACTGTCTGCTTGGTAAACTAACATATAGTCTCGAGTCCTTTTCAGGTACTTGCGAATATTTTTCACCGCAGTCCAATGTTCTTGCCCTAGATTAGACTGATATCTACTAACCATGCCAACAGCAAAGCAGATGTCAGGTCTAGTACATAGCATAGCATACATTAGGCTTCCTACTGCCGAGGCATAAGGAACTGCCTTCATCTTCTCTATCTCATCAGGTGTCTTAGGACACTGATCCTTAGATAGAGTAATTCCGTGTCTGAAGGGAAGGAATCCCTTCTTGGAATCTTGCATGCTAAACCTTGCAAGAATATTGTCAATATAAGTGCCTTGTGACAAGCCCAACATCCTATTCTTGCGATCTCGCATAAGCTTGATCCCTAGGATGTGACCGACTTCTCCCAAGTCCTTCATATCGAATTGACTGGATAACCATACCCTTACAGAGGATAATACCCCCACATCATTTCCGATTAGCAAGATATCATCCACATACAGTACTAAGAACACCACCACTCTTCCATCATGTTTCTTGTACACACAAGATTCATCCGCACATTGATCAAAACCAAAATACTTGATTGCTTGATCAAAGCGGATATTCCAAGACCTAGATGCCTACTTAAGTCCATAAATGGACTTCTTAAGCTTGCACAACATGTGTTTTTGGCCTTTCGCAATGAACCCGTCTGGTTGCATCATATAGATGCACTCGTCAAGATTCCCATATAGAAATGCTGTCTTGATATCTATTTGCCAAATTTCATAATCGAAATGTGCAGCAATGGATAAGAGAATCCAGATAGACTTTAGCATGACCACCGGCGAAAAGGTTTCCTCATAATCGATTTCCTCTTTTTGAGTGAACCCTTTCGCAACAAGCCTTGCTTTAAAGGTTTCCACCTTACCGTCTGCTCCTCTCTTCTTCTTATAGATCCACTTACATCCAATGGATTTTATTTTATTGGGTGGTTCTACAAGATCCCAGACTTGATTGGAGTACATAGACTCCATTTCAGATTTCATAGCCTTTTGCCAAAGATCTGCATCTTTATCTTGCAGTGCTTCAGTGTAGTTACAGGGGTCGGTACCTTGTTCGTCAGGGACCCAGTCATAAGACTCTCCCAAGAACATATACCGGTCAGGTTGAAGAATAACCCTCCCACTACGACGAGGCACAACCCGTGTCTGTGTATCACTGATATTTCGTTGTGAAGGTTTTGAACTTAATACACCATTATCTACACGTTGTACTGGTTCAGGAACCTGCGTGTTAATGGTTGGTTCGGGATCTACACGAGTTTCGATAATCCTCCCACTACGACGTGGTAATGGAATATTGATAACTCTTTCTTGTGGTGTTTCTTCTCGTACCGTTGGTATCGAAGAGGTATGTCTTAGTGTCTCTCCTCTCATTTCCTCTAGAATAATACAACTTTTGGGCTTGTGGTCCATCACATAGTCATCTTCTAAGAATGTGGCATTGGTGCTAACAATAACCTTCTGATCCTTAGGACTATAAAACAGACCACCTTTAGTTCCTCTTGGATACCCAACAAAGAAACATACTTCTGTTCTTGATTCCAACTTTTCTCCGTTCCCTTTCAGCACATGTGCTGGACTACCCCAGATCCGAACATGCCGCAGACTAGGCTTTCACCCAGTCCATAATTTCGTGGGAGTAGTAGGTACTGACTTAGATGGTATCAAGTTTAGAATGTATGCAGCTGTCTCTAATGCATGTCCCCAAAAGGAAATTGGTAAATCCGAGTAACTCATCATAGATCTTACCATGTCCATGAGAGTCTTGTTCCTTCTTTCTGCTACACCATTCTGCTGAGGCATACGGGGTGCAGATAATTGGGATGTAATCCCTTGCTCCAATAAGTATTCCCTAAACTCTCCCAAGAGGTACTCTCCACCACGATTAGATCGTAGTGTCTTGATACATTTACCTAGACGCTTCTCCGTTTCAGCCTTGAAGTCTTTGAATTTCTCAAAGCATTCAGACTTACGCCGCATCAAATAAATGTACCCATACCTTGAGTACTCATCGATGAAAGTGACAAAGTACTCAAATTCCCCTCTTGCTTGGACAGTCATAGGACCACACAAATCAGAGTGAACCAGTTCCAACGGCTCTTTTTCTTTATAGCCCTTGGCCGAGAATGGCCTCTTGGTCATTTTACCTTCCAAGCAGGATTCACAAACTGGAAGTGCCTCCACTTCTAATGAGCCTAATGGCCCATTTTGAACTAGTCTTTGAATCCTTTTCAAATTAATATGACCAAGGCGTAAGTGCCAAAGATGCGTTTGGTTCATCCTCGAAGGTTCTTTTCTCTTAAATGGCACACTATTTGTGTTATTCAATTCATTAAGTTGCAGTATAGGAGAGATAGGATTTATAATATAAAGATCATCCACCAATTGAACAGAACAAATAAAACGTTTACTTTCTTTAATAACTACTATTTTATTAAAATGAACTGAATATCCATTCTTTACTAAACTAGAAACCGAAACTAAATTCCTTCTAATAGAAGGTACATAAAAGCAATTTCAATATTAAAATCCTATCTCTACCAAAACTAAGATGTAGATCTCCTACTACAACTGCTGCTACTCTCGTAGCATTTCCCATATATAGATAAATCTCTCTATCACTGAGCTGCCTGGTTCCCTGGAACCCCTGCAAAGAATTGCATACATGATCAGTGGCTCCCGTATCTACACACCAGGTACCGATAGATCGGACCGCTAACACGATTCAACAACTAGTAAATGAGATTTACCTTGATTGTTCTGTCTGGCGAGATAAACTGGACATTGCTTCTTCCAGTGTCCTGGCTGCTTGTAAACAAAACATTTGCCTTTAGGCTTTCCCGATTGTCCTCGTGGCCTTTGGATTGGCGGAGGACCCGCGGCCTTCTTTTGAGCCTTTTTCATTTTCTTCTTGCCTTTCGGCTTTGAAGCAGAATCTTTCTCAAACACAAGAGCACTCCCTAACTTTCTGTTGAGACCCTCAACTGCCTGGAGTTCTTTAAGCAGCTCCGCCAAAGTATATTTAAATTTATTCATGTTGTAATTGAGGCAGAATTGCTTAAAAGACTCTGGCAGTGACTGGAGTACGATATCGACCTGGGTTTCCCCGTCGATTGTAGCTCCAAGGATCTCTAGTTCATTAAGAAGAGATATCATCTTAAGAACATGATCCCTTACAGGCGTCCCCTCAGCCATGGTTATGTTCATCAAGTCTTTCATGGCAACCTGCTTAGCAGCACGACTTTGATCCCCGAACATCTCTCAGAGGCTCTCCATCATGTCATACGCGCTGGCCATTGACTGATGCTGATGTTGCAGCACATTTGACATGGATGCTAAAATGTAACACCGCGCCATCTCATCAGCCTTGACCCATTTCTTGTGAGCCTGGGTTTCCCCAGCGGTTGCCCCCTCACCAGGTTGCTTAGGACATTCTTGAGTAAGCACAAACTTGTACTCTTCAGCAGTAAACACAATATCCAAATTCCTTTTCCAGTCTATATAGTTTGGTCCAGTAAGTTTGTTTTCTTTAAGTATAACAGCAAGTGGATTGAAAGTACCCATTTAAAAGCCTGAGAATCACATAACATAAATAATTACGTTTGGGCAAAAATTACTATGGATTCGAGTTGAAAATATTGGTTCCCTCTATCATATTTGAAAGGAATCCGCCAGCAATCTAATACACCGCGAATAGTATGACTCGATGGGAAGCCATATGCTATCCATCATTTGTTCAGATAGACAATTGCCTTTTAATTTTACTATCCAGGCAATGTACTTTGTCTAATAAAATTAAACTGCTGACTTGCTTTGGTCCTATAAATAATAACAGTGACTCAGATGGAGAGGATATTATTATTTATAGCTAAGTGTATACCATCACTTAATTCTAGGTCAAGAGTTCCATGAGGAACACCTCTGATAGAGAGGTGACCCACACCGACAATCACCCAAAACATTCTTTTAAAGAAGTTTGTACTGATGATTCCATGATCAACTACATTCGATAGGGAGGATGACACAATAGCCATCACACAAAATTTATCATATCATCTACAAACTAGTGATGGAGACCATGGGATTTATACTTGATAAATTCCCTCTTCCACTTAGAATTTTAAAAAAATTTGAGGGTTATAATTTTTTAGAAAAACTTTTAATTTAATTAATAAAAAATAATGGAATACTTGACAATGATTAATTCATCCTTACTAGTGAAACCCACATGTGTAGATAATAAAATTATTCTATTCTCATGATTTCAGAAAATAAGTACTTATGTTTTCAAATTATGGAATTAGTTTTATTTCTAAATACACATGTAGTTGTCCATCATTTTAAATTAATATAAATTAAACATGCAGCTAACAATCTGAAATAGGTCTAGGAATAATTATCCATGTTGTCCTATTCATTAAACATGAAACAATAATAATCATTCAATCACACATAAATAAGGAAACCACAATAAAATAGGAATCCCACTATTATGGTCAAGCTGCAACTCTTGTGAAGAAATCTTCATTGAACCCGATTAGCTCTATGTCGCCACTAAGCTAAATTCGATCAACCATCAGCAACTGCCTTCCAGAACTGTTTTCTAAAACAGTCTTCTGAAACTGCCTTCTGAAACTGCTTCTAGATCGCTTTCGAAAACTGCTTGTAAAATTGCTCTCACGAACCATCTTCACGGATTTACTTGAGATATATTACATAAACCCTATGCTTCCGTGAAGGAGTTCACATGCTATATATTTGCAGTAAATTAACCACGCATCAATGAAGCGTGGGATCCAATACATACAAATCCTATACCTCCATAAAGGAGTTCACATGCTATATCAAAACAGCAATATTAACCACGAATAAACCCATCGTGGGATCCAATCACACAAAACCAGCGACCATAATAGTGGAATAAGAACGCTGCAAAACTGGCACAGATCTACGTTCTATCCATCCATCAATGCACGCATAAGATCTGTTTTATTGGACAACATGGTTGCTTCCAACCTATACGCAGAACCAACGTTGCTCTGATACCACTGTTAGGAAACTATGTTCCCAGAATTCGTTGACAGTGCGTATAAGTTGGTACTGCAAAAAACATTACGTGAAAACTACAATAACCCTACAAGGACGGAACTAGGGTTACCTTAAACTGCTAAAACGGATTGCTGTAGTAGACGAATCGAGAACACGGGCTCGATGACAGCTCACGATCTTCTACCGTATTCCTTTGCTGACAGAATATCGAACTGAGTGTGGGCTCTTTCGAAATCCTTTCTGTTTTCTGCTCTCCCTCTTTTACGCTCTCTTTTCTATTCCGAGTTATAATTCTCTATATAGAAAAACGCAAACTGAGAAGAGAGCCAAAGTAGCATATATATAGGCTACGATAGGGACCATAAGAAGTCAATAAGGAATAGGCTTCCTTATGGAATTAGGAAACCCTAATTCGAACTGAATCAGATTTCTATTTCCATAAATTATAATTCATGCCACTAAAGAATTATAATTGCACTGCTATCCTTATCTCAAAAATATATTTCGAGCTCCATGTTATTAAATGCTTATTATCTCCCCATGTTAAGATTACAGATATTCATTAATTAAATATAATTACTGACAATCATATTTAATTAATTTCTTAAAATTCCTTGAGATCCTCTGCTTAACTTATCTGATATGTCGGATACAAAATCCACCTGCAGGGTTTGACATAATCAAAACTTATAAGCTTTCTCAAGGGGATATCATCAATTCCAAAATTGAGACATGGATTCCATCATTAATTAATATCCATCACACAATTAATATTGCCACCCAATCCAATGAGATATTGACCCATTTAAGGATCTCACCCTTTTAGGGATCAAAGTGTAAATATCAAATGTACGTGTCTACAAATTAACTTAGGATTTAGAGCATAAGCACTCATAATAGCCATGCGGTATTAATTATCTTATAAATCAGTATAAAGATAATTACCCCAAGTCAGTCCCGTTTAATACACAAAGTGTACCAGCATAGTGAGCTGAAACTATACCGTTTTCCGTAGTCAAGACAAACCTACTACAACACCATACTGCAGTCCTACCGATGGTGTGTCCAATCCCATCTAAGACTGTAAACCAAAATCTTACATTCTATAATATCTGATGGCCTGATCTTCCGTGTGTAAGCCGAACTCTACACACCAAACCACCTACTATATAGAATGAGACACACACATGCATAATATTAAATCAATAATATAATACAAACATTGCCCACACAGATTCTCATAAAAAAATGGATAAACTGATTTTATTAAATGAATAATAAATCAACTACATAAAGCGTGGCTTTTAGTATATATCCTTAACAGGAATGGCACCTAGACTCTGTATAACTTCCTCGTCATCCTCATCATCATCATCGTCATTGGTTGAGTAGTCGTCTGAATTCGAAGAAGAGAAAGACTCTAAAGAAGTAGGTGGGGCACTATACGGACCATCGATGATATTGGGATCATCGCCAAAAAGATTGTCCTCGTTGTCCTAAGAATCGGAACAAACATGAATGGGACTGCGAGGACGATGACGGCACCAACCGGGACGACCAATCGGACCATAAGGTTTGGCTATGCTAGGACTCGGCGAGGTATCATCGGCGGATGAACTAGAGTCAGAATGATGACTCGACCCACTAAAGGACCTATTGAGTGAAGAAGGAGGAGATAGTGGATGGTCCATAGTACTAGTGCAAAAAACAAATCGAGGACCGAGGTAAGCTATATGGATTGTTTGAAATTATAAACTTGAAACAAAATAAATCACAACTGAAAACTTCATTAGTTTTAGTTATCAGAATAAGAAACAAAATAAACGTTATTGATTATCGAAAATGTGTAGTACGAATGAATATAAATTTTAACTTATGCGACTTATTTTGAATATCAATGAAATTTTTGGGCATTATTTTCCCCAAACCTGAATCTAATAGATTTCTGTATAGTGCAATGGGGTAGGACTTGCTCGTGATTAATAATGAATCAAAAGGTCGCAAAAATTTTAAAATTACCCATTACTTAATTATATTGTGTATGGATGCATAATCATTAAGCAATAACGCTAACTATATAATATGACTAAATAAAGTGCAGGAGTATAACCAAAACACAAAGAAAAGAAAAAATGCAGAAATAAAATAATACAGACCCAAATGAGAAAAATGAAAAGAAAGGCAAAAATAAACTAAATCGGTAGAAGCCGGGTACATCAGAGTCCTAATAACAAAAAGAAAAATGAAATTGAATGTACAAGCATAAAAATAAAAGAATATACAAGCCAATGTTTGATAATGTCTACACCCAACCCACCAAATACATGAAAAGAGAAAATAAGTGTCAATCACCCATCCCTAGTCATCATTTCCCTCGACCAAAACCAGCTCTAACCCTGTACTACCTTGCCTAGTATCACCATCACCATCACCATCACCATCACCATCGCCATCGCTTCCATCCCCCCCATCACCTCCCTTGTGACCAGCCTCCTCCTCCTCGTTAGCCTCCTTAATAACCTGTTTGCGCCGGTTATGAAAATGCACACTGGTAGGCAGCCTCTCCCTGGGCCAAGATGTCCTTCAGCTGATCGGGATGTGCTAGTTAGAAATAAGATTGCATATAGGACTGGAGCCTAAGGGTCTCGCCACGAAAGGCACAAACGTCACCATAAGTCCAAGCATATGGCGTATCCTCTAGTTGAGGTAGATGCTATGCCTCTCTCTCCCGATGCGCCTGGGCCTGATCCCTAGCCCTCTTAACCTCCATATCTAATAGATCCAGACTCAACTTTCAATTAGTGGAAGCAAACTCTGGAAAACGTCTATATACGGGTTTGTTTGAAGGTATCGGGAAGGCCTTGGATCTGAGGATCGCAGTGATCGTACAGGGGTTAGGCAAGAGGAGTTTAGAGTCTGTGGCGTAGTCAATGGTATGGCTGGTAATACGCATGCCCTCCATAATAATAAGACCAGAGTGAAACCAGTCGTCGCGATAGATGGCGTAGAAGGCATGGTGGATCTCTTTGGTTCTCTTCTGTTCATGGCCGAGGGGGTAAAGGTTTCATTTAAAGACATGGTCGACAAACCACATCTGGCAGGGCATATGAGATCGACATATGGTTTGCCCCGAACTAGTGCAGTCGTCGCACATATCGTGTGCGATATGGATGAAGTGGTGTAGTTTAGATAAAACATTAAGTTTTAGGACCTGGTAGGAGTGGGAGGGAAGCTAGAGGGCGTCTGCGATGTTATCGGGATTGATTGTGATGACGTGACTGTCTAGGGTAGTGCTAAGATAGGCGTGTTGGCTTAGTGATGCTTTGTGGTATCTAATGTTTTGATAAAATAGACGAACGGGGCATGGGTAGCTAATTAGGTCCGGGTTTTGAAAGAAGAGCGGTGGGGCCAATTTTTGGGTGGTCACGGTGTTGTGACCCCACCTAGCATCAATATGTGACGCGAAGAAGTCACCGTCGATGGCGGTCTCGTCGTTGGGACCTCAGTTGGCATATTTGTGTGATAGGTCATTAGGGTTAGGGTCGTTTGGGGGAGGGTCGGTATGTTTTTCTTTTCTTTTTGATTTCTTTTATGGCAGTTGAGAAATGGAGGCTGATTTTATGGTTCGTTTGGTCATTATTTAGAGGTGGGCGTTGGTAAAAGGAAAAATTTGTAAATGTCGGCTTTATTTTGGTCTAATGCCCAGAAAGAACAAGGAAACGTGGCAGGGGAGAGGGAGAGGGAGAGGGAGAGAGAGGGGGAGAGGAAAGGGTCACCTGTAAAGAAAGAAATCCTGGCAAGGGATACAATCAATATAGTATCAATAGTTTAAATAAAATGGGACCCACAGGGGAACACCTAGCAACTGTGAGAAGGCACTGCCCCCTTCCCACTCATTGTATCAACAAGGGCACACACATTGCGGTAAGTCACGGGTACTTGTCGTGTGTTTATTGTACAATGTAAATAGATAAATATGATAGTGACGCATATGTCAAAACAGTAATTTGAGATGCCTTGTAAGATATTCACGAGTTTGTTTTATGTCCATGCTTTTCCTAAATTCATAAAGTTAAGCTCATGTTAAAGAATTTTTGAAGATTGAACTCATTTGATCATTATTAGAAACTTACATGCTTGGGTTCAAAAGTGAGTTTTATCCCCCTATGATGAATTTTGCAAATAAAAGGAACCGATGATTTATAATGTTCGAGAATTTTAAAATTCAAAAACTAAGAGTGGATTACAAACTAATTCCATAGTTTAGAACGTAAATGCATGATTTTATTAATTGAAATGAATTGGGCACATGCATAGGTTTTTTTGTCTAAGTGAGGGTTAGATTTGTGCTAAAGGCATCGATTTCAGATTTAGATGCTAAATGTGAACAAAAATTAAGAAACAGTAATCAGGATGTCATTAAATCTGGATGAAATTGATTTAGGTATGTGATCACACTATGATTACATCTAAATTGATTGATCAAATTTGGAGAAATGTGTACAAGGCAGTTGGGGTTCAGGTTGTATACGTGTGTGTGTGTATGAGTCAATAATTCATAATCAGTGTGTATAGAGATATATACACATATGAATGTCTGTATTTGTGTGGGTATAGAGCTAGGGTCTAGGGTTTGGGGGCTTGTGTTTACAGAAATATATATATGCATACAACTGTGGGTATATAAATCCCCAAATCATAAACCCTAGAATCTTATCAGTGTGTGATCGGGGTTTGAGTGTTCATATCAGGGGTTTGGGTTCATGAGTGAGTATGTGTGTGTCCATGTGTAGGTGAATATATTTATACATATCTGCCTCGAATTCTTTTACGTACATATATATATATACATTTTAATCTATATATGTATATACCTGTGAATGGAGAACAGGGGCCAGAAAGGGGAAAAACGGTGATGGTGGCGGTAGTCCGGCATCAGTGATGAAGGTTCACCGTGTGGTAGGGGTGGTGGATGGCCACCGGTGGTCTATAGTGGCATGGTGGTGGTTAGTAGCTGTTAATGGAGGGAGGGGAGAAGATGAGACTGAGAGAGAGAGAGAGAGAGAGTTCTAAAAGAAATTAGGGCTTGACAACCCTATTTATAGGCAAAGGGGAACATCGCGCGAGCGGCCTTTGTGCACGTGAGTCCCTCCACGATGTGAAGCTGAGGTTTATTTTAAGGTTCAAGAAAAATTTTCTAAGTCGGAAAATCGCTCCAGCGGGCAGCTCGAGCGGTAATCTCGCGCGAGCGATCTGAGGCGCGAGGAAGAACTGAGGGCTCCTATAATAAAATTTTAAAATTTTCTCTAAGTGACACAATCGTGGGAGCGGGCCGCTTGGGCAAGTTCCTCGCATGCGCGAGTTCAAATGCGAGTTGATGGTTTATATGAAGAAGTTTGAAAATTTTGGTCTAAGGCACAACCTCGCGCGAGAGGCCGCGCGCGCGAGATGCCATTTTTTTTTTCTCTTTTCTCATTTATTTTTTTGTATGGGGTTGTAAATAATCAAATTTTCTTCATTTTGGTATTCAAAACTCAAACATTGGCAGAAAAACTCCTGAAACATGTACAAAATTAAAGAAAAACTCTATAAAATGCTTGGATTGCCTCCCAAGAAGTGCTAAGTTTTATGTCGTTAGCTCAATCGATGTGAGTGCTCAATAGAAATAGATCGGATCTACTAGATCTATGGATTCAATTTCTCTTTCATCTGTCTCTTCAGACCGGTACAACTTAAGTCGTTGGCCATTTGCCTTAAAAGGTGTTCCGCCATTTGTGTCTTGTATTTCGATCGCTCCATACGGAAAGACCTGCATTATTACGAATGGACCATCCCATCGGGAACGTAGTTTACCCGGGAATAACCTCAATTTTGAATTAAATAACCATACACGCTATCTAACCTCAAAATTCTTCTTTAAGATCATTTTGTCATGAAAAGTTTTCGATCGTGCTTTGTATATCTTTGCGTTCTCATACGCCTCTTTTCTTAATTCCTCAAAATCTCGTATTTGAAGTTTACGGTGGCATCCCGCCGCTTTTATATCTTGGTTAAGCTTTTTTACGGCTCTGTAGGATTTATGTTCAAGTTCCACCGGTAGGTGACACGCTTTTACAAAGACTAATCGGTATGGAGACATTCCAATATGAGTTTTATAAGCTGTTTGATATGCCCAAAGCACATCGCTCAGTCGCCGCGACAAATATTTACGATCTAGACGTACCATTTTTTCTAGTATACTTTTTACTTCTTTATTTGAAACTTCAACTTAGCTTTGGGTTTGAGAATGGTATGCGGTTCCTACCTTATGAGTGACAGAATATTTTCGAACGAGGGTCTCAAAGTGACGATTACAGAAGTGTTTTCCTCCATCGCTTATAATCGCTCATGGTGCACCAAAATGACAAAATATACTATCTTTAATAAAATGAACCACAAATTTATGGTCGTTGGTTCTCGTCGCCACTACCTCCACCCACTTAGAAACATAGTTGACAGTGACTAGAATGTATTCAAAACCAAAGGACGATGAAAACGAACCCAGAAAGTCGATGCCCCACACATCAAATATTTCAATAATAAGGATTAGAGTAAGAGGCATCGCATTGCGATGGGACATATTACCTGTTTGTTGACAACGTACACACTTTTGACAAAATTCATGTGCGTCCTTAAACAGGGTTGGCCAATATAACCCACTTTGGAGGACTTTAGCAACTGTACGACGGTCACCAAACTGACCTCCGCATTCTAAAGAGTGACAAAAGTTTAAAATAGAGTTGAACTCACTCTCCGGAACACAGCGTTGTATAATTTGATCAGAACATTGCTTGAATAAAAGTAGGTCATCCCAATAGTATGTTTAATTTGTAAAAAGAAACAATCTTTATCTTGGGAAGACCAAGTATAAGGGGTATATCCTGTAGCTATGAAGTTGACAATGTCGCTGAACCATGGACGTTTCATGGCAGATAAGGCAAATAATTATTCGTCTGAAAACGAATCCTGGAGAGGATTAATATCGTTAGACTCGATAAAGATTCGTGACAGGTGATCAGCGACAACATTTTCACAACTCTTTTTATCTCTTATTTCTTAATCAAACTTTTGAAGGAGTAAGATCCAATGAATTAGATGAGGTTAAGTTTCTTTCTTATTCAAAAGATGACGCAATGCAGCGTGGTCAGTATAAATGATAACTTTGGACCCTAAAAGGTATGAACGAAACTTGTCAAGGGAAAACACGACCGCTAGCAATTCTTTTTCCATAGTCGTGTAATTTAATTGCGCGTCATTAAGGGTTTTACTAGAATAATATATCACATGAGGAACTTTGTTAACTTTCTGCCCTAAAACAGCTCCAACGGCGTAATAAGAAGCATCACACATCAATTTAAACAGAAGTGACCAATCAGGGGATTGGATCACCGGAGCTATGGAAAGTAGAGATCTCAATGTTCAAATTTCCTAAGAAATTCATTATCAAAGACGAACGGGACATCCTTGGCGAGCAGGTTGCACAAGGGTTTTTAAATCTTGCTAAAATCTTTGATAAACCTACAGTAAAATTCGGCATGACTGAGAAATGAACGGATTTGATGGATGGAAGATGTTGGTGGAAGTTTGTCAATTAATTTAATTTTCGCTTTATCGACCTTTATACCCCGTTTCGATACAACATGACCCAACACTGTTCCTTCTTGAACCATAAAATGGATCTTCTCCCAACTCAAAGCCAAATTCGCTTCCTCATAACGGGCGAGGACTTTCGTAAGGTTTTGAAGACACTCGTCAAATGTAGGACCAAAAACCGAGAAATCATCCATAAACACCTCTAAAAACTTTTCAACCATATTTGAGAAAATTGCCATCATACACCGTTGAAAAGTGGCCGGTGCATTACACAAACTAAATGGTATACGACGATAAGCAAAAGAGCCATAGGGACATGTGAACGTTGTTTTCTCTTCGTCGTTAGGATAGAGAGGTACTTGGTTATAACCATAGTATCAATCTAGAAAACAATTAAAGCTTTGTCCTGATAGACGTTCCAATATTTGATCAATGGATGGGAGGGGAAATGATCCTCACAAGTCATCGTATTAAGTTTACGATGGTCAGTGCATGCCCGCCAACCAGTAGTTTGACGGGTGGGTATGAGGACTCCTTTTTCATTTAGCACAATTATAATGCCTAATTTCTTTGGAACAACCTGCGTGGGGCTGACCCAATTACTATCAGAGATCGGATAAATAATACATACATCTAAGAGTTTAATGACCTCTTTCATGACTACCTCCTTCATATTAGGGTTAAGACGTCATTGCATTTTCTAGATGGTTTAGTGTTTTCTTATAAGTTAATTCGATGCATGCAAACAGATGGGTCAATCCCATTTAAATCAGCTACCGTCCACCCTATCGCTTTTTTATGATTTCCTAGGACATATAATAGTTGTACTTCTTGATCCATAGATAGATTTGATGCAATTATGACTAGGAGTGTCGTATTAGGTCCTAAAAATGCATATTTCAAAGAGTTCGGTAACAGTTTAAGTTCAAGTGTCGGAGGACACTCGATGGATGGTAATGCAAGTTTATGTGCGAGAGGTGGTAGGGCCTCTATTTTGGGCATCCATGGAAGGACACTAGTCGTATTCATTGATTACAATAAATTATTTAATTCTTCGATATTTGTATCGATGTTAAAATCATTAAAATTAAAATGAGATAAACATGCTTCCAAGGCTTCTTTAGTTAATATAAAAGGATCCGCCTCTTCTACCAATTTGTCAATTAAATCTATTGCATAACAGTCTGCCTCCTCATCATCCCTATAAGGTTGATTCGATGCATTAAATATGTTAAGACGAATGGTCATATTTCCAAACGTGATATCCATTACCCAGTCCTACAATTGATAATTGAATTGGATGTAGCTAAGAAAGGACGCCCTATGATAACTGGGATTTGTTTACTAGCATGAAGGACTGGTTCAGTGTCTAGCATAATGAAATCGACCGGGTAGTAACATCTATCCACATTTACCAACACATCCTCTATCACCCCACGTGGCAGCAGTTGGTTTTAGTTCTCCTAAGCCCAAATGTTCCTATACTGAATAAGGTAATAGATTCACACTCATTCCAAGATCAAGAAGGGCCCGGTGGATATACTTGTCACCTATATGACACGCTATTGTTGGTATACCCGGTCCTTGTATTTGAGTGTGTTGTGTTGAAACATAGAGCTAACCTTCTCCGTTAAAAAGACTTTTTAGATAAATGATTTCGAGATTTCCTCTTTTGAGTACACAAGTCTTTTAGAAATTTAGCATATGGAGGTATTTGCTTAATGGCATCGAGTAGTGGGATATTAATTTTTACTTCTTTAAACGTCTCTAGAATATCCTCCGGTCGTGTTCCCTTCTTCGAAAAGTGAGATGGGCATCTACACTTGGGGAAAATGACATCCTAGGCACGTAATTCGATGGGTTTACTAGTTTAGATGTAGTAGGTACCGAAGGAGTAGAGTCCTTCATGACTTTATTCTTATTCTCATCAGTTCTTTACTGATTTCTTTTCCTTTATCGTTTCTATGTTCGGAAGGAGGTACGACCTCCTCCGGCCGCTCAGTTGTTCTAGTTAACAGCACATTTACTTGGTCGCTTGTTGTACCTACCTCATATTGCCCTTTAGGGTTTTGAACCGATTGACTCGGTAACTTTCCTTCATTACGACGATTTAATGTATTAGCTAGTTGTCCCATTTGGGATTCTAACTTAGAGATAGATTGTGTATGGGAGTTAATGAGTTGAGACTGTGATTGAGATTGGGTCTCTAAGCTTTTCAAAGATTCCAACACACTCTCTTCAAAAGATTTGTCCCTTAGAGGATTAGCACGGAAGGGAGATTGTTGGTATTGATTAGGTTGAGGCCTATATGCATTTGGAAAGTTTGTCGTCTCAGGTTTTGAATACGATCCTTCACTTTTTGACTTCAATGAGAGGTTTGGGTGAGGTCTCCATGTCGTGTCCGATTTATAACCAGCGAGGTTATAATTGGGTCTTTGGAATTGTTGAACAACATTGATATGTTGTTCACAAATTTTGAAAAACTGTGATGTAGACGGACATGCGTGTGTATAATGTGATGGATCAGAACATAACTAACATATTTTGGCAAGAGGAGGTGGGCCCTGCATGTGGCCCATCATCATGAGTTGGTCCAGTTTCTTAGATAATTCTTGAATTTTAAATGAACGGACTGACTCAACTTTAGCCTCTCTTTTTGGTTGTGGTGGAAGATATCCCTCGGGGCATACGGACACAGCCTGGTGCATTGAATTTTCACTTAAGGTCTCAAATATCTTCCAAGCTTCGTCAGCCCTTTAATGGAGGAACGTCCCCGCACAAACAGCATGGACTGTGTTGCGAATAGAGGGTACAAGCCCTTCGAAGAAAACCTATACTAATTGTCATTTAGGTATCTGATGATGAGGCCAAGAGCGTAGAGATTCCTTAAATTGTTCCCATGTATCATAAAGGGATTCACCATCTTGCATCGTGAAATTCGTTATAGATTTTCTAATTTGATTTATTCGAGTGATGGGAAAAAACTTCTGTAGGAATGCAGTATGCAACCCATCCCATGTTCTTATAGAGTTTGGCTCCAAAGATTGGAGCCTATACTCCGCTTTATCATTAAGGGAAAATGAGAAAAGACAATTTCAACTCATCATCTGTTAAGTTTTGAATTTTTAATGTAGCACAAATATCCTGAAATTCACCAAAATGATGGTAGGGATCTTCCTCTGCGCGACCATGAAATGACGAAAGGAGTGCAATGGTCGATGACTTGATCTCAAAGTGAGATGCAGTCACTTTCGGTAATTCTATGCACGACGGTGGCATAAAAGCTGTGGGAGTAAAATAATATTTTAAAGGTGGAGGCGGAGTTATGTTAGGGTTGCCTCCATTGTTTTGATTATTTCCGTTATTCTCAAAATCAGCCATTGGAATAGGATCGATTTTAATAGTTTTAGTTTTCCTTAGACGTTTAAGAGTACTTTAAATTTCAGACTCAAACAAAGATGACAATTTATGTGTTGATTCATCGTCTAGCATCAACCGAGCTCTAGAAGCATGGGTTGAAGACCTAAGGACTCTAAGGGTTCGCTCGAGTTCAAGATTCAAAGGATGTCATTCAGGTTTCTTCGAACAGGTACCAAACATAAACTAAAGAAACTGACACTATGATAAGGACTGACTCAACCGACTAAGAAAATAAACCACGCCAATAATCAAGCAAGCAAGCAAGCACGCAATACTGCTATAATGCATATAATTATCCTGTTATGCAGTGATTCACGTCAAAGCCCAGCGCCCCGAGTTTCCTAGCTAATACACATGCTCACTCCACACCTAAGCTAATGCAAGTAATACGTTTCAGTGCCCTGACTTACAGTGCTTTGATGCAAAATTTAAAACAAAGCAGATTTACTTGATTTTTTGATTTTATTACAAATTTTATATTTTAGGTTCGCGTAAGCTCCGTTGACATGCACTGCTGCTCCACTCCAACTTGCTAGAATTTGATGACTTGTAAGCTGCAAAACACGGATAATTTAGCGACTCGAAAATTAAACTAGAAATAAAGGAAATAAAATCTAACCTAATATTTACTAACTATCTAAATTAAGATTCTAAAAATTAGTGGCAAAAATATTGCAATCCCTAGCAACGGCGCCAAAAATTGATCTCGTCAAAATCAAGATATAAAGTATGCTTTACTTTCTAAGGATTTGTAGTGTGGAAGTAAAGGTCGAACCCACAGAGATTGATTATTTTTATCCGTTAATTAAGAAAACCTAAATCTATTTAGTTATAGAATACAAAAGTTTGATTGGTTATTGATTTAATTCCTACTATTAACTAAACTATGAAATTATGGACATAAGATACTAAAATTAAATCTAAGTAAACGAATGCCAAATTCAAGATTGTTTTAATATGTGTAGATGGGATCTAGGATTACAAATCCTCCACTAACTATGCATTGGAGGTCTATACTTTCTACTTTAAGTTTTATGATTGGATAGTCACGATCTATCGTAGCTACAAGCCCAATAGTATCAACAATAGGATATTACTAGTTTAACCTAAGCATAACTCATCTTCGGTTCACATGAATTATTTACCTATAACTAGGGTGTAGCATAACTCATCTTTCCTAGGCATAAATTATAAAAGATATAAACATCGCAATCACATAAGCACTATTGCATGTAAATATTCCTATCAATCACAGAAATCAAGGAATATTGAGTTTAATAAGCATAAGGAAGAATCTAAGACAAGAATAAATTGAAAATACTCTTGATTATTATCATTAAAAATCCGATTATCTATAAATACTCCTCAAACATACAATTACTATCCAAATACATAAAATCCTAAAGTAAGAAAGCAAAGAATCCCCCTTTACATAGCTAGGGTTTCATTGAAACTCTAGAAGAGAAGTTTAATTGCACATAAGTGATGAAAACATTGAGATGAAGTTGATTGTGGCCATCAGAAACCTTCAAACTAGATCTTCTTCTTCTCTTTGCCTCCAAAGGTTTATGTAAGGATGTAAGTATTGATGTGTAATAATGTGTGTCACCTCTAATTGCTTTAGAATGAGCTTTATATATTTGTAGAGGGATTAGAAGAGCTTTTGTAAACCTGCTTCGACTGAAACTGTTGTAATTCACTTTTTGAACGTAATTAGGCAATTCCGTTCGCGTAGGGGTCTTCAGCACTAAAAAATACGCATTTTCACTATTTTGTACTGATCGCGTAAGCGAGGTTCTAGATTGTCGCGCGAGCGGGCCGCTCGCTCGTTATGGCTTTTTCTACTTCTTTTCTTCTATTTTTACACCTTATTTAGCCTGGAACTCTTTGTTTTCTTCCAAAACCTGCTAGAAAACAGAAAACAAAGTAAAAGTACACAAAAATAGGATACAAAGTGCTAACAAATATGAATTAAGGCGTGTAATTAGGACTTGTTCGCTCCCGATTAGTAGTGATGATCAGGAAGGGGGGCTGGGGGGTAAAAACCGTAGCAGGACAGGGATAGGTACGTGATGGAGGAAATCGAGAGGATGAGAGGAGTGGTTAGGAGCAGTGGTTCGGTGGTGTTCATTAGACGAGAGATGGAGGAGATGGAGGGAGCTTGAGGTTGGGGAGACTTTGAAGAAGAAAGACGGAGGGATTTAGAAGAGTTTTTTTTTTTTTTTGGGGGGGGAGGGGGGGGGGTGGGTTTGGGAAATTTGGTAAAAAAAGACAGCGGAAAACTTTAGTCAAACTTCTTTTTTTTTTGGGTCAAGCATTTTACTTTAGTTGTAATGGCACGGTTTCTGTCAACCTAGCACGACTTGCAACGGTTCAATTTTGGCACTGTTTAAAACAGTGCCAAATTGGCTTAAAACAATGCCAAATTGGTTTAAAACAGTGCCAAATTTTGGCAATGTTTATAACCGTGATAAATTAAAATGCGCGAAGGGTGCCAATTTGGTATTTTTGGTGTAGTGTTATCACCTTCTTCTTCTTCTTCTTCTTCTTCTTCCTTTTGTTTTGGTTTTTTTTTTTTTTTAATCAAGGTTGATCAATATAATGATTGTTATTTGCTCCATCCATGAAATGAGTTTGTTGGAAAAAAAAATCATTGAATGCGATCTATTTCATTTGAAACATTGCATTTCTTGACACTGAATTTTCAGTACTAGGGGGGTGGCTTGTGTAAGACGCAAACTCATGGTAAAATTGAATTTAAATAAATTTTATTTTATATTTTGATATTACATACACATGCCGATAAATTGATTTTTTTTTTATTTTTATATTATCCACAATCTATAATATTAATATAAAATCAAATGAAAATTAAATTACGAAACATTTGTCTACATTAAATTTATAGGTAAGTGCGCGTGATATCAAAATATGGCATTTACTTTATAGGCATTGTGCGTGTAATATGAAAATATAAAATTAAATTAATAGGCATGCGTGTGTGATACAAATAAATAAATAACTGAAATACATAAACATAGTGAGACGCCTTACGAAAAGCAACTAAATTGTATAATATCAAAATATGAAATAAAATTTATAGGCACATTTATTTCTAAATTTAATTTATATGTGTTAATATTTTGAGTGTGTGTGTGTGTGAGTGTTGTTTGTGTGTGTGTGTGTATTATTTTACAATACTTATAAATTGAAATCCCTATAATTTAATTTTATATTTGGATATTACGCACAATCTACAATATCAATTTGTGAATTTTATTTTATATTCATATTGTTGATGTTACACACACACACATGCCTATAAATATAATTTACATACACCCATTTGAACACCCATGCCTGAAAATATCTATAAATTTAATTTACAGTCACAAAGAAATTTAATAAAATTAAATTGATATATTTAATATTGGATTACGATTACATGCCTAAATTGAATTTATAGGCTATAAATTTTATTTTACTTGGTATTACACACACATGCCTATAAATTGAATTATATATTTTGAATTAGAAATTTAATTCATTACACACATATGCCTAAATTTAATTTATAGTCTATCCTTTTTTTTGTGTGTGTGTGTGTGTGCTTGTTTTTTTTTTTTTTTTGGTACAATTCCTATAAATTTAATTTTAATATTTGCAAACTTGGTTGTGTGTGTAAATCAAATTTGTAGGCATACCATTAAATTTATAGACATTGTGTGTGTAATATCGATAACATTGCAAAATCGGTCATGTGTGTAAATCAAATTTTTAGGCATAATATTAAATTTATAGATATTTTGTGTGTAATATCGATAACATTGTGTAATAAAAGTAAATTTATCATTCATAGGCATGTGTATAAAATTCAACTTATATCAAAGTGTTCAATCAATTTTACTTATAAGTATGTGTATAAATTAAATTTATATGCCAATCCCACTTTTTGAAGGAAAAAAATACATGATCGAAACACACAAAAAAAATTATTAAAAAAAAAATAAAACAAACAAACAAATAAACACAAAACAAAAACAAAAACAAAAATAAAAACAAAGCCAAACATGGCATAGCCCACAGTCCAATCAATGTGGTAGACATTGAACCTCTTGATTGGTCCATTTAGTGGCCTGTTTGGAAAAAAAGAAAAAAGGAAACCAGAAGCAAAACTTAGTTGTGCCAAACAATTTTTTAAAAGTTGATTGAATTATGATTTTTATTGTAATTTTTTTTTTCAAAGTTGATCGGATCCTCAATTCTGGTAATATTTTTTAAAAGTTGATTGAATCCTCATTTTAATATTAAATAAAATTAAGAAAAGTGATTTAAGGCTATTTATCTCCTTGGACTTATAGAAATACCCCCAAACATATCCTTAATAACTCAAAAAAGTGTATAGATATAAGCAATTGTAGTATTTGAGAGAGACAAAATGAAAAATGCATATAGTTAACAAAATACCAAATAAGGATAATTGAATTGAAAATAAGGCTCTTTTATATGAAGGTGTAGATAATTATTATGTCTTTTTTTTTTTTCCCCTTTTGATGAGGATAACTATTCTCTCTCTCTCTTTTAAAATTAAATAGAGAAGAAATTGAGTTGGACCATGTATTTAAGGTGAGTTGGATTACATTGGTCCAATGCATTATACATACATATTTCAATTTTGAGTTTGGTATTATTAAGTCAACATTTTATATACATAGCTTTTTACAATGGTCATAACCCTATATTGTTTGAGACCCATAAAGGTCGACCAAAGTTAGTGATCCCAGATGTCTATCTCTCTTGCCTGCTCTAAGGGTCAACCCTTACTCTAAGAGTCAACCTATACACATGAGAAAACGCAAAATTATGTTTGGGGGTCATTTTTTAGTGTGTAGAACCACAAAACAGTGTTCCACTTAGGAGTGCAATTTGGCATGAAAATTTTGATTCCAATCCCAATTTTGAATTTAGAAATTCTGATTTTTGAAAATTTTGAAAAAAAAAAAATTTTGGATTCAAATTAAAATAATTCTGGAATTTCAGAAAATTCAAAATTTCTGATCCGAAAATATTCTAAATATTTTCCGAAGTGGGCTATTTTTATAGCATCTATCTTTAAAGTGAAAGTAAAATTTTAAAAAAAATCGCAATATATTCCGAAATATTCTAAACTTTTTTTTAATGGTGCATATAAAAATACACATATTCTACATCAAAATGGGTGTTTGACTACAATATTAAAAACTTTTGTTTGAAAATCCAATTTATAGAAAATCTACTATACAAATTTTGAAATAATGATATGTTGATTTTTGCTTGAAAATTCTAAAATTTTCGAAAATTTCAATCTGAAAATTTCTAAAAATTCTAATATTTCCAAAACTTCGGAGTCAAACATCACATGAAAATTTTGGAATTGGTATTGAAAAGGCTTTTTACATTTTAAAAATTTTAAAATTTTTGAAAGATACAATCGTTTCTAATCTGTTCCATCCGAAATACAGGCCTTTCTAGCTAGTTCCACTAGGTTGGAAAAAACCCAAAGTTAGGACCATCACATTTAGTCCATACAGCACAAGAATATTTAAGGCACCATAAGCAAGTTGGTGCTCGAATTATAGCTATCCATTGTTGTATTATAGCCAAGTTGCTCTATAATAGGACACCATCTTTCTGGAACACAATGCCAGATGTGCATGAAATCAACCTCATCTCATTTACCTACCAAAGCGATCTTTTAATTTTAATATAATGAGATAATTACATTTCAGTCAACTTTTTGTACATAATTTAAAAGTTAGTCTATTATTTTTTTAAATTAAAAAATATCAATAATCATTAAAAAAAATAAAATAAAATGTCATCAATAAAATTAAAAAAAAACTTCAACTTTTGAATTGTTATTTTGTGTTTTAGTCTATTTTATATTTTCAACATTGTGAACTTACACTAAAACGTTGGGATGATTGCTTCCAATGTTTGAAAGACTTGCTTGCGACGTTGTGAAGGGTTACACCCGACTTTGAAACGAATTGCTCCCTATGTTGTCAAGAGTTACCCGCAAACGTTTTGCAGAGTTGCTCCACAATGTCATCTAAAATTTGACGACTTTTTTTATTTTACAAAAAAAAAAAAATGATAGTTTTCTATTTTAAAAATAATAAAATAACTCTTAAATTTTATTAAAAAAAATTAGATATATTGTTTAATTATCCCTATAATAATTGGCACTTTTGCCGGCAAAATGTTATAAGCCACAAAATTGCACTAATTTTCATGACCCATATAACCCACCGAAAAGAGAGTGTCATGTCCAGTTGTACCCTATTCACTTGGTCCATGCCATTGCCATAAATATGTGCTGGTTGATGTGTAATTTTACCAAAAGTTGACTTTTATTCATAAATCCTAACCAGTGATTATTATTTGACGTTTACAAATTACTAAGAGCTCATTTGGGCACGTTCCGCACTGACAAAATTTTAAAATTGGGGCCTTGGTGAACATACATGGGCGGCTCGGAATAGCACGGAGCGTTTAGAGGTAACGGGGGAGTCAGAAATTTTTTTTAGGAGCTAACGAAGCTATACGGGGTTATGCACTTGAAAAATATAATAATTTTGGATTTTATTTATACATAATGAGATATGGTGTTAAATTGAGTCTATTTAAGAACAATATTATCTTTTGGGATAATGTTTCTATATGTTGGGTCTATTTATCAACAAAGTATAATGTCAAATTGGGTGTAGAACACTTAATTGGGATGCACTAGACTAAATATCACATGTACTAAAAAAAATTTCTTAATTTTGGATGGATTAGACTACATTTGGACTAAAAAATTACAAGTAGTAAAAACTTGGACTGATCGATGTAAAATAATTTGAGTTGGGTTAGACTGAGAGGTGACTTTGTTCTGGGAAGTTTGTATGGAATGAGCTGTTGTTTGGCTGAAGAGACTTGTGGTTCTTCAAGGCAGAGTGATAATAAGAGGTGACTAATTTGGTGATGGGTGAGATGCAGGTTGCGGTTGATAGTCAAATAAATTTTCGATTTGATCACGGAGGTGTCTATTGGTAGCTAAAGCGACCTTGTGTCAATGATATGAGTGTTTAGGTTTGTTTTTGTTTTTGGGGTTATTTAGGCCACTATTTGATCCAAGTTTGGGTGACTAAAGTTTTTTTCTTCTTGGGCTATTTTTTGCTTTTGGGTGTAGTTTTATTTGACTAGTATCCAGATATGAGTGCTCTTTTTGGACTTGTTGATAGGTCTTTTTACCTATCTATGTATTAATGAAATTATTTGCCGCCACAAAAAAAAGAAAAAAAAAATTAATTAAGGTGGACTAAAATACAATTATATAGGCTAATTCATTATATAAAAAAATAAATGAAAATTGGGCCTAAGCCAATCTTTTTTTTTGGTTACCTTCAATTTCTTTTCGCATTTTACAAGCAAACTTGGCCTGGTTGTATGCCGCATTGCTATTAAGAAATTTAACGAAGTGTTTATAATTAAACATTTAATTTTTATTTTTTTTTGCTAAATATGCATGTTTTCAATGGTATTGTCGTGTATTAAGTATACAAATTGAAATTAACTTATCACTACACCTTTTTTGAAAATATTTGCAGTCGGCTACTTGAATTCTTTTATGTTGGTTCTGTTCGAGACCATAACCTCACTTAAGTCTGTTACGATATGTTCCTAACAAATTTAAAAAAAAAAAAAAAAACAAACAAACCATTCGTTTAGTTTTTAGCTACCTAAATCCTCCTCTTTTATCTGAGCTTAGGACTAATTTTATCAATATTAAAGGAAAAAAAATAACTAACCACGGCACATATAGTGCAAAAATATATAGCACTAATTAAATCCAATTTTTCAACGGGGTGCTTTATGGACTGATGTTTAGAGAGAAGTAAAATATTAGGTATTTATTTGTATGCCAATGTGAACACATGCCATTGATGCTCGAAAGTTTGGCGACAAATCATTTAGAATGGTTTTAATTAGATTGTAGTTTGTTTGATGCGTTCACGCAAATAAAAATATTGGACCAAACATTACGGCATTACCTAGAAATTAATATATATATATATATATATGTGTGTGTATAAGTTTGGCTAATTTTATAGGAAAAGTATGTTCATTCATTGCCTAACTTACAATCAAAGCCAACAGCATTATTTTTGTTGACATATCATGAAGTACTAAAGAAGTTTTTGAAAAAAAAATAATAGGATTAATTGCACTTTGCACTCCTGAAATTTGGATAGTTTTGCACTTTGCACTCTAAAGTTTTAAAGTTGGCACTTTGGTCCTTAAAATTTCACAATGTGACAAATAAGTCCAAATCTAATGATTTCGCCACTAAAAGTGAAAATTTCATCGCAAAAAGTCTTGGAGGGACTAAAGTGCAATTCATCCCAAACTTTAGGGACCAAAGTACAAAATTTAAAACTTTAAAGTACAAAATTTAAAACTTTAAAGGTGCAAAGTGCAATTAATCCAAAATAATTATAATATGAGACTACCCTTGGGCCTGTAGTCGAATAGTGCAAAGTGCAATTAATCCAAAATAGTTATAATATCACACTACCCTTAGGCAATTAGGCATGTAGTCGAATACTTGCATTAGATTAGGTTTTTGAGATGGGCGATTCACTATCTTTGATCATCTCTAGCAAACTGGAGTTTTAACTTTTCAGACAGAATAGTTAGCAGCCTAGTAGGCTAGCCACATATGGCTAGTTTTTTTTAATATTTACCTTTTTGACTATGGAGAATGATTCTCTATATTCTCTCTTTAAATTTCAACCTTTGGATCTTTCATTATTCAATTGGCAAAAATCTCAATCATGGAAAATAATATAAAGCAAGACGACTAGAAAAAATAAAGAGCACTGTTAGAATTGAAGGTTGAATAGTAGATAGCTAAACTAAATTTTGGCTAAAATAACATGCTATAAGCAATGGCTGCTCATATTGCTAGAACAGTTTTTATTAATGCCAGAGCAGCCCATAATTTTTCTAACGGATTTTTAATATTACTAAAGGATTTTTTCCATTACAAATAAAAAAAAGGCGTTAAAATTTACTATGGCATTGAAAGAAACTGCTCTGACATTATGATTTCCTTAAACAATTTCCCTGTTAAACATGCTCTTAGTTAGTTCTCTTAAGCCTATGTTAGGTGTTGGAATTAGTTTTATTAGCTTTAGGGTAGTTCAGTCTTTTCTTTTATATTAGGGTAATACTGTATACCTATATATTATATTATTATTGCCTCTTCTTTTTCATTGTATTCATTCATTCAATTTTAGTGTTATGAAAAACTCTAGCTCTCTTTTCTCTTTCCCTTTGTATTTTCTTGATTATTTAATATATTCACATGGTATCAGAGCATGTTCGAATCTCATTCACGATTTTCGGATGATTTTGGTTCGTTGTTGGATTTCTCGCTGATTCGGATTCGGATTCGTATTTAGATCTCGCACTGCTTTGCGCTCGTTTTTGGATCTGTCTGATTCTGGTTCGTTTGTTTTGTGTTTTTGGATCTGTCTTTGATTTTGGGTTCGCTTGTTTTGTGTTATTTAATTGCTTCGTTTTCGTAATGGCTACTGAACGTGATGATTCGCTTCAAGCGATTAGTGTTAAACTCGATGGCAAGAATTTTGCATATTGGAATTATGTGATGAAAAATTTTCTGAAGAGGAAGAAGATGTGGGGTTATATCAATGGGGATTTTAGTAAACCTACGAATGAAAATGCTGATAAATTTGCAGAGTTGCTAGATGTTTGGGATACAAATAATTCGAAAATCATTACTTGGATCAACAACTCTGTTGCTCCCTCAATAGGTATGCAGTTGGCAAAGTTTGAATATGCAAAGGAGGTGTGGGATCATTTGGCTAAATTATTTACACAGTCCAATTTTGCGAAAAGGTACCAATTAGAGTGTGATATTCGTGCCCTTGAACAAAAAAATTTGAGTGTTCAGGAGTTCTATTCTACAATGACAGATCTTTGGGATCAGTTAGCTCTCATGGAGTCGCCCGAATTGCGGGCCTTTGCACCATATATCACTAGTAGGGAGGAACAACGTCTATTTCAGTTTTTGATGGCTCTACGTGAAGATTTTGAGGGCCTTCGTGGGTCCATTCTCCATCGTAGCCCACTTCCGTCCGTTGATTCTGTTGTTCATGAGTTAGTAGCCGAGGAAATACGTCTCAAGACACAGTCTGGAAAAGGAATTCTCCTCGACTCTACTCCGTCTGTTTTAGCAGCCCCTTTTCGACCACAGTCCAACAATCAGAATAAGCCTTACTCGAGAGTTGGTAGTGATGTATGCAGCTACTGTAAGGAGAAGGGTCATTGAAAGGCTCAGTGTCCTAGGTTGGGTCGTGCAAACCAGCCCAATAGCAGCAACCAGCCCTCACATGGTAGATCACCACAACACCAGCAACCTCAATCTTCTCATTGGAAATCTGACAACCAATCTCAGCAGCGTTCATATAGGCCTCCACAGCCTAATACTGCAGCAGTTGTACTGATCGGGAGAGAACTAATCCTAATTATACGCCTTAACGAACATTTGTTAGTACCATTTTATCTTGTTTTTGTATATTTTTACTTCATTTTCTATTTTCTGACAGGTTTTGGAAGAAATCAACTAAACCAGGCTAAACATGGTGAAAAAGCAGAAGTAAAGAAGCTGAAAAAGACAAGTCGCGCGCGCGACCCGCGCCCGCGCCCGCGAAATCTAGAAATCGCTCGCGCGATCCGCTCGCGCTAGATCCCCAAAACCGCTCGCGCGATCCGCGCGCGCGAAGGTCCAATTGTCGCGCTCGCGCGACCCGCTCGCGCGATATGTGTAAAAAGCAAAGTTGCGTATTTCAGTATACTGAAGACTCCTGTGCAAACGAAACTGCTGAATGACGTCCAGATTGTAAATTACATCAGTTTCAGTCTGTTTCGGGTTGTAAAGGCTTCCAAAACTTGTTGTAAATCTATATATACTCTATTTTACTTCAATTAAAGGGTTACACACCCATACATACATATTCTACAACCATACTTCCAGCCATTGAAGAGAGGGAAGCAAGGAGAAGAAGAAGAAGACCAAGGGTTTCCATGGCCTCCTCCATCAACCTCTTGCTATCTACTACTTCCATGGACGGCTAGATCATAGATCTAGGGTTTCAATGAAGCCCTAGACGAGTAATAGGGTTTTATTTATGTTTTTATTTTAGTTTTATTATGTATGGATGACAGTCACATGTTTGGAGGATTTTTATAAATAAATCGTACTTACATTGATTAAATCATTGCTTTCAGAATTTATTCTTGTCTTAGATCTATTTTGACTGTGATGTGCTCAACGATCTATTCTTGTTGTGCTTGTTTAGATTGTTTACTTGTGATGGTGCTTTATTGATTCGTGCTATCAAGTATCCGAATAGTCCATGCCTAGGTTAGACGGATTAGATCACAACCCTAGTTTAGTGTGAGATAATTCGTGCTACCCGAAGATGGATTATGTTGGTGCTTGAACCATGATTATCTTCTTGTCGGAGGAATTGGGCTTGTAGCTACAATTCCCCATATTCATCCAACGTAATAAGCTAAAGTAATTCATAAATATTCCTATTATGAAGCTAGTGGTGGATTTGCAATCCTAGGTTCCCTTAAACATTATTTAAAACACTTTTAATTGCTTTCATAGTTTAGATCTAGTTTTATTGTTATTAGTTTAATTAAAATCCAAATCAAATCCGTTTTTCTTAGTTAATTAGACTTAGGTTTTAAAATTAAGAGCTGTAGTAATCAATCTCTGTGGGTTCGACCTTTACTTCCACACTGCAAATCTTTTGAAAAGTAAAGAATACTTTTATATCTTGATTCTGACTAGATCAATTTTTGGCGCCGTTGCCGGGGATTGTATTACTACTCTTAGTTTTATAATCGTAGTTTAGTTAATTCGTAAATATTTGATTAGTTTTTATTTTTCTTATTTTCTGTTTTTGTTTTTAGTTACTAACTTGTTCTTTTATTTTGTAGTCAACGTTTCCGAGTGGAGGAGCTAATTACATCAAAGGAGCTTACGCAAAAATAAAATAAATTAAAATTAAGCAAATTGCTCGCTTTAACTTCGCTTTAAACCACTGTAAGTCAGGGCGCTGTGACGCACTATTTGCATTAGGTTAGGGTTAATTGCACTGCATTAGCTAGGAAACCCGGGGCGCTGGGCTTGACGCGGTCATTGCATTACAGGATAATATTCATGCATCATAGTAGTACTGTGTGCTTGATTGTCGTCTTATTTGCGTGATTGCTATTTGTTTCTTTTGTTAGTTAATTTTTGTTTTTAGTTTAATTTTTTTTAGTTTATGTTAGGTACACGTTCAAATAAACCGGAATTAAAACCTTTCGACTCTGAACTTGAACGTACATTAAGACTTAACAAGTCTTCAAACTTAACTTCTAGAGCTAGGTTTTTAATAGACGACGATTTGACACCAAAACCAACGTCATTATTTGAATCCGAAATACGTAGTACCCTTACAAGACTAAAGAAACCACGCTTTCATAACATAAAACCGATTAAAATGGCAGACATTGGTAATAACGACAACAACCAAAATAACAACGGAGCTAATATGAATAATCCTAATATACCGCCACCGCCTCCACTTAAAGATTATTTTATTCCGACAACTTACACGCCACAAACATGTATTGAATTACCGGAGGCGACGGCATCTCACCTTGAGATAAAGTCGTCTACCATCTCGCTACTTCCATCATTCCATGGCCGTCTAAATGAAGACCCTTATAAACACTTAGGAGATTTTCAGGACATATGCTCCACTTTGAAAATTCAAAATCTTACTGATGATGAATTAAAAATGCGGCTCTTTCCATTCTCATTAAAGGACAAAGCTAAATATTGGCTTCAATCTTTGGAGCCAAATACAATAAAAACATGGGAAGACTTACACACCGCATTTTTACAAAAGTTTTTCCCGATTATGCGTACGAATCAGATAAGAAAATCTATAACAAACTTTGTAATGCAAGATGGGGAATCACTCTACGACACGTGGGAAAAATTTAAAGAATTATTACGTTCGTGTCCACATCATCAGGTTCCTAAGTGGCAGTTGGTCCAGGTCTTTTACGAGGGACTTATTCCCTCTGTTAGGAATACTGTCGATGCCGTTTGTGCGGGAACTTTCCTACACAAAAGCGCCGACGAGACCTGGAAAATATTTGAAACTTTAAGCGAGAATTCGATGCACCAAGCGGTGTCTGTCCGTTCTGAGGGATACCCACAACCTAAGAGGGAGGTAAAGTTCGAGTCAAGTCAATCAATTGAAATAAAAGAACTATCCAACAAACTTGACCGACTTTTAACAATGAACCAAACGACACCCTCACCCGCCCGTGAAATTTGTGCATTATGTTCTGATACTTCACATTCGATACTTGCATGTCCATCGGCGAGTCAATTTTCGGAATTCGTGGAGCAACACATTAATTCTATTCAACAATACCCACGAACTAATTATAATGCAACTACTAATAATCCGGATGCGCCATGGAGAAACCATCCTAACTTCTCGTGGAAAAATAATAATAATAATCCTAATGAGGCGACTAATTTTCCTAATGCATATCAACCTCAGTTTCAACCTAATCAATACCAACACCCGCCTCCTAATCCGAATCCTTCAAGGGGTAACATTTTTGAGGAAAAGGTGTTGGCATCCCTTAATAAAATTGAAACGCAAGTACAGGCACAAGCACAAATAGTGCACTCTCATACACAATCCATTGCGAAGCTTGAATCCCAAATGGGACAACTAGCTACTGTAGTGAGTCGTAGAAACGAGGGGACGTTGCCTAGTCAAACAATTCAAAACCCTAAGGGACAATATGAGGTTAAGGGGTCGAATGAGCAAGTAAACGTCGTATCAACTAGGATGACTACACGAGAGGAAGAGGTAATAGAAATTCCGAATGAGAATGTGAAAGATATGAATATCAACTCTAATACGAAGAAGGGTGAGGACGCGAGCCAAAATAAGAAAGAAAAAGAATCGGACCCAACGAATTATATTTCGAGAATGCCATATCCACCGAACGTTGAGGGACCGTCGCATTTGCCCAAGAAAGGGTCAAAAATGGAAGATATACTCGAGGTATTTAAACAAGTCAAAATAAATATTCCTTTCCTCGATGCTATAAAACAAATTCCCGCTTATGCTAAATGTTTAAAAGACCTTTGCACTCAAAAGCGTAAAATACGCAGTCATACTCCTAAAAAGGTCTTCCTCACGGAAAAGGTAAGTTCTATTTTTCAACACTCACCTCCGAAATATAAGGATCCAGGTACGCCTACGATTTCATGTGTCATAGGTGACACTATCATCCATAGGGCTCTCCTTGACTTAGGTGCGAGTGTTAATCTTATACCTTATCACGTCTATAAACAATTAGGTCTAGGTGAACTGAAACCTACGGCCGCTACAATACAATTAGCGGATCGTTCTATTAAAATACCTAGAGGAATCGTCGAGGACGTCTTGGTTAAGGTTGATAAATGCTATTATCCTCTCGACTTCATGGTTCTTGACACTGAGCCCGTGCTAGATGCTAGAAAACACACTCCTGTCATTCTAGGCCGTCCATTCTTAGCCACGGCCAACGCACGTGTCAATTGTAGAACAGGGGTGATGAAAGTGTCGTTTGGGAACATGAACTTAAAATTAAACGTTTTTAATTTTATGGATCAACCTCCTAAAGACGACGATAACCTATGTGAGGCGGAAGGTGAGGTAAAACGGAATATTGAGCCTACCAAAGAAATAAACGTGAGTAACGAAAACGATATAGCGGATGATGAGTGGATGAATCCTAATACTTCGGACCCTAATGTTGAATCTACTCGAAAGGTAAGAAATCGATTTGAACATACTGATAAACCGTCGATTGAATTAATTCAAAGCGACGTAATTTCGGCTTACCATCGAGCTCTACCTGACATTCTTAGGGGTACGAAGTCTGATTTTCAACCTCCGTAAGTCTTGAGCTAGAACGGTCTAGCTGAAGACGTAAAAGTTAGCGCTTCTTGGGAGGCAACCCAAGCTTTATTTCATTCATTTTTCTTATTTTTGGTCATTTTTGAGTCTATTTGTGTCTGTTGTGGACATTCTGGATAGGTTTGGGGGTTGGAATTAATTAATTTTAATAGTGTATACATAATTTTAACCGAAAAATGGAAAATACCATTCTCGCGCGCGCGGCCCGCTCGCGCGAGACGTCGCTCGCGCGGCCCGCTGGCGCGAGAATGTGCCTTAGTGTTTTTCCTTTCTTTTTCTTATATGAGCCCTCAGGTTTTCTTCGCGCCTCATTTCGCGGGCGTGAGGAACCTCGCTGGCGCGATTTCCAGTTAAAAAAAAAATAAAATCCAGGAATTCGCGCGCGCGACGGCCGCTCGCGCGGACCGCTCGCGCGATTCCCCCATTTTCTTGTTTTTCCCTTTTGTTTTCTATATCTTTCCCCCTGCCTATTTTATCTGTGTTTCTTATCTTTTTTGTTTATTAAGTCATTTTAGTTCGTATTCGTTGTTTTTCTTGTTACATTTATACTTTTTCATTTTATTTCTTTTCCATTTGATAGTTTAGTTTAGTTTAGATTAGTTTTTAAATTTCTATTTTCTATTTCTATTTCACTTACTTTTAATATTCTTTTGTTAGTTTGTTTTCTTTTATTACGAAGTAACAGGTAACATTGCACTTTATAGCCATATTACTTTGTGTTCACCTGTTTGTCATTGCCGAGATCGAGGTACTATCGTTCCTTCCTTATGTACTCTCCTTTCTTTCATTGTATTGTTTCATTGGGGACAATGAAAGGTTTAGGTTTGGGGGTATGTACACACACATGCACATTATTTTATGCAAAATTTTAAAATTTTTCAATAAGTGTGTTTAAATAAACGATGTTACCTACAGTTTTGCAATCGCTAGTCGATACTTCTTGTTAAATAACTTTGAATTGTTATAGAAGGATAAACAAGGGAAGATGTGATTAAACATTTGCTGAAGTTATGATGAAATGTTTTAAGTTATGTATCGTTTGAATCGTAGTTTTATATCATAGATTTGCACATAAACTTATGCACTGCACGTAGTCACTTGAATACATGTTTGATGTGAACTATAATATGATTCGGATTTCTAGATAACACATGGTGGAGACTAGACCCGGTGAGCTTTTGAGCCTATCTTTTCTTTTTAGAGGGTTATAAATACATTGTGTTTGTCAAATTTCATTGAAATAGCGCATCTACTTGTTGTTTAGTTTCATTATTATTGTTTTGGTTGATAGGCAAGTTAAAATATTTGTTACCATGCTAAATAATCTTCCATTGTAAACATTGAAGAACCATATAACCATAGGAAGTGATTTTAGGCCCTCTTTGTTTACTGCCGACCGATAAATTATAAAATTTCCTTAGTTCGCCCTTTGAGCCGTTAAAATGCCATTTCTTTCTTTGATTGCCACTATCCTTGTTTTTGCTCCGACTTGACAAACTTGGAGTTCACCACTGAGAGATTTGTCACCTTTTAGTAGTGTTAAGGTGATGTGTGATTGAGAAGAAGAAAATAAGATGCTATTGGGGTAGTTGCTTGATATTCGATAAATAATCATTTGAGAAGCAAGAAAAGAAAAAGGAAAAGAAAATAATACAGAAGAGGAAGAGAAAGAAAAGATGAAAGTTTGTAGAAGAAGAATGAAAGAAATCGAACATGCCTTACAATGCCATTCTGAAACTACTTGATATATCCATTCTATCCTTTTTCATTACCTGAGCCACATTACAACCTTTGAAAAGTCCTAGTTGATCCTAGAAAAGATGGTTTGGATATGTAAACGATGGGAGAGGGATTAAAATATGGTAATGATTAATTTTTTTTGATTGTTGGCATCCTATCCATGAGACTACTGTTCTTTCGTGTTATGCGTCTTTTTCGTGTCGTATGTGAGCGTTATTCGTCTTGAAAACATAATTCCTTTGCTCACGTATACTAGATAAATTACACCTGTTTCTGAGTGTTTCATTTTAGAGTGTAATTGACATTGTGAGATTCGTAGTCGAAGAATAGTTGGATGGTTATCCGAGTTATATTCCAAGTTTATGACATGCGCGTGTTCATTTGACTACCATATCACACACGTGCAATTTTATGAGAAATTCTATTGATTTATACGATTCATGTACTTGGGATTGTTTCTCATGATATAGGTGAACGTTTGATTCTGTTTCTTCTTGTTCATTATTCTATTTTGAATCATTGTTTTATAATAAGGAGTATTGAATGTTATGTTTTTCTTTTTAATTTTTTTTAAAATTTATAAGTTAATAAAGATGGTTGTGGGTAACTTGTTGACGAGAACCCTCACGAGACTTCACTCGTCCTACTAGGGATACCTAGGGGTTTAAAAGGCTTGTTGCATATGCTAAATGCAATCGTGATCCATGCGAAAATGGAATAGAATTTTATTATTAGTTTTTATTTTAGTTTTGCTCGAGGACTAGCAAAATGTAGGTTTGGGGGTGTGATCGGGAGAGAACTAATCCTAATTATACGCCTTAACGAACATTTGTTAGTACCATTTTATCTTGTTTTTGTATATTTTTACTTCGTTTTCTATTTTCTGACAGGTTTTGGAAGAAATCAACTAAACCAGGCTAAACAGGGTGAAAAAGCAGAAGTAAAGAAGCTGAAAAAGACAAGTCGCGCGCGCGACCCGCGCCCGCGAAATCCAGAAATCGCTCGCGCGAGATCCCCAAAACCGCTCGCGCGATCCGCGCGCGCGAAGGTCCAATTGTCGCGCTCGCGCGACCCGCTCGCGCGATATGTGTAAAAAGCAAAGTTGCGTATTTCAGTATACTGAAGACTCCTGTGCAGACGAAACTGCTGAATGACGTCCAGATTGTAAATTACATCAGTTTCAGTCCGTTTCGGGTTGTAAAGGCTTCCAAAACTTGTTGTAAATCTATATATACTCTATTTTACTTCAATTAAAGGGTTACACACCCATACATACATATTCTACAACCATACTTCCAGCCATTGAAGAGAGGGAAGCAAGGAGAAGAAGAAGAAGACCAAGGGTTTCCATGGCCTCCTCCATCAACCTCTTGCTATCTACTACTTCCATGGACGGCTAGATCATAGATCTAGGGTTTCAATGAAGCCCTAGACGAGTAATAGGGTTTTATTTATGTTTTTATTTTAGTTTTATTATGTATGGATGACAGTCACATGTTTGGAGGATTTTTATAAATAAATCGTACTTACATTGATTAAATCATTGCTTTCAGAATTTATTCTTGTCTTAGATCTATTTTGACTGTGATGTGCTCAACGATCTATTCTTGCTGTGCTTGTTTAGATTGTTTACATGTGATGGTGCTTTATTGATTCGTGTTATCAAGTATCCGAATAGTCCATGCCTAGGTTAGACGGATTAGATCACAACCCTAGTTTAGTGTGAGATATTTCATGCTACCCGAAGATGGATTATGTTGGTGCTTGAACCATGATTATCTTCTTGTCGGAGGAATTGGGCTTGTAGCTACAATTCCCCATATTCATCCAACGTAATAAGCTAAAGTAATTCATAAATATTCCTATTATGAAGCTAGTGGTGGATTTGCAATCCTAGGTTCCCTTAAACATTATTTAAAACACTTTTAATTGCTTTCATAGTTTAGATCTAGTTTTATTGTTATTAGTTTAATTAAAATCCAAATCAAATCCGTTTTTCTTAGTTAATTAGACTTAGGTTTTAAAATTAAGAGCTGTAGTAATCAATCTCTGTGGGTTCGACCTTTACTTCCACACTGCAAATCTTTTGAAAAGTAAAGAATACTTTTATATCTTGATTCTGACTAGATCATGTACCACCATCAGACTCATTTGGACCCGGTTCCCCTTCCCCATCCACTCCGTCCCCATTCACTCCGTCCATGACCTCCCTTGCTGAGCAATTTCAGAAGTTCCTTGCCACACAGCCACATGCTATGGCCACCTCTTCACTAGGTATGTCTTCAGGTATGTCCTCAGGTATTTGGGTTTTAGACTCTGGAGCTTCTAATCATGTGTCGCCTGACTTGTCGTCTTTTGCTTCCTTACGTCCTGCTTTCTCTATGCCTGTTATGACTGCTGATGGTACTCCCATGCCATTAGCAGGTGTTGGGTCTGTTGTCACACCTCATGTATCTCTCCCTAGTGTTTACCACATTCCTAAACTTACTATGAATCTTATTTCTGTTGGTCAGCTTTGTGATGCAGGTTATTTAGTCTCTTTTTCTTCTACTTTTTATCATGTGCAGGATCCGCAGTCTCAGACGCTGATTGGGAGAGGCCGTAGACAAGGGAGATTATACATCTTGGACAAACTCAATGTACCAGTGGTTGCAGCTTCTAGTGTTGACTTGTCATCCTTTCGTTTGAGTTCATCTTCGTCTAGTTTTTATTTATGGCATTCTCGCCTTGGTCATGTTTCAGCCTCTCGTTTAAAATATTTAGCTTCTACAGGAAAATTAGGAGATTTACAAACTCATGACATTTCTGATTGAAGTGGTTATAAACTGGCAAAATTTTCCGCTTTACCATTTAATAGAAGTATTTCTTATTCTTTTGCACCATTTGATTTAGTTCATTCTGATGTGTAGGGACCCTCTCCTGTTACTACAAGAGGGGGGTCTCGATATTATGTATCATTTATTGATGATTGCACTCGTTACTGTTGGGTTTATCTTATGAAACACCGTTCAGACTTTTTTGATATTTACAATACCTTTCGTGCTTTTGTTAAAACTCAACATTCTGCTGTCATCAAATGTTTTAGATTTGATTTAGGTGGAGAGTATACCTATCATAAATTTCGTGAGTTGCTTGCTTTAGATGGAACTATTCACCAGTCCTCTTGTACAGACATTCCTGAGCAAAATGGTGTTGCTGAAAGGAAACATCGGCATATTGTTGAAACTGCTCGCTCTCTTTTATTATCTGCATATGTCCCTAGTGATTTTTGGGGAGAGGCTGTCCTTACTGCTGTCAATCTAACTAATAAAATTCCGTCCTCTCACTGCTCAGGTCTGTCACCTTTTGAAAAATTGTATGGGCATGCTCCTGATTATTCTTCCTTAAAGGTGTTTGGTTGTACTTGTTTTGTCCTTCGACCTCATGTAGAGCGTACCAAATTGTCACCTAAGTCTTCTATTTGTGTTTTTCTAGGTTATGGTGAGGGTCAGAAGGGATATCGTTGCTTTGACCCACTTACTAAAAAACTATATGTCTCTCGTCATGTTGTGTTTCTCGAGCACATACCCTTCTTTTCTATTCCTGATAATCATCATGAGTTGACTAAATCTGATCTCATCCATCTTGACCCATTCTCTGATGATACCGATAGTGTGCCCTCTCAATCCCCATGCACCACTGATATTGTCTCACCTCATGGTTCTACTTCTACTGATACTGGTACCTTGCCACTTGATGCTACCTCCCTTCCAGAGGCCACCCAAGCACCTACTGAGACTGTGAAACCTCCTCGCTATCCTGCTCGCACTCGTAAGTCTACTCAATCAACTGATTTTGTTTATTCTTGTTATTCGGATTCTTTTGCTTCATTTTTAGCTTCAGTTCATGATCTCTCTGAGCCTCTGTCCTATAAAGAGGCAGCTCTTGATCCTCTTTGGCAACATGCTATGGCAGAGGAACTCTCAGCATTGTATAAGACAGACACTTGGAGTTTGGTTCCCTTACCTTCAGGTAAGAGCGCTATTGGTTCTCGTTGGGTTTATAAAATCAAAACCAAGTCAGATGGGTCTGTTGAGCGGTACAAAGCAAGATTGGTTGCCAAGGGTTTTTCCCAGCAGTATGGTATGGATTACGAGAAGACTTTCGCTCCTGTTGCTAAAATGACTACTGTTCGTACTCTTATTGCAGTTGCTTCTATTCGTCAGTGGCATATAACTCAGATGTATGTTAAAAATGCTTTCTTGAATGGAGACCTCCAAGAGGAGGTTTATATGGTTCCTCCTCCGGGTGTTCCTCATGGTCCTGGTGAAGTTTGCAGGCTTAAAAAAGCCTTATATGGTCTTAAACAAGCTCCTCGAGCTTGGTTTGAGAAGTTTTCCACAGTGATTACCTCATTTGGGTTTTCCTCTAGTGAGTATGATTCAGCTCTCTTTATTAGGTGTACCACTACTGGTCGTATTATGCTTTCTTTGTATGTTGATGATATGATTATTACTGGTGATGATGTTGATGGGATTGCAGTGTTGAAGTCTGAATTAGCTCGTTGTTTTGAAATGAAGGACTTAGGTCCACTACGTTATTTTTTGGGGATTGAAGTAGCCTATTCTCCAAAAGGTTATCTTCTTTCTCAGTCTAAGTATACAGGTGACATTCTTGAGCGTGCTCGCCTCACTGATAATAAGATTGTTGATACCCCTTTGGAGCTTAATGTTCGTCTTTCCCCTTCTGATGGCGTTCCTTTGCCTGATCCTACCTTGTATCGCACTATTGTTGGTAGCTTGGTTTATCTTACTATTACTCGTCCGGATATTGCTCATGCTGTTCATGTTGTTAGTCAGTTTGTTACTTCCCCTACTACAGTTCATTGGGCTGCTGTTCATCGTATTTTGAGGTACTTGAGGGGCACTAGGTTTCAAAGTCTTTTACTTTCTTCATCATCTTCCTTGGAGCTGCGTGCGTATTCTGATGCTGATTGGGCCGGTGATCCTGCAGATCGCAAGTCTGTTACTGGGTTTTGTATATTTTTGGGTGATTCTCTCATTTCTTGGAAGAGCAAGAAGCAAGATGTTGTTGCTGTGTCTTCCACAGAAGCTGAGTATCGTGCTATGGCTTCGACTACCCGTGAGCTTATTTGGTTACGCCGACTACTTACAGATATGGGTGTCTCCCTTCCTCGCCCTTCACCTATGTATTGTGATAATAAGAGTGCTATTCAGATTGCTCACTGTAGACACCCCATTTTGACCCACCAAAAAAAAGAGAGAAAATAATTGTTACAGGGGGCCCACCAGGCACTCTAATCGAGGTAAGAGCTCCAGAATCCAAACAGGGATCCCAGATGTCAAATCAAAGTCAATACAGAGCCCACAGCTCATCAATCAGGAGTCCCAGAACCCAGGATCGTCCGACGACGTTTTCAGCCAGAATCGAAGTTCAGTACAAATTCAAGACCGGAATCAAGTCCGGGACAACCAAAAGTTGAATTCGATTACATCAAAGCTGAACATGAATCAACACCGGGCTACGGAACTTCAAATCATCAAATTCTGATAACCGACGAAGAATCGGTCTCCGATCGAAGCTTCGGCGCACCGAAATCGAGAAAAAAGGACACGATCGTCAATCCGGAGACACCAGAAGTCCGACTGGACATGATTGACTGAAATACGGAGAAAAACAGAGATTCTGTGACTTGAATCAGTCCAATCGGACGATCGGAGAAGAAACGGTGTTCGATTCAAGTTTTTACGGCTCGATCAAACATCAACAATGACATACATGTCAATATCCGGGCTCAAGATCTTTGATCCAACCGTACGGATATGAAGAGGACGACATTACGAGTCCATAGCTTCTTGAATCAGAAAGATCGGACGATCGGTTAAAAAATAAATAACAATCAAAGTTCCGGAACGATCGGACGATCAGGATCAGAATTGCACCGATCAACCGGTGTCTCACCTACATGGGATCGGAGCCCATGTAGGTTTTGCCTATAAAAGCAACACTTTGCTTCGTCTGGAGGGGGAGCAGCTGCGCAAAAAAAAACTCTCCTCCCAAGGCTCTGTTTGGCCAGATTTTTTCCAAAGGCTTTGTTTTGTTGGTTTGATCAATAAACCTCACCAAACACAACCACATCACCACCATCACACCACCACTGTCTCCACCACTCAAAAACCATAAACTACACCTCATTACCCAGTCCCCCTAAAAAAACCAGCTTCTAAACACACCCAGAAAGCCCAGAAAAGCTGCTCAAACCAAACAGGGCCTTGAACCTGCCCAGTTTCTGAAAACACAGCCAAACAGGCCCTTACAGAGCTCTCTGCATCTCACCTCCCCATCCAGTGGGTCCGCCAGGACAAGACGAGGCCAACGCCGCTGGTCCCGCCACCAAAGCACCTCCACAGAAGCCTCACGCGCCTCCAGAAGCAGCCACGCGCCGCCGCAGAGCAGAAACTGTTCCGGCGGATGTTCCAGCGACCCACGCCGGAAACCACCATCACCATCCTCATCGTCTGGACCAGACGATCCAGATCCCGGCGGCCGGACTTCCAAAGGCCACCGGAAATCGCCGCACGCGCTACACGCGCCACCAGCACGCCGTTCCGCCTTCCCACGCGCAGCCACAGTCAGCGCTGAGTCATCGATGACTCAGCAGTTGACCAGCAAATCAGAAGTCGCCACGTGGCAAAGCTGCTGAGTCATCTGTCCAGTCAGCAAGCCACGTCATCTGCCACGTCATCACTGCCAGTCCAATCATAGACCGATACGTGGCATCACCTGCCACGTGTTTACTGCCACGTGTCATGCCACGTCATCTGCCAGTTCATCGCCAAGTCAGCATTGATGGACCAATCACAGCCTGACACGTGTCATCATCTGCCACGTGGCACTGCCACGTGTCTGCCACGTCACCGACACGTCAGGGTTCTTTGACCAATCACAGCTTGCCACGTGGCAACCATCGTCACGTGTCAATTCCACGTGTCTCCCACGTCACTGCCGTGTCAGCACCAGCCAACCAGTCAGAGGATGCCACGTGTCCACCGCCTACCCAGTCAGCGCGTCCAGTCTGCGCCAAGTCAGCTTTGACCGGCCAATCAGAAGGCGCCACGTGTCTTTGACTGACGCGTGGCATGCTGACGTGGCACTTGGGCCCCACTTTTTGGTTTTTCCCAATTTTCCTCATTCCGGGTCCAGATTTCAACGAACGGACACTTGTTCCTAGCTAATTTGGCCGTTCCGGACGCACCGGTCACCTCAGAATTGGCTGAATCTAAATTTAAAGGGCTGTTTGGTATTCTATAAGTCCATTTCAGGCTCTCCCGGCCAGTTCTAACCCCCGCAGGTCCCGCTCAACTCAGCCCGGACCCTTTCCGGCCCGCCTTATGACTATTCTGACTATTTCGGCCCTTCTGGATCCAACTATGACGTCCATTCAAGTCGATTTCGCGTCGAAGTACGACTTTGGTCTTATTGGACTATTTCTGCTACGTTTCTCGGTTTTCTTTCTCAACAATTACCGATTGGGCTTCAATAGCCCCCTTCTTCACAGGTAATATCACTCTAACTCACTTTTTTGCTCACTGGGCACCGACCCATACTTCCGGTACACACCTCACTCACTGGGCACCGACCCATACTTCCGGTACATTCTCTCACTCAAATGGGCACCGACCCTTACTTCCGGTACAAAAAATAAAAAAAATAAAAAAAAATCTTTTCTTTCTTTTGGGCACCGACCCTTACTTCCGGTATACTTTTCAAAGCACTGGGCACCGACCCATACTTCCGGAACACTTTTCACTCACTGGGCACCGACCCATACTTCCGGCACACTTTTCACTCAATGGGCACCGACCCTTACTTCCGGTATAAAAAATAAAATACAAAAAAAAAAAAAAAAATCTCTTTTCTTTGTTTCGGGCACCGACCCTTACTTCCGGCAACCTTTTCAAAACCGAACATTTCGATTAGTTACGTTGTTCAATAACGTTAACGACTTGAAAGTTCGAGACTCAAATGGACACCGACCCTTACTTCCGGCACATAATCAAGGTTAAAGTCTAGGACTCGATTACGGTGATCGACGTCCTGGCTACACCGACTTTTCAAAAACACTATAACACACGAGCACGGTCAAACGTGACCAAAAATTTCAAAAAAAAAATAATAAATAACAAGTTAGAGCTACGTTTGGCCTGATTCTCAACCCGAGATACGTATGCAACCCCCAAAAGGGTGCGGCCATAACTTTTCATCTTTTTTCTTTTTGTAAACTCTTATTCTTTTATCTTTATGCCCCGTTATCATGAAAATCGCCAATTTGGCAACCATGCTTCGTCATGGATGTTCGAGGGTGCTTAATACCTTCCCTCGACATAACCGAGTCCCCGAACCCCTTTCTAAATCTCTGGTTTACTTGTCAAAAAACATAGGCCCACTTTCCCAAACTATAAAATTATAAAGATATGTTTCCGTATCTTTATCGGGATCCTAACACCCGTACAAAGTTAGGTGGCGACTCTGAAAAATCTACTTGGCCTATTTTCAAAAATAAAAAAACACTTCTCCCACATTCCTCTTTTTCCATATTTCTTTTAAAAAAAAGAACGCCCTCTTTCTTATATTTAAAAAACTTTTTTTTTTCCCGTCGCGGTGCGACACTCACAATTCAGTTTTCCATGAGAGGACCAAGCATATAGAGATTGATTGTCACATTACTCGTCATCACCTTAAGCATGAATCTATCACTTTGCCTTTTGTTTCTTCTTCCACACAAATTGCTGATTTGTTTACAAAGTCACATCCGATTCAGCGTTTTCGTTTTTTAGTTGGCAAACTCTCTATGCTTTTAGCTGCAGCATCGTGAGTTTGAGGAGGGGTGTTAGAATTAGTTTTATTAGCTTTAGGGTAGTTTAGTCTTTTCTTTTATATTAGGGTAATACTGTATACCTAGATATTCTATTATTATTGCCTCTTCTTTTTCATTGTATTCATTCATTCAGTTTTAGTGTTATAAAAAACTCTAGCTCTCTTTTCTCTTTCCCTTTGTTGTTTTCTTGATTATTTAATATATTCACATTAGGAACATGAATCTACATTTCCTTATATGTTTCGAAGTATACACATACAATACAATTGCAGACCCAACAATTTGTTCCAATGGGTGTAACTTTTAAATCTTATATCTACTAAATAGAGAGATATACATGAGAGAACACTTTTATTTATAAGTTTTCAGATAATATCCTTTCACAAATCCCAGAAATCCAATTCAGCTGTAGCCCATCCCATATTTTGGAAAAAGAAAATTACTTTCATAAGTACTTTTTGGTCTTACTATAATTTAGCCCACCTTATATATTTGGTTCAATATTTTTCTTCTTACTTCTTAATTTAGTCTAATCCAATTTTTTTTTTAAAAAAAAGTTTTATCTAATATATTGGTCCAATTGTAATATTCCAGGTCGCTCTAAATTGACAGCCTAAAACTTTTTCTTCCATAAATATTAATTTGGCCCAAGCACATTTTTCTCTCCCTTTTAAGTTTAGTCCTACTGAAATTGTTTTACCATCACTCAAAACCTTACAAATTACAATCAACTACCAATCCTTGTTATTGAAAAAATATAATAATATGCATGTAGGAAATGGGACAATAGAAAAAATGGTGAAAATACCACACATATCAAAACTATCACATTATTGATATAAGAGTAAAGATTGGGGCACACTCATTCACATAACTTTTGAGACACAATCCAAAAATTATATGAATGAGTCTGTCCCAAGTGTTACGTACCCTTGATACAAATCTAGAAAGACAACACACCCCCCATGTAGCAAGCTAGCATTTCTCGTATCTATACAAATGTGTTTGTATATATATATATATAACAATATGTGTATGTGTGTGTGTATACACTCAACGCTGACAATGTCTTCATGGTATGGTACTCCATGTTGTCAAAATCAAATTGCAAAACATGATGTCTACAAGAACTGGTGCTGATGAACCCGCACAAGGCTAAGCCTTGGTTTAGTTTGTGTCGAGACTTGGTTTTAAGTACCAACTTTCTTATAGTTTGTCGAGCCTGCTTTTCTGGTCCATGTTACATTTAGACCATAACCATAGCTGACAAACAGGCCCACTGGACCTACATGGGCTAGCTGCAACCAAATCACCAAGCCTAAATATGTCCCACTTGCAGTGGTGCGTACCCATTTCCTTTGGTTTTCCATTTTCACATTTCTATTTTTCTCATTCAACCATTTTAGGAACATCTTAAGTTCTTAACTACTATATAGGCTAGAAAAAGTCATTTCTTTATCCGGCGGCTCAATACATTTTAGGACCTTAGGCAAAGAATTAAAATGGGGGCATTTGTGCTATTTTCACATATTATTAATTATATATTAATTTGAATAAAATTTGTTATTAAAATTTATTTTCCTTGCTTTTTTGAGACACAAAATTAATAAAAATTTTACATTTCAGCTTTTATTTTTTGTTGGTAATTTCTTATTTAAATGATAACATGGCTAATCTAATTAGTCTCTTCTATGATATGGTTGATCTTAGGTGAGATTTTTCCAATTAGTTTTGAAAATCTTGTAGAAGCAACTGTTACGAGCATTTTATTAGAATGTGATTCTATAAGCCATCAATGCATTTAGAAAAGAATCTAGCTTTAGTGTGTATATTGTTTCTTGTAAAAATTCTCTTTAAGAATTTTAGATAATAAAAAAATCGTGTGTTTTCTTTTCCCCCCATTTTGTTTTGCCTTACATATGATAATCTTGAAGCCTTGAAATTAAGGAGGTAGTGAAACATTGGGGGGACTTTTATTTTAGGAATAGATGTTTTTGTTTTCATTTTAGTAGTAGGTGTATTATAGGTGGTTGCAATAATTAATTAGAAGTCCCTAATATGGAGTGTAATCCAAGAACAGTCCAGCAGAGTTTTTCTTTAAGTGATAAGAATATGAGTTTTTGACTTGTTTGGCCTTCAGTATTTTTAAAACTGAAAATAAGGTTATTGACAAATTTTATTCCCTTTTTACACATGTAGAACATGCTGGTTTACCACATCAGCACATGCTCCAATGCAGTTTTTTTGTTTTTCAAACTTTAAAATGCCATAACTTTCAAACCACAACTCATTTTTCAATAAAAATTTATATATCTGTAATCTAAAAGAAACTATCTAACAAACAAGATCCATACTAACTATGAAAAATTGAAAAAAAAAAAAAAATTAAGACAGCGACATACTTGCTATATCGTAATGTCGCTATCTTTGTGACAGTGACATGTTACTATCTTTGAAAAAATATTTTGTCTCTAATGACATGTTACTATCTTTACCTGAACACTATCATAAATTCAGTAACATCTAAAAATTAGCTATAATTTTGCGATTGTTTGGTCGATTTGAAGAAATGTTACGGTCGCTGACAAGTTAATATCATGGTACTAATCTTTGATGATATATAACTATTTTTACTTGAGCAGTATGGGTTTATTGAAACTTGGAAAGCAGGCTTTTGTCTTGCTACAGGCAATGCGGAGCGCATCGATATCTGGAACGACAATTGGATTGGAGTAACATTGAAAAAATGTTTCCCTAGAATGTTGGCTCTTGAAGTGGTGAAATCGGGAGTTGTGGCATCTTTCGGGTCGTGGGTTAATTCTACTTGGACGTGGAACATTCAGCTGCATCGTCGATTGTTTGGATGGAAAGTAACATGGGATAAATTTTTTGGATACCTTATCCAACATAAGAATGTGTACCTCTGTAAGTGATAAGGTGACTTAGACATTTGACCCAAAGGGTAGATTTTCAGTCAGATTGTTTATTAGAGCATACAAGAACTCTATGCATTTGAACAACCCCTACTGTGTTCAGTGTGTGTAATTGTCACGCCCCGGAGCAGTAAAAATAGAGAAAAATAAATTGTATTTTTGGGTCCATAGGGAATGACAAGTGAAAGTCACTAATTATCCACACCATACAGTACTAGTCCACAAGATAAAAAGGAACAGTAAACAACTGCATATAATACAATTCCATAAATTACAAACATCAGAGTGGTCCTCAAGATCACAATAGGTCTGGAGACAACATATGCCTAAGTATTCGTTAACTATAAGTTCAACAGAAATAAACTAAATATAACTATCTTCAGATCTTCAGCTGGCGTATGGGTAGTCGTCAGCGTATCAGCCTTCTCTGTCATAACCTGCATCAGTGGGCCACCCTCTGCATAATCCCCTTTCGGGTTATAGCCATCGTCGTACGCATCATTACCTGCATTGTTAAAAATAGTGTGATCGTGACGGGAAATGTCTAGGCAATAGCGGCCATCTACTTACTGAGCGTTGAGGGAATAGAAACTCACAGGGTACCAATAATATAAAGTATAACAAGTTATTGAAGCCATAAGATATAGTTCTACTAAATAATAGCTTCTCTACATTCCAATGTCGTAACTTAACCCATATCATCTTTTTATCCTAAGACCGATAACCAGCATGATAACCAACAACTCGACTGAAAGAAAAGACTCAATTGTTTCACATATGTAGACATACCATCATTTTATCCATTGCTCGTTAAGGATATATACCATCCACTGCAATCATGGACACCACATCAGTCCATTCTTTGCTTGTTAAGGATATAAACTATCCACCGCATGTCAGATACAATGCTTTGAATAACAGCACATCAAATCTATTACCACGACTCATCGTATTATAGCAGTGATCCACATCCACTGCTCGTTGAGGATATAAACCATCCACTGCTCGTTTGTGGATACCGGGATTCCACCGCTTCGTTTTGTTTTCGAAACTCGTTTGATTTTGAATCAAGGAAAGAGAAAAGGTCTGTTGAAAATAGATACAGAGTCGCCACTTGGTCTTTAAGGAACCAAGAAACCTAATTTTGACTCACCCAAACGGATAAAGGGCACCGGTCCTTCATAACCAAAGAACTTGGCTCGGGGTTTTGGTACGAGAGAGGAAGGAGCCTTTGTCGCGACTAAAACACCCTCAACTCGCCCCGTCTCTCGACGGGCCTCAATTAGCATCCAAATAATCATCTTATACTATGAATGGTTCGACGATTAATACTATGATAGTATATTACATCACATAAGAATCTTGAAATTGAAGATCAAAAGATAAGATATCATTCATAAAATCTAAGTCAAATATCATACAATGTAAAGTGAAAATCACACAAATAAACCTAGGAAAAATTGTCTAATCATATATCAATTAATCAAGTTTCCTAATCTAATGGGGGCATGAATTGTTATTGAAACAAATAAACAAAGAAATCAAAATATGCTTAGCAAACTAGTATGATACATGTTAATCTTTGAGAAAAGAAGACCTCTCAACCCCGGGATGGATGAAAAAGGATGATTAGATCGGGGGAAGCATGAACGTGTGATCAAGTTCTTTCCTTATAATATTCTTAGATTAAGAGTTACAAAAACTCCAAATCTTGCATGAATGCAATGTATGTATTCTAAAATGTGCAAAGGTTGTAGTGTGTTTTGTGTTCATGGATTCCTAGGATGGTTTAAAAGTCTAAAGCGTGCATGAATGGATGGATGAAATCAATATGGGATATGTAAAAATGTAGTATGAACTACTTCCTAAGATATGAACTAATTTGGAAGGCATATAAGCATCCAAACAAAGAATGAAAGTTAAAATGTGCTTGCTGTGAATAATGGACAGAACAGTGACCTGATCTTTGGGAAATTGAAAATAGGGGTTAGGAATGTTTTCAATGCATGATTTTTTATGGAGATGTTCCTTATTGTGTCTATAACACAACCCAAAAATCCAATCCTTAATAAATATTACATATTGAGAGAAATCATTTAAACAACAGAGGTCACTCAGAAACAGAGTCCGTACTATCGGCTGAAATGTTAGAAAATCTTAGAAAATGAAAAAGAATGATCTAGAGGCCCATTTTATACAGAAAGTTTCCTAAGACATAGAGGTTTAAGGGAAAAATAAGTTAGGACCACCCCTTTTGGAAAATATTTCTGAAAAAGAGGTTGGAAGTGGACCTATCTGCTGTGACAGCAAAAACAGAATGTCTGGAAGGAATGTTTGGGTCTAAATGGACCATTTCCATGTACTTCCAAGTCAAACCAAAAATCATGGGTATTCTCTAATGGGTTAGGAAGACTTTCCAAGTGGCCTTGCATCCATATGTTGAGTATTGAGTTCTAGAGAAATCTTTGAACTCAACTCACTCACTGTTTTGACCCATTATTTTGAAGATTTTGGGGAAAACAAGGTTTTGTTTCTTGAAACCAAAATGAGAAGGATTGAGAGGGGTTTTGAAATAGATGTTTTGAAAACATATTTTTAATACTCAATGAGGATTATAGCCACTTAAAATGCCAACATCAAACTCATCATCAATAACCTCCAAGATTGTTGGAGAGATTTATTTTTATCTTTTGAACATAACTTCAATACATTTCAAGAATACCTTGGAAGTATTGAGGTTATGATCATCATCTATCAAACATGTTTTTGAGGTCAAGAGCTACTATCCATAAGGATTCACTCACCCCAAACTTCATGTCATCACTTAGATGATGATGAACTAGTAAGTAAATAAAAAAAAAAATCAAAAAGAAATGAGATAAGAAGAGATGAACAATAAATAAACAAGCAAGTAGATGATGATCAATAGATGATATTCATGAAGCATGAGACTTATAGATTGGTGTTTCACTCATATGTAATGACACTAGACATGGAAGAAGCTTCCACTCTCTTGAATGCTCACTAAAATGGTGGTTGGGAATATTGAATGTTGAAGTAAATGGGAGTAATGAAGTAAAAACAAAGTTTAGAACTCACTTTTGTTTTGAAAAATCAAAAGAAGGAAGCTTCTTCTTCTCTATTCTAACCTTATCTCTACAACTTTCTCTCCTAAACTTTCTCTAAACTTTTATTTGACCCCCCCAAAATGAAGAGTAATGGGGTGTTTATATAGGCCAACTTGGGGTGGTTTTGGGATTTAGAAAGTATTCCCATTGGCTCCAAACATCTGAAATCATAAAAGTATGTCGTTTTGGTTTTTGATTAATCAAAATGGGACCACAAAACAAATTACAAAAATAAACTGCTCTGGAGGGGAGTACCGCGGCGGCACTGGGCCAGTGCCGCGGCGGCACTGCTCCTCCCCCGTCCAGATAATGCTGTTTAGGCCCCCTAAAGTTCCAGTATTCGCGAAAAGGCCCTATTTCGTCCGAAATTCACAGAAAATGCGTACGAACTCCAAATTGAGGTTGTGATATACCGTTGGAAAGGTAATGGAGTCTACTTTACATAAAAAATAGTTCGGGGATAGGTCACTTTGAAAAGTTTTACGATATTCGCGATAAAAGCCGATTTGATCGCCTTTTTCGGCTTTGGAAATCCATAATAAATTCGTTTTTAAATCCAGGGATTATGTGTGATATACCGTTGGAAAGCTATTGACCTCTAGTATCCATGAAAAATATTTGAAAATTGTTTCGGTGCCCCGATTCCAAAGTCAAATCTTGGTCAAACTAGTCAAACCTGGGATTCCCGGGAAGTTCTGGGAATCTCCGGGGGCTCCCAGGAGTTGACGTTTTCGCTCGATTCTCTTTTGAAACTCATTTTAATACTTTTCTAATGATTCCGGCGAATTCAGATGATTTCGGTCAAACTTGGTCAACCTTGGTCAAACCTTGGTCAAACCTGGTCAAACCTTGGTCAACCGGTCAACGAGGACTTTCCGGGAACTTCCGGGTCTTCCGGGGGTCTCTGGGAGTTGACGATTTTATTCGATTTTACTTAAAAGCTCATTTTATCATTTTTTTTACGACGTAGCATGCTTCCAGAACTTTTGGGACCAAATCTGGGAGTTTTCGGGCTTTCAGGGGCATTTTGGTCATTCTGAGCATTCTGAGAGACAGGACTAACTTCCAAGAGTCTTTTAAGTCTTTTTCGATCATTGTGAACCACCAAGCTATGGGTCTCCTAAATCTGATAGCCGACAAAATGGGGTGTCTACATCGTTAAGGATATAACATGGATCATCTGGCTATCTTAGGACTACATGGTCCTGCCCACTGCTCGTTAAGGATATAAACCATCCACCATATGTGAAAGCATATCGTGACCAGGCGTCCGCCCACGTACCATTTTTAAAACTTATCAAACCTACTTAAGCTTAGTACTAATACCTACACATGACAATTCTCATGTGGCCTGACTACTCTGATTGAAATGAATAAATATCGAACTCATACATGAACCGTATAGTATACGTTGTTGTCCCATTATCCCTGATTAACCCATAATCGCATAATAGAAGTCCGAATCGGGAATCGAACAACCGAACCTCATATATAATAAACCAAGGAAATAAACCATGTTCTGCAAAGTTCGATTGATTGAAACCATTTCGATCGATTGAAGAAAAGTAATGTTCGAGCGATCAAAATCTATTCGATCGATTGAACCTTCTATCGATTGAACGCAATTCAATCGCTCGAGAATTGTCTTCTCTAGCAGATTTGTAACAACAATATGTAAATGTCTTATGGACGTGTTTAATACGTCTAAACATCCCATAAACTTGTAAAAATATTATGTAAATGAGACTAAGTGAGTAAAGACTCACTGAATGTCGTTAAAGGTATGTTTGGCTCGAGTTCCAACCTTGAGCTTTAATGGTGTCCTCCTCCTCCTCCTCCTCTCTCTCTGATCCTCTGTCTCTCTCTGCCTTCTCTTTCTCTCTGTCTCCTCTTATTCTTCTTCTCTGTTTCTCTCTCTCTCTCTCTCTCTCAAACAGAATATATATAGATGTATGGATGTCTGTGTATAATATATGTATGTGTGTATAATATACATACCAAACATAAGCACTCATAACTCTCTCTAACCTCTTAAGTTCAGTAGACCTCACATACACACGAACAAAAGGTATATATAAAGGGAATAAAGGTATAGGTGGTTGTTTTTGCGTGAAACCTGGAAATTCGGATAATTACATGTTCGATCGATCGAAGGTAATTATATCGCTCGAGAGCAGATCGATCAGGTTTGATCGATTGAAAAGGGTTTTGATCGATTGAAATGGGGACCACGTATTAAATTCATGTCGGCAGGGTTTCGATCGATTGAAAAAGGTTCTATCGCTTAACTTTGAAATGTTCGATCGCTCGAAAGAACTTCGATCGATTGAAAGTGAAATTTCAAGTATGGACGGAAAAGTATAGAATCTCTTTATATAAATAATAATTGAAAATACAGGGTATTACATCATCCACCACTTATTGAGGATTTCATCATCGAAATCGAAAACAAACAAGCTCTAAAACAAAATTGGGAACTTCTCACACATCTTTGATTTTAGCTCCCATGAAGCTTCTCCTTCATCATGATACTTCCACTGGATCTTTACCAACATAATCTCCTTGTTTTTGAGCTTCTTGATCCCACAATCCAGGATGCGAACTGGTCCTTTGTTAAACGTAACGTTGTCGTTGACTTTAAGATCTTCGAAGTTGATCTCATGCGCTGGGTTGTGAGCACATTTTCTCAACATACTGATGTGGAAGACGTTGTGTACTCCTGACATCTTCGGCAGCAATATAAGTCGATAAGCAACCTTCCCAACACGTTCTAGAATCTCGAATGGTCCAATGAATCGCGGTGATAGCTTACCTCTCTTCTGACCAAATTTGATGATGCCTCGAACAGGTGAAACCTTGAGTAGTACGTGATCTCTAACTATAAATTCCAAGTCTTTGCGTCGCTTATTAGCATAACTCTTGTGTCAGGTCTGAGCTGTCTTCATCTTCACATGTACAATCTGAATCTTCTCACTAGTTTTTAGTACCATTTCTTGCCCAAGAAGTTGAGTATCTCCGACTTCGGCCTAGCATAGCTACGATTGGCAAGGTCTTCCGCACAAAGCTTCAAATAGCGCCATCCCTATGGTTGTATGGTAACTGTTGTTGTAGACGAACTCGATCAAAGATAAGTGCGTCTCCCAAGAACTCTCAAAATCTATAATGCAAGCACGTAGCATGTCTTTCATCACTCGATTGACTCGTTCAGTCTGTCCATCGGTCTGTGGATAAAAGGCTGAACTCAAGTTTAATGTTGTTCCCATCGCTGTTTGGAGACTCTTCCAAAACTCTGTAGTAAAGCGCGAATCTCGATCTGACATAATAGAAACAGGTACTCCATGTAACCGTACAATCTGCTGTAGATACATTTAGCTCAAACATTCTAATGGATACGTCATACTATAGGCAATGAAATGTGCCATCTTCGTAAGTCGATCCATGATGACCCAAATGGCATCGTGGTTCTGTTCTGACTTCAGAAATCCTACCATGAAATCCATGGTTACTGTCACAGCCCGATCCCACAATAGCAGAACCGAAGCCCGTGGCACGCCACCGAGGCTAAACCAATTCATTAACGTTCCCAAAATTAGGTTTGAAGAACACACGCAGCGGAAAAACAAAAACATATTTTCAAAACTAGCGGTCCAGTCGACTGGGTTAGGACCTCAGTCGATTGAAGAAGGCAGAGAGTTTTCAAAATAGTTTAACAGACCATTCAGTATACTGAGACTGGGGTCCAGTCGACTGGGACTCCAACAGTCAGTCGACTAAATTTCCCCCTTCGGTTGACTGAAACAGGCAGAACCAAAATGAACACAAAACCTACAGAGGTCCAGTCGACTGAGGCAGGGCCCAGTCGACTGCTTTTGCCATAATAAGAAGCAGTAGCTAGCAGGCACAAGGGTCCAGTCGACTGTTACATATTCCTATTTCCATTGGAGAATTGGTAATGGCTATAGGAGTCCCGATGGTTTCTGATGTTCTGCCTTTACTTGCTTACAAGTAAGACATTGGGCTACATACTCAGCCACTTCTCTCTTCATTCCTTCCCACCAGAAATTTCTCTTCAAATCCTTGCACATCTTTGTACCTCCAGGATAAATCATCATCTGTGACTTATGTGCTTCATCCAATATTTCTTTTCGGATATTTTGTTTGTCAGGTACATAAAGTCTACCTTTACATCGTAAGGCTCCGTCTATACTAATACTCCAGACTTCGGGTTCCTTTGTTGACATCTTCATGAACCATAACTTTAAATCTTCCATTATGTATTGAGCTTCTATGATACGGCTGATCAAAGTTGGATGTACCATAAGACATCCAAAACACTATCCTTTCATTGGTTTCAATGGCTGAAGATCAAATTCAGCTAAAACTTCCAATGCATTACATTCTCGAATGAATAATGCAGCGATCACTAATTGAGGTCTACGACTCAAAGCGTCTGTTACGACATTTGCTTTACCCGGATGGTATTGCAATGTAAAGTCATAGTCCTTAAGTAACTCCATCTATCTTCGTTGTCACATAATCAACTCCTTTTGAGAGAACAGATACCTTAAGCTCTTATGATCGAAAAATAGGTCAAACTTTTCTCCATAAAGATAGTGTTTCCAAATCTTTAATGCAGACACTATTTCTACTAATTCCAGATCATGCATAGGATAATTCATCTCATGTACCTTCAACTGTCTAGATCCTTATGCAATGACATTCCCATCTTGCATAAGTACATAACCAAGTCCTTGGTGCGATACTATAGATCACATACCTTTCTCCACTCTTAGGTATTACGAGTATTGGTGTAGAAGTCAATCTTTCCTTTAATTCCTGAAATGCACTCTCATGCTTGTCTGTCCATTCGTACTTTGTCTCCTTCCTTGTCAAATTTGTCAATGGCCTTGATATCTTGGAAAACCCTCCTACAAATCTCCGATAATATCATGCTAGACCAATAAAACTCCTAACCTCTGTCGCATTGGTTGGTATATTCCAGCTTAAGACTGCATTAATCTTAGATGAGTCCACAGAGATACCATCCCGAGACATAATATGTCCCAAGAATTTGACCTCCTGTAGCCAAAAGTCGCACTTGCTGAACTTAGCATACAACTTGCTATCTTGAAGTGTCTGCAAGGAAATTTGCAAATGTTCCTTATGATCCTCCTTTGTCTTTGAGTAGATAAGTATATCGTCGATGAACACTATAATGAATTTATCCAGATATGGTCTGGATACTCTATTCATTAAGTCCATGAAAACTGCTGGCGCATTCATCAATCCAAAAGGCATAACTTGAAACTCATAATGCCTATATCTCAGCCTGAACGCAGTCTTTGACACATCCTCCGGTCGAACTAATAGTTGATGATACCCCGAATGTAGATCGATCTTTGAAAAGATCCTTGATTCTTGTAACTGGTCGAATAGATCATCTATCCGAGGTAGTGGATATCGATTCTTGATCGTAACCTTGTTCAACTCCCTATAGTCTATACAGAATCGATGTGTTTTGTCCTTCTTCTTCACAAACAGAACTAGTGCTCTCCAAGGTGACGCACTTGGGATGTACAAATCCCAAATCTTTAAGTTCCTGAACTTGTTTCTTCAATTCCAACATCTTAGTTAGTGCCATCCTATATGGAGTCTTAGATATCGGTAAGGTACTAGGTATTAGTTCCACTCAAAAGTCTATTTCTCTTTTTGGTGAAAGTCCTTTAATATCCTGGAATACATCCTGAAAGTCTTTTACTGTAGGAATCTGTTACCTCTTGAGTTTCGTACTGTTACTACTGATCGTAGCTAAACCACTTGTCAAGAAGATATCACTCGTCGTCTGACACTAAAATTTGATAATTGGTTGTCCTGGTATTCGGAATACAATTGTCCTACTAGGGCAATCCAAATTGGCACCACACTTAGTCAACCAATCCATTCCTAGGATAATGTCGAACTCTGACATTGATAAAACTACTAGGTCTGCTAGAAGATTTCTATCTCCCAAGATCAAAGGGCAATCTTTACACACTTTACTCAACTTAACAGTCACTCCCAATGGTGACACAACATTGAGTGTTGGCTCAAGTGTTTGTGTTTTTAAACCCAACTAATGCACAATCTGAATAGTAATAAATGATTATGCAGCTCCAGTATCGAATAAAGTTTTAACTGGACTATAAAAGAGTACAAGCGTACCATCCAAATGTTGCTGCTTATCAGCATTAAAGCCTACTTCCCCTGGAATGATAGCATTTATCCTTGTCTGATCTGAGGGTCCTTGGATTCCTTGAACCGGCGCCCCATAGTACCCTTCTCATGGTACATGACAATCCCTGCTCAAGTGCCCTGGCTTGTTGCAATTTCGGTAGTTATCACCCATCCGATGGTTAACCCTGGAAGCTGTGCAGAACTTGGCAATGTGCCCTGGCTTCCCACAATTAAAACATCCTTTGTTATTCTTGGTTGGTAGGGCTATTAGCAGTGCTTGAGGTTGTGATCCTCACTGTTCATATTGCTGGGTCAAGTATAGCTTCACTGAGGCTTCCTGGTTCCATCCCAAGTTATCATGTTTCCTTGAAAATTTCCCTGAGGACTCTAACTCTGGGTATTTCTCGATGGTTGATTCTGGAAATCCCTCTTTGGCTAAAAACTTCTTGACGGCTGGGGTCGACTCATCTGTGGTCGCTGTTGACATGACTAAGAAGTTGTACGCTCTTATGCAACCCCCAAGTGTAGGTGGACATGCAAGTAATACTGGATAAGTCCAGGTTGATCCCACAGGGAAGGAATAGGAAAAAAATATTCTAAGTTTCAATCTAAAGAAAGGAAAAGATCAATATACAGGTGGAGGTTTTGACGAATCCTAGTTAATCAACTTAAACTAAATACCAAACTAAAGTATAAAGAAACATAACTAATTAAACAGAAACATAACTAATTAAATAGATAAATTAAAGGTATTGGAAATACGTGAATCCACATTGATCCTAACCATCTACCATGCATACTCATTAACGTTCTGTGGAGTTTATTCCTCTTCAGCATTTCGTATTTTTCTAAAGATAAAGATGCAATAATCCTTACATGACCGGGACTATATCATCACAAGTGATTTAAAATAATTAAAAGATGGTTTAAAACAATGGTTAATACTTGCACTCTAAATGGTGTTAACATTCAAAGTGGTTTCAAAAGTCATTGAAGAAAATAGCCTTAAGGCTTTAAGTTCTAAAAACTGTTGTGACAAACTGAGCTTATAGGGACAGTTTGATGACAGATTTCTAAAATAGATAGTCTTGGAATACTTAGAAGAATCATCTTAGGAATCAACAAGTTCGATCGATCGAAGCACTCTCGATCGATCGGACAACATCATCCTTCAATCGATCAAAATGTCGTTGATGACATGACTATGGCTCTGGTTCGATCGATCGAAATACCTTCGATCGCTCGAGCCCAGGTTTTCTAAAGATTGCATGGAAGAGGCTAGGAATCAATGATTCATCACATATTCCCAATGTCTAAACTATGAAAGCATGAATAAACTAATACAGAAACAGTGACCTAGAGCAATCATAATAACTAGATTAATAAACAATGAAATAAAGATAACAAAAAAGAAAAACCTGGAATAATCTGAAAATAACTTGAAATACACTTGAATCTTCAATAATCTTCAGTAAAACAATGGAAAAGATGAAGAAGAACATGAATCTAACCTAACCTACTCCTAATCTAGCACTAAAACTACCCTAAAATTGCTGTTTTTCGCGTGAAGGAGCATCCTCTCTTTGTCTGCCATCAAAATGACTTATTTATAGGGTTCCTGTAGAGTGTACACAACTTTTGGGAGAAAATAAAGTTCAATCGATCAAGCTTAGTTCGGTCAATTGAAGTCTCAATCGATTGAACTCTCCTCAAGCCCTTGAACTTCTCTAATTTTGACAATTCTGCGCACCGATGGGAGAATGACCATATCTTTTCACTCGGACCTCAGATTGACCTCCTGTTTGTAGCCATGCGACCGTAACTCAAAGATCTAAATTTTATATTTCTAGGAAAATCTTCTAAATTTGAAGTCTTCAATTTCTATGCAACGATTGCTTTGATCCATGACTATAAATAGTGTAAAAATATATGTTTGAGTCCCAAGATCATAGAAAACACTTAATCATTTATATGCATCTAAATCTAGGGACTTGAGGATAAAAGTACGCAAAACAGACCATATAATACGCTATAAATATACAGTTTTCACCTCAAATCACAACCCCCAACTAGCTCATTTCTAGTCCCTAGCAATGAAGCGAACTACAATAATGTTTATTTGAACTCTAAAAATTGAAAGAAAAATAAAGTCAAAATCCTAACTCACTTTTGCAGGAATCGCGATTGCATTTAGCATATGCAACAAGCCTTGAAACCCCTAGGTTTCCCCTGGTGGACGAGTGTTGTCTCGTGAGAGTTTGTCGTGAATTTACCCACAAAATTCATGTTTATGGAAATGGTTCTCGTTTAAATGTTTTCAAGAAAATTTTCATCTCTCATTTAGCAATATGGTTAAGCTCAACAATCTCATGAAACTCTCTAATTTGCCATAGCCATGCACCACATACATTATAGTTAATCTACTATCAAAGTCATTACAATATTCCATACCTATTAATCTTCAAGTGTGTGTGTGGATGGACAACCAAAATACAAAACATTAGTTTCAAAGCTCGCACAACATAAAACGCTATCAAGACGTTCATTTTGACTAAACTCTTACCGAGATTATACCCTCAAGATGAAATCACTCCGAATTAGATGTAATAATTATCACTCATGATATCGAAGCTATAAAGAATAATGTGAATAGAATCTACTACTTCTCATATCTAAATTTAAAAATAGACATTTCAGTGCATAAAGTCTCATGAAAGGATACTTTTCACTAGAAGAGTGAGATACCGTGGAGAACCGTCTCATTACCTTAACTTCAAATCCAATTTACTTAAAATCATTATGTCTTGGAAAAAGAGGTGTTCGATTAAAAAGAAAGAGATTCGTGATTTTCAATTGAGTCAAAAGCTGTGATTGGAATATCTACTATAACTTTTCAAACTTCCCATATCTCCAATCTCTCTCTTCTCTCTTTCTTTTATTTTTTTGTTCTTTCCCACACTATTCTCTTTATTCTTATTTTTTCTTTTTTAACAACCATTGGCATTTTTTTTTCTTTTTCTTTTTTCTTTTCATGCTTTTCTTCTTCTTTTTTTTTGCCAACTTTCCCTTATTTGCACAACAAAACTTCTTGTTAAGATAACACATCCCAATCACTCCTAAATAAAGAACTGAGCCTTGAACTCCTAATTTGGAGTTAGGCATAGACTTAAGGATTGTGAAGACAAGGCAATTATGATGAAGGCTCAAGAGGTGAAGCAAAGGAATATCATAAAGGTAGGCTAAAGAAGAGCTATAAAGTTGGTAAATCCTGAACGTTCTCTTCTAGTGATTAATCAAAATGAAGAAGAAAATTGAGACTTTCAACGAATTAAAACGCTTTTCAAAAAGTAAGAGAAATTTTATAAAACCCTCAAGAAAAAAGAATGGCACAAAAGCTCACTTGGGTTATTAGTCTCCACTACAGTCTCTCAAGACACCTCAGCTATGCTTACTAATCCATTTGAGCTAAGTACAAGGTTGTCACAATGCGCTTAAAGTTGTTTGAAGATTAAAAAGCATAAAATATACTAGAACTAAGATAGTAAAGAAACTATCATAGTACATCACATACTAATAACATATAGAAAATAACACTAATGTATCATCACTAACTACATTAACTAAGAGAGAAATACAAGAATCATTTTATTATGTTTAAAATAATTTAAAATTTTTGACAATTTTAAATTACTGAGTCATGTGCTGCTAAGAAGGTATATGACACTAAAGCATAAAAAGAAAGAAACGAGGCATGCAATGACTCACTCCTCCCAACTAAAACTAAACATTGTCCTCAATGTTCTAAACTAAGTACATGGACATGTAAAGTAAAGCGAGAGAAGGACGGATGTTACCTCGAGACATGAATATCCAAAAAAAAATTTCAAATGACCTGCAAAGTCATTAGTAGCAACAAGGAAAAGTACAGAACACAATACAACTACTCAGTAAATAAATTTTGTTAATCATGATTTTTATCATAGAGTAATAATCGAAATTTTTGAGGATCTTTCCAATGAAATAATTTAACAGTGAGAAGAACGTTGTGATCCTCATAAAAATGCAACTCCCCCCCAACTAATGTCAGGCTCAAGATCAGAGAAGATGATGCAAAACCTATGGCTTCCAAATTTGTTGGGGACAGTTATAAAAGGTATACCACACTTTTTAGGAATTATATGCTAGAAATGATCTTTGGTGTTGGCATTTCCTATATCAGCCTCTATTTTAATACTAGGAGGTGGTGGCCATGGTTCAATGAAAGGGGCAGGGTCTAAGTGATATTCTAATTTAGCTTCATTACCCTCATCTTGTTCTAGAACAGAATCTATCGAGATATGATCAAAGGAATTTAATTTTTGTTCTACACACATGGTTTTGGGCTGGACTTGGATAAAGCTATTTATTTGGGCCTCAATGTCATTACTACTCAAGAAGGTCCAGCAGTCTAGCAGATTACTAGCTTCTTGTTGAAGTTTAAGATCATCTAATGTGGGCCCAAAAGTTTCTAAGTCCTCTCTCAAAGAATTTTGAAAGTTAAACTTTTGTGCAGTGCATGTGCTAGAATCCTTACCATCTTCTTCCACAACGCATTCTATTTGTTCAATAGTGGGGTACACATAACTTTCAAGCTCGGGGTGAGAGCTTTGATTGATAGTGAGGGTAGGTGTTGGGCAACTTGGTGACACCACTTCTTTGGCCGAAAGAAGTGAGGGTTCATAAATATCACATGAATCTAAACTGGATTTAGATTTTTTAGTTACATCCTCCCTAGGGTCACTTTTAATGGTAGGGATAGAGTCAACAGGTAACTCCTCCTTTCCTAGTTGTGTGCAATCACCTAAACTCTTATCATCTTTTAAATCCTCATTCTCATCCTTGTAACTCTCCTCACTATATATATATATATCATCTATTGAGGAACTCTGGACAAAGAAATTGTGCATTTTTATCCAGGCAGTGAAGAAGTTGATGTCTGGGGTTGTATATTGAGGAGAAGATGATTCTACAACTTCATGCTTAATGTTTTGGTTTTGGAGTTCTTGTTGGGTTATCCCTTTATCGAGTAAGTTGTTAACCTCATTTGATATAAACCCGTCATTGTCCTCTAATTTCATTCCATTGTTAGTGTCTTGAAATTTAGGTCGTAGTGTTGAAGGACTGGTATAGTCTTTTAAAGGTTGGCTAGCATATGCTTGTTGATATACAGTTTCTAATTTATCAAGTGCACTATCTAACCTTTTCATTTCACTAAGTAGTAGTTTTAACATACCACTATCCTCAACTTGGTTATTCTCCTCATTATAACTATACAAAGTTTTGCCCCATTGTTGTTGGTAATAATCCTCTTCCCATTGTGATTGTGAACAAGGCTCCCTAGAAGGAAAATCTTGGTGCATTTGGTAATTGTGGGAACTACTACTATATCCTACGCTATCATTTTGGTTATATCTCCATTGCGGTTGATAGAACTCTTTCATGTGGAGGTTCTTGATACGTTTGATAATACGGGGGACTACCACTATCATTTCCCCATTGTGGTGGTTGATAGCACTCAGGTTGATAATGCGCATCATAAGTGGGTGCTTGCCAACTTAGGGGACAATTTTCATTACCTAATGTGTACGTATTCGTGGTGTTTATGTTTGTGTTGTATGGAGGGTAATATAGATAAGACATGTTTACCCACAATTTTAAAAACAATAAAATTTTTACTTGTGAGAGAAAAAGTCCAAAAGCTGGTTTTTTTTAGAGTAAGAAAAATTGGAAATAACTTAGTAAAATCCTAACCTAATTTCCTTCCCCGGCAATGGCGCCAAAAACTTGACACGACTAAAAAGTTGTGTGCTCTTGTGCAACACCCAAGTGTAGGTGGACGTGCAAGTAATACTGGATAAGTCCAGGTCAATCTCACAGGGAAGGAATAGGAAGAAAATATACTAAGTTTCAATCTAAGGGAAGGAAAAGATCAATATACAGGTCGAGGTTCTGACGAATCCTAGTTAATTAACTTAAACTAAATAACAAACTAATGTATACAGAAACATAACTAATTAAAAAGACAAATTAAAGGTATTGGAAATACGTGAATCCACATTGATCCTAACCATCTACCATGCATACTCATTAACATTCTATGGAGTTTATTCCTATTCAGCATTCCGTATTTTTTTAAAGATAAAGATTCAATAATCCGTACATGACCGGGACTATATCATCACAAGTGATTTAAAATACTTAAACGACGGTTTAAAACAATGGCTAATACTTGCACTCTAAATGGTGTTAGCATTCAAAGTGGTTTTCAAAAGTCATTGAAGAAAATAGCCTTAAGGCTTTAAGTTCTAAAAACTGTTGTGACAAACTGAGCTTATAGGGACAATTTGATGACAGATTTCTAAAATAGATAGTCTTGGATTACTTAAAAGAATCATCTCAGGAATCAACAAGTTTGATCGATCGAAGCGCTCTCGATCGATTGGACAGCATCATCCTTTAATCGATCCAAATGTCTTCGATCGCTTGACTATGGCTCTAGTTCGATCGATCGAAATACCTTCGATTGCTCGAGCCCATGTTTTCTAAGGATTGTATGGAAAAGGTTGGAAATCAATGATTCATCACATATTCCCAATGACTAAACTATAAAAACATGAATAAACTAATACAGAAATAGTAACCTAGAGCAATCATAACAACTAGATTAATAAGCAATGAAATAAAGATAACAGAAAAGAAAAACCTGGAATAATCTGAAAATACCTTGAAATAATCTTGAAAAACTTGAATCTTCAATAATCTTCAGAAAAACAATGGAAAAGATGAAGAAGAACATGAGTCTAACCTAACATACTCCTAATCTAACACTAAAACTAATGATGCCAAAAACTGGTAAGAGGGAATAAGAAGAGAGATACGGTGACATAATCAATTGTATGTGGTTCGGCCCCGTTAATAAGGTGACCTACGTCCACGGGTGTGTCAGTGCGCTTCACTAGCAGATCACCGACGGGCCTGGTGAGCCAACAATTGGGGCGGCACTACCAGTAATACCGGCCGGGTGTATGTGTATGAAATGAGTGTATATGATATTCTTTAAGTTAAGAATGCGATCCCCTTGATGGAGCTGAGTGGCCCCTTTTATAGGTGCAAGAGGCCACCCGTACAAGGCAACTAATTAGATAAGGAAGCCCAATCTAAACACAAGTTGATGAGCACCAATCATGGGAGGTTTCCTAAATGGCTTAGAAAACTATTTACACCTTCCATGAGTCTTCTGACCGATTTAGGAAACTGCTGAGCAGCTTGGCTGTCAATCAGTACCTTGTGGAGAGCTGCTGAGCCGCATTCCCGGGCTGTGCGAGCACCCCGAGGGGTAGTACTCGAAAGACCCCGGGATCAGTGGGCCATAGGCTCCCTTGCCGGATAATCTGGGTGCTTAGCTGGTGATGTGGAGATTTGAGTTGTAGTAGAATATTTCTAGGTGTATCAGCTGACCCCCATTTTTGAAGTTGATGTGATGTCCCATCAGATGAAGTTTGAAAATTAAGACTGCTTCCAAGGAACTGTCCGGTAAAAGGCCGGGACTCAACCCGGGGTAGGACCGATCGTGGTGGTCAGTCGGGGTATGGACCGAGCGGTGACTTTATGGGCCTGAGTCCTACCTGTGCCACGTGTCAGCTTATGACTGGCCTAGTCAGGGTCGAATGATACTAGCGTGGGTGTAACCGGACCATTTACACAGTAACCGAACTGTCTCATCGTGCATTTAATGCACACGCCTTTTGAGGTGACGCTTCGTGTGCCCGAGGTGACAACTATCAGCCACTTTGGGCAGGAAAGCGTATGAGCCGTTGGATCTATTTTGATCTGAACCGTCCATGGTTCCTATATAAAGGAACACTTGTTCATTTTTTTAACCCTTTGCTGCAAAGACATACATTCCCGAGCGGTTTTGAGAGCAAACAATTCCTGGTCAAGATTTCCGAGCCCGTTCTTGCGTTGATTTCTGTAAGTCCCTTTCCTTTCCGAGTTTCAATTTGCCATTTTCTTCCTTCTCTTTCCCTTTATCTTTTCTTTCCGCGGTGAGGCTAGAGGGAGCGAGCCTAGTAGGCTTTGAGCGGGAGTGGGATTTCTTCCTCCTTAGGTTATGTTTTTTCTTTAAGCCAGGTGGAACCTTAGGACAGTTAAACCGAGCGGTTGCCCCCAGAGTAGTCTTGAGAGAGTGCCATCTAGTGCTAAGTACCATTCACTCTTTACCCTTTAGGTTTGTGACCTTACCCTCTGTATACCAGGCTCGGGGTTCCTGACCCACACCTTTGTCGTCACCTTCTTTCCAGCACTGTTACCGAAACCCCAAGAATGTGTCACTCCAGTTTTAACTTGTCCTCCCGGTTAGAGGATGAATAGTCCGGATCAGTGAAGCCAGACACAAGTCTGAGTTTGCCGTCCGCGTCCCCCTCTGATCACCAGAGTGAGGGTAGGATTCGTACTCGTGTGTTCGATAGAGATTCCGTCCAGGAGTCCCCCGTTGCCTCTGTTTCCTGTGGGGAAGGTGATGAGACACCGGGGAGACCCGACCCCGAGGTTATGTTTGCCTACGAGTCCACCTCCTCTACCCTGTGCTCCTAAGACCTTGTGCGCATTAGGCAGAGGTATTCGCTCCCCTACGATTGTTCCTAGCCGTTAACTCCGGCGGAGCGCATCTTTACCGGCCAAGTTTCGTCACCCTATTTGAGGATGCACTGATGGCTGGCCTCCGCCTTCCACTTCATCCAGTTGCCCGAGACATCCTGATTTACCTCGGGATTGCTCCTGGGCAGTTAGCTCCCAACAGGTGGAGGTTCCTGATGGGGTCCATCTTTCTGTGGCCCCAGGTCTTCGGATATGAAATCACCCTCCAGGAATTTTTATGGGCTCACCGTCCTTTTCCCGTGCACAGGGAGGTTGGTTTCTTTTTTTTTTTCCGCCCGGCCGGGTAGGAAGATCATTGACAAATGCCTGAGTAACAACAAGGGGTGGAAGAACAAATTCTTCCAGGTGTCCACTCTTCGCCTCTGCTACCGGGCCCCAGGATCCCAGCTGAGGACTTCCTGGGCGGGGGAATTGAGGGATAAGACCGCTCTATATGCTTCTTTTCATTTCTCCTCACTTTAGGAGGTTATTGGTCTACTAATTGCTTCCATGTTCCTATTTGTAGCTGGGTCAACAGAACCTCCCAAAATCCCTGAAGTGTGCCAGGCCAGGATCTTGGGTTTTGCAGAGCTGCCCACCCACGTCTCCAACGTGCTGTCCCGGACGGGTGAATTTGTCGAGTCTTATTCTCCAGAAGAACCCGTTCAGGCTCCCACTTTCTCACCGATCATTCTTGGTGAGTGTCCGGGCTACCGGTCTTCGCGTTTTGCATTTTTCCTTTTGCTGTCTTTATCACTTTCTGACCGAGCATTTTATTTTCTTTACAGAAATGGCTCTCAAAAAGGAATTTGGAGCAGCTGAGGGAGAGGCAGGCCGCTGCCGCTGCCCGGCTGGTGGTGGCACAAGGAAAGAGACCCGCCGCCGAAGCCCCGGGTAACGAGCGCCCTCTAAGGTGCATTCGCCATGGTACGGCTAACTGCCCAGAACCTGTGGGGACGTCAGCTCCCCAGGTGGTAGCTGTGGAGGAGACCACTCCCCGGGAAGACATACTGTCCGGTCTACCGATTAGGAGTCCCGTCGAGATCCGGGAAATGTGAAGTCCACCCTCATCCCGAGCCAAGTGGAGACATATGCAAACCTGTCTCCTGAGGACTTCTAAGGATGGCTGTATAGCCTTTCCCACCTGGCAAGCACTTCTGCCCCTTGAGTATTGGCTATTTTTTTTTATTTGCCTTGTTGACTGACCAGCCTCCTTTCTTTCGTTGTAGGTGGGATGCATGGCCGCTGGGTCCAAGTCTCTTCTATCCTCTCTGGTTGGGAGGGCCAGCACCGCTGAATCTGCCTTGTCAAAAAAGCGGGCAGAATCAGAGACCGGGAAGGCTGCCCTGGCCATTGAGATGGACAAGACCAAAGCCTTGGCCTTGAGTTTGGGGGCAGTTCAAGCTAATCTGGCGACCGCTAAGGCTGATTTAGAGGCTTCCCGAGCCCTCATGGCAGAGGCTGAGGCCCGAGCAAAGGCCGCAGCTGAGGTGACAGCCGCAGGGGCCATAGAAGAAGCGTTTGACGACATCTTCTTCCAAGGCTACGAGGATCTAAAATGGAGGGTAGCCCGGGATTACCTCGAGTGGGACATCTCGTCCTATGAGGGCATTGACTCGGACTACTGGGACGTCGGTCCCCCTGCTGGTGATAGAACTGTTGTACCTGCCCCGGGCAGGGGCTCGGGACTTGGAATCGGAGCTACCCCCGAAGAGGAGGCTGGGGAGACCGAAGACGTAGTCGAGGTGGACGACTAAGGTCCCCGACCTGTTTTATTCTATATTGTAGTTTTTTTTTTGGGAGGCTACTACAACTGCCCCCCATGCCCTGTACAAATAGTTTTTAAATAATGAAAAGGTCCTTGAGACCATCTCTTCCATTAACTGTTTACCATTTTTGTACTTACATGCTTGTTTGTGATTGCTAGTGTCAGCCTAGTTTTGACCGACCTAAATCCCTGCCTTAACAAATGGTTTAGGACTGTAACCGGTAGAACATCTGGTCTTACCGACCTGTTTTAAAGGTGACTGCCCGGTATATCATAGGAAAATTCTATTCTACCATCTGGATACTGTTCTACCGTCCGGGATGTTTTATCTCTAATCACTGTAAGTACTTAGGAATGTTAAGATTCCAAGTCCTTTTAATGACCGGTGTGATTTCTAATTTTAGCCCAGTCCCTGCCCCCCAAGCATTTTGCTAAGGCGGGTATGCGAGAATGAGTGGCCGTAGAAAACTGACCTGGAACATGGGTGGTTGCTGGGTCATTTGAGGTTTGCCATCGTCAGCCACCTAGGGGGTTTGCCCACGTCGCTGGTTGGGCCTAAGCGAAGCCGTCACCTCGGGGTTAGGCCTGAGGTCTTTATGCCTTGGTTTTGAGCCAAGGTCTTTTGCCTCGGGGTTAGACCCGAGGTCGTTGTGCCTTGGTTTTGAGCCAAGGTCTTTTGCCTCGAGGTTAGGCCTGAGGTCTTTATGTCTTGGTTTGGAGCCAAGGTCTTTTGCCTCGGGGTTAGGCCCGAGGTCTGTCAATATTGGACAGGACTGTGATAGGAGTAATTTTGCAAAGTAAAGCCTTTTATTTTATTCAAAAATTTATAATGAATGCTCAAATAGGGCTACAAAAATTTCCTAATTAGTGTTAAACTGCCCTCATATCTGGGTTACTGATAATACTTGTGGAGGTATTGCACATTTCAAGGGTGAGACAGATCACGTCCATCCAGGCTCCGAAGCCAGTAAGTTCCCGGTCGGTTGAATTGGGTAACTGTATATGAACCTTCCCAGTTTGGCCCCAACTTCCCATGGCTCGGGATTTGGGTAGACTGGTTCACTGCCTTAAGGACGAGGTCTCCTACTTGAAAACTGCGATGATTCACCTTGCTGTTGTAATATCGTGAGACCCACTGCTTATAGGCCGCCACCTTTAAATAGGCTCGGTCTCTTTTTTCCTCTGCCAAGTCTAGCTCGGTTCTGAGTGCATCTTTGTTGTCTAACAGGCTGTAATTCGCCACCCAGTAAATAGGCAACCCGAGCTCTATAGGGACCACCGCCTCAAACCCGTAGTTTAAGGAGAATGGCGTCTCACCTTTTACCGCTCGGGGCGTAGTTGGTAGGCCCATAGGAGGGTTGGCAGTTCTTTAGCCCACAGTCCTTTGGCGCTCTCGAGTCTTGTTTTGATCGACTGCAAGATCATCCAGTTTGTCACCTCGGCTTGACCATTGACTTGAGGGTGCTTGGGGGAGGAGTAGTGATTAAGTATCTCGTAGCCCGAGCAGAACTGCCTGAACAATGGGGTGTCGAATTGCCTGCCGTTGTCGCTGACCAGAACCCAGGGAATGCCGAACCTACTGAGGATATTCTTTTCCATGAAGCTTTCTATTTTTTGCTCGGTTATTGTTTCCAAGGGCTCGGCCTCCGCCCACTTGGTAAAGTAGTCCACGGCGATGACTCAAACTTGACCTGTCCTTTTCCCGTCGGTAGGGTTCCGACAATGTTGATACCCTACTGGGCAAAAGGCCAGGGACTTTGGATTGGTGTCTGAGGCTCTCCAAGTCAGTTAATCATGGGAGTGTATCTTTGACATTTGTCGCACCTTCTGACATACTCCTGAGAATCCCGGGCCATTGTTGGCGAGTAATATCCTTGTAGTAAGGCCTTTCTAGAGAGTGCCCGGCCTCCGATGTGATTCCCGCACACTCCTTCATGGATTTTGTACAACACTGATTGGACCTGTGCGGGATGGATGCAGCGGAGATACGGTATAGAGAATCTACTTTTGTAGAGGACGTTGTCTATAAGATGATATCGGGCCGCCCGATACCTGACCCGACGGACCTCCTCTTTTTCGTTTGGTAACACGCCCGTTATCAGGAATGCCACAATCGGGTCCATCTAGCGAGGTCCCAAGGCGTCTGGTTCCACCTCCATGCATTCTGCGTTGATCACAGTTGGCTCGGGCAGGTACTCTACCCTTATCCCGGGCAAGTCTGACTCATAAGACGAAGCGAGGCGGGCTAACCGGTCGGCCCTGGTATTTTCCTCTCTGGGTATCTGTGTGATACGAAAATCCTGAAGCTTCTTTGAAACCGCTCGGACAAGAGCTAGGTAGGCTACCATGTTGTCTCCCCGGGCTTCGTACTCCTGGTTGACTTGGTTGACCACGATCTGAGAGTCACTGTAACCTTGGACCTGTTGTGCACCCATGGAAGTGGCCAACTGCAATCCGACTAATAGGGCTTCATACTCAGCTTCGTTGTTGGAGGTACGGAACCCAAACCTTAGGGCATACTCGAGCTGGATGCCGTCGAGAGTAGTCAAGATGATTTCTTCCCCACTGCCTTGCTGGTTTGAGGAACCGTCCACATATAGCACCCAGGTGGGGATGTCAGCCTGTAATCCGGGCGGTAGGACCGGTTGGTCGAACTCTTCAGCTGGGTCATCCAAATATGTGAACTCAACCAAAAAGTCTGCTACTGCTTGCCCTTTGATTGCCGTCCGGGGGCGGTAGGTTACTTCAAATTCCTCTAACTCCACGGCCCATTTGATGAGCCTCTCGGATGTATCAGGCCTACTTAGGATCCCGCGGAGAGGTTGGTCAGTAAGGACCATAACGATATGGGCCTGAAAGTACAGATGGAGTCTCTGGGCGGAGGTGATGAGAGCGAATGCAAGTTTTTCAATGTGTGAGTATCTATTTTCCGCACCTTGGAGCGCCTGGCTGGTATAGACACTAGGAAATGTATCCCGTGCTCTTCCCTAATGAGTGCTGAGCTGACCGCAGAGGGTGATACTGCCAGGTATAGGAACAATTCTTCCCCCGGTACGGGTGTTAAGAGTAGAGGGGGAGATGCCAGGTACTTCTTGAGTTCCTGGAACACCTCCTCACATTCCTCAGACCACTGAAATGCCTTATGGAGGATCTTGAAAAACGTCAGGCACTGGTCAGTAGCTCTGGAGACAAATCTGTTCAGTCCATCCGGCCATACTCTATACTTCTTTGGTCGACCTGGGCGACCGCATGTTGGTAACGGCCTGAATTTTCTCAGGGTTTGCCTCAATTCCCCGCCTACTGACCAGGTGTCCTAAGAACTTTTCGGATGAGATGCCAAATGTGCACTTGGTCGGGTTCAACCTCATTCCAAACTTCCTCAAAATGCTGAAGGCCCCAGCCAAATGTTCCAAATGGTCAGACTCGTCCCGGCTTTTGACCAATAGATTGTCGACGTATACCTCTATGGATTTCCTGATCAAGTCTTTGAACATGTGATTGACCAGGCATTGATAAGTCGCCCCGGCATTTTTGAGGTCAAAGGGCATGACTTTGTAGCAGTAGGTCCCCTGATCCGTGATGAACGAGGTCTTTTCTTCGTCCCCGGGTTACATGCTGATCTGATTGTACCCAGGGTAGGCATCCATAAACGAGAGGAGTGAGTGGCCGGCCGTGGAATCCACAAGGAGGTCTATCCTGGGCAGCGGATAGTAGTCCTTGGGGCAGGTGACAAGCAGGGGTATTTGTAAAATACAACCACACTAAAAGAAGAAAGTGTACTAAATTATTTCACAATTCCTTCATTTATCTGCAATTTGAATTACAATGCTAGTTTGTACACAATTTGATTAAACTATGATACGTTATTTGTTTTAGCTGTAGTTTGTGCAGATTATTGTTACTGTGTGAAGAATTGGATGAGAAAGATAAAAGGAAGTGCAGAATTTTAATAAAGACAAGTACAAGATGAAAAGTGAACCTCGATCGATTGAAGACCATTCGATCGATCGATAGAAACTCAAGTGCTCGAATATCCCAGAGTTAGATCGATCGAGAATGTTCGATCGATCGAACATAACTTTTATCAGATTTTACGTGCACATAGCAGAAATGGGATTTTAACCCTAGCATTAGGTTTTTAGTATAAATATTCGTAATGTATACGTCCATGAGGAGGCCCACTTGACTTTTATCAGTTTTTATAGAGAGAGAGAAGAGTCTTCTTTTTGTTCTTGTAGGTTTTCCATTGATTCTTGGTAGTCTAGCATGGATTCTCTTGGTTAAATACATAGTTTTGCATGCTAGACATGTTCACACCATTAGTTTTCTTAGTTTTCATGATTAAAACACAAACAAACAAGACTTTAATGAACTTTTACATTAAAAACGCATCTATGACACTCCATACTATGTCTGAGTAGTCCCCAGGTTGGGAGATCATAATGAAACCGTGTTCTCAAGCCTCTGCCATGCAGCAGAATAATTCCTGTGTTCGATCGATCGGAACAGAGATATAGTCAATCGATCGAAGTCAGTTCGATCGATCGAGGGATGAAGAAGTCCGATCGATCGAAAGCACGTCGATCGATCGAACTCTCTGATTCTTGAGGACATTCTATGCAGTATTCCTAGACTTTCTGCTTTACTGATTTGTTATCAAATTGTCCCCAAATGCTCAGTTTGTCAAAACAGTCTGTGAACTTTAAACTTTGAGGCATTTTTCTTCAATATATTTTGCAAACCACCCTCAATGCTAACACCATTGTAGGTGCGAGTCTAAACTATTGTTTTAAACTGCTTCATGTATTTCAAATTTAATTGTGATGACATAGTCTCGGTCATGAAAGGACTATAGATTCTTTATCCTAAGAGCAATACGGAATACTGTAGAGAGTGTACTCCATTGAGCTTCAACGTAACTGCATGGTAGATGGCTAGGTCGCGGTGGATTCGTGTGATCCCAACATTCCTTTTTATTAAGAAAAACATTTTAAATTATCGCTTTAAATTGTTAGTTAGTCGTTAGATTAATTTAGTTTAATTGTCTTGTCTTTAGTAGTTGATAAACTGTGGGACTTAGTGTTCTACATTAATTTCTTAAAAACATTGATTTTTATTTTCCCTTTTTGAGATTAATCTAAGTTTTTAGTTTAACACCTTCCCTGTGGGATCGACCTGGACTTAACCAGATTACTACTTGCACGATTACCTACACTTGGGTATAGCACACAAGCGCACACAGAAAAATTCTCGTGTCAAGTTTTTGGCGCCGTTGCCGGGGAAAGTGACAAGCTAATGCTTAGTTTACCTCAATCTATCCTTATCTCTTTCTGTTTTCTTTTTCTTTCATTCTTTAGATTAAAAACTACTTAGGGTCTTTCCCTTTATGTCCGATAATTCCATTGAAGGAATTTACGGAAACCCATTCTATTCATCCAATTCATCTAGTTCTATTAATCCCATAGTTACACCTATCGATTCAATGGCTGATAATCAAAGTAAAAATGGTGAAAATGTGATTGTACCAATCGACGATTCACTTCGTCCTTTGTGCGATCTCATGACACCTGAACATGTGCCTACACCTTCTTGTATTCTCATTCCACCTCATGCAGGCGAATTTCAATTTTGCAATGGAATGATTCAACTCCTTCCTACTTTTCATGGAATGGAGAGCGAGAAGGCTTATCTACATGTCAAGGACTTTGAGGATGTTTGTAAAACTTTCTCACAGAATTGCCCTGTAGACGTGACACGTCTAATGCTATTTCCTTTCACTCTGAAGGATAAAGAAAAAGCGTGGTTACTCACCTTGAAGCCAAACTCAATCTACACTTGGCATGCGATGAACACTGCTTTCCTAAAGAAATTCTTTCCACCTCGCATGACCACTGAGCTTAAACGACAAATAAATTCTTACAAACAAAAGAGCAATAAAACATTCACCCAAACTTGGGAGCGTTTCAAGGATTTGCTACTCTCATGCCCACATCACGGGTATGAGAAATGGCGAACCATCAGCTACTTTTATGAAGAATTAAATGGTAAAACTAAGAAATTGGTCGAGACCATGAGTTCAGGGCCATTTCTTCGCAAAAACACGGAAGAAGCTGAAGCTCATTTTGAGTGGTTAGCTGAACACGCCCATGAGTGGTCAAATTCAGACGATGTCCCACGCTCACAGATATCCTGTGTGGAAGAGAAAAGTTTATACCAACTAAAAAGTGAGGATCATCTGATGAATAAGTATGAAGAACTAGTGAACAAAGTCGAAGAATTGGGAATGATAGAAGAGAGTTCTAGGCAGTTTTTGCCTGAAGAACCATGCAGCACATGCAACATGCTGGGACATACTACTCAATACTGTCCGAATGTGCTGTATTTTCAAGAATAACCCCCCATGGAAATGAATGCCATGCAAGGGTATAGGGGGCCGGGGAATTCCTACAACAATTATAATTCACAAAATAATAACAATAGATGGAATCACCCCGGGTTTGATTGGAAAAACAATGCTGGGACCCAAAACCAATATCAACAACAACAGCCCTACAACAACAATAATCAATATCAAGGGCAATACAACAGGCAGTCCCAGCCATTCCATCAAAATAGAGCAACTAACTACAATAACGCTCAACCGTCTAATAATCATCAAGCGAATGTTTACGTGCCACCTCACAAAAAGATACAAGAGGAAGATCCACTCTCTAACGCGAATTTAACACAACAGTTAATTCAAATGATGAGCAAAATGTCCGCGACATTAGAGAGAATGGATGCACGTCAAGAGGGGTCGAATGGAACGTTTCCTGCTCAACCACTTCAAAACCCTAAGGGATACAGCAATGGTCCCCCTAATCATGAACATGCAAAAGCCGTGACAACTTTGAGAAGCGGCAAAGTCATAGGGAAAAACATGCCTCATTCTACTCCCGAGGAGTATGAAGAGGAAGAAGTGGTAACTAACAACAACCCATCTACTCAAGAAGAGGAGTCGTCCACTAATGACAAACCATTAGAATTAAATGAGGACGCTCCTAAAGAAGTAGAAGTTGAGAGAAAGCCTGGAAAGAAGCCCATCAAGGATGAATTACCTAAATGCACTTTCCCTGCGCCTTACCCTCAAAGGCTCAAGAAGCCCCAACACGAGGCAAAGAATTAGGAATTCTTGGAGTTGTTCAAACAAGTTAAAATTAATCTCCTACTCCTTGATGCAATCAAACAAGTGCCAGCCTACGCTAAGTATCTAAAAGATTTATGCACGGTCAAGAGGAGGCAAAGTGTGAAGAAACACGCTTATGTCGCTTGCCAAGCAAGTGCAATCATTCAAAACGAATTGCCTCCAAAGCTTAAAGACCCTGGTACCCCAACTGTCTCGTGTTGAATTGGGAATCAAATGATAGACAACGCACTCCTTGATTTAGGAGCTAGCGTAAACTTGCTGCCATATTCAATATATAAACAACTAGGGTTGGGTGAACTCAAACCCACCAGAATTGCATTGCAATTGGCAGATAGGTCAGTCAAATATCCTAGAAGAATACTGGAGGATGTTCTGGTACAGATAGATACATTTGTCTTTCCGGTCAATTTTGTGATTCTGGACACCGAACCTGTGTCTAATCCATGTTCACAAATCCCGGTGATTTTGGACGTCCATTCCTCAACACCATTGATGCCACAATCAAAATAAGGAGTGGTATCATGACCATCGTATTCGGGAACATGACCTTGAATGTCAAGATATTTTCAAATCCCCGACCCGAAGAATACGAGGACGAAGAAGAAGTTAACTTCATCAAAATAGTCATCGAGGACGAGGCTAATCTTGTAGAATACAAAGATCCTTTGGAGGTAGTTGTGTCACAATTCGACGCTACCTATCAACCTAACGATTCTACCCCATTGGACGCTGCTCTAAATCATGACTGCCTCATGATGGAAACTAAAGAGAAAGATAGAGCTGAATGCATGTGGGTCACACCATATGAACCCTTGCCTCCAAAAACGAAGTTAACTATGCCTTCAAACTTTCAGTTTCCCGATTGTGGACACCGGGCTTCCACCACTTCGTTAGGTTTTGAAATTCATTTGATTTTGAATCAAGGAAAGAGAAAAGGTCTGTTGAAAACAGATACAGAGTCGCCACTTGGTCTTTAGGGAACCAAGAAACCCAAATTTGACTCACCCAAATGGATAAAGGGCACCGGTCCTTCATAACCAAAGAACTTGGCTCGGGGTTTTGGTACGAGAGAGGAAGGAGCCTTTGTCGCGACTAAAACACCCTCAACTCGCCCCGTCTCTCGACGGGCCTCAATTAACATCCAAATAATCATCTTATACTATGTATGGTTCGGCAATTTTCGGCAATTAATACTATGATAGTATATTACATTACATAAGAAACTTGAAAATGGAAGATCTAAAGATAAAATATCATTTATAAGATCTAAGTCAAATATCATACAATATAAAGTGAAAGATCACACAAATAAACCTAGGAAAAAATCGTCTATTCATATATCAAATAATCAAGACTTCCTAATCTAGAGGGGGACATGAATTGTTCTTGAAACAAATAAACAAAGAAATCAAAATATGCTTAGCAAGCTAGTATGATGCATGTTAATCTTTGAGAAAAGAAGATCCCTCAATCCCCGGGACGGATGAGAAAGGATGATTAGATCAAGGGGAAGCATGAACGTGTGATCGTGATCATTCCTTATAATCTTCTTAGATTAAGAGTTACAAAAACCCCAAATCTTGCATGAATGCAATGTATGTATCTAAAATGTGCAAAGGTTGTAGTGTGTTTTGGGTACATGGATTTCTAGAATGACTTAGAAGTCTAAAATGTGTATGAATGAATGAATGAAATCATCATGGGATATGTACAAATGTAGTATGAAGTACTTCCTAGGATATGAACTAATTTGGAATACATATGAGCATCAAATCAAAGAATGGAAGTTAAAATGTGCTTGCTGTGAATAGTGGACAGAACAGTAACATGATCTTGCAAAAATGGAAAAGAGGGGTTAGGAATGCTTTCAATGCATGAATTTTTATGGAGATGTTCCTTATTGTGGCTATAATACAACCCAAAAAGCCAATCTTTAATAAATATCACAGATTGAGAGAAATCATATAAACAACAGAGGTCACTCAGAAACAGAGTCCGTACTGTCGACTGAAATGTTGAAAAATCTTAGAAAATGAAAACGAATGATCTAGGGGCCCATTTTATACAGAAAGTTCCCTAAGACATTGAAGTTTAAGGGAAAAAAAAGTCGGGACCACTCCTTTTGGAAAATATTTCTGAAAAGGAAGTTGGAATTTAGCCAAGCTGCTGTGACAGCAGAGGCAGAATGTTTGGAAGGAATGTTTGGGTCCAAATGGACCATTTTCAAGTACTTCCAAGTCAAACCAAAAATCATGGGTGTTCTTCAATGAGTTAGGAAGACTTTCCAAGTGGCCTTGCATCTATATGTTGAGTATTGAATTCTAGAGAAATCTTTGAACTCAGCTCACTCACTGTTTTAACTCACTGTTTTGAAGATTTTTGGGAAAATAAGATTTTCTTTCTTGAAATCAAAATGAGAGGGATTGAGGGGGGTTTTGAAATAGAGGTTTTGAAAGTGAATTTTTAATACTCAATAAAGATTATAACCACTCAAAATGTCAACATTCAACTCATCATCAATAACCTCCAAGATTGTTGGAGAAACTTATTTTTATTTGAGCATAACTTCAATACACTTCAAGGATACCTTGGAGGTATTGAAGTTATGATCATCATCTATCAAACATGTTTTTGAGGTCAAGAGCTACTATCCATAAGGATTCACTCACCCCAAACTTCATGTCATCACTTAGATGATGATGAACTAGTAAGTAAATAAAGAAAAATAAAAAAGAAATGAGATAAGAAGAGATAAACAATAAATAAACAAGCAAGTAGATGATGATCAATAGATGATATTCATGAAGCATGAGACTTGTAGATTGGTGTTTCACTCATATGTAATGACACTAGACATGGAAGAAGCTTCCACTCTCTTGAATGCTCACTAAAATGGTGGTTGGGAGTATTGAATGTTGAAATAAATGGGAGTAATGTAGTAAAAACAAAGTTTAGAACTCACTTTTGTTTTGAAAATCCAAGAAGAAAGCTTCTTTTCTCTCTATTCTAACCTTATCTCTACAACTTTCTCTCCCAAACTTTCTCTAAACTTCTCTTTGACTCCCCCAAAATGAAGAGTAATGGGGTGTTTATATAGGCCAACTTGGGGTGGTTTTGGGATTTAGAAAGTATTCCCATTGGCTCCAAATATCTGAAATCATAAAACTATGTCGTTTTGGCTTTTGATTAATCAAAATGGGACCACAAAACTATTTACAAAAATATACTGCTCTGGAGGGGAGTGCCGCGGCGGCACTGCTCCTCCCCCGTCCAGATAATACTATTTAGGCCCCCTGAAGTTCCGGTATTCGCGAAAAGGCCCTATTTCGTCCGAAATTTACAGAAAATGCGTACGAACTCCAAATTGAGGTTGTGATATACCGTTGGAAAGGTAATGGAGTCTACTTTACATAAACAATAGTTTGGTGATAGGTCACTTTGAAAAGTTTTGCGGTATTTGCGATAAAAGCCATTTTGATCGTCTTTTCGCCTTTGGAAATTCATAATAAATTCGTTTTAAATCCAGAAATTATGTGCGATATACCGTTGGAAAGTTATTGACCTCTAGTATCCATGAAAAATATTTGAAAATTGTTTCGGCGCCCTGGTTCCAAAGTCAAATTTTGGTCAAACTGGTCAAACCTGGGATTCCCGGGAAGTTCTGGAAACCTCTGGGAGTTCCCGGGAGCTGATGTTTTCGCTCGATTTTCTTTTGGAACTTGTTTTAACACTTTTTTTCATGCTTTAAAATGATTCTGGTGAATTCAGACAATTTCGGTCAAACTTGGTCAAACTTGGTCAAACCTGGTCAAACCTTGGTCAAACCTAGTCAAACCTTGGTCAAACCGGTCAACGAGGACTTTCCGGGAGCTTCCGGGACTTCCGGGGGTCTCTGGGAGCTGACAATTTCACCTGATTTCTCTCAAAAACTCACTTTATTGCTTTTCTTACGACATAGCATGTTTTCAGAACTTTGGGACCAATTCTGGGAGTTTTTGGGCATTTTGGTCATTTTGAGCATTCTGAGAGATAGAACTGACTTCCGAGAATCCTTTTGAGTCTTTTTTACGATCATTGTGAATCACCAAGCTATGGGTCTCCTAAATCTGATAGCCGACAAAATGGGGTGTCTACAGTTTGCCCCTCTTTGGCATGATCTTACGAGGCAACGCATGTCGCAAGCGAGTGCCAAAGCTCTGAAGAGACAGTAATTTTTTGAGGCTATAGATTTAGGATAAAAAGCGTTGCAAAAGATGCAATGATGCTGAGGCTAGTGCTGGTCGCGCTCTGCGTGAGCTGCCTACGTATCCCAAGGGGAATCAGACCAGGACGTAGTTCGGGGCGCAAAGGAATGAATCACATATGCTCAACCAGACATACGGATGCCATGCTATAAGAGTGATATGCAATGCATGGATGTGAATTGTGTCATGAGTCCTATTATGTCTAGTGTTATGACCCTAGTATGAGCAAGTGCTGTGGGGTGAGCCACTCCGAGTGGGCTAGTGTTGTGCTAGTGTTTGCAACTGTGATGTGGTGGATGACTCGGATAAGGACATCGAGGTTTAAAAGACTCCGGGTCTAGGGGTAAACTTCCAGAATTTTGGGAAGTGCACTTCGTAAACAAACGTAATTGGGTATAGGATCTCAGAGGACTATAATCGAAGACGTCTTTTGGCAAATAACCGACGGACACGGGAGCCCTGTAAATTAAGAGACTGACACAGAAGTCACGGGATGATCGTGAAATCCTGAGATGTCACATGATGAATATAGAAGCCCCATGGCGTAATGAGAGCGATGATGATTAATGAACCGACGATGTTTGCATCGAGATGATGAGTCGACAATGAACTACTGTGATTGAACTGACGGTGTACGAATCCGCTGAGGATTAATCTGAATCTGCTGGGGATGAAGCGACTCTTTCTGGGATCTCAACCGCTTCTCTTGATCAAATTTTGGGGCTGGTCGGGGCCTCCGGGAGCTGGTATCTTTCTGCTTCTGTCCTCGGGGGATAATGCAGGGTTCTCGGGGAATCTCTTTCGGTGCTCAATCCAAGAGAGCCTGTCGGGGCCTCCGGGAGCTGGTATCTTTCTGCTTCTGTCCTTGGGGGATAATGCAGGGTTCTCGGGGAATCTCTTTTGGTGCTCAATCCAAGAGAGCCTGTCGGGGCCTCCGGGAGCTGGTATCTTTCTGCTTCTGTCCTCAGGGGATAATGCAGGGTTCTCGGGGAATCTCTTTCCTTGATTATTCGGTGCATTAACTAAAAACCGGGATCCGTTACCAGAATTCCCGTGTTTGTTTGAAATTTGCGACGATTGTCCTGAAACGGCTGATTCGGGTCTTCGGGAGCCGATTTTTCCCAGTTTTTGCCTGCTGGAGGTAGTTCTGACAACTTTTAGTCTGCTTGGGGTAAAACCTCATAAATCTTGACTGGAATGGGCCATCGGGACTGATCGGGGCCAAAAATGGGCTGAAAAAGGCCAAAATGGGTCAAAACGGGGCGAAACGGAGCAAAGCGAGGCCCGCGGGGAGCAGTGCCGCGGCGGCACTGGGCCACTGCCGCGGCGGCAGTTGGCCACTGCCGCGGCGGCACTGGGTGGCCGGACTTCAACTTTTTATATCTCGGGTTTTTGAGCTTTTGAAGCTCATTCTTGGCCATTTTGGGGTGTTTTTGGAGCCAAAATTCATCAAAACGCAGCTTGTGCGCGCTCAGGTGAGTAATCTTTCCCCGTAGTTGGATTTTTGATTGGTGTTTTGGTTAGCCCAAATTTTTAAGAAGAAAGTTTAACTGTGACTTCCATTTTTCTTGTAGATCCATGGCTTCGAGCTCAAGGAGACAGTCTAAGAAGGCCAAGGGACGGATGAAGGCTGAGATGCAAACCCCGGACTTGATTTTACGGGACCCCCAACACCATCTTTCGGCCGCGGCTCTAGCGAGCTTGGTATGTGAAACTTTCGACATTTTAGGACCGCTTTCATGTTTTATGCTGGTTTTGTGAGCCGTAGTGTGCACCTAGAGATCGTTAGAAGTCCGATTTGTGCTTAAATGTTGATTTCGTGATTTTGGCTCTCGGGTTGTGAATAGTGATTTTGTGCATCTCTTCGTCGTTTTTGTTGTGTGCAGGTGCCGGAAGTGGCATTGAAGGGCCATGGTAGCCTCGCCCATGCTTTCTTATGGTATACTCAACTCTCGCCTACCGTCAAGAGGATGGTTGACGATGCCGGGTTTGGAGGCTTCGTCCGTTTGGTTTCAAAAAGCAGCAATGATTTGGCTCACTTCTATGCACTGGCCGAGAGGTGGTGGGACACCACCAACACTTTTCACCTGCCGTTTGGTGAGATGACTATGACACCCTTTGATTTCTCCATGATCACGGGCTTGAGGGTTGGCGGGAAGCGCCTGATTCTGGACTACTTTTATGAGATTGATCCGGAGGCTGTAGAGATGCTGATTGGGGCTGTTCCCCCTAACCTGGAGAGGCATTGGTTTCCTTGCGGCTGGCTTTACCGGGCTTATGGCAGAGGGAATCATAATTTGAACAATTCCCAGCTCCTGAGAGTGTATCTTCTATATGACCTGGGTTGCTCAATCTTCGCGACGCGGAATGACCGGGTGAGCTTGAGGCTCCTTTCTTACCTGGCGACCATTGATGAGATCCCCTCCTACAACTAGGGCGGTGCTGCCTTGGCCCATCTTTACAAGCATATGGGCGAGGTCTCTCGGGGCGATGTTAAATCAACCGGAGGATTTTGGCGAGCTTGGGAGGTATGTATTGCATCTTCTTTTATTTTCCATCTTTTTGATTTCTATACTCGTTTTGATTTTCTCCTTCGTCTGTGCAGCTTTGGAGCTTTGAATACCTGAAGATGTTGGCTCCCTTCCCGGCAAACGAGTCAGGCGAAGACGAGGATGGCATGGCTCCTGTGCCTCTGTTCCCACGAGGCTTGAGATGGAGGAGGGATGTTGTTAGGGTGAAGAGCGGGGCCCACTGGATTGTTTTGCTTAGAAACTTCTTAACTGAGCTGACGGCCTCTAGTGTTGATTGGACGCCTTGGGAGGGGGTCGCCTATGCCGCCCTAGAGGAGATACAAGCGATCAAATCTCTTACCTCTTGCCGCCTTCTGATGGAGAGTACCGAGTGCAGGCAGTGGTTCCTTGGTGAGCGGGTGTCTCGGCAGGTGGTTGGTGGTTCCAGGTATCGCATTCCTCATAATCCCCCTGTGATGGATGCTAGTGACCTCTCTGGTGATGCTCTGCTGGCGGCCTTAGCCGGCACCGATGTTTGGGATCATTTTCTCTCTGAGACCGGCTATGAGGCTTACCGTGGCCACTTCTTGATGCCTAACTTCCCACTCCTGGAGGTGAGTTTCTTTTTACATTTTTGTCTTTATTAGTTGCCTATGTCTTTTATTCATCTTTTCCTAACTTATTCTGTGCCTACAGCTTCATGAGATGTACAGGAGACAGGCTCCTCAGGCTCCCGACCCTATCCCTCCTTGGGATTGGACCGTCAACGTCCTAGGCACTGATGGCAGTCCCCAAGTGATGGAGGTTCCGCGAGTCACATGTGGGTACCCTACTCAGCCAGCGGGCGTCCTCAATGTTCCTTGGAGTTACGCCGAGGAGGGTCACGCCTTGGCGGCTAGCCTATGGTCCTTGGTCATTACACGAGACCATCGGGTATGTTTCTAATTCTGTGCTTTTCTTAAGGTCATGAGGTTCTAACCCTAGATTTTACCCTTGACAGATGGACGGTATGCGACAATTCGCCGCCAACCAGATGGCATCCTTGGTAAGTCTCTGACTTGACTCTCTTTTTGTATTTATTTATTTAATTTTTTGTGGTTTCCCTATTGATTGCCTCCATTTTATTTGTGTGTGCAGTACCGGGGAGGCGGAGCTGGCTCATCGAGGACTGGTCCAAGGTGCAGGGGCGGTAGGAGGAGGCCATCGCCGACATACACTCCAGGCGGTCCGACGGAGGGCGAAGAAGAGGAGGACTGAGGCCTCGCAAGCGGGAATTTTATTCTCTTTTTATGTTTTCAATTGGGTTGTACCAGTGACATGACTATTCGGACAGCGTAGGACGATGTGTAGAACAATTTGTGACCTTTGACAGAGTATTATGATGTTTCGCCTCTTAGGCCGGATAGCTTCCGGTTTGGGGGCGCAGTTGTGTGCTTGTTTTAATTGATATATGTGCACTGTGGTTGTTGGATGTTATTGCGATGGGCAGTTTTGTGATAGTGAGTGCTTTTGCCTTGCAGGTGGGATAGCCCGTGAAGCGGGGAGGTGCTGCCGAAATTTCAAATTTTCATAGAGCCGCAACCGAAAATATGGCATTGTATGATCCCGCTCAACTCACAGCTTGGCTAAGCATCACGGATGGTGTGGAACGGATCAATCTCTTTAGCTACGGCCTGACCGAGCTATTCTCTCTTTGCCAGATGACCCTGAACACTGAGTTTTTGCGCGCTGCCATTGCTCACTGGGACCCGGTGAACCATGTCTTCAATTTTAATGGCTTGGAGATATGCCCCTTGTTTGAGGAGTTCTGTGCCATCCTCGGCTATGATTCTGATTTGGACCTGATTCTCCCTTCTGTTGATACCCTCAGTCCTACGCGAGGCTTGGCTGAATATCTGAATTGCTCCGTCACTATTTCCTGCTGGCTGATTCAAGGTGAGGCCCTCAACATTGCTTCTATTATCGCCCGGTACGCCAGTCCTGGGAATCCCAGCGTGTATGATACTACCCTCGGGGCCGCTTTGATACTGTGCATGACTTCACACTTCCTATTCTCGAGTACTTCCATTGACTTAGTGCATGTGTGCCTTGGTCTGAAGCTCAGCAGGAATCCCATAGGCATGGTTCTGGCTGAAACCTTGAACGGCTTGGATAATGCCTTTAATCAGGGGACTCCTCTTCTTTCTGGGGCGCCTTTGGTGTTACATGCCTGGTTATTCGAGCGCCTTTAACTATGGACGGGCCGCATACCACCGGTTTATTTTCGTCGAGCCGTGCTTCATTCTCACTATACTTTTGCCGATTGGGTGGGCATGATGAGTGCCTTATCTGAAGCTGACATTTGCTGGATCGTGAGGCGTTGGGGCCTTTATGCTGTTACCACGAGCCTCCGGGGTCACCAGAGAGTGTGGTTGATGGGTCTGAGAGAGACTTCTTTCTATCATCCTCGTCGTTTGGCCCGACAGTATGGACAGGTTCAGGAGGTTCCGCAGGGGTTTACTGAGAGGGTCTTTGCTTCCAGGATCAGGGCTGCCACTATTGCTGCTTTTATTGATGGTTGGACTGACCGAGTAAAGGCCTACTTTTAAAGACCTTTGAAGAAATAAAAGACACTAAGACAAGACTAGACTGACTGATTCTGCTCATTCCTCCAAGTGTCTTTGAACATGTGATTGCTTTTTGAAAGACTTTTATTTCTTTGATTATTCCTGTTCATGTAATATCCAAAGTTTGTTTGTCGGTGAACCCTGGTTACTTTGGGAATCTCATTTTATGCATTTTAACTTTCCAAAATTATTTTGTAACCGAGATTTCAACTAGATGTTGCTTTTGGTACTTGTTTGGACATGCTAGGACGATTAGAGGTAAACGAGGCGGGTGGCCGAAGTTTGCCCCTAGTTTGGGATATATATGGTTGTGAGGCAAACGAGGTAGATGACCGACGTTTGCCCCTAGTTTAGAAGAGGTTCAGGCAAACGAGGCGAGTGGCCGAAGTTTGCCCCTAGTGTGGAGGGCGATTTCTGGGTTACGATAAGGACCGCGACTTTATTTCTCTCATATGCTCATAATTTTGCCTAGACACCAAGGAGGTAACCTAGCGAGCTATTTTCTCTCTTTTGTTATTGCTCACCTTGGATTTAGCTCTAATTTTTGCCTAGGTGTCCTTTCGGATTTTCAACCTAGCGAGCCATCCCTTTTTTTTTCTTTTGGAAAGTCTGCCTACGTACCCCCGAGCGGGGATCAGGTCCAACGTAGTTCGGGCCATGGTTGGAAAGAAGCGGGTTGATTTTTAGGTAGGTGGGGTGACCGAACCGTTGTGGTTGCCTACGTATCCCCGAGCGGGAATCAGGTCGAGCGTAGTTCAAGGCAAGGCTTGAAAGAAATGGTTATTTTTGTTGGTGGAGCGACCGAACCGATGTGGTTGCCTACGTATCCCCGAGTGGGAATCGGGTCGAGCGTAGTTGTGGATACCGGGATTCCACCGCTTCGTTTTGTTTTCGAAACTCGTTTGATTTTGAATCAAGGAAAGAGAAAAGGTCTGTTGAAAACAGATACAGAGTCGCCACTTGGTCTTTAAGGAACCAAAAAAACCTAATTTTGACTCACCCAAACGGATAAAGGGCACCGGTCCTTCATAACCAAAGAACTTGGCTCGGGGTTTTGGTACGAGAGAGGAAGGAGCCTTTGTCGCGACTAAAACACCCTCAACTCGCCCCGTCTCTCGACGGGCCTCAATTAGCATCCAAATAATCATCTTATACTATGAATGGTTCGACGATTAATACTATGATAGTATATTACATCACATAAGAATCTTGAAATTGAAGATCAAAAGATAAGATATCATTCATAAAATCTAAGTCAAATATCATACAATGTAAAGTGAAAATCACACAAATAAACCTAGGAAAAATCGTCTAATCATATATCAATTAATCAAGTTTCCTAATCTAAAGGGGGCATGAATTTTTATTGAAACAAATAAACAAAGAAATCAAAATATGCTTAGCAAACTAGTATGATGCATGTTAATCTTTGAGAAAAGAAGACCTCTCAACCCCGGGATGGATGAAAAAGGATGATTAGATCGGGGGAAGCATGAACGTGTGATCAAGTTCTTTCCTTATAATCTTCTTAGATTAAGAGTTACAAAAACCCCAAATCTTGCATGAATGCAATGTATGTATTCTAAAATGTGCAAAGGTTGTAGTGTGTTTTGTGTTCATGGATTCCTAGGATGGCTTAAAAGTCTAAACCGTGCATGAATGGATGGATGAAATCAATATGGGATATGTACAAATGTAGTATGAACTACTTCCTAAGATGTGAACTAATTTGGAAGGCATATAAGCATCCAAAGAAAGAATGAAAGTTAAAATGTGCTTGCTGTGAATAGTGGACAGAACAGTGACCAGATCTTTGGGAAATTGAAAAGAGGGGTTAGGAATGTTTTCAATGCATGATTTTTTATGGATATGTTCCTTATTGTGTCTAGAACACAACCCAAAAATCCAATCCTTAATAACTATTACAGATTGAGAGAAATCATATAAACAACAGAGGTCACTGAGAAACACAGTCCGTACTGTCGGCTGAAATGTTAGAAAATCTTAGAAACTGAACACGAATGATCTAGAGGCCCATTTTATACAGAAAGTTTCCTAAGACATAGAAGTTTAAGGGAAAAATAAGTTAGGACCACCCCATTTGGAAAAGTTTTCTGAAAAAGAGGTTGGAAGTGGACCTATCTGCTGTGACAGCAAAAACAGAATGTCTGGAAGGAATGTTTGGGTCTAAATGGACCATTTCCATGTACTTCCAAGTCAAACCAAAAATCATGGGTATTCTCTAATGGGTTAGGAAGACTTTCCAAGTGGCCTTGCATCCATATGTTGAGTATTGAGTTCTAGAGAAATCTTTGAACTCAACTCACTCACTGTTTTGACCCATTATTTTGAAGATTTTGGGGAAAACAAGGTTTTGTTTCTTGAAATTAACCAAAATGAGAAGGATTGAGAGGGGTCTTGAAATAAATGTTTTGAAAACATATTTTTAATACTCAATGAGGATTATAGCCACTTAAAATGCCAACATCAAACTCATCATCAAGAACCTCCAAGATTGTTGGAGAGATTTATTTTTATCTTTTGAACATAACTTCAATACATTTCAAGAATACCTTGGAAGTATTGAGGTTATGATCATCATCTATCAAACATGTTTTTGAGGTCAAGAGCTACTATCCATAAGGATTCACTCACCCCAAACTTCATGTCATCACTTAGATGATGATGAACTAGTAAGTAAATAAAAAAAAATCAAAAAGAAATGAGATAAGAAGAGATGAACAATAAATAAACAAGCAAGTAGATGATGATCAATAGATGATATTCATGAAGCATGAGACTTATAGATTGGTGTTTCACTCATATGTAATGACACTAGACATGGAAGAAGCTTCTACTCTCTTGAATGCTCACTAAAATGGTGGTTGGGAATATTGAATGTTGAAGTAAATGGGAGTAATGAAGTAAAAACAAAGTTTAGAACTCACTTTTGTTTTGAAAAATCAAAAGAAGGAAGCTTCTTCTTCTCTATTCTAACCTTATCTCTACAACTTTCTCTCCCAAACTTTCTCTAAACTTTTATTTGACTCCCCCAAAATGAAGAGTAATGGGGTGTTTATATAGGCCAACTTGGGGTGGTTTTGGGATTTAGAAAGTATTCCCATTGGCTCCAAACATCTGAAATCATAAAACTATGTCGTTTTGGTTTTTGATTAATCAAAATGGGACCACAAAACAAATTACAAAAATAAACTGCTCTGGAGGGGAGTGCCGCGGCGGCACTGGGCCAGTACCGCGGCAGCAGTGGGCCAGTACCGCGGCGGCACTGCTCCTCCCCCGTCCAGATAATGCTGTTTAGGCCCCCTGAAGTTCCGGTATTCGCAAAAAGGCCCTATTTCGTCCGAAATTCACAGAAAATGCGTACGAACTCCAAATTGAGGTTGTGATATACCGTTGGAAAGGTAATGGAGTCTAATTTACATAAAAAATAGTTCGGTGATAGGTCACTTTGAAAAGTTTTACGGTATTCGTGATAAAAGCCGATTTGATCGCCTTTTTCGGCTTTGGAAATCCATAATAAATTCGTTTTTAAATCCAGGGATTATGTGCGATATACCGTTAGAAAGCTATTGACCTCTAGTATCCATGAAAAATATTTGAAAATTGTTTCGGTGCCCCGATTCCAAAGTCAAATCTTGGTCAAACTGGTCAAACTTGGGATTCCCGGGAAGTTCTGGGAATCTCCGGGGGCTCCCAGGAGTTGACGTTTTCGCTCGATTCTCTTTTGAAACTCATTTTAATACTTTTCTAATGATTCCGGCGAATTCGGATGATTTCGGTCAAACTTGGTCAACCTTGATCAAACCTTGGTCAAACCTTGGTCAACCGGTCAACGAGGACTTTCCGGGAACTTCCGGGTTTTCCGGGGGTCTCTGGGAGTTGACGATTTTATTCAATTTTACTTAAAAGCTCATTTTATCATTTTTCTTACGACGTAGCATGCTTCTAGAACTTTTGGGACCAAATCTGGGAGTTTTCGTGCTTTCAGGAGATTTTGGTCATTCCGAGCATTCTGAGAGACAGGACTAACTTCCAAGAGTCTTTTAAGTCTTTTTCGATCATTGTGAACCACCAAGCTATGGGTCTCCTAAATCTGATAGCCGAAAAAATGGGGTGTCTACAGTTTGCCCCTCTTTGGCATGAACTTGCGAGGCAACGCATGTCGCAAGCGAGTGCCAAAGCTCTGAGGAGACAGTACTTTTTGGAGGCTATAGATTTAAGATAAAAAGCGTTGCAAAAGATGCAATGATGCCGAGGCTAATGTTGGTCGCGCTCTGTGTGAGCTGCCTACGTATCCCAAGGGGAATCAGACCAGGACGTAGTTCAGGGCACAAAGGAACAAATCACACATGCACAACGAGACAGGCAGATGCTATGCTATGAGGATGATATGCAATGCATGGATGTGATATGAATTGTGTCATGAGTCCTACCATGTCTAGTGCTATGATCCCAGTATGAGTAGGTGATGTGGGGTGTGCCACTCCGAGTGGGCTGGTGTTGTGCTAGTGTTTGTGACTGTGATGTGGTGGATGACTTGGATAAGTACATCAAGGTTTAGAAGACTCTGGGTCTAGGGGTGAATTTCTGGAATTTTGGGAAGTGTGCTTTGTAAGCGGACGTAATCGAACGTGGGGTCCCAGAGGACTATAATAGGAGACGCCTTTTGGCAAATAACTGACGGACACGGGAGCCCTGGAAACTAAGAGACGGACACAAAAGTTACGGGATGATCATGAAATCCTGAGATGTCACATGATGAACGTGGAAGCCCCATGGCGTAATGAGAGCGATGATGATTAATGAACCGACGATGTTTGCATCATGAGTCGACAATGAACTGACGGTGTACGAATCCGCTGAGGATTAATCTGAATCTGCTGGGGATGAAGCGACTCTTTTTGGGATCTCAACCGCTTCCCTTGATCAAATTTTGAGGGCCGGTCGGGGCCTCCGGGAGCTGGTATCTTTCTGCTTCTGTCCTCGGAGGATAATGCAGGGTTCTCGGGGGAATCTCTTTCGGTGTTCAATCCAAGAGGGCCGGTCAGGGCCTCCGGGAGCTGGTATCTTTCTGCTTCTATCCTCGGGGGATAATGCAGGGTTCTCGGGGAATCTCTTTCGGTGCTCAATCCAAGAGGGCCGGTCAGGGCCTCCGGGAGCTGGGATAATGCAGGGTTCTCGGGGAATCTCTTTCGGTGCTCAATCCAAGAGGGCCGGTCAGGGCCTCCGGGAGCTGGTATCTTTCTACTTCTGTCCTCGGGGGATAATGCAGGGTTCTCGGGGAATCTCTTTTCTGTGCTTAATCCCAGAGGGCCGGTCAGGGCCTCCGGGAGCTGGTATCTTTCTGCTTCTGTCCTGCAGGGTTCTCGGGGAATCTCTTTTCTGTGCTCAATCCAAGAGAGCCTGTCGGGGCCTCCGAGAGCTGGTATCTTTCAGCTTCTGCCCTCGGGGGATAACGCAGGGTTCTCGGGGAATCTCTTTCCTTGATTATTCAGTGCATTAACTAAAAACCGGGATCCGTTACCAGAATTCCTGTGTTTGTTTGGTTGTCCTGAAACGGCCGATTCGGGTCTTCGGGAGCCGATTTTTCCCAGTTTTTGCCTGTTGGAGGTAGTTCTGACAACTTTTAGTCTGCTTGGGGAAAAACCTCATAAATCTTGACTGGAATGGGCCATCGGGGCTGATCGGGGCCAAAAATGGGCCGAAAAAGGCCAAAACGGGTCAAAACGGGGCGAAACAGAGTGAAGCGGGGCCCGCGTGGGGGCAGTGTCACGGCGGCACTGGGCCAGTGCCGCGGCGGCAGTTGGCCAGTGCCGCGGAGTGCCGCGGCGGCACTGGGTGGCCGGACTTCAACTTTGTAAATCTCGGGTTTTTGAGCTTTTGGAGCTCATTCTTGGCCATTTTGGGGTGTTTTTGGAGCCAAAATTCATCAAAACGCAGCTTGTGCGTGCTCAGATGAGTAATCTTTCCCCGTAGTTGGATTTTTGATTGGTGTTTTGGTTAGCCCAAATTTTCAAGAAGAAAGTTTAACTGTGACTTCCATTTTTCTTGTAGATCCATGGCTTCGAGCTCAAGGAGACAGTCTAAGAAGGCCAAGGGACGGATGAAGGCCGAGATGCAAACCCCGGACTTGATTTTACGGGACCCCCAACACCATCTTTCGGCCGCGGCTCTAGCGAGCTTGGTATGTGAAACTTTCAACTTTTTAGGACTGCTTTCATGTATTATGCTGGTTTTGTGAGCCGTAGTGTGCACCTAGAGATCGTTAGAAGTCTGATTTGTGCTTGAATGTTGATTCCGTGATTTCGGCTCTCGGGTTGTGAATAGTGATTTTGTGCATCTCTTTGCTGTTTTTGTTGTGTACAGGTGCCGGAAGTGGCATTGAAGGGCCATGGTAGCCTCGCCCATGCTTTCTTATGGTATACTCAACTCTCGCCTACCGTCAAGAGGATGGTTGACGATGCCGGGTTTGGAGGCTTCGTCCGTTTGGTTTCGAAAAGCAGTAATGATTTGGCTCACTTCTATGCACTGGTCGAGAGGTGGTGGGACACCACCAACACTTTTCACCTGCCGTTTGGTGAGATGACTATGACGCCCTTTGATTTCTCCATGATCACGGGCTTGAGGGTTGGCGGGAAGAGCCTGATTCTGGACTACTTCTATGAGATTGATCCGGAGGCTGTAGAGATGCTGATTGGGGCTGTTCCCCCGAACCTGGAGAGGCATTGGTTTCCTTGCGGCTGGCTTTACCGGGCCTACGGCAGAGGGAATCATAATTTGAACAATTCCCAGCTCCTGAGAGTGTATCTTTTATATGTCCTGGGTTGCTCAATCTCTGCGACGCGGAATGACCGGGTGAGCTTGAGGCTCCTTTCTTGCCTGGCGACCATTGATGAGATCCCCTCCTACAACTGGGGCGGTGCTGCCTTGGCCCATCTTTACAAGCATATGGGCGAGGTCTCTCGGGGCGATGTTAAATCGACCGGAGGATTTTGGCGAGCTTGGGAGGTATGTATTGCGTCTTCTTTTATTTTCCATCTTTTTGATTTCTATACTCGTTCTGATTTTCTCCTTTGTCTGTGCAGCTTTGAAGCTTTGAATACCTGAAGATGTTGGCTCCCTCCCCAGCAGACGAGTCAGGCGAAGACGAGGATGGCATGGCTCCTGTGCCTCTGTTCCCACGAGGCTTGAGATGGAGGAGGGATGTTGTTGGGGTGAAGAGCGGGGCCCACCGGATTGTTTTGCTTAGAAACTTCTTAACTGAGCTGATGGCCTCTAGCGTTGATTGGTGTTTTGGTTAGCCCAAATTTTTAAGAAGAAAGTTTAACTGTGACTTCCATTTTTCTTGTAGATCCATGGCTTCGAGCTCAAGGAGACAGTCTAAGAAGGCCAAGGGACGGATGAAGGCCGAGATGCAAACCCCGGACTTGATTTTACGGGACCCCCAACACCATCTTTCGGCCGCGGCTCTAGCGAGCTTGGTATGTGAAACTTTCGACATTTTAGGACCGCTTTCATGTTTTATGCTGGTTTTGTGAGCCGTAGTGTGCACCTAGAGATCGTTAGAAGTCCGATTTGTGCTTAAATGTTGATTTCGTGATTTTGGCTCTCGGGTTGTGAATAGTGATTTTGTGCATCTCTTCGTCGTTTTTGTTGTGTGCAGGTGCCGGAAGTGGCATTGAAGGGCCATGGTAGCCTCGCCCATGCTTTCTTATGGTATACTCAACTCTCGCCTACCGTCAAGAGGATGGTTGACGATGCCGGGTTTGGAGGCTTCGTCCGTTTGGTTTCAAAAAGCAGCAATGATTTGGCTCACTTCTATGCACTGGCCGAGAGGTGGTGGGACACCACCAACACTTTTCACCTGCCGTTTGGTGAGATGACTATGACGCCCTTTGATTTCTCCATGATCACGGGCTTGAGGGTTGGCGGGAAGCGCCTGATTCTGGACTACTTTTATGAGATTGATCCGGAGGCTGTAGAGATGCTGATTGGGGCTGTTCCCCCTAACCTGGAGAGGCATTGGTTTCCTTGCGGCTGGCTTTACCGGGCTTATGGCAGAGGGAATCATAATTTGAACAATTCCCAGCTCCTGAGAGTGTATCTTCTATATGACCTGGGTTGCTCAATCTTCGCGACGCGGAATGACCGGGTGAGCTTGAGGCTCCTTTCTTACCTGGCGACCATTGATGAGATCCCCTCCTATAACTAGGGCGGTGCTGCCTTGGCCCATCTTTACAAGCTTATGGGCGAGGTCTCTCGGGGCGATGTTAAATCAACCGGAGGATTTTGGCAAGCTTGGGAGGTATGTATTGCATCTTCTTTTATTTTCCATCTTTTTGATTTCTATACTCGTTTTGATTTTCTCCTTCGTCTGTGCAGCTTTGGAGCTTTGAATACCTGAAGATGTTGGCTCCCTTCCCGGCAGACGAGTCAGGCGAAGACGAGGATGGCATGGCTCCTGTGCCTCTGTTCCCACGAGGCTTGAGATGGAGGAGGGATGTTGTTAGGGTGAAGAGCGGGGCCCACTGGATTGTTTTGCTTAGAAACTTCTTAACTGAGCTGACGGCCTCTAGTGTTGATTGGACGCCTTGGGAGGGCGTCGCCTATGCCGCCCCAGAGGAGATACAAGCGATTAAATCTCTTACCTCTTGTCGCCTTCTGATGGAGAGTACCGAGTGCAGGCAGTGGTTCCTTGGTGAGCGGGTGTCTCGGCAGGTGGTCGGTGGTTCCAGGTATCGCGTTCCTCATGATCCCCCTGTGATGGATGCTAGTGACCTCTCTGGTGATGCTCTGTTGGCGGCCTTAGCCGGCACTGATCTTTGGGATCATTTTCTCTCTGAGACCGGCTATGAGGCTTACCGTGGCCGCTTCTTGATGCCTAACTTCCCACTCCTGGAGGTGAGTTTCCTCTTATATTTTTGTCTTTATTAGTTGCCTATGTCTTTTATTCAACTTTTCCTAACTTATTCTGTGCCTACAGCTTCGCGAGATGTACAGGAGACAGGCTCCTCAGGCTCCCGACCCTATCCCTCCTTGGGATTGGACCGTCAACGTCCTAGGCGCTGATGGCAGTCCCCAAGTGATGGAGGTGCCGCGAGTCACATGTGGGTACCCTACTCAGCCAGCGGGCGTCCTCAATGTTCCTTGGAGTTACGCTGAGGAGGGTCACGCCTTGGCGGCTAGCCTACGGTCCTTGGTCCTTACACGAGACCATCAGGTATGTTTCTAATTCTGTGCTTTTCTTAAGGTTATGAGGTTCTAACCCTAGATTTTACCCTTGACAGATGGACGGTATGCGGCAATTCGCCGCCAACCAGATGGCGTCTTTGGTAAGTCTCTGACTTGACTCTGTTTTTGTATTTTTTTTTGTGGTTTCCCTACTGATTGCGTCCATTTAATTTATGTGTGCAGTACCGTGCAGGTGGAGCTGGCTCATCGAGGACTGGCCCAAGGTGCAGGGGTGGTAGGAGGAGGCCGTCGCCGACATACACTCCGGGCGGTCCAACAGAGGACGAAGAAGAGGAGGACTGAGGCCTCGCAAGCGGGAATTTTATTCTTTTTTTTTATGTTTTCGATTGGGTTGTACCAGTGACATGACTATTCGGACAGTGTAGGACGATGTGTAGAACAATTTGTGACCTTTGACAGAGTATTATGATGTTTCGCCTCTTAGGCCGGATAGCTTCCGGTTTGGGGGCGCAGTTGTGTGCTTGTTTTAATTGATATATGTGCACTGTGGTTGTTGGATGTTATTGCGATGGGCAGTTTTGTGATAGTGAGTGCTTTTGCCTTGCAGGTGGGATAGCCCGTGAAGCGGGGAGGTGCTGCCAAAATTTCAAATTTTCCTAGAGCCGCGACTGAAAGCATGACTTTGTATGATCCCGCTCAGCTCACAGCTTGGCTGAACACCACGGATGGCGTGGAGCGGATTAACCTCTTTAGCTACGGCTTGACCGAGCTGTTTTCTCTTTGCCAGGTGACCTTAAATACTGAGTTCTTGCGTGCTGCCATTGGTCACCGGGACCCGGTGAACCATGTCTTGAACTTCAATGGCCTGGAGATATGCCCCATATTTGAGGAGTTCTGTGCTATTCTTGGCTTTGATTCTGACTCTGACTTGATTCTCCCTTCTGTTGATACCCTCAGTCCTACGCGAGGCTTGGCTGAATATCTGAATTGCTCTGTCACTATTTCCCGCCGGCTGATTCAAGGTGAGGTTCTCAACATTGCTTCTATTATCGCCCGGTACGCCAGTCCTGGGGATCCCAGCGTGTATGATGCTACCCGCGGGACCGCTTTGATACCGTGCATGACTTCACACTTCCTATTCTCGAGTACTTCCGTTGACTTGGTGCATGTGTGTCTCGGACTGAAGCTTAGCATAAATCCCATGGCCATGGTTCTGGCTGAAACCTTGAATGGTTTGGATAATGCCTTTAATCAGGGGACTCCTCTTCTTTCTGGGGTGCCTTTGGTGTTACAGGCCTGGTTATTCGAGCGCCTTCAACTATGGACGGGCCGCATACCACCGGTTTATTTTCGTCGAGCCATGCTTCATTCTCACTATACTTTTGCCGATTGGGTGGGCATGATGAGTGCCTTATCTGAAGCTGACATTTGCTGAATCGTGAGGCGTTGGGGCCTTTATGCTGTTACCACGAGCCTCCGGGGTCACCAGAGAGTGTGGTTGATGGGTCTGAGAGAGACTTCTTTCTATCATCCTCGCCGTTTGGCCAGACAGTATGGACAGGTTCAGGAGGTTCCCCGGGGGTTTACTGAGAGGGTCTTTGCTTCCCGGATCAGAGCTACCACTATTGCTGCTTTTATTGATGGTTGGACTGACCGAGTAAAGGCCTACTTCTAAAGACCTTTGAAGAAATAAAAGACACTAAGACAAGACTAGTCCTTACTGATTCTGCTCATTCCTCCAAGTGTCTTTGAACATGTGATTGCTTTTTGAAAGACTTTTATTTCTTTGATTATCCCTGTTTACGCAATATTCGAAGTTTGTTTATCGGTGAACCTTCATTACTTTGGGAATCTTATTTTATGCATTTTAGCTTTCTAAAAACATTTTGTAAACGAGATTTCAATTAGTTGTTGCTTTTAGTACTTGCTTGGGCATGCTAGGGTTATTGGAGGCAAACGAGGCGGGTGGCCGAAGTTTGCCCCTAGTTTGGGATATGTATGGTTGTGAGGCAAACGAGGTAGATGACCGATGTTTGCCCCTAGTTTAGAAGAGGTTCAGGCAAACGAGGCGAGTGGCCGAAGTTTGCCCCTAGGTGTGGAGGGTGATTTTTGGGCTATGGTAAGGACCGCGACTTTATTTTCTCACGTGCTCATAATTTTTGCCTAGGCACCAAGGAGGTGACCTAGCGAGCTATTTTCTCTCTTTTGTTATTGCTCACCTTGGATTTAGTTCTAATTTTTTCCTAGGCGTCCTTTCGGATTTTCAACCTAGCGAGCCATCCTTCTTTTCTTTTTGAAAGTCTGCCTACGTACCCCCGAGCGGGGATCAGGTCCAACGTAGTTCGGGCCAAAGCTTGAAAAAAATTGGGCTATTTTTTGTGGATGGAGTGACCGAACAGATGTGGTTGCCTACGTATCCCCGAGCGGGAATCAGGTCGAGCGTAGTTCAGGGCAAGGCTTGAAAGGAATGGTTATTTAATAGTCAAGCATAGTACTTTTTGAGACGATCCATGTTGATTGGTTCTTTGAATTCGACACCATCGAGGTCCATGAGATAAGTTGCTCCTCCGGAAAGAACGGTCTTGACGATATAAGGGCCGACCCATTTAGGTTTAAACTTCCCACGGGGATCAAAAATCGGAGCTCGCAACTCCTTAAGGACAAGGTCACCCTTGACGATCTTCCTTGGACGAACCCTTTTGTTGAAAGCACGGGCTATCCTCTTTAGATAGATTCGAACATGGTCGACTGCCGCTAGGCGCTTTTCATCTATGAGGGCCAACTCTTCATATCTTTCCCTCAACCAATCTGATTCCGAAATTTCACATTCTGCCATCACGCGTAGGGACGGTAATTCTATCTCGACCGGAAGTACCGCTTCCATCCCGTACACTAGTGAGTAAGGAGTTGCTCCTGTGGATGTCCTTATCGAGGTTCTGTATCCCCAAAGTGCGAACGGTAGTTTTTCATGCCAGTCTTTGTAAGTATCGGCTGATTTCTGCAGTATGGCCTTAACATTTTTGTTTGCAGCCTCGACCGCCCCATTGGTTTGCGGTCTGTATGGTGATGACTTGTGATAAGTGATTTTGTATTCCTCGAACAGATTCCTGACTTCTGCTTTGAAATGACTTCCGTTATCCGAAATAATCTCATGGGAAACTCCATAACGGCAGATGAGATTTCTCTTGATGAATTTGGCCACTTCCTTGGCTCCCAACTTGGTGTAGGATGCAGCTTCTACCCATTTTGTGAAGTAGTCTATGGCCACCAGAATGTACCGATTTCCATTTGAAGCTTTCGAAATGATTTCACCGATAATATCAATTCCCCAGGTGGAGAATGGCCAAGGTGAGGTCATGCTATATAGAAGGGACGGTGGTACATGCATCATGTTTGCATGAATCTGGCACTTGTGACACTTTCTCACGTATTCGCAACAATCTTTCTCCAATGTTGTCCAGTAGTACCCTTGTCTCACGATTTTCTTGGCCAGCATGTGGCCGTTCATGTGCGGGCCGCATACCCCCTCGTGTACTTCCTCCATCATTCTTCTGGAGCTCTTCCCAAACAAACAAGTCAGGTTGTGACCGTTGTATCCTTTCTTCAACAGTTTCCCACCGCAAACGATGAATTGCGCTGCGAATCTTTGAATGGCCCTTTTGTCTTTTTCGGTAGATTCTTGGGGGTACGTTCCATTTTCCATGAAGTTCCAGACATCCCGATACCACGGTGCTTCATTCTCTTCTGCTTCAATTACAGCGATCATGTTGAACGAAGGCTCGTACCTTTGCCCAATCACCAAAGGCATCATCCTGACTCCCACAGGAATTTTGATCATGGAGGCTAAGGTAGCCAACGAATCAGCTAGCTGGTTCTCTTCCCTAGGCAAGTAGAAGAACGTTATGCTCTCAAAGTGCTTCTTAAGTTCATCGAGATGGTCATGGTATGGCTTCAACCTCTCTTCCTTCACCTTCCATTCTCCTCTGGCTTGTGACACGATGAGATTCGAATCTCCGAAGACATCTAGCTTTTGAATTCTCAATTCTATGGCCGCTTCCATCCCCAGAATGCACGCTTCATATTCAGCAGTGTTATTGGTGGAGTTATAATTGAGCTTGACTGCCAGCGGGGTGTGGTCCCCGTTTGGTGATACTAGGATTATTCCTACCCCGTAGCCTTTCATGTTGGCTGCTCCATCAAAGTACAACTTCCCTTATTCTTCCTTGATTTCCATGATATTTTCGTCCGGGAATGGGAAGTCTCCACTTTCTTCGGAGTCAATGGCGTGTTCCGCAAGATGCTCGACCACGGTTCTCCCTTTTACCGATTTGCTTATAACATACTTGATATCGAATTCAGATAGTAGGAGTAACCAACGGGATATACGACCGGTCAGGGCGGGTTTTTCGAGGAGGTATTTTAGAGGATCCATGCGGGATATGAGCACAACCGGAAAGGCTAGCATGTAGTGCCTCAGTCGGCGGGTGCACCAAACCAAGGCCCAACACGTTTTTTCGAGGGCAGAGTAGTTGAGCTCATACCCAGTCATCCTCTTGCTGAGGTAGTATATGGTTTTTTCGGAGTGGCTTTCTTCTCCTTCTTGGGCTAGCATGCAGCCTATGGCATTTTCGGAGACAGATAGGTAAAGGAATAAGGGCTTATGAGGCATTGGTGGTGAAAGGACAGGCGGATTTTGAAGGTAGGCTTTTATTTTGTCGAAAGCGGCTTGGCAATGGTCATCCCATTGGAACTTCTCCCCTTTTCTCAACAATCGGAACAGAGGATCGCATGTAGTTGTGAGCTTGGAAATGAAGCGGCTGATGAATTGGATTCTCCCGAGGAACCCCCTTACCTCTTTTTCATTCCGTGGTGGTGTCATTTCTAGGATTGCCTTGATCTTGGAGGGATCCACCTCTATCCCCCTTTGTGTGATGAGGAAGCCCAAGAGTTTACCGGAGGTCAAGCCGAAAGTGCATTTCTTTGGATTCAACCTCATCTTGTACTTACGCAATCTTTCAAAAAACTTTCCCAGTGCCACTAGGTGCCCTTCTCTATCCTTGGACTTCACAATCATGTCGTCTATATACACCTCTACTTCCTTGTGAATCATGTCATGCAGCAGAGTGGTGGCAGCTCTTTGGTAGGTTGCCCCAGCATTCTTGAGCCCGAAAGGCATCACTCTATAATAGTAGGTCCCCCAGGGGGTGGTGAATGTCGTCTTTTCCCGATCTTCTGGCGCCATAAGAATCTGATTATACCCTGAGAAATCATCCATGAATGATAGTAGCTCATGTCCTGCGGTGTTATCTACCAAAACGTCAATGTGGGGAAGCGGGAAGTCATCCTTGGGACTGGCCTTGTTTAGATCACGGAAGTCGACGCACACACGAACTTTTCCATCCTTTTTCGGGACTGGCACGATATTGGCAACCCATTCCGGATATTCGGTGACAATGATGAATCCTGCCTTGAATTGCTTCTCTACTTCTTCCTTTACCCTGAGTGCCCACTCCGGCCTCATGTGCCTCAGTTTCTGCTTGACAGGTTTAGAATTAGGGAAGAGGGGAATATGATGTTGGACAATGTCGGGATCGACCCCAGGCATGTCCTCGTAAGATCAAGCAAAAACATCTTTGAATTCTTTTAGCAAGAGGGTTAATTTTTCTTTTTCTTCTTTATTAAGAGCTGAGCCAATTTGCACAATTTGGGGATTACCTGTTTCACCTAGGTTAACCGATAAAGTATCTTTGATTATTTCATAAGCAGGTGGTTTTTCAATTAGTTGCTTAAGTTCAATTGGGAGATCCTCGGAGGGATCTGTGCATTCACAAGTATTAGACACAGAGGAGTAAGCAGAATCGTCTTTCATTTCATTCATGATAGGTGAAGTGACTACATTGGACAGTGGTGGGCTTATAGCGGCCGACTCCGGTACAGACTCGATAATTGGCAGTACAGACTCCGGGGGAACAGGGGATAGGGAGACACAGACAGATGACTCTACAGCCTGGTTGCTCAGACCCTCCTCAGTTGGCTTGATCTGATCATCTTGGCTCTTGGCCCTCTTTTCTTCTTTCTTCTCAACGGATTCCTCCCACATTTTCTCGATGGCTTCAGTGTCCAGGTATTTCAACCAGTCTTCCTCTGGGGTTTTCTCAATTTCTTCGGGATAGAACGGATCTTGATATGGAGGCCTTTCGCAGTCAGCGAAGATTTCAAGTCCAGGGTGCCTTTTTCCAGTGGTTTGATGGATCCAGGGTTCAGGGAACCCAAAGTAAGGGAAGTCATCCCCTTCTTTGATGAATTGTCCATTCAAAGTCTTGCGGTACGGTGGGAAACCCCTTACCCTTTTCTTCCACGGCCTCTGTAGCTCGATGTCTTCTTCAGTGGGCTTGTATCCCAGCCCAAAAGTACCTTACTGTCCTTTGATCTGAGGGAACTCTCGAATCCCTTGCTGGCGTCGACCCAATCCCATTCCAGGGAAGTAGTTCATTTTACGGACGATGTTGACAACCGCAGAGTGGATCTCAGGGAACCTGTCTTCATCATTGATCATGTGGACTTCTTCCATGAAGAATCCTCCAATTTCTCCTTCTTCTAACTCAGGTATTTGGATTTCAAAGACGGGAGCGTAGTTCGGAAAAGCTTCATTACCCCAACTGTTACCAAGGATGATTTTCACTTCCTTCTCATGGATGTACTTGATCATTTGATGCACAGTGGACGATACGGCTTTGTTGATATGCAACCAGGGCCTTCCGATCAGCAAGTTAAAAGAGGCAGGTATGTCCATGACCTGAAAAATTTTGGTGCTCACCAAGGATCCTACCCGGATTTGGAGAGAAACGGTTCCCATCACATTTCTCCTGGTGTTGCCATAGGCCCTCACGGATTGCACAGATGGCGTGATGTCAAGGACATTGACCCCCAAGGCAGTGGCAGTCCTCAGGGCACAGACATTTAAGGCTGAGCCTGTGTCGACTAGACAAAATGGCACCTGTTGTCCCTTACATCCCACGGTGATATATAATGCCTTGTTATGTGCGGATCCCTCTGGTGGCAGGTCTTCATCGGAGAATGTAATGATTGGGTCGGGGGTAAGCGCACCCAAGAAAGCTACCATGTCCTCCGGCGCGGCGTCGATGGGGACTTCGATCCCAGCCAAGGCATTCAACACGGCTTGCCTGTGCTTATAGGATGTTACCATGATGTCCCACATCGTGAGATGTGCTTGGGTTTTCTTTAGCTGCTTGATCAGCTCATTATCTTCTTCGATGACCTCATCCATCTTACCCTTCCCCTTGTCTTTAACTGGACCTTTCTCGATGGCTTTAGTAGTAGGCTGCAGAGGCTGGTAGTGACGGCCTGACCTGGTCAGGTGATCAATTTCAGCAGGAGTAGGCCCTTCTACAGTCCCATCCTTTTTTAGCCAATCACAATCCGTTCCCACATATGGTTTCTCCGGCTCGTCCCAGATAGAAGCGTCACTTTCATCATTGGGATCATACCATTTGAGGTCTATCACCCCCAAATCATGCTCTTCCAAAAAGAACAAGTCTTGCTCATCGTTTAGCTGTTGCTGCCACTCATCATTCTCTCCTTCAATCAGATGAATTCCCACAGAATCCGGGATGTCAATGCAAGGCAGGGGTTGTCCTAGGGGGGTGATATAGGTAGCAGGGTTGAAAGGTACGGGGCTGGACTCAATGAGGTTGACATTTTGGTGGTTTGGTAGGGGATTTTGGGTGATATGGGGCTGCTTTGGTGGCGGCTCGATGATGTTCCGGTCAATAAGGTCTTGAATGTCATGGCGAAGGCGCACGCAATCATCAGTGTTGTGACCTGGGGCTTGGTGGTAGGTACACCGCTTAGACATATCGTAGTTTGGCGGGAGGGGGGTGTTTCGGGGTTGGAGTAGTTGGAGATGGCCTTTTTTGAGGAGGCGGTCTAAAGCTGAGGAGAGAGAGATTTCTAACTTGGCGAAATTGCGAGGGGGCTTTTTCTGGAAGGGGCGATTGGAGGGGTTTGCCTGGCTGGAGGGTTGGTATGGTCTAAGAGGGTACGCCATGGGTTGGCTGCTAAGGGCATTAACATCCGGGGGATTCCGGGAGTAGTTAGGTCTTCTGGACTGACTCGGGGACTCTTCCTTTTTTATTTTTCCTTCTCTGATAGCGTCTTCAATCCGGGTTCCGACTTCGAACAATTCCTCAAAGGTGGAGATGGACTGGTAGAATAATTTCTCATGGTAAAGGGGCTGCAGATTCCGGATGAGCATCCTTACCTGTTCTTTCTCGATTGGCCGGTGGGTCATTTGGGCTACCTTGTTCCTCCATCTGCTCAGAAATTCAGCGAAGGATTCATTGTTGCTTTGCCGGGTTGTTTCCAAATCCCTGATGGTGACATCCAGCTCTTGATTGTAGGAGTAATGATCGACGAAGACTCGAACGATGTCCTCCCAGGCCCGGGTTTTGGAGACTTCCAAGGTTAGGAACCACGATAGTGCCGACTTTGCAAGGGTTTGCGGGAACAGCATCGCTATGTGTTCGTGGGTTAAACCCATGGATTGGAAGATACTCATACATAGCTTCACATGACTTTTCGGATTCCCAGTTCCGTCAAAACGGTCGATGGCAAGCATCTTGAAATTCTCTGGCAGTTTCAGCTTGACAGGCTCGAAGAGGCCTTCCAGATCTAACATGTAATCATCGATACCCTTGCTTTTCCTGAGTACGCTTTCCAGTTTGTCAACCTTGTCCATCTTTTCTTGGAGCTTTTTCTCGTATGCGGATGGTGGGACCCCCTGAAACCAGTCTTCTTCCCCATTATTCTCAGGTGGGGGTAGTTCAAATTCTGGTGGTGGAAACCCGGGCGGAGGTTGCGGCCGCCGCTGCTTCAGTTCTTCCATGAACTTCAAAACCTGGGCCAGGTTGTCGGACTGCTGGCTTATGGTCGCACCCAATTCATTAACCTTGTTTTCCAACTCTTCCCTATTCATGCTGATGTAAGCTGTCGGACTGATTCTGATCAAACGATTATCCGAACTCCTGACCCACGAATAAGACCCTGACTGCTGACCTTGGGAATCTATACTGATCTGACAGATTTTGAAAGGACTAGATTAGATCTTTGACAGTGGTGACTTTAGGCGGACAAAGATAGTGATGTGGACCAACTCAAAACAGTGCGTGCAGATTGATGGGAAATGGTGCATGCAAATGGGACAAACATGCGGATGTAAGCCCTAATCTATATGACGCTTCTATTTCTAACAGATAGCAGCTAAACAAATAAGGTCCTAGCCATACAGAGTGTGCTAACCTTACTTTCCAGTATGATCACCAAGGGATAACATGGATTTCCGAGATACTTCGAGAATATCCGGACAGAGTTTCTGGGGAAAACATGGTCGACGTGGTTATATCGGGTAAATCTGGACAGAGTTTCTGGGAGAAACTGGTTAATATGGTTATTTCTGGACAGAGTTTCTGGGAGAAACTGGTTAATATGGTTATATCTGGGATATCTACACAGAGCTTCTGGGAGAAACTGGTTAATGTGGTTATATCTGGGATATCTGGACAGAGTTTCTGGGAGAAACTGGTTAATATGGTTATATCTGGGATATCTGGACAGAGTTTCTGGGAGAAACTGGTTAATATGGTTATATCTGGGATATCTGGACAGAGTTTCTGGGAAAAACTGGTTAATGTGGTGATAGTGATCATACCGTCTAGCAGGTTTTCATACTCCTATGTCTTAGGACCAATAAACAAGGTTTGCGGTGTATATCTTTGTGAGCATGGGGCAGACATCCTTGTCATGGTACCTAGGCAGGTCAACTCAATGTAATCACATGTGAGTGATTGCCTTTGGAATCATAATAAAGAGGTTCTGTTCTATGCCACATAAGCGTCTACACCGCTCAGGTAATCCCCTCAGGGCATACAGCAGTTATATCACATTGTCCTATCTGAAAAGATAAATGAACAGTCCTACGAAAGGTTCTACAGGAATCTATATGCAAAGGCTGGGTTTAGTCAAAAGAGGGTCCATTGACGAGAGTTCCAATATACCGTCAGGGAGACAGTACGGAGGTTTTTACTCTTTTTGATATACCTTGGAAGGTACAGTATCAACGGTGACTTGTGCCCTGGCACAGCAAGACCTGAACAATGTCAGCGCCGCGTTTCAGACACAGTCGGAGGGGGGGGGGGGGAATGCAAGAGTGCAATGCGGTGAACCAAACACAGTAAAAAGATGATTTTAAGGATGCTTCTTATGAGTCAAACCTCTGTATTATTTTGTTTTAAAATAAAAATCTCCAGCAGAGTCGCCAGATTGTGGATACCGGGATTCCACCGCTTCGTTTTGTTTTCGAAACTCGTTTGATTTTGAATCAAGGAAAGAGAAAAGGTCTGTTGAAAACAGATACAGAGTCGCCACTTAGTCTTTAAGGAACCAAAAAACCTAATTTTTGACTCACCCAAACGGATAAAGGGCACCGGTCCTTCATAACCAAAGAACTTGGCTCGGGGTTTTGGTACGAGAGAGGAAGGAGCCTTTGTCGCGACTAAAACACCCTCAACTCGCCCCGTCTCTCGACGGGCCTCAATTAGCATCCAAATAATCATCTTATACTATGAATGGTTCGACGATTAATACTATGATAGTATATTACATCACATAAGAATCTTGAAATTGAAGATCAAAAGATAAGATATCATTCATAAAATCTAAGTCAAATATCATACAATGTAAAGTGAAAATCACACAAATAAACCTAGGAAAAATCGTCTAATCATATATCAATTAATCAAGTTTCCTAATCTAAAGGGGGCATGAATTGTTATTGAAACAAATAAACAAAGAAATCAAAATATGCTTAGCAAACTAGTATGATGCATGTTAATCTTTGAGAAAAGAAGACCTCTCAACCCCGGGATGGATGAAAAAGGATGATTAGATCGGGGGAAGCATGAACGTGTGATCAAGTTCTTTCCTTATAATCTTCTTAGATTAAGAGTTACAAAAACCCCAAATCTTGCATGAATGCAATGTATGTATTCTAAAATGTGCAAAGGTTGTAGTGTGTTTTGTGTTCATGGATTCCTAGGATGGCTTAAAAGTCTAAAGCGTGCATGAATGAATGGATGAAATCAATATGGGATATGTAAAAATTTAGTATGAACTACTTCCTAAGATATGAACTAATTTGGAAGGCATATAAGCATCCAAACAAAGAATGAAAGTTAAAATGTGCTTGCTGTGAATAGTGGACAGAACAGTGACCAGATATTTGGGAAATTGAAAAGAGGGGTTAGGAATGTTTTCAATGCATGATTTTTTATGGAGATGTTTCTTATTGTTTCTAGAACACAACCCAAAAAGCCAATCCTTAATAACTATTACAGATTGAGAAAAATCATATAAACAACAGAGGTCACTGAGAAACAGAGTCCGTACTGTCGGCTGAAATGTTAGAAAATCTTAGAAAATGAAAACGAATGATCTAGAGGCCCATTTTATACAGAACGTTTTCTAAGACATAGAAGTTTAAGGGAAAAATAAGTTAGGACCACCCCGTTTGGAAAAGTTTTCTGAAAAAGAGGTTGGAAGTGGACCTATCTGCTGTGACAGCAAAAACAGAATGTTTGGAAGGAATGTTTGGGTCTAAATGGACCATTTCCATGTACTTCCAAGTCAAACCAAAAATCATGGGTATTCTCTAATGGGTTAGGAAGACTTTCCAAGTGGCCTTGCATCCATATGTTGAGTATTGAGTTCTAGAGAAATCTTTGAACTCAACTCACTCACTGTTTTGACCCATTATTTTGAAGATTTTGGGGAAAACAAGGTTTTGTTTCTTGAAATTAACCAAAATGAGAAGGATTGAGAGGGGTTTTGAAATAAATGTTTTGAAAACATATTTTTAATACTCAATGAGGATTATAGCCACTTAAAATGCCAACATCAAACTCATCATCAAGAACCTCCAAGATTGTTGGAGAGATTTATTTTTATCTTTTGAACATAACTTCAATACATTTCAAGAATACCTTGGAAGTATTGAGGTTATGATCATCATCTATCAAACATGTTTTTGAGGTCAAGGGCTACTATCCATAAGGATTCACTCACCCCAAACTTCATGTCATCACTTAGATGATGATGAACTAGTAAGTAAATAAAAAAAAATCAAAAAGAAATGAGATAAGAAGAGATGAACAATAAATAAACAAGCAAGTAGATGATGATCAATAGATGATATTCATGAAGCATGAGACTTATAGATTGGTGTTTCACTCATATGTAATGACACTAGACATGGAAGAAGCATCCACTCTCTTGAATGCTCACTAAAATGGTGGTTGGGAATATTGAATGTTGAAGTAAATGGGAGTAATGAAGTAAAAACAAAGTTTAGAACTCACTTTTGTTTTGAAAAATCAAAAGAAGGAAGCTTCTTCTTCTCTATTCTAACCTTATCTCTACAACTTTCTCTCCCAAACTTTCTCTAAACTTTTATTTGACTCCCCCAAAATGAAGAGTAATGGGGTGTTTATATAGGCCAACTTGGGGTGGTTTTGGGATTTAGAAAGTATTCCCATTGGCTCCAAACATCTGAAATCATAAAACTATGTCGTTTTGGTTTTTGATTAATCAAAATGGGACCACAAAACAAATTACAAAAATAAACTGCTCTGGAGGGGAGTACCGCGACGGCACTGGGCCAGTGCCGCGGCGGCACTGCTCCTCCCCCGTCCAGATAATGCTGTTTAGGCCCTCTGAAGTTTCGGTATTCGCGAAAAGACCCTATTTCGTCCGAAATTCACAGAAAATGCGTACGAACTCCAAATTGAGGTTGTAATATACCGTTGGAAAGGTAATGGAGTCTACTTTACATAAAAAATAGTTCGGGGATAGATCACTTTGAAAAGGTTTACGGTATTCGCGATAAAAGACGATTTGATCGCCTTTTTTGGCTTTGGAAATCCATAATAAATTCGTTTTTAAATCCAGGGATTATGTGCGTTATATCGTTGGAAAGCTATTGACCTCTAGTATCCATGAAAAATATTTGAAAATTGTTTTGGTGCCCCGATTCCAAAGTCAAATCTTGGTCAAGCTGGTCAAACCTGGGATTCCCGGGAAGTTCTGGGAATCTCCGGGGGCTCCCAGGAGTTGACGTTTTCGCTCGATTCTCTTTTGAAACTCATTTTAATACTTTTCTAATGATTCCGGCGAATTCGGATGATTTCGGTCAAATTTAGTCAACCTTGGTCAAACCTTGGTCAAACCTGGTCAAACCTTGGTCAACTGGTCAATGAGGACTTTACGGAACTTCCGGGTCTTCCGGGGGTCTCTGGGAGTTGACGATTTTATTTGATTTTACTTAAAAGCTCATTTTATCATTTTTCTTACGACGTAGCATGCTTCCAGAACTTTTGGGACCAAATCTGGGAGTTTTCGGGCTTTCAGGGGGCATTTTGGTCATTCTGAGCATTCTGAGAGACAGGACTAACTTCCAAGAGTCTTTTAAGTCTTTTTCGATCATTGTGAACCACCAAGCTATGGGTCTCCTAAATCTGATAGCCGACAAAATGGGGTGTCTACAGTAGTTCAAGGCAAGGCTTGAAAGAAATGGTTATTTTTGTTGGTGGAGCGACCGAACCGATGTGGTTGCCTACGTATCCCCGAGTGGGAATCAGGTCGAGCGTAGTTCAAGGCAAGGCTTGAAAGAAATGGTTATTTTATAGTCAAGCATAGTACTTTTTGAGGCGATCCATGTTGATTGGTTCTTTGAATTCGACACCATCGAGGTCCATGAGATAAGTTGCTCCTCCGAAAAGAACAGTCTTGACGATGTAAGGGCCGACCCATTTAGGTTTAAAATTCCCACGGGGATCAAAAATCGGAGCTCGCAACTCCTTAAGGACAAGGTCACCCTTGACGATCTTCCTCGGACGAACCCTTTTGTTGAAAGCACGGGCTATCCTCTTTTGATAGATTCGAACATGGTCGACTGCCGCTAGGCGCTTTTCATCTATGAGGGCCAATTCTTCATATCTTTTCCTCAACCAATCTGATTCCGAAATTTCACATTCTGCCATCACGCGTAGGGACGGTAATTCTATCTCGACCGGAAGTACCGCTTCCATCCCATATACTAGTGAGTAAGGGGTTGTTCCTATGGATGTCCTTATCGAGGTTCTGTATCCCCAAAGTGCGAACGGTAGCTTTTCATGCCAGTCTTTGTAAGTATCGGCTGATTTCTGCAGTATGGCCTTAACATTCTTGTTTGCGGCCTCGACCGCCCCATTGGTTTGCGGTCTGTATGGTGATGACTTGTGATAAGTGATTTTGTATTCCTCAAACAGATCCCTAACTTCTGCTTTGAAATGACTTTCGTTATCCGAAATAATCTCATGGGGAACTCCATAACGGCAGATGAGATTTCTCTTGATGAATTTGGCCACTTCCTTGGCTCCCAACTTGGTGTAGGATGCAGCTTCTACCCATTTTGTGAAGTAGTCTATGGCCACCAGAATGTACCGATTTCCATTTGAAGCTTTCGAAATGATTTCACCGATAATATCAATTCCCCAGGTGGAGAATGGCCAAGGTGAGGTCATGCTATATAGAAGGGACGGTGGTACATGCATCATGTTTGCATGAATCTGGCACTTGTGACACTTTCTCACGTATTCGCAACAATCTTTCTCCAATGTTGTCCAGTAGTACCCTTGTCTCACGATTTTCTTGGCCAGCATGTGGCCGTTCATGTGCGGGCCGCATACCCCCTCGTGTACTTCCTCCATCATTCTTCTGGAGCTCTTCCCAAACAAACAAGTCAGGTTGTGACCGTTGTATCCTTTCTTCAACAGTTTCCCACCGCAAATGATGAATTGCGCTGCGAATCTTTGAATGGCCCTTTTGTCTTTTTCGGTAGATTCTTGGGGGTACGTTCCATTTTCTATGAAGTTCCAGACATCCCGATACCACGGTGCTTCATTCTCTTCTGCTTCAATTACAGCGATCATGTTGAACAAAGGCTCGTACCTTTGCCCAATCACCAAAGGCATCATCCTGACTCCCACAGGAAATTTGATCATGGAGGCTAAGGTAGCCAACGAATCAGCTAGCTGGTTCTCTTCCCTAGGCAAGTAGAAGAACGTTATGCTCTCAAAGTGCTTCTTAAGTTCATCGAGATGGTCATGGTATGGCTTCAACCTCTCTTCCTTCACCTTCCATTCTCCTCTGGCTTGTGACACGATGAGATTCGAATCTCCGAAGACATCTAGCTTTTGAATTCTCAATTCTATGGCCGCTTCCATCCCCAGAATGCACGCTTCATATTCAGCAGTGTTATTGGTGGAGTTATAATTGAGCTTGACTGCCAGCGGGGTGTGGTCCCCGTTTGGTGATACTAGGATTATTCCTACCCCGTAGCCTTTCATATTGGCTGCCCCCATCAAAGTACAACTTCCATTGTTCTTCCTTGATTTCCATGATATTTTCGTCCGGGAGTGGGAAGTCTCCACTTTCTTCGTAGTCAATGGCGTGTTCCGCAAGATGCTCGGCCACGGTTCTCCCTTTTACCGATTTGCTTGTAACATACTTGATATCGAATTCAGATAGTAGGAGTAACCAACGGGATATACGAACGGTCAGGGCAGGTTTTTCGAGGAGGTATTTTAGAGGATCCATGCGGGATATGAACACAACCGGGAAGGCTAGCATGTAGTGCCTCAGTCGGCGGGTGCACCAAACCAAGGCCCAACACGTTTTTTCGAGGGCAGAGTAGTTGAGCTCATACCCAGTCATCCTCTTGCTGAGGTAGTATATGGCTTTTTCGGAGTGGCTTTCTTCTCCTTCTTGGGCTAGCATGAAGCCCATGGCATTTTCGGAGACAGATAGGTAAAGGAATAAGGGCTTATGAGGCGTTGGTGGTGAAAGGACAGGCGGATTTTGAAGGTAGGCTTTTATTTTGTCGAAAGCGGCTTGGCATTGGTCATCCCATTGGAACTTCTCCCCTTTTCTCAACAATCGGAACAGAGGATCGCATGTAGTTGTGAGCTTGGAAATGAAGCAGCTGATGAATTGGATTCTTCCGAGGAACCCCCTTACCTATTTTTCATTCCGTGGTGGTGTCATTTCTAGGATTGCCTTGATCTTGGAAGGATCCACCTCTATCCCCCTTTGTGTGATGAGGAAGCCCAAGAGTTTATCGGAGGTCACGCCGAAAGTGCATTTCTTTGGATTCAACCTCATCTTGTACTTACGCAACCTTTCAAAAAACTTTCCCAGTGCCACTAGGTGCCCTTCTCTATCCTTGTACTTCACAATCATGTCGTCTACGTACACCTCTACTTCCTTGTGAATCATGTCATGCAACAGAGTGGTGGCAGCTCTCTGGTAGGTTGCCCCAGCATTCTTAAGCCCGAAAGGCATCACTCTATAACAGTAGGTCCCCCAGGGGGTGGTGAATGTCGTCTTTTCCCAATCTTCTGGCGCCATAAGAATCTGATTATACCCTGAGAAACCATCCATGAATGATAGTAGCTCATGTCCTGCGGTGTTATCTACCCAAACGTCAATGTGGGGAAGCGGGAAGTCATCCTTGGGACTGGCCTTGTTTAGATCACGGAAGTCGACGCACACACGAACTTTTCCATCCTATTTCGGGACTGGCACGATATTGGCAACCCATTCCGGATATTCGGTGACAATGATGAATCCTGCCTTGAATTGCTTCTCTACTTCTTCCTTTACCCTGAGTGCCCACTCCGGCCTCATGCGCCTCAGTTTCTGCTTGATAGGTTTAGAATTAGGGAGGAGGGGAATATGATGTTGGATAATGTCGGGATCAACCCCAGGCATGTCCTCGTAAGATCAAGCAAAAACATCTTTGAATTCTTTTAGCAAGAGGGTTAATTTTTCTTTTTCTTCTTTATTAAGAGCTGAGCCAATTTGCACAATTTGGGGATTATCTGTTTCACCTAGGTTAACCGATAAAGTATCTTTGATTATTTCATAAGCAGGTGGTTTTTCAATTAGTTGCTTAAGTTCAATTGGGAGATCCTCGGAGGGATCTGTGCATTCACAAGTATTAGACACAGAGGAGTAAGCAGAATCGTCTTTCATTTCATTCATGATAGGTGAAGTGACTACATTGGACAGTGATGGGCTTACAGCAGCCGACTCTGGTACAGACTCGATAATCGGTAGTACAGACTCCGGGGGAATAGGGGATAGGGAGATATAGACAGATGACTCTACAGCCTGGTTGCTCAGACCCTCCTCAGTTGGCTTGATCTGATCATCTTGGCTCTTGGCCCTCTTTTCTTCCTTCTTCTCAACGGATTCCTCCCACATCTTCTCGATGGCTTTGGTGTCTAGGTATTTTAACCAGTCTTCCTCTGGGCTTTTCTCAATTTCTTCGGGATAGAACGGGTCTTGATATGGAGGCCTCTCGCAGTCAGCGAAGATTTCAAGTCCAGGGTGCCTTTTCCCAGTGGTTTGATGGATCCAGGGTTCAGGGAACCCAAAGTAAGGGAAGTTATCCCCTTCTTTGATGAATTGTCCATTCAAGGTCTTGCGGTATGGTGGGAGACCCCTTACCCTTTTCTTCCACGGCCTCTGTAGCTCGATGTCTTCTTCAGTGGGCTTGTATCCCAGCCCGAAAGTACCTTGCTGTCCTTTGATCTGAGGAAACTCTCGAATCCCCTGCTGGCGTCGACCCAATCCCATTCCAGGGAAGTAGTTCATTTTGTGGACGATGTTGACAACCGCAGAGTGGATCTCAGGGAACCTGTCTTCATCATTGATCATGTGGACTTCTTCCATGAAGAATCCTCCAATTTCTCCTTCTTCTAACTCAGGTATTTGGATTTCAAAGACGGGAGCGTAGTTCGGGAAAGCTTCATTACCCCAACTATTACCGAGGATGATTTTCACTTCCTTCTCGTGGATGTACTTGATCATTTGATGCACAGTGGACGATACGGCTTTGTTGACATGCAACCAAGGCCTTTCGATCAGCAAGTTGAAAGAGGCAGGTATGTCCATGACCTAAAAAATTTCGGTGCTCACCAAGGATCCTACCCGGATTTGGAGAGAAACGGTTCCCATCACATTTCTCCTGGTGTTGTCATAGGCCCTCACGGATTGCACAGATGGCGTGATGTCAAGGACATTGACCCCCAAGGCGGTGGTAGTCCTCAGGGCACAGACATTTAAGGCCGAGCCTGTGTCGACTAGACAAAACGGCACCTGTTGTCCCTTACATCCCACGGTGATATATAATGCCTTGTTATGTGCGGATCCCTCTGGTGGCAGGTCCTCATCGGAAAATGTAATGATTGGGTCGGGGGTAAGCGCACCCAAGAAAGCTACCATGTCCTCCGGCGCGGCGTCGATGGGGACTTCAATCCCAGCCAAGGCATTCAACACGGCTTGCCTGTGCTTATAGGATGTTACCATGATGTCCCACATCGTGAGATGTGCTTGGGTTTTCTTTAACTGCTTGATCAGCTCATTATCTTCTTCGATGACCTCATCCATCTTACCCTTCCCCTTGTCTTTAACTGGACCTTTCTCGATAGTTTCAGTAGTAGGCTACAGAGGCTGGTAGTGACGGCCTGACCTGGTCAGGTGATCAATTTCAGCAGGAGTAGGCCCTTCTACAGTCCCATCCTTTTTGAACCAATCACAATCCGTTCCCACATATGGTTTCTCCGGCTCATCCCAGATAGAAGCGTCACTTTCATCATTGGGATCATACCATTTGAGGTCTACCACCCCCAAATCGTGCTCTTCCAAAAAGAACAAGTCTTGCTCATCGTCTAGCTGTTGCTGCCACTCATCATTCTCCCCTTCAATCAGATGAATTCCCACAGAATCCGGGATGTCAATGCAAGGCAAGGGTTGTCTTAGGGGGGTGGTATAAGTAGCAGGGTTGAAGGGTACGGGGCTGGACTCAATGAGGTTGACATTTTGGTGGTTTGGTAGAGGATTTTGGGTGATATGGGGCTGCTTTGGTGGCGGCTCGATGATGTTCCGGTAAATAAGGTCTTGAATGTCATGGCGAAGGCGCACGCAATCATCAGTGTTGTGGCCTGGGGCTTGGTGGTAGGTACACCGCTTGGACATATCGCAGTTTGGCGGGAGGGGGGTGTTTCAGGGTTGGAGTAGTTGGAGATGGCCTTTTTTGAGGAAGCGGTCTAAAGCTGAGGAGAGAGAGATTTCTAGCTTGGCGAAATTGCGAGGGGACTTTTTCTGGAAGGGGCGATTGGAGGGGTTTGCCTGGCTGGAGGGTTGGTGTGGTCTAAGAGGGTATGCCATGGGTTGGCTGCTAAGGGCATTAACATCTGGGGGATTCCGGGAGTAGTTAGGTCTTCTGGACTGACTCGGGGACTCTTCCTTTTTTATCTTTCCTTCTCTGATGGCGTCTTCAATCCGGGTTCCGACTTCAAACAATTCCTCAAAGGTGGAAATGGACTGGACGAATAATTTCTCATGGTAGAGGTGCTGCAGATTCTGGATGAGCATCCTTACCTGTTCTTTCTCGATTGGCCGGTGGGTCATTTGGGCTACCTTGTTCCTCCATCTGCTCAGAAATGCAGCGAAGGATTTATTGTTGCTTTGCCGGGTTGTTTCCAAATCCCTGATGGTGACATCCAGCTCTTGATTGTAGGAGTAATGATCGATGAAGACTCGAACGATGTCCTCCCAGGCCCGGGTTTTGGAGGCTTCCAAGGTTAGGAACCACGATAATGCAGACTTTGCAAGGGTTTGCGGGAACAACATCGCAATGTGTTCGTGGGTACAACCCATGGATTGGAAGATACTCATACATAGCTTCACATGACTTTTCGGATTCCCAGTTCCGTCAAAACGGTCGATAGCAGGCATCTTGAAATTCTCTGGCAGTTTCAGCTTGACAGGCTCGAAGAAGCCTTCCAGATCTAACATGTAATCATCGATACCCTTGCTTTTCCTGAGCACGCTTTCCAGTTTGTCAACCCTGTCCATCTTTTCTTGGAGCTTTTTCTCGTATGCGAACGGTGGAACCCCCTGAAACCAGTCTTCTTCTCCATTATTCTTAGGTGGGGGTAGTTCAAATTCCGAAGGTGGAAACCCGGGCCGAGGTTGCGGCCGCCGCTGCTTCAGTTCTTCCATGAACTTCAGAACCTGGGCTAGGCTGTCGGACTGCTGGCTTATGGTCGCTCCCAATTCAGTAACCTTGTTTTCCAACTCTTCCCTATTCATGCTGAAGCAAGCTGTCGGACTGATTCTGATTAACCGATTATCCGAACTCCTGACCCACGAAAAGGACCCTGACTGCTGACCTTGGGAATCTATACTAACCTGACAGATTTTGAGAGGACTAGATTAGATCTTTGACAGTGGTGACTTTAGGCAGACAAAGATAGTGATGTGGACCGACTCGAAATAGTGCGTGCAGATTGATGGGGAATGGTGCATCAAATGGGACAAGCATGCGGATGTAAGCCCTAATCTATATGATGCTTCTATTTCTAACAGATAGCAGCTAAACAAATAAGGTCCTAGCCATACAGAGTGTGCTAACCTTACTTTCCAGTATGATCACCAAGGGATAACATGGATTTCCGAGATACTTCGGGAATTTTGGACAGAGTTTCTGGGAGAAACTGGTTAATGTGGTTATATCTGGGATATCTGGACAGAGTTTCCGGGAGAAACTGGTTAATCTGGTTATATCTGGGATATCTGGACAGAGTTTCTGGGAGAAACGGGTTAATGTGGTTATATCTGGGATATCTGGACAGAGTTTCTGGGAGAAACGGGTTAATGTGGTTATATCTGGGATATCTGGACAGAGTTTCTGGGAGAAACGGGTTAATGTGGTGATAGTGATCATACCGTCTAGCAGGTTTTCATACTCCTATGTCTTAGGACCAATAAACAAGGTTTGCAGTGTATATCTTTGTGAGCATGGGGCAGACATCCTTGTCATGGTACCTAGGCAGGTCAACTCAATGTAATTACATGTGAGTGATTGCCTTTGGAATCATAATAAAGAGGTTCTGTTCTATGCCACATAAACGTCTACACCGCTCAGGTAATCCCATCATGGCATACAGCAGTTATTTTACATTGTCCTATCTGAAAAGATAAATGAACAGTCCTACGAAAGGTTCTACAGGAATCTATATGCAAAGGCTGGGTTTAGTCAAAGAGGGTCCATTGACGAGAGTTCCAATATACCGTCAGGGAGACAGTACGGAGGTTTTTACTATTTTTGATATACCTTGGAAGGTACAGTATCAACGGTGACTTGTGCCCTGGCACAGCAAGACCTGAACAATGTCAGCGCCGCGTTTCAGACACAGTCGGAGGGAGGGAATGCAAGAGTGCAATGCGGTGAACCAAACACAGTAAAAAGATGATTTTAAGGATGCTTCTTATGAGTCAAACCTCTGTATTATTTTGCTTTAAAATAAAAATCCCCAGCAGAGTCGCCAGATTGTGGACACCGGGCTTCCACCGCTTCGTTAGGTTTTGAAATTCGTTTGATTTTGAATCAAGGAAAGAGAAAAGGTCTGTTGAAAACAGATACAGAGTCGCCACTTGGTCTTTAGGGAACCAAGAAACCCAAATTTGACTCACCCAAATGGATAAAGGGCACCGGTCCTTCATAACCAAAGAACTTGGCTCGGGGTTTTGGTACGAGAGAGGAAGGAGCCTTTGTCGCGACTAAAACACCCTCAACTCGCCCCGTCTCTCGACGGGCCTCAATTAGCATCCAAATAATCATCTTATACTATGTATGGTTCGGCAATTTTCGGCAATTAATACTATGATAGTATATTACATTACATAAGAAACTTGAAAATGGAAGATCTAAAGATAAAATATCATTCATAAGATCTAAGTCAAATATCATACAATATAAAGTGAAAGATCACACAAATAAACCTAGGAAAAAATCGTCTATTCATATATCAAATAATCAAGACTTCCTAATCTAGAGGGGGACATGAATTGTTCTTGAAACAAATAAACAAAGAAATCAAAATATGCTTAGCAAGCTAGTATGATGCATGTTAATCTTTGAGAAAAGAAGATCCCTCAATCCCCGGGACGGATGAGAAAGGATGATTAGATCAAGGGGAAGCATGAACGTGTGATCGTGATCATTCCTTATAATCTTCTTAGATTAAGAGTTACAAAAACCCCAAATCTTGCATGAATGCAATGTATGTATCTAAAATGAGCAAAGGTTGTAGTGTGTTTTGGGTACATGGATTTCTAAAATGACTTAGAAGTCTAAAATGTGTATGAATGAATGAATGAAATCATCATGGGATATGTACAAATGTAGTATGAAGTACTTCCTAGGATATGAACTAATTTGGAATACATATGAGCATCAAATCAAAGAATGGAAGCTAAAATGTGCTTGCTGTGAATAGTGGACAGAACAGTAACATGATCTTGCAAAAATGGAAAAGAGGGGTTAGGAATGCTTTGAATGCATGAATTTTTATGGAGATGTTCCTTATTGTGTCTAGAATACAACCTAAAATGCCAATCTTTAATAACTATCACAGATTGAGAGAAATCATATAAACAACAGAGGTCACTCAGAAACAGAGTCCGTACTGTCGACTGAAATGTTGAAAAATTTTAGAAAATGAAAACGAATAATCTAGGGGCCCATTTTATACAGAAAGTTCCCTAAGACATTGAAGTTTAAGGGAAAAATAATTCGAGACCACTCCTTTTGGAAAATATTTCTGAAAAAGAAGTTGGAATTTAGCCAAGCTGCTGTGACAGCAGAGGCAGAATGTTTGGAAGGAATGTTTGGGTCCAAATGGACCATTTTCAAGTACTTCCAAGTCAAACCAAAAATCATGGGTGTTCTTCAATGAGTTAGGAAGACTTTCCAAGTGGCCTTGCATCTATATGTTGAGTATTGACTTCTAGAGAAATCTTTGAACTCAGCTCACTCACTGTTTTAACTCACTGTTTTGAAGATTTTTGGGAAAATAAGATTTTCTTTCTTGAAATCAAAATGAGAGGGATTGAGGGGGGTTTTGAAATAGAGGTTTTGAAAGTGCATTTTTAATACTCAATAAAGATTATAACCACTCAAAATGTCAACATTCAACTCATCATCAAGAACCTCCAAGATTGTTGGAGAAACTTATTTTTATTTGAGCATAACTTCAATACACTTCAAGGATACCTTGGAGGTATTGAAGTTATGATCATCATCTATCAAACATGTTTTTGAGGTCAAGAGCTACTATCCATAAGGATTCACTCACCCCAAACTTCATGTAATCACTTAGATGATGATGAACTAGTAAGTAAATAAAGAAAAATAAAAAAGAAATGAGATAAGAAGAGATAAACAATAAATAAACAAGCAAGTAGATGATGATTAATAGATCATATTCATGAAGCATGAGACTTGTAGATTGGTGTTTCACTCATATGTAATGACACTAGACATGGAAGAAGCTTCCACTCTCTTGAATGCTCACTAAAATGGTGGTTGGGAGTATTGAATGTTGAAATAAATGGGAGTAATGTAGTAAAAACAAAGTTTAGAACTCACTTTTGTTTTGAAAATCCAAGAAGAAAGCTTCTTTTCTCTCTATTCTAACCTTATCTCTACAACTTTCTCTCCCAAACTTTCTCTAAACTTCTCTTTGACTCCCCCAAAATGAAGTGTAATGGGGTGTTTATATAGGCCAACTTGGGGTGGTTTTGGGATTTAGAAAGTATTCCCATTGGCTCCAAATATCTGAAATCATAAAACTATGTTGTTTTGGCTTTTGATTAATCAAAATGGGACCACAAAACTATTTACAAAAATATACTGCTCTGGAGGGGAGTGCCGCGGCGGCACTGGGCCAGTGCCGCGGCGGCACTGCTCCTCCCCCGTCCAGATAATGCTATTTAGGCCCCCTGAAGCTCCGGTATTCGCGAAAAGGCCCTATTTCATCCGAAATTCACAGAAAATGCGTACGAACTCCAAATTGAGGTTGTGATATACCGTTGGAAAGGTAATGGAGTCTACTTTACATAAAAAATAGTTCGGTGATAGGTCACTGTAGACACCCCAATTTTGACCAAACGTCAAATCTAGGGATTGGTTACCTCTCAAAAGACCGATGATGACAATGGCCGGTTACATTCGAAGATTTTCCAGGAAATTCAAAATCTTCAATTGATTCTTCAAAGACAAATTTCAAAATTAAAAACAGAAAATATAAAAAGGAGAAAGAGGAGAGAGAGTTCGGGTATTCGGGAGAAACCCGAACAATGAAGAACGTGTGAGAAACCCAGTCTGGGAACCAGTTTTTAAGAGGATAAAATAAAAAAATCTTGGAAAAGAAGAAAATACAAAAAGAGAGTAGTATATTTAGATATATACCATGCACATGGTTGATACCATGCACATGGGGGATCTTAATGCAAATATATATATATACATGGAATAAAAAAAATTTGGTTTACACCAACATATCTTTTGAAAATTAAAAGTAGGGCAAAATTCAGTTAGCCCCGGCACCCAGAAAACCCGGCGGCACTCACTGAGTGCCTCCTGGCATTCAGCGAATGCCGCCCGGCACTCAGCGAGTGCCGCCGGATGCCGTCGTTTGCCGCTGGCTGTAACAGACTGCTTTTCTCACATGTTCTAGAAGAAATCTTTGCACATGGGTCTCCACCCCGAATTTACCCATTTATCCTTGAATTAATGGTCTATATAAACAAACTTTCATATTCATTTTTGGATATACTTGAATACTTGAATCAACACACACACACATATATTTAAAATTAGAGAGAAATACAAGAATCATATAGAGAGAATTGAGAAGAAAAGAGAAGTTTTCTTGAAGAACTTGAAGAATTTTAAGAAGAACTTGAAGATCTTGGAAGAGCTTTACAAAGAAGTTGAAGAATTCCTTGAGGTTTTAGAGGTAACCTCTCAATCACTTGATAGAATTAGGCCATTCAATCACAAGTTCATAGTTCTAGGAACTTTACACATTTTCAAAACCTCTCTTCTTACCTCATTTCATCACACACCACTTAGAACTTGTGATTGAATCTCATAATATTTCATTGATTTGGATCTAATTGATGCCTTGGGTTTAAAATAAATTCAATTTTGAAGAGTTTGTGTTCTTAGTTTCTCTAAACAAACTTTGATTTCTTATTTCTACCATTTCTTGTAAGGCTCATGAGATTTTACATATCCTAGTGAGCCTCTTTGAGTTTTGATTCCTTAGTTTCCTATGATCTTATGATCCATATGGAGATTAAAATGAAATCATAGTCATAATCTACACATAATTGTTGAGATTCAAGTCTTAATCCATGACTTGAACCTCTTCATTAAGAAATCTTATGGAATCCTTACTATATTCCAATGAGGTTTTAGTAGATTTTTTAACTTCATTTAGTCTCCAATGACCATCAAATGGTAGGAGAAAATGTGTTAGTTCAAGTCTACTCCCATGGCTTAGACTAATCTTTCCCTTAGGTTTTGAGAAGTCTTTCATACTTCATCTAAAACCTACCTATGAGCATGTATGTTTCTAACTCCAATGACCATCAAATGGTAGGAGTGATAAGTTGAATTCAAACTTGGGTCCATAGGTTTGAGTTCTTTATTTGAGGATTTTGTGATGTTCATTTCAATACTTCATCAAGATCCATAAGTGCAATATGCCTCATAGTCTTCAATGACCATCAAATGGTAGAAGAAGTAGTTTGGTTTGAGCCCCAACTTCATGTTCTAATAGTTGAGGCCAATCAATAAACTTGAACTAGCAAAATGAAACAGTGGGTTCATAAACTGTTTTTGATCAAGGATTTTTAGTTTGAAATCCGACCGTTGGAATCGAATGAAACCAACGGGAAAATGTTCATAACTCATTGTTTTACCATTGTGATTTTTGTTTTAGCAAGATCTTGTGATTAGAAGGGTTTGATCACGGTTTTTGTGAGCTAATTACAATCTGTCCAGAGTTCTAGAATACTTTCAGAATAATAAGTCTGTTTTGAAATTAATAAATCAGAACCCTAATAAAGTTTTTGGGATCTCAAATAATTTTTTATAAGTACCTTAATGTGTTAGGAAGGTACCCTAAAAAGATCTAAGTGTTTCTCATTTTGTTACTATTTTTAGAAAATCATACAAGATCTCTGGACAGAGAGTTGCAGAATCCTGAGTGAGGTCTAGTATTTTCAGTATTCCCGGAGATCTAACCGTTGCAACCTCGATTTTCTTTTTGGGTTAGAAACTAGACTCACAGAGGCATAACATATCCAAAAATCAGTAAGATCCAACCGTTGAAAGTATTTTATTTCCATTTTTGAACGTCGGGTCTGCTCTCTGTAAATCACAAAAAAAACTGCTACTGTTGTTGTCTAATCTTATTTATTTCAACTCAAATGGTCTCTTAATGTCTTGGGACTCAAACCATGTTTTGAATAATGATAATTTAGATTAAACCCAGAGGCTTAGGGATCCAAATTAGTGAATAAATTCATGTCTCATCCTTGTTCATAATCATTCATTCATTCATGTACATTGATGCTTATAGTTAGAACTAGTTCTTGGATGAAGTTGGACTTGGTTGAATTTAATTGAACATGACCTATGATTAATTCCCTTTTGATATTATATCTTGTCTAAGGCATGTGTACTAACCTTTGTTTTGTAGCGCTTTTAGGTACAATTTCTCAACCCTTCTCTAGTTTAATCTATTTTATTGATTTTTTCGACCCCATGTGCAACACCTTAGCTTAGGTTTTGCCTTATGTGTATATATGTGTTAGAAACCTTTCTTAGGTTTATTTTTGCATGTATGCATTGCACGTTTAATATTCGCGGCCGGATCCCGGGTATGTTTTCTATTTCTCTATTGCATATCATGTCGCTTGCTACTTGACTTATATGGCTTATGAATGATATTTTGTCATTAGAAATTTTACACCATTTCCAACATGCTTGTGTGATGTATATGTATATATGTATTAATTGAGGGCATGCTTAGATTAATAATTTGATTAAAAAGGATGTTGAGTAGAGGCCTATCGTGAGATAGGATGAAAGGGGGTGTTTTAGTCCGCCGGGCTCCTTCCCCTTTCATTCCATAATCCCCGGACCCAGTTTATCTTTGGTTTCGCAAAAGATCAGTTTGCTTTAAAATGGTTTCTTAATTTTCCTTTTAAAAATTAAGTGGCGACTCTTTGAATTTGAAAAAAAAAATGTTTTAGAAATTGATTTTAAAAAACTGTGGGTAAAAGAAAGAAAAACCCTGCGATATCCACAGTCACTTTGAAAAGTTTTGCGGTATTTGCGATAAAAGCCTATTTGATCGTCTTTTCGCCTTTGGAAATTCATAATAAATTCGTTTTAAATCCAGAAATTATGTGCGATATACCGTTGAAAAGCTATTGACCTCTAGTATCCATGAAAATTATTTGAAAATTGTTTCGGTGCCCTGGTTCTAAAGTCAAATTTTGGTCAAACTGGTCAAACTTGGGATTTCCCGGGAAGTTCTGGAAACCTCCGGGAGTTCTCGGGAGCTGATGTTTTCGCTCGATTTTCTTTTGGAACTTGTTTTAACACTTTTTTTCATGCTTTAAAATGATTCTGGTGAATTCGGACAATTTCGGTCAAACTTGGTCAAACCTGGTCAAACCTTGGTCAAACCTAGTCAAACCTTGGTCAAACCGGTCAACGAGGACTTTCCGGGAGCTTCCGGGACTTCCGGGGGTCTCTGGGAGCTGACAATTTCACCCGATTTCTCTCAAAAACTCACTTTATTGCTTTTCTTATGACATAGCATGTTTTCAGAACTTTGGGACCAAATCTGGGAGTTTTTGGGCATTTTGGTCATTTTGAGCATTCTGAGAGATAGAACTGACTTCCGAGAATCCTTTTGAGTCTTTTTTACGATCATTGTGAATCACCAAGCTATGGGTCTCCTAAATCTGATAGCCGACAAAATGGGGTGTCTACACCGATCTAGAATTAAAGGAGCTTCCAAAAGAGCTCAAATACGCTTTTTTGGGGACTGAAAAGACTTATCCTGTTATAATCTCAGCCACGTTAAATTCTGAACAAGAGGATAAGTTAATTCAAATACTCAAACAGCACAAGGGAGCATTGGGATGGACTATTACCGACCTAAAAGGCATCAGCCCATCTATTTGTACCCATAAGATATATCTGGAGGAAGACGCCAAGCCTTCACGACAAATGCAGAGGCATCTGAATCCCAATATGCAAGAAGTTGTGAAAAAGGAAGTCCTAAAACTTCTTGACATTGGGATTATATATCCTATCTCTGACAGCTCTTGGGTTAGTCCAACCCAGGTGGTGCCCAAAAAGGCTGGTATAACAGTTATCCTAAACAAAGACGGCGAGTTAGTACCAACACGCATCCCCACTGGATGGCGGATGTGTATTGATTACCGAAAGTTAAATACTGTGACCCGAAAAGACCACTTTCCATTGCCATTCATAGATCAAATGCTAGAAAGAGTGGCGGGTCATAAATTTTATTGCTTCTTGGACGGATATAGTGGCTATAACCAAATTGAAATAGCTCCTGAAGACCAGGAGAAGACGACATTCACTTGTCCATTCGGTACATTCGCCTACCGTCGTATGCCCTTCGGTTTATGCAATGCACCTGCCACCTTTCAACGGTGCATGTTAAGCATATTCAGTGATATGGACACACAGACACTCGAGGTCTTTATGGACGACTTCTCAATGTTTGGCCATAGTTTTGATAACTGCCTAGAAAACCTTGAAAATGTGTTAGCGAGATGCGAGGATAAACACTTAGTACTAAACTAGGAAAAGTGTCACTTCATGGTGACCAAGGGAATTGTCCTCAACCACATTATTTCTGATAAGGGTATCCAAGTCGATAAAGCAAAAATCGATATAATTTCAAATCTACCTGTCCCTCGTACAGTCCGAGACATCCGATCTTTTCTAGGATATGCTGGATTCTATCGTCGCATTATCAAAAATTTTAGTGCAATCTCCCGACCACTGTGTCAACTGTTGGCTAAAGACATGCCATTCAAATGGTCGGAAAACTGTCAAACATCTTTTGATGCACTAAAAGAACACCTTACCTCCGCACCGATAATACAGGCACCCGATTGGAGTTTGTCGTTTGAGTTAATGTGCGATGCTAGTGACTATGCCATTGGTGCAGTCCTAGGACAGAAGAAGGATAACAGGCCTTATGTAATCTACTATTCCAGCCGAACACTTACCGAAACTCAAATGAATTATATGACTACCGAGAAAGAGCTACTGGCAATAGTCTTCACTCTAGACAAATTTAGGTCTTATCTAATAGGGTCCCCAATAGTCTGTTTTATAGACCACTCGGCCCTCAAGTACCTGCTATCTAAAAAGGACGCGAAACAGAGGCTTATCCGCTGGATACTCCTACTCCAGGAATTTGATATCACTATCAAGGATAAAAAAGGAGTAGAAAATGTGGTCGCCGATCATTTATCTCGGTTGACATTTACTGACAACACTGAGCCCGTACTAATAAAAGATTACTTCCCAGACAAGCAACTGATGGCTGTCTCCAGTTTGCCTTGGTACCCAGATATAATAAATTACCTTGTTACAGGAGAGACTCCAAGTCATTGGTCAAATCAGGACAAGAAAAGGTTTCTTTCGTTCGCACGCCATTTCTTTTTCGATGACCCTTACTTATTTAAGTATTGTGCTGATCAGGTCATCAGGCGTTGCGTCCCGAATGAGGACATAACTGTAATTTTGGCCTCCTGTCATTCTGAAGCCTGCGGTGGCCATTTTGCCTCCCAAAAGACTGCACACAAAGTATTGCACAACGGCTTCTATTGGCCCACCATGTTCAAAGATGCCTATGCTTTTTGTAAATCGTGCCAACGATGTCAAAAGCTTGGTACAATTTTGAAAAGGAATTCGATGCCCTTAACTCCCATCATGACAATTGAAATATTCGATTGTCGGGGCATAGACTTTATGGGCTCATTTCCTAAATCTAATAACTGTGAATATATACTCCTTGCTGTGGTATATATATATATATCAAAATGGGTAGAAGCGAAACTGACGAGACGCAGTGACCATAAAACAGTAATGTCCTTCCTTAAGGAAAACATCCTATCACGTTTCAGAACCCCAAAAGCCCTAATAAGTGACCAAGGTAAACACTTTTGCAATAGGCCTTTGGAATCACTACTCAAGAAATACGGGGTGAATCCCAAGATCGCTCTAGCCTACCACCCACAAACGAATGGGCAGGCAGAGTTGGCTAACCATGAAATCAAGCATATATTAGAAAAGACGGTTAGTTTCAACAAAAAGACTGGGCTTATAAACTGGCTGATGCTCTTTGGGCATACCGTACTGCCTATAAGATACACCTGGGAATGTCCCCATATAGGTTAGTGTATAGCAAGGCATGTCACCTTCCGGTCGAAATCGAGTACAAAGCATATTGGGCAACACGCCCATTAAACTTCGACATTAAAGAGGGAGGTAATCTCCAAAAACTCCAGTTGGCGGAACTGGAAGAAATCCGTCGAGATGCATATGACAATGCTAAACTTCATAAGGAAAGGTTGAAGGCTCGCCACGATAGAACGATTTTTCAAAAATCTTTCGAGCCTGGACAGAAAGTTTTACTATACGATTCGCGCCTTCATCTCTTCCCAGGTAAACTCCGATCTCGGTGGATAGGACCCTTCATAATCAAATCTGTTTTTCCACATGGGGCCGTCGAGTTATTCAATCCTAAGAATGACGAGAGTTTCAAGGTCAATGGCCAAAGGGTAAAACTGTTCTTAGAGGATTTCCAACCAGAGGTCGAGCACATCCAACTGGATGAGCCCGACTATGCCTCAACCTAGAACACTCAAGTACGTTTTTACAATGTTGTTGTACTTTTTCTTTTACTACTTCTCGTTTTGTTTTATTCTTTTGCTTATCTATTTCTTTTTTAGTGTGACCTTGATCTGTCCAACATGAGAGATGACAATGTTCACTCAATTGGGTCATGGGTTGATTCAGAATATCATAATCCACCGTGGACTGCTGATGAAATAGCGTTCTACTTATCTCCATACCAAGGGCCAGGGGCAGAAGACGTCATTGACTTAACCCACGAATACATCCCATACAACCCATACAACCCTGCTCTCCTCCAGATCAATCCTTTTGAGCACATGGAACTCCCTGCAGAGGAGGAAGAACCAGAGGGATATACTATTTGGGAAGTCAATGACGCTCTGATGGAACAGCGGGAAAATGACTCAATGTGGGAACCATGGGAAGAAGAGGACTTACAGGATGTGGTGCCAGAACGCCATAATACTGTATTCACATATGTTGACGATTTCCTTGTCATCCAAGTGGTTCCTTACATTTATGTGCACTTGAGTTATTTGTTGTTCCGGCTTCACTGCCCGCTACCTGCTAGTGCACATGGGTTCATCATGCTAATAGTGAGGTTCATTCTGGGTCACATTCCTTTATCTTTCTTTTCATGTTGCTTTGTTTAATTCTTCCTGTTTGTTCTTTCTTTTGTTCTATTTAATTTATTTCGTCGTTTTCCTTTTTGTTTTCTTTTGTCAGGAATGTCACTATGAATCATTTGTTACTGCCATTGTTCCTTCCACATCAGCTGTTCCACGGGATTGGACCATATATAAAGCCCCCGGGTACTCCGTCGCAAGAGGAGAGTCTGTTGCGAACTCACACACCATTATCGTTTTCTCCATCCGGATCACCTCTTGCACGTGCAATCAATTCTTTGGATAGTTCAGACTTGCTCAATGATGCCTTGGATGCCTTTCGGCTATTCTGGAAAAGGGAATCAGCAAATTTGGACCCCCCATTCGAAGCTTTGGCAGAGACAGGTATTGTGGAAGACGATATCTTCATGCTTGATGAGTAGTGCTACACTTCAATTGTATTACGTCATTTCATCTTTCTTTCATCAATTGAAGTGTAATCCTAGACAAAGTTTTATTACTTTAAGTTTCTTTTAGTTATTCTTTCTCAATAAGGTTTTAAATACCATTTTGGGGGACATAATGTTGCAAATGGATGCTAATATATTGTTCTATCTATAAAATATTTGCAATTCTCTATATTGATGATGACTTTTTAGCTTACATGTCCTGGCACTGAACTGTCTTTATCACTTTCATGTTTGTCCAAACAAATGTGGGTTAGTTGGGGGTGTATAATTCTTTAATTCATTAGTATTGAAAAATTTTCAGGTTCGATCGATCAAACTCAGCTCGATCGATCGACAATATCAGAACCTCAAGCGCTTTAACAGGCCTCCATTGATTGAAAGTTCGATCGATCGAACTTTCTCGATCGATCGAGACCTGTATTTAAATGAAGCGTCGTCAATACACTTTCTCAGTTTCTCACTCTCTCTCTCTTAAGTTCGAGCGATCGGAGACAGAGGATAAGCTCACGGTTTTAGGACCCCAAGGCACAACCACATCGCCTGAAGAGAACCGGAACCCTCAGTGCATCATCTTCAACCTCCTCATCCCCTTTGTCGAGCATATCTTGAGGTGAGGTCTCGGTTTCATCCCCCGTGATTTTCTTTTACCTAAGATGGTATTTGGGGTGTCCCCTCGTGGTATTATTCTCCTTTTGTTGTTCTTTTTCTTAAATTTTTTGTGTTTGCGGGCTTTCCCGTTATCGTTATTTGTTGCTGCCACTTCGCTGTGTTCTATCGATCAAACTGGTCTCGAGCAGTTGAACCCAGCCCTTTTCTCGATCGATCGAACATGGCTCAAGCAATCGAATCGGCGATTTTATCAATCGATCGAACATGGCTCGAGCGATCGAATCGGCGATTTTCTCAATTGATCGAACATCCTTCAATCAATCGAAGTGCAGCAGTTTCTTTTTCTTTCTTTGGTTTTCCTATTTTTAATGATTTCTCGATTTGTTTCTTTTGTTTCAGGCTTTACAATGAACCCTATCATAGGGTATAACAGGTTCAAGCCTCTTGACCTAACCATACCCGACCCTATACCCGATCACGGGTTTAGAAATGAAGAAGACCGGGTATGGTTCACTAGATACTTCCAGTCGCGAAAGGTTATGTTCGAGCGACCCCTCGAGACAACATGGCTTTCCACTCCTTGGTATCTTACACGGATACGCGCCATGCCACAGTGGTACACGCTCCTCTCCCAGCCAAAGCACATTAATCTATCCTGGATTTGGGAGGCATGTGCGATGATGATCAGGGACCCGACTGCTCCATTCACATTACGACCATTTTTCTGAGGTCGGGAGATCATTTTTAGTTCGGCCATTGTCTCTGCTTCTTTAGGGGTACCCGAGGTACCTGACTGTGTTTGTCCACACCGTGCTGGCACATCGCTGTTCTCACCGACTATTATTTTCAGAGAGATCACTGGGGGTGCTCTTCCTGGTTGGGATGGCGAGGCCCTTATTCCTGACTTCTACCTCACAGATAATTATCATATGCTGCACCTCGCCCTCAGCAATTGCCTCTTAGTAACATCTTATCGGGAGAAGATTGCAGCATGGTACGCACGTGTGTTATATGCGATCGGGACATGGCAGATGGTCTGTTTGCCTCGCCCTTACATTGATTTCATGAGGCACCCTACACAATACGTTCAGGCCAAGAAGCACTTGAAGGGTGCTTGGGCCATTCACCGGGTTATTGAGTAGGCAGGTCTCCTTCCGTTGGCAGGTGATACGACTGGCCAGTCTCGCAGTCGTTTTGGCAAGACAGCTTCTCACCGGTCTCATGCGCAAAAGAGAAAGAGGCCAGGCAAAGGCAAGGCTAAGGTTGGTGAGAAGAGGATAAGAGGAGGAGGCACTGATACGGAGGGTGCTGCTTCTGGGACGCCTACAGAGGATGAGGAGCATGAGTATGAGGAGGAGATGGACCCTATTGAGGAGGTTGCGAGATTTGAGCTGAGACATAGATCTCAGGCTCGTACCCAGGGAGAGTCTTCTTCTGCGCCTCTCCCGACTATTCATGAGTTACTATTGGAGGAGAGAGAGGCCCAGATTAGACTTGAGGGCAAGGTAGATCAGATGACGACTCTGCTGGAGGCATGTCACGCCCCGGATCCACACATGTGAACCCAAGACACGTGGCACGCCACCAAGGCCTTCAAACAACAATTTACAAATGAAAAGGAGGGAAAACAAGCACGTTTACACCATTATGTTAGACAAATTAAGCCCAAGGGCAAAATGGTAATTAATAAGGTATAGAAAATTTTATACCAAAAGATAGGCTTTTGAGTCCCGGTTCCAACGCAAAAAATGGTGCGCAAATCCGAGTTTTCTAGAGAGAGTTATGTCCGTTTCCGTAAAAGTCAACAGTGCAGCAAAATGACCTGCGGATCGATCCGCCCCAAAACCGGATCGATCCGGTTTTTGCAGAACCTCACTTTTGGCCCTCCAGAAGTTCCGGATCGATCCGCTCAAGACCCGGATCGATCCGGATTCTACAGCACTCAATTTGACAGCAAAAATTTATGTTCTGCAGATTCCAAACCTTCCCAAAACATATTCAAACTTCTTGAAACTTTGTAAAATCATTTCAAAACCAATCTCAAATCATTCCAAACCATTTCCAAGATATGTTAACATGGTTTTAAAACATTAAACAAGATCCACCAATACTACAATACTCAAACACCTCCAATTCTCACAAAAACAAACAAAACATATGAGTTTTGATCCAAACTCACAACTAACATATCCAAATCACAAAAACAAGAGTTTGAAAGTTACCAACATGATTTAAAACCATGAACAAGATGTACAATGCATTCTCTCCCAATTCTCTCCCAAGTACTCCCCTAAATCTCTTTCATATACTCCCAAATTTCTCATGATCAACCAAAACAAGTTTTCTTAAAACAACTTCCACTCAAACATATTCCAAACTACATTATCAAAGCATGGAAGATACCAACAACATTCTAAACTTCAATTACCATATTTACACAAGTCTTGGAGCGATTAAACCAAAACTAACATATCTCTCCAAGTTTTAACATAAACTCAAGTTAACTATTACAAATCACAAGTTTTGCACCAAAACTATAAGTTTAGCTCAAAAAAAACTATATACATGAAACTACAACATTTACAAGCTTCCTCGACTCCATGAACCCCAAGCTCATCTCCCCGGATTCTCGCCGTCGTGCTCACCTACAATGGTTATTCAATAACCACTACAATATATAAGCTATATGCTTAGTGAGAGATATTAATCAAGCACACGGATGACATATCAATGCTTATATTCAACTCAACAAATATAATGATCTCCGGATAAGCAAGTATTTCTTCCACCACTACCCGCAAGTCCGCGACTCCCCCAATAGTCCACGACACAAGCCAATGACCCACGCCACACACGTGCGGTCTAATACCGTTGTCGGCAACAAGTGGTCGTCACCACAGAACAATCTCATGGCGGATTCATACAAGCTTTCCTTTGACCCACATAGACAACTAAACATGCTCACATAAACATATCACCATGCTTTTCACAAAATCATAGCTACACATGAGTGATTAAGCTAAATAGACAAGTTATTAACACCCAAACAACATAAACATGAATCTCATCCCAAAACAAGATTGAAATCACTCACCTCTTTGCAATTCGTTCCTAGTTGTGAAATTAAAGCTCAAATCTACTCCGGTTTCAAATCCTACATGAATTCGGCAAACTACAAATTACCGCTCCGAATTGGGTCACGAGAAATACGATGATTATACTCAATAAAATCAGTACCAAAATGTAGAACTTACCTCTACGAGTCTAAATCCGGTCTCGGAATTGAAATTGGGTGTCGAACGGCGCATCGATTGACGTCGAGAAGCTCCGGCAAACCCCCATCTCCTTTCTCTCTCTCACCGACTCAAAAATGAAGAAGAAGAGATATGATCTCTCCACCTCTATAACTCATGTATATGGTTTCCAATTTTATTATGAAACCCACTCAACTTTTGATTATTTCATTTATACCCCTGACTAGTTTTATAACTAACTATTTAATCCTCGAAACTTAAGTGGGTATTTGTCTATGTCTCGCGTGGGTCCCGTAAGTGGTCCCACATAATTTTATGAAGTTGCTAATTAGCCTACTAATTATATAACGTGTTCATTTTGTCCTCACCAAGGTATCTCAAATAACCACATAAATGGTCTCTAACAATAAACAATAAATTATAAACAACATATAAATATTTCACATATGCCTTAATAAACATTTAAGCACATAAGGGTGATTCCACAACTTTGTCCCATCATAATGGAACTTTATCAACTCATGTCCCAATTTGGAACTGCCACGTTGGCCAACATTGGGTTCCCAATTTGGACACTCAAAATCAACTAGTGAGTTAAAACTCACTTAAACATGTGTTAATAAACACCAATTAATTATGCTAATGCATGCCTAAATCATGATTAACAATTAATCACGGGAGCGGGTGTTACATCTCTCCCCTCCATAAAAGAAGTTTATCCCCAAACTTAAAGTACCTCAAGATTCGAATAGGAATGGGTACTTCTCACGCATCTCATCTTCCCGTTCCCACGTAGCCTCTTCAACGGAGTGATTATGCCACAAAACCATAACCAATGGAATAGACTTGGTTCTCAGAACTTGAACTTTCGCATCGAGAATTCTCACTGGATGTTCTATGTAAGTCAAGTCTTCTCTAATTTCTAACGCTTCTGGCGTAATGATATGTCATGAATCTGACACATAACGTCGCAACATTGATACGTGGAATACATTATGTACATTCTCCATTTCTTGTGGTAGCTCTAACCGGTATGCTACTGGTCCAACTTTACCAATGATTTCAAACGGTCCAACGTACCTCAAGTTCAGTTTCCCATGTTTTCCAAACCTCACAATCCCTTTGGTCGGTGACACCTTTAGGAACACATAATCACCAACTTCAAACTCTATTAGTCTCCTTTTCAAATCTGCGTAGCTCTTGTAACGACTTTGAGCTGTTTGCAATCGTTGCTGTATCACCTTAACTTTCTCTGTGGTCTGCTGAACTGTCTCAGGTCCCAATAGTTTCCGTTCTCCTACCTCAGCCCAACAAATCGGCGAACGACATCTACGCTCATATAAAGCCTCAAAAGGTGCCATCCCAATACTGGATTGAAAACTATTATTATAAGTAAATTCAGCCAATGACAAGTGTTGTTCCCAATCACCTTTGAAATCAAGAACACATAATCTAAGCGTATGTTCCAATATCTGAATTACCCATTCTGATTGTCCGTCAGTCTGCGGATGGAAAGCTGTGCTAAAATTCAACTTTGTGCCCATAGCCTCTTGTAAACCCCTCCAAAATCTTGATGTAAATCTACTATCTCTATCAGAGATAATAGACACTGGAACTCCATGAAGCCTTACAATTTCCTGAACATTTAACTCTGCCAACTTCATCAGATCATTCGTCTTAATCGCTAGGAAATGCGCAGACTTGGTTAATCGGTCAACAATTACCCAAATACTATCATTTGATCTTCTGGATTTTGGTAAACCTGCTACAAAATCCATCGTGATGTTCTCCCATTTCCATTCCGGTACTGGTAATGGTTGCAATAATCCCGCTGATCTTTGATGTTCTGCTTTTACCCGTTGACACACCAAACACTTTGCCACGTGTTCGGCTATTTCTCGCTTCATTCCAAACCTCCAATAGTTCTCTTGTAGATCACGATCCATTTTAGTACTTCCCGGGTGAATATAATATTTGGAGTTGTGCGCCTCCTCTAGAATTGTCTCTTTACTTCCATTAACATCGGGTACACAAATTCGATTTCTATATTTCAATACACCATCCACGTAAGTGAAATCCGGTTGCTTACCCTCAGGTATTCCGTCACAAATTTTCCTCAAGTTTGGGTCTTGAAGCTATTTCATTCTAATCTCATCCACAAGTGTTGGTTGTGCTATAATAGCTACCATCAAAGCTCCCTCAGTTCTTAGAATTACTTGAAGTTTCAATTGCTCCATTTCACGAATCAACTTCTCTTGAGAAGTTACAACATAAGCTAAGTTTTCGGTTGACTTTCGGCTCAATGCATCGGCCACCACGTTGGCCTTTCCCGGGTGATATTGAATCGACAAATCGTAATCTTTCATTAACTCCAACCACCGTCTCTGCCTCATATTCAAGTCTCTCTGAGTGAATATATACTTCAAGCTCTTATGATCTGTGTAAATTTCACATCGTTCCCCGTATAGGTAATGTCTCCAAATCTTCAAGGCAAAGATCACCGCTGCCAATTCTAAGTCGTGTGTTGGGTAATTGGTTTCGTGTAGTCTCAGTTGCCGTGAAGCATATGCAATTACTTTGCCATTCTACATTAGAACACATCCTAAACCTCAATATGAAGCATCGCTGAATACAACAAACCCCTCAGTCCCCGACGGAATCGTCAATATCGGTGCTATCATAAGCCTAGTCTTCGATTCCTTGAAACTTTTCTCACATTTGGAACTCCAAACAAAAGGAACATCTTTTCTCATTAGCTGAGTCATAGGCATCGCAATTCTTGAGAAATTCTCTACAAACCTTCGGTAATACCCGGCCAACCCCAAGAAACTTCGAACCTCTGACACATTTTTCGGTGGATTCTAATTGGCTACTGCTTCAATCTTCTATGGATCCACTGAGACACCTGCTTTAGAAATCACATGTCCCAAAAATGCTATCTCCGTAAGCCAAAACTCACATTTCTTCAATTTACCAAATAATTTCTTCTCGCGAAGTCGTTGCAACACCAATCGTAAATGCTTCTCGTGATCTTCAACACTTTTAGAGTAGACCAAAATATCAACTTGATCGAGAAGTTATATATATAATATACTCTTTTGGATATTGTTGTCATTTGAATTGCTTCATAGTACTGTTGCATGCATGTTTCTCATTCTACTATCACTATCATGCATAGAATGGCTGGAGGACTAAGGAGGAACAGGAATTTGATCGAGGGAGCACCTGAGGCTGCCGATCCCACGGGAATATTTAAAGCTTTCATCAGGCGTCTCGAAAGGGTTAGTAATCAGAATGAAAACCGACGAGACCGCCAAACTGGAGACAAATTGCTGGAGAGATTCTGTGCACTAAGGCCCGAGCAGTTTGCGGGTACCGCGAAACCCTGGAAAGTGGAACAGTGGTTAAGACAGATGGACCGCATGTTCAAAGCTGTCCAGTGCAATGAGATGGATAAGAGGAGGTTGGCTACATTTCAATTGACCGATACTGCCGCAGATTGGTGGGATTCGGTTATAGCTACTATCGGGAATGGAGCTGCAATGGGGATGACGTGGACTGCATTCAAAGGAAGATTTCTGGAAAAGTACTTCTCGGCTACGGAGAGGCATAGAAGAGAGAAGGAATTTATGGATCTGACGCAAGAAACCAAGTCGGTGCAAGAGTACACCACACAGTTCGAGTGACTATCTCGGTTCGCTCCACACCTAGTTGATACTGAGGAGAAGAAGATCCGTAAGTACAACCAAGGGCTGACACCGCAGATTCGTCGCCTGACTCTCGGCCACTTAGATAAATCATTTGAAGGACTTGTTGGTTTGGCTACCGATCTGGAAGATGATACTCGAGTGAACCGAAAACAATTTGAATTCCGACCGCCTCAGAGGGGTAATTTTGGGAATAGACCACCAATGAACCGTACCCAAGGGCAGAAGAGGAATTTTGACGGAAGCAAGAGGACTTAAGCTATCACCTATCCGACTCAACCTCGAGTAGGAGAAGGAAGTAATGCTGGGAAATGCTTCAACTGTGGTAACCCTGGTCATTTGGCTCGAGATTGCAAGGCACCAAGGCGTGCTGCTCAACAAGGGATAGTCTGCTTCAACTGTGGTGAACCAGGTCACATCAGCAGGTTCTGCACTGCTCTTAAGCAGGTGACTTATGGTCAACAGGGTCAGACTCGCTTGAATGCTGTTATTCCTGATGCCGCTGGATATGATGGAACTGTGTATGAAGAAGGAGATTATGGAGAAGCTCAACCTGATCAGCAAGCAGTGGAAGGTACATTAACTCTATTTAACTCCCATGTTAAAGTGTTATTTGATACGGGTGCTGCTCTATCATTCATATCTGTTAATACAATTCGGAGATTGGGTATCTTGCCTCATCGTTTAGAGAAAGCTTTGAAGGCTACATCACCATTAGGAGCTACTGTCAGATTAGGACACGTGTGCAAGGATTGTCCCTTATGGTTAGGAGACTGTGAAATCCCGACAATGTTGATCGTCCTATCGATGAAGGAGTTCGACATAATCCTAGGAATGGATTGGCTCTCTCAGAATCAAGTAAAGTTGGATTGTGCGAGGAAGAGAATTACATTCCCCGACAATGAGAATCAGCCCTTTGATTTTTAATGTAACCCTTCGGGAGATATGTTCCTCACGAGATGTTTAGAAAACGTCGAAGTCGTCAGTACAAAAGCAACAGTGTCGTCTATACCTGTAGTCAAGGACTTCGAAGAAGTATTTCAAGACATTTCTGGTTTGCCGCCCGAGAGAAGTATAGAGTTCTGTATTGAGCTTATACCAAGTACTGTACCAATCACCAAGGTTCCCTATAGAATGGCCCCCGCTGAGCTATTAGAATTGAAGGAACAAGTACAAGAGCTCGAGAAACTAGGTTTTGTACGTCCAAGTACATCGCATTGGGGAGCACCAGTGTTATTCGTGAAGAAGAAGGACGGAATGCTACGGTTATGTATCGACTACAGCGAACTGAACCGAGTGACTATCAAGAACAAGTATCCCTTACCTCGGATTGACGATTTGTTTGATCAACTACAAGGAGCTATGATATTTTCCAAGATAGACCTAAGGTTGGGATATCATCAGTTGAGGGTACGGAAGGAAGATATACCTAAGACTGCGTTTAGAACCCGATATGGTCATTATGAATTTCTGGTGATGCCGTTTGGAATGACGAATGCCCCGGCAGTGTTTATGGATCTGATGAACAGAGTGTTCAAACCTTATTTGGATCAGTTTGTCATCGTCTTTATAGATGATATTTTGATCTATTCTAAGTCAGGAGAAGAACACGAGCAACATCTATGGATTGCGATGCAGGCGCTTAAGGACCACCAGTTGTATGCCAAATTCAGTAAGTGTGAGTTCTGGTTGCAAGAAGTGAAATTTTTAGGACACAAGGTGTCTTCTCAAGGAATTTCTGTGGATTCGTCCAAGACCGATGCTGTGTCAGACTGGGTTAGGCCGAGCAACCCTACAGAAGTTCGGAGTTTTCTTGGACTCGCAGGCTATTATCGGAGATTTGACAAAGGATTCTCCAAAATAGCGGCACCTTTGACTGGGTTGATGAAGAAGAATTTGAAGTTCGAGTGGACAGAGAAGCATGAGCGAGCCTTTCTATAGTTGAAAGAGAGACTCACTACTACACCAGTACTGGCTATACCCAAGCCTAATGAGAAGTTCACTATCTTTAGTGATGCGTCATATCAAGGGTTAGGGTGTGTACTTATGCAAGATGGTAGAGTTATCGCTTACGGATCCAGACAGCTGAAGCCGAATGAGTTGAACTATCCCATTCATGATTTGGAATTGGCGGCAGTAGTATTTGCACTCAAGATTTGGAGACATTATCTCTACGGTGAGAAGTTTGATTTGTTCTCCGATCACAAGAGTTTGAAATATTTGTTCACACAGAAAGAGTTGAACATGAGGCAACGCAGATGGATGGAGCTGATCAAAGATTACGACTTCACGTTAGAATACCACCCCGGTAAAGCTAATGTGGTCGCCGATGCTTTGAGTCAACAGACTCGTGAGACGATCGCCACCTTAATGGTTAGAGAGTGGCGAGCGTTGGAGACCATGGCAGAGTTCGATGTACAGAGTGCTGAAGAAGGAGAAGGACAATTGTTCGGATGTCTCATCCTACAGCCTGTTCTTATCGATCGCATTATTGGAGGTCAAAAAGAAGATGAGAAGTTTCAAGTCTGGTTCGTAAAGATGTCAGAAAAAGACCCGACGGAATGGAAGATGGGAGTCGATGGAGGATATCGGTGCAGAGAGAGATTATGTGTGCCAGATTATGGTGAGCTAAGGAAGGATATTCTGGAAGAAGCACATAAGTCAAGGTATACAGTTCACCCAGGAGGAACAAAAATGTACAAAGATTTGAAGAGAAATTTCTGGTGGGAAGGTATGAAGAAGGACGTGGCCGAATTTGTATCCAAGTGTTTGACGTGTCAGCAAGTTAAAGCTGAACATCAGAGACCCTCGGGACTGTTGCAACCGCTACCTATTTCTGGTTGGAAGTGGGAGCACATCATGATGGATTTTGTAGTAGGATTGCCTCGATCGCAGCAGAATCATGACGCTATTTGGGTAATTGTGGATCGATTAACAAAATTAGCTCATTTCATTGCTTACAGTATGACATAACCGGTGGAAAAGATGAGCCGGATGTACATACAACAAGTTGTGCGACTTCACGGTGCACCTGTGTCGATTGTGTCAGACCGTGACGCGCATTTTACCTCTGGATTTTGGGAAAGTCTGTAAGAAGCTATGGGAACTTCGCTCAAGATGAGTACTGCTTTTCACCCTCAGACATATGGACAAACGAGCGTGTTAATCAGATAATGGAGGATATGCGTAGGGCTTGTGTTATCGATTTTGAAGAATCTTGGGAGACACACTTGCCGTTGGTTGAATTTGCCTATAACAACAGTTATCATACGAGTATCGGGATGGCTCCGTTCGAAGCATTGTACGGACGACCATGTCGTTCTCCGTTGTGTTGGGCAGAAGTTGGTGACACGGAATTGTTGGGACTAGATTTGGTTAGAGAAACCAACGAGAAGATTTCCTTGGTCAAGGAAAGGATGAAAACCGCTTAGAGCCGGTATAAGAGTTATGTTGATCGACGCCAGAAAGATTTGGAATTTAGTGTTGGAGATCACGTACTTCTTAAGGTTTCACCGACCCGAGGAGTGGTACGTTTTGGTCTCAAGAGAGGGAAACTAGCTCCGAGATTCATCGGACCGTTCGAGATTTTGGAGCGTGTCGGAAAAGTGGCTTATCGACTCGCGCTACCACCAAAGATGTCAGGAGTTCACAATGTGTTTCACGTGAGTATGTTGAGAAAGTACATACGCGACCCCTCACACGTGATTAGTTATGATGATATTGAGACGAGTCATAACGTTTCTTACAAAGAGAGGCCCGTGAATATTCTGGATCAGAGTATCAAGAAGCTAAGAAATAAAGACATTCCATTAGTGAAAGTTCAGTGGAATCACCATGACGAGAACGAAGCCTCGTGGGAAGTGGAAGCTGATATGAGGAAGAAGTACCCGGAGTTGTTTCAGGACTAATTAGTCTTGATTTCGGGGACGAAATCCTGTTTAAGGGAGGAAGGGTGTAACAACCTGCATTTTCATTTAATTTAATTTGAATTTCCATATTTAATCTGTGTTCGTAGGATTATTTTAAATTGCAAACTCTCATGTCTAAATATTATTAATTGTTTTATTTCATGTTGAAATTCTTATCGGGGTCAAACTGTAATTTTTTTTAATACCTGTGTGGATTTCAAAATCTGTAATTCAAAGCGGTGAAAAATATTTACTGTGCACTCAAACTGTATTTTTATAAAATCAGAAAATCATTTCTTACATTAAAACAAATTTTCTGTATTTTTGTGACGGACACCGCGTCACGAAAATACCAGTTTGTGTTCAAAACTGTTCACGCTGTGTTGAACTTCCACAGATTTTGGAAGTGACGGATTGGACATTTGCTTTATTTCTTTTTATGGAAATCAATCATTGGATAGGGCCTTGTTTGGCAAACAAACCATGTGTGTATTATTCTTGTGCCATCTAAGATTCCCAAACACACTCAATTTGACCCCTACACATCTAATTACCCCCTACTCTCATATACAGCAGGTTATATACGTATATACATAAACTGATTATTAGGAATCAAAACCCATTTGTTGAGTATAGGAGGTTGTTCTTGGCCTCCAAGGCTTGAGTTTGCTATATCTACTCACACCCTTACACTCTCACATACATTCTGCTCTTCACAAACATTAAACACAGAGAGTTTGAGAGAGTTCTTCAGCAAATTTATTGAGATTAAAGCAAGACTTTCATAGCCAAGCTTTGATTGATTCTTATTATTGCTATTTCTTTCTCAACAATTTCTAGCTTCTATATCAGTGAGTATTACTAACTCACTCCAAATGTATTTCATTCTTCAATTTCTGTTTTGTATTGTTGATTTAAGAATCACCATTTTTGCTACACGTATAAACTCCATAGCCCAAAAGGCTTGATTTTCCAACCTCAAACAAAATGAGTTTTCAGAGTTGATTATAAGAGATTTATGTCCCTAGATGCTATATCTAAAGTTTTAGAGCTTAATTCATCCATATGAAAAAGTATATTAAGAATTAAGTTTTGACAACTTTTAGTTTTTCATGAAATTCAAGAGCTATGGTTTGATTTATGTTTAATTGATGTCATATTTGTAATCCTTGTAAGAAAAGGGAGAGATCCATATACAACATGATATATATGCTAACAGATTCGAAAATGGGTCAAATAGACCCCATTAAACTGAAACAGAGCAGTTTCTACGAAAAAGAAGGAGCCTCAGCAATTAATCGCGCGAGCAGCCCGCGCGAGCGACCCGCGCGCGCGATCCTTGTTTCCCCAGGCAGACAGAAGAGTTTATATTATAAATTGAAAAATAGGCAGGTCGCGCGAGCGGCCCGCGTGCGCGACCTCTGGTAGTTTCCAGTTTTGCTTGTTTTGTGATAAGGGACTGTTTGGGATAAAATTTATATACTGTTTGTGTACTGTTTGGGAAATTTACTAAAGCAGAATCCTATTTGGTTATGTTTAAATGATCAAAACAATGAATTGCGACTTATCAATCCCCGTACGTACATTGTTCCTTTAATTCAACGAATTTCTCTATGTTTAAGGTTCATGTCATTCATGTGGGGTCAGTGGTACATGCCTGTGGGTGTTAGTCAGTGTGGAAAAGAGTAATGGTTAGTGTGGAAAGAGTATGAGATTGAGATTGAGACTGTGGTTGTGGTTATGGTTGAGGTTACGGCGAGGGTATCTTTAAAATGCGACGGTGGCAAATATGGACACTCCCTGACGCCCATGGAAGCGTTAAAGTGTGTGACGCCGAACTTGGACACTCCCTGGCACCCATGGTAGTGCTAAAGTGTGGCCTACGGACACTCCCTGATACCCGAGTCTGGATACTGCGTGAGGTTGCTCCGGTATTTGCATGGCGGATTAGGTATTCAAAGTGTGAGGCAATGGACACTCCCTGGTACCCCGAACCAAAGTGTGAGGCAAACTGGACACTCCCTGGCGCCCCGTTGCTAAAGTGTGGCTATCTTAGTATTTCAAAGATACTGGAGTAAGATAGTGGGTTGTTGTGTCTGTCGAGAGAAAAGAGTCGGTAAGATGAGTGTGGTGCATTGTCTCATACACGATCATATGTTTTAAACGAATGAACGACTTTTAAATATATGTCTTGTTATTTTATAATTGGATTCTTTCTACGGTTAAACTATTGATTCTACAAATTGAAAATGGAAAAAGGTAAATTGGTATGTTTTACATTCAAAGTTATGTTTTTAATACTCACCAGCTTCTTGAAGCTGACGACGCTGATGCGTCCTGGACATTCGTGTCCAGGCTTTTCAGGTTATAACCAGGAGGAACATTATGACTATGCTAATTGAGAACGGCTGCTTTTGGAAGAGAAACTGTTATCATCATTGCATATTCAAGTTATATGTTTTAAGTTTTAAATTGTTTGTTTATAAGGATGACTGTAATAGACATTAAGTTATTATTTTGTTTCAAGGCGATCTGTGCCTTTAGACGACACGGTGCTGTAATATTTATTAAGTTAGAAAAATTTTATAAGCCTTGATTGCTCTGCTATGATTATTGTTTTGTTGTTCGACGTTTGGGACGGAATCGATCCTTCAAACTGTCGCGACCTACGGGTCCATAAAGGAAATTAAACGCTTTCCTTATTTATACTACGTCGGGGCGTGACAAGATGAGTAGGATGTACATTCAACAAGTTGTACGACTGCATGGAGTACCGGTGTCTATCGTATCAGATCATGATTCATGGTTTACTTCAGGATTCTGGGAAAGTCTTCAAGAAGCTTTGGGAACTTCATTAAGTTTAAGTACTGCTTTTCATCCACAGACCGATGGACAAACTGAACGCACCAATCAGGTTATGGAGGATATGCTCAGGGCATGTGTTATTGAATTTGAAGGTTCATGGGAAACACATCTTCCATTGATCGAATTTGCTTACAACAATAGTTACCAATCAAGTATAGGGATGGCTCCATTCGAAGCATTGTATGGACGACCATGTCGATCCCCACTTTGTTGGGCAGAAATTGGAGATAAAGAACTATTAGGGCCAGACTTGGTTAGAGAAACCAACGAGAAGATAGCAGTTGTGAAGGAGATGATGCGTGCCGCACAGAGTAGACAGAAGAGCTACTCCGATAAGCATAGAAAGGATAAAGAGTTCACTGTTGGAGATCACGTACTTTTGAAGGTTTCACCAATTCATGGAGTAGTTCGATTTGGTCAGAAGAGAGGAAAGTTATCACCTCGTTTCATTGGACCATTTGAGATATTGGAACGTGTTGGGAAAGTAGCCTATCGACTCGCGTTGCCGCCCAAGATGTCTGGGGTACATAATGTCTTTCGTATCAGTATGTTGAGGGAATACAAGGGAGACCCTTCACATGCTATTGATTTCAACGACATTGAGATCCATGAGAATGTCACCTATAGAGAGAGACCTATATGCATTCTGGATCACAGTATGAAGAAGCTACGGAACAAGGATATTCCTCTAGTGAAAGTCTAGTGGAAGTATCACGATGAGAATGAAGCGTCTTGGGAATTAGAATCAGAAATGAGAACTAAGTACCAGGAGTTATTCCAAGACTAGTCAGCTTAGATTTCGGGACAAAATCTCTATTAAGGGGGGAGTGATGTAGCAACTTGTATTTTCGCTTCCCTAATAATAAATAAAATGTCAATCTTTATCTTTTATTACTATTTGTATTAATTTTAGTTGGGGTATTATTCTAATTATTAAATAATACTCGTGTTATTAGTTGTTAATACAATGCCATTTTACTTTGCTGTTATGTGTTATTTTTAAGTGTAGTATTAATTCCATAAATTAAAAATACTTTTGTTGATTTACTATAATTACATGACTTTAATTTTGTGACCCTTTTAGTAATTTTATTTAAATTAATTTTGCTTATGACTACGCCCCTAAGTTATCCCATAATTTGGTATTAAAACTAGTAATAAAATATTAATCACATTGACTACATTTTTTTGGTCCCTAATATTTATTTGGGGTATTTTTCTAGACTACCCAAACCAACCTAACTGGACTAACTGATCAAACTAATTAACTAACCTGATGAATTATTCACGATCTGATTGACCGCATCAATCAACTCACCAGTTGTAATGTTATCTTGATGATCATTGTTTTGATCAACTTGCAAGCCAATTGATTGTTTCTTCATATATTAAGTTCACATTGGCAACAACACAACACACACAAATGCAAGCTTAGCATTACTCTCACAGTAACTCTCTCCTTCTCAATTTAGTCTCTCATTTTCATTCACTCTCCCTCTCTCTCGGATTATATATATACATACCCACATATACCTCTCAAGCTCCATTACTCTTATACACAAGCACATTTCCATTTCTGGAAATCAAAGTATATCACAGCAAGGAAATAAGTTGCAGTAAGCTCTAAAAAGCTCAAGGAACCATAGCCATTCCAAGCTTGAAGCTTTTATATTTACGGAATTTTCCGTCTTTCTTCGGCAAGTCACGCCACGCAATCTAAAGACCGGTGAGTCTCTCGAACCCACTCATAATGTAGTATTTGTCATTACATATATACAAGCTGGGGGTATCGAAAGTATGCATAGGTGCCTATATATGTATATATAACCATGGAGGTCCAATATTAGCGGTACCGAAAATATTAACGGAAACAAATTTTGTAAATTGGAAATGAAAGTATATGGCCCCATTAAGTTCCCCTATAAACAGTTTGTTAATTGGTTGAGTTCTTGACCCCCAAAAGTGGAATTTCGTTTTTGCCATGGATATAGAAATCTAGAAATTTTAAATTAAAATTTAGAATGTATAATGTAGATTTTTGGAATCCTTGCGAAAAATTGAGCAACTTTCATATAGGACTCGTCGCAATCCGATAAGTAACGAGAAATATATAGTGATTTTAAGAAGTTTTAAAATAAAAACGCAATCAAACAGAGCCTTAACCAGAAGTTACAGAAATTTGGAGAAGTGGGTTTAATCGGTTGACATTAGTATTTTTAATATTTAATTCTGGGACTCTTATAGAAAAGTTTAATTTAACCGAATTTTTACTGGGTTGTTTTTCAACTTAGAGGTCAAGTGTTCAACTCCTGTAAGCTACATATTAGTCATATCTTTTTTTTGGTACATGGATTGATTTAGTTAAGTATTTAATTTTGGTGATCCATAAATTATACACAAGCTGATAGAATGGGTTGGTGGTGGTATTTTGTCTCTAAGGTCTTGGGTTCAAACCTTACAAGCTACCTTTTCTTTTTTCTTTTTTTTGTTTGCAAGTTATATATATATTTTTTTATGGATTAACTTATGGGCCCAATGTGCCCAGCCCAACAAGTCACATGGATTTGGTATTGGGCTTGGTTTACTACAAGCCCATATGAGAAATAAAATTTATAAATACTTGTTTTAAATGTAAATAATTCATAAATTATATTTTAAATTATTATAGTATATTGTATTTCAAAAATAATATTTCTTATTTTATGAACATTTTCTTAGTAATGCTAAATTATATTTACTATTTATTTTATGTTAAATAAATAATAAATTAGTTACTATGTATAAAATAAGTATTAAAAATACTTAGTGACCCTATTAAATTCTATGTTATTATTGTTAACATGTTGGAGGTCATTTTATATAGTTTTGTAATTTATCAAATTATAAAACATGAACTTGGTATTTTAATAAATTAATTAGTGGTTATTAAATTAGTATTTTAATTATTTTAAATGCCTATGATACTTCTAAAGTCTTGGAAAAATAGAGGAAATTATATTTTGATGTATTGTCTTTATTAAAAATAATGTCAAAGCATGTACCCTATACTTTTATGTAATTATGTCATTAAGAAGGGTCTGGTGGCTATATTTATATGTTATTTTTATCTTCTGAAATTTGTAATAAAACTTCTATGACTCCGAAAATTACGCCATCAGTTTCCTAAAATCAAACTGAGATAAATTGGTTTACTTGATGATAATTACGAGTTTAAAATAACCCCTGCCCTGTTAAAGAAAATAGTAAATAGAATGACTTACACATTGCATAATCGAGTTGGCATGTATGAAAATGGGTCGTTGGTCAGCATATATGTTGTGAGAATGTCTCGGGACGAGTAACCTTAATTATCCCAGGCCACTTGAGATACGGTAGGTTAATTAAGAAGGATTGAGCCCAGGCAGCTTTTGATACGGTAGGTCAATCAGAGTCTTGTGATAGCCTTAATTATTCTAGGCCACTACAGATACAGTAGATTAATTAAGAGGGCTGAACCCAGGCCGCTTTTGATACGGTAGGTCAGTCTTGTGGTAGCTTTAAATTATTCCAGGTCGCTTTAGATACGGTAGATTAATTAAAGTATTCCACATGTTATTGTAACCTTGAATGTCTAGGTATGTCCAGGCCAACTTAAATACGGCAGACACATCGACAGACCTTCTAAACTAACGGCATTGTGCCGGATGGTTCTAGGTGAACCGTATGAGTCAAGAGATTGTGTTCGAAATAAAAGGGTCAGTGAGATGAGATGACTTCATTGTTCATGCACGGTCTTAAATACTCATTACTCAAACGGTTACTAATTGTTATTATGCAATAACTAGGAATAATGGATTAATCGTACTCTAAGATATTGAACATTAATAACAACTGTTAATGTACTTTTATATACATTGCTTGTGTGTTCGTTATACTCACTTGGCTTTCATTAGCTGATGACTTTATTTTGTCCTGGACATCCAAAATGTTCAGGAAATGATTATGCAGGACAATATGATTATGCCAGCTAGAGGAGCCTGGAGCGTTACTTTTATAATTTTATAAAGTTGTAATAAGGATATGGATAATGTTTTTTTTATTTGATTAAGGCGGTTGTACCTTAAGGATATTTTATTTAAGGACACTGTAATAGTATTTGAAGTTGTACTATGTCTTAATATTATCTTCCATGTTGCTTTATATACTCTGTTTTTCTGATACATGTTAAGCTAAGTACAGGACAAGCGATCCATCAACTGTCATGACCTACGGGTTCAAAACGGAAATGAAAATTTTTTCCTTATTTTGCTACGCGGGGGCGTGACATAAATGTAAGCAGTAAACATATCATATTACCCAAAAGTTACATGTGAGAAGTGAAGACAATACATGACCATGAAAATAACAATAAAAAAGGGAAACCACTTTTCATTAACACACCCAAAGTTGTTCACTCCAAAAACTAAAAATATCATAATACAAGACTAGATCATATATCAAAATCAGTACCATAATCAATAACATCAACTTCTGAATTATCAGAATAATCAGTAAGAGTATCATCTTTGACATCTATCTCATTATCGTCTATGAAAGCGTCATCACTATCTAGCACAATATTGGTTTGTAGAACATCAACATGAACACGATTTGGGCTCGTATGTTCTCTTCTCAAATGTAATGGCTCTAATTATTCTTTGTCAGCTTCAGCATACTAAAAAATACCATCAACTTCAACAGACTCGTCTTGTTCATATATTTCATCATTGATATCTGACCCAATTTTAGTATCCTCTACCTCTTCCAACTCTAAAACATCATAAGAGTTTTTTGGGTCGCGTCTTTTTTATGACATGCCAATCGCCCCTTAGGTTAGTGTCCTTAACATAGAAAACATGCTCTGTTTGAGAAGCCAAAACAAAAGGATCGTCCTTATACCACTTACGGGTTATGTTAATGCTTGTGTAGTGACAATCTCTTTGTATTCCAAACTTTTTATCACCTACATCCCACCAATCACACTTGAAAAGATAAACATGGTTGTCCTTTATGTAGTCTAACTTAACAATATCTGTTAAAACTCCATACAACTTAACCTCTATTGATTGGTGCTCCCCTTTGACAACAATACCACTGTTTTGAGTTCTACGATACTTTTCATGATCATTGTGTAAAACCTTATCCCATTAACGACACACCCACTATATGTTTTAACTCATGGATCAGGACTGCACGCTAATGAGTATAGAGCATTCATAGCTTCAGGGGAGTTTTGGTTGCGTAGTCTTTGCATCTGTAATACCCTGTATTTTGGTATTTTAATAAGACCCGGTATTTCATTTCTATACTCGTATAAACTTTCTCTTCCTTCTGGTGATTTTTGATACCAATCGATTGACATATCCCAATCGATTGACACTTTTCTGATACCAATCGATTGATAAGTTATCCCAATCGATTTACATTCAACCGACTAAAAGTGATGACGTGTCAAACATCCCAATCGATTGAATAGGATCTCAATCGATTGACATTGTTTCCAATCGATTGACTACAAATATCTGTTGCCAATCGATTGACTGGTGTCTCAATCGATTGACATAAGCTGAGAAATGTTTTCTTCTTTCCTTCAGCTTTAAACGCGTGGCACTCCCTTATGCCTATATATATGTCTCATTTATTGGCCTTGGGGCTGTTTTCAGACCATTGAGAGAGAGAGAGAGATATACCTCTTGTGAGATATATATACATACATATATATCTCTATATCTATACATATATACACACCCTCACACACACTCACTGCCGTGGCAGCTGGGAAGAAGAAGGAGAAACAGAAAGAAGAAGAAAGGAAGAAGAAGGAAGAGACAGAGAGAGAGAAGGCTGGACAGAGAAGAGGAGAAAGAGAGAAAGCTTGGAGGTTTCAAGCTTAAACCCAACCCAAACGTACCCTAAGTGAGTTCTAACTCACTTGGTCTCTTTATATGAAGTTTATATAAGCTATTATGATGTTTAGATGGGTTCCATGCATGTAGTGCACGTTTATATATGCTGTTTTTACAATCTGCTGGAGAAGACGTAGTTCCAATCGATTGACATGATCTCAATCGATTGACATCAGTTGCATCCCAATCGATTGAATAGGATTTCAATCGATTGACATTGTTCCAATCGATTGACATATTTCTCAATCGATTGACATAACTTTTGTTCCAATCGATTGACATATTTCTCAATCGATTGACATAACTTTTGTTCCAATCGATTGAACTTTTGTTCCAATCGATTGACATGATCAGTACATGGTTTCCTTTGCCTGTTTATTATATAAGAGGTTTAGTTGTTCAATTTCTAATTCGGAATTCCATTATGCGATTATGGGGTAGACAGGAGTAATGTGACACCAAAGATTTATGGATAATGAATAAAAAGTAATATGAAGACGTGGGTTGACGTGTTGTTTCTGATATAAGTTCGATATCCGTTTCTTTTAATCCGAGTAGTCAGGCCACATTGGGAATTGTCATGTGTCGATGTAGAATGGAACGTAAGTAGGTTTGGTAAGTTCCGGGAATGGTACGTGGATGGATGATTGGTCATGATATGCTCTTAAAAGCGGTGAACCGGACCATGGTTCTTAAAAGCGGTGAGCTGGACCAAGAAGTCTTAAGATAGACTGGATGATCTGTGATATGCTCTTAAAAGCGGTGAACCGGACCATGGTTCTTAAAAGCGGTGAGCTGGGATCACTAGTAGATGATGTTAAGTCGTGGCAATAGATTGATATGCCTTGTTCGAAACGTTATATCCCTGAAATGCGGTGAACAGGACCATTGTTCTTAAAAGCTGGGGACAGACTGACGTGGAGTCCATGACATGCGGTGAGCAGGACCATTGCTCTTAAAAGCGATGGACAGAATAAGGGTGTATCCCTAGAGTTAAACGATTGAGTCTGTTCATGACATCTGAATACGTTGAGTTCGGTATTTGAGTAATAAGACGATAAGGGTCGGTTTATAAGAATGAATAGAAGAACAAGATAATGTTATTTTATAATAAGATGTTAACTCTTGTTTTTATAAACTTGTGTTTACTTCAGATAACTGGTACCTCGTTAGTTTATGCTCACTCAGCTCTCAGTAAGCTGACGGCCTTTTATTGCCTGGACATTCCCCGTCCAGAATATCCTGCCCCTTGTTTTACAGGTAATGACCAGTACACTGATGAGTGTTATTTAGAGGAAGGCCCCACCGATGACGATTACACCAGGAAGGATTATCCTTATGCCAGTTGAAGACTGAAGATGTTATAATTAGATTTAATTTCAGTTGTTCTGTTAAACTTTTGTTAATGGGTACTTGGGCATTTGTTGTCTTCAGACCTGTTGTGATCCTGTGGACCATACTCTGATAGTTTGTAATAGTTAACACTGTGTGTTATTCTCAGTTGGTTACTGTTGCTTTTCTTTTGGACTAGTACTGTGTGGTGTGGATTATTAGTGACTTTCACCTGTCATTCCTTATGGACCCATAAAGGAAATTTATTTTTCTCTATTTATGCTGCTCCGGGGCGTGACAGGATTTTTGGTATCAGAGCCTGCGTTCGGTACTCTAGGTTGTGATACTTTTGTTCACTAAGTATTTCCACACCATCTGGTCCTAGTGTGTTAAGATTCTTTGAGATGAGATATGAGTATAAGATAAGTTCGTCTTCCTGACGATAGATAGTTTCCTTTGCAGGATAGCATGGATCCGGAGTTTCACCAGTTTGTGACTGATGCTTATGGAGGACATATTATCCATGGAGATACCGTGGAGCCAGCTGACCCAGAGTTTTATCATGAGCGTGTGTGCCAGATAGCTAGTCGACATTTAGAGGAGGACATGTGGAGAGCACTTTATGTGACCAGGAGTACTCACCCGACCCAGATGCGCATGGATGCTTACCACTTAGCGAGAGTTGGCAGAGACATTTGCCAGGAGATGTTGCGACTAGTTTTGAGTAAACCAGAGATGGATGAGATTGAGTTGAGAGCCATTGTAGCCGGTCCACCAGAGCCCGTAGTTGCACCAGCAGCAGCTCCAGCAGCCCCACCATCACCAGTGCCCGACGTACCCGTCCCAGAGCCAGAGCATGAGCCGATTGAGGATGAGGAAGATGTAGAGCCTCAGGATGAGCATCCCGATGAGGACATGGGTGGAGATGGAGAGGAGGAGCCGATAGATGATGAGGACCCAGTAGAGGATGAGCATGCAGACGATGCAGATGATGATGAAGCTGAGGATGACCCCGAGGAGCCAGAGTTTGAGCCAGAGGATCCAGTACCAGACCCAGAGGCTATTGAGGCAGACATAGTGGTAGACGAGGAGGTACCCGACGAGGAGATAGTTGTGCCAGAGATACCCGTTGTGCTTCAGATACCAGCCGGACCGATTATGCATATGGCAGCCATGGCCGATATGGCAGTAGGATGGATAGCCCAGATGGTAGCACAGCCAGCAGATTTTGTTATGGGAGAGATAGCTATAGCAGGAGCTCTTGACATAGCTGACGGTTTTGCTGCAGTAGCTGTTGATGTCGCTAACCAGGCGATAGCAGACGTGATGGAGGACGATGATGCAGAGATGATAGAGGATTGGGATATAGGGGTAGTAGTTGGAGATCTTGTCGCACCAGTTGAGGATGATCCACTCGAGGAGATGGATATAGACCCGGAGGATGAGGCACCACCAGAAGGATCAGATGCTGACGACTTTTGAGTCAGGATCGGCAGGGTGTAGATTTTGTTAGTTTATATTAGGACATGTTGTCCACTAGATTTTTTGGGAGCTTGAGAGATAGCTATTGACCATAGCCTTTGTATAGTATTAGCTGACTTTAGTTGTTGTAACTCTTGTCCCATATGGTACACAGTTTGATTAGTGTGTACTATACGGTACATCTTTTGATATATATATATACGAGCAGTACTTTTATTATTGTTTGGTTGTTGCGTTGTGCAGTGTTGTTTAGTAGAATGGTTAGTTTTGCTGTTTCTTGTTCTATCTTGAGTTCGTTTCTACGAGAAGACTTTCAGCTGATCAATATGTCATTTGTAGGCGATACTCGTTATCATCATGGTAGGACCCTTGAGAAATCACCAAGCACGTAATGGAGCACCTATACCGGAAGGGATGGATCCAACGGGAATTTTCGAAGCATTTATGCAGAGGATGGAGCATGTGGGGGATACATATAATCACTCCATCCACCAGAGACCTTTCGCACCCCCGCCACCAAGACAGACTGGAGATAAGCTGTTAGCAAATTTTCGTGGGTTACGTCCCGAAAAGTTTGATGGACTAGCAGAACCATGGAAAGCAGAGCAATGGATAAGAGAGATGGAGTTAATATTTGGAGCATTGGAATGCAATGAACAAGAGAAACGTCGCCTTGCTACGTTTCAGCTCACCTATGCCGCCGCAGATTGGTGGGAAGCTGAGCAAGCCACTGTTGGGATCGATGCCGCTAGAGCTATGTCGTGGGAGACATTCAAAGGCAGATTTTTGGATAAGTATTTTCCAGAAGATGAGAGAGATCAACAGGAAAGGAACTTTCTAAATTTGATCCAAGGAGGATGGAATGTACGGGAATACACAACGCAGTTCGAGCGTTTATCCAGATTTGCTCAGCATATGATAGACACGCCGCAGAAGAAGGTGAAGAGATTTCACCAAGGACTGAAACCCCACCTTAGACATATGATGGTTGGTCATCTAAACCAGACGTATGAGGAAATTGTTAGATTTGCTACAGGATTAGAAAAGGATGCTAATTCAGTACAGCAATCACAGATGAATCGACCTCAGTCGTCACGAGGGTTTCAACCGAGGAATTTCCATAATCGACCACCAAGAAATACCCAAGGATGGAGACCTCAGGAAAATTTTCAAGGAAACAAGAGAATCTGGGAAGGAACCAGGAAACCGCAGCAGAGTTATAATCGGCCCCAGCAAAATCAACAGCGAGGACTACAGCCACAGGCATTACTAACAGCCCCGCCAAGTAATAGTGGAGGATGTTTTAACTGTGGAAAGCCCGGACATATTGCAAGGAACTGCACCGTCTTCAGACCTAATCGCAGGCCAGATATTGTCTGTCGTAACTGCAACAAACCAGGACACTTGAGTAAGGATTGTCGTGCACCACGAGGAGGATACTACGGGGCACCAGTGCAAGGAATTCAAGGACCTCCTGATCAGACAAGGATGAACGCTATTATTCCAGAAGAAGCAGGCTTTAATGCTGATGAGCAGCAACATTTGGAAGGTACACTTGTACTCTTTCATAGTCCAGTTAAAGCTTTATTTGATACTGGAGCCGCACGTTCTTTTATTGCTGTTAAGATTGTGCGTCAGTTGGGTTTAGAACCCCAGACACTTGAGTCAACACTGAATGCTGTGTCACCGTTGGGAGTGACAGTTAAGTTGAGTAAGGTGTGTAGAGATTGCCCTTTGACTTTGGGAGATAGGAATCTTCCAGCAGACTTGGTAGTTCTGTCGATGTCAGAATTTGATGTTATCCTAGGGATGGATTGGTTAACTAAGTACAATGCCAATTTGGATTGCCCTACTAGGACGATTGTATTTCCAATACAAGGAAAGCCGACGATCAGATTTCAGTGTCAACCGACAAGCGACATGTTTCTTACGAGTAATTTGGCTACGATCATTAGTACAAGTATAGAGCTTACGATGGATCAAATTCCTATTGCACGAGACTTTCAGGATGTATTTCAGGATATTAAAGGACTTCCACCGAAAAGAGAAATAGATTTCTGTGTGGAATTAGTACCTGATACATTGCCTATTTCTAAGACTCCATACAGAATGGCACCAACTGAGATGTTAGAATTGAAGAAGCAAGTTCAAGAACTCGAGGATCTAGGATTTGTTCGACCGAGTACGTCGCCTTGGGGAGCACCAGTTCTGTTTGTAAAGAAGAAGGACGGAACACTTCGACTCTGTATAGACTACAGGGAGTTGAACAAGGTTACGATTAAGAATAGATATCCGTTACCTCGGATAGATGATCTATTCGACCAGTTACAAGGATCTAGGATCTTTTCCAAGATCGATTTACGTTCAGGATACCACCAGCTGTTAGTTCGATCAGAGGATGTATCAAAGACTGCATTCAGGACAAGATACGGGCATTACGAGTTTCTAGTTATGCCTTTTGGATTGACGAATGCGCCAGCAGTATTTATGGACTTGATGAATAGAGTATTCAGACTATATCTGGATAAGTTCATTATTGTGTTCATTGATGATATACTGATCTACTCAAAGACAGAAGAGGATCACAAGGAGCATTTACAAGTTGCCTTGCAAACACTTCGAGATAGCAAGTTGTATGCAAAGTTCAGCAAGTGTGAGTTTTGGCTACAAGAAGTCAAATTCTTGGGACACGTTATATCTCAGGAAGGTATTTCGGTAGACTCATCTAAGATTGATGCAGTCTTAAGCTGGAACAGACCGACAAATGCGACAGAAGTCAGAAGTTTTCTGGGTTTAGCAGGATATTACAGAAGATTCGTAGAAGGATTCTCCAAGATAGCAGGACCATTGACGAATTTAACAAGAAAGGAGACGAAGTATGAATGGACAGACAAGCATGAGGGTGCATTTCAGGAGTTAAAAGAAAGATTGACTTCTGCACCAGTACTCGCATTACCTAAGAGTGGAGAAAAGTATGTGATCTACAGTGATGCATCGTACCAAGGACTCGGGTGTGTGCTGATGCAAGATGGAAATGTTATCGCATATGGATCAAGACAATTGAAGGTACATGAGAAGAATTATCCTACGCATGATCTGGAATTAGCAGCAATAGTGTTTGCATTGAAAATTTGGAGACACTATCTCTACGGAGAAAAGTTTGATCTATTTTCCGATCATAAGAGCTTGAAGTATTTGTTCTCTCAAAAGGAGTTGAATATGCGACAGCGGAGATGGATGGAGTTACTCAAAGACTATGACTTTTCTTTGCAATACCATCCAGGTAAAGCAAATGTAGTAGCAGATGCTTTGAGCCGTAAACCTCGATTAGTGATCGCTGCATTACTAATTAGAGAATGGAGAGCATTAGAAGTTTTAGCCGAATTTGATCTTCAGCCAGTAGAGCCAATGGAAGGACAACATTTTGGATGTCTTATGATACAACCGACTTTAATCAGTCGTATCATAGAGGCTCAACAGACAGTAGAGGATTTGAAATTATGGTTCGCCAAGATGTCAGCCAAGGAACCAGAAGTCTGGAGTATAAGTACAGACGGAGCCTTACGATGTAAAGGTAGACTCTGTGTACCTGACGAAGAAAATCTCCGGAAGGAAATATTGGATGAAGCTCATAAGTCACGGATGACTATTCACCCTGGAGGTACAAAGATGTACAAGGACTTGAAGAGAAATTTCTGGTGGGAAGGAATGAAGAGAAATGTGGCAGAGTATGTAGCTCAGTGTCTTACTTGTAAACAAGTAAAGGCAGAACATCAGAAACCACCTGGACTTCTACAGCCGTTACCTATTCCTCAATGGAAATGGGAACACATAACCATGGATTTTGTGGTAGGATTGCCGAAGTCACAGCAGAATCACGATGCTATATGGGTAATCGTGGATCGACTTACTAAGACGGCACATTTTATTGCCTATAGCATGATGTACTCAGTAGAACGTTTGAGCCGAATGTATCTACAACATGTTGTACGATTACATGGAGTGCCTGTATCTATTGTGTCAGACCGAGATTCGCGCTTTACTGCAGAATTTTGGAAGAGTCTCCAGACAGCGATGGGAACGACATTGAATTTGAGTTCAGCTTTTCATCCACAGACAGATGGACAGACGGAACGAGTTAATCAAGTGATGGAAGATATGTTACGAGCTTGTGTCATTGATTTTGAGAGTTCTTGGGAGATACACTTACCTCTGATTGAGTTCGCCTATAATAATAGTTATCATTCGAGCATAGATATGGCGCCGTTTGAAGCTTTGTACGGAAGACCTTGCCGATCGCCGCTATGTTGGACCGAGGTCGGAGATAGTCAACTTCTTGGGCCAGAGATGGTACGGGAAACCAGTGAGAAGATTCAAGTCGTACGTGAGAAGATGAAGACAGCCCAGACCAGATACAAGAGTTATGCTGACAAGCGACGCAAAGACTTGGAGTTTGCCATTGGAGATCACGTATTACTCAAGGTTTCACCTGTTCGAGGAATCGTCAGATTTGGTCAGAAAAGGGGCAAGTTATCGCCACGTTTCATCGGACCATTCGAGATTCTGGAGCGTGTTGGAAAAGTTGCTTATCGCCTTGCGTTGCCACCAAAGATGTCAGGAGTGCACAACGTTTTTCACATCAGTATGTTGAGGAAGTGTGTTCACAACCCAGCGCACGAGATCAACTTTGAGGATATCGAAGTCAACAGCGACGTTACGTTCAATGAAGGACCTGTTCGTATTCTAGATCGAGGAATCAAGAAACTCAGGAACAAGGAGATTCCGTTAGTCAAGATTCAGTGGAAGCATCATGATGAAGGAGAAGCTTCGTGGGAACTAGAGTCAGAGATGCGCGAGAAGTTTTCATTTTTGTTTTAAACCTTGTTGCTTTTGATTTCGAGGACGAAATCTTTTGTTGAGTGGTGGATGATGTAATACCCTGTATTTTGGTATTTTAATAAGACCCGGTATTTCATTTCTATACTCGTATAAACTTTCTCTTCCTTCTGGTGATTTTTGATACCAATCGATTGACATATCCCAATCGATTGACACTTTTCTGATACCAATCGATTGATAAGTTATCCCAATCGATTTACATTCAACCGACTAAAAGTGATGACGTGTCAAACATCCCAATCGATTGAATAGGATCTCAATCGATTGACATTGTTTCCAATCGATTGACTACAAATATCTGTTGCCAATCGATTGACTGGTGTCTCAATCGATTGACATAAGCTGAGAAATGTTTTCTTCTTTCCTTCAGCTTTAAACGCGTGGCACTCCCTTATGCCTATATATATGTCTCATTTATTGGCCTTGGGGCTGTTTTCAGACCATTGAGAGAGAGAGAGATATACCTCTTGTGAGATATATATACATACATATATATCTCTATATCTATACATATATACACACCCTCACACACACTCACTGCCGTGGCAGCTGGGAAGAAGAAGGAGAAACAGAAAGAAGAAGAAATGAAGAAGAAGGAAGAGACAGAGAGAGAGAAGGCTGGACAGAGAAGAGGAGAAAGAGAGAAAGCTTGGAGGTTTCAAGCTTAAACCCAACCCAAACGTACCCTAAGTGAGTTCTAACTCACTTGGTCTCTTTATATGAAGTTTATATAAGCTATTATGATGTTTAGATGGGTTCCATGCATGTAGTGCACGTTTATATATGCTGTTTTTACAATCTGCTGGAGAAGACGTAGTTCCAATCGATTGACATGATCTCAATCGATTGACATCAGTTGCATCCCAATCGATTGAATAGGATTTCAATCGATTGACATTGTTCCAATCGATTGACATATTTCTCAATCGATTGACATAACTTTTGTTCCAATCGATTGACATATTTCTCAATCGATTGACATAACTTTTGTTCCAATCGATTGAACTTTTGTTCCAATCGATTGACATGATCAGTACATGGTTTCCTTTGCCTGTTTATTATATAAGAGGTTTAGTTGTTCAATTTCTAATTCGGAATTCCATTATGCGATTATGGGGTAGACAGGAGTAATGTGACACCAAAGATTTATGGATAATGAATAAAAAGTAATATGAAGACGTGGGTTGACGTGTTGTTTCTGATATAAGTTCGATATCCGTTTCTTTTAATCCGAGTAGTCAGGCCACATTGGGAATTGTCATGTGTCGATGTAGAATGGAACGTAAGTAGGTTTGGTAAGTTCCGGGAATGGTACGTGGATGGATGATTGGTCATGATATGCTCTTAAAAGCGGTGAACCGGACCATGGTTCTTAAAAGCGGTGAGCTGGACCAAGAAGTCTTAAGATAGACTGGATGATCTGTGATATGCTCTTAAAAGCGGTGAACCGGACCATGGTTCTTAAAAGCGGTGAGCTGGGATCACTAGTAGATGATGTTAAGTCGTGGCAATAGATTGATATGCCTTGTTCGAAACGTTATATCCCTGAAATGCGGTGAACAGGACCATTGTTCTTAAAAGCTGGGGACAGACTGACGTGGAGTCCATGACATGCGGTGAGCAGGACCATTGCTCTTAAAAGCGATGGACAGAATAAGGGTGTATCCCTAGAGTTAAACGATTGAGTCTGTTCATGACATCTGAATACGTTGAGTTCGGTATTTGAGTAATAAGACGATAAGGGTCGGTTTATAAGAATGAATAGAAGAACAAGATAATGTTATTTTATAATAAGATGTTAACTCTTGTTTTTATAAACTTGTGTTTACTTCAGATAACTGGTACCTCGTTAGTTTATGCTCACTCAGCTCTCAGTAAGCTGACGGCCTTTTATTGCCTGGACATTCCCCGTCCAGAATATCCTGCCCCTTGTTTTACAGGTAATGACCAGTACACTGATGAGTGTTATTTAGAGGAAGGCCCCACCGATGACGATTACACCAGGAAGGATTATCCTTATGCCAGTTGAAGACTGAAGATGTTATAATTAGATTTAATTTCAGTTGTTCTGTTAAACTTTTGTTAATGGGTACTTGGGCATTTGTTGTCTTCAGACCTGTTGTGATCCTGTGGACCATACTCTGATAGTTTGTAATAGTTAACACTGTGTGTTATTCTCAGTTGGTTACTGTTGCTTTTCTTTTGGACTAGTACTGTGTGGTGTGGATTATTAGTGACTTTCACCTGTCATTCCTTATGGACCCATAAAGGAAATTTATTTTTCTCTATTTATGCTGCTCCGGGGCGTGACAGCATCTATTGACAAAATTGTAAATGAAGCTATTACAAAAAAAAAAAAAAAAAACAAACAAATAATAAATTTAAATGTGACAAAATCATGCGTGAGTCATAAGTGAAAACTTACACGTTCTTGAAACCAATTTGCAAATTGTTCTTCATGCCTCTATTGCACGTTATTCACGTTTTGGCTTTCTAATTCAGTTATATGTTCTCTACGAATCCAAACAAAATATGTGTCATGTAAGATATAATTTAAAACCCATATGTAGAAAAAATCAAAATGTCTAAATGCTCTTACTCTAAATATGTTGTGATGTCTTGACAATTATTTAGCACGTACCATCGAGCCTTATCAAAAGTTTTCTTGTCCATAATGTTTATATTATATGATGACCCCAACAGATGTACATTTTGATCAAATACTGACAGATCAACACATTTTTTTCCCAAACCTCCATCATAGTTCCTTTCTTCTCGGTTAAATCTTGTCTCAATGCCTTTAAGATACATCGAGCAGAATGTGAGGCATTCACTATCAATGTAAGCTTCGGCGATCGAGCCTTTAGGACGTGCTTTATTCTGCACATACTTTTTGAGAACAAAAAGGAACCTATATATATCAATGGGGAAAAATTAAGTAAAGTAACCTATATGTTTGTGAAAAAATAAAAGTAGAGTATTAGCTTGTACCTTTTAATTGGATACATCCACTGGTACTGCACTGGTCCTACAATTATTGCCTCATGTGGCAAATGAATCGCTAAATGAATCATGACATCAAAGAATGATGGCAGTAATATCCTTTCCAACTTACAAAGTATGATGGCTATGTCCCTTTCTAGACCCTCTAACACATCCAATTTCAACTTCTTGCAACACAACTCCAGAAAAAAGATACTTAACTCAACTACTGCAGTGTACACATCTTTGTCCAAGTATCCACAAATGGCATCAGGGAGGAGACGTTGTAGTAGAACATGACAATCATGGCTTTTCATTCCAGATATCTTACCATCACTAACATTCACACATCTATAGATATTCGATGCATAGCCATCAGGGAACTTAACTGACTTCAACCAATCACAAAAACTCTTTCTATCATTTGCAGACAATGTATAACATATGGCATAAAAAATTTATCATCGCCGGGGATTAAGTGCAGTTCTTTCCTTATACCCATATCTTCTAAATCCTTGCGAGCTTTTATGTTGTCTTTTGATTTCCTATTGATGTTCATCAAGGTTCCCTAGACATTATCGCATATATTCTTCTCAATATGCATAACATCCAAATTGTGTCTCAGTAGAAGTGTTCGCCAACAAGGCAACTCAAAGAATATACTCTTCTTTGTCCAATTCAACACTGCAATAGTGGGTTTCCTCTTCTTATTATTTCGTACTTTACCTAATTTAACATATTTCACATGATTTAGTTGTTGTAACACTTCATCCCCAGACAATACTTTGGGTTTTGGTCTACCCTCCTCGTACCATCAAACTGCTTATAACATTTTCACCAAACATGCCCTTTATCTAGGAAACGACAATGGCCCATATAACACATTTTACGCCCATGATTTAAGAACTTAGAAGAGGTGTCTTTGTTGCAAGTTGGACAAGCCAAAAAAGTCTTTCGTACTCCACCCAGATAAGTTCCCATAAGTAGGAAAGTCATTAATAGTCCAAAGTACAGCTGCATGTAAATTGAAATTCTGTCGATTATATGCATCATATCTCATGACACCATCCCATAACTCATTTAACTCATCTATCAATGGTCGCAAGTAAACATCAATGTCATTTCTAGGTGACTTCGGTCCAGGAATAAGCAATGATGTATGGCATTCACATTACTAGCCACATGCTATAAGAGTTACTCATATTGCCAAAGGATTGAAACCATCGCTCGCAAGCCTAAGTCGTACATTGCGAGGGTCATTAGAAAACCATTCAGGCTTCTTATTAAAATCATCCCAAGCTTTAGAGTCAGCTAGGTGCCTTAATACATTCTCCTCATTAGCACGTTTATCTTTATGCAATCTCATATCTGCAGCCATATTACTCGACATATACAACCTTTGAAGTCTTGGTTTAAGTGGAAAGTATCTCAGAACATTATGAGGAATGTTCTTACGCTTACCTTCATTGTATTTATATCTTGGCTCCCTACATTTTGGACATTCATCTAATTTTTCAAAATATTTCCAGAAAAGTGCACAATCATTTTTGTAGGCATGTATAGGGATGTAACCAAGGCCTAAGTTCCGCATGATGCTCTTAGCCTCATGAAAAGACTTGGGTAGTGTCTCCCGAGAGGGCAATGCCTCCTTAAATAACTCAAGAAGCATGTTAAACATTTTGTTAGTCATCCCATTTATTATCTTTATATGATAGAGCTTCAATAAAAAAAACAATTTAGAAAACTTTTCACAACCAGGATATAATTGACATTTTGCATCCCTCAACAACCTCTCAAACTTTTTTGGTTTAGATTCAAAAACATTTGAATCATGTCTACTAAAAGCTCCTTCTTGGGCTATGCCTGGATCATTGCTTGTAGAATCTTCGCCATGTTGGGTGTAGTCATCCACTAGTGTTCCTTCACGCATGTCGTCTAGAAAATCTTGAAAATTATCAATAATTCCAAGTTCATCATTGGATTCTTCATATTCTTCCTGGACTTCCTCATGAACAACTGGTTGATATTTTTCACCATGATGTTCCCATTGGGTGTAGAGCTTGTTCATACCATATTCAAATAAATGATCTTCAACGACATCTATTGTTTGAAAGTACAAGTTTATGCACTTATGACATGGACACCTAGTCCTATTAAGACTGTCTGTATGAGCCCGTGCCACCTTAAAATATTCTCTTAGTCCTTTATATGTTTAGGGCAATACCTATAGGGAAGCTTAGTCCAATTCTTATCCATCTCCATCAACCTATTGAAAGGGGAAAAATCGATGAATATTTTTCATAGATAATTTTGTATATAGGAATCCTAGTAGTTTCAACTTTTCTTTACAAGGAGAGTGGTTTTATAAAGAAAATCTACATAAAATGAAATTCACAATTTTCTTAGACATTGAATAAAATGCGTAATTTTCAACTATTTGAAATGGAAAGCATGTGCCGAATTTTTTTATTTTTTTTTTGCTTTTTCTAGAGCTTTAAATAAATTCTGCTCTTTAATCTCTTGGGTATGATTCTACCATTGGTTTACTTGACATTGAATGGTACAATTTCAACAAGAGTTTCAATCAAGATTTACATTAAGTTCTATGGGCAAACTATTAAGCCATTATTCTTTTGAGTACATGTATATGTATTGAATAATTCTATGGTTCGCTAAAGAATTCCAAATTTGGTATCCAAATGCTTTGGGTAGTATTGGTACCACTGATCATCACATGTGGTATTATAGTATTTGAGATATCCTAAATTTGTGAACCATAGCATTGCTCATCATAAAAATTTTGATTAATTAACCTTTACACCTATTCGATTATTTTACTTTAGAGAAGCAGTAATGTGTTGATTATTTAAAGTCTATTAAACAAAACAATAGCATAGCAAATATTAATAAAAAGGCAAAAAATATGATATTAAGAACATTCTTTAATGAGTAATGCTACAGCCACAACAAATTTCACACCAAATTTTATAACCAATAATCCTGACTCTTGATTCCAGTGGGTCCCATGTGAGTTCAATATGGGTCCTACATGGAACCCAAAGGAGTCAAGGGTCAGGATGTGTTGGGTGTGAAATTTGGTGTAGGTGTAGCGTATTTGTTCTTTAATTGCCTAACATATAGTTTACACACTATTCTAACCAAACCAAGATGTGGATCTGTCCAAAAAAAGAAAAATATGTCAATAAAATTTTACCTTTTGATTTAAGTTTACACTCCTTACATATATTAAATAGTCAAGTACATGCCGGAATCTATATCAAGACGTATGGATTGTTAAACAAATGTCATAGATATAAGAGTTCCAGTTTAGAACCCATGGTAGCCAACAACAGTTTGAAGGATTAGCTTCATATCAGTGAAAATAGCTATTACAACATGTGAAACTAAGACCCAATCGAACTGAAATACAATAGAGAACAAGTGAAGAACACAGTTTCCAAAACCATGCATGTAAGAAATATTGTTTAAACCTTAGAATCAAACACATCATCACAGATTAATTAAACCCACAAAATTTTCACAAAAATAACTACAATTGATTATGTTACTGAAATAAGGGTCAAACCCATCTAAAACCAGCACCCAATTGTGGGATAAGAGACCCAAAACATAAGTGTGATAGGAGACCCCAACTGATCTCGTGAACCAAAACCCAGAAATACCTTAAGAAATGGATTTATATTGAAGCATATACGATGATACAATATATCCAAGATAAGAGGAAAAATTAATCAGAGCAATAAACAAAAAATGCACCACTTCAGTCATCGCCACCATCATCAACAAATGTGCCAAATCAGAACAAAGAAAGAGAAAAATATCAACAAATCAGACCAAGGGTTTCACCTCAAAGGGGCTGAAAGCTTGAATTAACACCGACATCAATGTTGTTGATGAGGGTTGCCGGAGGTGCTCTGTTCTTGGGGACGTAGAAGTTGATCACAAGAGAGAGAGAGAGAGAGAGAGAGAGAGAGAGAGAGAGAGAGAGAGAGAGAGAGAGAGAGAGAACTATTAGAAGGAGGGCTTTTTTTTTTCCTTTAAAGACTGTAAAAGACCCAACTGCCCCCACGATGTCATTTTAAATATGAGTAATGCTAGGCACACATTTTAAACCACACCCCAAATCACATTCTTACTTTAAATGCATGTACCCTGTGATGTGTAAGTAGTGCACAGAAAAGTGTGAAAAATTCAAACAGCACAAAGCACATGTATTTAAAACATGAAATGTGGTTTGGGATGTGGTTTGGAATGTGTACCTAGCATTTTTGTTTTAAATATTAGCGAGTTAGCAAAAAAAGTTGTCAAGAATTTTTTTGTTGGAAATAATTAGAAGTTGCAAAGGAAGACAAACTCCTCACCTTAACATATAATTTACAGCGAAATATTTCGTTGTAAATATGGAAAAAAAACTAATTTATAACAAAACATTTTTTTTTTCACAAATGATTTGGCCACAAAAAGCCCTCAATGGTGCCAAATTTTTTTTCCTTCCCGGCACACTTGTGCAACGGATAAAAGGGTTTTGTTGAAAATTTGTGTGTATTTCCAATGAATTGCTACTTGTTGCAAATACGCTATTATTTGCAGTGTTTTTTTTTTTTTTTTTGTGGAAAATGTTTCATGGCAAAAAACCCATTTTGTTGTAGTAAATTAATAACTGGTTTGAGCCAACAATAAAGAACCTAAAAGGTCCCACTCGTAGCTTCATAAGAATACTTGAAAAGGAAAAATTGGATAGACCATTTCAATCGATTTGATAAGGGTTCAATTGATTGAAGCAAGTTTAATGGATTGAAACCTAAGTCGGTTCAATCGATTAAAATATGTTCAATTGATTGAAACCAAAGGTCTGTTTGAAAATTTTTAAGTAGGAGGACTTACGAGACAGAATAGAGGCTCGCCGTTTTTCTTCTCTCAAAAGGTCCAGACTATTTTGGAAGTTCTAAACCTTATTCACCTCTCTATTAGGGTTCCCACAAACCCTAGCCTCTCCGGTAAGGATTCAAGGAGACATAAGGGTGAAAACCTGCTAGAAAAGGCTGCTGGAAATCAATAAGAAGACTTTCATAATTGGGTTCAAGACCAAAAGGTATACTTTTGTCTCTGCACATCTATAGAGTCAATAAGAAGTAGATCTAGTATAACAAATAAAGTTTTAAACTTTACTTTTCTGCTGCGCATGATAACTAAGTTATCGAAACCTAAATCCATCAATTGGAATCAGAACCACGCTTATTTGAATCGATAGATGCGTTTTTGGAACCCTAGTTTGATTTACTTGTTATTTTTTTAGTATTTTTCAAAAGCTGCATCGTCACAAATCTGTTTTTGTAGCAGTTTCACAACCAAAAACAAATTTGTGATTACATTGGATACAAGTTTCAATCGATTGAACCCAATCAATTGATTAATGAAAGTGTTTTCTCTGTCATGAGTTATCACAATTTTAAAAACTTGAAAAATTATTTATTTAACGTTTTATTTCATTCTAAAAAATTTTAAGTCAATCTTTGATTTTTCAGTTTCAATCGATTGGATGGACAGAGAACACAAGATGCTATTTTCAAAGAGCTAATTACATTCATAAAGTATTTATGAAATATGTAAATCAGTTAGGGGTTCTAATGAGCATATATTTTGTTATATATATATATATATGGATGTGTATGTCTAACCTTTTGCAACAAGTATGTAAGACCGTTGTCTCCCATGGCACCTAGATTTCAAAAAAATTTTAATTTTGTGGTTGGTGTTTATTTAAGTTTGGATTGTTTTTAAGGCATGTGTAAAGGGCGATGCGACTTCATTGCTAAGAAAAGAAAAGTCACACTGATTTCCCTAGCCTATTTACTGCTAATTCTTTTCTAGATAAAGTATAAACTTCGAAAGAAGCAAAGGGCAATGTAATAGAATAGGATAGTCCATAAAGATGGAGTAGCAAGCCGTTGTCCATGAAGATGGAGCCGGAGATGATCAAACCAAGAGATGGATCTATGAAGATAGAGCCATATATGGGAGATAGAGGCATTTTGAATGTCTTTATTTCATTTTAGTTTTTTTGTTTTACATATGCTTGTTTATGATTGGCATTAGATATTGTTACTGATTGCAAACATATAAAACAAGTTTTCTAAAATAAAATTAAAATCCATTTTAACACATTAGTAAACATTGGATGTTTATAATATGAAGAAACATTTTTTCAAAGCAAAATCCTTAATTATCAAATATTGTGGGAGAGGGAGTTATTAATAACTCCCACGATCTCTATTAACGGTTTACTATAAGATGAGTAATGTATTCTATGTCACCCAGCTATGGGTGATCATTCCATACGGAGGGCATGTTACTCATTGATCACTAGATGTGAACTTCCTATGGATAGGATCAATGAGACGTGTTAAAGGGTGACCACCACACGGAGGCACTACTTGAGGCGGTTGTCATTGGATCCTAGTTAATGGTGCACACTAGCTAAAGCTATGCATAAGGGATCCCACATGGGGCATTATTCAAAAACTTAGCTATCAAAAGGGCTCAGGAGTCATGACCTGTTTTGCAAGAGTTGCATAGCGGACAAGTCATGATTAATAGAAAGATCGAATAGTGACTACCACACGGAGGCTTTATTCTTTCGTTTTGATGTTTTGGCGACTTTGTTATGAGATAAAAGTAATAAGGATTCTTTTATTTTATACTATCTAAAATTTTGATTAATATGTTGATTAATGATAATTAATGCATATGATGATTTAAGGTGGGATTATGAACCCATAGGTAAAAGGTGTTCTGATGCGAAAGCAGATGAAAGTCTCGTGTTAGGTGGGGCATGTATAAAAGTAGGGGCGAACAATGGTCTAGATGATATAATTTGCATTTAACTGCATTTATATGTTTGAAAGACTATTTTTTAAGTTGTTTAATGTTATGTTTATATCATATGTCAGGTTATGGAAACTAGTTTGGGTACCCATGTGAGGACGTTATGAATACAGTTCATAATTGGTAGGCTAAATAGCATCTTTACATAATATGTGCGACCATGTTTGGGACCGACACGAGACATAGATTAAACCCATTTAAAATGTGGGTAGTTAATATAGTTATTTTCAAGGGGTTCCATAATAAAGTTCAAAAATTAGTTGGGGGTGTAATGAAAATAGAAGAAAAAGAGATGTATATCATCTCTAACTAAACTGATGAGTCATTAATGACTCATATGCTTGTAAACATCGTTGGAATTTAGGTTTCGAAAAACTTAATTTTGCAGCGAAAGATAAAAGTTCAAAACTTTAATAACCAAGAACTACTTCTTATTGAATCTAGTGATGGGTAGAAGCGAGAACAAACCATTGTGGTCTTAAACCCAATTCTGAAAGTTCGTCTCTTGAATGGCCAGTGATGTTCAGCAACTTTCTCTAGAAAGTCTTCACTCTTATGTCTCCTTGAATGCTTCATGGAAGGCTAGGGCTTGTGGGAACCCTAATAGAGAGATGAGGAAGGTTTACAGCACTTAGAAGTAGCTTAGGACTTTCTGGGAGAAGAAAACAATGTTCATCATTTTGTCTCGCAAGTCCTCCTATTTATAGGTTTTCCAACCGACCTAAGTTGCACTTAATTGGACAACATCCAATTGATTGAATGTGCACCAATCGATTGTTCCCCATACAATCGATTGGTTCATCTCTCCCTGCCTTTCCAAGCATTCTTATGGAGCTAAGAATGGGACCTCCTAGGATCTTATTTATTGGGTTAGATCAGTTATTAATTCCTCTGTGACTAGACTACTTAATATGTGAATTAACTAACTGATCAGTTTAACATTACTTCCACTAAACAATGATAACTACACTCCAGTGCATAAGAACATATCCGAAGCAGTAACTAGAATTATAAGGTGATACTAATGTCCCTCTACATTTAGCATTCATAATCACATTCAACTAGTCAGATAATTGTACTGTCAACCTGAATCGTGAATACATCTTCTCTTCCTTGAGTGTCATTCACGTCTGATGATTACCAAATATGTTGATAACTACTTTCAACAAGACTGCAGTTCTTAGTAACCAACTTGGTGAATTATCAACGGAATGCTTACACTTTCACAGGGGATAGATTCTATCTTGGCAATATACATTCACAACACCATGAGCCATGATTACCCAAGATACCCAGGTGTTGATCTTCAAGACCACACTGATTGATAAGTTAAAGCAATCACACACATGGTTTGTGTTCATAATTGTCTCAAGATTGAGAACACGTATCGTATACAAGTTATGAGTTCCTATTAACTACTGACATCGATTAAGTATTAATAGGAAAGCTCATGGTCCAACAATGCATGAGATGCATCAGCATATTAACTAAGAGTCATGTACTTTAGTGAATGAGATACATCACTCCATCCTATGGTATTTAATCATGCTACAGTGTGGACCTGATGAGGTATCCAATCTCATCATCCACTATGACAATTCTAAATATCAAGGAATATTAATTCTTATCTCACATGTATTCATCTTATACATACATAGGAATTTTTATAATGATATTTAAGGATTACAACCATTCATCTCATGAATCAAGCAAAAAGTAATGTAAACCGATATTCATAATTATAACAGTTAAAATGTCCTACGCATTAAGTAACAAGTTTGAAGGCACAATCCCAACAAACTCTAATTGCACTCAAAACCAATTAGTTTAACAACCAACACCAATAATGCCAAAGTGACTTAGGCTTAGTTTGGCTCCCACGTGGCTTTTTAAAAGGAACTTATGCAATTTATTTCTAAGTTATTTGATAATTTTATGCAAGTGTCACACTCCTCTTCAAAAGGACATTATGAAACCAAAAAGCAAACTTGAGCTTTTAAAAGCTCCATTCTAGAGCTTCGAAAAGCTCCCCCTAAAAAAGCCTTAAGTTCAATTTTTGCAAAGCTCATAAACTAGTTACCCAATGAATTAACATGAAATTATGCTTTAAAAAAGGAGAAGCACCAAAATGGGGGCCAAACTAAGCCTTATCCATAAAACTTACCCAATAAGATTTTGTAAAGGGATCTACCATATCATTAGCTGACTCGTTCGATATTACCCTCAATAAAAGGATGTCACTAGACACATCCTAATTTTGACTTTATCAAAATCCAAATTTGTCTTAGAAAATCATAATTTAGCACAGCTAATTCAAACTTTGTCCAAAATACCATCGCCCAACATAGATTCTCAAGTTCATCTCAAGATCTTGAGAATATGCCGTATGGTTGTTCATCGAACAGAACACAGTTTGAACCGAGATTTGTCAAACAAACCTAACGGTGTAATAGACATCCAGTACCTAATATTTTCATACATGAGGCTACCCATAGCCAAAGCATATGGCATCCCTGTCATACGACCTCTCACCTTGCATCTTAAGACACGAGTCTTGAGTGAATATTAGGTCAAGTCCAAAGGGTAAGAACCCTTTATCAAAATTTGCTATGTCAAAACTAGTCAGTAACTTACCAATATAAGAAGTAAGAGATAATCTCATTATCTTTATCCTCTGATCTTGAATGAGCATAGTTCTTAAAATATAGCTCGCCTCTCCTAGATCACATATATCAAGTATACATAACAACATGACTTCATCCATTGACAATAATCCTCTATAGGGGTGGGCAATTGATCAGGTCGGGTCCGAACCTTAATTTTCTGGTCGGGTTGATCGGATTTGGTTTGGGGACTGGCATCAAAATCCGAACTGAAATGAAGTTCAAAAATATAGTTAAAGTTCAAAATGAAAGTTCGGGTTTGGTTCGAAACTTCGGGTTGGGATTCACCCAAATCTTTTGATGTTCAAAATCCTATATGATTTTGAACTATTTTTATCCAATTATTACAAGCAATTCCAGTTCTGAATATCCCAATTACATGTTTTGACAAAAAGGAAAAACCACACCAATCCAAAATCAAAATGATAGTAAAATTGAGAATGATAGTATAACAAAGAACGTGAATAAAATTCTTTGAACAAGATTCCATGAATACAAATTCAAATCAAAGAACATGAATACAAAATCAAACAACAACTAAATAAAATATACTTGTGATACTAACTTCAAGACAGTAGCACTGTGGCTTCTATGTTATTGAAGTCTGACTATAATATATATACATAGAGAGAGAGAGAGAGACTGAGAGTTTAAGAGAAAAAGAACCATACCTCTCCCTACCGACACCGGAGACAGAGGAAGGACTGGAGAAAGAGAGTACATGATGCCGCTGGACTAGATAGAGAGAGTGAGTCGATTGACTGAGCTATCTCGGCTCCTCGCCTCTGCTAGATTGGTGCGTGGTGAGAGAGAGAGTAGTTGAGGGAGACTCAAAGTGAGAGAGAGTGGAGATTGAGAGATCTAGAAAGAGAGAGGGAAAGAGAGAGAGAGAGCATTCTGGAGTCTCTACCTCTCTGGATGGCCTGGAGAGTTTCCGGTGTAAGTGTTTAGCTCTAAATATTTATGGCAGGCTAGGAAGCGATCTTATATTTGCTTTAGGAATACTTCGGATATTTGGTTTCGAATCGAACCTATTTTTCCTACCGAAAACCGAACCAAACTAATTAATACAGTTCGATTTGGAATTGAACTAAGTTCAGTTTTTATCTAACCCGAAGTGTGTTAAAATTTCAGGTTTTGGTCAAAACATCGGGTTGACTCGAAGCATGCCTACCCCTACTCTTCCATCATTTTTAATGATAAAGATACTATCAACATTTAGAAACTTAAATTACCACCACACTTCCTTTACAAGAAAAAGCTTATAGAACATAAACTACATCATTATTTTAGATAAATCTAAATTTTTTTTACCATTAGGTAAAAAAACAGATGTCCTTATCTCTATATGTTTGCTTAAGTCATTAGACTTGTGCAACTCATATACATCGCTTCCTCACCATTAACCATGAAACCATCCGGTTTCTATAAGTAGATGTCCTAATTAAGATAATATCTAGTGACCAATGAATAGTCTATCCTCTGAATGGAACGATCATTCATAAATGAATGACACAAAGCATTTTATTCATTAAACGGTCTGGACATCTAACTACCAATCACAAAATTGAGATTTATACCAATGATAAGGGGATTCTAACAGTGTCAGGCATAGCTTGAAAAGCATAGCCTTATTATGTTCTCGTCCTCTTATCTCCCGTGTATATATGTACATATCCTATAGATAGAAAGTGATTACAAAGATCCAGACTGAACCGAAGTACAACCTTTCCAATTTTAACCTCTATGGTTCAATGCTCCTAATTTATGTTAGATATTGCCTCTTTGTAATTGGAGAAATCAGATTCATACGAATCTGTCAGCTTTGCTAACAGTTCTCCCACTACGACAAGGTACCAGTGTAGGAATAGATAAAGCGTAGTAAATGTATAATTTATAAATTGCTTTGAGAGATTATCTATTTTACTCCTTATTTCTCAAGAATTATCGTTCATTTTGGATACCCTACAAAATTAGCATACTTACAATCTTGATTCCAAAACACTCATCTTTCCCTTACACTTACGTGCTAGATAACCTTATCCAAAGTTACCATGAGACTGGACTAGTGTCCGTTTTACAACTTTGAGGTTGTCAACATGAGAGATTTGATTTGAATAAGATTAAGTATGAACACTATAGTTTCCAAAAAAAAAGTAAGTATCTGCAAACAACTCATCTCATGGTCCAGTCATATCTAAAGAATAGCAGTTCCTTCTTGCCTCTACACCATTCCGTGACTTAACACTTGAGAAAAGTCCAATTCTTCTCTCATTTGCACAATAAGATTATTGAAGAAATACTCACCACTTTGATCAAATCAAATAGGTGATTACACCATTTGCCAATAGCTCCTTATTCCTAAATTCTTTAATTTTCTTCAAATTGTCGAGGATTTCAGTGCAATAGATAAATTTATAACACTATCTTGAAATAGTCATAACAATTTTTAAATCTAATGCTTATTGTCCTGCATATGTCAGTATGCACTAATTCTATCAAGTCTTTGGCCCCATGATCTTTCAAAAGGATCACACGATTGTTTCACCTCTAAATAGGATAAATAGATAGGCGGTGGCATCTCCAACCAAAAGAGTTCAGGATCACATCCTTCATACCCTATCATGTCCTAGTTGGATTAATATAATCTACCATGCCAAAACTTAGAGATTTAGATGAAGGGACTATCTTTTAGATGGTAAAATACCACCGAGTTATTTAAATACTAAAACAGATAATTTATGAGAATTAGGAACAAAACATGAAATACTTCCTTGACAAGTTATCTGACACAAATAAAAGAACAGCTTCTTTTATTAACCATTTTAGTATCAAAATCAGGGAATAACTTTTAATCAATAATTTAAAACTGAAATCAAATCTGACAACTCCGAAGTCTTATTACAAATAAAGCTACTATTCTAATCACAACTCTTGTATTAGAATCGCAATGCAATCAAGATCTTCCAATCACTGCACATTCCGGTCTATCTGAATTCCTGCAACTATTACTGATCTAATCAGAAAAATCAAAGTTGATGCTTCAAGTATTTGAAGTATATGTTTTAACAACTTACTTCAATTACCAAGTGGCTAGATCATACCTTGCATTCTGCTAGCCAAGTATCCCATACAGTTCCTTTTCCAATGCCCCTTAATGCCGCAATAGAAACACTTTCCTTTGGGCTTAGCATCAGCCTTTCCCTTTCCTTTGTTTCCTTCTTACCAATCATTGGTTTAAGCCCACCTATCTTAGAGCCTTGTTTCTCCTTCTTCAAACTTACACCCGTAGGCTTAGTTTTAGAAGATGAAACCTTTTCAATGTTCTCAACATTTGACTCCTCTTTAATTATCTTATCCATTGCTTCAAGAGAGCTTATCAATTCACTTGTTGAGAAAACAATTTTATTCAATTTGAAATCTAATTTAAATTGAGTGAATGATGTAGGCAATGAATGCAAGATCATGTGAACTTGAGTGTCACCACTGATGACGGCACCCAGAACTTTCAAAACTTTGAAATAAGAAATCATTTTAAAAGAATGCTCTCTAATCGAAGTTCCTTCTGACATTCTAGTGTCTATGACTAAATGCAAGGCCTTAAGTTTTACAGTTCGGCTCAGTTTCCCAAACATTTCTTTGAGGTTCAACAAAATGACACAAGCAGTACTAAAAGCTTGATGATGCAACTTTAACATATTAGACATAGAGTCCAATCAGTACCAGCGAGCCTTGCCATTAGATTTTATCCACCGTCAATATTGATCCACAAAGACTGTTGGGGTGTCATAGTCTAGAGGTGGCCAACAAGAAATGGTAAGAAAATCATCCAAGTCAATTAACCATTTGACATAATTATTTTCGATCAGCTTATTCTGAAACAAGATTGCAGGAAGTGGACTAGATGCAGACATGATGAAAATGAAACAAATAAAAGACCATATAAATATGGACATCATTAATTTTGACAATGTTTAAAATAGAAGAATCCTTAAAACTCTTATTTGCGAAAACGTAGTCGTCAGAATATTAAAACGATTAAATGAAGCCTCCGAGTGATGGTCATCATTTTATTGTCTGATTGGGAATCCCATCATCACTGTCCTCCATGTAACTCTTGCAAAATAGGTCATGATTCCTGACCATTTGGTCTCTAAGTTTCTGGATAATGCTCTGAGTGAAGTCCCTTAACCAGAGCTTAGCTAGTGTTCACCATTAACTAGAATCCAATGACAACTATCTCAAGTAGCACCTCTGAATGTCAGTCACCCTCTAACATGTCTCATTAATTTCATCTATCCATAGGGAGTTCATACCTAGTAACCAATGAATTGTCTGCCCTCCGAATGGAATGATCATTTATAAATGAATGACACAGTATTCAATTCATCTTACAACGAACCGTTAATGAAAGACCATGGTATTTATATATAAATGAAAATCGTTCTCCCACTAGATTTTTGTAATTATTGATTTTGCTTTTCAAAATGTATTTCCACATTACCCATAAATATCCAATATCTACTAATGTGTCAAAATAGTTTTTCATTTTATTTTGAAAATAGTTTTCACATCCATGCAGTCATTATATCAAACATGTAAACAAGCATAATTGTGACTTATCTATTTGCAGGATTGAAGTCATAATGCCCTTTACATTGCCTTAAACAAACCATAATTTAAATATAAAATTTGAATCAAACATTCACACATTCCCATGAGAGATAAGGTAACCTGCAATAGATTAGCTATACTTAAAAATGCATACAACAATATAGTACATTCTTTGGAACCCCTAATTAATTCACATACTTCATAAACACTTCATGAAGTAGTTAGTCCTTTAAAACAGCATCTTGTGTTCTCTGTCCCATACAATTGATTGAAGCCATTCAATCAATTTTACGCCTTCCAATCGATTGGACCCCATCTAATCGATTGGAAGATAAAGATCATAAATAGATTCAAAATTTTTCCAAAATGGTATAAAATGTTAAAAAAAAAGAATTTTTTTAACTTTTAAAACTGTGAAAATTTTGGACAGAGAAAACCCTTCCAATTGATTGAACCCAGTCCAATCGATTAGAACCCATCCAATCAATTGAACCCATCCAATCGATTGAACATCCTAGTATGTCAAATACTACATAGATTTATTATCTGCTGTGAAACTATTGCAGAAACATATCTGTCTTGATGCATTTTTAGAAAAGTACTAAAAAAATGTATATCAAACTAGTGTTCCAAAATACATTATTAGATTTGAATAAGCGTGGCTCTGATACCAATTGTTGGAATTTAGGTTTTGAAAAACTTAATTTTGTAGTAGAAGATAAAGTTCAAAACTTTAGTAACCAAGAACTACTTCTTATTGAATCAAGTGATGCCAAAGAAGTTAGAACATACCATCGTGGTCTTGAACCCAACTTTGAAAGTTCTTCTCTTGAATGTCCAGTAGCTTCATCTAGAAAGTCTTCACTCTTATATCTCCTTGAATGCTTCCCGAAAGGCTAAGGCTTGTGGGAACCCTAATAGAGAGATGAGAAAGGTCTAGAGCACTTAGAATAGGTCTGGACTTTCTAGGAGAAGAAAACGACGTTCATCACATTATGTCTCGCAAGTCCTCCTATTTATAAGTTTTCCAACTGACCTAAGTTGCGATCGATTAGACCCCATCCAATCGATTGAATGTGTATGAATCGATTGGTCCCCATCCAATCGATTGGTTCACCTCTCCCTGCCTTTCCAAGCATTCTTATGGAGCTAAGAATGGGACCTCCTAGGTTCTTATTTATTGGCTTAGATAAGTTATTAATTCCTCTGTGATTAGACTTCTTAATTCATGAATTAACTAACTGATCAGTTACCATTAATTCCATAGAATAAAGATAACTGCACTCCAATGCATAGAAACATATCTGAAGTGGTAACTGACTTATAAGGTGATACTAATGTCCCTCTACCTTCAGCATTTGTAATCACATTCAGGTAGTCAGATAACTGTACTGTCAACTTGAATCATGAATACATCTTCTATTCCTTGAGTGTCATTCACCTCTCATGATTACCAAATATATTAATAACTACTTATCAACAAGACTGTAGTTCTCAGTAACCAATTTGGTGATATTCTCAAGGGAACGCTTACTCTTTAATACGAGAGTAGATTCTATCTTGATAATATACATTCACAACACTATAAGCCATGATTACCCAAGATACCCAGGTATTGATCTTGAAGATCTCATTGATTGGTAAGTCAAAGCAATCACACACATGGGTTCTGTTCATAATTAATTGTCTCAAGATTGAGAACACGTATCGTATACAAGTTATGAGTTCCTATTAACTATTGATAGTGATAGAGTGTTAATAGGAAAGCTTATGGTCTATCAATGCATGACATGCATTAGCATATTAACTAAGAGTCGCATAATCTAGTGAATGAGATACACCACTCCATCTTATGGTAGTTAATCATGCTACAGTGTAGACCTGATGAGGTATCCAATCTCATCATCCACTGTGACAATTCTAAATATCTATGAATAGAAATTCATATCTTACATGTATGCATCTCATACATACATACGAATTCTTACAATGTTATCTAAGGATTACAACCATCCATCTCATAAATCATGCATAAAGTAATATAAATTGATATCCATAATTATAACAATCAAAATGTCCTACGCATTAAGTAATAGCCTTGAGGGCACAATCGCAACAAACATAACACGTAGGGAGAGAAAGTTCAGTTAGAGAGAGGAGAATACAAGCCTCCTGATGACTTTTTGATGTTATTTCTTCATCGTCCGATCTCTGATTAGCACACCGAAGTCATATTCAGACTCATAGAGGTGAGACGAACGTTTCTATACCTTTCTTGTATATTTTAATCGTCAAATTTTGGTGACTCATTTTAGTCGGTAACAAGTGATTTATCAAATTCTTGCAGCAATTGCTCAAGAGTGAAAATTGAGCTTGGAATTGTAAGAATTGGGGGGTTTTTTTTAAAGCTCATTTGGTTATTAATTGAAGAGGTGAGTGTTATAATTCCAAAATAGGGTGTTGAAATGTGTAGATGTGATAATTGTAGCTTAATATGCTTAGTTCATGATTAACATGCTATTCATTTGTAAAAATTAGGACAAGCATGTCAATAATATGAAGATTGCCATATCTATAAGATTAGTTGCTTGTTTGCCAGGTCAAAGGGAAATCATGTAATGATCACCATTTATAAGTCCCATAGGAAGGAAGGGAATGGAAGCCCTCAAGAGTAGAGCATGGTGACGACTACAATGAAATGACAGTGATGCCTTCGAGGTCAAACGAGAGATGCTATATGCAATAAAAGAGTGAGGAAGATCAGGGGTGAAAGGACCCGGGGGTGGTGTTTTGATTACTTGACATTCCAAAGACTAGAATGATAATTCATGTTGGGTTATTGCATTTCAATTTAAACATGCCGATAGTATGATTAGTTATCTCACTAAGAGGAAGCTTAAACAAATTTTACTTTCTGTTATGGTTATTGAATAACCACCACAAGTACATATCAAGTGGTTAAGACGAAATGATCAGCGTGACGGGTGGGCTTTCATGGATATTGTTCATATGCTAGTTATGCTTGTAAAACTTGTAATTCAGATATTTGGGAATTCAGATAATGGTTTTATGTGTGTAATATGTGTAGCTAAGGCTTGTGGTTTAGTTATGTTATGAGCCTTGGATGTATCTTTTAATCCACAAGTAGTAACTAGGTTGGTAGTTCGTTAAGTTGACATGTTCGACTCATAATGTTAAAACTCTTGTATAATGTTTATGTTTATGTAAATTCGGAAGTCATGAGTTTGGTTAGATGTTTATGTTCAATTTGGATGTGAATTTGGGTAAGGAGTGATGTAAACTCATTTGGTATGACTTATGTTGATGTTGGGTGGATTGGTGAATGATTATGAGGTTATATTAGTTTTGGCAATGCAGGGGAATGCAAAATTCTGTAGATTTGACAGGGATTCTGCCAAAGTCCCATTCGACTAGTCGAACGAATCCGGTCGACCGATCGAAAGACCCTCTGAGTTGGTTTTAAATTTTGGTTTCCAGCAACTTCTAACTTGATGAAAGGGTACCTCAAGGGTTCTATTAACCCAAAAAAAATATTACTTTTGATTTCCAAAGCTTGGAGGTTTTTTTTAAATGAATTTTCTTTCGATTTTGACATGTATGTGTAGACTTGAGGTAGCTTTGTGAAGTTTAATCCTAAACTTTGTTTTGGAACATTAATGAATGAATGTTTAGGTCTTTGTGACATTGTTGTATGGTCCTAATCAGTCATTGCGGGTTGGGGTATGATAGTGTTGCTGGGTATAGTTCCTCCAAAAGTTGAATTATTCTTGTGGCAACTTCTAAGGTCCTATTGCGGTTAAAACAAACTGGGTGCGGTTTAGTGTGGGCCTTTAAGATAGGGGTGTGTTGTTTGTGTGGTGAATATAATGAAGGTATTGATCATCTTTTTCTACTATGTCCAAAAGTATATGTTATGTGATATTATACATTGGGATGGTGGAATGTGCGGAACTGCATTCCAAATTCTATGTCACAATGGTGGAGTCAATGGTGGAATGTGCGGAACTGCATTCCAAAGTCTTATTACCCTTCTAGTAATTTCTTGACAAATGACATGTTGATAAACTTAATGGAATCTACGATTTTCCATAGTACCACCTCTATCTTGAAAAGGGTCAAATTGTGCCCTCCGCCTTGTGGCTCATACAAGTTTAATGTCCATGGATCGTCCTTGGGTAAGCTGAGTCTAGCAGAGATTGGAGGGTTTAGCGAGATTGGCAAGGCGATGTGAAAATTTTGTTTTCTAAATCTATTGTGGAGGCGAATCAAACTTGGCTGAGATTAGTGGTGGCTTAGTCATCAAATTGGATTTAAAATTATAACCTGATTATAGAGAGTGATTTGAAGGTAGCAATTTTATGGGTTCTAGATAAATCTGAGAAATTTTGTAAGTATAATTTCATCATCAATGAAATACAGACTCATTTGATGAGTATGGGTTTAGTCTCTGTAAATCACACTTTGCGAGAGGGGGACTCCATGGATTCACTTGCTAAAATGGGTGTTGGTCAATCGTCCCATCTTTTCCTATGCTTTTTATAAATACTTCCCCCCCCCCCCCCCCATTGGAGAGTATTGAGGGGTAGGGGCGTGTCTTTGTAGGATTATTGTGAGTCATTTCTGTTTATTTTTGTCTCTTAGTTTCTCTATTTATTGGGTGTTTTTTGACAGGATTGGTTCGGTTTCTTTGGTCTGGGAGTGATGTGGTTGAAGTTGGGTCCTGCCATTTTAGTTTCTATTTATTGGTGTGTCTTCGTGGAAGGTCCTGTAATGGGATCTATTTCTTGTTGGTCTGTCTCTTATCTCTTTTCTTTTCGTGGTTTTGATCTCCTCTTTTGATTTTGTTTCCATTGTATAAGTCTGTTTTCTTGTTGCTTCTTTTGTGTGTGTTTGTATTGGGGTATGTCAAGGTTGTATCTTAGGTCATGTTGGTTGTGCCTTCAATCCTTGTGTTAGCTTTTCTTCCTTTATATCGTCTTTTTGGCCCGTTCAGTCTTTATTCGGACCCTGCAACTGCTGTTCTCAGCATATAGCAAAATGGGTATGGGCCATATTTTCAATCATATTCTATATGCCAAGGGTGTTGTGTCCTTTGGATGTCATCGATGGTTTGTGGAGTTTAAGGAACTATCTAAGGTTGCCGTTAGAAGTTTTCTGCTCTGTGTGAAAGAATCCACGTTATTTTTCATGACATGAAGGCTAAGAGAGTCAAATGTTGAAGGGTGTTCAGATTATTGATTCTTTCTTGTGGGCAAAATGGATGCTGATCCGGTGCTAGGGCTGCTTCTGATGCTGTTTTTTGTTAATTCTGATTGGAATGGTCTTGCCTTCTTGGATTCTACTTCTAATCATGTTGTGGAATTGGTTTGCGGGGTGCTATCGGGTTATTTTCATTCGGCTGCTTTACAAATAGCGTGAATGAGGTTTTTCTAGTCGAGTCGACCTTCTATTGGTTTCTAATTTGGTTTGGAATCTACACCATATGGATAATGTTCTCTCTCTTGGCTCCGAGTTGCTGATTTTGGCTTACTTACCTCTGCAGTAGTTCCATGATAGGTACTTTTATCTTACTATGTTTAATTTTCCGGCTCAGTTTCTTTGCTGTTGTGATCTCAAATTTGCAGGTTTGGTAGGTGCTTCTCTATCCATTCTAACTGGTTTGTTGTTGCTTAGGCTAATTTATCTCTAGAGTTTTAGGGCAATGCTAGGGGCACTAACAACTTCTACTAACACTTACTAACACACTCTATCTCTCTCCTACTGGTACTGCGGGGCCACTAGGAGACAGATAGAGTGTGTTAGTAAGTGTTAGTGGAAGTTGTTCGTGCCCCAAATATTACTCAGAGTTTTTAAGTGTCTCACTGGATTGATCTTAATGGGCTAGTTCTTCTTGGTGATCTTGATTTGATCCATTTTAGAATTCTTTTTAGTGGCTTGTTTCTGTAGTTTGATGGGTTGGTGTTCTTTATTGGGGTGTTTCCTCTCTCTGCTTGCTAGGGGGTTGGGATTGCTATGGGCACTGTTTGTTTTGGTGTGTTTGGGGTTTTTCTTGTTCCATTTTGGGGTCTTTAAGGTCTACGTTGGAAACCTTGATTCATGTTATAGATTTGATATTTTTGGCTCGGTAATAAAATTTGCTTCCGTTCAAAACAAAATGAAAATTTTTATTTAAAAAAAAAAAAAAACTTCTGCTAAATGGCCCTAATTTTGCGATTCTATGTGACAGTGACATGTTAAAATCTTTGAAAAACGTTTTGTCTTTGTGACATAGTACTGTCTTTATCTGGACAGTATTGTAAAGATAGTATCATCTGAAATGGTAATAATATTGCAATTATTTGGGCAATTTGAAGAAACGTTGTTGTCAACGACATGTTACAGTATCTTTTGTTCAATATCATGCTACTAATCTTTGGTGATACATCACTGTGTTTACGTAAGCAGTGCCGTAAAGGCAATAACATCTGCAAAATGAATCTAATTTTGTGATTCTTTGTGATAGTGACATGCTGCTATCTTTGATAATATGTTTTGTATTTGATGATAGAGTTAAGATTGGGATACACCCAAAGACAACTTTTGGGACACAATCCAAAAGATGTGTATATATCTCTCATGTGATGTCACTGGATCCCACAATGACACAGGAGAGAGATAAACACATCTCTTGGGTTGTGTCCTAAAAGTTGTCTTTGGGTGTATCCCAAGTATTATCCTTGATGATATGTTACTTTATTTACCTGGGTATTATTGTAAAAGCAATAACATCTCATAAAATGATCATAATCTTTGCGATTTTTTTGGTCAATTTGAAGAAATGTCACTGTCTTTATCTGGACAGCACCTTAAAGACAATATTATCTGCTCAAATGGTCATCACTTTGTGTTTCTTTGGATGTTTAGGATGAATTTTTTTAAATTTTTTATTTGGGCTAATTTTTTGAGATCTACACAATAGAAATGTCGATTTTACCCAAAAATATAATAAAATTTGATCTCTGTTTTTGAGCTGCAAAATTTGATTTTTGATTTTGATTTTAGAGAATTTAATAGTCAATATGCATCATGTTTGGAAAATATTATTTAGTAGATCATGGATATATTAATTTTATCGAAAATTGATTTGGTGTATTTTGAAAGTTATTACATTTTAACGATTGTAAAACTAAAAAAAAATGCTATTTTGGGAAGCGTGTAGATAGTTTGAGGGTCATTTGGTCCGAAAATAAGGAGATGTATACGCGAAATAGCCACTGAGGGTCATTTTGGTTAAAAAAAAAATACTTAAGAACTTTTGACTTTAAATAAATAGCATGTGGACCAATTGCCTATTATGGACCATAGTACCGCCCCTACAATTAATAGGTGCCTTTTTTTTTTTCTCAACAATAGTTAAGTGATTAGATATACTAGCTAGGGATATAATAAGGGGTTATTTACAAGTTATTAATGGGGCCCTTTTTTAAGGCAATATTAATTTTTGTTATGTTTTTTTAGTTTTTGTTGATAAGAAAGTAATATTACTCCCTCCGTCCCATTTTATGTGTCCATCTTTCCTTTTTGGGATGTCCCAAAATTGTTGTCCACTTTCCTAAATTAGTATATAAATTTTACTTAGTTTCCCCAACTACCCTTCCTTGCAATCAATATCAAAATAAAATAATAATAAAAAAAGTGCAATGATTATGGGCAATTGTGGAAAGTAGGTGTAGATTCTTTTTGTCCCCTTAAATAGTTGGACTCCCCAAGATGGACACATAAAATGGGACGGAGGGAGTACATGATAAACATATAAAAAAAGACCATTTAGTATAAAGTCCAAATTATTAGGCTTTTCTAGTAATTAGTCCAATCCAATAAACTTCTTAGTAATAGATCCTCCTATTTTATTTAGACACTTTTGTCCTTATTCCATAATAGATGCACCTAAAAAAATGACTTATATATATAAGCACAATGCATATATAGAAATTAGTGCTTATTAATTATTTTTCTAAAATTTTGGGATTCAGTTATAACTTGTAATTGATTGAAAAATCATGTTTGAAATTCAAATAAATTCCAGTTGTAATTTGAACTCTATTCAAGCAAAATCAAACCACATCTCTATATTTCGAGGACACAAACACAATCCCCATATATCTTTTTTCTTCCTGTCTGTTATGAAATTTCACATGTTTGTGATGTGTAATTTCACAATCAGATTTGCTGTTATGAAATTTTAATTGAAAAAATATATATATATATATATATAAACTTTTTTGTTATGAAATTTCAACAAATAACTTACTGTTATGAAATTTCACAATCAGACTTACTGTTATGAAATTTCAATTGAAAATTCACAAAAAAAAAAAAAAAATTTTGTTATGAAATTTCAACAAATAACTTACTGTTCTAAATTTTTTTTTTAAAAAAAACCTACTATTATGAAATTTCACAATCTTCAAAACACGCACAAAAAAAAAAAAAAAAAAAAACCCTTACAGTTATGAAATTTCACATGTTACTGATGTGAAATTTCATATTCAGACTACTGTTAGGAAATTTCATGCGTTGGGGATGTAAAAATTTACATCCAGACTTTGAGATTCAATTCGTCTTCACTATCCAACATACATTTCTCATACCCAGCAAGCTTGTAAAGTAGCGACATATCATCCTTCACAACGCTGGGCTATCTTTGACAAACAAAATCCATCAACTCATTGAATCTCGTTGTAATAGAAATATTAGTCACAGTCATATTAATCAGGTCGTCTTCACTATCCAACATACATTCTTGCACCTAGCAATTTTGTAAATTAGCGACATATCATCCTTCACAATGCTGGGTCATCTTCGACAAACAAAATCCATAAACTCATTGAAACTTGTAGTAACAGAGATATTAGTCACTGCAGTCTTGCCGACGTATATGCAGCAAATGATCGTATGATCCTCCATTAAAAATGCGTATACAGAAAAAAAAAAAAAAATGAAATTACAATATAACATTAGAACAAACAAAATTCAGTGATATGAAAATTCACATTGAATTGAAAATCCTGGAAAATGATATTACGATCTAAAAATCATTTTGGTAATAGAAAATTATTTATATCTCGGTCAAAAACTTACAGATTTGGGAAAAAACATAATCAAACAACGTGAGAAAATGGTTGAATATGATACCCACTTACCGTAAAGAATAAACAAGCATGATCCGTTCTTTTTTCTTTCAACAAATCTCGGAAAACAATGATTCTCAAACTGATGAGTAATTCAAAACTGTATGATTCTCAAACTGATGAGCTTCTGCAACTATTGATCTTCACAATCAGTATAAAGTCTTTAAAAATCTTAAAGATATCAACAATTAGCAACTGAAGTAAGGTGAAAAATCAAACAAAACATCTTCCTTGATTTGTGGATATACCAAGCTGATTTGGTTCAATCTGATTTAAAAGTGCTTAAATGCTAATTTGATTCACCTTCCTTAACAAACTTTGACCATTTAAAAGACATAAATGTATGTGATTATATATAGACGTATATATACATAATATCTTTATATATTCAAGGGCAAAATTGTCATTAAAAATGATAATTACGTGGAGAAAGGGACCTATTACTGCACACGTTGGGGAGGTGGGGACATATTGTTAAATTAAGAAAGAAGTAGTCCCTATTGATGCACAACCATAGTAGATAGGGACTTATTACTAAATTTCTATATAAAAAATGGGACCTTAATTTTTTGAGCCACCCTTGCCCTAAAATAAAAAATAAAAAAATGAAGACCCAATAGCAGTAGAAATCTATTATTCTATATAACCTTTTCAAAAAACAAAAATAAAGCACAATCCACATTCAAATGAAAACCCAACAAATGGTTAAAAATTAATGTCTTATTTTTTTTTTTCGAATAACGAGGACAAATTTTTCATCATGTCCTCCACAACTTCGGGATCAATGTTTGGGACGTTAATCAGTGTAGAACATGGATCAAACCCTGAATATGCATATCGACCCCACAACATGTGCACTAGGTAAATCAAGGAGGCAACTAAATTGTAGGATTTAAACTCATGCCAAACTCTAAATATGGGTTAAAAATTTGCGTCACTACAAAAAGAAATGTCAACAAAATACAGGGGCAGACCCATTGAGGAAGCCAGGGGGGCCATGGCCTCTGCAAATGTTTTGAAAAGTTTGGGGGTCTATATAAAATTTTGAAGATTTGAAAATATTTTACATAATGGCCCCCCAAAGTTGTGACTTTACATGTGGAGGTTCTTAACACATAGTGTCCACTTGACTTTCATTATGCATGTTGAAATGGTAATGTGTTAGGAATCACATTTGGGGATAAAAAAATTTGGGAAGAATAACATTGCAGGATTAATAACAATATCCATTAGTGTGACAATAAAAGTCCTTATTAATAGTGAAGGGGAAGAGTAATATTCCCTTATTTAGCTCAGGAGAAACAATGCCCCAATCTAATTTGCCACAACTATTTGTTCAACTCCTGCATGAAACTTGACCCCCTAATACAAAATTCTAGTTCCGCCACTGACAAAATATGACTATAAATAATGAACAAAAGAAATAGTACTCACGGCCATATTTGTGGGAAACGTCAAAACAAGTAGAGACTCACGACCTATTCAGCAATGATGTAGGCCATTTTTTTTTAGAATTTCGTTTGAGCCTCGAAAAGGGCAATTTGCCATTTTGGTAAATTTTTTTTATATTTTTTTAATTACTTACCTGGACAACAACATGCATGTTCACACATAGTCAAAGTAGTTGAAATCCAAATGGTAAGTCCGACAAGAGTAAGGGTGGTAATCATGTCGTATTGGATCATAATTGTATCGTGTCATAATTGTGTCGTATTAATAATTGCGTCATTTTTAAATGTGTCAAAAACCTAAACCCATACCCGTCTAATGCATTTCCCGTGTCACTCATTTAACCCACCAACCCGTGTAATAAACAAGCTGTTTTCTCGTAACTTTTTTTTTTTTTTTTTGCTTGTATAACATGACTTATTTAATAGATTGACTTCATGTAATAAAAAACCAAACATAGAGGAAAAAAAAATGAAGAGGCACGATTCTAAGAACACAAGTCTTACCACCTAATGTACCAACTACCAACAAGTCAACAACAGTAAATGATCAATTGTTCCAAATTTAAGCTAATTAAGTCGCAAATAACAATATCTAACTATTATACAGGTTTTAAAAAAATAAAAAAATAATAAATATTACTTTCTTTTAAAAAAATGTATATTTCCAAAAATATCCTTTATAATCGTGTTAAATGGGTTGACCCAATTAAAACATGACCTAACTCGTTTATTAATCGTGTTAAATGAGTCGACCCGTTTATGACCCATACCCGTATAAGCTAAATCCAAACCCGTTTAATTCGTGTCGTGTCGAAAATTGCCACCCCTAGACAAGAGCACACAGGGCAATTCTGCAAAGAAAAGAGAGGATAAGCCCCTCCCACTCTCCTTTAAGGAGATTCGAACCCGTCCCGACTTCCCCTCCCACTTCAGGAAAAAGAGGTGATACTATTAGACCACTATAGCTTGTATAATAAATAACTACACATAGAACACCCATATATCTTTGTATAATTTGCTAGTGTTCAAATAGTTCAATTGAAATTTGCAATTATTTTGTAATTTTTCCTTAATTTGGAATTTGATAAGGATTATGTCTAGACTATCATATAAAGAGCTGTAAAATTAATATTTATTTCTCATATGCCCTTGATAATACTGTTTTGTTTGTTAGGTCGATTGCAACTTTCTTATCTTCAGCTCCATCAAAAAAAGAGAGAAAATTAGACTTTAAAAAAAAAAGGTTATAAAAAAAATACAGATGTCCTTTTTAGAATTGTGGCTTTAGGCCTCATCTTGTCTCGAGTTGATCGTGCAAGTTCATGTGGTTATAATTAAGTTCGGTTAGTGTAGAGTTTAAAGACTCCAAAGCAATTTATCTTTCCCAAATCCAATGACTGATAATAGTTCCTTTCTAATTTAACTGTTGCTTATTAGGAAAAGCATAGAGATTATGTTTCCAAACTGTTGCTTAGTAGGCAAAGCATAGAGATCATGTTTACAAAGATAAAAATAGCTATGAATATTTTACTTATAAAGTTATAATGATGTGAATGTCAGGCATCAAACCCACTCATATGAGTTATGGGCACGTGACACACCACCAAGGCAAACTCAAGTGATTAACATTTCAAAATTAAGTTAAAACTTAAATAACAAGAGGGGGTCTCAAGGGAAAAATAGTCATTTTAAAATTTTCAATTAAACTCCACACCAAATGATCGTTTCCAAATTGAAACATTACGTTGAAAACGGTACTTGATTATGAGCCTACTTGACCCAGAGTTTTTTTTTTTTTTTTTTTTATATGTTTTGGTCGTCAGATCCAATTTTTAAACATGATCTGACGGTCAAAACAGAGGCCCACTCTTTAATAAAGAGAGGACGCCATCTTTGGAGAATTTTCTTATATATATATATATATATACGGTTTTTATCTTATGAGTACTCCCTCATTTTATAAAATGTACACCTCTCACTTCTCTCTCAATAAAGGGTTTGTATAAATCTATCTAACCCCTTATTTTCAGGAGATTCTTTCTCCAATGTAGCTAAAAATTCCTCCAACTTGGCAAAATTTTGAAATCTATGAGAGGGAAAATATGGGAGAAAGATAAGAATACACTACACCATATGGCCTCATTACTAACGGATATATCCGTTAGAATAAATATTACTAACGGATATATCCGTTAGTATTTTAGCGTTAGTAATATTACTAACGGATTTACTAACAGATACATCCGTTAGAAAAATTAATTTTACTAACGGATATACCCGTTAGTAAATCCGTTAGTAAATCAAAGGATTTCTAACGGATATATCCGTTAGAAATGTGCCTACTAACGGTTTTTTCATCCAATTTTAAAAGATTTATATTGAATACTAACGGATTTGTCAACAATTTCTAACGGATATATCCGTTAGTAATTTCTAAAAAAACACAAAAAAAATACTAACAGATTTCCTAATGGGTATATCCGTTAGAAATATGTATAAATTAAAAAAAAATTAAAAAAATTTATTTATATGTTTCCCAATTTTTATTTGCACCTAATTAACAAACATAATAATCCATACCAAATACAAAATAACAAGCTCAATATGCACCCAATACAACAAAAAAAAATCCATACATAGAAATCAAAAGAAGTGTAGTCATAGATAACCTACAATATCATTGAGAATATTCTCTATGAATCTTAAAAATAAAACATCACAATATGTAAATTACAAACATATACTTTACAATAATTCTCTACGAATCCTACTAAATAAAACATCAACATACAAATAACAAGCATGTACTTTACACTCCTGCCCTCTGACAGCACTTCATCCCTTTAATGTAGCAAATTAAAACCAAGGTTCACATGATTCTGAAATTCCAATCTCTCATATCATATCCTGCATAGAAAAAAGTAAACACAATCTTTCAATGGCAAGAAAGAAGGCAGATAACAAAATCCATGAATCAAGTAGACCTAATAGCAACACTTCAACCCATAGAAAAAAATGTATTCCAGTTGAAGAACTTGCACTAAACCCAGCCAATGGAGCAATAACAATTACAACTACTCGCTTAGAGTGCAAGGGATGTTTCTCCACAAGAAGCAACTTTCCAGATATTCCTCGCGCCTTAGGTATCACCCGTATCCCATGAAATAAGATAAACCATTGATTTGTGTTGGGACACGTCCAATGAAGGTTATTAAATAAATACCGAAATCTAAAGGGGCATTTAAGCATGTGTCTAGATTTGAAAGTTCTCTAATCCTATGGGGACGCAACATTTGTTTTTCTCACTTCTAAACATACTCCTAAGAAAATAAAATAAATTCTTGGAATAAGATCACCAATCATCTCTGAATAGTGAACTAGTGCAAAGATTATAAAAAAAGTCTACCACTCTATAGTAAAAGATGCATTCATTGCTTTGTAATTTTAAAATCCATCCTTAATTAAGGAGGAAAAACTAAAGATCGAGCTAGAAAAGGACCATACCTTGAAAGTAAACTTCAGACTCCAACAAAAAGAAATTAAGGATTGGGGCACGCAGATGAAAAGTTCTCAGCTCCTGAAACCAAAAAATAAAAAATAGAGATCCTTTGATTTCCCTCATTTAATTGTGTCTTAGTACTTTGGTCTAGATTAGCATTAGCCTCTGTGTCGTTCCGTTCATGGTATCATTATTAGCTTTGAGTCTTTGACATTAGCAACAATTTGGACAATTTGATTTCGGCTCCTTCATGTTTCACTTCTAGAAAAAGTAATTCGGAGTTATGTAATTTTTATGATCACTTTATTTGCCTCTTTGCTTACTTGTGAGTCATCTTTAATAGTCCCCTTCAATGGGACTAAGACTAATGTACTTGAATTTTTTTTTCAGGATTCAAATGATGTGTGTTGGTATGGAAATATTCGCAGTGGTATGTTCCCATGTTGTGTTCCTGATGCACTTATGTAGATTGCAGCACATAGCTGCACATAGCAGCCCACAGCCGCAGCACAGGCAAGGGAGCACACTGCCCATACTAGGAGACAGTCACATTTAAAAGCTACCGTTTATGACAGAATCAATGATCATCTTTGCTTCGCTAGAAGTAAGAAAAAGGGAAGAAATGGATGTGTAAAAAGGGAAGAAATGGATGTGTAATTCAATGGCCCTTACCTCATTAAAGCCATTACTGGTCTAGGAGCAGTAGATATGATGATTTACAGAAAATGGTTAGTTATAAGTTAAAATCAGTAGCTAAATGGGCGAGTTTGGGAACAGCTTTTGCGCTGCTTCTGCTTTCAACTTAATGCCCTGTTTACTATGACAACTTCTGCATAGGAACACAAAAGCTAAACCTTGCCTAAATAGTCCCACAATGTCTCTTTGTGCAAAGCCATTATGTGGATTAAAAAGAAAAATGGCATGAATGGCTTGTTCATAACAACTACAATGACGATCGAGGATTGTGACACCAAATAATTTGATGGGAAAAAGCTGTCCAGAACTAGAACTAGATGGATGATTTCATGATTGAACAGAAAAGAAAAGCTAATGTCACACCATGTTCGCAAACTTGGTAATATGGACAGCTAAAACATATCCAGCAAGAAAATAATTTATGGTTTTTATTTTTCTTTTGAGAAGGAATTAGTATGATCACAATTCACAAAGTAATGCGTTGGAAGCATATGTATTGCAACTTGATTGCTAGCATGGGCAAACGGAATGTAGAAACTTAAGAGTAGTACAAACTAAAATTTTGCACTTGCAATAACTTTTGACGGTTGGAGGAACAAAATTTTAGCATGAGAGTTTCAGTAAGTATATGCCTTGAGTATTAACATCAACATTGGAGAAGAACAGCCCAAAACAAGTGAGAAGAAACACAAAATCCTACATAGCTGCAATCGTGTTACTCTAATCATTATATCTTGGAACTCCTTTCAAGTTTTCTTTCTCTTTTTTTTTTTTGCCAATTTGATGATTTTGTGTAATAAAATATTTTAATTCCATTCTTTTCTTAATTGCAGCCACGATAGAACCATAAGATTTTTGCGGGCCGGAGGCAGGGAATCGGAAGAATAACAATTCTACTTATGCCAAGTCTGAATAGCCTTTCACTTTACATAGAAACCCAGAATTCCTGCTACTTCTTTGACAATATATAAACTTAACTTGTTGAGAGGAAAGGCTAAAACTGAATACCCAACTTTACTCGTAGCCCACAGCCGCAGCACACTGCCCAGCTGCACACGCAGCACACTGCCTAGCTACACACGCAGCACAGTCAAGGCAGCATACTGCCTAATACAGCACAGGCTGTACAAGGCAGCAGCTTAGCACACCAGCAGCACACAAGTTGTACAAGCCAGCAGCACAGGCGTATCAACCAAGCATACCAGCAGCACAGGCTGAACGCACACTGAGGAACCCCACGTCTAAAATTCAGCTAAAATTTAACTCCACTACCGCAAAATTTGTTTCATGTTCAAGTTTGTGTCATAATACTGCAATGATAAAGAGAGAGAGAGAGAGAGAGAGAGAGAGAGAGAGAGACTCACTGTTCCAGTAACAGATTTTGATGATATGAAAGTATTTGCTTTGAATCTAGACCATCCAAAATCACACACCTGAGCATGATATGTAGTATCTTGTCAAGTTTGCGAAAGAGTACAAACAAACTTCGGGAGAAAGAAACAATAGCCTTGTATATATAAAATATGTATATGTATATTCACACAAATATTTATACCTTCACTGTCCAACTCTTATCAACCAAAAGATTCGGAGACTTAAGATCCCAGTGAACTACAGGAGGGTTAAGACAGTGAAGATAGTTAATTCCCTTGGCCTGCATCCAGTAAAGATCGTAGAATCTTTAACATAAAACTCTAACAGCAGATGAATTTTTTTTTTATAAAATGGGCAACAAAAAATCAGTACAAACCACATCCAGCGTCATTCGTAATCGCCTCCTTTTATCTAAAACTTCTCCAGCAGTCGGCCTGTGTATGAGGCGGTATAAGCTACCTCTGTTCCATGAAAGTTGGGATTTGTAGAGGTTAGTATGCATTGCTACGCTACATATAAAACCAGTAATACATAAACCATAAGAAACAATTACCTAGGAAGATATTCTGTGACAATCGACAAATGTGGACGTTTCGTAACAGCACCCATAAAGAGAACCACATTTGGATGACAAACACGTTTCATTATTGCAACCTTAGTAAACGCAAATCACAACTTAGCATTATTAGCTATACAGAATTACATAGATACCCAGCTAAACAAACTGCAAGCAACACCTCAGAAATAAATGGTTCCAGTTAATTATTCATGGATTAAAATAGACAAAGATGGAAGATTCAAAAAACAATTTATGCAAATATCCCATGTTTGTTGAACAACTCATGTATCGCACTAGATAAATTTTACAATCACCGAGACTCACCAAAGCAGATAACAAATATAAGTACCTTGGCTACCAGAAAGAAAAATACCAAATATCGTTTTCTGTTCTTTTTTCCTTGTAAGGGCAAGGAGAAGAATTTTTACTTTGAAGCTTAAACAACGAAAGAAGGAAACACACAATATTAATATTGACGAGTATTGCTAAGAAAATAGAAGATTCAATGACAGTGAAGATGATATGAAGTAGTAAACAATCTAGTAAACTTTGATCATTCAAATCACTATGTCCATACCTCTCTTAAGAATTCCTTCAACTGATCCTCGTGAAAATCCTGGATACTGAGAACCTTGACTGCTACATCCTGGGTATGGTAAATATATCTTAACCAAGGGTAAAATTATATCCAACAAACAAAAAACAGGAAAGTCCAAAGCGATAGACATAAGCCATGGCGATGAATAAAACTTATGAATTGATAATAGACATAAGCCATGGCGATGAATAAAAAATTCTGTGGTGGCTTCAATTCAAGACTAGATTTTGATCTGCTAGCAATTTAACAAACAAGTGGTGTGTGAATTCTATTCCCATGAGTCACCGGGAATTGATTGATGAAGAGTCCAAAGTGCCACAAGAGTGAAAGAGACCTCCTATGACTGCTTTGAGAAAGAAACATGAGAAGAAATGGAAAGAAATATTAAAACATATCAAATTTGTGAATCAGACCCACCACTTGAGATTGTGTATACTATAGAAAGTTAGAAAAGGGGGAGAAATTAGAAATAAGGGGGAAAAAAGTCAAGAGCCATTTATAGCTCACGCCTGCTTCAGAAACATAAAACATTCAGATGAAGTTTCACTAAATTACATTAAAAGAGAAACAATGTCCAAGTTAGGGATTAATGAAGATTGACAGTTTTGCTTGTACATCTCAGAGACAAAACGAACCAAACAAAGAATTCCAATTATGACTAACTTTTTTCTCAAGTGACACTTTTACCGGTAGAACAAATGCAATAATCTCAATACTTAGAACAAATGCAAAACTTAAAACCGTTTAGAATTTCAAAACAAAAACAAGAAGTGGTAGAACAAATAGAAAATAAGAAATAGATGGATACTTAGTACGAAAATCACAAATTGAGGAATAATATGTCTAGTGATAAGATAATGAGACAGATCATTAGAAGATCCATCTCAATCCTTATAATAATATGCCTAGTGATAAGATAACCCAAGGATGCCAGGCTACTTAACTTTGGGTGCTAGACAAGAGAGAAGAGGCATCATCAGGCCACATCCACATGGTGAATTGAACACATGAAATACTAGAGAAAGGGTAACTATGCTTAAGCAGATTCTCGTGAGGGATAGACAGAACTCACAAGTAAACGAGAAAGATCCGAAAATAAAAATAAAAATAACATAGGAAACCCAAAAAAAAAAATAAAAAAAAATAAATAAATAAACTAGTTCAAACCAAGCTAAAAAAAAAAAACCGAAATCAAAGAGCTAAAAAATTACTCTGAAAGGCAAGGAAGACCAAGAAAACTAAATTAGTACAAAACCCTAGATCAAATCAGAGCTCAAAAGAGAAAAAAAAAATCAACTGATCATATAAAGAAATAAAAAATTAGAGCCACGAACTTACAGTGAAAGGCAATCCAAAGGAAGAAAAACCAAAATCAAATTGCTTATCCTCGGAGATAAGAACCATAGGCCCTGATCGAATTCGCAACCCTGAAAGCGTTTCTTAGATAGAGAAAGTTAGAGAGAGAGAGAGAGAGAGAGAGAGAAGGGATCAATGGTTAGCTGTTTACCTGTTGTGATCGCAGATGTGGAGGTGGCGATGGTAGTAGTTCGGGCGGCGGTTTCAACAAGTGAGAGAGATAGATGAAGGAGGACGGCGTCACCGAGGAAAGGCCGCAGCACGACGGCGAGGCAGAAGTTTCCCTTCCTTTTCTCTTCTCTTCTCTGGTTTGACCAATGGGCTGGAGAGTGGAAGAGAATACTGAATAGAATTTAGGGGGAAATATTAGTGGGAAAAATTTTGGGCAAAATTTTTGTGTAATATTTAGTTTTACAAAATTGCCACCGAAATTTTAGTTTTTGAGTTTTTATTTACAAAATTGCCACTATATGGTCATTACTAACGGATATTTACATTTTCTAACGGATATATCCGTTACTAATTAGTAACGGATATATCCGTTAGAAATCATCAAAGTTGTCCGTTAGAAATCTGGTCATATGGTGTAGTGATAGAGAGAAATGAGGTGTGTGTATTTTATAAAATGAGGGAGTCCTCATAAGATAAAAACCATATATATTATTTGGTAAAAACCAATATATATATGTATATATGTATTTAAAAATAAAAAAGTAACTCCCTTTGTGTCATGTTGATTGTTTTACTTTTACACAAACTATTTTAATTCCAGATACAATAATGGTAGGCATACACACTTTTGCACACACTATACTTCAAATGTATGTACTCTGTGTTGTTTGAATTTTTACACTTTTTAGTGCCCCCAAGCATATTACAGAATACATACATTTAATTAAAGCTAGAAGAGCAAAAGTATGTATGACTACTAGTGCTCTTCTAGATAAAAGGATGATTGTGTTACGTGACTGAGAACAAGTGTCAAAACTTTGTCAAATCTCTAATAAATATAAATCCGAAGTTCAATTTTTTTTTTAACATTTATTGTTGATCCTAAATATTTTGAGTGAAGACTTATTTTATTGAGTATCCGTTACTAATTCCGTTGGTAAAAGCTAACCTTTTTTTTTGTTACAAATATTTTTTTCTAACGAAAATATCCGATAGTAGTGAGTCCATATGGTGCAGTGCAAACCGCCAGTACAAACCGCCTACCACCACAACCCTCCTTCCCCCCCACCGTCTCTCACAAAAAAAAAAAAAAAACCAAACCCACATGGCCAACGACAAAAGAGTCTTATCCTTGGCAGATTAACCCCTCCCCCCCTCACAAAACAAAAAATGAAAAAAAAAAAACCCCACATGGCCAACGACAAAAGAGTCTTATCCTTGGCAAATTACCCTATGGTGACTGCCAAAATTTTTTTCTTTGCTTCCTTTTTTTCTCTCTATAAAAATAAAAACAATATAAAGCACAAGGCATACGACAAAAGAGCCCTATCCTCGGCGGCGTCCCTTATGATGACTGCCACGAAAATTCTTCTTAGCTTCCTTTTCCCTTTGTCTAGAGGAAGTGGAGCTATCCTGCACTAAAGACATATCCTCAAAAACTGTATCGCAATATTCCTCAAAAGCATCACTCTTCTTGACTTCTTCCACGAGCTTGTCACATACGTTAGTAATGTGTCCGTTAGTAATATTACTCACAACCAAATACCAACGATTTTTTTTTTCAGCTAGAAATTTTCTTTCTAAATCCGTTAGTAATATTATGCACGCCCAAATACTGTTAAAAATATTACTACAAAAAGACTATTTTTTAATTACAATAGATTATCATAACTATGCATGACACAAAATTTAGAACAATGAGATATAAGGAGTCATAGAGTAAAATGGATAATGTAAAGTATATAATATAAGATACTATAATCAAAACTAAAGAATAATCTGGCCTGTGATATTGAGAGGCGCGATATCACTGTTCTAAAGCAACTTTGCCTCCCTACGTGAAGGTTCCAACGGCATAAGTAGCTCCAATATCCAACCCAATATCAACAGACGGTTCTCCTCGAGGTTCACGTATGCCGGGAGAGGAGGGGGGGGGGGGGGGGGGGGGGGGGGGGGGGGTGGAGCAAGTCTTTCTCGGATTGCCCAAACTCAAGTATAACATTGATAGGAAAATACAATGAGAAGTTATATATTATGGCATATGTCTCTATCTCCACCAAATCACATTTTCTTCTCTATAAATAGGATCCTAGGATGTGATGGTAGAGCTTAATAAAGCTTGTAACGGTAAATCATTAAAATGAAATAAAACAAAATGAAGCCCAAATTAAAAGCCTTAATAACTAGAAATAAAAGTGAAACTTTAAGAGACATTTTTAAAACTTTTCTAACAATCCCCCACAAGTTTTAAAAATTCAAATAGAGTACAAAATATTATGTATAAGATGGGCAACTTTTACTGTGGAATAGGTGTAGGTGTCTTCCAGACTTGAACCCCACTTAGTGTTGATAGCTTCCATCTGAAGAATCATAGTGGACTATTTCACCTGGAACTAGACTCTTTGTCCAGACTTCAACATATCACACATACAGTACCAATAATTGACTTAGTTCGTGGGTTAGTGCTATTAATGGTCATGCACTCGATCTTAATTCTCATGGGAGTTTTAGAGGAAAGCCCAATCCCCACGATCGTGGCCTCAAGACGGTTCCCACTTAGGTGAGTCCTCCAAGGTATATGTGTCCTATACCTGCAGGAGAATTCCTGCCTTAGGCTCATTCAGGGAAATCTCTTCTTAAATGTCACCACAGAAATACAGCACTTGCCTTAGAGATGAGCAGGAGAGTTTCATAATTTTTATCTCCTAAAAAAAGGTGCTAGAAAACAAGTCATGCAGTATGGCTTGTTTCTACCCATTCAACCTTCTTCATGGGATCCCTAATCACAGAGGTTGGGTTGCCTCCCTAGGTGACTCCCTTGCGGGCTATGCTCATCCCCATTGACACATATGGAGCTAGTCTCGGCACTAGTCCTTTACTTAATTTTTTTATTTTTTATTTTCTCAAAAGTGGATCTAGCCTCAATGCTAGTCCTAATAGAGCTCTTATCAAATGATCATACCCCTCATCGGGTAGAGCTTTATTCCACAAATAAAGTGGATATAACTAATAACAAGAAGATAGCCATTGATGTCACGATATGAAAACCTCCACAATTTTTGCGCTGCTCCAGAATAAATCTCGCATAATAAAATAGATAGATAAATATCCTCTGCTCCAAAACACGTTCAGCATAATAGAAACATAGATAACACTACTCCAGGAAAGAAAAAAAAAAAAGAAACCGCAAGATAGCTGAACAATATAGATATAACCGCATCATGATCTGCACTCCTTTAAGTAAAAGCTTCAGCTTCATGAAATCATTATGAGAAAAGATATATATTCAGCATTTGATATACGGCCTCCACTCCTCGCTTATAAGAAATCCATTGGACTTAAATAATATGAAGATTTGAGAGATTAAAATCCGAGCCATAATCGAATCTGCCATGAACATAAAAAGTCCATAGAGTAATATAGAGATAGAATTCCATGACAATATGTATATGCCATTTTTGTACTGTCCAATAATAAGTCCCGATTTCATGTTTACTTATAAGAAATCCAAAAAAATCCTCAGAACCATATATATGGATACAAGACGAAGAAATCCAGTCATAAATAAATATGAGAAAAGGAAATCCGGTTATATGCTCCACTAAATAAATGGACGCCTGTACGAGTTATCAAAACCTTCCTCTTCTCATCAGAGTTACAATAATAATAAACTTTGCTGCTAAGACTTAACCAAGAATAAAGCATGACCCGTAATAACCTTGCAATCGATTGAATCCAAGTTTCACTAATTTGATTGTGTTCCTCAAAGCATTTCCTGTAATCAAAAGTATTTCAAGCTGCGATAAAATTCTGAAGCCCATGAGTTATATAAAATCATGTGATATCTCAAATACTAGTTAATAAGGGAATTATGATATGTTGAAGGACGTAGGCACAACATGATAAATGAAACAACAATATTTAAAAGGGTAATTTAATATATAGTCCTAATACATGCATCTAACTAGAAATATGTCCTTTTTTAAAACGAATCTAGAAATTAGTCTCTTGCCTAATTTGAAGACTAAAATACCCCTATATCATTTTTATAGAAATGTATATTTATGTATAACTATATATGGTAACGGATTTGTCATCATTTACTCCACAATTCATACATGTACATATATAAACTAATTTATATATGATAAATCAGTTACCATATATAGCTAAAAACTGAGAAAATATCTCCATATAAAGTCCACAATCACCAAGAAATTTCTCACAAACTCTTGATAAATTCGCACTACATATTCAAAACTTCATACTTAAAAACTGAGAAAATTATCAATGAGAGTGCACTAAAATAATGTGAAATTGCTCACTATATCAACTAAGTATTAATAGTGAGAATTTTATATTTTAATGTGTATAATAATGAAAAATTTCTCACTCATACTAAAAGGGTAGAACAACCCACTTTTTAAAACAAAAATGAGCATACACATAGAGAGGATTTGATGAGAAATTTATAAACAATTAACAATTTATCGAGAAGAATTCCAAAAAAATAAAAAATAAATTCACACCTTTTAAATTGATATGACGAGTAATTTCTCACAAAAATAAAAATAAATTTCTCACTTTTTAATACAAATTTCTCACTTTTAGGTGAGCAATTCTCACTTTTCAAAGAGAAATTCTCACTTCTCTCTCTATACCAGAACTCCAGACTGTGCTTCTCTCGAATTTCTGATCCGTGATTCTCTTTCTTGCATCAATCTGTGTCGAGAACTCTGGCCCTTAAGTTTCTTGTTCTCATTCACAACACAAATTGTTACCAATCCTGTAGAGCCTCCAAAGATGGCATGTAACTCTCTAAATTGTCAACTCCGATGACGGCATCGGCATCAATCAAAAGGTAAGGATGATTGGTAGTGGCCACCAAAAAGTGATTGAGGAGCTTTTTTAATGGTTTGTAACAAAAAAATTTATCCCTCCAATTGGGTATGGCTGCTTCAATATGCATCGAAAATCCCAAACTTCATCTCAATGATGATGATGATGATGAGTATAATCCTTTTATGTGATTGTATTTTAGAGAGAGAGAGAGAGAGACAGAGAGAGAGAATTGGAAAGAGATATATATATATATATATAAAATCTGTGGAGTTCCTATCTCTCTCTCTATATATTTATATATAGATAGTTGTTTGGAGTTTAAATTTAAAACCCTCTAAATTTAAGTCTTTATTATTATATATATCTTTATTACTATATATATAATCCGGATCTTAAAAAACGGACTGTGTAAAAAGTGAGAATTTCTCACAAAAAAGAGAGAAGCGTGTAAAAAGTGAGAAATTTATTTTCTCACATATATATATGTATGTATGTATGTAACGAAAGGCATATTGGTCCATAAAATCTCTATCAAATTGGAAAAATGGACTAAATATTGATGACCTTCTAAAATCAGGGACTAATTACTATATATACAATATGACTATGATCAATTCCTATTAATGGTCCAAAATAAGGACCAAACATTATATTTCTATATTTAAAAGTGGAAGTCACGTAGAAATGTGAATGTAATTATAAGCGTATGCATCATTCCCAAATAATCATTAACTAAGCAAATATTATAAAGGAAGAACTTATGTCACAGTTACTTTTAATATAATATATGCAAAACTGATAATAGTTTTTAATCCTTTAGCACGAAATAATTAATACTATATCTACACATATGTTTAAATATAATTTAATCACTTACTTTCCAAATCACCCCCACACTTCACAAATTTAAAGCACAACAAAGAGTTACACAAGAAAGAAGACTAATGTTCAAAATTTGCCTCATTTAGTTTCAAGTCTTTATATGCACTAAGAAAGGAAGTTGTAAGTACACAACTATTTTGTAAGAATGTTGAAGCACTCAGGCTTGTTCAGGATTGTTTAGAAAAGAATATTATTGAGCTACTTAATTCAAAGTCATTATAACAAATTTTCCAAAATATCATACAAGATGTTTAATCACAAGACACGCTTTAATATTTACATAAATGTAACCAAATGCTAAATGTCATTAAATAATACACAAGTACTACACATGATATTTGCAGAAGTGGCAATGTCCAAAAATTAAGTATATATATGTATATGCTTACCCCATAGGATAACATGATTAGAAAATAAATGTAGGCCAAATGGCCTCAACGGTTATAAAGTATGAAATAAATATTGTACTTAAGTGAATAACTGAAACATACTGGCTAGAGAAAAATTACTAATGCATTTTAATATTATAAAAGAAGTTTTTGAAATTTTTTAATACATAAAATTCAACAGTTGTCATTTGTGAATTTAAATTCTCATTAACTAACTTCAATTTCAAATTAAAACTAAATTTACTGTCCCTTGAATACTACAAAGGCTAGAGGTAAACAAAACTGTTTATTTATTTATTTTTTATTTAAAGTACTCAAAATTACAAAACTAAAGCTCGAATATTATGCAATATCTCTTACATACACCATAAAATATTATAAAAAAACAGAAGCACTACTCTAACTTTGTTATACAACCGAAGAAGTAATTAGGTACACATACACATTATACATTATATCTGACATGGCCGACTTCCCAGGTAAACCCAGTAAAGTCCATTTCTGTTGTGAGCTTGGCCACCACAAGCTTATTGTCTACCACTTAATGAACTTTTAAAAATTAGAAAAATAATGTCATTTCAATCAAATTTAAGTTACTATTATTATAACACTTAAATACTTTAAAATCACATTAACTGTTACAAAATTTTGTAACTATCAAATTTCTAACTCTCAGTTTCTAATCAATAGTATCAATTTAGCTTTAAGTACAAAATTTAAGAGTAGACAAAAGAATAAAAACTACTTTTTTTTTATTCATGGAAGTAGGCCTTGTAGCTCGAGCTGCATGTATTGTAAGTATTCTTGAATCAAATAAAACGAAACTGTTTTCAACATTTTTTCCAAAACAGCTTTCCATTTTCCAAAATCTATGCTGTTTCAACAATTTTCTTACAATGCACAATTTCGTAATGTATTTACAACCACTAGCTCTGATTACAGAATGGCAGAAAATAAAGCACCTAAATAGATAAAATATTAAACTGAATGCACATTTACCATGCCAATCAAAAGCACACATAGCTATAATGTTTTAATCAATCACTGAATATGATCCTCTCGAACTTCAATTCAAGTTTTTTCTTAATAAACTTTGGTTAAAAAGAAATAGAAAGTTGCTTTAGACTGTTAAAAATATTATTACAAAAGACTATTTTTTAATTACAATAGATTATTAGAACTATGACACAATTTAGAACAATGAGATATAAGGAGTCATAGAGTAAAATGGATAATGTAAAAGTATATAATATAATATACTATAATTAAAAGTAAAGAATAATCTGGTCTGTGATATTGAGAGGTGCGATATTACTATCTTAAAGGAACTTTGCCTCCCTTCGTGAAGTTTCCAACGGTATAAGTAGCTCCAAGATCCAACCCAATATCAATAGACGGTTCTCCTCGGGGTTCACGTACGCCGGGAGAGAGGGTGAACAAGTCTTTCTCGGATTGCCCAAACTCAAGTATCACATTGATAGGAAAATACAACGAGAAGTTATATATTATGGCATATGTCTCTATCGATCTCCACCAAATCACATTTTCTTCTCCATAAATAGGATCCTAGGATGTGAGGTTACAGCTTAATAAAGCTTGTAACGGTAAATCATTAAAATGAAATAAAACAAAATGAAGCCCAAATTAAAAGCCTTTATAACTAGCAATAAAAGTGAAACTGTAAGAGACATTTTGAAAACTTTTCTAACAAAACTAACGATTTTTTTTTTCGTTATAAATATCCGATAGTAACTCGACATTGTCCCTTAGGGTGACTGCCACAAAAAATTTTCTTAGCTTCCTTTGCAGCGTCCCTTATGGTGATTGCCACGAAAATTCTTCGCAGCTTTCTTTTTCCTGTGTCTAGAGGAAGTGGAGCTATCGTGCACTAAAGACATATCCTCAAAAACTGTATCGCGATATTCCTCAAAATCATCATTCTTCTAAACTTCTTCTACTTGCTTGTCTCATCCATCCAATTTAATTCAAGATTCCTGTTTGCTAGTAATTATGCGCGGGCGTGCCAGAACCAAAAGTGGTTCGGTGTGTGCAAACTAATTTCCTATATGCTTGAGTCAGTGATACTCAAGGCTTTCAGATCTGACTTCTAAACTAAACGATTGTGTACGGCGAGTAGGAAAGTACCCTCACCAGAAATCCCTTGGCAGTACTGAAGCGCACAAGCCAAATAGTGTATGAGTTTACCAAGTAACCAATCACAAACGATTAATAAAATACAGATTTTATTAAATGTTTGGAAAATATAACCAAAGAACAGATTCAGAACAGGCTCTGATCGTTCGTGAGAATGAAAACAGTAAAAAAATAACAAAAAGAGGGTAGACCTATTTGCTATGAATGCAGAAAGAACATAAAAGTTTGAATGCTTTTAAATGCTGTTGAATGCTGTTTTCGAGAGTGACGCGGAGTGCCCTTGCAGCTTGGCCTGCCTCCATATTTATAGCGGCCATGATTGAATTCTGATTAGGAAAGGACTCCTTAGCTTGCGCCTTAAGCTATGTAATTGATTGGTTAGTTAGCAGAAACCTTCCTTATCTCCCACCCTTGCCTTATCATTATCTTGATTGAAACAATCCCACCATCTCAGGGATCATCTCGTCTAAATCCAGCTGTTAGTGATAAGACTCTTTCCCAAACGGACTCGGATTTCCCCAAATCTGGGGTGACGTCACAAATGGCAGCTGTCACCAGAACCGCCTTACCTCCACTCCCATCGGCCTCATGACTGTGACTGAAGACTCATCGGACTCATGTAACGTCTTGTCATGTCTTTATGCCCGATAACATCTTTCCAGGTGCTCACGTCCGATCGGGCTCATCCCACCCACCTTTATCACTTTCCGTAGGTATGGTGTCCGATCGTTGGTACATTCATGTTCCCTAACTCCCCCTCGGGCTCCCGTTCTGACAAATGCCCGATGAAGTCCTCTATTCCCGGCGTCTCAATCGGTCTCCAACGTGTGTCATTGCTCCATTACTTCCACCATTGATGCCCGATAGACCAATGCGGGTCTGATGCTGCCTATCGGGCTCCATCCCATGGAACATCCGGGTTGCCTTCTCTAAACTTCTGGTGACGCTTCCCCTAAGCCCGATGTCATCACCTACTCCGGACCAACCGGCCTCTGATATGCCCATGCACGACTATCTCTAGGCCCATATCCCCATATCAATCGGGCTGGAAAACCTTCGGCGGTTTTTAGGTGCAAACAATTGCCCCCCAAAAGGTCATATCAAACGTCCCGCCCTTGGTTGATGTGACATTTTAAATTTTAAAACTTGTGCCACGTGTCACCCATGCAGAAAATGTCAGATCATCGACAATCCCACTAATCATTCCTCATTAAATGCAACGCGTATAAAGCAAAGATTTTCGAAAATCTCTTCACCTTCTCAATCGCGTCTTTCTGCTTTCTCTTTCTAAAAAAAAAAACCAGAGCTCCTCTCTCTCTAGACTTCATCTCTTCCGGCGACACCAAACTCCATCCTGTCACAGAAATGGCTCCCAAAACAGCTCCAGCAGCCGCCTCCAAGGGTAAGAAGACATTCGTAGACGCTCCCCCACCACGGAACCGCTGCAGAGAGATCAGGACCCTCGCAAAAACCCACGCCGCTAACATCTCCACCGAGTACCTCACCCCTTACTGCTCTTCTGACGGTGCTCCGGTAGCACCAGGGCTTGGCGCAGCGTTTCAAGGTGACATTCCCGCGGATTTCCTCCCTTTCTTCCCGCCGGTAGACAACGAAATGTTCCTCCAGCTTTCGGCCCACTGGAACAAGGCATGCACTGCAGCACACCCCATCAGGGGATGGCCTGCCCCAGCAACGGATTGGGACAGATGGGTAGCAAGAGTATCGGCCTCAAAGGCCGATACCTGGAAGCGCACGGGCATATATGAAGCTATTATGCTCAGTCGGGCGAAGCTGGAGATAGACCGTCCACTCTTTTTTGCAGCGCTCCTGTTCTGGTCGGCCTCGTGCAATGGGTTCCTCTTCTGCTGTGGCCCGATGGTTCCCACCATCAAGGACATCAGCTACTTGCTCGGGCTTCACCCTCACGGTCAAGAAGTCATGCCAGGCTTTCTGGATGTGGGCACTGCCAGCTTTTCCTATCCTCAACAAGAATCCGTGAGGGACGGGGCAGTGTCTTATAGACCGATTACGGCCTTTGGTAACTTCTTAACAGCCTGCATGGGCGCTGATGGCACCGAAGTCTCAAACGCCGAGCATACGGCCTTTCTAATCTACTGGTTGAACCGATACCTTTTCTGCTCAGCCAGCCAAGCCATCACCAAGGAGTACACAACACTAGCCTTGGCTCTTGCTTCTGGGAAGCCACTGGCCTTGGCCAGTTTAGTCTGGGCCCATCTTGTCCGTGGCATAACGGACTTTGTGCACTCGGGCTTTGGGGCTGGGGAAAGCCCGATTTGGATTCTCCAGGTCTGGCTCTATTCTTACTTCCCAGAGTTCCAACCAGCCATCCCTCAACGGGCCGATACCCCAATTTCCGCCACAAAATTTGTGGACGTGACACCTTCCTCCCATTCTTTTGAGGAATGTTTTATATTTTTCTACCAAAGGTGCTCCCCTCGGGCTATCAACCTTTTCACACCCTTTTTCTCTCTTCAATTTCGTTCCTTTTTACAACTTTCCACCGACCCGGCCAACTGGGGCCCGGGTACTCAAAAAACCTACAACGAAATCTTCTCTAGCTACTTGGTGGCTAGAGACATAATTTTTAGCCCATCAATCCCTTCGGCCAATAACAAATGCGGGGCCGAATATTACTTTGCCCCGATGGACGCCCGCCAATTCGGGCTTTCTCAGTTGGTGCCCGTTCCACCGGGCATCACTGTCAATGTTGACTGGGTGGAGCGCGGCCTTATCGTCAACGATGAGCAAGTAAAAAAGATCAAGGGCAGGTCGGACAAACTCAAGGCCGCTTTTAACTTCACCCCATTCTCTGCCCGGCCTGTGGTATCAGAGGCGTTCACAAAGTGGTGGACTGATCGGGCAAGCCGAATATTTCAAAGTACCGCCGCTGAGGCCCTCACACAGTTTGCTGTACTACCGGCCACAGAGGCCGATGCTCCTGCTCCAACAGCGGCTCCAGCCCGGCGTAAGCAAATAGCCAAGAGACCGGCTCGCAAACCAGCGCCGGGCCAAGGTCCTGCTCAGAAGAAGAAAAAACAAGCATCGGCCTCTGCCACGCAGGTTAATTTCTTTACTTGTGTCATGTGAAAGCCCGATGATATTTAAGAATTCTAATATTTCCCTTTTTTTTAACTTCAGCTCGTCGCCGAGGATTCTGGGGAGGACATTATCTTGACCAGTGGAGCCTCTCAACCAACACAAACACCAACTCTCCCAACTGATCTCCCCACTTCTCCCACACAACAGGCAGCGTACCTAGAACGGGCTGCTATGAGGGTAATGCCTCTTCATATCCTGCCTCCATTATCCCCTTCTGATGAGGACGTGACCAACCCCGTTGGAGGCAACGTCCCTGAACAAGTCGTTATTTCCTCGAGCAGCGAGGGCATGCCTGATGACGACGTCGCTAGGGAGGCGGCAGGGGAAGAAACTGAACAGGTTGCCCCAAATGTGGTTGATGTTCCTATCGGCCGAACCGATGCCACGGAAGCCACGGGGTCGGCCTCGAATGTTAGGGAGGAAATTGTTGAGACCGTTTCGTCACCTCCTCCTGAAGGTCCACCGTCTACCAATGCTGAGGATATGGCTGGAGCTACCGAATCGGGCTCAACCCTTGGTATTCAGACCTCTTCCAATGAGGGAACTGTTAACCCGATGGCAGAGACCATCACCGCCCCACATTTACCCGATCAACAGTCCTCTCAACCGTCTTCTTTTCAACCGAGAAATGAGCCCGAGATTCGTCAAGAGCTCTCGGCCTCACTATCTCACCAAGTCCAGGTATTATAGACCTCTTTCTAGTTTTTCCTTATGTACTTTTCCTCTTTTTTGACCCATAGTCTTGAACAGGTCACTCCCATCGGTCCAGAGTCGTTCATTCCCTTCGACGACTTCTTTGCCGGCCTAGACCTTGGAGCGTATGACCTAGGCGCGCCTGAGCCAGAGGCGGTGTCTCCCACTCACCTTCAGCGATCCAGAGAACTTGTGCTCGGACTCGCTGAACATGACTTGCCAAGCCTTCCCACCATCGCCGATATTGACGTAGCTTTGAACATTCTTATGGCCGATCCCTCTCTATCGGCCGGACAGCTATCCCTGCTCCGGGAAATCCAGGAAAAACTCCCAAGCTGCTGTTTCTTGGACCAATCGGCCCTCAAGATTCAAACTGACGCTGAAGCTCACCTTGGTTCTCGGCAGAAAGCAATGAAGTTTCTTGAGGGTGCCAAAGCTAAGTTTGAAGCTGGGAAGGTTTCTCGGGCTCAGGTGATAGCACGGGACGCTTGGCTGCACAAGCGTATTGCTGTACTTAAGGCTCAACTGGAGCAATGTGAAGCCGAAGTCATTACCAATAATACCAATTTGGTGAAAATTGATGAACTCCTGACCCAGCTTGGTGTGGATGCCCAAAAGTGTAGCGACCAACTACAGACCAACATACCGACATCCCGTGCTTGGGCCCAGAAACTTGACAAGGCAAAGCAAGATCGGGCTGGTGCTAGCAAGGCTTGGGAGTCTCTAAGGGCCAAGCTTAGGAACTTTGGGTCGGCCTAGAGGCCGACTCCTCTTTTGTACTTATTTTTTTTTTATATTCATATATATTTGTAAGTAAGCTGTGCTCAGCCTTATCAATACAAACAATATTTTTGTTACTCGGGCTCAGGGTCGTAGTTAATGAGTTGGTCGTATTCTAACCCTGGATTTGGTTTATAGTTCAAATCAATAGTTTCCCACAGAGTAGGGTAATAAGACTTCAAGTATTGACCGTTTATTAATCTAGGATGAATACCTCCATCCATATCATGCAGTCTGTAAGCACCACCATTCTTGACTTGATGTATAATGAAAGGACCCTCCCAGTTGACCGACCATTTACCGTACCGATTATCCTTGTCCCCGATAGGTAAAACGGCCTTCCATACCAAGTCTTCTGTACTAAAAGATTTCTCTTTCACCCTCTTGTTATAAGCTCGGGCGGCCCGCTGCTTCTGCACTTTTAACGAGTCTAAGGCCATGAGCCTCGTTTCATCAAGTCCTTCCAACTCAACTATCATAGCCTCTGTGTATTCTGCGGGCTCAAGCTGGTTCTGTAAAGCTCTCCTGGCCGATCGGACGGTGACTTCCATTGGTAACATAGCGTCGTGCCTGTAAGTTAACATGAATGGTGTGACTCCGGTGCTGGACCTCTTAGATGTCCGATAGGCCCATAGTGCCTCAGGCAACAACTTGTCCCACTCCCTAGGGTTCTCATCGATCATCTTCTCAACGATCCCCTTAAGGATCTTGTTGGTTGACTCGGCCTGACCGTTAGCTTGAGCATAGTATGGGGTAGAGTTGAGAATTTTAATCCCTCTGCTCTCCGTAAAAGCGGTCGTCTCGGCCCTTGTGAACACAGACCCTTGGTCGGCCGTTATGGTTTCTGGCAGGCCGAATCGATGTATGATGTGTTCTTCAATGAATTTTATCACGATGGCCTGGGTCACCGTTTTACATGGTATGGCCTCGGCCCACTTAGTGAAGTAATCCGTCACCACTATAATGAAACAGTGTTGGCCTGATGATGGTGGCAGGACTTTGCCAATTAGATCCATAGCCCATCCTCTGAACGGCCATGGTTTTATTATTGGTTGGAGCTCCTTAGCCGGTACATGCTGGATCGGGCCATGCTTCTCACACGATTGGCATCCCTTTGCATAGCTGATACAATCCTTCAGCATACCTGGCCAATAATAGTTATACCTTCTCAGCAACCATTTCATTTTTGTACCGGCCTGATGAGCCCCACAGATCCCTTCATGCACTTCGGCCATAACCTGCATGGCCTGTTTCTTGCCTAAACACCTCAAAATCACGTCGTCACCGATGGGCTTTTTAAACAATTCTCCATCAAGTATCACAAATCGGACTGCGAACAATCTAACTTTCCGGTCTGCCCTGACATTTGGGTGATTCAGGTACTCAATGATAGGCCTTCTCCAGTCGTCGTCCTCCATTAAGACCGAATTAGTGCTAGTATACCAACCTCTCTTTGCAACTGAAGGTAACAGTCGGACATGAACCGTGATAACTTGGTCTTCCAAAGCCTTTGTAGAAGACGAGGCCGATCCTGCCTTTGCCAGCTTATCGGCCTCGGTATTCGTAGACCTAGGGATATAACTCACGCTAATATCATCAAACTCGTCCATGAGCTGCGTGGCGACAGAGTGAAACGGGCATAATTCCCAACTTTTTATCTGAAACTCTCCTGATATCTGCCCGATCACCAGCCCTGAGTCTCCCTTTATGTGTACGGACGATGCCCCCAACTCAAGGAGTATCTCTAGTCCGATAATTAATGCTTCGTATTCGGCCTGGTTGCTTGTGCACTTGAAATCGAGCCGAAATGACATTTTTGTCTTCTTATACTTGGGTGATACAATGACCACACCTGCCCCAGCACCCCCTGCACTTTTGGACCCATCAAAGATCAATGTCCATGGGACCAAGGAAGTGTTTAGTACTTTAGGTGCTGGTAGCAACTCTCCCAGATCAGTTGGATCTGGGTGATCAGCCAAGAAATTGGCTATAGCCTGGCCTTTAACCGATTGCTGTGATCGGTATTGGATGGAAAATTCCATCAGGGCCAAGGTCCATTTTCCAATTCGGCCTCTCATGATTGGTCTTGACAACATATATTTTATCACATCGGTTTGACATATAATATAAGTAGAAACGGGCAACATATACGTTCTTAACTTCTGTGATGAAAAATACAATGCCAAGCATAATTTCTCAATCGGCGCATAGCGCTGCTCGATTGGAGTTAACATTCTGCTTAAGTAATAAACGGCCTGCTCATTTCCTTGCTCATTATCCTAAGCTAACATACTTCCTATAGAGCAGTCAGAAGCCGATATATACAATTTAAGGTACCTACCCTTCTTGGGTGGCATTAAAACTGGGGAAGTTGACAGATATTACTTAATTCCCTCAAAGGCCTGTTGATGGCTGTCTTCCCACTTGAATTCTTCGTCGGTCTTGATCTTCAATAGTGGGGTCCATACTTGGGTCTTTCCTGCACAGTTGGATATGAATCTTCTCAGGAAATTAATCTGCCCAAGCAGCCTTTGAAGCTATTTCTTATTGGCTGGTGGCTTTGCTGCCTGTATTGCCCGAGCCTTGTTCTTGTCCACCTCTATCCCTCTTTGATGCACCAGGATTCCTAAGAAGTTCCCTGCCGAGACGCCGAAAGCACATTTGAGAGGGTTCATTTTTAGTTTGTGAGCCCGCATTCTTTCAAATGCTTTTTCTAAGTCTCTCAAGTGATCGGCGTTGTCGCTCGATTTTACCACCACATCATCAATGTAAACCTCCATGAAATGCCCGATCATATCATGGAAGATTGAATTCATCGCCCTCTGATATGTGGCTCCAGCGTTCTTTAGTCCGAAAGGCATGACAACCCATTCAAAGGTTCCAATTGCCCCCGGGCACCGGAAAGCTGTCTTCGGGACGTCCTGCTCAGCGATGTAAATCTGGTTGTACCCTGAGTGCCCGTCCATAAAGGACAAAATTTTATGTTTGGCGGCCGAATCAATCAATTGATCGGCCATGGGCATAGGGTACTCGTCTTTTGGGGTAACTAGGTTTAGATTTCTGAAATCAATACAGACTCTCAGCTTACCATTTTTCTTTACCACTGGGACTACATTTGATACCCATTCCACGTACCTGGCTGTCCGAATGAAGCCAGCTCCCAAAAGTCTCTCAATTTCTTCTTTCACCTTCATCGTGACTTCAGGTGACATGCGCCGTGGGAGCTGTTTGAACGGCCTAAAACCCGGCTTAATTGGCAATCGATGCTCCACCAATTCTCTGGATAGTCCGGGCATCTCATCGTAATCCCAAGCAAAGCAATCCTTGTATTTGTGTAAGAGAGCAATGATCTCGGCCTGGAACCGCGGTTCAAGCACCTGACTCACATATGTGGGTTTGTGCTCTCCTTCATTGCCCAGGTTGATCTCCAATAGTGGATCCTGCACGTCGGCCTTCAAGTCATCAAGCTTGGCTGTGGCCGTTTCGAGTTCATCCATTTGAATCTCTTCCTCTATTGGCGTTTCTTCTTCATAGATACAATCGGCCAGATTAATCATTCCGTCCACAGGGCCGATCTCTAATCTCCTATCGGCCAGATATGCGCACCATCTGGCCATGCTGGCCTTGAGGGCCAGCTGTCTTTTAACTTCAATTGGTCGTGGATCCATCGAAGTCTTCTTGTTCATTAATCTCTATCGGCATTGATTCTTCTGTCCGACTGAGATTGTGATAACCAAACTTTAAGTTTGGTAGAATTTCTTTACGGAATGTGGCTGCATTTGGTCTACCCAGTTTGCCGCATCCTAGTAATTTGATAGGTCCGATATCATCTTCGTATAATACTGCATCGGCTGTCTGCACCCGGGCAACGAATGGCTTTGTATCGGCCCCAACCACTTCCACTTCGTCATCTCTCCAAAAGATCAACAATTGATGGAGAGTGGAAGGGATGCAGTAATTGGGATGGATCCAATCACGGCCAAGCAACGCGTTGTACGCGGCCGATGTCTCAACGATGAAAAAGGTTGTCATGGCCGTTTGGGTTCCAACAGTCAGCTCAGGAGGCAAGATGCCCTTTGTCTTAGATAGTGTGCCCGTGAAGCTCTGAACATTCATCTCGGTCGGAATCAGTTCCGACTCAGATTTTTGAAGAATCCTCAGCATTATTTGGGGCATGATGTTGATGGTAGATCCCCCATCGATCAATATTCTATTCACGGGGATCCCCTCAATGTGACCCTTTACATACAACGGCTTCAGGTGCTGAGACATTTGATAGATAGGTTTTTCGAAAACCACCTTGACTGGTCCCGCTGGTTTCAACCCTTCTTCAGTTTGGATCCCTTTCGGCCTCAAGATGGTTATCTTAGGCCGATCGGTTTGTATATCGGTAGCATCCACGTTCTTGCTCGTAGCCTCTACCACCTTGGGTCTGACGGTTTCTCCACCACCCCAACATAAACTTTCTATTACTGCCGAATCCTTGGTCTGGCCTTCTATTACGTCACCTTCTATGGCCGTTGGCTGATCCGGTTTGGCCATGAATGACATGGGAAGAGTAAACACCATGTTTGAGGATAGACTTTTCGGGATTGTTCCGAATTGAATTGGTGTATCATCCTCATCTTCATAATCATCGACCTCCTCCATTGGATGGACCAATGGCTCACACTTCTTTTCTTGTTCAAAAAGTGTCTTTAAGCGCTCTGTGGCATGCATCGCCCCTTTGCCCGCTTTCTTGTCAAAAACGAGCTCATCTTCTTCCATGGCCGTTATCTGTTTGTCGGCCTTACGCTGAGGGGACCTTGGAGGATTCTGGACGCGACCCTTCGAGTGCTGCCGTTCCCTCTCGGCTTGTCTCACCCTCTGATACCTCCTCTTCTGAGACTTGTTGTATTGAGGCATCACTGGAAATTTTGGATGCTCAGCTCTATACCACCTCCCATCACTCACTCTTGGTGGGAGTATCATTCGGGAGCGAATGTCCGATGCTTCAACCCTTTGTGAGGCACTCATTGTGGGTCGTGATCGATATTGCCTTCCTTCCATATGACTCGAGCTAGGCATACCGCTTGCTGGCTGCGGCATCGGCTTCCACTCGGGCTTTACGCGTCCCTGTTTGGGCAAGGAAAGCCTCTCATGCACGGATCTTCTCGGGCTGTATTCTCGTCGTTCCTCAACTCTAGGCCTTTTGCTTGGGCTGGAGGCCCCTTTCTTAATATCGGCCTTGCACCTCGGACACAGGCCTTGTTCTATCAGCTCTAGTTGGTGTCGTAAATCTGCGATCAAATTATCTGTGGTTGATCGGGCTACCTCGACCTCAGCCTTTAGTTCTGCTTCCTTGCGTTCCTAGTATGTCTTCTGAAGCTCGCGAATAGTCACCTTCGGCCTATCAGTTTCCGAAACGGCAATTTGTTTCCCTTCCCTTTGATTTGGGACCTTCTCGCTGTCGGTCAAGTCTACCTTGGCCCTTGGCCGTGTCAGCTTGGTCAAATCGGGCAATACCATATTGGTTCCAGTGATCTGTGGGAACGGATTCGCATCAACTCCCATAGCTTTGTCCGAAAATTTGAACACTCCTTTCTCCACGTTCTCCTGTATCACATTACGAAAAACAACGCAGTTATTAGTGGAGTGTTTCCAGGAATTATGCCACTTACAATATTCCTTATTTTTTATGTCATCGGCCTTGGGGATCCGATGACCTTCACCTAGCCTAATCACCTTTTCAGCCAAAAGGGCGTCAAAAATCTGATCGGCCATTGTTATGTCAAATGTGTAATTTTTTCCTGCCTCGAACGCCATTTTTTTAGCAACGGCGTTATTATTGGCAGGTTTGTTCAAGGCATTACACACAATAGGCCGCTTAGAGATTAGTTCGGCCATGTCGATTTCTGCCTCGAGGTCACAATCTGCTAGATGGACCTCGTAGTTGGGATCTTTGTAATATGTTCCTTTAGAAGAATTCTTCTTTTCCTGTTCATCAAGTAGGATACGCTCATAACGGGCGGCCCTTGAAGCCAGCTCGAATAAATCACGGAAATCAGTCCCTTCGAACTTTTTGCGAAGCTCGAAAGACATTCCGCCCATAGCCATCTTTGCGTATTCTTCTTCGGGCAATATTGTCTTACATCTGTACTTAGCCTTCCTGAATCGGGCTATATATGTTTCAACGGTCTCTCCCACTAGTTGGAGCATCCTAGACAGATCTGCCAACGATATCTCGGGCTCAGTCCTATAAAACTGCCCATGAAACAATTCCTCCATTGCTGGCCAGTTTCGTACTGAATTGGCCGGGAGATTGACATACCACAAAAACGCTATGCCCGTGAGTGAGTTTGGGAACAACCTTAGTTTTAAAGGGTCGCTATTGCCTGCATGGCCGCACTGCACAATGAATCGACCTATGTGCTCTACCGTGGTATGCTCACTTTCCCCAAAAAATAGGGTAAAATTCGGAACTTTATACCCTTGTGGGAAATTAACTTGGTCAATTTCAGGCGGGTAAGGCCGTCGGTATGTCGGCCTCTCCATCCTTCTCATGAACGGGTCATACTCTTCGTGTATGGCCGCCACCAACTCTTCCCTGTTAATAGGCTGCGCAGCGGGTCGGGCATTCACCAAAGGGGGTGGTGGTTGCTGTTGGTTGATATTGGCCTGACGAAGCCAAAAATCATCATTATTCCTTTGCCCCCAGCAGCGTTACCTGGGGGCATTTGTTGGCCGATTACCTCTGGGTTACGCCCAATCGTTGCAATTACTTCAGGCTGAGCCCCTGTTACCGGGGTTATTAGTGGAGGTGGCAACTGTTGATTATTATTGATCTGGTGGGTCCAAAACCTGCCATTGTTTCTTTGCCCCCCAGCAGCGCGAACTAGAGGTGGTGTACGGTCGAACTGGGTTTCAACACGGCCTCCTGTCTGGACAAAGCTCGGCGTCGCCGATCCATTGGGATCGGTGACCATCACGCCACTAGCCGTTTCGTTATGTGATTCGGGCTTCTTGCCCGAGATGTTACCCTCCTTTAGGTTTGGACAGACATAGAGTGGGTCTTTTGGTTTGTCGGACTCAAGCGGCGTGCCAGAGCCCGATCCCGAGCCTGAGGCTGATCCCGAGGCCTTTTGGTTGTTATTGGCCTCAAGAATAGCGCAAAGCTGTCGTAACTGAGCAGCCAGGGCGTCTAGCTTCACGTGGGTAACCCTAGTCTCCATGACCAAATCAGACTGTTCCCGGCGTATATCGGCAGTTTGCCTGACCACATTGTTGAGGTCTGCCATTGACCCTATCAAGGTATTATAGTCCTGCCTTAAGGGATCAACGGTGGCTCTCATGGTTTTCGAGATTGCTTCAATAGTAACGCCACCATCGTCCGGAGAATAACCAGTGCTTTCCTCCATCGATGGATCAACGGCAGACTCGTCTTGGCCGTTTTTGCCCGTCTGCTTATCCCTCTTTGGTGGCATGACTTGACACTATGGGTCCCACTGGGCGTGCCAAAATGTTTGCTAGTAATTATGCGCGGGCGTGCCAGAACCAAAAGTGGTTCGGTGTGTGCAAACTAATTTCCTATATGCTTGAGTCAGTGATACTCAAGGCTTTCAGATCTGACTTCTAAACTAAACGATTGTGTACGGCGAGTAGGAAAGTACCCTCACCAGAAATCCCTTGGCAGTACTGAAGCGCACAAGCCAAATAGTGTATGAGTTTACCAAGTAACCAATCACAAACGATTAATAAAATACAGATTTTATTAAATGTTTGGAAAATATAACCAAAGAATAGATTCAGAACAGGCTCTGATCGTTCGTGAGAATGAAAACAGTAAAAAAATAACAAAAAGAGGGTAGACCTATTTGCTATGAATGCAGAAAGAACATAAAAGTTTGAATGCTTTTAAATGCTGTTGAATGCTTTGTTGAATGCTGTTTTCGAGAGTGACGCGGAGTGCCCTTGCAGATTGGCCTGCCTCCATATTTATAGCGGCCATGATTGAATTCTGATTAGGAAAGGACTCCTTAGCTTGCGCCTTAAGCTATGTAATTGATTGGTTAGTTAGCAGAAACCTTCCTTATCTCCCACCCTTGCCTTATCATTATCTTGATTGAAACAATCCCACCATCTCAGGGATCATCTCGTCTAAATCCAGCTGTTAGTGATAAGATTCTTTCCCAAACGGACTCGGATTTCCCCAAATCTGGGGTGACATCACAAATGGCAGCTGTCACCAGAACCGCCTTACCTCCACTCCCATCGGCCTCATGACTGTGACTGAAGACTCATCGGACTCATGTAACATTTTGTCATGTCTTTATGCCCGATAACATCTTTCCAGGTGCTCACGTCCGATCGGGCTCATCCCACCCACCTTTATCACTTTCCGTAGGTATGGTGTCCGATCGTTGGTACATTCATGTTCCCTAACTCCCCCTCGGGCTCCCGTTCTGACAAATGCCCGATGAAGTCCTCTATTCCCGGCGTCTCAATCGGTCTCCAACGTGTGTCATTGCTCCATTACTTCCACCATTGATGCCCGATAGACCAATGTGGGTCTGATGCTGCCTATCGGGCTCCATCCCATGGAACATCTGGGTTGCCTTCTCTAAACTTCTGGTGACGCTTCCCCTAAGCCCGATGTCATCACCTACTCCGGACCAACCGGCCTCTGATATGCCCATGCACGACTATCTCTAGGCCCATATCCCCATATCAATCGGGCTGGGAAACCTTCGGCGGTTTTTAGGTGCAAACAATTTCGTAATTCAAGATCATATTTTTTGACAATCCAATTAACTGCGTGAAATGTTGTATGTATAGCTAAAATGGTTTGAATAGCTTAGACAAATAAACACTACCATTTCATTTGATGCAGTTAGAAGATTAATTTGTAAATTTTTGGACCTTCTATTTCTTTTTCCTGAAAAAGTTCATAGCTTTTATGATGTGATTGCATTATACTCTCTTTTTTCAGTTCACTGTTTGCTATGAAATGAGGATCAAAAGCAATTGAAAATAATAAAGAGAGATGAGATCAGGAGAGACAGGGGGTCTATGCTGCTCATGTGTGGTACGTGTGTGAGAGTGTGACTGCATGGGAAAAATTTTCCCAGTCATCTATGTCCACGTGCACACTGTTGGGATTATATCACATGTGGGATAATCCCATTAATTTAGGGATTGTGATTTGGCTAGATTCCTATTGTGATTTGGTTTCCTTTATGATAAAGTTGTATTACTTGTCCAATAAATAATGGGTTGTAAGCTCTATATATAGGGATGTTGTATAGGAATTTATGTAAGTCCTTGGTGTACCAAGTTGGGCGTCTCCCCTCATGGGGGTGCATGGTCTAGGGTGAGAGAGATATTAATCATTGGGGTTTTCTATGAGGGGTGTTCACAGCGTTATAGGGATGTGAGGTAGAGAGGGTATTTCTTTGTCTCTATGATTTCTCTATGTATTACAGTGATTATATCAGGTTCTTTGGCGTATTGAGTGGGGAGAGTACAAGGGTTTTGTATTTGGGTTATGGGATTTAATTCATGTAACTTGTACCATGTTTTACTCAATAGTGAAAGAATGAATCTCTCGGGTGTGGATGTAGGCAGGTGTTTGGCCGAATCACGTAGAAATCTGTGTGTTTTTTTCCTTGGTGTGCATGTTTAATTACTGCTCATGTGTGTGTGTGTTTATTTGAGGAAATTTGATTCCGCGTGTTAAATTCCCAACACAAGGGTACACATGTGCACACGCACATGTGATCATCCTAATTAAGAAGAGTTTGCAAGGTTTTACCTAATTTGTTATGTCACAAAAATGCAGCGAGTTTTTTCGGCTTTAATTCATGGAATTTGGAATATCTGTACTTTTCCTAAATTGATGTTACATTCATACTTTCTGGAGACATTTATCAAACTTTTACTTAACCAAATTTAAAGCAACATTTTGTTAAAAGAGTAATTTACCCCAAATGAAATTCTTGCAAATTGCAAACAGAGACAAAAATAAGAATTGTAATAATTTTCTATTATTTTTGGGTCAAACTATAGAAGCTTTTGTTGTTCAAGTAATACAATATTTTGAATAATATTAATGATATGCTTTCTAAATTTTATTTTCAAAATATTTTTTATAGACAATTGCCCTTAAATCCCCCATTCATGTACTTTCGTGGATGGAGGACACCCAATATTTTTATTTCATACTAGATCCCTAGGATCCTAGTTAACACACCTAATCATGGTTAATGATTTGATTGTCCCCATTTTACCCTTCTATATATTCTGGGATATATATATAGATGTAATATATATTTAGTCATTAATTGGAATTTGGGAGTAATAATTGTATTTATTCCCCCACTATTGTCATGTTTGTTTGTGTTTTGAATGTTAGAATTATTTCTACCATTTACATCCCTTAACACATGCTGATTGATCATTCATATTAATTACATCATAAAACTCTATCAAATTATATGTTTGACTCTTTGATTGTGTGTTCATGCGGATCATTTTTGTTTTTTAATGAGTGTTTTTGGTCTTCTTATTCTTATATTTCACAGGATGTGAGACATACCTTATTTACATACATGTTATTCAATACAGGTTGGCTAATATCACTACCATAGGATTACATATTGTTCATCTTCCTTGCAAGAGAAAAAAAAAAACAAAGAGATACACCTAATACATGTATATCAACATTACACACACGTCTCATACCTCTACCTCTCTCTAATTCTACATGGATTTTCTTAAGGCAGTTTTGGATGATCCTCGGAAAGAGTTGCATTCAACTAGAGGAATCATTTCTAGAGAAAGGGCAAGATTGGTTGGAGTTTTCCATATCAAATAAAGATTGCTAAAGAAGCAATTAGTACACTTTTAATTGTGAATTTCTCAAATGATCACATTTCTGTGATGGTTCGATCTTGTAATCCAAGTAGTTTCAAGTTTTTTTTTTTTTTTTTTTAAGTTGGTGATGATGGTGGTTAACAGTGGTTGTGGGTGCTAGGATGCAATGGTATTCTCTCTTTCTCTCTCTCTCTCTCTCTCTCTCTCTCTCTCTCTCTCTCTTTTCAAAACATATTGACTCTCTCTTCCATTTTCATTTTCAGAACATGTTGTGAAAATTCACAAATCATGTTGTGACTCTCTCTTCGATTTTCGTTCTCCAGAACATGTGTGAAATTCGCAAATTATGTTGTGACTCTGTCTCTTTCATTTTCCTTTTCCAGAACAAGTTATGAAATTCACAAATTATGCTGGGACTCTTTCTTCCAATTCCATTTTTCCAAATCATGTTGCGACTCTTCCATTCCCATTTTTCCAAATCATGTTGTGAAATTCACAAATCATGTTGTGACTCTCTCTCTCTCTCTCATTTTCGTTTTTCAGAACATGTTGTGAAATTCATAAATTATGTGGGACTCTCTCTTCCATTCTCATTTTTCTAGAAATACATGTTGGGAAATTCACAAATCATGTTGTGACTCTCTCTCTCTCTCTTTCTCTCTCTCTCTCTCTCATTTTCGTTTTCAAGAACATGTTGTGAAATTCACAAATCATGTTGGGACTCTATCTTCCATTCCCATTTTTTCACATGTTGTGCCTTTCAATTCAAATTGTGTTCCACAAATCATGTTGTTGGACATGATTATGATTGAAAATAGTTGTCGTTATGAGTAATAATGACTTTCAATTTTTTATCCCCTTAATTTTTGATTCTCTTAATTTTTGGAGAGAATTTTTGGTTGAAAACATTAATAGAGGAGGTACCATTTTTAATAATACCAAACTTGATGAGGGGTATTTTAGTCCCTAAAAAATTTCAAGGACTTAATTATAAACATGTTTTAACTCAAGAACCTAAAGCTATTTAATTGTAATATCTAGGGATTTATCACTAAATCACCCTATTTTTTAAATGCTTGTGCCAGTCAGTCCACCAAATTTTGATAGGAGAAAGTTGAACTGGCCTCATCATTATTGAAGTTAGTCTCACTATCACATATATTTATGAAGTATTTGGGACACAAAAATTGTAAAACATGTCATTACTCCAATATTTTTAAGGAAAAACTAGGCTAAGGTCTTTGAGGTTGGGTCAATAAAGTTGAAATGACAGCCCGAAATTCCTTCATTCCAAAAGAGCACTTATTCTCTCTCTCTCTCTCTCTCTCTCTCTCTCTCTAGCTAAAGTCCCTTATTTTTATGTAAATAGATATGCACACATGTGTACAAGTTGGGTATAGCCTTATAGGTGTCTTACCTAGCAGAATAACCCAACAGATCAATAAAAAGGCATTGTTACGAGCCTGACGTGAACACCCACATACAGCTGCTGCTATAGAAACTTTCATGTACTCCCTGGTGCTTCTTATGGGTCGTGTTCCGTTGATATCACGAGCTAAATCCCAAGGCTCCAAAGGTGATGGCCTTAGAGAGAAATCCGTGAGAGAGAGGGCCGATTTTATTGGGGTGTGTAGAGAGAGAGTTTGTGAGTGCTATATACATATATATATATATGTATATATATAGGTGCACAAACCCTAGTTGCTCTAGGACTCCAAAGCCCATCCCAATAGATTGCTTGGTGCCTAAGCAAGGCCTTATTAGACCCGATCCAATATTATGTGGGTGCCCAAAAGCTCACAATATTTCTTACATCTCTTACTCACCCACACAGGGCTTGTTACTAAAACAATCTCTGGAAACTGAACTTCTCAACTCTTTATACGGGAAATTGAACGTGCGACCTTACAAAAAGAAAATACAGTGACAAGAGCAAAATGCCAAGCACCATAACCAGCAAGACACATCATTTGAAAGCTTCTCGTGTATGCCTTAGACAATTCAACCACATCGAATATAGCATTCTCAATCCCTCGATGAAAAGAAGTGTTGCACCCCCTCAATAATATAATGTACTCATGACATATCAGTAACAAACACTATTAACGCATACCTACTAATGAGTCATAAAATATGGTGTGTTATTGAATGGTTTTCCCTAAGCTCATATGTCAATCTGGCTAGATTAGCCGTTTTCCTAGACACACCCCATATAATTGAATCTTTCCTCGTCCTTGGATAGTATGCTAAAGTAGGTGTCATCAAGCATCCTCTTCATGACATAGTCTCAAGTCATAAAGGTAACCAGTCTGTAGGATAACTAAATTTTAAATATACTACGTGGCTTACATAGCAATGAAGAGGAATCCATTCACTACTCTACAGAGGATCGCGAAAGCACATATAGTGTAAATTGTATGCTATGGTGTTCTTCCATAAAAATGGGTATGTCACTCTGTGTTTGAAAAAACAAGTAAAGCCATATGAATCTTAGTCTAGACGTTATGAAAAAGGTCTAACCTAAGTTTCCCAACACAGTCGTTCCTCCTGATGCCTATCTGAAAACTCACATTCGGCTGTAAATAGGCTACATTGAGTCTTGGGATCTCTCTATATGAGATAAAATATGAATGTCTTATCTTAGCTCCATCTAAGGCAACATACAAGGATAATAAAGATTTATATCTAGCTTTCCTACTCCGGTTAGCCCACCTTTTGGTTGCAATAGGATCACCGATGGGTTCTGTCAAACTTGACAGTGTCTCGGGATGGATCCAAGGCTCACTTCAAGAACTACGTATGCAAAAAAAAAACTTGACAGCCATTCCCAAAATCCGTTGACAGTGCATATAAGTTGGTACTACAAAAAAAAAATTTACTTGAAAGCTTCAATAACCCTACGAGGGATGAACTAAGGTTACCTTGAATTGCAAAATTGGATTACTGTAGTAGACGAATCGAGAACACAGGCTCGATAACAGCTCATGATCTCCTATTGTATTCCTCTACTGCCAGAATATCGAATTGAGTGTTGGCTCTTTCGAAATCCTTTCTGTTTTCTACTTTCCCTTTTTACACTCTCTTTTCTATTCTGAGTTATAATACTCTTGATGGTAAAACGCAAACTGATAAGAGAGCCAAAGCAGTATTTGTATAGGCTACGATAGGGACCATAAGAAGTCAATAAGGAATAGGCTTCCTTATGGAATTAAGAAACCCTAATTCGAACTGAATCAGATTCTTATTCCCATAAAGTATAATTCATACCACTAAAGAATTATAATTTTGCTCCTACCATTATCTCAAAAATATAATTCGAGCTCCATGTTATTAAATGCTTATTATGTCCCCACGTTGAGATTACAGATATCCATTAATTAAATATAATTACTGACAATCATATTTAAGTAATCTCTTAAAATTTCTTGAGATCCCCTGCTTAACTTATCTGATATGTTGGATACAAAATTCACCTCCAGGGTTTGACATAATCAAAACATATAAGCATTCTCAAGGGGATATCATTAATCCCAAAATTGAGACATGGATTCCATCATTAATTAATATCCACCATATAATTAATGTAGTCACCTAATCCAATGAGATATTGACCCCTTTAAGGATCTCACCCTTTTAGGGATCAAAGCGTAAATATCAAATGTACGAGTCTATAAATTAACTTAGGATTTAGAGCATAAGTACTCATAATAGCCATGAGTTATTAATTATCTTATAAGTCAGTACAAAGATAATTATCCCAAGTCGGTCCCGTTTAATACACAAAGTGTACCAGCATAGTGAGTTGAAGCTATACCATTTCCCGCAGTCAAGACAAACCTACTACATCACCATCCTGCAGTCCTACTGATAGTGTGTCCAATCCCATCTAAGACTGTAAACCAAAATCTTACATTCTACAATATCTAATGGTCTGATCTTCCGTGTGTAAGCCGAACTCTACACACCAAACCACCTACTATTTAGAATAAGAGACATATATGCACAACATTAAATACACAATGTAATGCAAACATTGCCCACACAGATTCTCATAAAAATGGAATAACTGATTTTATTAAATGAATAATTAATCAACTACATAAAGCATGGCTTTTAGTATATATCCCTAAAAACATGGGCACTAAGCTATATGTAGAAGAGGTAAATCCACAAATCGAAGTTTGGATCCATGGCATTAATCAATTCTCTACACTAGGACATCAAAGAATACCAAAGCAATGCAAAAATCCAAGCACACAAATGACATGCATTAGAAATAAGAAGAAGTTAACTTCAATCAAATTTCTAGATTCTATGACCTCAATTAAAACCTATCAAAAGTGGTATTGAACATGAGCTGGATTAAAATCCTTTTATCGAAAGTTAGATACATGTGTTAGGGAGCTTTTCCAAATATGTAGGACCTCATTAGCATCTTTGAAGTTCAAGTAACCGGCAGCCTCCATGACCTTAGACCAGATCACCGCGGCTCTAGCGCAACTCCTGGAGGGCCAACGTCAAGCTCAGTAACAAATTGAAGCACTGTTGGCCCGACATGATAAGTCCCCTCAAACCGAGGATCAGCTCGAGAACGACGCACGTGATCGGGTGCCCGTGCGGACCTGATGGCATGCTCATACTGCGCCAGTATCCCCCCCTAGTTTTGGAGCAGCCCAGGAACGATGAGGGTAGCCATAGCCCCGGTCGGACCCGGCAACATGCCCGGGCCAACCCAAGTTGAGTGATAGGGGAACCTACCCTCATCATCGAACACACGAATCGAAATCCTACCCTCGCTGTATTGGTCAGATAGAGTTATAGAAGGGGGATCCAAACTCGTGTTCAGGGTCCCCGACCGCAATTGTCCATCTTCCGACCAGGAAGACGAATTAAAGCCTGAATTGCACATCTCTAAGACTCCTACAGCTGGGCGAGGGAGTAACTGACGACCTAAGTAAGGGTCGGTAACTCCAAGTTTAAGATACAAGGGGGGCAGTATTAAAAGTCTAAAAGGCAAAAGGTACAAAGTATTCCGTGTGAAGTAGCTCTCGGAAGAACCGCCCCAGGATACCCCGACCAGTTCAACTGTTTTATCACACTACCTGATCTAAAGAGGAAGCAGAACCTCAGGAGGAAAAAATCCCACTCCCTCACGAGCCCTAATGGATTCTTATTTTCTAGCCTCACTCGGAATAAAAAGAAGAGAAGAAGAGAAGAATACAGTGAATTACAAGGCTGGAGAGACGAAGACTTACAAGATTAGATTGCAAGGAAGAGCTCGGGTAGCCTGATTGGACGCTTTTTTTCTTCAACCGCTCAGTAGTCTCTTTCTCTATGGACAGCAGGAGCAGCAAAAATGCACAAGTGTCCTTTATATAGATGACACGGACGGTCCAGATCATGATAAATCCAATGGTTCTGCACAACACCTGCCTAAACGCCTGCCAGTTGGTGCCTCGAGCAGTCCAAGCGGTACCACAAAAGGCGTGCACATTAATGGCACGATGTGACGATTCAGTTGGGATGTGACTGCCCAGCTGCGCCTGCACCATTCTCATTGGACCCTGACTAGACCAATCATTTTCTGACACTTGGTAGGCACCAACCCAAACTCCCAAGGTAATCGGTCGGTTCACCCCCGATTGACTAAGACGGCCAGTCCGGCCCCGAGTAATGTCCTGAGCTAGATCCCGAATGGTTTTACCATGTGGTACTAATTTCCAACCCTCATCTAATGAAGCATCACATTGGCCTTAGAAATGGGGGGCAGCTGATATGTACAAAAATATCAAGTAGGAGTCAATCTCTGCCAGTTCAGCAAGGAAGGCCAAGTCACCCAGTAATTGAGCCCACCATAGGGCCATCCTGAGCCATATATTCGTAACCGCTCGGTATAACCTGTCCACAGCTAACAGTTCGAGAATACTACGTGGGCTTGTCCCATCGCAGGAACAGCCCAGACACGCCGCATGTTGAGCTCCAGTATAATCCAGGCAGTTTCCCATGCCAACTAGAAGACTAATGAAAGGAGAAGATTGTTTCCTAATCTAATTAGGAAACTCTCACGATTTATGCTAATCAATCCCAATTATATTGTATTACCTAATCAATTACCTTGCCGTGTAAGGGGAGGTCTCTTATGCTATAAATGGGACACCATGCCCCCGTTGAAGGGGACTGTACACTTGTCTCACGTATATATATTTGCCTGGCCGATCTCTGGTAGCTCCATCCCCATCGTTGTTTCACCAAAATCCCCCGACAAGTTATTGTCATAGTATAAGTGCACTGACACACCATGAGGACGTAGGTTCCTTCGTTAACAGGACAGAACCACATACAAATACTTGTCTCCTTCTTCCTATTCTCTCTTAACCAAATTTCGGCATCATCAACTATCATAGATTTTCTAATATTCAAACATGAAGAGACTGTTCAAATTTGTCAACCGATTTTTCATTATTAAAAATAGTAGATGGTTCTAAATGATTCTCAAAACGGATCGAATAAAAGCTAATTCATCAAAGTTTACCCAGAAAATTTGAAATCCATCAAACCATGAAGTTTAATGAACCAAATCATGTGGAAAAGACCAATCTATTTTGCCAAATTTTGAAGCAATCAACTAGTTCATTTTAAAGTATGATGAAAACACTTTAGGTGATGATTTTAGTTCATTAAAGAGATCAAACTCATAGATCAATACGATTAACATGATTTCCAATCAATTTTGCCCCCAAGTTCTATAGAGAACTTTGGATCATGGATCAAATGGTCTTACAAATATCCTTTTGGAGATAAAAATCAAAGAGAAACTCTAGGTAATAAAAATAATCAAGTGAAAGGTATGAACATAGGAATCATCCTTCTCATAGATCAAACTTTTGTACCATCATAGAACTCAAAATAAGATACATATATAAGCATGCATGCATGGATCTAAACAAAATGGAAAGAATAGATCAAAATCAAGATCAAAATATGAGAATCATAGTGAAAATAGATCTCTAATCATAGATTATAAACAAAGCAAGGAGGATTTGGATCTAGCTATGTGAGTGTGTGAAGAATGAGAGAGGAAGAAGAAGAGTATTCTAGAAACTAAACTAGACCCAAATCTTATAGATCTATATACAAAACTAGGGATTAGAGATGAATTCTAGTGTTTACCTCTTGGAGGATTCTCAATTGTACTTCAAGTGATCTTCAAGGTCTTCAAAACATTCATCAATGGTGGATGAATGGGGTGGCAATTGATGTCACAACTTCTTCTCAGTTATGTATTCTCATTGTCAAAAGATTAGTTTTGAAGTAATTCAATTCATAATCACTAGAAAAAAAAATCATATGTACCAATCAATCAATTCCATTCCATATATTCATATCAATACCCACTAATTCAAATTAACAAAAAAAAATGCAACTGATCTCCATATACTAAACTAATGACATCTTATATGTGTTATATTCATTTAAAAGTACAAGTCAAAAAAAAAATTTATCAACTATCATATACCATTATGAAAAAAATTAATCAAACAAAAAATGTTCTTCCCCTTGTTGCTTTTCTTTTGCAAACTCTTCAATCAGTTTATGTTGTCTTAGAGTTAAACTCTTGCTCCTGTACAACAAAAATGAGGGATAAGAAAACATGTTGATAAATAAACTAAAAATTAGAATTTTGTTTGGACGCTTCATCAATATTATTTATACAATAAGTATCTATATTTACCAGATAGTTGCAACTTATGCAGTGCCCAGGTTAACCTATCTACTCGAGTTTCTTGCGTAGTTCCTCTATCTCTAGCTTTTGTCGACACCAAACAATATAGAACAGTAATACTTTTCCCAAATGAGAAGAAATAACTTTTACAAGTCAATACACATAAAAAAAAAACCCTACTTTAGAGTCATATCAGACCTAGTAACAATACCATTGTCGGCTGTAATAGATTACAGACCACATACCATATGCAAAACATGAACCCCTCGAACATAAGCTAGGAATGAGATGTTCATATGCTCTACCTTCATTTTCTTGTCTCAAATATTCAGGAGCACCAACTTGTTGCAAATTAAGCACCAATCTTCAGGAGAAAAGGCAAAGTGTTTGATCACCTGGGATTGAAATAGATTAAGTAAAGAAAGGAAAACGACCACTTTGTGAAAAATTAGAAACATATAGATGTCAAGCTTGCTCATAATTCTTCCAAGGCTGATGAATAGATGTCATGACTAGTGATAGAATAACATTGGAATCAAAATCTAAAGAGATATATACAACTAACCTTTCTAATTGTTTAGGTGAAACATCAAATTGAAGTCACCAAACCTTTCCCTTCTTTGTACGTAGTGCACTCTCTAAAGTTTGGCAGCAATGAACAGTGAACCAGCAACAAGTTTGTGCTGCAAGCAAACTGTTGTCCGGAGCCTATGGTTCCACCCATTAGTAAATTTTAGGAAAAAAAAAACCAAATAAACATAGATTTAGGCTACTCACAAACAAATAAGATTAATTCCTTCTGCTTATCATAAACTTCCTATATATATTAATCCAAAAATAAGCAATGTGGCAACCAAATAAGCCATATAGAACCAGGAAGCAAGGTCTGTGGTACCCGCCGTTTGATTCTTTGTGGGGCAGAGGGGTCCCTCTGCAAATGCATCACCAAATTCAGCAGTATAATATACATCAAGGAAATACGATTACCAATTCAATAGGATAATGTTTTCTAAGCTTCAACCTGGCTTTGATATATCAAACAGAAGTACGTTGCAATATACATATCAATCATTAATTAGGATCCACTACCAAAGCAAAGTTCTAAGTGTGCTTGATACTACGTGAACTATTGAACTCTCAGTAATACAAGGAGCACATCGTACTCGTATTTTGAAACTAACATTTTCTCTTCCAATTCAATCGTATTTAATAGTTTCTGTCTTAGTCCAAGACTTACAATGTTCACACAATTACCCTAATATCAAACAGAGTAAAAGTTTCATCAAGCCCAAGAAAATACTCAAACTAGAAGCCTAAACCATTGAACACTGAACATTGAAGTAATCACTAAGACTGAAAAAATCCAGTTGACACTAAAAAAATCTTTTAGTCACAATAACTTCATCACTAAAACTATATTATTTATGGCAGTAAAAACATATTGACAATAAAAATACTCTTTTACTCACAATTTTTTTTATGAGTAATTATATAAAATAATCTCATCAAGGCAATTAGTCACTATGAATATGTACTTTGATAATACCAAGTTGTCACTAGTTGTCACCATATTACTTTTTCCTATATAACCTGCATTGCCACTAGTGTTAGGGTTTTCTTTATATGTATGAGAATGAAACGCAAAAAATAAGAGTATGTTATGCTCCTAAATTTTGTATCCAAATGTGGTTCCAAACACATGGCTTAATGAGAGGAAAATTTCTTAAAAACATTTAAACAAGAACTATTACCGTAAACATGAATTTTGTGGGTAAATTCACTGCAAACCCTCACGACACAACACTCGTCCACTAGGGGGAACCTAGGGGTTTAAAGGCTTGTTGCATAGGCTAAATGCAATCGCGATTCCTGCGAAAATGAGTTAAGATTTTTACTTTCTTTTGTTTTCAATTTTTAGAGTTAATTAAACATTGTTGTAGTTCGCTTCATTGCTAGGGACTAGCAACGAGCTAGTTGGGGGGTGTGATTCGAGGTGAAAAGTGCATATTCATAGCGTATTTAATGGTCTTTTATGCATACTTTTATCCCCAAGTCCCTAGATTTAGATGTATATCAATGATTAAGTATTTTCTATGATGTTGTGACTCAAACATGTGTTTTTACAGTATTTTATAGGTCATGGAAAACAATCGTTGCATAAAAGGTGATTCTGGTGAAGTGAACAACAAAAGCAGCTGGGAAAATACCATTTTTAACAATGAAGACTTCAGATTTGGAAGATTTTCCAAGAGATATGAAATATAGATCTTTGAGTTACGGTCGCGTGGCCGTAAAGGCGAGGTCAATCCGACGTCTGAGTGAAAAGTTATGGCCATTCTCCCATTGGTGCGCAGAGTTGTCAAAATCAGAAGAGTTCAAGCGATTGAGGAGAGTTCAATCCAAAAGTTGCGTAAACTCTGTGGGAACCCTATATATAAGTCGGTTTGATGCCAGACGAAGAGAGGACGCTCCAGAACGCAGAAAACAGCAGTTTTAGGGTTAGATTAGGAGTATATTAGGTTAGATTCTTGTTTTTCTTCCTCTTTTCCATTGTTTTATTGAAGATTATTCAAGATTCAAGTTGGTTTCATGTTTATTACTAGTTATATTCAGATTATTCCAGGTTTTTCCTTCCCTTTTTCTTTATTTCATTGTTTATTACTCTAGTTATTATGATTGCCTTAGTTTACTGTTGCTGCGTTAGTTTATTTATGTTTTCGTAGTTTAGACGTTGGATATGTGATGAAACATTGATTTCCAACCTCTTCCATGCAATCTTAAAAACCTTGGGCTCGATCGATCCAAGGTATTTCGATCGATCGAACCAGAGCCATAGTCAAGCGATCGAAGGCATTTCGATCGATTGAAGGATGATGCAGTCCGATCGACCGAGAGCGCTTCGATCGATCGAACATGTTAATTCCTGGGATTATTCTTTTAAGTATTCCATGACTTTCTGTTTTAGAAATCTATCATCAAATTGTCCCTATAAGCTCAGTTTGTCACAACAGTTTTTAGAACTTAAAGCCTTAAGGCCTTTTCTTCAATGACTTTTGAAAACCACTTTGAATGCTAACACCATTTAGAGTGCAAGTAATAACCATTGTTTTAAACCGTCTTTTAAGTATTTTAAATCACTTGTGATGATGTAGTCCCGGTCATGAAAGGGCTATTGATTCTATATCTTTAGAAAAATACGGAATACTGATGAGGAATGAACTCCATAGAACATTAATGAGTATGCATGGTAGATGGTTAGGATCAATATGGATTCACGTGTTTCTAACACCTTTAATTTAGTTTTTTAATTATTATGTTTCTTTATGTTTAGTTTATTATTTAGTTTAATTTAATTAATTAGGATTCGTTAGACCCTCCACTCCAACATTCTTATTTTCTTTTCTTTTTCTTTAGGTTGTAACTTAGTATATTTTCTTCCTATTCCTTCCCTGTGGGATCGACCTGGACTTATCCAGTATTACTTGCATGATCACCTACACTTGGGTGTTGCACAAGAGCGCACAACTATTTAGTCGTGTCATCTACCCTTACCATTGCGTTTAGGTCTACTAGCCTTGCGCTTACTTCTACTTACGGAAGTTGTGGTCAAGAGTGTAGCGATACGGTTCGCCTCACCTTTTGGTGCTCTGTATTCAGCTCAACGTGTCTGGAAATGTCAAAAACAAAAATTTAACATTTCCGTTATGGATTATGGTTTGTTTCCTATGGACCCGCGAATCAAGCATAGAACTAGTCATAGCCTAAAACTACAGTTTGCCAGTAAAGATGTTCCCATATATAATCTGATATCACGAATCATACCTAACATCTTAGAATTTCAGTCATCGAGTAATAAGAATGTTTTTTTTTACTTTTTCAAACTTTATAACTAGCTACTCAATCTAGTATTGGATGTGCCATCGAAAGCAAATCTGAACTGGTCATACAATTCCTTGGCTATTGGGTAGTACTCACACTTCCCAATAAGATCATGATGCATGCTTCTTATCACAAAGCGCATGCTATGATCTTTCTTGAGCCAATTCTTAGAGGCTTTTAAAGTTATGATGATGTTGGACCGGAGGCCCATTATTCGGTTCAATAGGTTGGAACAAAAGAATGAGTCCAAAACTCGTTGAGCTCTTACTCATTCTCTAGGTATGTTACTTTGCAGTGCCATATTCCAAAAATAGTCCCTTTAAACTTCTTGTATTTGTAAAGACCAAAAAAGTGTGGTTAGAAAAAAAAATTTGAGAACGTGCTCAAGGGATTGGCATTATTATTTGAACATTTCATAAAAGTTTATTTTAATTCCAATTATGAAAACACTTTCCCTTTTTTTACAGTTGTAGACACCCCATTTTGTCGGCCGTCAAATTTAGTAGACCCATAGCTTGGTAGTTCACAATGATCGTAAAAGACTCGAAAGGACTCCTGAAAGTCAGTTCTATCTCTCAGAATGCTCAAAATGACCAAAATGCCCCTGAAAGTCCGAAAGCTCTCAGATTTGGCCCAAGAGTTCTGGAAACATGCTACGACGCAAGAAAATTGATAAAATGAGTTTGTAAGAAAAGTCGGATGAAATCGTCAGCTCCCAGAGACCTCCAGAAGTCCCGGAAGTTCCCGGAAAGTCTCCGTTGACCGGTTTGACCAAGGTTTGACCAGGTTTGACCAAGTTTGACCAAAATCGTCCGAATTCGCCAGAATCATTCTAGATCATGTGAAAAGTATTAAAATGAGTTTTAAAAGAAAATCGAGCAAAAACATCAGCTCCTGGGAACTCCCGGAGATTTTCAGAACTTCCCGGGAATCCCAGGTTTGACCAGTTTGACCAGAATTTGACTTTAAAACCGGAGCGCCATAACAATTTTTAAATATTTTTCATGGATACTAGAGGTTAATATCTTTCCAACGGTATATCGCACATAATTTTCGAATTTAAAACGAGTTTATTATGAATTTTTGAAGGCGAAAATGGCGATCAAATCGGCTTTTATCACAAATACCGCAAAACTTTTCAAAGTGACCTATCCCCGATTTATTTTTTTATGTAAAATGGACTCCATTACCTTTCCAACGGTATATCACAACCTTAATTTGGAGTTCGTATGCATTTTCTGTGAATTTCGGACGAAATAGGGCCTTTTCGCGAATACCGGAATCTCTGGGGGCCTAAACAGGATTATCCAGACGATTGAGGAGCAGTGCCGCCACGGCACTGGCCCACTGCCACCGCGGCACAGGCCTAGTGCCGCCGCGGCAGTCTCCTCCAGAACAGTGTACTTTTGTAATTTTTCTTGGGGGTTCATTTTGATTAATTGAAAACCAAAACGACGTAGTTCTATATTCACAGATGTTTGGGACCAATGGGAGCACTTCTGAAACCCCAAAACCACCCCAAATTGGCCTATATAAATCCCCCTTGACTTCTCATTTAGGGGGTGTCAAATGTAAGCTTTGAAAAATTTTAGGAGAGAAAGTTGTAGAGATAAGGTTAGAATAGAGAGAAAAGAAGCTTTCTTCTTTGATTTTCAAAACAAAAGTGAGTTCTAAACTTTGTTTTTTACTTCATTACTCCTATTTACTTCAACATTCAATACACCCAACCACCATTTTAGTGAGAATTTAATAGAGTGGAAGCTTCTTCCATGTCCAATGTCATCACATATGAGTGAAACACCAAACTACAAGTTCAATACATCATGAATATCATCTATTGATTGCTATTTACTTGCTTGTTTATTACAATGTTCATCTCTTCTTACCTCATTTCTTTTTATTTTCTTTATTTACTTACTAGTTCATCATCATCTAAATAATGACATGAAGTTTGAGGTGAGTGAATCCTTATGGATAGTAGCTCTTGACCTCAAAAACATGTTTGATAGATGATGATCATAACTTCAATACCTCCAAGGTATCCTTGAAGTTATGTTCAAATAAAAATAAATCTCTCCAACAATCTTGGAGGTTCTTGATAATGAGTTTGATGTTGACATTTTAAGTGGCTATAATCTTTATTGAGTATTGAAAATATGCTTTCAAAAACTCTATTTCAAAAACCCTCTTAAAACCCCTCATTTTGATCTCAAGAAAGAAAACTCTAGTTTTTTTCCCAAAATCTTCAAAACAGCGAGTCAAAACAGTGAGTGATCTGAGTTCAAAGATTTTTCTAGAACTCAATGCTCAATGTATGGATGCAAGGCCAGTTGGAAAGTCTTCCTAACTCATTAGAGAACACCTACGATTTTTGGTTTGACTTGGAAATACTTGAAAGTGGTCCATTTGGATCCAAACATTCCTTCCAGACATTCTGCCTCTGCTGTCACAGCAGCTTGTTTGACTTCCAACTTCTTTTTCAGAACACTTTTCCAAAAGTGGTGGTCCTAACTTATTTTTTCCTTAAACTTTAATGTCTTAGGGAACTTTCTGTATATAATGGGCCTCTAGATCATTTGTTTGCATTTTCTAAGAGTTTTTAACATTTCAGTCAATAGTACGGACTCTGTTTCTGAGTGACCTATATTGTTTATATGATTTCTCTCAATCTGTGATAGTTATTAAAGATTGGCTTTTTGGGTTTTGTTCTAGACACAATAAGGAATATCTCCATAACAAATCATGCATTGAAAACATTTCTAACCCCTCTTTTCAATTTCCAAAATATCATGTTACTGTTCTGCCCACTATTCACAGCAAGCACATTTTAACTTTCATTCTTTGATTTGATGCTTACATGCATTCCAAATTAGCTCATGTTTTAAGAAGTAGTTCATACTACATTTGTACATATCTCATAATGATTTCATTCATCCATTCATACACATTCTAGACTTCCAAGTCATTCTAGGAATCCATGTACACAAGGCACACTACAACCTTAGCACGTTCTAGATACATACATTGCATCCATTTGGGGCTTTTGTGACTCCTAATCTAAGAAGATTATAAGGAATTAACATGATCACACGTCCATGCTTTCCCTCGATCTAATCATCCTTTCTTACCCGTCCCGGGGATTGAGGGGTCTTCTTTTCTCAAAGATTAACATGCATCATACTAACTTGCTAAGCACATTTTGACTTTCTTTGATTATTCGTTTCAATAACAATTCATGTCCCCCATTAGATTAGGAATATTTTATACATGATTAGACGATTTTTCCTAGGTTTATTTGTGTGATCTTTCACTTTACATTGTATGATATTTGATTTAGATCTTATGAATGATATCTTATCTTTAGATCTTCCATTTCAAATTTTCTTATGTGATGTAATATACTATCATAGTATTAATTGTCGAACCATACATAGTATAATATGATTATTTGGATGCTAATTGAGGCCCGTCGAAAGACGGGGCGAGTTGAAGGTGTTTTAGTCGCGACAAAGGCTCCTTCCTCTCTCGTACCAAAACCCCGAGCCAAGTTCTTTGGTTATGAAGGGCCGGTGCCCTTTATCCATTTGGGTGAGTAAAAATTAGGTTTCTTGGTTCCTTAAAGACTACGTGGCGACTCTGTATCTGTTTTTCAACAGACCATTTTCTTTCTTTGATCCAAATCAAATTTCAAACGAAAACAAGCAAGTGGTGGAATCCCGCGTGTCCATAATCTGGCGACTCTGCTGGGGAAGTTTTTATTTTCAAAACAAAATAATACAGAGGTTTGACTCATAAGAAGAATCCTTAAAATCATCTTTTTACTGTGTCTGGTTCACCACATTGCACTTTGCATTTTCCCCCTTCGACTGTGTCTGAAACGCGGCGCAGACATTGTTCAGGTCTTGCTATGCCAGGGCACAAGTCACCGTTGATACTGTACCTTCCAAGGTATATCAAAAAGAGTAAAAACCTCCGTACTATTTCCCCGACAGTATATTGGAACTCTCGTCAACGGACCCCTCTTTGACTAAACCCAGCCTTTGCATATAGATTCCTGTAGAACCTTTCATAGGACTGTTCATTTATCTTTTCAGATAGGACAATATGATATAACTGTTGTATGCCCTGATGGGATTACTTGAGCGGTGTAGACGCTTATGTGGCATAGAACAGAACATCTTTCTTATGATCCCCAAGGCAATCACTCACATGTGATCACATTGAGTTGACCTGCCTAGGCACCATGACAAGGATGTCTGCTCCATGCTCACAAAGATATACATCGCAAACCTTGTTTGTCGGTCCTAAGACATAGAAGTATGAAAACCTGCTAGATAGTATGATCACTATCACCACACGTTAACCAGTTTCTCCCAGAAACTCTGTCCAGATATCCCAGATATAACCGTATTAACCAATTTTTCCCAGAAACTCTGTCCAGATATCCTAGATATAACCAGTTTCTCCCAGAAACTCTGTCCAAATCAAACAAAAATGTCCAGTCTCTCCTAGAAGCCTGCATAAAAACCTGGAAACCCCTGTTATCCCTTGGTGATCATACTGGAAAGTAAAGTTGGCACACTCTATATGGTTAGGACCTTATCTGCTTGACTTCTACCTGTTAGAAATAAGGAGCATCATATAGATTAGGACTTACATCCGCATGCTTGTCTCATTTGCATACACCGTTCCCATTAATCTGTGCGCACTGTCTCGACCATTCTTACACAAGTCAGTCCATGTTTTGTTAAGCATCACTGTCTTTGTCTGTCTAAAGCCATCACTGTCAAAATCTGATCTAGTCCTCTCAAAATCTGTCAGGTCAGTATAGATTCCCGGAGTCAGCAGCTAGGATCCTCGTCTTGTGTCAGAAGTTCAAAAAACCGTTTGGTCAGAATCAGCCCGACAGCTTACTTCAGCATGAATCGTGAAGAGTTGGAAAACAAGGTTACCGAGTTGTGAGCAACCATAAGCCAGCAGTCCGACAGCCTAGCCCAAGTTATGAAGTTCATGGAAGAATTGAAGCAGCAGCGGCCGCAACCTCTGCCTGGGTTCCCACCACCGGGGTTTGAACCACCCCCACATGAGAATAATGGGGAGGAAGACTGGTTTCAAGGGGTCCCACCATTTGCGTATGAGAGGAAGCTTCAAGAGAAAATGGATAAGGTTGACAAGTTGGAAAGCGTACTGAGGAAAAGCAAGGGGTTCGATGATTACATGCTAGACCTGGAAGGCCTCTTTGAGCCTGTTAAGTTGAAACTGCCAGAGAATTTCAAGATGCCTGTCATCGACCGTTTTGACGGAACTGGGAATCCGAAAAGTCATGTGAAGCTATGCATGAGTATCTTCCAGTCCATGGGTTGTACCCACGAGCACATTGCGATGTTGTTCCCGTAAACTCTTGCAAAGTCTGCACTATCATGGTTCCTAACCTTGGAAGCCTCCAAAACCTGGGCATGCGAAGACATTGTTCGAGTCTTCGTCGATCATTACTCCTACAATCAAGAGCTGGATGTCACTATCAGGGATTTGGAAACAACCCGGCAGAACAATAATGAATCCTTCGCTACATTTCTAACCAGATGGAGGAACAAGGTAGCCCAAATGACCCACGGGCCGATTGAGAAGGAACAAGTGAGAATGCTAATCCGAAATCTGCAGCCGTTCTACCATGAGAAATTATTCTACCAGTCCATCTCCACCTTTGAGGAGCTGTTTGAAGTTGGAACTCGAATTGAAGACGCTATCAGGGAAGGGAAGATCAAAAAGGAAGAGTCTCTGAGTCAGTCAAGAAGGCCCAACTACTCCCGGAATCCCCCGAATGTCAATGCCCTTAGCAGCCAACCCATGACGTACCCTCCTAGGCCATACCAACCCTCCAACCAGGCAAATTCCTCAAATCGCCGTTTCCAGAAAAAGCCCCCTCGCAACTTCGCCAAGTTAGAAATCTCTCTCTCCTCAGCCTTAGACCGCCTCCTCAAAAAGGGCCATCTCCAACTACTCCAGCCTCGAAATACCCCGCCCCCTCCTAACTGCGATATGTCCAAACGATGTACCTACCACCAAGCCCCTGGCCACAACACCGATGATTGCATACGCCTCCGCCATGATATCCAAGACCTCATTGACCAGAATATCATTGAGCCGCCTCCGAAGCAGCCCCATGTCACTCAAAATCCTCTACCAAACCACCAAAATGTCAGCCTCATCGAGTCCAACCATGTATCCTTCAACCCTGCTACCCATATCACCCCCCTAGGACAACCCTTATCCCTCATTGACATCCCGGACTCTATGGGAATTCATCTGATTGAAGGGGAAAATGACGAGTGGAAGAAATAGCTGGTTGATGAACAAGACCTATTCTTCCTAGAAGAACATGATCTAGGGGTAGTGGACCTCAAATGGTACTATCCCAACAACGAGAGCGATGCTTCTGTCTGGAGCAAGCCAGAAAAGCCATTTGTGAGAACAGATTGTGGCTGGTTCAAAGAAGATGGGACTGTAGAAGGGCCTATCCCCGCCGAGATTGATCACTTGACTAGGTCTAGCCGTCATTATCAGCCTCTGCAGCCTACCACTGAAGCAACCAAAAAAAGTCCGGTCAAAGACAAGGGAAAGGGAAAAATGGACGAGGTCATCGAGGAAGACAACGAGTTGATAAAGCAGTTGAAGAAGACCCAAGCACATCTCTCGATGTGGGACATCATGGTAACATCCTACAAGCATAGGCAAGTTGTGTTGAATGCCTTGGCTGGAATAGAGGTCCCCATCGACGCCGCACCGGAGGACATGGTGGCTTTCTTGGGCACACTTACCCCTGACCCGATCATTACATTTTTTGATGAAGACCTGCCACCAGAAGGATCTGCACATAACAAAGTATTATACATCACTGTCGGATGTAAGGGACAGCAGGTGCCATTTTGTCTGGTCGATACAGGTTCTGCCTTAAATGTTTGTGCCCTAAGGACTGCCACTGCCTTGGGGGTTGATATTCTTGACATCACAATATCTGTGCAATCCGTGAGGGCCTACGATAACACCAAGATGAATGTGATGGGAACTGTTTCTCTCCAAATCCGGGTAGGATCTTTGGTAAGCACTGAAGTCTTTCAAGTCACGGACATACCTGCCTCGTTCAACCTATTGATCGGAAGGCCCTGGCTGCATGCCAATAAAGTCGTATCATCAACTGTGCATCAAATGATCAAGTACATTCATGAGAAGGAGGTGAAAATCATACTCGGCAATAGTTGGGGCAATAAAGCTTTCCCAAACTACGCTCCCATCTTCGAAATCCAAACACCTGAGCTAGAAGAGGGAAAAATTGGGGGATTCTTCATGGAAGAAGTCTACATGATCAATGACGAAGACAGGTTCCCCGAGATCCACTCCGCAGTTGTCAACATTGTCCGCAAAATGAACTACTTCCCCGGAATGGGATTGGGCCGACGCCAGTAAGGGATTCGTGAGTTCTCTCAGATCAAAGGGAAACAAGGCACTTTTGGTTTGGGGTACAAGCCCACTGAAGAAGACGCCGAACTACAGAGGCCATGGAAGAAAAGGGTAAATGGTCTCCCACCATACCGCAAAACCTTGAATGGATAATTCATCAAAGAAGGGGATGATTTCCCCTACTTCGGATTCCCTGAACCTTGGATCCATCAAACCACTGGGAAAAGGCACCCCGGGCTTGAAATCTTCGCTGACTGCGAAAGGCCCCCATATCAAGATCCATTCTATCCCGAAGAAGTTGAGAAGACCCCGGAGGAAGACTGGTTGAAATACCTGGACACTGAAGCCATCGAGAAAATGTGGGAGGAACCCGCTAAGAAGAAGGAAGAAAAGAGGGCCAAGAGCCAAGATGATCAGATCAAACCAACTGAGGAGGGTCTGAGCAACCAGGCTGTAGAGTCATCTGTCTGTGTCTCTCTATCCCTTGTTCCCCCAGAGTCTGTACTGCCAATTATCAAGTCTGTGCCAGAGTCGGCTGCTGTAAGCCCACCACTGTCCATTGTAATCACTTCACTTGTCATGAATGAAATGAAAGACGATTCTGGTTACTCCTCTGTGTCTAGTACTTGTGAATGCACAGATCCCTCCGAGGATCTCCCAATTGAACTTAAGCAACTAATTGAAAAACCACCTGCTTATGAAATAATCGAAGATACTTTATCAATTAACCTGGGTGAAACAGATAATCCACAAATTGGTAAATTGGCTTAACTCTTAATAAAGAAGAAAAAGAAAAATTAACCATCTTACTAAGAGAATTCAAAGATGGTTTTGCTTGGTCTTACGAGGACATGCCTGGGGTCGATCCCGACATTGTCCAACATCATATTCCCCTCCTCCCCAATTCTAAACCTGTCAAGCAAAAACTGAGGCGCATGAGGCCGGAATGGGCACTCAAAGTTAAAGAAGAAGTGGAGAAGCAATTCAAGGCAGGGTTCATCATTTTCACCGAGTATCCGGAATGGGTTGCCAACATCGTGCCAGTCCCCAAGAAAGATGGAAAAGTTTGTGTGTGCGTTGACTTCCGTGATCTAAACAAAGCCAGTCCCAAGGATGACTTCCCGCTTCCCCACATTGATGTCTTGGTGGACAACACCGCTGGACATGAGCTACTTTCATTCATGGATGGCTTCTCAGGATACAATCAGATTCTAATGGCGATAGAAGATCGGGAAAAGACGACATTCACCATCCCTTGGGGAACCTACTGTTATAGAGTAATGCCTTTCGGACTCAAGAATACTGGGGCTACCTACCAAAGAGCCGCCGCCACTCTGCTGCATGACATGATTCACAAGGAAGTAGAAGTGTACTTAGATGACATGATCGTGAAGTCCAGGGACAGAGAATGACACCTGGTAGCGTTGGAAAAGTTTTTCGAAAGGTTGCGCAAATACAAGATGAGGTTGAATCCAAGGAAATGCACTTTCGGTGTGACTGTGGATACCGGGCTTCCACCGCTTCGCTATGTTTTCGAAACTTGTTTGATTTTTGAATCAATGAAAGAGAAAAGGTCTGTTGAAAACAGATACAGAGTCGCCACTTGGTCTTTAAGGAACCAAGAAACCTAATTTGACTCACCCAAATGGATAAAGGGCACCGGCCTTTCATAACCAAAGAACTTGGCTCGGGGTTTTGGTACGAGAGAGGAAGGAGCCTTTGTCGCGACTAAAACACCCTCAACTCGCCCCGTCTCTCGACGGGCCTCAATTAGCATCCAAATAATCATCTTATACTATGTATGGTTCGGCAATTAATACTATGATAGTATATTACATTACATAAGAATCTTGAAATTGAAAATCAAAAGATAAGATATCATTCATAAGATTTAAGTCAAATATCATACAATGTAAAGTGAAAGATCACACAAATAAACCTAGGAAAAATCGTCTAATCATGTATCAAATAATCAAGAATTCCTAATCTAAAGGGGGCATGAATTGTTCTTGAAACAAATAAATCAAAGAAAACAAAGATGCTTAGCAAGCTAAAATGATGCATGTTATTCTTTGAAGAGAGAAGATCTCTCAATCCCCGGGACGGATGAGAAAGGATGATTAGATCGAGGGGAAGCATGAACGTGTGATCATGATCATTCCTTATAACCTTCATAGATTAGGAGTTACAAAAACCCCAAATCTTTGCATGGATGCAATGTATGTGTCTAGAACGTGCCAAGGTTGTAGTGTGCTTTGTGTTCATGGATTCCTAGGATGACTTAAAAGTCTAAAATGTGCATGAATGGATGGATGAAATCAACATGGGATGTGTACAAATGTAGTATGAAGTACTTCCTAAGATATGAACTAATTTGGAATACATATAAGCATCAAATCAAAGAATAGAAGTTAAAATGTGCTTGCTGTGAATAGTGGACAGAAGAGTAGCATGATCTTGGAAAAATTGAAAAGAGGGGTTAGGAACGTTTTCAATGCATGATTTTTTATGGAGATGTTCCTTATTGTGTCTAGAACACTACCCAAAAAGCCAATCTTTAATAACTATCACAGATTGAGAGAAATCATATGAACAACAGAGGTCACTCAGAAACAGAGTCCGTACTGTCGACTGAAATGTTGAAATATCTTAGAAAATGAAAACGAATGATCTAGGAGCCCATTTTATACAGAAAGTTCCCTACGACATTTAAGTTTAAGGGAAAATAAGTTGGGACCACCCCTTTTGGAAACTAGTTCTGAAAAAGAAGTTGGAAGTTAGTCAAGCTGCTGTGACAGCAGAGGCAGAATGTTTGGAAGGAATGTTTGGGTCCAAATGGACCATTTTCAAGTACTTCCAAGTCAAACTAAAAATCATGGGTGTTCTCCAATGAGTTAGGAAGACTTTCCAAGTGGCCTTGCATCTATATGTTGAGTATTGAGTTCTAGAGAAATCTTTGAACTCAGCTCACTCATTGTTTTAACTCACTGTTTTGAAGATTTTGGGGAAAATAAGATTTTCTTTCTTGAAATCAAAATGAGAGGGATTGAGGGGGGTTTTGAAATAGAGGTTTTGAAAGTGCATTTTTAATACTCAATAAAGATTATAACCACTTAAAATTCCAACATTCAACTCATCATCAAGAACCTCCAAGATTGTTGGAGAAACTTATTTTTATTTGAGCATAACTTCAATACACTTCAAGGATACCTTGGAGGTATTGAAGTTATGATCATCATCTATCAAACATGTTTTTGAGGTCAAGAGCTACTATCCATAAGGATTCACTCACCCCAAACTTCATGTCATCACTTATATGATGATGAACTAGTAAGTAAATAAAGAAAAATAAAAAAGAAATGAGATAAGAAGAGATAAACAATAAATAAACAAGCAAGTAGATGATGATCAATAGATGATATTCATGAAGCATGAGACTTGTAGATTGGTGTTTCACTCATATGTAATGACATTAGACATGGAAGAAGCTTCCACTCTCTTGAATGCTCACTAAAATGGTGGTTGGGAGTATTGAATGTTGAAATAAATGGGAGTAATGAAGTAAAAACAAGGTTTAGAACTCACTCTTGGTTTGAAAAATCAAAGAAGGAAGCTTCTTTCTCTCTATTCTAACCTTATCTCTACAACTTTCTCTCCCAAACTTTTCTCAAACTTGTATTTGACTCCCCCAAAATGAAGAGTAATGGGGTGTTTATATATGCCAACTTGGGGTGGTTTTGGGATTTAGAAAGTATTCCCATTGGCTCCAAATATCTGAAATCATAAAACTATGTCGTTTTGGCTTTTAATTAATCAAAATGGGACCACAAAACTATTTACAAAAATACACTGCTCTGGAGGGGAGTGCCGCGGCGGCACTGGGCCAGTGCCGCGGTGGCACTGGGCCAGTGCCGCGGCGGCACTGCTCCTCCCCCGTCCAGATAATGCTTTTTAGGCCCCTTGAAGTTCTGGTATTCGCGAAAAGGCCCTATTTCGTCCGAAATTCAAAGAAAATGCGTACGAACTCCAAATTGAGGTTGTAATATACCGTTGGAAAGATAATGGAGTCTACTTTACATAAAAAATAGTTCAGGGATAGGTCACTTTGAAAAGTTTTACGGTATTCGCGATAAAAGCCGGTTTGATCGCCTTTTCCGGCTTTGGAAATTCATGATAAATTCGTTTTAAGTCCAGAAATTATGTGCGATATACCGTTGGAAAGCTATTGACCTCTAGTATCCATGAAAAATATTTGAAAATTGTTTCGGCGCCCCGGTTCCAAAGTCAGATTTTGGTCAAACTGGTCAAACCTGGGATTCCCGGGAAGTTCTGGAAACCTCCGGGAGTTCCCGAGAGCTGATGTTTTCGCTCGATTTTCTTTTGGAACTTGTTTTAACACTTTTTTTTCATGATTTAAAATGATTCTGGTGAATTTGGACAATTTTGGTCAAACTTGGTCAAACTTGGTCAAACCTGGTCAAACCTTGGTCAAACCTAGTTGATTACGTCAAAATCAAGTTCTTATTTAACCCTATTAAAAACGTAGTATGTTGGAAGTAGGGTGTCGAGTCCACAGGGATTGGAATGCAACAATGCTTGTTGAACGCTTAATAACCAATTACCGTACAAGGGGCAACTAACAAACTAAGAAATAAAAGTGAGTCTTTTCGACTTTGAGTTTGGTTTGGTTTATAAACAATTGTACTACAATGACTATTTAGCATAAGAAAAGATAAATTTAAGATAAATCTAAGTTTAATTAACAATGGAGAGTTTTTGTGGGGGAGAAATTGAGGTTGGGGAGCATTCCCCCACCTTGGACCAAACAACTTATGGCTCTCATACTTGTAACACATTCTAGGGTAGAAAATTCCATTGTGACAAACTATCAAACATGTGGTAGTCAACCAACATGCTAGGTAGATGTTCCAATGCAACACATGGGTATAGGGTTAGAGTTTAGAGATTTAACAACTTCCAATGCTTGACATTGGAAGTGGGGTCTCAAAGCTTCAAACCGTACACCCATGAACTCTAGATATGTTGTCAAGTGTGAGAGACCTACAATAAAAACACATGGGTCCAATGGTGGGTTTATGATCCCCAACCTACATGATTTAGCTACTCATAACTAAAATGATAACAAAATTTAAGAGAGGGAAAGAGAGATTATACCAACTAGAAAACATCACCATAAATGCTATAGGAAATCCAAGAGATTCTTCAATTAAAAGCTTCCAAATGTGCAATACATTCACTCATTCTTCTCTCTCTAACACTAGATGGAAGTAAATGTGAGTAGATGAGGAGTAATGGGGGAGAGAGATGAGGGGGAATTAGAGAGGAAGAGCTTACAATCTAAGAAAACTAAGTAAAATAAAAGCTAACCCTAACAAAAACTAATCTCTAACTATTTATACCCTATACAAACAATGGCAAAGTTGTAAAACAAACAAGAAGAGATCTTCTGTGGCCGCGGATCGATCCGAGGCAAACAGCCGGATCGATCCATTTATCATTTGGGGAAGCAGAATCTCGGCGCCAGAACGCGGATCGATCCCTTCACAACCGCGGATCGATCCGGGTCTTCAGGATTTGCCAGTGACTTCCTTTAAAACACGCGGATCGATCCCCTCTTTGAGCCGGATCGATCCGCCTCTTCTGAGCTTGATTACTTGCACCTTTTCTATACCCAGATTGTCACAGAGGTTGGGTTCCACTTCACCCAAGCCTACAAAACCTACAAGAAAGAGATTATTATTATGAAAAAGTGAACAACAACAAGAATAACAAAAGTGCAATTTATCCATTAAATCTCCCCGTGTGAGTGACAATTCGTGTCCAATAAGGGTAAAATCATGAAGTTAAAAATGCAATATTGAACACGAATCACACCCCCCAACTAGCATGTTGCTAGTCTCTTAGCAACAAAACTAAATACCAAGGGATTGAAGAATAACTTTGCACAACGATTTATTTAAAAAGAAAGATAAACCGTTTTCGTGGGGAACACGATTGCATTGAGCATTTGCAACAAGCCGTTAAACCTCCACGTTACCCGCGGAGGCGGAGTGTTGTCTCCGGAGGGTTCTCAGAATGATACCCACAAACATTTTGTTTCCTCATGATAGATGCCCACAATCTAAAGCCGACACTCAACAAAGTCTCAAGAATTTTCAAAAGATTTTAGCACATAACACGCAAATCCAAAAATTCACAAACTATCAAAATTATTAGATAAACTTCATTAAGTTCAATCTTGGATGCGTGTGTGGTGTGAAGTGCATAACTACAACTATCAAGACAATGGCAATGCTTTCATAATCCGAATTTCGTTCAAAACGCGCTTCAACTCAATTCTCACCGGTATTACACTCTAAAAATGAATCACTCGGAATGGGTAATACACTCGGGGCATGCGGGTAAAAGAGTAATGGAAATAGGAATCAAAACCACGCACATGCCAATGATGAAAAACGTAAGCGTGAAAAACGAGTAAAATTAATCTCATGAAAGATATCATTCACTAGAGGATGTGAAATAACTCGAACTACTTGTCATGATCGTCTCAAACTCCGAATCACAAAACTTAAGAATCAATTAGGACCTTGAGGGGGTTGTAAAGTGGGAAAGAGATATGATGTGAAGGACAAGGGGAAATGAAGTGAGATGTTTGTGCACAAGCTTGGGGTTAATTTGAAATGCATGAATACAAATGACCGTAAGAGATGAATCTTTCACAAATGTTCTTTGAAGCCCCAAAAAGAAGTACAATTGACTCTTAGGCTCTCTTTCTTTTTTTTTTTTTTTTTTTTTTTTTTTTTTTTTAGGAAGAGAGTCTTTTCTTTTCTTTTCCTTGTACTCTCACAACAACACGATTCAATCTCTTTTACGACTTTACAAATCCGATCTCATGCAAAGACATCCCAAGAATGTAGTCCAAATGCGTATATGGAAGGTGTATGGTCAAGTGAATGAAGGGTATGTGTGGTTGAGGTCAGAAATGGTGAAAAGGACCAAAAAATCATTTCCTCGGACAATGTGATTCTTTATTCTCCACTACAATGACAAGCAAGCATGAGTTTTTCATTCCACAAGATGACTCCTCTAATGAACAATCAACGCAAGAAAATGAGATTATCAACGACTTTTGTATGTTTTTCAAAAAGGAGAGAATTGAAGTATGCAACACTCAACAATGGAGATAAGGATCAAAATCTCACACAGGCAAAGTCTCCACAAATGTTTTGAACGATTTCCGGGTAACAATCGCATTAAGCGTCATCCTAACACATGTAGTTATGCAACGTGCTTAATAATCCAAGATTTGAAATTCATGCAATTTACTATAATCAAGATAGTTATAGAACTAAGGGGATTACCAAGTGTCACATACTAAAATCAGAAGGAAATTTCAAGATAAGTGTCATCGCTCGGCATTAGAAAGAGGCAATTATACTGAAATCATTGGAGACACAAGATAATGCAAAAATTTATTTATTTATTTTTTTATTTTTTTTTTTTTTTTTTTTTTTTTGGAATGTATGAGAGAAGCTAGAAAGCTCTCACACCCCCCAACTAGGACTGAACATTGTCCTCAATGAGATAATTAAGTGCAAGGAGAAGAGCAATATTACCGGAGGCACGGACGGGGAGCGGCCGGTAATAAACTGTGCCTGCAAGGTTAGAATCACCCGAGAAAGAGAAAGAAAAGGAAAAGAAGCAGTTGACATGGCAAAAAGGGGAGGGAAATAAGCAACGCCAATAATCAACAATAAAAAAAAAACAACTAAAGAAAAGAAACAATATCCATACATCCATACTGAAGTAGCCCAAAGTCACAAAGCAAAACAGAAAATGACATCATCCATACTACAATAAGAGGACAGAAAGCATCATCAAAACAAAACCAACCCCCCCAACTACTCATCATCATCCCCCTCATCACCAACATAAGGATCGGAACCACCGGTGCCGCCATAAGCACCGGAGCCACTGGCGCCACCAAAAGCACTTGGACCGCCGGAACCGCTGTAAGGGTCCGAACCACCATAACCTCCAAAGCTGCCTGCACCACCGTGACCGGCTGCTCCACCATAGGGGTCTCGAAAGTAATCCGGGACATCTGCACCCGGGTACTGCATACGGAAAGAGTCAGCCTGGAACCGCATCATCATGCTGATATCCCGTCGATAGCTCATGCTGAAACCATCGAACTCTCCCCGCAGGCTACGGACATCACTCCGTATGCCGGCAATCTCCTCTCCCTGCTGCCTCTGCTCAGTGCTCATCGTCTCGAAGCGACGATGCAGATCGACCATGCCAGGAGCGTAAACCGGCTCCTCCTCCCCTGCGGCAGCCTGAGCACCAGACGGTCCCTCCTCTACTCTAGCTCTCTTGGACGCAGATCTAACCTGTGCGTCGCTACGAGCGATCGTCGTCCCATCGATTGGAGACGGCGCTGGCTTGAGGACATCAGTCGCTAGGGCATCGCACCCATGTGAGGTGCAAAGCCGGGTGACTAGGGTAGGAAATGGGAGACTGGAAGTGGCATCGGTGTCGTTAGACGCCGCTATCATGAGGTAAATGATGGTGCTCGCGAGGTCAACCCGTGCGGTGGGATCGGTAATAGCGTACAGGAGGGTACCGTGATCCCCCCTGACAGTCTTGTGGCGAGTGGGCCACACCGCTGCGGTGACAATGATATTACAGCACCGGTAGAGCTTGGTGAAGGTAGAAGGGGCAATCTGGTCCCCGATCCACTCAGCTGGTCGGCCCGTGAAGCGGGTAGCGTAGGTATCGTAATGAGGCCGCTGATCCTGATCCTCCAGGTACGGCTCGGGGTTCTCCTCATGAGGAACCCCCATGAAAACAGCCAAAGTAGCCGGGGTGACCTGGATACGGACACCCCGAACATATGCCTCAAAGGTGCGAGTGCCGGTGGTGACTATGCTGGCGAAGAAAATCCTAACCCAAGTCTCATTGTACCCTCCTGAATGCTCCAACTGGGGGATCCAGCGACGTCTCCTAAAGATCTGGACGACGTCGTCCGGGAAATCGAAGATGGCGATGGGTCGCTCAGGGAGGATGGACTTTTTGGTTTGAAAGAAATTCACGAACCACTGCTTCTCAGTTTTGGACCTAAAGCGATCATAGCCGCGGGCCGGAGAACACTCGGTTTTGTCATACTTAAGTGGATTCGCCATTGTGCCTGCAAATAACAAGAGCCAGTACAACCAATAAGATGGTAAAATCGACGCTAATGAATTGCCTAAGACAAAAGACACGTGCACAACCGACACAAGGGCGTGAAAATTCTGTGGAACTCATGATACACCCTAAGGAATGCTAAACATGAGGCACGGGCAAAGTGCACGGGAGGTGGTTACCAACGCACGTGCACGATCGACGTGCACGTGGACGGCCGTGCAGGGGGCGAGCGGCACGTGCCACAAGCCATGAAATCCACGGTGAAAACCGCACACGAGAATGAAAACATGCACCTAAAATGAATCATTATGAACAAAGCACACGACGGTTTGAAAAATGCACGTGTAGGATGACCGGATGCACGGTGATATTGCAATGCGGCATTCGATCGAACACCTTGTGGGCAGAAAGCATACTCTTAAAGATTGACACGGTTAAAAGCATGGAAATATCCCAAACAAGCCACAATGTGGCTTGAGCACAGATCATAGTCACAATGCATGAGCAATCAACCCAAAATATAAAGAAAAGGGTGAGAAATTGAGCCCTAAGGTTGAAGTTTGCAAAATAGAGAGCAATGGGACATAACACTCAACCTAGGGTGCATGCATGATTAAAACACGAAAATCAAGCGATGAGAGTTGGTAGATTCTTACCTTAGATGGACGATGTTGAGGATCCGGAGAATGGAAGAGCACAAGAGGGGATTTGGAGAAGTTAGGGCAAAGAGGGGTGAGAGAGTTTGAGAGATTGTTTGAAACGTTTTGAACAAAATGAAGGAACCGCTTTGATTTAAACTAAACTGCCCCCCCGCGGATCGATCCGAAGTCATGCCGGATCGATCCGATATTTTAAAACGTTGTTAATGTACCTTTTTGAAAACGCGGATCGATCCGCTTGAAAATCCCGGATCGATCCATTTAACTCAAACTCTCGCAGAATGTTTCTCCAAGTTCGCGGATCGATCCGCTCAGCAGGCCGGATCGATCCATTTAAATGTGGACAAAGCAGAATGTCATCTCAAATTCCCGGATCGATCCGCTCAGTAGGCCGGATCGATCCGGTCTTTCCCAGCTTGGTCAATAAAATCCCCAGAAACATGCGGATCGATCCCCCAATTCCTTGGATCGATCCGCCCCTTGTGCCTCTTAGATTTGGACTTTGAAAATTCTTATTAAAAAGGGAAAGGAACAAAATGGATGTAATGGACAAGTGCAAGAACAAAAATTTATGCCAAGAATGTAACATGGGGCATACAAAAAAGAGGAGTATAGCTCACTAGAGCCTACTCAACCCCAACATTGGGGTCCTCCAAAGGAATTGACACCAACTCGGTGTCGAAACCTTCAAGAAAAGGTTTGAGCCGTTGCCCATTAACCTTAGAAATTGTCCCATTTGCGGGATCTTGAATTTCAACGGCGCCATGGTTATACACTTTGTGCACAATGTAAGGGCCAATCCAACGGGATTGCAACTTACCCGGGAATAGATGGAGCCGTGAATCGTATAAAAGCACCTTGTTACCCACCACAAAATGCTTACGCACAATGTGTTTGTCATGGAAAGCTTTAGTGCGTGCTTTATAAACCTTTGAACTCTCGTAGAGTTCACCCCGAATCTCTTCCAACTCGTCTAGTTGGAGTTTCCGTTTCTCACCACTCTCATCAACGTCGAAATTGAGTTTCTTAATTGCCCAATAAGCTCGATGCTCAAGTTCGACGGGCAAATGGCAAGCTTTCCCGTAAACCAATCGATAGGGGGACATCCCTAAGTTTGTCTTATAGGCCGTCCTATACGCCCATAGCGCATCGGTTAGCCTAGTAGACCAATCCTTCTTTGACGGATCAACCGTCTTTTCTAGGATCCCCTTAATTTCCCTATTGGCCAATTCGGCTTGGCCATTGGTTTGGGGATGATACGTGGTGGAAACTTTGTGGGTGACGCCATATTGCTCCATTAATCGAGCGAAAGGGGAATTGCAAAAGTGCACCCCTTGATCACTAATTATGGCTTTTGGAGTGCCAAATCGGGACAAAATATGTTCCTTAAGGAATTTCAATACCACCTTGTGGTCATTGGTCCGTGACGGTATGGCCTCAACCCACTTGGAGACGTAGTCAACCGCTACCAAGATGTACTCAAAATTATTGGATTTAGGAAAAGGACCCATGAAGTCTATACCCCAACAATCAAAAACTTCAATAACGAGAACGGGGTTTAGAGGCATCATGTTCCTCCGGGTAACTTTTCCGAGAAGTTGGCACCGAGGGCATGCTTTACAATAAGCATGTGCGTCTTTAAATATAGTGGGCCAATACAAACCGCTATGGAGCACTTTGAACGCGGTCTTTTGTGAAGAGAAATGACCTCCACATGCTTGGTCGTGGCAAAACGATAACACACTCGGTATCTCGTCGTTGGGCACACATCTCCTCACGATTTGATCGGCACAATACTTAAACACATAGGGATCGTCGTAAAAGAACGATCGTGCCATCACTATAAGTCTCTCTCGGTCCGTGTCAGACCACTCTTGAGGTAACTGTCCCGTGACAAGAAAATTTACTACGTCCGCATACCACGGGAGAGTAGAGACTTTGAGCAATTGCTCGTCCGGAAAGCATTCCCGGATAGGAATGGGGTCTATATGATCATGATCAAATGTCAAACGTGACAAATGATCGGCTACCACATTTTCCACCCCTTTCTTATCCTTGATGGATATGTCAAATTCTTGTAGCAATAGAATCCAACGAATGAGCCGCGCTTTAGCATCTTTCTTGGAGAAGAGATACTTAAGGGCGGCGTGATCGGTAAAGCAAATTATCCGCGATCCTACCACATACGACCGGAACTTCTCAAGAGCAAAAACTATGGCGAGTAACTCTTTCTCCGTAGTGGAGTAGTTGATTTCAGCATCATCTAAAGTGCGGCTCGCATAGTATATAACATGGGGCTTTTTGTCTTTTCTTTGCCCCAAAACGGCTCCGATGGCATAATCACTCGCGTCGCACATTAATTCGAATGGAAGACTCCAATCGGGAGGTTGCATAATTGGTGCGGAAGTGAGTAATGCCTTGAGCTTCTCAAATGCTTCTTGGCAATCCTTGGACCACTCGAAAGGGATGTCCTTAGCCAAGAGGAGACACAACGGTCTCGAGATCGCGCTAAAGTCCTTTATAAACCTACGATAGAAACCTGCGTGGCCCAAAAATGACCTAATGTCTTTGACATTCCTAGGAGGGGGGAGGTTGGAAATGACATCAATTTTGGCTTTGTCAACTTGCATTCCCTCGCTAGACACAATGTGGCCCAGTACAATCCCTTGTGTCACCATGAAGTGGCACTTTTCCCAGTTAAGAACGAGATTCTTTTCTATACATCTCTTGAGAACCTTCTCGAGATTCCCAAGACATTCATCGAACGAATCTCCAAAGACTGTGAAGTCATCCATGAAGACTTCCAAATATTTCTCCACCATATCACTAAAGATACTAAGCATGCACCTTTGAAAGGTCGCTGGTGCATTGCAAAGTCCAAACGGCATCCTCCGATAGGCAAACGTGCCAAAGGGGCAAGTGAAGGTGGTTTTTTCTTGGTCCTCCGGGGCTATTTCAATTTGGTTGTACCCCGAGTAACCATCTAGGAAGCAGTAGTGCTTGTGGCCCGCCACTCTTTCTAGGACTTGATCAAGGAAGGGCAAAGGGAAATGATCCTTTCTTGTAACCGAATTTAGCTTCCTATAATCAATACACACACGCCACCCCGTGGTGGCTCTAGTGGGGACCAACTCTCCACTCTCATTCTCAATAACGGTAATCCCTGACTTCTTAGGGACCACTTGGGTGGGGCTCACCCATTCACTGTCGGAGATGGGATAGATTATCCCCACATCCAACAACTTGATGACTTCCGCCATCACCACCTCTTTCATATTCGGATTGAGCCTCCTTTGCATTTGACGTGAAGGTTTGGCTTCATCCTCTAGATAAATCTTGTGGGTGCAAATCTTCGGAGAAATGCCCCTCAAGTCCGCTATGCACCACCCTATGGCACTTTTGTGTTCCTTCAAGACCTTCATCAATCTCCCTTCTTGACAAGGGTCAAGTTGGGACGACACCACTACCGGAAAACTCTCGCTCTCTCCCAAAAAGGCATACTTGAGCTCACTTGGCAAGGTCTTGAGCTCAAGTTTGGGTATGACAACATTAGATGGAAGAGGGAAAGTATCCCTCGGAGGTAATCTTTCGAAGTTAGAGGTCCACATGGCCTCTTCGATAATTCGTTCAACACTCGCCTCTTCCTCATCCTCTATCTCCGCATCTCTCATCTCATTCTCTCGCGCAAACTCGTGAACACACTCAACAATAGCATTATCACTATTCAAGCATTTCTCAACATGTTCGATGCTAGTTATGTTGTTATTAAGCACATAAGTATGATCAAGAGAAGAAGTGATGCAAGAATCATTAACATCGGAATCACAAGAAAAATTGAAAAAATCTTGCACCAATGAATCAATGAGAGAGATTTCATAAATTTCATCACCGTCCTCCTCATCGAGATCCGGTTGCTTAAAGAGAGAGAAGATATTTACATCCACAGTCATGTTTCCAAAAGTTAAGCGCATGAGACCATTCCTACAATTGATTAAGGCATTAACAGTAGCAAGGAATGGCCGCCCTAAAATGATTGGAATTTGTGATTGCTCATTGACCACGGGTTGCGTGTCAAGCACGATAAAATCCACCGGATAGTAGAAGTTACCAACTTGAACAATGACATCTTCTATAATGCCCCGTGGCATCTTAACGGATCGATCGGCCATTTGTAAGGTGACCCGGGTCTCCTTAAGCTCTCCTAGGCCCAACTGGACATACACCGAATACGGAAGAAGATTTACACTAGCACCCAAATCAAGGAGGGCTCGGTCTATGTGGTGTTGTCCAATCACACATGCTATAGTAGGACAGCCAGGGTCTTTGTATTTGGGTGGAACTTCGTTAAGGATAACGGAGCTCGCATGTGCGGCCATGTAGGCACTCTTTTTGACGTTAAGCTTCCTTTTAACTGTGCAAAGATCCTTGAGGAATTTGGCATAGGCCGGAACTTGTTTAATGGCCTCTAAAAGAGGTATATTGATTTCCACTTTGTTAAACAATTCCAAGAATTCATGATTCTTGTTGTTCTCGACCTTCTTTTTGAGCCTTTGAGGGAATGGTGGAGCGGGATTCAAAAATTCTTGATCCATGAAGTCGGGGACTTTAGGAACATCCTCTTCCAGTTCCAAGTCAATAGGGGACGACGAGTCCCCCTCTTCGAGTTCGGCTTCAACTCTAACTGGGTGGATTTGTGGTTCTTGGGAAGGCTTTTGAACCTTGTTATCCACGGTTTTTCCACTACGCAGAGTAGTGATTCCCTTTAGATGTTCAACGGGACCATTGGAATTGGAGGCCCCACCATTCATTTGCCCTTTAGGATTTTGGAAGGGTTGTGCGGGGAGCTTTCCCTTATCAACTACTTGTTGATTTTGGAGCAATTGAGCCAATTGAGCTTGTAAAGCTTGCATTGATTGAGCGTGCGATGATTGCATCGCTTGTATGGATTGCTCAAGTTGGCTCATTCTTTGGGATAAGCCATGATTATGGTCCTCGAAATTTTTCTTGTGAGGAGGCACATAAGCGGGTGGAGGTTGTTGTCCCCCTTGATTTTGCACAAAAGGGGGTCCTTGGGATTGAGATACGGGAGCACCAAAATTCTGAGGTGCAAACGGTGGTGGGGGTGGTTGATGCGGGCAAAATTGTTGTGCAGAGACATGGGGAGCAACACTCACCCCTTTGTTATTATGGTAGTTAAGTCCCGGTGCCGACCACCTCCCGGGGGGATTGTAGGCATCATTTTGGGAAGGATTATATCTAGGCCTAACATTCATCCCAAGTGCACACGCTTGCTCCAAAGCTTGGTTTTGAACTAGAGGAAGAATGGGGCACTCGTTGGTGGAGTGCTCCGGAGCATAGCAAAGGTAGCAATGTGACGGATTGACCGGGGCAAGGATTGGGGGAAGAGTGGGAGTCATGGTGACCTTTTGAGACTCCAAGGCTTCCACTTTCCTAGTGAGTTCCGAAATGGAGTCGGCCTCACTTGGCCCTTGGAAGGGATTATGATTCAATGGGGCCACGGTAACCGGCAAGGTTCGGTCATGAGGGTTAGATGCACCCCAACCGCGAGAAGTTTCATAAACGTATTCAAGATGAGCCTCGGCTTGCTCGGCCTCAAGAGTCAAGAAACTCCCGGCACACATGGTTTCGATTAACTGCTTGGTATTGGGTTGTAACCCCCCATAACAAATGGAAATTTGACGGAATTTGTCAAAACCATGGTGTGGGCATTTCCTAAGGAGGTCCTTAAATCTCAACCAACACTCGGCAAAGGTTTCATGTTCTCCTTGGGAGAAATTTTGGATTTGTTTAACCAATGCTTGAGTTTTGTGCATGGGGAAAAACTCCTTATAGAATTGCTTTTGTAGTTCCGGCCATGAGCCTATGGAATTTGGGGGTAGGGTCACCAACCAATCTTTTGCCCTATCCTTGAGGGAAAATGTGAACAATTTGAGCCTTATGAGCTCGGGTGTGCATCTTTGTTGTTCAAATGTCCCACATATGTCCTCATACTCCCGAATATGCTTGTAGGGGTCCTCGTTCTCTCGCCCATGAAAGTTGGGTAAGAGATTGATCATTCCTGGTTTAAATCGAAACACCCCTGCATTGTACGGGAATGTTATGCAAGATGGGGAAGACACAGTCTCGGGTTGAAGGTAATCCCCGATCGTTCTCCCAAAAGTTTGATCCATTTGAGGAGGTGGAGGGGCATAAGGATGTTGATAAGGAGGTGGTTGATGCGGCGGATACCTAGGTGGAGGAGCGGGATTGTGTTGATCCCATTGCTCCCGATGGAATCGATCCATGGGAGTTTCGCCCTCGGTGGCAAACGTGGCATGATCCGAAAATGCATCAACTACCGGCTCTCGGTGGCTGGTACTGTGCGAATTTTGAGTGAATGATGGTGAGGATGTGGTAGGGGGCCGCCAAAACGACCCACTACTACTACTAGAAGAACTGACATTAGAATTCACTGCAAAGGGATTAGTCATACCTGCGTTGCTCGGATTGGACATTGTGCAAAGCTGTTGATCTTCACCTAAAGGCTACTCCTTCAAAGACACTCAACACGAAAGCAACGACGGTTAGAAGTAAAAGCACTATAATTAGATGCTAAGCGACCTAAGGTTGTTACCAACGCCAATCCCCGGCAACGGCGCCATTTTGATTACGTCAAAATCAAGTTCTTATTTAACCCTATTAAAAACGTAGTATGTTGGAAGTAGGGTGTCGAGTCCACAGGGATTGGAATGCAACAATGCTTGTTGAACGCTTAATAACCAATTACCGTACAAGGGGCAACTAACAAACTAAGAAATAAAAGTGAGTCTTTTCGACTTTGAGTTTGGTTTGGTTTATAAACAATTGTACTACAATGACTATTTAGCATAAGAAAAGATAAATTTAAGATAAATCTAAGTTTAATTAACAATGGAGAGTTTTTGTGGGGGAGAAATTGAGGTTGGGGAGCATTCCCCCACCTTGGACCAAACAACTTATGGCTCTCATACTTGTAACACATTCTAGGGTAGAAAATTCCATTGTGACAAACTATCAAACATGTGGTAGTCAACCAACATGCTAGGTAGATGTTCCAATGCAACACATGGGTATAGGGTTAGAGTTTAGAGATTTAACAACTTCCAATGCTTGACATTGGAAGTGGGGTCTCAAAGCTTCAAACCGTACACCCATGAACTCTAGATATGTTGTCAAGTGTGAGAGACCTACAATAAAAACACATGGGTCCAATGGTGGGTTTATGATCCCCAACCTACATGATTTAGCTACTCATAACTAAAATGATAACAAAATTTAAGAGAGGGAAAGAGAGATTATACCAACTAGAAAACATCACCATAAATGCTATAGGAAATCCAAGAGATTCTTCAATTAAAAGCTTCCAAATGTGCAATACATTCACTCATTCTTCTCTCTCTAACACTAGATGGAAGTAAATGTGAGTAGATGAGGAGTAATGGGGGAGAGAGATGAGGGGGAATTAGAGAGGAAGAGCTTACAATCTAAGAAAACTAAGTAAAATAAAAGCTAACCCTAACAAAAACTAATCTCTAACTATTTATACCCTATACAAACAATGGCAAAGTTGTAAAACAAACAAGAAGAGATCTTCTGTGGCCGCGGATCGATCCGAGGCAAACAGCCGGATCGATCCATTTATCATTTGGGGAAGCAGAATCTCGGCGCCAGAACGCGGATCGATCCCTTCACAACCGCGGATCGATCCGGGTCTTCAGGATTTGCCAGTGACTTCCTTTAAAACACGCGGATCGATCCCCTCTTTGAGCCGGATCGATCCGCCTCTTCTGAGCTTGATTACTTGCACCTTTTCTATACCCAGATTGTCACAGAGGTTGGGTTCCACTTCACCCAAGCCTACAAAACCTACAAGAAAGAGATTATTATTATGAAAAAGTGAACAACAACAAGAATAACAAAAGTGCAATTTATCCATTAAATCTCCCCGTGTGAGTGACAATTCGTGTCCAATAAGGGTAAAATCATGAAGTTAAAAATGCAATATTGAACACGAATCACTAGTCAAACCTTGGTCAAACCGGTCAACGAGGACTTTCCGGGAGCTTCCGGGATTTCCGGGGGTCTCTGGGAGCTGACGATTTCACCCGATTTCTCTTAAAAACTTATTTTATTGCTTTTCTTACGACATAGCATGTTTTCAGAACTTTGGGACCAAATCTGGGAGTTTTCGGGCATTTTGGTCATTCTGAGCATTCTGAGAGATAGAACTGACTTTCGAGAATCCTTTTGAGTCTTTTTACGATCATTGTGAACCACCAAGCTATGGGTCTCCTAAATCTGATAGCCGACAAAATGGGGTGTCTACAGTGACCTTCGGTAAACTCCTGGGTTTTCTCATCACACAAAGGGGGATAAAGGTGGATCCCTCTAAAATCAAGGCAATCCTAGAAATGGCCCCACCGTGGAGTGAAAAGGAAGTGAGAGGGTTCCTCGGAAGAATCCAATTTATCAGCTGCTTTATTTCCAAGCTCACAACTACATGCGATCCTTTGTTCCGATTACTGAGAAAAGGAGAAAAGTTCCAATGGGATGACCAATGCCAAGCCGCTTTCGACAAAATAAAAGCCTACCTTCAAAATCCGCCTGTCCTCTCACCACCCACTCCTTATAAGCCCTTATTCCTTTACCTATCTATCTCCGAAAAAGCCATGGGTTGCATCCTAGCCCAAGAAGGAGAAGAAAGCCACTCCGAAAAAGCCATATACTACCTCAGCAAGAGGATAACTGGGTATGAGCTCAACTACTCTACCCTCGAAAAAACATGTTGGGCCTTGGTTTGGTGCACCCGCCGACTGAGGCACTACATGCTGGCCTTCCCGGTCGTATATCCCGTTGGTTACTTCTACTATCCAAATTCGATATCAAGTACGTCACAAGCAAGTCGGTAAAAGGGAGAACCATAGCTGAGCATCTTGCGGAGCACGCTGTTGACTCCGAAGAAAATGGGGACTTTCCATTTCCAGACGAAAATATCATAGAAATCAAGGAAGAACAGTGGAAGTTGTACTTTGATGGAGCAGCCAACATGAAAGGATACGGAGTAGGAATGATCTTAGTATCACTAAGTAGGGACCACACTCCGTTGGCAGTCAAGCTCAATTATAACTCCACCAACAACACTGCTGAATACGAAGCATGCATTCTGGGGATGGAGGCAGCCATAGAGCTGAAAGTTCAGAAGTTGGATGTCTTCGGGGATTCAAACCTCATTATATCACAAGCTAGAGGAGAATGGAAAGTAAAAGAAGAAAGGTTGAAGCCCTATCATGATCATCTCGATCAACTCAAGAGGCAGTTCAAGAACATCACAGTCCTCTACTTGCCTAGGGAAGAGAACCAGCTAGCAGATTCATTGGCTACCTTAGCCTCCATGATCAAAATTTCTGTGGGAATCAGGATGATGCCTTTGGTAACTGAGCAAAGGTACGAGCCTTCGTTCAACATAATCGCCGCAATCAAAGAAGAAGAGAATGAAACACCATGGTATCAGGATGTCTGGGATTTCATAGAAAATGCGATGTACCCCCAAGAGTCGACCGAGAAAGACAAAAGGGCAATTCAAAGATTCGCAGCGCAATTCATCATTTGTTGTGGGAAGCTATTGAAGAAAGGGTACAACGGTCACAACCTAACTTGCTTGTTTGGAAAAAGCTCCAAAAGAATGATGGAGGAAATACACGAGGGGGTATGCGGCCCGCACATGAACAGTCACATGCTGGCCAAGAAAATTGTAAGACAAAGGGTACTACTGGACAACATTGGAGAAAGATTGTTGCGAATACGTAAGAAGGTGTCACACACTACAAAAAAAGGGGCCTTTTGTGACGAATTTTTTTGTGACAGATAAAAATCCGTCACAAATACTTTTTTTGTGACGGATTTTGTGACGGAAATGTTTCTTTCACGAATAAAATTTATTTGTGACGGAAATGTACTTATCCGACACAAAAAAAATTTATTTGTGACGGAAATGTACTTATTCGACACAAAAAAAATTTATTTGTGACGGAAATGAATTCATCTGACACAAAAAAATTTTATTCGTGACGAAAATGTACCTATCCGTCACAAAAAATGTTAGGATGGAAAAAACTGGGAGCAAAATAAGAAAATCAGTTTAATAGTTAAACTTATAAATTATTGTACTTACAAATAATTAAGTCAGTTTAGTACTCCCTCCGTCCCTTTTTTTTTAGTCATATATTCTATTTTAGGATGTCCCAAAATTAGTATCCACTTTTTTAAATTGGCGTACAATTTTTACTTACTTTACTACCCTTCCTTGAAATCTACACCAAGACTAAACTAAAAAAGTTACTGCAATGATTAGGGGCAATTGTGAAAAGTAGGTGTAGATTCTTTTGTCCCCTTAATAAGTTGAGTTCCCAAAGGTGGACTCAAAAAAAGGGATGGAGGGTAGGGATGGCAATGGGGTGGGTTTTCCGGGTTCCCCGCCCCGCCCCGCCCCGCCCCGCCCCGCCCCTAATAGGTAGGGTATGGGGGGAGCTTAATAGGGTTAGGGGCGGGTATGGGGGAGGTTTTCCAAACCCGGGTCGGGGTCGGGTCGGGGTCGGGGTAGGGTCAAAAAACCTGCCCCCGCCCCGAATATACTTGTATTTATATTTTTACCCCTCAATAGTTATGTGTATTACCATTTAAAAAAAAAAACTACACTATTAAGGAACTAATTGGGTAAGTTAAAAAAAAACTGCACTATTAGAGAAAAAAATGCATTAAAAAAATTGCTTTTTCAATTTGTGTACCCAAAAAAAAAAAAAAAAAAAAAACATAATCGGGGCGGGGCGGGGTCGGGAACCCCGGGGGCGGGGCGGGGGCGGGGAGAGCACTATGCGGGGCGGGGCGGGGGCGGGGGGAGAGTTTACTGAAGCGGGGCGGGGGCGGGGTATGGGGGCCCCGTCCCATACCCGCCCCGTTGCCATCCCTAATGGAGGGAGTAGTTAAATAATTAATCAACCCTTAAGTAATTGTAAAAAACACAATGTAATCACACTTTAAGAAGTTCACACTTTAAGTAATTTATTTTGCCCTAAAAATTTTCCCTCGTCTCACTCGGTCACTCCCGCCCGCAGCCCTCAAAGCCTCCCCCTCTCTCTCTCTCTCTCTCTCTCTCTCTCTCTACACAATCACTGACTCTCTCTCTGAACATTTTCTTCACAATGATAGCAAGGAATCAAGATGACGCCGTCGCCGCCGGTCGCCGTTGACACCTCCGCCGCCGCTGGTCGCCTCTGACGCCGCCTCTTCTTGCCGTTGTCTTTTTCTCATCTAAGGTATCATCTCTCTTTTTCTCAGCCGTCAAACCCTTCCCCCTTTGTAGTTTTTCCTTGTTTGGTAGAGGGGAGATAGTTGTGGAGTATATGTACCTTGCTTTTGATGGTAATAATGATGGAACATGGGTACTTCACGCCTGTTGTCCTGAACCCTATTTGTTTCTCCTAATTGAAGGATACATTGAGGATATGATTACCATGGTGATTGGATCTGTGTTGGTTTCAGTTTTTGTGACTTAATGTCAATAATTGTTGGCTGAATCACAATTATTGGACAAAATCAAGGCAGAGAAATGTAAATAAGTAGAATTTTTATTTTCTGATTTTGCTTGGTCTGAACCCATTTTAATAGTTTGTACTTTCTTGTTCTCCACCCTTCTAAAAGGTTAGGGTGGACCAAGTCCTTGTAAATGGAAACATGAAGAAACAAAAAAAGGCAACGTGTGTATATATATATATTGTTTATTGAACCTTGTAGTCCTCAAAATCCATTTGCTGTATCTATTTTTGAAAAAAAAAAAAAAAGACTGACTGAAACAAAAATCAAGTGTATACCCACTGCGGTTGGCAAACCAACTATTAATTATTCCTAATTTTGCTTTAGGAATGCAGCATCTTTGTATTTCATTCCTTCAGCTTTAGCTTTGAAGTTGATCTTTGATTCGGAGTTGAAGTTTTGTATTGCTTACATGTAAATGCAACACCTGTTTGTGGGTGGTTGATTTTTTTTGTTGCCACTTGTACATGTTCTCTACTATAATTTTTTTTGGGTGTGTGGTTACTATGATGGTTATATATGATTGTGGTGTGAATTAGTTCAAGAGAGAGACTTTAAAAGACCATAAAAATGAATAGTAGAATCTATGAGCATCTTTAATGATAAGTGTCATTTATTAAATTTTTCCATTTACAAGAATCATTTACAGTGCTATTAAATATTTTTCAAGAATCATTTACAGTGCTTTGTTCCAATACCTTGTGATTTCGTGCATTACTTTGTCCAATATAAACTCCCTGGTGCCTATATTCCCCCTAATGTTACTCCATCTCAATAACCTTCGTTTCACTTTTCTTTCTTTCTGTTTCATTTTTTGTGCTTGGAATTACATTAAAAAAAAAGTATAAGAGTTCAATTTAAAAAAAAAAAAAAGAGTTATTGAAAGGTTGAAAAGTTAAAAAAAAAATATATATATATATGGGGTAATACTTGGGGCACACCCAAAGACACAACTTTTGGGACACAAGATAAGAGATGTTGTGTCTTTGCTCATATATATGAACCCCACACTGAACATTGAAACCCACACTGTACCCCTTGTTTGTTTCCACTTTTAGGACCTTAACATATGCCCTAAGAGCACATGTTAACAAAACCCTATATATATATATGAACTTTAAGTGCTAAGTATATACATATGAACTTTAAATATATATATATATATGAACTTTAAGTTCTAAGTACATATATATAAGTAAATACTGAAACAGTTTTTATGACTATATATGTTTATGATGAGATGACTAAAAGTTGAAGCCTCAAGGCAAGTTTTGTAGTAGGGTGACACATGTCCTCTTTAGTGAAAAACTGTTTCAGTAGTGAAGTGCACATTGTTTATAGTTTTTGCTATTGGAAAATGAGAAGTCATGTCATTTTAATATGAGTATTATTACTTGCATGGACCTAGTCCTCCATCCTGACCATCGACTTTTTATAAAATTTGAGGGCCTGTTTAGTTAGCAAAATAGTTTTCAATTTTCCATTTCCATTTTTCTTTTTCATTTCCAAATTTTGTTTTTTATGAAAAAAAATAGAAAATGCATTCATTTCTTAAATTACGAGAAACTATTTTCTATGAATGTTTACTCTTTGTTCTTTTTCTGAATCCAACCAACATCCTACCACTGTCATTCATCACTCTCTTAGTTTTTGTATTTGTGTCACAGTTCTCCCCAACATCAATATAATGCAAAACTACTATAATGCCTCCAATATATTTGTAAATCTATGATACCAAATTGAAAGCAAGGGACACCAATGACATTAAGCCAAACTTGGTGATTAATTTGTCATGAGTGTGTGAACTTCGAAGGCTCATACAAGAGTTAATGATTTGGTTCACTTAGGTGCACTGGCAACACGCATAGCTATGAACTTGGTGATTAATTTGTCATGAGGTGGCCAGCTCTCTTTGATTGAGGGAACATCTGAAAAGTTGTTGATCCATTCTGATAACAAGGGAAATTTCTCTGTATCCATTCTGAAAACTTGGTGATTAATTTGTCATGAGGTGGCCAGCTCTTGGTCTTAACATTGCATGTATCAAATTTTGGCAGTCTCTTAGTCTCTTAGTAGTTTTTAATTATTCTCTTTATCCGATAAGCACTTTACCTTGTAGTACTAGATAAGCACAAATTTATGCCTCTAATTTAGTTACTATATAAGGTTCTTACAAAATAGGGACAGCACAACCTAAAAGAGGATAAGCTTAAGTCATAGAATGAGTTTTTGAAAGGTTTGGTGAACCTTTAGGAGAATATTGTAAAATAGTATCTAAACCTATTGCCCTTTGGATGGAAGATGGGTACAATTGTCCCACTTTCATGGAATCTTCCAACTATTCATTAAAACTAATAGGTAAATGTGGTGCATTTCTATACAATTTAGAATTGTTATATTATTTTGGCTCCAGAAAGTTACACACAAACATATATTATTTAACCAAAACATCACTTGTTTGTGAATGGATTTTGGAACTTTACAGGTGATAAGTGACTCCTGGATGTGAGGAAAAGAGTCAAGGTATTGTAAAAGAGATTCTTTGAGTTTATATTGGAACCGCTTGAGCACAGAGTCAAGGTATTGTACATCAACTCCTAAAAAATATGCTTTGATGAAGAATTTTGAAATGCTAGGAATATTCAAGTTAGGAGTTTAAATAATCCAATAGCTAGTTGTTAATCAAACAAAGTACTTCATACAAATAGATTTGATGAAGAATTTTGAAATGCAGATTTTCACTGGTTATGTTTACTTTAAAGAAATTGAATGCACTCATGATAGCTAAAATCTTTTGTCACTGATAGATTTGTTCTCTCACATATTGTTGTACCCTTTGTGATTGTGATTCTTGTTATGTGATAACAGTTCAACAAAGTATACATGGATGATAGAAGTTGGATTGGTTTACCTAGGAATTCAGCGGCATTTTTTAAAGGGCTTGATGACTTTTTGAATTTTGCTTATGCCAATAAGTCTCCTGACTCGGATATTTATTGTCCATGTAAAGTGTGTGCCAATCGCTTTTATGAATCACGAAATGTTGTGAGAGAACATGTAATCTTAGCGGGCTTTCTTGAAAGGTATAATAAATGGACTTATCATGGAGAATCACATGTTTCTTTACATCAAAATTGAGAGCAAGAGCAGACTGACATGTCAATGAGTTTAGATATTAGAGATGAAATGGAAGAAATGGTACAGAGGCAATGGGAATTCCAAATATGGATAATATGGGGGGGCCTAATGAAGAAACTTCAAATTTTTTAAAACTTATGCAAGATGCACAGATTGAGTTGTATCCAGACTGTAAAAAGTTTACGAAACTCTCGTTTGTTGTCCGACTTTTGCACATGAAAGTGCTTTGTGGATGAACGGACAAGTCTATCACGATGTTGTTGGAATTGTTAAATGAGGCATTTCCGGAGAATGTAAAATTGCCGAAAAATTTCTATGAAGCCAATAAGATAGTTTCTAGCTTGGGTTTTAATTACAAGACATGGGATGCATGCCCCAATAGTTGTATGTTGTTTCGCGGTGAGGCGGAGAAACTTGATAAGTGTGAGGTTTGCGGTGAATCAAGATACAAAAAATTTGATGACCATCCAAATGATGGTAAAAAAATACCAGCAAAGCAAGTACTGTATTTTCCATTAAAGCCTAGATTGCAGAGACTTTATATGTCATCTAAGACTGCTTCGCTCATGAAATGGCACGCCGAGTCACGTCCAAGTAATGGTGTGCAGAGGCATCCCGCAGACTCTCTTGCTTGGAAAACTTTTGATGAAAAAAATTCTATTTTTGCTAGTGATAGTCGGAATGTTAGGCTTGGGTTAGCATCAGATGGATTCAATCCGTTCAGGTCAATGTTTATTGCTCATAGCACATGGCCTGTTGTGCTCTTGCCGTACAATTGCCACCATGGTTGTGCATGAAGCAACCTTTCTTCATTTTGTCGGTGCTTATTGATGGTCCAAAAGGACCTGGTAATAAGATTGATGTATACCTCCAGCCACTAATTGAGGAGTTGAAGGAATTGTGGGACGAGGGAGTGCAAACTAACGATGCATCAACCAACCAGATGTTCAAGTTGCATGCAGCATTGTTGTGGACAATCAATGACTTTCCTGCATACGCTAACTTATCTGGATGGAGCACAAGAGGCAAATTTGCTTGTCCTTATTGTAATAAGGACACTCGTTCTACCTGGTTGAAACATGGTGGGAAGTATTGTTACATGGGTCATCGTCGCTTCTTAAAACCATCACATAAATTTCGAAAAGACAGAGTGTCTTTCGATGGTTGTCGGGAATACGGAGGAAAGCCTAAAAGGTTCACGGGATCAGAGTTATTGCAACAGTTGAGTGACATTGAAATGGAAACCGAGTACAAGAAGGATGATATTATCAAAAAAAGGAAGAGAGAGGAGGCTCAGAAACAAAAAACAAATGTAGATGCTGAAGGGCCTTCAACTCAGAGGAGAGACAATTAGAGAAAAAAGAGTATCTTTTTTGAACTTCCGTATTGGGAGTTCAACCTCATTCATCATAATCTTGATGTGATGCATATTGAGAAGAACGTGTGCGATAATGTACTATTCACGTTGTTAGGCATTCCAAGAAAATCAAAGGATAACTTGAAGGCTCGGAAGGATCTTGAAGAAATGAGACTTAGGAAACCCTTGCACCCTCAGCCACGAGGGTCAAGAAAGGTGTACTTACCTCCCGCTTGCTTTACGATGGATAAGAATGACAAAGATATCTTTTGTAGTGTACTAAAGGGTGTCAAAGTTCCAGATGGTTATTCTTCTTATATTTCAAGGTGCGTGCATTTGAAAGAGAGGAGTATATGGGGTCTAAAAAGTCACGACAGTCATATTCTAATGCAACAACTACTTCCTCTAGCTGTTCGGAGGGCATTGCCTAAGAATGTGGTTGAAGCCTTAATCGAGTTAACTAATTTCTTTAGACAATTATGCTCCAAAGTTAACACGGCATCCGATTTAGAGAAAATTCAAGATCGCATTGCCATTACGCTTTGTAGTCTTGAGAAGATCTTTCCACCGGCCTTTTTTGACATAATGGAACACTTGCCTATACATTTAGCAGACGAGGCATTAATTGCCGGGGCAATTCAATTTCGATGGATGTACCCCATAGAGAGGTATCAATGTATTTTCAAGTAATTAACATATGTGTTGTTGGCCTATTTTAGTAATTATTTTAATTATAGGTATCTGCTCACACTAAAGCTCTATGTGCGCAACCGTGCTCGCCCTGAGGCTTCAATTGCCAATGGATATATCATGGAGGAATGTATGACATTTTGTGCAAGATACTTAGATGATGTGGAAACCAAGTCTAGCCGACCAATCAGAAACTTTGATGGAGATGACCGATTGGGTCGTTCTGTGGGAAAAGGAAAACGCTTTTACATGGATGATGTTACACGAGCACAAGCTCATCGATATGTGCTTGCGAACACTGATGCAGTGACACCATTCTGAGAGTACGTTATCACTTCATTAATACTTAAAAATCTCTCTCTATATATATATGTCAAAATTAGAATGAATTGGAACCATGCTTTTGCTACCTTTACAGTCAGCACTATGCACTTATTTTACGCGAAATGAGAAACTTACCAGAGCATCAGATCCAACGTATTCATAATGAACAATTTCCCACATGGTTCAAGAATCATGTAAGTTATTTGCAAATAAATTTTCAAAAAGAATCATCTTAGTTATGCCTATGTATTCACAATTGGGTTCTTTTTCTTCTTTTCAAAATAGGTTCATAATTTGCAAATGACAGATAATGAACAAATCTCAGAGGAGATCAAAATTTTGGCGAAAGGTCCTGACCAGTTTGGAAGGAGATTTAAAGCATATTTCATTAATGGCTTTCGATTTCGCACAAAAGATCGTGATAGGAGTAGAAGAACTCAAAATAGTGGAGTTGCTATTAAATCACATACAATGAGTTATGCTAGTCGAAGGGACAGGAATCCTCGTGGTGGTGATGTTACCTTTTATGGAGAGTTGACAGATATCATTGAAATCCGTTACACTAATGCTAAGAAGTTCATGTTATTCAAGTGCAATTGGATTGATAATAGAACAGGGAAGAAAGAAGATGAGTATAAGTTTACTCTAGTGAACTTTAATCATACATTGTACCCAAATAATCGGGCAACTGATGAGCCTTTCATCCTTGCATCCCAACCAGAGCAGGTTTGGTATGTGCAAGATCCTATGGAGCCAGACTAGCGTGTTGTTGTTCGGATGACACTTATGGATTTGTTTGACATGTATCCAAAAGATTCTTCATCACATATGAGAGTAGTTCCTCAAGTCGAGCCATTTAACTATCAAGAGGTTGATGAAACTATTTTTATTCACGATGATGAAGTTCCCTGGGTGAGACAAGGAATAACTGGGACAACAGTTGACCAAACTATTACAGAACCGCCAAACAATGATGAAATGGACATTTATGATGATAATTGATATGCTATTATGATGTTTTATGATGATGTTTATGATTAGATGACTTCTATGATAATGTTTATGATGAGATGACTTTTATGACTATATATGTTTATGATAAGATGACTTCTATGACTGTTTATGGTGAGATGACTTCTATGATTATGTTTATGATGAGATGACTTCTATGACTATATATGTTTATGATGAGATGACTTCTATGACTATATTTATGATAAGATGACTTCTATAACTATGTTTATGATGAGATTACTTTTATGACTATATATGTTTATGATGAGATGACTTCTATGACTGTTTATGATGAGATGACTTCTATGATTATGTGAATATTAAATTATCTTTTATATATGTTCCTTATCAATAGTCATATTATGGCACGAACAAAGAAAGTACGTGGTAGAACAATATTAGACTTTTTGCAATCCGAGTCCCAGCAGGAGCCCGAGGCACAAGTAGAGATACAACCCCAAGCCCAGTCACATCCCTATACTCGGGCTCGAGCACAGGTACAAGTGCAACCACAACCACAAGTACAGGTACAACCCCAAGCACAGACAAAGGTACATGTGCAGTCACAAGAACAAACTCATTCTATAAGCATGTGCTCTCAACCAGAGGCCTCACAGTCCACTCAGCTTGATGGTACATATTTTATAACTATTGTGACATCCCTATATTTATATCATTTTTTAACTAAATATATTTTCTTTTCACTATTGAGCAGGTACTTCAGTTACAGGATCCACTTCTACCAGACGGCGAGGTAGAGGAGTAGCAAAAGGTTTGGAGACGTGGGGCACAAATCAAAAGCTTCATTTGGTGTTTAATGACTTGGGGCAAGCTATTGGGAAATCTTCTACACAGTTAGTGACACATATTGGAATCATGGTACGAAATGGGGAGCAAGTTCCTCTCCATTACGCGCGATGGGATGATATGCGAGAGGATACATTGGACTATATATGGACTGAGGTTAAGGTAACACTTAAACACATAAAATAATTGTCCCTACATGATTGAATTGTCTCAATGTTTATATGTAAAATAACTTGATTGAATTTTATTTAAAGGACAACACTGATGCTCCTCCAGAGTTTAGAGATAATTGTCTAAGCATTGCTGGGGTGTTATGGAGACGTTGGAAGGGCCAAGTTAAACATGATTACTACCAAAATAAGACACAGATGGGTAGCGTTTGTTGAATAGGCCAAGCCGTGTCCAGCCTGATCAGTGGGATAAACTTATAACTTATTGGGGGAATGAGACAATTAAGGTATTAATTACTTTATTGTAGTTTCTATATCAAATATAAAATATGATTAGTTTCTTTTGTAGGAAATTGCTATGAAAAATAAAAGGAACCGTGAACATCAAGTACTCAATCATACAACTGGGAGGAAAAAACATGCTCAAGTAAGGGATGAGGTATGTTATGGGGTATTTATGTTGCTCATTCATTATTAAACTTGCTGCTACTATTAAAAATCATATTTTTATAAATTTGTTTGTTAAAATAAACGTATTAGATGGAGGCACGTAGAGAAGAGACCGATCGAGTTAATGTGTTCATTGAGACACATAAACCCAAGGAAGGTCCCCCGCAAGCTCCGGAGACTGTTGATGCAATTGTATGTTTCAACTATCATATGTTATAATATATTTCCTCTCTTTTGTTAAATGAAAGGTAATGTTGAAATGACATAGTATTTTTTTTCATGTATACTAAACTTATGTAACATTGTAGGCTGAGATGAAAAGTCGACTGGATACAGTTTCAGTGGAGGAGCGTACCACCGCCTTTAAGGAAAAGGTATTTACAGAAGTAGTAGGACCTGATATTCGTGGTCGAGTTAAGACTTACGGGGCAGGTGCCACTCCGAGGACTGTGTTTGGCACAGGAGCAGGGTCGCAAACCAGATCTAGGGATATGGAGTTAGAGCAGAGAATAGTTGAAAAGGTCAATGCATTGCTTGATTCACGAATTGCTGAAATGATGAATTTGTTTCGATCTAGGATAGAGGAAGATAGTCGACGGGTTGGAGATGGCCCATCTAGTGTCGGTAACCAGGTAACAAATATTAATATTGCACTTATATTTCTATTCGAGGAATTTGGAATATTTTTAAAATTTTGATGTAATATTTGTATTTTTGTAGGTTCCTACTTCATCAAGTGTGCACCGCCCAAACTCTGAGGCTGATAGAGATACAAGCCAAGGTGATGAGGTAATTTCTTTGTACATGTAGTTTACGACAAAATTGTTAGATATAGCTCTAGTTTATTTCCTATTCATTATTAGTTGTGTTGATGAGCATAATTGTGAGTTGTAGTGTGTGAGTGTATGTTTTTATGTAGTGAAACAGTATGGTTGATTATCTTGTATTAATGAACATAATTGTGAGTTGTGGTACATTCACAATTAGGGTTAGTGATCTTCAATTGTTTGTTGTATAGCATGAAGTAACATTGGACTCATCATGTTGGTAGTAATACTTTGAGATAAGAAATTTGTGCTAAAATTTATTATGCTAGATCATAAAGTGCAAAAGAGTTGTATGTTGATTTTGGGTTGTGATAAATTTATTTACGCAGGTTAATGGAAATTTTTGGATGTTGTAGAAACAGAGGAAACTCTGTCGATTTTTTTTAGGAATCTTTACCCTTTTTTTTTGTTCTTATGTTGCTTGTTTGGATAGTTTTTTATTTGTATATTTGGTCTTGTTTTGCTCTTTGGGTTGCTAGGTGGTTGCATTATTATATTTTTAATTCAAGTTTCGTTTTCTGTTTCAAGTTGTGGCGAGAGATTAGAGAATTAGAGTATAAGTTGTTGTTTTTAATTGAATCAATTATGAGCGTAAAGACTTTATTTAGATTATTATCATTTTATTTTTATTTCTACTAATGTCAGCTATAAAACAATTATGTATGAACATATGCGTTATTGTCTCTTATTTTATCTTTAATTAATATGCTTTTTAAATTTTATGTGGTTCTTGTCGTTAAAAATAAGTATGGCATAATTTATTGTGATGTAAAATTGACGATTTTGGGTGACAATATATAAATTTCCGTCACAAATAATATTTGTGACGGTTTTGGTAATAATTGTTGTGACAATATTAAAATTTTGTCACAAACACTATTTATTCCGTCACAAATACGATTTGTCCAAAATCGTTACAAATAGTATTTGTGACGGTTTCGGGTCGACACAAATAAAGTGCTTCAAATTAAATGTGACACTACTATTTGTGTCGCACACAAATCCGTCACAAATACTATTTGTGACGGTTCGGGTCGACACAAATAAACTGTCACAAATAATATATATATATATATATGTGACACTATTTTTGTGTCACACGAAAATCCGACACAAAATCCGTCACAAAAACTTTTTTGTGACGGAGTTTGACCGACACAGACTTTTTGTGACGCCTTTAACTTGTTTCGCGCACAAAACCGTCACAAAAGGTGCATTTCCGTCACAAAAAGTATTTGTGACGGAATTGCACCTTTTTTGTGACGGTTTTTTTCCGTCACAAAACCCTTTTTTTTGTAGTGTACAAGTGCCAGATCCATGCAAACATGATGCATACGCCACCATCCCTTTTATACAGCATGACCTCACCTTGGCCATTCTCAACCTGGGGAATTGATATCATCGGTGAAATCATTCCAAAAGCCTCGAACAGAAATCGGTACATTTTGGTGGCTATCGACTACTTCACAAAATTGGTAGAAGCCGCATCTTACAGCAAGTTGGGGGCCAAGGAAGTGGCCAAATTCATCAAGAGAAATCCCATCTGCCGTTATGGAGTCCCCCATGAGATTATTTCAGACAATGGGAGTCATTTCAAAGCGGAAGTCAAGGATCTGTTCGAGGAATACAAAATCACTTATCACAAGTCAACCCCATACAGACCACAAACTAATGGGACAGTCGAAGCTGCAAACAAGAATGTCAAGGCCATACTGCAGAAATCAGCCGATACCTACAAAGAATGGCATGAGAAGCTACCATTCACACTTTGGGGATACAGAACATCGATAAGGACGTCCACAGGGGCAACTCCTTACTCACTAGTGTATGGGATGGAAGCAGTACTTCCGGCCGAGATAAAACTACCGTCCCTGCGCGTGATGGCAGAATGTGAAATTTTGGAATCAGATTGGTTGAGGGAGAGATACGAAGAATTGGCTCTCATAGATGAAAAGCGCCTAGCGGTAGTCGACCATGTCCGAATCTATCAAAAGAGGATAGCCCGTGATTTCAACAAAAGGGTTCGTCCGAGGAAGATTGTCAAGGGCGACCTTGTCCTTAAGGAATTGCGAGCTCCGATCTTTGATCCCCGTGGGAAGTTTAAACCTAAATGGGTCGGCCCTTACATCGTCAAGACCATTCTTTCCGGAGGAGCAACCTACCTCATGGACCTCGATGGCGTTGAATTCAAAGAACCAATTAACATGGATCGCCTCAAAAAGTACTATGCTTAACCATTCCCCAAAACCTTTTTCTTTCAAGCCTTGCCTGAACTGTGCTCGACCTGATTCCCACTCGGGGATACGTAGGCAACCACATCGGTTCGGTCGCCCCACTCACAAAAATAGCCCAATTTCTTTCAAGCTTTGGCCCGAACTACGTTGGACCTGATCCCCGTTCGGGGTTACATAGGCAGACTTTCAGAAAAGAAAAAGAAGGATGGCTCGCTAGGTCAAAAATCCGAAAGGGCGCCTAGGAAAAAATTAGAGCTAAATCCAAAGTGAGCAATAACAAAAGAGAGAAAAGAGCTCGCTAGGTCACCTCACTGATGCCTAGGCAAAAGTTATGAGCATTTGAGAGAATAAAGTCGCGGTCCTTACTATAACCGGAAATCACCCTCCACACTAGGGGCAAACTTCGGCCACTCGCCTCGTTTGCCTGAATCTCTTCTAAACTAGGGGCAAACGACGGTCATCTACCTCGTTTGCTTCACAACCATACATATCCCAAACTAGGGGCAAACTTCGGCCACCCGCCTCGTTTGCCTCTAATCGTCCTAGCATGCCCAAGCAAGTACCAAAAGCAACATCTAATTGAAATCTCGATTACAAAATATTTTTAGAAAGCTAAAATGCATAAAATGAGATTCCCAAAGTAACCAAGGTTCACCGATAAACAAACTTTGAATATTACATAAGCAGGAATGATCAAAGAAATAAAAGTCTTTCAAAAAGCAATCACACATGTTCAAAGACACTTGGAGGAATAAGCAGAATTAGTCAAGTCTAGTTTTATCTTTGTGTCTTTTATTTCTTCAAAGGTCTTTAGAAGTAGGCCTTTACTCGGTTAGTCCAACCATCAATGAAAGCAGCAATAGTGGCAGTCCTGATCCTGGAAGCAAAGACCCTCTCAGTAAACCCCCGGGGAACCTCCTGAACCTGCCCATACTGTCTAGCCAAACGACGAGGATGATAGAAAGAAGTCTCTCTCAGACCCATCAACCACACTCTCTGGTGACCACTGAGGCTCGTGGTAACAGCATGAAGGTCCCAATGCCCCATAATCCAGCAAATGTCTACTTCAGATAAAGTACCCATCATGTTGACCCAATCAGCAAAAGTGTAGTGAGGGTGAAGCACAGCTCGACGAAAGTAAACCGGTGGTATGCGGCCCGTCCACAGTTGGAGGCGCTCGTATAACCAGGCCTGTAACACCAAAGGCGCCCTAGAAAGAAGAGGAGTCCCTTGGTTGAAGGCATTATCCTAGACATTCAAGGTTTCAGCTAGAACCATAGCCATGGGGTTCTTACCTGCCTTCAGTCCGAGACATACATGTACTAAGTTGCTAGAAGTACTCGAGAACAAGAAATGCGAAGTCATGCACAGAATCAGAGCAGCCCCACGAGTAGCATCATACACGCTGGGATTCCCAAGACTGGCATATCGGGCAATGATGGAAGCAATGTCAAGAACCTCACCTTGAATCAGTCGGCGGGAAATAGTGATGGAACAATTCAGATATTCAGCCAAGCCTCGCGTAGGACTGAGGGTATCAGAAGAAGGGAGAATCAGGTCAGAGTCAGAATCATAGCCAAGAATAGTACATAACTCCTCAAATAGGGGCATATCTCCAGGCCATTGAAATTGAAGACATGGTTCACCTGGTCCCAGTAGGCAATAGCAACACGCAAGAACTCAGTGTTCAGGGTTATCTGGCAAAGAGAGAATAGCTCGGTCAAGCCGTAGCTAAAGAGGTTGATTCGTTCCACACCATCCATGATGTTTAGCCAAGCTGTGAGTTGAGCGGGATCATACAAAGCCATATTTTCGGTCGCGGCTCTAGAAAAAATTTGAAATTTCGGCATCACCTCCCCGTTTCACAGACTATCCCACCTGCAAGGCAAAAACACTCACTATCACAAAACTGCCCATCGCAGTAACACCCAACAATCACAGTGCACATGTATCATCACACGATCATCAACTAAAACAAGCACACAACTGCGCCTCCAAACCGGAAGCTATCCGTCCTAAAAGGCAAAACATCATAATACTCTGTCAAAGGTCACAAACTGTTCCACACATCATCCTACACTGTCCAAATAGTCACATCACCAGTACAACCCAATCAAAAACATGAAAAGAAGATAAAACAAAATTCCCATTTAGGAGGCCTCAGTCCTCCTCTTCTTCGTCCTCTGTCGGACCACCCGGAGTGTATGTCGGCGACGGCCTTCTCCTACCACCTCTGTACCTCGGACCAGTCCTCGATGAGCCAGTCCCGCCTCCACGGTACTGCACATACAAATAAAACGAAGGCAATCAGTAGGGAAACAACAAAAAGTACAAAAACAGAGTCGAGTCAGAAACCTACCAAGGTCGCCATCTAATTAGCGGCAAATTGCTACATACAGTCCATCTGTCAAGGGCAAAATCAGGATTAGAACCTCATAACCTTAAGGAGCGCAAAATTAGAGACATACCCAATGGTCTCGTGTGAGGACCAAGGATCGTAAGCTAGCCGCCAAGGCGTGACCATCCTCAGCGTAACTCCAAGGAACGTTGAGGACGCCTACTGGCTGAGTAGGGTACCCACATATGACTCGTGGCACCTCCATCACTTGGGTAGTACCATCAGCGCCTAGAACATTGACAGTCCAATCCCAAGGAGGAAAAGGATCGAAAGTCGGAGGAGCTTGTCTCTTGTACATCTCGCGAAGCAGTAGGCACTAAACAAGTTAGGAAAAAGATGAGTCAAAAACATAGGCAACGGATAGAAACAAAAACGTAAAGGAAACTCACCTCCAGGAGTGGGAAGTTGGGCATCAGAAAGTGGCCACAGTAAGCCTCGTAGCCGGTCTCAAAGAGAAAATGATCCCAAACGTCGGTGCCAGCTAAGGCTGCCAGCAAAACATCACCAGAAAGGTCACTAGCATCCATCATAGGGGGATTATGAGGGACGTGATACCTTGAACCGCCAACCACCTGCCGGGACACTCGCTCGCCAAGGAACCATTGCCTGCATTCGGTACTCTCCATCATAAGTCGGCAGGAGGAAAGAGGTTTGACCGCTTGTATCTCCTCTGGGGCAGCATAGGCGACGCGCTCCCAAGGCGTCCAATCAACACTAGCAGTCGTCAGCTCGATTAGGAAGTTCTTGAGCAAAACAATCCGGTAGGCCCTGCTCTTTACCCCAACAACATCCCTCTGCCATCTCAAGCCTCGTGGGAACAGAGGCACAAGAGCCATGCCATCCTCGTCTTCACCTGATTCATCTACGGGGGAGGGAGCTAACATCTTCAGGTACTCAAAGCTCCAAAGTTGCACAGACAAAGGAGAAAATCAGAAAGAGTAAAGAAATCGAAAAGCCAAAAGATAAAAGAAGATGCAGAACATACCTCCCAGGCTCTCCAAAATCCCCCTGTCGATTTAATATCGCCCCGGGAAACCTCACCCATATGCTTGTAAAGATGGGCCAGGGAAGCACCGCCCCAGTCGTAGGAGGGGATCTCATTAATGGTCGCCAGGCAAGAAAGGAGTCTCAAGCTCACCCAGTCATTCCGTGTCGCAAAGATCGAGCAACCAAGGACATACAGAAGATACACCCTCAAAAGCTGGGAATTGTTCAGGTTGTGATTCCCTCTGCCATAGGCTCGATAAAGCCAGCCACAAGGAAACCAGTGCCTCTCCAGATTAGGGGTAACAGCCCCAATCAACATCTCTACAGCCTCCGGGTCGATCTCATAGAAGTAGTCCAGAATCAGGCATTTCCCGCCAACCCTCAAGCCGGTAATCATGGAGAAGTCAAAGGGCGTCATGGTCATCTCACCAAATGGCAGGTGGAAAGTATTGGTGGTGTCCCACCATCTCTCAGCCAAAGCATAAAAATGTGCCAGATCATTGCTGCTTTTTGAAACCAGGCGAACAAAGCCGCCAAACCCGGCATCGTCTACCATCCTCTTGACGGTAGGCGAGAGTTGAGTATACCACAGAAAAGCGTGAGCGAGGCTACCATGGCCCTTCAATGTCACTTCTGGCACCTGCACATACCAAAGACAACAAAAACGATGCACAAAATCACTATTCATGACCCGAGGTCCAAATTCACAAAATCAACATTTGAGCACAAATCGGACTTCTAACGATCTCTAGGTGCACACTACGGCTCACAAAACTAGCACAATGCATGGAAATAGTCCTAAACTGTCGAAAGTTTCACATACCAAGCTCGCTAGAGCCGTGGCCGAAAGATGACGTTGGGGGTCCCGAAGAATCAAGTCCGGGGTTTGCATCTCGGCTTTCATTCGTTCCTTGGCCTTCTTAGACGGTCTCCTAGAGCTCGAAGCCATGGATCTACAGAGAAAATGGAAGTCAAAGTTAAACTTTCTTCTTGCAAATTTGAGCAAACCAAAACACTAATCAAAACTCCAACTACGGGGAAAGATTACTCACCTGAGCGCGCACAAGTTGCGTTTTGACGGATTTTGGCTCCAAAAACACCCCAAAATGGCCAAGAATGAGCTTGAAAAGCTCAAAAACCCGAGATATACACAAATGGAGTTCGGCCACCCAGTGCCGCCGTGGCACAGCTCCCCGCGAGCTTCGCTTCGCTCCGTTTTGCTCCGTTTTGACCCATTTTGGCCTTTTTCAGCCCATTTTTGGCTCCGATCAGTCCTGGTGGCCCATTTCGGTCAAGATTTATGGGGTTTTACCCCCAACAGTCCAAAAGTTGTCAGGGCTACCTCCAGTAGGCAGAAACTGGGAAAATCGACTCCCGAAGATTTTGATCAAGCACGAGAGTTCTGATAACGAATCCTGGATTTTAGTTGATGCACCAAAAAGAGAGAAAAAGAGATTCCCCGAGAACCCTACATTATCCCCTGAGGACAAAAATGGAAAGACACCAGCTCCCGGAGGCCCTGAACGGCCCTCTTGGATTGAGCGCCGAAAGATTTGATCAACCGTGTGAGATTCAGAGATGGGTCCTGGTTCCCGAACAAAAGAAAAGAGATTCTCCGAGAACCCTACATCATCCCCTGAGGATAGAAACAGAAAGATACCACCTCTCGGAGGCCCCGGCCGGCCCTCTTGGATTGAGCACCGAAAGATTTGATCAACCGTGAGAGATTCAGAGATGGGTCCTAGTTCCCGATCAAGGAAAAGAGATTCTCTGAGAACCCTACATCATCCCCCGAGGACAGATACGGAAAGATACTAGCTCCCACTACCCTCAGCAGAAAGTAACAAAAGAGGAACCGACTCCCCAAAGTCGGCCGTCAGGAACAATCAGAACGTCGCCCGCATTCAGATCTCCTGATTATCAAGAGTTTTCTCACCTGTCCATTTTCACGCTTTATCACAAGATCCCTTGGTCACCTTTGGCTGTCATCTTCTAAACAAAGCGCATCTGATCTATCTCACTCATTTGCAAAGCACACTTCCCAAGTTCCAGAAGTTTGCCCTTAGACCCAGAGTCTTCTAAACCTTTATGTCCTCGTCCGAGTCATCCACATCACAGTCACCAGCACAACACCAGCCCACTCAGAGTGGCACACCCCACAGCACCTGTTCACACTAGGGTCGTAATACTAGACACGATTGGACTCATGACACAATTCATATCACATCCATGTATGGAATATCACTCATATAACATAGCATCCGCCTGATTGTTGTGTACATGCGTGTATGATTTATTCCATTGTGCCCTGAACTACGTCCTGGTCTGATTTTCCTTGGGATAAGTAGGCAGCTCACGCAGAGCACGACCAACACTAGGCCTCAGCATCATTGCATTTTTCGCAACGCTTTTTACCCTAAATCTATAGCCTCCAAAAAGTCCCGTCTCTTCAAAACTTTGGCACTCGCTTGCGACATGCGTTGCCTCGCAAGTTCATGCCAAAGAGGGGCAAACTGTAGACACCCCATTTTTTCGGCCATCAGATTTAGGAGACCCATAGCTTGGTGGTTCACAATGATAGTAAAAGACTCCAAAGGACTCCTAGAAGTCAGTTCTATCTCTCGGAATGCTCAAAATGACCAAAATACCCCTGAAAGCCCGAAAGCTCCCAAATTAGGCCCAAGAGTTCTGGAAACATGCTATGACGCATGAAAAATGATAAAATGAGTTTGTAAGAAAAGTCGGATGAAATCGTCTGCTCCCAGAGACCCCCGGAAGTCCCAGAAGTTCCCGGAAAGTCCCCGTTGACCGGTTTGACCAAGGTTTGACCAGGTTTGACCAAGTTTGACCAAAATCATCTGAATTCACCTGAATCATTCTAGATCATGTGAAAAGTATTAAAATGAGTTTTAAAAGAAAATCGAGCCAAAACATCAACTCCTGGGAACTCCCGGAGATTTCCAGAACTTTCCGAAAATCCCAGGTTTGACCAGTTTGACCAGAATTTGACTTTAGAACCGGAGTGCCATAACAATTTTTAAATATTTTTCATGGATACTAGAGGTCAATAGCTTTCTAACGGTATATCGCACATAATTTTCGGATTTAAAACGATTTTATAATGAATTTTTGAAGGCGAAAAAGGCGATCAAATCGGTTTTTATCGCAAATACCGCAAATCTTTTCAAAGTGACCTATCCCTAATTTATTTTTTTTTATGTAAAATGGACTCTATTACCTTTCCAACGGTATATCACAACCTTAATTTGGAGTTCGTATGCATTTTCTGTGAATTTTGGACGAAATAGGGCCATTTGGCGAATACCGGAACCTCTGGGGGCCTAAACAGGATTATCCAGACGATTGAGGAGTAGTGCCGCCGCGGCACTGGCCCACTGCCGCCGCGGCACTCTCCTCCAGAACAGTGTATTTTTGTAATTTTTCTTGGGGGTTCATTTTGATTAATTGAAAATCAAAACGACGTAGTTCTATGTTCACAGATGTTTGGGACCAATCGGAACACTTCTAAAACCCCAAAACCACCCCAAATTGGCCTATATAAACCCCCCTTGACTTCTCATTTAGGGGGTGTCAAATGTAAGCTTTGAAAAGTTTTGGGAGAGAAAGTTGTAGAGATAAGGTTAGAATAGAGAGAAAAGAAGCTTTCTTCTTTGATTTTTAAAACAAAAGTGAGTTCTAAACTTTGTTTTTACTTCATTACTCCTATTTACTTCAACATTCAATACACCCAACCACCATTTTAGTGAGTATTTAAGAGAGTGAAAGCTTCTTCCATGTCCAATGTCATCACATATGAGTGAAACACCAAACTATAAGTTCAATACATCATGAATATCATCTATTGATTGCTATTTACTTGCTTGTTTATTACAATGTTCATCACTTCTTACCTCGTTTCTTTTTTATTTTCTTTATTTACTTACTAGTTCATCATCATCTAAATGATGACATGAAGTTTGAGGTGAGTGAATCCTTATGGATAGTAGCTCTTGACCTCAAAAATATGTTTGATAGATGATGATCATAACTTCAATACCTCCAAGGTATCCTTGAAGTTATGTTCAAATAAAAATAAATCTCTCCAACAATCTTGGAGGTCTTGATAATGAGTTTGATGTTGACATTTTAAGTGGCTATAATCTTTATTGAGTATTGAAAATATATTTTCAAAACCTCTACTTCAAAACCCCTCTTATAACCCCTCATTTTGATCTCAAGAAAGAAAACTCTAGTTTTTTTCCCAAAATCTTCAAAACAGCGAGTCAAAACAGTGAGTGATCTGAGTTCAAAGATTTTTCTAGAACTCAATACTCAATGTATGGATGCAAGGCCACTTGGAAAGTCTTCCTAACTCATTAGAGAACACCTATGATTTTTGGTTTGACTTGGAAATACTTGAAAGTGGTCCATTTGGATCCAAACATTCTCCCTCTACTGTCACAGCAGCTTGTTTGACTTCCAACTTCTTTTTCAGAAAACTTTTTCAAAAGGGGTGGTCCTAACTTATTTTTCCCTTAAACTTAAATGTCTTAAGGAACTGTCTGTATAAAATGGGCCTCTAGATCATTTGTTTTCATTTTCTAAGATTTTTTAACATTTCAGTCGACAGTGCGGACTCTGTTTCTGAGTGACCTCTCTGTGATAGGTATTAAAGATTGGCTTTTTGGGTTGTGTTCTAGACACAATAAGGAAGATCTCCATAAAAAATCATGCATTGAAAACATTTCTAACCCCTCTTTTCAATTTCCAAAAGATCATGTTACTGTTCTGCCCACTATTCACAGCAAGCACATTTTAACTTTCATTCTTTGATTTGATGCTTACATGCATTCCAAATTAGCTCATGTTTTAAGAAGTAGTTCATACTACATTTGTACATATCTCATAATGATTTCATTCATCCATTCATACACATTCTAGACTTCCAAGTCATTCTAGGAATCCATGTACACAAGGCACACTACAACCTTAGCACGTTCTAGATACATACATTGCATCCATTTGGGGCTTTTGTGACTCCTAATCTAAGAAGATTATAAGGAATTAACATGATCACACGTCGATGCTTTCCCTCGATCTAATCATCCTTTCTCACCCGTCCCGGGGATTGAGGGGTCTTCTTTTCTCAAAGATTAACATGCATCATACTAACTTGCTAAGCACATTTTGACTTTCTTTGATTATTCGTTTCAATAACAATTCATGTCCCCCATTAGATTAGGAATATTTGATACATGATTAGATGATTTTTCCTAGGTTTATTTGTGTGATCTTTCACTTTACATTGTATGATATTTGACTTAGATCTTATGAATGATATCTTATCTTTAGATCTTCCATTTCAAATTTTCTTATGTGATGTAATATACTATCATAGTATTAATTGTCGAACCATACATAGTATAAGATGATTATTTGGATGCTAATTGAGGCCTGTCGAAAGACGGGGCGAGTTGAGGGTGTTTTAGTCGCGACAAAGGCTCCTTCCTCTCTCGTACCAAAACCCCGAGCCAAGTTCTTTGGTTATGAAGGGTCGGTGCCCTTTATCCATTTGGGTGAGTCAAAATTAGGTTTCTTGGTTCCTTAAAGACCAAGTGGCGACTCTGTATCTGTTTTCAACAGACCATTTTCTTTCTTTGATCCAAATCAAATTTCAAACGAAAACAAGCAAGTGGTGGAATCCCACGTGTCCACAACAGTTCAAGATCAAAAAATTCTGTATTGCTCCTTAATTAAATCTTAATTTTGTTAATCAAGATAATATTTCATAATTGATTTTTCTAAATAAACATCAATTAGATGGTACAATTACCTATCTAAGATCATCCACAATGATATAAAGTGCACCATACATCAAAAGTGCGTAGGATCCCCATGTAGGTCCGAATTGCTAACTTAGAGCTCATGCTAAGGTAGTTCAAGTGTATGATGGTGTATGAACGAAAAGAACTATTCATTTACAAATAGGCTTTTCCAATACAAGAAATATAAATGCTCATCCTCACATTACATTTATAGCCATAAAAAAATGGGGATACTTTGTTTATATACATACACAGAAACAGCCTTACACAAACATCATGAGCACACAAGCTCCATAAATTGTCAATTAATTATCCATTCATATGATCTAGATTCATGCATTAATCACATACACCAAGCACTCATGCGGTCTATTTAAAATGAATGGACTAATACATCACTCCATTGAAGGAGGATTAGAGGTATCAGGGTCAACTAATCACAAATAACAGTAATTAAATATGACCAATAATATAGTGAGCCTCTAAAATAATTAAATGCAATGAACAAATTGATTACATTGCCCGGATAGTTCCGATAAGCTAATGACAAAAAGAGTCAATGAAAAATCCTTGATTTTTCAATAATTTAAAGGCAATTTTAGGCCTTAAAACAAATTTAAAACCAATTTAATTAGGGTATATGAATTAAACACAACAATTGAAAACTCATGGAAAAAAATTTAGTAACTGAAAAATTGATTTTTCATTTAAATAAAAATTTTCAGAATTTTAGCATAGCTCAAAAATCATTTTTAATCAAATTAACAAATAAATTGATATAGCTAGTTAAACAAATTAACTATGAGCAACTTGTTGCAGATGTTGTGAAAGTGATTAGGCAAAAACTTAGGGCAAACAAATCTGTTATGCCCCTTTTATATTGATTACAAAGATAAGAAAAAAAACATAATTACATATGGGTCCATAGACATGGGGAAAAATAAGAAAAAGGACATAAGAGAAAAGAAAATAACTCTCTACACTCCCCCTCAAGCTAATACAAATATATCTTTCATATTCAGCTTGTCTAAAATAACATGGAATGGTCGACTTCCTATTCCCTTGGTAAGAATATTAGCAAGTTGATCACCCAACTTCACAAATGGTGTGCAAATAGTTCCACTGGTAAGATTCTCCTTAATAAAGTGCCTGTCAATCTCTACATGCTTAGTTCGATTGTGTTAAACGGGATTGTGAGCAATACTTATTGCAGAATTATTATCGCAATGTAGACTTGTAGAATCCTTTAACTCAATCTTCAAGTCCTTCAATAGAGATTTAAGCCACAAGAGCTCGCAAACTCCTTGGGCTATAGCCCTAAACTCAACTTCTACACTAGACCTGGATACAACATTCCGCTTTTTACTTCGCCAAGTAATGAGATTACCTCCCACAAAGGTATAGTAGCCAGAGGTGGACCTCCTACCAGTAATAGAGTAAGCTCAGTCTAAATCGGTATTGGCTTCCACCCTGAAATGATCATGTTTGGAGAAAAACAAGCCCTTTTTAGGAGAGGATTTCAAGTATCGAAGGATTCAAAAAATAGCCTCGAGATGAGACTCCCGAGGAGAGTGCATGAACTGACTAACAATACTAATAGCAAAAGTGATATCAGGACGAGTGTGAGATAAATATATGAGCTTACCCACTAACTGTTGATATCTCCCCGTATCAACAAACTTTCCACTAGTGTCATCACTGAGCTTTTGATTAGGTTCCATTGGAGTATCACAAGTTTTGCTCCCCAGCATATCAGTTTCCTTCAATAGATCTAGAACATATTTTCTTTCGGAAATGAATATTCCATGTTTGGATCTAACAAGTTCAATCCCAAGAAAATATTTTAATGCTCCCAAGTCCTTTATCTCAAATTCACTGGCTAAATATCCCTTCAACCGCTCCATTTCTTCTATGTCATCTCCTGTAAGCACAATGTCATCAACATATACAATCAGAGTAGTAATCTTACCCTATGATGAATGTTTAATGAATAGTGTGTGATCAGCATGACTCTGCTTGAAGCCATGTCTAAGTATTGCTTGAGTAAATCTTTCAAACCAGGCTCTGGGAGATTACTTGAAGCCATATAGAGATTTTCTCAGTCTGCACACTTTCCCTTTTGTTTTGGAGTCCTCAAAACCCAGGGGGGACATCCATATAGACTTCCTCCTCCAAATCTCCATGCAAAAATGCATTCTTCACATCAAACTGGTGAAGTGGCCATTCCAGATTGGCTGAAAGAGAAAGAAGAATCTAAACCGAGTTAATTTTTGCAACAAGAGCAAAGGTTTCTTGGTAGTCCACGCCATAGGTCTGTGTATAACCCTTGGTCACTAAATGAGCCTTAAGCCTCTCCACAGAACCATCAGCCTTGTGCTTCACGATATACACCCACTTGCATCCCAGAGTCTTTTTTTCTTTAGGTAATGTGGTCAACTCCCAAGTACCGCTCTTATGAAGAGCTTTCATATCTTCAACCATGGTATGTTTCCACTTGGGATCAATAAGAGCATCCTGGACATGGTTAGGAAAACAAACAGACGAATTTTTGGAGAGAAAAGCTCTATAAGAAGAAGATAAGCATGAATAAGACACAAAATTTGATATAGGATGTTGAGTACAAGACCTTACACCCTTACAGACAGCAATATGAGCGTCTAAATCATCAGGTTGAAGAAAGGGTGTATCAGAAGAGTTACCTGAATCTTCATCACTTAGAGAGAATGGCAGTGGGAGTAGAGGAGTTGTGGCCTCTAGAGTCTCTCTAGTTTTTCGTTTACTCCATGTTCCCCTAGAATAGACCAACTTATCCTTCTCCTTCTCAACTCTCTCTGTTTCTAGTATCTCAGGCTCCCTCACCTCAACTTGTTTTTTTTAAAGCTTTCTGTCTCCACCTCAATCATCATAGGTGGAGTAGGCATCTCTTCCATACACTTCTGCTCTCCCTAAAGAGATGTTGGAGGATCAAGAAAGTAGGACTGAGACTCACGAAAGGTTACATCCATAGATACAAACCATTTTCGACATGGAGGATGATAACATTTATAACCCTTCCTTCTGAGTAGGAGGATAACCTACAAACACACACTTGTGAAAGTGATTAGGCAAAAACTTAGGGCAAACAAATATGTTATGCCCCTTTTATATTGATTACAAAGATAAGAAAAAAAAAAAACATAATTGTATATGGGTCCTTACACAAAGGGAAATAAGAAAAAGGACAAAAGAGAAGAAAATAACTCTCAACACAATTAAATTCCCAAAAATACAAAATTTTTGAGGAATTTGTTCTCCAAGAATTCTTAGTAGTCTAATATGGTGTTCTAAACACCTCATATTAATTTCAAAAATTGATAGTGTATTTTGGATATTTTAAGCAATTAAAAAATGTCCATAAGCATAAATTTTGTTATCTAAAATACCAAAAGTATGAGATAAATTACAAAAAACAAATTTCAAGTCCCCAAACAGTGTACAAATCACTATAAGTCAAATTCAAGAATTAATAACTTTACTCGTTATATTTTAAGCATTTAATATCGTGTACATAACACAATATATGCTCTAAAATATATCCCAAAGAGTGAGAAAATTCATTAAAATTTTTTCTCTTGCTGCCACTAGTATTCTAATCACATTGTGGTAATTTCATAAATTAACAATCAACAAAAATATTTTAAGAAATTTAATACGTGTACAAAAACACATAATTATGTGCTCTAAAATATTTATATGATTTAGATAATTTACCAACAATTATTTATGGGCCCCACAAAATTATTTATGGTCTCAAAATAGTGTTCTTTATGTCCTTGATTAATTACAAAAATTAATAATGTATTATGAATATTTTAAGAAATTAAATAATTATCCATAAACATAAATCATATGCTCTAAAATACCATAAATACATGATAACTTACAAAAAATTATCTTAGAGTCCCATCCAATATACTAAACACTAGAAAAATAAAGTTTCAAATTTTTTTTTTTGTAAGTTTTTGGAATGTTAAACTAATAAAAACCATTTAAACTCATTAAAACTTATCTTTTAATGAAACGCAAGCGGTTTTAATTAAAAAATAATTACTTAACTTCAGATAATTTTAAAATAAAAATTGGGTAAATTACACTGACCTCCCCTGAGGTTTGAACTAATTACACGGACCTCCCCTCTAGTTTGAGAAATTACAATGACCTCCCTTGACGTTTCTAGCTTAGTAACAAAATCCCCCCTCCATTTAAGGTCCGTTAAGAAATTTGACGGGATGCAATGATGCCATCATTTTGTATTGTCTTATTTCCAAAAATACCCTTAATCAAAGGTTAGAATGACAAATATACCCCCCCCCCCCCCAAATTTTTGGCCCATTCGTATACATTTAGGGCAAATATAAACACCCATCTCTTGGAACTTCAGCAGAAGGAAAAAAAGACACCATTGGAGGATCCAAAAGCTTCAACCAGGTTACCTTCTCAACCCTTCCCTTCATCTCACAATTCGTTTCTCTCTAGATCTGCTCATTCTCATTTCTCTCTATAAAATCATCTCTGTGTGTGTGTGTGTGTGTGTGCGCGCGCGTGCGTATATGTATATATATATACATATAGATATTTATCAGTCGTCCCCTTCTCTCTCTATATTTGCCCCATTAACTCTCTATATCCTTCGATCTCTTTGTATCCAACCATTATTTTTGTGATTTAGGTGGTTGCAAAATGTCTATGATGTCTTCATCAAGTGCAGAGGCTAGCAGCTTTGGGGAAGTGGATTTACGATTTCGAAATGAACTTTGTAGATGTGGACAGAGATGTACAGTCAAAATTACCGAGTCTAATGAAAACAACAACAAAGGGAGATTGTATTATGTTTGCCCGAATGGAACGTGCAAAATGTGGAATTGGTGTAAGCCAATCTTACCTCCCTCTACAATAAGCCAAGCAACCAAACCAAATGTTGAACAAGTTGAGAGAAATTGGATAGTTGAAGATGTGTTTGAGTTGAAGGCTCAATACAGAGAAATCCATTCACGACAACAGGTGTTTGAAGCCAAACAAAGGATGATGAAGAGATTGTTAATTGCAAGCCTTGTGATGTCCTGCATTTCCATTGCAATTGCAATATCTAGAAATGCATGATTAGTAATGTAGTATCAAGTCTATTAGTAAGGTTTTTTTAAGTGTTCAATTGTGTAATCTTTGGGTTGGTAAGGTTGGGACTGACTTTTGATTTGTATTTTGGACAGTTTCGGATAGTATTGCAGTATGTGAAAATGCATTATAAGCATTATCAATGTATTTTAAGCAAGTGTTGCAAAAAATTACAATCTATATTTTCCTAGTTTGCTTGATGGAGTATTTCATTCATATCTATCAAAAATTCAGCACAACAGAAATTGATTTACCAATTTGGCTGCCATGCCCATGCCACTGGGTTGGAGTTCCTAAAAATTGCAATGAAAAGCACATCATTAACTACTTCATACAATTATTTTGCAGTACAAATCTCTTAAGATAAATGGAACTATAAACTAGCCAACAAAAACAACTTTGGATCAACACACACCACTTTTTTCCATTACATTTAAATGTTTAATGCACAAATTTACAGGAAAAGCAGTGGGTTTTCAAGGGGGGCGTCTATGTACAGAGGAGTGACTAGATTGTGGCAGGAAACATAAACTTTTATGATGAAAGTCTCTATTATTTACTAAGCTTGCAGCTTTTACACAATCATATATGATATATAGAATTCTCTTTGTATATGAATTCATGTGGTCCCCATTAAAATGTCTACTACAGTATCATTCTTTCTTTTCTTTATATATATATATATATACTCATAGTTATGTTTACTTTTAATATTGGGAAGACACCACCAGCATGGAAACATGCATATGCATATGTTTACTTCAGTAAGTTCATTGCATATCCACACTCCCCTGATGATTATTCATCACTCTGTTGCAAATAACATTGTATTCAATTAATAAATAAAAAATTAAAAAAAAATACAGTTGATCAAATGTATGTATTTTAAGCAAGTGTTTCAGCAAAAAAAAAAAAGCAAGTGTTGCAAAAAAAACTCCATCTATATCATTCAAGTTTGGGTATTGTTTACATTTAGCATCACCAAAAGAAATTCCCAACTATACACACTAACCTACCATAAACCAAAATAAAAGCCAACTGTAAGGCAAACATTTAGCACCACCAAAAGAACTTCCCAAACTATAGATAGCAAAATAAAAGCCAACTGTAAGGGGCCATAATGGACAGTAAAGTTCCATCACTACAAAAGCAAAAAACAAAAACAGAGTCCCTATCAACAAGATCTATTGAGAAGTGCCCGCATTAGGTTGACTAGAAGATGTTTGCCTCCCCATCACACTTCCATCCCACTGCACCACCCGACCGATGGGTGGTTGAGTAGCAAATGGTCTCCCCATTCCCCTTCCAGCCTGAGTGGTTCCCCTTCCAGCATGAGTGGTTCCTCTTCCGCTTTTTATCATTCCTCTACCTCTTCCAGCTCCCAAATGTTGTGTACTTTGTTGTGTGGAGCCAGCTCCTTGTCCTGCTATTTTGTTATTTCCCCCAACTGGGACTCTCTGACATGTCCTCTTGTTATGCCCGAACTCCTTACAAATGCGACATTTGACAGATAATGACCTTTTGGATTGACTAGCCCTTGTTTCACATTCATCATGCTCCTTTCTCCTATTCATTTTAGGCCTACCAGGTAACCTTCTTAATGGTGGTGGTTGTATAGGATCAGTCCCATCTGGTATCCACATCCTTTGATCAATAATTGGATGGATCATCCCCTCATAAGCCTTTAAGTACGCTTCCTTCGAAAAAGCTTGATCGCAATATTGTTGTATATCATATCTCCTATAAGCAATTGCAGCAGCTGCATGCTTACAAGGAAGGCCTGATATTTGCCATTCTTTACATACACAAGTCCTACTAGTAAGTTCTAAAACATGTGTTGCCCCAACATGATCAATTACTTCAAATTCTTCCCCACCAGCAAATATCACTTTGCAATCCCTTGAATCTTCAATTTTTTTTTAGCATTTTCTTCTTAACATTCAAAGTTACTAGACTGTTCCAAGTGCACCCCTTTTCAAACCTGTGTTGGAGCTTACTCATAACCTTAGTTCTAATTCCCTCCAACATTGACAAAATTGGTTTTCGTCTAAGTGAACCAAGCCAGTGGTTGAAGGACTCCGTGAAATTATTTGTGACATGATCATTCTTAACTCTCTCATCAAAACCATGTCTTGACCATGAATGAACAGGAACTTTTACCAACCAATTGTATGCATCTGGAGACAACCTCTTCAAGCTCTCCATTGTCTCATTGAAAGCAAGGACATTGTAAGATCTCGCTGCTATCCAGAAATACTTACGAAGTTGTAATCCATGAAACTTTGCCTTAAAGTTACTGAATAAGTGTCGACAACATGTACGATGCATGGCATTAGGAAAAAACTCAGTGATTGCAGTAGCAAGACCCTATATGACATTCAAAAGCCAATTAGCTAATATTTGAAAAGTACACAAATTTAGATGTATAAATACAAAACAAAAACATACAGGAACTTTTAACGAGTGAAATCACCTTTTGTTGATCGGACATAAAAGTCCAGGGCTTTGGTTGGTCCCCACCAATTGCATCATGTAAGTTCTCAAGAAAGAAGCTCCAACTATCCCTTCCTTCACTTTCTACCACCCCAACTGCCACAGGAAACAAGCCATTGTTTCCATCTAATGCAATGGCTGCTAATAGCACACCACCATACGGTGTTTTCAAGTGGCAACCATCTACACCAATTAATGGTCTACAACCGTTACTAAAACTAGTCATCATGCTATTAAAACAAATGAAGATCCTCTTAAACATTGGGTTCATACTTATGCTGGGTCTCTCACTCATTAATTTGACAATGCTACCGGGATTGCTTTTTACAATCTGCTTCCCATACTGTCGAAGCATACTGTATGACTCCCCATGATTACCCTCCATCTCATCAAGCACTCTAACTTTTGCTCTATAGAGTTGCATTTTATGGACATCAACACCAAACTTCTTCTGAAGTGCAGCCTGCATTGCTTCAAGTTTCATTTCAGGGTTGTCCCTTAATTTACGACCTAACTTTTTTGCAATCCAGGTTGAGTTTGCTTCCGAATTTGTGCTCAATCTGACACACGTGTGAGTTCCCTCGTAACTCTTAATCTTGAAGGTGATGCCATCTGGAAGAGGAGATGCATGAATCCTCCATGGACAATTTTCAGCTGCACAGTTGCAAGTCACCCTACTCTTTTCATTTTTCACCCTCACAAGTTTAAAACCTTCCTGCACTGTGTAGTTCCTCAACACCTCCCTAAACTCATTAACATCACCAAATAGCATTCCTTGTTCTAGAACAATCTTAGATCCCTTTTTTGTCTGGAATTCCTTCCCATACTTCATTTGATCAAACACCTTAGCCTTAGTTACCCTTCGGCTCTCACCATCATCCGAACTATACTCATCATCACGATCATCCCCAGAACCATAATTAGATATACCACTATCAATGCCCTCGTTCGATTCATCAGTACCAACTGAACTATTGTAACTACTTTCAGATCCAGTATTACTTTTCCCATCCCAATCCTCATCATCATCTTCACTACTAAACCCAACAAAATTATCCTCTGACATATCAACCTCTCCACCTTCACCTTCTCCATTCCCACCCAAACCTAAATTGCTTTCATGACCTTCCGCTGGTGGTACATGCAACCTATTAATTTCAGCCTCTCCACCTTCACCTTCTCCATTCCCACCTAAACCTAAATTGATTTCATGACTTTCCGCTGGTGGTACATGCAACCTATTAATTTCAGCCTCTCCACCTTCAGCTTCTCCATTCCCACCCAACCCTAAATTGATTTCATGAGCTTCAGTTGGTGGTACAGGCAATCTATTAATTCCAGCCTCTCCACCTTCACCTTCACCTTCTCCTTCCACCTCCACATACACATGTATTTCGCTTTGGTATTTGTTGCATTCAAACATCCTCAACAAATCAGCATCACCATCCAATACAATTTTGTCACTTGTCGCAGGCATATTACACGATAATCTGATTACCAATCCCACTTGTGAAGGTATATGGGACAACACAGCTTCATAAACATCTTCCACTAATTCCAAAAAAAAATACCTCTCTGGGTCGACACCATGAATAGAATGAGTATTACTCCTATAATGGATTAACAAATCATGTCGAAATTGTGCAGACATTTTGCAATCGTATACAAATTTGTATTAGTTTCAATATATACAAAATGTACAAATATTTCACACCAGGGTTTCAATATATACAAAACATACAAATATTTTGCACTAATTTTTTAATAATTCATACTAGGGTTTACCTTACTGAACTGAAGGATGTTTCTTCAAAGTAGAAAGCGGACGACGATCCTTCTCATTCTAATGTTAGGGTTTCAACTGTCGAAGCAAGCAGATAGACTCCTTGTGACTTTGGTGATGAAAAGAGGAAGAAGAATCGACATTTCAAGATATTGACAGTGTTGTATTCATGGAGAGATAAAGTTGTATCGTCATATGTAAAAGAGAGAGAGAAGTGTATTGCTTCATTAGAGATGTGGGTAGGTGAGGGATTTCAGAAGACAAATTCATATTATATAACTGGAAGGTCTAAGGGCATTTCAGTCCTTTCGTGTCTTCCGTCACTGCCGTTACACAAAAGTTACAACAAGGGAGGTCATTGTAATTTCTCAAACTAGAGGGGAGGTCCGTGTAATTAGTTCAAACCTCAGGGGAGGTCAGTGTAATTTACCCATTAAAATTACATTAATAACCGGGTGGACCAACATACACTGGCAGTGTCTCCGACCGACACTGATCCCCGTAACACGCGTGCCACTCACCACCATGCGCGTGTGGGATCTCACCTTGCCCTTCCACGGCCTCATCCACCTACCACGCGCCTCTGGTGGAGAGTACTAGCCACGCGCCACCTGGCACTGCTTCTGTCATCACCGTAGTGCAACCATTGGATGTGTCTCAGTCCCTGGGTCCTAGTAGGCCCACAAACATGCGCCACAAGTCCCTAGAATAGGCACGCCAGTCCCACGAACACATAGTCACAACTGGGCCTTGCTGAGCGTGTGGTTCACCCCTAACCTTTGGCCAAAACCTAAAAAATAATACAGCTATAGGGCTGCTCGCAGCACCATCTTCGCGAGGCTCTACGGGCTTTGTTATACCTCCAATAATTATGTATTTTATACCGTCGAAAAGCCCTCGAGGCATAGAAGTGGTTTATAGAAAAGGGAAAAAAAATGTATTTGAAATGTATTTTTTCCAAAAACAGATGGCAAAGATTGAAGAAACTTGTTTTGTTTTTGAAAAATACGAACTAGGGTATGCGATATCTTCCACATCGGAGATAATCTGGGCATGAAACTTTATGGGGTGACTCTTGGGACCATTAGGAATACAACCATATAAAAGTGGGACAAATACTAGGATTTTGTATTAGACCCACTTAAAATTCGTTTTTCAAAGTTTATGAAGAAATCCTTAAATGGCAGATTCGTTTTGGGTCTTTATTCGGGTGAATCAATGACCTACTACTTGATACCATTGTAAACAAATATGCACTCATGCATACAAGTTGGGTATAGGTGTCCTACCTAGCAGAATAATCTAACTGTTGAAAATCAAGCCCTCATTACCACATGAATGCATGTCACACGCTTGTGCATGCTTCTCTCCATATTTGATTTCTCTATTGTCTTTCCTACATTAGTGTAGTGTACAACCTTTATTGTAATTGATTTAGGAGTAAATGTAGTTATTCATTTTCCATGTAAGATAAATTTTAACTGGTGATTGCATGTGTCCTATTTTCGAAATTGTCTCACATCTATAATCTATTTATTTCCTTTTTCTTTCATTTTGATTTAAGATGAATTATAGAACAAACTGATTTGGCATTCCTCCATTTTCAGTCTTCAATTTCTTCATGGTATCAAAGCAGGTTTAATCATGTCTCATCATCATCTTCAGTCATTATTCGAGTTTTTCCTACTCGTTTCTCTTCTTCTTTTTCATGCCTTAATATGGTCCATCCTTCGAAATGGTTACCAACTCATCCTCATCTTCTTTTTGATATCATCATCTCATCGTCTTCATCCTCTCATCAAATGGAAACATCTCATCTTTTGATCACTGCCCATAAACTGAATGAGCAAAATTATTTTCAATGGTCTCAATCCATATTAATGTTCATACGGGGAAAGGAGAAAGATGAGTACATCACCGGAGCTAGATTCAGCGGCTCCAGAAACCACAATACCAACCTAATTGGATGACAGAAAATAATATTGTCATCTAATGGCTCGTGAACTCGATGACAACAGATATTGGCAAAAAATTTCTGTCATTTGATATAGTCAAAGTTATCTGGGACATGGCGAAAGAAACTTTTTCAGACAAGGAAAACACATCAGAAATCATCTAGATTGAAGGCCTCCTCCATGATTTACGTCAAGGCGACCTTTCAGTAAGAGAATATTTCATTACCCTTACTCGTCTATGGCGTCAACTTGATACGTTTGAGGTTCATAACTAGACTTGTCCTACTAATGGTTTGTTGTATAAAAAGATTATCGAAGGGAAGCGTGAGTATAAATTTTTGTTAGGCTTGAACAAAAATCTTGATGAAATCAGAGGAAGAATCATGGGAGTAAATACTTTACCAAGCCTCAGTGAGGCATTTTCTAAAGTCCACCTTTCTTCAGAAAAAAGCTCATGATAGGATCCCATCAACAACTAAACAATATGGCAAAAAGTTTGAATCTTAAAACTCAATTTGCTCCTTCTGACAATTGTCAGAGAAATAAAAGAGGTAGGCTTTGGTGTGATCATTGTAGAAAGTCGGAGCCACGTGAAAGAAACTTGCTAGAAGATTCATGGAAAGCCAGCAGATTGGAAGCCACGTCAACTACTTGAGAAAGAGGGACTAGGTAATCATGTGGCTACCGAGGAACAATTACCACAACTTAAAGCTAATTAACAAGGAGAAAATGGAGATGCTTCAAAAACTTGTCTCCTCTTCTGTCAGCAGAGTCACAAACTGGCTTGTCTTCCAACCAAGTCATTAGTTCTAGAACCTTGGCTCACAAAGGTAATATTTTGAGCACCTTTACTGTTGGTAAGAAACATAAAATAAACCTTGGATCGTGGACTCAGGAGCATCTGACTATATGACAGGAGATGCTATAATTTTTTATTCATTTAGCTCATGTCCAAACAAATTAACGATTAGAATAGCGGATGGTTTACCATCAATGGTTGCCAATACAGGTTCAGCTGTGCTATCAAGGGATCTTACTCTCAACTTTATTCTCCTTGTTCCTAACTTGGATTGTAATCTATTGTCAATTAGTAATCCACTCATTATGATTTTCTTCAGGATTTGGATTCGAGAAAGACGATTGGTAATGATGAGGAATGCTCCAGACTCTACATCCTTAAGGAGCGCCACTATTCACAAGAACAACCTCAAACGGGAGTTAGTCGTAGTTCTTTTTTTTCGTGTCAAAATAACGATAGTGCAATTATATTGTGGCACTATCACTTAGGTCATCGTAATGTTATGTATCTCAAGCATTTATTGCCTGGGTAATTCTTCGGTGACAACTTTCATAAAACTTTCATACAACCTCTTAAAAGATGTGTCTATCTCTCTCCTGTGTCACTGTGGGGTCCAGTGCCATCACAGGAGAGAGATAGACACATCTTTTTAAGAGGTTGTATGAAAGCTAGGCGAACCCGCCAGGTTAACTCAACGTAAAGAAAGCTCATTAGGTCAAAACTACGGGAGTGCTTACTAATAGCAAAAGGCAAACATATCTCCGCCCTTCTGAGTAGTCGCGAAGATCAGGTAACTTCGTGCTGTAAGACGACAGGTTATGAAAGTTGTCACCAAAGAATAACTCTTATTGCCTAGCATCTAGTCCATTTTCAATGATTTATAGCTATATTTGGGGTCTGTCAAGAATAAAAAGAATGTAACTGGTGCTAGGTCGTTTGACTCATTCATAGATGATTACACTAGATTGATCTGGGTATTCCTCATGAAAAAAAAAATATGAAATGGGTCAAATTTTCAAAATTTTCAAAAATATGATTCAAACCCAATTCCAGTCAAAAAATGGAAATTCTAAAGTTTGATAATGCTAGGGAATATTTCAACTCCATTCTAGGAGAATTTCTAGAAAAAGAAGGGATAGTTCACTTGCGATCATGTGTAGATACCCCACAACAAACGGAGTCGCTGGAATAAAAAATGGACTTCTATTAGAGGTGGTTAGTTCGCTAATCTTCTCCACAAATGTTCCAAAGTTATTCTTCGGAGATGCTGTCCTTACGGCGGCCTACCTCATAAATAGGATGTCGTCTAAGGTACTAAAATTCCAAACACCTTGTCAAAGCCTCCTAAATTCCCTTTCGACTACTCATCTCATCTCTACCGTCCCACCCAAAATATTTGGGTGGTCTGTCTTCATTCATGTCCATCAATAGTATAGAAGTAAACTTGATCCTAAGTCGCTCAAGTGGATCTTTCTTAGGTATTCTTCAACCCAAAAAGGGTATAGGTGTTACTCTCCAGTCACAAAAAATTCTACAATTCGATGGACATCACATTTTTTGAAAACCATCCACACTACCCCAAAATTCATATTCAGGAGGAGAATTCAACTCATGAATATCAATTTTGGAACTTTGAGTCATTCAGTGAGTCACCCATCACTATAGAAAATACCATTTTCACAAAGTCAGAAAATTACATTCCTCTAGAGTCGCACTTCTAGCATCACAGGGATATAGGTTCCTAGGACTATTCAGGAAGCTTTTAAGTGTCCTAAGTTGAAAGCGACAGTCGATGAGGAAGTTCAGGCTCTAGAAAAGAATGGTATGTGGGAAATTATTGACCTTCCAAGAGGTAAGAAATTGGTTGGGTATAAGTGGATTTTTATTGTAAAGTACAAGGAAGATGGGAATGTGGGCAGGTACAAGGCTCGGTTAGTCGCCAAAGGATTTGCCCAATCCTTTTGGCATTGACTATCAGGAAAATTTTTCTCCAGTTCCAAAACTCAACATTGTCCGTGTACTTTTATCCTTACCATCTAATCTCAATTGGTTATTTCACCAACTTGATGTGAAAATTGCCTTCCTCAATGATGACTTAAGAGGAAGAAGTTTTCATGGACATTCTTGTTGGCCTTGACACGACATCGAATTCCAACAAGGTTTGCATACTCCAAAAATCATTGTATGGTCTCAAAAAACCTCCCAGGGCCTGGTTTTAACAGTTTAGTAAGGCGGTGAAAAGTTACAGATTCATTGATTAATGTCAATCCAATCACACACTATTTGTGAAGCACTTCCCAGAAGGAAAGTTGCCAATTATCATTGCATATGTGGAATCGTGGATGACATAATTTTGACAAGTGATCATGAAGAAAAAATTGGCTTACTTAAAAAATTCCTAGCAAGGGAAGGAATTCGATATCAAAGATCTTAAAAACCTCAAGTACTTTCTCTGAATAAAGATTGCTCAGTCCAAGAAAGGTATATTAGTCTCACAACGCAAATATTGTCACAGCCCGGTCCCACAATAGCAAAATCGAAGCTCGTGGCACGCCACCGAGGCTAAACCAATTCATTAATGTTCCCAAAAAAATTGTTTTAAGAACACAGGCAGCGGAACAAAACAAAACATTTTAAAAATTAGCAGTCCAGTCGACTGCACCTTAGGCCCAGTCGACTGATACTGGTCCAGCAGAAAGTTTGAATTTAGAACCCGATCCAGTCAATTGTTTTCTATGTCCAGTCGACTGGAACTTCAAATTTTCAGCCGACTGGTACGGTCCAGTCGACTGAAGCCCAGCTTGGGCAAAAATATCTGAATTGAAAACATGATCCAGTCGACTGAGCCTCTATAAAAAAAATGCAATGAGTTACTAAAAAAGAGGCTCCAGTCGACTATTTTCTCAACCAGTCGACTGGTTTATGGCAGAATCATACATTCTGCAGAATTTCTAAGTTTAAAAGCTTTCTAAAAACGTTCAGGGATTAAACATGCACTCCAAACTCGATTCAAAGTGATCTTAACTGCATTATAACACTACTAAAACATAACTATAACATGTTACTGTCTATTACAACATCTCAAATCCAATCTACAATTCTAAGTTAAATGATTCGAGGTGAAAAGTGCATATTTATAGTGTATTATATGGTATTTTATGCATACTTTTATTCCCAAAGTCCCTACATTTAGGTGCATTCTAATAACAATGTTCTTTTTATTGTGTTAATGCTAAAATATTGTTTTTGCATTGTTTTATAGGTATTAGGATGTAAATCAATGAAGTGGAGCTAAAGAAAAGTGATTATGGTGGATAGAACAACAGAAGCAGCTGGGAAAATGCCATTTTTGACAATAAAGACTTCAGATTTGGAAGCTTTTCCCAGAGATATAAAATGTAGATCTTTGAGTTACGGTCGCGTGGCCGCAAACGGGAGTTCAATCTGAGGTCCGAGTGAAAGGTTATGGCCATTCTCCCATCGGTGCGCAGAGTTGTCAAAATCAGAGAAGTTCAAGCGATTGAGGAGAGTTCAATCGATCGAACTAAGCTCGATCGATCGAACTTTATATTCACCCAAAAGTTGCATAAACTCTGCGGGAACCATAGATATAAGTCGTTTTGACGCCAGACAAAGGGAGGACGCTCCAGAACGCAGAAAACAGCAGTTTAGGGTAGTTTTAGGGTTAGTTTAGGAGTAGATTAGTTTAGTTTGATGTTTTCTTCCTCCTTTTCCATTGTAGATTCAAGATTCAACTTTATTTCAAGTTTGTTACAAGTTTTATTCAGATTTATTCCAGGTTTTTCTGTTCCTTTTCTTTATTTGATTGTTTGTTAACCTAGTTGTTATGATTACTATATTTTGTTATTTCTGCATTAGATTTACTATGTTTTCGTAGTTTAGACGTTGGGAATATGTGATGAAACATTGATTCTGTGACGCCCCGCAAAAATAAGTGTATTTCCATTGAAAAATTAAATAAATCACACTTGATTCTTTAAAATAAAAATACAAAATTTCTTTAAAACTCCCAGCAGGTCCATATTCTCCACGGATCTCCTATATCATCCTTAACCTTATCTCCCTTCTAGGCTTCGGTTACCGGCACTGCCTGCATCTAAAAACCATACCGGGAAGTATACAATATGACATGAATAATAAAGGCTCAAAAGGATAATGACAATCAAATACATAGAATGACATCAAATCAATTGACCAGTCTCACAACCAACTGCTCACACTACCCAAACGCTCATACCAATAGCATCATACCAGGTTCCTCTTGATCACATAGCAAGAGACACCTCACCTCACCTCACCCGTCTCCAGTACGTCGGTCCCTGAGGCCTGTTGGACTGTTGGTAGGTGCTCCTTGCTCATGACCCTTTAGTCCCATAGCACTTAGCAATAAACACATACTCATTGATTCCAATTGAAAACACAACATAACTGCAAAAAGAGTACAAGTAGAGATAACAAAGAAATACTCCGGAGAATTTAGAAAGCATATTGTACACAACCCGGTACCTATAAATGATGTTGAGCAACTCCCAAACACTTCTCTTCTTCTTCTTCTTCTTCTAACTCGAGGTGTATGTATATCTATAATTGTGTATATATATATATAAATCTCTCTCTATATGACTCTTTCAAGCTCTCTATGCTAGAAGTGTAGAATGTGTGTGTTTGAGAGAGTATTTGAGTGTATAAATAGCCAAGCTTCCACTTGGAGACAATTGCCTAACAATCCACTTATTAACCACTAACTTCTAATTAATGGGTAGTTTATAAGGAATATGCAAGATGATGTAAACATACACTAATGCACATATAACTCCACTAATATTAGTGTATAAATAACCAAACATAATGGCCTAACAATCTAATTATTAACCACTAACTTCTAATTAATTGGTAGTTTATAAGGAATATGCAAGATGATGTAAACATACACTAATGCACCTATAACTCCACTAATATTAGTGTATAAATAACCAAACATAATGGCCTAACAACCTAATTATTAACCACTAACTTCTAATTAATTGATAGTTTATAAGGAATATGCAAGATGATGTAAACATACACTAATGCACCTATAACTCCACTAATATTAGTGTATAAATAACCAAGCATAATGGCCTAACAACCCACCAACTTCTAATTAATTGGTAGTTTATAAGGAATATGCAAGATGATGTAAACATACACTAATGCACATATAACTCCACTAATATTATAAATAACCAAACATAATGGCCTAATCAATCTAATTATTAAAAGAGAAAATATTAGATTTAATTTCTGATACACTAAAACTGCTACTGTAATCCTCATTTTCTGCCCAAACGGTGCAAAATATGAGAAAATTGCATTAGACGAAAAGTGTGCAGAATCGAGTTTTGCTTGGAACAGCGCGGGCAGAACCTTAAATTTCATTCGTTTTCCTAACAAAAATCTGAAAACAAAATTCTGCTACTGTTAAAATTAAAAGATAAAATATTAGATTTAATTTTAAATATGACTCGAAAAATCTTAATTTCCAACACGAATACCAAATCATTTAATCTCACGCAACTTTTCCCAAAAAATATATTTTTAGTTCATGACTTATAAAATTGAAAAAATGACCAAAATACCCCTGTGACCAATTTTCGCTAAAATCGCACACGAAGTCTAAATCGTCAATTTAAACATGAAAACACGGGTTACTACAGATTCCCAACCTCTGCCATGCAATCTTTAGAAACCTTGGGCTCGATCGATCGAAGGTATTTCGATCAATCGAACCAGAGCCATAGTCGATCGAAGGCATTTCGATCGATTGAAGGATGATGCAGTCCGATCGATCGAGAGCGCTTCGATCGATCGAACATGTGAAATCCTGAGATGATTCTTTTAAGTATTTCATGACTTACTGTTTTAGAAATCTGTCATCAAATTGTCCCAATAAGCTCAGTTTGTCACAACAGTTTTTAGAACTTAAAGCCTTAAAGGCTATTTTCTTCAATGACTTTTGAAAACCACTTTGAATGCTAACACCATTTAAAGTGCAAGTAATAACCATTGTTTTAAACCGTATTCCAAGTATTTTAAATCAACTGTGATGATGTAGTCCCGGTCATGAAAGGGCTATTGATTCTATATCTTTAGAAAAATACGGAATGCTGAAAAGGAATGAACTCCATAGAACATTAATGAGTATGCATGGTAGATGGTTAGGATCAATGTGGATTCACGTATTTCTAACACCTTTAGTTTATCTGTTTAATTAGTTATGTTTCTATAAGTTTTAGTTTATTATTTAGTTTAATTTAATTAATTAGGATTTGTAAGTACACTTTCAATCATTCATTCTTATTTTCTTTTTCTTTTGGTTGTAACTTAATATATATTCTTCCTATTCCTTCCCTGTGGGATCGACCTGGACTTATCCAGTATTACTTGCACGATCACCTACACTTGGGTGTTGCACAAGAGCGCACAACTATTTAGTCGTGTCATGTTTTTGGCGCCGTTGCCGGGGAAGGCAACTAGGTTAGGATTTTACTAAGTTATTTCCAATTTTTTTTTCTTACTTTTCAAGAAAAATTTAAAAAAAAAAAAAAAAAAAAACCTTTGGACTTTTTCTCTCACAAGTACAAATAAATAAATAAATAAATAAAACTTTATTGTTCAAATTTTTTGGATAAACATGTCTTATTCATATTACCCTCCATACAACACAAATGCCACCAATAGTTACACACTTGAAAATCATAATAGTTATTCCCCAAGTTGGCAAGCACCCACTTATGACACACAATATCAAACCGAGTGCTACCAACTACCACAATGGGAAAACAGTAGTGGTAGTCCCCCGTATTATCAAACGTATCAAGAACCTCCATATGGAGAGTTCCATGATCCGCAATGGGGATATAACCAAGATAATAGTGTAGGATATAATAGTTGTTCTCACGATTACCAAATGAACCAAGACTTTCCTTCTGGGGAGTCTTGTCCACAAACACAATGGGATGGGAATTACTACCAACCACAATGGAGTGAAACTTCATATAGTACTAATGAGGAGAATAACCAAGTTGAGGATAGTGGTATGTTAAAATTACTGCTTAGTGAAATGAAAAGGCTAGATAATGCACTTGATAGACACATCTTTTTAAGAGGTTGTATGAAAGCTAGGCGAACCCGCCGGGTTAACTCAACGTAAAGAAAGCTCATTAGGTCAAAACTACGGGAGTGCTTACTAATAGCGAAAGGCAAACATATCTCCGCCCTTCTGAGTAGTCGCGAAGATCAGGTAACTTCGTGCTGTAAGACGACAGGTTATGAAAGTTGTCACCAAAGAATAACTCTTATTGCCTAGCATCTAGTCCATTTTCAATGATTTATAGCTATATTTGGGGTCTGTCAAGAATAAAAAGAATGTAACTGGTGCTAGGTCGTTTGACTCATTCATAGATGATTACACTAGATTGATCTGGGTATTCCTCATGAAAAAAAAAATATGAAATGGGTCAAATTTTCAAAATTTTCAAAATTTTCAAAAATATGATTCAAACCCAATTCCAGTCAAAAATGGAAATTCTAAAGTCTGATAATGCTAGGGAATATTTCAACTCCATTCTAGGAGAATTTCTAGAAAAAGAAGGGATAGTTCACTTGCGATCATGTGTAGATACCCCACAACAAACGGAGTTGCTGGAATAAAAAATGGACTTCTATTAGAGGTGGTTAGTTCGCTAATCTTCTCCACAAATGTTCCAAAGTTATTCTTCGGAGATGCTGTCCTTACGGTGGCCTACCTCATAAATAGGATGTCGTCTAAGGTACTAAAATTCCAAACACCTTGTCAAAGCCTCCTAAATTCCCTTCCGACTACTCATCTCATCTCTACCGTCCCACCCAAAATATTTGGGTGGTCTGTCTTCATTCATGTCCATCAATAGTATAGAAGTAAACTTGATCCTAAGTCGCTCAAGTGGATCTTTCTTAGGTATTCTTCAAACCAAAAAGGGTATAGGTGTTACTCTCCAGTCACAAAAAATTCTACAATTCGATGGACATCACATTTTTTGAAAACCATCCACACTACCCCAAAATTCATATTCAGGAGGAGAATTCAACTCATGAATATCAATTTTGGAACTTTGAGTCATTCAGTGAGTCACCCATCACTATAGAAAATCCCATTTTCACAGAGTCAGAAAATTACATTCCTCTAGGGTCGCACTTCTAGCATCACAGGGATATAGGTTCCTAGGACTATTCAGGAAGCTTTTAAGTGTCCTAAGTTGAAAGCGACAGTCGATGAGGAAGTTCAGGCTCTAGAAAAGAATGGTATGTGGGAAATTATTGACCTTCCAAGAGGTAAGAAATTGGTTGGGTATAAGTGGATTTTTATTGTAAAGTACAAGGAAGATGGGAATGTGGGCAGGTACAAGGCTCGGTTAGTCGCCAAAGGATTTGCCCAATCCTTTTGGCATTGACTATCAGGAAAATTTTTCTCCAGTTCCAAAACTCAACATTGTCCGTGTACTTTTATCCTTAGCATCTAATCTCAATTGGTTATTTCACCAACTTGATGTGAAAATTGCCTTCCTCAATGATGACTTAAGAGGAAGAAGTTTTCATGGACATTCTTGTTGGCCTTGACAAGACATCGAATTCCAACAAGGTTTGCATACTCCAAAAATCATTGTATAGTCTCAAAAAACCTCCCAGGGCCTGGTTTTAACAGTTCAGTAAGGCGGTGAAAAGTTACAGATTCATTGATTAATGTCAATCCAATCACACACTATTTGTGAAGCACTTCCCAGAAGGAAAGTTGCCAATTATCATTGCATATGTGGAATCGTGGATGACATAATTTTGACAAGTGATCATGAAGAAAAAATTGGCTTACTTAAAAAATTCCTAGCAAGGGAAGGAATTCGATATCAAAGATCTTAAAAACCTCAAGTACTTTCTCTGAATAAAGATTGCTCGGTCCAAGAAAGGTGTATTAGTCTCACAACGCAAATATTGTCACAGCCCGGTCCCACAATAGCAGAATCGAAGCTCGTGGCACGCCACCGAGGCTAAACCAATTCATTAATGTTCCCAAAAAAATTGTTTTAAGAACACACGCAGCGGAACAAAACAAAACATTTTAAAAATTAGCAGTCCAGTCGACTGCACCTTAGGCCCAGTCGACTGATACTGGTCCAGCAGAAAGTTTGAATTTAGAACCCGATCCAGTCAATTGTTTTCTATGTCCAGTTGACTGGGACTTCAAATTTTCAGCCGACTGGTACGGTCCAGTCGACTGAAGCCCAGCTTGGGCAAAAATATCTGAATTGAAAACATGATCCAGTCGACTGAGCCTCTATAAAAAAAATGCAATGAGTTACTAAAAAAGAGGCTCCAGTCGACTATTTTCTCAACCAGTCGACTGGTTTATGGCAGCATCACACATTCTGCAGAATTTCTAAGTTTAAAAGCTTTCTAAAAACATTTAGGGATTAAACATGCACTCCAAACTCGATTCAAAGTGATCTTAACTGCATTATAACACTACTAAAACATAACTATAACATGTTACTGTCTATTACAACATCTCAAATCCAATCTACGATTCTAAGTTAAATGATTCGAGGTGAAAAGTGCATATTTATAGTGTATTATATGGTATTTTATGCATACTTTTATTCCCAAAGTCCCTACATTTAGGTGCATTCTAATAAAAATGTTCTTTTTATTGTGTCAATGCTAAAATATATGTTTTTGCATTGTTTTATAGGTATTAGGATGTAAATCAATGAAGTGGAGCTAAAGAAAAGTGATTCTGGTGGATAGAACAACGGAAGCAGCTGGGAAAACGCCATTTTTGACAATGAACACTTCAGATCTGGAAGATTTTTCCGGAGATAGAAAATGTAGATCTTTGAGTTACGGTCGCATGGCCGCAAACGGGAGGTCAATCCGAGGTCCGAGTGAAAAGTTATGGCCATTCTCCCATCGGTGCGCAGAGTTGTCAAAATCAGAGAAGTTCAAGCAATTGAGGAGAGTTCAATCGATCGAACTTTCGATCGATCGAACTAAGCTCGATCGATCGAACTTTATATTCACACAAAAGTTGCATAAACTCTGCGGGAACCCTATATATAAGTCGTTTTGATGCCAGACGAAGGGAGGACGCTCCAGAACGCAGAAAATAGCAGTTTAGGGTAGTTTTAGGGTTAGTTTAAGAGTAGATTAGTTTAGTTTGATGTTTTCTTCCTCCTTTTCCATTGTAGATTCAAGATTCAACTTTATTTCAAGTTTTTTACAAGTTTTATTCAGATTTATTCCTGGTTTTTCTGTTCCTTTTCTTTATTTGATTGTTTGTTAACCTAGTTGTTATGATTACTATATTTTGTTATTTCTGCATTAGATTTACTATGTTTCCGTAGTTTAGACGTTGGGAATATGTGATGAAACATTGATTCCCAACCTCTGTCATGCAATCTTTAGAAACCTTGGGCTCGATCGATCGAAGGTATTTCGATCGATCGAACCAGAGCCATAGTCAAGCGATCGAAGGCATTTCGATCGATTGAAGGATGATGCAGTCCGATCGATCGAGAGCGCTTCGATCGATCGAACATGTGAAATCCTGAGATGATTCTTTTAAGTATTTCATGACATACTGTTTTAGAAATCTGTCATCAAATTGTCCCAATAAGCTCAGTTTGTCACAACAGTTTTTAGAACTTAAAGCCTTATGGCTATTTTCTTCAATGACTTTTGAAAACCACTTTGAATGCTAACACCATTTAGAGTGCAAGTAATAATCATTGTTTTAAACCGTATTCCAAGCATTTTAAATCAACTGTGATGATGTAGTTCCGGTCATGAAAGGGCTATTGATTCTATATCTTTAGAAAAATACGGAATGCTGAAAAGGAATGAACTCCATAGAACATTAATGAGTATGCATGGTAGATGGTTAGGATCAATGTGGATTCACGTATTTCTAACACCTTTAGTTTATCTGTTTAATTAGCTATGTTTCTATAAGTTTTAGTTTATTATTTAGTTTAATTTAATTAATTAGGATTTGTAAGTACACTTTCAATCATTCATTCTTATTTTCTTTTTCATTTGGTTGTAACTTAATATATATTCTTCCTATTCCTTCCCTGTGGGATCGACCTGGACTTATCCAGTATTACTTGCACGATCACCTACACTTGGGTGTTGCACAAGAGCGCACAACTATTTAGTCGTGTCAAGTTTTTGGCGCCGTTGCCGGGGAAGGCAACTAGGTTAGGATTTTACTAAGTTATTTCCAATTTTTTTTTCTTACTTTTCAAGAAAAATTTTAAAAAAAAAATCTTTGGACTTTTTCTCTCACAAGTACAAATAAATAAATAAATAAATAAAACTTTATTGTTCAAATTTTTTGGATAAACATGTCTTATTCATATTACCCTCCATACAACACAAATGCCACCAATAGTTACACACTTGAAAATCATAATAGTTATTCCCCAAGTTGGCAAGCACCCACTTATGACACACAATATCAAACCGAGTGCTACCAACTACCACAATGGGAAAACAATAGTGGTAGTCCCCCGTATTATCAAACGTATCAAGAACCTCCATATGGAGAGTTCCATGAACCGCAATGGGGATATAACCAAGATAATAGTGTAGGATATAATAGTTGTTCTCACGATTACCAAATGCACCAAGACTTTCCTTCTGGGGAGTCTTGTCCACAAACACAATGGGATGGGAATTACTACCAACCACAATGGGCTGAAACTTCATATAGTAATAATGAGGAGAATAACCAAGTTGAGGATAGTGGTATGTTAAAATTACTGCTTAGTGAAATGAAAAGGCTAGATAATGCACTTGATAAATTAGAAACTAGATATCAACAAACATATGCTAACCAACCTTTAGAAGACTATACCAGTCCTTCAACATTACAACCTAAATTTCAAGACACTAACAATGGAATGGAATTAGAAAACTATGACGGGTTTATACCAAATGAGGTTAACAACTCACTCAAGAAAGTCATGACCCAACAAGAACTCCAAAACCAAACCATTAAGCATGAAGTTGTAGAACCATCTTCTCCTCAATATACAACCCTAAATATCAACTCCTTCACTGCCTGGATGAAGTTACACAATTCCTTTGTCCAGAGAACCTCAATAGATGACATATATAGTGAGGAGAGTTACACGGATGAAAATGAGATTTTTACAGATAATGAGAGTTTAGGAGACTGCACGCAATTAGGAAAGGATGAGTCCCCTGTTGACTCTACCCCTACCTTTGATAGTGACCCTAGGGAGGACATTATTGAAATTTATAAATTCGATTTAGATTCATCTGATTTTCATGAACCCTCACCTCTTTCGGCCGAAGAGGTGGTGTCACCAAGTTGCCCATCACCTATCCTCTCTATTATTCAATGCTCTCATCCCGAGTTTGAAAATCATGTGTACCCTAATATTAAACAAATAGAATGTGTTGTGGAAGAGGATGGTACGGATTCTAGCACATGTATTTCGCAAAATTTTATTTTTCAAAATTCTTTGAGAGAGGACTTAAAAACTTTCGAGCCCACATTAGATGATTTTAAACTTCAACAAGAAGCTACTAATCTGCTAGACTGCTTGACCTTCTTGAGTAATACTGACATTGAGGCCCAAATAGATAGTTTCATCCAAGTCCAGTCCAAAACTATTTACATAGAACATAAATTAAATTCCTATGATCATATTTCTATAGATTCTGTTCTAGAACAAGAGGAGGGTAGTAAAGCTAAATTAGAATATTACTTAGATCCTACCCCTTTTATCGAACCGTGGTCATCTCCTTGTGTTAAAACAGAGGCTGTTATAGGAAATACCAACACCAAAGATCGTTTCTTGCATATAATTCCTAAAAAGCGTGGTATACCTCCTATAATTGTCCTCACCAAATTCGGAAGCCATAGGTTTTGCATCATCTCCTCTGACCTTGAGCCTGACATTAGTTGGGGGAGTTGCAATTTTATGAGGATCCCAACGTTCTTCTCACTGCTAAATTATTTCACTAGGAAGATCCTCAAATATTTCGGTTGTTACTTTATGATAAAAATTTTGATTAACCGAATTTATTTACTGAGTAGTTGTATTATATTCTCTATTTTTCCTTATTGCTACTAATGATTTTGCAGGTAACTTAACAAAGAAATAAAAGAAAATAAAAAAAAATTGGATATTAATGCCTCGAGGTAACATCCTTCCTTCTCTCGCTTTACTTTACATATCCATGTGCTTAGTTTAGAACATTGGGAACAATGTTTAGTTTTAGTTGGGGGGAGTGAGTCATTGCATGCCTCGTTTCTTTCTTTTTATGATTTAATGTCAATATACCTGCTTAGCAACATGACTCAGTAAGTTGAAAACTGTCAAAATTTTTAAAATTTTTTATTTTTCTTTAAAGATAATAAAATGGTTCTTGTATTTCTCTCTTAGTCAATGTAGTTAGTTATGATGCATTAGTGCTATTTTCTATATGCTACTAGTATGTGATACACTATGGTAGTTTCTTTACTATCTTAGTTATAGTATATTTTATGCTTTTTAATCTTCAAACAACTTTGAGCACGTTGTGACAACCTTGTACTTAGCTAAAATGGATTAGTAAGCATAGCTTAGGTGTCTTGAGAGACTGTAGTGGAGACTAAGAACCCAAGTGAGCTTTTGTGCCATTTTTTGTTCTTGAGGGTTTTATAAAATTACTCTTACTTTTTGAAAAGCGTATTAATTCGTTGTAAGTCTCATTTTCCTTCTTCATTTTGACTGATCACTAGAAGAGAACGTTCAGGATTTACCAAATTTAGAGCTCTTGAATTTACTAAAATGAATAATCCTATGAACTTAGAAGATGATTTAGGCCATCTTTTGAACATACATATATAATACAGCCTTGGCTTACTATCATGATATTCCTTTACTTCACCACTTGAGCTTATCATAATCGCCTTGTCCTCACAATCCTAAAGTCTATACTTAACTCCAAACTAGGAGTTCAAGCCTCAGTTCTTCATTTAGGTGTGATTGGGATGTGTTGCATTGACAAGAAGTTTGGTAGTGTGAATAAGGGAACATTGGCAAAGAAAAAAATTCATGAAAAAAAATGATGAGAAAAAAGAAGAAAAAAAAAAAAGCATGAAAAAAAAAAAAAGTGCCAATGGTTGTTACAAAAGAAAAAAAATAATAAAAAAAAGAAGAGTGTGAAAAAGAATAAAATAAAAGAAAAGAAAAGAGAGAGATTAGAGATGTGGGAAAGTTTGAAAAGTTGTAATAGACATTCCAATCACATCATTTAACCCAATTGAATATCACGAGCCTCTTTCTTCTTTCACCTAACACCTCTTTTTCAAAGTCCTGATGATTTTAAGTAAATTGGGTTTGAAGTTAAGGTAATGAGAGAATTCTCCACGGTATCTCGCTCTTCTAGTGAAAAGTATCCTTTCATGAGACTTTATGCACTAAAATGTTAGTTTTTCTATTTAGATATGAGAAGCATTAGATTCCATTTACATTTACTCTTTATAGCTTCCATATCACGAGTGATAATTATTACACCCAATTCGGAGTGATTTCATCTTGAGAGTGTAATCCCGGTGAGAGTTGAGTCAAAATGAATGTCTTGATAGCATATTAGGTTATGCGAGCTTTGAAATTGAAGTTTTGTATTTTGGTTGTCCATTCACACACACACTTGAAGATTAACAGGTATGGAATATTCTAATGACTTTGATAGTAGATTAACTTAATGTGTGTGTTGCATTGCTATGGCTTACTAGAGAGTTTCATGAAATTGTTGAGCTTAATCACATTGCTAAATGAGAGGAAAAAAAATTCTTGAAAATATTTAAATGGGAACCACTACTATAAACATGAATTTTGTGGGTAGATTCACTGCAAACCCTCACGAGACAACACTCGTCCACTAGGGGGAACCTAGGGGTTTAAAGGCTTGTTGCATACGCTAAATGCAATTGCGATTCCTGCGAAAGTGATTTAGGATTTTTACTTTCTTTTGTTTTTTAATTTTTAGAGTTAAATAAACACTGTTGTAATTCGATTCATTGCTAGGGACTAGCAACAAGCTAGTTGGGGGGTGTGATTCGAGGTGAAAAGTGCATATTTATAGTGTATTATATGGTATTTTATGCATACTTTTATTCCCAAAGTCCCTACATTTAGGTGCATTCTAATAACAATGTTCTTTTTATTGTGTTAATGCTAAAATATATGTTTTTGCATTGTTTTATAGGTATTAGGATGTAAATCAATGAAGTGGAGCTAAAGAAAAGTGATTCTGGTGGATAGAACAACGGAAGCAGCTGGGAAAATGCCATTCTTGACAATGAAGACTTCAGATTTGGAAACTTTTCCCAGAAATATAAAATGTAGATCTTTGAGTTACGGTCGTGTGGCCGCAAACGGGAGGTCAATCTGAGGTCCGAGTGAAAAGTTATGGCCATTCTCTCATCGGTGCGTAGAGTTGTCAAAATCAGAGAAGTTCAAGTGATTGAGGAGAGTTCAATCGATCGAACTTTATATTCACCCAAAAGTTGCGTAAACTCTGTGGGAACCCTATATATAAGTCGTTTTGACGCCAGACGAAGGGAGGACGCTCCAGAACGCAGAAAACAGCAGTTTAGGGTAGTTTTAGGGTTAGTTTAGGAGTAGATTAGTTTAGTTTGATGTTTTCTTCCTCCTTTTCCATTGTAGATTCAAGATTCAACTTTATTTCAAGTTTGTTACAAGTTTTATTCAGATTTATTCCAGGTTTTTCTGTTCCTTTTCTTTATTTGATTGTTTGTTAACCTAGTTGTTATGATTACTATATTTTGTTATTTCTGCATTAGATCTACTATGTTTCCGTAGTTTAGACGTTGGGAATATGTGATGAAACATTGATTCCCAACCTCTACCATGCAATCTTTAGAAACCTTGGGCTCGATCGATCGAAGGTATTTCGATCGATCGAACCAGAGCCATAGTCAAGCGATCGAAGGCATTTTGATCGATTGAAGGATGATGCAGTCCGATCGATCGAGAGCGCTTCGATCGATCGAACATGTGAAATCCTGAGATGATTCTTTTAAGTATTTCATGACTTTCTGTTTTAGAAATCTGTCATCAAATTGTCCCAATAAGCTCAGTTTGTCACAACAGTTTTTAGAACTTAAAGCCTTATGGCTATTTTCTTCAATGACTTTTGAAAACCACTTTGAATGCTAACACCATTTAGAGTGCAAGTAATAACCATTGTTTTAAACCGTCTTCCAAGTATTTTAAATCAACTGTGATGATGTTGTCCCGGTCATGAAAGGGCTATTGATTCTATATCTTTAGAAAAATACGGAATGCTGAAAAGGAATGAACTCCATAGAACATTAATGAGTATGCATGGTAGATGGTTAGGATCAATGTGGATTCACGTATTTCTAACACCTTTAGTTTATCTGTTTAATTAGTTATGTTTCTATAAGTTTTAGTTTATTATTTAGTTTAATTTAATTAATTAGGATTTGTTAGTACACTTTCAATCATTCATTCTTATTTTCTTTTTCTTTTGGTTGTAACTTAATATATATTCTTCCTATTCCTTCCCTGTGGGATCGACCTGGACTTATCCAGTATTACTTGCACGATCACTTACACTTGGGTGTTGCACAAGAGCGCACAACTATTTAGTCGTGTCATTAAACATAACTAAGAGTTATGAAATCCTTATTACAGCGTTGCAAATCAAAACTACGAGATAGGCATGATAAGTCGCCTTCGACCAGAACTCCCAACCCACGTGCTCACTTCTGCGATTCCTCGCGTGACATTTATACTTGCAATGGTTATTTGTATAACCACACATATTTCTATTTGTTGAAGCTAACGCTTAGTGAACAAAAAAACTTATGCAAATGAATGACAAACATGTTCGTATTCACATCTCTATATTTCATACTAGTTGTCGAAGACTCACGTGCACCTTCCATACTCCCAATCCGCGACTCCTTGCCAATAAGTTCACGCGAAAAGGTAAGACCCACGATTCTTCTCTTCAATCGTGCGACCTTAATGCATATATCGGCTCCACAAAATGGCTTAGTGACCAAGTGCTCCTTCTGACCCAAATAAGCAACTCAACATGCTCAAATACATATCACCGTACTCTCGGTAATTAAAACATTTCACCATGCTATTGGGCCTACTTATTAATATAATTGCCCAATATGAACTACACAATATATCTCTATGAATTAACACATGCTATTCAAACATAACATGAATACATGCCAAGCAATCATTCCATAATACAAAGTTTAATCTTTCACCTCTGATTAACGCTCCTAAGGTTCGTTCCAAAGAAAACCCATGTACAAAGAACGTGCAAAAAATCTCCTAGTACAATTCCTATGGATCAGGAATCCAAATTTCAACTTTTATGAAAAGTTCTAGAAAATAAATTTTTGGAAAACTTGGCCAAACAGGCCTTAGTGGGTATCAAAACGAAGCTCTTACCTCGAGGAGCTCGAATATGAAATCTAGAAAAAATCAGACGGGCAAAAGGTCGTCGTTTGGCGTCCCAAAGCTCTAAGCAACTAAATCACCTTTTGGCCTCCTCTTGAAACTTAGGTTAGAAGCTTTGGAAAATATCTCAAGTCATCTCTATCTATATATAGGCAAAACTCTCAAAAATTATGTTTACCTCCCTGCGAGTTTCCAAAACTCCTAATTAGTCTCTGAAACCCTCTACACAACTAATTCATAGCTTTACAAAGTGTAACCTCAAAATTATGAAAGTTTCTGACTAAGTTCCGTTTGGTTACTAAAACGTGAATTCTTATATGACTTTTTCGAAGTTCCTAATTAGCCTACCAAATTATTAGTGTGTTAATTCGTCCTCACCAGGATGCTAAATCTAACAACAAAAAATATATTCTAAACCAGAAATAATACAGATAGGCATGATACAGTTATTCTAAACAATAAAACAACTTATGCACATGAATGACAAACATATTCGCATTCACATCTCTACATTTCCTACTATTCACTGAAGACTCACGTGCACGTTCCATACTCCCAATCCGTGACTCCTCACCAATAAGTCCACGCGAAAGGGTAAGACCCATGATTCTCCTCTTCAATCGTGCGACCTTAATGCCTATATCGACTCCACAAAATGGCTTAGTGAACACGTGCTCCTTCTGACCTAAATAAGCAACTCAACATGCTCATATACATATCACCGTGCTCTCGGTAATTTAAACATTTCACCATGCAATTGGGCCTACTTATCAATATAATCGCCCAATATGAACTACACAATATATCACTATGAATTAACACATGCTATTCAAACATAACATGAATACATGCCAAGCAATCATTCCATAATACAATGTTGAATCGATCACCTCTGATTAACGCTCCTAAAGTTTGTTCCAATGAAAACCCGTGCACAAAGAACGTGCAAAAAATCTCCTAGTACAATTCCTATGGATCAGGAATCCAAATATCAACTTTTATGAAAAATTCTAGAAAATAACTTTTCAGAAAACTTGGCGAAACAGACCCTAGTGGGTATCAAAATGAAGCTCTTACCTCGAGGAGCTCGAATATGAAATCTAGAAGAAATCAGACAGGCAGAAGGTCGTCGTTTGGCGTCCCAAAGCTCTAAGCAACTAAATCACCTTTTGGCCTCCTCTTGAAACTTAGGTTAGAAGCTTTGGAAAATATCTCAAGTCATCTCTATCTATATATAGGCAAAACTCTCGGGAATTATGTTTACCTCCCCGCAAGTTTTCAAAACTCTTAATTAGTCTCTGAAACTCTCTACACAGCTCATTCATAGCTTTACAAAGTGTAACCTCAAAATTATGAAAGTTTCTGACTAAGTTCCGTTTGGTTGCTAAAACGTGAATTCTTATATGACTTTTTTGAAGTTGCTAATTAGCCTACCAAATTATTAGTGTGTTAATTCGTCCTCACCAGGATGCTAAATCTAACAACAAAAAATATATTCTAAGCCAGAAATAATACAGATATTGAAATACAAAGGTAATCATTTATTTTCATTTAAACAATTAAGATATTCCACAGTGACCGTCTCATACTCGGAGAGACGTCACAATAACAAATACTCATTAACACAGTCTCAAAGGGTTCTCTAACATAGACACCTAAATCAACTCGTGAGTCAAAACACACTCAAACATGTGTCATAAGATACACCACATCACATTATCATGCATGACAATGTAATGAAATGTAATAATACACATGCGGGTGTTATAAATACGTTCTTGATTTACTAAATGAAACAGGGATGCTAGGATGCAAGCTAGCAAAAGCACCTATGGATGCAACTGTCAAATTGGAACAAAGTGATGGTAGTGCGCCAGCTGATAAAGGGAGATATCAACGTTTTGTGGGAAAACTCATCTATCTTTCCCACACAAGGCCAGACATCGGCTTCTCCATTAGTGTGGTAAGTCAATTCATGAGCAGTACAACCGAAAAATACATGACCGAGGTAACCATCACCGAGAAAGGGTCTCTTCTTTCAAAGAATAACAAATAGAGAGATTAGGATTTTTTTCAGATTGAGATTTTTTTCAAATGCAGATTGGGCAGGTTCAACGACTAATCAGAGATCAACTTTTGGCTATTGTTCATCTTTCTGGGGGAACTTGGTTACATGGTGGAGCAAGAAACAATTAGTGGTAGCCCATAGTAGTGTTGAGGCAGAATTGCGTGCTATGTCATAAGGTATCTGCGAAAGAATCTGGTTGAAGAGGCTATTAAAAGAATTATAGGTTCCGTTGGAGCATCCCATGGTGTTGTACTGTGACAACCAAGCTGCCATCAATATCGCTAAGAATCTAGTTCATCATGATCAACTAAGCGCGTGGAGATAGATCGGAACTTTATCAAGGAAAAGATTGAATAAGGAGTTTTAAAAGTCAGCTACACTCCGAGTCTCCGACGAACTTCCAAATGGATGACATTCTCACAAAAGCTCTTACTCGAGTTAACTTTGAAGATTTGACAGAATCACTTGGAATGATTAACATCTACAATGCGACTTGAGGGGAAGTGTTGAAAATCAAGCCCTCATTGCCACATGTATGAATGTTACACGTCTATGCATGTTTCACTCCATATTTGCATCCTCTGTTGTCTTTCCTAAATTAATGTATTTTACAGCCTTTATTGTAATTGATTTTGGAGTAAATGTAGTTATTCAATTTCGATGTACGAGAAATTTTGCCCGGTGATTGTATCCTATTTCTGGAATTGTCTCACATTTGTAATCTATCTATTTCGTTTTTCATTCATTTTGTTTTAAGATGAAATATAGAACAAATTGATTTTGCGTTCCTCCATTTTTTAGTCTTCAATTTCTTCACCAATTGATCGATTATACGGTGTTGTTACGAGCCAGACATGAACAGCCATGTGGAGCTGCTCCTACATGAACCTCCGTGTACTCCCTTTTGCTTCATATTGATCGTGGAAGACACTACTAGAGTGATCTCTATTGACATCACGCGCTAAATCCCAAGGCTCCAATGGTGATGGCCTTAGAGAGAGAAAACCGTGAGAGAGAGAGAGAGAGAGAGGGCCAATTTTGTTGGTGTGTGGAGAAAGTTAGTGTGTGCTATATACATATATATATAGGTGCACAAACTCTAGTTGCTCTAGGACTCCAAAGCCCATCCCAATGGGTTGCTTAGTGCTTAAGCAAGGACTTATTGGACTCGATCCAATATTATGAGGGTGCCCAAAAGCCCACACTATTTCTTACATTTATTTTTCATTTTTACAAACGAAATTACCCTTACTCTATTATACATGTAGTGCTGATGTCAAATTTTTTTTTTTTTCCTTTTTTTCAATTTCTTTTTTTTTTTTTGTAATATTTTTTCAAATTTTTGTTGACGTCAACTTTTGAAATGTCTCTAAAAGAAGTTCACAGAAATTTGGAATTTTATGAGACATAAACTTTCCCAAAATGTCTCTAAATTCTTCAGATTCAGAGACATTTCCAAATATATTTTTAGAGACTTTCATCATAGAATGTGTTTGAATTACTCCATTTCAGAGACATTTTTATAGAATGTCTTTGAATTTTTCGAATTCAGAGACATTTTCATAGAAATGTATCTAAGTTTTTTTGGTTTTAGAGATATTTGTCCCGAAATGTCTCTAAATTGAATTGTGTCTCAATTTTTTTATTAATTTTTAGAGACATTTCAAAAGCTGACATCAAATATATATATATATATATATATTTGGTCTTTGACGTCAATGCTGTACTTAAAAAGTAATTGGAGCTATCTATTATTTTTTCTTCGACATTGGTATAAAAACAAAATATGGGTCAATTAGATATAAGGACAGTTTAGTGTAATTGTATTGATTTAAGGACAACAAAAAAAATGTGTATCAATAAGTCCCTCATACCGTAAAATGACCAAATTACCCTTGTAGCTTACTTTTAATAAGCTAATACAAATAAAGTCTTCAAAATAACACGGTGTGACCTGCCCCAAGATTCATCGACGTTCTGGATACAATGGCGGATCCATTTGGCCTGAAAAATATTTACAAAATGACTATTTTACCCCTAAAGCTTCAAAATGTCATAACTTGTTAAGATTAAACTATAATTGAACATCGTCAGGGCCTATGATCTCACATAATTGTGAAAAATATTTTGACACCTAAAAAGTAATCATACCGTAAAATGACCAAATTACCCTAGGGGCTTACTTTTAATAAGTTAATATAAATAGAGTCTTCAAATAACATGGGATGGCCTATCTCAAGGTTTATGGTCATTCTGGACACAATGGCGGAGTCCATTTGGCTTGTAAATATTTGTAAAATGACTATTTTGCCCTTCAAACTTCAAAATGACATAATTTGTTATTAAACCAGAATTGAACGCCATCAAAGCCTGTGAGCTCATATTATTATGAAGAATGTTTTGACACCTAAAAAGTACATACACTGTAAAATGACCAAATTGCCTTTGAGGCTTACTTTTAATAAGTTAATATAAATAGAGTTTTCAAAAAACACGGGGTGACCTACCCCAAGGTTCATCAACGTTCTAGAAACAATGGTTGGGTCCATTTGGCTTGAAAATATTTGCAAAATTACTATTTTGCCCTTAAATCTTCAAAATGCCATAACTTGTTAAGATTAAACCAGAATTGAATGTCGTCAGAGTTTGTAAGCTCACATTATTATGCAGAATATTTTGACTCCTAAAAAGTACACGTAGTGTAAAATACCAAATTGCCCTTGGAGCGTACTTTTAATAAGTGAAAATAAATAAAGTCTTCAAATAACACGAGGTGGCCTATCCCAATATTCATCGACGTTCTGGACAAAATGACGAGGTCCATTTGGTTTTAAAATATTTGTAAAATGACAATTTTCCCTTGAATATTAAAAGGCCATAACTTATTACGATTAAATCAAAATTGAACGTCGTCAAAGCTTATGAGCTCATATTATTATGACGAATATTTTGACACCGAACAAAGTACACTTATCGTAAAATAACCAAATTGCCCTTGTGGCTTACTTTTAATAAGTTACTATAAATAAAGTCTTCAAATAACACAGGGTGACCTACCCCAATGTTCATCGACATTCTGGACACAATAGCGGTGTCCATTTGGCTTGAAAAATATTTACGAAATGACTATTTTGCCTTTGGAACTTCAAAATATCATAACTTGTTAAGATTGAAATTAGAATTGAACATCGTTATAGCTTCAGAGCTCATATTATTATGAAGAATATTTTGGGACCTAAAAAGTTATGAAATTTCACCACTGGTTTGACCAATTTTTAAAACAGTGTAGAAATTTCACTACTTCTATTTATGGAGGTCAAAACAGTGGACAAGGGTATAATCGTCATAAATGAAAAAAATCATTACTGGTAAAAATTTTAAAACTTAATGAAATTTCACCACTCTTCAAAACATGGAAAAATTTCACCCCTTTGGACAAGGATATAATCGTCATAAGAAAAAAAAATCAGAGTTGATAAAAATATCAAACTTGGTGAAATTTCACCACTCTTAAACTTGGTGAAATTTCACCACTTTTTACTAGGGTTATAATCGTCACAAACGAAAAAAATCATTACTGGTAAAATTTTCAGAACTTGGTGAAATTTTACCACTTTTCAAAACTTGGTGGAATTTCGTATAATTGTCATCAGCGAAAAAAAATCATTATTGATAAAAAACTTCAAAATTTTGTGAAATTTCACCACAATGAACAGGGGTATAATCGTCATAAAAAATCACTATTGATAAAAATTTCAAACTTGGTGAAATTTCATCACTATTCAAAACTTGGAAAAATTTCACCACTTTGAACAGGGGTATAATCGTCGTAAACGAAAAAAAAAATCATTACTGATAAAAATTTCAAAGCTTGGTGAAATTTCACCACTCTTCAAAACATGGTGAAATTTCACCACTCTATACAAAGGCTTAATCATTATAAGCAAAAAAATCATTATTGGAAAAAATTTCAAAACTTGGTGAAATTTCACCACTTTGAACAGGGGTATAATCGTCATAAACAAAAAAAATTCATTTACTGATAAAAATTTCAAAATTTGGTGAAATTTCTTCACTTTTCAAAACTAGGTGAAATTTCACCAATTTGAACAAGGGTATAATCGTCATAAATGAAAAAAAATCATTATTGATAAAAATTTTAAAACTTGGTGAAATTTCACTAATTTTCAAAACTTGGTGAAATTTCACCACTTTGGACAATGGTATAATCATCATAAGAAAAAAAAAATATGTGTTGATATAAATATCAAACTTGGTGAAATTTCACCACTCTTAAAACTTTGTGGAATTTCACCACTCTTAAAACTTGGTGGAATTTCACCACTTTTAACTAGGGTTATAATCGTCACAAACGAAAAAAAAATCATTACTGGTAAAAATTTCGGAACTTGGTGAAATTTCACCACTCTTCAAAACTCGGTGAAATTTCACCACTTTGAACAAGGTTATAATCGTCATAAGCGAAAAAAATCATTATTAATAAAAACTTCAAAATTTGGTGAAATTTCACCCCTCTTAAAAACTTGGTGAATTTTCACCACTTTGAACAGGGGTATAATCGTCATAAATAAAAAAATCATTATTGATAAAAATTTCAAAACTTGGTGAAATTTTACCACTCTTCAAAACTTGGTGAAAATTTCACCTCTTTGAATAGGGGTATAATCGTCATAAACGAAAAAAAAATCATTACCAATAAAAAATTCAAAATTTGGTGAAATTTCACCTCTTCAAAACATGGTGAAATTTCACCACTCTAAACAAGGGTTTAATCGTCATAAGCAAAAAAATCATTATTGAAAAAAATTTCAAAACTTAGTGAAATTTCACCACTCTTAAAAATTTGGTGAAATTTCACTACTTTGAACAGGGGTATAATCATCATAAATAAAAAAATCATTTACTGATAAAAATTTCAAAACTTGGTGAAATTTCTACACTTTTCAAAATTAGTTGAAATTTCACCACTTTGAACATTGGTATAATGGTCATAATGTATGAATAATATACAACTAATGAATCTTCGTAAACATGTACAGTTTTCCTAATGAATGACTTAAATAAAATTGTAAATATTTAGTCGTCATTTAACGACTAGAATTTCCTACCAAGTAATTTACATCTAATTTTCTCAAAAAATAAAAGAAAAAGAAAGAAAGAGGGTCAAATCCCTCGTAGATAACCAAAAGTGTGGACCAAAAAAATCAATGAGTTATGTATAAATTTATCAGTTAGCTAGAGAAAATGATGTGGAACCAAAGTTAGAATGTTTGTATATATACAGGAATGTAGAGAAAGAGAGAGTTGATGGGAAGGCATAGGTTATGGGGAATGTCTAATGGTTGGAAGTTGATTAGAAATTTAGACGGTACTTAGGGGCATCTTCCAAACAAGAGATTGAAATTAATACTCTGTTTGGTAAGATAGTGACTTTTTTTTTTTTTTTTGATTGTAGTATATGTATCAGTACTAATATGTTTCAATGTATAGAGTGAAAAAACCTAAAAGATGGATAGATGCATGTGGAAATGTAACAATTTAGAGTGAGAGTTATTTGTTACTGAAGTTAAGAAATATGGGGTTCTATCTAGCCCCGACTTTTGTCCTTAGAGTAATATTTGGGATACAACCAAAAGACATAACCTTGGGATACAACCTCTATTTTGTGTCTATCTCTTTCTTAGTGGTCCTAGTGGGTACTGTAGGGTCCACTGGCACTGTGGAGCCCGTCAGAAAAGAGATAGACACAAAATGGAAATTGTGTCCCAAAGTTGTCTTTTGATTGTGTCCCAAGTATTACTCTTGTCCTTATCATCTCCAACCTTAAAAGCAGAAAACTTGCTTTTGTAACAAACAGTAAAAATTATGTTAGAATACTTTTTCAAAATATATTAATATTGAAGAGGGAGATAAAATGCAAATGAGTTTCGAAATTTTCGTTCCAAGCCCACCACAAATCTTGACGGAGAAAACTTTAAAGGATTGATTGTTTGCAAGTGGTGTTTGTTTCACTTTATTCTAAGTTTTTGAGTATAAAACTGAAATTCCACTAAGAGTTTAATATATTGAAAAGGGATTAATATATGGTTTTTTTTTTTTTTTTTTTTTTTGTGTAATTTTGTACGGATAGGTTAAAATAGAAGCACGCATACAATTAAAAGTTTTGCACGCTAACTCTTTAGCTAAAAAAATCTGTGTAAAAAACATTTTGCCCCATTAAACTTTACAAATTTTTGTAATTCACACTCCGAACTTTAAAAAGTTACAATGCCTCCCCTGAACTATCTTCAGGGTTACAATGTCCCCCTGAACTTCAAAAAGTTTAAATGTCTCCCTTGAACTATCGTTTGTGTTGCAATATCTCCCCTGAACTATCTTTCGTGTTGCAATGTCAATCCTGCCATCACATTCCGTCAAGAAATGTGATGAAATTTGTTCATGTGAAATTTGGTATGTGCGTACATACCAAATTTCAAGGGCATTTATAACATTTCACACTTCGCTTCTAAATTAACAATCATAAATATCATATGTTGAAACATATGCACTAAAGCATATATAGGGTCGGGTTTAGGAACTTACCTAGAAGAATTGAACCCGACGGATCGATATACGTTGATTGTTACAAGCCTTCTCCTTTGCAACATCCACACGAGATCTTCTAGCCTCTGTGTACGCCTTGTGCTTCACTATGGTCGTAAGAACTACTATTAGTGCAGCCCCCCTTTAAATCCACGCACTAAATCCCAAGCCCTAGATGTGATTAGGCTATAGAGAGAGAGATGGCCCGAGGGAGAGAGAGTCTATGTGTGTGTGTATAGTGTGTGTATATATAACATATATATATACACAACCTCTCTCCCAATAGGGTTATACTAGGACTCCATGTTGGGCTTCCTTGGTAGTCAAGTAGAGCCCGTTTGGATCCCGGGTCCAACATGTAGGTGCAAGGCCCACAAAATTTTTCACATCTCCCACTCACACATAGGGCTTGTGTAAAAACAAAATCTCTCTGACTTCAACTTTCATCTCGTCTTCATACGGGAAAAAGAACATGCAACCTCACGAAAAGAACGTAGAGCAGCAGGAGCTGAGATGCTATGTCAATCACTAAACTAGCAAAACGCATCACTCGGAAGCTTCTCGTGTATTTACCTAAACTTATTCGATCACACATGACCTAACACTCTTAATCCCTCGAAAAGCAGTGCTACACCCCCAAATATGTAATGTGCCCATGACAATCAGTACACATACGATTGTTGCTAGCTAGCTATTGAGACACAGAACATGGTATGTTATCGAATTATAGTCTTCCCTGGCTACTAGTGCCGATTCAACTAACTTGACCGCTTTCCTAGACATACCCCATAGAACGGAATTACCGCTTCACACCTGGGAGGTATACTAAAGTAGCGTCATCAAATGTCCACTTCATGACACGGTCATAGGTCATAAGGCAAATAGTGTAGAATCCCCATTGCAGGGAAACTACGTGGCTCACACAGCAATGAAAATAGGCATTAATCCATTGCTCCATAATATGATCGCTAATAAGCACATACAATATGATATGTATTATGGCGTTCTTCCATAAGAATGGGTGTATCACTATGTGGTAACTGTAACGCCATTCAAATCTTAGTCTAGACATTATACAAATGTCTATCATGAGTTTTCTAGCACAGTCGTATGTCCTGGTGCCTGTCCGAAGTCTCACATTTGGCTATGAATCAACCTACATAGAGGTGTGGGTAACCTCTATGTTCGATTCAGTATAAAAATACTGATCTCATCTTAGAACCAATCTAAGGCGACATATAAGTAATAGTGTCTATATCTTGCTTGTTGCTCTTATACTGCTTAGATATTGGTGTTCTAGCTCGCTCTCTTAGCTCCATGAGCACAAATGTCTCATCTTGCACGCCGTCCAAGTGCTTATGAACATACGTGTTGATAGTCAGCTATCTTGGCGCTAATGCGAATCACCAGTGTGAGTAAGTCGATTCAAGCCTAGTGACACTTTAAAGGAAAAAATGATGCATTCATCTAATTAACAACTAATGTATATGGAAAACCATTTATTAATAAATATCTGGTAATAACAATGTCAAAACATAACGTTGTCTAAGTACATCAGAACCTACGAAGTCCCATACTACTAATGTGGGATAAGAACGAATCTCTAGTAATGGGCTTGGTCAAAGGATTAGCCATCATATCTCCATTAGAGATGTGCTTTAAACCACCTTCCCTTGTGCAACCATATCTCAAATGTCGTGGTGGTGGATGTCTATGTACTTGGACTTCTCGTGGTACTTATGGTCCTTTGCATAAACTAGAGTCGACGTGCTGTCATAATAAACCAACACTGTTTCATCGCCCTAAGGCAAAAAGCTTACGCGATGTAAGAACCTCTTTAACTGCACAGCCTTCTGAATGGCTGCAGAATAAGCCACATACTCAGCATCCATTATGGATAAGGCGACGCGTGTCTGCTTCTCACTTCAACAAACGAGCGCTTCACCAACCAATGTGAATGCGTAAACAGACATGGACATGCGCTCATCTCAATCACTAAACTAATGAGCGTCGCATCATTCTTGTGACTTCAAAACTTTACCATCTATAAGGTAAGATCCACACTCATGCGAACATATCGCAGAAAGCCGTTCACTGCTCTATTTACTCTTGTAACGACTAACTAAACTAACCGCATGGCAAAAACACATCATTATATACTCTAAAATATTAGTATAAGTTGGATAATCTACAAAAAAAATTAATTATCTATGCATCCCACCAAATTTTAAGTGGTCTCAAAATAAATTACCAAGTTGATTTAACTAATTAAGTCAACTTTAATCAATGATTCCCAAAAATTCATTTAAGTTAACTAGTAAATGCTCCAAGGAATTTCCAAAAAAAAAAAACTTAGAAACATGTTAAGAATTTTAAAACTGATTTCCATCATAAGTAGAAATTTCCTAAATTTATGGGAGTCTAAAATATTGATTTAACCAACTGAATTGATTATTATCAAACAAATCAACAATAATGATTTAATTCCCAAAAATACAAAATTTAAAGGAATTAGACCTTCCTTTCAGTTTCGCATGGCCAAAACAGTGTACTAAACACATTACACTAATTACAAAAATTAATTTTAATATTTGGATATTTTAAGCAATTAAAATATAGTCCAAAAACATATTAAAATGCTCCAAAATACCACAAATACTAAAGATAGTCGCCAAACTTTTTCTCTACATCTCCAACAACATACTAAACGCCACAAATTATTTACTAAAATTAATCTTGTGATTTGGATATTTTTAGCAATTAAAAACATGTCTTTTGCACATTTTATATGCTCAAAAATACCAAATTAATAGGATAATTTCTACCAAAATTATTCTGGGTCCCACTTAGAGTACTAAACACCCTGTATTAATGACAAATTAATATTCTATTTAGGACATTTTAAGTTAGTAAAAACACGTACAAAATATATCTTTAATGCTCTAAAATATAAAAAACAATGAAATAATTTACTTATAAATTATTCATGGTCCCTTACAGTGTCTTCAATATAGAAAAAATAAAAAATAAACTTTCCTTAATTTTTTTTTAGAATTTAATGTAATTGAAACAGATTTAGAATATTAAAAAACTTATTTTTAATTAACAAAAATTGTTTTAATTACTAAATAATTAAATAATTTTCTGAAACAAATATTTAAAAATTATACTAGCAACCAGGACCAACAGAGCGACCCACACTTGTCGGCACGTAATCGTCGGGCCAATGCCAGTCGGCGAGTGGGCTCCACTCTCCTCGGTGAGAGTGGGGGTGGCCTTTTGGGGTCTTCTTCTTCAAGAAGAAACCCAAATTGGGTTACGCAGGGCAGCCCGCTGCGCCCACTTCGCGGGCTTGTCACGGCTTCATTTCTTGACGAAAATTTGTGTATGATATATGGTTGGAAATCCCTCATGAAGTAGATAAGATTTGTGCCAAAATAGATCACTTGAACATCTAAATCGTCTAGAAATTGAGCTTAAAGTTGAGAAAAAAATTTCAAAAATTATCGTTTTCAAAACTAGGGTTCGATATATCTCACTCGTTTGAGATAAGTATGCCATGAAACTTTAAGGGTAGTCTCTAATGATGTATTAGAACATATCCATACCAAAAAATCGAAAGAACATTAAAGGTTTTACGTAGACCCATCTCGAGATTCATTTTTGATAATTTTTGTTAATAAAATGGATAAATCCATGGTGGATGTAAAGATCGGCGAACAAATCAACCTATAAGCTCTAATACCAATGTTGAAAAACATGGCCTCAAGCACAGGGTTTTAGAAACTTACCTAGCGGAATTGAACCTGAGGGATCGATATACGTTGATTGTTACAAGCCTTCTCCTTTGCAACCTCCACACGAGATCTCCTAGCCTTCGTGTACGCCTTGTGCTTCACTATGGTCTTAAGAACTACTACTAGAGTAGCCCCCTTTAAATCCACATGCTAAATCCCAAGCTCTAGATGTGATTAGGCTAGAGTGAGCGAGTGAAATCTAGAGAGAGAGAGAGACATCGTGAGGGAGAGAGAGAGTCTATGTGCGTGTGTATAGTGTGTGTGTGTATATATAGCATATATATACACACAACCTCTCTCCCATTAGGGTTATACTAGGACTCCAAGTTGGGCTTGCTTGGTAGTCAAGTAGAGCCCGTTTGGTCCCCGAGTCCAACATGTGGGTGCAAGGCCCATAATATTTCCCACATCATAAAAATCATAAAAACTCATTTAATTCCACTAGATTTCCTTTTCCTTTAATTTGTTAATTTTTTGTGTAGCAAGAAAAAGTTGTTTTTTTTATTGCTAATTAGAAGGGGATAGTGAAATGTCATAAATGCCTTTAAAATTTAGCATGTGCATCCCACACGAGCAAATTCTATCACATTTCTTGACAGAATGTGATGGCAGGGTTGATATTGCAACACAAAAGATAGTTCAGGGGGAACATTGCAACACAGACGATAATTCGGGGAGGGGGGTGGCCCAGGAGGGACATTGCAACCCTAAAGATAGTTCAGGGGGGACATTGCAACTTTTTAAAGTTCAGGGTGTGAATTGCAAACACGTTTTATCGTTTGAGGGTGCGAAATGCTTTCTACCCAAATTCTTTTCTACCTAGTATGAAGGTTAATCAAACACTCTGTCAGTTTCTCTCTCTCTTCCTCTTGCACACTCTTTCTCTCTCTAAGACAAGTAAAGCCATAAAGGTAACATCTCTTAGCTTTAGTTAAAAGAAGTGCTTTTTGTGGGGAGGTGAACTTCCACCTCTTTCGACATTGCAACTTTTTGTTAGAAAGCAAACCGAATTAAAAATTTCAGTTCAGTTATCGTTACCATATTCCCTAACCGAACCAAAAACCAAAATATTTTTTTAGTTTATATATTATTAATATATTTTATAAATATAAGTATTTTACATAAAACTAAATATAAATATATGTTTACTTTGCAATATGAAAGAAAAATAGGGAAAAAACATAAAAAATAAATAAAAAATAAAAAATTTGTGAAAATGGAAAAAAAGTAAAGAAAGTATAGTTTTTTAAAAATTCGGTTAAAAGAATTTCCTAACCGAATTGACCAAAACCAAATCGAACCGAACCAAAATATAATTAAGTTCAGTTTCACTTCCCATTTCTCCAAAACGAACCGAATTTTTCCAAACCGAACCGACCGAATGCCTACTCATACGGCTTGATATTACAAAGAGAGCTTTTTTGCTCACCATTCTTGGTCACCCATTGCTCACCCAGGTCTCTATTGGGTGATATTCATGTGCCCTATTCCATTCTGATTTTGCCCATGTATTATTAATATAATCACTAAAATGAAACACATGTCACTCAATTAATGCCTGAATGAACAATAGATGACCAAAAATGGATGAGCAAAAATGCTCTAAAGCTATTATAAACTTGTAAATGTACAATGAACAACTAAAATGATGTTGAAATAGTAACCAATGTAATTTCACTTTAGAGATATATATACTTGGATTTATGACATAGGACCCTTTTGACAACAGTTTCTGCTTGTGCAATTCAATTGCAAGAAATTATTTTTGGCCAAAAGCCATCAAATTTTCTTTTGGAGAATTGCAAATTTTTGAGTGAACTGTCGGATATGATAAGATAAGGCAGGATGGAATAGGATAGTATGTTATCCACGTGACTTTAGTCACATGAAAGTGGTCCATTAGTCTCCTAATTTGGTTGGACTCCACTACCCTTATATTAGCCAATAAAATATATGCCTAATTAATAAATATATAATATAAAAGATATAACTGCTTTGGAGGTTACATACAAAACTAACGATGGAACAGCTTCTAAAGCAGTTGTTTTTATAGCCCTCTTTTCTCCTCTATAAAATATACAAACTTACCCTTTAAATAAATCCATCAGTTATAGAAAAAGTTTATGCATATTGAGAGACAGAGAGAAGAAGGAGAAGCCTTATATCAAGTCTTCAATTAAGGGGTTTCCAATCACTATCTCTATCAATCGACAATGGCAAATAACGGTACGCATTTAATTTTAGTATTTGATAGATCTTGAGATGTATTAGATTCAAGATCCATAAGTTTTCCACATGATAGTATGATTACTTTATCAATTTTAGACTTACAGTTGGTATCAGAGCATGTATTTTGAATCAATACATCTTGGAATAAAAGATATAGTAGATGTTAAATTGTGTTGTTAATTGCAACCGTATGCCGCCGATACCAAACTGCTCGGATCTGATCGTAATCAGTATATATATATATATATATGATCACTTCTTGTGTGTATTCGGTGGGGGTAATAATTTAGTATACCTAATGTTCATCTATTGGGTCCCATGAATTGTTTAATCTACATTATGTTGTATGTATATATGCACGTACTGTATTGTATGTTTTTTTCAAGTCAAACATACAATAGATCTAGTATGGTATATGAATTTTGTTTGGAAAAGTTTGCACATGACATTCTAGTAGATTCCTTTCTAAGTACTTTCATTGACTTGTTGCCTCTCAAATTCATGTGTTCATATCAAAATTGAATCCATGTGCTGTTTCTAAGGGTATAAGACACAAATGAAGTTGAAACTGTTTAAGATATAGTTACATGTTTGGCTAATGTGAATAGGAAGAAATTTGTGTTAGTTCTAATTGTATTGACTTGATATCAATACCGTTTAAAATTGCAGTGTGATATGCATTGCTGTGATGGGTTGGAGATTAATTTGATCATATCACTGGATTGGTTATTAATGATCCATTTTGAATTTAATTTTGTTGTATAGTTCGGATATTTTGTGATATGTCCAAAATGATCCAGCCATGAAGTCGGTCTGCCAAGTCACCGAGAGGTGCTGGTTACTTCGGTAAAGGCACCAATAGCCAAGCAATCCCAGGATGTTCGTTAGGACCGTGCGGTTCGTATCAACAAGCCGGGCATGAAAGACCGCGGCATCCCCTAGACCCGGCCTAACCAGTAGTTTCCTAAACCAGCTGCAAGACTGCAAAAGGGAAAGTGGCAGTTTCCTAAACCGCTTAGGAAAGTCTCCCCAAATCATGCAAATCAATTGTAATCAAATTAGGCTTCCTAATCTGACTAGCTTACCATGTTTGGGTGGACTCTTGCACCTATAAAAGAGCCCACCTACCCTGTCTACAGGGATCCGAATAACTCTCTAGCTAACAAGCATAGAACAGAGAATTCACCATTGTACGCATATACCCGGCCGGTATTACTGGTAGGGCCGCCCCTCTTTGTTGGCTCACCAGGCTCGCCGGTGATCTGCTAGTGAACGCGCACAGACGCAACCGTTGACGTAGGTCACCTTGTTAACGGTACCAAACCACATACAACTTGTTCTTGTATTTTTCTCCCTCTAAATCCTTCTTACTAATTTTTGGCATCATCAGTTTGGCACCGTCTATGGGAAACGACAGAGTTTTTTACCAAAAAATTCTTGACTGATCAACATGCCGTCTAAAAGGAGTAAGAAGCCCGTTACCCAGCCCGGTCAGGAGGATTCACAGCCCGGGCGATCGGCTGCCTCCATGACCACAGAGCAGATAACGAAAGCACTGGCGCAACTCTTGGAGGGCCAGCGGTGAACACAGGAACAAATGGAGGCGCTTTTGGCCCGGCAGGAAAAGCGTCCTGCACCAAAAGATCAGCCCGAGAAAAGCGCTCTCGTTCAGGATACCGCTCGGGCATGAAGGCGAGCCCGTTCTGCCCCGGTGTCCACACCGGACTGGGAACACCTCGGTGATGGTAAGCGCAACCAGGAAACCAGGCGCTGGTAGAGGTGAGCTCGGCCCAATCCTCACCGGCTGTAGGACGCCCGAACTATTATCAACCGGCGGTGTGCGGCCAGAGGGGAGGAGCTAGGACGGAAGGCCCGGGGATCAGCCAAGGACCCTCCGACCCGGAGCCAGGAGGACCTTAGGCACACGATTACTCGGACCCAAGGTCGGGCTCTATCCCCAAGATCGACGCACTTTGAGGAAGAGGCCTCGTCATCCGATCCGACCTACCGCTCGGATATAGAGAGGAGAACCGGGCGGGATGACATAAAGGCCCAATTCGAGGAACTACAATAGCAAATTGAGAGGTTGAGCCGCAAGTCCGGCCACGACCTCACCAACACGGAGACTGAGTCACCATACACAGCTCGAGTGACGCAGTTCCCTATCCCGCGGAAGTTCAAACCCCCTCACCTCAGCTCCTACGACGGCACAGGGAGTCCGGTGGACCACATCCGTACATACAAGGCTCAGATGACACTGGTCACAACTGTTGATGAGCTACTGTGCCTGGCCTTTCCCAGTATCCTCAAAGGGCCAGCAGCATAGTGGTTCCACGCTCTAAAGCCCCGGACGATCGATGACTTCAAAGCCCTCAGGAAGCTGTTCATCAGCCAGTTTGTCGGGATGCTCGACCGGTCATAACCGGACAGTCAACTGCTGACCGTCAAGCAGCGCAATGGGGAGTCCCTGAGGGAGTATGTGGACCTTTTCAACCAGCAAAGGCTCCAGATTTGTAATCTCAATGAAACGACCGCAATTATGGCCTTCTGTTAGGGATTTCAACACACCAAGGTTGCCACGTCGTTTCATCGTGACCGATCGACAACCCTGGTGGAGCTCTCGGAGAGGGTCGGAAAGTACATAGATACTGAGGAGTTCCTAAAAGTGAAGCTCGCCGGCCAGGCGGGAGACGAATCCCCGAAAGCTAAGTGCAAGCGTGAAGGATTCAAGAAGGGCCCAGGAAAGAAGCCGAAGCAGGATTAGAAGGATGTCCGAGGTCAGCCCCCGATTGCTTTCACACCCCTTTCCCGGCCCATACAAGAAGTCATGGCCGCCATCGAGGCGTGGAGGCTGCTTCAGCGGCCAGCGAAACTCAGAGCCACGCCCAGTAAGAGGAATCAGGACAAGTTCTGCCGCTTCCACAGAGACCACGACCATGAAACGGAGGATTGCTTTACGTTAAAGATAGCAATAGAGAAGTTGATCGAGAAGGGACACCTTGCGGAGTTCGTCACAGCAGATAAACGACCCCGGCAGGACACCCGAGCTCCCGATCAGCCACTACCACTTGGCCAAATCCATGTGATCTCCGAAGGAACGTCAGGTAGCGGGGACTCACAGTCGGCACGGAAGAGGCATGCTCGGGCATCCCGGGCGAATGTCTAGTAGGTCCAATCAACCGGCTCCCCGCCCACTGATGTTCTTACATTCACCTCCGACGACTTGCAGGACGTCCACTGCCCCCATGATGACCCGTTAGTTGTGACGCTTTCTATAGCCAACTACATGGTTAAGAGGGTGCTGGTGGACATGGGCAGCTCATCCGACATCATGTTCACGTCGGCATTTGATCAGCTCAGGATGTCCAGGGATCGGCTCTGGCCGGTTGCTCCCCCTGGTTGGATTTAATGGCTCCAGCACACAACCGCTCGGAATAATCGAGCTTCCAGTTCTCATGGGGACCGACCCTCAGTAGGCTTCCGTGCTGACCAATTTTGTGATCGTAGAAGCCCCGTCGGCCTACAATGTCATTCTTGGGAGGCCGACCCTCAACGAGGCCAGGGCGGTTGTCTCTACCTACAGCTTAACGGTGAAGTTCCCAACTCCTCAGGGACCCGGATGCTTGCGTGGAGATCAGACTACCGCCCGGAGTTGCTATGTCAGCTCGTTGCGCCGGGGGGCTATCACCAAAACATTAAACATCCAGGAGATGGACCCCCGGGACCAGAGTGACACGATAGGTCCGGGGAAAGAATTGTTTTTATACTTGGCAGTGTCACCATCAACGATTAGCTCGACACTCATTCGGGAAGAGCACGGGATACAGTTCCCAGTGTACTATACCAGTCGGGCGTTACAGGGTGCAGAGAGCAGATACTCTCGTATCAAAAAACTAGCGTTCGCCCTCATCACCTCGGCCCGAAGGCTCCGTCCGTACTTTCAGGCCCATGCCATTGTGGTCCTCACTGACCAACCCCTTCGCAGAATCCTCAGCCAGCCCGACACATCCGGGAGGCTCATCAAGTGGGCCTTGGAGTTGGAAGAATTTGAAGTGGTCTACCGACCCCAGACGGCCATCAAGGGACAAGACGTAACAGACTTTCTGGTTGAGTTTACATATCCAGAAGACCCGGTTGAAGAGTATGAGCCATCGGCCCTATCGCCTGGGTTATACTCTGATATCCCTACCTGGGTACTGCACGTGGACGGTTCATCCAATCAGCAAGGCAGTGGGGCAGGAATCATCCTAACTACCCCCGACGGTATCCAGCTCGAATACGCGCTAAGGTTTGGGTTCTGTGCCTCCAACAACGAGGCCGAATACGAAGCCCTATTGGTCGGATTGCAATTGGCCATTTCCATGAGTGCATAACAGGTCCAGGGATACAGCGATTCCCAGCTCGTGGTTAATCAGGTTAACTAAGAGTACGAAGCGCAGGAAGACAATATGATAGCCTACTTGGCCCTTGTCCGAGCTGTTTCCAAGAAGCTTTGGGGATTTTCCATCACGTAGATACCCAGAGAAGAAAACACCAGGGCCGACTGGTTGGCCCGCCTTGCCTTATCTTCTGAGTCAGACTTACCCAGGATACGGACAGAATATCTACCCGAGCCAAGTGTGGTGAACTCAGAAGGAATGGAAGTAGATCCGGTCACCCTGGGACCCAGCTGGATGGACCCGCTCGTGACATTCTTGACGACAGGTGTGCTACCAGACGAGAAAGAAGAGGCCCGCCGGGTCAAGTACCAGGCGGCCCGATACCACCTTGTTGACGGCATCCTCTACAAGAGGAGATTCTCTATCCCATACCTCTGCTGTGTCCACTCCGCACAGGTCCAAGCGATTTTGTTTGAAATCCACGAAGGAGTGTACGGGAATCACATCAGAGGCCGGGTACTCTCCAGGAAGGCCCTATTGCAAGGTTACTACTGACTAACCATGGCCCGGGATTCTCAAGTGTACGTCAGAAGGTGCGATAAGTATCAGAGATACTCTCCTATGATCAATCAACCGGGAGAGTTCCAAACACCAATCCATTGCCCTTGGTCGTTTGCCCAATGGGGAATCGACATTGTCGGTCCCTTGCCGATGGGAAAAGGGCAGGTCAAGTTCGCCATCATCGCTGTTGATTACTTCACCAAATGGGCAGAGGCCGAGTCCTTGGCGACAATAACCGAACGAAAAATGGAAAGCTTCGTAGAAAGAAATATTCTCAGTAGGTTTGGCATTCACCGGGTCCTGGTCAGCGATAACGGCAGACAATTTGACACCCCTATCTTCAGGCAGTTTTGCTCGGGCTACGGGATACTAAATCAGTACTCCTCCCCCGAGCACCCTCAAGCCAACGGTCAAGCCGAGGTGACAAACCGGACAATCTTGCAGTCAATGAAAACAAGGCTTGAAGGCGCCAAAGGGCTGTGGGCTGAAGAACTACCAACCCTCCTGTGGGCCTACTGCACTACACCCTGAGTGGCAACAGGTGAGAAGCCGTTCTCTTTAACCTACGGATTTGAGGCGGTGGTCCCCACAGAGCTCGGGTCGCCTACGTATCAGGTGGCAAATTTCAGCGCGCCAGATAACGAAGACACTCTCAAATCAGAACTGGATCTGGTGGAGGAAAAAAGAGGCCGAGCCTATCTAAAGGTGGCAGCCTACAAGCAACGGGTCTCGCGACACTACAATAGCAAGGTTAAGCACCGTAGTTTTCAAGTGGGAGACCTCGTCCTTAAGGCAGTGAACCAGTCCACCCGAATCCTGAGCCATGGGAAATTGGGGCAAAACTGGGAAGGCCAGTATAAAGTAACCCGGATCAACCGACTGGGAACTTACTTGGTACAGAGCACGGACGGGCACGATCTCTCTCATCCTTAGAATGTGCGACACCTCCACAAGTACTATCAGTAGCACTTGGCCACGGGAATTTAGTATTGGTAGGGAAATTTGTTTTTGCAGCTCTACTTGAGCAACCGTTATAAAATTTTTAATTTTTAAATAAAAGTGAATAATTTACTTTGCAAGTTTACTCCTGTCAGTATCCCGTGCAATGCAGAAAAGTCCTCGGGCCTAACTCCAAGAGATGGAAGACCTTGGATAAAAACCAAGGCAGCAAAGACCTTAGCTAAAAACCAAGGCAGCAAAGACCTCCGGCTCCAAACCCAGGCACAAAAGACCTCGGGGTCACCCCCGTGGCACCGGCTTCACCTAGGTCCAACCGACGATGGGGGAAAACCCCTAGGTGGCTGATGATGGCAAGCCTAAAAGGACCCTGCAACCACCCATGTTCCAAGTCGGTTTCCTACGGTCACTCCTCACCACGCCCCCGCCTTCGCAGGACGCTCGAGGGGTAAGGGGATACCAGACCCAAACAGGAAATTACACAAGCTTTGCTTAGGTCCAACTAACGAAGGGGACAAACCCCTAGGTGGCCGACGATGGCAAGCTTCAAAGGACCCTGCAACCACCCATGTTCCAGGTTGGTTTCCTACGGCCACTCACTCCTGTACTCCCACCTTAGCAAAATGCTTAGGGGGCAGGGGAACATTAGGCCAGACTAAGAAATCACACCGGTCACTAAAAGGACTTGGAATCCTGACATTCCTAAATACTTACAATGATCAGAGATAGACATCCTGGATGGTAAAACAGGATACTCCTATCATACACCAGGACATCCCTGACGGTAAAGCAGGGTATTCCTATAATACACCGGGATATCCTGGACGCTAAACAGGACAAGTTCTTATGGTACATTGGGCAGTTACCTTTAAAACAGGTCAAGAAGACTAGGTGTTCTACTGGTTATGGTCCTAAACCATTTGCTAAGGCAGGGGCTTAGGTCGGCTGAAAACCAGGCGGATACAAGCAATCACAAACAAGCAAAGTGCAGACAATAGTAAGTAGTTAATGAAAGGAAGATTGACCTCGATGGCCTTTTCATTTATATAAAAAAAAACTCTGTACAAAGACTGAGGGGCAGTTGTAGTGGCCTACCCAAAAAAAAAAACCCATAGGTCATGGGGTACCCCCAACGACCAACTCTCCCTCCTCAGCGGCCTGCTCTTCCGTAGCAGGTTCCCCGATCGGTGCAGCTTCAGCAGCAACCTCGGCGTCAGTTTGGTCCTCCTTCCAGTAACTGGACTCTGCCCACGAATAACTAGATAGGTCCCAGTCGTGGTGGTCGGCAGCAGCCCGCTTAGCCAGATCAGCATAGCCAGTAAGGAATCCTACCTCAAACTCCTTCTCAGCGTCCTTGGCTTCTGCGTCCCGAGCGGCAGTGAGCTCAGAAAGCGTACCCGTCATGGCCGCCAGGTCTTTCTCGGCAGTGATCCTCCCGACTTCTGCGGCTGCAGCTTTCATCTCCGCAACCTTCTGGGCAGCCCACTCGGTTGAGAGAGAGTCGCGGGTCTCCCCCAGCTCCAGGGCCGCTGCCCGGGATTTTTCCTCCTCCACGGAGAGAGCAAACTCCGCGGACTCCCGGGCAGCCTTCTCCACAGACAAGTCGGCCTCCGCAGCGGCCAACCTCTCGGCAACTCCAGGAAGGGTAGCTTCAGCCCCTACCGCAATGCAGCCAATCTGCAAGATCAAAACAACGTCAGTATACATATGGAAGAAAAGCTAGTGTTCATGTTATAGAATGACTTACCATGTGGATGATGCTGTAGAGCCAACCGATTATGGCCTCGGGACTTAGCAGAGTGCACTTGTCGATCTGACTCTGTAGCAGCCCGGGCCAGACCCTTCCGCGAATGTCATCCGCCGTCTCGACCGTCGGCCTCGAGGAAGGGCCCGCGCGAGCTGTCTCTTCCATGCTGGGGAAGGAGACCCCGGATGGCTTGGCGGCGGGAGGAAGAGGTGATGGTACGACGATAGTAACACCGGGCGTCGAGGTCGCAGCAGTCTCCTTCTCCGCCTGAATCGAGATCCCCCGGGAGATCCTTTTGAGAGGCTGGCCCTCGGCGGGGTCTTGCTTCTTCCTCTTCTGGCTGACCCGAGCCATCAGGGCTGCCTCTTTTTCCTTCAAAGCCGCCGCACTCTTGGGAGCCATTTCTATAAAATCGGAGAAGTGCGCATGTGAACTCAGCAAATTACCAAATAAAAAAATATAACTGGAAGGTCAAGTGATGGACTTTACCAGGGATGATCGACGGGAATACGAGAGCTACGAAGTGGTGCTTGGGCTCGTAAGAAATCTTCGGACTTCCTGACCGAGTCAGCACCTTATTGATGTTGGTCGGGTCCTCCACCAAAGATAAGATCCTCTCTTGGAACTCGTCGGGAAGACTGGGCGAGTCAACTGAACCCACTGCAAAGCAAACATACAAATGGGTTAGTCATGGTAAAATAAAGAGACTAATCATGAAAGGAAAATGATTGGGCTTACTCCTCAACTTGCCCGCCCAGGAGGTCCTCAACTGCACACCCAGTGCCTTTTCACATAGCCCCAGGGTGGATACTTGGAAGAATTTCTTCTTCCATCCCTTATTGTTGCTCGGGCAGTTGACTATTATCTTCCGCCCCTGCCTGGCCCCGAGCGAGAAGAAACCAGACTCCCCGTAAACTTGGAACTGTCGGTGGGTCCAAAAGAACTCCTGTAGGGTGAGCTCGTACCCGAGAACTTGAGGCCACAAGGAGATGGACCCCATCAGATACCGCCAACCGTTCGGGCGAGCTGCCAGGGGGAGATCCCGAGGTAAATGAGTGCGCCCCGGGCAACAGGATGGAGCGGTAGGCGAAGGCCTGCCATAAAAGCATCTTCATATAGGGTAACGAAGCCCGACTCGTGGAAGTAAGCCCCGCCGTCGTGGACCGACAGAGAGAAAGGGCCGAGAATATCGTATCTCTCCCTGATTCGACCCAAATCAGGACCGCGCAGGGTGCTGATGATTGACTCACATGCAAAGATGATGCCGGGACTGTTCGGTACAGACCCTTCATCGCCCGACCCCCGAGACATTGAGGCCACAGGAGAATCCCGATGCGTTTCCTCGTGAGACGCCCGGCCAGGGATCCTTCCCTCACTGCGCTGATCAAAGGGGGCCAAGGAAGGAGGGTCTAGGCTTGTGCTCAGTGTTCTCGATCGTGATTGCTCGTCCTCTGATCGGGATGACGAGTTGAAGTCGGAGTGGCACATATCTAAGTCTATGATGGACCTATGAGCCAGACGACGACCTAAAAATGGGTCAAGGACTCTAAGCCTGAGATACAAAGGAGGCAGATCTAACAACCTGAAGGGTAGGTCATACAAGACTCTGGACCAAAAGCAACACTCTCTTAAGACTCTCCCGGGAACACACGTTCGGTCTAACTGCCCTAAAGTACCTCCGGATTGAAAGAAATAATAGAACCTAAAAAAGAAAAAATCGCACGCCCGTTCTGACCTAAGTGGGTTCGCTCCCTCTAGCTTCGTTCAGAAGAGAAGAAGAGAGTGAAGAACTGAAGACAGAAAGGAGAGACTTACAAAATTTAGCGCAGAAAAGGGATCGGGAATCTTGCTCGGGATATTGTTTACTCTCAAACTGCTCGGTAATCTCTATCACTTGGCAGCAGGAATTGAAGAAATGAGGAAGTGTTCCTTATATAGGAATAATGGGCGGTCCAGATCAGTCAGATCCAACGGCTCAGGAGTTTTCCTGCCAAGAACCGTCAGACAGCTGTCGCCTCGGGCACGTGAAAGGTCGCCTCAAAAGGCGCGCGCATTAAATGAGTGACGTGATAGTTCGGTTACCACCTAGCTATTCGGTTACATCCGAACCGACTTCGATGGATCCAGGCCAGGCCAATTACTCCCTGACACGTGGCAACACCAATGCCCGGGATCCTCCCTGTACCGGTCGGTTATTCCACCGGGTGATCTGGAAGGTGGGTCCCATCCTGAGCAGTATTCCCAGAGGATATCCGGACGGTTTCCAAGGTGATACTGATTTTTGATCCTCACCCGATGAAGCATCCAGTCAGTTCCGAAAATGGGGGGCAGTTGATATGTCCAAAATGATCCAGCCATGAAGTCGGTCTGCCAAGTCACCGAGAGGTGCTGGTTACTTCGGTAAAGGTGCCAATAGCCAAGCAATCCCGGGGTGTTCGTCAGGACCGTGCGGTTCGTACCAATAGGCCGGGCATGAAAGACGGTGGCATCCCATGGACCCGGCCTAACCATTAGTTTCCTAAACCAGCTGTAAGACTACAAGATGGAATGTAGCAGTTTCCTAAACCGCTTAGGAAACTCTCCCCAAATCATGCAAATAAATTGTAATTAGATTAGGCTTCCTAATCTGACTAGCTTACCATGTATGGGTGGACTCTTGCACCTAAAAAAGAGCCCACCTACCCTGTCTATAGGGATCTGAATAACTCTCTAGCTAACAAGCATAGAACAGAGAATTCACCATTGTACGCATATACCTGGCCGGTATTACCGGTAGGGCTGCCCCTCTTTGTTGGCTCACCGGTGATCTGCTAGTAAACGCGCGCAGACGCAACCGTGGACGCAGGTCACCTTGTTAACGGGACCGAACCACATACAACTTGTTCTTGTCTTTTTCTCCCTCTAAATCATTCTTACTAATTTTTGGCATCATCATTTTGTAACACTAAAAGTGATTAATTTAATGGTTAAAATATATTATATTATAATATTTTATGTTAAAGATAAAAGAGCTATTACTAATTATTTATCATTGAATAGCTTTCAATCACATAAAGGAAAGTTTAATTTTGATTTTTCACATAATAAGTGATTAAGTTAATAAATGATAATTTTAGTAATTAAATAATAACTCTAATAAAAGGGTTAGAGAATATTAATGGTTAGTTTTATTTCATATGGTTTATTAATTTGGTAGTCACCAAAGTGACCTAAGTTAGTGAGCCTTATGAATATAAAACTACATTAAAGATTAGTCATTAAGGGTGACATAAAAGACAATAATATTCTTAATGGCAATCATAGTTAGGAGATTGGGACTAGCCCAAAGGAGAGTCACTTTCAACTGATTGTGAATTGGATAGGGTAATGTAATTTGTGTCACTTAGTGGTGTAGAATTGGATATCCAAAGGTAACATAACTAACTAGTAGGTGACATAAATTACATTAGACCTATATAAGTGATAATATTTTGCACCTATAGAGTTGACACTAGATATGCTAAGGTTTTCACCCAAAGGTGGAACCGATGTGATATCAATAGTTCATCTATTTAGAATTTAGAATTCTATATTATGGATAGACTCAAGGCCTTAACGTGAGCATTGTCCTATTTTATTTCAGTGACTATTCTCACTTCGTTGCACTCTCATGCATCTAGCATTCCGACTCTCAATGGGTCAAACTTCTTAGAATGGTATGAACATGTCCAATTCACACTAGGTGTGTTAGATCTGGACATGGCACTTTTGGCTGAAAAACCTGAGGAAGTTACTGCTGATAACTCAAGGCCTTAACTTGATCATTGTCCTATTTTATTTCAGTGACTATTCCCACTTCGTTGCACTCTCATGCATCTAGCATTCCGACTCTCAATGGGTCAAACTACTCAGAATGGTATGAACTAGTCCAATTCACACTAGGTGTGTTAGATCTCGACATGGCGCTTTTGGCTAAAAAAACTTGAGGAAGTTACTGCTGATAGTACTGCAGAATAGGTTGATATTTTGAAAGCCTGGGGGAGATCAATCAGACTTAGTCTTATGTTTATGAGGATGACCATGGCTAATAACATCAAGACCTCCCTCCCTCAAACTAATAGCTCATTGGAACTATTAACTACTGTCAAAGAACGTTTTAAATAAGCAGATAAGTCACTTGCAGGCACACTTATGGCAGAGTTAACTACTGTTAAATATGATGGTAATAGAGGAGTTCAGGAACACATCCTCTATATGATTGACAAAGCTGCAAAACTTTGAGCACTAGGAATGCAAGTGGATGAATCCTTCTTGGTGCAGTTTATTCTCAACTCACTCCCTCCTCAGTTCGGCCCATTCAAAATTCACTATAACACTCACAAAGATAAGTGGAATTTGAATGAGCTGACTGGTATGTGCATTCAAGAGGAAGTGAGATTGAGGCAAGGACCCCACTCTGTGCTGGTTGTAACTCAAGGAGCTAAAAGGAAAGAAAAGTTTGTGAAAGGAAATAGATTTCCACCAAAGAAAGGACATGGACCTGGGAAAAGTAGCCAGGGCCGTGGAAAGTTCACTGTCAAATGTTGCTTCTGTGGCAAGAAAGGACATGTGAAGAAAGACTACAGTAAGCGTAGAGCTTGGTTCAATGGAGAGGTATAAATCTTTCTTTTGTATGTTATGAGTCAAATCTTGCTGAAGTTCCTTCTAATTCTTGGTAGATTGACTCTGGGGCCACGATTCACATAACAAATTCGATGTAGGGATTCCTTACTACCCGGAAGCCGAAGGACAGTGAAAGATTCGTCTATATAGGAAACCGTCTCAAAGCAAAAGTGGTAGCAGTTGGAACCTACCGCCTACTCTTAGAGATGGGTCATCTGATGTATCTTATGGACACTTTACATGTACCTTCAATTGCTACGAATTTAGTTTCTTTGTTTAAGTTGGATGTTACTAGATATTCAGCTTTCTTTGGTTGTGCAAAACTCTATTTGTTGTTTAACTCTATTGTAGTTGGTTCTGGTATTTTATGTGATGGTTTGTATAAAATTTCCTTGAATCATGAGTTTGTACAATCTTTAATAGCCCTGCATACGAATGTTGGTTCAAAACGTGGCCTAATTAATGAAAAGTCTTCAATCTTGTGACATAGGCGACTGGGGCATATCTCCAAGGATAGAATTGAGAGATTGGTGAAGACTGGGATTTTAGATAACCTAGACTTCACTGATTTTGAAATGTGTATGGATTGCATTAAGGGAAAGCAAGCCAAACACACTAAAAAAGGTACCACAAGAAGTAATAAGCTTCTTGAGATAATTCATATAGATATTTGTGGACCACTCTCCATTCCATGTTTTACTGGAGAGCGGTACTTTATCACCTTTATAGATGATCTTTCTCTCTATGGTTATGTATATCTAATACATGAAAAGTCTCAGGCCGTTGACATCCTTGAGGTGTTCATTACTGAGGTCGAGAGACAGTTAGATAAAAAGGTTAAAATAGTGAGGTCGGATAGAGGTGGTGAGTTCTATGGTAGATATGATGAGACGGGCCAAAATCCTGGCCCATTTGCCAAATTTCTTGAAAAGCGTGGCATTTGTGTTCAATACGCAATGCCAGGTACGCCACAGCAGAATGGAGTTGCTGAAAGGCGTAATCGTACTCTTTTGGATATGGTTAAGAGCATATGAGTTTTTCAACTATACCTGATTCATTGTAGGGTGAAGCAATAAAGACTGCAATGTATATTTTGAACAGGGTTCCAAGTAAGGCAGTCCCAACAACTCCTTTCGAATTGTGGACTAGTAGAAAGCCTAGTTTGAGACATTTACATGTTTGGGGTTGTTCAGCAGAAGCAAGGATCTTCAATCCACATGAGAAAAAGTTAGATTCAAGGACAATATCTAGATATTTCATTGGTTATCTAGATAAGACAAAGGGTACAAATTTTATTGTCCTAACCATAGTACGAGGATAGTAGAAACCGGTAATGCTAGATTCTTAGAGAATGGTGAAATTAGTGGGAGTGATGAATCAAGGAAAGTAAATCTCGAGGAAATAAGAGTGGATATCCCACCACCCATTCCTCCTTGAGAAATTGTTGTTCCTCAGCCTATTTAACCAGTTGAGGCAAATGAACAACATAATGGAAATGACTCACCACTTCATGAGGATATTGCCATTGAAAATAATGTAGAACCACCACAATTGGCAATTCTGAGAAGATCTCAGAGGGAAAGGAGACCTGCCATTTCAGATGATTATGTGGTGTATCTATAAGAATCTCGATTTCATTTTCACAAGCCATAGAAAGTGATCATTCTAGTAAATGGATCGATGCTATGAATGAAGAGTTGAAATCGATGGACCAGAATGGTGTTTGGGATCTCGTCGAATTGCCTAATAATTGTAAGAAAGTCGATTGTAAATGGGTCTTCAAGACCAAGCGCGATGCTAAAGGCAATATTGAACGATATAAGGCTAGACTTGTGGCTAAAGGTTTTGCTCAGAAAGAAGGCATTGACTATAGAGAGACCTTCTCTCCCATATGTAAGAAGGACTCACTAAGAATTATCTTGGAACTTGTAGCTCATTATGACTTAGAGTTACATCAAATGGATGTGAAAATCGCTTTTTTGAATGGAAATTTGGATGAGGATATCTACATGGAGCAACCTAAAGGGTTCACAAAGGAAGGGAAAGAACATTTGGCTTGCAAATTAAAAAAATACATTTATGGTCTTAAACAATCTTCCAGACAATGGTACATAAGGTTTAATGATATCATTACTGCATTTGGATTTAAGGAAAACACTATTGATCAGTGTATATATCTGAAAATCAGTGGGAGCAAGTTTTTAGTTTCGTACGTGAATGATATTTTGCTGGCTATTAGTGATCTTGGTTTGTTGCATCAAACCAAAGAGTATCCTGCCAAGAGCTTTAAGATGGTTGATATGGGTGAGGCATCTGTCACGCCCCGGAGCAGCATAAATAGAGAAAAATAAATTTCCTTTATGGGTCCATAAGGAATGACAGGTGAAAGTCACTAATAATCCACACCACGCAGTACTAGTCCAAAAGAAAAACAACAGTAAACATCTGAGAATAACACACAGTGCTAACTATTACAAAATATCAGAGTATGGTCCACAGGATCACAACAGGTCTGAAGACAACAAATGCCCAAGTACCCGCTAACAAAAGGTTTAACAGAACAACCGAAATGTAATCTAACTATAACATCTTCAGTCTTCAACTGGCATAAGGATAATCCTTCCTGGCGTAACCATCATCGGTGGGGCCCTCCTCTGGATAACACTCATCAGTGTACTGGTCATTACCTGCAGAATAAGGGACAGGATATTCTGGACGGGAAAAGTCCAGGCAATAAAAGGCCATCAGCTTACTGAGAGCTGAGTGAGCATAAACTAACGAGGTACCAGTTATCTGAAGTAAACACGAGCTTATGAAAACGCGGGTTAACATCTTATTATAAAGATAACATTATCTTGTTCCTTTATCTATCCTTGTAAACCGACCCTTATCGTCTTATTACTCAAATCACGACATTTAACAAACTCTGATTTCATGAACTGACTCAATCGTTTAACTCTAGGGATACACCTCCATTTCGTCCACCGCTTTTAAGAGCATATGCACAGCTCACCGCATGTCATGGACTCCACGTCAGTCCGTCCCCCAGCTTTTAAGAGCATATGCACAGCTCACCGCTTATTAGGGACACAACGTTTCCAATAAGGCATATCATTCTATTACCACGACTTAACGTCATCTACTAGTGATCCCAGCTCACTGCTTTTAAGAGCATATTCACAGCTCACCGCTTTTAAGAGCATATCATAGATCATCCAGTCTATCTTAGGACTTATTTGGTCCAGCTCACCGCTTTTAAGAGCATATTCACAGCTCACCGCTTTTAAGAGCATATCACGACCGAACGTCTATCCCCGTACTATTCCCAGAACTTATCAAACCTACTTATGTACCATTCTAACATCGACACATGACAATTCCCAATGTGGCCTGACTACTCTGAATGAAAGAAAACGGACATCGAACTCACACAAGAATTTATAGTATCTAACGTTGTCAGATTTATACATATGTTATTAATCATACTTATCTGTGTTGTCACATTATCCCTGATAACCCCCAAATCGTAAAATGGAAGTCCGTATTGGAAATCGAACAACAAAACCTCTTATATAATAAATAGGCAAAGAAAATCATGTTCTGTTCATTCCAATCGATTGGGACTAAGTCCTATCGATTGGTATAAAATCATATCAATCGATTGAGAAAACAGGCAATCGATTGGGTCTTAAATAGTGGTAATCGATTGCTAACATTTTCAATCGATTGGGATGTCAATCGATTGGATCTCTATCCAATCGATTGGATCTCTATCCAATCGATTGGATCCAGACCGATGGCAATCGATTGATATTTATGTCAATCGATTGGCACTTCGTCCTCACCAGCAGATTGTAAAAACAGCTTATATAATGTACACTACATGCATTTAACCCATCTAAGCTTCATAATAACTTATATAAACTTCATATAGAGGGACCAAGTGAGTTAGAACTCACCTAGGGTGCGTTTGGATGGGTGTTAAAGCTTGAAATCTCCAAGCTCTCTCTCTGTTCCTTCTTGCTCTTCTCTTTCTGCCCAGCTCTCTCTCTGTCTCTCCTTCTTCTTCCTTTCTTCTTCTTGTCCTCCCCTTCGTCTTCTTCCAGCTGCCAAGGGTAGTGTGTGTGTGTGTGTGTATAGATATAGATATATAGATAGATATATGTATATCTCTCAAGAGGTATGTCTCTCTCTCTCTCAGTGGTCTGAAAACAGCCCCAAGGCCAATAAATGAGACATATATATAGAGATAAGGAAGTGCCACACGTTCAAAGCTCAAGAAAAGAAGAAAATATGTCTCAGCTTATGTCAATCGATTGGGACACAAGTCAATCGATTGGGAACAGATATTTGTAGTCAATCGATTGGAATAATGTCAATCGATTGGGATGAATGGCAATCGATTGGGATATTGACACGTAATCACCTTTAGTCGGTTGAATGTCAATCGATTGGGAACATGTCAATCGATTGGTATCTGAAAAGTGTCAATCGATTGGGAACTAAAGGCAATCGATTGGTAACCAAATTTCACTAAAGGAAAGAGAAAGTTTATACGAGTATAGAAATGAAATACCAGGTCTTATTAATATACCAAAATACAGGGTATTACAGCATCCTATGCCATTGGCATAGAGATCTTTAGGGATCTATCTCGAGGATTGCTAGGACTATCTCAGAAAGGTTATATCAATCAAGTCTTGGAAAGATTTAATATGCAGTCATGTTCAGTCAGTGATGCACCAGTCATGAATGGTGAAAAGTTAAATAAAAGTCAGTGCCCTAGGAATGACTTAGAAAAGGATCAAATGAAGAAAGTTCCATATGCATCAGCTGTGGGGAGCTTAATGTATGCTCAGACTTGTACCAGACCAGATATTAGTTTTGTAGTTGGAATGCTAGGCAGATATCAAAGTAACCTAGGAATGGAACACTGGAAAGCAGCAAAGATGGTTATGCGATATCTTCAAGGGACGAAGGATTATATGCCCACATATAGGAGATCAGATCAGTTAGAAGTGATCGGGTACTCAGACTCAGGTTTTGCTGGTTGCTTAGATAGCAGAAAGTCCACATCAGGCATTATGTTTCTGCTAGCTGGTGGAGCAATCTCGTGGAAGAGTGTGAAGCAGTCCATTATTGCTTCATCCACGATGGAGGCCGAGTTTGTGGCATACTTTGAGGCCACGAGTCATGCTCTATGGTTGCAGAATTTTATTTCAGGACGTGGTGTTGTTGACTCCATTGCTAGGCCGCTAAACTTTATTGTGATAATACCGCAGCCGTTTTCTTCTCCAAGAATGGAAAATACTCTAGTGGTTCCAAGCACATGGAATTTAAGTACTTGGTTGTTAGAGAAAGAGTCAGAAACAAGTGTCAACTAAGAAGTACCACTCTTATGGTTGTTGATCCATTGACTAAAGGATTACCTCCAAAGACATATAAGGAACATGTTATTAGGATGGGTCTTTTGAGTAATCCTTGATATGTATAATGATGGATATTTCAGTTGTTGTGTACTTAACACTTTTGCGCAATGATAGTTTGTTTCTGTCTGTTTTCTATTTTTAATTATGTGTGCACATATTATTTTTGGTTATTTGATAAACAGGAAATGTCTTAACAAGACAAATTATAGGGGCATTTTGGCATAATAGACTAGGTTTGAGAAGGTTATTAATGGCGTGGTACATAGAAGGGAGTATGACATAGATGTTGTACAACTGCTGTGACTCACATTAATAGTCTAAGCTAATTATAGTATTACAGTATCTTATTAATTGGGCTTAGTGGCTAGTTTTCAGGAATTTGTGATCACATGTTAAATTCTTTTAGTATAGAGTCTAATAGAGTCAAAAGTTTTTAAACAATATTGCATATTTTATTAAAATCATAGTTTGCATCATAATTGACTAAGTGGACCAAGTGGGGGAATGTTATCCACATGACTTTAGTCACATGAAAGTGGTCCATTAGTCTCCTAATTTGGTTGGACTCCACTACCACCCTTATATTAGCCAATATAATATATGCCTAATTAATAAATATATAATATAAAAGATGTAACTGCTTTGGAGGTTACATACAAAACTAACGATGGAACAGTTTCTAAAGCAATTATTTTTAGGGCCCTCTTCTCTCCTCTATAAAATATGCAAACTTCCCCTTAAAATAAATCCATCAGTTACAGAAAAAGTTTGTGCATATTGAGAGACAGAGAAAAGAAGGAGAAGCCTTATATCAAGTCTTCAATTAAGGGGTATTCAATCACTGTATCTATCAATCGATAATGGTAAATAACGGTACACATCTAATTTTAGTATTTGATAGATCTTGAGATGTATTAGATTCAAGATCCATAAGTTTTCCGCATGATAGTATGATTACTTTATCAATTTTAGACTTACATAACAATCATGTCGGATAAGTTGTTATATTGTCCTATGTTTGGAACGTTCTAGGTGAAACTGTCGGATGAACTGATATATCCTAATTCTGTGTTTGGTCGTGTCCGGATATAAATTCCAGATTAATACCTTTTTAACACAAGAGAAAAAAAACAAAAACAAAAACAAAAAAAAAACAGTCAAGATCACTACAAGAAAATTGACTATTAGTGACGAAAATTTTCGTTGCTAAAGGTCAAATTTTCGTCACTAAAGCTCTTTAGTGACGAAAAAAATTTCATCGCGCATTCGTCGCTAATTCCTCGACGCAAAAGGTCTTTCGTGACGAAATCACATTTCGTCACCAAAGAGTATCATTTAGCGACGAAATTTTTCGTCGCGAAAAGTGTATTTTTCCCAACGAACAAAATTTCATCACGAAAGAGTCCTACTATTAGCGACGAAATTTCGTCGCTAAAAGTACCCTTTAGTGACGAATATTTCGTCAGGAAAAGTGTATTTTTTCCAACGAACCAAATTTCGCCACAAAAGAGTCCTACAATTAGCGATGAAATTTCGTCGCTAAAAGTACCCTTTAGTGACAAAATATTTCGTCGGGAAAAGTACATTTTTTCCAACGAACCAAATTTCGTCACGAAAGAGTCCTCTACTATTAGCGACGACATTTCGTCGCTAAAAGTACCATTTGGTGACAAAAATTTTCGTCGAAAAAAGTACATTTTTCCCAACGAACCAGATTTCGTCACGAAAAAGTCATTAGTGACGAAATAAGTTTCGTTGGTAAAAAGGTTTAATTAGTGACAAAATTTTCGTCGCTAAAGATAAAACTAAAAAATACAATTTGACTATTAGTGACGAACAATTTCGTCGCTAAAAGCATTTCTATTTTTTTAATATATATTTTATTCACACTATTTTTTTTGGGTCCACCTGCTAACGAGTAATCTAAAACATCCACAACATACATATTCACTAAAAAAAGTTTCATTCATTAATAAATTACCTACTCAATCCAACAAAACAAAGCAAAATAGTATCTCCAAACATCCAAAAGCCATATAGAAAACACAAATTCCAAAACAATATAGTATCTCCAAACATCAATGTAAATTGCTCCAGAAAATGAGATCAAAATCATGCACAGCTTTCATTCATGCACTCCAGATGCCCGTAAATCTGCAATACAAAAAATATACAAATCAATTTTAAATAAAGTATAAGTAAAAAAAAAAAAAAAAAAGAAGAAGTGTGCAACAATTCGTTAAAGAAAGGATTTAGATTTCAAAATGCATTTTTGTGTCACTCCTTAACCGGGATTCGGTTTTTAATTCCGTTTCTTCCTACAAGTTTTTTCAAGCACAAGTGAGTTTTTCGAAGTGCTCCCGGTCCATTCGAACCATTATTGGACAATTTTGACCCCCAAAACCCCCGTATGCCCTTTAATGAAATAGTTGAGGTTTCAAAATGCATTTTTGCGTCATTCTCCCTAACCAGGACTCGATTTTCAATTCCGTTTCTTTCTACAACTTTCTTTAGGCACAATTGAGGTGCTCGATGTGATCTTGGTCCATTTGAACCATTATTGAACAATTTTGAACTCCAACACCCCGTATGCCTTTTAATGAAATAGTTGAGGTTTCAAAATGCATTTCTACGTCATTCTCCCTAACTGAGACTCGGTTTTTAATTCTGTTTCTTCCTACAACTTTGTTTAGGCACAATTGAGGTGCTCGAAGTGTTCTTGGTCCATTCAGACCGTTATTGGACGCTTTTGACCCCCCAACACCTCGTATGCACTTTATTGAAAGAGTTAAGGTTCTAAAATGCTTCTTTGCGTCATTCTCCCTAACCGGGACTCGGTTTTCAATTCTGTTTCTTCCTACAACTTTTTTTAGGCACAATTGAGGTGCTCGAAGTGGTTCCGGTCCATTTGAACCACTATTGTACGATTTTGACCCCCAACACCCCATATGCCCTTCATTGAAAAAGTTAAGGTTTCAAAATATTTTTTGCATCACTCTCCCTAATCGGGACTCGGTTTTCAATTTTGTTTCTTCCTAAAAATTTTATAGACACAATTGAGGTGCTCAAAGTGGTCTTGGTCCATTCGGACCATTATTGGATGATTTTGACCCCCAACACCCCGTATGCCCTTTATTGAAAAAGTTAAGGTTTCAAAATGCTTCTTTGCGTCATTCTTCCTAACCGGGACTCAATTTCAATTCCATTTCTTCCTACAATTTTGTTTGGGCACAATTAAGGTGCTCGAAGTGGTCCCGGTCCATTCGGACCATTATTGGACGATTTTGATCCCCAACACCCCTTATGCCCTTTTTATTGAAAGAGTTAAGATTTCAAATTGCATTTTTGCGTCATTCTCTCAAGTATTAGACTAGTATTTGATGGTATTTGTTTCGATTTCTTCGTATAACTATCTTTAGTAAAATAATCAAAGATTACATTTTAAACTTAAATAAACTTACCATCAATTCTGCTTCGATGATGATAGTAGTTGTTGTATCATTTCCTTCATTTCCGCCTGTTCTGCTGCCATTCGTTTTATGGTGTCCTGCTGGCTCTCATGTTCTGTTGCCATCCGATTTATGGTATCTTGCTGGCTCTCAACAATGCCACGTAAGGAAGTCACCTCTGGATCAGGTCCGCTAGATACTGTTTGAGATGTGTGTGACGGCGTTGGCTTAGGCCCGTGACCAAGACCCTTAACATAACCTGGCTTCTTCCCCAACACACAATCAGCAACCTCGTCCTCTGTCAGGCGAGTCCCTCCCTCAGATACAGGCTGGTTCAACCTCACCTCCATTTCATCCTACATAGAATGTGGAAACTTATATAAGCATTCATTACCAAAACAAAACACAAGTTTGATAAGATATACCTAGAAACTTACATGTATCACCCTAGCCTGGTCACAACACCAACCATTCTCGTCTGTGTGGCGTGACCATTTAAACCATTCCGTTTCTTCCTGCAACTTTCTATGGACATATGGGAGATGCGAGTCAGGTTTCGTGGTTACTGGATTGACGGTTTGCATTTTGACCCCCCAAACCCCAAAAACTTAGTTTTTAAGAATTTACGAGGTAAAAAAGTTATTTTGTATTGTATCTTGATAACCGGGAGTCCGGTTCCTATTCTATTTCTTCCTGCAACTTTCTATGGATGTGTGGGAGGTGCAGGTTAAGTTTCGTGGTTACCGGATCGACGGTTTGTATTTTGACCCCCCAAATCCCAAAAACTTAGTTTTTAAGAATTTACGAGTTAAAAAAGTTGTTTTGTATTGTATCTTGATAACCGGTAGTTCGGTTCCTGTTCCGTTTCTTCCTGCAACTTTCTATGGACATGTGGGAGGTGCGAGTCAAGTTTCGTGGTTACCGGATCGACGGTTTGCATTTTGACCCCCCAAATCTCAAAAACTTAGTTTTTAAGAATTTACGAGGTAAAAAAATTGTTTTGTATTGTATCTTTATAACCGGGAGTCCGGTTCCTGTTCCGTTTCTTCCTGCAACTTTCAATCGATGTGTGAGAGGTGCAAGTTAAGTTTCGTGGTTACCGGATCGACGGTTTGCATTTTGACCCCCCAAACCCAAAAACTTAGTTTTTAAGAGTTTACGAGTTAAAAAAGTTATTTTGTAGTGTATCTTGATAACCGAGAGTCCGGTTCCTATTCTGTTTCTTTCTGCAACTTTCTATGGACATGTGGGAGGTGCTAGTCAAGTTTCGTGGTTACCGGATCGACGGTTTGCATTTTGACTCCCCAAACCCCCAAAAACTTAGTTTTTAAGAGTTTACGAGTTAAAAAAGTTGTTTTGTAGTGTATATTGATAACCGGGAGTCCGGTTCCTATTCCGTTTCTTCCTGCATCTTTCTATGGACATGTGGGAGGGCGAGTCAAGTTTCGTAGTTACCGGATCGACGGTTTGCATTTTGTCACAAATTGTAACAATTCCCGACGAAAGTTTTTCGTCACGAAACCTTAAATAATTCTCGATGAAATATTTTGTCACTAAAAGTAAAACAATCACTGACGAAACAATTTCGTCACAAATTGTAACAATTCCCGACGAAATATTTCGTCACTAAAAGATAAACATTTACCGACAAAATAATTTCGTCACCAATTGTAACAATTCCCAACGAAAGTTTTTTGTCACAAAAGGTTATATAATTCCCGACGAAATATTTTGTCACTAAAAGTAATACAATTACCGACGAAAGTATTTCGTCATTAATTGTTACAATTACCGACGAAAATATTTTGTCACGAAAGGGTAAACAATTCCCGACGAAATATGTCGTCACTAAAAGTAAAACAATTAACGACGAAAAAATTTCGTCACCAATTGATAACGTTTCGTCGCCTAAACTTTTCCCACCAAATTTTTGGCGGGGGAAATTTCCCGCCAACTATTAGCGACGAACTTTAGTGACGAAATGAATTGTCGTCGGTAATTGTTCGACTTTTACCCGCGAAAATTGGTTTCGTCGAGAAAGATAAAGACTTTTGCTGACGAACGTTGATTTCGTCACTAATAGTATACTATTAGTGACGAAAATAATTTTGCGGGTAAAAGTTTCGTCACTAAAGGTCAGATTTGTTGTAGTGAGAAAAGAAGGAATTTTAGGATATTAAGAAACATAAATCTGATAGGAACAATTCGTTGTAAATCATAGTGGGATCCACATAGTAGAGAGAGACATATTTGTGATTTTTGTATACTGTTTTGTGTAACTATTATATGCCCAAAAAATTACTCTTAATTATTAGGTCTATCTGAGATCATTAAGAATCCCAAATCAGCTGATTGGAATTCATGAAGAAAAAATTGTAGGATATTTAGAAACCTAAATCTGATTGGAATTGAAAAAGAACCAATTTCAGGACAACCACAAGACCCTCATTTAAAAAATTATTAAGTTTAAACCTTTACTTTTCAACTGTAGATTCGCCAGCAAAATCTACTGCATGTATCCGCGAACAGAAGATGAAGACAGCGATGGCCTCCACAGCAACTAACAGTCGAGAGAAGAAACAGAAGGAGAGAAGAGATGTGATCAGCCAACAAGTGTAACAGTAACAGTGAAGGCAAGCAATGCGTAGATCTAGAAAAAAAACATGAAATAAAAGAGTGCATTTTTTATTTTTTTCACCCATTTTTTGACCATTGGGTGAATATGTGGGACCTATCATTTTTTATTGACAAAATAAGAATAAACAAATGATGTAAAGTGGTGGGTCTCACATGCCCATCCAATGAGGTGTTTGTGTGAGCATAATTATCTATTTTTATAAAATTTTCAAATCCAATTTATACATCTCAAAGAACTATATGAAATATAAATAAATACATAAATAAAATCATCCAAAAAGTCCAAAAATTGAGGAAGTTATGGTTGCTTGATTCATTATATGTTCATCAACAGATTATATGATTTATTTAGACAGATAAAAATGCAAAACAAGGCTCCAGAAAAAATACCCCTCAAAACACTAAAAACCGATTAAATTTACGAATGTCTAAAGTTAACAGTTAATATTATGCTAGTTATTTTCTGTCAACTACAGGGGTAAAAAGAAAGTCTGAAAATTAAGAGTAATTTTAAATTTTAAATTTCAATTTTTAAATAGGTTAGTGTAATTTAAAAAAAAAAAAAAAAAAAGCACACACAAGGGAGGTCTGTGTTTTATTGAACTAATCTCCAAGGAGGTAAGAGTAAACTTTAGAGAAACTATAAAGGGTATTTTTTGAATAATACCACAATTATTTGATTATGTAAGCATTTTTCATTAGGAGTTTAACATTTTATATTTGTGAGGAGGTCAGTGTTACCTAAATATTAAACTCAAGAAAGGTTAGTGTAATTATGAAAATCACAGGGGATGTCCATGTAATTAGACCTAAACTCAGAGAAGGTTAGAGTAGTTATCCCTTAGATAAAATCAACGAGAGCATTTTGCTCACCCTAAATTTGCCCACCCAAGTACCTCATTGGATGAGCATATATGTGGACCACATCCCACATGCTCATTCAATGCTTGGATGAGTAAATTTTGGGTCTAAATTCAATATTTAGCTTCTATGGTATTATTATTATTATTATTATTTTTTTTTTCAGCATATCGAAGATGCCTCTGTAATAAACTGAAACATTGACCGTATTTTCAGTCCAAATTGTAACAAGTCATACCAGACAAGAGTCGGGGCGCCTTCAATTAAACTGAAATTAAGTTTTAAATTTTAAGTACTGAAAATTTTAAGTAATTAAATTTGTTGTACTTGAAGCAGTTTTTCATTTACTGAAATAGAATGCATTCAGTGATTATTTTCTGTAAAATTTTTTAGGGTAAATTGCATTTTGCACCCTCAAACTATACCATGTTTTGCACTTTGGTCCCTAAACTATCATTTTTCGCATTTTGGTCCCTCAACTATCATTTTGTGGCAGTTTGCCCCCTCCTTCACTTTCAGTGACGAAAAAAGTCACTTTTTAGTGACACCAAAAATGACGCTAAAAGTGAGGGAGGGGGCAAACTGCCACAAAATGATAGTTTAGGGACCAAAGTGCAATACATGGTATAGTTTGAGGGTGCAAAATGCAATTTACCCAATTTTTTACTTAATGTTTATAATAGTTTTTTGGCAGATTTTCAACAAAATGTTACGCTATCAAACTCACTGCAAAAAAAAAATTAGTACTAAAAGTCTTCATTTTCACTACTTAATTAAGTTATCAAACACACCATCAATCTTTTCGCGTTAGGTCAAAAGCTGGCGGGGGCTTTGGGCTAATCAGGATATTTGGTGTTCAAATTGTGTTCACGATGGCCCAACTTTTACCGCCAACAGGCTTATTTTGCGTTTCGGTCGCACAAGTTAAATAGCAACCCAAACGCCCAGCCAGACAGGTACTTCAAATTAATGCAACGATTTCATACTAGTACTAATGTTTTTTTTTTGGTTTACTTCTAGTAATACTGTTATTGTGTGTATAGTAATGTTATACTTTTCAAATTTTTTTTCTAAAAAGTATTTTCTAACACATGTGGCAGTGGGATTCTCTTCAATAATGCTGAGATAATTTCAATATCAACCAATCAAAATCAACTAGGCCTACTACCACATGTGTTGAGAAACACTTTTGAGAAAAAAATTTGGGAAGCATAGCATTACTCTATTATGTATATACGACCCATAATGCTAGGCACACTTTGAAACCCACACTGAATTTGACACCCAGCATTAAATGCATGTACCCTGTACTGTGTAAGTGGTGCACAGAAAAGTGTAAAAAATTCACACAGCACAGGGGATATGTATTTAAAGCATAAGATGTCAAATTCAGTATAGATTTCAAAGTGTACCTATCATTACTCATATACAAATGTCTTTTTTGTTTGTGTGAATGTGTGTGTTGATGGTGTAAATATTAGATATAATGGTTGTATTTAATGACATAGTATCACAAATCACAACTAAATGAAATTACTTAAATTATCTATTTCTTTTTACGAGAATTACCAATCTATATCAACATAATTTAAAAATATGTGAGAGGGAATAGATAGTGCAACGCGTGATATCTCTTTCCATTCATTATTTACTCCGTGTTGACTGTTGATGGGCTGTGGGGGTTCATTATTATACAGCCTGCAAGATGTGACCGAGCCATACATCTAGTCTACAACTATTGTGAACTTTCCATTTCTTTGATAGTTTTATCAGGTTTAATTTTGAGTGGTCTCTCTCTTGTGTTTCCAATTGAGTATTAATTATTGAATTTATTGTATCACAAATTTTTAAGCTAGTTGGGAGTTGGAACATGATAAAGGTTGGTGGATAGGTGTATGTATTAAGGGAGAGAATTAATGAGAGAGGGGTGGGGAAGATATGTAATGTAATCAATGGATGGGAATATATATAACCTACCACGTTTGCTATATATATATATATATACATCTCTTAAGGAGAATGAATTTGAGAGGAATGATCCGTACTCACATGTGATAGATTTATGTGAATTGTTGATCTTGTGTATGGGTGGGTAAATAGTTTGGTTAACTGAAAATCGAATCGAATTTTAAATTTCAATTCGGTTATTTTAATTAAATATTTCAAATTTTTTTTATACATTATTAATATACTTTATATATAACTATGTACAATAAAAACATAAGTATTTGATTCTTTGAACAATTGAAAATAAAGCAAAGTATGTTTTCTTTGCATTATGAAAGAAAAATTTTTAAAAAACATTTAAAAAAAAGTTGTGAAAATGAAAAAAAAAATTTGGATTTTTTACAATTAGGTTAATTGAGCCGAACTTAAATTTCGGTTAACCGAACTGAATTATATTTCAGTCAATTTTCATTTTGTTAGATCCCAAATTGAACTGAATTAGAAAAAATCGAACCGAACCGACCGAATGCCCACCCTTAATCTTGTGAGTCCTACGTGAGCCCCACAATGATTGACGGTTAACAATAGGCTGTCACATGTGTGACGGGCTCATGTAATAATTTATTAAAAAAAATGGGCAAAAAGAGTTATTATAAAATTGGGCGGAGAAATGATTCAGTGAGTCTGTCACACCATGTTATTTTGCTAGTATAGTCAGACGCCCTAATCATATGGGGTCATGTGTTCAGTAAAATTGAGAGGGCATGACAAGTGGGTAATGATGTGAACCCTAGAAATAGGAGGTCATGATTAGCTTAAAATCAACAACTAATTGTCGTGCATGCTACTTAACTCTAGAGGCCACATTGCCTCACGTAAGTGGTGTGACGAGCTCACTGAATAATTTTTCTTCCTAATTAGTATGTTGGGACATCTGTTTTCCCATTTTTTACGCCAATTTTCGTATATGTTTGTCCTTAATTCGGTGTTGTAAAACATGTTGAGTACAGATCATCCATCTCAAACTTAATCTCATATAGAGAATAAAAAGTAAAGGGATAATCGGTCAAAGCTAGGGGTGGGCAAACAGTTCAGTTAACTGAATTATTGAACCAAAATTTTCATTGCAGTTTAGTTAACTGAACCACATTATCTTATTTAGTTTGGGGTTCGGTACTCCTCTTCCAAACCGAACAGAACCAAAAAACCGAACGAAATATATGCTATATATGTAATGTCTGATATATATACCAAATGTTAGGGTTGTTTTCTCATTTGCCATTTACGCCACGTATATATACATATATATATAGCTAGAGAGAGAGAGAGAGAGAGAGAGAGACCATCAGATCCTTCAAGACCCCGTAAGTATTTCACTTTTCAACTTATACCCAAATATTTACACATGCATACACAAATATATAGTGAAGTTCAAGAATTGGTTTTGAAGCCCCGGCGACAGAAAGAAGCACGAGATCGTCATCATTATCCAACACCCATCGTCCAAGAAAGCCCTTGAACGACAAGTGGAGCTCTTCACTGTCATCTTGAAGATGAAGTCACTAGTTTTCCCAATCATCAAACTCGAAGAAGTTGCTATCATCACCAACGAGGAAGACGAAGACGCCATCGTTGATTTGTACTTTCTCTCTCTCTCTCTCTCTCTCTCTCTCTCTCTCTCTCTCTTTCTCTCTCTATATATATATGTATATATATATATCTTACTTCATTTCTATATATATATATATGTTAATTGATCTGCTTCTATGGCTTATTGTTTGATTTGTTTGTGTTTTCATTTATATGAAGCCTTCAAGAAGGTTAACAACTTAACCAAGTTTGCAATGGTTTCTGATTTAGTGTTTGTAGGATCTGAATATTCTATTGGAATGTGGGTTTCCCAATCCTCCATATCAATGAAATTAAACTACTGCGTTGTAGGATCTGATTGTTCTTTTGGTGTTCTTTACTATTTCGGTTAATCGAATTTCATAACCGAACTAAATATGCAATTCGGTTAACCAAACCGAATCACCCGAATTACATTTCGGTCAGTTAACAGTTGACAGTTCCAAAACCGGACCAAATTTTCCCAAACCGAACTGAACTGACCGAATGCCCATCCCTAGTCAAAGCACCCTCTATTATAGGTTATTTAGCAAAAAATCCACACAATTTTTCAATTTTTAAAAAAACACCCCTCGTTACTTTTCCTATTCGGTGAAAAAGCCCCTCGCTACTTTTGCAATTCAATGAAAAGTCCCTATGTTCTAAGCAAAAAATGGCTTGCACAATATTATCTGTCAACTTTAAACCACCATAACTTCCTTTTTTTTTTTTTTTTTTTTTTTTTTTGCATTTTTGGATGATTTATTGATAGCATATATTTGTTCGAGATCTACGTAATGGACTTGAAAATTGTACAATATATATATAATTGTTTTTTGGAACACCATTTTTTGTTTTTATCTGTCAAAATAGATGATATTATCTATTGACAGACATATTATTGACGAAAACGACCTTAATTTCCTCTTTTTTTGGATGATTTTTATTTGGCATATTAGGTCATAGGCCCCTTAAAATTAGGTATTTAGCCAAAAACCCACACAACTTGGTAGTTTTATGAAAAGCCCATCGCTACTTTTCAAATTTGGTGAAAAGCCCAGTTGACAGATTATAACTTACTCGTTTCTTTAGCCTTTTTGAGTGATTTCTTTTTTATATCAGTTTGGACACATGTATTTTAGGGTTTTAAAATTTGTGTGTGAGGGTCGGGTGAAAATTTGACTTTCTTTATACTTATGCCCTCTGTGGATATCGACATTTTGGGCCCACTTTTTAAAACATTTTCAAAAATACAAATACCAAGAGTCGCCACTTAATTTTTTTTAGGAAAATTAAGAAACCATTTTGAAAGCAAACTGATCTTTTGCGAAACCAAAGATAATCTGAGTCCGGGGATTATGGAATTAAAGGGGAAGGAGTTCAGCGGACTAAAACACTCCCTTTTCATCATATCTCGTGATAGGCTTCTACTCATCATTCTATTTAATTGAATTAATAATCTAAGCATGCCCTCAACTAATACATAGATATAAGTATACATATCACAAGCATGTCAAAAAGGTGCAAAATTGCTAACAATAAAATATCATTCATAAGCCACATAATTCAAGTAGCAACCAAAATGTTATGCAAGTAGGGAACTAGAGAGCTTACCTGGGATCCAGCCGCAAAATGGGAAACGTGCAATGCATACAAAGAATAGAAATCCTAAAAAAAATGTCTCTAATCACATATACATAAGGCAAGGCCTAAGCTAAGGTGTCGCTCATGGAGTCGAAAATCAATAAAATCAACAAATGAAATAAACTAGAGAAGAGATGAGAAGTCATACCTCTAAAGCGCTACAAAACAAGGGTTAGTCCACATGCTTCACACAATAATATGACATCAAATAATCGATCCTAAATCTCTAGCTTAGATCTATAAAGCATGGAAAGAATTGACAAAACTATGAATTCCTTTTGATTAGTTAGAGTCATAGCACCTTTATAGATATACAAGCCTCAACTAGGAGCCAATGCAATGTCCATACAAGGGTTCTATAATCCCAACACGATCATAAGGAATCCATGTTTATTATTCAATTAGGTTTAACTAAGCCTAATTTTATCCAAGAACTAGTTCTAATTAGAAGCATCAACATACATGAATGAATGAACGATTATGAACAAGAATGAGATATGAATTTATTCACTAATTTGGACCACTTAGCCTCTAGATTTAAGATAAATTATCATTATTCAAAACATGATTTGGGTCCCAAGACATTAGGAAACCATTTAACTTAAAATCAATGAGACTAGACAAAAACAGTGACTGTTTTTCCTAACTTACAGTGAGCAGACCATATTTTAAAAGGTAGAGAAACCATACTTCCAACGGTTGGATCTTAATGATTTTTGTATATGATATGACTCTGTGAGTCTAGTTTCTAACCCAAGATGAAAATTGAATATTGAACGGTTAGATCTCTGGGAATATGGAAAACACTAGACATCACTCAGTAATCTACAACTCTCTGTCTAGAGATCTTGTACGATTTTCTAAAAATAGCAAACAAATGAGAAACACTTAGATCTTTTTAAGGTATCTTCCTAACACATTTAAATAATAATTAGAAAACATTATTTTGGGTCAAGAAAGATCAATTAAGATTCTGATTTATTAATTTCAAAACAAACTTACTGTTCTGAAATTTTGGACAGAGAATTGCTTGTTTTGAGATCACAAGACCAAACCATCTTAAGCATGAAATTTCATCAAAACAAAAATTACAGAGATGCTTAAATGAGTTATGAACATCCTCCAATTGGTCTCATCCAATTTCCAATGAACCATGATTTTATAAAAATCTTTGATCACAGTTGGTTTATGGATTCACTGCACCTTTGTTAAATTGATGTTCATATTTCAAATCAAACTTGATCCATGATTCTAGAGAGAACTAGGATCAAGTATGATTATGATCATTTGAGTAAATAATGAAATATGAAGATGTTCATGGATTTAGCCTTAATGGATTTCCATCATAGATCTCAAAGTAAGAGAATTCTAAGGTCTTACTTAATCTCATGAATTTTGTGTATAAACTATGAAAATCTACACCTAATTTCTCTCTCAAACATATGATCCTTGAGGAATATAGAGTCATGACATCCTAATCCCCTCTCAAATTAATGGTCCTTGGAGACTAAATGAAATCAAAATTTTACATAAACCTCTATGGAATATAGAATGAATCCCATAAGATTCTTAGTAAGGGGATTCAAATCATGAGTCGAGATTTGAATCCCACTAACTATGTGTAGACATGACAATAGTTTTCCTTAATCTCCATATGAATCATGAGACCATAGGAAACTAAGGAATTGAATTCAAAAAGGACACAAAGGAATACAGAAAGTTTTATAAAGAGAAAATAGAAATGAGGAATCAAAGTTTACTTAGAGAAATTGGAACACAAGTTCTTTAAAATCAAACTTATCTTAAACCCAAGGCATCAATTGGATCCAAATTAATGAAATGTTATGAGATTCAATCACAAGCTCTAAGTGGTGTGTGATGAAATGAGGTAGGAAGAGAGGTTTTGAAAATGTGTAAAGATCCTAGGGCTATGAACTTGTGATTGGATTTGCCTAATTCTACCAAGGATTGAGAGGTTACCTCTATGACCTCAAGGATTTTTTCTATTTCTTGTGAAGCTCTTCCAAAAATCTTCAAATTCTTCGCCAATTCTTCAAATTCTTCAAGAAAACTCTCTTTTTCTTCTCAATTATCTCTTCTCTTCTATATATATCTCTTGCATATATCAATTTGATTCAAAGATTAAGTGAAAAGTTTCAATAATGGAGATGAAGGTCTGTTTATATAGACCCACATTACAAGGTTAAATGGGTAAATTCGGGTGAAAACCCATGTGCAAAGTTTTCTTCTAGAACATGTGAGAAAAGCAGTCTGTTATAGTGCGCGGCACTCGATGACTTGCCTACGGCACTCGTTGAGTGCCGGGCGGCATTCACTGACTGCCGGGCGGTGCCGCGTGCCGCGGCTAATAGAATCCTTGCCTTCTTTTTAATTTTCAAAATATATGTTAACAAAAACTTAATTATTTAGTGAAGTATATACTAATGTACTTATATTTGTAATGTACTTTATTAAAATATACCCATATGCATGGTATATATTATAATATATCATTTTATTTCCTTCTTTTTTTTTCTTTTCTTTTCTTTTATCCTTTTCTCTTTCTTTTCAAACTTCTTTTCATTTTCTCTCTCACTCTTTTTTTTACAATAAATCCCCAGACTGACTTTCTCATACATTTTTTTTTAACGTTCGGGGTTCTCCCGAATACCCAATTTCTCCTTGTTTTAATTTGAATTTCAAAATTTTATTTGAAGAATCTTTAAAGGAATTGAATTTTCTGGAAAATCTCCGAATTTCACCGGTTATCGTCATCATCGGTCTTAAGAGGTAACCAATCCCTGGATTTGACGTTTGGTTAAAATCGGGGTGTCTACAGTTTGCCCCTCTTTGGCAGAGCTTGTAAAGCAACGCGTATCACAAGTGAATGTCGAAGCCTGTGTGAAAGACAAGCCTTTGACCAAGTGCATTGCAAAAGTTGGGTGAGTAGAGAGCCAAAAGCTTGTCATGCTCAATGGTGAGCTGCCTACGTATCCCATCGGGAATCAGACCAGGACATAGTTCAGGCAAAGGACAACACATAAACACAAATAACCACACAGATGTACTCCTATCTTATCGTGATGCATATGCTCAAATTTCATGTCTCATGCTCCCGAATGTGATGATCCGGAGACATGTTGCTCTTCTTATTATCAGAAATGTGCTTTATGCTTCAAATTCTCCAGTTATGTTATAGTTTTTTTCTTGGGAATATGTGTTTCGAGGAATCATCTGATCGACTGAGCCGCTTCACGCCTTATACTTCGTAATCCTCCAAAAATCATCTGATCGACTGAGCCGCTTCACGCCTTATATTCCATAGTTGAATCAGGTAGCACGTTGAAAGATTGAGTCACTTCACGCCTTACACTCCATAATCCTCCAAGAAATCATCTGATTGACTGAGCCGCTTCACGCCTTACACTCCATAGTCAAATCAGGTAGCACGCTGAAAGATTAAGTCGCTTCATGCCTTACACTCCATAATCCTCCAAAAAATCATCTGATCGATTGAGCTGCTTCATGCCTTACACTCCACAGTCGAATCAGGTAGCACGCTGAAAGATTGAGCCGTTTCATGCCTTACACTCCATAATCCTCCAAAAATCATCCGATCGACTTAGCCGCTTCACGCCTTACACTCCATAGTCGAATCAGGTAGCACACTGAAAGATTGAGTCGCTTCATGCCTTACACTCCATAATCCTCCAAAAATCATCTAATCGACTGAGCCACTTCACGCCTTACACTCCATAGTCGAATCAGGTAGCACGCTGAAAGATTGAGTCGCTTCATGCCTTACACTCCATAATCCTCCAAAAATCATCTGATCGATTGAGCCGCTTCACGCCTTACACTCCATAGTCGAACTAGGTAGCACGCTGAAAGATTGAGTCGCTTCACCCTTATACTCCATAATACTCCAAGAAATCATCTGATTGACTGAGCCGCTTCACGCCTTACACTCCATAGTCAAATCAGGTAGCACGTTGAAAGATTGAGTTGCTTCTGCCTTACACTCCACAATCCTCCAAAAATCATCTGATCGACTGAGCCGCTTCACGCTTTACACTCCGTAGTCGAATCAGGTAGCACGCTGAAAGATTGAGTCGCTTAGACTTGAAAGAACTTTCTTATTTTCAAATCAACGAGTCGCTTAGACTCAAAAGAACTTTCTTATTTTCTAATCAACGAGTCGCTTAGACTCAACAGAATTTTTTTATTTTCAAATCAACGAGTCGCTTAGACTCGAAAGAATTTTTTTGATTTTTTCTTGAAAACAACGAGTCGCTCAAACTCGAAAGAACTTTTTCTTATTTTTCTTGAAAACAATGATTCGCTTAGACTCGAAAGAACTTTCTTATTTTTAAAACAACAAGTCGCTTAGACTCGAAAGAATTTTCTTATTTTCAAAACAACGAGTCGCTTAGACTCGAAAGAATTTTTTAAATTTTTTCTTGAAAACAACGAGTCACTCAAACTCGAAAGAACTTTTTCTTATTTTTCTTGAAAACAACGAGTCGCTTAGACTCGAAAGAACTTTCTTATTTTCAAAATAACAAGTCACTTAGACTCGAAAGAATTTTTTCATATTTTTCTTGAAAAACAACGAGTTGCTTAGACTTGAAAATCATCACTCACTTTTTCTCTTCTTTTTTTTTCTTCTAATAATCGAGTCGCTTAGACCCGAAATCAAAACTTTATTTGAGTCGCTTAGACTCGGAGATCACCACTTATTTTTCCTTTTACAACAAAAAAAATTTGAGTTGTTTAGATTTTAAAAATCATTTATTTTCTTTCTTCCTCTTATTTTGTTTTTTCTTCTGTCCTTTTCTTGCAGACTCCGGAATTTGTCCTCAAAGGCCATGGGAGCCTGGCTCACGGCCGGAGATGGTACAAGTAGCTTTCTAATGAGGTTAGAACCATGGTCAATAACACTGGATTTGGGCTTTTTGCGCTACTTTTATATATGACCCACATCCTGGCTCTGGCAGAACGATGGTGGGACACAACAAACACATTCCACATGCCTTTTGAGGAGATGACGATGACTCCTCTCAATTTCGCTATGATCACTGGCATCCCCTTTGGCGGCCTTCCGGTTGCTCGCTATGACAATCTCCAAACTCGCCATGAGGAGATTATTGACCTGCTCGGGGCTCACCCAGGAGAGTTCATAGTGCCCGGAAAATGGTTCCTGGATAACTTCAAGGGTCAGGTCTTTACCGATGACTAGATGGCTAGGGCCTTTATCATGTATGTGATGGGTTGCTCGTTGATGAGCACGAAGGGGGATAGGATCAACCTCGGGTACCTGGCCTCTCTTGCAAACATCGACCACATCTCTCAGTATAACTGGGGAGGGGCAGGGCTGGCTACTCTTTACAACCACATGAGTGAGGTCTCTAGGGGAAACTCACCTTCCACTGGCGGGTACTGGAGAGGTTGGGAGGTAAAAATTTATTATTATATTTCAATCACACTTTTATTTTATTCATCTCCTCCGATTTTCTTTTGAAAATCGAATTCACTATTTTTCTTTTTCTTTTTCTTTTGTAGATATGGTCTCATGAATACCTTCGCATGAGGGCTCCCAATACCCGGGAAGGCGAGGCTGCGATCATGCCTCGGGGTTTGAAATGGAGGAAAGGAGCGACATGCCGAAAAGTCAGGGCCCACGACTTTGTAGGCTACAGAAACCTCCTTATCAACTTCCGTGAGGTTCATGTGGTGTGGAATCCTTGGGAGGCGGCCCTTCCAGAGGCTAGCGAAGAAATCCAAGTTGCTGTGGGTTTTTCCAAGATGAGGATCCTGATGGTGGGGGAGGCGTGTCGGGAGTGGTACCTCGGCAAGAGGGTAACTAGGTAGTCACTTACTGCCCCAACCTTTTATGTGCCTAGGGCTCCTCTTGCTCTTATGAGGAGCACTTAGACCCTGGATCATGAGGACCTCATTGGTGCTCTAGGTGGGGAGAACATTGCAAATTATTTGGACGATCTAGACGGCTACCCAATTTTTAGATTGAATTCCTTCATCCACAACTTTCCTCTTATGGATGTTACCCGGGTAACAAATATTTCATTCTTTTTCATTTTCTTTTAAAATTTTCTTTTTATTTTTCAATAATACTCACATAGACTTGAATCCCCTTTCACAGCCTGTCCCTGGGGTTGCTGACCCTCCAGCTCTCCCATAGTAGAACTGGAACGTTCCCATGGTACATATGGGTCAGGAGACCATGTACCAGATGGCCCCTTATACCCAGAATGTTCCGTCCATCCCTCTGTAATATGATACAGTCCCCAGAGATTATGTAGAGGAGGGTCTATCATATGCACACACTGTCCAACATTGGGTTCATGGACACGAATGGAGGGTAAATCTCTTTCTGGAAACAACCTTCTTATTACTTTTTCACAATTCAAATTTTATCTTTATACTGACAACTGTATCCTAACATTTTTTTTCAGGCTGATGGAGCAAGGGCCACTACCGATCTTCAGGCCAGAGCTATGGTATCACCATTTTTATTCATTTTCTTCTTCTTCTTCTTCTCTCTTTTCTTCCCCTTTTTTTTCTTTCCTCTCTTTATTTCACTTATTCTTAATTTTATTTTGTCTTTTCAGGAGGCCGAGCTTGCTGCCTTGAGGAGGCAATTTCAAGAGTTTCAGCTGGGTCAAGGCGGCGGCTATCACTACAACAAAAAATGATTTTTGCAATGAAAATTTTCCTTGCTAAATGCCATATTTTTGTAGAAAAAGCCTTTAGCAAGGAATGTTTTTTGTTGCCAGATTCCTTGCTAAAGCTCTGTAGCTAAAGCCTACAGCAACGAAAAAAAATTTTCGTTGCCAATTCTTAGCTTTTTGCAAGGAAATTGTTTTCCTTGCCAATTCTTAGCTTTTTGCAAGGAAATTTTTCCTTGCTAATGCTCATATTTTTTGTTGCTAATGGCTTGATTTCCTTGTCAATACCCCTAATCTTGGGCTAAATATAGACAATTGGCAAGGAAATATTTTCCTTGCCAATTCTTAACTTTTTGCAAGGAAAGTTTTTCTTGCTAATACTCATGTTTTTTGTTGCATATAGGTTAATTTCCTTGCTAATACCCCTGCTCCAGTACTTAATATAGATAATTGTCAAGGAAACAATATTTCCTTGCCAATAGTATTCACCTATAGATAAAAAAACAAATTTCCTTGCTAAATGGGATTTTAACAACGAAATATAATTCATTGCCAACATAGTTCCTCTTAGATAAGGAAATATTTTCCTCACTAAAAGTAACCCCAACAATACCTCTACAATCCAATACTCATTGTTCAAAATATTTATAATATTAAATAACCATGTCAATCATTCTAAACCTTTCATACATCAAAATAGAAAAGAATATCTCATAACAACAATTCCAACAATCTTACTTTATATCCTACCATTCAACATACACACGATAATACAAAAAAAAAGTCCTAAAAGTCGTGAGCAAGCTAGCAATCTAGATCTGCATCAAAATTAAAAGAAAAGTGTTAGAATATTACAAATTTCAGAACTATAAAAAAAATTTAAAAATTAAAAGCAATTCCGAGTCAAAACCTCAAAACTGAGTTTTGAAAGGCCTAAGTCTAAGAATTTGAGTATTCGCGTGTTACTTGCAATCCGGGTGTCAGAATTTTGTCTCGTTTGTTCCTACACGTCTATTTAGTCGAGTGTGAGGTGTGAGTTCCGGTCTCGTGTCATTCCGAATCACGGAACTCATTTTGGGCTATCAAAACGTCAAAACTGAGTTTTGAAAGGCCTAAGTCTAAGAAATTGAGTATTCGCGTGTTACTTGCAATCCGGGTGTCAGAATGTTGTCTCGTTTGTTCCTACACATCTATTTAGTCGAGTGTGAGGTGTGAGTTCCGGTATCGTGTCATTCCGAGTCACGGAACTCATTTTGGGCTATCAAAACCTCAAAACTGAGTTTTGAAAGGCCTAAGTCTAAGAAATTGAGTATTCGTGTGTTATTTGCAATCCGGGTGTCAGAATTTTGTTCCGTTTGTTCCTACACGTCTATTTAGTCGATTGTGAGGTGTGGGTTCCGGTCTCGTGTCATTCCGAGTCACGGAACTCATTTTGGGGTATCAAAACCTCAAAACTGAGTTTTGAAAGGCCTAAGTCTAAGAAATTGAGTATTCGCGTGTTATTTGCAATCCGGGTGTCAGAATTTTGTTCCGTTTGTTCCTACACGTCTATTTAGTCGAGTGTGAGGTGTGGGTTCCGGTCTCGTGTCATTCCGAGTCACGGAACTCATTTTGGGGTATCAAAACCTCAAAACTGAGTTTTGAAAGGCCTAAGTCTAAGAAATTGAGTATTCGCGTGTTACTTGCAATCCGGGTGTCAGAATTTTGTCTCATTTGTTCCTACACATCTATTTAGTCGAGTGTGAGGTGTGAGTTCCGGTCCCGTGTCATTCCGAGTCACGAAACTCATTTTGGGCTATCAAAACCTCAAAACTGAGTTTTGAAAGGCCTAAGTCTAAGAAATTGAGTATTCGCGTGTTATTTGCAATCCGGGTGTCAGAATTTTGTTCCGTTTGTTCCTACACGTCTATTTAGTCGAGTGTGAGGTGTGGGTTCCGGTCTCGTGTCATTCCGAGTCACGGAACTCATTTTGGGGTATCAAAACCTCAAAACTGAGTTTTGAAAGGCCTAAGTCTAAGAAATTGAGTATTCGCGTGTTATTTGCAATCCGGGTGTCAGAATTTTGTTCCGTTTGTTCCTACACATCTATTTAGTCGAGTGTGAGGTGTGGGTTCCGGTCTCGTGTCATTCCGAGTCACGGAACTCATTTTGGGGTATCAAAACCTCAAAACTGAGTTTTGAAAGGCCTAAGTCTAAGAAATTGCGTATTCGCGTGTTATTTGCAATCCGGGTGTCAAAATTTTGTCTCGTTTGTTCCTACATGTCTATTTAGTCGAGTGTGAGGTGTGAGTTCCAGTCTCGTGTCATTCCGAGTCACGGAACTCATTTTGGGCTATCAAAACCTCAAAACTGAGTTTTGAGTATTCGCGTGTTATTTGCAATTAAATAGTCAATGAAGTGCTACTTACCAAGAAGTTCCATTGGCACCAGTTGAGTTCCCAGGCATGTCATAGCCAAGTCTTTGAGCCCATTGAAATATGCTTGCCATCCTATCAGCCATTTCCTGAATCTGACTAAGTGTCGTAGATTGTATTTCAGAAATCTTCTCTGCCATCTTTTTCTCCATCTTTTCTTCCATCTTTTGCTCAATAGTTTGAATAGACGTAACTAAGGAACGAGTGGAAGAAGAAGGTCTCATACCAAGTCCCTTTACTATAATGGATCTTGCTCCCAGACATTGAACAGACAACTCCTCAGCACTTAGAAGAGTTGCATTGGGCTGCAATTTATGGTTTTCCTGCAGCTTTATCATCTCGTCCTATCATTTTACAAAAAATTTACATTCAATCAACTTTAATAGATAACTTTAAAGATTTCAAATAATTGTAAATATGAGAGATTATATTTACATGGTAAGTCCTGCAGTCCGAAGAAACCCATTCGTTCTTTGATTTGCTGAAATGACAAGAGTGGTAGAAATCTGGAAAGTCGATATCTCCGTTTTTTTCCACCAACTATTTCATTAGGATTTCAAAATTATGAGTTAGTATTTAACAACATAAAACAGTAAACTAATGTTAAAAAAATAAAGAATACGCACGAGCTGATGAGCCTTCATTGCAAATGAGCTCGAGTCGCATACGTGATTAGTCCTTTTACGTGATCGATTGGCTGAATTTACGGCTGATTGGTGCTGCATTAAACAAATATAAACAAAAGAATAACATGGTTAATAATCTTCAAACGAATTTATGGATTATATAAGTAAATGCTTCTATTACCAAAAATTTCGGATCATTCCATTTATTGTCAATTAAATCAGTCCACTGATCCTGGGTGCATAATTTCTTCGGGTAGTTGTTTCTAGCATGTTCCTCATTGTTAGTGTCTCTGAGACGTTTGTAATGCTTGTACAATCTGTGGGTCCAACCACTTAGTAATGTACCGCATTTCGTTTTCCTTGCTTTTTGGATAGCAACTTCGTCCCCTTCCACATTGAACTTATCCTGAAAAGAACAACATTAGAGATTTTTTTTGCTCAGTTAAAAATGAAAACACATAGAGTTGTTTTAAGTACGTTTACGCGTTGAATTATCGGGACAACGGAGGTTTCTGGCACTTTAGACCACCTACGGATGCTCGGGCGCTGTAGATTTTGTCTAATTTGTAGACCTGTGGCAACAGCAAAACGAGTAGCATGTGGCCCCACCGGCTGCCTAAAATCTGTAGGAATGAGCACAGGAAGCTTGCCTTCTTTCTCAATCCGGACGTCTGTCCCAAGACATCGTGTAGGCCCCCGTCTATTAGTCGATGATCCTGTTTAAAACATTATAGATGATATCCATTTGGTTAGTTAATGAAGACATCAAGTTAATAATATTGAGAATTGACAAGTCTAAGTAATTTTGAAGAAGCACCAACGCTGCTAGCCCGTGGCTCACTAATCCCCCGTGGTTCACTACTAGCCCGTGGCTCACTACTACCCTCCCCAACAACATTGTGATCACTAATACCAGCAGACATGCTATTCCTCTCAAGAGAGCCAACAACATTGTGAAGGATAGCCTCATCAACAACATCGTTAACTGGTTGGGAGATCGAAGGCTCAGAAAATGTGAGGCGACGAGCTGGTGGCATCTCAGTTACCTGAAAAAGGAGACAATGGAAAGAAATACTTAGTGACTTTAATTTCATCAAATTGAGATAAATGACATGTTCTAAAATGTAATTTCTGCATATAAAATCAGTTATAACCACAAAGCAAACACGCGTATAATACCTCATGTTCTAAATCGTCAAATGAATCATCATCTCCACTATTTGACGGTATATAGTCATCATCAGAACACGTATCACCCACTATTGACTTCCCCTTCTTATTCGTGCATTTTGGATGATCTGGCCCATTAAAAGAAGCTGCCAAGTGTGTTAACCCTAAGGCTTCTACTCTTCTTTTGTTGTCATTGATAGTTTTTTCCCTTTGCTTCTCATATTCAAGGTTTGCGGCTAAATAACCTGGTTTGACCCAATTTCTCTTTGCTTTGGACATTTCGTGATACTATTAAATGGTAATTCACGCAAAAGTTAAATGAATTCAACTATCACAATCATTTATCACAGTAAAAGAGATAGGAATAACTAAACTAACAAAATAAAAGGTAAAATCATAATACCATTAACCAAATTCGATTATCAACGGATGGAAACAAATGTTACACATAAAAAAAATGATAAATATCATAAAGCAAATGTTACACATCTGAATTATAATCCCTATCATTACCATTGTTGTCTATATCATCATCCGTACTATAATCCATGTCAACATCTAAATCATTATCAGAATCATTACGCCAATTAGGTTCATCTTCAACTTCGACATCTTCGTTATCATCCATGTCTCTATATATGTCATTATCAACGTTAGGAATGACCTCCGGTTCAACATCATCCCTACAATATTGAGCAACATTATCATCAACAGCAATTGGGACAAACTCTGTAGTTTCATCTAATTGGAATGCACCGCTAGGCTCCGGTAAATCTCCATGTTCTTCTCCAACCACCGGTAGATCATACACTCCCCTATGCTCAACTCGTTGTACGACTTTCCATGGTTTGCCAAACTTGGTATCATCGAGGTAAAATACTTGTTTTGCTTGGCTGGGTAGGATAAATGGATCATTTTTATACCACCGAGTACTGACATCAATGCTTGTGCAATGTGAATCACTTCGAATTGTCCTCCTGCCAGTGCTACTAGTGTTATACCATTCACACTCAAACAAAACAACATTATTGCCACACATGTACTCGAATTCCCAAATGTTACATAGACGACCAAAATAATCATGTTTCTGATTATCGTGCTCCCCTTCTACATGCACACCACTGTTTTGGCTCTTACGACGGTTGTCAACGTCTCTGGTACGAAATCTTACGCCATTGATTATGCATCCTGAATATTGTTTCACTATCACATTTGGACCATTTGCCAAGGCCCACAGTTGGTCATTTTGTTCTATAGACATGTTAACTTTCAAGGTATTGACCTACATAACATGCATTATTATAGAGTTAGCTATACTTGTAACATCAAGTCTTGTGCAAGTGATATAGCATTGTGTGTGTCACAAACTTGTTAATGTCTTACACGATCACGAAACCAGCTGGGGAATTCTCGTCGCTGACTCTGTGTGATATCATCACCAATTGGGATTTGTATCAAATTAATGTGTTCCCTACTTAAGACAACATGTGGAATATATTAAGAATAGTTTACTTATGCAAAGCTAACAATAATTACAGATATACAACCACTTACTCAAAATATGGCTCCACCTCGGGGCTATTAAAGAGCAAGAACCAATGAACATTGTCTCGAAATTCTTGTGAAATATTGCCAGACCTTGATACCAAGCTAAAAGGACGGCCTGGGTCTTTAAATACTGTCATGCCTGTGCGTTCACCGCGATCTATGTTTCTTTCTGGTCTATCAAACACTGTTTTGATATCATCTAAATACATTGAACAAAAAGTAAGACACTCTTTGACAATATAAGCCTCTGCAATCGAACCTTCTGGTCGAGCTCGGTTGGTTACGTATCCTTTCAAAGTTCCGAGATACCTTTAAAAAAGAGTGTTAATTAAGGCCATTATCAAAACTACATGCAAATCGAATTGAAACTACACATAAACACAATAACATATACCTTTCGATTGCATACATCCACCGATAATGCACAGGTCCTGCAAGCTTGGCCTCTCGAGGTAGGTGAATCGCTAAATGGACCATCACATCAAAGAAAGCTGGGGGAAAATATTTCTCAAGCTTGCATAGAATAAGAACTATCCTTTCCTCAAGTTTCTCCAAATCTCCCATTCTCAATGTTTTAGCGCAAATATCTTGGAAGAAGTTGCCCAACTCAAATAGGGTTGTACCAATATTATTATCGATATGACCGCGCATCCCGATTGGTAGAATTCGTTGTAGGAGTACATGGTAGTCATGACTTTTAAGGCCCGACAATCTACCCTTTTTTGTGCTCACCGACCTCGATATGTTTGCTGCATAACCATCTGGATACTTAACAGACTTCAAAAACTCACAAAAACCTTCTTTGTCCTTTGGGGTCAGTGAAAATATTGCAGGAGGCTTAATATAAGATCCATTAGGACGTTGTTCTAAGTGCAACTCCTTCCTAATGCCCCAATCCTGCAAGTCCAACCGTGCCTTGTCTGTGTCCTTGTTCTTCCCATCGATGGCTAACAAAGTTCCAAAGATACTTTCACTAATATTCTTTTCCACATGCATCACATCAATGTTATGTCAGAGTTTTCGCTCCTTCCAGTATGGAAGCTCAAATAAGATGCTCACTTTGGTCCAGTTTGCTTCTTTATGATTGCTTGAAAGCTTTCCCAAGTTGGCAACCGGCATATTGTCCAACTGATTGTGTATCTTTTCAATCGGTAACTCAAGGGATCTAGTCCTTGTCTCACGCTTGCCATTATATGCCCTACTTCTTCGCCAAGGGTGATTCTCAGGCAAGTAGCAACGATGGTTAGTGTACCCAATCTTATTCCTCAAGCGTTCTGAAAATGGTTCATCATTACAAATAGGACAAGCCATATAACCCTTCGTACTCCAGCCCGATATGTTACCATATGCAGGAAAGTCGTGTATTGTCCATAACAAAGATGCACGCATCTGAAATATATAACCAGTCGAGGCATCGTAAGTCAATACAAAATTTTCCCATAATTCTTTCAATTCATCTACCAACGGTCTCATGTAAACATCAATCGTTTTCCCTGGTTGTGAGGGCCCAGGAATAAGTAACGACAATAAAAAAAAAAAGGCTCTTTCATACACATCCAGGGTGGCAGATTATAGGGTGTGAGTATCACGGGCCACATACTGTAAGAGGTACTCATGTTCCCAAAAGGATTGAACCCATCAGTGGCTAGCCCTAGCCTCACATTCCTCGGTTCTCTCGCAAACTCTGGATACTGCCGATCTAGCTCCTTCCACTCAGCACTATCGGCCGGATGTCTTAATACCCCGTCATCCACGCGTTCATCTTTGTGCCATTTCATATCTGATGCTCTCTTCCTAGACATATACAATCTTTGCAACCTCTCTGTTAGAGGGAAGTAATGCAAAACCTTATGGGGAATCTTCTTACCCGTACCATGATTGATCTTGTATCTAGACTCTTCACATACTGGACACTTATCGAGGCCTTCATTCTCCTTTCGAAAGAGAGCACAATCATTTTTACATGCATCTATGTGCTCGTATGACATGCCCAGGTCACGTAGTATCTTCTTTAATTCATACGTCGATTTTGGAACCAAATTACCCCCGGGTAAAAGTTTCATGAGTAACCCAAGAAGCATGTCAAGTGACTTATTACTCCAATTGTTTAGTACCTTCACGTCAAGTATACTAACGACGAACTTCAATAGAGTAAAGTCCTTACAACCCGGGTAAATCTCACGTTTGGCATCATCAATTAGTCTATCAAAATTTCGCACTTCCTCCCTTTGGGTCATATTGGTCGGCTCACCCCTTACTCGATCCTCTACCATTTCATCCATTCCATCTTGTCCCCCACTATCAATATCTTCCATTTCATAATCGTAACCCTGATTGTCAACACTACTAGGCGAGACTTGAGGTTCCCCATGTTCTACCCAGTGAACATATGATTTCATAATCCCATTCGTGATCAAGTGAACGTGAACAGTTGGTAATAGATGTCGTAGAACGTTCACACAGCTTGTACAAGGACACCGAATAGTACCTTCATGGTCCTTAACTGCAACTGAAAACTTAAGGAATGATTTTACCCCATTTGCATATTGCTCACTCAATCTACCCGGTCTTGTGCAAGTTAATGGTATCCAACTCTTGTCCATATCTAATGACATATACAAGTTAAGTGACTAGGAATTTTTTTTTGAAATAAAAAAGATAGAAAGATGAAATATAAAAAAGGCTAAGACTTTGTTGGATAAGGAGTGATGTTTCAATAATATGTTATGATTGTGTGACATAAAAGATTGAAATTTTATAAAAAAATGTAGTACTTAATTTCCAGTTTTATCAAACGGTGCCCTCCCCCCTGCCCAACTCTTATCCATTTCGATCCCCTTTTTTATTGTAAATAAAAGCCAAAAGAAACTATATTCGTTGCTAAAATTTATTTTTGGCAAGGAAATTGTAACGCCCCGAAAACCGAAGCGCAAGGAAAGAAAGAAAGATACAAAAGAAAAGAATGATAAAAGACCATTTTAGTGAATGCTGAACTTTTAACAGTTTGTAAATAATTATGCCTTTAGAAATTTCATATTCCGTCCGCGCTGTCCCATGTAAAACGTAATTCCGGACAACTTTTCCCGACTGATATTTTCTCAGTTCCGCACCATTTGGGCAGAAAAAGCTCACTGCTACAATCAGTCCCAGGATTAATTTTCTATGTTGCTGAAACTTTAAAAAGATTTTCGACACTCATATATTTTGAAATCTGATATTCCGTCCGCATAGTCACATGTAAAACGTAATTCCGATCCGGAAAACTTTTTCCGACTGATATTTTCTCGGTTCCGTACCGTTTGGGCAGAAAAAAGGTCACTGCTATAGCAGTTCCTATTTTTGACAGCAGGAGATTTGACAGCAGGGTATTTTTTGACAGCAAATCCGTATCGACACTAATTTTGATAAATTCTCGAATTTGAATTTCAAAACATACTTAAACAAGTCCGAATAGATGTATAACATGTATGTCATCTAACCAGAACTAAATCCGAGCACAATTTAGTAAAACGAGAGGTCGGTAGAGATTTTTAAAGGAAAAAGAGATAAGAGGAGAGAGATGGGGAGAGAGTGTTCTAAAAGCTTTTAAAACTTCCAAATAGGTATTGGCAAGTCTAAAATAGTATAATGCACGTGTACAAGCTATCCGGAACATCCAACGATTACAATTTACAAACACGAGGTAGCGAAAGAGATTTTCACAAGAGGGAGGGAGAGAGATTTGAAATCATTTGAGGTATTTGAAGACTTTAACTCTTTAAAACAATTGAAGCTTCATCCGGTAAGGATCGAAACACAAAATGAATTAAGTTAAAACAAACTCAACAAAAGTTCACAACATCATCAAACATACTACATATTTAACTAAAGTGAACCCGGTAAGGGTTCAAACAAAAGAGATCCAATGACCTTGAGACTTAATTACACGATTCAAAAATTCTTCAACAAGTTTAACAATAATGATAGTAAAACAAGGACTAACATGTGTCCAACAATTCTCAAAGAAGCTAACTCATTGAAACTTAACAAAGTAAGCTCTTAAACTCAAGACGGCCGGGGTCACACATGCCCTTATCGACATCACCTGCAAAATGGTGGGTAGCGTAGTACCTTAGCACGACGGCTAAGTAGACAGTGTTGTAACAAATCTTTATGTCATACATAATCACATACAACACTTAGCACATATCAATCCACATTTAGGCTTCAAGCCCTAGTTTATCAAAGTGGGGGAAACCTAAGCATATGTCTATGTTCTCACATAAATGTTTCTCATCACATTTCAACTATGGATAACACATAGAAAAGAGACAACAAAGAATCTACCTCAATGCTTAGCTTCCAAAATTCAAAGAAAACTCAAGAGAGCTAAGCAACTCCAAAATAACTTCAATGAGGTTGCTAGGATTTGAAGGAAGCTCCAAGAATACCACTCTAAGCAAGAATAACCCAAGGTTAGGATAGATATCACAAAACTAGCAAAACCTTAGGTGTTAGAGATTGAAAAACTTACCCACACTAAGAATCCTTCAATGAATATGGTTAGGATTGTTAGGATATCTTCTAAATACTCCCAAGAGGCTATACAAAGAAGGAGATGATCACTACTAACCAAAATTTCGAAATCTACATAAACCCTAGAATTTGGGGGTTTTTGAAATACTTACCAAAGAGATGAACTCAAGCTCTACAATGGTTAGAGATGATTGATAATGTTGTTCTTGATCTTCCCTTCAAGTCTTGGAGAAGGAAAATCAAAGAGGAGGAAGAACTTTGGATTTGAAGCTTGTACTTCTTTGGGTCTTTGGAGAAGAAGGAGATGAAGAGAATGAATGCTCCCAAAATAACGTGAGAATGGGAGGGGAGAGAAAAATGGCTGCTATAGTGGTGTGGGGTGGGACCCACATCACTTGTTAAATAATACTGAATATACAACTCACTTTAGGCAAGGAAAATAAATTTTCGTTGCCAAAACCAATACTTTCGGCAAGGAAAAAAAATTTCGTTGCCAAATTCAATACTTTCGGCAAGGAAAATAAATTTTCGTTGGCAAAACCAATACTTTCGGCAAGGAAAAAACATTTCGTTGCCAAATTCAATACTTTCGGCAAGGAAAAAACATTTCGTTGCCAAATTCAATACTTTCGGCAAGGAAAATACATTTTCGTTGCCAAATCGAATACTTTCAGCAAGGAAAATAAATTTTCGTGGCCAAAACCAATACTTTCGGCAAGGAAAAAAAATTTCGTTGCCAAATTCAATACTTTCGGCAAGGAAAATACATTTTCGTTGCCAAATCGAATACTTTCGGCAAGGAAAATACATTTTCGTTGCCAAATCTAATACTTTCGGCAAGAAAAATATATTTTCGTTGCTAAACATGTATTTTTCAGCCTTTTTCGCTACGAAAATTAATTTCCTTGCCAAAACTATACTTTTGGCAATGATATTTTATTTTCCTTGCCATGTTTTGTTGCTAAAGCACAATATTGTTGTAGTGTATCAAGGAGGTGCTGGCGGCAGTGTCCAAGGCAGTGACGGTGGGGATGGTGGTGACTGTGGAGATGGCAGAGATGGCGGAGCTGGGGGAAGTCAGACAGCTCTGCAGGCACCTAGAAGAAATCCTCGTCGCCGACGAGGATAGCCGATCTCTCTTTCTTTTATATTATGTCCCTGTGAAGACGAGAACTCCAAACTTTTCTCTCTTTAGCGGATTTACTTAGGCGGCTTGATAGTATTCATGCATGGTGGCCTGTGTGCCAATTTTGAATTCTGTTTATATTCATGCTTGATTATTCTTTTAGCTTTAGACTTTATTCCCTTTGTTTACTCAAAATATGAATAACTTTATTTACTTATTGATGAATGGTGCTTGAATGATGCAATGTTGATACTCTTGTTTAAATTTCTATGCAGGTTTGGGCTAATTCCAATTACAAATTAATCCATGAACACTTTAAAACCTGGCTGGCACTCAGGGAGGCTGACCGGCACTCATTAACTGCCACGTGGCACTTAGTGTCTGCCATCCGGCACTCAATGAGTGCCGCCATTTTTCATCGAGTGCCAGTTTGTGCCATTTTCTTTATATAAAGTGCCATTTGCCCATTTCAATTCCCATTTGAAACTCCTATGGCCCTTTGTCTCTTCCTCATTCACACTCTTCTTCTATACTCACTCTCCTTCTTCTATATTCACTCTCCTTCTTCATGGCTCCCATAAGTTCTGACATTGTATACTCGTGGATGGATTCTCTTTCCAACATTGACCGACTCAACTTCGAGTGTCACAGATTGACAGACCTCTTTGCATTCTGCCGTATAGCTCTAGATGAGAGTAGGGGTGGCAATCGTGTCGTGTTGGGTCATAATCGTGTCGTGTCATAATCATGTCGTGTCATAATCGTGCCGTGTCAATAATCGTGTCATTTCTAAACGTGTCAAAAACCTAAACCCATACCCGTTTAATGCAATTCATGTGTCACCCATTTAACCCACCAACCCGCGTACTGAACAAGCCGTTTTCTCGTAACCTTTTTTTTTTCTTGTATAACATGACATATTTAATAGATTGACTTCATGTAATAAAAAACCAAACATAGAGGGAAAAAAATGAAGAGGCACGATTCCAAGAACACAAGTCTTCCCACCTAATGTACCAACTACCAACAAGTCAACGACAGTAAATAATCAATTGTTCCAAATTTAAACTAATTCAGTACAATATAACAATATCTAACTATTATAAAGGTAGGACTGTAATACTCTTAACTCCACTTTTCCCTCCAAAAAAAATAAAATAATAAAATAAATAAATATTACTTGCTTTTAAAAAAAATGTATTTAAAAAAAAAGTATATTTCTAAAAATACCCTCCATAATCGTGTTAAACGGGTTGACCCAATTAAAACATGACCCAACCCGTTTATTAATCGTGTTAAACGGGTCGACCCGTTTATGACCCATACCCGTATAAGCTAACCCAAACCCGTTTAATTCGTGTCAGATTCGTGTCGTGTTTCCGTGTCGTGTCGAAAATTGCCACCCCTAGATGAGAGCTTACTCCGAGCTACTATCATATGTTGGGACCCCTCTTTGCATGTCTTCCAGTTCGGTCATGAGGAGGTTTGCCCGCTCTTCGAGGAATTTTGCGCCATTCTCCATACCGACCCTTATGCTGATTTGATCATCCCCCAGATACAGGTAGGGTACATCCAAGATTTAGCAGCTCTTCTTTGTATTCGCCGAGGTGCCACCAGCTCTTTTGTTTGCGACTGACATATTGACATCGACCGCCTTTCTTCTATTTATGCTCCCATTGGTGATCCGGATGACGGAGGGCATCAGATCATTAGACGCAATGCCCTTTCTTTGGCTATACTCTCCTATTTCCTATTCCAGTCTACCTCTGGCATCCTTATCCCTATTGTTTGTGGTCTTTGAGAGATGCGGAGTGCTATCATGCTTGTTCTAGGAGAAACCCTACTGGATTTGGATCATGCACAGAGCACCAGATCGATGTTGCTTTCAGGGTCGCCTCATGTTTTGCAGATCTGGCTTCTCGAGCGTTTAGGCCTCTTCGCTCACCCTCCTACTAGAAAACTGCTTCCCTATGATCGCCTGGATGTTCATTTCTGCTATTGCATAGTTGACGGCTGGCTTCCTTGGCTTCGGAACCTATATTGTGGGGACATTTGCTAGGTGTCCCCTTGATAGACTTACTGCTCTGTCACTGTGCGGCTTCCCGGACGCCCGGGGGTTTGGTTACCTAGTCTGCATGCTACCACTTTTTACATCCCCAGATGGGTGGTTTGCCAGTTTGGTTTGCTTCAGGATGTTTCGGACATTATTACTGCAGATTTTTCGAGGAGCTCCGCTCTACGCCCTTCTACTATGAGATTATTTGCCGAGGCTTGGCATGACAGAGTGTCGGCTCCTTTCCGGAGGGTCCCTTCTACATTTGTTCCCACTACCGAGTACCTTCTTGAGATTCAGACTTTAGTCAGAAAATAGCCTCTAGACAAACAAAAATGAAAAAACAAGATTCTAAAACTTTCGACAAATCCTGCTTGACTCTTACTGCGCTTTTATTTTGTGGTTTATTATTTTTTTTAATTTTCAAAAAGATTTTTCTTTGTATCAGGAAAATGTTCTAATCATGTCAAATCATAGTTTGCACTTCTCCCATCGCTTCAGATTATGAAAATTTTCCTTTTAATGTCTCTCTTAGCTTTTATTACGTTGCTTTGAGTTTTGCTTTAGAGTTTTAATCATTCTATACTATGAATCCTCATTTACTTCCACACAGTACCTATTTTGATAGCTAGTAGATCCAGAAACGGGTTTAGGTATTTTTTGGGTTCTTTGGTTTAGCAAACGAAGTCTACCCCTAGTATAGGGGCTTTGGTTCTAGTTCTGGGCAAACGCAAGTTTGCCCCTAGTTTGGCATAGGGAAACTCAGGATATTGGGTTACATCGGGAGTTGGGTTTTATTTGGACCGAGGGGCCTTGTGGGCCCACCTACTTATCCCTGAGCGGGTATCAGGTCCGTAGTAGTTCAGCTAAAGCCAGAAGAGAAGTGCCTTTTAGGCAAGTTTATTTATGTGACCAAACCGAGCAGGTTGCCTACGTATCCCCTAGCAGGAATCAGGTCAAGCGTAGTTCATCAACTCTGGAGGTTTTGAAAGGACAAGGTCTTAAGCAAAATATTTCTTGAGGTGATCGAGGTTGACTGGTTGTTTAAATTCAACTCTGTCTAGGTCCATGAGATAGGCAGACCAGTTTTCAATTCGCTTCTCTCTCTCCGGCGAGCTCCTCTGGAGAGGAGTGTCTTAATGATATATGGTCTGACCCAATTAGGTTTGAATTGTCCTCTAGGGTCATAAACGGGCGCTTTAAGTTCATTGAGGACTAGGTTACCCTCAGCAAGCTTCCGTGGGCAAACTTTTTTGTTGAAAGCATGAGCTATCCTTTCTAATATCCCCAAGTGTGATTTACAGTAGCCAATCTCTTTTCATCTAGTAGCATCAATTCCTCATATCTCCCCCGCAGCCACTCAAGTTCGGTTACCTCGCACTATGCCAAAACTCTTAAAGATGGTATTTCGACCTCAACTGGCAGAACATCTTCCATCCTATAGACTAATGAATACGGCGTAGCCCCTGTTGAAGTTCTTACGGAAGTTCGGTATCCCCATAAAGCAAACGGTAATTTCTCATGCCAATTCCTGTATGTATCTATCATCTTCCCCAGGATCGCCTTTACATTCTTGTTTGCGGCTTATACCGCTCCATTCGTCTGGGGTCTGTATGGTGAGGATTGGTGGTGGATAATCCTATACTTCTCTAAGAGTGGGATAACTTCTCCCTGAAAGTGGTTCCCATGGTCAGAAATAAGCTCATTTGGCACCCCGTATCTACAGACTATGTTCTTCTCGATAAAATTTGCCTCATCCTTGGCTTTCAGAGTTGCATATGATGCCGCCTCTACCCATTTGGTAAAATAATCTATTGCCACAATTATGTACCGGTATCCATTTGAAGCTTTCGGGACTACTTCCTCGATGATGTCAATACCCCACATAGAGAACGACCAGGGGGTAGTGATGTTGTAAAGTTGGGAAGGTGGGGTATGCATAAGATTTGCATGGATCTGACATTTATGGCATTTCTTAACATACTCACAACAATCCTTATCTAGAGTTGTCCAATAGTATCCCTGTCGAATTATCTTTTTGGCCAACATGTGTCCATTTATGTGGGGGCCCGCAGACTCCTTCATGTATTTCTTCCATCATTTCTCTTGCTTCCCTTCCATATAGACATTTTAGGTTATAACCAGTATAGGACTTTTTCCATAACTTTCCCGCATAAATCACAAACTGAGCTGAAAACCTCCGGATCGCCTTCTTATCTTTTTCTGACGCCCCTTCAGGGTACTTTTCTTTCTCAATGAAACTCCAAACATCTGTATACCATGGTACTTCTGTCTCTTCTCCTCCTTCAATGGCTTGGATTGTCTCGAATAAGGGCCAGGTTCTCTCTTCTATGGACAGGGGAATCATGGTAACTCCTATAGGGATTTGGATCATTGAGGCCAAGGTTGCTAAAGAATCAACTAGTTGGTTTTCCTCACGAGGAAGGTAATAAAATGAGATTTTTCTAAAATGCACTCTTAGGTTCTCCAGGTATTCATGGTAAGGTCTCAATTTCTCATGCTTTATTCTCCAATTACCCCTCACTTGCGATATTATCAGATTCGAGTCCCCAAAAACATCAATCTTATCAATTTTTAAGGCCAAGGCTGCTTCCATCCTAATTATGCATGTTTCGTATTCTGCCGTGTTGTTGGTTGAGTTATACTTAAGTTTAACGGCCAACGGGGTTGGGGGCCCCATTAGGTGATATGAGGATGATTCCAACTCCGTATCCTACTTGATTGGCTACTCCATCAAAATACATTCTCCACAGGTCTCCTTTTACTTCCATTATACCCTCATCAGGAAACATAAATTCTTCTATTTCTTCAGATTCTACGGCAAGATCAGCTAAGTATTCGGTGACGGTTCTACCTTTGACAGATTTGGAGGTGGCATATCTATTATCAAATTCGGCCAGCATCATGGTCCAGCATGAGATCCTACTGGTTAAGGTAGGTTTTTCAAAGAGGTATTTGAGTGGGTCCATTTGGGATATTAGGGTGACATAGAAGGCTAACATGTAATGCCTAAGGCGACGTGTACACCATACCAAAGCCCAACATGCTTTCTTAAAATCAATGAGACTAGACAAAAACAGTGACTGTTTTTCCTAACTTACAGAGAGCAGACAAGATTTTAAAAGGTAGAGACACCATACTTCCAATGGTTGGATCTTAATGATTTTTGGATATGATACGCCTCTATGAGTCTAGTTTCTAACCTAAGAAGAAAGGTGAAGATTGAACGGTCAGATCTCTAAGAATATGGAAAACACTAGATATCACTCAGTAATCTACAACTCTCTGTCCAGAGATCTTGTACGATTTTCTAAAAATAGCAAAAAAATGAGAAACATTTAGATCTTTTTAGGGTATATTCCTAACCCATTGAAATACTTAGAAAAAATTATTTTGTGTCAAGAAAGATCAATTAATATTCTGATTTATTAATTTTAAAACGAACTTACTGTTCTGAAATTTTGGATAGAGAATTGCTTGTTTTGAAATCACAAGACCAAACCATCTTAAGCATGGAATTTTATCAAAACAAAAATTACAGAGGTGCTTAAATGAGTTATGAACATCCTCCAATTGGTCTCATCCAATTTCCAATGAACCATGATTTTATAAAAATCTTTGATCATAGTTGGTTTATAGATTCACTGCACCTTTGTTAAATTGATGTTCATATTTCGAATCAAACTTGATCCATGATTCTAGAGAGAACTAGGATCAAGTATGATTATGATCATTTGAGTAAATAATGAAATATGAAGATGTTCATGGATTTAGCCTTAATGGATTTCCATCATAGATCCCATAGCAAGAGAATCCTAAGGTCTTACTTACTCTCATGAATTTTGAATATAAACTATGAAAATCTACACCTAATTCCTCTCTCAAACATATGATCCTTGAGGAATATAGAGTCATGAAATCCTAATCCCCTCTCAAATTAATGGTCTTGGAGACTAAATGAAATCAAAATTTTACATAAACCTCTATGGAATATAGAATGAATCCCATAAGATTCTTAGTAAGGGGATTCAAATCATGAGTCGAGATTTGAATCCCACTAACTATGTGTAAACATGACCATAGTTTTCCTTAATCTCCATATGAATCATGAAACCATAGGAAACTAAGGAATTGAATTCAAAAAGGACTCGAAGGAATACATAAAGTTTTATAAAGAGAAAATAGAAATGAGGAATCAAAGTTTACTTAGAGAAATCGGAACACAAGTTCTTCAAAATCAAACTTATCTTAAACACAAGGCATCAATTGGATCCAAATTAATGAAATGTTATGAGATTCAATCACAAGCTCTAAGTGGTGTGTGATGAAATGAGGTAGGAAGAGAGGTTTTGAAAATGTGTAAAGATCCTAGGGCTATGAACTTGTGATTGAATTTGCCTAATTCTACCAAGGATTGAGAGGTTACCTCTATGACCTCAAGGATTTCTTCTATTTCTTGTGAAGCTCTTCCAAAAATCTTCAAATTCTTCGCCAATTCTTCAAATTCTTCAAGAAAACTCTCTTTTTCTCCTCAATTATCTCTTCTCTTCTATATATATCTCTTGTATATATCAATTTGATTCAAAGATTAAGTGAAAGTCCCAATAATGGAGATGAAGGTCTGTTTATATAGACCCACATTACAAGGTCAAATGGGTAAATTCGGGTGAAAACCCATGTGCAAAGTTTTCTTCTAGAACATGTGAGAAAAGTAGTCTGTTACAGTGAGCGACACTCGATGACTTGCCTGTGGCACTCGCTGAGTGCCGGGCGACACTCATTGATTGCCGTCGGCTTCGCCGTGTGCCGCGGCTAACAGAATCCTTGCCTTCTTTTTAATTTTCAAAATATATGTTAACAAAAACTTAATTATTTAGTGAAGTATATACTAAAGTACTTATATTTGTAATGTACTTTATTAGAATATACCCATATGCATGGTATATATTCTAATATATCATTTTATTTCCTTCAATTTTTTTTCTTTTCTTTTCTTTTATCTTTTTCACTTTTCTTTTCAAACTTCTTTTCATTTTCTCTCTCTCTCTCTCTCTCTCTCTTTTTTTTTAGGATAAATCCCCAGACTGACTTTCTCATACGTTTTTTTTAACGTTCGGGTTTCTCCCGAATACTCAATTTCTCCTTGTTTTATTTTGAATTTCAAAATTTTATTTGAAGAATCTTTGAAGGATTTGAATTTTTTGGAAAATCTCCGAATTTCACCAGTCATCGTCGTCATCGGTCTTAAGAGGTAACCAATCCTTGGATTTGACGTTTGGTCAAAATCGAGGTGTCTACACCCTCCAATTTCAAAATTGCCGAAAAGGCAATTACGAGTCAAATAAATCATGAACTACCACTCAGGAGTCAATTTTTTTAGGACAGTCAGTTTGGACACATGTATTTTAGGGTGTTAAAATTTGGGGTAAATTGCATTTTACACCCTCAAACTATACCATGTTTTCCACTTTGGTCCCTAAACTATTTTTTTTTTGCATTTTGGTCCCTCAACTATTATTTTGTGTCAGTTCGCCCCCTCCGTCACTTTTAGTGACGAAAAAAGTCACTTTTTAGTGACACCAAAAGTGACGCTGAAAGTGATGAAGGTGGTAAACTACCACAAAATGATAGTTAAGAGACCAAAATGCGAAAAATGATAGTTTAGGGACCAAAGTGCAAAACATGGTATAGTTTGAGTGTGTAAAATGCATTTAACCCTAGAATTTGTGTATGATGGTCGGATAAAACTCGACTTTTTATATACCTAAGCCCTCTAATTTTTAAAATTGGCAAAAAGGCAAGTACGGGTCAAATATGTCATGCCTCGCAGTAGCAAAAATAGGGAAAATAAAATACCTTTTTGGACTCGTAGATCATGGCAGTTGAATGTCACCATATTGTCCATAATCAAAGTCTAACCATCACAATATTAATTCAAACCATGCATTGGAATATCTAAGTTCAACATATATAAATAGAGTTTAATACTAAACTATTACAAAACTTAAGTATATGCGGAAACATAAATAGAGTATTACAGCACACATGCCGATTACAAACTTGATATGATTATAGAGTCTCTAAAACATAGACTATCTACAGCGATGCTCCAGGTCTTCAGCTCGCATAGTTATCGTCTCCAGCATAGTAGGCTTCTTCCTCATAGCCTCTCACTGTGTATTCTTCCCCTGTATGTTCATAACCCTGACCAGTTGGACATGGAATATCCAGCGGCATAAAACTCCGTCAGCTACGAAAGCTGAGTGAATGCAAATACTTATAGATTATCAATAGATATGCAGTATATAAAACAGCATCATTAAAGGTGTGACGCCCCGCAAAAATAAGCGTATTTCCATTGAAAAATTAAATAAATCACACTTGATTCTTTAAAATAAAAATACAAAATTTCTTTAAAACTCCCAGCAGGTCCATATTCTCCACGGATCTCCTATATCATCCTTAACCTTATCTCCCTTCTAGGCTTCGGTTACCGGCACTGTCTGCATCTAAAAACCATACCGGGAAGTATACAATATGACATGAATAACAAAGACTCAAAAGGATAACGACAATCAAATACATAGAATGACATCAAATCAATTGACCAGTCTCACAATCCAACTGCTCACACTACCCAAACGCTCATACCAATAGCATCATACCAGGTTCCTCTTGATCACATAGCAAGAGACACCTCACCTCACCTCACCCGTCTCCAGTACGTCGGTCCCTGAGGCCTGTTGGACTGTTGGTAGGTGCTCCTTGCTCATGACCCTTTAGTCCCATAGCACTTAGCAATAAACACATACTCATTGATTCCAAATGAAAACACAACATAACTGCAAAAAGAGTACAAGTAGAGATAACAAAGAAATACTCCGGAGAATTTAGAAAGCATATTGTACACAACCCGGTACCTATAAATGATGTTGAGCAACTCCCAAACACTTCTCTTCTTCTTCTTCTTCTTCTTCTTCTTCTTCTAACTCGAGGTGTATGTATATCTATAATTGTGTATATATATATATATATAAATCTCTCTATGTGTGACTCTCTCAAGCTCTCTATGCTAGAAGTGTAGAATGTGTGTGTTTGAGAGAGTATGTGAGTGTATAAATAGCCAAGCTTCCACTTGGAGACAATGGCCTAACAATCCACTTATTAACCACTAACTTCTAATTAATGGGTAGTTTATAAGGAATATGCAAGATGATGTAAACATACACTAATGCACCTATAATTCCACTTAGAGACATTGGCCTAACAATCCACTAACTTCTAATTAATGGGTAGTTCATAAGGAATATGCAAGATGATGTAAACATACACTAATGCACATATAACTCCACTAATATTATAAATAACCAAACATAATGGCCTAACAATCTAATTATTAAAAGAGAAAATATTAGATTTAATTTCTGATACACTAAAACTGCTACTGTAATCCTCGTTTTCTGCCCAAACGGTGCAGAATCTGAGAAAATTGCATTAGACGAAAAGTGTGCAGAATCGAGTTTTACTTGGGACAACGCGGGCAGAACCTTAAATTTCGTTCGTTTTCCTAACAAAAATCTGAAAACAAAATTCTGCTACTGTGACCAATTTTCGCTAAAATCGCACACGAAGTCTAAATCGTCAATTTAAACATAAAAACACGGGTTACTACAAAAGGATCATCTCCTCATTTGCATTCATGTATGCACCCACCCACTACAAACTATGTTGACATTATCCCGAGTATTATATGGACTCTTGGGTCCATAGTTCGACGTAGCTCTACATCTCACGTTACTCAACTTATTTATCGAACAATCCCTTTCTAAATTAGCACATAGCCCAATACTTCATAACTTAGCACACCTAACATGCAGTCCCACTTTCTAATCCATAAATTAGACACGTAGTCTCATCTCTCTGGCCAAATCGCCCTGAATATGTTCTGGCCAACGTTCCCTAAATCATTCTGGCCAACACGCCCTTGATATATTCTAGACAACACGTCTGATAAATTATAGAAAACACGCCCCTGATACATTCTGGCCAACACGACCCTGATACATTCTGAGAAACACGCCCTGAAACATTCTGGCCAGCACGCCCTGAAACATTCTGGCCAATACACCCTGAAACATTCTCGGAGTTCCAGCCTGACACGTAGTTCCAGCTTTACCACATACATGCCTGACACGTAGTCTCGACTTTCTCGACATTCTTGACCTATAACTGAATCCCACACATCTTACTATCTCGCCTCATTTGGATTCCATACCCGACAGCGTACGATCTCCACAACCACATTCATATGTACCCACATAAATAGTATCGACCTATGTGGTCGTTAGACCACTACTATGCACGTCAACTTCTCAATTCGGTTAACAGAATTATATCATCATTATATGAATGGTTCCACTGTTTAATGTATTAATCCCATTATTCAACATGTGTACTATTTAAATACAGCTACCAACAATCAACGCATGATATAAAATAGCTTAATAATCCATCAGGTGCAAACAGACAAAACATTTAACAAATTTGTTCTGTTCAATCAATTAAAATCAATATCAATCGATTGAAATTAAGTTCAATCGATTGGTAATGTTCAATTAATTGAAATTTCAATCGATTGAAACCTGTTCAATCAATTGATGGGGACCTACTCTTAATTGATTGAAACAATTTATATCGATTGAAAATGTGTCTTTTTCGCAAAATTAAACTGGACCTCTTGTGCAAGTTCGGGGTCCATTCTTTCTTGCCTAAACGCATATATACGAATATATCTATGCTACTAGTTGAGTATAGGCACTCACCGACAAAGTTCAAAGATGCCATTGGCGTGAGGTAGTCGTGGGTGGTGCTTGGGTCCACAATGAGCTCTCCCTCTCTTTCCTTTTCCTTCTCCTTCTCCCTGGTCTTATCTTCTCTCAGCCTTCTCCTTCGGCTCTTCTTCTTCTCTAGCCGAGAGTGTGTGAGGGTTTGTTTGTATATGTATATATATGGGTATGTAGGTGCATATATATATGAGTGTGTGTATATAAATTGATATATATCTCTTTCTAAACTCTCTCCAAGGGTTCAGTAACCTATGTGTATATGATACATTTATATAGGGGAGGTGAGTAATGGAGAGCCACAGGAAATACACTTTGTGTTCAAGTTCAGTCACTTTCAATCGATTGAAAGTGAGTTCGATCGATTAAAATGGGTCCGCGTCATGGAATCAAGTCGGTAGAGTTTCAATCGATTAAAATGGTTCAATCAATTGAAAAGGCACAAGTACTTCAATCGATTGAAGAAAGTTCAATCAATTGGAAAGGGCAGTACATGAAAGGTAAAGAAACGCATGCTGAATTTAATTTATATATATAGAAATACAAAAGTACAAGAAAATAGCAGATATCACAAAATAACTCATGAACTGCCCCTCACAAGTCAAGTTTTTGAGGAAGCTCATTTTGGGGTCTAATAAGTTGTGTTTGAGTGTCGGGTGAAAACTCTACTTTTTTTTTACACATGCCCTCCAATTTTCCAAATTGCCGAAAAGACAATTACGAGATAAATAAATCATAAACTACCACTCACGAGTCAAGCTTTTTAGGAAGGTCAGTTTGGAAACCTGCATTTTGGGGTTTTATAAGTTGTGTGTGAGTGTACGGTGAAAACTTGACTTTTCTTAAACTTGCGCCCACCATTTTTCAAAATTGGCAAAAAGACAATTATGGGTTACATAAATCATGAATTACCACTCATTTGTCTAGTTTTTGAGGAAGATCAGTTTGAACAAGTGTGTTTTTGGGTTTTAAAAATTGTGTGTGAGGGTCGTGTGAAAAGTCGACTTAATTTAAACTTACGTCAACCAATTTTCAAAATTATCGAAAAATAATTTACTGGTCGAATAACTCATGAATTGCCACCCACAAGTCATGTTTTTGAGGAATGTCAGTTTGGACGCATGCATTTTGGGGTTTAATCAGTTCTATTTGAGTGTTCGGCCATGTGTATTGTAGGGTTTCAAAAGTAGTGTGTGAAGGTCAGGTGAAAACTCAACTTTATTTAAACTTACGCCCTCCAATTTTCAAAATTGCTGAAAAGGCAATTACTGGTCAAATAGCTCATGATCTCCACTCACAAGTAAGTTTTTGAGGAATGTTGTCAGTTTGGACACATGCATTTTAGGGTTTGAGGGTCAGGTAAAAACTCGATATTTGTTTTTACTCTTAGGCCCTCCAAATTTTAAAATTGCCGAAAAGGCAATTACGGGTCAAATAAATCATGAACTATCACTCGCGAGTCAAGTTTTTGATGATGATCGGTTTAGACAACAAAAGTTGTGCGTGAGGGTCGGTGAAAACTCCACTTTGTTTACTCTTACGGACTAACATTTTTAAAAGGCTAGTTCTATTACCAGAGCAGCAATGGCTAATGCAAGAACAAAAAGTGTTGCTAAAAGTTTTAGCGACACTTTTTTTTTGGTCACTAAAACATTTATTGACACTTTTTGCTCTGGCATTAGCCATTACTGCTCTGGCAATAGCATTACCCTTCTAAAATTGGCAAAAAGACAATTACGGGTCATATAGCTCATGAACGCAAGTCAAGCTTTTGAGGAAGATTAGTTTGAACAAGTGTAATTTTGGGTTTTAAAAATGGTGTGTGAGGGTCGGGTAAAAACTCAACTTTATTTAAACTGAATAAGTTGTGTTTGAGTGTTGGGTGAAACTCTACTTTTTTTTACACTTTAACCCTCCAATTTTCAAAATGGCCGAAAAGGCAATTACGGGTCAAATAAATCACGAACTACCACTCATGAGTCAAGTTTTTTTGGAAGGTCAGTTTGGATACGTGTATTTTAGGGTTTTAAAATTTATATGTGAGGGTCAGATAAAACTCAACTTTTTATATACTTAGGCCCTCCGATATTTTAAATTGCCAAAAAGGCAATTATGGGTCAAATAACTCATGAACTGCCCCTCACAAGTCAAGTTTTTAAGGAAGCTCAGTTTGGACACATGCATTTTGGGGTTTAAGAAGTTGTGTTTGAGTGTCAGGAGAAATCTCAACTTTTTTTACACATACGCCCTCCAAATTTCAAAATTATCGAAAAGGCAATTATGGGACAATTAAATCATGAACAACCACTCACGAGTCAAGTTTTTGAGGAAGTTCAATTTTAACTAGTGGATTGTAGGATTTTAAAATTTGTGTATGAGGGTTGGGTGAAAACTTCTGCCCTCCAATTTGCAAAATTTTCCAAAAAGGCAATTACGGGTCAAATAACTCATGAATACCACTCACGAGTCAAGTTTTTGAGGAATGTCAGTTTGGACATGTGTAATTTATGGTTTTAGAATTTGTGTGAGAGGGTCGGGTGAAAACTCAACTTTATTTACCCTTAGGCCCTCCAATGTTTAAAATTGCCAAAAAGGCAATTACAGGTCAAATAACTCATGAATTACCCCTAAACAAGTCATGTTTTTGAGGAAGCTCAGTTTGGACACATGCATTTTGGGGTCTTATAAGTTGTGTGTGAGTATAGGGTGAAAACTCAACTTTTCTTAAACTTACGCCCTCCATTTTTCAAAATTGGTGAAAAGACAATTACGGGTCAAATAAATGATGAATTACCACTCACGAGTCAAGTGTTGTGGAAGTTCAGTTTGAACAAGTACATTTTTGGGTTTTTGTGTGTGAGGGACGGGTGAAAACTCAACTTAATTAAAACTAACACCCGCCAATTTTCAAAAATCCCGAAAAGGCAATTACTGGTCGAATAACTCATGAACTGCCACTTAGAAGTCATGTTTTTGAGGAATGTCTATTTGGACACATGTATTTTAGGGTTTAATAAGTTGTGTTTGAGTGTCGGGAGAAAACTCGACTTTTTTTTTAATACTCATGCCCTCAAATTTTAAAAATTGATGAAAAGGCAATTACGACTCAAATAAATCACGAACTACCACTCACGAGTCAAGTTTTTTTGGAAGGTCAGTTTGGACATGTGTATTTTAGGGTTTTAAAATTTGCATGTGAGGGTTAAATAAAACCTGACCTTTTATACACTTAGGCTTTCCTATTTTTAAAATTGCCGAAAAGGCAATCACGGGTCAAATAACTCATGAACTACCCCTCACAAGTCAAGTTTTTGAGGAAGCTCGGTTTGGACACGTGTATTTTTTGATTTTGAAAGTTGTGTGTGATGGTCGGGTGAAAAATTCAACTTTTTTTACACTTGCACCCTCATATTTTCAAAATTGCTTAAAAAGCTATTAAGGGTCACATAGCACATGATCTACCACGAACGAGTCAAGTTTTTTAGGAAGGTCAACTTGGACAATCTATTTGGGATTTTATTAGTTGTGTGAGTGTGTCGGGTGAAAACTCTAGTTTTTTTTTTTTACATTGATGCCCTCCTATTTTGAAAATTGCCGAAAAAGCAATTACATGTCAAATAAGTCATGAACTACCACTCACGGGACATATTTTTGAGAAATGTTGATTTCGCCACGTCTATTGTAGGGTTCTAAAATTTGTGTGTGAGGGTCGGGTGAAAACTCGACTTTATTTAAATTTACACCCTCAAAATTTTAAAATTGCCGAATAAGCAAATTACGGGTCAAACAATCCCGAACTACCCCTCACAAGTCATGTTTTTTAGGAAGCCTAGTTTAGACACATGTTTTTTGGGGTTTTATAAGTTGTGTGTGAGTGTAGGGTGAAAACTAAACTTTTTTTAAACCTTCGCCCTCCAATTTTCAAAGTTGGCGAAACATAATTACTGGTCATATAAATCTTGAACTACCACTCACGAGACATGTTTTTTAGGAAGGTCAGTTTGGAGTCATCTATTTTGGCTTTTACTAGATGTGTGAAAGTGTCGGGTGAAAACTCTACTGTTTCTTTTACACTTATGCCCTCCAATTTTCAACAATTGCCAAAAAGTCACCTACAAGTCAAATAATTCATGAACTACCACTCAAGGGACAAGTTTTGAGAAATGTCAGTTTCGCCATATGTATTGTTAAGTTTTAAAATTTGTGTGTGACGCTTGGGTGAAAACTTGAATTTATTTAAACTTACGCCCCTCAATTTTAAAAATTGCCGAAAAGGCAATTACGGGTCAAATAAATCATGAAGTACTCCCCACAAGACATATTTTTGGGGAAGCTCACATTGGACATGTATTTTGGGGTTTTAAAAGTTTTTTTTTTTTGAGTGTGGGTTGAAAACTCTACTTTTTTTAAGCACATATGCCATCCAATTTTCAAAATTGCTGAAAAGGCAATTATGGGTCAAATAAATCACGAACTACCACTCACCAGTCAAGTTTTTCAGGAAGATCAGTTTGGACACGTGTATTTTGGGGTTTTACAAGTCGTGTGTTAGTGTTAGGTGACAACTCGACTTTTTATTTAAATTTACGCTATCCAAATTTCAAAATTGTCGAAAAGGAAATTACGGGTCAAATAAATCATGAGCTACACACGAGTCAATTTTTTTAGGAAGGTCAATTTTGACACGTGTATTATAGGGTTTTAAAATTTGTGTGTGAGGGATGGGTGAAAACTTGACTTATTTACACTTAGGCCCTCCGATTTTTAATATTGCCTAAAAGACAATTACGGGTCAAATAACACATGAACTAGCCCTCACAAGTCACGTTTTTAAGGAAGCTCAGTTAGGACACATGTATTTTGGGGTTTAATAAGTTGTGATTGTGTCGGGTGAAAACTCAACTTTTTTTGCACTTCCACCCTCCAATTTCAAAAATTGTTGAAAAGACAATCAATGGTCAAATAAATAAATAATTACCACTCACTAGCCAAGTTTTTGAGGAAGATCAGTTTGGACAAGTGGATTTTTGGGTTTTAATTGTTGTGTGTGAGGGTCAGACGAAAACTTGTCTTTTTTTACACTTGCGCCGTCGCATTTTCAAAACTGCTGAAAAAGAAATTACGGGTCAAATAGCTCATGAACTACCGCTAACGAGTCAAGTTTTTGAGGAAGGTCAATTTGGACACATCTATATGGGCTTTTATCTGTTGTGAGTTAGTGTTGGGTGATAACTCTACATTTTTTTTTTACACTTATGCCCTCCAATTTTCAAAATTTCTGAAAAGTCAATTACATGTCAAATAAATCATGAACTACTACTCACGGGTTAAGTATTTGAGAAATGTTAGTTTGGTCAGGTGTATTGTAGGGTTTTAGAATTTGTGTGTGAGGGTCGGGTGAAAATTCGACTTTATGTAAACTTGCTCTCTCCAATTTTGAAAATTGCAAAAATGGCAATTACTGGTCGAATAACTCATGAACTACCACTCACGTGTCAAGTTTTTGAGGTATGTCATTTTGGGCACGTGTATTTGAGGTTTTTAAAATTTGTGTGTGAGCGTCGGGTGAACTCGACTTTATTTACACTTAGGCACTCCAATTTTTAAAATTGCCAAAAAGGCAATTACGGGTCAAATAAATCACCAACTACCACTCACAAGTCAAGTTTTTTTATTGAAGATCAGTTTGAACAAGTGTAATTTTGGGTTTTAAAAATTGTGTGTGAGGGTCAGGTGAAAACTCGACTTTATATACACTTACGCCATCCAATTTTTAAAATTACCGAAGAGGCAATTACGGGTCATGTAACTCATGTACTGCCACCCACATGTCATGTTCTTGAGAAAGCACAGTTTCAAAACGTGCATTTTGGGGCTTTATATGTAGTGTGTGAGTGTCGGGTGAATACTCGACTTTTTTTTACACTTACACCCTCCAATTTTTAAAATTGCCAAAAGGCAATTACAAAACAATTAAATTGTAAACTACCACTCACGAATCAAGTTTTTGAGGATTGTCTATTTGGACACATGCAATTTGGGGTTTAATAAGTTGTGTTTGACTGTTGGGTGAAAACTCTACTTTTATTTAACACTAATGCCCTCCAATTTTCAAAATTACTGAAAAGGCAATTACGGGTCAAAAAAATCATGAACTACCACTCACAAGCCAAGTTTTTGTGGAAGTTCAGTTCACACAAGTGTATTTTTATGTTTTAAAAATTGTGTGTGAGGGTTGGGTGAAAACTCGACTTTATATATACTTAAGCCATACAATTTTTTAAATTGTCGAGTAGGAAATTATGGGTCAATGTTTGCACCCAAAAAATAAACATTTTATAGTTAATATTGGTACAGGCTGATGGTGATATTTTGATCGGACATATAGACCGATTACAAAAATTAGGGGCTAAGTGGTTGATTAAAAGGTGATCGGACCGAATGAGATTTGGATCAAGCTGACTATAATTGAACTGATCACCATCTACCTCTAGTCGGACTAACTACATTCATATTTTATTCGAACTGAACACTATCTTAGCGGGCCACTACACAAAATGAGCCCTACTTCAACATGGGAAATCGGGCCACCTCAACCTCATGCACTCAAATTCATATGACCATTTGTGAATTATTTATGTCTTTTGAGAACGGGGGACCCAAAGGAAATTGGGTCAACTTGATTGAGGACCACTTTTATTGGCCTTAGCGGAATGGCCATTTCCATCATCACTTGCAGAAAGGAAACATGTGGAACCTTAAACGCTCGCGCAGTGGAAAACAAAAATTTTAATGGTTTCTTAAAATTCATGATTAAGTCTATGATATATACAAAATACATTTAATATTCATAGGGAGTTAATTGCATGGTTACCCTTGAAGCGTGCTTTACAAAATATTAATTCTCTTTCGTCCCATGAACAATTCACCAAATCGTCCAAGCGTCCAATCTCTAAAAGTATCCACACAAGCAATGCACACTAGAAGAACCTTTTGACTTCCTCTAATAAAGAGAAGATGTTGAAAAAGTGGAGAGGTCACTACTGTGACCGTACGGTTACAACGAGCTTTTGAGGCTTTGGGAGAAACTTGGGTGTACTAGCCCCAAATTTGTTTCTCTTACGTCTTATTTATAATAATGCTATAAGTCCCTTTCCTAAGCTAATTAGGAAATTATATTTGATTGGAAGACTTTCTCAAATCAAATATAAACTAATATTATTATTATACTACTTTCATATTAACAACTTAATATCAAGTGGACCCTCATTATCTCTTCTAATTAAGTATTGCCCTTTTGTGTGTGACCCCTTAGGTTCATACTAATCTGGTAGTAGTACTAATACTATAAAGTACTACAATAAGAACCCTTTCTAATTAATTTAAATTAGAACATCTTCTAATTCTCCCTTATAGAAATAATTAATATTAATATTTATTATTTCCGGGGCAACCACTAGTCATGAGTGACACCTAGCAGTGTATCATGACACACCCCAGACAGTCTGAAAAATAGTAAACCTTTCCGTTAACAGTTACCGTACAATTCAATCATTCTATCAAACAATGTCCTAATTAATTAAATCTCTTGAGTAATGGACATATTATCAAACTCTTATTTAATTATATGTTCTCGAACTAATTAATATTTCTCTACTTCTGGTGAAATTAGAAAACTCTTTCTAATTCTCACCCTGCCATGGCCAGGGAGCTTTAATTGAGATATACACTACAACAAAAATTGGTTTTACCGAGAATTCATTTTCCTCGCCAAAAGTCAATATTTTGTCGCTAAAGCTTTTTGCGAGGAAATAATTTCCTCGTCAATTTTGCCACCAAAGGGTTGTCTTATAAAGTATCTGGTGAGGAAATTTTTTTTCCTCGCCAATGAAAACTTTTTAGCGACGAATATTTTCCTCGCTATAGAGTCAATATTTCGTCGCCATGTTACAGTGTTTCCTCGCTAAAATTCGAATGTATGTTCATAAATTTGATCATTACCGACAAAACAATTCCTCGCCAAAGATTTTTTAAATAATTTTCCAAAATATATTTGGCGAGGAAATATTTTGTAGCTAATGATTTTTTTTTATAAAAACAATAAATGGTATTGGCGACGAAAAATTTCGTCGCTACATATAATTTTTTTGTCTCAAATAAAATTTATTTGATACAATAGATTTCGTCGCCAATGAGCAAAATATTTCGTCCTCAATAGGTATTTTTAATTAATTTAGAATCAAGCATTGGCGACAAAATATTTTCTCACCAAAAACAATTCTTTAAATAAACAAATATTGAAAAATATTTGTACATGCACTTGTTCTTGTTCCTATACCCAACATCACATAATAGTAATTTAAACAAATACCATAACAAGATCATGTTCAAATATAAACAAGTTTTATTGAATAAATTCTACTTCGCTGTTAAAAAAATAAAATATAAACAATCCATTGTGCCCATGCAAAACATAAACTAATGGATATCCAAAAAAAAAAAAAAAAGAACAAAAAACATAAACATTAACTAGTGCTTCCCATTGTTCATAACACGTCTACAAAATAATATGTAGTTGATCCTCTACCAATCAAGCACATCCATACCAAATCTGCGACAAAAAGAAATGGGAAGTATCAGTATATCATAAGTTCGTAAACACATGACATATAAATTAAAGACGTAATTTCTACCAAAAATTCGGCAGAGTTTTGTTTGTTTATTGGAGATACCAAAAAATTCAAATCACAACATAACAACGGATATCACATCTCTATCATATTATAAATTCAAAAAACAATCAGTTGTGTCATAGGCAGTTACAGTCATTCGAAAGATAATTTTTGTACAATTAGTTATCGTATTTACAAGTTTAGCTCTAATTAGTAAACTGTGAGTCTATATTATGAGTATGTATTCCATTTCACTTATTCCCAATAACTACTTAGAATCTAAATAGCACAAATAAGTAGTTAAAAATAATTACTAACCAAGAAGCCTCCTCGGCACCAGATGAGCCCTCCGCCCCATCATAACCCTTGCTGCGCATCCAGGCCATCATACTTGCCATCTGCTCCGCCATCTGCTTAGCCTGGCTCTGGTTCACAGCTTGAAGCTCTTGAACCTGTTCTGTGAGACGCCTAACATGCTCACTATCCTCAGAAGATTCAACGGTGGTCCTACGTGAGGTGGAAGGTCTCATGCCGAGTCCTTTCAAGCGGCCAGATTTTGCACCCAAAACCTGAATAGACAAGTCCTCTGCTGTCAATGGGGTTGCATGGGGCTGCGAGCAATGGTCTTCTTGCTTCTTTTTTAACGCCTCCTGAGAATTTTAAAATAAACACTCAAGCGATTAGATTAAAAAAAATGTTATGTTACGCTTTATCTTTTAGATGTTACAACAGAAATTATACGTACGTATTCGCTCTCGCACGCCGGCCTCGCCCACTGGTTCTTCTTTAAATTATAGTGAGTGGTGTGGTAGAACTTGGGCATATCGAGTGGTTCACCCTTGTTTTCCTGTGAGTGATTTGTTAGCTTTTGAATGTAAGAAAATACTAGTTGATTAGGTATAGCGCTAATGGAATTTTAGAGGAATTAAAGAATACACACCTCCTCATTGGCCCTAACTGCCATAGATTTCGATCCACATGAGTGATTAGTAACTTGACGGGCTCGGTTGGCGGTGTTAACGGCTGATTGGTGCTGTAAGTAACAAGTGTAATAAATTATAAAAAAAATTTAGCACTTTAGTAGGTCGTACATTAATGCTCGAGACTAAACAAATAGAAATAGATATTACCAAAAATTTTGGGTCATTCCACTTATTGTTAATCAACCGTGTCCATTGGTCCAGGCTGCAATCTTTCGGTGGGTTTATCTTTGTGTAGTCCTCCCCCTTAACTCTCTTCATCTCAAGGTATTTCTTGTGCAATCTATGAGTCCAGTCGCTGAGTCGCCTGCCGCACTTCATATTCACTGCTTTCTTGACATCATCAGGATCACCTTGTAGATTAAACTCATCCTGAAAACAACGATGTTATACATGATTAATGATAAATCACATTTTTTATATTAAATAAATGAACATTACAACTACCGCTAGGCGTTGAAGGATCGGGCCTGCAGAGGTAGCTGGCACGTTAGACCACCGGCGGACGCTCAAATCCGGTAGATGTTGTCTGATCTGTATACCAGTGGCGGAGGCAAAACAATTTGCGTACTTCCCTACTGGCTGCCTATATTTGGCTGGGATCGGCACTAGGAGTTTGCCTTCCTTTTCAATGAGGCGCTGAGTCTTAACACCTCGCGTCTGGCCCCGCCTGGCAGTGGATCCTATCAACATAAAACATCGATTTAGTGAGTAACTGAACAAATCAATCAAGTGAAGATCGTTCAATGATCAATTTAAATAATTTTGATATCTTACCAACGCTATTGCAATGTGCGTCACTAGGCGGTGTCTTAATCTCATTAGCACGCAAGTTACCCCCATCCGACGGAGTTTCCAGCATATCACCATGCTGTAAACCCATCTCATCAATAGGTAGAGTATCCCCTTCGACTGTGTGATTCCTCTGCTGAATGGGTGGTGATCTCAAGGAATCTGAATATATGAGTCTTTTTCGGGGCGGCATGTCGCTGACCTAATAAAAACATAATACAATGCATACATACATATATGAAAAGACTTCTATGTCATCTAATAAGATTAAAATAACTGTTTTACTTTTAAATTCAAGAAATTAAACATCACTTATAGACCATAAAACAAACACATGAACAATACCTCCTGTTCTAAATGGTCATAGGAATCAGCATCATCGTCATCTTCACTGTCTGATGGTATGTAGCTATCGTGGTATTCAGTATCCCTAACATTCTTTCCCCTCTTATTTGTGGATTTTGGCTGTGACGAACCAATAAGAGATGTTGCCAAGTTCTTCAATCCTAAGGCATTTAATCTCTCGTTGTTCTCATCAATTCTATTTGCTCTTTGCCTCTCATATGTAGTCTTTGCAGCTAGGAAACCTGGCTTTACCCAATTTTTTCCCATTTTGGGCATTTTGCGTAACTATGAACCGTAAATTCACATAATTAAATTTTACACAAAGAAAGCATAATCATTCGATAAATATAACACAAAATAAGATAAGTTGTTACCCAATGAAATAAAATGAATACAATAACTTCAATAAGAAGATTTGTCCACATGCATACATAAAAATAAAATTACATATCATAATCCATATCAATATCCATATCCACATCGGAATCAAAATGGTGGTCAACTTCAGCTTCAACTTCATCATCTCTATCATTATCCGCATCATTATCCATATCCTTATCCATGTGTGGAATGACCTCGGGCTCAATATCATCCCTACAATAGTGAACATCACTATCATCAACGACAATTGGGACAAACTCGGTGGGTTCATCTTGTTGGAATGCATCAGTAGGTTCTGGAAAATCTCTAGGCTCTCCATCAACCACCTCTGGTACATCATACACTCCCCTATGTTGTACCCGTTGCACGATTTGCCAAGGTGCACCAAATTTAGTATCATTAAGGTAGAAGACTTGTTTTACTTGGCTAGGTAAGATAAAAGGGTCATTTTTATACCATCGACTGGTGACATCAATGCTTGTGCAGTGTTTATCAGTTCGGAGTGTTCTCCTACTGGTGGCACTAGCACTAGTGTCGTACCATTCACATTGGAATAAAACAACTTTATTTCGACCCATGTACTCGAATTCCCATGTATTGGACAAATGACCAAAGAAATCGTGCATCTGCCCCTCGTGATCCCCTTCTACATGTACACCACTATTTTGGCTCATACGACGGTTGTCAACGTCTTTGGTATGGAATCTTACACCATTGATTACGCATCCTGAGTACTGCTTTACCAACATGTTTGGAGCATTAGCCAATGACCAAAGTTGGTCAGTTACTTCTAGAGAATCCTCTACTTTTAATTTATTCACCTACAAACATAAGTGTCGCATCAAAGTTAATAGTAAATTTATGGAAGTTTACTAGTGTTTGGCGAGTGCAAATTTTAAAATGCCTTACACGATCCCGGAACCAGTTGGGAAATTCTCGTCGTTGTATCTGGGTGATGTCATTTCCAGTTGGAATCTGTAATTGATTCTTGTGTTCCCTACTCAAAAGAACTTGATTAATGAATTAACAATTACTACCACCAAGTAATGACATAAGTGAAGGAACCACATACTCCAAATACGGCTCCACCTCAGGGCTATTGAAGAGCAAGAACCAGTGAGCACTATCACGCAATTCCTTTGAGATCTTGGCAGACCTTGACACCAGACCAATAGGACGGGCAACATCTGTGAAGACTGCCATGCCTGAGCTAGGTTCACCACGATCTTCATTTCGTTCAGGTCTACCAAACACAGCTTCCATATCATCCAAATACTTTGAGCAAAATGTAATACACTCTTTAAGAAGGTAAGCCTCTGCGATCGAACCTTCTGGACGAGCTCGATTTGAAACGTACCCTTTCAGAGTTCCGAGATACCTTCAAAAAAGAAATAAAGTGGTAAGACCATTCATTTAGCAACAGAATGGCATTGAAAGCCATATTAAGTAATTTAGAGTAGTACCAATTACCTTTCGATAGCGTACATCCACCGATATTGCACAGGTCCTCCAAGTATGGCCTCACGTGGCAAGTGAAAGGCCAAATGAACCATCACATCAAAGAAAGCTGGAGGAAAGATCTTTTCAAGCTTACAGAGTATGAGAACTATCCTTTCCTCTAGTTTCTCTATATCGCTCAGTCTCAATGTTTTAGAGCACATGTCTTGGAACCAGTTGCCCAACTCAAACAGTGTTGTATTGATATTCTTATCTATATAACCGCGCATCCCAATTGGTAGAATCCGTTGCAAGAGTACATGATAGTCGTGGCTTTTTAGGCCTAACAATTTGCCATTTCTCATGCTCACTGACCTCGATATGTTAGCTGCATATCCATCTGGATACTTCACCGATTTTAAAAATTCACAAAAACCCTCTCTGTTATCTGGGGTCAGAGTAAATGTTGCATGAGGCTTGACATAGGATCCATTGGGACATTTTTTTAGGTGCAACTCTTGCCTTATGCCCCAATCTTCCAAGTCCAATCGTGCCTTGTCCGTGTCCTTGTTCTTCCCATCAATGCCTAACATGGTTCCGACGGTATTTTCACTAAAATTTTTCTCCACATGCATCACATCAATGTTGTGTCGGAGCTTACGTTTCTTCCAATATGGAAGCTCATACAAAATGCTTACCTTGGACCAATTTAGCACTTTCTTGTTGCTTGAATGCTTTCCCAAGCTGACTATCGGCATCTGGTCCAACTGATTTACAACCTTTTTAATCGGTAACTCGAGAGATCTCGTCCTTCTCTCACGCTTACCATTATAGGCCTTACTCCTTCTCCAAGGGTGGTTTTCTGGCAAATAACACCGATGGTTAGTGTACCCAATCTTACTTCTCAAACGTTCTGAGTATGGTTCATCATTGCAAATGGGACAAGCATGATAACCCTTTGTACTCCATCCAGATATGTTACCGTATGCAGGAAAGTCATGTATTGTCCATAACAAAGTTGCACGCATAAGGAAAGTCTGACCACTCGAGGCATCATAAGTTAATGCACCATTTTGCCACAACTCCTTCAACTCGTCCACCAAGGGTCTCAAGTAAACATCAATCTCTTTGCCTGGTTGCGAGGGCCCAGGAATAAGTAATGACATCAAGAAAAATGGCTCTTTCATACACATCCAGGGTGGTAGATTGTAGGGCATGAGTACTACAGGCCACATACTGTAGGAGGTGCTCATGTTCCCGAAAGGGTTAAACCCATCACTAGCTAGCCCTAGCCTCACATTGCGAGGATCTTGGGCGAACTCAGGATGTTGCATATCTATCTCCTTCCACTCAACACTGTCAGCTGGATGCCTCAATATCCCATCATCCACACGCTTATCTTTATGCCATCTCATATCTGAGGCTGTCTTCCTAGACATATATAATCGTTGCAACCTCGATGTCAATGGGAAGTAACGCAGAACCTTATGGGCGATCTTCTTACCCCTGCCATGATTGGGCTTGTATCTGGACTCTTGACATTGTGGACACTTATCTAAGCCTTCATTCTCCTTCCAAAAGAGGGTGCAATCATTCTTACATGCATCGATGTGCTCGTAAGACATACCCAAGTCACGAAGTATCTTCTTCACTTCATAAGTTGACTTCGGAACCAAATTTCCTTCTGGCAAAAGTTTCATTAAAAACTCTAGCATCATGTCGAGCGACTTATTACTCCAATTGTTCACTACCTTCAAATTAAGAATCGTAATGACGAACTTTAATAGAGTAAAGTCCTTGCAACCTGGGTAAACCTCACACTTGGCATCATCCAACAATTTATAAAAGTTTCGCGCTTTCGCCCTCTGGGTCATATCGACCGACTCACCCCTTATTCGGTCTTCCAATAGGGCATCAATACCACCCAGACCCTCATTCTCACTGCCTTCCTGGTATTCATCACCCTGGACGTTGCAACTGTTGTTCGAGATTCGGGGTTCCCCATGCTCAACCCATTGAACATAAGTTTGCATAATCCCAACATGCATCAAATGAGCGTAAACTGTTTCACCCGTCTGTCGTAAAAAGTTTACACATCTTTTACATGGACACCGAATTTTACCTTCCTCGTCCGCAACCGCAATTGCAAACTGGATAAATGACTTTACCCCTCTCAAATATTGATCACTTATTCTTCCTTTTGTTGTGGCAGCTAGTGCCATCCAACTTTTGTCCATCTCTGATCATACATACAATGTCGAAGAAAATAAATAAAGAAATCCACTTTCATAGCCAATCAATTGAAATGTTTCGTTTTTAACCATAAAGTATACTAGCAGCCGGGGCATACGCATTGTGTGTGTAAATTATTAGTGTTTTCTATATCGAAATGAAATTTACTTAAGCCCCATTTGAATTGACTTTGGATTAACATGTAGACAACACCATATGTGCTCGATGCTCTTACTCCCAACAAACAACTTTTTCTTCACCTTCATTTTTTTTATTTTAATTTTTGTTATGTCAAGTTATCCACCCAAACTATCAAAATATTTTTGATTGGTTAAATTGGTATAATTTTCACAAATATAGGGTTTTGCAAACGCAACGTGTGTGCCTCCGCCGCAAGCTAAAGACAATTGCATGAGATCCAAGACAACGTGAATTTTTCATTTCCTTGTCTCCATGTTCCAATGTGTGATTTGTTTGGCTTTTATCCCAAACGCCTCATCATCAGCATAATTTGATGCAAGTAAAAATAATTTGGGAACCCCTCCCTTTCACTTATAGATTAGTAAGAAAAGTGGCTCTTTCATACAGAGTAAAAGAAAAAAAAGGATAGACAATTCTTTAAATCTAATACTAAATAATTTGAGTTGTCCAAAAGGAAATTAGTTTAAGGGGCTCAAATAAAGAAATACAGAAGAAAAAAAAAACACATATACACACTGTCCAGCAGTGCCATTACATCATCAAAATTAGAAACATATATATTATAATCATAAGTAATACTATGTATTATTGAATCTACTTGTTTTTTGCGGGAAAATGATCCAAAGTGCTAGCAAGGTTAGACATCATTCAATGTTGTGTAAATCAAAGTTGGACATGTGACATTTGGTGTCTAATTATACTGGAGGGTGTTTTCACACAATATTTGAGCAATAAATAGGTGAAAATGGCAATTAATTTTATAGTGGAAAGAGAAAGAAGGAGCACAAGACAATGTAGACTTTGAGGGGGAGTCAAGATTTAACTCTTGAGTTTGTGCAAATAGTAAGATAGAGATTAGAAACAAGTTAGAAGAGGAATATGAAGGTAAGAAAAAGCAAAGAAAAGAGAGAGAGAGAGAGAGAGAGAGAGAGAGAGAGAGAGAGAGAGAGAGAAAAGGCAAAAGAAAAGTTTACATTGGGAGGATATGTCAGTGCCATCAATTCACCCTTTTCCCTTCCTAACAAAATCCCTTTTGTATATTTGCACCACTTTCCTTTACACCATATGACAATTATTTCTCACCATTGCAATCATTCTCTTCTTCCATCTAAATATATGTAAAGATGCCTATCGAATATCTAAATATATGTAAAGATGCCTATCAAATATCTAAATATAGATGGGAATAAATTTCAATCAAAACCATGATGACTGTCCACATTCACTTTGTTTGGAACTAGAATAGAGCCACACACTGCGTGTGTGTGTCAGTTTGTTTTTTTTTTGGACATTTTTTTTGGCCAATTGTTTTAGGTAGTTTTTTTTCGATTTGTTGAAGCAGTTTTTTTTTTAAAAAATTGATTGGACATTTTAATACCCTTCTAATATTTTTTAAGAAGATAAAGTGTAATGGTTTAACTGTAATTATAGAGAACTTAAAAATTAAAGTTGGTAACCCTCCCTTTCCCTTTATAATAGTATAGATGTATATTTAGAGCTAAGTGGCATCAACCAATCCCTTTTCCATCAATTTCCAAGCTAAAAATAGGCTTCTAAGCAAAACGAAAATCTAGAGTGTACAAGAAAAAAAAAGTCAATAGAATTAAGAAAAGGTGGATGAAGATGACATTTCTCCTTACATACTCAATGTTGTATATACATGCATGCATACAACAATTTTTTGATGACTAACAACTTTTCTACCCACTTAAGTACGTGTTAGTAAATGACATATATTTTTATTAACTTTTAAAGAATAAAAAATTCAAGATAGTGTTAATGTAATGCTCAAATTTTGTTCTCATGTAATTGCAACCACCCACCAAAGCAATTATCCATGAAATTTCGAAATAATCTTATTACATATACATGAGAATAGTTCCACAGCCACACTAGTTGAAATCAGATTGATATAAACTTAGAAATCATAATATTACTTGAAGGCAACCATTGTAACTGAATATGGTCTTACAATAATTGAGTTATTATAGGAAAAAATTCAAAAAAATGTCATTATTTAAACACGTGTTTATAAATTCAAGGAAGACATACTTACAAATTATATTGAACATATTATCATTTGTATTAAGATAATACAATGGTATCACCGTTAGATTGAAAATTTTCTCCTATTTGGGGTGGTAATTGATAATCAACTTATCATTCTTAATAATATTCCTATTTTTTCGTCCATGGTGTATGAGATTTAATATTCCACTTTCTACGTTCTACCATCATATTCTAGGAATTCATCATTTATGACCAATTCTGAAAGAATGTTATTTGAAGTGGTTAAATAGCAAAAACAAGACCAAAGTAAGCACATTATATCCAAATTTAAGCTCATGACACCAATTGTTTCAAAAGTTGTGTCACTACATTAAAAACCATTACAAGATTAACAGAAACCAGAAGTTCCCAAAATAAGATATATTAAATCCTTATATCACTACATTGCAAACATATCATTACAATATACATCCCTAACTACTAGCAGTGTAAATTCATAAAGCTGCGGGTTACATATTTCTGCAACTACTTCAGCCCTTTCTCACCTACATTTCCTTCTCTTTCTTCTCTCCCACTCACTCACAATCAAACCCCACCCACCCAATTCAAAAAGTCCAACATTGCCCACTCCTTTCACTTCTTTTTTTCCCTACTTCCTCTTTTCAAAATTTGAACTTTCACATACCCCACCCTAAACACAACAGTCAAAGACCATATCCGAAACAGGACTTGGATCCATTTCAAAAAAAAAAAAAAAAGGACTTTCGATTGTGAGCTTGAAAATAAACACTAATTGGACTCTTAATAATACTAACTAATAAGGTACTATTTTTTCATAACAAAATGTCTACATTGTTTCCATTATTCTCCAATCAAAGCAACATCCTTGTTAACTTCTACTGCAAATAGGGCAGAAAATTGGTCGAAAAAATTTCTTTTAAAATTGATCGATCCTAATCAAAACCCTAATCACAGTGTTCATATCACTATGAAATATAGATGGATAGAAAACAATTATAGAATCAAACTTGGTTCCTTGATTAGTACATAAGCATACATATAAAGAGGGAGGGGGAAACATACAATTGATGGAAGAGAGAAACAGCAGAGCAGCGAGGTGGTCGACGTCGGTGGTGCGGCGAGGTGCAGTCAGCGGCGTGGTAGGATTGTCTCTCACGCAGGTTGCCTTGATATGGGTAGGGTTTGGTCGTCAATTGTATGTTCAGAGAGACGCGCGGGAAAGAGGTATCATCAAACTCAGATTTCGCGCGCATTGTGAGATTTAATGCAATCTTCCCTTTAGGCGAGGAAATCTGGTTTCTTACCAAATCGTGTGGAAATTTGAAGGATTCTTATGGATTGGATTTGATTGAAGAAAAACAAAAGATAAATTAAACTTAATAGAAATAGAAAACTAGAAACCCACTGTCTTGAGATTGTGCTTTGGGGGTAATAGCGGCTCGTATAGGTTTGATTGATTTTGTTTTGGTGGTGGTTTGGGGGCGTTCTTTGTTTCCACTGTTGGAAACGTGAGTAATTGGTATTGGACTGTTGGGTCTTTTGGCCCCTTATTTAGCTAGGACTCTTTTATATTTTAAATGGTGACTTTTATGTGAGATTTTTTGTTTTGATGTTTATAAAAAAAAAAAAAAGGGTTAATTACAGAAACACTCTTTGTAGTTAGGACTTTTATCAAATACCCCCTGTGGTTTGGACTAAAGTGAAACAGTCACTTTTTCCGTTAAAGTTAACGGAAAATTGATAAAAGTACAAAATACCCCTATTACATGCTAATAATAACACCCTTATATGCTTAAATGTTTATTTAGGCATAAGTGGTACATTATTATATTATTTTGATATTACATTTGTTGTTAAAGACCATTATGTGGTCACTTAGGGGTACCTTTGTGAGAGCGAATTTGACACACACACAAAAAAAATTTTGGGGATAAATTTTGTTTTTTAGATCTTAGTACACCACTACATTGGATTTCACAGTGTGTGTGGTCAAGAGTAGATTAAAAAAAAAACTAACATATCACCAAGATTGTGTGTGTCTAAGAGTAGATAAAAAAAATAAAAAATAAAAATAACATATCGCCAAGACTGTGTGGTGTGTGTGTGTGTGTCCAAGGGTAGATAAAAAATTAAATAAATTTGCTCTCATGAATGTACCTCAAAGTGACTACAGAATGGTCTCTAACAACAAATATAATATCAAAATAATATAATATTATACCACATATGCCTAAATAAACATTTAAGCATATAAGGGCGTTCTTATTAGCATGTAATAGGGGTAATTTCGTATTTTTACCCATTTTCCGTTAACTTTAACGGAAAAAGTGACTATTTAACTTTAGTCCAGACCACAGGGGGTATTAGTGATAAAATTTAAAGTATAAGGGGGTAACGGATAAAAGGCCTAACCACAGGGGGTGTTTCTGTAATTAACCCAAAAAAAAAGGTTAAATATATTTTACTCCTATGTTTAGACCCATTTTCACTTTACCCTATGTGGGTCAAAAGTGGACACTTAACCCCCTGTGGTTTCTGACAAAAGTGAAATTGTTAAGATTTTCCTCAAAATTGATGAAAACTCAGAAATTGACCAAGCAAATTAATATTTAGCCCCCTTTGTGAGGTAAATTTTGGAGTTAATCCTCTATGTGGAAAAAATGTTGTCACTTAGCCCACTTATGTGGGGCTAATTTTTAGCACTTAGTGTCTATGGGGGCTAATTTTGGGTTTCATTGCCTTTGTACTGTCAATTTTGACACTTTCTTTCATTTTTCAATGTTTTTCATTCGTAAAAATTAGTACAAGTAAAAACTTCTACTCAACAATACACTCCAAAATAAATAGAGTAATGCTATGCTTCTCAAATTTCTATCACAAAAGTGCTTCCCAAATGATGTGGTAGTGGGGCCAGGTAGACAACTTCCAATTAAAATTCAACTAGTCCCACTATATTAGACTCGACCCCACTGTCACATCATTTGGGAAGCATATCATTACTCAAATAAATAAATAAATAAACAAGAATAAATTATAAAAAACCTTTTCATATCTATCCCATTTAAAAAAAAAATTGATAACCTATCCCATTTTAATTTTAAATGCAGTAAAATATAGTCAAATTACTTGCTTAAATTAAAATTTTTACAAAATAGATGTCAGCTTAAAAAGAAGCTCAAATTACTGTTGGAACCTCTAGTTCAGTGAATTTTAAATCTGTTTTGGCGAGAAAATGTACTTTGTCACCAAATAATATTTCTCACTATTTTTTTTAGACTTAATGTTTCGCACAAATATAACACTATTGGGGAGAAAATTGTATATTTCCTCGCCGTCATTGAGAATTTGGCAAGAAAATTTATTTCGTCGCCAAAGAAATAGCAAAAAAAAAATTTAGACCTCACTTTAGGCGAAGAAAATTAGTATCATCGCCAAGGACTTCACTTTAGGCGCCAAAACACACACTTTAGGCGAGGAAAAAAACTTTCGTCGTAATAACTTTACTTTTGGCATGGAAATTATAGTTCCTCACCACCTTTGACACTATTGGCGGGGAAATGGATTTCATCGCCAAATAAAAGGGGAAAAATATTTTTTTGAACTTTCTTTAGGCGAGAAAAATTACATTTCATCGCCAAGGACTTCACTTTTGGCGAGAAAATATAATTTTCTCGTCAAAATTGACACTTTAGGCGAGGAAATTTATTTTTTGTTGCCGGAGACTTCGCTATAGGCGAGGAAAATAATATTTTGTCGCCAGAGACTTTACTTTTGGCGAGAAAATATATTTTTCTCGTCAAAATTGACATTTTAGGCGAGGAAATAAGCCTTTTGTCGCCAAATGTGCGTGGCTTTCAGGCTTTTTGGCGACAAAATATAATTTTCTCGTCAAAACTGTACTTTTGGCAAGGAAATTCATATGTCCTCGCCATGTTTTGTCGCCTAAACACATTTTTGTTGTAGTGATATCATAGAAGATCACATAGGACATTCACTCTCTCACTTGAGAGTGATAGATTCCTCATTGTACACTCACATGTCTCTATGTGCGACTTACTATACCCAACAGTACATGAATATGCTTTTGATTAAAACATAAACACCGTGCACGTTAAAGCATAATAACTCATACACAAAACAATAGTAATGTCTTCGGTCTAAGGATTACTTGTACCACTATAACAAAGAACAATCCATTAATAGATAAGTAAAACTCCATTTGGATTTTCCTAATAGTTGATCACGTTCAGTGAACTTGTTCTATAACAAGCACCCAAATGTCTGTTCTAGTGTCCCCACACTGATGACTTAAGACTAGTCATATTTTATCAAATAAAATAAACATGGCACATGTTAGTCTAACCGGATTATCAAATGCCCAATTTGATAATCCTATGACTAAGAACAATTTTAGAATAAAGCAACTAACAAGTGTATGGTCTTGTTCCTTAACTCTTTAAGTACGTATCTTCCCAACTTTAATTTTATGGACTTATCATATCAAAGTTCAATAACAATAATGATAAAAAATAAACTTGCCCTTTATTAATATGACACTGTTATTACAATGTAATATTCCTAAAATACTACTCCAATCTAATTGGCTTTTAGGGCATACTACTAACAATCTCCCACTTGCACTAAAGCCAGTCGACCATATATCTTATACCCATCCTCTCAAGGTGGCGATCCAATTGCTGGTGGGTTAAGGCCTTAGTTAATGGATCTGTTACATTATCTGCTGATGCTATCTTTCGTATCTCCACATCACCTCTACCAATGATTTCTCTAATCATATGGAATTGACGCTGAATGTGTTTGGATTTTTGATGGGACCTTGGTTCCTTGGATTGAGCTATCGCCCCATTGTTATCACAGTATAGAGGCACAGGTGATTCAATGGTTGGAACTACACCTCGTTCACTGATGAACTTTCTTATCCATACACTCTCCTTTGCTTCTTTTGAAGCAGCAATATATTTTGCTTTGGTCGTGGAATTTGCCGTTGTATCTTGCTTACAACTCTTCCAGCTAACAGCGCCCCCATTAAGGGTAAACACATACCCGAATGTGGATTTTCTATCATCCACATTAGACTGGAAGTCCGAATCCGTGCAACCATCAACTCTTAGTTCTCCTCCTCCATAAATAAGGAACGTATCCATAGTTCTTCTCAAGTACTTAAGGATGTTCTTCACTGCAATCCAGTGATCCATACCTAGATTAGACTGATATCTACTTGTAACACTTACAGTATGACTGATATCAGTTCTAGTACATAGCATAGCATACATAAGACTTCCCACTGCTGAAGTATATGGTACTTTGCTCATGCTCTCTCTATCCTCTGGTGTCTTAGGACTCATGTCCTTCGAGAAATGAATTCCATGTCTGAAGGGCAGCATCCCTCTCTTGGAATCTGCCATGTTGAACCTATTCAACACTTTGTCTATGTACAAGGATTGGGATAAACCAAGAAATCTTTTAGATCTATCTCTACAAACCTTTATACCCAGTATATAAGATACTTCTCCCAAATCCTTCATGGAGAAATTTTGTGAAAGCCATAGTTTGACTGATGATAGCATTCCTACATCATTCCCAATGAGTAAGATGTCATCAACGTATAAAATCAGGAATGTAATCGCTCTCCCACTGAGCTTCTTATACACACATGGTTCACCCATGTTTTGATGAAAATCAAATGCTTTGATCGCTTCATCAAACCGGATGTTCCAACTTCGAGATGCTTGCTTGAGTCCATAAATGGATCTCTGCAGCTTACACACTTTGTGGTTTTCACCACGAGATAGAAAGCTTTCTGGCTGCTCCATGTAAATCTCTTCCTCAATCTGACCATTGAGAAAAGCGGTCTTTACATCCATCTGCCATATCTCATAGTCATAGTTTGCAGATATAGCAAGTATAATCCTGATTGATTTTAGCATGGTTACTGGCAATAAGGTATTCTCATAGTCAACTCCTTGTCTTTGTTTATAACCTTTTGCCACTAACCTAGCTTTGTAGGTCTCTACCTTTCCATCCGAGCCTATCTTCCTTTTGTAAACCCATTTGCAGCTAATAGGTACAATACCTTGAGGCAGGTCTACCAAAGTCCAGACTTGGTTGGAGTACATAGAATCCATTTATTATTTCATGGCAACTTGCCATTTACTCGAATCGATGTCTGACATCGCCTCTTTGTAATTAGTAGGATCACTCTTATCGCCATTGTCTCTACAATGAAAGAGTTCTTCATCATCTTGATGAAGATCCAAGTATCTCTTATTAGGTATGGGAATCCTACTAGTCTTACATGGAGGTTGTGTAATAGAAGGTGCTACTGTAATAGGGTTTGAGGACTCTTCCTCATGTTGGTCAATGTTGGTTTGTAGTTCAGAGGACATTTCCTCTAATTCTATAACTTTCCCATTGCCTCCATCTTAAATAAACTCTTTTTCAAGAAATACGGCAAACTTGCTAACAAACACCTTTGTTCCCCCTGGGTGATAGAAATAGTATCCCAACAACTCTCTCGGATAGCCCACAAATCTACATTTTACTGACCTAGATTCCAATTTGTCCACTTCTAGTTTCTTAACATGGGCTGGACAGCCCCAGATCTTAATGTAATTAAGACTAGGCCTCTTCCCATGCCACATCTCATGCGATGTCTTAGGAACAGATTTGGATGGCACCCTATTCAGTATATATGTTGCTGTTTGAAGTGCATATCCCCAAAATGACATAGGTAAATCTGTGTAGCTCATCATGGATTGTACCATATCCAATAAGGTACGATTTCTCCTTTCGGACACACCATTTAATTGTGGTGTTCCAGGTGGAGTCCATTGTGATAAAATACCATTTTCTTTGAGATAGTCCAAGAATTCATTACTTAAGTATTCACCTCCTCGATCTGATCGAAGAACTTTAATACTTTTCCCAGTTTGTTTTCCACTTCATTTCTGAATTCTTTGAACTTTTCAAAGATTCAGATTTATATTTCATTAAATATACATACCCTAAATGTGAGTGATCATCGGTGAAGGTTATGAAGTATGAAAAACCTCCTCTTGCAATTGAATTCATAGGACCACACACATCAGTGTGAATTAATCCTAGTATGTCAGCAGCTCTTTCCCCATGTCCTACAAAGGGTGATTTGGTCATCTTTCCCATGAGACATGATTCACAAGTTGGATAAGCTTCATAAGCCAATGAACCAAAGTGTCCATCCTTAACCAATTTGTTGATCCTATCATCACTAATATGACCTAATCTAAGATGCCACATAGAAGTAGGATTAACTTCATCTCTTGGTCTCTTTGGTGTTTTATCTTTTGCGTGCTCAATATAGTTAATACCATTATCCAAATTTAAGAAATAAAGACCATTCAAATATATGCCAGAACCAACTAAATCATCATTTAAATAAAATGAACATTTATTTTTCTCGAAAACAAATTTATAACCATCTCTAGATAAAGAAGAAACAGAAATAATATTCATAATAATATCTGGCATAAATAAACGATCCTTTAATTCTAAAACTATGCTAGATGGTAATGCTAAATAGTAGCTCCCTATAGCTAATGCAGCAACACTTGCCCCATTTCCCACTCGAAGAGCAACCTGTCCTCTACTCAGCCTTCTCTTTCCCCTTAATCGCTACAATGAATTGCAAATGTGAGAACAAGCTCCGGTATTTAATACCCAAGAAGAAACAGAATTAACCGAAAGGTTAGTTCCTATAAAAAGCAAATTAGACATACCTTCAGAAGGTCTGTCTTTTATGGAAGCAAGGTACTGTCTGCAGTTCCTCTTCCAATGTCCTTCTTTGCCACAAAAGAAACACTTTCCTTTACCCTTATCATTTGTGAGCTTGCCTTTCTTGATCCCGCCCTTTCCCTTCATCTTGCACTTTTGCTGCTTCTATTTTCCTTTACCCTTGGGCTTGGACTTGGAAGTAGAAACCTCATGAATGACAAGAGCATATCCCTTTGTCTTTTTGATGGAGCCTTCCGCAATATTCAACATATTTAGCAACTCATGTAGTAGAACTGTCATCCTGCTCATGTTGAAGTTCATAACGAACTGCGAAAATGAATCTGGCAAGGATTGTAAGATCAAATCTACTTGCAGATTTGTATCCATGCCTACATCAAGCTTTTTGAGTTGCTCAATGTAACCGATCATCTTAAGCACATGCTCATTTACAAATGGCCCCTCTGCCATTTTGACCTTAAAGAGTTCTTTTGAAACATTGAACCTTGTGGTTCTACTCTGTCCCCTATACAACTCTTGTAGAAGAAGAAGAATAGAGGTTGAACTTTTATATGAATCATGTTGCTTCTGAAGCTCATTGCTCATGGATGCTAATATGTAGCATCTCACCTTTATTTCATCTTCCTACCACTTTCTCAAAGTGTCATGCTCTTCCTCAGTGGATCCTTCCAGAAGAGATTCCGGCATTGGCCCATCCAAGACATAGGCAATTTTGTCAGAAGTAAGAATGATTTTTAGGTTCCTTAACCAATCATCAAAGTTTGGTCCAGTCAAACGGTTGGTATCCAGAATTTTAGCAAGGGGGTTGAAGTTTGACATTTTTAGTAATGATCTACCAAAGATAAATAGCAATTTATGAGCATAAAATAAAATTCAATTTTATTATCCATTAGATTTTTGGTCTTTAAATCATAATGGTACCTCCCACTATTCTTTTCAAATTCCTCATCCCTTTAAAGAAATTTGGGAATCTTAATTTTTAAAAATTCTTAGTGGGGATTGGGGTCCCACCAAAACTAGTACAACCTCACATAATAGTTTCTTGGTTGTACTAACTTTGATAAGAAGGTAGCTTCTTACCTATTGCTTCTTAAGCAAGTTCCAATCATCATTTAGCCTCTAAAACTATGAATCTCACATAATAGTTTCTTGATCCATATATTTTAGTTAAGTTTGACCCACCATTCATACAAGTATGAGTCATTAATGAGACCCTCACATAATAGTTTCTTGGATCCCACTGACCCCTCACCTCATAATATCATATATTTAAATAGTATGAGTGACTTTTCTTAGAATCAGCAGTCCCCACATATCTGTAGCCGACAAACCCAAATAATAAAACACAGTCATCTATAATGGTGGAAGGTTATGATAAGACATTCATAATGTCTCTTCGCTTACAACTTAATATTCTAACAAGAAGGGAATCTTATGGTCTCATCACTTATACATTCATCAAAAACAAAAAGTAAATATTTTATCATTTATAATTTAATATGTCCATACGATACTCCCACTAATTAAATTTAGAAAATAATTTTAAAAATTTTAATTTAAAGGAGTATCCTTAAGACACACCAATTGGATTAAATTTTAAAACAATTTTAAAATATGGACATATAAAATATATGGTGAAATCGCCCCATCTATTATAACATAAAAGGGGATCCTGGATGATTATGGACTTTTAATGTGATTCAACTTGAGCCTTTAAGTTGAATCTAGGTTTATGGGGGTTGTAATCATTATTAAACATCACATGCTTTCAAGCTCTAAGCTTGAAACAATAATCATAAATAGTCTTCATTCTTTTCTAGGACACCATATCTACTTAAAGTAGGCTCCACCATGTCTTCCTTGTAATCTTCTAATCTTCGTCTCTAAGCCTAATTTTACATGATTTTAAAAAAGAAAACCCTTAATCCATGATCAAGGGGGAGGTACATAGGAGGGAGATAGAAATTACATTGAGAAGGAAGGAGGAAGGCATGCAAGCCCCATTTAAATATTACAAATCCAAAATAATAAACCGTTCAATCACATTGAATTAATAAACCAATCACATAGCTTAATTATTTTTGGTCTAGTCCATAATCATCCTTTATATCAACCATTCACATCTCATGCAAATAAAATTAATACTGTTATTATCATAGCATTTAATTTTGGGACTAATCCTAATCACATTAGAATTTTGATGATTAAAGTAAAATAAATCCAATCAAAATTGGACACTACTTTAAGAAACAGTGAACAGTGGCAGTCCAATAGCTGATTTTATTTTAATTGAAAACATGTTTCCCAACTTGATCCTTAAGTTGGATTAAAGTAAACATACAAAAAAATCAATCAATCTTGATTCATGGTCTCCATTAAACAGTGATGGTCGGCCGACCGTACGGTTTGAAGTTGTCATCTCTTTAAAGTAATGGATTGACTGCAAATACATATTTCATATGTACGCATCTACTTGTAAAACTTTCAAAAGTTTTGTATCTAATACTAATTTATAGCACCAAACACTACAAGAAAAAAGGCTTTTTATGTCACTTAAAAAGTGACATAAATAGGTATTTATGTCACTTTTTTTTCCAGTAAAAAGTGACATAAATGGAGGCGACATAAATGTTTTAAAAGTGACATAAATGGAGGCTTTTTATGTCACTTAAAAAGTGACATAAATAGGTATTTATGTCACTTTTAAAGTGACATAAATGGAGGCGACATAAATGTTTTAAAAGTGACATAAATGTTTCATAAAACCATCACATTTGTTAATAAAAAGTGACATAAATACTTAAAAGTGACATAAATACCATTTTATTTATGTCACTTTTAACCTAAAGTGACATAAAAATAAAAAAAGTGACATAAATACCAAACAAAATTATTACATCAAAGTCTTAAAAGTGACATAAATACTTAAAAGCGACATAAATATAATTTTATTTATGTCACTTTTAACCTAAAGTGACATAAAAGTAAAAAAGTGACATAAATACCAAACAAAATTATTACATCAAAGTCTTAAAAGTGACATAAATACTTAAAAGTGACAAATACTTTATAAAAGTGACATAAATACCACCCTGTAAAAAAAAATATATACCTCCCTGTGCATATATACAATACCACCCTGTACAAAATTAAATCCAACTCAATAATCTATTTCAACTACTAAATTTCATCAATTCATCTCAATATCAACTAATTAATTGGGATGAACAAAAAAAAATATACAATCATTCCGAGTCAAGTGCTAAACTAATAACCTATACATATTACATATTCATCAAAAAGTACTATAACAAAACTATGAAAGCAACAAAAAAAAAAATAGCCCAACAAAAAAAGTGGCTCACTTGCATGTTAGAACTTTCCATCAAAATGTGAAACTTTGTACCTACAAAAAAGAAAAAAATTTCATTAATTAGTTGTATATATAAAATAATAAAAGATTAAAACTATGTTTGGAGGTTTTAATCATTCCCTTCCAATCATAAACTTCTCAATGCCACCCTCTTAATGCAATACCACCCTCTTAATGCACCCTACAGCATTCCCTTCCAATCATAAACTTCTCAATGCAAAGGCAATGCTTGCCTTTAGCTTCATAATAGCATCAACAGCAAGTTTTGAAAAATGTTCCTTATCCTGGGAAAGGATTTTAGAACTCAAAGTAGTCATTGTAATCCTCATCAGGTCTAACTTGAATTCTTCTGCATCAGCCAGTAATAATTAAAGCATTATACTTGTTGCAATTTAAAAATAAAGTACAGATACAATAACAGACTTAAGGGTAAGAAATTAGCATTCCCGTCTGAAACACCGATCTACCAAGAGTTATCTTAGCGCATATATATCCCCAATGTCTGAAACAGTTCGTATTGTGGAATATGAGAAGGTGACAAAATAAAATATCAGATATCTCAAATTTGATTAAGAATGTGAACAAGATTAAAAAAAAAATTAACTACTCAAAAAATTTAAGAGAAACAGATAAAAGATATCAGCATCTTCTTTCAACAAAGTATGAGTGAGTAACTGGTCGCATACCAATTAGGTATTTTCAAAAGAGGAAGGCAAGAGACTACCTAATTCAATTGTTAACAAGTAATACCCGCATCCTCTTTATTGTCGACAACCTTCTGCAGCAAAGCATTGCGAGCACATTCAGCAGTCATCCAATAACCTGAGATATAAAATAGACATCATAGTAAATTCAGTGAAGAAACACATAGTCGTGAAATTATGAGCCACTTCAACTAAGGAAAGAAAGTAAAGAAATTCAGTGAAATTTGTTTAAGAGAGCATTTTTGCTCATCCAAAAAATGGTTAACCAATGCACACCCAAGCATCCCATTGGCCAATGCAGTGCAACCCAATGATAAAATAAATGTGTTTAATCCTGGGTCCCACTACATTGGCCAATGGGATGCTTGGGTGAGCATTGGTGAACCTTTTTTTGAGTGAGCAAAAGTATTTTCTTTGTTTAATTCCTGATATATATAGAGTATATCTTCAACAAATTCAGTGAAGAGACACATAGCAATTTAGTCTTCCTTAGTTGAAGATTTTTTTGGGGTTGGGGATATAAAGGTATTTCACACATTCTCTATCTAAAACAATTGCCATTCCCCGATTGTGTGACACTTACTTTAGTGGCTGTCTGTACCTCCGACTCCGAGAAAACCTTGTTAAGGTCTTACGTTTATAAAGACCACAGGAACGTGCACTTAATCAATTTCTTTCTCCTTTTTTTTAACAATCTTTTCTTGTCTCTACTATTTTTTTTTTGTATATAAACACTAGTACCACAACAATTTAACAGAGAGTTCTATAATACGGCCAATCGGTTTGTACGACCAAAATTATAAGCTGTATATATCTTGGGACGTGCTCATAGTTGACAATATATTGTTGATGAAACCTCGAGAATGAAATGATTACTAGATATAAATTTACTGAACATAAATTTACTGAACTAAATGCTAGCATAAAAAACCAAATACTGCATGGTGATAAACTAAGAATAAATAGGTTAATGTACGGCACATAAACCTAGGAGCTCTTGGGTTCAACTCCGGGAGTACCAGTACCATCTTCCTGATTACATATTGACAAAACCAGCATATGTATCAACAACAAAACTTGCCTGAAGATAGTTCAAGTGAAGTTTTACTCATCTAAAACTAAGAAAAATAAAAGTCTATATACTGCTGGCACTTGGCAGTAGCAATAGAATATTTTACAGCATATGAATCATCAGAAGTTTTACAATCTGTAACTTATCCCAAGTCAAACAAGTACTGTAAGTAAGAAACAGATAACTTTCTTATAGAGCAATTCACTCTTCCATATCTCGGTCAGTTTTAAGGAACCAGCAGTCTAGAAGCAATTTCTTCGCAGATAACTTTTCAAAAAAATGTTCCCCACAATAATTTTGATTGTTAACCGTTGAATGTCTAAGCTCCTATCAAAGTGAAAATTTGCAAGAACAGAACTTCTCACCTGGGTTTGATGCAATTATTATAAGGTCAATATCCGGGTTACGGGCAGCAACAGCTAGTGCTAGGCTTCCTCTAAGAGACTTCCCAACAAGATACATGGGCCTCTTTGGTGACCGATTGTTCTCAGACTTAACTGTTCTTTCCACCAAATTAACCAACTCTGAAGCATAACAAATTGGAAAATTAGACTTAGCATCTTAAGTTACTTTAGAGGGAGAATAATTTTTATTTTTTTTGTGGCACATGTAACAATTTGGATATACTTTGGATAAATAGAGATTCGAGAATCAAAAGAAGGATAAAGATGAAGATAGAAACATGACAGAGTAAGAGTTTTTTGTTATAATGATATTACCTATTAAATAAATTGTAGTCCCATCATCAATAGTGACCTTAGAAACAGGAGCCCCTAAGTCCAGAAGTAAATGTACACTTCCAACATGCCCATTTAGCGCAGCCATATGAAGGGCGGTGATGCCTCCATCGGCAGTTCTATTTATTACCACAAAGAGTGCACTGATACAGGCAAATGAGAAAAGCGATGAGCCATTCAGTGTTCTAAATAGCAGGGAAAAAAACCCAAAAAATAAAATAAAATTACAAGCAGTCTTTGACATGAAATTACCCTTGATCAAATTCTGAGTTAGATTCTTCTTTTTTCGATCTTTTTCTTAAGATATTCCAACTATTGGGATTGCTAGGGATGTAATCTGCAAGGATGAGCCGAATGCATCTAGAATGTCCATTCAAAGCAGCAAAGTGAAGACCAGTACCCCCGTTGAGATAATCTACCCTGTGTATCAGAGATCCAATTTATACCAATATTGATGATAAATCGCCAGCGGTTCGACCAGTAGGTCATCTAGGATTTAAAGCCACGTCATAATTATAATCTAAAAGATATATTCATAATTAATAACTTCAAATTCCCTTTCATACTTGATTGCTATCTCGAGCAAGAGAACACCTCCAAAGGGTATAAAATCACAATTTAACCATTTGATGAATAGAGAGATCAGAAGCACAAATCAATTTTCTTAACAAAATGCAAATCACTATACAATGCCTGAAGTTCTTGAAGTTCATACGAAAGCATTGCTTAATTGTAGTTCAAATAAAACAAAGGACCTGAGATTGTAGTTTTTAAAATCAAATTACTGTGTGAGAGAGACTAAATACAATAAATTAGAGAGAGAGAGAGAGAGAGAGAGAGAGAGAGAGAGAGAGAGAGAGAGAGAGAGAGAGAGATAGAAATTCCATTAGTGACAGGACGCCTATCAGCAGTCCCAGGGTTTAATGTATCTGTTTCCCAAATGATGCTGTATTTCCTATAATATCCCTATATCGACCGATACCACGATGATAGTCAAGATATGTCGTCTTGTTTATGATATATATAAATAGAATAAGAAAACGTCTCCAACAACATTGATTTTGTAAATTTTTTGAATACGCTATAAAATTTAAGACGTGTTATGCCAATTCGAAGAGTGTGCAAAATCTATAACAACCATGAGTAGAAGAAGAAGGGGAATAGACGGATTCTAACAACCATGAGTAGAAGAAGAAGGGGAATAGACGAAAAGAGAATCTGCGCTGCGGTGGAGAAAGGCAAGGTTAATTCCTAAGTTCTAACATCTTCATGAGACAGCCAACTCTACACACCAGTCTCAAGCCCTCAAAGTCAGGACAACTCAAACTTCACTTTGATAATGACTAAGCACATAACACAAGTAGCTTATAACAAAGGCACTAAGCACCTAATGCATATACATGGGATCCATAATTGCTTCTAAAGGTTCCAAGACTACTCAAAATCAAACACTAAAGCACTAACTTCACCGGGAAAAAGACTCTCTCCAATTATCTCCTATAAAATTATATTACAAAGAACACGTGGGTGAAGCTAAGTGAACTTGGGTTGGGTCAATCTATATTGTTTGGTGTTCTTTCAAAAACTTGTGTTCAGATATAGTTGAACTTATTTCGAAATTTGAACAATAGACCACTCTAAACTCAAATTGTCAAAGTTGAGATGTCAACCTTTGATCTGATTAGCAACGAAAAAGATTTGCAACATAGAAATTAAGGGCCCAAATCAGCCCAAATGTTGTGCTACGGTGTATAATGGAACTTAGCTATTTAGATAAAGCCGTGAAGCTAGCTTTTATAATATCACTTAGCTTAGCTTAGCTTGTTCATTGTATGGGGTTGAGTTTTATATACGAAATTGGACTTTGAAACTGTTTGTTATTTCTATTGTTTTGATGAATTGGATTGGAGCATATGTGTTTCAAATCCTATGACAACATTTACATGTTCTCTATAGACTTTAATCATGTTGAGATTTGCATTTTACACTTCTGTAAGTTACTACAAGTATCTACAGTAAATTTTAGCAATTCGGTTTTCAGCTTTTATGCATTTAAATATCCATGAGTCAAAGGTACGCTCTGGTACTCTTATTAGATGACATGTATGCTTGTTTGGACTAAAAGAATATAACATGAAAAAGGAAATATATACAATATACATGCATATTAAAAAAAAAATCAGACATTTATAGAAAAAGATGGGACAAATTTTCCAGTAATGGGATTCAGCATTTAATCTTTTCCCCCAAAGAAAAAAAAATTCAAATCTCAAGTTCTTCTAACATTTGGGAGATAAGAAAACAAAAACGTAAATCTACTAAAACTTAACTCTACATGAGTCATTTAGTACATGTTTTCAATACCATCCAAAAAAATATAGCAAGTGGAGTAAAAGATTCAAAGTTTCAAACTTTGTTAAGTATTCTCAGAGCCATAGCAGAGGAAACTTTAATGTACTAGAAATAGTGACAATGTGAGTATTGATAAATATCCCAACCAAAGGTCACCCAAAATCGAATTCATCTAAAATCAAACAACTAACAACAAAAATTTTAATAAAAAAAATTAAATCAAACTTTCAATGGCATAACCAAGTCGATTAGATAATTAAAGTTAAAAAATAGTTAAACATAGAATAAATTAACATACTTGAGAGCCATTTTCCGATAAGCGCTTTTGATTTCCTGATCGGTAGAGTTACGTTGGACACCGAGAACCTCGTATGGGTCTCGCCGGAGCTGTTTCGCCGCATCGTGCTTCTCTGATTTCGACCGGTTCGCCGGCATTTCATTCACAGTGTATAAACCCTAGAAATGACTCACAAAAAGTTTGAAACTTTGTACAAAATTCACGAATCTAAACTAGAAATCTGTCTATGGAAAATCGTAATATCGAAAATCAGAGGGAAATTTTGGTGTTTCAGAGAACTAAGATCCACAGAAAGCCCTAATGAGAGAGAGAGAGAGAGAGAGAGAGAGAGAGAGACTCCATGGGCGATGGGGCCTCCAAGCTGGAGCTGAGGACAGAACATGTAGAGAGAGAGCGAGAGAGAGGAGAGAGAAACAAGAGAGGCGTGAAAATGTACATACATTGATACACACATATGTCGTTTTGCAAATTTTCAAATTTAATGTGCTTATCTATATTGTACGCCGTGAGTACGGGCGGCGGCGGCGATGATGCTGGTAGTGATGGCGGCGGCGGCGGCGACCGCGGTGATGCTGGTGGTGATGATCAGAGGAGGTGAGAGGAGGTGGGGGATGATGAGAGGAGATGAGAGGAGGTGGGGGTCCTGGGGGAAGATGAGATAGATGAGGAAAATGAGAGGGATTAAAAGAGCTTTTGCGCGCAAGGGTTTAATTTCCCGCGCGCCCCAAAATTTTTTTATGTCACTTTTTCAAACCAATGCTAAAATAACATGTTTTTATGTCACTTTTTAAAAAAAGTGACATAAATAATCATCTTTTTATGTCACTTTTTATAAAAATGACATAAAAATAAAATGTCATATTTACAAAATTGCCACCGCGTTTTCATTTATGTCACTTTTTAAAAAGTGACATAAAAACTTGATTATTTATGTCACTTTTTTTAAAAAGTGACATAAATAATCAGGTTTTTATGTCACTTTTTTGAAAAAGTGACATAAATAGTCTAAAAGTGACATAAAAAGGTTGAACAAGAAATATTTATGTCACTCACAATAAAAACGACATAAAAAGAAATTTAAAAGTGACATAAAAAGCACATTTTCTTGTAGTGAAAATTTCATATTTATTCTTAATAAATTCTTACTATAAAATAACTAGATATTTTGTATTAATCATAGACTAAGGCTCTGATACCACTGAAAGGAAATCATGTGGAACCCTTAAAGGCTCGCGCAGCGGAAAACAAAAATTTTAATAGTTTCCTAAAACCCATATTTTGAAAACATAAGTACTTATTTTCTAAAATCATGAGAATAGAATAATTTTATTATCTACACATGTGGGTTTAACAAGTAAGGATGAATTAATCCTTGTCAAGTATTCCATTATTTTTTATTAATTAAATTAAAAAATTTTCTAAAAAAATTATAACCCTCAATTTTTTTTAAAATTCTAAGTGGGAGAGGGAATTTATCAAGTATAAATCCCATGGTCTCCATCACTGGTTTGTAGATGATATGATTAATTTTGTGTGATGGCTCTAGTGTCATCCTCCCCATCGGATGTAGTTGATCATGGAATCATCAGTACAAACTTCTTTAAAAGAATGTTTTGGGTGATTGTTGGTGTGGGTCACCTCTCCATCAGAGGTGTTCCTCATGGAACTCTTGACCTAGAATTAAGTGATGGTATACACTTAGCTATAAATAATAATATCCTCTCCATCTGAGTCACTGTTATTATTTATAGGACCAAAGCAAGTCAGCAGTTTAATTTTATTAGGCAAAGTACATTGCCTGGATAGTAAAATTAATAGGCAATTTTCTATCTGAACAAATGATGGATAGTATATGGTTTCCCATCGAGTCATACTATTCGCGGTGTATTAGGTTGCTGGCGGATTCCTTTCAAATATGGTAGAGGGAACCAATATTTTCAACTCGAATCCATAGTAATTTTTGCCCAAACGTAATTATTTATGTTATGTGATTCTCAGGCTTTTAAATGGGTGCTTTCAATCCACTTGCTGTTATACTTAAAGAAAACAAACTTACTGGACCAAACTATATAGACTGGAAAAGGAATTTGGATATTGTGTTAACTGCTGAAGAGTACAAGTTTGTGCTTACTCAAGAATGTCCTGAGCAACCTGGTGAGGGGGCAACCGCTGAGGAAACCCAGGCTCACAAGCAATGGGTCAAGGCTGATGAGATGGCGCGGTGTTACATTTTGGCATCCATGTCAAATGTTCTGCAACATCAGCATCAGTCAATGACCAGTGCCTATGACATGATGGAGAGCCTCCGAGAGATGTTCGGGGATCAAAGTTGTGCTGCTAGGCAGGTTGCCATGAAAGACTTGATGAACACAACCATGGCTGAGGGGACGCCTGTAAGGGATCATGTTCTTAAGATGATATCTCTTCTTAATGAACTAGAGATCCTTGGAGCTGAAATCGACGGGGAAACCCAGGTCGATATCGTACTCCAGTCACTGCCAGAGTCTTTTAAGCAATTCTGCCTCAATTACAACATGAATAAATTTAAATATACTTTGGCGGAGCTGCTTAAAGAACTCCAGGCAGCTGAGGGTCTCAACAGAAAGTCAGGGAGTGTTCTTGTGTTTGAGAAAGGTTCTGCTTCAAAGCCGAAAGGCAAGAAGAAAATGAAAAAGGCTCAAAAGAAGGCCGCGGGTCCTCCGCCAATCCAAAGGCCACGAGGACAACCGGGAAAGCCTAAAGGCAAATGTTTTGTTTGCAAGCAGCCAGGACACTGGAAGAAGCAATGTCCAGTTTATCTCGCCAGACAGAACAATCAAGGTAAATCTCATTTACTAGTTGTTGAATCGTGTTTAACGGTCCGATCTACCGGTACCTGGTGTGTAGATACGGGAGCCACTGATCATGTATGCAATTCTTTGCAGGGGTTCCAGGGAACTAGGCAGCTCAGTGATGGAGAGATTTATCTATATGTGGGAAATGCTACGAGAGTAGCGGCAGTTGCAGTAGGAGATCTACATCTTAGTTTTGGTAGAGATAGGATTTTAATATTAAGAAATTGCCTTTTTGTACCTTCTATAAGAAGGAATTTAGTTTCAGTTTCTAGTTTAGTAAAGAATGGATATTCAGTTCATTTTAATAAAATAGTAGTTATTAAAGAAAATAAACGTTTTATTTGTTCTGGTCTATTGGTGGATGATCTTTATATTATAAATCCTGTCTCTCCTATACTGCAACTTAATGAATTGAATAACACAAATAGTTTGCCATTTAAGAGAAAAGAACCTTCGAGGATGAACTAAACGCATCTTTGGCACTTACGCCTTGGTCATATTAATTTGAAAAGGATTCAAAGACTGGTTCAAAATGGGCCATTAGGCTCATTGGAACTGGAGGCACTTCCAGTTTGTGAATCCTGCTTGGAAGGTAAAATAACCAAGAGGCCATTCTCGGCCAAGGGCTATAGAGCAAAAGAGCCGTTGGAACTGGTTCACTCTGATTTGCGTTGTCCTATGACTGTCCAAGCAAGAGGGGGATTTGAGAACTTTATCACTTTCATCGATGATTACTCAAGGTATGGGTACATTTATTTGATGCGACGTAAGTCTGAATGCTTTGAGAAATTCAAAGACTTCAAGGCTGAAACGGAGAAGCGTCTAGGTAAATGTATCAAGACACTACGATCTGATCGTGGTGGAGAGTACCTCTTGGGAGAGTTTAGGGAATACTTATTGGAGCAAGGGATTACATCCCAATTGTCTGCACCCCGTATGCCTCAGCAGAACGGTGTAGCAGAAAGAAGGAACAGGACTCTCATGGATATGGTAAGATCTATGATGAGTTACTCAAATTTACCAATTTCCTTTTGGGGACACGCATTAGAGACAGCTGCATACATTCTAAACTTGGTACCATCTAAGTCAGTACCTACTACTCCCACGGAATTGTGGACTGGGCAAAAGCCTAGTCTGCGGCATGTTCGGATCTGGGGTAGTCCAACACATGTGCTGAAAGGGAACGCAGAAAAGTTGGAATCAAGAACATAAGTATTTTTCTTTGTTGGGTATCCAAGAGGAACTAAAGGTGGTATGTTTTATAGTCCTAAGGATCAGAAGGTTATTGTTAGCACCAATGCCACATTCTTAGAAGAGGACTATGTTATGGATCACAAGCCTAGAAGCCGTATTGTTCTAGAGGAAATGAGAGGAGAGACACCGAGACATACTTCTTCGATACCAACGGTACGAGAAGAAACACCACAAGAAAGAGTAATCGATATTCCATTACCACGTTGTAGTGGGAGGATTATTGAAACTCGTGTAGATCCCGAACCAACCATTAACACGCAGGTTCATGAACCAGTACAGGGTGCAGATAATGGTGTATTAGGTTCAGAATCTTCACAACGAAATATCAGTGATACACAGACACGGGTTGTGCCTCGTCGTAGTGGGAGGGTTATTATTTAACCTGACCGATATATGTTCTTGGGAGAGTCTTATGACCGGGTCCCTGATGAACAAGGTACCGACCCCTGTAACTACAATGAAGCACTCCAAGATAAAGATGCAGATCTTTGGCAAAAGGCTATGAAATCTGAAATGGAGTCTATATACTCCAATCAAGTCTGGGATCTTGTAGAACCACCCAATGAAATAAAACCCATTGGATGTAAGTGGATCTATAAGAAGAAGAGAGGAGCAGACGGTAAGGTGAAAACCTTTAAAGCAAGGCTTGTTGCGAAAGGGTTCACTCAAAAAGAAGGAATCGATTATGAGGAAACTTTTTTGCCGGTGGCAATGCTGAAGTCTATCCGGATTCTCTTATCCATTGCTGCACATTTCGATTATGAAATTTGGCAAATGGATGTCAAGACAGCATTTCTAAATGGGAATCTTGACGAGTGCATCTATATGATGCAACCAGACGGGTTCATTGCGAAGGGCCAAGAACACATGTTGTGCAAGCTTAAGAAGTCCATTTATGGACTTAAGCAGGCATCTAGGTCTTGGAATATCCGTTTTGATCAAGCAATCAAGTCTTTTGATTTTGATCAATGTGCGAATGAATCTTGTGTGTACAAGAAACATGATGGAAGAGTGGTGGTGTTCTTAGTACTATATGTGGATGATATCTTGCTAATCGGAAACGATGTGGGGGTATTATCTTCTGTAAGGGTATGGTTATCCAGTCAATTCGATATGAAGGACTTGGGAGAAGCCGGTCACATCCTAGGGATCAAGCTTATGCGAGATCGCAAGAATAGGATGTTGGGCTTGTCACAAGGCACTTATATTGACAATATTCTTGCAAGGTTTAGCATGCAAGATTCAAAGAAGGGATTCCTTCCCTTCAGACACGGAATTACTCTATCTAAGGATTAGTTTCCTAAGACACCTGATGAGATAGAGAAGATGAAGGTAGTTCCTTATGCCTCGGCAGTAGGAAGCCTAATGTATGCTATGCTATGTACTAGACCTGACATCTGCTTTGCTGTTGGCATGGTTAGTAGATATCAGTCTAATCCAGGGCAAGAACATTGTACTGCGGTGAAAAATATTCTCAAGTACCTGAAAAGGACTCGAGTCTATATGTTAGTTTACCAAGCAGACAGTCTTGTACCCATTGGGTACACAGATTCTGATTTCATGTCAGATATGGATTCCAGAAAGTCTACCTCAGGATATATGTTTACCCTAGGAGGTAGAGCCATTAGTTGGAGTGAGGAGTGTCACTTCATGGCTTTGAGTCTAAGTGGGAGATTGTTAGGGATGTATACTAAAAGCCATGCTTTATGTAGTTAATTTATTATTTTAATAAAATCAGTTATTCCATTTTTATGAGAATCTGTGTGGGCAATGTTTGTATTATATTATTATTTAATATTATGCATGTGTGTCTCTCATTCTACATAGTAGGTGGTTTGGTGTGTAGAGTTTGGCTTACACACGGAAGATCAGACCACCAGATATTGTAGAATGTAAGATTTTGGTTTACAGTCTTAGATGGGATTGGACACACCATTGGTAGGACTGCAGCATGGTGTTGTAGTAGGTTTGTCTTGACTGCGGAAAACGGTATAGTTTCAACTCACTATGCTGGTACACTGTGTATTAAACAGGACCGACTTGGGGCAATTATCTTTATACTGACTTATAAGATAATTAATACCTCATGGCTATTATGAGTGCTTATGCTCTAAATCCTAAGTTAGTTTATAGACACGTACATTTGATATTTACACTTTGATCCCTAAAAGGGTGAGATCCTTAAATGGGTCAATATCTCATTGGATTGGGTGGCAATATTAATTGTATGGTGAATATTAATTAATAATGGAATCTATGTCTCAATTTTGGGATTGATGATATCCCCTTGAGAAAGCTTATAAGTTTTGATTATGTCAAACCCTGGAAGTGGATTTTGTATCCGACATATCAGATAAGTTAAGCAGAGGATCTCAAGGAATTTTAAGAAATTAATTAAATATGATTGTCAGTAATTATATTTAATTAATAGATATCTGTAATCTTAACATGGGGAGATAATAAGCATTTAATAACATGGAGCTCGAAATATATTTTTGAGATAAGGATAGGAGTGCAATTATAATTCTTTAGTGGTATGATTTATAATTTATGGAAATAGGAATCTGATTCAGTTCGAATTAGGGTTTCCTAATTCCATAAGGAAGCCTATTCCTTATTGATTTCTTATGGTCCCTATCGTAGCCTATATATATGTTGCCTTGGCTCTTCTCTCAGGTTGCATGATTTCACATTCTAAGCTTCCCTTGACCTCTTAGTTTTCTTCTAGAAGGGTTTCCACCAAACCCTAGTCTCTGTGAGCATTCAAGAGACATAGGAGTGAAGATCGCTAGCGTCGGACAATGCTCACTAAAAGAACTTCGGACTGCTCGATACTGATCGAAAGTTGCTGAATTTTTTACACGCCGTTCCTGACGTCGAGACGGAGCTGCTGTAAAAAATTCAAGTAAATCGGAGATCGTTTAGTCCTCCTGACGAACACATCTTTGTCGGATCAATGTGATAGGGATTGAATCGTCACAGCAATCAAAGAGAGTGTTATAACTGGGATTAGAAAATAGAACGTAAAGAGGGAAGAGTAGAAAACATAAAGGATTTCGAAAGAGCCCACACTCAGTTCGATATTCTGGCAGCAAAGGAATACGGTAGAAGATCGTGAGCTGTTATCGAGCCCATGTTCTCGATTCGTCTACTACAGCAATCCGTTTTTGCAGTTCAAGGTAACCCTAGTTTCCGCCCTTGTAGGGTTATTGTAGCTCTCACCTAAATTTTTTGCAATACCAACTTATACGCACTGTCAACGGATTCTGGGAACGCAGTTTCCTAACAATATATATACATACACATGTATATATAATCGAAGATGTGGCAACTTTTATCAGATTTGGGAGATAAATCTTGTAAATTATACCAGATTATATTTTGCAGATATTTCTTGCCTTATCTTATATCAGTCCGGGCCGCTATAAATCAGGAAGCAGGCCAAGCTTTCAACTCACTCCGTGTCACCTCGAAAAGACTATGAAACCTTGTGTATCACTCACACAAGTGATTTTAGAAAATTTTGTGTTTTATAAGTTTGGGTCTATCTCACAAGACTCTGGCACGCCTGAACAACAAATATAACAAACAGTCAAATACTCATGAACTGCCACCCACATGTCATGTTTTTAAGAAAGCTCAGTTTCAAAACGTGCATTTTGGGATTTTATATGTTGTGTGTAACTGTCGGGTGAAAACTCGACTTTTTTTACAATTACACCCTCCAATTTTAAAAATTGCTGAAAGGCAATTACAGATCAAATAATTCCTAAACTACCACTCACGAATAAAGTTTTTGTACAAGGTCAGTTTGGACACATGTGTTTTAGGACTTTAAATTTGTGTATGCAGGTCGAGTGAAAACTTCACCTTGTTTTCACTTTGGCCTTCCAATTTTTAAAATTGTCGAAAAGGCAATTACGGGTCAAAAAACTCAGGAACTACCCCTAACATGTCATGTTTTTGAGGAAGCTCAGTTTGGACACGTGTATTTTAGGGTTTTTCAAGTCGTGGGTTAGTGTCGGGTGAAAACTCAACTTTTTATTTACACATGCGCCCTTCAATTTTCAAAATTGGCAAAAAGGAAATTATGGGTCAAATAAATCATGAACTACCACTCATGAGTCAAATTTTTTTGGAAGGTCTATTTTGACACATGTATTATAGGGTTTTAAAATTTGTGTGTGAGGGTCAGGTGAAAACTCGACTTTATTTACACTTATGCCCACCAATTTTTAATATTGCCAAAAGGCAATTACGGGTCAAATAACACATGATTTTCCTCTCACTAATCAAGTTTTTAATGAAGCTAAGTTAGGACGCGTGTGTTTTGGGGTTTATTAAGTTGTGTTTGAGTGTCGGTGAAAACTCTACCTTTTTTTTTTTTAACACTTATGCCGTCCAATTTTCAAAATTTTTGAAAAGGCAATTACGAGTCAAATAAATCCCAAACTACCACTCACTAGTCAAGTTTTTTAGGAAGGTTAATTTGGACACATGCATTTTAGGTTTTTAACATTTGTATGTAAGGGTCAGGTGAAACTCAATTTTTATTAAACTGAGGCCCTCCAATTTTTAAAATTGCCATTTTGGCAATTACGGGTCAAATAACACATAAACTATCCCTCACAAGTCATGTTTTTAAGGAAGCACAGTTTGGACACGTGTATTTTTGGGTTTAATAAGTTATGTTTGCGTGTCGGGTGAAAACTCAACATTTTTTACACTTACACTGTCCAATTTCAAAATTGTCAAAACGACAATTAGTGGTTAAATAAAAAATTACTTACCACTCACGAGCCATGTTTTTTAGGAAGATCTGTTTGGACAAGTGTATTTTTGGGTTTTAAAAGTTTTGTGTGTGGGTCAGATGAAAACTCGGCTCTTTATACACTTGTGCTCTCAAAGTTTCCAAATTGCTGGAAAAGAAACTACGGGTCAGATAGCTCGTGAACTACCACAAACGAGTCAAGTTTTTAAGGAAGGTCAATTTGGAAACGTCGATTTGGGCTTTCACTAATTGTGTGTCAATGTCAGGTAGCAACTCTACATTTTGTCACACTTGTGCCCTCCAATTTTCAAAATTGCCGAAAAGTCAATTACATGTCAAATAAATCATGAATAACTACTCACGGGTTAAGTTTTTGAGAAATGTTAGTTTGGCCAGGTGTATTGTAGGGTTTTAAAATTTGTGAGTGAGGGTCGAGTGAAAACTCGACTTTATATATACTTACGCTTTCCAATTTTTTAAATTGTTGAAAAGGCAATTACTGGTCGAATAACTCAAGAACTACCACTCACATGTCAAGCTATTGAGGTATGTCAGTTTGGGAACGTGTATTTTAGGTTTTTAATTTTGTTTGTGATGGTTGGGTGAAAACTAGACATTATTTAAAATTAGGCACTCCAATTTTTAAATTGCCGAAAAGGCAATTGCGGGTCAAATAAATCATGAACTACCCACTCACGAGTCAAGTTTTTGTGGAAGATTAGTTCAAACATTTTTGGGTTTTAAAAATTGTGTGAGGGTCGGGTGAAAACTCGACTTAATATACACTTAGGCCATCCAATTTTTAAAATTGCTGAACAGGCAATTACGGGTCAAGTAACTCATAAAATGCCACCCACATGTCTTCTTCTTGAGAAAGCTCAGTTTTGAAATGTACATTTTGGGCTTTTATATGTTGTGTGTGAGTGTCGGGTGAAAAACTCAACTTTTTTTACACTTGAACCCTATAATTTTTAAAATTGCCGAAAGGCAATTAGAGATCAAATAAATCATAAACTACCACTCACGAATCAAGTTTTTGAGGAAGGTCAGCTTGGACACATGTATTTTAGGGCTTTAAATTTGTGTGTGAGGGTCGGGTGAAAACTCCACTTTATTTTCATTTTGGCCATCCAATTTTTAAAATTGCCGAGAAGGCAACTACGGGTCAAATAACTCAGGAACAACCCCACACATGTCATGTTTTTGAGGAAGATCAGTTTGGACACATGAATTTTGGGGTTTCACAAGTCATATGTTAGTGTTCGGTGTAAACTCGACTTTTCATTTACACTCGACTTTTTATTTACACTTATGCTCTCCAATTTTAAAAATTGCCAAAAAGGAAATTATGTGTCAAATAAATCCTGAACTACCACTCTCGAGTCAATTTTTTTAGGAAGGTTAGTTTTGACACGTTTATTATAGAGTTTTAAAATTTGTGTATGAGGGTCAGGTGAAAATTCGGCTTTATTTACACTTAGGCCCTCCAATTTTTAATATTGCCAAAAAGGCAATTACGGGTAAAATAAAACATGAACTACCCCTCACAAGTCTTGTTTCTGAGGAAGCTCAATTTGGAAACATGTATTTTGGGGTTTTACAATTTGTGTGTTAGTGTCAGGTTAAAGCTCGACTCTTTTTTACACTTGTGCTCTCCAATTTTCAAAATTGTCGAAAAGGCAATTACAGGTCACATAAATCATGAACTACCACTCACGAGACAATATTTTTAGGAAGGTCAGTTTGGCCACGTGCATTTTAGTGTTTTGAAATTTGTGTGTGAGGGTCGGGTAAAAACTCGACTTTATTTAAAGTTACGCTCTTCAATTTTCAAAATTGCAGAAAAGACAATTATTGGTCAAATACTCATGAACTACCACTCACGTGTCAAGTTTTTGAGGTATGTCAGTTTAGGCTCGTGTATTTTAGGTTTCTAAAATTTGTGTGTGAGGGTCAGGTGAAAACTAGACTTTATTTAGAATTAGGCACTCCAATTTTTAAAACTGCCGAAAAGGCAATTACGGGTCAAATAAATCATGAACTACCACTCAGGGGTTCAATTTTTGAGAAATTTATTTGGCCATGTGTATTGTTGGGTTTTAGAATTTGTGTGTGAGGGTCGGTTGAAAACTCCACTTTACTTAAACTTACTCTCTCACTAATCATTAATGAATAAATCTTTACTTCTTATTATACAAATTAATGATAAGTAATCTTTATTTTTTATTTGACTATAATTTTTAAATATCAAATACTAGTAATCTCTTTAATTTTTATTGAATAATAAATATTCTTTACTTCTTTTTTTTTTGTTAAACAAACTTTTTTTTAGTAATCACTAATCATTAATGCATAAACTAAACATATAAAAAAAAAAAAAAAAAAGTAGTAGAAGTAAAAACTCCCCCCAATTCCCAAACATTAAACTTTAAAAGTTAAAACTCCCCCCCCCCCCAAAAACTCCGGCCCGGCCGGGCCCGGCTATGCACCCGTCCACGAACCCGTCCATGAGCCCGTCCACTAGCCCGACCCTAGTGAGCCCGGGCCACCGGTCCGGGGCGGACACCCCCCCTCCCTTCCCAAGCCCGGCCCGGTTTAAGGTGAGGCCCGGCCCAGCCCGATCCTCTAGCCCGGTTAGGCCCGCTTTGACCGAGCCCGACCCGGCCCGTTTGACACCACTAATTGAATCTGGGTTTGTGGGTTTTGATGCCTTTTCTTGTCATTTCCATTTGCATCTGGGTTATGGAATTTAAAAATAGCAAGATATGTGTTCATTCAATTTGAACATCTGGTTAGGATGTTCACTTGACTTTAGGGACTCTACAAAGATCATGTTGCTGTGGAAATTTCTGCAGCACAACATTGATGACCCATGCTTCCATTGTTGATTCAATTTGAAGGCACTTTGATCCCTCGATTTCTTGGTTTAATTTCCACCTCGATTTCTCAGTTTTCACCTCTAAATGTCTTTAATTTGTTGAAGTATGGGGGCATATATTTATGTAAAATTGTGCTAATTTGTGAAAATTTCTACATGAGTTTGAAAATTTTTCTATATGGTTAATCGTGCATTCTCTAATTATTTTTATTTTTATTTTTTTTAGCATTCGCATGTGAGGGCCTCATTTAGAAATTCCGCCTAGGGCCCCAGAACTTCAGGGCCAGCCCTGCCAATGAGGTGCTTGGATGAATAAATTTTGGGTGAGCAAAAATTTAAAAAATGTGAAAAAATAGATAATGACGTAAAATCTCCATTGCATTCAATATTTACTTTAGTGTTGATGGGCTGTGGCGGTTCATTATTATACAACCTTGAACTTGCAAGATAAGACTGAGCCATATAGTCTACAACTATTTGTGGACTTTCCATTTCCTAGATTTTATCAGGTAAAAATTTGAGTGCTCTCTCAGTCTCTCTCTCTTGTGTTCCCAAATTGAGTATTAATAATTGTATCACATATTTACAAGCTAGTTGGGAGTTGGAACATAAAGGTTGGTGGTTATACGGTTTTTAATTAATTGTATAGATATATTAATGAGAGAGGGGTAGGGAAGATATGTAATCAATGGGATTGCCACGTTTGCTATATATATCTCACAAAGAAAATGAAATTGAGATGGATGATCTCTAGTCGCTTCTGCTCCAAGAACGGAGGACCTCTTTCATAGCAACCAATCAATGAAAGATACATTATATATTTTTGGCCAATAATGCATGGATAAATTATTCTATGAGCTCGTCACACATATGATAAATTCATGTGAATCGTTGATCTTGTGTAGGAGTGGACAAATAGTTCGGTTAAGGGAAAACCAAATCAAACTGAACTAAATTTCAAATTTCACTTCGATTATTTTAATAAAAAATTTTAGTTCGATTTTCGGTAGCCTATAGGCAAACTGAACCGAATCAAACTGAAAAATCAAAATTCGTTTTTTCTACATTATTAATATACTTTATATATAACTATATACAATAAAAACATAAGTATTTATACAATTGGAAACAAGAAAAATTATGTTCTCTTTCCTGATGTGTTTGTCCTTAATTGGGTGCTATAAAACATGTTGAGTACAAATCATCCGTCTCAAACTTAATCTCATATAGAGAATAAAAAGTAAAGGGATAGTCGGTCAAAGCACCATCTATCATAGGTAATTTAGCAAAAAATTCACACAATTTTTTAATTTAAAAAAAATCTTGCTACCTTTCCTATTCAGTGAAAACCCTTTGCTACTTTTGCCATTCGGTGAAAAGTCCATGTGTCTAAGCAAAAAATGACTAACACAATATTATCTGTCAACGTTAGTTTAAACCACCATAAATTAGTTGATTTTTTTTCTGGGCCTTTTTGGGTGATTTTTATTTTTTATTTTTTATATCATATAGTATTTGTTTGAGATCTATGCAGTTTTTATCTGTCAAAATGGATGATAATATCTGTTGACAAACATGTAACATTGACGAAAACGACCTTAATTTCCTCTTTTTTGACCTTTTCGAAAGATTTTTATTTGGGATATTAGGTCATAGACACCTTAAAATTAGGTACTTTAGCCGAAAACCCACACGACTTGGCAGTTTTACAAAAATCCCCTCGCTACTTCTCGAATTTGGTGAAAAGCCGAATTGATAGAAAATATGAACCACCATAACTTACTCGTTTTTTGATCTTTTTGAGTGATTTGTTTTTTGAAATAATGTATTTTTTCGAGATCTACGCATTGGACTTAAAAATTGTACCAAAAAAAAAGTAAAATGGAATCTCATTTTTCATTTTTATTTGCCAGACGGATAATATTATCTATTAACTTTAGACAATCAAACTTTCCTTCTTCATTTTTTTTTTTTTTTGGCTTTTCGGGATGATTTTTTTTTCATGTATTTCTTCGAGATCTACGCAATGGACTACTTTTGACATTTTATCTGTCTAAGTAATAATATTATAATTTGTTTATCTATAAACTTTAAACTACCATAACTTTATCAATTCTTGGGCTTTTTGGGTGATTTTTATTTTTGAATTCCTGTATTTTTTCAAGATCTATACATGTGTGGTGCCAATTTTACGAAAGGAATATGTTTTTGTTATATTTATGAGAAAAAAATGTAGTTTTTAATATTTATTTAATGTTTAGTTTTTTTTTCCCCAGTATTTCATGGTCAATATTGATCTCGGTTGATAGATCTCATCTTGTTGATTCCAAAACATCAAATTTTACGAAAAACGGACTTGTAAAACAAAATTTATAACAATTTGAGCATAAGAAAGACATAATGAGTTAAAGAAAAGTAACATTAGTAGCTTTGAAGAGTTTTATTTGAGGGGGCTTATGGACAAAGATCCTTTTTTTGTTTTGTATTTCATGCATTTTTTTGAGATCTACTCATTGGACTTGAAAATTTTATAAAAAAAAAAAATATAAGTTGCAGCCTAATTTTGAGATTTCAATTGTTTTTAACAAGTACTATTATCTGTTATTTGTCTGTAGACAGATAATATTGTATTAACGACAATAACTTTCTCAATTCTTGGAATTTTTTGATAATTTTTTATTTCATGTTTTTTTTTTCGAAATCTACACATTCCACTTGAAAACTTTACAAAAACAGGTAATTTGTAAACTTATTTTGGAATTTTATCTATCTGTAAATAAATAATTTTGTCATTCTTTTGGACTTTTTGTGTTTTTTTTATTTCATGTATTTTTTCGACATCTATGTACCAATTGTGCAAATTTTGCAAAAGAAATTTTTTTTATTATAGCAATTTGAAGTTTTTTTGTCACAAAATGGTTTATTTTTTTTTATTTTTTATTTTTTAAATCAAAACAAGGACAAATGGTCTAATGAGTTAAAGAAAAGTAACTTAAATTTTAGTTTGAAAGAGTTTTATTTAAGAAAACTGTCACTGAAGCCCCAAAAGTAAAACTAAAAAAGAATTGAGGAAGCTAGGAACTAGGAAGTTGGGAAGCTTGGGAAGTTGAGAATTTCTATACCGTATAGATATATATACATATATGCATGTATTAAGGGAGAGAATTAAGAGCACTGGGCACGTTAAGGATGTTGAGCAGATTGTGCATAATTGTTGTGTAGTTAATGTTTACTTTTTAACATTTTAATTTGAGAAATATAGATAGCTACCAAAAATCATATTACGCCCTGACATAATAAAGTAGGGAGAAATTTTTAATTCCTTTTTAAGTCATGATAGGTGACGAGGAATTGCAGGTCCTGTACTTAGCTTAACATGCAATAATAAATGAGTATATATATAGCAACAGGGAAGGAGAAAATAATAATAATCATTTTAAACAAACACACTTAATAATATTACATTGTCTTAAATCAATATCTTAAGGCAAAAAGTATAATACCCTGTATTTCCAGTAATTATTTAATACAAAGAGATTTTATCTACTTCCTTTGACCTTACTTGAAATTCTATTTTCGATCGATCGAAACTCTTTCAAGCGATCGAACATTTCAAAGTTCAAGTGATCGAACTTTGTTCAATCGATTGAAACCCTACCGATATGAATTTATGACGCGGTCCCTACCTCAATCGAGCAAACCCTTTTTTCAATCGATCAAACTGGCCGAATCACTTTCAAGCGATCGAGCATACTTCGATTGATCGAACTCGCCTGGATATTTCATCTTCAGTTCACGCAAACATTGCCACCTACCCTTCCCTCTCTCCTATGAATATGTGTAACATTCATGTGTGTGAGTTTGGTTGGCCATTTGAGAGCTTAGTGACAAGCGGGGGTATTTGTAAAAAACAACCGCGCTAAAATAAAGAAATACACTGATTTAGTTTACAACTCCCTTGTAAATCTGCAATTTGGATTATAATGCCAGTTTTTATACAATATGACTAGTCTTTGATAAGTTGTGCTGTTTTGAGCTGTTATTTGTGCAGATTACTATTTTGCTGGGTGCATGAATCAATAACGGGATAAAAGGAAAGCTGGATTATAAGAAAGGCAATTCAAAGATGAAAAGTGAAGTTCGAGCGATCGAAGACCCCTCAAGCGATCGAGGGTTCGATCGATCGAAGGTTCGATCGATCGAAGGTTATTAAAGCGCTTGAAGATTCCAGAATTCAATTAATCGAGTAATGTTCGATCGATCGAACATGGCTTTTATCAGAAATTACGCGCACATAGCGAAGACAGAGTTTTTAACCCTAGCTCTAGGTTTTAGTATTTATATTCGTTTTGTATACGTCCATAAGGACGCCCAACTTTGCTTTAATCAGTTTTAGAGAGGGAGTTAGAGAGTTTTACATTAATTTTGTAGGTTTCAAGTTGGATATTGCTTGTTTTCTTGGATTTTCTACGAGTTGATCTTAATACAACGTCCCAGGTTCTGTTACATTGTGTTATTTACATTCTTTCAATAGTTGCATTAGTTACAATATGTTAGAATCATAGTTTTGCTTGCACGTAGTGATTAAATCATAGTTTCATAACTTTTCCATGTTTAAATCACAGCCAAACAGGACTTTAATGAGGATTTATGTTAAAAACAAATCTGAGACACTCCAGACAATGTCTGAGTAGTCCTAGGGTTGGGAGATCACAATGAAACAGTGATCTCCAACCTCTGCCATGCAGTAGTTTGAAACCTGTGTTCGATCGATCGATCGAAGTTAGTTCGATCGATCGAAGGAGGGATACAGTCAAGCGATCGAAGACATTTCGATAGATTGAAAGTTGATGAGGCTCGATTGATCGAAAGCGCGTCGATCGATCAAACTCTCTGATTCTTGAGAATATCCTATGCAGTATCCCTAGACTTTCTGCTTTAGAGATTTGTAATCAAACTGCCCCCAAATGCTCAGTTTGTCAAAACAGTCTCTGAACTTAAGGCCTTAAAGCATATTTCTTCAATATCTTTTGCAAACCACCCTCAATGCTAACACCATTGTAGGTGCGAGTCTTAGCTATTGTTTTAAACCGCTTTCATGTGTTTCAAATTAATTGTGATGATATAGTCCCTGTCATAAAAGGGCTATGGATTCTTTATTTTAAGAGAAATACAGAATACTGTAGAAGATGTTCTCCATTGAGCTTTAATGCAACTGCATGATAGATGGTTGTGTCACTGTGGATTTGTGTGATCCCAACACTACCTTTTTTATTAAGTAAAAACACGATTTTAAAATATCACTTTAGTTAATTAGTTTATCATTAGTTTAATTTAATTTAGTTTCTTTATCTTTAGTAGTTGATAATTGTGGAGCTCCGAGTTCTACACTTTCCTTATACATTGAATTTTTATTTTCCTTTTAGAGTTTAATCTAAGTTAGTAGTTAGTTGATAACCTTCCATGTGGGATCGACCTGGTCTTAACCAGATTACTACTTGCACGTCTACCTACACTTGAGTATAGCACACAAGCGCACACAAAATAAATATCCTGTCAAGTTTTTTTGGCGCCGTTGCCGGGGATGGCGACTAGTTAATACTTAGATTACCTCAATCTATTTCTGTTTTCTTTTTCTTTTACTCCTTTGGATTAAAACCTTTTAGGATCTTTTCCCTTTCATGTCCGATAACTCCATTGAAGGAATTCTAGGAAATCCATTCTACTTATTTGATTCCTCTAATTCTATTAATCCCGTAGCCACACCTACAGATTCAATGGGTGATAATCAAAGTGAAAATGGTGACAATGTGGTTGTGCCTTTGGATGATTCTTTGCGTCCCTTATGCGATCTCATGCAGGCACCCACACCCTCTTGCATTCTAATCTCACCACATGCGGGCGAATTCCAATTTCGCAATGAGATGATCCAACTTCTTTCGACCTTTCATGGAATGGAGAGTGAGAAGGCATATCTACACGTAAAAGATTTTGAGGATGTTTGTAAAACATTCTCCCAAAATTGTCCTATAGATGTGACACGCCTAATGCTATTTTCCTTCACCTTGAAGGATAAAGCAAAAGCGTGGCTACTCACCCTCAAGCCAAATTAAATCTTCACTTGGCATGCGATGAACACTGCCTTCTTAAAAATAAAATTTCTACCTCTCATGACCACCGAGCTAAAACGTCAAATCAATTCCTACAATAAAAGAGCAATGAAACATTCACTCAAAATTGGGAGCATTTCAAAGATTTGCTTCTCTCATGTCCACATCACGGGTATGAGAAATGGTGAACCATCAGCCACTTCTATGAAGGATTAAATGGCGAAAAAAAAAAACTAGTTGAAACCATGAGCTCAGGTCCATTCCTTCACAAAAATACCGAAGAAGCTAAAACTCACTTCGAATGGTTAGACGAACATGCTCATAATGGTCTAATTCTGAAGATATCCCACACGCTCAAATATCAGGTGTAGAGGAGAAAAGTATATATCAACTGAAAAGTGAAGATCACCTAATGAATAAATATGAAGAGCTAGCAAAGAAAGTAGAGGAGTTAGGGATGAAAAGAGAAAGTTCTAGGCAGGGTTTGCCTAAAGAACCATGCGGTACATGTAACATGATGGGACACACCACTTCAATACTATCCTAATGTGCCGTATTTTCAAGAACAACCCCCATGGAAATGAATTCCATGCAAGGGTATAGGGGGGCGGGGAATTCCTATACTAACAACAATTTTCAGAATAATAATAATAGATGGAATCACCCCAGTTTTGATTGAAAAAATGACGCTGGGACCCAAAATCAATATCAACAGCAATAGCCCTACAACAACAATAATCAATATCAAGGGCAATATAATAGACAACCCCAACCATTCAATCAAAACAGATCAAACAACTACAACCAAGCTCAACCCTCTAATAATCAACAGTCAAACGTGTACGTGCTACCCTATAAAAGGTGCAAGAAGAAGATCCACTCTCTGATGCCAATTTAACACAGCAATTAATTCAAATGATGAGTAAAATGTCTGCGACATTAGAGAGGATAGATGCCCGAGAAGAGAAAACGGGAGGGACCTCAACCACTTCAAAACCTTAAGGGATACAACAATGGTCCCACTAATCATGAACAGGCAAAAGCCGTGACTACTCTGAGAAGCGGCAAGATTATAGGGCACAATATGCCTCTCTCTACTCCCGAAAAGTACGAGGAGGGCGAAGTGGTAAATAAAAATGAATCTTCTACTCAGGAAGAGGAGCCATCTACTAATAACGAACCATTAGAAACAAACACTGAAGCTCCTAAAGAAGTAGAGGAAGCTGAGAAAAGACCCGGAAAGGAGCTCGCTAACGATGAATTACCAAAATGTCCTTTCCCTGCGTCTTACCCCCAAAGGCTCAAGAACCCAAAAATGAGGCAAAGAATCAGGAGTTCTTGGAATTATTTAAACAAGTCAAAATAAACCTCCCACTCCTAGATGCTATTAAATAAGTACCGGCCTACGCTAAGTATCTCAAAGACTTATGTACGGTCAAAAGGAGGCAAAGTGTGAAGAAACACGCTTTTGTCGCTTGCCAAGCAAGCGTAATCATTCAAAATGAGTTGCCTCCGAAACTCAAAGACCCCGGTACTCCCACTGTCTCATGTCGAATTGGGAATCAAAGGATAGACAACACACTCCTTGATTTAGGGGCAAGCGTAAAGCTACTACCCTACTCAGTCTACAAACAACTAGGCTTAGGTGAACTTAAACCTACCCGAGTTGTACTATAACTGGCAGATAGGTCAGTCAAATACCCTAGAGGAATACTGGAGGACGTCCTCGTTCAAATAGACTCATTTGTCTTCCTGATTGATTTTGTGATCTTGGACACTGAACCTGTGTCTAATCTATGTGCACAAATTTTGGTGATATTTGGACGCCCATTCCTCAACACAATTGATGCCACAATCAAAATAAGAAGTGGCATAATGGCCATCGTATTCGGGAAAATGAATTTGAATGTCAAAATCTTTTCAAATCCCCGACCTAAAGAATACGAGGATGAGGAGGAAGTTAACTACATCAAAACGGTCATTGAAGATGAGGCCGATTTGGTCGATTATAAAGATCCTTTGGAGGTAGTGGTGGCACAATTTGATGCCGTCTATCAACCTAAAAACTCTACCCCATTGGACGGAGACCTAAATTTAACTTGCCTCATGATGGACACGCTAGAGGAGGATAGAAATGAATGCATGTGGGTAACATCATATGAACCACTGCCTCTAAAAACAAAAATAGTCATGCCTTCCAACTTTCAGTTTCCGGATTTGGAATTAAAGGAGCTCCCAAAAGAGCTCAAATATGCTTTCTTAGGGACTGAAAAGACTTATCCTGTCAGAATCTCATCTACGTTCAGTTCTGAACAAGAGGATAAGTTAGTCCAAATGTTGAAACAATATAAGGGAGCATTAGGATGGACTCTTGCCGATCTCAAAGGCATAAGTCCGTCTGTCTGCACCCATAAATATATTTGGAGAAAGACGCTAAACCTTCGCGGCAAATGCAATGGCGTCTGAATCCCAACATGCAAGAAGTAGTCAAAAAGGAAGTTCTAAACTACTGGATGTTGGGATTATATATCCTATTTCTGACAGCCCTTGGGTCAGTCCAACCCAAGTGGTGCCCAAAAAGCCAGGCATAACAGTTATTCCTAATAAAGATGGCGAATTGGTACCAACACGCGTCCCCACCAGATGGCGAATGTGTATTGATTACCGAAAATTGAATACCTTGACCTGAAAAGACCACTTTTCATTACCATTCATGGATCAAATGCTAGAACGAGTGGCGAGTCATAAGCACTATTGCTTCTTGGACGGATATAGTTGATATAATCAAATCGAAATCGCTCCTAAAGATCAAGAGAAAACAACTTTCACATATCCGTTCGGTACTTTTGCTTACCATCGTATGCCCTTCGGCTTATGCAATACACCTGCTACCTTTCAGTGGTGCATGTTAAGTATTTTTAGCAATATGGTCGAACAGATACTTTAAGTTTTTATGGACAATTTTTTTGTGTTCGGTCATAGTTTCAAAAATTTCTTAGACAGTCTGGAACGTGTATTAACACGATGTGAGGACAAACACCTGGTACTAAATTGGGAAAAGTGTCACTTCATGGTGACCAAGGGAATTATCCTCAGCCACATTATCTCCGACAAAGGTATCCAAGTGGATAAAGCTAAAATCAATATAATCTCAAACCTACCTGTCCCCCGTACAGTTAAAGACATTCGATCTTTTTTGGGGCACATAGGATTTTATCGTTGCTTCATCCAGAACTTTAGTGCAATATCCCGTCCACTCTGTCGATTGCTCGTTAAAAACGCACCATTTGAGTGGTCGGAAAGCTCTCAAACATCGTTCGACGCATTAAAAGAACACCTTACCTCTGCACCAATAATACAGGGACCCGATTGGGGTTTGCCATTCGAACTAATGTGCGATGCTAGCGACTATGCCATAGGTGCAGTCCTAGGATAGAGGAAGGATAATAAGCCTTATGTAATTTACTATGCCAGTCGAACACTTAACGAAGCTCAAATGAATTACACAACTACTGAAAAAGAGGTACTGGCAATAGTCTTCGCTTTGGATAAATTCCGGTCTTATCTAATAGGGTCCCCAATCGTTTGTTTTACAGACCACTCGGCCCTCAAATATCTGTTATCCAAGAAGGATGCGAAACAAGGCTTATCTGTTGGATGCTCCTACTCCAGGAATTCAATATCACAATTAAAGACAAAAAGGGAGTAGAGAATGTGGTCGCTGATCATTTGTCTCGATTAACGTTTGTTGACAACACTGAACCCATACCGATCAAGGATGAATTCCCAGATGAGCAACTGATGACTGTTTCCAATTTTTCATGGTATACTGATATCGTAAACTATCTAGTTACGGGAGAAACCCCAAGTCATTGGTCAACTCAAGACAAGAAACGGTTCCTCTTGTTCGCACGTCACTTCTTCTTCGATGACCCGTACTTATCCAAGTACTACACCGATTAGGTCATCAGACGCTGCGTTCCAAATGAAGACATAACCGTGATTTTAGTTTCATGTCACTCCGAAGCTTGCGGTGGCCACTTTGCTTCACAGAAGACCACACAGAAAATCCTATATAGCGGTTTCTATTGGCCAACCATATTCAAGGATGCCCACAAATTTTGTAAATTGTGCCAACGCTGTCAAAAGATAGGTGCAATTTTAAAACAAAATTCTATGCCTCTAACTCCCATAATCACAATTGAAATTTTTTACTGTTGGGGCATAGATTTCATGGACCCATTCCCAAAGTCATATAACTACGAGTATATACTCCTTGCTGTAAAGTATATCTTGAAATGGGTAGAGGCAATTCCAACAAGGCGAAATGATCATCAAATAGTAATTTCTTTCTTAAAAGAAAATATTCTTTCACGTTTTGGAACCCTAAAGGCATTGATAAGTGACCAAGGAAAGCACTTTTGCAATAGACCCTTGGAGTCGCTTCTCAAAAAGTATGGGGTTAACCATAAAATCGCCTTAGCCTACCACCCACAAACTAACGGGCAGGCAGAACTGACTAACTGAGAAATCAAACATATCCTCGAAAAGACAGTTAGTTCAAATCGAAAAGGCTGGGCATATAAGCTGACAGATGCTCTCTGGGCATACCATACTGCTTACAAGACAAATCTAGGACTGTCCCCATATAGGCTAGTATACGGAAAGGCATATCACCTCCCTATTGAAATCGATCACAAAGCATATTGGACGACACGCTCATTGAACTTTGATATTAAAGAGGGAGGTCCTCTCTGAAAACTTCAGTTAGCTGAACTAGAAGAAATACGTCGAGATGCGTACGACAACGCCAAATTACATAAGGAAAGGTTGAAGGCTCTCCATGATAGAACGATCTTTCATAAATCACTCGAGCCAGGACAAAAAGTCATGTTATACGACTCTCGCCTTCACCTATTTCCTGGGAAGCTCCGCTCCCTGTGGACATGACTGTTGATTGTTAAATCTGTCTTCTCACACGGGAGCCGTTGAGCTCATAAATCCTAAGAACGACTAAAGTTTCAAGGTCAATGGACAAAGATTAAAACCATTCTTGGAGAACTTCCAACTAGAAGCTGAGCACATCCAGCTGGATGAGTCCAGCTATTCCTCTACTTAAAACACTAAAGAGTGTTCTCACACTATTGTTGTATTTATTCCACTTGCTACACTTTGTTTATTTTATACATTTCTGTCCTTTTTGAATGTGTCGTTGCATTTAACCCACTATTCTTTATTATCTATCTCCTACAGGCTGTTTAAAATAAAAAATCATGATGGTACACAATCCATGTTTTCGATTGGTTCATGGGCTGATTCGGAAGACCAAAACCCTGCATGGACCACTAACGAGATTGCACTTTGCTTTTCACCATACCAAGGTCCAGATGCTAATGATGTAGTTGACCTGACTCAAGGGTACATCCCTTACAATCCTGCCCTCCTCTAAATTAACCCTTTTGCGAATATGGACCTTCCAGAAGAGGAAGGAGAACCAAAAGGGTATTTCGTCGGGGAGGTGGATGATGCACTCTTGGAACAATGGGAGAACGACTCAATGCGGGAACTATGGGTTGAAGAAGATCTACAAGATGTGGTGCCCGAACGCCATAATGCTGTCTTCATATATGTGGATGACTTCATTGTTATCGAGTCAATTCCATATATTTTTGTGCACATGAGTTATCTGTTGTTCCGGCTTCAATGCCCCCTACCTGCTAGTGCACATGGTTTTATCACGCCAATAGTGAGGTTAACGTCTTTTCACATTTCATTTTCTTTCCGTCGTGTTTTGTTTATTCCTTTCTGTTTGTTCTTTCATTTGTTTTATTTACCTTCTTCCTTTCTATTTTGTTTTCCTTTGTCCAGGATTATCACTATGTTCCACAATGGTTTGTCGGTGTTCCTTCCGCACTAACTGTTTCATGGACCTGGACCTTACATAGGGTCTCTTGCTACTTCACCGCAAGAGAGCAAATAGCTAAAAAATTATTCTCCTCTATCAATGTCTCCATCCGAATCATCTCTTGCTTGTGCAATCAACTCTTTGGAAGATTCCGACACTGTCAATGATATTCTAGATGCTTTCAGATCTTTCTGGAATCGTGAATTATTGCATTTGGCCTCTAGCTATGAAGACTTGGCGGAGAAAGAAGCAATTGGGAAAGATGGAATTTTCATGCTTGAAAGTTTAGTGACTCACTTCAGTTGTGTTGTGTCGTGTCGTTTGGTTTATCTTTTCTCAATTGAAGTCTAATGTTGGACAAAAAATTGCCAATTTTGTTTTTAATTTTAGTTTTCTATGTAATAAGGTCTTAAGTGCCAATTCGGGGATAATAATTTGCAAAATGGATGTTATTACTAAGTTAGATTTATAAGAATTTTCAATTTTTTTTATGAGGATGACTTTTGGCTTACATGTCCTATAAATGTACTATTCTTATCACTTCCTGTATGTCCAGAACAATATTTATTAGTTGGGGGTGCACAAATCTGTCATCCAAAGTGATCCTAGAATTCTCAGGTTCAATCGATCGAAGGTGTACAATCCTCAAGCGCTTGAACAGGTCTCAATCGATTGAGTGTTCGATCGATCGAACTTTCTCGATCGATCGAGACTTGTATTTAAACGAGGCATCCTTCACAATCTTCTTCAGTTTCTCTCTCTTACTTTCCCTTTCAAGCGCTCGAGCTCAGAGAGAAGCCTCAGGGCAATTTTTTCCCCCTCACCATACCTTTCATTTGGGCAGCCGTCGTCACCTCTGATCATCATCCTCATCACACTCACTTCCCTACTGCGGGTCACTCCGAGGTATGGGTTATTTCAACCCCTTAATGTCTTTTCATATTAATCTAGTTGGGGGTGCCCCCCATTAACACTAAGACCAATTCGTTACTATGTTAATCTTGTATTTTATCTTCTCTTTCCATTTATGTGCTTGTTTCTTGACCCTGAGTTTCTCTGTGTTCGATCAATCGAACTGGACTCAAGCGATCGAGCCTTTCCCTTTTCAATCGATCAACATTTCTACGATCGATCGAACAAGTGCAGTAACAATTTTTGCCTTTTGCTTTGCTTTCCTATTTTTCATTTGTCTTTTCTTTTTATTTCCTATTTCAGGTCTCCTACCATGAATCCTGTGACAGGCTATCATAGGGAAAAGCCCTTTGACTTGACCATTCTGGACCTGCCATTCGATCATAGGTTCCAAAATTTGTATGACCGTTCTTGGTACACGCAATTCTTTAGCCACCGCAAGGTCATGTTGGAGCGGCCCCTAGAGACGGTGTGGCTTTCAGCACCATGGTTCTTAGGAAAGATTCAGGTAATGCCACAGTGGTATAAGATGTTGACCAAGCCTAGACAGGTCAATATCTCTTGGGTGAGAGAGGCTGTTGCCACATGATCAAGGACCCGGTCGCACTATTCACGTATCGATCCTACTTCAGCGGCCGAGAGATCATTTTCAGCCCTGCGACGTTATCGGCTGCTTTAGGCATCCCCGAGGAGCCTGAGTATGACTATCTCCATAGGGTGGGTACTCCCGAGATCCCTCATTCCACCATAGTACGTGAGATTATAGGCGAAGCCATCCAGTTCTGGAACGGCTCATCGCTTATAGAGGATAGACATCTCATAGATGATTACCACATACTCCACTTGGTGCTCAGTAATTGTATTTTCCCGACTTCATATCACGAGAAGATGGAAGCATGGTACGTTACGTCATTGTACTCTGTTGGGACAGAGAAGCGGGTCTGCCTCCCGCGTTTATATATCGAGTTTTTGGTTCAGCCCACACGCTACATTTCTGGTAGGAAGCACCTGAAAGGTGCTTGGGGCATTCACAGTGTTTTGGCCCGGGCTGGCTTGATCCCCCTCACTGTTGACGCATCCCAGACTTCTTTAAGCAAATTTAGGGAAACAGCAGCTCGCCGCTCAGATGCCCAGAAGAGGAAGAGGAAAGGAAAAGGAAATGAGAAAGTCGGAGGGAAGAAGAAGAGGCGAGGAGGGGCCGATACTAAGGGCGTGGCCTCTGGGACGCCGACCGAGGCTGAGGAGCTAGATTCAGAGGAGGATACTGATCCTGTTGAGGAGGTTGCGTAGTTCGAGCTGAGACAGCGCTCTCAGGCTCAGGCCCAGGGAGGGTCATCTTCCATATCTCTCCAGTCTCTCCACTCATTGATTATTGAGGAGAGGGAGGCACGGATACGGCTCGAGGGCAAGATGGATCATATGACGACCTTACTAGAGGCGATCTTCATTTAGATAGGGGTAGATCAGTCTATTCACACAGCTTTACATCCACCTACTGCCCCTTCTGTACCACCCACCACCGGTCCATCTTCTTTTGTTCCGCCACCATCTTCTGATCCTGCTACACCATCTACATCTATAGTTCAGCCTACTATCTCTGATACCCCACTTCCACTGCTTGCTGATCCCTATGCCCCATCATCATCATCTTCACCACCTCCAATCGTGGCTGACCCATCATTTTCTACATCAGTTGCCCCGACTGTGAGTGACCCATTGACGGCTACTACTATTGCTGAGGGTGGAGATGAGTATGATCCTGTTGTACCTATCGTGATTTTATCCGATGTTGAGGATGATTAGATTCTGCCAGTTAAGGGTTGGAGTTTTGTTTTATTTTGTTTATTTCTATTTTCTCTCCTCTCTTGTTATTTTCTTTTGTGGTATGTAGATATTTTGGACTGTATGGTTATGGGTTGATATTTTTGATCACTGCTATGTTTTTATTGTTTTATCATTTCAGTGATTAGTTATTATTTTATGTATGGCTCTCATGTGATATTATTTCATGTTGATCTTGGCTGCTCGGTGTTTGTATGCCTTCTATACAGATTGCTATGTTTGCGGTTATTGCTTGCTTCTTCAAGTGATATCTCTCTTTTTATATTTAAAAATCAGCTTCTGAGGACATTGCCATTTTCAGTTGGGGGTGGGATGTAGATAGATAATCAACTGCACATGTTTATACTTAGCAATCTGGATACCTTTATTGCGCATATCATACAATCTCGTTTGTAATTGGATTAAATTTAAGAATTGAACAAATTGAAGAAAATTGAAACTTTCAAGTTATTAAGGAATTTTTGAACTTAATTGGTAGAATACTTTTGAATATTCACTACTCTTTAGCCGTTATCAAGCAATGATACATTCATATTAACCTCATCCTTTTATGAATTAAGTTCACACGTTTTTTTGGTTCACTAGGATGATTGCATATGTTGACCATCACTGTATCCAAAATCCATATGCACGAGTTGATAGCTATGTAGAAAACCTAAAACATGAGTTAATATGATTGTTGTGCCCTAAGAAACGAGTAGTGGAAACTAATGACCCTTAGTGAGCTTTTGATCCAATCTTTGTTTCTGAGGGAATTTTCACGTAAATTCAAATTATTTTGTCTTGAATATGCGTATTAAATTCGTTGCACTAGTCTCAATTAATTCTTTCCTTTCAACTGCTTATTAGAGGAGAACATTTAGGATCTACCCACTAAACTCAATGAACACTGAAATGCTAAAACTAAGAAATTAAGAAAATGATTTAAACCATCGTTACCCATTTTCCTACTACTATTCATATCCCTTTACCCACACCAACTTAACATGGCCGATTCTATTATGAAATTTCTAATCCTTTACCTTGACCCCAATAGACTCTATTGCGTATCTAAAATAAATCACTGTCAAAGTATGTGATTAGAAGAAGATTAGTTGTGGGAGGTTGAGGTTCTGTTAAAAAAAAGAGAGAGAGAGAGAATATGAAAGGATGGAAGTGGTTGGAGATATATATATAAAAAAAAGACAATTATTATTAGACTCCATCACAATGTACGTTTCCTTCTTCTCTTATTTCTATCCTACTATATAAAAACTGAAAAGCCAAAGCCTTAATGATTCTTAACAACTTAGTTGAACATAAATGTGTAAATTGAGTTATCCACGGTATTTCGCTCCTCTAGTGAGTAGTATCCCCTTCATGAGACTTTACACTCTACATGTTCGTCTTTCATTGAGTCAGGTGTGAAAGCACTAGTAACCAACATACCATTCTTATCAAAGCTTTCACACCATGTGCAATCATTATTAAACAAGTTTCTGTGAGATGTTCATTTTTGAGTGTACACCCATGTGAGAATTGAGTTGAAACTACAAGTTATAATAGTCTAAACAACTCTAAATAAAGTTTGATGCATAGCTGTTAACTTCACACACACATGGATACATGACTGTGATATATTTGCAAGATTTATCTTGGTGGCATGAGGAGCATGTGAGTTTCTTTCATGAATTAAATGGGGATGATATGTTTTGTAGAGCAGAGTTGACAGTTGGATGGGAGTGAGTGTTTACAAGTTATTCTATATCTTTTTGAGCTTAAAATTGAGAATTTTGTGGGTATATTCACTGCAAACCCTCACAAGACGACACTCGTCCACTAGGGGGAACCTAGGGGTTTAACGGCTTATTGCATTAGCTAAATGCAACCGCGATTCCTACAAAAGTGAGTTAGGAAGTTTCTCTTTCTATTTAGATTAGTTTGTTTTAGTTTATTTTGTTTATCTTAGTCATTGTAGTAATAGTTTAGCTTGTTTTTAGTTTTGCTTTATTGTTAGGGACTAGCAATTCGCTAGTTGGGGGTTGTGACAAGCAGGGGTATTTGTAAAATACAACCGCGTTAAAATAAAGAAATACACTAATTTAGTCTACAACTCCCTTGTAAATCTGCAATTTGGATTACAATGCCAGTTTTTATACAATATGACTAATTTTTTATAAGTTGTGCTGTTTTGAGCTGTTAGCTGTGCAGATTACTGTTTTGCTGGATGCAGGAATCAATAACGGGATAAAAGGAAAGCTGGATTATAAGAAAGGCAATTCAAAGATGAAAAGTGAAGTTCGAGCGATCGAAGACCCCTCAAGCGATCGGGGGTTCGATCGATCGAAGGTTCGATCGATCGAAGGTTATTAAAGCGCTTGAAGATTCCAGAATTCAATCGATCGAGTAATGTTCGATCGATCGAACATGGCTTTTATCAGAGCTTATGCGCACACATCAAAGATGGAGTTTTTAACCCTAGCTCTAGGTTTTAGTATTTATATTCGTTTTGTATACGTCCATAAGGACGCCCAACTTTGCTTTCATCAATTTTAGAGAGAGAGAGAGTTAGAGAGTTTTACATTAATTTTGTAGGTTTCAAGTTGGATATTGCTTGTTTTCTTGGATTTCCTACGAGTTGATCTTAATACAACGTCCCAGGTTCTGTTACATTGTGTTATTTACATTCTTTCAATAGTTGCATTAGTTACAATCTGTTAGAATCGTAGTTTGCTTGCACGTAGTGAGTAAATCATAGTTTCATAACTTTTCCATGTTTAAATCACAACCAAACAGGACTTTAATGAGAATTTACGTTAAAAACAAATTTGAGACACTCCAGACAATGTCTGAGTAGTCCTAGGGTTGGGAGATCACGATGAAACAGTGATCTCCAACCTCTGCCATGCAGCAGTTTGAAACCTGTGTTTGATCGATCGAAGTTAGTTCGATCAATCGGAGCAGGGATATAGTCAAGCGATCAAAGACATTTCGATCGATTGAAAGTTGATGAGGCTCGATCGATCAAAAGCACGTCGATCGATCGAACTCTCTGATTCTTGAGAATATCCTATGCAGTATTCATAGACTTTCTGCTTTAGAGATTTGTTATCAAACTGTCCCCAAATGCTCAGTTTGTCAAAACAGTCTCTGAACTTAGGCCTTAAAGCATTTTTCTTCAATATCTTTTGCAAAACACCCTCATTGGTGCGAGTCTTAACTATTATTTTAAACCGCTTTCATGTGTTTCAAATTAACTGTGATGATATAGTCCCGGTCATGAAAGAGCTATGGATTCTTTATTTTAAGAGAAATACGGAATACTGTAGAAGATGTTCTCCATTGAGCTTTAATGCAACTGCATGATACATGGTTGTGTCACTGTGGATTCATGTGATCCCAACACTTACCTTATTATTAAGTAAAAGCACGGTTTTAAAATATCATTTTAGTTAATTAGTTTATCATTAGTTTAATTTAATTTAGTTGCTTTATCTTAAGTAGTTGATAATTGTGGAACTCCATGTTCTACACTTTCCTTATACATTGAATTTTTATTTTCCTTTTAGAGTCTAATCTAAGTTAGTAGTTAGTTGATAACCTTCCCTGTGGGATCGACCTGGTCTTAACTAGATTACTACTTGCATGTCTACCTATACTTGGGTATAGCACACAAGCGCACACAAAATAAATATCGTGTCACTTAGTGAGAGAGTGTATGTGCTTGTGTTCATGTATATATACACATATCCATATATATATGCACACACACACATATCTATATATATTCTATTTAAGAGAGAAAGACAGACAAATGAGGACAAGAAGAAGAAGAGAATGAGAAAGAGATAGAGTCAGAGAGAGAGGGCAGAGACAGAGGAGAGACAGAGAGACCACCATTGAAGAGAGAGAGAGAGAGAGAGAGAGAGAGAGAGAGAGAAAGAGCTTGATAAGCCATTAACGACGTTCGGTGAGTTCTAAACTCACTTGGTACCTTTAATATGATGTTTTACAAGTTTTTGGCGTGAATAAATGGACCCAAACACGCTCTAATACCTTTGGATGTTCACTGTTTAGAACCTCTGGAGAAGACGACTCTCGAGCGATTGAATTGAGTTCAATCGATCAAGAGGCCTTAGATCTCTTGAACATTATTTTTCTCAATCGATTGAAATGCCTTCAATCGATCAAGCTTTGCTGAACATGGATTGTTTCTTTGGTTTATTATATATAGGGTTCGATTATCCGATTCTCGATTCAAACATCCATTATGCGATTATGGGTTGATCAGGGATAATGTGACAACAAAGATAAGTATGATTAAGAATAATGGATTAACGTGATGATGTTAGATACTATGTGGTTCATATTTGTGTTTGATATCCGTTCATTTCAATCTGAGTAGTCAGGCCACATGGGGTTGTCATGTATCAGTAGCAGTACAAATTTTAAGTAGGTTTGATAAGTTCTGGGAAGAGAACGGGGACGCATACTGGCTGATCGTAAGTACACTATAGACAGACAAATGTGTCTATGACATGCGATAAACCTTGATCATTGGTGGATGCAGTAGACAGACGTATGTGTCTATGACTTGCGGTGATATAGTATCTACAACTTACGGTGTATGCGGTAGATGACCTCTATGACTTGCGGTGTTACACGGTAGAAGGTATCTATGACTTGCAATGACGTGGTAGATCTGACGATAAGTTGTAGCAATAGAATTGATACGTCGATGCTTGAAGTGTTAAATCCCTGACATTAGGTGGACTGTGCATATGTTCTTAAAAGCGGGCGATGGGCTGACGTATTATCTATGACTTGCAGTGTATGCGGCAGATGACCTCTATGACTTGCTGTGTTACATGGTAAAAGGTATCAATGACTTGCGGTGACACGGTAGATAGAGCATTGGTGCATCCAGGAGTTTTACAATCAAGGGTGTTCCAAGGGTCAGTATATGCTTAGTTGTTATTAACAAGATGATAAGGGTTGAGTAACGACATTGGTTAATAAAGAGAAAGATACTACTGTAACACTATATCTTAGACACTTCAATAACTTGTTATTATGTTATAGAATTGGTACCCTGTGAGTTTCTATTCACTCAGCTCTCAGTAAGCTGACAGCCATTATTGCCTGGACATTCCCCGTCCAAATTATGCTATCCATTTTAATGTAGGTGATGGAACATACGACGACGGCTACTACCCGGAAGGGATTATAAAAAGGGTGGCTCCATTGACATTGGTTATGCTAGAGAAGATTGCTACGCTAATGACTACCCTTACGCCAACTAGGGATGAATAAGTTATATCTAGTTTATACATTTGTTATTATTGTTGCACTTTATTAGTTTAACGGGTACTTGGGCATATGTTGTCTTCAGCCCTGTTGTGATCCTGAGGACCACTCTGAAATTGTAATTGATAGAATTGTTGTTATATATTCAGCTGTTTACTATTCTTGTTGCTTTTAGTTGGACTATTACTGTGTGGTGTGGATAATTAGTGACTTTTACCCGTCATTCTCTATGGACCCAAAAAGAAAGTTTGTTTTTCCCTATTTTTTTCTACTCCGGGGTGTGACAACAAGTCGCTTTTCTTCAAATTAAAACATTATTCTTCTTATTACAACTTAATAAATAAAAAGGCATAGAAAGATCTTCGTATGATTTCTCTAGCTGGCATACTCGTATTGCCTTACATGATCATTTCCTGGACATTTTGGGTGTCCAGTACAATAAGAGTCATCAGCTAATTAAAGCCGAGTGAGCAGAATGAACAACACACGCAATGTATATAAAAGTATGTAACTGCCATAAATTTTTCAGTACTTTAAAGTCTGGTTAATCAATTATTCAAGTCATCGCTTGTAAACAATTATTGACTAGTTAGTCAATGAATATATAACCGTGCATGAATAATGTAACCATCTCATCTTATCAACTCTTTTATCTCGACCACAATGTCTCGACTCAGTCGGTTCGCTAGAACCTTCTGGCACAAAGCTGTTAATTTAGAACATCACCGCCCATAAAAAGACACTTGATAGGATTACCGTATGGATATAGTATAGGTAAAACATATCAAGATTTTCAAGGTTGTAATAACTTAGTTATCTTGATTGATATTCCATCATCGCCCATAAAAGCTACTTGGTCAAACTCTATTTGACCAAAATAAAATCACCACCCATAAAAGTCGATCAATTCGGATAACTATGTACACAAATGTCACAACATCTCTTACTCATTTCTCACAAAACATAAATGGTGAAATAACTTTAACCATTTCAAACATGCCATCTCAACTTATGCAAGTGTATAACTTATCTCTTTTTACATTTTCTTATAATAATGAGTTTTGTCTCTAACCATATGATTATCACAATTAATCTAACTTATCTTTATCTGATTTTAGAAACTGATTTCTTTAAATTAAGTTGCTTTCACCCAAAAAATACATTTTTTAAGTTAAAATTTTGTAAAAGGTCGATTGTGTTTTTTCAATCGAATTATGAGACTGATGGCAAAATTAATGGTTAAGTGATTGGTTCAAAGTTGATCCAGCTGCCTACAATCGGGCTGGCACTGGCCACTGTTTGAATCGGGCTGACCAAAGAGATGGTGTTGCACAATAGATGACTACCAGCACATGAATGTGCACATTTAATGAGATGGAGGGTCAGGGGATAAATCAAATCTGATGATTCAATACTAAGTCAAATCCATGGATATGCTTGTAGTGCCATCGGTCTGACCAATATTTGGCCACTTGCGAGTTGTTTAGTGGGCTCCAAAAGGTGGTAGAATTTTAATTAGCAAAGTGTTAATACACTTTTATTGCTTATTGAAGTGTCAGCCCGAGGCTCAATAGGCCAGGTAATAATCAATGGGCATAACATCATCATGGTTTTGATTGGCAAAAAAGTGGGGGACCAAGTCAAACTTCTACAATCGGGCTGACATTTTGCCTCATCAGTTTGTGGTAATATTTCGTATTCTGCCACTTTTTGGAATATATGTATATATATATATATGTATATATGCGGTAGGGTCTACTATGGAAAGTTACCAACTTTAAAAGATCTCCTTATTAATACTACCACATTGTGATAAGGTTAAATGGGAAGATAATATTCAAATATTATGAATATTATCACATATGGGAAACATTATCAGAATAAGCAAGATAGCATTTCAAGATTTTATCATATTTTGGGACAATATCTTATTAGGAAGGTATATATCTTTTTGGAAGAAAGGCGAATGAATACCAAATATGGACCAGATTCATCAATTGCAGAGATATGGAAATATTATTTACTTCTAGATTATGGAGATAAATCTGGTATTTTTTACCAGATTATTATTCATCAGATTATTTCTTACCTTATCTCTCTATCAGTCTAGGCCGCTATTAAGTAGCAGACTGGCCAGACATCCAAGGCACCCAATGTCTCTTTCGATACACTGCATCCAAAAGCATTCTAAAGTATCTTTTAGCATTCTTAGGATAGTTTTTACATTCCTTGTAATCTCTTTTCTACAATTAAATAAAAGTCTATTTTTATTTTTGTTATTTCTTTTCCATCACTTGCTAGACTTGTGTGCTTTAATACTGCCTAGGGACCTAGAATAAGGGTACGTTCCTACCTATTCGCACAATCTCTTATAGAAGTTAGAATACGGTTTCCATGCATCACTCGCAAATTATTAGGAAAACAATTTTTGCACGTTTGGGCTTTCATACAAAGGAATCATGGTAGGACCGTCGAGTGATGAATCATGTTCACCAAAACATGGCTAAAGTTCTACCACGACTAGATTCGTTCGCGGGATGAACCAATAAGACAACTTCAACAAGAAATTTATCGTCTTAAAAATGAAAAATCTGCTATCTACGTGGCTTTATGGAAAATGTCGTTGGATCCACCGTATCCAAATCGGCACGCTATTGTAACTCAATATGTTCATGCCATCAGTGATCTTTACCAAAAGGTCTACTGTTTTGAGGCCGATGTCGAGTATTTCTACCAAGGGATCGGCCATCTTGAAGCAAGCGGAGCTGACTGTCCATTGCTCGATGGAAAATCTTTTATGTTCATATTTTTTAGACGGTAGTTGGAGCGAAAAATCAATCAGCTTGTCAAATTTGCCCCTTGGGGGGCAAGAGGAATCAGTTGATACTCGAAAGACCATATTCAAGTCCTCGAAGAGATCACTCTCCGACTGGAACAGAGTTTGAATCACCACCACGGCCCGAGAAGGCTGAGGTTCTCTCTCTAAGTCAAGAGATCGATGTCTACGATCATCTTGATCCCATGCCGTTTGACCCGCTCAGGGGGCAAGATGGCCGAAAATTAATTTTTAGCTAAAAATTTTTATTTTGGCTAAAGAGCCTCTCCCTTATGTTGAAGACGATGAGCCGCTTAGGGGACAAACTTCACAGAGACCGAATGATATTAATTCCGTCCATGAATTTTTTGAACAACTTTCCTTGAGGAAGTTAACCCTTGAGGAGTTGTTTAAATTTTTTGGTCTAGCAATAGTGACCGATCACCTTCTTTATTCTACGCCAATTAATAATTTGAGTACTATTAATCTACATCCACAATGGCTTTATGGATGCCACCAAATATTTTCTCTAATTTGGTGGTTATTTTTGTAACAATGGTACTATCAAGGAAGACTGAAGAAGTACTGAAGACCAAATAAAGATTCTAATATGGTCACAATAATATTTCAGGTTGTCTTACCAGGTCAATTAGAAAAAAAAAAAGTATTGCTGAAAGGAAGCTTAGAATACAACATCAGACATATAGGTCGATTTGAGCATGAGTCTTCCTAACTGGTGTTGAATGTGTGTGTTGTGCACTGATTTCAGTACAAAGGCAATCGGTTTTAAATTAAATGGCTGTGGACACGCGGAATCCGTTTTCCACTTTTGTTTTGAAATTGATTTGAAGAAATGAAAAGAATGGTCTGTTGAAAACAGATACAGAGTCGCTACTTGGTCTTTAAGGAACCAAGAAACCTAATTTTGACTCACCCAATGGATAAAGGACACCGGCCCTTCATAACCAAAGAACTTGGCTCGGGGTTTTGGTACGAGAGAGGAAGGAGCCTTTGTCGCGACTAAAACACCCTCAACTCACCCCGACTCTCGACGGACCTCAATTAGCATCCAAATCATAATCTTATACTATGTTTGGTTTGACAATTAATACTATGATAGTATATTACATCACATAAGAAATCTTGAAATGGAAGATCTAAAGATAAGATATCATTCATAAGATCTAAGCCAAATATCACACAATGCGAAAGTGAAAGATCACACAAACAAACCTAGGAAAAATCGTCTAATCACATATCAAGTAATCAAGTTTTCCTAGTCTAGAAGGGGGATATGAATTGTTCTTGAAACAAATAATCAAAGAAAACAAAAAAAATGCTTAGCATGCTAGTATGATGCATGATAATCTTTGAGAAAAGAAGACCTCTCGATCTCCGGGACGGATGAAAAAGGAAGATTAGATCGAGGGGGAACATGAACATATGATCAAGTTCGTTCCTTATAATCTTCTTAGATTAGGTCCATTAGGAGTCACAGAACCCCAAATCTTGCATGGATGCAATGTATGATCCTAGAATGTGCAAAGGTTGTAGTGTGTTTTGTGTTCATAGATTTTCTAAAGTCACTTAGAAGTCTAAAATATGCATGAATGTATGGAGAATATTATTATAGGATGTGTACAAATGTAGTATGAACTACTTCCTAAGATATGAGTTAATTTGGATTGAATGTGAACATATAATCAAAGAATTAAAATAAAACTTGCTTGCTGTGAATAGTGGACAGAACAGTGAGTTGATTTTGTAAAAATGGAAAAGTGGAGTTAGGAGTGTTTTTAATGCATGATTTTTTTATGGAGATCATCCTTATTGTGTCTATAACACATATCAAAAAGCCAAACTACAATAACTATCACAGATTAAGAGAAATCATATGAACAAGAGAGGTTGCTCAGAAATAGAGTTCGTACTGTCGACTGAAATGTAGAAAAATCTTTGAACATGAAAACAAAATATTTAGAGACCCATTTTATACAGAACATTCCTGAAGACACTAAAGTTCAAGGGAAAAATGAGTTACTTTGGAAAAGTTTTCTGGAAAACAAATTAAAAGTCAACCAAGCTGCCGTGACAGTAAAAACAGAATGTTTGGATGGTATGTTTGGGTCAAATTGGAACCCTTCCAAGTGTTTTCAAGTTAAACCAAAAATCATGGGTCTTCTATAATGAGTTAGGAAGACTTTCCAAGTGGTCTTGTAATCACCCATTGAGTATTGAACTCAGAATATTATTTTGACGTTGAATAACTCACTGTTTTGAAGATTGTTTGAGAAAAAACAAGGTTTATTTCTTGGAATCCAAATATTGGGGGTTTTAGAAGGGGTTGAAATAGGGATTTTGAAAGCATGTTTTCAACATCAAATGGAGATTATAATATCTTGGAATATCAACATCAAACTCATATTAAGAACCTCCAAGATTTTTGGAGAGCATTGCTCTTATTTTGGAAATAACTTCAAGAATACATAGGAAACATTTGAAGTTAGAATCATCATCTATCAAACATGTTTTTGAAGTCAAGAGCTACTATCCATAAGGATTCACTCACCTCAAATACCATGTCTTCATCTAGATGATGATGAACTAGTATGTAATCAAAGAAAAATAAAAAAGAAATGAGGTAAGAAGAGATGAACATATATAAACAAGCAAGTAAATAGCAATCAATAGATGATGACCATTGAGATATTGGACGTGTAGCTTGGTGTTTCACTCATATGTGGTGATATTTGGACAAGGAAGTAGCTTCCTATCTCATGAATGCTCAAGAATGGTGGTTGGGGAGGATTTGAATGTGAAGTATAAGAGAGTTAATAGAAGAAAACAAGATTAAAACTCACTTTGTTATGGAAAATCAGTGGGAGAAGCTCTCTTTCTCTCTTCTAAACCTATCTCTATCTCTCTTCCTCTCTACAACTTTCTCAAGCTTTGCACTTGGCCCCACCAAAATGAAGAGCAAAGGAGGGTTTATATAGGCCAATTTGGGGTGGTTTTGGAATTAATAAAGTGCTCCCATTGGTCACATACATCTGTGAACAAGAAACTACGTTGTTTTGGCTTTCAATTATTCAATTTGGACCCCCAAAATAAATTACAAAAATGGCTTCAGCGGGGGTTGAGTGCTGTCGCGGCACTGGCCATGTGCTGCTGCAGTAGTTGCCCAGTTCTGCCACGGCACTACTCCTTTGAAGTCAAAAAAATTATGTTTAGGCCCCCAGAGGTTCCGGTATTCGTAAAAAGGCCCTATTTCGTCCGAAATTCACAGAAAATGCATACGAAATCCAAGCCGAAGTTTTTATATACCGTTGGAAAGGTAATAGAGTCTACCTTGCATAAAAAATAGTTTGGAGTTAGGTCACTTTGAAAAGTTTTGCGGTATTTGCGATAAAAGTTGATTTGATCATCTTTTTCACCTTCGGAAATACATAACAAATTCGTTGTAAATCCAGAAATTAAGTGCGATATACCGTTGGAAAACAATTGACATCTAGTATCCATGAAAAATATTTGAAAAATGATACGACGCTCCAGTTTCAAAGTCAACTTTTATGTCAAATCGGTCAAACCTTGGATCTCCAAGAAGTTTTGGGAACCTCTGGGAGCTCCCAAGAGCTGACGTTTTCGTCTGATTTTTGTTAAAAACTTATTTTAGTACTTTTCACATGATCTATAATGATCTCAAAACTTTTTAGAGCGTTCGGATGATTTCGGTCAAACCTGGTCAAACTTGGGTCAAACCGGTCAACGGGGACTTTCTGGGAACTTCTCGAACTTCCGGTGGTTTCTGGGAGCTGACGATTTTTCCTGATTTTTCGTTAAAACTTATTTTATCATTCTTCTTACTACGCAGCATGTTTCCAGAACATACGATCCAAATCTGGGAGTGTTTGGTCTTTTAGGGGCATTTTGGTCATTTGTACCACTTTTTGAGTATTTTAAGAGATAAAACTAACTTCCATGAGTCCTTTTGAGTCCTTTCGATCATCATGAACCACCAAGCTATGGGTCTCCTAAATCTTATAGCCGACAAAATAGGGTGTTTACAGTTTGCCTCTCTTTGGCATGAACTTGTGAGGCAATGCATATCGCAAGCGAGTGCCAAAGCCTTGAAGAGACAGGTCTTTTGGAGGCTATAGATTTAGGATAAAAGCATTGCAAAAGATGTAAGGATGATGCTGAGGTCAGTGCTGGTCGCGCTCTACGTGAGCTGCCTACGTATCCCAAAGAGAATCAGACCAGGACGTAGTTTGGGGCACAAAAGAACAAATCACAAATGCACAATAAGACAGGCAGATGCTATGCTATAAGTATGATATGCAATGCATGGATGTGATATGAACTGTGCACTGAGTCCTATTGTGATTCTATTATGACTACGGTGTATTTTCCAGCCTCAATCGGTTTTATGAATGCTTTTTATGGTGGTGATGATCCTAGCATGAGCTAGTGCTGTGGGGTATACCACTTCGAGTGGGCCTATGTTGTGCTAGTGCTTCTGACTACGATGCAGTGGCTGACCACAGTCTGAAAATACTCTGGGTTTCAGGGCAAACTTCTCAAATTATGGAAAGTGTGCTTCGTGAGCGAATAGAATCGGATGTAAGGTCTTTGAGGACGACAATTAAAGATAACCAACGGACATGGAAGTCCTGGATACCAAGCGATGGATGAGGAAGTTCAAGATAGCCAATAGGAGAGGGATTTTGCGATAATCGACAAGCGATAAAGCTCATGATAGCTGATAAGTGAGGAAGCTCATGATAACCGATGGGTAGGTGAGGGGGCTCACAATTTTGGACAAAGGACTGAGGAAGCTCACGATAAGCGATAGGTGAGAAAATTCACAATAAGAGAGGAGGCTCACGATAACCGATGGGTAGGTGAGGGGGCTCACAATTTTGGACAAAGGAGTGAGGAAGGTCACGATAAGTGAGAAAGCTCACGATTTTGGACAAAGGAGTGAGGAAGCTCACGATAAGTGAAGAAGCTTATGATTTGGACAAAGGATTGAGGAAGCTCACGATAAGTGAGAAAGCTCACGATTTTGGACAAAGGAGTGAGGAAACTCATGATAAGTGAAGAAGCTCACGATTTTGGACAAAGGAGTGAGGAAGCTCACGATAAATGAGAAAGCTCGCGATTTTGGACAAAGGAGTGAAGAAGCTCATGATAAGTGAGAAAGCTCACAATTTTGGATAAACGAGTGAGGAAGCTCGTGATGAGTGAAGAAGCTCACAATTTTGGACAAAGGAGTGAGAAAGCTCATGATAAGTGAAGAAGCTCACGATTTGGACAAAGGAGTGAGGAAGCTCACGATAAGTGAGAAAGCTCGCGACTTTAGACAAAGGTGTGAGGAAGCTCACGATAAATGAAGAAGCTTACGATTTTGGACAAAGAAGTGAGGAAGCTCACGATAAGTGAAGAAGCTCACGATTTTGGACAAAGGTGTGAAGAAGCTCATGATAAGTGAGAAAGCTCACGATTTTGGACAAAAGAGTAAGGAAGCTCACGGTAAGTGAGAAAGCTCACGATAATTGACGAGGCTCACGATAACCAACGAACACGGAGCCTTGGGATGTGAATAAACAATGCTTGCCCTAGGAGTTGGGGGCTTTTGACTGTTGGTGGTGTTTTTCAATCGTTGGCCGATTCTTATGATGACCAATCCGAAATTTGGTTCAGACTTCTGCTAGGGATGGTAGGGGATTCTTCGGGAACCTTTCTTAACTTCTGACCTAGAAACAGGACCCATCTCTGAATCCCTCATGGTTGATCAAATTCTGCTGACCTAGGATTAAGACCCTTCTCTAAATCTCTCACAGTTGATCAAATTCTGCTGACCTAGGACCAGGACCCATCTGTGAATCTCTCACGGTTGATCAAATTCTACTGACCTAGAACCAGGACCCATCTCTGAATCTCTCATGGCTAATCTAATCTGCTGACCTAGAACCAGGACCCATCTCTGAATCTCTCACGGTGGATCAAGTTCTTACAATGCCCAATCCAAAAGTGCAGGTTAGAGCCTTCGGGAGCCTATTTCTGTCTGTATTTGTCTGTTGGGGATAGTTCTTGGAATCTCTGAGGATCTCTCTTCAAATCTTAACCTAAAACCAAGATTCTTCTCTGAACCTCTCATGGTTAATCAAATTTTGCTGACCTAGAACCAGGACCCATCTCCGAATCTTTCAAGGTTGATCAAATTCTGCTGACCTAGAACCAGGACCAGTCTCTGAATCTCTCGTGATTGATCAAATTTTCTGACCGGGAATCAGGATCCATCTCTGAATCTCTCGTGGTTGATCAAATTCTGCTGACCTAGAACTAGGACCCATCTATGAATCTCTCACGGTTGATCAAATTTTTCAAGGCCCAATCCAAAAGAGCTAGTTAGGGTTTTCGGGAGGCGATTCTGGACTCTCTGAGAATATCTCTTTCAATTCTTGACCTAGAACCAGGATTCTATCTCTGAATCTCTCGTAGTTGATCGAATCTTCTGACTGAGAACCAGGATCCATCTCTGAATCTCTCGTGGTTGATCAAATTCTTCTGACCCAGAACTAAGACCCATCTCTGAAACTCTCCCGGTTGATCAAATTTTTTAAGGCCCGATCCAAAAGAGCCGGTCAAGGTTTTCGGGAGACAATTCTGGACTCTTTGAGAATCTCTCTTTTAATTCTTGACCTGGAACCAGAATTCTATCTCTAAATCTCTCGAGGTTGATCGAATCTTCTGATCAAGAACCAGGATCCATCTCTGAATCAGTCGCGGTTGATTGAATTCTGCTAACCCAAAACTAGGACCTATCTCTGAATCTCTCGCGGTTAATCAATTTTTTCAAGGCCCAATCTAAAAGGGTCGGTTAGGGTCTCCGGGAGACGGTTCTGGACTCTCTGAGAATCTCTCTTTCAATTCTTGACCTATAACCAGGATTCTATCTCTGAATCTCTCGCGGTTGATCGAATCTTCTAACCAAGAACTAGGATCCACCTCTAAATCTCTCATGGCTGATCAAATTCTGCTGACCCAGAACCAGGACCCATCTCTGAATCTCTCACGGTTGATCAAATTCTGTAGACCTAGAACCATGATCCATCTCTGTATCTCTCGCGGTTGATCAAATTTTTCAAGGCCCAATCCAAAAGAGCTGGTTAGGGTCTTTGGGAGCCAATTTCTGATGAACACAACATATTTTAAATGCGAGTGACTATAAACTAATGATGATTAATGAACTGATGATGCACAAATCGAGATGAGGAGTCGACAGTGAACTACTGTGACTGTCATAGATTGGATTGACGATGCACGAATCAAGATGACGAGTCGACAGTGAACTACTGTGATTGTCACAGATCGAACTAACGATGTACTAATCAAGATGATGAGTCGACATTGAACTACTGTGACTGTCATGGATTGAACTAACGATGCAATAATCAAGATGACAAGTCGATATTGAACTAATGTGATTGTCATGGATTGGATCAAAGGTTGGACTAACCGTGATAAGAAGGAATGATGATGTACGAATTGAGATGATGAGTCAAGAGTGAACTACTGTGATTGTCATGGATTGGATCAAAGGTTAGACTAGCCGTGATAAAAAAGAATGACCACGTATGAATCGAGATGACGAGTCGACAATGAACTACTGTGACTGTCATGGATTAGATTAAAGGTTAGACTAACCATGATCAGAAGGAATGACGATGTACGAATCGAGATGATGAGTCGACAGTGAACTACTATGACTGTCATGGATTGGATCAAAGGTTGGACTAACCGTGATCAGAAGGAATGACGATGTACGAATCGAGATGACGAGTCAACAGTGAACTACTGTGACTGTCATGGATTGGACTGATGATGTACTAATTGAGATGACGAGTCGACAGTGAACTACCATGACTATCACAGATTGAACTACAATGTACTAATCAAGATGACGAGTCAATAGTGAACTACTGTGACTGTCATGGATTGAATTGACGATTCATGAATCGAGATGACTAGTCGACAGTGAACTACTATGATTGTCATGGATTGGATCAAAGGTTGGACTAACCATGATCAGAAGGAATGACGATGTACGAATCGAGATGACGAGTCGACAGTGAACTACTGTCATGGATTGGATTAAAGGTTAGACTAACCGTGATAAGAAGGAATGAGGATGCATGAATCAGGATGACGAGTTGATAGTGAACTACTATGACTGTCATGGATTGGATCAAAGGTTGGACTAACCGTGATTCGAAGGAATGACGATGTACGAATCGAGATGATGAGTCAATAGTGAACTACTGTGACTGTCATGGATTGGATCAAAGGTTGAACTAACCATGATCAGAAGGAATGACGATGTACGAATCGAGATGACGAGTTGACAGTGAACTACTGTGAGTGTCATGGATTGGACTGACGATGTACTAATCGAGATGACGAGTCGACAGTGAACTACTGTGACTGTTATAGATTGGACTGACGATGTACTAATCGATAAGCCTACTAGGGATAAAACTGAATCTGCTGGGGATGAAGCGACTCTATTGGGGAGGAATGGATAAGATGTACTCTACTAGGGAAGAAGGTAATACGCCCACTAATGGGAGTAAAGGTATGATTCTATTCATAGATGATCTGTGGCGGCTATGGATTTAACATTGATGGAGGATGATGATCAACAGCCACTCATGGACTTATGTTGCATGGATGATGAAAGATAATCAACAGCCACTCATGGACTTATGTTGCATGGATGAAGGAGGATCAACAGCCACTCATAGACTTATGTTGCATGAACGAAGAAAGATGATCAACAGCCACTCATAGACGTATGTTGCTAGGACGAAGGAAGGTGATCAGCAGTAACTCATGGACTTATGTTGCTAGTATGAAGGAAGATCATCAACAGCCACTCATGGACTTATGTTGCATGAACTAAAAAAGATGATCAACAGCCACTCATGGACTTATGTTGCTAGGAGATGATGGTTAACTTTTGGTGGTTTGGAAAGGGATGAAATTCGCATTTGTCCCAAGTTTGGACACTTCTCATGCTAAGGCCTTGATAGGTGCAGTAATAGTGTTTGGTTCTCCTGCTTGTATTGTCCTTGGAATGCTCTTAAAAATTTTATAACTTGATTTGGAAAATTCATTATTAGTCACTATTGACTTACACATTTGAGACTACGATAGGCTCAAAAATTGACAGATATCAACGCACGTATGAGGGCGACACATTTGACACCAAATTAGAATAAACCCGACTTGCCAAGATTTGATGTGAATTTGTCATAGATGATGTACCATTGATCTTTTATGTTCACTCCTCATCTTAATATGATAGCACTCTGCTGATAAATTTGATTTTTAAAAATTCCTCCCTACTGATCTAGTCGATTCTCTGTTTTTCCCAGGATGTGCTTTAAATTAGTGCCTTAGATTATAGAATAAAAGATACTCCATTTCCATCTATTCAAAACAAAATTGGTGACTTGAAGTCTTACCATCGATGTGCGGTAAATGAAGTTTGCCCCTAGTTTAAAGTATTGGAAGTAGAATTCATAGGCAAATGAGGTAGGTAACTAAAGTTTACCCCTAGTTTAGGCAGTGGTTCATTTGGAGGTTCTGGGCAAACGAGGTATGTAACCAAATTTTTCCCCTAGTATGAAGGGTATATAGTAAAATTCAGGCAAACGAGGCAGGTAGCCAAAGTTTGCCCTTAGTGTGGAAGGTGATTTTCTGGCTTGAGGCAAGGACCGTGACTTTAATCTCTCAAATGCTCATAACTTTTGCCTAGGCACCAGTGAGGTGACCTAGCGAGCTCTTTTCTCTCTTTTGTTATTGCTCACCTTGGATTTAGCTCTAATATTTGCCTAGGCATCCTTTTAAAATTTTGACCTATCGAGCCATCCTTCTTTTCTTTTTGGAAAGTCTACCTACGTAACCCCGAGTAGGGATCAGGTCCAACATAGATCAGGCTAAGGTTGAGAGAAGGGGGGGTTGATTATGATGGTGTTAACTGAACCAATGCGATTGCCTATGTATCCCCGAGTAGGAATCAGGTCGAGCATAGTTCAAGGCAAGGCTTGAAAGAAGAGGTATTGATTATGGTGGTGTTAATCGATCTAATGTGGTTGCCTACGTATCCCCGCATGGGAATCAGGTCGAGCGTAGTTTAAGGCAAGGCTTGAAAGAAGAGGTATTGATTATGATGGTATCGACCGAACTGAAGTGGTTGCCTATGTATCCCCGAGTGGGAATCAGGTCGAGCGTAGTTCAAGGCAAGGCTTGAAATAAGATGTATTGATTATGATGGTGTCAACCGTACCCATGCGTTTGCCTACGTATCCCCGAGTAGGAATCAGGTCGAGCGTAGTTCAAGGTAAGGCTTTGAAAGAAATTGGTTGAGGGTTCAAACCAATCATCAAAGAAGTTTAAACTTGAGCCACTTGTGGTAGCTTTGAATAAGAGGATTTAGTTTCAGCCTCCCTTTCTTTTCTTTTCTTTTTTTCTATTTTGTTTAGAGGATTGATCCTTTTCACTTTCACCTAGCCAGTCAATTTTGCTTTTCATGTAGTAGATTCGTGTGAGATCTTCTGATCGCAATCTTGAAATTTCATAATGTGCATGTCAGCTCTTAGAATTTGTTTATGGTCATTCGAAGCTTTTTGAAATATGATCTAGACACATTCTCATGGTGTACCTTGAAGTGTACAATTCTCTGTATCACCAAAATTTTGTTTCTTTCATTTACTCCATCATTTTGACTGGCTAGGGTTAGATCTTGGAAATCAATACCTTTTTAGCTCTAACTTTTGCCTAGGTGCCCTCTCGGGTTTTCAACCTAGCGAGCTTTTCTTTTCTTTTCTTTTTCTTTTTATTTAATTTTTTTGAAAGAGGAGAAGAAAGTCATTGAAATGTTTGGCTACCATCAAGGACTATGTCTACATTGCTTTCAATCGGACAGATTGTATGGCTTCCAATTAGATTGGATCAAGGCTTCAAAATGGTGGAAAAAGGGTGTTGCGTAAGCCCCAAGTCAGTTTCAAGTATGTCTTTTCGAGATTTGATCAAAAACGTCTTTTAAACTCTTAAAGTAAGACTATTCAATTCTTGGCTCTTCTTTGGGGTCAGCGTGAAATCGACTTTGACCGTTTCAGAATTCTTTTTTTGTTTGATGCAAAAAATTATTAGCAGAGTAATATCTATGGTAATTTGAAAAGTGACATTTCAGTTCGATGATTCATGCATTGATGACCAGACGCATTAGATCAGACAAAATGAGATTTCATTCCATTAGCAAGAGAGAGAGATTACATTACTCGACACAGACCCATAACAACTCGATGACATACAGACTCGACCACAAGACTAAACTTGAAATAGATTCAAAACATAGGACAGACTCGACTTTGTCTCAAATGGAATGTCACGGTGACTTGCTTATTCTTTTTTTTCTTTTTCAAAAGAGCATCCTCATTTTCTTTGCTAGCAAAAGTCCCAAAAACCACCACTTCACTTGCACAGTTTCAACATTCAAGGGCTTTAGTGAAAGGGGATCATTTGAATGGATAAACCATGGGCTTTAGGTTCGATGAAGCTAACACTTTCATTGACATAGGGTTGGATGGGTGATGGCTCGATGATTTTCTGATCGATGAGGTCCTAGATATCATGGGGAAGGCACATATAGCTATCGGTGTCGTGGCCTGGGCCTTGGTGGTAGGCACAACTTTTGGACAGGTCACAACTAGGCGGAGAGATGTTAGCACGAGGCTGAAGGATTTGGAGGTGCCCCTTTTTGGTGAGGTTATCAAGGATAACGGACAACGGCATACCCAGGTAGGTAAAGGTTCTTGGGTTGTGAGCTTTATTAAACTTTGAGTTCAAGTGGGTCTTCGAAGTGGCTCTTCTGTTTGGATATGGACTAGGATTACCCAGGTAAGGGTGTAGGCTTGGAAACAAGTAGAGATTTGGATGTGGAAACGGGCTCAGATAGATGGCGTTGAGTGATCCATACTTCCCTTTATCAATACTCTGCACTATCCTCTCAAATCGGCTCACCTTTAAATTTAGCCAATCAACTGTGATTTGTAGCTTGTTCACTTTCTCTTCCAAAGCTTAGTAGGCCATTAGTGTGTTTATGATAGCTTGGGCTAGCCTGTGATCATGACAATGAATTTGGGGAGGTACAGAAGTGTCCCTACCTGGGGTTACATTTTCTGCAAATAGAAGTAAAAACCCAAATTAGCAGAGGAGCGAAGTACTTCTTATGGGCTCCAAGTGGGGAGAGATGATCGGAATTTTGAAGGATTTACTGATGTGAACCGATGACGGTTGTAGTGTGTATATGACTTCTATACAATGATTGAGATGAGCAAGGATGATGATATGTATGCATTAGATGTGTAGAGACTGACACATGTGAGACTGCCAAGATGTTTGTGCAAGCGAACTGACATGAATTGTATATGCATATGAGACAAGCATGCGGATACAAGCCCTAATCTATATGATGTCCCTTGACAAGCGGGGGTATTTGTAAAATACAATCGCACTAAAAGAAGAAAATACACTAATTTAGTCTACAATTCCTTTATTTATCTGTAATTTGGATTACAATGCCAGCTTTTACTTTATATGATTAAACTATGATAAATGGTATTATTTTAGCTATAATTTGTGCAGATTACTGTTGCTGTGTGAAGAAATGAATAAGCTGGATAAAAAGGGTTGTTGAATTTTAATGAAGACAACTAAAGGATGAAAAGTGAACCTCGATCGATTGAAGAACATTCGATCGATCAAAGTTTCGATCGATCGAGAGAAGCTCAAGCACTTGAATATCCCAGAAGTTCAATCGATCGAGGAATGTTCGATCGATCGAACATGACTTTTATCAGATTTTATGCGCACGCAGTAGTGATAGACTTTGAACCCTAGCATTAGGTTTATGTATATATATTCGTATTGTATACATCCCAGAGGACGCGCACATTACTTTTCATCAGTTTTATATATAGAGAGAGAGTTTCTTTTTGTTTTGTAGGTTTTTATCAAGGATTTCTATTGTTCTGGTTGGATTCTTTAATGTTTAATAATAGTTCTTTATTCTAGGTTACTTCGTATTACTTTATTTATATTCTGCTCGTAGTTTATTATAGTTCAATCTATTAGACTAGTAGTTTTTGCATGCTAGATAAGTTTACACCATTAGTTTTTATAATTTTCATGATTAAAATGCAACCAAACAAGACTTTAATGGACCTTTACATTAAAAACAATTCTGTGATACTCTAGACCATGTCTGAGTAGTCCCCAGGTTGTGAGATCACGATGAAACCGTGATCTTAAGCCTCTGCCATGCAGTAGAATAATTCCTGTGTTCAATCGATCGAAGTTAGTTCGATCGATCGGACCAGAGACATTGTCAATCATCGAAGACATTTCGATCGATCGAGAGATGAAGATGTTCGATCGATCGAAAGCGCGTCAATCGATGGAACTCTCTGAATCTTGAGAATATTCTATGCAGTATTTCTAGACTTTCTGTTTTACATATTTGTTATCAAAGTGTCCCCAAACGCTCAGTTTGTCAAAGCAGTGTGTAAACTTAAAGCCTTAAGGCAATTTTCTTCAATATCTTTTGCAAACCACCCTCAATGCTAACACCATTGTAGGTGCGAGTCTTAACTATTGTTTTAAACTATTTTTATGTGTTTCAAACTTAATTGTGATGACATAGTCCCGGGTATGAAAGGGCTATGGATTCTTTATCCTAATAGAAATACGGAATACTGTAGAGGATGTACTCCATTGAGCTTCAACATAATTGCATGGTAGAAGGCTAGGTCGCAGTGGATTCGTGTAATCCCAACATTCCCATTCATTAAGAAAAAAACACGTTTTAAAATATCGCTTTAATTTGTCGTTAGATCAATTTAGTTTAACTGCTTTATCTTTAGTAGTTTATAAATCGTGGAACTTTGTGTTCTACATCCCTTTAAAGTATTGATTTTTATTTTCCTTTTTAGAGATTAATCTAGGTATTTATTTTAACACCTTCCCTGTGGGATCCACCTGGACTTAACCAGATTACTACTTGTACGATTACCTACACTTGGGTATAGCACACAAGCGCACATAGAAAAATTCTCGTGCCAAGTTTTTGGCGCCGTTACCGGGGAAGGCGACAAGCTAACGCTTAGATTACCTCAATCTATCCCTATCTCTTTCTATTTTTCTTTTTCTTTTATTCTTTAGATTAAAAACTACTTAGGGTCTTTCCCTTTATATCCAATAATTCCATCGAAGGAATTTACAGAAACCCACTCTACTCATCCGATTCATCTAGTTCTATTAATCCTTTAGTAACACCAACAGATTTAATGGCTGATAATCAAAGTGAAAATGGTGAGAATGTCATCGTACCAATTGACGATTCGCTTCGTCCTTTGTACGATCTCATGACACCTGAACATGCGCCTACACCTTCTTGTATTCTCATTCCACACCATACAGGCGAGTTTCAATTTCGTAATGGAATGATTCACCTCCTTCCTACTTTCCATGGAATAGAGAGCGAGAAGGCATATCTACATGTGAAAGACTTTGAAGATGTTTGCAAAACATTTTCACAAAATTGCCCTGTGGACGTGACACATCTAATGCTATTTCCCTTCACCCTGAAGGATAAAACAAAAGCATGGTTACTCACCTTAAAGCCAAATTCAATCTATACCTAGCATGCGATGAACACTGCTTTGCTAAAGAAATTCTTTCCACCTCACATGACCACCGAGCTTGAACGACAAATAAACTCTTACAAACAAAAGAGCAATGAAACATTCACCCAAACTTGGGAGCGTTTCAAGGATTTGCTACTCTCATGCCCACATCACGGGTGCGAGAAATGGCGAACCATAAGATACTTTTATGAAGGGTTAAATGGTGAAACTAACAAGTTGGCCGAGACCATGAGTTCAGGGCCATTTCTTCGCAAAAACACTGAAAAAGCTGAAGCTCACTTCGAGTGGTTAGCTGAACATGTCCATGAGTGGTCGAATTCAAAAGATGTCCCACGCTCACAGGTATCCTGTGTGGAAGAGAAAAGTTTATACTAACTCAAAGTGAGGATCATCTGATGAATAAGTATGAAGAACTAGTGAAGAAAGTGGAAGAGTTGGGAATGAACGGAGAGAGTTCTAGGCAGGTTTTTGCTGAAGAACCATGCGGCACATGCAACATGCTGGGACACACTAATCAGTACTGTCCTAATGTGCCGTATTTTCAAAAACAACCCCCCATGGAAATGAATGCCATGCAAGGGTATAGGGGGGCGGGGAATTCCTACAACAATTATAATTCACAAAATAATAACAATAGATGGAATCACCCTGGGTTTGATTGAAAAAATAATGCTGGGACCCAAAATCAATACCAACAACCCTATAATAACAATAACCAATATCAAGGGCAATTCAATAGGCAACCCCAGCCATTCAATCAAAATAAACCTAATAACTATAACCAAGCGCAACCCTCTAATCAACAGTCAAACGTGTACGTTCCCCAACACAAAAAGTCACAGGAGGAAGATCTTCTTTCTAACGTGAATCTAACGCAGGAATTAATTCAAATGATGAGAAAGATGTCTGCAACGTTAGAGAGGATGGATGCACGACAAGAGGGTTTGAGTGGCACGTTTCCTGCTCAACCACTTCCAAACCCTAAGGGATTCAACAATGGTCCCAATAACCATGAGCATGCCAAAGCCGTGAAAACTCTGAGAAGCGGCAAGGTTATAGGGCAAAACATGCCTCACTCTACTCCCACGGAGTATGAAGAGGAAGAAGTGGTGACTAAGAGCAAACCATCTACTCAGGAAGAGGAACAGTCAATAATAACGAACCATTGGTTGAAAAAGATGAAGCTCCTAAACGAGTAGAAGAAGTTGATAGAAGGCCCAGAAAGGAGCTTGCCAGTGAAGAATTACCCAAATGCCCTTTCCCTGCGCCTTACCCTCAAAGGCTTAAGAAACCCCAAAACAAGGCAAAGAATCAGGAGTTCTTGGAACTGTTCAAACAAGTCAAAATCAATCTTCCACTCCTTGATGCAATCAAACAAGTGCCAGCCTATGCTAAGTACCTCAAAGACTTATGCACGGTCAAGAGGAGGCAAAGTGTGAAGAAACACGCTTATGTAGCTTGCCAAGCAAGCTCAATCATCCAAAATGAATTGCCTCCAAAGCTTAAAGACCCTGGCACCCCAACTGTCTCGTGTCGAATTGGAAATCAAAGGATAAACAATGCACTCCTTGATCTAGGATCGAGTGTAAACCTGTTGCCATACTCAGTGTATAAACTGTTGGAAAAACAGGTTTAAAATTAAATCTAAACTCGCAGCGGAAAACAAAGTTCAAAACTTTTATTGGTAGCCTTGGATCTACTACTTATTAACTCTATAGATGCGCATAACAAGATGGAGAAGATTCTATACCTTAGGTCTTGAACCCAATTCTGATTTTTGTCCTTCTCCTTGTGTGTGCAGCAGCAACCTCTAGGAAATCTTCACCCTTATGTCTCCTCGAATGCTCCCAGAGTGGCTAGGGTTGGTGGGAACCCTAATAGTGAGAATAGGGAAGGTTTGGGAACTCTAAACAGGTTCTGCAGCAACTGGTACGTTAAAAACGATGAACTTTTATTTCTGGACGAAGCTGCCCTATTTATAGATTCCCAGAACCGACCTTACTTTCAATCGATCGAAGTGACTTCGATCGATCGAACCTCGTTCGATCGATCGAACCTGTCTAGACTTCAATCGATCGAAACAACTTCGATCGATCGAACCAGTCTTGACAGCATTCTCATTTGCCTTTCCAAGCATTCTGGCGGAGCTAAGAGTGGGACCTCCTAGGTTCTTAATTACTGGCTCCGATTAATTATTATTCCATCTAGTCAGTACTCTTGACTAAGGAATCAATAATTAATCAATTATCATTAATGCCACTATAAAATGATAATTGCACTCCAGTGCATAAGAACATAATCACACATACATAAGTGATTACTAGACTTGTATAATATGATACGCATGTCCCTCTACCAGGCAGTATTCGTATCTATCATTGGGATGTATGTCTTAAGATACTGTCGACCCAATAGATAGTACATCTTATATTCCTCAAGTATCATTCACTACTCTTGGATTACTAAACATGTCAACAATAACACTTTGTTGACAAGGCTGGCCAGCTCTCAGTAATCACTCCTAGTGACATTCTCGAGGGAATACTTACTCTTCGTTTTATTGAAGAGGGTAGAATTCCATCTTGACAATATATGTTCCCAACGTTGCATACTTGATTTACCCAAGATACCCAGGTGTTGATCTTGCAAGACCTCACTGATTGGTAAGTCAAAGCAACCAAGCATACAACTTGCGTCCATAACTGTCTCAGGATTAAGGACATGTATCCCTATACAAGTTTTGAGTTCCTATTGACGGTGACAGCGTTTAGGTGTCAATAGGTTTAACTCAGGTCCGTCAATGCACCGAGTGCACTAGCATATTAACCAAGAGTCAAAGACTCTTATGAATGAGATTCATCATTCTACCCCGTAGACGTTAATCATGCTACAGTGTATACCTGATAAGTTATCCAGACTTATCATCCACTGTGACTTATTTGAAATAACAAGGATTTGTGATTCATATCTCACATGTGTAATCACATACACAAATGAACCACATACAATGTTGTTTAAGGATTCCAGTCTAATATTCATCTCATGAACTAACATGCATAAATACATTATGATTTTCCATTGTCCAACTAACTGGTTTGAGGGCATATTCCCAACAAACTCCCACTTGCACTCATAACCATATAGCGTTAGTACTAACACTAGCATAGTCTCTGTGACTTGTCAAAATCCTTAACCCGTAAGGTTTTGCATAGGGACTGATGATCATCGACTGAAACAATCCATAGTAAAACATCTTCATGTTATACTATATCCCTAGACAAAAAACGTCACATGACATGTATCCAGTAAAGCTAATTTGAACATTGTCCAAAACACCATCACCCTGCATATATCCGCTAGTTCTTTCTCAAGCCCTAGAGAATATATACTTTATGATAGTTCAGAAAACTGAACATTCATTTGGACTGATATCTGTGAACAACCTCAACGGTATAACTGATATCCATACCTAACATCACATACAAAGTTTATCAATAGCGAAGGCTTATGATATACCTTTCATGTGATCTCTTTCATCTTGTATCCCAAGATACAAATCTTGAAAGAGCAATAGGTTATGTTCAAAGGTGAAAAACCTTTATCGAAACGTTCCACGTTGAATCTAGCCAGCAACTTTCTGATATAGAAGTTTGAGACAATCTCATTATCTTAACTTTCTGATCTTGAATGAGCAAAAATCATAAGATTATAGCTCGCCTCACCGAGATCATAAATATCAAGTATACTGTAGAAACTCAACCTTAATCATTGATGATACTACTTTAACATATCGCAATGATAAAGATGTCATCAATATATGGAACCATAATCACCACCACACTTCCTTTGCGCAAGGATCCTTTCATCCACTTAAGCTACATCCACACTTTAGATGAATCCAAAGTATTTTGACCAATATGTCAAAACAGATGTCCTTATCTCTGGATGATTGCTTTAGTCCATAGACTTATGCAAATCACATACCAGAGCTTCCTTATCACAAAACTTCAATGCACCAGGGAATTTCAACAATGTTGAGAATTCTCCCACTGCAATGAAGTACCAATGTAGGAATGGATGAAGAGGTAGTAGATTTTAGTTCTAGATGATTTATAGATTGCTTTAAGATATAAATTACTTTACTCTTTTATATTATCTTTCCTTTGCAAAATTTGGTCTCCAACCAACTTTTGTTTTCTCTGGAAACACTACAAAAGTATTATACTTCTAATCTAGATTCAAAAGGCTCATCATTTCTTTACACCAAAGTGCTAGACATCCTTATCCAAAGTTACCATGAGAAAGAAGTCGCATTCTTTTCACAACTTTGGGGATGTCTATCGAAAAGATTTGCTTTTGAATAAGATCCAGTATATACATTGTAGTTCCATCGAGAAAAACAAGGAATAGTAGTAACTCTAAATAACTCATCCCATGACCCAGTCATATCTAAAAGAAGATAGTTCCTTCTACCTGCTACACCATCCCGTGGAGGCGCACTAGGTGTAGACTGTCGAGAAAGAATCTCATTCTTATCTCCTTTGGACAATAAATACATTAGATAGATACTCACCATTTTGATCAAATCAAAAGGTAATGATATTTTTTTACCAATTACTCTTCATTCCAAAACTTTTGAATTTCTTCAAAATTGAGGATGAAGATGCAATAAGTAAATGTATATCAGTATCCAAAGTAGTCGAAACTACTTTTCAACTCTAATGTTTATTGCCCTACATACATGAGTATGTCCTAATTCTAATAAGTCCTTGGTCGTGTGATTTTCAAAAGAAAAGTCACCTGATCATATTAGCCTCTAAATAGGATTGACAAACAGGTAGTGGTTTCAACAACCAAAAAAGTTTTAGGATCCAATCCTTTACTCCCCATTTATCCTAATTTAGATTAACATGATCTGATCACATTTACTCTCTAAATAGGATTGACAAATAGGCAATGGTCTTAGCAACCGAAAGAGTTTAGGATCATATCCTTTACTCCCCATTTATCCTATTTAGATTAAATATGATCTAACCTCAAAACCAAAAGTCATAGAATTAGTTGAGGGTGCTATCCTTTTAGATGGTAAAATACCCACGAGTCATTTAAATACTACATTAGATAATATATGAGAAACAAGAGTAAATTGGTGAGATACTTGCTTGACAAGTTATTTAGATCACATAAAAGAACGCTTTCTTTTAATCAAGAATTTCAGTACCAAAATCAAAAGAATAAATATTATTCATTAATTCAAAATTGAAATCCATCTAATAACTCCAAAGTTTTATTACAATATAAAACTATTAATCTAATAGCAACTCTTGCATCAGATCCCAAAAGGCAATCAAGATCTTCTAATCACTGCACATTCTTATTTTCCAATTCCCTGCAACAATTACAGATATAATTTAGAAAATATAGAATTAGTGCTCATAGTAGTTGAAGTATCAGTTTTTCAACTTACTTCAAAAACTAGTGAAAGGATCGTACCTTGCCTTTTGGCAGTCAAGTATTCCACACAGTTCCTTTTCCAATGCCCTCTCATGCCACAATGGAAACACTTTCCTTTTGGCACGGCACCAGCCTTTCCCTTTCCAAGTCTTGCCTTCTTTTTCTCTGAACTTATGCTCTTAGGCTTAGTTCCAGAAGATGAAGCCATTCCAATGTTCTGAACATTTGACTTCTCTTTGACTATATCCATCGTTGCCTCAAGAGAGCTCATCAACTCACTTGTTGAAAAAACTGTTTTACTCATTTTAAAAACCTTTTTAAATTGAGTGAATGATGAAGGCAACGAATGCAAGATTATGTCAACTTGAGTCTCACCATCAATGTCGGAACCAAGAACTTCCATTACTTTGAAATAAGTAATCATTTTAAAAACATGCTCTCTTATTGAAGTTCCTTCCAACATTCTGGTGTCCATGACTAACTCCAAGGCTCTAAGCCTTGCAGTACGTCTCAGTTCCCCAAACATCTCCTCGAGGTTCAATATTATAGCACGGGCAGTGTTCAAAGGTTGATGTTGCTGCTTCAACACATCAGACAAAGAGTCTAAGATGCTAGAGCGAGCTATACCATCAAATCTTATCCACTGCCAATATTGATCCGCAAGATCAGTTGGGGTGTCATGGTATGGAATAGGTGGACAGGGAATGGTAAGAACGTATTTACATCCATTAGCAGTTAACAATTCATCCAGTTCCAGTTTCCATTCAACGTAGTTATTTCCAATTAGCTTATTCTGGATCATGGTTATAGCAAGTGGGCTAGACATTATGAATCTGAAATACAAATAATGTAACAGAATTACAATATGGAAATCATGAATATGACAATTTATATGATACATTGGAATTCCCTTAACCAACTCATTAATTGTCTTCAGGATGTCAAGCCTATGAAATTAAGTCTCCGTGTGGTGATCATAACCTCATAGCCTGATTGGGAAACCCATCATGAATGTCATGCAACTCTTACAAAACGATTCATGACTCCTGAACTTTTGGTCTCTAAGTTTCTGGATAATGCTCCGTGTGGAATCCCTTACCCATAGCTTAGCTAGTGTTTACCATTAACTAGAATCCAATGACAACCGCCTCAAGTAGTGCCTCAGTGTAGTGGTCACCCTCTAACGCGTCTCATTGATTCTATCCAAAGGAAGTTCATATCTAGTAACCAATGAATAGTCTATCCTCCGTATGGAATGATCACCCATGGCTGGGTGACACAGAATATACTACCCACCTTACAATGAACCGTTTATGGAAGACCGTGGGAGTTATAAAATAAGTCCCTCTCCCACTAGATTTTTATAAGAAGTTCATATCTAGTAATCAATAAGAAATACCCTCCGTATGGAATGATCACCCATGGCTGGGTGACACAGAGTATATCTCATACTTACAATGAACTAATAGGAATTTTTCAATTTGAAAAAAAATTTTCTTCACATTGCCCATAAACATCAAGTGTTTGCTAATGTGTTGAAAAAAGGTTTTTGAATTTCATTTTAGAAAACCTGTTTTACGTGCATGCAAGTAGTAACAATATATAAAATTCCAATCACAACTAAGCACATAAAACAAAAACTAAAATGAAATAAAAGCATTCAACAATGCCTCTATCTCCCATGACTCTATCTCCATAGAACCTTCTTCTTGGTTTGATTGCCTCCAACTCCATCTTCATGGACAACGGCTTGCTCCTCCATCTTCATGGATTTTCTAATTCTATTACATTGGTCCTATACTTCTCTGGAAGCTTACAATTTATCTAGAAATAGAAATAACAACAATAAAATAAAAGGCTAGGGAAACCGGTGCGACTTTCCTTTTCATAGGATTGAAGTCGCAGCGCCCTTTACATAAGCCTTAAATCCAAACCAACAATTAAATACAAAATTTAAAAGTCTTGGTGCCATGGGAGATAGCAGACTAAGCTTGCTGCAAAAGGGTTAGTCACACGCACAACCACGCATATATATAACAAATATATGTACCATTGGAACCCCTAATTGATTCACACAGTATATAAACTCTTTATATACTGAATTAGAACTTAAAACAGCATCACTGCTCTGTCACACTTCGATCGATCGAAAAGGTTCGATCGATTGAACCTTCGATCGATTGAACATAGTTCAATCGATTGAACTTTCAGTTTCACAGAATGTTTTGAAAAACTTATAGAATAAATAAAAATTTAAAGTAAATGTTTTAAAACCTTTAAATCTGTAAACTGAACACCTGGACAAAAGAGCAGTCTCGATCGATCGACCAACATTCGATCGATCGAACAGAACCAAAGTTCGATCGATCGAAACTAAATTGAACGCTTGAGAACAGATGATGTTCGATCGATCGAGACTACTTCGATCGATCGAACCCACCTTGCATCCAATGCAATCACAGATTTGTATTTTGCTGCATAAACACTGCAGAAACGGATCTGTGACGATGCAGTTTTGAAAACAGTCCTAAATTTAACATGCAAATCAAAACTAGTGTTCCAAAACGCATCTATAGATCCAAACAAGCGAGGCTCTGATACCAATTGTTGGAAAAACAGGTTTAAAATTAAATCTAAACTCGCAGCGGAAAACAAAGTTCAAAACTTTTATTGGTAGCCTTGGATCTACTACTTATTAACTCTATAGATGCGCATAACAAGATGGAGAAGATTCTATACCTTAGGTCTTGAACCCAATTCTGATTTTTGTCCTTCTCCTTGTGTGTGCAGCAGCAACCTCTAGGAAATCTTCACCCTTATGTCTCCTCGAATGCTCCCAGAGTGGCTAGGGTTGGTGGGAACCCTAATAGTGAGAATAGGGAAGGTTTGGGAACTCTAAACAGGTTCTGCAGCAACTGGTACGTTAAAAACGATGAACTTTTATTTCTGGACGAAGCTGCCCTATTTATAGATTCCCAGAACCGACCTTACTTTCAATCGATCGAAGTGACTTCGATCGATCGAACTGTCGATCGATCGAACCTCGTTCGATCGATCGAACCTGTCTAGACTTCAATCGATCGAAACAACTTCGATCGATCGAACCAGTCTTGACAGCATTCTCATTTGCCTTTCCAAGCATTCTGGCGGAGCTAAGAGTGGGACCTCCTAGGTTCTTAATTACTGGCTCCGATTAATTATTATTCCATCTAGTCAGTACTCTTGACTAAGGAATCAATAATTAATCAATTATCATTAATGCCACTATAAAATGATAATTGCACTCCAGTGCATAAGAACATAATCACACATACATAAGTGATTACTAGACTTGTATAATATGATACGCATGTCCCTCTACCAGGCAGTATTCGTATCTATCATTGGGATGTATGTCTTAAGATACTGTCGACCCAATAGATAGTACATCTTATATTCCTCAAGTATCATTCACTACTCTTGGATTACTAAACATGTCAACAATAACACTTTGTTGACAAGGCTGGCCAGCTCTCAGTAATCACTCCTAGTGACATTCTCGAGGGAATACTTACTCTTTGTTTTATTGAAGAGGGTAGAATTCCATCTTGACAATATATGTTCCCAACGTTGCATACTTGATTTACCCAAGATACCCAGGTGTTGATCTTGCAAGACCTCACTGATTGGTAAGTCAAAGCAACCAAGCATACAACTTGCGTCCATAACTGTCTCAGGATTAAGGACATGTATCCCTATACAAGTTTTGAGTTCCTATTGACGGTGACAGCGTTTAGGTGTCAATAGGTTTAACTCAGGTCCGTCAATGCACCGAGTGCACTAGCATATTAACCAAGAGTCAAAGACTCTTATGAATGAGATTCATCATTCTACCCCGTAGACGTTAATCATGCTACAGTGTATACCTGATAAGTTATCCAGACTTATCATCCACTGTGACTTATTTGAAATAACAAGGATTTGTGATTCATATCTCACATGTGTAATCACATACACAAATGAACCACATACAATGTTGTTTAAGGATTCCAGTCTAATATTCATCTCATGAACTAACATGCATAAATACATTATGATTTTCCATTGTCCAACTAACTGGTTTGAGGGCATATTCCCAACATAAACAACTAGGGTTGGGTGAACTCAAACCCACCTGAGTTGCATTGCAACTGGAAGACAGGTCAGTCAAATATCCTAGAGGAATACTGGAGGACGTTCTGGTGTAGATAGACACTTTTTTCTTTCCGGTCAATTTTGTGATATTGGATACCGAACCCGTGTCTAATCCATGTTCACAAATCCCGGTGATTTTTGTACGTCCATTCCTCAACACTATAGATGCCACGATCAAAATAAGAAGTGGTATCATGACCATCGTATTTGGGAACATGACCTTAAATGTCAAGATATTCTCAAATCCCCGACCTGAAGAATACGAGGACGAAGAAGAAGTTAACGTCATCGAAACAGTCATCGAAGACGAGGCTGATTTTGTTGACTATAAAGATCCTTTGGAAGTAGTAGTGTCACAATTTGACGCAGTCTACAAACCTAACGATTCAACTCCATTGGACATTGCCCTAAATCATGCCTGCCTCATGATGGAAACAAAAGAGGAAGATAGAGCTGAATGCATGTAGGTCACACCATATGAACCCTTGCCTCCAAAAACGAAGTTAACTATGCCTTCGAACTTTCAGTTTCCCGATTTAGAATTAAAGGAGCTTCCAAAAGAGCTCAAATACGCTTTTCTGGGGACTGAAAAGACTTATCTTGTTATAATCCCAGCCACGTTGAACTCTGAACAAGATGATAAGTTAATTCAAATGCTCAAACAGCATAAGGGAGCATTGGGATGGACTATTGCTGACCTAAAAGGCATAAGCCCATCTATTTGCACCCATAAGATATATCTGGATGAAGACGCTAAACCTTCGTGACAAATGCAAAGGCGTCTGAATCCCATTATGCAAGAAGTCGTTAAAAAGGAAGTCCTAAAACTTCTGGACATTGGGATTATATATCCTATCTCTGACAGCCCTTGGGTTAGTTCAACCCAGGTGGTGCCCAAAAAGGCTGGTATAACAGTTATCCCAAACAAAGACAGCGAGTTAGTACCAACACGCGTCCCCACTGGATGGCGGATGTGTATTGATTATCGAAAGTTAAATATTGTGACCCGAAAAGACCACTTTCCATTGCCATTCATGGATCAAATGCTAGAAAGAGTGGCGGGCCATAAATATTATTGCTTCTTGGACGGATATAGTGGGTACAACCAAATTGAAATTGCTCCTGAAGATCAGGAGAAAACAACATTCACGTGTCCGTTTGGTACATTCGCCTATCGTCGTATGCCCTTCGACTTATGCAACGCACCTGCTACTTTTCAGCGGTGCATCTTAAGCATATTCAATGATATGGTCGAACAGACACTCGAGGTCTTTATGGACGACTTCTCAGTGTTTGGCCATAGGTTCAATAACTGCCTGGAAAACCTTGAGAATGTGTTAGCGAGATGTGAGGACAAACACTTAGTACTAAACTGGGAAAAGTGTCACTTTATGGTGACCAAGGGAATTGTCTTCGGCCACATTATTTCTGATAAGGGTATCCAAGTCGATAAAGCAAAAATTGATATAATTTCAAACCTACCTGTCCCTCGTACAGTCCGAGACATCCGATATTTTCTGGGACATGCGGGATTCTATCGTCGCTTTATCAAAAACTTTAGTGCGATCTCCCGACCACTATGTCAACTGTTGGCTAAAGATATGCCATTCGAATGGTCGGAAAACTGTCAAACATCTTTTGACGCACTAAAGGAACACCTTACCTCCGCACCAATAATACAGGCACCCGACTGGGGTTTGCCATTTGAACTAATGTGCGTTGCTAGTGACTACTCCATTGGTGCAGTCCTAGGACAGAGGAAGGATAACAAGCCCAATGTAATATACTATGCTAGCCGAACACTTAACGAAACTCAAATGAACTATACAACCACCGAGAAAGAGCTACTGGCAATAGTCTTTGCTCTAGACAAATTCAGGTCTTATCTGGTAGGGTCCTCAATAGTCTGTTTTATAGACCACTCGGCCCTCAAGTACCTGTTATCTAACAAAGATACGAAACAGAGGCTCATCCGCTGGATACTCCTACTCCAGGAATTTGATATCACAATCAAGGATAAAAAAGGAGTAGAGAATGTGGTCGCCGACCATTTATCTTGGTTGACATTTACTGACAACACTGAGCCCGTATCAATAAAAGATGAATTCCCAGACAAGCAACTGATGGCTGTTTCCAGTTTGCCTTGGTACGCGGATATAATAAATTACCTTGTTACAGGAGAGACCCCAAGTCATTGGTCAAATCAGGACAAGAAAAGGTTCCTTTTGTTTGCACGTCATTTCTTTTTCGATGACCCTTACTTATTTAAGTATTGTGCTGATCAGGTCATCAGACGTTGCGTCCCGAATGAGGACATAACTGTAATTTTGGCCTCCTGTCATTCTGAAGCCTGCGGTGGCCATTTTGCCTCCCAAAAGACCGCGTAAAAAGTCCTACACAGCAGCTTCTATTGGCCCACCGTGTTCAAAGATGCCTATGCTTTTTGTAAATTGTGCCAACGATGTCAAAAGCTTGGTACAATTTCCAAAAGGAATTCTATGCCCTTAACTCCCATCATCACAATTGAAATATTCGATTGTTGGGGCATAGACTTTATGGGCCCGTTTCCTAAATCTAATAACTATGAATACATACTCCTAGCTGTGGAGTATGTATCAAAATGGGTAGAAGCGATACCGACGAGACGCAATGACCACAAAACAGTAATGTCCTTCCTTAAGGGAAATATCCTGTCGCATTTCGGAACTCCAAAAGCATTAATAAGTGACCAAGGCAAGCACTTTTGCAATAGGCCTTTGGAATCACTACTCAAGAAATACGGGGTGAATCATAAGATCGCTCTAGCCTACCACCCACAAACAAATGGGCAGGCAGAGTTGGCTAACCATGAAATCAAGCATATACTAGAAAAGACGGTTAGTTTCAACAGAAAAGACTGGGCTTATAAACTGACTGATGCTTTATGGGCGTACCGCACGTCCTTTAAGACAAATCTGGGGATGTCCCCATATAGGTTAGTGTACGGTAAGGCATGTCACCTTCCTGTCGAAATCGAGCACAAAGCATATTGGGCGACACGCTCATTAAACTTCGACATTAAAGAAGGAGGTCATCTCCGAAAACTCCAGTTGGCTGAACTGGAAGAAATCCGTCGAGATGCATACGACGATGCTAAACTTTACAAGGAAAGGTTGAAGGCTCGCCATGATAGAATGATTTTTCGAAAATCTTTCAAGCCGGGACAGAAAGTTTTATTATACGATTCACGCCTTCATCTCTTCCCAGGAAAACTCCGATCTCGATGGACAGGACCCTTCATAGTCAAATCTGTCTTTCCACATGGGGCCGTTGAGTTATTTAATCCTAAGAACGACGGAAGTTTCAAGGTTAATGGCCAAAGGTTAAAACTGTTCTTAGAGGATTTCTAACCTGAGGTCGAGCACATCCAACTGGATGAGCCCAACTATGCCTCGACCTAGAACGCTCAAGTGCGTTTTCACAATGCTGTTGTACTCTTTCTTTTAGTGCTTTTCATTTTGTTTTGTTCTTTTGCTTATCTATTTTTGAGTGTGTTCTCGATTGTAATCTGCTATTTCATTTTTATCTATCTCCTGCAGGCTGTTCAACATGAAAGATGATGATGTCCACTCAATTGGGTCATGGGTTGATTCAGAATATCATAACTCCCCTTGGACTGCCGATGAAATAGCATTCTGCTTTTCTCCCTATCAAGGGCCAGGGGTAGAAGATGTCGTTGACTTAACCCAAGGATACATCCCATACAACCCTGCTCTCCTCCAGATTAATCCTTTTGAGCACATGGAATTTCCTGAAGAGGAGTGAGAACCAGAGGGGTATGTTGTTTGGGAAGTCGATGATGCTCTGATGGAACAGTGGGAGAATGATTCAATGTGGGAACCGTGGGAAGAAGAAGATTTATAGGATGTGGTGCTGGAATGACATAATGTTGTATTCACGTATGTTGATGACTTCCTTGTCATCGAATCGGTTCCTTATATTTATGTGCACATGCATTATGTGTTGTTTCGGCTTCACTGCCCTCTACCTGCTAGTGCACTTGAGTCTATCATGCCAATGTGAGGTTAAATCTTGGTCACATTCCTTTCTCTTTTCGTTTTTCTTTGTTCAATTCTTTCTGTTAGTTTTTTCCTTTATTCTAGTTGATTTGTTTCTTTGTTTCCTGTTTGTTTTTCTTTGTCAGGGGTGTCACTATGAATCAAATGTTACCGTCGTTGTTCCTTCCATATCAGTTGTTCCATGGAATTGGACCATACATAAGGTCCCCGGGTACTCCGCCGCAAGAGGAAAGTCTGCTGCAAACTTACACGCCGTTATCGCTATCTCCATCCGGATCACCTCATGCATGTGCGATCAATTCTTTGGAGAGTTCAGTCTTGCTCAATGATGCCCTGGATGCTTTTCGGCTATTTTAGAAAAGGGAATCATCAAATTTGGACCCCACATTCGAAGCTTTGGCGGAGACAGAAGTTGTGGAAGAAGATATTTTCATGCTTGAAGAGTAGTGCTCCACTTCAATTGTATTCTGTCTTTGCATCTTTCTTTCATCAATTGAAGTGTAGTCCTAGACAGAGTTTGTTAGTTTCAGTTCCTTGTAATTTTTCTTTATCAATAAGGTTTTAAATACCATGTTGGGGGCAATAATGTTGCAAATGGATGCTATTACAATGTTTTATCTATAAAATATTCACAGTTTTCTATTTCAATGATGATTTCTGGCTTACAAGTCCTATCTTTGAACTGCTTTTACGCTATTCTGTATGCTTAGACCAATGTTGGTTAGTTGGGGATGTATAATTCCTTAATTCAGTGATATTATAGAATTTTCAGGCTCGATCGATCGAGCTCAGTTCGATCGATCGAAGGCGTCACATCCTCAAGCGCTTCATCAGGTCTCAATCGATCGAACGTTCGATCGATCAAACTTTCTCGATCGATCGAGACCTATATTTAAATGAGGCGTCGTCCATACACTTCATCAGTTCTCTCTCTCCCTCAACCACTTTCGAGCGATTGGCGACAGAGGACGTCGGGACGAGTTCGTTCCTCCCACTATTCACACACCTCATTTGGATGCCTCATCATCACCATCCTTGTCTACTCATCGTCTTCTGCCGCCCATTCCTCGAGGTTAGTTTTTCATGGCCCCTTTTGTCCATTTCAAGATTAAACTACGAGGGGGTGCCCCCCTGTTGACCCTAAGATTTTTTTCGACTTGTTTTAATCATATGTGTTGCTTTCTAGAGTCTTTTCTGTTCTTGTTTGTTGTTACTGCTTTCTCACTGTGTTCGATCGATCGAACAGGGCTCGAGCGATCGAAACTAACCCTATTCAATCGATCGAATACTGATCGATCGATTGAACAATGTACTTTTTCGATCGATCAAAAAAACTGCGATCGATCGAACCTTAGCAATGGCAGTTTTTAACTTTTTGGTTTGCTTTCCTATTTTCAATTGTTTTCTCCTTTTCAATTTCAGGTCGCCCACTATGAATCCCACGACGGGCTATTTTCGGGAGAAATCTTTCGACCTCGCTATACCGGATCCGGTACCTGATCATGGGTTCCGCAATATCTTCGACCAGTCGACTTACAAGTGATTTTTCAGTCACTGTAAGGTGATGATTGAGAGACCCCTCAAGATGACCTGGCTTTCTGCTCCTTGGTTCTTAGCCAGAATCAAGGATATGCCACGATGGTACGAGATGTTGACCCAGCCCAAACAGGTCAATGTTTTGTGGGTACGAGAGGTCTGTGCAACGATGATTAAGGACCCGGCTGCACCTTACACTTACCGATCTTTCTTCCGCGGCCGGGAGCTCCTCATCAGTCCTGCCACATTATTTGCTACTATAGGAGTCCCTGAGGAGCTGGAGAGTGATTGTCCTTACCGTGTGGGTACTCCCGAGATCCCTTATGCCACGACTGTCCAAGAGATTACCGGCGGTGCCGTTTAGTTCTGGAACGGCTCATCTCATATAGAGTATCAGTTCTTGACTGACAGGTACCACATGCTCCATCTCGTACTCTGTAATTGTATCTTTCTGACCTCTTATCACGAGAAGTTGGCAGCTTGGTATGTGAGGGCACTGTTTTGTGTGGGGATAGGGAGACAGGTATGCCTCCCGCGATTATATATAGAGTTCTTGGTGCAGCCCACACGCTATATCTCAGCCAAGAAGCACCTGAAAGGAGCGTGGGGCATCCATCGCATTGTGACCCAGAGTGGCCTACTCCCTCTTGCTACAGATGTCCATGAGTCTTCCAAGAGACGATTTGGTGAGACAGCCGCTCGCCGCTCTGACACTCAGAAGAGAAAAAGGAAAGGAAAGGGCAAAGCTAAAGTCAGAGCAAAGAGGAGGCGAGGAAGGTCAGATACTGAGGATGTAGCTTCTGGGACACCAACCGAGGCTGAGAAGCATGATTCAGAGGAGGAGGAGGGTGATCCTGTTGAGGAGGTTGCCCGTTTTGAGTTGAGACAGCGGTCTCAGGCTCCTGCCCAGGGAGAGTCTGCTTTGTCTGCGCCTCTCCCGAGTGTTCACGCATTACTGTTGGAGGAGAAAGAGGCCCGGATCAGACTCGAGGGCAAGGTAGATCACATGACTACTAAGCTTACGACCCTGCTGGTCCAGCTAGGGTTCGATCAGTTCATGCCCCCGTCTTTCGCTCCACCTGCACCTCCACCACCCACCACAGGGCCGTCTTCTTCTGGTCCTACCGCTCCCTCTCCATCTTCAGCTCCACCTGCACCGATGGATCCTGCAGCTCCATCCACTTCTGCGGCGTTGCTTGCTACTGAGATACCACTTTCACCTCCTCCTGTCATGGCTGACACATCATTATCTACACCAGCTGCCACGATTGCGAGTGTCCTGGCGACAACTACTACTGTTGACGAGGGTGGTGATGGGGATGCTCCAGATGTGCTGATCGAGATATTATCAGATGTCGCCGACGATGTATACCTTATGCTCGATCAGTGTTTGTGGATGTTGGGTGGTTTTGGTTGGTAGTGACTGTATTTTTCTCTCTTATGTTTTTCTTTTGGTTGGTTGGATATGTTGGACCTTTGAGTATTTTGGATATTGTGGTTGGTTTGGATATTTTTGTTGGTTTGGTTATTTTGGTTTATTTAGTTCAGTTGGACTGTGGTTATCTTGGACGTTATTATCACTGTTCTGTTCTTCCCATTTTATTATCATTCCAGTGATCATTTCATGTATGGATCTCCTGCTCTTTCATGTTTCTATATATTATTCCCTTTTTGATCTTGGTTGCTTGGAGTTGTATGATTTCTTTACAGATTGCTCTGCTTGCGGTTATTGTGTTGCTTTATCAGGTGATATCTCTCTATCTATTTTTGAAAATCAGCTTCTGAGGACATTGCAATTTTCAGTTGGGGGTGGGATGTAGATAGAGTATCACCTGAGTATGTTTATATTTAGCAATCTGATTTACTTTATTGCACATTTCATACAATCTCGATCACCTGAGCAACAAATAAAAAAAAATTTGAAATTTTTATTCTGAACTTTATTGGTAGAATAACTCTGAATATTCACTCCTATTTAGCTGTTATCAAGCAATGACACAACCATGTTATTCTCATCATGTTATGAATTAAGTTCACGCGTTTTTTCTAGTTTCTCTAAGATGAATGCATATGTTGACCATTTTTGTATCCAAATCATTTGCACATGTTAATAGCTATGCAGAAAACTTAAAATAAGAGTTAATACGACTTTCGTACTTTAAGGAATAAAGTAGTGGAAACTAGTTACCCTTACTGAGTTTTTGAATCCAATCTTCAATTTTGAGGGAATTATCACATTAAATTCGAATTGTTTTATTGAACAAGCATATTAAATTCATTGAATAGTCTCTAATTCTTCATTTTGGCTGTTTATTAGAGGAGAACGTTCAGGGTTTACCAACTAAACTCAATGAACATTTAAGTGTTAAAAATTAAGAAGTTGAGAAAATGATTTAAGCCATCGTTATTTGCTCCTTACCTTTCCATTTACCTGTATCAATATTCCAGAATATGCATTGTTCTCAACCCCACACCTAGTAAATAATGCCAAATCCATTGTGAAATTCTAAATCCCTAATCTTATACTTTGACCTCAATACACCCCATCGCACACCCAATGTGATTAAATTGTTGAAGTATGAGGAGGGAGTAGTAGTGGGAAGGGCCGCATAAAAGGGAAAAGGGAAGGAGAAAGTCCAAAAAAAAATTGGAGAGGATGGTTGGAATGAAGTGAAGAAGAAATTACTAAACTCAATTACATGCTGAAAATGTGCAATTTCTTACCCCTCTAATTTCTACCCTACTAAATAAAAATCGTCAAGTCAAAGCCTTAATGATTTTCAACAACTTAGTTTAAACACGAACGTGTAATTTGAGTTATCCACGGTATTTCACTCCTCTAGTAAGTACTATTCCGTTCGGGAGACTATACACTATAAATGTTCTTCTTTTATAGAGTCGAGTGTGAAAGCAATAGTATGCGAAAAATCACTCCTATTAAAGCTTTCATACCATGTGCGATCATTATTAACCAAGTTTCTATGAGATGTTCATTTTTTAGTGTAATAACCATGTGAGAATTGAGTTGAAACAACATGTTCTGAGAGTATGATAGTCTAAACAACTCTAAATAAAGTTTGATGTATAGCTGTTAATTTCACACACACACGGATACATGGATTCGATGCATATGTTATTTTTATCTTGGTGACATAAGGAGCATATGTATTTCTTTCATGGTTTGAATGAGGATGATATGTTTTGTAGAGCTAAATTAATAGTTGAATAGAAGGGAATGTTTAAAAGTTATTCTATATCTTTTTGAGCTTAAAATCAGAGAATTTTGTGGGTACATTCACTGCAAACCCTCACGAAACAACACTCGTCCACTAGGGGGAACCTAAGGGTTTAACGGCTTGTTGCATTTGCTAAATACAACCGCGATTTCTGCGAAAGTGAGTTAGGTAGTTTCTTTTTATTTAGATTAGTTTGATTTGGTTTTAATGTGTTTTATTTTAATCATTGTAGTATTAGTTTAGCTTGTTTTATTTTCGCTTTATTGCTAGGGACTAGCAAATCGCTAGTTGGGGGTTGTGACAAGCGGGGGTATTTGTAAAATACAACCGCGCTAAAAGAAGAAAATACACTAATTTAGTCTAGAATTCCTTTATTTATCTGTAATTTGGATTACAATGCCAGCTTTTGCTTTATATGATTAAACTATGATAAATGGTATTGTTTTAGCTATAATTTGTGCAGATTACTGTTGCTGTGTGAAGAAATGAATAAGCTGGATAAAAAGGGTTGGTGAATTTTAATGAAGACAACTAAAGGATGAAAAGTGAACCTCGATCGATTGAAGCACTTTCGATCGATCGAAGTTTCGATCGATCGAGAGAAGCTCAAGCGCTCGAATATCCCAGAAGTTCAATCGATCGAGGAATGTTCGATCGATCGAACATGGCTTTTATCATATTTTACGCGCACGCAGCAGTGATAGACTTTGAACCCTAGCATTAGGTTTATGTATATATTCGTATTGTATACGTTCCGGAGGACGCCCACATTACTTTTCATCAGTTTTATATATAGAGAGAGAGAGAGAGTTTGTTTTTGTTTTGTAGGTTTTTATCAAGGATTTCTAATGTTCTGGTTGGATTCTTTAACATTTAATAATAGTTCTTTATTCCAGGTTACTTCGTATTACTTTATTTATATTCTGCTCGTAGTTTATTATAGTTCAACTGTTAGACTAGTAGTTTTTGCATGCTAGATAAGTTTACACCATTGGTTTTATAATTTTCATGATTAAAACGCAACCAAACAAGACTTTAATTGTCCTTTACATTAAAAACAATTCTGTGATACTCCAGACCATGTCTGAGTAGTCCCCGGGTTGGGAGATCATGATGAAACTATGATCTTAAGTCTCTGCCATGCAGCAGAATAATTCCTGTGTTCGATCGATCGGACCAGTGACATTGTCAATCGATCGAAGACATTTCGATCGATCAAGAGATGAAGATGTTTGATCGATCGAAAGCGCGTCGATCGATCGAACTGTCTGATTCTTGAGAATATTCTATGCAGTATTTCTAGACTTTCTATTTTACAGATTTGTTATCAAACTGTCCCCAAACGCTCAGTTTGTCAAAGCAGTCTGTAAACTTAAAGCCTTAACGCATTTTTCTTCAATATCTTTTGTAAACCACCCTCAATGCTAACACCATTGTAGGTGTGAGTCTTAACTATTGTTTTAAACTATTTTTATGTGTTTCAAACTTAATTGTGATGACATAGTCCCGGGTATGAAAGGGCTATGGATTCTTTATCCTAAGAGAAATACGGAATACTGTAGAGGATGTACTCCATTGAGCTTCAACATAATTGCATGGTAGAAGGCTAGGTCGCGGTGGATTCGTGTAATCCCAACATTCCCATTCATTAAGAAAAAAACACGTTTTAAAATATCGCTTTAATTTGTCGTTAGATTAATTTAGTTTAACTGCTTTATCTTTAGTAGTTTATAAATCGTGGAACTTTGTGTTCTACATCCCTTTAAAGTATTGATTTTTATTTTCCTTTTTAGAGATTAATCTAGGTTTTTAGTTTAACACCTTCCCTGTGGGATCGACCAGGACTTAACCAGATTACTACTTGCACGATTACCTACACTTGGGTGTGTAGCACACAAGCACACACAGAAAAATTCTCATGCCAAGTTTTTGGCGCCGTTGCCGGGGAAAGCAATAGTATGCGAAAAATCACTCCTATTAAAGCTTTCATACCATGTGCGATCATTATTAACCAAGTTTCTGTGAGATGTTCATTTTTGAGTGTAATAACCATGTGAGAATTGAGTTGAAACTACAAGTTCTGAGAGTATGATAGTCTAAACAACTCTAAATAAAGTTTGATGTCCCAACCTGGGGACTACTCAGACATGGTCTGGAGTATCACGGAATTATTTTTAATGTAAAGGTCCATTAAAGTCTTGTTTGGTTGCGTTTTAATCATGAAAATTATAAAAACTAATGGTGTAAACTTATCTAGCATGCAAAAACTACTAGTCTAACAGATTGAACTATAATAAACTACGAGCAGAATATAAATAAAGTAATACGAAATAACCTGGAATGAAGAACTATTATTAAACGTTAAAGAATCCAACCAGAACATTAGAAATCCTTGATAAAAACCTACAAAACAAAAAGAAACTCTCTCTCTATATAAAACTGATGAAAAGTAATGTGGGCGTCCTCCGGGACGTGTACAATATGAATATATACATAAACCTAATGCTAGGGTTCAAAATCTATCACTGTTGCGTGCGCGTAAAATCTGATAAAAGCCATGTTCGATCGATCGAACATTCCTTAATCGATTGAACTTCTGGGATATTCGAGCGCTTGAGCTTCTCTCGATCGATCGAAACTTCGATCGATCGAATGTTCTTCAATCGATCGAGGTTCACTTTTCATCCTTTAGTTGTCTTCATTAAAATTCAGCAACCTTTTTTATCCAGCTTATTCATTTCTTCACACAGCAACAACAATCTGCACAAATTATAGCTAAAACAATACCATTTATCATAGTTTAATCATATAAAGCAAAAGCTGGCATTGTGATCCAAATCACAGATAAATAAAGGAATTGTAGACTAAATTAGTGTATTTTCTTCTTTTAGCGCGGTTGTATTTTACAAATACCCCCGCTTGTCACAACCCCCAACTAGCAATTTGCTAGTCCCTAGCAATAAAGCGAAAATAAAACAAGCTAAACTAATACTACAATGATTAAAATAAAACACATTAAAACCAAATCAAACTAGTCTAAATAAAAAGAAACTACCTAACTCACTTTCGCAGGAATCGCGGTTGCATTTAGCAAATGCAACAAGCCGTTAAGCCCTTAGGTTCCCCCTAGTGGACGAGTGTTGTCTCGTGAGGGTTTGCAGTGAATGTACCTACAAAATTCTCTGATTTTAAGCTCAAAAAGATATAGAATAACTTTTAAACATTTCCTTCTATTCAACTATTAATTTAGCTCTACAAAACATATCATCCTCATTCAAACCATGAAAGAAATACACATGCTCCTCATGTCACCAAGATAAAAATAACATATACATCACATACATGTATCCGTGTGTGTGTGAAATTAACAGCTATACATCAAACTTTATTTAGAGTTGTTTAGACTGTCATACTCTCAGAACTTGTAGTTTCAACTCAATTCTCACATGGTTATTACACTCAAAAATGAACATCTCAGAGAAACTTGGTTAATAATGATCGCACATGGTATGAAAGCTTTAATAGGAGTGATTTTTCGCATACTATTGCTTTCACACTCGACTCTATAAAAGACAAACATTTAGAGTGTATAGTCTCACGAATAGAATACTACTTACTAGAGGAGCGAAATACCGTGGATAACTCAAATTACACGTTCGTGTTTAAACTAAGTTGTTGAAAATCATTAAGGCTTTGACTTGACGGTTTTTTATTTAGTAGGGTAGAAATTAGAGGGGTAAGAAATTGCACATTTTCAGCATGTGATTGAGTTTAGTAATTTCTTCTTCACTTCATTCCAACCATCCTCTCTATTTTTTTTTTTTTGGACTTTCTCCTTCCCTTTTCCCTTTTATGCGGCCCTTCCCACTACTACTCCCTCCTCATACTTCAACAATTTAATCACATTGGGTGTGTAATGGGGTGTATTGAGGTCAAAGTATAAGATTAGGGATTTAGAATTTCATAATGGATTTGGCATTATTTACTAGGTGTGGGGTTGAGAACAATGCATATTCTGGAATGTTGATACAGGTAAATGGAAATGTAAGGAGCAAATATCGATGGCTTAAATCATTTTCTCAACTTCTTAATTTTTAACACTTAAATGTTCATTGAGTTTAGTTGGTAAATCCTGAACGTTCTCCTCTAATAAATAGCCAAATTGATGAATTAGAGACTATTCAACGAATTTAAAACGCTTGTTCAATAAAACAATTCGAATTTAATGTGATAATTCCCTCAAAATTGAAGATTGGATTCAAAAACTCACTAAGGGTAACTAGTTTCCACTACTTTATTCCTTAAAGTACAAAAGTCGTATTAACTCTTATTTTAAGTTTTCTACATAGCTATTAACATGTGCAAATGATTTGGATACAAAAATGGTCAACATATGCATTCATCTTAGAGAAACTAGAAAAAATGCGTGAACTTAATTCATAACATGATGAGAATAAAATGGTTGTGTCATTGCTTGATAACAGCTAAATAGGAGTGAATATTCAGAGTTATTCTACCAATAAAGTTCAGAATAAAAATTTCAAAATTTTATTTTATTTGTTGCTCAGGTGATCGAGATTGTATGAAATGTGCAATAAAGTAAATCAGATTGCAAAATATAAACATACTCAGGTGATACTCTATCTACATCCCACCCCCAACTTAAAATTGCAATGTCCTCAGAAGCTGATTTTCAAAAATAGATAGAGAGATATCACCTGATAAAGCAACACAATAACTGCAAGCAGAGCAATCTGTAAAGAAATCATACAACTCCAAGCAACCAAGATCAAAAAGGAATAATATATAGAAACATGAAAGAGCAGGAGATCCATACGTGAAATGATCACTAGAATGATAATAAAATGGGAAGAACAGAACAGTGATAATAACGTCCAAGATAACCACAGTCCAACATAACTAAATAAACCAAAATAACCAAACCAACGAAAATATCCAAACCAACCACAGTATCCAAAATACTCAAAGGTCCAACATATCCAACCAACCAAAAGAAAAACATAAGAGAGAAGAATATAGTCACTACCAACCAAAACAACCCAACATCCACAAACACTAATCAAGCATAAGCTATACATCGTCGGCGACGTCCGATAATATCTCGATCAGTACATCTGGAGCATCCCCATCACCACCCTCGTCAATAGTAGTAGCTGTCGCTGGGACACTCACAATCGTGGCAGTTGGTGTAGATAATGATGTGTCAGTCACGACAGGAGGAGGTGGAAGTGGTATCTCAGTAACAAGCGACGCCGTAAAAGTGGATGGAGCTGCAGGATCAATCGGTGCAGGTGGAGCTGAAGATGTAGAGGGAGCGGTAGGACCAGAAGAAGACGGGCCTGCGGTGGGTGGTGGAGGTACAAGTGGAGCGGAAGACGGGGGCATAAACTGATCGAACCCTAGCTGGACCAGTAGGGTCATAAGCATAGTAGTCATGTGATCTACCTTGCCCTCAAGTCTGATCCGGGCCTCTCTCTCCTCCAACAGTAACGCGTGAACACTCGAGAGAGGCGCAGACAAAGCAGACTCTCCCTGGGCAGGAGCCTGAGATCGCTGACTCAACTCAAAATGGGTAACCTCCTCAACAGGATCACCCTCCTCCTCTGAATCATGCTCCTCAGCCTCGGTCGGCGTCCCAGAAGCTACATCTTCAGTATCTGACCCTCCTCGCCTCCTCTTTGCTCCGACTTTAGCTTTGCCCTTTCCTTTCCTTTCCTTTTTCTCTTCTGAGTGTCAGAGCGGCGAGCGGCTGTCTCACCAAATCGGCTCTTGGAAGACTCATGGACATCGGTAGCAAGAGGGAGTAGGCCGCTCTGGGTCACAATGCGATGGATGCCCCACGCTCCTTTCAGGTGCTTCTTGGCTGAGATATAGCGTGTAGGCTGCACCAAGAACTCTATATATAATTACGGGAGGCATACCCGTCTCCCTGTCCCCACACAAGACAGCGCCCTCACATACCAAGCTGCTAGCTTCTCGTGATAAGAGGTCGGAAAGATACAATTACAGAGTACGAGATGGAGCATGTGGTACATGTCATTCAAGAATTGATCCTCTATATGAGACGAGCTGTTCCAGAACTGAACGGCACCGCCGGTAATCTCTCGGACAATCGTGGATAAGGGATCTCGGGAGTACCCACACGGTGAGGACAATCACTCTCCAGCTTCTCAGGGACTCCTATAGCAGCAGATAATGTGGCAGGACTGATGATGAGCTCCCGGCCGCGGAAGAAAGATCGGTAAGTGTAAGGTGCAGCCGGATCCTTAATCATCACTGCACAGACCTCTCGTACCCACGAAACATTGACCTGTTTGGGCTGGGTCAACATCTCGTACCATCGTGGCATATCCTTGATTCTGGCTAAGAACCAAGGAGCAGAAAGCCAGGTCGTCTCTAGGGGTCTCTCAATCATCACCTTACGGTGACTGAAAAATCGCGTGTAAGTCGACTGGCCCGGAAAGAAGCTTGCCAGTGATGAATTACCCAAATGCCCTTTCCCTGAGCCTTACCCTCAAAGGCTTAAGAAACCCCAAAATGAGGCAAAGAATCAGGGCCCCTACTTCTAACATATAGCAGTTAAGCAAGTAAGGTCTAACCATGCAGAGTGTGCTAACTTTTCTTTCCAAAATGATCTCCGTCATAGGGAGGGGGAGAAAGACAGGTTTGCTCTTTGATGATTCAGAATCCGGGAAATCTTATAAGTAGAGATTTTTAGGAAATGTGGGTGAATTTTGGCAGTGTTTCTAGGAAACAGGGATTTTTGGGAAATCTAGGTGGTTTGGACAAAGTTTCTTAAAGAAACAGGTATTTCTGGTGAGTTGGATAGAGTTTCTGGGAGGAACTAGGAAATCAGGGTTTCTGGGAGAAATAAGGTAAATTCGAAAAGGTTTCTAGAAAAAGCAGGGATTCCAAGGTTTTTGGGATAAACAGGGATTTATGGAAAATCTAGGCGGATTGGATAGAGCTTCTGGGATAAACTGGGTAGTCAAAATATTTGGGAGAAATTGGTATATCTAGGCATTTCTGGGAAGTTTTGACGGAGTTGCTGGAATTTTTGAGAAATCTGATAGATTTGGACAGAGCTTCTGCGAAAACAGGTATATTTGGGTAAGTTGGACAGAGTTTCTGGGGAAAACAAGTATATTATAGTTTCTGGGAGAAAATGAGATTTTTGGGTAATTTGGGGGATTTGGACAAAGTTTTTGGGAGAAATTGGTATTATCTGGGCAAAGTTTCTGGGAGAAATTGGGAAATCTTAGTTTCTAGGAGAAACGGGTATTTTCGGGTGAGTTGGACAGAAATTCTGGGGAAAACTGGGAAATCTGAGTTTTTGAGAGAAATTGGTATATCTGGGGCAGATTTTTTGGGAGAAATTGGGAAATCTGGGATTTCGGGAAATTTAGACAGGGTTTCTGGGAAAAATTGGCATATCTAGAAATTTCTTAGTGTTTTGGGAATTTTTGGAAAATCTGGACTGAGTTTCTGAGAGAAACTAATATATCTGACAAGAGCATGTGATGATAGTGATCGTACTGTTTAGCAAGTTTTTATACTCCTATGTCTTAGGACCAACAAACAAGGTTTGCGGTGTATATCTTTGTGAGCATAGAGCAGACATCTTTGTCGTGGTGCCTAGGCAGGTTAACTCAATGTGATCACATGTGAGTGATTGCCTTGGGAATCATAAGAAAGAGGTTCTGTTCTATGCCACATAAGCGTCTACATCGCGCTGGTAATCCCGTTAGGACATACAGCAGGTATATCACATTGTCCTATCTAAAACGATAAATGAAAAGTCCTATGAAAGGTTCTACAAGAATCTATATACAAAGGCTAGGTTTAGTCAAAGAGGGTCCGTTGATGAGAGTTCCAATATACTGTCAGAGGGACAGTATGGATGTTTTTTTACTCTTTTTGATATACCTTGGGAGGTACAGTATCAAAGGTGACTTGTGCCCTGGCACAGCACGACCTTAACAATGTCAGCGCCGCGTTTCAGACACAGACGGAGAGGAAAATGCAGAAGTGCAATGTGGTGAACCAAATACAGTAAAAAGGTGATTTTAAGGATGCTTCTTATGAGTCAAACCTATGTACTATTTTGTTTTAAAAATAAAAATCCCCAACAGAGTCGCCAGATTGTGGACATGCAGAATCAGTTTTCCACTTTTGTTTTGAAATTGATTTGAAGAAATGAAAAAAGGTCCGTTGAAAACAGATACAGAGTCGCCACTTGGTCTTTATGGAACCAAGAAACCTAATTTTGACTCACCCAAATAGATAAAGGGCACCGGCCCGTCATAACCAAAAAACTTGGATCGGGGTTTTGGTACTAGATAGGAAGGAGCCTTTGTCGAGACTAAAACACTCTTAACTCGCCCCGTCTCTCGACGGGCCTCAATTAGCATCCAAATAATCATCTTATACTATGTTTGGTTTGACAATTAATACTATGATAGTAAGTTACATCACATAAGAAATCTTGAAATGGAAGATCTAAAGATAAAATATCATTCATAAGATCTAAGCCAAATATCACACAATGCGAAAGTGAAAGATCACACAAACAAACCTAGGAAAAAACGTCTAATCACATATCAAGTAATCAAGTTTTCCTAGTCTAGAAGGGGGACATGAGTTTTTCTTGAAACAAATAATCAAAGAAAACAAAAAAAATGCTTAGCAAGCTAGTATGATGCATGTTAATCTTTAAGAAAGAAGACCTCTCAATCCCCGGGACTGATGAGAAAAGATGATTAGATCGAGGGGAGCATGAATGTATGATCAAGTTCGTTCCTTATAATCTTTTTAGATTAGGAGTCACAAAACCCCAAATCTTGCATGGACGCAATGTGTAAAGGTTGTAGTGTATTTTGTGTTCATAGATGTTCTAAAGTGACTTAGAAGTCTAAAATATGCATAAATATATGGAGAATATTATTATAGGATGTGTACAAATGTAGTATGAACTACTTCCTAAGATATGAGTTAATTTGGATTGAATGTGAACATATAATCAAAGAATTAAAATAAAACTTGCTTGCTATGAATAATGGACAGAATAGTGAGTTGATTTTGTAAAAATGGAAAAGTGGAGTTAGGAGTGTTTTTAAAGCATGATTTTTATTGAGATCATCCTTATTGTGTCTAGAACACATATCAGAAAGCCAAACTACAATAACTATCACATATTAAGAGAAATCATATGAACAAGAGAGGTTGCTCAGAAATAGAGTCCGTACTGTCGACTAAAATGTAGAAAAATCTTTGAAAACAAAAACAAAACATTTAGAGGCCCATTTTATACAAGAAGTTCCCTAAGACATTGAAGTTCAAGGGAAAAATGAGTTAAGACCACTCTCTTTGGAAAAGTGTTCTGGAAAACAAATTAAAAGTCAACCATGCTGCTGTGACAGCAAAAACAGAATGTTTGGATGGAATGTTTGGGTCAAAATGGAACCCTTCCATGTGTTTTCAAGTCAAGCCAAAAATCATGGATCTTCTATAATGAGTTAAGAAGACTTTCCAAGTGGTCTTATAATCAACCATTGAGTATTGAACTTATAATATTCTTTTGATGTTGAATAACTCACTGTTTTGAAGATTGTTTGAGAAAAAATAAGGTTTATTTCTTGAAATCCAAATATTGGGGGTTTTAGAGGGGTTTTGAAATAGGGTTTTGAAAGTATGTTTTCAACATCAAATGGAGATTACAACCTCTTGGAATATGAACATCAAACTCATATTAAGAACCTCCAAGATTGTTGGAGAACATTGCTCTTATTTTGGAAATAACTTCAAGAATACAATGGAATACAATTGAAGTTAGAATCATCATCTATCAAACATGTTTTTGAGGTTAAGAGCTACTATCCATAAGGATTCACTCACCTCAAATACCATGTCTTCATCTAGATGATGATGAACTAGTAAGTAATCAAAGAAAAATAAAAAAGAAATGAGGTAAGAAGAGATGAATATATATATATATGAACAAGCAAGTAAATAGCAATCAATAGATGATGATCATTGAGATATTGGACTTGTAGCTTGGTTTTTCACTCATATGTGGTGACATTTGGACATGGAAGTAGCTTCCTATCTCATGAATGCTCAATATTGGTGGTTGGGGAGGATTTGAATGTGAAGTATAAGAGAAGTAATGGAAGAAAACAATATTGAAACTCACTTTCTTTTGGAAAATCAGTGGGAGAAGCTCCCTTTCTCTCTTGTAAACCTATCTCTATCTTTCTCTCTCTATAACTTTCTCAAGCTTTGCACTTGGCCCCCCCAAAATGAAGAGCAAAGGGGGGTTTATATAGGCCAAATTGGGGTGCTTTTGGGATTTAGAAAGTGCTCCCATTGGCCCCAAACATCTGTGAACAAGAAACTACGTCGTTTTGGCTTTCAATTATTCAATTTGGACCCCAAAACAAATTACAAAAATGGCTTCAGCGGGGATTGAGTGTTTCTGCGGCACTGTCTATGTGCCACTGCAATAGTGGCCTAGTGCCGCCGCGGCACTGCTCCACAGAAGCCCAAAAAATTATGTTTAGGCCCCTAGAGGTTCCGGTATTCGCGAAAAGGCCCTATTTCGTCGGAAATTCACAGAAAATGCATACGAACTCTAAACTGAGATTGTGATATATCGTTAGAAAGGTAATGGAGTCTACCTTATATAAAAAATAGTTCAGAGTCAGGTCACTTTGAAAAGTTTTGCGGTATTTGCGATAAAACCCAATTTGATCGTCTTTTTCACCTTCAGAAATTCATAACAAATTCGTTTTAAATTCAGAAATTAAGTGCGATATACTGTTTGAAAGCTATTGGCCTCTAGTTTCCATGAAAAATGTTTGAAAAATAATACGACACTCCAGTTTCAAAGTCAACTTTTAGGTCAAATCGGTCAAACCTGGGATCTTTAGGAAGTTTTGGGAACCTCTAAGAGCTCCCAAGAGCTGACGTTTTCGTCTGATTTTCTTTAAAAACTCATTTTAGCACTTTTCACATGATCTAGAATGATCTCAGAACTTTTTGAAGAGTTCGAATGATTTCGGTCAAACTCTAGTCAAACCTGGTCAAACTTTGGTCAAACCGATCAACGGGGACTTTTCGGGAACTTCCGAGACTTCCGGGGGTTTTTGGGAGCTGACAATTTTGCCTGATTTTGCTTCAAAACTCATTTTATCACTTTTCTTATGACGTAGCATGTTTTCATAACTTTCGGTCCAAATCTGGGAGTGTATGAGCTTTTAGGGGCATTTTTATCATTTGTATCACTTTCTGAGTATTTTGAGAGATAGAACTACTTCCATGAGTCCTTTTGAGTTCTTTCGATCATTGTGAACCACCAAGCTATGGGTCTCCTAAATCCGATAGCCGACAAAATGGGGTGTCTACAATGGCTCTTCAATAATTCTCCTTTACAATTTTTAAACAGCCAGGGGGTATGTTTTCAACCAAAAAATACATTTATTAAGTTAAAATTTTGTATAAGGCTGATTATGATTTTTTAATCAGACTATGAGATCGATTGCAAAGTTAATGGCTAAGTGATTGGTTCAAAGTTGGTCGTTCTGACTATAATCAACTGACTATATTCGGACTGGGCACTGTTTGAATCAGGTTGACCAAAGAGATGGTGTTGCGCAATAGGTAACTGCTAGCACATGAATGTGTACATTTAATGAGATGGTAGGACTAGGGACAAAACGAATTCGATGATTCAATGCTAAGTCAAATCCATGGATACGCTTGCAGTGCCATCGATCTGACCAATATTTGGTCACTTGTGAGTTGTTTGGTGGGCTCCAGAAGGTGGTAGAATTTTAATTAGCAAAATATTAATACACCTTTACTGCTTGTTGAAGCATCAGCCTGAGGCTCAATAGGCCATGTAGTAATCAATAGGTCTTACATCATCATAGTTGATCGGGAGAGAACTAATCCTAATTATATGCCTTAACTAGCATTTGTTAGTACCTTTTTATCCTGTTTTTGTATATTTTTACTTCGTTTTCTATTTTCTGACAGGTTTTGGAAGAAATCAAGTGTATCAGGCTAAACAGGGTGAAAAAGCAGAAGAAAAGAAGCTGAAAAAGTCAAGTGGCGCGCGCGATCCGCGCCCGCGAAATCCAGAAACCGCTCGCGCGATCCGCTCGCGCGAGAACCCAGAATCGCTCGCGCGATCCGCGCGCGCGAAGGCCCAATTGTCGCGCTCGTGCGACCCGCTCGCGCGATATGGGTAAAAACCAAAGTTGCGTATTTCAGTATACTGAAGACTCCTGTGCAAACGAAACTGCAGAATGACGTCCAGATTGTAAATTACATCAGTTTCAGTCCGTTTCGAGTTGTAAAGGCTTCCAAAACATGTTGTAAATCTATATATACCCTATTTTATTATAATTAGGGGGTTGGCAATTATTACATACATATTCTACAACCATACTTCCAGCCATTGAAAAGAGAAAAGCAAGGAGAAGAAGAAGAAGACCAAGGATTTCCATGGCCTCCTCCATCAACCTCTTGCTATCTACTACTTCTATGGCAGCTTAGATCATAGATCTAGGGTTTCAATGAAGCCCTAGATGAGTAATAGGGAGTATTTTATGTTTTTATTTTAGTTTATTATGTATGGATGACAGTCACATGTTCCGAGGATTTTTATAAATAAATCGTACTTACATTGATTAAATCATTGCTTTCAGAATTTATTCTTGTCTTAGATCTGTTTTGACTGTGATGTGCTCAACGATCTATTCTTGATGTGCTTGTTTAGATTGTTTACATGTGATGGTGCTTTATTGATTCGTGCTATCAAGTATCCGAATAGTCCATGCCTAGGTTAGACGGATTAGATCACAACCCTAGTTTAGTGTGAGATAATTCGTGCTACCCGAAGATGGATTATGTTGGTGCTTGAACCATGATTATCTTCTTGTCGGAGGAATTGGGCTTGTAGCTACAATTTCCCATATTCATCCAACGTAATAAGCTAAAGTAATTCATAAATATCCTTATTATGAAGCTAGTGATGGATTTGTAATCCTAGGTTCCCTTAAACATTCATTAAAAAACACTTTTAATTGCTTTCATAGTTTAGATTTATTTTTATTGTTATTAGTTTAATTAAATCCAAATCAAATCCGTTTTTCCTAATTAATTAGACTTAGGTTTTAAAATTAAGTTGTTGTAGTAATCAATCTCTGTGGGTTCGACCTTTACTTTCACACTGCAAATCTTTGGAAAAGTAAAGAATACTTTTTATATCTTGATATTGACAACATCAATTTTTGGCGCCGTTGCCGGGGATTGTAAATTACTAGCTTTAGTTTTAGAATCTTAGTTTAGTTAATTCGTAAATATTAGATTAGGTTGTCTTTTTCTTATTTTTCGTTTTATTTTAAGTTACTAACTTTCCTTTTTATTTTGTAGTTTCTCGAGTCGTCAAATCCTAGTCAACGTTTCCGAGTGGAGCAGCTAATTACATCAAAGGAGCTTACGCAAAAATAAAATAAATAAAAATTAAGTAAATTGCTTCTTTTGAATTTCGCTTTAAACCACTGTAAGTCAGGGCGCTGTGACGCACTATTTGCATTAGTTTAGGGTTAATTTCACTGCATTAGCTAGGAAACCCGGGGCGCTGGGCTTGACGCGGTCATTGCATTACAGGATAATATTCATGCATCATAGTAGTACTGTGTGCTTGATTGTCGTCTTATTTGTGTGATTGCTATTTGTTTCTTTTGTTAGTTAATTTTTGTTTTTAGTTTACTTTCTTTTAGTTTATGTTAGGTACACGTTCAAACAAACCAGAATTAAAACCTTTTGACTCTGAACTTGAACGTACATTAAGACTTAACAAGTCTTCAAACTTAACTTCTGGAACTTTTGTAATAGACGACGATTTGACACCAAAACCAACGTCTTTATTTGAATCGGAAATACGTAGTACTCTTCAAAGACTAAAGAAACCACGCTTTCATAACATAGAACCAATTAAAATGGCAGACATTGGAAATAATAACGACAACAACCAAAATAACAACGGAGCTAATATGAATAATCCTAATATACCACCACCTCCTCCACTTAAAGACTATTTTATTCCGACGACTTACACGCCACAAACATGTATTGAATTACCGGAGGCAACGGCATCTCACTTTGAGATAAAGTCGTCTACCATCTCGCTACTTCCATCTTTTCATGGCCGTTTAAATGAAGATCCATATAAACACTTAGGAGATTTTCAAGATATATGTTCTACTTTGAAAATTCAAAATCTTACTGATGATGAATTAAAAATGCGGCTCTTTCCATTCTCATTAAAAGACAAAGCTAAATATTGGCTCCAATCTTTGGAGCCAAACACAATTAGAACATGGGAAGACTTACACACCGCATTTTTACAAAAGTTTTTTCCTATTATGCGTACGAATCAGATAAGGAAATCCATAACAAACTTTGTGATGCAAGATGGGGAATCACTTTACGACACATGGGAAAAATTTAAAGAATTATTACGTTCGTGTCCACATCATCAGGTTCCTAAGTGGCAACTTGTCCAAGTCTTTTACGAGGGGCTTATTCCCTCTGTTCGGAATACCGTCGATGCCGTTTGTGCGGGAACTTTCCTACACAAAAGCGCTGACGAGGCCTGGAAAATATTTGAAACACTGAGCGAGAATTCGATGCACCAAGCGGTGTCTGTCCGTTCTGAGGGATACCTTCAACCTAAGCGAGAGGTGACAGTTGAGTCAAGTCAGTCAATGCAAATACAAGAATTAAATAGAAAACTTGACCGACTTATGCAAATGAACAAAACGTCTAATACACCCTCTTCAGAAGTATGTGCATTATGTTCTGCACCGTCCCATAGTATCTTTGCATGTCCTTCTGCATCTCAATTCCCGGAATTTGTTGAGCAACACGTTAATTCTATGCAACAATTCCCGCGAAATAACTATAATACTATGTCGAACAATTTTCCTAATAATTATCGACCTCAGCCTCAATACCAACAATCCAATCCTCCTCCACCTCCACGCAATAATGCATTTGAGGAGAAGGTGTTGGCCTCACTTGAAAACTTTGGTTCGGTAATTCAGTTAGTGCACTCTCACACTCAGTCTATCGCAAAGCTAGAGTCCCAAATGGGACAAGTAGTTAATACATTAAACCGTTTAACTGAGAGTAAGTCGCCAAGTCAACCTACTCAGCAACCTAAGGGGCAATACGCAGTGGGTAGTATGAGTGAGAGCGTGAACGCTGTTTCGACTAGGACGACTACTCGAGATGAGGAAGTTGTAATTCCGGATGGGGGTGAGAAAAATAAAAATTTAAATTTGAATAAAGGAAAAAGTGAAGACGGGGATAGAGTTAGGAAAGAGAATGAACCGGTCCCAACAAATTATATTCCGAGAATGCCATATCCACCTAATGTTGAGGAACCGTCTAATTTTTCAAAGAAAAAATCAACAACTGAGGATATACTCGAGGTGTTTAAACAAGTCAAAATAAATATTCCTTTCCTCGATGCTATAAAACAAATTCCCGCTTATGCTAAATGTCTAAAAGACCTTTGTACGCAAAAACGCAAAATACGCAGTCATACTCCTAAAAAGGTCTTCCTCACGGAAAAAGTAAGTTCAATTTTCCAACACGCTCCTCCGAAATATAAGGATCCTGGTACGCCTACGATTTTATGTGTCATAGGTGACACTATCATTCATCGGGCTCTCCTTGATTTAGGTGCGAGTGTTAATCTCTTACCCTATCACGTCTATAAATAATTAGGTTTAGGGGAACTCAAGCCTACGGCCGCTACTATTCAGTTAGCGGATCGTTCTGTCAAAATACCTAGAGGAATCGTCGAAGATGTACTAGTAAAAGTTGATCAATGTTTCTATCCTGTTGATTTTATGGTCCTTGACACTGAACCGGTGCTAGATGCTAGGAAACACACTCCTGTCATTCTTGGTCGTCCATTCTTAGCCACGGCCAACGCACGTGTCAATTGTAGAACAGGGGTAATGAAAGTGTCGTTCGGAAATATAAAATTAAAATTAAATATTTTTAATGCGGTCGATCAACCTCCTAAAGATGACGATTACCTATGTGTGGAGGGTAGTGAGGTTAAACGGAATATTGAGCCTAAGAACGTAATAAATATAAGTGCGGGGAATAATATAGAGGATGATGAGTGGATGAATCCTAACACTTCGGACCCTAATGTTGAATCTACTCGAAAGGTAAGAAATCGATTTGAACATACTGATAAACCGTCGATTGAATTAATTCAAAGCGACGTAATTTCTGCTTACCATCGAGCTCTGCCTGACATTCTTAGGGGTACGAAGTCTGATTTTCAACCTCCGTAAGTCTTGAGCTAGAACGGTCTAGCTAAAGACGTAAAAGATAGCGCTTCTTGGGAGGCAACCCAAGCTTTATTTCATTCGTTTTTCTTATTTTTGGATGTTTTTGAGTCTGTTTGGGTCTGTTTTGGACATTCTGGACAGGTTTGGGGGTTGGAATTAATTTATTTTAATATTATATACATAATTTTAGTCAAAAAATGGAAAATACCATTCTCGCGCGCGCGGCCCGCTCGCGCGAGCCATCGCTCGCCCGGCCCGCTGGCGCGAGAATGTGACTTAGAGTTTTTTTTCTCTCTTTTTGTTTTATGAAGCCTCAGGTTTGTCTCGCGCCTGATCCCGCGGGCGCGAGGTAGCTTGCGGGCGCGAGGGGTCCCGCTGGCGCGATTTTTTTTTTTTTTTAAAAAAAAAAAAAAAAAAAAAAAAATCGCGCGGACCGCTCGCGCGATTTCCCAATTTTCTGATATTTTCTTTTGTTTTCTGTATCCTTTCCCCCCATACTTGTTCTGATAGTTTTTACTTTTCTGTTTTTCTTTCGTCAGTATTTTTAGATCTAGTCCTTTGTTAGTTTTGTAGTTCTGGTTCTGTTTTATAGTTTATTATCTTTTTATTTTCGAACTTATAGTTTATTTATTTTAGTTTACTTTATTTACATTTCTTTTAGCTGTGTTTAATATTCTTTTGTTAGTTTTCTTTTCGTTTATCAAGTATTAACAGGTACATTGACCTTTATTGTAATATTCCTTTGTGTTAACCTGTTCTGTGCTTGTCAAGATCGAGGTATTATCGTTCCCTCTTTACCTACTCTCCGTTCTTTCATGTCATTGTTTCATTGGGGACAATGAAAGGTTTAGGTTTGGGGGTATGCACACACATGCACATTAGTTTATTTATACTAAATTTTTCAATAAGTGTGTTTAAATAAACGATGATTACCGATGTTTTTAAAATATTAATTTGGTACTTCTTGTTATGTAACTTGGATTGTTATAGAATGGTAAACAAGGGAATATGTAATTAAATATTTGCTGAAGTCATGATATAACGTTTTAAGTTATGTATCGATTGAATCGTAGTTTTATATCATAGATTTGCACACAAACTTATGCACTGCACGTAGTCATTGAAATACATGTTTGATGTGAACTATAATATGATTCGGATTTCTAGATAACACATGGTGGAGACTAAGCCCAGTGAGCTTTTGAGCCTATCTTTTCTTTTTAGAGGGTTATAAATACATTGTGTTTGTCGAATTTCATTGAAATAGCGCATTAATTTGTTGTTTAGTCTCATTATTCTTGTTTTGGTTGATAATCAAGTTAAAATAGTTGTTATCATGCTAAATAATCTTCCATTGTAAACATTGAAGAACCGTATTACCCTAGGAAATGATTTTAGGCCCTCTTTGTTTACTACCGACCGATAAATAAAATTTCCTTAGTTCGCCCTTTGAGCCGTTAAAATGCCATTTCTTTCTTGGATTACCATTATCCTTGTTTTTGCTCCGACTTGACAAACTTGGAGTTCACCACTGAGAGATTTGTCACCTTTTAGTAGTGTTAAGGTGATGTGTGATTGAGAAGAAGAAAATAAGATTCTATTGGGGTAGTTGCTTGATATTCGATGAATAATCATTTGAGAAACAAGAAAAGAAAAAGGAAAAGAAACATAATACAGAAGAGGAAGGTTGAAAAAAGAAAAATGAAAAAAAAAAAAGAATGAAAAGGAATGAAGAGAAAGAAAAGATGAAAGTTTGTAGAAGAAGAATGAAAGAAATCGAACATGCTTTACAATGCCATTCTGAAACTACCTGATATATCTGTCCTATATTTTTCATTATCTGAGCCACATTACAACCTTTGAAAAGTCCTAGTTGATCCTAGAAAAGATGGTTTGGATATGTAAACGATGGGAGGGGGATTAAAACATGGTAATGATTAATTTTTCTTGATTATTGGCGTCCTATCCATGAGACTACTATTCTTTTGTGTCATGCGTCTTTTCGAGTCATACGTGAGTATTTCTAGTTTTGAAAACATTTTTCCTTTACTCACATATTTTAGAGAAATTACACCTGTTTCTGAGTGTTTCATTTGAGAGTGTAATTCATTGTGAGATTCGTAGTCGAGACATAGTTAAATGGTTATCCGAGTTATATTCCATGTTCATGACATGCGCGTGTTCATTTGACTACCATATCACACACGTTCAATATTATGAGAAATTCTATTGATTTATACGATGCATGTGCTTGAGATTGTTTTTCATGATGTAGGTAGACGTTTGATTCTGTTTCTTCTTGTTCGTTATTCTATTTCAAATCTTTGTTGTATAATAAGGAGTCTTGAATATTATGTTCGTTGTTTTTAATAAAAGTTTTTAAATTTACAAGTTAATAAAGATGGTTGTGGGTGACTTGTTGATGAGAACCCTCACGAGACTTCACTCGTCCGACTAGGGACACCTAGGGGTTTAAAAGGCTTGTTGCATACGCTAAATGCAATCGTAATCCATGCGAAAATGGAATAGATTTTTATTAGTAGTTTTTATTTTAGTTTTGCTCGAGGACTAGCAAAATGTAGGTTTGGGGGTGTGATCGGGAGAGAACTAATCCTAATTATATGCCTTAACTAGCATTTGTTAGTACCTTTTTATCCTGTTTTTGTATATTTTTACTTCGTTTTCTATTTTCTGACAGGTTTTGGAAGAAATCAAGTGTATCAGGCTAAACAGGGTGAAAAAGCAGAAGAAAAGAAGCTGAAAAAGTCAAGTCGCGCGCGCGATCCGCGCCTGCGAAATCCAGAAACCGCTCGCGCGATCCGCTCGCGCGAGAACCCAGAATCGCTCGCGCGATCCGCGCGCGCGAAGGCCCAATTGTCGCGCTCGCGCGATATGGGTAAAAACCAAAGTTGCGTATTTCAGTATACTGAAGACTCCTGTGCAAACGAAACTGCAGAATGACGTCCAGATTGTAAATTACATCAGTTTCAGTCCGTTTCGAGTTGTAAAGGCTTCCAAAACTTGTTGTAAATCTATATATACCCTATTTTATTATAATTAGGGGGTTGGCAATTATTACATACATATTCTACAACCATACTTCCAGCCATTGAAGAGAGAAAAGCAAGGAGAAGAAGAAGAAGACCAAGGATTTCCATGGCCTCCTCCATCAACCTCTTGCTATCTACTACTTCTATGGCAGCTTAGATCATAGATCTAGGGTTTCAATGAAGCCCTAGATGAGTAATAGGGAGTATTTTATGTTTTTATTTTAGTTTATTATGTATGGATGACAGTCACATGTTCCGAGGATTTTTATAAATAAATCGTACTTACATTGATTAAATCATTGCTTTCAGAATTTATTCTTGTCTTAGATCTGTTTTGACTGTGATGTGCTCAACGATCTATTCTTGCTGTGCTTGTTTAGATTGTTTACATGTGATGGTGCTTTATTGATTCGTGCTATCAAGTATCCGAATAGTCCATGCCTAGGTTAGACGGATTAGATCACAACCCTAGTTTAGTGTGAGATAATTCGTGCTACCCGAAGATGGATTATGTTGGTGCTTGAACCATGATTATCTTCTTGTCGGAGGAATTGGGCTTGTAGCTACAATTTCCCATATTCATCCAACGTAATAAGCTAAAGTAATTCATAAATATCCTTATTATGAAGCTAGTGGTGGATTTGTAATCCTAGGTTCCCTTAAACATTCATTAAAAAACACTTTTAATTGCTTTCATAGTTTAGATTTATTTTTATTGTTATTAGTTTAATTAAATCCAAATCAAATCCGTTTTTCCTAATTAATTAGACTTAGGTTTTAAAATTAAGTTGCTGTAGTAATCAATCTCTGTGGGTTCGACCTTTACTTCCACACTGCAAATCTTTGGAAAAGTAAAGAATACTTTTTATATCTTGATATTGACAACATCAATAGTTTTGATTGGCAAAAATGTGGGGGCCCACGTCAAACTTCTACAATCGGGCTATCATAATATTTTATATTCTGCTATATATATGTATGTATTTATGCAGTGGGGTCTACTATGGCGGGTTACCAACTTTTAAAGATCTACTAATTGATACTACCATATTGTGATAAGGTTAATTGGGAAGATAATATTCAAATATCATCACATATGGGAAACATTATCAGAATAGGCAATATAATATTTCAAGATATTATCATATTTTGGGACAAAATCTAATTAGGGAGGTATATATCTTTTTACTTGCAAGGAAAGGAAGGCGAGTTAAGACCAAATTTGGACCAGATTCATCAATTGCAAAGATATGGAAATATTATTTACTTCTATATTATGGAGATAAATCTAGTATTTTTTACAAGATTATTATTCATCAGATTATTTCTTGCTTTATTTCTATCAATCCAAGCTACTATTAATAAGAAAGTCGGCCAGACATCCAAGGCACCCGGCGTCTCTTTCGAAACACTGCATCTAAAAGCATTCAAAAGCATCTCTTTGCATTCTTAGGATAGTTTTTACATTCCTTGTAATCTCTTTTTTACAATTAAATAAAAGTCAATTTTTATTTCTGTTATTTCTTTTCCATCACTTGCTAGACTTGTGTCCTTCAACACTGTCTAGGGACCTAGAATAAAGTTACTTTCTTACTTATTCACACAATCTCTGAATAGAAGTTAGAATACGGTTTCCATGCATCACTCGCAAATTATTAGGAAAACTATTTTTGCACATTTGGGCTTTTGTAGAAAGGTCCTGCCATGCGAGTAAAAATCATAGGAAACATAAGTATAACAATAGGGTATAGAAGGTACAATGATTTAAACGAGTAAATACAATTTTTCCTATAATTACTACAAAAGTACATAATCATTCTGTCACAGAGGTGCATGACCAGTCTTGATAGTTAGCATCATCGGTCGCGGTCGGGAGCGATCCTAGTTATGTATCAGGATCAGTCATGTTCTTTTAGTGGCACCGGTCCTGGTTGTCTTCAACGTCCAGATTGAGTGTTACAGAGCCAAATTTGCGATTTTCAAACTTCATCTAAATGGGGGTTGTAATACACCATTCTCTTTATATTTTCGCATAGATTATGAATATATAAGTCTTGATTCTCAATTATTACCATAGCTCTACTTATATGTAAAAATTTGAGAGTCACCAAAACTTCATTTTCATCGTACGTCGTAACCATTATAAATTAACATCTAATACTTGCAACTGAACCTATGGGGACTGTAATTTATCATATCTAATTTACAGAATCAATTTGTATTGAGTTTTATCGTACTGCTAATTTTAGACCACTATGGCTATATATACATATATAGGCATATACACTTACTTTCAAACCCTATGGATTGTCTATAATGACTTAAACTATATTAAGAGTGGGTTCAAGAGACTCATTAGTTCTTAGAATGGTAGGAATTAGGTTGTCGAAGAAAATCGGGGAAAAAAAAAACTCCGAGCTTAAAAATTGCAATGGCTTCTCAAGCTTTGGACTTCTATATGTATATCCTTCTTCTGTATTTCTTTTCTTTAAATTCCAGAATGTATGCTTGTGTGTGCTGTGATTGAGAGTATCGAGATAGCAAATTAGAGGGAACGATTGAGAGTTTGAGAGTTGTGTTTTGCAAATGTACGTGTCTTTGTGTATAGCATATATATGTGTTATGTTGTGTTTTCTGTGTGTATATATAAAATATCAATCAGTGAGTTAATCATCATTGCACGAAATGATTTCAAGATAACAATGCAGCTGGCTGATTATTTGCAATCATTCTGCACAGATAATGCAACTGGCTGATTGAGAATTAGCTTGGTCTGGTTTGATCAATTAAGTTAGTCCAGTTAGTCTGATTAGTTTTAGGGAAATATCCCAAACATAAGTATTAAGGACAATAATGTAGGCGACGTGATACTGTATATTATTAAGAATTTTTATCCAAAATTGTAGGGTATCTTAGGGGTGTACGTAGTCTTTAAGTAATAATACAAAAAAATACTAAGGTTTACAAAATTAAAGGCATTGTATTTACAATTAACAAACACAAGTACTAATTATTTATTAAAATAATACCACTACTAGGAATAATATACACACTAATAAAATAAAACTGATATTTTTATTCAATATTAGGGAAATGGAATTTTTAGGTTGCTACATCACTCCCTCCTTATTAGAGATTTCTGACTAGTCTTATAATAACTCCAGGTACTTAGTTCTCATTTCTGGTTCTAATTCCTAAGATACTTCATTCTCATCATGATCCTTCCACTGAACTTTCACTAAGGGAATGTCTTTGTTCCGCAGCTTCTTCATACTGCGATCTAGAATACGTATAGGTCTCTCCTTGTAAGTGACATTCTCATGTACCTCTATGTCATTGAAATTAATTACTCCATTTTAATGAGAATCTGTGTGGGCAATGTTTGCATTATATTATATTATTTAATGTTGTGCATGTGTGTCTCTTAGTCTACTTAGTAGGTGATCTGGTGTGTAGAGTTCGGCTTACACATAGAAGATCAGGTCATCAGATCTTGTAGAATATAAGATTTTAGTTTGTAGTCTTAGATGAGATTTGACACACCATTGGTAGGACTACAGCATAGTGTTGAAGTAGGTTTGTCTTGACTCCGGGAAACGATATAATTTTAACTCACTTTGTTGGTACACTCTGTGTATTAAATGGGACCATCTTGGGGTAATTATCTTTATACTTACTTATAAAATAGTTAACACTCCATGGTTATTATGAGTGTTTATCCTCTAAATCCTAAGTTAATTTATAGACACGTAAATTTGATATTTACACTTTGATATCTAAAAGAGTGAAATCCTTGAGGGTCAACAATCTCGTTATATTGGGTGACAATATTAATTGTGTGATGGATATTGATTATATATGGAATCCACGTCTCAATTTTCGGGATTAATGATAACCCCTTGAGGAAGCTTATAAGTTTTGATTATATCAAACCCTGTAGGTGGATTTTGTATCCGACATATCAAATAAGTTTAGTAGAAGATCCCAATGAAATAATTAGAGATTAGTTAAATATGATTGTCAATAATTATATTTAATTAATGCTTATCTATAATCTTAGCATGGGGAGACAATAAATATTTAATGATGATGCCAAAATTTGGTTAAAGTAAATTAAAGCAATTTAAGGGGAGAGAGAGAGAGAGAGACTGGTTTTTTGTATGTGGGTCGGCCCTGTTAATGAAGGAACCTATGTCCACGTGTGTGTCTGTGCACTTCCACTATGTGAAATAAAACTGCTGCAGGGACCTTGGTGATCCAACAATGGTGACTGGAACTACCAAGGGTCGGCTGTACAGGGTGGCACATAAGATTTCTTGGGAGTGGCTAGACAATGTAATGTATTTCTCTTGGTGAGATTTTTATTGGGATCCCTTCTAGTGGGGGTGAGTGGTCTCTTTTATAGATGCAAGAGACCTACTCGTACAAGGATAAGGAAATACAATCCAATTAGGATGTGATTGACACAAATCAAGTGTGTTTCTTAATTGTATTAGGATTGATTGGCATTAATTGTAGGGGTTTCCTAATTGGATTAGGAAACAATGTGCACTTTCCATTAGTCTTCTAGTTTGAATAGAAAACTGACTGGAATGTTTCGAGGCATATCTCGCGGGTCTGACTGGATTGCGCCTGTACGGACCCGAGCCCGTAATGTACTCCCGACCTGTTGGTCGGGCCATGGATGAACCACTCGGGACGAGTCGGCTGAGCTCCACTGGACTGCTTAGAGAACTACCATAGATGAGCTATTTAGGAAGTGCCACTGAGTTAGCTGAGCTTATACCCAAGAGCTGTATTGTGAATGGAGGACGCGGGGCAGCCCGTAACCGCTCGGGAGGCCGAGAAAAGGGCTGGTCGTTGAGTAGGGCTGCTCGGTCATAAGATAGAGCCAATTTTGGGCGTATCAGTTACCCCCCATTTTCAAGGTTGGCTTGATGCTATATTGAGGCAAGTTTGGAAATTAGTTGATGCCGTCTGCCACTGTCTGAGTGCTCGGGGAAGCTGCTTGGGAGCTTCTGAGTCTTGTGAGTTCCCGGGAACTGGCTAAGAGTTGAGACTTAGCCTAGCTTTGAGTCTTTGAGTGATCGAGAATTGGCCAAGAGTTAGGACTCAGCCTAGTTCAGAGTCTTTTGCTTGAGTTAGCTCCCAGGATGGTTATCTTCTACTCGTAAACCTTCATCAAGGTTGTGGGCAAAAGAATTTGACCATGTTAGAAAAGCCGACCTAAGGCGTATTGCTTTAGGGCCATTTTATGTTAACTCCCTAGGATGGTTATCTTTCGCCCGGTCAGCTTTCGTCAAGACTGTTGGGAGAAGAGTTTGACCATGTTGGTGGAGCAGACCTAAATCACGTTGCTTTAGGGTCTTTTTGCTCCTTTATCGTCGGCCAACCTAAGAGATTTTAGTCATCTCTATCGTCGATTTGGACCTATGTGGAGTTATTGCCTCTGAGTACTGTAGGCGCTCGGGTTGTCTAAGAGTTTGACTTAGTTACCACAAGGTCTGTAAGTACCCTGTGTGATTACCTGTTTAGTCCATTGTGCCTTTCTGCCCCCCAAACTTTTGCTAAGATGAGGGTCTTGTGGAGGCAAGGATTGTAGGTAACCAACCTGGAATATGGGTGGTTGCAGGGTCTTTTGAAGCTTGCCATCATCAGCCACCTAGGGGATTTGCCCCCATCGTAGGTTGGACCTAAGCAAAGCCGGAGCCCCGGGCGTGGCCCCGAGGTCTTTTGCCAACTGCGTAACAGTGGCCTTTTGTTGCCTCGGGTTGAGCCCGAGGTGTTTTTAGTGCCTCAAGAGTGAAGCCGAGGTCTTTTGATGCGTGGGGTGTGACTTCGAGGTCTTTTTAGTGCCTCGGGCGTTGAAATCGAGGTCATTTTGAGGTGCCTCGGGTAGGACCCGAGGTCTTGCGGGAGCTCTCTGTAGTCTGCGAGGTCTCTTAGTATGATCGGGCAAAAGAACCACTATAGTTGAGCTTGTCTGGACCATTGGAGACAAGAGGTCGGATTAGGAAACAATGTGCTCTTTCCATTAGTCTTCTAGTTTGAATAGGAAACTGACTAGAATGTTCCGGGGCGTATCTCGTGGGTCTGGCTGGACTGTGCCTGTACGGACTCGAGCCCATAATGTATTCCCGTCCTGTTGGTTGGGCCATGGATGAACCGCTCGGGACGAGTCGGCTGAACTGCACTGGACTGCTTAGAGAACTACCATAGATGAGCTGTCTGGGAAGTGCCACTGAGTTAGCTGAGCTTATACCCATGAGCTGTATTGTGAATGAACGACACGGGGCAGCCCGTAACTGCTCAGGAGGCCAGGAAAAGGGCCGGTTGTTGAGTAGGGTTGCTCAGTCATAAAATAGAGCCAATTTTGGGCGTATCATTTAATAACATGGAGCTCGAAATATATTTTGAGATACGGGTAGGAGTGCAATTATAATTCTTTAGTGGTATGAATTATAATTTTTTAAAATAGGAATCTGATTCAGTCCGAATGAGGGTTTCTTAATTCCATAAGGAAGCCTATTCCTTGCTGACTTCTTATGGTCCCTATCGTAGCCTATATATATACTGCCTTGGTTCTCTTTTTAGTCATGTTTTTAGAGAGCATTAAAAATTTAGAATAAAAAGGAGTGCAGAAAGAACGAACCGGAAAGCAAAAGGATTTTGGAAGAGCGCACACTCAGTTCGAGATTCTTGTAGCAGAGGAATACGGTAGAAGATTGTGTGCTATTATCGAGCCTGTGTTCTCGATTCGTCTACTACAGTACCCCATTTTTGCTGGTGAAGATAACCTTGATTCTACCCTTGTAGGGTTCTTGTAGCTTTCATGTAAATTTTGTAGTACCAACCTATACGCGCTGTCAATGGATCCTGGGAACATAGTTTCCTAACAACACAATGATTGGCTCCGTACTTAGCTATATTGCATTGTGGTTGCTATGTGAAGGATTAGACGATGGAAACGGAGAGATTGCTAGATCTCGGAAGTGGATTCTTGATAACGGTGGTGCCACTGGGATACCCTCCTAGGGAAAGACTTAGATTTTGGTAAAACTTTGAATTATGTATAAAACTCATAGGGAAAGAAATATGAACAAATATCGAATAGTCTGCTGGCAAGAAAGTTCAAGAAAACTATGTTTCCATTTTTATCAAAAGAATTCCTAATCACATTTCATGTGTCATTCGCATTCTGCTTCGAAAGAGCAACTTAAGTTGGAATTCTTTTTCAAAGTCTGTTTGGTTTCTAGGAAAGAACAGATCATAAAATTATCCTATGCTCTATTTAGTCGACAGCCAAACTGAGAAATTAAACAACATATATACTTGAAGATGATTGAAAATACTCCCAAACAACCTTTTTGAATTCCTTCAAATATAGGAGTAATAAATTTCCTTTTTGCAGGTTCATGGAGTGTATGAGTAGGTAGGCTACAACCCACTGCCCCCAGAGTTCTGGCTTTTCCCTTCAGTTTTGCCTTATCATCCAGGTTAAATATCTATAAGTTTTCCTACCCCTTATACTCGAAGATGATTGAAAATACTCCCAAACAACCTTTTTGAATTCCTTCAAATATAGGAGCAATAAATTTCCTTCTTGCAGGTTCATGGAGTGTATGAGTGGGTAGGCTGCAACCCACTGCCCCCAGAGTTCTAGCTTTTCCCTTCAGTTTTGCCTTATCATCCAGGTTAAATATCTATAAGTTTTCCTACCCCTTATACTCTCGTACTTTCACTGTGTGAATTTTGAACTTATACTGTGTTTTGGTCTGAATCTCTCTCTCTCTATATATATATACTTGTGCAATGTAGCAAAAATGTGGTGTTACTGCCACACAACTTACTTGCCAATATCATACTTGTATGGGAAAAAATTATCATGGACCAGTCACTGATCTTGTAAAATCATTGAGACAAGAAATTTTTACCAAACCATATGATGAGATAGATTGGAACAAAGCGTGACACGACTATTGTCCGGTTAGTGAAATTGATCTAGAAATGCATTTCAATAACACTCAGTGAAGAATTATGTTTTTTCAACTATTACTAAAGTGGATTTGTAGTCAGTTCTTGAACATGTCCAAGTATAATGAAGCAAACTATATGCATGAATTGCAGAAGGATGTTTACTACCCACATACCTTTGTGCAAGATCTACTTTGGAATAGTGTTCATTACTTAAGTGAGCCAGTAATGACCCGATGGCCCTACAACAAGATCAAAGAGAGAGCTCTGGACAAAGCAATCTGATACATTTGTTACGGAGTAAAGGAGCAGGTACATTACAATAGGATGTGTCGAAAAGGCGAGTTACACAAACAAAACTAAATCTACATCACTAAAGGAAAATTTGAGCTAGGCTCAAACTTGAAAACTATATATTCTCATAAGAATTATGAAACAAACAACTGAAATGGAAATTACTAAACAAATAAAGAAAATAAGGCTTTTCTAAACCAAAAAAAAAATGAGAATTTCGAGGCCTGAACGAATGAATTCGGCCAAAAATCACAGTACATTGCGGCAATAGCTTAAGTATTTTTCCCATGCCATTTCCAATCAATCAGAGAGTTTCTTTTGGGATTTTCGGGGTAGGTTTAGCTTTCTAAGAATGCCTTCTCCACTTGTTCTACATAAAAGATTTCATATTGTTGGCTGCAAAAAATGGTTCTAAGTATCATCTTCAATGCAGAGTTTAACGATGATGGCTTTCTACACACACGACCCTTACTATGACGAGTTCAAGTACCACCTAGCTAGAGTTCCTGATTATTTGTGGCTTACAGAAGATAGAATGAAAATGCAAGTTTGTGTCACAAACTTGTGAATACGCTATTATTAGTATCAAACTCGGGGCATTATAGAGGAATAGATTTTCTAACTTGTTCATTCAACTGTAGAGTTTTGGTAGTCAGATATTGTCATGCCCCAGAGTAGCCAAAAATAGGGAATAATAAAATTCATTTTTGGTTCCATAGGCCGCGACTGGTGAAGTCATCGCTTTGTCCACAATCATAGTATGTATAACCAGACGCATTGGAACGTTATAAGTTCAACCATTCATGTAGAAAGACAGATACTAAACTATTACAAAATAATTGTAATATCTAAAATATAAGTATTGTCTTAGGGCAATACGTGCCTAATTACAAAACATAACCCTAATACACAAGTCTTGAAATATTAAATGTAAAGAACTACGGCTCGACTCCCAAGCTTCAAGTTGGATGGTAATCTTCTCTGGCATAGCCTTCCTCAAATGTACTTCATTTTGTTGTGTACACTACTCCTGCAAAATCATCATTGGGAAGAGTTGTACGTGAAATATTCAAGGCATAACGCCATAAGGTATAAAGCCGAGTGAGTGTAAACACTTATAAAGTATTAGTAGACATGCATCATTTCCAATGTTAATATTAGAAGAATGCTTATCTCGTCATTCTCATTCATGTATGCACCAAATCACTATATACGACATCTGACACTGTAATACCCTTTATGTTTGGACGTGTATAATAATACATAAGATTATGTGTACTTCCCTTGACTATACTTGAAGTTTCACTTTCAAGTGATCGAACCTTTCTCAAGCGATCGAGAATTTCTATGTTCGATCGATCGAACTCCTTTCAAGTGATCGAAGCCCTATCGACTGGAATTTATGATGCAGTCCCCACTTCAATCGATCAAATCGACCTCAATTGATCAAACCTGGCTGATTAGCTCTCAATCGATTGAGCACACTTCGATCAATCGAATGTGATTACAAACCTTATCTTAGTTTGTGTGCTGAAATGCTACCTTGCACCTACCCTTTCCCTATATATACTTGTATTTCATGTGGATTTGGGTTTACTAAACCAAGAGGATTAAAGAGAGAGTGTGTGCTTTTGTTTATATATATACACATATACATACATACATCTATATACTCACACACATATATCATGTTTATATAAACTCAATTAGAGAGAGAGAGAAACAAGATAGAGAAGAGGAAAAGGAAGGGACAGAGAAAGAGAACGGAGACAGAGGCAGAGAAGGGAGAGGAGGCCATTGGAGAGAAAGCTTAGAGCTCGTGCTTTGCTAAACACGCCCTTACGACGTTCGGTGAGTGTCGAACTCATTCGGTAGCTTAATTATAATATATTACGAGTTTGAACATTTAATAAGGACCCAAACACGCCCTAATAGGTTCTGGACATTCATTGCCAAAATATGGGAAAGACGATGTTTGAGCGATCAAACGCACTGAGTCTCAATTGATCGAAATGACTTCAATCGATTGAGATGATCTTCACTTCAATCAATCAAGCACACTTCTATCGATCAAACTTCACTTTCTTCAATCGATTGAATGGACTTCAATCAATCAAACCTAACAGAACATGGATGTTTCCTTCAAGTTTATAATTTATAATGCTTAGTTATTTAGTTGATGTTCCATGTTCCTAGTATGCAATATTTTGGATAGAGGATGATGGGGTATGATAATAGGTATGAGTATCCTAAGGAGTAACGTATTCGGGTTTGGAATATTAGTAAGGGTTATGCGATAGTAAGGGTTGTGCTAAGTCGAGTGGATGATCCGCTCAGGTTGAATCCGATAAGCGAGTAATAGGGATTTGACCAGGATCGTGGGAGCTATGGGTGTATAGTATTTGCAATCATTCTTAAAAGTAGTGAACAGTAATAGTTCTTTAAAACGGTGAACAAGAGTAATGGTACGTCAATAGACTAGTTGTTATATGAGAGCGAGGTATGGTGTTCGCAAGAGTTCCTAAATGCGATGAACAGTAAGAGTTCTTAAAAGCATTGAACAAGAGCACTAGTATGTCATGATGATATAATCAGTTCGGGTTAGTCAGTCGAGGTCAGTATAGCCAGTCTTAGGGTTTGAAGATGAGAAGAATCGGGTGATGAGTTCAGAATAAAAAGAGAAAGATATTATTAGTACCACTACTATATATCGTTCATTACTGGTAATTGCTTTATACTTATAATATGGGTGGGAGTTTCTATTCACTCAGTTAAAGTAAGTTGATAGTGTTTATGCATGGACATTCCCTGTCCAGACTACCCTATTCCTATTAATGCAGGTGATGAGTTGGTGACGAAAGCTACTACCCAGAGGAGGACTATGTAGAGGGTGTCCCTACAGGGGATGGTTATGCTTGGGGAGACTACTACGCTAACGAGGACATTTACACTAGCTGAAGAACTAGATAATTATTAGTTTATATTACATTTGAACCTTTTTAGTTTAACGGGTACTTGGGCATATGTTGCTTTCAGACCTTTTATATTTTCCTGTTATAATTCATGTGGACAACTCTGATAATGTGTAATACCTAGATCCTTTGTAAAATATTTCAGTTGGTTATTATTGTTCATGTTACTTCTTGTTGACTGGTATTGTGTGGTGTAGACAATTAGTGGCATTCACCCGTCAATCCTTATGGACCCAAAAAAGACATGTATTTTTCTCTATTTTTGCTGCTCTGAGGCGTGACAGACACTAACTCAATAGAACCTTGGATTTTGAGTTCACTATAAAACTTAGCACGATCACACACAGTAGACCCAATTCCTCCGAAACCCTTTATTAGTCTATCACCAAACCCCAACGTCGCACCCACTCAAACTTGAGTCGAAACTCGTTACCCATACTCATCATTCAAACCTGAGTCCCACACCACTTAAATATGAGTCTGATAACACACACCACTCACATATGAGTCCGATATAGCACACCATTCAAATATGAGTCCATACACACATACCACTCAAATATGAGTCAGATAACACACCACTCAAATATGAGTATGATATATACGACTCAAATATAAGTATAATAACACATACCACTCAAATATGAATCTGATACATACAACTCAAATATGAGTCCAATAACACACATCACTCGAATATGAGTCCGATACATACTACTCAAATATGAGTTCAATAACACACCACGCAAATATAAGTATGATATATGCTACTCAAATATCAGTCCACACACGCATACCACTCAAATATCAGTCCGCTCATGCACACTACTCAAAAATGAGTCCTCATACGCCTACTACTCAAATATGAGTCAACATAAGTCTACTCAAATATGAGTTCTCGCACCCATACCTCTCGTAAGCCTGACATAAAGTCCCATCTATAGGTCTGACACAAAGTCCTATCCTTTCACACACCCTTGACTATCACAATCCCACAAGTACATAACCTCGACATCTTATGATCTCCACGATCACTTACCCATATACAACTCTGAACACAACTGGCCTTTACGACTAATAAACATAACACAATGTACGTTGGCTTCCTATTTCATTAATGACTTAGAACGATATAATCCATTTGTTCATCCATGTCCAGGTAATCATTATGTAAATGCATGTATTACATCGTACAATATTTACATGCGCACATTCTCTTCTTCTCATTGGTTTACAACATCAATACAACATATTAACAGCTTAACAGTTCATCATAGTAAGGCAATCGGTGAACATGGTAATCGATTAGTAAGGCAATCAGTTACTGGAGGTGGCAATCGATTGGTATTTCATCTTCTTCCCATTATTGGGTAGAAGCGACTAGTTTGCATGTGGGGAATTTGTGTTGGTTTCATCTTCTTCTTCATTTCTAAAGTGTGTGAGTATATATATATATATATGTGTATGTGTGTGTGTATGTGTCTGCGTATACACATATGTATAGGATGTGTATATATGTATATATATGAGTATATAAATATATATCTCTTCTTTCTCTCTCTCTCTCTCTCTCTCTCTCTCTCTCTCTCTCTCTCTCCAACCAAACCTATATACATGTATATGAGGGGTTATATATAGTGAAGGGGTGCAACCACAACCACATAATATAAACTTGGAGTCCAAGTTCTATTACGGGCAAACGATTGCCAAGGGAGCAATCGATTGGTCATGTCGGCAGCCAAGCAATTGATTAGACATAAGGCAATCAATTGGTTGATGTTTGTAGAGAGCAATCGATTGGCAAAGAAGGAAATCAATTGGTGAAAATTGAAAGGTAATCGATTGGGTGATCTAGCAATCGATTGATGGAGCAAATACACAAAAGCATAACACATTCAATATCCGACAAATCTTATATATGTATACATTCAAAATATAGGAAAATTACGGGTATTACATATATGGGACAGTACTCTTGCAACTCAAGCACTTATCACAAGTAATATGGTTGATGAAAATAGAGATTCTTTTAAAAAGGCACACTTTTACGTGAAAGAATTACAGGTTTCAACCACTCCCAAAAATTATTTTCTCAATAATTATTTCAACAATTCAAATTTTCAATATTGAAATTGTGTGCTTATTTCTCTAAATTTGTAGGTTAAAGAAAATCTGAGAAGTGATTACAAGGCTATGTACCGTCACTTTACTAAAGGATTGTGGACTTTTTCAGATCAAGATCAAGTTAGGGTTGTATCAAACTGCACAACCGAGTCATTGAAGGTGATTTAAGCTATACCTTTCCATATAATCAAATTGCAAACTTACAAGAAATTAGAAAATAAGATGTCCATATTAACCACAAACCCATTTCATTCTGCAGTGCCTACTATTACTAGGACAAATGCCCCAAGAAATTACTGGAGAGAAACCTCCGGTGGAGCGATTATATGAGGCTGTGAATGTTCTTCTCTATTTACAAGTAAGAAAAACATATCATCCTTCATTTTTTTCGCATTGAAATCAAGTTATGAGACCTTTTTTTTACATTTTTTTTTGTTTTTTTTTTTTGTGTGTGTTTTCTCTTCATCTAGAGTCCTTTAAGTGGTGGTTTTGTAATTTAGGAGCCACCAATTCCACAATCATATCTACAGGTAACCTTCTTTTTTTTGTTTCTTTCTCTTTTATTTTTTTGGGGTGGGGGTTGGGGATATTCATTAGCTCGTACCATTTTACGTGTGCTTTGATTCCAAAGTTTTCCCAACAAGCCCTACAACATATCATATTTTATGTTTTCTCAGGTGTTGAATCCATCAAAGTTTTTTTGCCGACATTGTGGTTGAGCAAGAGTAAGTACTTTTCGAGCTTCTCTAATTCCATTGTCGCTACAAAACCTTTATACTATGGAGAGTCAACTCACATTGACCATTTTAGTTGTTCAGGCATTTTGAGTGCACTACTTCCATTATCCAAGCCCTCCTCTTGTTGAAGCATTTATATCCGGGGCATCGGGAGAAAGAAATAGAGGATTTGGTAGCAAAAGCATTACATTTTCTTGAAGATAAACAATGGCCGGATGGTTCATGGTAAGTAGAAATATACACAAATATGTGTCTGTATTTGTGTATAGAGAGCTATGGCAATGTGATTTAATATGTACAATGATATTTTTACAGGTATGGATACTGGGGAATTTTCTTCATCTATGTCACATTATTTTTTTTTGTGTTAAGAGGGCTAGCTGTTGCTGAGAAGACATAAACCAACAGCCCAGCAGTTCGCAAAGCCGTTCAATTTTCACTTTCAACACAAAATGAAGAAGATGGTTGGGGAGAGGATCTTGAATCATGCCGAAGCATGGTTAGGTTCCTACCTGAGTTCTATATTTAATAGCAATTTGATATTTTTCTCTACACTTGCTTTATATGTTTTGTATGAAACAGAAATATACACCATTGGATGGACATCAGACAAATTTGGTACAAACTTCATGGGTTGCATGTGCTAGGTTTAATTTATGGTGGACAGGTTAGTATCGATTTCTTCAAGTTTTAGGCTAAACAAATTCAGAAATTGCTTGATCGTTGCATATTCCTAATATTCCTTACACAAATTACTGATTTCTTTAGGCTAAGAGAGATCCAACGCCATTACACAAAGGAGCAAATATTGATTAATGCACAATTGGATGATGGTTATTTTCCACAAAAGGTAATTTTGTTAATTACACTCTTGATTTTATTTATTTATTTTTTGTGTTGTTTTCTAGAAAAAAATTATAATAACGTAAATGCCATACACGAAATTTCTGGAGTCTACATGAAGAATGTATGCTGCATTATGCACAATATAGGAACATTTTTTCTCCGTGGGCACTTGGAGAGTATCATAAACATGTTCAGCTGCCTTCCAAAAAACCATAAAGTTCTATTCCCAAATGTAACATAACCACCAGCATAAAGTTCATCCATAATGAAACACCAAGTTGTGTTAGAGATGTATTGTAATAAGATGTCCAATTAATTTTTTCTTTTTGTCTATTTTCCTCTATATTTTGAAGTTGTGTGATCTAATTCCTCGTGTATCATTGAGAAATAGTAAAGAAACTTGTTTCTTTGTCTAATGACAGAACAAAAATGGGTCACAATGCAGTGAAATCATCTGCAACACTCAAAACTCAGCTATATACTAAAGAACATATTTATCTCGCACTCATTACACCATTTTTCTCAGCACAACAGAAACATAAATTCCAACAAAAAGATATGAAAGAAAGTTTTTGATTGTCCCTTATAGCCTAGACTTAGCCCCTGTCTATGTTTCTTATAAGCCTGGGTAATCTTTCCCTTATATGGCGTCTTTTGACGGTGAATAAGACCCATTGGTCTTTCTATTTGGTATTAGAGCTGAGTTGGGCTCCCTTCCCTTGTTGAGCTTTCCTGATTGATGTGATCTAGAGGGTGTATTGGATTGCCCCACGTCACCCGAGCATAGCCCCCCTCTGTGGTTCTTATAAGCCTGGGAAATTCTCCCCTCATAAGGCCTCTTTTGAGGATGAGTCAGGCCTATTGGTCTTTCTATTGAAAGGAAAAAAAAACTGACTAATCTAATTGTTAAACCCCTATCCGAGTTGACTGAATGTGGAATGACAATCCAGAAATCTAATCTTTGATAACAAAATAACCAACTATCATTCACATATGCTAGAAGTTTGACTCAAGAGCTCCTAAATTGGAATAAGGACTTCTACCTTGAGGTGAAGCAAGGAAGAGGATGAAACTAGTTTCAATGTATGATAGCTAAGTATTTACTATTTGAAGCACGTCCACTAACATACTCTCATGAGATATATAGTTTCTCTTTGCAACCATAACACACAAGAGTAACAAAAGTAATTTTTAGAACTAGATTCATACTAGTGTATAACTTGACCCCAATTAAGAATCCAAATTCGCATAAAAATTCCCTAATCTCACTATCAGTAGATCTTGTCGCCGTTTAAGCGGGTGGATCGAGTGAGTGTCGCTCAGGAAGTCCACCTAGCGGGCCACATATTCCAGTTCTAATTTCCGCTCGCGTGGATGCATAGCGAGCGAGATTCCAAAAATTATATATTCCAGTCGCTCTTGATCTCGCACTGATAATAATCCAAATTCGCATAGAACTTCCCTAATCTTATTATCAGCAAATCCCGTCGCCATCTGCACGGGTGACTCGAGTGAGTGTTGCTCGGGCAGTCCATGTAGCGGGCGATAAATTCCAGTTCTAATTTTTGCTTGTGTGGACACATAGCAAGCGATATTCTAGAAACTACATATTCCAAGTCACTCTTGATCTCGCACTGAGGCTTGCCCGAGCGAGATTCCACTATTCCAATAGTCTCTACCTTGGCGAAATTTGTAGGCCACAAACTTCCCAGCATATCCAACATCACCATCATCTCCACCTTAGCATGAACACCACGCTAATCCAAACATCTTAATGCTCTAGGAAAATACACAATTAAGTATGCACAATATTAGCTAAGTACAAACAATGTTAAAACTTGACCCTAATTACCACCTTGGTTAACATATCGGCCAGATTATCAATCGTTCCAATCTTTTGGAGTAGAATACTCCCCTTATCCACAATTTCTTGAACAAAATGGAAACGAACATCAAATATGCTTGGTCCTAGTATGATGAACTTGGTTTTTTGCTAAACGAACATCAATATGCTTGGTCGTAACATGACTTCTGTAATGGAATAGATGGTTATCTCACTGTGATCAGGTTGACGACTGGAGCTTTCCTCACCATCGCTTTCGCAAGTAAAAGGATCCTTGTGGGTAACCTTTCCATCTTTACTGGTTGCTTTAGCTTTCTGCATATTTAAAACACCAGTCCCACTGGGCGTGCCAAAAATGCTTGCAGTAGTTTGTGTTCGGGCATACTAGAGCCAAACGGGCTCACTTGTTGCAAACTAAGTTCCTAAATTACTCAAGCAAGTGATGCAAGAGGTTTAGTGAATCTGACTTCTAAACAAAACAATTGTGATGGAAAAGTAATAATGTACCCTTAACCATAGGTTCTACGACAGTACTGAAGCGCACAAGCCGATTATGTTGAATCTACTTAGAGAGTAGATAAAATCAAACAGAAATAAATGAAAATACCTTTGAAGGACGTTGTTTTATTAATCAATGCTTGCCAATATAACTAAAGGGCTGGAACAGAACAAGTCTATATCGATCAGAATATAGAATAACCAAATGGCAAAAGCAAAAGAACTAGAATGAATTCCTAAAAGCTAAGAATACTACAATGCTGTTTTGGATGCTTTGAATGCCATTTTTTTAGAGTGACACGGAGTGCTCTGAATGCTAGCCAGTCTAGTGCATTTATAGCGGCCATGGCAGTCTTCAACTAGGAAACAAATTCTTCCACCGCCTTGGACTAATTAGTCCTTTCGTGATTTCCTTCCGTATCCTTCCCTCCCGTACGACGGATTTTTCGAAACTGGCTATCAATAAGCCAGCTGATCATGACAAGATAAGATCAAAAATGACTTCGTTTAATCTAATTATCCGAAGTTTTCAAAGATTAGTTTGCTTGTATGAGTTGAATTCATTATGTGGCTCTGCAATCTATCGGGTCATTTTACTTTGAACCGATTTGACCTCTTACTATTCTAAGGCCCGATCCCGATACTTGGGGCACAAAGCCCTTTTACTCATCAGGCTCAGCTTTCCCTTAAGTCATCTTCGCAATCTATCCAACATCCTTGAGTCCTAAGCCCCATGCATCCTTCATTGTCTGACTGGTCTTCTTGCCATCAAGTCGATTGGGCTTTACATTTTTTCAAGGGTGAGTTTTCTTTTCAGTTTCGGCCTAAAAAACTCTTAGATGGTTTTTGGGTGCAAATACCAGGAAAGCTTTTATGCAGAGAATAATTTAGGAGGTTGGCATACCAAGCGGCCGTACTTAAAGTTTTAGGGTGTGTTTAATAACCCAATTAAGTACTAAAAATGATAATATTTAGCATTTAAATTTTTTTGTGTATTTGATAATATACTGCTTAATTAGAAAAGCAGCCAAAAAACTCACTGAAAATTCAAAGTGAAAAAATTCTACTGAAAATAATCACGGAATACAGCTCATTTCAATATTTGAAACATTGCTGTTTTCCATATTGCAAATTCAAGTGTTTAAAATTTTTAATACTTAAAATTCAACACTGAATTTTCACTACTTAAATTTCAGTTTTATCAAATGGCCACTAAACGAAGGACCTTGCACTTTGACACGGTTTGCATCATAATTCAAGGTTTATTTATGTATTTTATTTTAATTTCTAGGCTTAAGTCACTATAAATATAATTGCAGTTGAATGACTAGGGCTTAGTTTGGCCCCTAATTTGGTGCTTCTCATTTTTTAAAGCACAATTTCATATTAATTCATTTGGTAATTAATTTATAAGCTTTGCAAAAATTGAACTTGGGGCATTTTTTGGAGGAGTTTTTAAAAGCTCTAGAATGAAACTTTTAAAAGTTGAATGCTGCTTTTTAATTTCATACTATTTTTTTTGAAAAGTAATATGTCACTTATATAAAATTATCAAACAATTTAATACTATTAAATTTCATAAACTACTTTTAACAAGTTACGTAAGGTCCAAGCTAAACCTAGATATGTCCATATTATGCATCACACAAGCTATAATCATATTCAATAGCATTAGAGCAATGAACTTAATTGGTCTTTATACAAGTATATGGCTGTCAGCTTGCCACATTTCGCAGGCATTGACCTCTAAACCAGTTATGTGTACTTAAAAATCAAATGGGCATGAAAATTTTCAATTAATTTACTATATATTATTATAAGAAAGTAAGATTTTAGTGTGAAAATCACTTCTATTGTGGCAGGATGGCAAGGCCTCTGGGTGCTATATTTAGATATCTCAAGTTCGAATCTCAAGGGGGTGGTCACAGGTGATACACCCAAAATTGGCTCCATCTTATGACCGAGCGGTTCAAATCAGCAGCTAGTCCATGCCCCGGGAAAATCATGCACAACTCCTCAGAAGCGTCAGCCCGAGCGGTTTATTCTACTCATCATCCTGAGCGGTTCATTCATAACCCGGGCAGCAGGTCGGGGAAACCACACATGCACATCCGGGCCCACAGGCGTGATCCCGAGCATTACGGGCAGTTTCCTACTCAAGCTAGAAGACTAATGGAAAGTGCACACTATTTCCTAATCCAATTAGGAAATCCCCATAATTAATGCCAATCTATATCAATAGGATTATATTTCTTTATCCATGTATGAGTAGGTCTCTTACATCTATAAAAGAGACCTCTCACCCCCCATTGAGGGGGCCGCCAACTCTTTAGTCTACACAGTACCTCTATAAAATTCACCATTATACGCATACACTCGGCCGGAATTACTGGTAGTGCCGCCCCTATTTGTTGGCCCACCAGGCCCGCTGGTGATCTGCTAGTGAACGTGATCAGACACACCCGTGGACGTAGGTACTTCATTAACAGGGCCGAACCACATACAAAAAAGTCTCTCTCTCTCTCTCTCTCTCTCTCTCTCTCTCTCTCTCTCTCTCTCTCTCTCTCTCTCTTAAAATTGCTCTACTTTACTCTTACCAATTTTCGGCATCATCAGCTTGGCACCGTCTGTGGGAAACGACAAGTCTTCTCATCAACAAATCTCTTGACTGATCATCATGCCACCGAAGAAGGGTAAGAAGGCTGATCAGCAGTCCGACCGGGATATTCCTTTGGTTCGGCACTGGCTGCGGCAGTCATGACATCTGAGCAGATCATCGCGACCCTCACATAACTCTTGGAGGGCTAGCGTCAAATCCAACAACAGATCGAAGCACTACTGGCCTAGCAAAGCGGTCCTCCACGAGCCGGAAAACGACCCGGGAACGTTGCGTACGATCGGGAACGATCTTGACCAGACAACGTGCCCGAGCCAACCCGTCCCGTGTTGAGGATGTCAGAAATATCAACAGTGGGTGTGCTGCCCGAGAGGAAAGGCGGGAGCAGATGGCCCAGGAATCAGTCCAGGGTCACTCGGTCAAGAGCCGAGCCGTCCCTGGGGATACGGTTACCCAGAGTCATAGCCGAGCCCGATCCCAGAGGACAGCACCCCGCCATGAAGAAAAAACCTCTTCCACCAACCCGACCAACCCCTCGGGTACCGGTCGGGAAGGAGTGGAAGCCCGAATCAAGAACTTGTAGAAGCAGATCGATGGAGTGGCCAAGAAGCTTGGTCAAAACCATACTCAAAATCAAGCCAATACTGAGACAGAGTCACCATTCTCCGGCCAGATCATGATGTTTTCCATCCCGCGCAAATTTAAGCAACCTCGCCTAGATCCCTACAACGGCTCGGGAAGGCCGGTCGACCACGTCCAGACCTACAAGGCTCAGATGGCCTTAGCCACCAACTCCAATGAACTACACTGCCTAGCCTTCCCCAGCACTTTGAAAGGCCCGGCCGCCCACTGGTTCTACTCGTTGGAGCCCTAATCGGTCCGCAGTTTCAAATAACTCAACAAGCAGTTCATCAATCAGTTCATCGGTATGCACGAATGACCAAAGTCTGACATACATCTACTGACGGTCATACAAAGGAATAATGAGACCCTCAAGGAGTTCACCTGCCGGTTTAATCAAGAGAAGCTCAGCATCTACGATCTTGATGAAACTGCCGCTATCATAGCCTTCTGCTCGGGAGTTCAACACACTAAGTGTGCCACGTCGTTCCACAGAAACCGATTAGAAACTTTGGTTGAGCTCTCTGAGACAGTTGGAAAATACATTAACACTGAAGAGTTTCTGAAGACCAAAGACACCGGGCAAGAAAGTAACGAGTCTTCCAGAAGTAAGCGAAAGCGAGATCAGCCCGGGAGTTCTGACAGTTCCTTCAGCTCACAGCAGTCAGGGTCCGGCAGTCCCGACCCGACTTCCAGTTCGCAGCGGTCTGAGTCTGGCAGCCCCGGCCCAATCTCAAGTTTACATCAGTCAGGATCAAACAGTTTCGATTTTGCCTTCAGCACAAAGAAATCAGGGGCCCAACAATCCTGATCCGACCTCCTGTCTCCATCGGTCTAGATGAGTCCGACTACAGTGGTACCTGCTTGATCACCACATGAGGCTCCACCGATTGTCAGAGAGCTCATACAAAGATCTCGGGCCTAACCCCGAGTCATACAAATACCTCGGGCCTAACCCCGAGGCACTAAAAAGACCTCGAGCTCCGAACTCAGGCACTAAAAAGACCTCGGGCTCCGAACCCAGGCACCAAAGACCTCGGGGTCACGCCCGAGGCACTGGCTTCGCTTAGGTCTAACCGACGATGGGGGTAAACCCCTAGGTGGTTGATGATGGCAAGCTTCAAAAGACCTAGCAACCACCATGTTCCAGGTCGGTTACCTACAGTTTATAGCCTCTGTAAGACCCTCGTCTTAGCGAAAGATTAGGGGCAAGATGACGCAGTGAACTAAACAGGCAATCACACCGGGTATCTACAGGCCTCGCGGATAACCAAGTCAAAATCTTGGACAACCCGAGCACCTACAGTACTCAGAGGCATTAACTCCACTTAGGTCCAAACCGACGATAGAGGTGACTAAAATCTCTTAGGTTGGCCAACGATAGAGGAGCAAAAAGACCCTAAAGCAACGTGATTTAGGTCGGCTCTACTAACATGGTCAAGCTCTTCTCCCAACAGTCTTAACGAAGGCTGGCTGGGCGAAAGACAACCATCCTGGGGAGTTAACATAAAAGGACCCTAAAGCAATACGCTTTAGGTTGGCTTTTCCAACATGGTCAAACTCTTTTACCCACAACCTTGACGAAGGTTCACGGGCTGAAGATAACCATCCTGGAGTCTAACTCAAGCAAAAAGACTCCGAAGTAGGCCGAGTCACAACTCTCAGTCACTTCCCGAGCATTCCAAGACTCCGAATTAGGCCGGGTCTCACCTCCCAGTCAGCTCCCGAGCACCTAAAGGTCCCGAGCTAGGCTGGGTCTCAACTCTCAGCCAGTTCCTGAAGACTCACCAGGCTCAGAAACCCCGAGGCAGCTTTCACAAGCACTCAGACAGCGGCAAGTAACATCAAACTGATTTCCAAACTTGCCCCGATATAGCATCTGGCCAACCTTGGAAATGGGGGGCAACTGATACACCCAAAATTGGCTCCATCTTATAACCGAACGGTTCAAATCAGCAGCTAGTCCATGCCCCGGGAAAATCATGCACAACTCCTCAGAAGCGTCAACCCGAGTGGTTTATTCTACTCATCATCCCGAGCGGTTTATTCTACTCATCATCCCGAGCGGTTTCCCCCAAAAAAAATTTCCCAAAATTCTCTTTCCCTCACTTTCTTTTTGTTCCTTAAGTTCCTTGCCCTAATTCAAAAAGGGAAGAGAAAGAGAAAAGGGGAGGAGAGAGAGAGCATCTGCCATTGTCGCCGCTCGCCGGTTCACTACCGTCGCCGTCGACGTCCTCTTCCTCCCTCGTCGTCGTAGTCGCCGTCACTATCCTCTTCCCCCATCGCCGTTGCAGTCCTTTTCCTCTGGTGAGATCTCTCTCTCTCTCTCTCTCTCTCACACACACACACACACACTCCCACTCTCTCTCAATCTCAGATCTGTATAGCTAGGGTTTTTGTTGGTCGAATGGTTATTAAAGGTTGTTGTCTTTGTTGGTCGAATTAGAAGTTACACATACTAACTACATATCTGAATCATATATGTATGTATATATATGTATCATGTATGCGTTTGTTTCAATTTTTAGCGTGTGTGATCGATCTACCAAATCTACTCCTCCCAAATCAGATCATATGGCTGTAGAAATGCACACATGTCCATACTCGCATCAGACATTTACAGGTGGCCGCCGGTTTCGAGTCTCCCCTTCATTCAGCAACAACAACAACTATTACTACTACTATTCTATATATTCAAGTTCAAGCCTACATGACACAAAGTTTGAAACTACAAACAACTTTTACATATCTATTTTTCTCTCAACCTTTAACTTTTCCGGCAGAAGACTAATTTTCTTTTTTTGCTCGATCGGAGATTGATTAATTTTATTTTATTTGTCTTTTTGGGGTTTGAAATCAAATAGGAGTAGTATTTGTTTGGTATATTGGGATATTTGTGGTATGATCTGAAGAAGATGGGAGCTGTGGTGGTTCAACAAAACATTCCCCCCGTATTGGATGTTCAATTCAGATGCCATAGTAGTAACCTTCTTCTTCACGAGGTTGAGGTTCAGGACATCATTTCTATTTCGTTTCCACCTTTTGACCCAATTCTTGCTGTCGATTCCATCTCCACCGACCTATCGGTGAGTTTTCTTTCTTAATCTGCTGCTGCTAATTATTATTATTATTATTATTATTATTATTATTATTATTATTATTATTATTATTTGTGATTAGCTGGGTTTTCTGATCAGGGGTTCTGCGATTATTTTATTTTATTCTATTGGGGTGTCTCTCCTAATAAAAATAGTAGTTAGTTATTATTTAGATTATTCATGTCTTTTGTTAGTAACATTTTATAGTTTTGTGCTTAGATCTTGATATAGGATAAAGATCGGCTGGCTATAATTGAGAATTGCTTTAAATTAGGATAATAAGTTTCTTCTACTTCGAATTGAGTCTACACGGAAATTGACAAATTTGCTTTCACCACCTACATCAGAAAAAACTAACCCTTGTCCCTTTGAGCAATGGAGAATTATTCTTTGAATGGGAATCACCAAACAACAGTTAAGCCACCGCCAACCCCGTCTCCTTTGCGGAATTCCAAATTTTTCTAGGTAATCTTTGTTCTTAGATTGTAGTTTTATTGACTGTAAAGACCACATGATTACCAATTTGAATGTGCTTTGATTATGGGTACCTCTAGTCTAGGTATATCTGACTCTGTTGTGGAAGTTTTAAATCTCTTTGTTCTTTAGCTTTACATTATTGTGCTGTTCTGGAAGATTAAATTTTTCTGTTTTAACTATCTTTTCAAATATTTAATAAAAGGAAAAAAAAACTTCTGTAAATTTCCTTCAGTGGTTGGTGTTGTTCCCCTCACATGAACAGTAAAAATAATTTGGACAAAATTGTAATTTTACACTATTTTTATTGTTCATGTGAGGAGGGAACAACACCAACCCACTGAAGGAAATGCATTGAAGTTGTGTCCTTAATAAAAATCGTCTTTTACCTCTTGTGCATTTAAGAAGGGTAATTGCTGGTCTATGTATATTTTGTCATCTTTTCAGACTGTGATTTTTTTTTTTATGGTTATCAAAGTTGTCCTTTTTAATCCTTGAACTAAATTCATTTTATTGTTGAGTCACCACCTACACATCAATATGAACAAAGATATTTTACATTTTTAGTTCTTTGTTATAATTTATATCATATGCTTTAACTCCTGTCTTGTTGGCAGTCCAATATGAGAATTTTGCTTACTAGTGGAGCTGGATTTATTGGTTCTCACCTTGTCGACACACTGATGGAAAATGAAAAGAATGAGGTAAGCAATCTTTCTCGTTTAATATGATTAAATAGGATATGGAGTACTTTTGTTATAACAAGCCTGTGGGTAATACAATACAACCAGTAAAAATTGAGAAGTTGTTTTACTTGTGTTTTGTTTGTGCCATGTCATGTATGATTTGAATATCCTCCATAACAATTTTTATCAAGTAATTGTTGCTGACAATTACTCACCGGTTCAAAGGACAATCTTAAAAAATGGATTGGTCATCCAAGATTTGAGCTTATTCGTCACGGACCCACAGACATTTGTATATACTACTATCTCGAAGTATATTTTTAATATTTTATCCAAAGTACTCCCACCGCACCAGCACCCGCACCCGCACCCTTACTTTTTGGAAAATTGACGAATCCCTCGCACCCGCATCCCCATACTCGAATCCCCGCACCAGTTGGTAAAGTGTCATGCCGTCCATTAAAAAATTGAATTAATAAACCCAAAACATCCATAGTTAATATTTTATATTTCATGAAAACAACAATGATACAAATTCATTCTACATCTAATACAGGAAAAAAAAAAAAGAAGAAAGAAAGAAAGAAAGAACAGTGACCTGCGTGTGAATGGATTAAAATTATCATTGTCCACTTAATGTTATTGAGTCAGAGGTTAGTTGAAGGGCCCTGTACTCATAGTTCTTAAATTTCAATAACAAATGTGGTTCCAAAATTATTGTCAGTTGTACAATATGTTGTGGCAATTGTCGTGGTACAAGTACAACTCTTACAAAAACCTTTAAAAAGTAGAATAACATTTATAATTGGTAGAAGAAAAAGAGTTAATGATATGCTTCCCAAACTTTGTATCTCAAAATGTGATTCCCACCACATGCGATTGTGGAACCACCTTCAATAATAATGGAACTACTTCAATATCCTTCAATGAAAATCATTTGAGCCCATTATATTGGGAACCACATTTGGGATACAAATTTGGGAACTATAGCATTACTCGAAGCAAAACAATGCTAAAGACAAGTTAAATGAGTGACATTTTTGTTGCCAAAGTTGAAACCCAAATTTGGTTCCCAAATGCTTTGACATTTGATACAACCTACAAAGAATTTGAAAAACATTGGCAGATTTTGGAGTTACCATGTAGATAAGGTGGCTGATTTTGGAGTTACCAGAGTGAAAGATCAATCTGGAGTTATGACAGCTGAATCAGGGACATATAGATGGATGGCTCCTGAGGTATGTGTCTTTTACATAGATTTTTGAAGCTTTTGTGGTAAAATCATTTAATTGCACAGCATATGTAGATTTTTCCTGTTGCTACTTTGAATTTGATACTGCAGAAGACTTTGCATGTGATGATTAACTTTGCAATTGCTACATTGCAGCTTTTTTTATAGCTGTGATTTGCATATTGAAATCTAATAACGAATTGTGAATTGTTACTTATCTATCCTTTATTTACGTTGGCTTTAATACTGTAATATCTTTCATTGGATGAATAAAACGGTGACAGTGTCACCATCACCAATACAGGGAGAAAAATGAAAACACTTGGAAAGAAAGAAATCTTATAAAGTATACAGTGTTATTGGGAGTTTCTAGTCTGTTCTACTACACAAAAATATATTAAAAATCTAAACGTTATTAGGAGTTATCAGAAACTAGTGATTCTCAAGGTTTTATAAGGGCTACTATAGGGTAGCCATTGTGGTGCCACTAAAATTGGAAATGGTGAAAGAATGAAAAAAGCAGCAGTAGTCAATACATTAGCTTAGTAACCACTTTAAGACCTGACTTTCCTGAAATATTAGATGTCCTCCAGCAAATAGCCAAGGAGGTAAATTTGGTTCGTCACAACATTTTTTTTCCTAATGATTTTGCTTTTAAGTGCACTCTTTCATTGAAGTTTCCTGAATATCTTATCTCCTTGATCTCCGGCAATTTGATCATTTTGATTGCAACTTCTCCTTCTTGACATTTTTCCCCAAACTGACTCTCAAATTCCTCAAGTAAGGCTTTGATTGGTTTGTGATTTACTAAAGAAAAATAAAATAAGAAAGGAAACTATATTCCCTTGGGTTTTTCCTAGTATTTTGCTCCGTACTTTAATGACATTGAAATGTAAAATTCTCAATATATAATAGGAATTTCAGGAAAGTTAAGGGAAGTGGCTGACAATTTTTTTTAAATAAAAAAGTTCATCTTAATTTCTTTTCCTTCCTTTTTTTACTCATTTTTTCCTTACTAGCCATACAAAGAAATAAAAATAAAGATTCTACTTGTTGGGTTAACAAGCGTGTTTTTTCTTTTCCTTCTCTAAATCCGCAAACCAAACAGTGTCCCACTGTTCTCTTTTTCTCTGTAACGAAGGCTTAAAGGCCTTTGTGTGCTGCCATTTACTAGTGTAGTGGACACAACATAAGAACGTTTTTTTCTTATCTCATGTAACTGCCTGTCTAATGTCCTATTTTCAGATATCGAGCATGTGTGCTTAAATGGCATCCTGACCGTCACCAGGGATCTTCGAAGGTATGATTGTTTTACAACTGTTGATCTGGACCGTTCATATATTCTCAGCATTCAGTTACTAGTAGAGGAATATCAAATCAAACTTGTAGAGATTTAGGGAAACAAATACAAATACTAACCAATGGCTTGCCCCAGATTCATGTACCCAAACTTAGGGTGTGTTTGGATTGAACATTTTCGGATTGCATTCCCACCAATTGTAATTACATCATCCTCTTCCTTTTCAGCTTATATTAAAGATGTACTCTAGTACAATATTTGGCTTTACAAAAATGAAAGTCTTACTTGCTTCCGCTTGACGGAACGTCGGAATCCCAGGCTCACCAAGTACTTCCATAGCAATGAACTCCCCGCTCAGTCACATTTCTATCTTTGTCTTCGTCTTCTCTCTCTCTCTCTCTCTCTCTCTCTCTCTCTCTCTCTCTCTCTCTCTCTCTCTCTACATTACAGAAAAAGTTATGTCCATTACAATTGCAGTATTAGTGAAGAGCAAGTCTGAATTACTTCTTCTTCTTCTTTTTTTTTTTAAATTTTTTTTTTATGTGTGTGTGTGTTATAGAGAGGTATCTGGGGGTAAGTGATGTGTTCCATGATTGGACTTGCTCTTGCATCTCTCTCCAAGTAGGTGGACCCAGTGCTATTTGACTAGCTGTTTCTTTCTTTACTCGTTCAACTGTTTATTTCTTTACTCATTTCACTGCATTGGTGACATGAGAATTGTGAAATTTTGAAACATTATTATAGTTGGAATTCCATGTAGATAGTGAAGCCAAGATATGTGCAAGCTTCCATTGGAGCAACAACAACACACAGCAAGGTTGAGCCCGATGCTCGTTTGTGGGATTCTCAAGGGGGACACGAATACACTGGCATGCAAGGGGGATTTGTGATTTGGCTTGAGTGTTGGTTAAAGATTGGTTGACTATGTTTGTCTTATTTTCTCTGACTTTAAATTTCAGACATGGTTTATTTGTCAGTTGGTTTAGTTTAGTTTTGGATGGATTTATTTTTTCAATTTCAGACATGGTTTGTTGTTTTGGTTTGGATTTAAAAACAGTTTGTATTTAAGGATTATTATGCTTATTTTGGATTATGGTTTTTGTATTTAATATAGATTGAGCTTGTATTTATTATGGTTTGGATTTGAGCTTATTATATGTTTATAAATGTGATGTGGCTGTGATGGAAACTAGGTACAAATAAAATTGGGGTGCATATTTTACTATTTATGTTTTTCATATTTAAAATAATTACTAATGGATAATTTCCGTTAGTATTCTAGCACATGTGTTAGAAAACAAACCGTTAGTAATAAAATTACTAACGGAAATTTTTCGTTAGTAATTGTCTTGAAAGTGTTAGAAATTGTCAAATTAAAAACTGTTAGTAATGATAGTACTAACGGTAAATATCCGTTACAAAATTCCGTTAGTATTTTTGTATACAAAAGTGTTAGAAAATAAACCGTTAGAATAAATATTATTAATGGAATATTTCCGTTAGGAATAATAAATTACTAACGGTACATTACCGTTAGTAAAATTAATTTTCCTAACGGAAAATTACCATTAGAAATTCCGTTAGAATTATTAGTCACACTGTATTTCTAACGGTAAATTACCGTTAGTAATAATTTTACTAACGGTAAATTACCGTTAGTAATGTGCCCTTTTAGTGTAGTGGTTCATTCATGACCCGGCCAGCAGGTCGGGGAAACTGCACATGCACATCCCGCCGCGGGAACAACTCATCCGGGCCCACAGGTGTGATCCCGAGCATTACGGGCAGTTTCCTACTCAAGCTAGAAGACTAGTGGAAAGTGCACACGATTTTCTAATCCAATTAGAAAATCTCCATAATTAATGCCAATTTATATCAATAGGATTATTTTTCCTTATCCATGTATGAGTAGATCTCTTACATCTATAAAAGAGACCTCTCACCCCCCATTGAGGGGGCCGCCAACTCTTTAGTCTACACAGCACCTCTATAAAATTCACTATTATACGCATACACCCGGCCGGTATTACTGGTAGTGCCGCCCCTATTTGTTGGCTCATCAGGCCCGCCGGTGATCTGCTAGTGAACGTGCTCAAACACACCCGTGAACGTAGATACCTTCATTAACATGGTCGAACCACATACAAAAAGTCTCTCTCTCTCTCTTAAAATTGCTCTACTTTAATCTTACCAATTTTCGGCATCATCAACAGGGGATTCACTCGGACGTCCTAACCTCGTGAAATTAGTCGAGGTGCGTGCAAACTAGTCCGAACACCCACGATTACCAAAAAAAAAAGAGAGTGTGAACCCCTTTTAGTAATGAGTAATGATTCGTGCACATAAAATGTGCACATAAAGTGTGCACATAAAGATCTAGGCCATTTATTTTGGTGGGTCCTATGTATGCAGGAATGAACCCCACCAAAATGAATAACTCAGATCTTTATGTGCACACTTTATGTGCATATTTTATGTGCACGTAGCATTACCCTTTAGTAATCTTTATCAAAACAATGGAAATATAAACTCGGATATAGGCGTCAATCAAATAACTATAATTTGTTGACCATTGACAAGTCACTGTTGAGTATGGCCCGATTAGTTTGAAAAGTTGGGCAGCTCACCAGAGCCAGCCGCCCGAGTGGGGCTGTGACACCGTGCTCGCATAGTTTTATTAAGCCGACTTTGGGAGCTCTCAATCCCAAGCATTGAAACCAATTTAGATTTGTGCGTTTGCATGTGTTTTGTGTTTGAGTAATATTTGGGGCACTAACAATTTCCACTAACACTTACTAACACACTCTATCTCTCTCCTAGTGGCACTGTGGAGCCCACAGTGGACCCCGCAGTACTACTAGGAGAGAGATAGAGTGTGTTAGTAAGTGTTAGTGAAATTTGTTAGTGCCCCTAGCATTGCCCTTTGTGTTTAGAGTAACTCATCGGGCAACAAAAAATACACAAAAATCACAATATGTATTATGTATTCTTATTGAGATTCACAGAGTAGACACATTGTGATTTTGTGGATTATTTTTTTAAGATTTTTTTGTGCCCATTTAAGCTGGCAATATTGCTATAGTCACCAAATTGCACCGATTTCAGTGGTCTCCACCATTTTGACACTTTGGTTGTTTGAACAAAAAAAAAAACTTTGGGTCGGATATTTTGATTACCCAAATCGTGTTTAATAAAAAAATTTCGATGCAATTTATCTTTGCAATTCGGTGACTATAGTAATATTGGCTAGCTAGTTGGGAGGGTGTCAGATCTTATATGTGTGGATATGGTGAGGTTGGGTGTTAGTTGGAAGGTGTAGTCTTAATGGCCCATGAATGGTGGTAGTTGGGCTTACTTAAGCCTTAGTAGTGGATAAGATCCATAAAAGAAATAATAGAAGAAACAAAAAAAAATTATATATATAGCGATAAGCCTCTTCTTACTCAACTTATGTGGATAAGGTCCATTCTAAATATTATCATATTAATAGGCCTTAAGATACACAAAGTTTGTTGTGATAGTTCCCTTATCATTAATTATCATACAATTTATAGACATTTTTACCCTTAAGATATATAGAAATTTATAATATATATACATACACACATTAATATTAATTATGTTACTACATATAATGTGATATATGGTACATCCATTTAAATCATATTTAACTAAATCCCACAGATAATAGAGATTTATATGTGATCAGTTTCTATAAATCATGGATTACAGCCAATAATATCTTATATGTACTATTTTTGAAGAAGAAGAAATACATTTAATATGTATATCACAGTAGTGAGAAATTTTTCCCACAACATTACCACTACAACATCACTGACAGATGTGAAAATTTCACATGACATTCTGTACAATTTTGATTGAATGATACGATAAGTATTAAAACATTCTCACTAAAAGTCTAAACCCATATCACGCTAGTGGTGTCAACCGGGTCGGGTTGGTCCGGCCCGGTCCAAGTCCGGCCCGCTTTTTTCGGATTAAAAGTCCGGCCAGGCCCGCTAGGCCTGGTTCACATACTCCGGACCGGGGTGGACACCCATCCTTCCGTCCATGGTCTAGCCCGGCCCGGCCCGAAATAGTGAAAAAGTCCGGCCCGGTCCGAAGTCTGCCACGGCCCACTTCAAAAATAGAAGAAAGCCCGCTAGCCCGTCCGGCTCGGCCCGATATCTGGCCCGCTAGGCCCGGGCCACCGGTCTGGAGCGGACACACCTCCTCCACTCCCAAGCCCGGCCCGGCCCGATGTTTGGTGAAGCCCGCTCGGGGCCCGCTTTGACCGAGCCCGGCCCGACCCGTTTGACACCTCTATATCACGCATAGAAAAATTTTCACTCACACTAGGAATATTTTCCACGCATTGCATGTTTTGTGTAAATATACTTAAGAGTATAAGAACACAATGTTACTTTCTAAAATTTATACATAAACACAATGTAACTTTTTGAAATTTCACTCATATAAAATTTCTTACTCACGCCAGGATATTTTACGATATATATATATATATGGTGGGGCTAAATGCGCCCACACTTTTTCTAAATACACCCACGTATCTTTTGTTTAATATTTTTTAAACAATAAATATTATATACCCAAAATAACCTTCTCCTAACCCTAATCTCTTCTCTATCACTCTTCTCTATCACTCTTCTCTTCTCCTCTATTTCCTTTGTCTTTCTTCCCCAACTATCGCCACTGCCACCACCACCCACCCAACACTAGACCGCCCCCGCCACTACAGACCTACTCACCCACCCACCAGCAGGCCATCGCCGTCATTCACCCATCCATCGGAAACCCCTTTCTCTTCTCTCTATCACTCTTCTCTCTTTTTTTCTTCCCCAACCACCGTCGCTGCCACCCACCTACCCATCCGTCAAAAACCCCTTTTTCTTCTCTCTCCATCTCTTCCCCAACCACCGCCACGGCCACCACCACCCACCTACCCATCCATTGGAAACCCCTTTCTCTTCTCTCTCTCTTCCCTGACCTACCACTGCCACCACCACCCACCCAACACCAGGCCTACGAATGGTGGAACAGGTTCAAGATTCAATTTCCAAGATAGATTTAAAATGAGAGAAGGAGTAGTGGTGGCTGTGAGTCTCAATTTGTGGTGGTGGTCATTGAGTGGTGGCCGAGGGGTGGTGGTGGCTACGAGTGGCGACGACAGTCGATCTATCACAGCCCACCCCCACCAGAACGATATTGTCCACTTTGTAGTACCCAGGCTCGCACATACGGCCCAAGCCCACTCACGGCTTTGCTCTGGCACTGGCCCAATAGACCAGCCCAAAAGACCTCATGCTAGGAAGGTGCACAAGCTCTACATATAAGCACATCACCCTCCCCTTCCCCAGGCGATGTGGGACGCAATTCCCTGTCCACACAGTCGACTAGCGCACAGCCCGGTCGACTGAGACAGAGTCTCACATCCACCCCCCCTTAAGAGAGGCCCACGTCCCCGTGGGCTTTCCCCAGGCATGGACATGGCACACTTCCGGCTGGGGTCAGGCTCTGATACCAATTGTCACAGCCCACCCCCACCAGCACAATATTGTCCGCTTTGCAGTACCCAGGCTCGCATATACGGCCCAGGCCCACTCACGGCTTTGCTCTGGCACTGGCCCAATAGACCAGCCCAAAAGGCCTCATGCTAGGAAGGTGCACAAGCTCTACATATAAGCACATCACCCTCCCCTTCCCCAGGCGATTTGGGACGCAATTCCCTGTCCACACAGTCGACTGGCGCACAGCCCGGTTGACTGAGACAGAGTCTCACACGATCATTGGATGGAGGTGTTCGATTATCGTGGCAGTGGCCGATGGGTGGCTGATTGTGGAAGTGGCTACGTTTGGTGGTGGTTGAGTGACGACGATAGGATGGATTTTCAAAACCCTAGTTTTACAGAAGAGAGAATAGTGGTAGAGAGAGAATTGGGAGGAGAAGGGCATTTTGGGTAGATCTCATTTTTTAAGAAAGTGAATTATTTTATTATTTAAAAAATAATAAAGTAAAGATATGTGAGTGTATTTAGCAAAAGCCCCACCCTATATATACGTTTAATATATGTTCATAGACAAGACATATGCATTAAAAAAAATTATTTTATTACTCAAAATAATACCACGACAAATTCGACATATATGTATGTATAGTTAATATATGTACATACATAATACATATGCATTAAATAGCTTGATTACATTAGTATATTACTCAAAATAATAACATAATAGATTTGGCAATAAAGTCCCCCAAGTTTAGGCTTCTACATTTGAGTTTGGATAGGGGATAATGGTGTTCGGAAAAATTTTGTAGACTTGTCACTAATAAATATATTTATTGGGTTGGGCCTATTGCCATAAAAGTCCCCTAAATAGGATTTACAACTAATTTTATAACCCAAGAAAAAATAAAAAGGATGCCACGTGGCAGAACAAATGAAGAGTTTTTGGCTTGTCTTTTATGTATGAGTTTCTTTAACATGTGCCCTAACTCCTAAGGGTATATATTATCAAGCTTTAAAAGGTTTGCATCTTTGCATTTATTCAAAACATTTCTATTTGTATAAGATTTTTAAAACTTGTTGACAAGTACCATTAGGGCACGTGTTAAGATTTTCCTAATATATTCATACATATATAGATATATATACTTGTATAAATATATACATACACACATAAATGGATGTACGCATGTGTCTTTGTGTATGTACACAGGGATGGGATGTAGAAAATTTGAAGTTTAAGAGCTTGGTAAGGGCAGAAATAGGAAGTTGTACCATTGCACTAGGGGTGATTGAGTTTATGGGGCGACTTTGTTTGTATTAATCTATACATATAAGAGTAAATTACATAAACATCCCTCAATTATAACCTATTTTTACTAGTACCCCTAAACAAAAACAATTGGCCACAATGACCCCCTCATCAATCAAAATGCATGTCTCATTAGCACTGTTAAGGGAATTTGTAAACTGACACATTCTCTCTCTCTCTCTCTCTCTCTCTCTCTCAACCCTAATTCCCCTTCTCTCGTGTCCTATCTTTGATCTTTCCATTTGTAGCTTAAGAAGGAATGTGGAATTGATCTGAGCATACCACCAGTGAGAATTGGTGAAAATGAAAAATTAACCAATGAGAAGGTTAAAACTACTTTGAGGAAAGTTGTCCGATTAAATTGTGCAATCCAAGCAAAGGATGGCCACTGGCTTGCTGAAAATTCTGGTCCTAAGCCATTGCTCGAGATCCCATGAGATTTGTCCAACAAGATAAGTGAAAAAAATATAATAACACTTAATTAATATGGCAACCACCCTTTAGAAGCAAAAATTTTTATAATTAATTCATGGCTCTATTTACGGTTATTAAATTTAATTTGTTAATCTCCTCGGGCTATCTCCGAAGACAATTGCATTACAATATATAAATCCAACCAAACGACTCAAGCTTATAAATGTTACCTTGAAGAATATGGAATAATGAATTTATCATATTACATGAACTGATTTTTAGCAAACTCTTAAACCAAATACCTAGATCGATAATTAAAACCCTAAAAGTGAGGATGGCGTTACATATGGAATTAAGCAAGAACTTACCAAATGTGCAGAAAAGCTTTAGGGCAGAGAATAATTTAGGAGGCTAGCGTACCAAGCGGCCGTACTTAAAGTCTTGGGATGTGTTTAATAATTCAATTAAGTGCTGAAAATGATAATATTTAGCTTTTTTTTTTTCCAGTGCATTTGATAATATACTACTTAATTGAAAAGATAGTCAAAAACTCACTAAAAACTTTAAGTGAAAAAATTCTACTAAAAATAATCATTAAATGCATTTTATTTCAATGCTTGAAACACTATTTTTTATTGTAAATTCAATTATTTAAAATTTTAAAATTCAACACTTAATTTTTATATCTAAAATTTCAGTTTGATCAAATGGCCTCTTAACGGAGGACCTTCTCGCACTTTGACACGGTTTGCATCATAATTTAAGTTATTTATGTATTTTATTTTAATTTCTGAGCTTGAGTCACCGTAATTGTACTTGAATGAATAGACATGTCCACTAATATGCATCACACAAGCTATAAGAGTAATGTTATGTTTGACAAATTTTTATTTAAAAAGTTTTTTTAATGATGTGATAGTAGGTCAGGTAAATAATTTTTAATTAAAATTTAAATAATTCTATTATATTAAACCTAGATTTACTGTCACATCATTTAAAAAACACTTTAACAATAAAAATTTGAAAAATACAGCATTACTCAAGGTATAATCATAGAGTAATACTTGGGACACAACCAAAAGACACAACCTTAGGACACAACATCCATTTTGTGTCTATCTCTTTTCTAGTGGTTCTAGTGGGTACTGTGGGGTCCACTGGCACTGTGGGGCCCATCAAAAAAGAAATAAACACAAAAATAGAGATTATATCCCAAAATTATATCTTTTAATTGTGTCTCAAATATTACTCATAATCATATTCAATAGCATTAGAGCAATGAACTTTTCGGTCTTTATACAAGTACTTTCTTCTGTCCCAATAAAGAGGCCGTATATAAGTAGTGTTGTACTCTACTCAAACCCATCACTACCATTTCAACATCATTCTTTTGTACCTCACAACCTACCGAAGCAGGTACACAATCTCCCTCTCTCTCTCTCTCTCTCCAAACATACTTCTCACTAGTTCCCAATAGAGAGGCAGTATATAACTAGTGTTTTTCTCTGCTCAAAACGAGTCAAACACCCATCACTTACCATTTCAACATCTCTCTTTTGCACCTCACAACCTCCCGAGGCAGGTACACATTCTCTCTGTCTCTCTCCAAACATACTTCTCACTAGTTTTCTGGTTTAATGAACCTATTAAATTTTTTTTTAACTTTTAAAATTTTTTTTTATGAGTAATGCTATACTTTTCAAAAAAAATTTCCCTCAAAATGTTGGGACAATCTCTCTCTCCAAACATACTTCTCACTAGTTTCCTAGTTTAATAAACCTTTTCAATTTTTTATTTTTTTTTTTAATTTTTTTGTGAGTAATGCTATACTTCTTAAATTTTTTTTTTCCTAAAAAGTATTTCCCAACACATGTGGCACTGTCACCCTCTTCATTAATGGTAGGACTAATTCAACATCAACCAATAAAAATCAGCTAGGCCACTACTATATGTGTTGGAAAACACTTTTGGGGAAAAAATTTTTGGAAAGCATAGCATTACTCATTTTTTATACCTACTTGGATTATGGCAAGACACACACACACACACATACACCCATCCCGGCTCAACCCCAAAACCCCATAATGGTCCACAACAAAGCCCAAAAAGGGTAATTCATTCTGACTAAAGAAACAACAAGGGCAAGCAAAAGAATCATTGTAAGGGGAGTCGAACCCTTCCCTCCCCACTGGGACAAGAGGTTACACTGATTGGACTAGGCCAGCTTGGTGTGAACCTCTTAAATATGGTTCAGTATTGCATGGCATAAACAAATAATTTTCCACCATATACCAAAATAAAACTAATTCATAAAACAAACCACATAAGGTGTGTTTGATAACACAATTAGGTGCTGAAAATAAAAACTTTAAGCACTTATATTATTTCAGTCAATTTGATAATGTACCACTTAATTGAAAAATCAGCTAAAAACCCACTAAAAACTTTATGAGAAAACTTTTCACTAAAAATTATCACTAAATATAATATATTTCAGCGCTTGAAACACTTTTTTTTAGCACTACAAGCTCAATCGATTAAAATTTTCAATCCTTAAAATTCAACACTTATTTCAATACTTAAGATCAGTTTGATCAAACGAACCCATAGTCTATCATTTTTATGTTGAGAAATTTGTCTAAAAATCCCAATTCACGGACTTATGTGGTTAAAGGTCCTACAGATTACTTTCCAATTAGACAGTCCTTCGATAAAATGCACTTGCATATTAGTAGATATCGCTCACACAAATTTTTAGAAAATCTTCAGGACTAATATGCTCCTTTGGAGAAATTATTCAGTGAGCCCGTCACGCCACGTCAGCATGCTGATGTGGTGTGATCATTTAATCTCAGCCATCCACTTGCTCCCTCCTTCTAGGGGGATCATGACAAGTGGTTATCAGATTTCAAATTTAAAATTCCACTAACCACTTGTCATGATCTCCCTAAAAGGAAGGGACAAGTGGGTGGTTAGGATTAAATGGTCCCACCACGTCAGCATGCTGACGTGGCGTGACGGGCTCACTGAATAACTTCTCACTCCTTTGTCATTGTCATCGTCCTCATCATAATCAAATTTTTTTTTTTCACGTAACAAAAAACTTTTATGTGTATATATATATATATATATATATATGGCCTGATGCTATGTCAATGTCATTGGACCTCAAAACACAATTTGGCATTTCTAGAACCAAAGGCAGTTGTCCAAAACAGTCCAAAAACGACAAAGTTATGGAATTTTTTTGCTGTAAATTTATGTGTCTTTACTGTCATTGAGTATGAAGTATTTCACCACCTTTTAAGTGGTAAAGACAGAATTTTAACTGCCTTTTAAGGTAATGACAATTAAATTTTACTGCCTTTTAAGGTCTAAAGATAGTGAATTTTAACTACCTTATGAATTTAACTGTCTTTTAAGTCTCTATTTTTTTTTAATGCCAAAATACCTCTTAAAAATTTTATATCACAATCATTTCTCTTATTTTTCTGTCTTTTGACAAATTTCACTATCTTTTACGCAATTTAATTGCCTTTTGACCAATTTCACTGTTTTTAAAAGTGTAATTACGTACAATAGTATGTTACTATCTTTTGACACATTTTACTGCATTTTAAAACAAATTTCACTTTGTTTTAAACATTGCAATAGCTTTTTACCGTCTTTACTTTGTAAAAGTATTTCATTGCCTTTAAGGTGTAAAGGCAGTTAAAATTCGCCTTAAAGGTAGTGAAAATGCACTATCTTTTTGGTTTAACCGCAGTTCAATTTCACTGCCATTAAACTGTAAAGACAGTGAACTACCAAAATGACCCTTCGCATGCATGATGCACCACACTTTTTGCTGCAAACCTTACTGCCACATCTTCCAAATTAAGCTTTGATTCTTTTTTTCCCTTTCAAACTTTAAAATGCCATACCTTTCAACTTCTAGCTTTGTTTTCAACAAATAATCTACCAGACAAATATCTATCAAACAAGATCCATATTACGTAGTACTTATTAGTTTTTGTAATTTTTTAAAAAAAAATTACAGCTCAAAATTGGGTGTCAAAAAATCAGTTTCCCATAAAATTGACTCATCCATTGCATAGATCTCGAAAAAAAATAGCTCAAATAAAATAAAATAAAATAAAATAAAAAGAAAAAGACTAAAACCTCTCCCAAACTAGCAAAGTTATGGCCCTTCTATGCAAATTTTACTTTCTGTACTGTGTCAAACTATTTCACTGCTTTTAAGAGAGTTAAAATTAACTGTCTTTTAAAGGTAAAGACAGTTAAATTTAACTGTCTTCAACTAATTTTTCTGTCTTTTAACTTATTTTACGAGCATCTTTATGGCATCTCATTATCTTTCAACCGTAATACAAAATGAGTAGTGCTACATACACACACTTTTTGACACATTTTTTGACACAGCTTTAAATGTATGTACCTTGTGTTGTGTAAGTGGTGCATAGAAAAGTGTGAAAAATTCAAACAGCACAAGGTACATGTGTTTAAAGCATAGTGTGTCAAAAAGTGTGTCAAAAAATGTGTGTACCAAACATTTCCCATACAAAATAGGTACACGTGCAAGAATTATAAGTAAAGAAAAAAAAAAGGATAAAAAACTGAAATCAACTACAAAAGTACAAACACCTTTTTGTCGACTTTTAATGGGCAAAAAATGCCCTTTAATAATCATGTTTAACTGTCTTTAAGTCGTATTTAACTGTCTTTTAGTAAATACTCTCTTTGTCCTTTTTTTTAGTTCACTTTTGAGAACTCAACTTATTAAGAGGATAAAAAAAATCTACACCTACTTTCCACAATTACCTCTAATCATTACAATATTTTTTTTAGTATTGTCTTGCTGTAGATTTCAAGGAAGGGCAGTTTTGAAAAGTGGGTAAAAATTGTGTACCAATTTAGAAAAATGAACACTAATTTTAAAACATCCCAAAATAAAATATATGACTAAAAAAAAAAGGACGGAGGGAGTAAGCATTTAAAAAAGTTATCCAAAACGGCCCAAAAACAACAAAGTTATGTTTTTTTTTTTTTTTTTTTTTTTTGGGGAAATTTAGCTGTCTTTACTGTAAAACAGTATTTAACAGTCTTTAAAGGTGAAGACAGTTAAACAGTTAAAATTATTAACTGTCTTTTAAGAGTAAAGCAGTTATTTTTAACTGCTTTTGACTAATTTCACTCTCTTCTACATATTTCACTGTCTTTTTAGGCTTTATTTAGTTCATAGATTTTGATTCATATTTCACTGTCTTTTGCATATTTGGTTTGTCTTTTAACATAGTTTACTATTTTTGACAAATCTATTGTCTTTTGATTAATTTCATTGCATTTTAACACATTTATGAAAATTTTATTCGAACATATTTGGGATTAAAATTCCAAAGTATAGCATTTATTCACACCAAAAACTTGATGAAAAAAAGAAAAAGAAAACACATGACAAGAAAACTTTGAGGTATCCATGAGAAATTATTCAGCCAGTCCGTCACGCCATGTCAACATGTTGATGTGGCGTGACCATTTATTCATAATCACTCACTTGCCCCCTCCTTTCAGAGGGATCATGACAAGTGGTTATCATATTTAAAATTTAAAATTTCACTAACCACTTGTCATAATCTCTCTAGAAGAAGAACTTCTCGGTATCCATAAGCTTTTGTATAAGAAAATATCAAAAACCATCAGGACATAGATATCAAACCGCATGAAGACAAAAAAAGGTTAGACCTTCTTCATCATTAAATGGTTACATCAAGACTATTACACACCAGATCATATCAAAACCATCAATAACAGAAAAAAATAAATAACTAAATAAATAAATAAAATTGATTAGACAGCTTCTTCATCACTAAATGTGCATGGCCTTCACACAAAACCCAACCACCATCAATCCAAACCCCAAACGGCCAAACATGGTCTTGATTAGAGCACTAATAAAATCCAGAAATCTTCGATCAATAAAATATAGCTAGCACCTGATCATAGTAATCTGGAACCATCGACCAAAGACTTTTGTTAGATATATATTTTATATAGTCACATATTATATATATATATATATATGGGGCTGCTAACTTACAACATGATGGTTGTTGGTTAGCAGCGTACAACAGCCTCTTTAGCGACGAAAATCATGTTTTTGGTGACGAAATTTTTGTCGCTAAAGATTCCAACTTTTGGCGACGAAAATTTTTGTCGCTAAAAGCCTGTTTTTCGTCACTAAAACCCTTCTGTGCTGTAAGTTAGCAAATCACTATATATATATATAAACATATGCATGTAAGTATATGTGTGGCTTGACTCCATTCCCTTCGACGACGACCATCCGCCGACGGTTTTCCGGCGGCAGCTTCCAGGATGTGAGATAGTGATTAGAGAGAGAGTAGAGAGAATATGGTTTTGGGAATCTTAATTAGATTTTAACAAGTTAAATGAAGGCAAATTTGTCAATAAAATTTACAATATGTTAACTTAAACTTGGACAATAAAAGTTGGGCTGGATTACGAGAAGTTATTCAGTGATCTCATCACGCCACGTCAGTATGCTGATGTGGTGTGACCATTAATCTTAACCACCCACTTGTCCCTTATTTTTAAGGAGATCATGATAAGCTGTTAGTAGAATTTCAAATTTCAAACATAATAACCACTTGTCATGATCTCCTTAAAAATAAGAGGCAAATGGGTGATTAAGATTAAATGGTCACACCACAACATCATACTAACGTGGCTTGACGGACTCTCTGAATCTCAAAATGTTATTTTAAGGAACTTTTAATTAATTTTCTGTATTATGTAGTACTGCTGGCTCTTTCCTCCACACTACCAACCATATCTTTTCCCAACTTCCTTTTTTGCCATACACCAAAGGTGCATGCGCTCTCTGTTTGAGTATGTTTCTTTCTCTCTCATCATGCATGCACACATAAGGTTGTGCAAAGGTTAAAGAATATTAAGGATGGATTCCGGGGTGACTGCCTCCATAGATTTGAAAAGAAGCCGTCTGTTTATACTAATAGTAGTTTATTGATATACTTTACGTATATAGAATCGCCCCTTCATTTTTTTAAAAGAAAAATATTATAAGCTTGTCCCTTAAACTAGATTTCTGAATCTAAAATATATTTATTGTTTTGTATGATCTGAAATTAAAATTTTACAAATATTAAAAACGAGTAATGTTAGGTACACCTAAATTATTCATCTATTGATGAGGATTTTCCAAATTATTCATCAGTTACCAAATAAAGTTCGAATTAATTTCAAAGCTACCACGAAATCAGTAGGTGGCAAGTTAGATTTGGAACACTTAATTGGGGTGGACTAGACTACATTTGGGCTAAAATATCACATATACTAATTTTTTTCCCCAAATTTGGGGGAGGTGTGCTAAAGTATATTTTGGCTAAAATATCATATGTAGTACAAAAATTTTCCAAATGGCGGGGGAGGGGAGGGCTATAGCCCACCCTAGCCCTCCTTATGCTCCGTCCTTGCCAGGTGGATAGTTTAGCTACGCAAAATTGGTATACTTAACTTTTTCCATTAAAAAATTAAAAGTTGATGTTTTTTTTAATTTTGTTGATGTATTTTTAATTTTCACTTTAACGTAATTTTATTATTATTATTTTTAATTTAAAAATGTGTATTGACACACAAAGTTGACTGGATTTTAGTTAACCCTAATTCCAATTGTACGTGAGTCCTACATATTCTATATAACGGTAATATCACTTCATTTGTATTACATCATTAATACACATAGATATGATATTTAGGTATTACTAATCTTTCTTTTGATCTTAGACATATGTTTGAACAATGAAATATTATTGGCCGATAAAAACACTAAATTAAAAATGACAGTTTGATATTTTCTCGTTTTTCTTCTCTGTTTTCACTTTAGTTAAATGAGTCCACCAACAAAGAACAGGGGCTGAGGCAAGTGGGGCACAGCTGCACAAATTTTGAATTTAGCTTTTTATCTTACAGATTTTATATTGTATGCATCTATGCCCCTTCCAAAGTTTTTAATTTCCCCTTTCTAACTCAGAAATTAAATCTCACTTTGGTCCTCAAAATTTTCTAATTTTCACTCAAATAAACATCATAAGAACTCATTTAGCCTCAAGTATTCAGCTCTATTTGGTTCATTGTGGGAAAAGAAAAGGGAAAGTAAAAGAAGAAGGAAAATTAAACTAGTCTCTTGGTGTTTTCTGTCAAGCTTAAATAACATTGAAATATAAACTTTTTAAAATAAAATTGTAGAATATGAATAAAGCAAGAGAAATGACTCTTGGCATTCAAAATATTTAATTTAATTCTCAACTTATTCTGTTTTCATTTCTATTTCCCTTATCGTTTTGCTTATTAATTAATCACAAGAAAAATGTTTTCCTCAATGCTATTTTATTTTTCTTCTTTTCTCCGACTAAGTCTAAAAATGAAACAAAGCCTTAATCCTTCTAGATATTCCTTTCCACATATTAAGAATTTTTTGTTTTTTTAAGTCAAACTAAATATATATTTTTTATACAAAAAAAAAGAAGAAATTAAGCATATGAACACAATTTATGTTGAAAGAGTTGGGGAGAAATTATTGTATCATTATATAATTATGTTAGATTAGTGTATCATTACATAATTATGCTATGTGAAGCCCACAAATAACCACATAATTTTTAAAACCAAAAACTTATAGGACAAATCCTGTCTGCCCCTGAGACAAAGAATGGATAAATGTCGCCAGGGCGGAACTCTGTTGTTGGGGGATATGTATGTTATTCCTCTTATTTGTTATTTGTTGGCACCCCAACAAAAAAATATGCTACCCCTCAGTTACCTTAAATCATATTATTGTTTTCTTTCAATTTTAAATTTTAACCATATGTGTTTGAGAATCATTTGAGATACAAAGATTTGGGTAGAATAACATTATTCTGTACAATTAGATCACTCATTATGATAAACTCAAACCCCGCCCCACCTCCCCAACAACTCTCAAACAGTACAAAATAACCTGGCATAGTAGTTTTGTAGTCTTACTGATAAGGGGAAAAAATATATATATACCCATGTATAAATAGAACCAAAAAAATCGCCTTGGGGGCGCTGCCCCCGAACCCCTGTATGTCATTGTTAGATAGCCTACGTAATAACTCGGCACCCAAAGACAAAATGCTGGTTCCGCCCCAGAATGTCGCAAGCATCATTCCCCCACCGGTGTACGCAACCACTTGCATGTATATAGGTACAAGTTTTGTAAGTATTTGTATTAACTTATTCACTTCAAATAAATCTAAAACAAGCATCCGTACTTCTAATAATGGCACAATATTATTCATAGAACTAACACAGAATTAGATTAATTTTGTGAAAGAGTAATGTTATGCTTCTTAAATCTTAATTCCAAATTAATATCTTAAATGATGTAGTAATGGAACCACCTACAATAATGATGGGACCACTTCAGCATCATCCAATCAAAAAAAAATTTATAATGAGCCCACTATCATATCATTTGAAATGTGAATTAATTGAGATTAGAATTTGGGAAACATAACATTACTCTCTCTAAAACAATCAGTTACTTTCACTATAACATAAAGCTTATTTTATAACCCAAAAAATCTAAATCAAGCAACTGTACTTCTAATATTGGCACCATATTCTTCTTAAACTAATACATAATTTCTTTTTTTTAGTAGGGGGTGTGTGTGTATGTGTGTGTGGTTAAAACTAACACATTATTAGATTATGTTATTTTATTTTTATTTTTATTTTTATTTTTTTGGCTAAGGATAATTATGACATTATTTTATGAAACAATCAGTTACTTTCACTATGACAGGAAGCTTATTGTATGACATTTGTATTTGTGTAATTATTTAAAGTGGTTTAAAGGGTTAATTTAGTTACTTTTAATTACGATCTAACGGCCAATGGATATAAAGGGTGTGTTTGCAAAATTGGAAGAACATCTTTCTGAACGCATTTTGGATGAATTGTAATTAAGTTATCCTCTTCATTTGTAAAATATTTTAAAGTTGCATTTTTATACAATACAATTCCTTCTTAAGCCTTTAAGGTAGATGATGCAGCATGAATGGCTTTGGATTATTACAAGCGGTTTGATAGAAAGGGTCACTTCTGATCCTTCCCGCTAAAATAGTCATAACTTTCACAGCGGGTACCGGAATTACCATTCTAAATTTATAATATATTTTCAAAAAGCTAATACTTGAATCCGCTGACACATAACTAAGTTCAGGCGCCAAAAAAGCTGTTTGAACCCTTTTTAGCCCAATTTTCTATTTTTCAGCACTTTTGGACTTTTCTGCTTTTTGTTTCTTTATGCGATTTAGGGTTTGTAGCCTAGAAATAGTCCGTTTTGAGACTATTTCAGCATCTCTTTTATATTAATAAAATTCATTGAGATTTCTCTCAATTTCTCTTCTATTGCTTTTGGTATTTGTGTGAATCAACAAGACACTAGGCCCTGGTTCGTGGCATTATCGTGTGATAATTAACAGTTTCCTCGCGATTTCGATATTCCACTACATCAGTAGAAATTGTATTTAATGTGCAATGACCGACAAAATAAGTTTATATCAAGTTTCTATCTCATCTAGATCTATCCCTCTAGTTTTCTCTCTGTCTAAAGTATATTATTAATGGTATATTGCTAATAATTTACTTCGAAACAAATTTACTTATGCTCTAGATATAGCAAAAGTTATTCATCTGAAATCTATTTTTAAAGAAATAAAAATATTTGTGAGTGCTAAAATTAAACTGCTAACAATGTTAATTGTTTGATTAATCCTTTATATTTGTATGTACTTTTGTTCTAATTTTGATTCGTGTAAATGCAGAGATTAAACAAAGACTTTTTGATCAACTAAGCAAACTAGGAAAGAATGTGGAAGCTTAAGGTTGCAGAAGGACATGGACCTCGGTTGTATAGCACCAACAACTTTGTGGGTCGACAATTTTGGGAGTTCGACCCGGATGCTGGTACACCCAATGAGAGAGAAGAGGTTGAGAGAGCCCGTGAGGAGTACAAGCATAATAATGCTTCAAAAAGGTCTCGTGCTCGACCATGTGGTGACCTTCTAATGCGTATGCAGGTAAACACAAAGTTAAAATGTTAAGGAAATTAAAATACATGATTTTAAGGATAGTGATGTGTATTCTATGAGACCAAGGAATCGTCCAGTTGTAAGGGCTTCCATCCCACGTGCAGGTGGTTGCGAGTTCGAGTCTCATGGGGTGGAGAGTTTATTTGATGTGAGAGCAGTTAGAGCACTACATGTCCTGCTGTAGTACATATCTTTAAACAACCCCAACCCCCCCGGGGGGTTCTAATAGCTCACATGCCTCTTCTATTGACTACACTAGCTACTTTCCGACTTTTCTTGGGCTTGATGAATTTCTTCTCTTTGAGATTACAACCTTGCTGCCCATGAAGATCATCCTTGCATCCATCAAGAATTAAATCTAATGCTTTTATCCTCCCTCCTTTCCCGCTTCTTCAGCCTCAACTCCTCAATTTTGCTCTCCAACATAATACTATTGCCCACTTCTAAGTTCCAACTCATTGTCTATCTCCCACTCAGATGATGCAAAATTTGAATTAACCCTTTCGACTTCCAATGAGTCCCCATCCTTATACCTAACTGTTTCCCTGTAGCATCATCGATAATAGTTGAGTGGGTGTTTATGTAATTTACCCTTATATGTATAAATAGATACAAAAAGAATTCCGAGATGGGGGTGTCCTTGCACCCCCTCTCTAACTTCCTAATTCTGCCATTACCAAGCCTTCCAACTTCAAATTTCATATATTCATCCCTGTATACATACTAAAAACACATGAGTACGTACGTATATGTGTGTATGCATATACTTATATAGGTACATATATATTGGATCTGGTCTTGTCTTGTAAAGATTTGAAGCCAATAGATCTTCTAAGCAGCATGAACAACGAGGCAATCCTTCCAAGGGCGGCGAATTTTGTTGAGGAAACATTTTAGGAATGAAATGACAGAGCATATAGGATTAGGAGGTGTCTGGGAAGCTTATTTAGAGTCTGAAAGATGCTCTGGCTCTTGAGTATCTGAGTCTTCTTCATGAGAGTAAAATAATTGCGCAGATTCATCAAATGTATATATATATATATATATCTTGTAGTAGCCATTGAGGACCTCTGAATAAGATTTTGATTTTTGCCCACCTTCTTCAATGGAGCTTGAGGGTTGTGTTTGTGGATATGCAAGGATAAGGCTTGCAAATGCATGCTCTCTATCATCTCAATTCTTGAGAGAGTGAATACGGAAAATAATTACAGAGATGATAAAGGGACTAGAACAAAAGTGGAAGAAGACTTATTAGGGTAGTAGGATATAAGTGTCAAATACTTATATATGAAAGGTTCAACTTGTCGGATAAAAAAGTTTAAGGGACTGAGTCAAAAACGTGTTATAGTTGAGGGGGCATTATTTTATTTGCTCTACATATGTTTTGTGCATGTAATATAATTTAACGCTATAAAAATAAAAATAAAAATAAAAACTCAAAATCCTAAGAAAAAAAATTAGGTTTATTTGAACTTGTTTTTAAAGTCTGAGCCCTTCTCCCTCCATAGATCCTCCGATATCAGTGTGCACACAGATGGAACCAAGGGCTTGTTTGGGAAGGTAAAAATAGGATCAAGTTCTGGCCATGCCTCACTTTTCTCTCCATGATCATAAATACTCACTTTTCTCTCCATTGTAATAAAAACTCACTTTTCTCTCCATTATCATAAAAACCAACATTTTTTTTACGGAATACGAGAACAAATCTCCCCGCCAGTCCTCCGCGACTTTGGGATTGATAGCTTTTGTCGTTTTTATCATAGTAGAACAAGGGGGCAAACCCCCGGCACGTGCTCTGACCCCACAACACATGGACCAGGTAAATCAATGAGGCAAGCTGGCGGTAGGATCTGAACCCACACCAAGCTGGACATTGTCCATTTTGAGGTCCAGCTCTCTAACTAGCTTGCACGATCCCTGGGGGTTTTGAACCCCTGACCTCCCCTTGGGAAGCCAAAGGCTATGGCCAAATCCCTAATATTTACCCGTAGGGAGTTTCAAACACAAGACCAAGAGGGTAGAACACCCCTTGTCTTGGTCCGCCTCCAACTGGGCTTACCAAGGATTTGGTTCATAAAAATTATGTTGATTGAGTAAAAAAAAACCAGTTCTTAGAAATTTTTTAAGCTAAGCATGGAAACCTAAGTACTCAAAAAGTAGCAACACAAAAACTAAACTATTGAAAAATTAGTTCTTTCCTAGTCCACAGAGCGACTTTGACTCACCAATTGTTGTCATACCTCTAGTAGCATGAAAGTATGTTTTAGTGCAATTAATTGAAGGAATAAGAGAAGATTGAAATCGTTTCTCATTCATTTGAGTACTTTGATCTTTCCATTTATAGCTCAAGAAGGAAAGTGGAATTGATCTGAGCATACCACCGGTGAGAATTGGTGAAAATGAAGAATTAACCAATGAGAAGGTTACAACTGCTTTGAGGAAAGCAGTCAGATTAAATCGCGCAATCCAAGCCAAGGATGGCCACTGGCCTGCTGAAAATTCTGGTCCTATGTTTTTCACTACTCCACTGGTAAGCTTTTCCTTAGATGGGAAAAAAATACAAGTATTTAGGCTCTGTTTGGTTTGGACACATAAAGAAGAAAAATGAAAAAAAAAAAAAAACAAAACAAAAAAAAAAAAAAAAACAAAACAAAATTGGTACTTTAAACTAGTTAGAAAAGCATTTCGGAGGAAAAAAAAACTATTTGGTTGTTCTAAGAAAAACTATTTTGGGGTTAAAATAATAATTTAAGTGATTCTAAGTTCATTATTTCCTTTTTTTTCTTGGGAACCAAACGGAAAGTACCTCTAGCTATTGAACTAAAAGTTGGAAATGTTACAATTTGCAGCTCATAATCCTACACATCAGTGGAGCTATTAACACTGTCCTAACACCAGAGCACAAAAAGGAGTTGATCCGCTATATGTACCTTCATCAAGTACTTATCAAAACCCATTCTGAACAATCTTTTTCTTGATCAAAAATGTTAATCAATGATCTAATCTTAGTACAATCAATGTGTGTTCGTGTGTTTTTAATGCAGAATGACGATGGAGGATGGGGATTCTACATAGAAGGCCACAGTACCATGATCGGCTCTGTGCTTTGCTACATTGCATTACGTTTGCTCGGCAAAGAACCCGATGATGGAAATGGAGTGATTGCAAAAGCCCAAAAATGGATACTTGATCATGGTGGTGCCACCGGGATACCCTCCTGGGGAAAGACATATCTTTCGGTAAAATTAACAAAGTTCAAATTATTTATAAAATTTGCAAGAAAAGTATATTTCGAAGTACCATCAGAACAATTTCTCATGAAATTAACAAAAAGCGAATAATTTCTTCACAAGAAAGTTCAAGAAAAGCACTTTTTTTCCAATGTACCACAATAATTCCTATTGAGTTTTTAATATGCCATTTTCATTCTCCTTCAAAGAAGCAAATTAAGATGGAAATCTTTTTATTGTTTGGGTTCTAGGAAGATAAAGGTATAAGAATTCTCACATCCTCTGTCTTCTCTGCTGCCAAACATAGAAATTAAACAAAACATGAAGATGATAATGAAAAACTCCCAAACACACTTTGAATTCCTTTGCACATATAAAAGTTACAAACTCATCAATTTGTTTATATCCAATAAAGCTCAAGAAAATTAGAAAACTATGTTCCCAGTATTATCAAAAGAATTCCTTCCTTCAAAAGATTAACTTAAGATGGAATTCTCTAACACGTTCTGTATGGTTTCTAGGAAAGAAAAGGGGCATAAAAATTATCCAACACTCTATTTTCTCTAATAGCCAAATAGAGCAATTAAACAACACACTAGAAGGTGATGATGGAAACTACTCTTAAACGGTCCTTTGAATTCCTTCGAATATCACAAAATTTTGTTTCTATAGGTTCTTGGAGTGTATGAGTGGGCAGGCTGCAACCCATTGCCCCCAGAGTTCTGGCTTTTCCCTTCAATTTTTCCTTTTCATCCAGGTAAAATCTCTATTAATTTTCGGTGTTTTGGTCTGAATTTCTCACTCTTTATATCTCTACTTATGCAATTCAGCAAAAATGTGGTGTTACTGCCGCACAACTTACATGGCAATGTCGTACTTGTATGGGAAAAAATATCATGGACCAATCACTGATCTTGTTAAGTCATTGAGACAAGAAATTTACACCAAACCATATGATGAGATACTCTGGAACAAAGCGCGACATGACTGTTGTCCGGTTAGTAAAATTAATCTAAACATGCCTTTCAATAATTTTCAGAGAAGAATTTCTTGTTTTTGAACTATTAATAAAGTGTTTTAAATGGAAGTCCATTCTTGAACATGTCCAAGTTTAATAAAGCAAACTACATTATATAAATTCTAGGAGGATCTTTACTACCCACATACCTTTGTACAAGATCTACTATGGAATACTCTTCATTACTTCAGTGAGCCAATTATGACCCGATGGCCCTGCAACAAGATCAGAGAGAGAGCTCTTGACAAAGCAATCAAATACATGCGCTACGAAGCAGAGGAGACCAGATACATTACCATAGGATGTGTCGAAAAGGTTAGTTGAACAAACAAAATTAAATCTTCATAACTGCATTCCTAGGATAGCTTATATATCTCGATTGAAATCTCATAATCCACCGAGAACAATATATAGTTCTCTGAATTTGAAAATTTTGTATTATTAATAAAGCTAAACTTTTAATACTTTTACATACCTTAGATAACGAAGACGCCTATTCTACTTGAAATAAAGGTAACAAAACAAATACTCTGTAACAATCAAAATGGATATTGTTGCACAGGAAAAAAAGAATTTTTTTAGAGGCCTAGATAATGGCATTTTTGATCCCCCACATTGTTTCTTATCAATCATGGACTCTTCTGTGCTTTTCGTGCCAATTCGGTTTTGTCCCAAATACCTTTTCCACTTTTTCACTTCAGGTTGTTTATTGCAAAAAATAGTTCTAATGATGTCTTCTATGCAGAGTTTATCAATGATGGCTTTCTATGCACATGACCCAAACTGTGAAGAGTTCAAGTACCACCTTGCCAGAGTTCCTGATTTCTTATGGATCGCTGAGGATGGAATGAAAGTGCAGGTCTGTATTATGAGCTTACAATAAGCTATAACTTCGTCAAATTTGGGGGGCGGGCATGGTAGAGGGCTATAATTTTGAACCTGTTCATTCAATTGCAGAGTTTTGGTAGTCAGAATTGGGACAGCACTCTTGCAACCCAAGCAATTATCGCAAGTAATATGGTTGATGAATATGGAGATTCTCTTAAAAAGGCACACTATTATTTGAAAGAATCACAGGTTTCAACCCATTCCAAGAACATGATTTTCTTGATACTTAATTTGACAATATATATTTCCAATAAATTATGTACTTTTTTTTAATATATCTGTAGGTTAAAGAAAACCCAAGAGGGGATTACAAGGCTATGTATCGTCACTTTACTAAAGGAGGGTGGACATTTTCAGACCAAGATCATGGTTGGCCTATATCAGACTGCACAGCTGAGGGATTGAAGGTGATTTGATCTTATACATTTCTGTATAATCATACTGCAGCTTACAAGAAATTAAGAAATAAGATGTTAATATTAACGAAATTCTCATTTCCTTCCACAGTGCCTAGTGTTATTGGGACAAATGCCCCAAGAAATTGCTGGAGAGAAAGCTCCAGCGGAGCGATTGTATGAGGCAGTGAATGCTCTTCTCTACTTACAGGTAAGAAATACATACCATCCTTCATTTTTTTCACATTGAAAATAAAGTTATGAGACTTTTCTTGTTGCAGATATTTGACATTTCTTTAAAGTTTTTTCTCTTCATCTAGAGTCCTATAAGTGGTGGTTTTGCAGTTTGGGAGCCACCAATTCCACAACAATATCTACAAGTAATTTTTTTTCCTTTCCTTTGTGGTGGGGGGAGGGAATATTCAATGGTCTACACCATTATACGTGTGCTTTGATTCCAAAGTTTTCCCAAACAAGCCCTATAACATATCATTTTTGCAAATTTTTTCAGTTGTTGAATCCGTCAGAGATTTTTGCTGAGATTGTAGTTGAGCAAGAGTAAGTTCTTTTCAAACTTCTCCTATTTCATTATCACTACAAAACCTCTATACCATGTATCATCAATTCACACTAGCCATTTTGGTGGTTCAGGCATGTTGAAATCACTGGTGCTATAATCCAAGCCCTTCTCTTGTTCAAGCGTTTACATCCGGGGCATCAGGAGAAAGAAATAGATGTTGCGGTAGCAAAAGCAGTAGATTATCTTGAAGAGAAACAATCGCCAGATGGTTCATGGTAAGTAGGAATATACAAAATATGTGTGTGTGTGTGTGTGCGCGCGCGCGCGCGTGTGCGCGTGTAAGAGCTACACAATGTAACTTAATATATATGATAATATTTTATAGGTATGGATTCTGGGGAATTTGCTTCATCTACGCCACATTTTTTGCACTAGGAGGGCTGGCTGCTGCTGAGAAGACATACGACAACAGCCCAGTAGTTCGCAAAGCCGTCCAATTTTTGCTTTCAGCACAAAATGAAGAAGGTGGTTGGGGAGAGGATCTTGAATCCTGCCCAAGCATGGTTAGTTAACTACCTAAGTTCTATGTTAATATTGATTCGATTATTTTTTTTCTAGACTTACTTTAGATGTTTGTATGAAACAGAAATATACACCGTTGGAAGGAAATCGAACAAATTTGGTACAAACATCATGGGCTATGCTAGGTTTAATTTATGGTGGACAGGTTAGTATCAATATCTTCCAGTTTTGAGGCTACACTAATTCAAAAATTGAACTTGTATAACTAAGAAATTTATGGTGGACAGGTTAGTATCAATATCTTCTAGTTTTGAGGCTAAACTAATTAGGAAATTGCTACTTGTATAATTTTAATTCCATAAACCACTTATTGATGTCTTTTAACTTTTTCTAATTACTTAGGCTGAGAGAGATCCAACACCGTTACATAGAGGGGCTAAGTTATTGATTAATGCACAGTTGGATGATGGTGATTTTCCACAACAGGTAATTTTAATTTGATATTAAGCATTTTTGGGAAATGTCAAAATGTTTTAAGTATGCTCTTGAGAGTTTCATCATTTGAGTCATTTTCTAAATACAAAATTCTAAAGATGTAATTACCATACAGGAAATTACTGCAGTCTTCTTCAAGAATTGTATGCTGCATTATCCTTTGTATAGGAACAATTTCCCTTTGTGGGCACTTGGAGAATACCGGAAACATGTTCAGTTGCCTTCCAAAAAACCCTAAAGGTCAAGTTCAAGTCCCAAACGTAAGTATATAGTTCACCAATAATGTGTGAATGCACGGTGCAAACACCAAATTGTGTCAGAGATATATTATACTAAGAAGCATCTTGAGTCCAATAATATCATAGCAATGATAATCCTCTGCATATTGTAGTTACATAATCGAATTCCTCATGTTTCATTGCGAAACAATAAAGAACAATATTATACATAGCAATGGAAAATCCTCTGTATTTTGAAGTTATGGGATCTAATTCCTCGTGTATCATTAAGGGATAGTAAAACAAAAAACTTATTTTTTTGCTTAATGAAACAACAAAAATGGGTTACAAGACTGAGAAATCATCCGCAACACTCGAAACTCATCTATATACTAAAGAACAAATTAATCTCGCGCTCATATTACCATTTCCCAGCACAATAGAAAATTTTAAAAAAATAAATGAAAAAAAAAAAGCAGTGGAAAAAAAATGACTGATCTTCATAGTTAACTTAATGCCATTACTGAATTGAATGAAAGTGGAACGCCAATCTAGAAATCTGATCTTTGATAGTAAAACAATCACCTATCATTCAAGCAAGCTAGAAATCATTTGCAAGTTGGAATAGGGACTTCTAGCTTGAGATAAAGCAAGGTAGAGAATGGGACGGGATCAATGCGTGATAGCCATGTATTTATTATTTGAAGCACCTCCACTAACGTACTCTCGTGGGAGAGTGTTTTCTTTCCCACCATAATCACACAAGAGTAACTGTTGGAATTAAGAGAATATTTTTGGATTTGATTTACGTTATTTTTTGTCATGTTGGCTGTGGATATTTTCTTTAATGTTTTTTTCTATTTCCTTTCTTTCATCACCCTTTTAATTCTATATAAACAAGATAGTGAAAATAATAGAATTAATCTTTTCCTGTATTCTTTTTGGTATTAGAGCCTTCTAACCCTAACCCACCACCACCTTCCCTGTGTCGAGACCTCCCACCACCACCTACCCTTGCGCCGACCACAACCCAGCCTTGCCGACACTTTTCAGCCCTCTATAGTATGGCAAACACCTCCCAGCCCTCCAGCAAGTCAGACCATACCCTATGCAGCCCTCTTTGGCCTCACCGAGCCTCTCGGCTCTTGTTTAGTAACTTTACTTGTTTTTGCCCTTGTTGGGCTTGTTCTTTGTGATGTGTTAGAGTCCTTTTCATGCTCTTTGTTTTTCGTTTGGGTAAGCCATCTGTCCAGCTGCCCATTGTTTAGCCGAGTATCCGGCTGTGGTTATTTGATTGTCGGGTTTCTAACTTTGATTATTGTTGTTGCATTTTATGGGCTATTTTTTGGCATGCTTCCATGGCCACTCCTGGTAAAGATAAGGATGTTACTCCTACTGTTACAGCTCCTCGTCCTGATCTCTTTGCCTCATCATCCTCTTCTAGACCCACCACTGCCATTGTCATAGGTAATCCTACTGCTCTTCATGGTAAGTCAACTCATCCCATATGGATTCTGGATTCGGTTGCCAATAATCATATGGCTGGTGAGTCTTCTATTTTTGTCTCTCCTTTGACTTCTATTGATCAGTCAGTATGTATTGTCGATGGGTCTTCTGTTCCCGTTCATAGTCAGGGTGATGCTCATTTGTCCACTGATATTACCCTTTTTCTGTTTATTATATTGCCAATTTTGCCTACAGTCTTTTGTCTATTCATCGCCTTGCCAAAGATCATAATTATGATGTTGTGTTCTTACCCACTTATTGCTATTTGCAGGACCTGACTTCAAAGAAGATTTTTGGCAAAGGGTATGAGTGTGATGGTCTTTACTACTTCGATATTCCTTCGTCCTCCAGGGTGTCCTCCTTCAGTCTGCAAGTTACTGTCTTACCTGTTTCTAATAATTCTGTTTTACCAGACTCAAATTATAATGTTTTTTTCCCTTAAAACTTTAGATTTGTGGCATGCCCATCTTGGCCATGTGAACTTTCAATATTTGCGCTGGTTATTTTCTCCATTGAATAAAACTTGCAAAGATTTTCAATTTATATGTGGTTTGTGAATTGTCTAAGCATACTCGCACCTCTTTGTAGACACATCATTTTGTCGGCTAACCGATTTAGGAGGCCACAAGCATGTCAAACCCCGATGATTAGAACGATCAGATTTTCAGAGATTGCTTCTAACTCTTAATATGTCAAAGAATTGGTAGAAATGACCAAATTGCCCTTGAAAGCCCAAAACTCTCTTAATTAGCCTAGAAGCTCAGAAATCATTCGATGTCATTCAAAATACACAAAAAAAGTATTTTAAAAGAAAAATGCTTGAAAACATCAGCTCCCAAAGACTCCCGAAAGTCCGGGAAGTTCCGGTTTGACCAGTTTGATCGAAATTTTCTGAAATCGCCCGAAAGCTTCAAAATCATTCTAAATCATATGAAAAATCTTAAAGTATCTTTTGAAAGAAAATTAGATAGAAACGTTAGTCTCCAGAGATTCCCGGAACTTCTTGGAATTTCTTGGAGATGCACTATTTGACTGATTTGATCACAAGTTTGACCAAAGTCAAATTCGTCTTTGCGTCGTCGAAATTTTTTTAATCAAATACTAAATATCAATAGCTTTCCAATGGTATATCGCACATATTTTTTGGACTTAAATTGAATTTATTATGAATTTTTGGAGGTGAAAAAGGCGATCAAATTGATTTTTATCACAATTACCGCAAATATTTTCGAAGTGACCCAACTCCAAAATATTTTTTTTACAAAAATTAGACTTCAATACCTTTCAAACGGTATATCACAAGCTCAATTTGGAGTTCGTATGAATTTTTTGTGAATTTCGGAAGAAATAGGGCAGTTTCATGAATTTCGGGAGTTTCAGGGGCCTAAACGCAAATTCTGGTCAGCTAGGGGGTTGACTTCCGCGGCGGCACGGAAACAAAATTTTTTTTATTATTTTTTTTAGTTCATTTTTTGGGTTCTAATTCATATTTCCAATAAACAAAACGATATAGGTTTGATATTCTGAACTTTTTTGACCAATTAGAGAACTTTTAAAACCCAAAATACCTCCCCAATTGGCCTATAGAAGAGACCCATTTGTTTTCATTTGGGGAAGACATGGAAGGTCCAAAGAGAGAGAGAGGGATAGAGAGTTAGGGAGAAATGGAGAAAGAAAATAGAGATTTTATTCTTCCAAATCCAATCCAAATGTGTGTTTCAATTAGTTTTCTCAAAACTAAACTTGTGCTTTCGAGCTTTCAATCCATTTTCTTTACATTCTTTGAGTTTCCAATGACTTAGAGGGTGATGTATACACCTACATACACATATATAAGGGGTTGAATGCTTGTGATTCCACCATTGATTATATACTTGTTCTTCTTTCCTAATCCCATTTCTATTTTTCTTTTTCTTTTTCTTTATCGTACTTGCATTTCATTTCTCAACCCCATTCTTATTTAATTTCTTTACATTTTAGCATAATCTCTTCTCAACCTCCATTTCTATTTTGGTTCTTTTTTCATTTGCATAATCTATCCCTCATCTCATTTCTATTTTGATTTCTTTGTCATTTGCATCATCTCTCCCTCAACCTCATTTCTTTTTTGACTGCTTCTTCTTACAAGTTATTGAGGTTTCAACTGTTAACATGATGTTCTAAATGGTTGCTTCATCTTCTCAAGTGTTTAAGTTCATGATTTCAGCATCTATTTCAAACCCCATTCAAAAACCCAAACTCTTTTCCAAAAACTAAATGGATTTTCTGAACAGTGATGCAAAATAGTGAGTTACTGAAGTTCAAACATTTATCTTGAATTAGACACTTGAGGTATGACGATGAAACTACTTGGATTAACTTCTTAATAGTATTAGTTCACCCTAATTTTGTTTCATCAATTTTAGAAATGTGGAAACATGTTTTCTGAATTTTAGAATTCATGTTAAGAATCTATCTTTTCTCTCACAGATTGTAGTCTGACTTCTTACATTTATTTCGGATGTTTTTCATCATATAACATGGCATTTTATATTTTTTTATTTAAACTTCAATGTGTTATGAAAATTTCTATAACTTTTGAGCATCATAAGAGTTGTGCTATATATAAAAAAAATCCTACCAAATTAGTCAACAGTGCAACCTTCGTTTCTAAGTCATGTGCACATTCTGATTTGTTTCTTTTAATCTGTAATAGCCATTGTAGTTTGGCTTTTTCCATAGTTTAATAGACATATGAAGGGTCATCCATGATATTTTTCACTTTCATTCAAGCTTTTAAATTATTTGTTGTGGATTTTACAAAATCAGTTCACTATTCTGGGCAGTATTCACAGCAAGCTTTTTTTGACTTTTAATCTTTGATTTGATATTCACATGAATTCTAAATTATTTCCTGTTGTAGGAAGTTGTTTATAACAGCTTTATTCATATCCTATAATAACATTCTTCATGCATTCATTCATATTCTATGCTTTCAAATCACTTTAGAAAGTTCCATGAACACTTGCACACTACTACTTTGCACTTTCTAGGATCATACATGGCATTCATTCAAGATTTAGAGTCTTTGTGAATCCTAATCTAAGAGACTTATAAGGAATGAAATTGATCATATGTTTCATACTTTCCCTAGATCAAATCTTCCTTTCTCCTCGGTCTCGAGGATTGAGAAGTCCTTTTTTCTTTCAAAAATCAACATGCATACATTCTAGTTTGCTAAGCATATATTCTTTTCTTTAATTGTTTTTCTACTTGATATGTGATTTGGCTATTTTTCTTATGTTTGTTGTGTGATTTTTACTTTGCATTGTGTGATATTTGGCTTAGATCTTATAAATGACATCTTATCTTTTGATCTTCCATTTCTAGATTCTTGTGTGATACAAAATATCTATAATAATATTAGTTGTAGAACCAAGCTTAGTATAAGATGATTATTTAGATGCTAATTTAGGTATGTTGAAAGACGGGTGAATTGAGGGTATTTTACACTTTGCGAAGGCTTCTTCCTCTCTCGTATCAAAACCCCAAGCCAAGTTCTTTGGTTATGAAGGGTCGGTGCCCTTTATCCATTTAGGTGAGTCAAATTGGGTTTCTTGGCTCCCTAAATACCAGGTGGCGACTTTGTATCTGTTTTCATAGACCGTTCAAAAATTTCAAAATCAATTTCAAAAAGAGAGAAAAAAACTCTCTTTCTCTCCAAAGGGAGGGGAAAAAGCCCTGAGATGGACCCGAGCCACATGTTCACAATTTTTGGCGACTCTGCTGGGGATATTTATTTCAAAATAGAATAATACAGAGGTTTGACTCATAAGAAGCATCCTTATAATCATCTTTTTGTTGTATTTGGTTTACTGCATTACACTCTTGCATTCCTCCCCCCCCCCCCCCCCCCCCCGGTCGACTGCATCTGAAACACGGTGCTGACTTCGTTCAAGACTACTGTGCTAGGGCATAAGTCACCATTGATCTGGTACCTGCTAAGCTATATCGAAAGAGTAAATTCTGCATTGTCTCTGACGATATATCTAAACTCTCGTCAATAGACCCTTTTTGACTAAACCCAGCCTTTGTATATAGATTCATGTAGAACCTTTTATAGGACTACTGATTTACCATATCTTTAGATAGGACAATGTGATATAACTATTGTATGCCCTGATGGAATTACCTGCACGGTGTAGATGCTTATATAGCATAAGATAGAATCTCCTTCTTATGATTACTAATGCAATCACTCACATGTGATCACATTGAGTTGACCTGCCTTTGCACCATGATAGGGATGTATGCTCTGTGTTCACAAAGATGTACATTGCAGACCTTGTTTTTTGGCTTGAAAACCTATATGGCTTGATATCTGCAATTATAAGAATGTGAGCGTACCAGACAAATGCCCTCTTTAGATACAAACAATTTAACAGAAACAGACGAGTAGAGAGATAGAGGAACAAAATCTCTCCAAATAGGTTCCAATTGCTTTAACCAAATATTAAAGACTTAAAGTATGAGAAAAATTCAGAATGGTAAAAAAAATAATAGAGATAGATTTCTATTAAATCTCTTACGAACATGGTTCAATCAAAAGTGATAATGCACCTTCTAATTGGAATTTAGTTATAGATCTACTCCTAAAACAAGTAACTAAATTGAAATTAAAATACAAAGGAAATATAACAATGCAAAAATATAAAAATGCTAATTGTTTTGGTTGATCGGGGATCCTTCCTCTCTTCCAATCTGTTCCTTATACAGCTTGTAATGACCATAACTGTTGCCCAGCAATTGAGAAACTACCCATTATCTCCAAGAGTTTGGAATAGTGGGTCTTCGTCCATAACCGCTCCTATCACGATCCCCGTGTCATACGTGTCATTGATCTGCTTCAACATAACTATCAATAACCGTTCTGCCATTGATGTGGCATACGCACTAGGTTATAACATATGTTATGTTGCATCAGTCTGCCCTTACCATCAGTCTGCTTTTGCGCACATTCCACGTGCAATTCCCAATTGGATTAAGCAGGCCCACTTTTATTTTTATTTTATGGTGCAAACAATGCCCCCCAATATCCCTTTCAAGTAAAAGCGTAAGAAACTATCACTTAAAGGGATGTTGTCAATTGGAACAATGACCCCCAATCCAAATGAATTAACTCCATTTAAAGAAGTCATCCTCATCTTTCATCTTCATAAGTGCAATTTTCAAAAGTGGTGAGGTTGCAACCCAAGAACAAAGATACCCTTTCTTGAGAAAATGCTAACTTGACCCTTATTAATGTTGATTTGCACCGTTGTGTCATCCCATCCCAATTTTCAGGGAATTCCAATTTGAAACCAACATTATTTTAGGTAATTTCAATTTGACACAAATTCCAATTCCAAAACCCTTCCGTTTCTCATTACACTTCTGTTACTTAAACCCGTACCAACTCCCACACCACTTATCATCATCTTCCAAACCCTTAATTTTCTCTCTGCGTCTTCAAGCTCTAGCTCTCATGGCCAAATATCTGCCACAGTCTACCTCCTCTTCCAGCATGGAGGAGATTGCCATCGATCCTCAATCACGGGCTAGGGAATCATTAAGGCAATTCCATAGTGCCAATTTTGAAGGCATAAGCCTATAGGTAATGGAACCCTCTCCTAATTTTACCTCTCCTATTCTCGGCCTAAGTGTCGTCCAAACTCTTTCCTCATAATGGTCTATTTATGTTTGAGCATCCTAGTCCCCCACTACATAGATGGAATAATAGCAACGATATTCATTTCTGGCCTTCAAAGCCAGTGTTGGAATGGCTTGCTTGGGTGGCCAGGGTCACTCCCCACAAACGGGATGATTAGAAGAAGCAAAACATTCATGACTTGATTCAATTATCCACGATGCCCCTGCCTATGAACACTCCTCTTCTTTCCTCTCCTCTGGCCGTTTGGTCTATATCCACCAATTCTTTTCATTTTCCTTGTGGGATGATGTCCTCTAATCTTCTTGACTTGGCCTGTCACGACCCCAAAATTCGACTTCAAAATTCGGGGTCGAGACCGGCCTCTGGGCCTCTTTACATTAAACAGAGCTCTAGCGGAAGCAATCATATCTTAAATCCTTTTTATATATTGAAGTCTACAAAAAATCTTGAGAATACTTTTACATTTGAAGGCATAACTCTTCTAAACATTCTACATATCATCTACTCCTCATTTGCATCAAGAAGATAATCTTTATCTTCTATCGAAATGTTATGTTCTTCTAAGGGTTTTGTAATAGCCTATCATCGTCACTTCGTCACCTGAAAAGGGTTTTAAAAATATTTGGAGAGTGTGAGCAGAAGGCTCAGTGAATGAACATAAACCTGGATAATAATCATAACGAGGATTTGTATAGAAGAGATAACAATATTAATAATGATGAATACGAAATATTATAACAGATTCAAAGAATATTTATACGAAAGGCATCTTTTCATGAATGTCAAATTACCAACCACCCACTCACACACACGTTCCTTTCATTACATGGCACATTGATCAAAGGCAACCCTGCTAGTCGGGTTCATGGGTCCAAAAGGACCAGCCACTTGGGCTTCATTACATGGGCCCAATAGGACCAACCACTTAGGGCTATACTTTATAATTTGTTGCGGTGGTAATTGACATTGGGAACAATGAATGAATTGCACAATGGCATAACAAATATTAACATAATCCCTTTTTCAGTGGAACCAAACGATAATGTTCCAAAAATGAATTATAACAATTATATAATATTATTAATAATTGAAGGTAGAATCAGATCCACTCGTGAGGAGTAGAATCAGCAAAAAGGATATGAACACTCACTTATGGAGTTGAACTGAATACCGGGTATGAACACTCACCTTGATATCTTAGTATTTTTATCTGGAAATCTGATACTTCGCAAGTCCTACATAAATATATGTAAAAGAACTACATCTAAGTTTAACTTATAGACATAGGAGCAAAATTGTAAATTATTATTTTTATAGGGGTAATTTCGTAATGTTACTAAATATGTATTTTAATCTTATCAGTACGATCCTTGTGTGATTTTAAGACTAATGCAATTTACTAGGCTCGATCATAAGTTCGTTACAATTAAATATATACGTTTAAAGTCTAGGGGTAGAAACGTCATTTTACACGTAAAGTATTAAATTGAAATCTTTAAACTGAATTTTTCATATTTATTATTCTATACATAAACATGTATCCAAAATAATAAAGAAAATCATTATTTTCGTGTAGATAAATACTACTATTTAAGAAATCGGGTCACTTATGTAATTTAAACTAATATTAAGGATTAATATGAAAATGTATAAAAATAAGTTTCGTATGATATACTTATGTCTAAATAATATGTCCAAGATTAATGTTTAAAATATGATATTTATACATAATATAACATGTATTTAAAAGTTTTGGGGCTGATATGTAATTATACTAAAATATAGGGATTATACAGAAATTTTCCAAAATTGTAAAATTTATATCTCAGATTGTTATAAACAATATTACAAGTACTATGCTCGATACCGTGATCAAATCCGATGTCGGAAGACCTCTATACATTCGTTTAAAGTTTTCAGGGGTGTAAATGAAATTTTCGGAAATAAACTGGGCAGAATGCCCTGTTTGGCAGATTGTAATTCCAAACTTCTAATGGTCATAACTAACTCATTTCTTAACATTTTTAAGTGAAATCAGTGTCTATCTTGAGTGAAATTTCGTGGAGAACCCAAATCTAAAGTTGGTTTTAGCAAATTCGAATCACAGAATGTGAAATGACCAATTTACCCTTTAAGATAAATCCTAAATAAAACCCAAACGGTACAAGCAAAATCAAAAACTGTTTTAAGGGTAGTTTCATGGGTATTTTAAGAGTCTATTCTTAAAATTTGAGAGCTATAGCTGGTCGGAGTAAAGAGTTACACTAATTCTATTATTTCGAATCAAACCGAGTTATTTTCTAGAGGTTCCTAATTCCATATAACCATACTACTAAAAACAGTAAATAGAAGTTAATTATTACATAAAATAATGTGTATGAATTACTTACCAATACTCTGAAATATAAACGCAGCCCAAGCTTGTTTCAATTACTCCTTTAAATATGTGTGTGTATAGAGTTGGGAGAGAGAGAGACCGAATTGAGAGACAGTAGAGAGTTTTAGAGAGTTGTGAGTTTTGTTGAGGGATTTGGTGTGTATATATAGAGCCCAATTTTGTTAGGTCACACCTAATTTGTTAGGTACCGTACCTAATTTGTTAGGTCACACCTAATTTGTTAGGTACCGTACCTAATTTGTTAGGTCACACCTAATTTGTTAGGTCACATCTAACTTGTTTGGTCACATGGGAGATCATCCTATGTGGTCAGCCACGCACACACATAGGTAAGATTTATACTGTAAATCTCAAATCTGGTATTTTTCTTTGACCAAAATAAGTTTTTAATATTTTAATATACGTTTTAAATTTTCGGGTCATTACATTCTCCCCTACTTAAAGAAGTTTGGTCCCCAAACTTAACTCACAGGTGTTTGAAAAGGCTATCATATTTTTAGAATAATTTTCTGCTTTTCAAACTCGAAATGCGTTAACTTAGTAAATGTTTGACAAAAGATATGTGTGTATATATATAAATTTTAATTCTAGCATATTATTTGAGGTATTTCTAACTTTAAGATAATTTGTAGTAATACCACATACTTAATTATTAGTTATTCCTTAATAGTCCGAATATTTTGTTTGTTCAAAACTTAGAAATGTAGAAATTTTATTTTATTTTATTTTATATATATATACATTTTTTTTTTTTTTTTTTTGTTCTTTTACAAAAAATTTTGAAAGTAGGGTACTTCCTATTTATATATAAGACGTTAATTCAAGCTTTCTAACGAATTCTTATGTGTCTATATCTTAACCTTAGACTTCCTAATCATAATCGTTCTATGTTTTTTTTTTTTTTTTTTTTTTTTTTTCTAGTGGTCCGGGGACTATTGCTCTGATACCAACTGTCACGACCCCAAAATTCGACTTCAAAATTCGGGGTCGAGACCGGCCTCTGGGCCTCTTTACATTAAACAGAGCTCTAGCGGAAGCAATCATATCTTAAATCCTTTTTATATATTGAAGTCTACAAAAAATCTTGAGAATACTTTTACATTTGAAGGCATAACTCTTCTAAACATTCTACATATCATCTACTCCTCATTTGCATCAAGAAGATAATCTTTATCTTCTATCGAAATGTTATGTTCTTCTAAGGGTTTTGTAATAGCCTATCATCGTCACTTCGTCACCTGAAAAGGGTTTTAAAAATATTTGGAGAGTGTGAGCAGAAGGCTCAGTGAATGAACATAAACCTGGATAATAATCATAACGAGGATTTGTATAGAAGAGATAACAATATTAATAATGATGAATACGAAATATTATAACAGATTCAAAGAATATTTATACGAAAGGCATCTTTTCATGAATGTCAAATTACCAACCACCCACTCACACACACGTTCCTTTCATTACATGGCACATTGATCAAAGGCAACCCTGCTAGTCGGGTTCATGGGTCCAAAAGGACCAGCCACTTGGGCTTCATTACATGGGCCCAATAGGACCAACCACTTAGGGCTATACTTTATAATTTGTTGCGGTGGTAATTGACATTGGGAACAATGAATGAATTGCACAATGGCATAACAAATATTAACATAATCCCTTTTTCAGTGGAACCAAACGATAATGTTCCAAAAATGAATTATAACAATTATATAATATTATTAATAATTGAAGGTAGAATCAGATCCACTCGTGAGGAGTAGAATCAGCAAAAAGGATATGAACACTCACTTATGGAGTTGAACTGAATACCGGGTATGAACACTCACCTTGATATCTTAGTATTTTTATCTGGAAATCTGATACTTCGCAAGTCCTACATAAATATATGTAAAAGAACTACATCTAAGTTTAACTTATAGACATAGGAGCAAAATTGTAAATTATTATTTTTATAGGGGTAATTTCGTAATGTTACTAAATATGTATTTTAATCTTATCAGTACGATCCTTGTGTGATTTTAAGACTAATGCAATTTACTAGGCTCGATCATAAGTTCGTTACAATTAAATATATACGTTTAAAGTCTAGGGGTAGAAACGTCATTTTACACGTAAAGTATTAAATTGAAATCTTTAAACTGAATTTTTCATATTTATTATTCTATACATAAACATGTATCCAAAATAATAAAGAAAATCATTATTTTCGTGTAGATAAATACTACTATTTAAGAAATCGGGTCACTTATGTAATTTAAACTAATATTAAGGATTAATATGAAAATGTATAAAAATAAGTTTCGTATGATATACTTATGTCTAAATAATATGTCCAAGATTAATGTTTAAAATATGATATTTATACATAATATAACATGTATTTAAAAGTTTTGGGGCTGATATGTAATTATACTAAAATATAGGGATTATACAGAAATTTTCCAAAATTGTAAAATTTATATCTCAGATTGTTATAAACAATATTACAAGTACTATGCTCGATACCGTGATCAAATCCGATGTCGGAAGACCTCTATACATTCGTTTAAAGTTTTCAGGGGTGTAAATGAAATTTTCGGAAATAAACTGGGCAGAATGCCCTGTTTGGCAGATTGTAATTCCAAACTTCTAATGGTCATAACTAACTCATTTCTTAACATTTTTAAGTGAAATCAGTGTCTATCTTGAGTGAAATTTCGTGGAGAACCCAAATCTAAAGTTGGTTTTAGCAAATTCGAATCACAGAATGTGAAATGACCAATTTACCCTTTAAGATAAATCCTAAATAAAACCCAAACGGTACAAGCAAATCAAAAACTGTTTTAAGGGTAGTTTCATGGGTATTTTAAGAGTCTATTCTTAAAATTTGAGAGCTATAGCTGGTCGGAGTAAAGAGTTACACTAATTCTATTATTTCGAATCAAACCGAGTTATTTTCTAGAGGTTCCTAATTCCATATAACCATACTACTAAAAACAGTAAATAGAAGTTAATTATTACATAAAATAATGTGTATGAATTACTTACCAATACTCTGAAATATAAACGCAGCCCAAGCTTGTTTCAATTACTCCTTTAAATATGTGTGTGTATAGAGTTGGGAGAGAGAGAGACCGAATTGAGAGACAGTAGAGAGTTTTAGAGAGTTGTGAGTTTTGTTGAGGGATTTGGTGTGTATATATAGAGCCCAATTTTGTTAGGTCACACCTAATTTGTTAGGTACCGTACCTAATTTGTTAGGTCACACCTAATTTGTTAGGTACCGTACCTAATTTGTTAGGTCACACCTAATTTGTTAGGTCACATCTAACTTGTTTGGTCACATGGGAGATCATCCTATGTGGTCAGCCACGCACACACATAGGTAAGATTTATACTGTAAATCTCAAATCTGGTATTTTTCTTTGACCAAAATAAGTTTTTAATATTTTAATATACGTTTTAAATTTTCGGGTCATTACATGGCCGCCCTGGTTGGGGTAAGGCAAAATGGTGACCCCATTAGTGCCATGTTATATAAGCAAACCTATTCCATTCGTCCTATAACTTCAGGCTTTGAAAAGAACACAAGCTATCATTCTTTTATCCTGAAACACAAGAAGGCTGATGGCCCCTTGACTGATGCTAAATATCTTGCCATCTTCACTTTCTAGGTTAGCGAATACTTGACATGTTCCCCCTCTTTTAAAGTTGTCAAATCTGATATGATCTTCCTCTGGCCTAAGCTCTAGCTTCTAGCCAAATTCTAGCTTAAAGCCCTTTTCTCTTAACTCAGATATATAGGGGTTGTTTCAAGCTGATCAACAGTAACCTGGACACTTGGGGTGGCCCCCTGAGGTTCTTATAACTATGGAATCACTTGTATTTTCCTGAGATTAGTCCCTCTTGCACCACTATGACTGATCCATCTATTTATCACTTGAATTTGGCCACATTCTCTTCCTTCCCTTTTGGGTTTTCTAATTGTTTAAGCTTCTTCGTCTCCCTCAGGACTACTCCTCCTTCTAGGTTTCTACCCTATCATCCTCCTCTATACAGGCCAGTCTGGTTTAAGGCCTCTTTCATCAAGCCTAATAGCTACCCCAAGTTATGAGCATACTATCGTACCTCTCGAGACCTATACATAGAGTGACAAAAGAGATTTTGGGTACCAATCAATATGGCGTGGAATCCTATTTTCCAAATTATTGTGCACACCAATTTGGCCTGACCCAAGCAATTCCATATCCTAATTTCTCATCAGCTAACACGGACCTCTTGACCCACACGATTCTTAAAACTTATGACTTAGTCCAGCAAGTGGACGAACTAAACAAGCTTCTTCTTGGGTATTTTGAATTTCATCCATTTTCGTTTATTCATGATTTTATTCCCTCTTTTGACACATTCTGGCTTGAGCACTTTGATCCTTGCTTTAATGATTATGCCACTTTGTTGAATGCATTCTCTCCATTGCCACCATTACCAACAACTGTGCAAGTAAAAGGAAAAAAGAGCCAAGGTATGGATCCTAACCTTAAAGCTGACTATGACTCCATCGTAAAGCTTGAAGAATTTTATAAGTTAAAATGGAATCCTCATATGCCCTCTGAGTCAATCTCGGAGGCGCATCGAATCAGGATTAGACTTAAAAGAGAACGGGTGGAAAAGAAGGCTCGAGAATATAGGAAAAGGTATGGAAAAACACCAAATTTGAAGCAGCTCTATACTTCCACTGAAAATTGGGTCAGAAAGACATGCCATTTTCAACCCCTGGTTGAGTTTTGGATTGTCGTACCTGTTGTCCAAACTGACGTGTCTACAGGGGTCACCGTGGCTGGCTATCAGTCTGGCGTTCCCTTGAACCCCATGATTCGAGGTGAAAAGTGCATATTCATAGCGTATTACATGATCTTTTATGCATACTTTTATCCCCAAAGTCCCTACATGTAGGTGCATTCTAATAACAATGTTCTTTTTATTGTTTTAATGCTAAAACATATATTTGTGCATTATTTTATAGGTATTAGAACATAATTCAATGAAGTGAAGCTAAAGAAAAGTGATTCTGGTGAATAGAATAACGAAAGTAGCTGAGAAAACGCCAATTTTGACAATGAAGACTTCAGATTTGGAATATTTTCCTAGAAATACAAAATGTAGATCTTTGAGTTATAGTCGCGTGGCCATAAACGGGAGGTCAATTCGAGGTCCGAGTCAAAAGTTATCACCATTCTCCCATCGGTACGCAGAGCTGTCAAAATTAGAGAGTTCAAGGGCTTGAGGAGAGTTCAATCGAACGAACTAAACTCGATCGATCGAACTTTATTTTCATCCAAAAGTTTTGTAAACTCTGCAGGAACCCTATATATAAGTCGTTTTGACGCCAGACGAAAGGGGGACACTCCAGAACGCAAAAAACAGCAGCTTAGGGTAGTTTTAAGGTTAGATTAGGAGTAGATTAGGTTAGATTCTTATTTTTCTTCCTCTTTTCCATTGTTATATTGAAGATTATTGAAGATTCAAGTTGGTTTCATGTTTATTACAAGTTACATTCAGATTATTCCAGGTTTTTCTTTTCCTTTTCTCTATTTCATTGTTTATTAGTTTATATGTTATGATTACTCTAGGTTACTACTTCTGTATTAGTTTAATCATGTTTCCATAGTTTAGATCGACGTTGAAAATATGTGATGAAATATTGATTCATAGCCTCTGCAATGTATGATATAGAAAATCTGGGCTCGATCGATCGAAGGTATTTCGATCGATCGAACCCGAGCCATAGTCAAGTGATCGAAGACATTTCGATCGATTAAAGGATGAGGCAGTCCGATCGATCGAGAGCGCTTCGATCGATCGAACTTGTTAATTCCTGGGATGATTCTTTTAAGTATTCCATAACTTTCTGTTTTAGAAATCTGTTATCAAATTGCCCCTATAAGCTCAGTTTGTAACAACAGTTTTTTTTTAGAACTTAAAGCCTTAAGGCTATTTTCTTCAATGACTTTTGAAAACCACTTTGAATGCTAACACCATTTAGAGTGCAAGTAATAACCATTGCTTTTAAACCGTCTTTCATGGATTTTAAATCACTTGTGATGATATAGTCCCAGTCATGAAAGGGCTATTGATTCTTTATTTTTAGAAAAATACGGAATGCTGAAAAGGAATGAACTCCATAGAACGTTAATGAATGTGCATGGTAGATGGTTATGATCAATATGGATTCACGTTTTCCAACACCTTTAGTTTATTTATTTAATTAGTTATGTTTCTATAAGCTTTAGTTTATTATTTGATTTAATTTAATTAATTAGGATTCGTTTGAACCTTCACCCGTATATTGATATTTTCTTTTCTTTAGGTTGTAACTTAGTATATATTCTTCCTATTCCTTCCCTGTGGGATCGACTTGGACTTATCCAGTATTACTTGCACGATCACCTACACTTGGGTGTTGCACAAGAGCGCACAACTTTTTAGTCGTGTCAAGTTTTTGGCGCCATTGCCAGGGATGGCAACTAGGTTAGGATTTTACTAAGTTATTTCCAATTTTTTCTTACTTTTAAAAAAAAATTTAAGAAAAAATGATAATCATAAGAACTTTGGACTCTTTCTCTCACAAGTAAATAAATAAAAATTTTATTGTTTAAAAATTTTGGATAAATATGTCTTATCCATATTACCCTTCATACAACACAAGCACCAATAATAGGTACACACTTGAAAATCAAAATAGTTATTCCCCAAGTTGGCAAGCACCCACTTATGACGTGCATTATCAACAAGAGTGCTGTCAACCACCACAATGGGAAAATGATAGTTGTAGTCCCTCATATTATCAAACGCAACAAGAACCTCCACATGGAGAGTTCTATCAATCACAATGGGGATATAACCAAAATGATAATGTAGGATATAGTAATAGCTCCCACGATTACCAAAAGCACCAAGACTTTCCCTTTGGCGAGTCTTGTCCACAAACACACTGGGATGGGAATTACTATCAACCACAATGGGACGAAACTTCACATAATCATAATAAGGAGAATAACCAAGTTGAAGATAATGGTATGTTACAATTACTATTTAGTTAAATGAAAAGGCTAGATAGTGCACTTGATAAATTAGAAACTAGATATCAACAAGCATATGCTAGCCAACCTTTAGATGACTATACCAGTCCTTCAACACTACAACCTAAATTTCAAGACACTAATAATGAAATGGAATTAGAGGAAAATGACGGGTTTATACTGAATGAGGTTAAAAACTCACTCGAGAAAGTGACAACCCAACAAGAACTCCAAAACCAAACCATTGAGCATGAAGTTATAGAACCATCTTCTCCTTAATATACAACCCCAGAAATCAACTCCTTCACTGCCTGGATAAAGTTGCACAATTCCTTTGTCCAGAGAACCTCAATAGATGATATATATAGTGAGGAGAGTTACACGGATGAGAATGAGGTTTTTATAGATAATGAGAGTTTAGGTGACTGCACGCAATTAGGAAAGGATGAGTCCCCTGTTGACTCTACCCCTACCTTTTATAGTGACCCTAGGAAGGACATAATTGAAAAATCTAAATACTGTCTAGATTCATGTGATATTCATGAACCCTCACCTCTTTTGGCCAAAGAGGTGGTGTCACCAAGTTGCCCATCACCTATTCTCTCTATTAATCAAAGCTCTCATCCCGAGTGTGAAAGTCATGTGTACCCTAATGTTGAACAAATAGAATGTGTTGTGGAAGAGTTTTAAATTTCAAAATTCTTTGAGAAAGGACTTGGAAAATATTGGGCCCACATTAGACGATCTTCACCTTCCACAAGAAACTAGTAATTTTCTAGACTGCTTGACCTTCTTGAGTAATAATGATATTGAGACCCAAATAATAGCTTCATCCAAGTCCAGTCCAAAACAATGTACATAGAACAGAAATCCAATTCATATGATCACATCTCCATAGATTCTGTTCTAGAACAAGAGGAGGGTAGTAAAACTTCATTAGAACATCACTTAGACCCTGGCCCTTTTATTGAACCATGGCCTCCGCCTGTTTTTGATAATAAAAAAATAGAGGCTATTATAGAAAATACCAACACCAAAGATCTTTCCTTGAGTATAATTCCTAAAAAGTGCAGTATACCTCTTATAACTGTCTCCAACAAATTTAGAGGCCATAGGTTTTGCATCATCTCCTCTGACCTTGAGCCTGACATTAGTTGGGGGGAGTTGTAATTTTATGAGGATCCCTACACTCTTTTCACTGTTAAATTATTTCACTGGGAAGATCCTCAAAAATTTCGGTTATTAATTTATGATAAAAATCTTAATTAACCGAATTTATTTACTGAGTAGTTCTATTATATTCTCTATTTTTCCTTGTTGCTACTACTGATCATATTGCAGGTGACTTAAAAATATTTGGATATTAATGCCTCGAGGTAACATCCTTCCTTCTCTCGTTTTACTTTACATATCCATGTGCTTAGTTTAGAACATTGAGGACAATATTTAGTTTTAGTTGGGGGGGGGGGGGGGAGTGAGTCATTGCATGCCTCGTTTTTTTTTTTTTTTTTTTTTATGCTTTAATGTCAATACACTTGCTTAGCAGCACAAGACTCAGTAAATCAAAATTGCAAAAATTTTAAAATTTTTAATATATTTTTTAATATAATAAGATGGTTCTTATCTTTCTCTCTTAGTTAATGTAGTTAGTGATGATGCATTAGTGTTACTTTCTGTATGTTATAACTATGTAATATACTATGATAGTTTGTTTACTATCTTAGTTATAGGATGTTTTATGCCTTTTAATCTTCATACAACTTTGACCACGTTGTGACAACCTTGTACATAGCTAAAAAGGATCAGTAAGCATAGCTTAGGTGTCTTGAAAGACTGTAGTGGAGACTAATAGCCCAAGTTAGCTTTTGTGCCATTCTTTGTTTTTGAGGGTTCTATAAATTACTCTTACTTTTTGAAAAGCGTTGTAATTCGTTGACAGTCTCATTTTCTTCTTCATTTTGACCGATCACTAGAAGAGAACGTTCAAGATTTACCAAAATTTAGAGCTCTTGAATTGCTGAAATGAATAATCCTATTAACTTATAAGATGATTTAGGCCATCTTTTGACCATACACACATAATACTACTTTGACCTACCTCCATGATATTCCTTTATTTCACCCTTTGAACCTTACCATATTTGCCTTGTCTTCACAATCCTAAAGTCTATACCTAACTCCAAATTAGGAGTTCAAGCCTCAGTTCTTTATTTGGGTGTGATTGAGATGTGTTGACGTGACAAGAAGTTTGGTTGTGTGAATAAGGGAAAGTTGGCAAAGAAAAAAAATAATGGAAAGGAAAAAAAAAAGCATGAAAAGAAAAAAAAAATGCCAATGGTTACAAAAGAAAATAATAATAATAATAATAATAATAATAAAAAGAAGAGTGTAAAAAAATAAATAAATAAGAGAGAGAGAAAGAGAGATTGGAGATGTGGGGAAGTTTGAAAAGTTGTAGTAGACATTCCAATCACATCCTTGGACCCAATTGAAAATCACAAGCCTCTTTCTTTTCAATTAAACATCTCGTTTTCAAAGTCTTGATGATTTTTTGTAAATTGAATTTTAAGTTAAGGTAATGAGAGAGTTCTCCAAGGTATCTCGCTCTTCTAGTGAAAAGTATCCTTTCATGAGACTTTGTGCACTAAAATCTCCGTTTTTCTATTTAGATACGAGAAGCATTAGATTCCATTGCATTAACTCTATATAGCTTCCATATCATGAGTGATAATTATTACACCGAATTCGAAGTGATTTCATTGTGAGAGTGTAACCCCGGTAAGAGTTGAGTCAAAATGAACGTCTTCATAGCATCTTAGGTTATGCGAGCTTTGAAATTAAAGTTTTGTATTTGGGTTGTCCATTCACACACACACTTGAAGATTAATAGGTATGGAATATTCTAATGACATTGATAGTAGATTAAATGTAATGTGTGTGTTGCATGGCTATGGCATACTAGAGAGTTTCATGAGATTGTTGAGCTTAACTATATTGCTAACTGAGAGGAAAAAATTTATTTAAAACATTTAAATGAGAACCATTACCATGAACATGAATTTTGTGGGTAAATTCATTGCAAACCCTCACGAGACAACACTCGTCCACTAGGGGTAACCTAGGGGTTTAAAGGCTTGTTGCATACGCTAAATGCAATCGTGATTCCTGCGAAAGTGAGCTAGGATTTTTACTTTATTTTGTTTTCAATTTTTAGAGTTTAAATAAACATTGCTGTAGTTCGCTTCATTGCTAGGGACTAGCAACGAGCTAGTTGGGGAGTGTGATTCGAGGTGAAAAGTGCATATTCATAGCGTATTACATGATCTTTTATGTATACTATTATCCCCAAAGTCCCTACATTTAGGTGCATTCTAATAAAAATGTTCTTTTTATTTTGTTAATGCTAAAACATATATTTATGCATTGTTTTATAGGTATTAGAATGTAATTCAATGAAGTGAAGCTAAAGAAAAGTGATTCTGGTGAATAGAACAACGGAAGCAGCTGAGAAAACGCCAATTTTGATAATGAAGACTTCAGATTTGGAATATTTTCCTAGAAATACAAAATGTAGATCTTTGAGTTATGGTCGTGTGGCCGCAAACAGGAGGTCAATCCGAGGTCCGAGTGAAAAGTTATGGCCATTCTCCCATCGGAACGCAGAGATGTCAAAATCAGAGAGTTCAAGAGCTTGAGGAGAGTTCAATCGATCGAACCTTCGATCGATCGAACTAAGCTCGATTGATCGAACTTTATTTTCATCCAAAAGTTGCGTAAACTCTACAGGAACCCTATATATAAGTCGTTTTGACGCCAGACGAAAGGGGGATGCTCCAGAACTCAAAAAACAGCAGTTTAGGGTAGTTTTAGGGTTAGATTAGGAGTAGATTAGGTTAGATTCTTATTTTTCTTCCTCTTTTCCATTGTTATATTGAAGATTATTGAAGATTCAAGTTGGTTTCATGTTTATTATAAGTTATATTCAGATTATTCCAGGTTTTTCTTTTCCTTTTCTCTATTTCATTGTTTATTAGTTTATATGTTATGACTACTCTAGGTTACTACTTCTGTATTAGTTTAGTCATGTTTTCGTAGTTTAGACGTTGGAAATATGTGATGAAATATTGATTTTTAGCCTCTGCCATGTATGATATAGAAAATATGGGCTCGATCGATCGAAGGTATTTCGATCAATCGAACCCGAGCCATAGTCAAGTAATCGAAGACATTTCGATCGATTGAAGGATGAGGTAGTCCGATCGATCGAGAGCGCTTCAATCGATCAAACTTGTTAATTCCTGGGATGATTCTTTTAAGTATTCCATGACTTTCTATTTTAGAAATCTGTTATCAAATTGTCCCTATAAGCTCAGTTTGTCACAACAGTTTTTTTTAGAACTTAAAGGCTTAAGGCTATTTTCTTCAATGACTTTTGAAAACCACTTTGAATGCTAACACCATTTAGAGTGCAAGTAATAACCATTGCTTTTAAACTGTCTTACATGTATTTTAAATCACTTGTGATGATATAGTCCCGATCATGAAAGGGCTATTGATTCTTTATTTTTAGAAAAATACGGAATGCTGAAAAGGAATGAACTCCATAGAACGTTAATGAATGTGGATGGTAGATGGTTAGGATCAATATGGATTCATGTTTTCCAACACCTTTAGTTTATTTATTTAATTAGTTATGTTTCTATAAGCTTTAGTTTATTATTTAATTTAATTTAATTTAATTTAATTTAATTAATTAGGATTCGTTGAAACCTTCACCCGTATATTGATATTTTCTTTTATTTAGGTTGTAACTTAGTATATATTCTTCCTATTCCTTCCCTGTTGGATCGACCTGGACTTATCCAGTATTACTTGCACGATCACCTACACTTGGGTGTTGCACAAGAGCGCACAACTTTTTAGTCGTGTCACCTCATATTTGGTGGTGTTCCCCTATCTAGTCATAAGACTGCTTGGGCAGTCCGCAGACCTGCTGGTTAGTCTTTACACTTGGTTCTGCGAGGCCCATTAGGTAACTTGATATTAGGATTGATTGAATTATCTGCCTTTCATGACCAAATTCATCTAACCCTTTTTTCTTTTCTTTTCATCAAGTCCTTCCAAGCCCTCTATTGTTGTACGGGCTGAAAAAATAGTTGTGCCTACAAAAGCTCTATCTTCAACCCCAATCTGGCATAGTTCCAGGGATACCAAACACCATGACTACAAGGAAATGGCAAAGAAAACCACTCTGGAACAGATTACCATAAGCCATCCCATTCAATTAGAAGAAGAAGAATCTAGGCAGATCCTTCAACAAGAGACTCTCAGGGCGGTTAAGAAGGTCAGGAGAAAGGCCCGTACTAAAAAACAATTGCATGATGAGCCAACCAGCTTAAGTACTTCTCCGATCTTCTGGGTCAACCCATCAACTTGGCGCCGCAAAAAACCTTGGATCTTCTCCTTCCTCTCTACAAAGTCCTTCTCCTGCCAAGACCTTTCCACTAACTGGCCAAAGTGATACCAAAACTTCAAAAGACCCCTGAGTTGACTAAACCACCCTAGGTCCTTCAGCATTCAAAAATTCTCTTTCCTCAACCCCCTTCTTCTACTATAGGACCTAGCTTATCCACTTCTGTGACTCCAATCTCTTCAGACTCCCATATGACCTCCAATGTGAAATATCTTTGCCTCAGAGCATAGAACCTCAGACTGATACTTGCTTAGAGGCTAGGCTCAGGCCCTTTACTACCGAAGTTAGCTCCTACAGTAGCCATTCCAACTTACATAACTACAAGCCAAGGATCTTTTGGCCTCATTGCGCTCTTCAACCTTTAAAACACCATGGGTCAGCAGGAGGCGATAGAGAGTGTCGTCTCGTTGCTTTTTGCAGATTTTGAGGGCTCTGATCTCGTCAAAATCAAGATATAAAAGTATGCTTACTTATGCTTTACTATCAAAAGATTTGCAGTGTGGAAGTAAAGGTCGAACCATAGAGATTGAATACTACGCACTTTAATTTTTAAAACCTAAATTTAGTTAATTAAGAAAAATGGATTTTGGATTTAATTTGAATTAAACTAATAACAATAAAAGTAAATCTAAATTATGAAAGCAATTAAATATTTGTTTTTATAATAAGTTTAAGGCACCTAGGATTGGAAATCCACCACTAGCTTCATAATAAGGGTATTTATGAATTACTTTAGCTTATTAAGTTGGATGATAATGGGGAATTGTAGCTACAAGCCCAATTCCTCCATCAAGAAAATAACTATGGTTCAAGCACCAACATAATCCATCTTCGGTTAGCACAAATTATCCCACACTAAACTAGGATTGTGGTATAATCCGTCTAATCTAGGCATGGACTATTCGGATACTTGATAGCACAATTCAATTTAAGCACCATTACATGTAAATAATCTAAACAAACACAGCAAGCATAGATCATTGAGCACACTACCATCAAAATAGATCTAAGACAAGAGTAAACTTTGAAAGTAACGATTTAATAAATAAAAACACGATTTATTTATAAAAATCATCGGAACATGTAACTGTCATCCATACATAATAAAACTAAAATAAAAATATAAAATACACCCTATTACTTGGCTAGGGTTTCATTGAAACCCTAGATCTTGAGTTTAGCTGTCCATGGAAGTGGTAGATGGCAAGTAGTTAATGGAGGAGGCCATGGAAATCCTTGGTCTTCTTCTTCTTCTTCTCCTTGCTTCCCTCCCTTCAAGGGCTGAAATTTTAGTTGTATATGGATGTATCTAATGTTGTGTAATGATTTGTAACCACAAAATTGATTTAGAATATGATTTATATAGAGTTTGGAAGGATTTAGGAAGCTTTTCTAAGTCAAATCGCACTAAAATAGTTGTTTTTACGTTTCTGGACGTATTCAGCCAATTCGGAGCGCTCCAGAAACCAGGCTATTTTCCAACGTTTCTCAGATTTTTTTCTTCTCTGCGCACCAATCGTAGAATTGCGATAACATTTGGCTCGAACCTTGTATTGACTCACTATTTGCGGCCACGCGTCCGTAACTCAAAGATCTACATTTTATATCTCATGGAAAAATTTCTCAAATCTGAAGTATTCCTTATCAAAAATGTGATTTTTCGAGGCTTCTACTGCATTCAGCTTTCACCGGAATCACCGTTTGAGCCCAGAATGACTTCCAAAGCTACTAATCATTGGATTTTTGTGCATTTTCAAGTTAAAGTTCCAAATCCTACAAAATTGAGAATACTTATTAAAAAACAACTAATAACTACATAAAATGGGCTAACAAAGCGTATTTTTAGGACTATAAACGGCACTCTTCCTCTTATTCATCCTTGATATCCTTTCTACAATAGTTGAAGAAAATTGGCAATGCTATAGTAGAGGCTACCCAACAAATGGCTGATGTGAAGAATTTTTTCCAGAAAGGGAAGAGGCCGCCTGTAGTGACAGCCTTTATAATATTTTACTACGAAAACTTGTCCAATTAAGGTTGTAATGCCTTAGAAACTAATAGCTGGCCTAACCAGAGGAATTATATTCTAACTAAGTGAAGGACCAACCCATTAAAAGTAGCCATGATTATTTTTAGTTATGTTACAAAATGTTTAGTGATGTGCCATAAATTTGCATTGTGCAAAGTTAGTAAAGAAACTAACATTTAACACCTAAGTACATGTAACAATGATGCAACCACATGAGTTTTAAACACATAATTCACCCCCTCCTCTCCATTTCTCATGGCTACACACATATACATATGTATTGACTTAACTAAGGAGGGTAATGAGATATGATAGAGAACCCAAATTGTTCAAGTAGTTATGAGAATGTAATGATAGTTTAACATAGGTAAACATTCAAGCTTGAGGTACAACATAGGATGAAAGTAGTACCTATAGCCTTAATTAGATGAATCCATCATTTGATTTGCTTTTGTTTCCTTGTCGAGACAAAGCAAAATGAAAAGAAATGGAGACCCATGAAGCCATGATAGAGTTTGCACCTGATTTGTGATTCTTTCATTTTGCTTGGTTTAGGCAGGTAAGTGCATTAAACACTCACTCTTACACACGGCTATATTGGTATATATATGTGTGTGTAAGTTTATAGCAACATTATTGCAGTAAATGTTGGAAGGAATAAACCTAGTGCTAAGGATATTAATGCATGCAAAGTTAATATGTTAGATCTGAAATCTATAAAACTGTAGAACCCTAGAGTGGTAAAACCACAGCCCTAGAATCATATCATGTTAGATTATCAAGGATATAATATAGTAGAATACATACCTGTATCCATTGTAGCAATTAGTAAACCTTACAAGAACGATGATGACCGGTTATGTCTTCCTCAGTCAAATCTCCTTAGTTCTTTAATGGGTTCCTTCTCTTGATGGGATGGAGGAGGAAGTAGTATAATGATTTGACATATTGGGGACCATAACCTATATGTCTTTATATACTGATATGTTAGGGTTCCCACTATTCCTAACAGGATCAGTATTTGGTATCCACTCATTAAACCCATACCCAGTAGAAGTCCATGGGCTTCCTACAATTAGACCATATAATATAAGTCCATTTAATTAATAGCCTTATAATATATGGAGGCTTGGCTTAAGGTCCTTAAAGTTGAGCATAATTGGATTAAAAGACAGCCCATTAACAACAAACTCACTAAGGACAAAAGCTCATGCCCATTTTTAACCTACATCCACAATATTAAAACATCACTTTTCAAATCCATTTTACTTTTTTCATTAGACCAAACTACCCTTAAAGGAATTGTCAAAATAGTCAAGTCAAACGCCACCAAACCGTGCCCAACGCGCCCAAATTTTTCCCCACTGCCCAACACGCGCACATGCGCAAGATCACGCCTCCCCAGGCGCGCCTCACGCGCATGGCTTCCCCAAAAGACTGCTCACATGGTGTGAGTATTGTACCGTATAATTTCTAATTTCAAAAAATATTTTTAAACTTAAAACCTCCATAACTTTTGATCTACAATTCCATTTTTCGCAAATTTTATACCATTGGAATCGTGTCGACGAGATCTACAAAACTAGTACCATTGTTGATATGTTTTGAGCAAAAAAAAAATTCAAAATTTTACATATATGAATAATAAGTGAAAATTTTCACTTAATAAGTAAAATTTCACTAACTACATGAAATATTAAGTGAAATTTCACTAAATATTTATATAGGTTAAAATTTTCTCTATTGTAAGATTTCTTAGTTTAAAAAGGGGCAAATTGAGAGGGGTCGCAAATGCTTTAAGTATAGATTAGGGCCTAGTTTGGCCCCCAAACGGTTTTTAAAAGTAGCTAATGAAATTATTTTAAAGTTGTTTGATAATTTTGTACAAGTAGCACATTACTCTTCAAAAAAACATCATGAAGCCAAAAGGCAACCTTGAGCTTTTAAAAGCTCCATTCTAGAGTTTTAAAATCTCCTCCCAAAAAGCCCTAAGTTCAATTTTTACATATATGAATAATAAGTGAAATTTCACTTATTAAGTTAAATCATTCATATATGTAAAAAAAAATTCAAGTTTTACATATATGAATAATAAGTGAAATTTCACTGAGTACATGAAATATTAAGTGAAATTTCACTTAAAATATATGGAGGTTGAACTAGTTATGTACTTAATATTTATGTAGTAAACTTGAACTCGACCATCAGATGTTATGATCACTTAATATTTATGGAGATTGAAATATTAAGTGAAAATTTATTTAATAAGTGAAATTTCACTTACTATTCATACACATAAAAACTTTTAAAAAAAAAATTTGCTCAAAACATATCAACAATGGTACTAGTTTTGTAGATCTCGTCGACACGATTCCAACGGTATAAAATTTACAAAAAATGGAGTTGTAGAACAAAAGTTATGGAGGTTTAAAGTTTAAAAACATTTTTTCGAAATTGAAAAGTATATGGTACAATGTTCATACCATGTGAGCAGTCTTTTGGGGAAGACATGCGCGCGTGACGCCTGACGCGCCTGGGGAGGCGCGATCCTGCGCATGTGCGCGTGTGGCGCAAGGGTATATGCGGTTTTCTTAAATTTATTTCTTTTGTCTTTTTCTGGTAGGACTTCTATCCAATGTGTATTTTAAATTGTCTTTAATTTCAATAAAACTCCTTTTAATACCCTTTTCACCAATTTTCCCTATAATGTAATTGATATTAATATGTTGCCCACTCTTATTAAAAAATATAATTTCCTAACATAATACACTCAAACTCTCCAACCTCTCCTCACACACGGCTACACGATGCATATATGTATTTATTGCATCCACATAGGAAGTAAGAGTGACGTGATGGATAATCAAAATTGGTACACGTAGTTATTGGTGGGGATGATTACATAATATGGGAATTCAATAAGGAAGCAAATCACATTCGGTCAAAATTCACTCACCAAACAACCCTTAGTACAACCTAGCATAGCTTGTACTTGTGGTTTTAATGTTATGGGATATTTAACTATCCATATATACACACACGGCCAAGCTTGTATACACATATTTGTATAAACATAGATGTAAATACAAGTGAAGTTAATGAACAAATACTATCAATCAACTCTCCACACACATTCGGCTAGGCCATGTGAACAATGATGAGGGAACATTTAAGGTGAGTACAAGCATTGATGGTGAGAGGGTTTTAATTTAGGAGTAAAACACACATACAAAACTCTCTCTTTCATCCCTACGACCCATGGCCAGCTCTCCATCATTAAGGACACAATATTATTAGTACAAGGTAGTTATGGTTGTGTAAGAAGGGTACAACCTTGAGCTACATAAAGAGGAGTTTGGAGAACCAATTTCTTCATACCAACATCTCTCTCTCACTGTCAAGACTTTCTCCCTCACAAACAGTTTCCATATTTTATTTTGGGTTTTGGAAAGCTTAGTCCTTGTTTGGCCACAAGAAGAGGAGGAGGAGTGAGCTCTAGCCTCAAGCCATAACACTTTTATAAACCAAACCGAACCTAGGTGAGCACTCTATTTCCAAGTGTTATATAAAATCCATCCTTAGATGTCGTTTCAAATGATAGTAGTTTTGATGAAACTACATGTTATATACGTGTACATATGTATATATTTGGGTATGTAGGTATTTTCATAGATGGGCATTTTCCTTGAGTCCTTATGATGAATATTTATTTAGGCTGGCGATAAAGGCACTTTCATTTTTTAATTAGGGCACCTAAATTTAAGTTAAAAAATCAATTTTTTACTTTTTACTTTAATTAGTAAGGGCAACTCACTTATTTTATTATATATTATAGGTTTAACTATATTTTACACCCTCTTAGTTTGCCCTTTATGTCAATTTGGTCCCTATATGTCATTCTAGTCTCTGTAATTTTATAAGTGTGTCATTTTAGTCCCTTAAAATACTTTTTGTGACAAATTTTTTACTTTTAGTGACAATTTTTGTGACAAATTTTTTACTTTCAGTGATGCTAAAAGTGAAATTACGTTTGCGTGTGTGTGTGGCATGGGTCGTATTTATTCCAGATTTATACTTGTCGCAATTTAGTTGCCACATCGTTTTTCCTGTATAATCTAATAGTCATATCCATATATCAATTGACGAAGCCATAGAAACTAAAAGTGCCTTGCACTGAAAGAATGATTACTAATAAGTTTAGCTGTTATAAAACTCTCTAATTGCAAATAACACTATTGCAAGTACCAAATTTATTATTATTATTCTTTGAATATCTTTTAATTTTATAATATTTATGATAATATATAATACCTAATTATGTGTGTTGTGTCTGTCCCTGTAGTTTGATCCCTGTAATTTAGAAACTGTCACTTTAGTCCATGTAGGTTCATAAGTGTGTCAAATAAATCCTTTGGTGATGAATAATTTTTGTCACTGAAAGTAAAAAAATTTGTCACAAAAAGTGTTTGAGAGACTAAAATAACACACTTATGAAATTACATGGACTAGAATGACATACGGGGACCAAATTGACATAAAGGGCAAACTAAGAGGGTGTAAAATCTAGTTAAGCCTATAATATATAGTAAAATAAGTGAGGTGCCCTTACTGATTAAAGTAAAAGGTAAAAAACTGATTTTTTAACTTGAATTTAGGTGTCCTAATTAAAAAATGAAGGTGCCTTTATCGCTAGCCATTTATTTAAGATGAAGAGTAACACATATATGGGGCCCGAATACATGGAGGTATGTATGGCAGTGTATATATATGTGTACCTAGTATTCTCATTTTTGAATTTTGATGATCCATATATCAAAGATAAATTTTATGATAGTATTTCCCCTAAGGAAAAAAATGTGGACTCAAATGTGAAGTCATTTGATTGAGAAAGGGAAAAGAAACATGGAGAATCAATTTCCTTTAAGATTTTGTTTTGAAAAGAAAACTTTTGGGCAACATTACAAATTTGGATAAATGCTTTTGTAATATTAAAAAGTAGGGGGGAAAGAAGGACTAAAACTTTTAGTGTTTTATTTATGTGGGTTCTCTTATCAATAGCAAATTTTCAAGAAAAGGGTATTAAAGTAAAAAATTTTGGTTTTATCTTAAGCAGCGAAAAGTAGTTTTCAGAAATTCAAAGAGAAGAAAGGAAAGTCTAAGAAATTTACTTTTGGGAAACAAAACTACTATTGTTTCTTTACATTCCTTAAAAATAATTTAAAGAAGAAAAATATTATAGAAAGATTTTGAATCAAAGCTTTCCTTAGACTTGTCCAGCTACTGTCCTTCTAACTTTCAAGAAATAATATTTGTGGCTTTATTTTTGGTCCCAAAAGTTTAAAAGAAATAAGGGTAAATTGTATTTTGCACCCTCAAACTATAACATGTTTTGCATTTTGGTCCCTAAACTATCATTTTTCGCATTTTGGTCCTTCAATTATCATTTTGTGGCAGTTTGCCCCCTCCCTCACTTTTAGCGTCACTTTTGGTGTCACTAAAATGTGACTTTTTTCGTCACTGAAAGTGAAGGAGGGGGCAAACTGCCACAAAATGATAGTTGAAGGACCAAAATGCGAAAAATGATAGTTTAGGGACCAAAGTACAAAACATGGTATAGTTTGAGGGTGCAAAATGCAATTTACCCAAGAAATAATCATGGCAGAACACTACTTTAAATATTAGACTTTTCTTAAGCAAAATTCTGCTTCACTAACTACTATGTCAAGCGTAGAAATTATATTTACCTATTATTTTCAAGGGAAAGACCATTTTCTAGATTCATGCCTCTAGTTGTAAATTAAGAGAATTTAAAGAAAGTACATGGAAATCCCTTTTTGGATCTTGAAACTATCCCTATGGTTTATTTAAAAGCCCATTTAATTTTAATACTTTCCTATGGGTATTCATTTGTTTAAGTCCTTGGTAGTTCACAAATTTAGAAATAAGAAATTAAATAAGTAATGACTTCTTTATTTACCAAATTGTTGACTTTTCATCTATGTTGATTTTCCCTTACTAAGCTATGGTTTGGGAAATGAGGGCTTTATTATGCTAGTGATGCATAAAAAAGTTTTATAAAGGGAAGAGCCAATTTAAATGGAGGATTTTATTGAGGAAATTTTATTGGAAAAAAATTCATACACTGATCTCTTGTATTGTGGATTTGAGCTGGGGTAGACAGTTGAGGTTGTTGCCAAGATGCTTGAACCGGAGGACTAAGATAGTCCATAAGATGACTGGGACGGAGAGTGTCCTACAGTAAGTGCACTTATATACCGGTTGATTTCAAGCTCACTAGAGAAGCTGGTAACTGGTATACACCTTGCTAGCAATATAGGCTGGGGAGCTGTAGTCAGCTTGACTATTCATTTCTAGCAATGGCTGGTGAATAGAATACTATCCATTTCAAGTAAGGGACTGGTGGATAGTGTATGAGTTACTATGTGCTTTATAAACCTTGGTAAACATACTATTGATGCATGAGATCAGGGAATTGGTAAGAATCAAGTAAAGGCATGGTACATGCATTCATCTTGAAAATGGAGGTTTTCTAAAAGACGACAAAATTCTATATATTTTGGAAATTTCTAAATTTTGGTAAATCATTTCTATGGCTCGACTTTTATGTAAAACCTGGAATATATTGAGAAACTCACCAGTTATACTGATGGATGTTGTTATCCACCTTTTTTAGGAAATGAAGTTTAAATCATGGAATCTATGGAGGATGAATAAAGAGAGCTTTTCTTTAAGAAAATTTCTTATCTGGATATTTGTATTTCTAAGGGTTAAGTCTCAAGACTATGTTTTATTTTGAGTCACTTAAGTAATTTGTGAACGCTATGCTTCCGCTTGTTATGAGTTGTAATATTATTAGTTAATGTTTAAAGGTACTACAAAATATTATTCCAACCTGTCATAGCCTTCGTTTTTTAAAAAAAAATTCTTCTACTTTTTATTATTATTTGGGGCATGACAGTATTTTTGGTATCAGAGCCTGGGTTTACTATATTTTGTAGTTCTTTAAGACAATTATATTTTCTTAAGAGATTCTAACTTGAGAAATTTTATAGGATGAAGGGACTATTCAGATTTGATTAATGAGGTGGACATTACGTGGCCCCCAATGGAATTATAACTCTAGTTGTTGTCGATTTGCATGAGAGCCTAGCAGAAGCTAATATTGGAAACACTTTGTACGCTGTAGTAAGAGACACAGAGTTAAAACACTGACCCCTAAACACAACGACTAGGAGAGCTATCATCCTTTACTATCTTAAGTTCCAGAGAAGAGTTATTCAGAGGGTCTTAGATGCTAGAACTGACTTACCCACCTTCTAAAATGTTGAAATGGAAATGGCAATCAATGAACCTAAGGGTGACCTTTAGGCTATATAGTCCTAGAGGCCCAGATACCCCAGGAGCCCATAAACATTCACGAGGTTCTAGTGTATCCACTAAGGCACCCCCATACTTCATCGCTTCGAGTTTGGGTCTAGAGCCTGAGCCAGTCATAGCCCCTGAGCCACTACTAGTGTCTGACTGAGCTCCTATTTCTAGTACAGCCCCTATTTCTGATCCTTCTACATCCCTTATCGATCCAAGAATTGATCCCAGAGCCCCAATCTAATGTTACCCCTATCTAATTCCCAAATATCTCCCCAGCCCATTTATCTGAATTTCTTATTACACCCATGTATGCACTAGCATTGGAGCACCCTTTAATCCTGGCATTCTCCTGAGAGTATGTTCTGGTTCCCTTCTTTGCCCCTGACTTTGTGTATGTTCCCATCCCTGATAATGAAGGAATCTCGGCGCCAATTATGAACCTTAACTTTGATTCCGACTCGGAGTACTCTAACTCTGACAATTCTGTGAGTAGCTCCCAGTTTGGGAGTACAACTTGACTTTATCTTTAGTTGTAGCAGGTGGATAGTGGCACTGACTTATGTATGTTTACCTTTATCTTTTATTATGGTTGTGTCGTAAGTTGAAGTAAGATGTGACTCACCCTAACAGCCATATACATGTTGTAATCAACATTTTAAGTAGTGTATGAGTTGGGATTAACTCCCAAGTACTTAAGTATACCATTGACCGTATCCTCACCATTAGGATCTGCAATGAACTTAGAATATGCATGTAAAAAACTGTGTAATAGATATTGAAAACAATGTTAAGGCTGTTGAGTTGATCATTTTGTCTATGAACCATTTTGATGTTATCCTTTGTAATGATTGCCTTTTTGCATTTTCACGCTAACCTGAACTACCATGAGAAGATAGTCACATTTTACAGCCAGGACAACAACTATACAACATTCATTGTAACCCTTTAGATGATGCTTCATTGTCAAACTTTTTGGCAAATCTCAAAGGACAAGACGAGGAGCGCGCAATTAGTCAAATCACAGTTTGAGGATGTCTTTCAAAGAAGTTAAGGATTTACCTCCTAAGTGAGAAATTGATTTCTAAGCTAGTTGCTAATATGTTACCCATGTCAAGAACTCCATATCACATGGCACCTATGGAAATATAAGAAGTGAAGAAATAAATCCAAGAGTTAGAAGATCTTCAATTTATAAAACTAGTTCCTCTCCATAGGGTGCACCAGTACTCTGTGTGAAGGACAAAATAGCGAGGGTCTACATCGATTATCGAAAACTCAACAAAACAAGTGCATTTGCCATGAATCGGTGATCTATTTGATCAACTACAAAGCAACAATTTTTCCAAAATTGATCTCGGTTAGGATATCATCAGCTCCTCATAAGAGAAGAGGACATTCTAAAGATAGATTTTGGTACGAGGTATGGACATTATGAATTTTTGCTCGTGTCATTTGGTCTAACCATTGTACTAGCCTTTTTATGGATCTCACGAATCGAATCTTTTGACCTTACCTTAATTATTAGTTTATAATCGCGTTCATCTACGATATCCTTATCTATTCAAAGACAAGAGAAGAACATAAACAACATCTATAGACTACCCTTAAAGTACTACGAAGATGTAAGTTGTACACAATATTCAGCAAGTGTGACTTTTAGTTGGAACAAGTCAAGTTTCTAGGACATACGGTCAGTAAAGAAGAATTTTTGTGGACGACTCCAAAGTAGAAGTAGTTCGAGGCTGGAATACTACATCAATAAAAGTTAGAAGTTATCTTGGCTTAGTAGGACATTACCAAGATTTGTGGAAGGATTCTCGAAAGTAGTTATGCCACTAAACTGCCTAACCAAGCAAGGACACAATGCAATTTGGGTACTTGTTGATTGTCTTACAAAGTCAGCTTACTTCTTGACTTTTTACACAACCGAGCCTATAAAAAGGATGAGCAAGCAATACCTATAACAAGTTGTTAGACTTCATGGAGCACCAATATCTATTTTGACAGATCGAGACTCACGTTTTACAAAAGTTTTCAAAGAGCCTTAGAAACATCATTGAAGTTAAGCACTGCCTTTCACCCCAGACTGATGGACAGACATAAGAGTCAACCAAGTAATGGATGACATGCTGTGTTCTTGAGTTTGAGAGCGCATGAGAGACCCACTTACCATTAATAGAATTTGCCTACAACACCAGCTATCATTCTAGCATAGGCATGGCATATTTAAAGCATTATACAACATATTGTGTAGATCACCTATATGTTGGGCAGAAGTTGGTGATGGAGAATATCTTGGGCCCAAGCTAGTACAAAAGGCCACAAAAAAAGATAGGAATCATTCGCGACCGCTTACTCACCGCTCAAAGCAAATGGAAGAGTTATGCTGACTGTCAAAGGAAGGATTTACGATTCGCAGTAGGCGATCACGTACTTTTGGAAGGTATCACCAACCCGAGGAGTAATGAGATTCGGACAAAAGAAAGGAAACTGTCACCAAGATTCATTGGGCCCTTTAAAATCTTAGAGAGAGTTAGAAAGGTTTGTATTAACTCTCTTAACGATGATATTTCATAAAAGGAAAAACCCACGTGGATCTTGGATTGAAAGATAAAGTAGTTGAGGATGAAAGAAATATCTTTAGTGAAAATTCCAGTGGAATCACCATAATGCGAATGAAACCTCCTGGGAACTAGAATCCGATATGCATAAGAAGTATCCTAAGATTTTCAATTAATACGGTAAGTAATATCGAGGGCAAAATTTCTTTAAGAGGGGTACAATGTAGTGACCGCCTATATAATATTTTACTACAAAAACTTGTCCAATTAAGGCTGCGATGCCTTAGAAACTAATACCTAGCCTAACTAGAGGAATTATATTCTAACTAAGTGAAGGACCAACCTATTAACAGTAGCCATGATTATTTTTAGGTATGTGACAAAATGTTCAGTGATGTGCCATAAATTTGCATTGTGCAAAGTTAGTAAAGAAACTAACATTTAACACCTAAGTACATGAAACAATAATGCAACCACATGAGTTTTAAACACACACTTCACCCCCTCCTCTCCATTTCTCACGGCTACACACATATACATATGTATTGACTTAACTAAGGAGGGAAATGAGATATGATAGAGAACCAAATTGTTCAAGTAGTTATGAGAATTTAAGGATAGTTTAACATAGGAAACATTCATGCTTGAGGCACAACATAGGATGAAATTAGTACCTGTAGCCTTAATTAGATGAAATGTTAGAACATGGGAGCATTAAACACTCACTCTTACACACGGCAATATTGGTATATATATATATATATATATTAGAATTATACGGTTTAGTCCCCCAGATTCTAGTCAACATTAATTTGGTCACTTTGACTTATTGCACTAATAAATCCATCCTTAATTTATAAGATAAATAGAAATTAGTCTCTTCCCTAATTTTTTTGCATATTTGTTGGACGTTTATACCTTATTAATGATAGTTAATATGTGTTTTATATTTTCTGATCATTTATGTTCGTAACTGACCCCTTGTTTTTAGGTGTTGATTAAGTCATGGTTCACGAAATCATTCCATTTTCTATAAAAGTGGATATGTGGATTGATTTACTTACCTTTTTGAAAATATTCAATTATTATATGAATTATTGGTATGCTCTATTATATTCTGTTAAAGATATTGTCTCTTCAAGTAGAATTAGAGGATAAAAGTCATTGTTGCGAAGAGCAGCAATCTGTTTGGAGCTTCAACCCCAACTTGAAAGGTAATTACTTTTTTACTTTCTTTTCGGTGGAAACTAAATAATATTTTGGCCTAATTTGGAACAGCGTGGTACGCAGTGTTGCCAACAAAGGAACCCCAAAGGAGAATACAGATCAAGAGGAAAAGTTACTTATTCTCGGCAATATGTTTTCTCACCACTGTTTTAAAGATTTTTGTAACAGAAATATAAATATAGTGAGAATTTTTCACCACTTTGGAAAGATTTTGTTACAGAAATGTAAAAATAGTCAGAATTTCTCACCACTATTTTAGAGATTTTGTAACAAAAATGTAAATATAGTGAAAATTTCTCACCACTTTGGAAAGATTTTGTTACAGAAATGTAAAAATGGTCAGAATTTCCCATCACTTCATTAAGATTTTGTTACAAAAATTAAAAAATAGTGAGAATTTCTCGCCACTTTTGTAAAGATTTTTTTTATAGAACTGTAAAAAAATAATGAGAACTTGTCACCACTAATGTCTTTTAAAGTTAGGAATGTCTCATTATGGTTAGAAATGATTAAAAAATTCCTTAATTTAGCAATGTGTAAATATTGGTTGCAACAGAAATTTCTCACTTATGGTCTGTGATGTATTTTAAAGTGAGTAATTTCTCACTTTTCTTTCTTTCTTGCAGAATTATTCTGTGTAAAAAATAATGAGAATTTTTCACCACTAACGTCTTAGGGTTTGAAAATCTACCATCTCTCTCTCTCATTTGGGTGAGAAAATAAATACACAGATTCCATATAAATATATATAGAGAGAGAAATCTCTGCCGCATCATCTGTGTATCCAAGTCGTATGGTCATTTAATCTGCCATTAATATCAGTCAGCAAATCACTCATTTCTCTCCGGATCTTAAGCTTCCATGCTTAGATCAAGCAAAAAAGAAACTCCAAAGAGGGTAATCTTTCTCTCTCTCTTTCTCTCCCTCTCTCTCTCTCTCTATATATATATATTTGGGTTTTGAATTTCAAAACTTTGATTAATGGGAGTATGGGTATTTTGGTTCTCAAAATAGGCGAGAGACTAATTTCTAAGTTGATTAATAGAATGGATCAATTTCTAGAAACGGCTTCAATAAATGATTGAAATTTAAAGGACCTTATATATATATATATATATGTAAGTTTATAGCAACTTTAGTATAGTAAATGTTGGAAGGAATTAACCTAGTGCTAAGGATATTAATGCATGTAGAGTTCGATCCTCACACACGGCTACACATATGCATATATGTATTTATTGCATCCACTTAGGAAGTTATTGTGACGTGATGGATAATCAAAATTGGTACAAGTAGTTATTGCTGGGGATGATTACATAACATAGGAATTCAATGAGGAAGCAAATCACATTCGGTCAAAATTCACTCACCAAACAACCGTTAGTACAACCTAGCATAGCTTGTACTTGTGGTTTTAATGTTAGTAATGGTTGCACATGGGATATTTAACTGTCCATATATACACACACGGCCAAGCATGTATACACATATTTGTATAAACCTAGATGTCAATACAAGTGAAGTTAATGCACAAATACTATCAATCAACTCTCCATACACATTCGGCTAGGCCATGTGAACACATGATGAGGGAACATTCATGGTGAGTATAAGCATTAATGGTGAGAGGGTTTTAATGTAGGAGTTAAACACACATACAAAACTCTCTCTTTCATCCCTACAACCCATGGCCAGCTCTCCATCATTAAGGAAAGAAAATTATTAATACAAGGTAGTTATGGTTGTGTAAGAAGGGTACAACCTTGAGCTTTATAAAGAGGGGTTTGGAGAACCAATTTCTTCACACCAACATCTCTCCCTCGACTTTCTGCCTCACAAACAGTTTCCATATTTTCTTTTGGGTTTTGGAAATCTTAGGCTTTGTTTGGCCAAAAGAAGAGGAGGAGGAGTGAGCTCTAGCCTCAGGCCATAGAACTTTTATCAACCAAACCGAGCCTAGGTGAGCACTCTATTTCCATGTGTTATATAGAAATCCATCCTTAGATGTCGTTTCAAATGATAGTAGTTTTGATCAAACTACTTGTTATATACACGTATATATATGTATACATTTGGGTATGTAGGTATTTTCATAGATGGGAATTTTCCTTAAAGATGAAGAGTAACACATATATGGGGCCCAAATACATGGAGGTATGTATGGCAGTGTATATATATATGTATACATAGTATTCTCATTTTTGAATTTTGATGATCCATGTATCAAAGATAATTTTTATGATAGTATTTCCCGTAAGGAGAAAAATGTGAACTCAAATGTGAAGTCATTTGATTGAGAAAGGGAAAAGAAACATGGAGAATCAATTTCCTTTAAGCTTTTGTTTTGAAAGGAAAATTTTTGGGCAACATTACAAATTCGGATAAGTGATTATGTAATATTAAAAAGTAAGGGTTAAAGAAGGAATTAAACTTTTAGTATTTTATTTATGTGGGTTCTCTTATAAATAACAGATTTTCAAGAAAAGGGTATTAAAGTAAAATTTTTGGTTTTATCTGAAGCAGCAAAAAGTAGTTTTCAGAAACTGAAAGAGAAGAAAGGAAAGTCTAAGTAATTTCCTTTTGGGAAACAAACTACTATTGTTTCTGTATATTCCTTAAAAATAATTTAAAGAAGAAAAATCTTATCGAAAGATTTTAAATCAAAGCTTTCCTTAGACTTGTGCAGCTACTGTCCTTCTAACTTTCAAGAAATAATATTTGTGGCTTTATTTTTGGTCCCAAAAGTTTAAAAGAAATAATCTTGGCAGAACACTACTTTAAATATTAGACTTTTCTTAAGCAAAATTCTGTTTCACTAACTACTATGTCAAGCGTAGAAATTATATTTACCTATTATTTTCAAGGGTATGGCCTATTTTCTAAATTCATGCCTCAAGTTATAAATTAAGAGAATTTAAAGAAAGTGTATGAAAATCTCTTTTTGGATATTGAAACTATCCCTATGGTTTATTTAAAAGCCCCTTTAATTTTAATACTTGCCTATGGTTATTCATTTGTTTAAGTCCTTAATTGGTAGTTCACAAATTTGGAAATAATAAATAAAATAAGTAATGACTTCTTTATTTACCAAATTGTTGACTTTTCATCTATGTTGATTTTCCCTTAATAAGCTATGGTTTGGGAAATGAGGACTCTATTATGTTAGTGATTTATAAAAAAGTTTTATAAAGGGAAGAGCCTATTTAAATGGTGGATTTTATTGATGAAATTTTATTGGAAAAAAATTCATACACTGATCTTGTGTATTGTGGATTTGAGCTGGGGTAGATAGTTGAGGTTGTTGCCAAGATACTTGAACCCGAGAACTGAGATAGTCCATGAGATGACTGGGACGGAGAGTGTCCTACAGTAAGTGCACTTATATATCAATTGATTTCGAGCTCGCTAGAGAAGTTGAGAATTGGTATACACCTTGCTAGCAATATAGGCTAGGGTGCTGTAGTAAACTTAAATAGTCACTTCGAGCAATGATTGGTGAATAGAACACTATCCATTTTGAGTAAGGGATTGGTGGATAGTGTCTGAGTTGCTATGTGCTTTATAAGCCTTGGTAAACATTGTATTGATGCATGAGATCAGGGAATTGGTAAGAATCAAGTAAAGTCATGGTAGATGCATTCATCTTGACAATGGAGGTTTTCCAAAAGACAGACAAAATTCTATATATTTTGGAAATTTCTAAATTTTGGTAAATCATTTCTATGGCTCGACTTTTATGTAAAACCTGGAATATATTGAGAAATTCACTAGTTATACTAATGGATGTTGTTATCCATCTTTTCAGGAAATGAAGTATAAATCATGGAATCTATGGAGGATGAATAAAGAGAGCCTTTCTTTAAGAAAATTTCTGATCTAGGTATTTGTATTTCTAAGGGCTAAGTCTCAAGACTATGTTTTATTTTGAGTCACTTAAGTAATTTGTGAACGCTATGCTTCCACTTGTTATGAGTTGTAATATTATTAGTTAATGTTTAAAGGTACTACAAAATATTATTCCAATCTGTCATAGCCTTCGTTTAAAAAACAATTCTTCTACTTTTTATTATTATTTGGGGCGTGACATCGCCAACCAATGCATCCTTTTGGATGACACCGTTGTGGATGGAGTGAAAAGCTCTGCTTTATTGTTGGAGGACATCAAGAAATTGGGGGCTGGTTTTGAGAAGATGGAGACTAACTATGCCTCCCAACAGGCTGACTTGGAAAAGGTTCCCAAGTAGCTAGACCATTTGACCGATGAGATTTCTACTCTAGACACACAAGAGGAGTCATGACTTGCAATTCACAAGAACGCAGAGACCACATTAGCCCAGATTGATGTATAGTGGTCCCAGGCATTGACCCGTCTCGCTCCTTTCTTCCCCTGATTCCCTTCTCTGTTCTTAGGCATTTGGCAGACATCTTCAGATTTTTGGGTTTATTGTGCAAGTTGGCCGTAGGGCCGAAACTATGGTTTTTATTTTATCTAGCCATATTTTAGCTTTTGGATGTGTGCCTGGTTTATATATATATATATATATATATGTATATGCATGGTTTTATATCTTAGCACATCATATTGTTACAAGTTTCTGCTTTTTACCCTTCATCAGTCTGATTTTGGACATGAACAAGGTCCAAGCTTTCAGACTGATCAGGAGTAATCTATACTCCTTGTATATTTTCTCTATCTTGCTCTAACTGACGCAAGTATGATTACCACATACAAGGCTTATACTTCTTTGACCATCTAGAATCCTTAAATGGTAGGCCCCATTTAGAACTTAATGAATTTCAAATGGTCCTTCCCAATTAGGGGACCATTTGCCCAGCCTATGGTCTTGAGCCCAAGTGGCGAAATGGCCTTCATGACTAATTCTCCCATCGAGAAGGATTTGTCTTTCACCCTTTTATTGTAATCCTTTTTAGCCTTACGTTTTTGCAATCTAAGATAATCTAAAGCCAATAATATGATTTCATCTAGGTCTTCTAGTTCCGTAAGCATGGCCTGGGTATAATCATCCATGTCCATATCATTCTGCCTAGCAACCCTTAAAGACCTTACTGTTATTTCTAATGGTAGGACTGCATTATGCCAGTAACTCGATGCAAATGGCATGGTTCATGTGCTTGACCTCTTTGAAGTCCTGTATGCCCATAGGACTTCAGATAGCAAATCATTCCAAACTCTAGGGTTATTATCAACCATCATTTGAATATTTATGTCACGACCAATCCCGCTATGGGCAGAAATAGGACATGTGGCACGCCACCAAGGCTTATCTAGTTCCACAGTAAATAGCAGCAAAAAGCATAAGTAAATCCATTAAAATCAGAGTTATAAAAAGTTTGGCACATTTGAAAACACTTACATAACACATTGGTTGAAAACCAGCAATCCAGTCAACATCAGGGTCCGGTCGACTGGAAATGCAAACTACTGAGAGCTTAAAATCTCAACAAAAAGTCCAGTCGACTGAGTTGGGGATTCAGTCGATTGTGGTTCAAACACTACAAGGAAAAAGGCCTTTTATGTCACTTAAAAAGTGACATAAATAGGTATTTATGTCACTTTTTTTTCCAGTAAAAAGTGACATAAATGGAGGCGACATAAATGTTTTAAAAGTGACATAAATACTTTATAAAAAGTGACATAAATGTTTCATAAAACCAACACTTTTGTTAATAAAAAGTGAGATAAATACTTAAAAGTGACATAAATACTATTTTATTTATGTCACTTTTAACCTAAAGTGACATAAAAGTAGAAAAGTGACATAAATACCAAACAAAACTATTACTTCAAAGTCTTAAAAGTGACATAAATACTTAAAAGTGACATAAATACCATTTTATTTATGTCACTTTTAACCTAAAGTGACATAAATACCAAACAAAATAATTACATAAAAGGCTTAAAAGTGACATAAATGCTGTAAAAGTGACATAAATACCACCCTGTAAAAATAATATATACCACCCTGTACATATATACAATACCATGCATGCATGCACCCTGTACAAAATTAAATCCAACTCAATATTTCAACTACTAAATTACATAGATTCATCTCAATATCAACTAATTAATTGGGATGAACAAAAAAAATATACAATCAATCTGAGTCAAGTGCAAATCTAATAACATATACATATATATTACATATTCATCAAAAAGTACTAACAAATTAAACCTATGAAAGCAACAAAAAAGAATTAGCCCAACAAAAAGAGTGGTTTGTTTGTTAGAATCTTCCATCAAAATGTGAAACTTTGTACCTACAAAAAGACAAAGTTTTCATTAATTAGTTGTATATAAAATAATAAAAGAGTAAAACTATGTTTGGGGGTTTTGAGAGACCACAATGTGTTTGGGGACTTGGAATGCTGAAAGAGTCATTTTTTCGTATTTTTTGTGAACCGTGAATCCGTTATGCATTCCGTTAGTTCCCGCAAATTTATTTAGGCATGTTTGAGATGCGTGTAAGGTTTCATGGCGTTTGGTCTAGCGGTTTACCGATTCACTACTCAAAACCCCCCAAAATTACGTTTTTTTCAAGCCTAAATGACTAAAGAGTCATTTTTTCGCATTATTTGTGAACCGTGGATCCGTTATGCATTCTGTTAGTTCCCACAAGTTTATTTAGGCATGTTTGAGGTGCATGTAAGGTTTCGTAGCGTTTGGTTAAGCGGTTTACCGTTTCACTACTCAAAACCTCTAAAACTAAGAATTTTCAAGTTTAAGTGATCCTAAAGTCATTTTTTCGCATTATTTGCGAAGCGTGAATCCGTAATGCATTCCGTTAGTTCCCGCAAGTTTATTTAGGCATGTTTGAGGTGCGTGTAAGGTTTCGTGGCATTTGGTTAAGCGGTTTACCGTTTCACTACTCAAAACCCCTAAAACTAAGAATTTTCAAGTTTAAGTGATCCTAAAGTCATTTTTTCTCATTTTTTGTGAACCGTGAATCCGTTATGCATTCCGTTAGTTCCCGCAACTTTACAAACTTGAAACAATACAAAAGCATTTTAAAAGTGAAATTTATAATTTCAAAAGTATTATTTAAGCGTACAGAGGATACCATGGGGAAAAACCTAGGGGAGACAATTTACCTTCTTGTTTTCCTTTCTTCTTCCTTCTCTTAAGGCTTTGTTTGGTTTATGGATTTATTGAAGGAAGAGAAAAGGGGAAGGAAGATAAGAAGGAAATTAGTTACTTTGTGTTTTTCTCAATGCTTAAATAATGTTAGAAGTCAAATTTTCAAAATATTATTGGAACATGAGAGAAAATCAATTTTTTTAATTTATTTTTCACTATGCTTTCTTTTCCTACCTATTCTCTTCACTATTTTTGTATTAACTAAACGAAGGAAAACGTTTCGGTTTTGCTGAGTGTTCTCCATTCTTTTCCCTCACTAAATGCATGAAGTCATGAACCAAACAAAGCTTAAATCCACAAACCAAATGGAGCCACAAGGAAACTGTAGCAAATTGTGCAGAAAAATGAGATCAGTGCAGAAAGATACCTTGAGCTGCTGTATTTGAGTTTTCAACTGGCTCCCTTCATTGCTTGTCGCAGAACAAGCTATGACTGGTCTTGTAACTCCACATGCTCGACCAAGAGCATGTTTTGAAGGAACAAAAACATATGGCACATTCTGTGACAATTGAAAAAAACAGGTCATTTGTCATTCACATGATTAAGAATAGTTCATCTCTCGATCTCCCGTCCCCTGCTCAATGGAATTGCATTCATATATTGGAAGCAAGTATGCTCCTAGATGTTGTTTATTCGTCTAACTACACGTTAAGACACTGCAAGACAGCTAGATTAACTAAAGTTGTTTAGTTTCTTACTTACACTAGCTCTAAACCTGTACGCAGATAAAAAATACTCCCTCCATCCCAAAAGTTAATTTACTTTAACAGCTTAACTACACATTTTCCAAGTTTGCCCTTTATTCTATCAAATTTGACGTGACACAAAAATTTTGAAACTCAAAGGACAATAATGGAAAGTTGGAAAATCTCACCACAATTAAAAGGTTGCTTAAATGGTTAAAATTGCCAAAAGAGACTCTTAATATGGGATAGCGGAAGTAGCTGTTAGAATAAAAATCAATATCCTATTCTCTCTCTAAATACCAGTCGGCAATCACATATAAATGTTGTTGGTATAATACAATAATAAACATGAAAGAAGGAAACAACTTAGGGTCTAGATTGTAAATGTACCAAGATGTAACCTGCTGCTTTAAAATTGAGAACAAAAGAAGAAAAGGAAAAAAAAATGAGGAAAAAATGCTTCCATTTTATAATATTACTATATGTTATTGCCACCACAGAATCTAATAGATCACATGGGAACTAATGAAATCATGAGAAGTAACAAGAGTAACACAAGAAAAAACAAGAGACAAGAGCGAGGATAAGGTAAAACCAAACAGTTATTTGTTTACTTCCATTTTTTTTCATTCATTCTTTCAAACATAGAATTAGTGTGGCAATGTGCGAGTACATATCTATATGTGTATATCTAGATACCAAGTACACCCCGTACCAACTGATCGTAGATGCCACATTCTGGATCACTCATAACTGGAAGAAACCACCATTTCACCTGAGCCTTTGGGACAAACCCAATGCACGAGGCTAAACCCACTGCGGGTCAAGGGAGGTGTATGCAGCCTTACAAATTGGTGAATTCCTTGTTACAATAAATCTGCATCAGCATGACACATTTTGCAGCAAAAGATTGACTAACCCTTCCAAATCCAATTATCAAAAATTGGGAGTAAAAAAGCATTCTCACCTTGGCCTCAACAGATGGTGACACTGGAAATGGGTTCAAGGGTCTCTCGGCACCATCATTTGATGAGCAGTCAGAATACAGGGAGGATGAAACCTGCAAAAGTTTTATTTCATACATCAAGGGAAAAGATGTACCCCTAAATATCTATATATACACTGCTGTCAAATCGTGAATTGTTTTGTCGAAACAAGGAATCGTGAATCATAATATTCACTTTGTTTAGAAAATAGAGTCATATAAATCACATGTACAGTGCTTAAGATGAACAAAATAACAACTTTAACACGTGTGATTTGAGCAGGCTGAAAGACAATTTGGTACTGAAGAAGGAATAAGCTGAGTTATTTGAGCAGTGTGTGGAGTAGGAAGAAGATGTGGATTTTGTTGAGTCTGCAGACAGATTGGAACTTAATAGGCCTGAGAATTCCTTTGCGTAGGATTGTACATCTGAGCATTATTATGAGAGTTAAAGAAGGTGCCTAAAGAATAGAAGGCATTGCTAGAGGAATGGAGCTAGTCCAGTCTTCAGCCAAACACCCAGCTTTAGCAGCCTTCGCAACCCAGTCAGTACTTTGATTAGCTAGTGAGAATTCTTAATGGGATGGGCTGAATCTTTACGATTAACCTGCTGGTGGGAATTAATACTAAACCAAAACCTTAAGCTTTTTTAGATAAATCTACAGATATGTAGGATCTCATATCTCTAGCATCAGTAGAGATTACCTCTTAAGGATTCAGTATAGTCTCTTACGAAATATAAGAATTTCTTCTCTTCCATATCAACCAAAAAGTATAGGCTAAACAAGATATGAACGATTCACAATCAAGGTGGACTTTATTTTTATTTCTTTAGAGTAGCATAAAGCCAGATATCAAATCTGCTAACATTGTGGACTGACCCACGGAGGACATGTAGAGGATGACCCAGACTTTCTCTTAAACAGGTTCTCTTTTGTAGACAAAGGATTTACATTTTCTACAAGCTTTCCGAATGAAAAGCAGAATCTTTGGAGCAGCTTTAATGCTCCAAACTAACTTAGATGTTTTTGCATTATGACTATGGTAAATGCCCTTAAGATATTTGAACATAGACATAGAGTAGGCAAGGAATAGCCTGTAGAATAAGTCTCTGGAGAGCAAACTCAAGTATTGGGAAGAGAAATAAAGAGAATTCAATGCTGACTGAAGAGACAAGGGAAAACTCTCTGTTTTATTGAACCGACTTTCTAAACCACAATAGCATCCATGGAACTTCAGGCTAAGATCTATAGAAGAAAAAAAAAGGAAGAACAATCAAATTAGAAAGTTAACTACATATACATATATCTACATATTCCGAGTATTAAGACAAAACTGAATTAGACCTATATCTAGCATAGAAAGTGCAATGCTCAATTATGATGAGAACATAGCAGAGAGATTAATAGTTGTTCCTCAACAAACAAAAACAGGGAACATATACAACATAGAATATCGTTGTTCAGAGTAAAGGGAAAACAGAATTGGCAATTAACACCATCCAACCAGTTTGTCAACCTATAGAAAATCAAGGGATGAAGCAGAGCACAACACGAAGAGATGCAAACTTTAAATGAAGTCATTGTCTATTGAAGTCCTAAATTATAGTATTCACCTTCAGATAAATTTGTAGCTAATATAGTTTCATCTCATGTCTTGTACTGTAATAGAAGTCGTCATCTAATGAAAATCTCCAGTATATTCTATGGGCATATAAAGTTGAGTGTTAAGCCTTGAGAGTTTTTTTTCCCCATTTCTGTTCAAGTAATAACTAATATATTCAGCCTTAAGAATTATTCTGATATAAGCAATTCTTCCTATCACAGTTAAATTTAGAAAGTCAAAAAAAGGAGAGAGAAAGAAACACAAGTTAATTTATTAACTATTGAAGAAGCAAATTATATTTGCTACTGATATTTTCACAACCGAAGATTCAAGAACCATCCAATTTTGCAGTGTCCCATGGACTTATATAGCATATAATTTCCAGGGAACTGAGCGAGTTAAGAGTGAAGTGACTTGCATCTTCATAGTAAGCACCTAATCGCATGGCAGATATCTATGATTCTTCAGATAGTCATCTAATAAGAATGAAGTAGATACTTAGAAATTAGAATGATGCTGATAGAGTATATCATAACGAAACTTCAAGGGAGCAAATAGTTTTCGCATGATACACCTCATAAGGTGGTGGACCATTAAAACTCTTTCTTAGTCTTATTACCATCACTCCCTCTAGTTCAACCCGATAAAATGTCACTGAATAAATACACGAGTCTTCAGTCTTCATTCAAGGGGAAAAGAATAGGATGTGCGTCGTATGGAATTATAAGGTTGTAAATGGTTGCACAAGCTTCTAAAAACTTTCTGGGAAATAAACTCATATTGGGCAGTGCATATATTCCAGTAGTATTCACATTATAGAAGAAAATTCGAATCTAGTGTGAAGAAATAGAATACTCTTTAAGTGTCAACACAGACGATTTTTAACTCGAAATCACTACTATGACTATGTATTATTGTCAAATTGTGAATCGGTTTCTCAAAATTATGAACCTACCTTCCCTATGAGCTAGGTCCTGTGATTGCTTTACTCCTTTTATCTACATTGAAACTGAAACTACTCACAACGTCAAATCTGGTCAGATTCAACCAAGACTGGTCTATTCCAACAAACTGGGTAAACATAGTCCACTCGGTAAAAACAAGCGGTCAACCATAGGATTACAAATTATTTACCATGAAACCAAGTTGATTTCAAGAATAAGATTATTAATTTATTGAATTTAATAATTAGAGTGGAAAACTGTACAGGAACCGATGAATTTTAATATTTAATAACCCCTTAAGCATTCGTTCCCACTTTTCACATTGTAGCTAACCATTGGGTCATCAGCTCAACACAAGTAAAAAGACTGTCCGCCAAACTTCCAAGAAGCTTCAAACTTAAAATGCAAAGAGGTTTAAGACTTAAATATTCAATGACCTCCATTTTAAAGTATAAAGTATACGAACGCACCTCTGCGCATCTTTTTGCTATCACGAGACGTGCTAGTTTCTGGTCAGCATCACTGGCAGACAACAATTTCTCAAACAGAGGTACGACAACAGAGTTCAGGCTTTACATATTGTCAAGGGCTTCTCTTTGCATGATGTTGAGTTACATATACAATACTGCAAACTCAATGGAAGTTATGTGCAGCTTATTAGAAAAATAAATATTGGCTTCAAAACCTCCTATTGCTCTATAATATTCAACAATATACACTTGAGGAGTTCATCCAACATTCTGTTAAGAAATCGTTTGGGATAGCTTTATCGAGCTGTGACCATTTGGATTTGCTTTTCACAGCTTTTTAACAATTTGATTCCTTTTTAAAACCAAAAAATAGTTCTTTTAAAAAGATACACATGTAGCTTTTTTAAATAAGATAAAAAGCCCTTATTCAAAAAGTGATTATATTTGAACGCTAACCAAACCAGCTCCAAATCAAATGCCAAATGAAAGTAAGAGGATACTCTTTAGAGATCTGTTGTAGCTCTAAATCAATCACCCGAGGCTAGTATTGAGGTTCTATTTGGTTTACCCTAGCGGCATCTCCTTGAGGCTTTCCAATCCCTCTTTGAATTTCTGAAGATAGGCATAGCCTTCGTGCCTGAAATACATGTTTAAAAATTTTAAAAAATCGTTAAAACCCAAGCAATAAAATTAAGTTAGTTACCAGATGGTGTTAATTAGTAATGCAGTAATGCTTCCATTAATGGAAGTTCAAGCATCCAATTGGGATGTGAAAAAGAACTGCTTCCATTCCAGAAATAGCATCACCACATATGCTTGTATATTAATAAATCTTTGTGTGTGTAGTATACATTTTCTTACAAATATAGTAGTCCCCCCCCCCCCCCCCCCCCCCCCCCCCCCCCCCCTCTCACCATAATGAAATTAATCTTCGAGCATTCCATGCAGATCACTCCATCGAAGTCCAACAACATATATGCGTAGAATGACACTATACATCCACAGTGAACCAACTGCAAATGAAGCTTCAGGATTAAAGTTTTGGTTGGATCTGGGAAGTATATTTTTGAGAAAAGTTAAAGTTTTCGGATGTGTCAAAGAAAGCTACATTAGTAGTTGAGCTGATTCATCAAAAGAGTAAAAAGGAAAAATATATCAAAAGAAAAGGTCTAAATAGAGGAAAAGGCCAAGACCATATTCGGGCAATAATGGAGAGAAAATAGCCATGACCATGAGTCCGACATTGTGAAAAGAGAAAGGCTCAAGACCAAGAATCGGTCACGTGAAAGGAATAAAAAAGAAAATAAAATGCATCAAGAAGGGAAGCTAGCAGACCCTTGAAAAAGAAATTTTTGGTAAACAATAGTTTGTTTCAAGTTCTCTGTGGAGAGAATTAAAGAATTGATTTCAAATATTTTTCATTTGAAATATTTTTCATGTAATTGTTTTTCAGTGTTGGCTTTATAGTGCTAATAACCATAACAGATTCATTCAGTGAACGAGTCTTCCGCATAGATCATTACATTCTATCATTCATCACAACCCCATATTCACCAATGCTCAAAAACCAAAAATGAACTTTCTAGTTCAGTAAAATACTTTGCCATATTCACAACCCCATATTCATTCTATCAAGCGAATTGGATTTAATCAAAGCATCAATAACAACATTATACAATCTAGTAGTTGGACTACGACCTAAATATGAAATTTGCCCAAAAATTCAGCACAATCCTTCGCAACCCTAATCTCCCCCAACTATTAATCAAAATACATAGAGAAGAGAGTGAGAGAGAGAAAGAGAGAGGGGAGAGAAAGAGAGAAACCTGGAGAGAGGGAGAGAGCCACAGCGGCCGGCAGTGTGAGTGAGGGGCGCCCGGAGGCTGTGCTGGCGGCAGCGGCAATGATGTTGGTGGTAATGGCCTCTCCGGCCGTCGGTGGGAGGAAGATGAGAGGAGGTGGGATCGAGGAAGATGAGAGGAGGAGGTGGGAGGGAATGTTTTTTTTTTCGCTGAACTTGGGAGGGAATATTTGAGAAATCGCGCGCACAATGTTTTTTTTTTATGTCACTTTTCAAATAATTTAGATATTTATGTCACTTTTTATAAAAAGTGACATAAAAACGAAATGTTTTATTTACAAAAAATGCCACCGTGTTTTTATTTATGTCGGTTTTACAAAAGTGACATAAATGCATTATTATTTATGTCACTTTTTTAAAAAGTGACATTAATATTTTATTATTTATGTCACTTTTTTTAAACAATGACATAAATAATCAAGTTTTTATGTCACTTTTTATAAAAAGTGACATAAATACTAAAAAAGTGACATAAAAAGCTCATGCAAGAAATAATTATCTCACTCAAAATAAAAGTGACATAAATACAATTTTGAAAGTGACATAAATAGGCTTTTTTCTTGTAGTGAAATTTCTCAGTCGACTGGAACCTTCCCGTCGACTGAACCACAATTTTCTATTTTTTAAATAAAGTCCAATCAACTATGGTCTCCCACCCAGTCGACTAGTTCTTTCATAGAACCAAAACATATTTCCAACCAATAATCCAGTTGACTGTGTCAGAGACCCAGTCGACTACTTTTCAGTATTCCAAGGCAGTGGCTGAATCAAACAGGCCTCCAATCGACTGTTTTCATAAACCAGTCGACTGGTTTACCTCAGATTGCAAAGCATTCTGCAGATTTCAAACTGTGGTTAAACCAACACCTTACAACACATTTACTGCTATATTGCAACGATTAAAAACATGAATACACGAGTTTTGCTATAGATTATAATACTAAAATTCCTTCCTAAGATTTCAATTACTACATTTTACAACTTTGAGGTTCTTATTTCAACATTGAAAAGGAACAAAAGTATAAACAAAAATGTAAACAAGAGCAATCCCGTCGTCCCATCGGCCTAACTCTTCTCGCTTCTTCTTGTTCTTCTTCTTATCACCTGCAATGGAGTAAGTCTCCATTGCTCAGCTATATGCTGAGTGTACAATTCTAAACAAATGCATTTGAGGCATTTCATGCTTTAAACATCTAAATCACACAATATAGCCTCTAAGGAAAGAGATACGCATTCATCCAGTATATCGGCAAGTCTTAAATCTTAAAATGCAATACCAATGGCTAGCCAAAATCACTCAACCATTGCATCTAACTGCTCTGGCTGGGCGGTTCCCAAACCAAGCAAGTAGTCGTCACTACTATAACTCTCAAGCATCAAGAGGCGAGCCTCGACATGAAATTATACCAAACTCCCCTTTAACCCACATAATCATTTAGAATTTTCACATAACTATGTTACCATGCTTTTCAATACGTACTCGCTAAAATAACGGGCCTAATTTAACACATGAATTTTGCTCGAATCACAATTTCACACACAATGGCTAGAACATCCAAAATTCCCTGTATTACATAGGTTAAGAATTCATACCTTAAGTTATAACTCTATAACTTCAGGAAAAGTGCTAGGAGACCAATTAAACGTAAAATCTCCATTTATACGCGATTCCTATAAGTATACATACGTTTTTCCCAAAATCTTAAAATTAGCTTTTCGAAAATAATTTGCCAAATGTGGCCTAATAGATGTCAAAATGTAGCTAATACCTTGAGAAGTCCAAATATGAAATTTGGAGAAAAGTTGACGATCGGAAGTTCGTCGATATGCGTCTTGAAGCTCGTACAACAAAATCCCCAAATCCTCTCTTGGTTTTCTAATTTAGGTTTTGAACTTATGAAAATATTTCATGAGTTTCTATATATAGGCACGACTTACGGGAATTACGTTTACCTCGACGCGAGTTCTCAAAACTTCTAGTTATCTCTCAAAATGTCGTACACGCCCAAATTATCAGTTCATGAGTGAAAATTATAAATTATAAAAGTTTGTCTAAGTTCCGTTTGGTTCTATAATTACATTTGAAAACTAAATTCTATGGAATCTCTAGATAACATACCTTTTATGCAACGTATCACATTGGTTATCTCTAATTCATTCTAGATGATCCTTATCAAGATCAAAACCAATAGAAATTACACTACACAGGTAAATTTACTATTCACAATTTACCAGATAAGTCAAATAATATTTAAATCATATAAATATTTTTTAATCACACGAATGCCTCCATGATTATCAATTCAGCGTGTCTACACTAGACACCTTCCGTTGATCATAGTCAACCACTTATCTTAATTTTCAAATAACATTGAAACTCCTTGAAATTCAATTAGGCAAACAAATGATTTTTCCCAGGACGGGTGTGACAACTCTCCCCTCCAAAAAGGAAGTTTGTTCCCAAACTTATACCTCATGAGTCGAAAAGGTGCGAACACTCATTCCTCATCTCTTCCTCATTCTCCCACGTAGCTTCCTCGACCGTGTGAATACGCCATAACACTTTTACCATTGGAATCGTCCTCATTCTCAGCACTTGCTCTTTTCGATCTAAAATTTCTACTGGATGCTCTACATAGGTCAAGTCCTCTTGAATTTGGAATGGTTAAGGTACTATAATCTTACTCGTATTTGTCATACACCTTCTTAACATTAACACATGAAACACATTGTACAAAAATGCCAACTCCGCTAACAATGCTAGTCGATAAGCCATTGGTCCTACCCTCTCTAGAATCTCAAATGGTCCTACAAACCTTGGGTTAAGCTTTTCCCGCTTCCTGAATCGGACTATGCCTTTTGAAGGCGATACTCTTAAGTATACAAAGTCTCCTACTTTGAATGTCATCGGTTGTCACTTAGAGTCGGCAAAACTCTTATAACAACTCTGAGCCACCTTAAGTCATTCTTGAATTACCTTCACCTTCTCGGTTGTTAACTTTATTATCTCAGGTCCTATCAACCTTTTTTTCCCAACTTCGGTCCAACAAATCGGTGAACGACACTTATGCCTATACAAAGTTTCATAAGGTGCAATTCCAATACTTGACAAAGATCCGTTATTGTAAGCAAATTTGATTAACAGTAAGTATTTCTCCCAATCGCTCCTAAAATCTAGAACACACAACCGAAGCATGTCTTCCAATTTCTGAATCATTCGCTCTGAATGTCCGTCGGTCTGAGGATGAAAAGCAACCGTGATCTCATCCCATTTTTACTCTGACACAGTAATGGTTGTAATAGTCCTACAGGTACTTGTCTCTCTACTTTGACTTGACATGTTGAACACTCAGAAACGTACTTAGCAACTTCCCGTTTCATACCTCACCACTAAAAGTTTTCTCGCAAGTTTCGGTACATCTTGTTACTTCCCGGATGAACTGAATATTTGGTACTATGCGCTTCCTCTAGGATTCGTTCTTTCAGGTCTTTCAAGTTCAGTACATATAGTCGGTTCTCAAGCATCAATACTCCATGTTTCAAAGTAAAACTAGGTCGCTTTTCGAAAGGTTTCACGTCTTTCATTTTACACTAGTAGTAGTCGTTGAATTGTTCTGTCTTGATCTCATCAAAAATGTCTAGGTGATCTATGATTGCCATCATTACGCCACCATTTGTGTCACGCCCTGACGTAGCATAAATATGGAAAGCATTTAATTTCCTTTATGGACCCATAAGTCGCGACAGTTTGAAGGATCGATTCCGTCCCAAACATTGAACAACACAATAATTAAATCAGAGTAAGAGCAAACAAGGCTTGTAATTTTTTTCCAAATTAATAATTATTACAGCACGTGATCTACTAAAGGCACAACCCATCTTGCAAATAAAATAATATCTAACATCTATTACAGTCATCATTATTTCAAATTTATTTTAAAAGCATAATATAGTAGTAAAACAGTTCTTCTTCTCCGATAGTCATAATCATTTCGCGTTGTCATACTGCTCTGACTGGTTATAACCTGAAAAACAAAGACACGAATGTCCAGAGCGCATCAACGCCGTCAACTTTAAAAAGCTGGTGAGTATTAAAAACATATGTTTGAATGTAAAACATACTCAATTACTCTTTTCCATTTCACGGTTCCATTATTCAACAGGTTAACAACATGGAAATGAATTCACTTATGAAACAGTAAGGGTGATATTATAATTCATGAAACATGTGACCGTGCATGAGACCAATGCAACCATTCTCATCTCACCAACTCTTTTCTCTGGTACACATCACCCAACTCTCCCACTCTAGTATCTTTGAAATACTAAGATGAACACACTTTAGAACATGGGTACCAGGGAGTCTCCAGTTTACCTCACACTTTAGTACAGGGTACCAGGGAGTGTCCAATGCCTCACACTTTGACCATACCACGCATGTTAGGGAGTGTCCAGTAGGCCACACTTTAGCACTACTATGGGTGCCAGGGAATGTCCAAGTCGGCGTCACACACTTTAGCGCTACCATGGGCGCCAGGGAATGTCCAATTTTGTCACCGTCGCATTTCAATGACACTCTAGCTGCAATATCATAACATCATACTTTGGTACACCAATACCAGGGAGTGTCCACACACAATCTCAACCACATACTCTTTTCCACACTGACCACCACTCACCATGCATGTACAACTGACTCCACATGAATGACATGTGACTTAATACAGAAATACAAAGTACTGGGAATGATAACCATGGATATACGAGAAGAAATCAAAATTTATATGAAACAACCAATGAATTCATCAAAGAATACTTTAATATGCTTTGATCGCTACTAGAACACAAATGGGTGTACTTTGAAGCAATACCCTAAAAAATGAGATATACTTTTTGTGGATGACTTTCATATCAAAATAAAGGTCTTTGAGTCTAGTTTCCAATGCTTCAAAATGGTGTGCGTTTTCGAGTTTTCTAGAGGAAGTTATGACTATTTTACTAAAGTCGTTAGTGCTGAAAAATGCCAATCGATTGTCAAAAGTGTCAATCGATTGGTAAACATGCCAATCGATTGCCACTGCATCTTCTTCAGTAGTATTTCCCCTATTACGAATTTAAAGCCTATTTTTGACCCATTTTGAAATTCAAATGTAAACATGACTTATAATGTATATGGTTCTCTCCGCTTTTCCGCAAGGATCGTGAATACGCGATTGGTTTTAACTAATTTCAATCGTAGCGCTCGGATTTTACGAAAAATTGAGAGGTGACGAAATTTCATTCCTTATATACGTCGCAATACGAATGAGCTAGGCTCTAATAGTTTAAATACAATCTCCAGGGACTGTAATATTTTATTTTTATCTATCAAAATCGATTTTGGTTAATTTTGAAAAATTACCATTTTCAAGCTTCAAGCTCCATGAATGAATACAACAATGGTGCTTTATAATACAAGCTATACAAACAGTAATTAAAGCACAAATTATATTCCAAGTGAGTTTGAAATACTCACAGTGTCAAGAATTGAAGAACTTGTTGAGAAAGAATCAAGAAGTAGAAATCTAATTTGCAAACTTTGGTTATGGTGTGAACTCAAACTTTCTCTCTCTACTAAATATTTCTGAAATTCTTTCTATGTTTTTCTTTACCTAGTGCAGATTTGTGAAGAGAATGGGTGTATGTATAGAAAAATCCAAAGGAAGAACTTGGTGGCCAAGCACCTTAATGTATACTCTACAAATTATTATTTCTAAAAATTACTAAATACATAATATACATAACATGCATATATGTATATTCAATCTGCTGGGAATTTACTTAGAAGTTAACTAAGTTCATTTAGGGGTCAATTGAAGTGTTTGGCAATTTAGCTTATGGTCACACTTTAACACATACACTAATAGTATTGGCAAACAAGGCATACAAGTGGTCAAGGAATCTAATTGAGTGTTTGGATAAAACAACTTATGGCACTAACATCACACACACAAAAAAGCATCCCCAAACAAGCCTATCTAATCATTAGTTGCATTAAATGTGAATAAGGCAAGTGACAAATCTTGACTGGTGGAGACTCCCAAACTGTGGGAGATCAACGCGGCACAGATCTAACATAGACTAGTATTTTTGCGGCACGGTGATCACCACAAAAATACAGAAAAAAATTATATCAACGTAAGAAATACCTTCCCAGTTATAAAAAAATACAGTCTAAGTCAAAAGTAAATATTTTTATCATTTTGAAATATAGTTTTGAAATTCAACATAGGTAATCCTGAATTTATAAAATTTCAGTTTGACCCCAATTAAAGAGTTTTATTGAAATAAAACAAGAAATACAATTAATAACATGGAAATATACATTAGGAAATTAAATGAAATTTCAGGTTGTTACATCCTTCCTTCCTTAAACCGGATTTCACCCCTGAAATCAAGACTAACTAGTCCTGAAACAACTTCGGGTACTTCATCCTCATATCAGCTTCAACTTCTCACGAGGCTTCATTCTCGTCAGGGTGATTCCATTGAACCTTCTCCAACAGAATGTCCTTATTCCTCAGCTTCTTGATATTCTAATCTAGAATTTTCACGGGCCTATCCTTATAGGAAACGTTATAACTCGTCTCAATATTGTCAAAATTAACCATATGTGGGGGATCTCGTATGTATTTCCTCAGCATACTCACATGGAATATATTGTGAATCCCAGACATCTTTGGTGGTAGTGTGAGTCGATAAGTCACTTTCCCAACACGATCCAAAATCTCGAACGCCCGGATGAAACGCGGGGCTAACTTCCCTCTCTTGAGGCCAAAACATACCACTCCTCAGGTTGGTGAAACCTTAAGAAGTAAGTGATCTCTGATACTAAATTCAAAATCCTTCCGGCATCGATCGACATAACTCTTATACCTACTTTGTGCGGTCCTCATCCTTTCTTTGACCAGTGAAATCTTCTCGTTGGTTTCTCTAACCAAATCTGTTCCCAACAATTCTGTGTCTCCAACCTCTATCCAACACAACGGAGAACAACATGGTCATCCGTACAATTCTTCGAACGGAGCCATCCCGATACTCGTGTGATAACTATTGTTATAGGAGAATTCGACCAAAGGCAAGTGTGTCTCCCAAGATTCCTCAAAATCGATGACACAAGCCCTAAGCACATCATCCATGATCTAATTAACAGGCTCAGTTTGTCCATCTATTTAAGGCTGAAAAGCGGTACTAATGTTGAGCGAGGTTCCCATGGCTTCTTGTAGACATTTTCAAAATCCCGAAGTAAGGCGTTCGTCTCGGTCTGACACAATCGATACAGGTTCATCGTGAAGTCGCACAACTTGTTGTATGTATATCCAACTCATATTTTCTACCGGACATATCATAATGTAAGCAATCAAGTTAGCCGACTTCGCCAATCGATCTACGATTACCCAAATGGCATCGTGATTCTGCTGAGATCGAGGCAATCCCACTACAAAATCAATAGTTATGTGCTCCCACTTCTAACCTGGAATAGGTAGCGATTGCAACAATCCCAAGGGCCTCTAATGTTCGGCTTTAACTTGTTGACACGTCAAACACTTGGATACAAATTCGGCCACGTCCTTCTTCATACCTTCCCACCAGAAATTTCTCTTCAAATCCTTGTACATTTTTGTTCCTCCTGGGTGGACTGTAAACCTAGACTTATGTGATCCTTCCAGAATGTCCTTCCTTAGTTCTCCATAGTCTGGCACACATAATATGTCCCTGTATTAGTACCCTCCATCACTTCCTACTTTTTATTTCGTTGGATCCTTTTCTGACATTTTCACAAACCATGTCTAAAATTTCTCATCTCCTTTCTATGCTTCAATAATGTAGTCGATAAGAATAGGCTATAGGATAAGACATCCAAAAAGTTTCCCTTCTCCTTCCTCAGCACTCAGCACTTTGAACTCAACCAATGTCTCCAACACCCGTCATTCTCTAATCATTAGGGAGGCAATCGTCTCACGAGTTTGCCGACTTAAAGCATCAGCAACCACATTAGCCTTACCAGGGTGGTATTCTAACGTGAACTCGTAATCTTTGATCAGTTCCATCCATCTATGCTGCCTCATGTTCAACTCTTTCTGTGTAAACAAATATTTCAAACTATTGTGATCGGGGAACAAATCAAACTTCTCACCATAGAGATAATGTCTCCAAATCTTGAGTACAAATACTACTGCCGCTAGTTCCAAATCATGAGTGGGGTAGTTCAACTCATTCGTCTTCAGCTATCTAGATCCATAGGTGATAACTCTACCATCTTGCATAAGTACACATCCCAATCCCTGATATCACACGTCACTAAAGATAGTGAACTTCTCACCAGGCTTGGGTATAGCTAGTACTGGTGCGGTGGTGAGTCTCTCTTTCAATTCTAGAAACGCACGCTCGTGCTTCTCTGTCCAGTCAACTTTTGAGCTTTCTTAGTCAGTCCGGTCAATGGTGCGGCTATCTTAGAGAATCCCTCGACAAATATCCTATAATAACCTGTGAGTCCAAGGAAACTCCTAACTTCTGTAGGGTTGCTCGGTCTAACCCAATTTGACACAGCATCTATCTTGGTTGAATCCTCAAAAATTCCTTGAGATGATACCTTGTGTCCCAAAAATTTCACTTCTGGCAACCAGAACTCACACTTACTAAATTTGGCATACAAGTGGTGGTCCTTAAGCGTTTCCATCGCAATTCGTAGATGTTGCTCATCTTCTTCTACTGACTTAGAATAGATCAAAATATCATCTATGAAGATGATGACAAATTGATCCAAATAAGGCTTGAACACTTTGTTCATCAGATCCATGAACACTGCTGGGGCATTTGCCATTCCAAACGGCATCACCGAAAATTCATAGTGACTATATCGAGTTCTAAATGTAGTTTTAGGTATATCTTCCTTTCGTACCCTCAGCTAATGATATCCCGACCGTAGATCTAACTTGGAGAGTGTTGTAGCTCCTTGTAGTTGATCAAACAAATCGTCAATCCGAGGTAAGGGATACTTATTCTTGATAATTATGTGGTTCAATTCTATTGATACGTAACCGAAGTGTTCCGTCTTTCTTCTTTACAAACAACACTGGTGCTTCCCAAGGCAATGTACATAGATGTACAAAACCAACTCTCGAGTTCTTGAACTCGTCCTTTCAAGTTCGACAGTTCGACAGGGGCCATTCTGTAGGGACTCTTTAGTGATAGGTGCAGTGCCCAGTATAAGTCCAATACAGAACTCTATACTTCTCTTGGGAAGTAAACCATGAATGTCTTGAAATACTTCCTCAAAATCCTTGACTACAGGTATAGACGACATTGTCATTTCTGCACTGATGACTTCATTATTTGGTAAACATCTTATAAGGAACATATCTCCCTAAGGGTTACACTAGAAATCAAAAGATTGATTCCTATTGTCGAAGAATGTAATTCTCTTCCTCGCATAATCTAACCTTGCTTGATTCTAGGAGAGCCAATCCATCCCTAGGATTATGTCAAACTTCTTCATCGATAGGACAATCAGCCTTGCAGGGATCTCACGGTCTCCTAGTCGTAGGGGACAATCCTTGAACACATGTCCTAACTTGACTGTGGCTCCTAATGGTGAGGTAGCCCTCAAAGCATTCTCTAAATGGTGAGGTAGGTTATTCAATCTTCTAATAGTCTTAGCAGATATGAATGAAATCAAATAAAACTTTAATATGGGAGTTAAATAAAGTCAATGTACCTTCCATCGCTTGTTGATCGGGCCATTCTTCTTCATAATTCCTTTCTCCATAAATAGTTTCATCACATCCAGTAGTATCAGGAATAATAGCATTCAAGCGAGTCTGACCCTGCTGACCATAAGTCACTCGTTTAGGAGCAGTAAAGTACTTGCTGATGTGACCGGGTTCACCACAGTTATAACAGACTATATTCTGATGAGCGATGCGCTTAGGTGCCTTACAGTCTCGAGCCAAATGAACCGGGGTGCCACAGTTAAAACATTATGTTATCCTCTTGGGTAAAGCACATCTTTTGGCAAAATGCCCAGGCATCTGGCAGTTAAAACAAACCTGAGGTTTGGTTTTCCATTTCTTCTTCTCCGCTTTTGGTGCACTCTTTTCCTTACGGAGGTGACTCAGACTGCCATGTTCCATCCATTGAGTTTCATTGCAATCATACCAAATGTGACCTGGTAGGTTGTAATTAGCATAGAGGCTGCTTGGTCTGCTTGTACCTTTGTCCTCAATTGGAGTCACCATCGCTTGGAACTTCTTCTTGCCTTGTTGTAGTTCAGATGATTTCGCAAGGAAACTCTCGTATAGACGATCTCTTAACTGAACTACGATAACTCTATTACCCACCTCCCAAAAGCTTAGAATAAGTGACCCGACCAAGCCAATGGGATCGACTTCTGGGGATAACAACTGGGATGGTCCGCTTGATTGGTGCTCGATTGCCTGAGGCAACTTGGTCTTCTATGCTCCTACACACGGGTCCAGCCTAACGGCTTAATATCACAATATAATATACTCGTACTATAATATAAGTATACAACAAGATCCAAGTATGCATGATATAATTCAAGTATACATAATATACCAAGCACGTGTTCGAATTTGGACTATCTAACAGCAAAGAGATCGTATCCTTATTCTCCTTCTAAACTCTGGGCTATAGGCTATGCTAACTATTCCGAGATCTAACTCAGGAATTTCGTCAGTGCCTAGGCTATTTGCGAGGGCTATGGCTTATCTCAACTCCTTAGGAATTGGCTATTATCTATCTATATGGACTTTATATGTCATAAACAACTTGGCTACTTTCTAAATGGATACATCCACGAATATTTGGTGACTGCTAACATGCTTATCGATGTAACAAAACATGTACAATCGTTTCTACGATGAAGCCAACCTGGATTTTGAGTCCTGAACTAAGGACAATCAATGCTAACCAACTAAAAACTGGAACCTGGTTGTTCAGTAAACCTAAATTGGGTAAATCAGACTCGATTTAACTTGATTGTATAGCTTAGTAAAAAAAACTAAAGTTAATCTATGTCACTAATCAATGGCGTGAATAACCAAGCCTGGTTAGACTAGATAACTTGGCTCTGATACCTCTAAATCCAGTCACGCCTCGACGTAGCATAAATATGGAAATCATTTAATTCCCTTTATGGACCCGTAAGTCGCGACAATTTGAAGGATCGATTCCTTCCCAAACGTCAAACAACACAATAATAAAATCAGAGTAAGAGCAAACAAGGCTTATAAATTTTTTCCAAACTAATAATTATTACAGCATGTGATCTACTAAAGGCACAACCCGCCTTGCAAATAAAATAATATCTAACATCTATTACAGTCATCCGTATTTCAAATTTATTTTAAAAGCATAAGATAGTAGTAAAACAGTTCTTCTTCTCCGATAGTCATATTCAATTCACGTAGTCACACTACTCTGACTGGTTATAACCTGAAAAACCAAGACACGAATGTCCAGGGTGCATCAACGCCGTCATCTTTAAGAAGCTGGTGAGTATTAAAAATATATGTTTGAATGTAAAACATACTCAATTACTATTTTCCATTTCACGGTTCCATTATTCAACAGGTTAACAACATGGAAATGAATTCACTTATGAAACAGTAAGGGTGATATTATAATTCATGAAACATGTGACCGTGCATGAGACCAATACAACCATTCTCATCTCACCAACTCTTTTCTCTCGATAACACATCACCAACCTCTCTCACTCTAGTATCTTTGAAATACTAAGATGACCACACTTTAGTAGAGGGTACGAGGGAGTGTCCAATTTTCCTCACACTTTAGTACGAGGTACCAGGGAGTGTCCAATGCCTCACACTTTGACCATACCACACATGTTAGCGAGTGTCCAATAGGCCACACTTCAACACTACCATGGGTGCCAGGGAATGTCCAAGTTGGCGTCACACACTTTAGCGCTACCATGGGCGCCAGGGAATGTCCAGTTTTTTCACCGTCGCATTTCAATGACACTCTAGCCGCAATATCATAACATCATACTTTGGTACACCAATACCAGGGAGTGTCCACACACAATCTCAACCACATACTCTTTTCCACACTGACCACCACTCACCATGCATGTACAACTGACTCCACATAAATGACATGTGACTTAATACAGAAATATAAAGTACTGGAAACGATAACCATGGATATACGAGAAGAAATAAAATCTTATATGAAACAACCAGTGAATTCATAAAAAAATACTTTAATATGCTTTTATCGCTACTAGAACACAAGTGGGTCTACTTTGAAGCAATGCCCTCAAAATGAGATATACTTTTGTGGATGAATTTCATATCAAAAGAAATTTCTTTAAGTCTAGTTTCCAACGCTTTAAACGGTGCACGTTTTTTAGTTTTCTAGAGTAAGTTATGACCGTTTTACTAAAAGTCGCCAGTGCTGAAAAATGCCAATCGATTGGCAAAAGTGCCAATTGATGGTAAACATGCCAATCGATTGCCACTGCATCTTCTTCAGCAGTTTCTCCCCTATTACGAATTTAAAGCCTATTTTCGACCCATTTTGAAAATCCGAATGTAAACATGACTTGTAATAAATGGTTCTCTCTATTTTTCTGCAAGGATCGTGAATACGCGATCGATTTTAACTAAATTCAATCGTAGCTCTCGAATTTTATGAAAAATTGAGAGGTGACAAAATTTCATTTCTTTTATACGTCACAATACGATTGAGTTAGGCTCTAATACTTTAAATACAATTCTAGGGGCTGTAATCTTTCATTTTTATCTATCAAAATCGAATTTGGTTAATTTTGAAAAATCACCATTTTCAAGCTTCAAGTTCCATGGATGAATACAACAATGGTGTTTTATAATACAAGCTATACAAATAGTAATGAAAGCACAAATTACATTCCATGTGAGTTTGAAATACTCACTGTGATAAGAATTGAAGAACTTGTTGAGGAAGAATCAAGAAGTAGAACTCCAATTTGCAAACTTTGGCTATGGTGTGAACTCAAACTTTCTCTCTCTACTAACTATTTCTAAAATTCTCTTTATGCTTTTGTTTACTCAGTGCAGATTTGTGAAGAGAATGGTTGTATGTATAGAAAAATCCAAAGGAAGAACTTGATGGCCAAGCACCTTATTGTATACTCTACAAATTATTATTTCTATAATTTACTAAATACATAATATACATAACATACATATATGTATATTCAATCTGCTGGGAATTTCCTTAGAAGTTAACTAAGTTCGTTTAGGGGTCAGATGAAGTGTTTGGCAATTTAGCTTATGGTCACACTTTAACACATACACTGATAGTATTGGCAAACAAGGCATATACAAGTGGTCTAGGAATCTAATTGAGTGTTTAGGTAAAACAACTTATGGCACTAACATCACACACACAAAATGCATTCCCAAATCTAATCATTAGTTGCATTAAATGTGAATAAGGCAAGTGTCAAATCTTGATTGGTGGAGATTCCCAAACCGTGGGAGATCAACGCAGCGTGGACCATCTTCGAACATAGACTAATATTTTCACGGCACGGTGATCACCACAAAAATACAGAAAAAAAATTTTATATTAACATAAGAAATACCTTCCCGGTTATATAAAAAATACAGTCTGAGTCAAATGTAAATATTTTCACCGTTTTGAAACATAGTTTTGAAATTCAACACAGGTACTCCTGTATTTATAAAAATTTCAGTTTGACCCTAATTAAAGAGTTTTATTGAAATAAAACAAGAAATACAATTAATAACATGGAAATATACATTAGGAAATCAAATGAAATTTCAGGTTGTTACAATTTATCTCTGGAATCACATCTAATTCCAAACGTTCCATCTTCTTTACCAATTCTCTTTGTTGGGTCAGCTCAACTGCTAAATTCCTTGTCATCTTTCAACTTAAAGCGTCGGCTACTACATTAGCCTTTCCTGGATGATACCTAATCAAAAGATCGTAATCTTTCATCAACTCTAACCACCTCCTTTGTTTCATGTTCAAATCTCATTGCGTGAATAGGTACTTCAAGTTCTTGTGGTCTGTGAAGATCTCACACTTCTCACCATATAAGTAGTGACTCTAAATTTTCAAAGCATGGATATCACGGCCAATTCAAGGTCATGAGTCAGATACTTAACCTCGTGTGTTTTTAACTGTCTTGAAGCATAAGCAATCACCTTGCCACCTTGTATAAGTACACATCCCAAACTCCGATGCGACGCATAACTATAGATCACAAACTCCTCGATTTCGGATGTTATTGTCAGAATAGGTGCTCTTGTCAATGTAGACTTCAACTCTTGGAAACTGTCTTCACTTTCTGAACTCCACTCAAAAGTAATACCCTTCCTTATCAACTTTGTCATAGGCAATGAAATCTTTGAGAAATTCTCAATAAACAACGGTAGTATCTCGCTAAACCTAAGAAACTTTGGATTTCGTATACAGATGTCGGTCTTTGCCAATTAGATACCGCTTCCACTTTGTGAGGATCAACTAAAACTCCATTCTTTTCAATCACATAACCAAGAAAAGCAATACTAGGTAGCCAAAATTCAGACTTCTTAAATTTTTTGAATAGTTGCTTCTCTCGTAATCTCTAAAGTGCAAGTCTCAAATATTTTTCATGCTCTATCTCACTCGGTGAATAGATAAGAATGTCGTCTATGAACACAATCACAAATCATCTAAGTAATTGATGATGTCAATATCAAGATATAAAAGTATGCTTATTTGTGCTTTACTTTCAAAAGATTTGCAGTGTGGAAGTAAAGGTCGAACCCACAGAGATTGATTAACTACCGCGCTTTAATTTTAAAACCTAAATTTAGTTGATTAAGAAAAACGAGATTTTGATTTTGAATTTAATTAAACTAAGAACAATAAAATTAAATCTAAATTATGAAAGTGATTTAAAAGTGTTGTTATAAATATGTTTAAGAGAACCTAGGATTGCAAATCCACCACTAGCTTCATAATAGGAATATTTATGAATTACTTTAGCCTATTAAGTTGGATGATAATGGAGAATTGTAGCTACAAGCCCAATTCCTCCGTCAAGAAAATAACTATGGTTCAAGCACCAACATAATCCATCTTCGGTTAGCACGAATTATCCCACACTAAACTAGGGTTGTGGTATAATCCGTCTAATCTAGGCATGGACTATTCGGATACTAGATAGCACAATTCAATTTAAGCACCATTACATGTAAATAATCTAAACAAGCACAGCAAGCATAGATCATTGAGCACACTACAGTCAAAATAGATCTAAGACAAGAATAAACTTTGAAAGTAATGATTTTAATCAATAGAAGCACGATTTATTTATAAAAATCCTCGGAACATGTAATCATCATCCATACATAATAAAACTAAAATAAAAACATAAATAAAACCCTATTACTTGGCTAGGGTTTCATTGAAACCCTAGATCTAGGTTTAGTTGGCCATAGAATTGAAGATTGGCAAGAGGTTGAAAGAGGAGGCCATGAGAATCCTTGGTCTTCTTCTTCTTCTCCTTGCTTTTCCCTCTTCAATGGCTGAAATTTTAGTTGTATATTGATGTATCTAATGTTGTGTAATGATGTGTAACCACAAAATTGATTTAGAATAGGATTTATATAGAGTTTGGAAGGATTTAGGAAGCTTTCCTAAGCCAAATCGCACTAAAACAGCTATATTTACGTTTCTGGACGTCATATGCACAAACCACCTTCGCTGGGCACTTTAATTTAATAAAATACGCGTTTTTGGTTTTTTCAAAGGTCGCTCGCGCGAGGTCCTTTTCACTACACTGCACGACTTTCGTAGAATTGCGATAACCTTTTGCTCGGAACTCGGATTGACTTGCCGTTTGAAGCCACGCGTCCGTAACTCGAAGATCTACATTTTATATCTCTGGAAATATTTCTCAAATCCAAAGTATTCTTTATCAAAAATGCAATTTTCCGAGACTGCTACTGCATTCAGCTTTCACCGGAATCACCGTTTGAGCCCAGAATGACTTCCAAAGCCACTAATCATTGGATTTTTGTGCATTATCAAGTTAAAGCTCCAAATCCTACAAAATTTAGAATACTTATTAAAAAATAACTAATAACTACATGAAATGGGCTAACAAAGCGTATTTTTAGAACTATAAACGGCAACTATTCGTCGCCGATCAGTAATCATTGAAGACTCAGTCCATAAGATCCATGAATGTGGCTGGTGCATTTGTAACTCCAAATGGTATTACTAGAAACTCGTAGTCTCCGTAGCGCATTCTGAAAGCTGTCTTCTCTACATCCTCAGCTTTTACTTTCAATTGATGATAACCAGATCTCAAATCTATCTTTGAAAACACTTATGCCCCACGAAGTTGGTCGAATAGGTCATCAATTCGGCAATGGATACTTATTCTTGATTGTTAACTTGTTTAACTCTTGGTAGTCAACACACATACGCATTGAACCATCTTTCTTCTTCACAAACAACACTGGAGCTCCCCACGGCAATATGCTAGGTCAAATAAAACCTTTGTCAAGTAACTCTATAGTTGAAACTTCAGTTTTTTCAACTCCATGGGTGCTTACAATACGGCCCTTGAGTTTGGCACTATCTCAATGATGAACTCAATTTCCCTCTTAATAAGAACATCTGGTAGGTCTTCGGGAAACACATCTGGATACTCTCGTACAATTAGAATATCTTCTACTTTCAATTCGGTTGTCATATTGTCAATTACAAAGCACAAAAATCCTTGACATCCCTTTGTCAACAATTTACCCACTAGGATAGCTGAAATCAAATACGGCGGCGGTATAACCTCACTCCCTTGGAAACAAAAGTTCCCATGCACCGGTGACTAAAAATTAACTCCTTTCCATTCACAATATATCGTGGCTTGGTTAATGGCTAACCAATCCATTCCTAGTATCGCGTCAAAGTGGTTCACCACAATCGGTATAAGATCCACGGTCATCGACTTCTCACCCAGTTTGATCTCACAGTCCTTGTATATCGTAGACGTCACTATTGGCTTACTAAGGGGTACAACAATAGATAATTCATATCCTAACGGTGTCGTTCTAACATTCAAATGTTCAACAATATTATGCGATACAAATGAATGTGTAGATCCTGAGTGAACAAGTATGTGTGCTAGATATGAACATATAGGCACCATACCTGAGACCACTGTCTCTGAAGCAGCCATATCTCTTGGATTCATCTGAAATGACTTTTTCTGACATTGCTCTGTCCTCTATCGCCTGTCATTGGTCTGTCTAGGCTTCGAACCACTAGAGCTAGGGACGCTTCCTCAGGCACTCCTTGGATTGATGTCCAAACATCCCACAATCGTAGCACTTGCCCCTCATATTCGGTTTAGCACTTGCGCTACTCGTCCCTTGAGTCTTGTTCTAAAAATTAGTCATAAATCATCAACCTGTGTGTGGTCGATTTCATAATGGACACAATGATATGCATCTCGCCAACTTCCTAGGTGCACTGACCAAAACCCCGTGCAAACGATCTCTCCTCCTTGTCTTCGGTCATTACCCCCATAGTTTCTCTTCCCTTGTTGGCCTTGTTGATTTTGCCTCGACCTCTCCATTCCACTTTCGGCTACAACCGATGTTTATTGCACTGCGGCAGCAGTCGAGTGCTCATAGGTCTCAACCCTCAAACGGATATTCTTTATCAACCCATCCTCGTACTTTCTTGCTCTGTCTTCCTCTGTCAACACAAACCCTTTTCCAAATCTCAACAAGGCGTTGTACTTCAAAGTGTACTCCGTTACCATCATATCCCCCTATCTAAGGTTATCAAATACTCTCTTCTTCGCATTGAGAGCAGCTCGTAGGAAGAATTGGCGATTAAACTCCGCTTTAAATCTCTCCCAAGCTATCGGTGCTACCAGGTCTGGAACATTCTCCCACCAATTCTGGGCCTCACCCCTGAGTATATCACTAGTGTTCTCAATCTTCAATGCATCAAACATCGAAATAGATCTGAAAATCCTTTTCATATCCATAACCCAATGCTCTGCTAGCATCGTATCAGAAGTCCCATGAAACTCAGTCGGCTTCTTCCTTGAAAATTGTTCTGACACAAAACTTCCACCCTTGTTCTCAGGTGCCTGCACAATGGGTATCGGTGCTGCCTCGCATAGAGGTGCTAGAGGTAATCATTCCATTAAATTCCGTATCAAGTCTCCCATATTTTTGGTCATTTATGTCATGTGGTCCATTCGTTGATTATGTGGTGATCGATCTTGGTCACCGCCACTCATGATTATAATCCTGTCAATCTCAATGCAAAAACACTATATATGTATAACAACAAATATAAACATGTATGTATAACAACATACATATACATCAAACATCTCTACAATGTATGGATGTATTCTAGAATATGTTCCAAAATTTCTCAACACTCCACTCGTCGTCAAACGTTTCCAAAGTTTGTTACCTATAGCTCTGATACCAATAAATGTCATGACCTATCCTGCTACAGGAAAAAATAGGACACCTGGCATGCCACCAAGGCTTATCTAGTTCCACTAAAGTAAATCCCGGTAGAAAACATAAGTAAAATCCATTAAAATCAGAGTTATAAAAAGAACAAACAGGTTGAAAACCAAAAATCCAGTCAATTGATCAAGGCCTGGTCGACTGGAAATGCAAACTACAGAGAGCTTAAATCTCAGCAAAAAGGCCAGTCGACTGTGTCGGGGATTCAGTCGACTGGAATCTTCCCATCAACTGAACCACAATTTTTCATTTTTAAAATAAAGTCTAGTTAACTGTGGTCTCCCACCCAGTTGACTGGTTCTTTCACAGAACTAAAACCATATTTCCAACCAATAATCCAGTCGACTGTGTCGGGGATTCAATCCACTATTTTTCAGTATTCCGAGGCAGTAGCTGAATCAAACATGCCTCTAGTCGGCTGTTTTCATAAACCAGTCGATTGGTTTACCTCATATTGCAAAGCATTTTGTAGATTTCAAACTGTGGTTAAACTAACACCTTACAACATATTTACTACTATATTGGAATGATACATATTACAATACTATAATTCCTTTCCAAGATTTCAATTACCACATTTTACAACTCTGAGGTTCTTATTTCAACATTGAAAAGGAACAAAAGCATAAACAAAAAAAATAAACAAGAGCAACCTCGTCGTCCCATCGGCCTCACTCTTCTTGCTTCTTCTGGTTCTTCCTCTTATCACCTGTTATGGAGGAAGTCTCCACTGCTCAACTATATGCTAAGTGTACAATTCTAAACAAATGCATATGAGGCAATTCATGCTTTAAAAACTTCTAAATAACACAATTTAGCCTCTAGGGAGAGAGATACGCATTCATCCGGTATATCAGCAAGTCTTAAATCTTAAAATGCGATAACAATGGCTAGCCAAAATCACTCAACCATTGCATCTAACTACTCTAGTTGGGCAGTTCCCAAATTAAGAAAATAGTCGTCACTACTTAACTCTCAAGCATCGAGAGTCGTGCCCTGGCATAAAATTATAGCAAACTCCCCTTTGACCCATATAATCATTTAGCATGCTCATATAACCATGTCACCATGCTTTTCAATACGTACTTGCTAAAATTATCAGGTTCAATTTGACACATGAATTTTGCCCGGATCACAATTTCACACACAATAACTAAAACATCTAAAATTCCTTATATTACATAGGTTAAGAATTCATACCTTAAGTTATAACTCTATAACTTCAGGGAAAGTGCTAGGAGACCAATTAAATGTCAAATCTCCGTTTATACGCAATTCCTACAAGTATACATACATTTTCCCCAAAATCTTAAAATTAACTTTTCGGAAGTTATCTGTCAAACGTGGTCTAATAGATGTCAAAACATAGCTAATACCTCGATGAGACCGAATATGAAATTTGGAAAAAGTTGACGATCGAAAGTTTGTCGATTTGTGTCTTGAAGCTCATAGCCACCAAAATCCCCAAATCAACTCTAGGTTTTCCAATTTAGGTTTTGAACATATATGATAATATCTCATGAGTTTCTATATATAGGCACGACTTACGGGAATTACGTTTACCTCCCCGCGAGTTCTCAAAACTTCTAATTATCTCCCAAAACGTCGATCACGCCCAAATTATCACTTCACGAGTGAAAACTATTAATTAAAAAAGTTTTTGTCTAAGTTCTATTTGGGTCTGTAATTACGTCCGAAAACTAAATTCCATGGAATCTCTAGATGACATACCTTTTATGCAATGTATCAAATTGGTTATCTCTAATTCATTCTAGTCGATCTTTATCAAGATCAAAACCAATAGAAATTACGCTACACAGGTAAATTTAATATTCACAATTTACCAGATAAGTCAAATAACATTTAAATCATGTAAATGTCATTTAATCACACGAATGCCTCCATGATTATCAATTCACCGTGTCTACACTGGACACCTTCTGTTGACCACAGTCAACCACTTATCTCAATTTTCAAATAACATTGAACCTACTTGAAATTCAATTAGGCAATTTAAAATAGATGACTTTCCCTGGGACGGGTGTGACAATTTAATTTGAGGATTTTGTTGGTTGATTATGTTTGCCCGTTGGCTTGAGCATAATATGGCGTTGAATGTAGGATAGTGAAACCATATTCAAAGGCAAACTCCAACATATCATCCCCCGTGAAGGATGTGCCTTGGTCAGCCACAATGGTTTGTGGTAATCCAAATCTATGAATAATATTTTCTTTAACGCATTTGATTACCTCATTCTGGCTAACTGATTTAAGTGGCACAGCTTCCACCCATTTATTGAAATAGTCAGTAGCCACTAAAATGTAAGCATGATTTTTTTTATGAGGTTGGGCTAATCTTATCGATAATATCCATTGCCAATCCCTAAAATGGCCCTGGTTTTATAACAGATTGGAGACTGATTGCAAGCACATACTGAATTGGCCCATGTCTCTGACAAGCCTGGCATCCTTTAGCAAAGTTAATACAATCTTTTATGATAGTTGGCTAGTAATAACCATATCTCCTTATCAACCATCTCATTTTTTGTCCCAGCCTGATGAGCACCACATAACCCGCTATGTACTTGCTTCATCAATTTTAAGGCTTTTAATTATCTAGGACATTGTAATACTAACTCAATTTTTTCCTTTCTAAATAGCTCGCCATCAGCCAGGAAGTAGTGCATTACCTTTCTTTTGACCTTAACATCTGTATTTGTGTTAGGATTTTCCAAGAATTTAATGATTGGGTCTCTCCAATCATCCTTGCCAGTCTGGAGTGGCATTATATAAGCAGTATTATCTTCCTCTAAGACTGAAGACTCGGATACCTTTTCAACTATAATCATCCTCTAAAAAACATTAGTGGGAATTCTAAGTCCACATGCAGGTAATTTGGGCCAACTCGTTAGCCTTCTCATTTTTTTCCCTAGGCACATATTTTACTGCAAACTCGGAGAAGTTCTCAATCAGTCTCATACCAACTGTATGGTACTTTTCCATAATGTCATTATGCACCTTATATTTTTTTCCTAATTGATTTATTACCAATTGTGAATCCCCAATTAATTTCACAGTCATGGCCTTCATATCTAACAAATCTTAAGGCCAATGATCAAAGGCTCATACTCAGTCTAATTATTAGAACATTTAAAATCAAGTTTGAAAGAAATCTTTGTCTTTTATCCAAATGGGGATGTGAGGATGATTCTTGCACCTGCTGACTCTTCTGTACTGGACCCATCAAACCACAGTACCAGAGAGGTAACAGATAGGTGTAAACCAAAATCTTATATTCTACCAGATCTGATGGTCTGATCTTCCGTGTATAAGCTAAACTCTACACACTAAACCACCTAGTATGTAGAATAAGAGACACACATGCACAATATTAAATAAACAATGTAATCAAACATTGCCCACACAAATCCTCATAAAAATGGAATAACTGATTTTGTTAAATGAATAATAAATCAACTACATAGAGCATGGTTTTTAGTATATATCTCTAACAGTTTCATGATTAGAATGTCTACTCTCCATAAGGTAGTCTGATCGGTTTTAACTTGTTTATTTACTTGATTAATTTAGATCTTGATACAATTTGATTTGTGTCCTTCAATACTATCAATGAATCGTTAAACACGAGTACTTTCCTACTTATTTTTAACAATCGGCCAAAAACTAGAAGTCAGGTCGTATATCACTTTCACAAATTACTAGAAAAACCCACATTTGCTAACACACATTTATTAGAGTATTGATATTTAGCTTATTTTGCTTTAGGTAGTTTAGTTTTTTACTTATGGAGGGTAATATTGTATACCTAGTTATATTCAAGAATGAAAAGACTAAAAAAAGAGACAAAAATAATATTCAAGAATGAAAAGACTAAAGAAAGAGACAATAATAATATAACTAGGTATACAATATTACCCTAAATAAAGTACAAGATGAAACTATCGTAAAGCTAAATAAGCTAAATATCAATACTTTAATAACACTCACACATACGCATACAATTGAGCTACGTCAGCTCTGATATGCCCGAAACAAAACAAAGAGTGAAAAAATGTATGCATACATAATCTTCGAACCATTACAGGAACTCTCCACAATTAATTAATAAAGAAATAATCACATCCCTATATTGTATAAAGCACCACACCACACACAGGAAATGGTTATCAATTAAAACTGATTCTTGTTGGTTGAATTCATTTGGTGTAGAAAAGTGTTTTTAGAAGGTAATTGAACGAAATGAGGTCTGGGCCATTGGGATTCGTAGAAATAAACGATTAGTGATTCATTTGGAGTTTAAAATTTTATCTATTATGTACATATTATAGGTGTATAAGTTTGTATACATATATATATATATATATTACAACACAATGCAATACAAAGATGTTCTTGAGGTGTTGACAAGTTAGGGTTTGTTGAAGTAAGTGTATGTAGAGAGTAATCTTTTTAATTCTTTTATAATTTGTCCTTGTATGCATTTGGTATAGGGATATAATTGCACTAAAAGTGTTTTACTAAAATGTGGGTGTAAGAAGCAAATTAGGTGGGTGTAGATAGAATTACCCTATTAAAATACCACCTCCAACTTAGAATTTAGAATCTACCATATTTTCCAACTTTGAGTGGATTCCAATTCTAGTGCAGCCCATAAGTTTTAATAAATAACTCATGAACCAAACAAAGTAAAATATTAAGATTACTAGTAATCTTAGGCCTCGTTTAGCAGGCCGAATTAAACTGTTAGATTAAACACGATAAGGCAGGATCGGACTGGATTAGTATTCAAGTCAGAAAAGTTGTTATGCTATCTTGTGTTTGGAACGTACTGGATAAACTGCCGGATAAGTTATTTATATTCTTATCTTGTGTTTGCTACTGTCTGGATAAAACTATCGGATATATTTTTTAGAATCGATTTCTTATTTTTATCACATAAATTCCAAATACAGATTAATATTTTTACTTATAATTTTTTACTTATTGTCCATTTATTTATATTTTTAATTAATTATTCTATATTTCAAATATTTGGAATCTTTATCATGATTCAAATAGCTATGGCTTCCGAACCCCACCAAAAGAGGAGATACCAGAAGAGAGAGAAAGAGGAGAGAAAAAGAGAAGTTAGACCCAAACAAATCCCCAAATTTAACACTTTGTCGTCTTCAATTTAGGGTTCTATGTTAGACCCATTTCAATTTTCCCTTTTTGTGCTTTTTTCCATTTGTATCTATACATTATCTTTTTTTTTTCTCTCTCTCTCTCTCTCTCTCTCTCTCTCTCTCTCTCTCTCTCTCTCTCTCTCTCTCTTACCTACTATTTGTCTGAAACCCTAGAATTGAGCAAACAAGAAACAATCCCCAAATTCGAACCTCTGTCATCTTCAATTTAGGATTCTATGTTAGACCCATTTGAATTTGCCCTTTTTGTGTGTGATTTTGCTCCATTTGTATCTCTTGCATTATCTTCTTTCTCTAAAAACCCTAGAATTGAGAAGAAGGCCAGCGGGGAGGGGCTGAAGGTTCAGCGGTACGAGGGGGCTGGAGTTTCAGTCGCAATCTCTTTTTCTCTTTAGCGTCTGTTTCTTTTCTAAGATCTCTTTGTTTTATCCCATCTCACATTCCAATCTCTCTAATCCATCCTCATAACCCCCCCCCCCCCCCCCCCCCCCCCCCCCCCCCCCCCCAGGATAGGATAACTTGTATCCTATCTGAGTCATCTGACCCCCCCTTTATCCGGCTTGTCAAACATGGCCTTAGAGTGAAATCAAAGTCCACCCTCAGACTCCATGAACCTAACGGGTTGAATGACACATGAAAGAGGCCTTATAGGCCAAAGTGAACAAATTTGGTAAAAGGCAAATGGGATCAAAATTGTGAGACGAGGTCCATATTTAATGTGAAGCATCGAAACAAACAGGACTTCCGGCCTACTCGGCGTTAATGCAGGCTGAACGTATTAGTTCGTTTAGGCATCAAAAGGGCAATTTTATCATTTTTGGTAACCTTTATGTCATGGGTGTCATTTGTGGTATTAGTTTCATATAATTTGCTAGCGTTCAAATTTTCAGCCTAACTCAAATTTGCCAATTTTTTTGGTAATTTTCTTAACTAGCTTTTAAACCCGTGCATAAGTGCATTATTAAGATAATTAAAGTTGAGTGACATTCAAAATGTTGAAAATTATTTACAAAAAAATAGCAGACAAATTTAAACATAAAAAGATAGTTAAACATTGTAATCAAATATGATTCCCTAATGCTTTACTGTTGTATCCCATGCTATGACAGTGGTTGGAGGTAGAACATAGCACTGCATGTGGTATAATTATTAAAATATTTGAAAATCAAATTTGAGATTTACATTTGGGAAGTATGGCATTACTCCTAATTTAAAAAAGCAAAAGAAAAAGCGAATTGGTAAAAATTCATTTTGATTAGGAAAACCTATTTAATAAGAAATCCAAGTTACTAAAAGAAATTTTTTATAGTTACTAAAAGAAATCCAAATGAATAATAACGCTAAATTTGAAGCCATATTTTCTGTTCATCATAAATCCATCACGTTAAATCAACTATGATATTAAATTAAGGGAAAATTGGTGAAAATGGCATTAAGACAATCTAAATTGGAATGAAGGACACGTAATAAAACAACTTGGTTTTTACTTCTTTTTTTTTTTTTGGACCAAAATATCTTCATCTTCATCATCTAACATTACTATCAAATCCAAGCCTCCTTTACCACTACCCATGCCTAGCCTTCGGCCACCACCACTTCCACCTCCGACGACTACCACTACCATCTTCGGCGACCTCCGGGGACCGCCACTAGCACCTCCGGTGACCATCCACCATTGCCACCACTCATGCCTAACATCCGGCCACCACCACTTCCACCCTCGGCGACCTCATACGACCTCCGATGACTGCCACTAGCACCTCCGGCGACCATCACCTACCATCCCACCTTCATTCAATAGTTCTGACCATCTTAAGATAAATTTCTCTTAAGATCAGTCATATTAAGAGAAACTTAGTATGACTGATCTTAAGAGAAATTTCTCTTAAGATCAGTTGACCGTGGAGATTTGTGTTAGTGGTGGTGGTGGCCGGCGGTGGTGGTGGCAATGGAGGGGGAGGACAGAGAGATGATAGTAGTGGTGGCTATGGAGGGGGAGGAGAGAGAAGAGAGTTGGTGGTAGTGGCGACGGCGATGACGAGGATGGCTCCGGTGGTAGTGGCTATGGAGGGAGCAGGAGAGAAAGTTAGAGAGAGAAGAGAGATGGTGGTGGTGGTGGATATGGAGGGGGAGGAGAGAGAAAGTTAGAAAGAGAAGAGAGTTGGTGGTAGTGGCAACGGCTCCGGAGACGACGCCTCCGATGGTGGTGGTTGTGATGGAGGTGGCTAAGGAGGGAAGAGGAGAGAAGATGGTGGTGGTGTGGTGGTGGTGGCTATGGAGGGGGAGGAGAGAAAATGGTGGCTATGGTGGTGGTTGTGATGGTGGTTGCTATGGAGGGGGAGGAGAGAGAGATGATGGTGGTGGTGGCTATGGAGGGGGAGGAGAGAAAAAGTTAGAGAGGGAAGAGAGATGGTGGTGGTGGTCCCTTAGGGTTCCATGGGCAATTTTGCCATTTAGAGTGAAATTTAAAATTTTATAGGACTAAGAGGGAAAGTTAAAATTTTAGAAGACTTTGGGAGGGAAAGTTTTTTTAGAGTGTGTCCTTATGTTGGTTTTTGATTATGACTTGTCTTTTAGTCCAACTTAGCCAACCTTAAGGGCCTTACACCAAGTCTCCCTTAAATCAATATATAAGAGGGAAAAAAACACTTCTCAAACCAAATTATCATCACACTTTTTTTTAATAAATTTTTTTGGGAGGGGTCCTATCATCGCACTATTTCTCAAATGCAAGTAAAGATAATAAACATACATACTACCTACATTAAACCTATTTAAATTAATTTTAAGATAAGATAATGTAGAAGAGGGAGATGATTTGGAATATATATATAAATAGGGGACTACTAACCTGCAGTATGGTGGTTTTAGGTTAGCAGCGCGTGTAATAAAAAAAAAAAAAAAAAAGAGCGCATTTTTAGTGATAAAATTTTGTCACTAAAAACTCCGACTTTTAGCAATGAAAAATTTCGTCGCTAACAGCTTTTTTTCGTCATTAAAACTTAAAAGGGTGTCCTACTATAAGTTAACATTTTCTATATATATATAGGTATAAAAAATAAGAAAACATAGATTAAAGTAGATATATATATAGGTATAAAAATAAGAAAACTTGGATTAAAATAGATATATATTTTTGTATAAGAGATATTTATATAGTTGATCTGAATTAGATTAGTGATACTTATATAATTAATTTGAAATACAAGGTCAGGCTCTTAAGTGAACAGTGTTGAGTGAACATAACCAGTGAACTTATTTTTTAGCCTAAAAGAACACACGTGTCGCTGACCTGCGGGTTCTTTAGTCTAAAAAACAAGTTCACTGGATATGTACACTCAACCCTGTTCATTTAAGAGCCTCACAGTTGAAATATATATATAGGCATATAAAATAAGAAAATTTGAGAAAAATCATAGAGCTGTCCACTTGATAGGCTTTTGATTCTACTTTATAATATATACATGATTTTATGTACGTAAATTTGTTATTAGTATTATTATTTTACATATAATATAGTTATATATATAATTTTAATTAGCTAGTTTAATTTATATCATTTATATGTGTATATTTGGAGATATATATATATATATATATGTGTACATATATTTATACAGATTAGATAGATTATATTTTGATGAGATTCGATATGATTTAAAAAGATATCAAGAAAGAGAGAAAAAAGGAAAAACAGATTATACATGTCTATCTGTATTAATTCTAGAGTTAGAAAAAATAGGGGGGGGGGGATGGAATGATAATATAAAAAAAGGAAAAATAACAGAGCCGCCATGTGGCATGTCTGATTCCATATATATATATATATATACTAGTTTTTAAACCCGCGCAATGAACATGTAAATATTTATTTATTTATTTATTTTATAGATTTGATGGTTTAAAAAGAGCGAGTATTTTTCCATTTCATTGATGTAAATATTTACTTTATGAACCCAAAAAAAAAAGGAAGAAAATTATTAATTTTTTTTTAAAAGTTAGCTTCAAAAGAACATGCTAAAACAACAATCATGAGCGTGAGATAAGTACTGTCTTTGCAAAGAAAAACTACAATACCTGAAGAAAAAAAGTCTCTAGTCTCTCGTGATAGTACTCCACGAGCTACAAAATCATACCACTGGAGAAATAGAGAAAGCCGACCCTATATGTCAAACAACTTCAGATTAACTTGAAAAATGCAAAGGGACTGCCAAAATGAAAAAGAAAAAGAAAAGAAATTGTAATACATATTCTAAGATCTCATTAGAGATCCTTTTAAGAAACACACATACAAGCTTATTTTATTTTTATTTTTATTTATAAAAAAAAAAAAAAAAAAAAGAGTGAAACACACATACATGTACATATGTTTAAATAGATTATCTCATAGAAGTTGTACTAGAGTAGAAGATCAATTTTTGATTGCGTCCTACGTTATGTTCCTCTCTAGAGAGAAATAGGGAGTTGGAGAGAGATAACTAAAAAAGTATTTGAAGTAGAGAAAGACAAAGAGAGTTTGTGCAAATTATGAGATGTCTATGGTGAATAATGAGACATGAAATAGAACAAAATATAAGAGATTAATTAATAAGTGAATTATAGAATATTATTTGGTGAATTAATTGTATTTAATGGGATTTGCACAAGTGTGAGAGAAAAGTGTGTAATCCCTATCATTTTGACATGTGACACTAAAAGCTTCCATATTATAATAATAGAACTAGTCGATAACCCGTGCTATGCACGGGCTTTACTGTATTGAACAAATTGCTAAATATTTCTCAACCCCTAAGAAGGAAAAAAAAAAAAAAAAAAAAGAAATATTTTTTTTTTGAAACTCTAAAACTAAAACGAAGCTGATGGGTATTCCTTGTTTGGCAACCCTACTTCGACAGTTCTATAGCATATAAATTTCCCTACTTCGACAATTATATAATATATAAATGTGAATCATTCATTCATATTTACAATTGGACAAAGCCTTCTTCAACAGTTTTCTTTCGATCAAATGTATCTTTTACGATTGAGACACATATGTATAAGTTGTTGCCAAACGGGGCGTCATGCTCACATAGACTTGGTAAATAAAGAATCCTCTAAAGATTATACATAGAACCATTTTAGAGTCCTACTTTAGAAACAAAAATATGTAACAAAAAACTACAAAAGTATGACTATATTTTTGCAACAAGCTGAATAATTACCAATTTACCATCTATGTAGGCAATGATCTTCAAGTAATATTTAATTGCAAACACTGTAAACAAAATTATATAATGCATGTATAGACTCTTGTATAGCCATTTGCAAATAGTAAAATAAATTAATTGCTGCCTATGTACGCTCAAACATATACAATATACTTTCTCATTCAAGCAAGTTGTCATTCCTAGATGCATGGGTTTCAATCGGTAGCCTAAAGCGGTGATTGTTACTGTCAAAAACTGAAATAAGCCAGAGGTGCCTATTGACTTGTACAATTTACAAGAAAGACAATTGAACATAAACAGCATATAAGGATCAAATAAGAAAAAGTGAAGGGGCTGATGCTGAAGTTGCAAAGGTGGATGGGGCTGCTTTAGCTGCTGCCATCACTGCAACTTGATTATCTACAAAAAAAAAAAAAAAGGTTCAATCAGGATATGCACAATCAACAAAAAAATGTACTACATTCAAAATTAGAAGCCATAAAATGGTATATTAACCTATCAAATAATAAGAGAAACATATTGACATGCAGAGTCATACGCAACACAACTCCTGCCAAACCATTCAGTCTGAATAAGGTTTATTGGCACCTCCACTTGTTACAAAAATCTATTTGCACAAAACTCACTTGAGTAGCTAAACACAAGGAAATGTAATATAAATGCAATCTTGATTGAAGCCATAACACAACTAAAATCCAAAACAAATATATATGAATTACAACAACTTAGCCATAGGTATAGGAGCCATTATACCTAGTGTAAGCATTTATCTTGCCCGAGGCGCACTTTGGTAATGCATACTCAGATAATTTTAACTCATACCTGCAAATAGGAATAACAGTTCACAAATACGACATATAACTATCCATATCTATTTAGACACAACATGAGTTAGAACTCAATGGAAGGAGAAGGTAATGAAGACACACACAATCTACTAATCACCAAAACGATTTCAATATTCTAGTTTGTAGGACCAAGCCTCTGCATAATTTAAGAGGAAACGTAAGTTATAGACATTTGAATGAGAGAGAAAGACCCCTCTAAATCCTTGGCTTTCGGGAAAAAAATTAGTGATGGGACAGAGGGGTAGACTCGGCAGATACTTGAATGGAGAGAGAGTAAGAGAGTGCAGAAAACTAGAGTGAGAGAAAGCCGAGGCAAGTTGTGATAGAAGAGAGAGAGAGCCACTGCATTGAGCTATGGAGAGAAGACAGAGAGGAGAGTAGGGTATGTTAGTGGGGGCAAAGCACAAAATTTGTGATGTCAATTAGCATGTATACACCAAGTATATATAGTAAAAAATTCTAGAAAGTCAGGGGGACAACTGCTCCCCTTTGCCCCAACCTGCATCCGCCCAAAAGGGCAGCCCAGTGCACGAGGCTCCCGCCATTGCGGGGTCTGAGGAGGGTGAGATGTACGCAGCCTTACCCCTGCAAGCAGAGAGGCTGTTTCCAGAATAAGTTGCACGGAACCTGCATCCGCCCAAACAATCCTAAATAAGTTGCACTTTAGAAATTGAAGCCAAGTTCAGGACTGAAACTCATAAAGTTTTGTGAATCATTGTACGGGTAGATGTAAACCAAAGAGTAGATGGAGAGTGAAGAACATACAGAATAATACCTCAAAAAAAAAAAAAAAGAGAGAGAGAGAGAGCTGTTTCAACTAAATTATAGGCGTAGGTGTTTGAGTGGCACTGGAGTAGAATCCAGAGAGCAAGAACATAGAGAGCAATATTTGGATGCTATATCTAGGAGCTGAGCGACTGTTTTTGAAAAATGAAAAAGGCAATGTTATACTCAGTAGTTAAATCAAAACAACAAAACCATTTCTGCAGTGTAAGCGCTAAATCTGTGAGAAACTGAGTCTTGTTACTTTCATTTACTCTTGATGTAAATTCATTAATATATATAGCATAGTAGCATATATCTCTAGCTACAAATTTAAAAAAAAAACTGGACTGTCAACACGTGAAAGCGGGACCTTAGAACAATTTCCAATCAAGATCAAGTGGGTTCTACTATAAAAGAAAATTGTCCCAGGGCCACAGGTGTTGAGAACCTATTTTGGGCTACAAATTTTGAATGGACAAATAAATAGTCAAAAAATTTGGAATTCTGTTAATAACTTGAAAAACTAAGATAGACAGTCTGGAAAAATACCTCCGAGAAGCTTCAATTGCAGTTGTAATAACTTTATCAAAGTGGTGGTCATGAACAAATTGAATGCAATCATAAAACAAATACGTAAGTCACATATTTGAAACCATCACACACACACACACACACATATGGAGCAAAAGCTGCAAGGTGAAAGAAATAGACCAGGAACCTCTAATAACTGAACAAACAAAGTCTGAAATTACGGTCAGATTTTGGTCGAGCTGGATCTGTTTAGGGATAAATAATTTTCAAGACAAAAATAACAACAACTGCAATATTCAAGAGATATCAACAATAATCAACACAAAATAAAACAATATTCATTGATAAACATAAAACATTACCCAAAAAAAAAAAGATAAGATAAGATAAGAAGTTCAAAAAGTGAAATCTAAACTTCGACTCCTCGAGACCCGCAGAGAGGTGAGAGGTCTTAGATCGATTCATAGAGGAAGAGAGATGAGAGGGTTATCGTCTAGGGGAAAGAGAGATTGCGAGAAAGGGTGGCAAATTGATGGATCTGGGAGAGGAGAGAAGTGCTAGGCACACATCTCAAACCACACCTCAAATCACATGCTTTAAATACATGTATTATGTTGGTGTGACCATTTATTAATAACCACTCACTTGTCCCCTCCTTTCAGGGGGATTATGACAAGTGGTTATCATATTTAAAATTTGAAATTTCACTAACCACTTGTCATGATCTCTTTAAAAGAATGGAACAAGTGAATGATTACGATTAAATGGTCACAACATGCTGACGTGGCGTGACGGACTCACTGTGACCACACTTTCTTAGAGGATGAATTGTTGATGCAACTTTAATAGGCGTGGTAGAGGAATCGACGTTGGGGCAAGAGGAAAAAATCTGTTATTATATATATACTAGTGGGGTAGTTGCACGTGCCCGTCAAATATATGAGTTTTCTTTTAAAAATAGGGCAGCATCTAATATTAAAAAATTGGATTAGTGTAGTTGATTTGTGGAGTGTTTGTGCCCATTTAACTATTAAAAAAATATTACTCCGTATGTAAGTAGGCATTTTTGTTGACCCTTTTTCAAATCAATTGTAATTATGGTTGTAAAAGTTAGTTTTTTGTTGATTCTTTTCTAAGTCAATTGTAATTATGGTTGCAAAGGGCATAGATAATATTCGATGAAATAATATCGTAACCATAGAATACGACCCACTCGATTTAGAAAAATAAATTGACATATATGTATATATTATGTAAATAGGCATTTTTGTTAACCCTTTTTCAAGTCAATTGTAATTATGGTTACAAAAGTTAATTTTTTTCTTACAAAAATTGAACTGTAGTAGCCATTTTTGTTAACTCTTTTTGAAGCCAATTGTAATTATGGTTGCAAAGGGCTCCTTTTCAAAGTCAATTGTAATTATGATTGCAAAAGTTAGTTTTTTCCTTACAAAAATTGACCTGTAGTAGCCATTTTTGTTAACTCTTTTTTAAACCAATTGTAATTATGGATGAAAAGGACTATGTAAGTAGTCATTTTTGTTGACTCTTTTTGATGTCATTTGTAATTATGGTTGCAAAGGGCAGTTTGGAAATTTAGACAAATTCGTAGAGAAATAAAATTGACCTATATGTAAATTATATAAATAACTATTTTTGCCGACTCTTTTTGAAGCCAATTATAATTATGGTTGTAAAGGGCAATTTGGGAATTTGGGAAAATTCGATAGATACGCACATGTGTGTATATATATACAAGTCATATATAGCAGGGGTAATTTGGGTAATAGCAAAGATCCGAATATATAGCAGGGGTAATTTGGGAAATACCAAAGATTCGAGCAGCTTCGTAAATTGAGCCATTGAGGTGTTGCGTTTTTATTATATAGTAGATATATAAACTCAAGGCCAAAAGCCTTCTCTAAGAACATCCACCTGGCACTTAGATGGCGTTCTCCACTTGCGACAACTCTTACCTATGTGGCCTTTTTCCTTTGTGAGAAAACCCTTAATAACGATATTATCTGTTTTGACAGATAATATATTAGTATTATTATCTGTCAACTTTAAACTACCATAATTTACTAATTTTTTTAGCATTTTAATTGATTTTTTTTATTTCATGTATTTTTTCGAGATTTATGCAATAAAGTTGAAAATTGTACAAAAGAAAGTAATTTAGAAACTCATTTTTTTTTTATCTGTCAAAACATATGATATTATATGTTTTGATTAATTTTAAACCATCATAATACACTCGTTTTTTTTTTAACCTTTTTGAGTGGTTTTTTTTTCTTAATTTCATGTATTTCTTTGAGATGTACGCAATGGAGTTGAAAATTGTACAGAATAATATAATTTCGAACCTCGTTGTTTATTTTATCTATCAAAACAGATGATGTTATCTGTTTTGACAAATAATATTATTATTATCTGTCAACTTTAAACCACCATAGCTCAAATTTTTTTTTTTAAAACCTTTATCAGCGAATTTTTTTATTTCATGTATTTTTTCAAGATTTACACAATGGAGTTGAAAGTTGTACAAAAGAAAGTAATTTGAAAACTCATTTTTTTTTTTTTTAATTTTATCTATCAAAACAAATATATCATAAACAGATATATCACCTGTTTTGACAAATAATATTAATTAAACAATTATAATTTTCTTATTTTTCGTCCTTTTGAGAAGATTTTGTTTTTTGCATGTCATGTATTTCTTCGAGATCTACGCAATTGGCGTGGAAATTTTACAAAGAAAGGTACGTTTCAGCCTGATTTTGAGATTTTATCTGTCTAACATATAATATTATCTGTTTTATCTGTCTACAGAGAGATAATATTATATATTTATATTAACAGCGATAACTTTATCATTTCTTGGGCTTTTGGGTGTGTTTTTTTATGCCCTATTTTTTTTCCCCAAGATTTATGCACCTATGGTGTCAATTTTATGAAAGGAATTTGTTTTTGTTATATTTATGCAAAATAAATAAAGTACAATTTTCCATATTAGCTTAGTTTTTTTTTTCTCCAATATTTCATGGTCAATATTGATCTCGGTTGATAGATCTCATTCTGTTGATTCCAAAACATCAAATTTTATGAAAAACAGGCTTATAAAACAAAAGTTATAGCAATTTAAAGTTGTTTTGGCATAAAAATGATATAACAAGTTAAAGAAAAATAACATGAGTTTTTAACATTGAATGACTTTATTGAAGGGGGTTGGTGAATTTATAATTACAATTAGGCTTGATTAATATATAATTTAGGAGTAATGCTAGGCACACTTTGAAATGCTAGGAGTAATGTTAGGCACACTTTGAAATCCACACTGAATTTGACATCCTATGCTTTAAATACATGTATTTTGTGCTATGTGAATTTTTCACAATTTTTTGTGCACCACTTATACTGCACAGGGTACATGCATTTAAAGTTGAGTGTCAAATTCAGTGTAGATTTCAAAGTGTGCCTAACATTACTCATAACTAGGAGTAATGCCAGGCACACTTTGAAATCCACACTAAATTTGACATCCTATGCTTTAAATACATGTATCTTGTGCTATGTGAATTTTTCGCACTTTTTTGTGCACCACTTATTAGGCCTGTCAACGGACCGGATCTAGGCCCGGATCCGGCTCAGTTAGACGGATCTGAGCTTTTTTAAATATCCGAATCCGGATCCGGATCCGAATCCGATTAGAGTTGTATGAAAACGGACCGGATATGGATTTAATAGATCCGATCCGCCTAAGACCCGATCCGAATTTGTATATGTTATATTAATATATATAATATAATATATGTTAGAGAAATCTCTACCATTGATTTTTTTAATCCAAGGGTGGGCTAAAATAATGTTGTAATTTGTTATGTTTTGGTAGCTTTGTAAGATTCAACTTAAAATTGGATTGTATTGGCATTTCAAATGAGTTATATTACTTTTTTACAAGTAATATTTCTATTCGGATCGGATCGGATCGGATATTCGGACCGGATATCCGGATCTTTACAAATCCGGATATGGGATAAACCTCACAGATCCGTCGGATATACGGATCGGATTCGGACTAAGATATTTTTGTCGGATCCGGATCCGGATCTGGCCGATTCGGTCCATATCCGATCCGTTTACAGGCCTACCACTTATACAGCATATGGTACATGCATTTAAAGCCGAGTGTCAAATTCAGTGTAGATTTCAAAGTGTAATGCTAGGCACACTTTAAAATCCACACTAAATTTGACATCCTATGCTTTAAATACATGTATCTTGTGCTATGTGAATTTTTCACACTTTTCTGTGCACCACTTATACAGCATAGGGTACATGCATTTAAAGCTGAGTGTCAAATTCAGTGTAGATTTCAAAGTGTACCTAACATTACTCATAACTAGGAGTATTGCTAGGCACACTTTGATTCAAAGTGTTCCTAGCATTACTCATAACTATAGGAGTAATGCTAGTCACACTTTAAAATCCACACTACATTTGACATCCTACGCTTTAAATACATGTACCTTGTGCTATGTGAATTTTTCACACTTTTTTGTGCACCGCTTATACAGCACATGATACATGCATTTAAAGCCAAGTGTCAAATTCAGTGTGGATTTCAAAGTGTGCCTAACATTACTCATAACTAAGAGTAATGCTAGGCACACTTTGAAATCCACACTAAGTTTGACATTCTATAATTTAAATACATGTTCCTTGTGCTATGTGAATTTTCACATTTTTCTATGCACCACTTATACAGCACAGGGTACATGCATTTAAAGCTGAGTGTCAAATTCAGTGTGGATTTCAAAGTGTGCTTAACATTACTCAATAACTAGTTATCCTTAAACTACAATATTTCCCAAACTAGGGATCCACTTTTTTTTTTAGGTCTTACCTGGATCACGGTTGGATACAACGCACACACACACCACACACGCATACTAGGGATCCACTTCTAATTTTCCGAAAAAAATATTGTTAATAATTTCATCTTTAAAAACATGATATCTATGCTTTGCCTAATAAGCAACTGTTAGAAAGGAACGATTATTGATCATTGGGAAAGATAACTAGCTTGCTGCCGAGGCTTTAAATTATGAGGAATATTAGGCACACTTTGAAATCTACACTGAATTTGGCACTCAGCTTTAAATGCTTCTACCTTGTGCTGTATAAGTGGTGTACAAAAAAGTGTGAAAAATTCACATAGCATAAGGTACATGTATTTAAAGTATAAGATGTCAAATTTAGTGTGGATTTCAAAGTGTGCCTAGCATTCCTTTGGTTAAGATCCCTTACTAAACAAATATCTTAGACAAAAGAAAAAAAAAATATATATATATATATATATATATTATTTTGCCTCATACATGCCCTCACATCATCGGCTAGCGGTGCGCCAGGCGCGCCAAAGGAAAATAAAGCGCTCACAGTGTGAGTGCCACATGAAAGCAATGCCTATTACAAGCACTCACACGGTGTGAGTGCTACATCATAGCAATGTCTATTTCGAAATTATTTTTAAAACTTGAAAACCCCATAACTTTGATCTACAACTCGATTTTCGCAAAATTTATATCGTTGGAATCGTGTCAACGAGAGCTTCAAAACTAGTACCATTGTTGATATGTTTCGAGCCAAAAAAAAAAAAAAAATCTTACATACCTTGACAGCTTTGTTCCTCAAAGGTTAATGATTGAGACACAAAAGAGTCACAAAATATTGCTCATAAAAGTATGTGGCAGTGGAGAAATTTCACCACTTTTGAATATGATAAAATTTGTATTTATCAAATTGGTAAAATTATAATTGTGGCAAAGAATTTTGTTGATTTCATAAATTTTGACATCCAGAATTAAAAGTGAAATTTCACACTTTCTCAAAAGGAGCACAAAACAATGGTGAAATTTCACCACTTTTAATTGTGGTAAATTTTGTGTTTTTCAAATTGGTGAAATTATGATTGTGGTAAAAAACTTCATCTATTTCAGTAGTTTTCAAATACAGAATTATACAAGGTGAAATTTCACCACATTCATATTTCTAGATTATTTTTAGTACCCAACCAATAGTCCAAGTTCATGGGGGTTCGTGGGTAGTGACTCCGATGATTGTACTTGTGTTTCAATTTGTACTTTATGCTCTTTACTCTAAAACTTGTGATATTTCACCACTTTGTTACCATGAAGTGTATTTCTGCATACCTCATGTTTTAAAAGGTTGTCAAAACAGTGGTGAAATTTCATTACTTTCATATAACACCACAAAAGGTGGTCAAAGCAGTGGTAAAATTTCACAAACCTTGAAGATGTTGAAATTTTGACTGTGGTAAAGAATTTCACAAGTTTTGACATCCAAAATTTAAATGCTTTGAGGTAAAAGATTAGATTTTTTTGGCAATTGGCCTTTTCAAAGTGGTGAAATGACATTACTACTATTTTAAAATATGCTCAAAATAGTGATAAAATTTCACCACTTTTGAAATGTAATAAAACAGTGGTGAAATTATGTTACAATTTTAAAATGTGTTCAAAACAGTGATGAAATTTCACCACTTTGAAAATGTAGTAAAACTACCACTTTTCTGGAACAAGGATGTAAAGGCATGTAAATATATATATATATATATAGCTCAAAACATATTAATAATGTTACTAATTTTGTAGCTCTCGTCGAAAAGATTCCAATAATATAAATTTTGCGAAAAATAGAATTGCAAATCAAAATTTAAGAAGTTTTAAAGTTGAAAAAATAATTTAAAATAAAATTTAATATTGTATAACCACTCACACGGGAAAGCGTCGTGCGTATGTAGCTATGAAATATTATGGTTACCTTTTAAAAATGCAAGACAAGTAATAGAGTATTTATAGGGTGAGGTGAGTTGGGCAGTCGTTTAGTGAGCTGGACTTTTGTCCAAAAAAAATTTGAAGGACATAAATTAATATATTTTTTAAGGTTATCTTTAAATCAACATATTTATAATAAAATATCCTTTTATCTAATTAGTCATTTTTCTTATAACGAGGTGTCAGTTTGTATTTTTAAACAAAAAAGTAACTCCCTTTTGTGTCGTGTTTATTATTTTACCCTTTTCACAAGCAGTCCGAATAAAAGAGGGTGATTGTGTTATGTAGTTGAGGATTGTGTTTTGCAATTTTAATATTTTGAAGTTAATTTAATAATTGGCCTTCTTAAATATTTAACATTTTCAATACATACCATTGAAAAAATTAAATCCCTAAGATCACGTTTGTTTTTGCAGGACTAATCTAGAGACACAAGAAACTGGACTTATAGTCTATTTTAATTCTTTCGTCCGTTATTTGGGTATTCTAAATAGTGTAGGATTAATAATATCATCTTAATAGTCCCATACGAAGGACTATTATTGTCGAAAGGGTAGTTGTGTTGAATAGATTTAGACATTGTTTGTATACGAGTTGGATAATTGGGTATTACTCTACTTCTTCACTTTTACTCTGGGGATGTGGAATGAGTAGTCCTACATAATACTGAATGAGAAGGGTAATATCCTATTACCCACACCGTGAGATACATAAGGCCTAAATCGATTCAACACACCAAAAATATATATATAAATAGATCAAAAAAATTCGCTTCAAGGTCAATCCCGCATGGAACTTGTTTATAAAGCCAAATCCAATAAACTTGGCCCCCCTGACACAAAATCCTAGGTCCGGTACTGCATTTAGCTTGGATCTACTTTTGTTTAGGCGGCAATAAAAGTAGAAGCAAAAGCACTAATCATAAAGAGCACCATAAGAATTAAGAAAAAGACACAAAAATTCTTCTTCCTACATCACCTTTAAGCCGAAACACTTCTACTTACTTTAGCCAAAATGTACTTTTGGAACTCTAAAGTGTTTCTTAAATTTCTCCATACACTTCAAAGAGGTTTTTATGCAAGCAAAAGTACTAATCATAAGAGCACCGTATGAATTAAGAAAAATATTTTAAAATTCAAATCTGCTTCGTGCATTACGTTTAAGCCGAAACACCTCTGGACCTACTTCAACCAAAACGCACTTTTGAAATTCTAAAGTGTTTCTTAAATTTCTCCACACGCTTCAGAGAGGTTTTAATGCATTTTAGGTCTCAGAATCACAGTTATATCTACCTAGACGGCCGTTTGAAAACTTATACCAAACAGGGTTGACGTCTAAGTCCCAAACGTTAATTTCTACTACAGTCATAGCCAAGTCTTACCACTTAATGAGAAATTATTCAGTGAGCCCGTCACGCCACGTCAGTATGCTGATGTAGTGTGATTATTTATTCTTAACCACCCACTTGCCCTCTCCTTCTAGGGGGATCATGACAAGTGTTTATCAACTTTCAAATTTTAAATTCCAAACCACTTGTCACGATATTTTTAAAAGTAAGAGACAAGTGAGTGGTTAAGATTAAATGATCACACCACGTCAGCATGCTGACCTGGCTTGGCGGGCTCACTGAATAACATCTCCCACTTAATATGTTGGCGTTCAGCATAACGGCTAGAAGATTACAATTCGTGGCACTGGTTAGCTATATGGTTTTTAACAAATTTTCATGCAACTTATCATGTGTTTTGATTCTCTTAGCAAAAAAAAAAATATCATGTGTTTTGATTTGGATCAAATTGCACAAGACGTTAGTTTTAATTGCTAAGATGAAAGAGAAAAAAAAAAAAAAGGGAAAATGGCTAAGGTCTTTGCGGTTGGGTCAATTGGGCCAAAAAGACATTCCAAAATTTTTTCAACCCAAAATGACACCTCTTTCTCTCTCTCTCTCTCTCTTAGGGCTGTTCAAAAACCAACCGCCCACCCGACCACCCGACTCACCCGTAGCCTTTTTTTTTGTTTTTAAACAATGTGGGTGGAGTCACGGGTCTTGGGGGTGGAAACCCGACAGTTTCGGGTGGAGTCACGGGTCTAGGGGGTTGAAAACCCGATTCACCCGGCCCGACTCGAAACACACTTAATTTTTTAAAAATATATATGTAATATGCTTATATCAATATATGCATTATGTATTATATAGTCTTTAATATATATATATGTAATATGCTTATATTAGTATATGTATTATGTATTATAAAGTCTTTAAATATTTATATATATATGTTATATTCTTATATCAATAAAATATATATATCACTAGCGGAGATATAAAAATCTTAAAACCATTAAACTAGCTAGCACATGATTATGTTTTTATTTTTTGTTTGGTCAGAGCTTTGGTTAGCCCATGAATATCTAGACAAATACATTCAAAGCAAAAAAAAAGAAAAGAAAAAAGAAAATGTAGACAAAGTCATGTGTAAAGCAAATACTTGATTGAGACAAATGAGACAGTCGGGTTTCACCCGACTCGACCCGACTCACCCGACCACCCGATGAGTCGGGTGCACCCGACAAAGCGAGTGGATGACGGGTGGAAGGAGGACAAACCCGACTATGTTCGGATGGATGAGCGGATGAAGGCCAAACCCGACTCACCCGACTCGTGAACACCCCTACTCTCTCTCTCTCTCTGCTAACAGTCCCTCATTTTTTATTTTTCATATTTGCAGACGAAATTATCCCTTATCTATTGTACATGTTACACTAATGTCAATGTTAATTTTTTGTCTATAAAAAATAAAATTAAATTAAATTAACCGCTGACATCAGCACGACAGACATATAATGAGTTTTTTTGTCCCAAAAAAAATTATTAATTTTTTTTTTGAGAGAGTCCAAAAAAAATATTGAACACCTTCGAAAGTGTTAAAAAAAATTATAAGCCTATTTAGTTAAATATTCAGTGACCTTTTATAACAAGTGCCAAAAAAAAAAAAAAAGTTGAAAACATGTGTGGAATTAGAGAGTGGTTTTGGGCTTCCAAAGCACTAATGGCCGAGAGACTAAGACCCACTTCTTGGTCTAATGTTGTTGATCGACTTGTTGCTCTGCAATAGCTTATGGACCAAATGAAGCCTATCTTTGGAGTGGGCCAGACCTCTAGGCCTCACTTTCTTCAACCCAATAGACCACTACTGGGGGCCTCCTATGTCACACCCAATAGATGTTTGTTGTTTAGCAACATCTATTTTAATCAGCCGAATGTGGAATAAGGGGTGCACTGGGCATATGTGTGTATATATATACTAGTTGGAGTCCTGCGCGTTGTATGGGAAATCTAATTGTGTCAAAGTGTATAATAAGATATTAAAACAGTTAAATTGGAAATTATAAATGTAGCTATTTTATGTAAAACTCTTTCTATGGAAGAAGTTGATAATTCTGACTATCTTGTAAATGAGTAGTAAAGCTACCTAATAAAGCACCACTAAAAAATATGACACAAGTAGGGTATTTCCTCTTAGAAAATGACATGAATGTGTTTGTAAACTTGAATTGATATTCGAATACAATCTATAAATCCTAAATTTGAGGGAAGAAGTTGACCAAAACGTAAATATTAGTGACCAATTCATAATAGCCACTAAAATAACCACTTTATTTGACATTTTAAGTATTCTAGAACTTAAATTTTAGAGAAGAAGTTGACCAAAATGTGAATATTAGTGACCAATTCCTAAATAGCCACTAAAATAGCCACTTTTTTTTTAAGTGAATAATAAATATTCCAAAAATTGTTGACCCAAATGTAATTAGACTCAGGATTGTTGATTGAAACCTCATTATTATATTAAATAAAATTTCAAAAGCTAACTTGAATGTAATTATTTGTCTAAAATGACAGATTTACCCTCACACAAATCAATATACCCTTACGACGTATAAATAGATGTATGAGTAATTATGGTGTAGTGAATGACAAAAGAGGAAGTTCATATTTTTTGACGTGCTAGCTTATTCGTTCTTATAGTATAGTAGAGATATATACACGAAAATACACACATATGTACCGGGAGTTTCTAAAGAGGGTGCCCTCCCTTTTATGGACATGTGTTTTGGTCGTCGGATTATGTTTTAATCATCTGAAATGACGAAAATACCCTTAATGAAAACACGATTTGACGGCCAAAACAGAGATCCTCCCTTTATTGAAGGGAGAATAAAGGGAGGATGCCCTCTTCAGGGACTCCCTGCGCGCGCACACACACACACACACACATACATATATGAGAATGCTATTGCCAGAACAATAATGGCTAATGTCAGAGCAAAAAGTGTCGTTAAAAGTTTTAGTGACAAAACTAAAACTTTTAGCGACACTTTTTGTACTGGTATAAGATATTTTTACTTTGGCAATAGAGCTTACCATATACTTATATATATATATATGTGTGTGTGTGTGTGTATACCGAAAATTCTCCAAAGAGGGCCTCTGTTTTTTTGACCGTCAGATCGTGTTTAAAAATTGAATCTGACGACCAAAACAGAGGCCCTCTCATTAATAAAGAGAGGGAGCCAATGTATATACTTACGTATATATGATCAACTTCTTGTACATGAATGTGGTTATATGTAAAATAAAACAAACGTGGAAGAAGGGGTGCACTGATATTTCATTTATATCGAAACTTGTATATGTCCGTCTATCATAAGCTATATGCATAATTTCTGTAATCCATATCTTGTTTTTGATTAATTTTATTTTTATTTTATTTCTGTATTTTTTATTTATTTTTTTTACCCTTTTTGGCTGTAAATAGTAATAAAAAATGAACAAACAAACAAAAAAAAAAAAAAAGGAAAAAGAAACATAACAACCTATCAAATCAGAATATCATTGTTTTGTAGTTCAATGAGAATTTGCATATAAATATACCTTTCTATAAGCAAAACTACCATCGCTTTGTTTTTTCAAGATGGAGTAGAAAATATTCATTGATATAATCCAACACACCGGTCAAAAGGGGCCTAAATTATGAAGAGGAGGTGATTTAGAAGGTTCTAAAGTATTCAACACTCCATAAATGTAGGGCGACCTTTTTAAAAAAATTAAAGTGATAGAGATACATGAAAATAGCAAGAGACCCAGGAATCTACTTTAAGAGGGAAAGTTTAATAATTTTTACAAAAAAAAAATTAAGGGGCGAGTCTATATACTTCAATCATAATCGGATAGTGTTTTTGTTTTTTCCTAATCTAAGAGGACGATCGGTTCCCAAAAAAAAAAAAAAAAAGAAAAAAATGGAAAAAAAACAGATATGACAAGAAGTGAATGGGTAAGAGCAAATAGACCATTGGCCATGGATTTGTTTACTTTCTTGATAAATGTGGATCTGGCGTAGTGCACGTTTGATAAAATTAAAAATTAAGTATTTATTATGGTAATTTTTATGATGTATCCTAATAGCTATGGTTGTATCATGTATTTTACCTTAAAATCACTTTGAAAACCCTTTTATACAACGTGGTTTGCAAAGTTATCACACATTGGGACTAGTTACATATTTATCATATATTTTTTCATTGAGAATTAAGTATCACATTCCATGATTTTTTTTTTGGTAGAATTTTTTACTTAAAAATGTTCAATATAGTTTTAGCTACTCTTTCAATTAAGATCTTACTCATTATTATTTTTATTTTTTTGACTAAAAATTTTATTCATTTTTTAAGCACACTGAAAAGTATAAGTTTTGAAAGTTAATATTTTCATCACCAAAGATAAGTTAATTAGCTAGGTGTTTTAAGGAAGAGAATTTTTGGGGTATACCACGGGTACCAACTACCAACGGATTTTAGGTTCTGCTTAGCTTACCAATTGTACGCTTTATGAAGCATGCATGGACACGGAAACACCGACACGAGTACAACACAACATGGGTTTGTTGACACGGCAAATCCTAAATGATAAGGACATGACACAACAAGGATACACCATTTTTGTTTTATAAAAAATACGAATTTTATTTTAAGTACTTAAGGTTTTTTTTAAAAAATGAAGTGCTATTATTAAATACTCCATGTTTTATTTGCCACAAATAATTGTTTAACATTAACAAAACGAAGAGAGGGAGACGATCGGAAAAGAGAAAGAGAGACGATCTGTCATGTCCCGGAGTAGCAAAAATAGAGAAAATAAATTTCTTTTTTGGGTCCATAGGGAATGATGGGTGAATGTCACTAAATTGTCCACACCACACTGTACCAGTCAAGCTAATAAACAGGAACAGTAACCAAGTGAATATATAATAACGATTCTATCAATTACAATATCAGAGTGATCTTTAGGATCACAAAAGGTCTAGAGATAACATATGCCCAAGTACCCGTTAAACTAATAAAGTTTGACATAATATAAACTAATAACTATCTAGTTTTTTTAGCTAGCGTAAGAGTAGTTGTCAGTATAGCAGCCTTCTTCAGCACAACCGGCATCAGTAGGGCCACCCTCTGCATATTCCTCTTCAGTGGCTATCTCTGAACTAATTAATCCGCCTATTGCTCGTTAAGGACATCTTATCGTCCACTGCTTGTTAAGGGCATAGCATGACCATGCGTCCACCCACATACAAATTCCCATAAATTTATCAAACCTACTTAAGTTTCATACTAGGACTGATACAGGACATCCCATTGTGACCTGACTACTCTGATTGAAATGAACGTATAAAACTCATACATGAACCCCATAGCATCTAACATCATCACGTTAATATGTTATTCTTAACCGTACTTTCCTTTGTTATTCTAATCCACCCACAATCGTATATTGAAAGTCTGAATTGAGAATCGAGCGATCGAACCCTTTATATAATAAACAACAGAAACATTTTATGTTCTGCAACTGCCAATCGATTGGGACAAGGGTCAATCGATTGGGATAAAAACTATAACAAATAACAATCGATTAAAGAAACATGTTAATCGATTGGATCCACAACAATGTCAATCGATTGATAACTTTAGCAATCGATTGGGTTCAATCAATTGCAATCGATTGGTAATGTATCCTATCGATTGGGACTCAACTGATGGCAATCGATTGGGAAAAGTCCAATCGATTGGTACTTCGTCTTCTCTAGCAGAAATGTAAATAAGAATATATAAACGTCTTAAAGACGTATTTAATACGTCTAACCTTCATATAAACTTGTAAAAACATCATATTAAGTGAGTTTAGAACTCACCTAGGGTGTGTTTGGTGTGTGTTTAGCTTGGAAGCTCAAGCTCTCTCTCTCTCTCTCTCTCTCTCTCTCCCCTTCTTCTCTTTCTCTTCTCTGCCTATGTCTTCTCTCTGTCTCTCCTTATCTTTCTTTTCTTCTTTCTTCTCTTCTTCCTTCTCTCCTCTTCTTCCTGCCTAAGGCAGTGTATGTATGTGTATATATATGTATATATGGATGTTTGTGTGTATATATAATATATAATCTCTCTCTCTCTCTCTCTCTCTCTCTCTCTCTCAAGACTGAACAAATAGACCCAAGTTAAAAAAAATGAACCCATATATATAGAAAAATGAAGTGCCACGTGTCAACATACGAAGCAAAGTTGAAAATAAGTCTCTGCAGATGGAAATCGATTAGAAGCAGAGGCAATCAATTGGTTACAGATAATTTATGGAAATTGATTATGAGTCAAGGGCAATCGATTGGTATATGCCACATAATGAATTCAGGTCGGCAGGAAGGCATTCGATTGAGAAACATGGCAATCGATTAGTATGCAAAAAGTGGAAATCTCAATCGATAGGGACACAAGGGTAATCAATTGGGATGGGAATTAGTGTAAAATCTAATTATTTAATACATTCCAAAAATATAGGGTATTACATCATCCACCACTCACTAAGGATTTCGTCCTCAAAATCGAAAACAAACAAAGTCTAAAATAAAAATGGAAACTTCTCCTTCGTCATGATGCTTCCACTGAACCTTGTCTAACGGAATCTCCTTATTCCTGATTTTCTTGATTCTTCGATCTAGAATGTGAACTGGTCCTTCGTCGAGTGTAATATTGTCGTTGACTTCAATATCTTTGAAGTTGATCTCGTGCGCTGGGTTATGGGCACACTTCCTCAACATACTGATGTGGAATACATTGTGTACTCTTGACATCTTCGGTGGCAATGGGAGTCGATAAGAAAACTTCCTAAGACGTTCTAGAATCTTGAAAGGTTCTGATAAATCGAGGCGATAGCTTGCCTCTCTTCTGACCAAATCAGACGATGCCTCGAACAGGTGAAACCTTGAGCAGCATGTGGTCTCCAACTGCAAACTCCAAGTCTTTGCGTCGTTTGTTAGCATAGCTCTTGTGTCGGGTCTGAGCTGCCTTCATCTTCTCACATATAATCTAAATCGTTTCGCTAGTTTCTCATACCATTTATAGCCCAAGAAGTTAAGTATCTCTGACTTTGGCCCAACATAGCAGCGATCGACAAGGTCTGTCATATAAAGCTTCAAACAATGCCATCCCTATGCTCGTATGGTAGCTATTATTGTATGCAAATTCTATCTACGACAGGTGCATCTCCCAAGAACTGTCAAAATCTACAATGTAAGCACGTAGCATATTTTTCATCACTTAATTGACTCGTTCAATCTGTCTGTCAGTCTGTGGATGAAAAGATGAACTCAAGTTCAGTGTTGTTCCCATCGCTGTTTGGAGACTCTTCCCAAATTCTACAGTAAAAGCGCGAATCTCGATCTGACACGATAAAAATAGATACACCGTGTAATTGTACCACTTGCTGTAGATACATCCGGCTCAATCGTTCTACTAGATACGTCATGCTGTAGGCGATAAAATGTGTAGTCTTCATAAGTCAATCCACGATTCCCAAATAGCGTCGTGGTTCTGCTGTGACTTTAACAAACCTACCACGAAATCCATGGTTATGTGTTCCCATTTCCATTAGGGAATTGGTAACGGCTGTTGAAGTCCAGGTGATTTCTGATGTTCTACCTTCACTTGTTTACAAGTAAGACATTGAGATACATACTCAGCTACTTCTTTCTTTATTTTTCCCCACCAAAAATTCCTTTTCAAGTCCTTGTACATCTTCGTACCTCCAGGATATATCGTCATTCGTGACTTATGGGCTTCATCCAATATTTCTTTCTGGATATTTTCTTCATCAGGTACATAGAGTCTACCTTTACATTGCAAGGCTCCATCTGTACCAATACTCCAGAGTTCTGGTTCCTTCGCTGACATCTTGGTGAACCATAACTTCAAATCCTCCATCGTCTGTTGAGCTTCTATCATACAATTGATCAAAAATGGATGTACCATAAGGCATCCAAAATGCTATCCTTCCGTTAACTCTACTGGTTGTAGGTCAAAATCAGTTAAAACTTTTAATGCTTTCCATTCTCGCATTAGTAATGCAGCGATTACCAGTCAAGATCAATGACTTAAAGCATCCACTACGACGTTCGCTTTACCCTGATGGTACTGTAATGAAAAATCATAGTCTTTGAGCAAATCCATCCATCTTCGTTGTCGCATGTTCAATTCCTTCTGAGAGAACAAATACTTGAAGCTCTTATGATAAAAAAACAGATCAAACTTTTCTCCATAGAGATAGTGTCTCCAAATCTTCAATGCAAATACTATTGCAGCCAATTCCAGATTATGTGCAGGATAGTTCTTCTCATGTACCGTCAATTGTCTGAACCCATATGCAATGACATTCCCGTCTTGCATAAGTACACAACCCATTCCTTGGTGTGATGCATCACTATAGATTACATACCTTTCTCCAAACTTAGGTATCACAAGTACCAGGGCAGAAGTCAATCTTTCCTTTAACTCCCGAAATGAACCTTCATTCTTATCCGTCCATTTGTACTTTTTCTCCTTCCTTATCACATTTGTCAAAGGTCCCGCTATCTTAGAGAATCCTTTGACAAATCTTCGATAATATCCTGCTAGGCCGAGGAAACTTTTGACCTCCGTAGCATTTGTCGGTTTATTCCAGTTTCAGACTACATCAATCTTAGATGAGTCCACAACGATACCATCCTAAGATGTAATATGTCTCAAGAATTTGACCTCATGTAGCCAAAATTGACACTTGCTAAACATTGTATACAACTTGCTATCTCGAAGCATCTGTAAAGTAATCTGTAAGTGTTCCTTGTGATCTTTCTCCATCTTTGAGTAGATCAAGATATCATCAATGAACACTATAATGAATTGATCCAGATATGGTCTGAATACTCTATTCATCAAGTCCATGAATACTGTTGGCACATTAGTCAATCCGAAAGGCATAACAAGAAACTCATAATGCCCGTATCTCGTCCTGAATGCAGTCTTCGTCAAATCCTCTGGTCGAACCAATAGTTGATGATATCCCGAACACAGATCGATCTTTGAAAAGATCCTTGATCCTTACAACTGGTTGAATAGATCATCTATCTGAGGTAGTGGATATCGGTTCTTAATTGTAACCTTGTTCAACTCTCTGTAGTCTATGAAAGGTAAAAGTGTTCTGTCCTTCTTCTTTATAAATAGAACTGGTGCTCCCCAAGGTGACATACACGGGCGAACAAATCCAAAATCTTTAAGTTCCTAAACTTTTTTTTAGTTCCAACATCTCCGTTAATGCCATTCGAGATAGAGTCTTAGATATTGGCAATGTGCCAGGTACTAGTTCCGTACAGAAGTCTATTTCTCTCTTCGCCGGAAGTCCTTTAATATCCTGGAATATATCCCAAAAGTCTTGTATGGTAGGAATTTGATCCATCACGAGTTTGGTACTCATACTTGAACCTCCGATTGTAGCTAAACCACTTGTTAGAAATATGTCGCTTGTCAAATGACATTGAAATCTGATTGTCGGTCATCCTGGTATTGGAAATACAATCATCCAGGTAGGGCAATCCAAATTGGCACTATACTTAGTCAACCAATCCATTCCTAGGATAATGTTAAACTCTGACATTAATAGAACTACCAAGTCTGCCGGAAGATTCCTATCTCCCAAGGTCAATGGATAATCTTTACACACTTTGTCCAACTTAACAGTCACTCATAATGGTGACACATCGGCAAGTGCTGGTCCAAGTGTCTAGGGTTCTAAACCCAACTGATGAACATTCTTAACAATAATAAACGAACGTACAGCTTCAATGCCAAATAAAGCTTTAACTGGACTATGAAAGAGTACAAGCGTGCCTTCCAAATATCATTGCTCATTAGCATGGCTTCTATGGGAATGATTGCATTCATCCTTGTCTGATCTGGGGGTCCTTGTATCCCCTGAACTGGTGCCCCATAGTATCCTCCGTGCAATTTACGACAATCCATTCTCAAGTGCCCAAGTTTATTACATTTATGGCAGTTGGCATCCATCCGATGGTTAACCCTGGAGACTGTGCAGAACTTGGAGATGTGCCCTGGCTTTCTGCAATTAATACATCACTACAACAAAAATGGCCTATAGAGACATTTATTTTGAGACAAAAAATAAAAGTGTCTTTAGAAGTTACTTGTAACGACACATAATTTTTCGTCTCTACAAAAGAAAATAATTGTCTTTAAAAGTGACTTGTAAGGACACATAATTTTTTGTCTCTACGAACGAAAATAATTGTCTTTAGAAGTTACTTATAAGGACATATGATTTTTGGTCTATAAAAAAGTAAATAAGTGTCTTTAGAAATTCCATGTAAGGACATATAATTGTTCGTCTCTAAAAAAAAAAACCATGACTTTAGAATTTACTTGAAAAATACATAATTTCTTGTCTGTACAAAAGGAAATAAGTATATTCAAAAGTACAAAATAACGACATTTTTTAATTTTTTTCTTTATAAAGAGAGAATTATCTCAATAAACAAGAAAAAAATTAACATAACAAGAAAAACGGCATATCCCCGCATTTAATAATATACCTTTAATTACCAGTATTTATTTATTTTTTAAATAAATGTTGTTCATTGCCAAGATTTTAAAGAGCACTCACAAATACCAGCACTTGGTAGTTAAATGCCGATACTTAACATCGTTTTCATACAAAATACCGATAATTAGCGGCGTTTGTAAACCAATGTCGTTAATTAACAGCATTTGAAATTTAAACGTTTGCCCTCTGTCCTACCTTAATAAAAAGACGTCGGTATTTCTGTCTAATTTTTCTAATCTTTAATGTTATTTAAGAATGAAGGACAACACAAGAAAAAATATACAGCTCAATTTAGGGTAGTTTCTGCTTTGCTATTGCGATAGCTTTGAAATTGCTTTTGTCAGAATAGATTATAGTAGTTGTGGTGTTTGAATAATGAATTGTAAAAGTGGTTACGGTGGAAGAATAAATTATGTAGGTGTTTGGTGACATAAAAATAAGGTGGCTTTAAATGTTCAAAAAACAATTATACCCCTGGACTGTATTGAATACATAGTTATTTTGTATACATAGTTATGTTAAATGGTTCTCCATATTATTAATTTTAATAAAAATTAATTAATTAAATAATTAATTAAATAAATGTATTCGATAATAATAACTATAGTAATATATAATATAAAAATAAGTAAATAAATTAGTAATATAAAATATATTACTACTGGTGTTTAATACTTTAAATATATGTGAATAGTACATGATTTTATTATATACAAATAAATAATTTTCTTACTTATAGTTGAAAGTTGGCTACTTGGTTAAGCGGATTCAAGACTGCAACATATTCAAAGAGGTCTTAAGTTCAAAACTTGGTAGACTGTTAGGAAAAAAAATTAGTGCAATTTCTATTGACACTCATAGCGACACAAAAATAAATATGTGTTAGTAAAAGTAGCTTCTAGTGACAGTTCTAATGACACTTTCGTTTTGTCGTTACTCACGATTATATGTCACTTCAAAGGTAACATTTAGTGACACTTTTAATGACAAATTTTTTTCTGTCGTTACAAAATAACCTTTACCGACAGTTTTACCAACACTTAGGTAAATGTCTCAACAAGGCTTAGCGACATCACCTATTATGACACTTAAGTAAGTGTTGGTAAAACAACTAGTGACACATTTTATGACCTATTGCAACACTTTTTTCTGTCTTAAAAAGCCTATTTTGTAGTAGTACATCCTCCGTTATTGGTTGGTGGGGCTGTTAGCAGCGCCTGAGGTTGTGGTCTCTGCTGGCGATATTACTAGGGTCAAGGATAACCCTAATGAGGCTTCTTAGTTCCCTCCCAAGTGCGCTTGTTCCCTTGAAAGTTCCCCTGAGGTCTACACCCTTGGGTATTCCTTGATGTCTGGTTCTGGAAATTTTGCTGCAGAAAATCTCTTGACGATTGGGGTCGATTTATCTGTGGTCGCTAAGATGGATAAGCATCATTTTCCAACCCTACAGGAAATCTGACAATCCCCTCAAACAGCTGGTTCAAATGACCAACCATCATATGTCTAAGGTGGGGGTTCAATCCTTGGTGAAATCTCTTCACCTTCTTCTGTGGGGTGTCTATCATATGTTGGGAAAATCAAGATAGAGCTCGAACTACGTAGTGTATTCCCGCACAGTCCATCCTCCTTGAACCAGACTGATAAAGTCCCTTTCCTGTTGATCTCTCTCATCTTTTGGGAAGTACTTTTTTCAAATATCTTTCTCGGAATATCTCCAAAGGCATTCTCCGTGCAGCTTCAGCTCCTATTGTAGATATTTTGGCTTCCCAAAAATCTGCGACAGTGTAGGTGAGCTAAAATGTGGCAAGACGATGCTTATCTTGCTCAGCACATTCCAAAACATCAAAAATCAATTCCATTTCCCGTATCCACTACTCCGCCTTCCATGGCTCCGTCAATCCATTAAATTTATCCGGGCGTAATCCACGAAAACGTTCGAGTAACTTATCACCAGTCTGTCTCGGTGGCAATGGTGTAATAGGTCTCTGGTGAGTAGAGTGGTTATAAGTATCTCCCACATGTTCCATCCTCTGCATAAAAGCTTCAAAAAGGCCCGTTGGATCCATGCCTTCCGCAATAAGGGCTCGTAATCGTGCTTGATTCCTTGGTCTAACCATGGTGGTAATGTGTGTCATGTACCTACAAAAAACCTATTGATTAACTAAAAGTCTTCTCGTAGAAACGAAATCAAGATAAAATAAGAGATGGAATGAACTAACAGTTCTACTAACCAGCATATAACAACTCAATCATGCCACTAATATATCAAAAATACTGCTCGTATATATATATCAAAAGATGTAGTGCATAGTACACACTAGTCAAAGTGTGTACCACTTAGGACATAGGCTAATATAGTACTAAGGTCAATTATTTACAGTGCTACTACTACTGATAATATCTATACAAAGCTATGGTCAAATAGCTATCTCTCAAGCTCCCACATCATGTGGACAACATGTCTCGATAAAACTAGCAAAAACTAAACTCTGCAGATCTCGACTCAAAAGTTGTTAACATCTGATCTTGTTGGTGGTGCCTCATCCTCTGAAATGATATCCATCTCAAGGGGAGTATCCTCAACCGGTGCAAAAAGATCTCTGAATACTACTTGGATATCCCAATCCTCAACTATCTCTACATCTGCGTCCTCTACCATGTCTGCCATCATCGCCTGATTAGTGATATCGACGGCTATAGTAGCAAATCCATCAGCCATGTCCAAAGCCCCTGCTAATGCAGCCTCCCCCCATAACAAATCTAGCTGGCTGACTGACCATCTCAGCTATCCATCCTACTACTATATCGGCCATGGCTGCTATATGCACTATAGGTCCGGTTGGTAACTCAAGCATAACGGGTACCTCCGGCACAACTACCTCCTCGTCAGGAACATCCTCCTTTCCTATCTCCATAATCGCATCTCCCTCTACTACTGCGTCATCCTCTCCAACCAATAAATCTTCCTCAACGGGCTCGAGGTCCTCTACTGGGTCCTCTGGCTCAAGCTCCGTCTCAGGCTCCTCATTGGGAACATACTATGGCTCCTCTGGGTCATCCTCTGGCTCATCATCATCATCAACATTTGTAGGATCCTCCTCTACTGGGTCCTCATTATCACCATCCTCTGCCTCTGGGTCCTCCTCACCCTGAATCGGCTCAAGCTTTGGAATTGGTACGTCGGGTACCGGTGATGGTGGGGCTACCGGTGCTGGTACAGCTACAGGCTCTAGCGGAATAGGCCCGGGTATAATAGCTTGCAAATCAATCTTGCCTACCCTTAGCTTACTCTGAATCAATCTAGCCATTTCCTGGTATATGGCTGCTCGGGTCATAGCATAGTGATACGCATTCATGCATATCTCCATAGGGTGTGTCGTGCCCACAACATAGAGAGGAGCCCACATCAGAGGTCCTCCAAGTAACGACTAGCTGTCTGGTGAATATGGCTCTAGTATATCTTTGGTATGGCTGGCTCTACTGTGTCGCCATGAATAACATGTCTGCCAAAAGAATTATCCACAAATAGGTGGAAGTCTGGACCTATGCTAACCTGCAAAGGAACTATTTATCGTCAGGAGGATGAACTTATCTTAAACTCATATCTCATCTCAGGGATCTTAAAATACTAGGACCAGATGGTGTAGAATCATTACTGAACAAAAGTATCATAACCTAGAGTTCTGATACCAAAAAATCCTGTCATGCCGCAGAGCAGCAAAAATACAGAACATAAATTTCCTTTTTGGGACCGTAGGGAATGACGGGTGAATGTCACTAAATTTTGCACACCACATAGTACCAGTCCAACTAATAAACAAGAACAGTAAACTACTAAATACATAATAACAATTCTATCAATTACAATATCAGAGGGGTCCCCAAGACCACAATAGGTCTGGAGACAATAAATGCCCGAGTAGCCGTTAAACTAATAAAGTTCGATAGAATATAAACTAATAACTATCTAGTTATTCAGTTGGCGTAAGGGTAGTCATCAGCATAGCAGCCTTCTCCGGCATAACCGGCATCATTGGGGCCACCCCTCTGCATATTCCCCTTCAGGATAGTAGCCGTCGTCATAAGCTCCATTATTTGCTTTAAGAGGGATAGGATAATCTGGATGGGGAATGTCCAAGCAATAACGGCCGTCAGCTTACAAAGAGCCGAGTGAATAGAAACTCACAGGGTACCAATTATATAACTAATAACAAGTTATGAAATCATAAGATATAGTTCTACTAAATAATATCTTCTTTTTACTCAATCCTGCGTCCCGAAACCACATCTTATTATACAAAGACCTATAGATACTGACTAATAAGACACAAATCTACTTGTGATTGTAATATTCCTGGATACACCACTGCTCTATTCATCGCATTTTGAGAACCCAGAGTATATATTCTCAGTCCACAGCAAGTCATGGATACAACACTTCAAACAATGGTATATCATTCTATTGCCACAACTTAGCGACATCTAGCCAGTGATCCCCCATCCACCACTTATTAAGGGCATACCCGTCCACCGCTCATTAAGGATATATCATAGATCATATGGCTATCTCTGAGCTACTTGGTCCCGTGCACTACTCATTAAGGACATCTCACTGTCCACCACTTGTTAAGGGTATAGCATGACCAAACGTCCACCCACGTATAAATTCCCAGAAACTTATCAAACTTACTTATATTTCGTACTAGGATTTATAGAAGATATCCCATTATAGCTTGACTACTCTGATTGAAATGAACGGATATCAAACTCATACATACCCCATAGCATCTAACATCATCACGTTAAATTGTTATTCTTAATCATACTTACCTTTATTGTTACTTTATCTCTGATCCACCCATAATTGTATACTGAAAATTCGAATCGAGAATTGAGCGATTGAAAAAAATAACAGAAACAATCCATGTTCTACAACTGCCAATTGATTGGGACAAGGGTCAATCGATTGAAGAAACATGTCAATCGATTGGTAATATATCCAATCGATTGGAACTCAACTAATCACAATCGATTGGGAAAAGTCTAATCGACTGGTACTTTGTCTTCTAAAAAAAAAATGTAAAACATAATATATAAACATCTGAAGGACGTATTTAATACGTTTAACCTCCTTATAAACTTATAAAAACATCATATAATATGACCAAATGAGTTTAGAACTTACCTAGGGTGTGCTCGGTGTGTGTATAGCTTGAAAGCTCAAGCTCTCTCTCTCTCTCTCTCTCTCCCCCACCTTCTCTTTCTCTTCTCTACTTCTGTCTTCTCTATGTCTCTCCTTCTCTTTCTCTTCTTCTTTCTTCTCTTCTTCCTTCTCTCCTCTTCTTCTTGCCTAAGGCAGTATGTGTATGTGTATATATGTATATATGGATATTTGTGTGTATATATAATAGATAATCTCTCTCTCTCTCTCTCTCTCTCTCTCTCTCTCTTTCTCTCTCAAGATTGAACTAAATAGACCCAAGGCAAGAAAATGAGCCCATATATATAGAAAAATGAAGTACCATTTATCAACCCATGAAGCTACATTGAAAATAAGTCTCAGTAGATGGCAATCAATTGGAATCAGAGGTAATCGATTTGTTCAAGATATGTTATGGCAATCGATTGTGAGTCAAGGCCAATCGATTGGTATATGCCACGTAGTGAATTCAGGTCGAGAGTATGGTAATCGATTTATGCAAATCGATTGGATTAACATGACAATCGATTGGGGGGAGGGGAAGGGTGTGCAAATCGAAAATGTGCACCTTATACTAAATAAGCTTCCGGTCCGTTAATTTTAATGGAATTGCTAACTGTTTCACTTTAGTCCAAAGTAAACGGGGTATTAATGAGAAGATTGAAGTATAGGGGCTAACGTGAAAAATGGGTTAAGTATAGAGGGTGTATCTGTAATTAACCCTTAATTTTATTGGAAGTTGTCTTAGATGGGACCATTGATGTGTGTTTAAAAATAAATTTTGTGGTAGTAATGCTATTTGAAAATGGTAAAAACATGTTCAAGTTCAAACCAAGTCTCATTTTTATTGGTTCTTATCAAAACATATAAATGTTACATTAGTGTGATAAAGAACCCGTTTTTGGGTCATTTTAAGCTAGACGTTCAGATGTTGACTCCTAGGGCCTGTTGAATATGCTTAAAATGAGATTAGGTTCAGACCAAAGTCTCAACTATATATATATTTATATATTTATCTTGTTCTTGTGAGAACAAATAAGCACCTTTAAGGGAGTCGTTAAACTACACATGGACTTCTAAGCAAGAAATGAATTCCTACTAAACACTTAAATTTTTAGTTTCGGTTCACTTATGAACCACATAATTGGTTTTTTGATTTCTTTAATAGTCTCCCATATACTTTAAAAATAGCTACACAAACACAGTTCAAATTCAGTATCCCAACTTCAAAATTTAATTTTTGGTCACCAGAAAAAAAAAAAAAAAAAAAAAAAAAAAAAAAAAAACTTCACGATTCCAGAATTTATAAATATTATAAGCCAACGCTATTCTTTTGTTTGTGCATTTTTTTCCCCTTGGCAAAAAATTCCTTTATTACACTCAATAAGTCTCAATTGGTGGTGACGAAAAACTTTTTGTAAAATTCCAATCCAATTTGAATACCTCTTTTAAAAAGAGTTACTAAATATATACATCCATGAAATATTTTATAATAAAAAAAATATTGCATATATTCCTTCCCACTACTGTATTTGATAATGTGATAGAACTGTTATAGCTTGTACCCCATGCCGTGCTCGGTGGTACAACATATTATAGCAAGTGGTAGAACTGTTACATTTAAAATTTGGAATTTAAATTTAGGAAGTATAGCATTGCTCAATTATATATTAATAATTAAGCATAATATTTCTATTGGGGGAGACAAATTAACTATTGCTGTAGAAACCATTTTCTGTGCTATCCTAGCTAGTATACATGTAACTCCGGCCATCTCTCCCGAAATTTTAAGGGTTAACTATATTTTACCCTCTGTGGTTAGACCCATTTTCACTTTACCCCCCTATACTTCAAAAGTGGACATTTACCCCATATGGTTTTGGACTAAACTGAAACAGTAAAGATTTCCATCAAAACTGATAAAAATTATAAAATTGGCTAAAAATTTTAACACTAAGCCCCTTTTGTGAGGTTAATTTTGGAATAAAACCCCTTTTGTGAAACCCAACTATCTAGGGCTAATTTTTAGCATCTAGCTCCTTTATTTGGCTAATTTTGGGGTTAAATACCTATGTGGTGTTAATTTTGACACTTAAACTCTTATTCGTGGGCTAGTTTTAACATTAATCCCTATATGTGGCTATTTTGGCATAAATCCTTACAATTTCACTTTAGAGCGAAACCACAGGGGGGTAATGTCCACTTTTGAAGTACAGGGGGGTAAACTGAAAATGGGCATAACTACAGAGTGTAAAATGTAATTAACCCTTTTTCTTTTTCTTTTTCTTTTTTACATTCCATAAGATAAGAAACTAAAGCTTCGTTTTTTTTTCTTCATAATAGTGGGGACATCTGAAGGATAAATTATTCCATGCGACGGGTTTGGTGTTGTCACGCCCCGCAGTAGCAAAAATACAGAAAAATAAATTCTTTTTTGGACTCGTAGGCCATGACAGTTGAAAGTCACCATATTGTCCATAAACCAAGTCTAATCATTAGAGTAATAAATCAACCGACGCATAAGGAAGTGCTAGGTTTGACATACATAATCAAAGTTTACTAGTTATTAAAAACATAAGTAGCAGTGGAAAGAAAGTGTAACGGCACACTCGCCAATCATAACTATGACTATTACAACAGTCTCTAAAACATAAACATAAACATAAACTAACTATAGCAAAATCCAGGCCTTCAGCTCGCATAGTAGTCAAATCCAGTATAGCCTCCATAGTAGTAGGCTTCCTCCTCATAGCCACTAGCCATGTATTTATCCCTTGCATCCTCATAACCCTGGCCAACTATACGAGGAATATCTAGCGGCATAAAATGCTGTCAGCTACGAAAGCTGAGTGAATGCAAATACTAACAGAGTATCTATAGATATGCAGAATATAAAACAATATCGTTAACCGTCATCTTGTCGTTCACATTCATGTATACACCAATTCAATATATTACCATGGACGTCGTCCCAACCAATCCCAAGCATAACATGGACTCTTGGGTCCACATTCTGCACGTAGCTTTACCATTCTACATTTCTTACTTTGTTTACCGAATGATCCCTTTCTACCATGGCACATAGCCTAATACTTCTCAACTTATCCAACCTGACACGAAGTCTCAATTCTTTTTCTCATAAACCCGACATACGTAGTCCCATACCACACAATCTTTTAACTCAACATGAAGTCCCAAATCTCTAGCCAAATAGCCTCGATGTCCTTTGGCCAATATGCCCCTGATACATTACTGCCAACACGCCCTGATACATTATAGCCAACACACCCGATTCATTACACTCTAGCCAACCCGCCCAGATTCCTCTGGCCACCACACCTTAGCTGACATACCCTAACACATACTGGCTAATACGCCCCAATACATACTAGCCACCCCGACCTGCTGTATTAAACTTAACATATAAGCCTAACACGTAGTCCCAGATTTTCCAAACATAGAACTATCTCACCTCATCTAAATCCCACACCCAACATCATACGATCTTTGCAATCGCATTCAAATGTACCATTATAAATAATATTGACCTATGCGGTTGATGGATCCACTACTATACACGTCGGCTTTTCAATTTGATTAAAAATAGTATAACATCATTATACAAATAGTTCCGCTGTTTAATGCATTAAAGGTTCTATATACACCCAAAAAATGAATATGTCCAAATAGTACGACAAGAGGACAAAAGGACCAAACAAAGCCTGCTCATTGTGCTGTCTACTCATCGTGCTGCCTTTCTCATCGTGTTGCCTTCTCATCATACTGCCTGCTCATCATGCTGCCTTTTTATCGTCCTGTCTGCTCATCATCCTGTCTACTCATCGTGCTACTTTCTCATCGTGCTACCTGCCTTCTCGTTGTGCTGCTTCCCTTCTCATCGTGCCGCCTGCTCATTATGCTGACTGCCTATCTTATTGTCTACTCATCGTGCTGCTTATTAGTTTCTTCTTCTATCAGTTTGATGAAAATTTCCTCAAGAAGCTTGGCACAAGTTTTAAGAAATAGATATCTCCAGAGGATGAGAGAGATCCCCAAAAGTTGTCAGAACTCATGATGAAAACGCAAGTGGCAAGAGTGGATGAGGTAAAGCACCAACCAATGAGAGAGTTTGGAAGCTATAAAAACCATTAACTTTGCCGAAGATTATCGAACACTGCTCCAAGCTCGTTTGGCCCAACTGCTGCAAGTGGGGGCTCCTCTCCTATAAATAAAAAGACATGGTCCAAAGCGAAAAGGACCATGAGTCTCAAAACAAAACCTGAAAGCATACCAAACACATTACACCTTTTTCAAAGCATTCCTTTGTCTTTTTATCTTTGTATAACTTTAGTTCAACTCATAATTTATTCTTAAGTTCTTACATTAATATTATTAGTCCAAGTTTTGATCAATAGAATGTCTTTTCTTTTCAAGATAGTCTGATAATCCTATCAAGCTTGTTGATTTATTTTAGTTGCTTTCCACATCTTTATGACATAATTTGACTTGTATGCTTCAATGCTGTCAAAGAACCTTTACTAGGGTACTTTTCTACTAAGTTTGAACAATCACCAATATGATAGAAGTCAGATCATGCATCACACACACTAAGTGTTAGGAAAAATCATGTTTGCCTTCACACACACATTCATACACATGTACGCACATACACACACATGCATACACATACACACACACACATACAATTAAGCTTTAAACAGCTTTGGCACGCCGAAAGCAAAATAATAAGAGCGAATAGGTTCATTATTCAAATGTGTGCATTATTTAATACTGCACTAACAATCAACGTATAACGTATATGAACGTAACAAATCAATATCTATAAAACAATGGAAATATTCAATACACAGAAGTACATAATCGATTAAATTAAGAGTGCAATCGATTGGGATAATTAGAGCAAATAGGTTCATTATTCAAATGTGTGCATTATTTAATACTGCACTAACAATCAACGTATAACGTATATCAACGTAACAACTCAATATCTATAAACAATTGAAATATTCAATACACAGAAGTACACAAATGATTGGATTAAGAGTGCAACCGATTGGGATAATTGGGTTGGCAATCGATTGGGAAAAAGTGCAATCGATTGGCTTAACAGACATGGAAATCGATTGGGAAAAATGACAATCGATTGGGACGTTGTCTTCTTCCCCAGAAACTGTAAAACACAAACTGAAATATATATACACACATTCTACCCCAGTTCTTTTTTACCGAAATGATTGTGAACATCATAACTAAGCTAATTAGTGAGTATAAACACTCACCGTTAAAGTTGGTGATACTGGTGAGCTCAGGGTGGCCGCGCATTCCTTGGGGTAGTCTCCTCCTCTCTTCTTCTTTCTCTTTATCCCTCTCTGTCCGATTTCTCTCTTCTTCTTCTCATTCTCCTTCCTCTGTCTCTCTTCTTCTTCTCGAGAGTGTGTAAGGGAGTGTTTACATATATATATACGGTGAGTGTGTATATATGTAATATGCGTGTGTGTGTGTGTGTATATATCTATGTATTTTGTCTCTCTAACTCTCTTAAAATTCAGAACCCTTACACACACACAAAACCAACATATATATGGGCAAAGAGAAGGCAGGTGGCAGCTCCTGTCCAATTGATTGGGGTCAGTGGCAATTGATTGGCATCAATTATTTCAAGGCATTCGATTAGATAAGATGGAAATCGATTGGGATAGTGTCACGTAATGGATTCAGGTTGGCAGGATGGTAATCGATTGGTAATAGGGGCAATCGATTGGTAATTATGCCAATCGATTGGGGTCTAAGGTTTAACAAAGACAAGGATTAGTCCAAGGGTCTTATTTATATACACAGAAATATAAAAGTACAATGAAAATTATGGGTATTACAGGTTTAATGGATCATCATGGATCGTTGGATCTATGTGGGGCCCACAAGATCAACAGCCCACGATGATTCATCACACCAAAACCCATCATACGGGATAATTTCACCATCTGAATGGGATAAAATGACATACAAATAAGATGCTTTCTCTTTTTCACCTCATATTTATTATTTACTAGTTCTTTTTATAGCAACTAAACAAAGAGAATAAAATTCTTATCTAAAAAACATAGGAAATAAATAACCATAATTTTCATAGATAAAATTGATGAGCCAAACATAATCTAAAGAAAATGTTGTGTTGAAAATTGGGCAAAATTTCTTAATAATAAAATGTCGCCCGTTCGGTGAACTGTGCGAGAAGGTTGCTCAGGTGATAACAAGATTTCTAGGCAAGTTGAGAGCTTTCCTAAGTGGATTAGGTAAGTTTTGGATAAGTTTCCATAGACGAATTAGTCTCCTAATTATGTAGAATTACTTGTAGATTATTTTTCTTGGTGAACAACTATTTCAATGTAGGTAAATATTCTTCTGCTAGGATTAGGAATTTGTATATTCTATATATATATATGGGTTGATATGATGTATTGATGAGATAAGATGAGAGCTTGAATTATAGAGAGAATTCAAGAGAAAGAAAACTCATAAAATAGTATGAACCATGTACGTGGTGAAGCATTGATTGAGGGTTAAGGTTTGTAATCTTTAAAGATTAATAAAGTAGTTCTTCATTGGGTGGTGGATTAACCCGGATTGGGTGAACCACATGGGAAATCGTATGTGTTGATTTTCATTTTCATTTTTTTATTTCGTGTGCGTTCACCAATTGATTATTGTACTTGGGCACAACATGTTGCCCTAGGAAAATCGAATGAAATTTGTTCAGGGTGAAAGACAAATAATTATGAGAAAGAGATGTACATAATTGAACACATTCCAATTATTTTTAAAATATTTTTCGACGATATTCCTTCCTTTAATATATTTTCTTAGCGACATTTTTATATTGTTTAAGGCGTGATTTATTCATGTTCACTTATATAAACTTTTACCGATGAACAATCATATTAGTGAACAATATTAAGTGTAATTAAGTAAATTAAATTTACCAAGGCTCTTATTGGTTCCTATGTATGGTGTCGCATGAATGGAGCCAGGAATTTAATCTAGGAGGCACAAGCTTATGAGGGTTCGGGGGTAGCGCGTCTGAGGCAATTTTTTTTTGTCTATTTATACATAATAATGTGTACAATTATGTGAAGAATTCTTTTTATGTCACGATTGTAAAATGTTCTAATAGCTTGCACATCACTAATTTTTTTTATTCCATACCTAAATACTTACCTAAACAAGCAATAATTTAAAACCAAGGAGAGGAGAGAGTGAGAAAGAGAGAAACATAGTAGAGAGAGAAGAAAGCTTTACTGCTTTAGCAAGAGAGAGAGAGAGAGAGAGAGAGAGAGAGAGAGAGAGAGAGAGAGAGAGAGAGAGAGAGAAGAAGAAGAAGAAGAAGAAGAAGAAGAAGAAAGGGTTTATGGATTTAGCAAAAGAAAAAAGAGTAATGCTATGTTTCCCAAAAAAAATTTCCCAAAAATGCTTCCCAAATGATGTGGCAGTGGGGTTAGGTCTAATACAGTGGGACAAGTTAAATTTTGGTTGGAAGTTATTTACCTAGCCCCATGCCATATCATTTGGGAAGTACCGTTAGCACAACACACGACATAGGCGCCGACACTCTGCAACATTTGCTGAGTGCCGCAGATAACTCAGTGAGTGCCGCTCGCTATAACAGCCTGTTTTTCTTCAAATACGTATGGAATATTCTTGCACATGGGTTTTCCATCTAAGTTACCCAATTGGCCCTCAGATTTTGAGCTATATAAGGAGGCCTTCACCTCCATTACAAGGATTCCAATCCAATTCTTCAATCCTCCTTCTTCATCAATCCTCTACTTCCATTTTGCAAGATATAAAAAAACTAGAGAAATCCAAAGAGAGAAATTAAGAAATTTTGGAAGAATTCAAGAATTCCTTTGAAGAATTTGAGGATGAATTTGAAGAAATTGAAAGATCTTCCCCAACAAATCAAGAAGTCCTTGAGGCTATAGAGGTAACCCTCTAAGTCTATTTAGAATTAAGGCTAAGCTCAATCACAAACTCATAGATTTAGGATCGTTTACACATTTTCAAAACCTCTCTTCTTATCCCATTTCATCACACACCACATAGAGTTTGTGATTGAGTTTTAATTCGTTATTTTCATTAAATTGAATCTAGACATAGCCTTTGGTTTTGAAACAAAAGATGTAAAAATATATTTACTTAGATTTTATAAAAACTTTGATTTTATTTCCTTTCTTCTCCATTTTCTCTTTGAAACCCGTGAGATTTTCTATATCTCATTGAGGTTTCCTTTTGATTTTGATCTATTAATCTCTCATAGTCTCATGATTTATGTGGAGATTAAGGTGGGTCATGGTTACATCCATGTGTCTTGTTTGATATAGGTTTTTGAACCATAACTTGAATCCTTCATAGATGAGTCTCATAGGGTCATTCCTATATTCTATGAGGTTCAAACAATTTTGAGTCATATTTTAGTCTCCAAGGACCATTAACTTGGAAGGGCAACTAATGAAAATGGGTCCATATTCCTCAAGGAATATATATTTGAGAGAGGAATTAGGTGTGGTCTAAGTCTAGTTGAGATTATAAATACCAATCCCATCAATGGTGTAGTAAACTCATGAACACACTGAGATCAAAGATTTTTAATTAAATCATAGTCCATGGGAAGTGAGACCAATTGGAAAGTATTCACAACTCATATATGTATCATTAGGATCTTTACCTCTGTGAAATTCTATGCTTAGGATGGTTAGACTTCATGAATTGTGAGTATGTTGCTCTCTGTCCAAAATTTCAGAACAGTAAGTCCGTTTTAAAATGAGTAAATCAGAGCATTAATCAAGCTTTCTTGACCTCAAATAAAATTTTCTAGGTAGCTCAATGTGTTAGGAAAGTACCCTAAAAAGATCAAAGTGTTTATGATTTTTTCAATTTTTTTAGAAAATCATACAAAATCTCTGGACAGATAGTTGAAAATTTATGAGTAATGTCTGGTTATGTCCCTATTCCTAGAGATTCAACCATTGGATCTATAATTTTCTTTTTGGGTTAGAAACTATACTCACAGAGGCATAACATTCTCAAAAATCATTAAGATCCAACCATTGGAATTATTTTATTTCTATTTTTGAAAGTCTGGTCTGCTCTTTATAATTCTTACAATTCTATTTCTGTTTTGATAAAACTTGAATAACTCTAATCAAATGGCCTCATAGTGCCTTAGGACTCAAACTATGTCTTAAATGATGATAATCAAGCTCAAATCCAGAGGCTAGGTGATCCAAATTAATGAAAAGTTCATAGTCCATCCTTATTCATGCCTATTCATCCATCCATATATGTTGATGTTTATGATTATGATTAATCTTTAGCCTAAGGTTGCATTCAAATTGAACCTAGTTGAACATAACTATGGTTTCTTTATGATCATGCTGGGATTACACCATCTCCATATAGACATTGCATTGGCTCCTATTTAAGACTTGTATATCTATAGAGGTGTTGTATTTTCAACTACTTATAAAGAATTCATGATTATGTCAACCCTTCCTATGATTATTAGATTCAAGCTAGAAATTTAGATATGTTATTTAGGATTCAACAGTATATTTTGTTCAAAGCATGTGGACTAATCTTTGTTTTGTAGTGCTATCAAGGTACGATCTCTCAACCCTTCTCTAGTCCATTTTATTCTTTGAATTTCATTGATTTTCGACCATGCACGACACCTTAGATTAGGTCTTTCCTTATGTGTATATGTGATTAGAGACCTTTTCATAGGTTTTATACTTATTTGTATGTATTATGGCTAGATCCCGGGTAAGTTTCCTAGTTCCCTATTCTGATCATCATTTTGCTTGCTAGCTACTTGAATTTATGTGGTTTATGAATGATATTTTGTCATTAGCAATCTTGCACCATTTTTGACATGCTTGTGTGATGTATATATACATATGTATTAGTTGAGGGTATACTTAGATTAATAATTTGATTAAAAAGGATGTTGAGTAGAGGCATATCACAAGATAGGATGAGAGGGGGTGTTTTAGTCCGTCGGGTTCCTTCCCCTTTCATTCCATATTCCCTGGACCCAGTTTATCTTTGGTTTTGCAAAAGATCAGTTTATTTTAAAATGGTTTCTTAATTTTCCTTTTAAGAATTAAGTGGCGACTCTATGTATTTAAAATTCAAAATGTTTTAAGCAAAAGTGGGCTGAAATGCCGGTATCCACAATCTGGCGACTCTGCTGGGGATCGAACCCAGAATCTTTGATTTTGTAGACCAGAATTTCTGATTTTGGGTTCACTCAAGGATTAGACTTGAAGCATCATGTTAATCAAATTAATTAATTTTTGTGTACCCGTTGCATTGCACTTGCATGTTTAGCCAGTCGATTGCACGGCACTATGACCTTGGAGGCTCGGGGCAACCCGGTCGGTCAAGCCATCATGGAACTGTGTGATCACCCTTGATCTTGTACCGCGTTTTGGTATATGAAGCATCCTATTGGGTTTGTGTCAAGCGTCGCTTATTTGACCAAAACCCGGCCTTTGCATAATAGCTTTCATAGAACCTTTCAATCTCAGGAAAATAATTCTTGGTTAGGATTTATGTGCTAGGGAGTTTTGTATGCCTGGAAGGGATTACTTGAGATGATGACGGTACTTGCTTGATGAAAGATGTGTAACCTCTTAATCACTTTTGAGCAATTCCTCTTCATGTCCCATAACATTTGGGGAACATGCCAAATATTGATTATAAGATTACATCTCTTATATCCTGTTAGCTAAGCATCATCGACCTTGTATGCATCTGAATTCATGAAAAGTGCGATAATTATCCAATCATTTGATACTCCTATCCAAGAATTCAAAGTTCACTGTTAATAATAGATTTTGATTATTCATCATCTTTTATCCAAAAATGTTTTGAAAAATCACTCTTTTAAAGAAAAGGTCCAAGGTTTACCTTTTAATCAAGTAAAATTAAAACCCAATCATCTTTTATTAAGAAATGTTTTCACATCCTCATTTTCAAGTAAAAGATTCAAAATTCTTGAAAATTATTTTTGAAAGATCTCATCATCTAAAGTAATGCTTTTCAAATGAATTTCAAAAATTTTAAATACCCAACCTTTGATAGGGTAGTGAGGATTGCAATGAGAGGTGGAATTGGCTCATTTGACATGAGTGAGGGTTTTATATGCTTATGTGTTGTATATGCTAGGACTAGAATTTTCTTTTCTTTGGCAAATAGAATAGGCACACACGCACACATGCATTGCATCCGTGTGACGTATGGACCATTCATCAAAGTTTCTTAAAGCATGTGCAAATAAATGACAAAATAAAGGAATTTTTTTTTTTGAAAAATTAAGTAATAAGAAAAAATAAAATGTGGTTATAGGTAAAAGATAGAATAGACAACAAGCACAGTTTGGGTCAAAGATTCCACTACAAGTTTAGTCAGAAAAGAGATGGCACAAGAAGCAAACGCAAGAGAGATAGCAGAATTCAGGGCCATTGTGGAATAGCAGGCGGGACAGATGACGAGGATGATGACCATGATGGAAATAATAGCACGACAGCCGCCCATAGCTAACCCACCAGTCGTCGATCCTCCTCTGCCTATTAGAGAGGAAGATTGGTTTAATGATCCAGAAAGGGTTGAAATACCGAGGGCAGAAAGGGAAAGGGTAGAGAAAGAAAAAGCTAAGAAAGAAAAGATGATGGCTGAGAAAGTAGAAAAGCCAGAGAGGGTAATGCACAAAGCACAAGGGGTCGATACTTACCTGCTAGAGTTGGAGGGATTATACGATGGGGTTCGTGAAATACTACCCACCGGGTTCAAGATGCCAGTGTTTGATAAATTTGATGGAATCGAAATCCCCCAAAGTCATATCCGAATGTGCATAAGGGCCTTTCAGCCAAGTGGCTTGAGCACAACCATGATGGCTATCTTATTTCAGCAAATATTAACCGGAGCCACTCTATCATGGTACCTTACACTAGAGCTGAGCAAGACCAGGATCTGGGAAGAAGTTGTCAAGTCGTTCTTAGCCCAGTACGAGTACAATCAAGACTCGATGTTACTGTTAGGGATCTGAAAACTACCAGACAAGGGAACAAGGAATCTTTCGCTGAATACTTAAGCCGTTGGAGAGGGAATGCAACTAAAAAGGGTACAGAGGCTGACTGAGAAGGAACAAATCTAAATGTTGATGAAGAATCTCCAGCCCATCTATCAAGAAAAGATGAGGTTTCAATCAATCAACACCTTTGATAAGGTATTTGACGTAGGAACTAGGATTGAAAATGTAATACAAGAAGGGGCGATCAAGAGAGAAGAACCAGTGAACATATATAGGGGTCCATACTACGGAACAGGAGGGGGGCACTCAAGATATCATTCAGGGCCAACAGATGTAAATGCTTTAAGTAAACCAGAGAAGAATTTCGATATAACAAGAAGTTATCTAAAAAGAGGGGGAGATAAGCCGTTGAGAAAGTTTTCGAATCTGGGGGTATCACTGTCTATAGCTCTCGAGAGGCTATTAGCAAAAGGGCATCTTCGTTTATTGGAACCACGGCCAAGAGTGAACCCGCTTCTGCCAAACTTCAAAGCTGATTTATATTGTAAATTTAACCAGGAGCAGGCGCATTCTACTGACCGATGCTTGAGGTTGAGGCATAAGATCCAAGATTTGATAGACAAGAAGGTGATATCAGAACCTTCGACCTATACACCAAATGTCACCAAGAACCCACTGCTGAACCACCATGTTGTACCACCACCAGGGTTTTACTATTTAGGAAGTGAGAAAAGTTCTTTTGATTCATCAACATTGATCACCAAGCTGGGATACCCAAAAAAGTTTAATTAGATGCCGTAGGATTTAATAATCCGCACTTTGGGAGAGCTGACGGATAAAAGCAAGGCGAAGGTAATGGAGGAAGCTGCAACTGTAGATTGGTGGGCACCTGAGGCCGACAACTCCATTTGGTATAAGGAGGACAACATCCAAAGCGTCGATCAAACAAAGGAAGATCCCTGGTATGAGAATGAAAAAGAAGGGAAAGTTTAAAAATTACTGAAGCACAAGATGATCTATGGGTAAGGGAAGAAGTAAGCCATTTGACCAGGTCCGGAAAACACTTCAAACTGTATGAACTTGAGGAGGATCACCCGGGCTAGGAATTGGACAAAGGAAAAGGGAAGATGAATGAGGAGGAGGAAGAAGATAGGGTCTTAAAGCAAATGAAGAAGACACATGCAAATATCACTATTTGGGGGCTACTAATTGCTTCTAAACGTCATAGGAAGGTCGTCCTTGATGCACTCAATCATTCAGATGTTTCTATTGACATCACTCTAGAGGATCTCGTCGTTATGATTAATAAGAAACCAACTCTTGCTATCTCATTTACTGTAGCTGATCTACCTCCCAAGGGGCCCACCTTCAATAAACCATTGCATATCAAAGTCAAATGTTTTGGGAACTCTTTGCCCGCTTGTCTTGTTGACAATGGGTCTGTACTAAATGTATGCCCATTTTGATCAGCTAAAAGGATGGGACTGGATGAGTCAACGTTTATTTTGTCAGAACTAAAAGTGAGGGCCTATAACAACACTCAACGAGCGATTATGGGGATCATTTTTCTGAATCTCTCCGTCGGGTCTGTGGAAAAGGAAGCAGAATTCCAGATTATCGACATTCCTGTGTCGTTTAACTTGCTTTTGGGAAGACCATGGCTAGATAGCTTGGGTGCCATCCCATCAACCGTCCATTAAAAATTCAAATACATTTGGAAGAATAAAATTTGCGAGATTCTGGGAGATAGTTGGATTCACATGTCTGAGGCATCATCTAGTGCTCCGATTTTGGAAGTACAGATACAAGAAGAGGAAACAAGATTAGGTGGTTTCGAATTCATTAATGTGATAGAAAGTAGCAAACTGAAAGAGTTCCTGCCACTTTATTTTGACCAATATGTGAGTCCATTGGTAGCTGGAATTATGAGGAAAATGGAGTTCTTCCCAGGGATGAGTTTGGGTAAGAAGCACCAAGGATTGCTAGAATTTCCAAACATCACCTCACAGACCCACACTCGCGGGTTAGGATATCTACCAACAAATGAAGAAATGAGGAAAAAGAAGAAAGCGGCCAATGCACCAATAGATCCGTATTTGAAGACTCTCAATGGGTATTTTGTCAAAAAAAAAAGGGAGGATTTTCCATTCTAAGGCTTCCCAGAACCGTGGATGGGTAGTGTAGATAAGCGTGTGAAGCCGGGATTTGAGATATTCTTTACGTATGACTTCTCTAACTATGAAGATCCTTACCTATGGGTGCCCGCAAAATCCGCTGTGGTCCAAGATTGGGTTTGTACTTTAGATGGCTTGGTGATGAAAAATCTGCTAGAAGAAGAACACATGGGAAATAAAAAGGGTAAACCTGAGAAGATTGTGAATGATGATGGGAAAGATAAGAACGAAGAAAAGACTAATGAGAATGAAGCAGAGAGGGTTTGGCCAGAGAGTGAAGAAGAACTAGATAAAGAAGAAATGGAAAAGATTACCAAGACAGAGGATCAGGAAGAATGCTTCATCGCTGAGCTGGGAGGAGAAAGCAAAAAGGAATGGATTTTTGAGTCTATTGATAGGTAACCCCCTCACCTAGAGTCTGTAATGGCCCAAATGAGGCGTCTTTCAATTTCCATGTCTGTTGTAACACCCCCAAGAAAATCAATGAAAATGTGATTGATTCTGCTTAATCAACTGCGTATAATAATAACTGTGATGCATGCAATGAATGTGATAAATACCTGATGAATTGCAAAAATTGATTGAAAAAGAAAATGAATCTGCATATAAAATCATTGAAAGCACTTTAACGATCAATTTGGAAAATGAAGATAATCCACAAAATATTTCTATTGGCTCTACACTTAGCAATGAGGAAAGCAAAGAATTAATCAATTTATTAAATGAATTCAAAGATGTCTTTGCATGGTCCTATGATGATATGCCAGGAATTGATCCAAAGAGAGTCCAACATCATATTCCCCTCTTCTTAAATTCAAAACCTATAAAACAAAAATTGAGGCAAATGAGGCCTAAATGGGCGCTAAAAGTGAAGGAGGATGTTGAAAAATAGTTAGGGGCTAGATTCTTGATTGTCACCGAGTATCCATAATGGGTCACTAACATTGTGCTGGTCCCAAAAAAGGATGGTTGCGTTAGGGTTTGTGTTGATTTCTGGGATTTAAACAAAGCCAGCCCTAAGGATGATTTCCCTCTACCCCACATTGATGTGTTAGTAGACAATACCGTGGGACACGAACTCTTATCTTTCATGGATGGGTTCTTGGGGTATAATCAAATTTTAATGGCACCTAAGGATAGGGAGAAGACATCTTTTATCACACCCTGGGGAACTTACTGCTATAGGGCTATGCCATTTAGACTTAAGAATGCGGGTACAACTTATCAAAGGGCCGCCACCACGTTACTACATGACATGATCCATAAAGAAGTGGAGGTATATGTGGATGACATGATAGTAAAGTCCAAGGAGAGGGGAGGGCATTTAGAGGCGTTAAGGAAATTCTTTGAGAGGTTGAGGAGGTTTAAAATGAGGTTAAACCCACAAAAATGCACTTTCGGAGTTACCACAGGGAAGCTTTTAGGATTTCTCATTTCACAGAGTGGGATTGAGGTAGACCCGACCAAAATTAAGGCCATAACCGAAATGCCATCACCGAAGAATGAAAAGGAGTTGAGGGGATTCCTAGGGAGAGCAAAATTCATTAGTCACTTTATATCCAAGCTTACCATGACCTGTGACCAACTATTCAAATTGTTGAGGAAAGGGGAGAAGTTTGAATGGGATAGTCAGTGCCAAAAAGCTTTTGAAAAGATCAAAATCTACCTTCAAAACCCACCTGTCCTATCACCTCCCAAACCTGGAAAACCCTTACTGCTATACCTATCCGTGACCGAAAACTCGATGGGGTGTATATTGGCCCAAGAAGAGGAAGAATGGCGTGTGGAGAGAGCGATATACTATTTAAGTAAAAGGATGACTGGATATGAGCTGAACTATTCATCACTAGAAAAAGCCTCTTGGGCCTTAGTGTGGTGCACCCGTTGCCTCTGACATTATATGCTAGCCTTTCCTGTGACTCTGATAGCCTGAATGGACCCACTTAAATACCAATTTGAAAAGCCAGCCCAGACCAGTAGGATCTCCCGGTGGACCATGATGCTACCTGAGTTTTATTTAAGATACATCATTTCCAAATCTGTCAAGGGGAGAGTCATGGTTGAATACCTAGCTGACCTTGCCATAGAATTCAAGGAAAAAGGAGAGTTTAAGTTCCCTGATGAAGGAGTAACGGAGGTGAAAGAAGATATGTGGAAAATGTATTTCGATGGAGCCGCTAATCAAATAGGTTATGGAGTCGGAATCATCCTTATATCACCTGGTGAAGCCCCTACCCCACTAGCCGTCAAGCTTAAGTACAATTCAACCAATAATACAGCAGAATACGAAGCATACATAATCGGAATGGAAGCAACCTTGGCTCTAAAAATTGAGAAAATTGATGTCTTTGAGGATTCTAATTTGATAATATCGCAAGTGAGAGGTGATTGGAGAATAAAACATGAGAAATTGAGACCTTACCATGAATACCTGGAGAGCCAAAAAGTGCAATTTAGAAAAATTTCATTCTATTACCTCCCCCATGAGGAGAACCATCTAGCCGATTCCTTAGCAACCTTGGCCTCAATAATCCAAATCCCTACACCATGATTCCTTTATCCATAGAAGAGAGAACCCGGCCCTCATTTGAGATAGTCGCAGCCATTGAGGAAGGAGAGGAGATAGAAGTGCTATGGTATGTGGATGCTTGGAGTTTTATCGAAAGAGGAGAGTACCCTGAAGGGCCTTCAGAAAAGGATAAAAAGGCGATTCGAACGTTTTCAGCTCAGTTTGTAATTTACACGGGAAAATTGTAGGAAGTCTTATACCAGTTATAACTTAGAATGCTTGTATGGGAGAGAAGCAAGAAGGATGATGGAAGAGATACATGAAGGAGTTTGTGGACCACACATGAGTGGACACATGTTAGCCAAAAAGATAATCCGGCAAGGATACTATTGGACGACTCTGGATAAGGATTGTTGTGAGTATGTTAGGAAATACCATAAATGTCAAATCCATGCAAATCTTATGCATACCCCACCTTCCCAACTTTATAGCATGACCACCCTTGGTCGTTCTCTATATGGGGTATTGATATCATTGGTAAAGTGGCTCCGAAAGCCTCCAATGGACACCAGTACATAGTTGTGGCGATAGATTATTTTACTAAGTGGGTGGAAGCAGCGTCATATGCAACATTGAAAGCTAAAGATGTGGTAAGTTTTATTGAGAAGAATATAATCTGCAGATATGGGGTTCCAAATGAATTTATTTTCGACCATGGTAGCCATTTCCAAGGAGAACTCATCCCACTCTTAGAGAAGTATAGGATCACCCGCTGTTAATCTTCCCCATACAGACCACAAACAAATGGAGCAGTGGAAGCAGCTAATAAGAATGTTAAGGTGATTCTGGGAAAAATGACAGATACATACAGGGATTGGCATGAGAAATTACCATTCGCATTATAGGGATATCAAAATTCTGTAAGAGCTTCGACGGGAGCTATACCATACTCACTGGTTTATGGAACAGAGGTTGTCCTCCCAGTTAAAGTAGAAATACCCTCTTTGAGAGTTTTGGCAGAATGCGAAGTAAGTGAACTTAAATGGCTGCGAGGGAGATATGAAGAGTTGATGTTACTAGATGAAAAGAGGTTGGCGGCAATAAACCACACTCGGAGATATCAGAAAAGGATAGCTCGTGCTTTTAACAAAAAAGTTCGCCCAAGGAAGCTTGCTGAGGGTGACCTGGTCCTCAAAGAGCTTAAAGCACCTGTTTATTATCCTAGAGGAAAATTCAAACCCAACTGGGTCGGACCACACATCATTAAGACGCTTCTCTCCGAAGGGACTACCTATCTTATGGACCTAGATGGGGTTAAATTTAAACAGCCAATTAACCTTGATCGCCTTAAGAAATATTTTGCTTGAAACCTTGTCTTTCGAAAACTCCTACCTTGATGAACTATGCTTGACCTGATTCCTGCTAGGGGATACGTAGGCAACCTGCTCGGTTCGGTCATAAAAATCTCGCCTAAAAGGTACTTTCCTTCTAGCCTTGGCTAAACTACTATGGACCTGATACCCGTTTGGGGAAAAGTAGGCAGGCTCACAAGGACCTCGGTCCAAATAAAACCCGACTCTTGATAAAATCCAATATCTTGAGTTTTCTTGTGCCAAACAAACGGCAAACTTGCATTTTCCTAGAACTAAAATTAGAGCCCCAAGACTAGGGACAAACTTCGTTTGCTAATTCGGAAAAACCCATTTTCGGATCAACAGGCTATCAAAATATGTATATGTAGAAGCAAATGAGGATTCATGGTATAGAATGATTAAAGCTCTAAAGCAAAACTCAAAGCGAAGTATTAAAAGCTAAAAGAGACATTAAGAGGAAGATTTCCATAACCTGAAAAGATTGAAAAAGTGCAAACTACAATTTAATATGATTAGAACATTTTCTAAATATAAGGAAAAAGTCTTTTGGAAATGAAAATACATCACATGATTCAAATAGAGGGCGTTAAGAGTAAGCAGGATTTGTCATAGCTTATTAGAATTGGAATCTTGTTGTTTCCTTATATCTGTCTAGTCATAAAGCTATCCCCCAACCGAGGTCTGAATCTCAAAGAGGTACTTGACAGTAGGAACAATCAAAGCAGGAACCCTCCGAAAGGGAGCCGATACTCTGTCGTGCCAAGCCTTGGCAAATAGCCTCATGGTAGAGGGTGTAGGGCAGAACTCCTCAAAAAATCTACAGTAATAGCATCAAGAACATCTTGAAGCAACCCAAACTAGGGAACCACCCAGCCTGGGACATAAAAAGTGGTAGCGTACAAACCTAGTAGCCAAATCCCAGGCCGTCCGGGGAGCCGTACCGTGACTGAGCGGTAAATCCATCTGGGGTATATCCAATGAATGTCCTCGTAAAAGAGGCTCCGGAGCCAAGAAAGCCAACCATCAGCAAAATAAAATAGGTTAAGCGGTTATAAGGGATATGCTTCCCAGGATAAGAAGGATAAAACAGACCTAAGCGCTCCAGAAGCCAAACCTGAAGAACATGGGGAGCCCTAGAAGAAAGCATGGCCCCGGTAGTATGAGCGTGGTCAAGACCCAGTAGAGTCTCCACAAAGACTAACATGACCGCACTCCTCATCTCTCGAAGACCTCAAACAATGGGGATAAGGATGTCGGCAGAAGACTGAAATAGGAAGTGAGAGAGCATAGCCAAAGAAAAGGCACTACGCCTAATAATTTGATATCCTCCATCATCTGGATCTCTAACAGTGGCATAAGTGGAAGAAAGGCGATCAAAATCGATACATCGGTCATGGATAAAAGAGCTGGCAGCACTCCAGGAAATTCGAAGAAGAGTCACTAGATCTTAGATATACCCTGCCTATATCTGGGGGACAATCAAATCAGTAAAATGGTCAGTATGGAGAGTGGCACTAACCTCCTCAAAGAGCGAACAAACCTCCTCCATGCTAAACCAGAAGACATGCAAAGAAGGGTCCCAACACCTGATAGCAGCTCAGAGTAAGTCCTTGTCTAGAGCCATGTAGCAAAAAGCAAAGAGGTCCGTCAATCTGTGGGACTCGAAATTGAGTCGGTCGATACCTGAGAGAGAGTCCATCCACGAGTATAGAATGTCGGGACCTATGAGAGCCATGGGGGATGAGAATGAATGTAGGATGGGGGATTCAAGCTAGAAGGAGGAAAAAAAGAATCGAAAATTTCAAAATAAGCACAACATGAGCAAATGACACCTTATATAGGAAAAGGGTGACTAACTGGTACTCGATAAAAAGCGGCGGCACTCACTGAGTGCCGGCCGACAGTTACTGAGTGGCGTTCGGCAATCAGTGAGTACCAATCATCCTCACTGAGTGCCGACCAGAGTTTAAATAGATCATGGAGCAGTTTGTAACTTTAACCAGCCCAAAATCTGCATGAAAACTGACCGAAATATAATCATTGAGCATTCAAGCACCAATTCTTTTCACACCATTCATCAATAAGCAAGAGCATTCTCATTTTCGAGTTGGAAAGGTGAATAAATCTGATAAACGAGATAGTGATCAAGCATGAGAATAAAATGGAATTCAAAAAATGGGCTCACAGGCCACCATGCATACTATCTATCCGCCTAATTAAAATCCATAAAAAGAAAGGAGGTTTCTTTTATCTTGTCCACACTGGAACCCCATAAAATAAAAGAAAGAAAAAGAAATAGATCATCCTCGTCGGCGATGAGGATTCCTTCTGGGCGCATGTGGAGTTGTCTGGCTTCCCCCATCTACACCATCTCCTCCATCTCCACCGTCACCACCATCACCCCCTTCTTGGCCACTGCCTCCGACACCTCCTTGATAGCCGTCTCCCTGACCCATTTGAAGCCCCTGCATTTGCCTCCTCATGGAGTTAAGCTCTTCCTCATGAATAAAAGAAAGACAATAAAATTCTTTTGAAGTCTCCAAGTTTCAATCTAATAAAGTTTGGATTCTTTTGAAATTCTTTAAACTCAAATTTTCTGGAAATAAATTCTTTTTCTAAGGATTCAGTTTTAAAAAAGAGAGTGAAAAGAGAAGAGCAAATAAATAATGAATATTCTTTCAAAATTTCCAAACTCAAATAAAAGATAAAAGGGTGAGAGTTATACCATAGCTCTAAACTTAAGATCCGCATTAGCTCTTGCTCCATTGGCCTAAAAATTGGTTTCTTTTAAGCATTGGTGATTGAAGTAATTGAAGAAAATAAATAAAAAATAGTAGTGATGAGACTTACCCTCCACTTGCGACCGTGAATCCAGTGTTCGATAGTATGCGCATATGATAACCCCTCCTCAGCGTAATCTCTGGGAACCATATCATACTGCAGGGGGATGGTCGGGACATTTCAAGTATAGGGGGTCAGCTGATACATGGTCTCCTAGCCCATTTGAACCATGGGCACGTTCCACTTCCACTGTGGAAGGGCTGGAGGTTCAGCTGCTCCAGGGACAGGCTGCAAAAAAAGTTCAAATCTGTGTAAGTTTTCTTGCAAAGCTAAAAAGGAAATTCTAAAAGGAATAAAAGGGACGAAGAGTCTATTACCCGGGTAACGTCCATGAGAGGAAAATTGTGCATGAGTGAGTTTAATCTGAAATTGGGATAGCCGTCTGGACCTTCTAAATAATTTGCAATATTCTCCCCACCTAGAGCGGCTACAAGGTCCTCGTGGTCTAGGGTCTCAGTGCTCCTCATGGTAGCTGGAGGAGCCCTCGACACATAAAAACCTGGGGCAGCAAGAGAGTGTCTAAACACCCTCTCACTGAGCTACCACTCTCGGCACGCCTCTCCCACCATCAGGATCCTCATCCTGGAAAAACCCACGACAGGCTGAATCTCTGCATTAGCCTCTGGGAGGGCCGTCTCCCATGGAATTCATATCACATGGACCTTATGTAAGTTGATGAGGAGGTTCATGTAACCAACAAAATCATAGGTCCCCACTTTTCGGCCCTTCACCTCTTTCTTCCATTTTAAGCCTTGCGACATAATGGCAGCTTCACCATCCCTGGTACTAGGAGCCCTTATATGCAGGTACTCGTGGGACCATATCTGCAAAGGACAATATAAAAGAATGGATCCAATGTTCAAAATAAAATCAGGGAAGATTTTTGAGGAATCCAAAATAATAGATGAATAAATAAAAATTAAATAGGGTGTTACCTCCCAGGCACTCCAGTACCCGTCGGTAGAAGGCTTATTACCCCTAGAGACGTCGCTCATGTGACGGTAGAGGGTAGCTAGCCCTGCCCCTCCCCAATTATATTGGGATATGCGACCAATGTTTTCTAAAGAGGCTAAGTACCCCAGATTGATCCTGTCTCCTCTCGTACTCATCAAAGAGCAACCCAGCACGTACATAATGAAGGCCCTAATCATCTGATCATCAGTAAAGACCTGGCCTTTGAAGGTGTCCAGGAACCACTTCGCAGGCACTATAAATTCTCCAGGGTGGGCCCCAAGTAGATCAATAATCTGCTCGTGTCAGCTCAGGAGATCATCGTAGGAAGTCACTGGGAGACCACTAAAGGGGATGCCGATGATCATAGAGAGTCCAGAGGGGTCATCGTCATTTCCCCAAATGGAAAATGGAAAGTATTTGTAGCATCCTACCATCTTTCAGCCAGGGCCTGAATGTGGGTCATATCATTCGAACTTTTCTCCAGAAGTAGGGCAAAAAGTCCAAAGCCGACATTATCAACTCCGGTCCTAACCTCGTCTAAGAGCTCGTTGTACCACCGGCGTTCGTGAGCCAAACTCCCATGACCCTTAAGGGCAGCTTCGTGTATCTGCAAAAAAGGGGACAGAAATAAAATAGAAATAAGAAGAACAAGGAAAGAGATTCAATGCTTTAAAAAAAATAAAAAAATTCTTGAGTCTGAGCGACTCGATGCTTTGGAAATAAATAATTCTTGAGTCTGAGCGATTCAATGCTTTGAAAATAAAAAAATTCTTGACTCTGAGCGACTCAATGCTTTGAAAATAAAAAAAATTCTTCAGTCTGAGCGATTCAATGCTTTGAAAATAAAAAATTCTTGAGCCTGAGCGACTCAATGCTTTGAAAATAAAAAAAAAAAATCTTGAGTCTGAGCGACTCGATGCTTTGAAAATAAAAAAATTCTTGAGTCCTGAGTAACTCCGTGTTTTCAAAAGAAAATAATAAATCGAACTCTCGAGCCTTAGCGACTCCATGAATCTTGGGTTCATATATGCTCACATAAAAAAGGGCATTGTCTAGGCGAAATTTAAATGCTTTACAGGGTCGGTGCGACCCCTTGTTAGCAATGGACGAGTGGAATAAAAGAATTCGTAGGCATGATCTTGGCATAAAAATTAATAAACCAAAACAAAGGGAACAAGCAAAAGCACAATGTCAAGTATTGAATACAATCATGGCCATCCATTCAAAAGAAACCAATTCAAAAAGGGGGGTATAATAATAGTTTGAGGCATATCGGAATGCACAAAACAAAGGGCACATTCGTACAAGCATTTGATCATCACACATAGCATGGCATTGCATCCATTGTCATATGAGAGCAAGAGAATTGAGATTTTACCCGTTTATTAAAGGTTCGTGCTAAGAGGTGCTTCTCAGGATCGGCAAGGAGAAACGACGAGTCATGGACGGGGGAGGGTTTATACTTCTTTCTGGATGGGCCATGGGATCCTGAGCCACTAGCCATTCGTATGAATCTGCAAGAAAAGAGGTGAAAGAAACCAATCAAGCAAGATCATGTAAGAGGATTTAGGGAAAACCAAGAAAACATGTAAAATAACTATGATTTCAAAGCAAAAATCTAATAAAAGTGCAATCTTGGCATTGGAAGAGGGAACATACCTAGATTTTTGGTTGATTCTTGAGCTAGGAATCAAAAGAAAAGAGGGTTTTGAGAGAGAGTTCGTAGGAGATAAGGACAGAATGAGAAAGAAAAGAAAGAACTTGAGTTCTTAAACAAACTGCCAACCAAACCAGCAGACGATGGAAAGGCAGCGGCACTAAGTGCCGCACAGCAGTCAGCGAGTGCCACACCGACACTCACTGAGTGCCGCTGCGCATTCACCGAGTGCCGCCGCGTGTGAAAGGTGGCTCTTTCCCCCCAAATTTTCATATTTATAATGGGGACCACCGAATCTTGCTTAGATGACCCCCAAGATTTTCCCTCATTTCGAAAAAACCCCTGAGGTTTGAAAAAGAAGTTTTTTAGCCCTATCATAAGTTAAAACTGGCCCCATTTGTAAAGAAATTGATTTGATTTGAGTTCAATTGACCCTAGATTCTTGAAAATTAATTTATTTTTAGTCTAATTGACTCTGGATTTTTTTGGAAATTGAATGAATTGGAGTATGATTGATTCCTGATTTTAGAAAATTAAATGGAATTGGAGTCTGATTGACTCCTGATTTTGAAAATTAAATTGAATCAAAGTCTGATTGATTCCTGATTTTAAAAACTAAATGGAATTGGAGTCTGACTGATTTCTAATTTCATAAAATTAAATGGAATTGGAGTCTGATTGACTCCTGATTTTGAAAAATAAATTGAATTGGAGTCTGATTGATTCCTAATTTTGGAAGTTAAATTGAATTGGAGTTTGATTGATTCCTAATTTTAGAAAATCGAATAAATGGGGGTCTAATTGACTCCTGATTTGAAAAGATTTGAATTTTAGTCTAAATGACTCCTGATTTTGAAAAGATTGATCTGATTATAACCATGAAGGATTCTCGAGTTTTAAGAGTCTTCGAATCATAAAGATCTCGCTCTGAAGATATGACGGAACTGTATATATCGATTCTCGATGAGTTAAGCTAGGATGAAACAAGTTTGCATTCTCATTTCTCATAGAAAGTTTGCCCTGATTCGACTATGGAGTGTAAGGCGTAAAGCATCTTAGTCAATCAGATGACTCTTTTTGAAGATTCTGAGTGTAAGGCATAAAGCGTCTCAAATCTTTCAGCGTGCTACCTAATTCGACTATGGAGTGTAAGGCGTGAAGCATCTCAGTCGGTCAGATGACTCTTTTTGAAGATTCTGAGTGTAAGGCGTGAAGCGTCTCAAATCTTTCATTGTGCTACCTGATTCGACTATGGAGTGTAAGGCGTGAAGCATCTCAGTCAATCAGATGACTCTTTTTGAAGATTTTGAGTATAAGGCGTGAAGAGTCTCAAATCTTTCAGCGTGCTACCTGATTCAACACCGGAGTATAAGGCGCAATGCGCATCTCAGTTGGTCAAACGATTCTCAAAATAAGCTTGAAGTGCATATGTATCAATCAATCATGACGTTCTCAGAGTAGGACATTATCGCCATAAAAAAATTTGAGGTGTAGGACGCATTTTTTATCTTACGATAGGAAGAGCGGTATAACTCTGGATCATCACGTTTGGGAGCATAGGACATAAATTTGCTTGAGCACGTGCATCACGATAGGATATGTGCATTCATATGTATGCTTATTTATGATTGTGTGTGTTTGGTCCCTTGCCCAAACTACGTCCTGGTCTGATTCCCGTTGGGATACGTAGGCAGTTCAACATTGAGCATGACCAGCACTAACCATCTACGCATCCTGTTTTTGCAATGCATTTTGTTTTTACCTGAATACGACGGATCGGTCAAAGGCTTGTCTTCACATAGGCTTCGACATTTACTTGCGATACGCGTTGCTTCACAAGCTCTGCCAAAGAGGGGCAAACTGTAGACACCCCAATTTTGACCGACCGACCGTCGAATTCAAGGGATGGTTACCTCTAGACTGATGATGACAATGACCGACGGAATACGAATTTTTTATCAAGCAATTCAAGTTCTTCAGAAGATTCTTCAAACTAAGTTTTCTGAATTGAGAGAGGGAAATCAAGTGACTCAGAAAAACCTCAATATGAAATACGTATGAGAAAAGAACTGTTTGAAAGTCAAATACCAAAATCCATTATATATATATATTATTTTGGAAAATAAGGAAAAAAAGTGAAAAAAAGAATTTTAAAGAAAAAAAGGATTTTAAAAGAAAAGAAAAAGAATTGTGAAAAAAGAAAGAAGAAAAGAAGAAAAACATAATATAATAGAATATTTATAAAGTATAAGTATAATTTATATATTAAAGTATATATACACTTTAGCCTTTATATTTGAAAAAAAATAAAAAGGGGGATAATATCGTTAGCGCGGCACGCGGCATAGGCGGCGGCACTCACTGAGTGCCGCGTCGGCACTCACTAAGTGCCGCTGCAGCATTTGCTAAGTGCCACTGCGGCATTTGCTGAGTGCCGGAACGGCACTCACTACGTGCCGTAGACAACTCAGTGAGCGCCGCTCACTGTAACAACCTATTTTTCTTCAAATACGTATGGAATATTCTTGCACATGGGTTTTCCATCAAAATTACCTAAATGGCCCTCAGATTTTGACCTATATAATGAGGCCTTCACCTCCATTACAAGGATTCCAATCCAATTCTTCAATCCTCCTTCTCCATCAATCCTCTACTTCCATTTTACAAGATATAAAAAAACTAGAGAAATCCAAAAGAGAGAAATTAAGAAATTTTGGAAGAATTCAAGAATTCTTTTGAAGAATTTGAAGAAGAAGTTGAAGAAATTGAAAGATCTTCCCCAACAAATCAAGAAGTCTGCAAAGTGGGGGTATTTGTAAAATACAACCGCGCTAAAAGGAAGAATTGTATTAGTTTTTATCACAACTTCCCGTGTTATCCGCAATTTGCATTACATGGCTAATTTTTATACAGTATGATTAATCTATGATAAGTTGTATTGTTTTAGCTGTTGTTTATGCAGATCACTGCTGTGCGGACTAAATAGATGAACATCAGAATAAATGGAATGCTGGAATGCAAACAAAAGAAGTCAAAGCTGAAAAGTGGAGTTCGATCGCTTTAAGACGGTTCGATCGATCGAGTGTTCGATCGCTTGAAGAATGTTGAAGCGCTTGAAGATCAAGGGTTCGATCGATCGAGATCCGTTCGATCGATCGAACGGGGTATTTCCAGAAACATTTGCGTGCGCAGCAGAATGCGGGTTTAACCCTAGTGCTTTAGGTTTTTCTATATATATGCGTTTTGTACACGTCCATAAGGACGCCCACTTTTATTTTCAACAGTTTTATAGAGAGAGATAGAGAGTTTGTTTGTTTTTTGTAGGTTTTTCCTTGAATTTTCATAGTGTGGTTTGGATTTTTTGAAGTTCATACGAGTATCGTCTATTCCAGGTTATTTACATACTGCTTATTTATATTCTGCACATGTTAGTCATAGTTTGCTTGATCATCTTGTGATATTGCATGCTAAATAATTACAAAACTATAGTTTTTAGATTTCTTATGAATAACTCACAATCAAACATAGCATTAATGTTTTCTTACGTTAAAAACCAATCCTCGACACTCCAGACGATGTCTGAGTAGTCCCAGGTTGGGAGATCACAATGAAACAGTGATCTCCAGCCTCTGCCATGCAGCAGAATAATCGCTGTGTTCGATCGATCGAAGTCAGTTCGATCGATCGAACCAGAGACAGTCAAGCGATCGAAGTTAGTTCGATCGATTGAGGGATGAAGGTCTTCGATCGATCGAAGGCGCGTCGATCGATCGAACTCTCGGATTCTTGGGGATGTTACCTGCAGTATTCCAGGACTTTTTATTTTAGGACTTGTTATCATTCTGTCCCAAATAAATGCTCAGTCTGTCAAAACAGTTTTAAAACTAAGGCCCTAAGGCATTTTCTTTCAATACATTTTGCAAACCATCTTCAATGCTAACACCATTGAGGATGCAAGTCTTAACTATTGAATTAAACCGCTTTTGTGTATTTCAATTTAACTGTGATAATATGGTCCCGGTCATGAAAGGGCCATAGAATCTTTATTTCTTTTGAGGAATACGGAAAACTGTAGGTAATATGCTCCATTGTGCTTCAAGGTAAATGCATGGTAGATGGCTAGGTTACTGCGGATTCGTGTAATCCCAACACTTACTTTTTAAAGTTAAACTCCTTAATTCTAAGTACTGTTTAATTAGCTAGTTAGATTGCTTAGTTAATTTTAATTACTTTCATTAGTAATCCTAGTTTGTGGAACTTCGTGTTCTGCACCTTCATTCAAACTTAGTTATTTAATTTTGTTTTCTTTAGAGGTTAGTCTAATTCGATAGGTCAACACCTTCCCTGTGGGATCGACCTGGTCTTACCAGATATTACTTGCACGTCTACCTACACTTGGGTACTGCACAAGAGCGCACAAGAAAATTCTCGTGTCAAGTTTTTGGCGCCGTTGCCGGGGAAGGCGACGATCAATTCCTTAGATTACCTCAGTCTCTCTTCATCTCTTTCTATTTTTATTTTTCTCTTCTTTTCAGTTCTTTTGGGTAAGTTCTCACCCTAGGGACCCTCTCAGTTCATGTCCGAGAATTCCATTGAAGGAATTTTTGGAAATCCTTTCTATCTGTCTGACTCTGAAAGCTCCATCAACCCCATAGCCACTCCAACTGCATCAATGGATGATCATCAGAGTGAAAACGGTGACAATGTTTTGGTACCAATCGATGAGGCACTCCGTCCTCTTTGCGATCTCATGCAACCAGAACATGCACCTACGCCCTCTTGCATTCAAATCCCACCGCACAATGGCGAATTTCAGTTTCGCAATGGGATGATTCAACTGCTTCCCACTTTTCATGGGATGGAAAGCGAGAAGGCGTATTTACATGTCACCGATTTCGAGGATGTTTGCAAAACATTCTCGCAAACTTGTCCTAGGGAGGTGGCGCATTTAATGCTATTCCCCTTCACTTTGAAAGATAAAGCGAAGGCGTGGCTCCACTCCCTAAAACCTAATTCAATTTTCACCTGGCATGCGATGCGCACCGTATTTTTAAAGAAATTCTATCCTACTCGCATGACCACAGACCTTCAGCGTCAAATCAATTCCTATAAACAAAAGAGCAATGAAACCTTCACAGAAGCGTGGGAGCGGTTCAAAGATTTGCTTCTCTCATGCCCACATCATGGGTTTGAGAAATGGCGAACAATCAGCTTCTTTTATCGGGGATTGAATGGTGAAACAAAGAAGTTGGTGGAAACGATGAGCTCGGGACCATTTCTGCGTAAAAACACTGAAGAGGCCGAAGCCCATTTCGAATGGTTAGCTGAATACGCTCATGAATGGTCAAATTCTGACAATATCTCACACTCACAGATATCCTGTGTAGAGGAGAAAAGCTTATACCAGCTAACCAATGAAGATCACCTCATGACTAAGTATGCAGAGCTGGCAAAGAAGGTAGAGGAGTTAAGTATGAAAGGAGAGAGCTCTAAGCAAGTCTTGCCTGAAGAACCATGTGGCACATGCACCATGTTGGGACATCCAACTCAATATTGTCCTAATGTGCCACATTTTCAAGAGCAAGCCCCTATAGAGATGAATGCCATGCAAGGTTTTCGAGGGGCGGGGAATTCCAATAATAATTTTCAAAATAACAATAGATGGAATCACCCCGGTTTTGATTGGAGAAATAATGCTGGGGCCCAAAATCAATATCAACAGCAGCCCTACAACAATAATCAATATCAAGGGCAAAACAATAGGCCAGCCCAGCATTACAATCAAAACAGAACTAACAATTACAATCAAGCTCAACCCTCTAATGCGCCACAAACCAATGCCTATGTGCCCCCGCACAAGAAGGTACAAGAGGAGGAGCCACTTGCTAATGCCAATCTAACGCAGCAACTCATCCAAATGATGAGTAGAATGTCTGCTACACTAGAGAGGATAGATGCACGGCAAGAGAGCTCAGGAGGAACATTCCCTGCTCAACCACTTCAGAACCCCAAGGGACATAACAATGGTCCTAACAATCAAGAGCATGCTAAAGTTGTGACTACACTGAGAAGTGGAAAAATCATAGAGAAAGGCATGCCTCTGTCCACTCCTGAAGTGTACGATGAGGAGGAAGTGGTGGATAAGGATGTTGAGCTACCATCGATTCAAGAGGAGGAGCAGTCTACCAATGACGATCCTATCAAGGCAAACATTGCAGCTCCTGGAGTAGAGGAAGAAGTTGAGCGAAGGCCTGGGAAGGAGTCTGTTAAGGAGGAATCACCAAAATGCCCCTTCCCTGCACCTTATCCTCAACGGTTGAAGAAACCCAAGAATGAGACGAAGAATCAGGAGTTTTTGGAACTGTTTAAGCAAGTTAAGATTAACCTTCCACTCCTAGATGCTATCAAGCAAGTGCCGTCCTATGCTAAGTATCTTAAAGATCTATGCACGGTCAAGAGGAGGCAAAGCGTGAAGAAACATGCTTATGTCGCATGTCAAGCCAGTGCGATCATTCAAAATGAGTTGCCCCCAAAACTCAAAGATCCCGGTACACCTACGGTCTCATGTAGAATTGGGAATCAAAAGATAGACAACGCACTCCTCGATTTAGGAGCAAGCGTGAACCTGCTGCCATACTCAGTCTATAAACAGCTAGGGTTGGGTGAACTCAAACCCACCCGAGTTGCTTTGCAATTGGCAGACAGATCTGTAAAGTACCCTAGAGGGGTATTGGAGGACGTCCTTGTCCAAATAGACACTTTTGTATTTCCGGTTGATTTCGTGATATTGGACACAGAACCTGTGTCTAATCCTGGTGCACATATCCCGGTTATTTTTGGACGTCCATTCCTCAACACCATTGATGCCACAATCAAGATTAGAACTGGTATCATGACTATCGTATTCGGGAACATGACGTTGAATATCAAGATCTTCTCTAATCACCGACCTGAAGAATACGATGATGAGGAAGAAATCCATTATATAGACACGGTCATTGAAGATGAAGTTGACTTGGTCGACTATAAAGATCCTTTGGAAGTTGTGATGACTCAATTTGGCGATATTTATCAGCCTGCAGAGTCCACCCCATTGGATGCTGACTTGAATCAGACGTGTCTTATGATGGATACGAAAGAGGAGGATAGAGCTGATTGCATGTGGATACAGCCATATGAACAACTGCCTCCGAAAACCAAGTTGGTAATGCCCTCTAGTTTCCAGTTCCCGGAATTAGAATTGAAGGAGCTCCCCAAAGAGCTAAAATACGCATTCCTAGGGACTGGAAAAACTTATCCTGTGATCATTTCATCTGTTTTAACTCATGAACAGGAAAGTAAGCTAGTGGAAATGCTTACCAAGCATAAGGACGCTATGGGATGGACAATTGCTGACCTCAAAGGCATAAGCCCATCCATATGCACACATAAGATATATCTGGAGGAAGACGCCAAACCCTCAAGGCAAATGCAAAGGCGTCTGAACCCCAACATGCAAGAAGTAGTTAAAAAGGAAGTGCTTAAACTACTTGATGTTGGGATGATATATCCTATATCTGATAGTCCTTGGGTTAGTCCTACCCAAGTAGTTCCAAAGAAAGCAGGCATAACGGTCATCCCAAATAAAGAGGGTGAATTAGTACCGACACGTGTCCCCACTGGTTGGAGGATGTGTATTGATTACAGGAAGTTAAATACTGTGACCCGAAAGGACCATTTTCCTTTGCCATTTATGGATCAAATGCTAGAACGCGTGGCAGGTCATAAGTATTACTGCTTCTTGGATGGATACAGTGGGTATAATCAAATTGAGATTGCTCCTGAAGATCAGGAGAAAACCACGTTCACGTGTCCATTCGGTACTTTTGCCTACCGACGAATGCCATTTGGCTTATGTAATGCACCGGCTACCTTTCAGCGGTGCATGCTAAGCATCTTTAGTGACATGGTCGAAAACATCCTTGAAGTTTTCATGGATGACTTTTCAGTATTCGGCCATAGCTTCGAGGATTGCCTCAGCAATCTCGAACAGGTTTTAATGAGGTGTGAGGACAAACACCTAGTCTTGAATTGGGAGAAGTGTCACTTTATGGTGACCAAGGGTATAGTTCTAGGCCACATAATATCCGATGAAGGAATCCAAGTGGATAAGGCTAAAATCGACATAATCTCGAATCTACCTGTCCCCCGTACAGTGCGAGACATTCGTTCATTTTTGGGACATGCAGGTTTTTATCGTCGATTTATCCAGAATTTCAGTGCAATCTCTCGACCCCTTTGTCAACTTCTTGTCAAAGATGCACCTTTCGAGTGGTCAGAGAGTTGCCAAAAGTCCTTTGAGGAGCTAAAAGATCTCCTCACCTCCGCACCTATAATACAGGCACCCGACTGGAGTTTGCCTTTTGAATTAATGTGCGATGCTAGTGATTACGCCATTGGCGCAGTCCTAGGCCAGAGAAAGGACAATAAGCCACATGTGATATACTACGCCAGCCGAACCTTGAATGACGCTCAAATGAATTACACTACCACCGAGAAGGAGCTGCTGGCTGTAGTATTCGCTCTGGACAAGTTTAGGTCTTACCTGATAGGGTCGCCAATCGTCTGTTTTACAGATCATTCGGCCCTCAAGTATCTTTTGTCAAAGAAAGACGCTAAACAACGGCTTATTCGCTGGATACTCTTACTCCAAGAGTTTGATTTAACAATCAAAGATAAGAAAGGAGTAGAGAATGTGGTTGCGGATCATTTATCCCGGTTGACTTTTACCGATAACACTGAATCCCAATCCATTAAAGATGAGTTCCCAGATGAACAGCTACTGGCAGTAAGTAGTCTGCCTTGGTATGCTGATGTGGTAAACTACCTCGTCACGGGTGAGACACCGACTCATTGGTCGAACCAGGACAGAAAACGGTTCCTCTCGTTCGCACGCCATTTTTTCTTTGATGACCCATACCTTTTCAAATACTGTGCTGATCAGGTCATCAGGCGTTGCGTACCCAACGAGGATATAACCGTCATATTAGCGTCATGCCATTCTGAGGCATGCGGTGGCCATTTTGCGTCACAGAAGACCGCACAAAAAGTGTTGCAAAGTGGTTTTTACTGGCCTACAGTCTTCAAAGATGCTTTTTCCTTTTGCAAGACATGCCAACGCTGTCAAAAGCTTGGAACCATTTCTAAAAGGAATTCTATGCCTTTAACCCCTATCATCACAATTGAGATATTCGATTGTTGGGGCATAGATTTTATGGGCCCATTTCCCAAGTCGAATAACTGTGAGTACATACTCCTTGCTGTGGAGTATGTATCCAAATGGGTAGAAGCGATACCAACGAGACGAAATGACCACAGAACGGTCATGTCATTTCTAAGAGAGCATATTTTGTCTCGTTTTGGTACTCCGAAAGCTTTACTAAGTGACCAAGGCAAGCATTTCTGCAATAGGCCTTTGGAGTCACTTCTCAAGAAATACGGAGTTCATCATAAAATCGCTCTTGCCTATCATCCACAGTCTAATGGGCAAGCAGAATTGGCTAACCGAGAAATCAAGCATATTCTCGAGAAAACGGTTAGTTCCAATCGAAAAGACTGGGCATACAAATTGACTGACGCGTTATGGGCATACCGCACTGCCTATAAGACGAATCTTGGTATGTCCCCGTACAGATTGGTTTACGGGAAAGCTTGCCACCTTCCTGTTGAAATTGAACATAAAGCTTATTGGGCGACACGCTCATTGAACTTTGATATTCAAGAGGGAGGTCAGCTACGCAAGCTCCAACTTGCAGAGCTAGAGGAAATACGACGAGATGCGTATGACTCTGCAAAGTTACATAAGGAAAAGTTGAAGGCTCGACACGATCGTACGATTTTTCGTAAATCATTTGAGCCGGGGCAGAAAGTCTTGTTGTATGACTCTCGCCTCCATCTTTTCCCAGGAAAACTCCGTTCCCGGTGGACAGGCCCGTTCATCGTAAAAACCATTTTTCCACATGGGGCGGTCGAGATTGTTAATCCCAAGAACGATGATTGTTTCAAGGTCAATGGCCAAAGATTGAAGCCGTTTTTGGAGAATTTCCAAACTGAGGTTGAGCACATCCAGCTGGATGAGCCCAGCTATTCTCATGATTAAAAATCCAAAGTGGAATTCCACATTGTTGTTGTATTCCTTTTTCTTTCCTTGCATTTTAGTTTCTCTCTCTTTTGTTTCTTTTTGGTGTTCGTTCTTTATTTCGTGTTTGTGATTTAGTTCTAATCCATTATTCCTTAAACCACTCTGTTGCAGGTGCGTAGATGCGAGGTGATGATGTTCACTCTGTCGGTTCTTGGGCGGATTCAGAATGTCGCTGTGGCACCTGGATTGAGGGTGAACTCATACCCTGCCCCTTGCTTCATCAGGACCCTGAAGCTCATTCTCTTATTGATGCTGCTCAAGGGTACATTCCATATCCACCAGCCCTCCTGGATATCAACCCATACGAAAATATGGGATTTCAGGATGATGATGATGTGGAGGAGGATGATGACCTGTACATGGGACGCATGGTGGATGACGCACTCATGGCGCAGTGGGAAAACGATGACATGTGGGAGCCATGGGAGGATCATGTCCTTCAGGATGTCGTCCCAGAACGCCACAATGCTGTTTTTGTTTTCGTGGACGATTTCCTCATACTTGAGTTGGTCCCATACCGCTACGTGCACCTGAGCTACTTGTTATTCAGGCTCCAATGCCCCTTACCAGCTAGTGCACTTTGGGAACCAATGCCAATAGTGAGGTTGGAACTTGTCACATTTCTTTGTATTATTGTTTCTATTCTTTGTTTTTCTTTTTTTGTGTTAATTCGTGTTTCTTGTGTTCTGTTGTTTTAATTTCAATTTGTGGTCTTTTGTCCAGGATTGTCACTATGTTCCTAAATGGCATCCCGGTATTCCTTCCACATCAACTGATTCATGGTCTTGGGCCCTACATAAGGCCCCCACTCACTCCGCCGCAAGAGGAGGGTCCGTTGCGCAATCACACTCCGTTATCCTTGTCTCCATCCGGATCACCTCTTGCATGGGCTTTCCATTCCTTGGAGACTCCAGACTTGGTTGATGATGTCCTTGCTGCGTTTCGATTGTTCTGGGAAAGGGAATCATCGAGTTTGGACTTCACGTCTGAAGATTCGGCGGATTATGAAGAGATCGTGGAAGAGGAAATTTTTATACTCGAAGACTAGTGCTACATTTCAGTTGTTTCTGTTCAATTTCAATTCTTGTTTAGCAACTGGAATGTAATCCTTGACAATTTGTTTTCAGTTTTAGTTTTAGTCTTAGTTTTGGTTTTCTAGTTCAATAAGGTTTTAACCACAGTTGGGGATGATAATGGTGCAATTTGGATGCAATAATAAAGTTTTTTTTTTTTTTTTTTTTTTTTATATATAAATTGCGATTTTCTATTCTGGGGATGAATTTCTGTCATACATGCTTGTTCTTCACCTGTTATTTCAGTCTATCTGCTTGTCCAGATTTGTTTATGATAGTTGGGGGTGATGTAGTTCATATCCCATTGAATTCTGGAATTTTTGTGTTCGATCGATCGAACTCAGTTCGATCGATCGAAACCTGAATGTTCAAGCGCTTGTAGTTTATGTTCAATCGATTGAAGGATTTATGTTCGATCGATCGAACATAGTTCGATCGATCGAACGAGGCATTTAAACGAGGCGTCTTCAGGACATTTCTTCATTTCCTTCATTCTCACCCTCAATCGCTCGAAGACAGAGGAGTAGGCGACTCGGAACATTTTCGTTTCTGGCAGCGAAAAGGGAGCCTTGATCAATCCTCGGATCGTCCTCATCTTCATCTCATCATCTGTCCATCCCCTCCTGCCGGTTATTCACCGAGGTAGGCCCCACTCGGTTTCTGTTCTATGTTCGTGTTAGGAAATCCCAAGGGGGTGTCCCCTTGGTCTTAGGATTGTCTTTTGATTAGTGTAACTTAGGTTTTCTTTTCATTTCTGCGATTTCCGAACAACGCTGTGTTCGATCGCTCGAACTGGTTTCGAGCGATCGAAGGGGAGAGGTTCGAGCGATCGAACAATTTTCAAGCGATCGAAGTCTACTCCAGTTCGATCGATCGAACTCCAGCAGTGTTTGTTTTGTTTCTTTTTCTTCCTATTCTTATCTGTATCTTGTGTGGTCTTATTTTCAGGACTGCAAGATGAATCCAGTGACGGGCTATCATAAGTCCAAGCCCCTCGATCGTACTATACCAGATCCGGTACCCGCTCACGGGTTCCGGAATAACGAGGATAGGGTTTGGTTCGAGCGGTACTTCCAGACTCGGATGGTTATGATTGAGCGCCCCATTGAGCATATCTGGACTGAGAGCCCGTGGTTCCTCACACGGATCCGCGCGATGCCGCACTGGTTCAATCTCCTGTCGTTGGCCAAGAGGGTCAACCTATCCTGGATCAGAGGTGCGTGTGCGACTATGATCAGCGACCCGTTTACTCCATTCACCTACCATGCCTTCTTTCGGAGTCGCTCATTCATCATCAGTCCCGCGACCGTTTCCGCCGCATTGGGGGTACCAGAGGTACCTAATTATGTTTGCCCCCACCGGCCTGATGCACCCGTGACCCCACCATCCGCTATTATCAGGGAGCTCACTGGAGGCGCCGTTCCGTCTTGGGATGGCGATGCTTTGATCGAGGACCACTCTCTCACCGATGACTACCACATGCTTCATTTGGTCCTCAGCAATTGCCTCCTAGTGACGTCCTATAGAGAGAAGATCGCGGCTTGGTATGCGCGAGTCTTATATGCTGTGGGGACGGGACAGCCTGTTTGTATACCACGACTATATATTGATTTTATGGTCCACCCCACCCGTTATATCTCGTCCAGGAAGCACCTGAAGGGTGCTTGGGCTATTCAGAGGGTCATGGCCGATGCCGGGTTCCTCGAGCTCCCTGGAGATGATATCCGCCCTTCTCCCCGCCGATTTAGCGAGGCGGCTGCTCGTCGCTCCGACGCTCAGAAGAGGAAGCGCAAGGGGAAAGGGACAGCGAGGGTGCGGGGGAGGAAGAAGAGGCGTGGCGGTACAGACACGGAGGCCGGAGCTTCAGGGACACCCACCGAGGTGGAGGAGCTTGATTCGGATGATGAGGATGATCCAGTTGCTGCGGTTCAGCAGTTTGAGCTGTGACAGCGGTCGCAGTCTCGTGCCCAGGGAGAGTCTTCTTCTTCTGTGCCTCTCCCGACAGTTCGCGAGCTATTATTGGAGGAGAGAGAGGCCAGGATTAGACTCGAGGGCCGGATGGATCAGATCCAGACTCTACTGGAGTCCATTTTGATTCAGATAGGGGTTGATCAGGCTGTTCACTCTGCTCACCATCCCACGGCCACCCCATCTGCTCCGCCTGCTGCTGATCCGTCACATGTTGCTACTCCTACGGATCCACCATCTGCTGCCCCAGCTGCTGAGGCTACTGATCCGGTTTCGACCGCTGCTTCCGAGCCATCTACTACTCCTACTACTACTGTATTGCCGCCTGCTCCTATCGACATCCCTTCTGATATAGCCGATGATACGCCATCTGGGGTCGATTAGTTTTAGTCGGGGAGGTGGCATTTATGTATTTTTGGTTGGTTGTATATGCTGGTGGTTTTTGGGTGTATTATTTGGTTAGTTGGTATTGTATGGACAGTATTTATCACTGCTTGTATTTTATTTTATTCTGTTCATATTCCAGTGGTTTCGATTGATTGGATCATGGTTTTATCATATTATTGTTATCTATTGATCCTGTCTGTTTTGGAGATTGTGTTCTACTTTTCTATGCTAGGTTGCTCGCTTGCGATCATAAATTTGCTCCGTACAGGTGATACCCATCTATTTTATTTATTGAAAATCAACTTCTGGGGACTTTGTTGTTTTCAGTTGGGGGTAGGAGATAATAGATAGGTATACACCCAGAATGATCAGGTTTGCACTTGGTAATGTTTTAAATTTAATGAGAACACAGTCTGTTAAAATTTAAAAAAAAAAAAAAAAAAAAAAAATTTATTGAATTGTATTGATAGATTAACTCTGAATAACCTCTCCTGCTTGTTAATTAGACAATGATACATTTGTAGTATTCTTATCTTTTTATGGATTAAATCCACGCGTTTTTCTGTATCACTGAAATGAATTGCATTTGTAAAGCTAGTATGTACCCAATACTTGTGCACACTAATTGGCAGCTATGTAGAAAACCTGAAAATTGAGTTAAAATGAATATTGTACGAAAAGAACAAGTAGTGGAAGCTAATAACCCTTTGTGAGCTTTTGAGCTAATCTTCATTTCTGAGGGGATTCTCATACATTGTCGAATGGTTTTTTCTTGCGTATATTTATGAATTCGTTGTTAAGTCTCAGTCTTCGTTAAAAATTTTTGACTGCTTGTTAGAGGAGAACGTTCAGGATTTACCAATTAAACTCGATGAACACTTAAGTGTTAAAAATTGAAAGTTGAGAAAATGATTCAAGCCATCGTTTACCCATTCCTTTACCTAACATAGCCCACCTACATTCATTGAATTCATTCCTGATCCCACCTCAAATAAATACTTCCAATGAAATCACAAGAATCCAAATCCTTGTTCTATACCTTGACCTCATTGAACTGTTTGATAAATTTATTGAGAATGAGTCATCAAAGTATGTGAAATGGAAGGAAGTTGTTGTGGGATATTCCAATTTAAAAAAAAAATGATGATGAATGAAGGAGTTAAAAAAAAAAAAAAAAAAAAAAAAAAAAAAAATCGAATGGGAGATTGGGTGGAGAAAAGAATAAAGAATAAAAAGAGAAGTGGAAATTCCATCACATACTAAAAAGCACACTCTTCTCTACAACACCCCCACCTACTAAATAAAAGCCATAATTCAAAGTCTTGAAGATTCTCAATAATTGGTTTGAACATGAAAGTGTGAGTTGAGTTATCCACGGTATTTCGCTCCTCTAGTAAGTAGTATTCCATTCATGAGACTATACACTCTTAAATGTCCGTTTTTCATAGAGTAAAGTATGAAAGCATTAGCACTTAGAATATCATCTTTATCAAAGCTTTCATACTATGTGCGATCATTGTAAACCAAGTTTCTGAGAGACGTTCGTTTTGAGTGTGACCAATGTGAGAATTGAGCTAAAACTGCAAGTTTCCAAAGTACAATAATCTAGATAACTCTTAATAAGGGTTGGACGCATGGTTGTTAATTTCACACACACACGGGTGCATGATGGTAATACATTTGTATATTTTACTTGGTAATATAGGGGAGCATGTGGATCTCTTTCATGGGTTGATAGAGGATATTATATCCTTGTAGAGTTGAATTAACAGTTTAATGGAAGGGGAAATTCTACAAAGTTATTCTAATTCTTTTTGAGATTAAAATTGGAATTTTGTGGGTACATTCACTGCAAACCCTCACGAGACAACACTCGTCCACTAGGGGGAACCTAGGGGTTTAACGGCTTGTTGCATTCGCTAAATGCAACCGCGATTCCTGCGAAAGTGAGTTAGTTTTATTTTTTTATTTTTTTTTTCTCTCTATCTTAGTTTAGGTTGTTTTTAGTTTTTCGTTGTTTTTTAGTAGTGGTAGTATTAGTCTAGGAGTTTTTATTTTATTTTATTTTCGCTTTATCGCTAGGGACTAGCAATAAGCTAGTTGGGGGTTGTGCAAAGTGGGGGTATTTGTAAAATACAACCGCGCTAAAAGGAAGAATTGTATTAGTTTTTATCACAACTTCCCGTGTTATCCGCAATTTGCATTACATGGCTAATTTTTATACAGTATGATTAATCTATGATAAGTTGTATTGTTTTAGCTGTTGTTTATGCAGATCACTGCTGTGCGGACTAAATAGATGAACATCAGAATAAATGGAATGCTGGAATGCAAACAAAAGAAGTCAAAGCTGAAAAGTGGAGTTCGATCGCTTTAAGACGGTTCGATCGATCGAGTGTTCGATCGCTTGAAGAATGTTGAAGCGCTTGAAGATCAAGGGTTCGATCGATCGAGATCCGTTCGATCGATCGAACGGGGTATTTCCAGAAACATTTGCGTGCGCAGCAGAATGCGGGTTTAACCCTAGTGCTTTAGGTTTTTCTATATATATGCGTTTTGTACACGTCCATAAGGACGCCCACTTTTATTTTCAACAGTTTTATAGAGAGAGATAGAGAGTTTGTTTGTTTTTTGTAGGTTTTTCCTTGAATTTTCATAGTGTGGTTTGGATTTTTTGAAGTTCATACGAGTATCGTCTATTCCAGGTTATTTACATACTGCTTATTTATATTCTGCACGTGTTAGTCATAGTTTGCTTGATCATCTTGTGATATTGCATGCTAAATAATTACAAAACTATAGTTTTTAGATTTCTTATGAATAACTCACAATCAAACATAGCATTAATGTTTTCTTACGTTAAAAACCAATCCTCGACACTCCAGACGATGTCTGAGTAGTCCCAGGTTGGGAGATCACGATGAAACAGTGATCTCCAGCCTCTGCCATGCAGCAGAATAATCGCTGTGTTCGATCGATCGAAGTCAGTTCGATCGATCGAACCAGAGACAGTCAAGCGATCGAAGTTAGTTCGATCGATTGAGGGATGAAGGTCTTCGATCGATCGAAGGCGCGTCGATCGATCGAACTCTCGGATTCTTGGGGATGTTACCTGCAGTATTCCAGGACTTTTTGTTTTAGGACTTGTTATCATTCTGTCCCAAATAAATGCTCAGTCTGTCAAAACAGTTTTAAAACTAAGGCCCTAAGGCATTTTCTTTCAATACATTTTGCAAACCATCTTCAATGCTAACACCATTGAGGATGCAAGTCTTAACTATTGAATTAAACCGCTTTTGTGTATTTCAATTTAACTGTGATAATATGGTCCCGGTCATGAAAGGGCCATAGAATCTTTATTTCTTTTGAGGAATACGGAAAACTGTAGGTAATATGCTCCATTGTGCTTCAAGGTAAATGCATGGTAGATGGCTAGGTTACTGCGGATTCGTGTAATCCCAACACTTACTTTTTAAAGTTAAACTCCTTAATTCTAAGTACTGTTTAATTAGCTAGTTAGATTGCTTAGTTAATTTTAATTACTTTCATTAGTAATCCTAGTTTGTGGAACTTCGTGTTCTGCACCTTCATTCAAACTTAGTTATTTAATTTTGTTTTCTTTAGAGGTTAGTCTAATTCGATAGGTCAACACCTTCCCTGTGGGATCGACCTGGTCTTACCAGATATTACTTGCACGTCTACCTACACTTGGGTACTGCACAAGAGCGCACAAGAAAATTCTCGTGTCAAAGTCCTTGAGATTATAGAGGTAACCCTCTAAGTCTATTTAGAATTAAGGCTAAGCTCAATCACTAACTCATAGATTTAGGATCTTTTACACATTTTCAAAACCTCTCTTTTATCTCACTTCATCACACACCACATAGAGTTTGTGATTGAGTTTTCATATGTTATTTTCATTAACTTGAATCTAGACATAGCCTTTGGTTTTGAAAAAAAAAGATGTAAAAGTATATTTACTTAGATTTTATAAAAACTTTGATTTTATTTCCTTTCTTCTCCATTTTCTCTTTGAAACCCATGAGATTTTCTAGATCTCACTGAGGTCTCCTTTTGATTTTGATCTATTAATCTCTCATAGTCTCATGATTTCTGTGGAGATTAAGGTGGGTCATTGTAGACACCCCAATTTTGACCTAACGTCGAATTTAGGAGAGTGTCACCTCCAAGTCCAATGATGATAAGGACCGAAAGTTTTGAAATATTCCAAGCTCTCCAAAAAGTTCTCCAAACGCGATAAAATTTCACAGAGAAGAGGAAAATACCAGGTATTTAGGAGAATTCGGGTATAAAACACCATTTTGGAAAAGATCTTCGAAAATAAATTGCTTTGAGAAAAAGAAAAATCTAAAAGAGGGAATCTTAGCTAAAAACGGCACACGGCGGACTGTCGCGGCACTCACTGAGTGCCGCACGGCAGTCATAGAGTGCCGGGCCGGCATTCACCAAATGCCGCCAACAATTTCTGACTGCCGTTCACTTTTAAAGTCTGTATTTTGCAGAGCAATACGTATGCGTATGCGAATAAGAACAAAAAAACTGATAAAGTAAGACTGACAAAAACACGGCAATCTATTAATTTCCGCGGCATTTGATGAATGCCGCGCGGCAGTCGCGTAGTGCCGCGACGGCAGTCATGAACTGCCGCCGCGGCATTCACGGACTGCCGCGACAGTTTCTGGACTGCCGCGCTGGGCAGCAGTCTGCCTAAATTCAGAAAGTACACATTGTACCACCAAATGAGAAAATTACACCTATCTTTTACTCCGAATTTACTGAAATTACCTAGGTATTTTGCCTATAAAAGAAGAGGTATCTTCATTGAAAAAGGGAGACAAAAAAAAAGAAGGGGAAACACAAAAAAGACTACCATTACACCAACATTTTTGGAGAGAAAAAAAGAGAGTTTGGAGAGTTTGAAGAAGAGTTTGGAAGATCTTCAAAGGAGAGAAACTTTGAGGATAGTTTGGAGGTGACCCTCTAATCTTAGTTGTGTTTTCTTTCTTTTGAGCTTCTAATTTACAAGTCATTTAGTTTTTCTTGATTAAGTTTTAGAGTTTGTTAAGTAAACTTGGAAGTCCTTACTTCCTAGTTCTTTGATCCTTCTTCTATTTTTCTTGTTTATGTTCTTCTTTTGAGATTCTTGGAGATCTTCAATATCTCCTTTGAAAGCTCTTGAGTTTGATGTTTTGAATCTCATGTAAGCTTATACTTCACATGGGAGTCAAAGTTTGATCATCACTTTTTATAAATAAATAGATGGATCCAAGTCCATGCTTATGACTTGAGTCCTCTAGCTTGATGTTTCATGGAATCCCTTCTATATTCCTTTGAGACCCATGAGTATTAACCATATCTTCATCTCCAATGACCATCAAGTGGTAGGAGAAAGTATTTTGGGTCTAAACTCATCCCTATGATTTTGATTCATCATCTTGAGATTTCATGAAGTCTATTCATACTTCATTTGAAATCTACAAATATAAAAGTCTCTAGCCTCCAATAACCATCAAATGGTAGGAGAAGTGGTTTGGTTTAAACCCAACTTCATGATTTAATAGTTGGGGTTAACAAATAAAAGTTGAACTTGACAAATGAAAACAGTGAATTCACAAACTGTTTTTGATCAAAGATTTTTAGATCGAAATCCAACCGTTGAAATCAAGTGAAACCAACGGGAAAATGCCAATAACACAATGTTCTACCACTGTCATTTTTGTTTTAAGGTGGTTGTATGTTTAGAAGGGTTTGATCATGGGTTTTGTAAGTCAACTACAATCTGCCCAGAGTTTCAGAATAGTTTCAGAACAGCAAGTCCATTTTGAAATTCATAAATCAGAAGTCTAATGGAGTTTTTGGGGTCTCTAATAATTTTTTATGGGTACCTTAATGTGTTAGGAAGATCCCCTAAAAAGATCCAAGTGTTTCTCATCTTTTTGCTATTTTTAAAAAATCAAACAATATCTCTGGACAGAGAGTTGTACATCTCTGAGTGATGTCTGGTTCTTGTCCTTTTCCCGGAGATCTAACCGTTGAAACCTTGATTTTCTTTTTGATTTGGAAACTAGACTGACAGAGACATCTTGTGTCGAAATTTCACTGACATCAAACCATGGGAGACGTGCGTTTTCTTTCCTTAAAGTTCTGGTCTGCTTTCTGCAATTTTCAGAATTTCATGACACATTTGAGCAACTTTGTAAATAATGACCCAAATGATTCTCTTATGACTTAGGGCTTAAACCATATCTTAATAATGATTAATTAGACTTAAATCTCAAAGCTAAATGATTCAAATCAATGAATAAATTCATAGTTAATAGCCTACTCTTGTTCATATTCATGAATTCATGTACATTAATGCTTATAATTAGAATTAGTAATTGGATAAAGTTGGATTTCATTGCTCGCCAGATATAAGCTAGAGAATTAGGATTGATTGTTTGATATTATTATTATAATGTGAAGCATGTGGACTAACCCTTTGTTTTGTAGCGCTATTAAGGTATGATTTCTAGGACTCCTCTTTAGTTTATCTTAATTTCTTGATTGATTTTTCGACTTAGTGCGCGACACCTTAGAATTAGATTTTGCCTTATGTGTATGTGTGATTAGAGACTCTTTTTTTTAGGATTTTCTTTTGTTCGCATGCATTGCACGTTTACTATCGCTGCTGGATCCCGGGTAAGTTCACTTGTTCTCTATTGCATATCATATCGCTTGCTACCTGAATTATGTGGCTTTTGAATGGTATTTTGTCAATTGCAATTTTACACCCTTTGGACATGCTTTTGTGATGTATATGTATATATATATTAGTTGAGGGAATGCTTAGATTAATAAATTTGATTAAAAGGATGTTGAGTAGAGGCCTATCGCAAGATAGGATGAGAGAGGGTGTTTTAGTCTGACGGGCTCCTTCCTCTCTCATTCCATAATCCCCGGAGCTAGTTAATCTTTGGTTTCGCAAACGATCAGTTTCCTTTCAAAATGGTTTCTTAATTTTCCTTTTAAAAATTAAGTGGCGACTCATTTGTTTTTAAAAATTGATTTTGAAAAGCTGTGGGTAAGAAAAATGCGATATCCACAATCTGGCGACTCTGCTGGGGATGGAACCCAGAATCTCTGGTTTCGCAGACCAGAATTCTGATTTTGGGTTCACTTGAGGATTAGACTTGAAAAATATCCTTTTAATTGAACTAATTAATCTTTGTGTGCCTGTTGCATTTCACTTGCATGTCCAGCCAGTCGATTGCACAGAACTATGACCTTGGAGGCTCGGGGCAACCCGGTCGGTCAAGTCATCATGGGACTGTGTGATCACCCTTGATCTCGTACCATGATTTGGTATATTAAGCGTCCTATCGGATGTGTGTCAAGGGTCCCTTATTCAACCAAAACCCAGCCTTTGCATAATAGTTTCTATAGAACCTTTCAATATTAGGAAATCAATTCGTGATTAGGATTATGTGCTAGGAAGTTTTGTATGCCCGGAAGGGATTACTTGAGATGATGACGATACTTGCTTGATGAAAGACGTATAATCTTTTAATCACCTTTTTGCAATTTCTCCTCATGTTCCACGACATTTGGGGAACATGCCGAACCCTGATTATAAGATTATACTTCTTATATCATGTTTAGCTAAGCATCATTGACCTTGTATGTATCCAAATTCATGAAAAGTACGGTGATAATCCGATCATGTGATCCTTCTGCCCAAAGAATTTTAAATCCATCTTTAAAAGCAAACAGATTTTTGCCATCTTTATTCCAAAGTTTTCAATCGCTTTTTCAAAAAAATTGGCAGTTCATTTTTTGATTAAAACTTCAGAGCCAAACCAAGGTTATTCATCAGCTAAGACACTTTTCAAAACAGGAGTTTCAACCCAATCACTTTTTGAAAAGCGTGATCCAAAATCCTTGAAAATTGTTTTCTAAAGATTTCATCAAAAATGCTTTTCAAATGAATTTCGAAAACCCTAAAATTTCCAGACATCGAAGGGTAAAGAGGGTCACAATGAATGGAGAAATCATCGTACTTGACATGGGTAAGGGTTTTATGTGCTTATGTGCTTATGTGTTAGGACTAGGATTTTCTTTTTCTTTGGCATATAGAATAGGCACACACGCACACATGCATCCACATGACATATAAAAGGGAAGTTGTTTTCAAATGCCTTTGTTTGATAAAATGAAAATAAAATTTTTTAAAGAAAAATTTTCAAAATTTGCTGTAGGAGCAAAAATAGCAAATCAAGCGTGGTTTAGGGATCCTACGACAAGGCTAGTAAGGAGAGGATACGCTGACATGGCCGAAGAGAGAAACAACGAAGAAATGGCCGGGTTGAGGGTACTAGTAGAACAGCAGGCGGAACAGATGAGGAAACAGGCCGAGAACATGAACCGCATGATGGGAATGATAGAAGAGCTGAATCGCCGACCACCTGTAGACACCCCAATTTTGACCTAATGTCGAATTTAGGAGAGTGTCACCTCCGTGTCCGATGATGACAAGGACCGAAAAATTGAAGTATTCCAAGCTCTTCAGAAAATCTCCAAAACGCGATAAAATTTCACAGAAAGAGGAAAAATACCAGGTATTCAGGAGAATTCAGGGAAAAGACATGATTTTTGGAAAGGATCTTCAAAAATAATTTGTTTCAAAAGGAGAAAAGACCTAAAAAGGGGAATCTCACCAAGAAACGGCACACGGCAGATTCCGCGGCACTCTACGAGTGCCGCGCGGCAGTCAGAAAGTGCCGCCGCGGCATTCTCCGAGTGCCGCCACAGGTTTCTGACTGCCGTTCACTTTTTAAGTCTGTATTTTGCAGTGCAATACGTATGCGCATGCAGATAAGAACAAAAAACTGATAAAGTAAGACTGACAAAAACGCGGCAATTAATTAAATGCCGCGGCAATTGATGAGAGCCGCGCGGCATTCACGAAATGCCGCAACGGCAGATGTTGAGTGCCGCAACGGCATTCACGGACTGCCGCGGCAGGTTTCTGACTGCCGCGCTGGGCAGCAGTCTGTGCAATTTCAGAAAGTACACATTGTACCACCAAATGAGAGAATTACACCTGTTTTTTTGCTCCGAAATTCACCAAAAATACCTGGTGTTTTTGCCTATAAAAGAGAAGGGATCTTGTTTGTAAAAGGGGACCAAGAAGAAAAAGGCATTTGGGGGGAAAACATATACAAAAATACTTCCATTACACCCACATTTGAAAGAAAAGAGAGAGTTTTGGGAGAGCTTGAAGGGGAGTTTGGATAATCTTCAAAAGAAAACTTTGAGGATAATTAGGAGGTGATCCTCTAAACCTAGATTATTAGCTTACTCTTCCTTCCTTTGAAATCTTTAAATCTTAGAATGTTTCATCATCTTTCTTTGTTTTAAACTTAGTAGTCTTTTTTTATTCCCAATACTTCTTTCTATTTTTTGTCTATCTTCTTCTCTTAAAGGTCTTGGAGATCTTCAATATCTCTATTGATCTCTTGAGCATGATCCTTTGAATCTCATGTAAGCTCATGCTCTACATGGAAGTCAAAACTTGATCATCACTTTATTTCACATAGATAGGACCCAAGTCCATATTCATGACTTGGATCCTCTAAGCTTGGTGTCTCATGGAATCATTTCCATATTCCTTTGAAAACTACCAAGTATTAGTTGCACTTTCATCTCCAATGACCATTAAATGGTAGGAGAATATAGTTTTGAGTCTAAATCCATCTCCATGATTTAGATTTCCCTATCCTTTAGATTTCATGAAGTCAATCCATGTTTCATTTGAAATCTATGAAGAACAAAGGTTTGTAGTCTCCAATGACCATCAAATGGTAGGAGAAGTGGTTTAGGTTAAACCCAACTTCATGGTTTAATAGTTGGAGTTACCAAATAAAAGTTGAACTAGCAAAATAAAAACAGTGAATTCACAAACTGTTTTTGATCAAAGATTTTTAGTTCGAAATCTAACCGTTGAAATCAAGTGAAACCAACGGGAAAGTGTCAATAACACATTGTTCTACCACTGTAATTTTTGTTTTGAGGTGGTTTCATGTTTAGAATGGTTTGATCATGGTTTTTGTGAAGCAACAACAATCTGTCCAGAATTTCAGAATAGTTTCAGAACAGCAACACTCTTTTGAAATAATTAAATCAGAGTTCTAACAAAGTTTCTATGACCCAAAATAATTTTTTCCAAGTAGATTAATGTGTTAGGAAGTCACCCTAAAAAGAACAAGGCAATTCTGAATTTTTTACTATTTTTAATAAATCGTGCAAGAATTCTGGACAGGAGATTGTAAGATGCTGAGTGATGTCTAGTGTTTTCCATATTTCCGGAGATCTAACCGTTGAAACCTTGATTTTCTTTTTGATTTGGAAACTAGACTGACAGAGGCATCTTGTGTCCAAATTTCATCAACATCAAACCATAAGAGACGTGTTTTTTATTTCTTTTAAGTTCTGGTATGCTCTCTGCAATTTTCAGAGTTTTCATGACACATTTGACTTACTTTGTAAGTAAGGGCCTAAATGACTTTCTTATGATCTAAGGTTTAAACCATGCTTTAATAATAATTAATTGATTGAACTTGAATTCAAGGTTTAAGAGTATCTCATAGTTTATCCTTGTCCATGTACATATTCATCTATATGATTCGACATTTGTAATTAAGATTTATTTGCTTTGGATTTAATTACATTAGATAGATTTAAGCTAGAAATTTAGGGTTGTTATTTCTAACATCATGTTTTACATATCATGTGAACTAACCCTTTGTTTTGTAGCGCTATTAAGGTACGATTTCTCAATCCCTCTCTAGTTTATCAAATTCCTTAATTTTTATTTGATTTTCGACCTTATGCGCGACACCTTAGAGTTAAGATTTGCCTTATGTGTATATATGGATTAGAGACTCTTTTCCTAGGTTTTATTTAATCGCATGCATTGCACGTTTATTATCGCTGCTGGACCCCGGGTAAGTTCACTTGTTCCCTATTGCATATCATATCGCTTGTTACCTGAATTATGTGGCTTTTGAATGATATTTTGTCAATTACAATTTTACACCCTTTGGACATGCTTTTGTGATGTATATGTATATATGTATTAGTTGAGGGCATGCTTAGATTAATAAATTTGATTAAAAGGATGTTGAGTAGAGGCCTATCGCAAGATAGGATGAGAGAGGGTGTTTTAGTCCGATGGGCTCCTTCCTCTCTCATTCCATAATCCCCGGACCTAGTTAATCTCTGGTTTCTAAAAGATCAGTTTGCTCTTAAAATGGTTTCTTAATTTTCCCTTTAAAAATTAAGTGGTGACTCATTTTGTTTTAGAAATTGATTTTGAAAAGTTGTGGGTAAGTCAACCTGCGATATCCACAATCTGGCGACTCTGTTGGGGATCGAACCCAGAATCTCTGGTTTCGCAGACCAGAATTCTGATTTTGGGTTCACTCGAGGATTAGACTTGAAAAATATCCTTTTAATCGAATTAATCAATCTTTGTGTGCCTGTTGCATTTCACTTGCATGTCCAGCCAGTCGATTGCACGGAACTATGACCTTGGAGGCTCGGGGCAACCCGGTCGGTCAAGTCATCATGGGACTGTGTGATCACCCTTGATCTCGTACCATGATTTGGTATATGAAGCATCCTATCGGGTGTGTGTCAAGGGTCCCTTATTTGACCAAAACCCGGCCTTTGCATAGTAGTTTCTATAGAACATTTCAAATTTAGGAAATCAATTCTTGATTAGGGTTATGTGCTAGGAAGTTTTGTATGCCCAGAAGGGATTACTTGAGATGATGACGATACTTGCTTGATGAAAGATGAATAATCTTTTAATCACCTTTTAGCAATTTCTCCACTTGTTACATGACATTTGGAGGACATGCCGAATCTTGATTATAAGATTATACTTCCTACATCATGTTTAGTTAAGCATCATTGACCTTGTATGCATCCAAATTCATGGAAAGTACGGTGATAATCCTGTCATATGATCCTCCTACCCAAAAGAAAATTTTTTGAGAACAAGTGGATTTTTGTAATTTTCATCCCAAAGTTTTCAATCGCTTTTTTTCGAAAATCTTTGGAGTTCACTTTTGATTCAAGCTCCAAACTAATCTTTGGGAATTGTTCTTGGAAGAAATGCTTTTCAAATGAATTTCAAAACAAAATTTTAATCATCGTCATTGAGAAACATTTTTCACTTAAGAGTTGTTTTGAAGAATCTCATCATTTAAAGAAACGCTTTTCAAAGTGAATTTCAAAAATATTTCGCCCGACCTTTGAAGGGGTAGTAAGGATCACAATGATAGGTGAAGTTGGCGCATTTGACATGAATGAGGATTCTATGTGCTTATATGCTTATGTGTTAGGACTAGAATTTTCCTTTCTTTTGCATATAGAGTAGGCACACACACACACATGCATTTGCATCCGCATGACTTACAAAATAAAGGTTTTGCTAAAATAAAGAAAAAAAGGGTTTTTCTAAAAAGAAATTTCCAAAATTTATTGTAGGAGCAAAAATAGCAAACCAAGGGTGGTTTAGAGGTCCTACGGCAAGGTTAGTGAGAAGAGGACACGTCGACATGGCTGAAGAGAGAAACAATGAAGAGATGACCGGGCTGAGGGTACTAGTTGAGCAGCAGGCAGAACAGATGCGAAGACAGGCTGAAAACATGAATCGAATGATGGGAATGATAGAGGAGCTGAACCGCCGACCGCCACATGTGGTTCCACCTGTCATGGACCCGCCTATGGGAGGAGGAGACGGGGATTGGTTCGACGACCAAGAGGCACATTGGAATGATGCGCTGAGAGCCAACAGGGACAGGGAAAAAGATGAGAAGGAGAAGCTGCTGACCGAGAAGATAGAAAAATTGGAGAGGGTAATGCGCAAGGCTCAAGGGGTGGATACCTACCTAATGGAACTGGAAGGGTTGTATGACGGAGTCCACGAGACACTGCCGGCCGGTTTCAAAATGCCCGTCTTTGACAAATTTGATGGCACAGGCAACCCCCGCAGTCACGTCCGAATGTGTATCGGGGCTTTCCAACCAAGCGGATTGAGCACTATCATGATGGCAGTCCTATTCCAACAGACTTTGACCGGAGCCGCTCTGTCTTGGTATCTCACTCTTGAACCAAGCAAAACCAGGGTATGGGAAGAAGTGATTAAAGCATTCGTGGCGCAGTACGAATACAACCAAGACTTGGATGTTACTGTCCGAGATTTGGAAACAACCAGGCAGGGGAACAAAGAATCATTCGCTGAGTACTTAAGCCGTTGGAGAGGGAAAGCTGCGAAAATGGTACAAAGGCCGTCCGAGAAGGACCAAATCCGAATGTTGATGAAAAATCTACAGCCAGTTTATCAGGAAAAGATGAGATTCCAATCAATCAACACCTTTGCTGAGGTATTCGACGTAGGGACGAGAATCGAAGATGCAATCCAAGAAGGAACAATCAAGAAGGAAGAACCACAGAACCGATATCGAAGGCCTAGTTATGGGTCGAATGGAGGGCATTCGGGGGGTCACTCTGGCCCCACCGATGTCAATGCGCTTAGCGAGCCGGAGAAGAAATTCGATATCACCAGAAGTCATCCAAGGGGAGGGGAAGACAAGCCAATGAGGAAGTTTTCAGATTTGGGAGTATCATTATCAACCGCCCTCGACAGGCTGTTAGCAAAAGGGCATCTCCGCCAGCTGGAACCTCGACCCCCGCCGAGTCCACTCCCGCCGTACTTCAAAGGAGATCTCTACTGTAAATATCACCAACAAAAGGGCCACTCGACCGATCGGTGCATGAGGTTAAGGCATGACATACAGGACCTCATTGACAACAAAGTGATATCCGAGCCACCTGTCAAGGCTCCCAATGTTACCAAGAATCCACTGCCAAACCATCGTGCCGTACCGCCGCCGCGGGGTCTTTACTTCTTGGGAGTAGAAGAAGTGACATTCGATCCGTCCAAGCTAATCACCAAGGTCGGGGAACCAAGGAAGTTCTATCAGTTACCAGAAAATCCGGAAATCTGCACGACTGGAAGCCAGCCAGGGATATGGGAGAATGAAGCAACGGAGCAGTCAGATTGGTGGGTCCAAGAAAGCAATGATCGGAACATAGGCCTGGTAGGGGAAGATGATCTATGGTACCAAAGCGACGAAGAGGTAGAAGAAGGCCCAAAGACCGTTTCAGAAACCGACGATATTTGGGCAAAAGAAGAAATTGACCACTTGACTCGGTCTGGTAGGCACTTCAAGCCACATGAATTAGAGGAAGATCACCCGGGGAGGGAGCTGGAGAAAGGGAAAGGAAAGATGAACGAGGAAGAAGAAGAGGATAGAGTCCTCAAGCAGATGAAGAAGACTCAGGCTAACATTACTGTTTGGGGATTGCTGATTGCCTCCAAACGTCATAGGCAGGCGGTCCTAGACGCCCTTAATCAGTCTGACGTGTCTATCGACACCACCCCGGAAGACCTTGTAGGGCTGATCAATAAAATTCCGACTTTGGCTATTGCTTTCTCATCAAATGACTTACCACCGGGAGGGCCCATGCTCAATAAGCCTTTGTACATCACTGTTGAATGTTTGGGGAACACCGTACCCGCTTGTCTTGTTGACAACGGGTCTGCTCTTAATGTGTGTCCTTTCCGCACAGCCAAACGAATGGGCTTGGATGAATCTTCTTTTGTGCCGTCTCAACAAAAGGTCCGGGCATATGATAACACCCAAAGGACAGTCATGGGCATCATCTTTCTTAACCTTGCTATCGGATCAATGGACAAGGAAGCTGAGTTCCAAATCATCGATATCCCCGCTTCTTTCAATCTGCTGCTGGGAAGACCTTGGTTGGACAGTTTGGGCGCTATCCCATCGACAATTCATCAAAAAGTTAAGTATGTCTGGGAAAACGAAGTCTGTGATATCCTCGGAGACAGTTGGGTTCGATCATCTGAAGCATCGTCGAGTGCACCGGTCCTAGAGCTACAGCTACAAGAAGAAGAAGCAAAAATGGGAGGATTCGAGTTCATCGGCGCGATAGAAGAAGGAAAGTCGGGAGAGTCCCTACCGCCCCATTTTGATCAATATGCTAGTCCAGTCGTCGCCGGAATCATGAAGAAGATGGGTTTCTTTCCAGGATTGGGGTTGGAGAAGAACCTTCAAGGCCTGCCGGAGGCCCCAAGAATCCCTACTCAAACTCACACTCACGGTCTCGGGTATCAACCAACAAAGAAGGAGCTGAGAACCAAGAAGAGGGCCGTCAACGCACCGATGGATCCTTACTTGAAGACCCTCAATGGGTATTTTGTGAAGGAAGGAGAAGATTTCCCCTTCTGTGGTTTCCCAGAACCATGGATGGATCAAAAAGACAAATGCATGAAGCCGGGGTTCGAGATCTTCTTCTCCCATGAATTTTCTGGGTACAAAGACCCATTTTTGCAAGTACCTGAAAAATCTGTTGCTGCCAAGGACTGGGTTGGTATGCTGGACGGTTCTGCCATGAAAGATCTGTTAGGCGAAGGAAACGCAGAAGTCACGAAGGAGGATCCTGGGAAGACCAAAGGTGAATACGTCGAGGGCATAGTGGAGGAAGCCGCCGAAAGTGAAGAAGGTGAGGAAGGAAAGGCTGAGGAAGAAGAGATGGAGAAAATGACCAAGACAGGAGGTCCGGAAGAATACTTTATTACTGGCCTGGGAGGAGAGCACAAGAAGGAGTGGGTTCTTGAGTCTAGTGATAGGTTCCCCCCACACCCAGAGTCTGTAATGGCCCAAATGAGGCGTCTTTCAATTTCCATGTCTGTTGTAATCACTCCAAAGAAAATCAATGAAAGTATGACTGATTCTGCCTACTCGAACGCGCTTAATGAATGTGATGAATGTGATGATCATGAAATACCTATTGAACTGCAAAAACTAATTGAAAAAGAAAAAGAATCTGCATGTAAAATCATTGAGGACACCCTAACAATTAATCTTGGAAACGAGAATAATCCTCAAAATGTCTTCATCGGCTCTACACTTAGCAATAAAGAAAGTACAGAACTAATCAGTCTATTAAATGAATTCAAAGATGTTTTTGCATGGTCTTACAATGATATGCCAGGTATCGATCCAAAAATAGTCCAACACCACATCCCCCTCTTTCCTAATTCCAAACCCGTAAAACAAAAATTGAGGCGAATGAGGCCAGAATGGGCACTCAAAGTAAAAGAGGAAGTTGAAAAGCAATTAAGAGCTGGATTCTTGATGGTCACCGAGTATCCCGAGTGGATTGCCAACATTGTGCCTGTCCCAAAAAAGGATGGTCGTGTTAGGGTTTGCGTGGATTTTCGGGATTTGAACAAAGCAAGCCCTAAAGACGACTTCCCATTACCCCACATCGACGTGCTGGTTGATAACACCGCGGGACATGAACTTCTATCTTTCATGGATGGGTTCTCCGGGTATAATCAAATCCTCATGGCTCCCGAGGATAGAGAGAAAACCACGTTCATCACTCCGTGGGGAACATATTGCTATAGGGTCATGCCATTCGGACTCAAGAACGCGGGCGCAACCTATCAAAGGGCTGCCACCACATTACTGCACGATATGATCCACAAAGAGGTAGAGGTGTATGTGGATGATATGATTGTGAAATCCAAAAAGAGGAGAGGGCACCTTGAGGCTTTGAGAAAATTCTTTGAGAGATTGAGGGAGTTCAAAATGAGGCTAAACCCGCAAAAGTGCACATTCGGAGTCACCACCGGGAAGTTATTAGGTTTCCTTATTACTCAGAGGGGAATAGAGGTGGATCCTACCAAGATAAAAGCAATAACCGAAATGCAGCCACCAAAAAACGAGAAAGAACTGAGGGGATTCTTGGGGAGAATACAGTTCATCAGTCGTTTCATTTCAAAGCTCACCATGACCTGCGACCCGCTGTTCAAGCTACTCAGAAAGGGAGAGAGATTCAATTGGGACACCCCATGTCAACAAGCCTTCGACAAAATCAAAACCTATCTCCAGAATCCACCTGTCTTGTCACCACCTTCACCCGGGAGACCTCTGTTACTTTATCTCTCTGTATCCGAAGATTCGATGGGATGTATGCTGGCCCAAGAAGGAGAAGAGGGGCACGTGGAGAAGGCCATTTACTACTTAAGCAAGAGAATGGTAGGATATGAGTTAAAGTATTCGCCCTTGGAGAAGGCCTGTTGGGCTTTGGTTTGGTGTACCCGTCGCCTCCGCCACTATATGTTAGCCTTCCCCGTGATCCTAATTTCCCGGATGGATCCGTTAAAATACCTGTTCGAAAAACCCGTCTTGACCAGTAGGATTTCCCGTTGGACCATGATGCTGGCTGAGTTCGATATCAGATATGTCACCTCCAAGTCTGTAAAAGGAAGGGCCGTCGCCGAATTTCTAGCCGACCTTGCTGTAGAATCTGAGGATAAGGGAGATTTCAAGTTCCCAGATGAAGGAATAATGGAAGTGAAGGAAGAGTTGTGGAAAATGTACTTTGATGGAGCAGCCAACCAGTTAGGTTACGGGGTCGGAATCATTCTCATGGCACCAGACGGGGTCCCTACCCCATTGGCTGTCAAACTTAAATACGACTCAACCAACAATACCGCAGAATACGAAGCCTGCATAATTGGAATGGAAGCGGCCTTGGCTTTGAAAGTCGGACGGATTGATGTCTTCGGAGATTCCAACTTGATCATATCCCAGGTCCGAGGAGATTGGAGGGTAAAACATGAGAAGTTGAGACCTTACCATGACTATCTAGAAAGTCTGAAAGCGCAATTCCAAAAGATTTCCTTCTACTACCTCCCTCGTGAAGAAAACCAACTAGCCGATTCTCTGGCTACCTTAGCCTCGATGATCCAAATCCCTTCCAAAATTGTCATGATTCCGCTGTCCATAGAAGTAAGGAATCAACCGTCATTTGAAATGATCGCAGCCATAGAGAGAGAAGATGAAATGCCTTGGTATGTGGACGTATGGAAGTTCATTAAAGAAGGAGAATACCCCGAAGGAGCCTCAGAAAAGGACAAGAAGGCGATACGACGATTTTCCGCTCAATTCGTGATCTACGCAGATAAACTATGGAAGAAGTCCTACACCGGGTATAATTTGGAGTGTTTATATGGGAGGGAAGCTAAGAGAATGATGGAGGAAATACATGAGGGAGTATGCGGGCCCCACATGAACGGGCACATGCTGGCGAAGAAGATCATCCGACAAGGGTACTATTGGACGACCTTGGACAAAGACTGTTGTGAATATGTTAGAAGGTGTCACAAGTGTCAGATCCATGCAAATTTGATGCACACCCCACCGTCGCAGCTCTATAGCATGACCACCCCTTGGCCATTTTCTGTATGGGGGATTGATATCATTGGTGAGATAGTCCCAAAGGCTTCCAATGGGCACCGGTATATAATCGTGGCGATCGATTATTTCACAAAATGGGTAGAAGCAGCCTCGTATGCGACCTTGAAAGCCAAAGATGTGGTGAGTTTTATTGAGAAGAACATAATCTGCAGATATGGAGTCCCGAACGAGTTTATCTCCGATCATGGTAGCCATTTCCAGGGGGAAGTTATCCCGCTCTTAGAGAAATATAAAATCACTCGCCATCAGTCATCCCCGTATAGGCCCCAGACGAATGGAGCAGTAGAGGCAGCGAATAAGAATGTTAAAGCAATCTTGGGGAAGACGACAGATACATATAAGGATTGGCATGAGAAGCTGCCATTTGCCTTATGGGGGTACCGGACATCAGTAAGGACTTCAACGGGCGCTACGCCATACTCGTTGGTCTACGGGATGGAAGCAGTCCTTCCAGTCGAGGTGGAAATACCCTCTCTCAGAGTCTTGACAGAATGTGAAGTGACGGAATCAGAATGGATACAAGGAAGATATGAGGAATTGATGCTGCTTGATGAAAAGAGGTTGACCGCAATAAACCATACTCGGGGATACCAGAAGAGGATAGCTCGTGCTTTCAACAAAAAGGTTCGCCCGAGGAAGCTTGCTGAGGGTGACCTGGTCCTCAAAGAACTAAAAGTGCCCGTTTATGACCCCAGAGGAAAATTCAAACCCAACTGGGTCGGACCATACATCATTAAGACCCTCCTTTCGGGAGGAGCGGCTTATCTCATGGACCTAGACGGGGTTGAATTTAAACAGCCAATTAACCTCGATCGCCTCAAAAAATACTTTGCTTGAAACCATTTCTTTCAGAGCCTCCTACCTTGATGAACTACGCTTGACCTGATTCCCGTTAGGGGATACGTAGGCAACCTACTTGGTTCGGTCATTTAAATAAAACCGCCCGGGCGGCGTATTCTTTCAAATCTCAAGCTGAACTACTGCAGGCCTGACGCCCACTCGGGGATAAGTAGGCGGGCTCTCAAAAAGCCTTCGGCCCAAGGAAACCCAAAAGCAAAAAAAAAAAATATATATGTGCTAAACTAGGGGCAAACTGGCGTTTGCCCGGAATCACTTCGAAGCCCCAAAACCAGGGGCAAACTTCGTTTGCTAGCCGAAGAACCCAGATACAAAACCATCCCTCAGGTCACCTGGCTGTCAAAATAAGTACTATAAAGAAACAAATGAAAATTCATGGAATGGAATGAGTAGAAAACAAAACAGCAGAGTAAAGAGCCAAGTAAAGACATTGAAAGGAGAATACTTCATAAAAGATTAATTAAAGGGGTGAACACTTCTGATTTTATCATGACAACACTTCCTGAAAAGAAAAATAATAATAAAAATCACATTCAAAAGCGTGAAAAGAGTAGGCAGGGTCTGTCAGAAAGTTTTGTAAAATGGCAAGCTTTTCCCTGTTTTCGTCTACTTTATTATGCATGTGTCTGTCAAGCTCGCCTTGCAACCAAGGCCTGGATCTCTAGAAGATACTGGGTAGTAGGCACGGTCGGAGCAGGAACCATCGAGAACGGAGCAGCCATCCTACTCGACCAAGCCTCTATGAAAGCCTTCACAATGGGAGGACGCAGAGCAGAACCCCTGGTGAAATCAGCAGTCACAGATTCAGTAGTATCCTGCAGAAGCCCAAACTGGCAAACCACCCGATCGGGAATGTAGAAGGTAGTGGCACTCAAGCCCGGCAGCCAGATGCCAGGTCGCCCCGGAAGACGTACAACAACAGAACGAGGAGTCCATTGAGGGCAGATCCAACAAATGTCACTGGAAGAAAGGCCCTGGAGCCAAACAAGCCACGCGTCGGCAGAATGAAATAAGCAATGGACCTCCATACGGTCATAAGAGAGTGGCCCGCGAAGATGCGAAGGGTGAATGAAGAGATCGAGGCGTTCCATGAGCCAAACCTGCAAGACGAAGGGTGCCCCGGTAGATAACATGGCCCCGGTAACATAGGCACGGCTCAATCCGATCAAAGTCTCGCCAAGAACCAGCATAACAGCACTTTTCATCTCCCTCAAACCACAGGCAATGGGTATGAGAATATCAGAAGATGACTGGAATAGGAAATAAGAGAGCATGGCAATCGACAAGGCACTACGTCGGATGATCTGGTACCCACCATCATAAGGGTCCCCTATAGGAGCATAAACGGAAGAAAGGCGTTCGAAGTCGATCTGCCCATCATGAACAAAAGAACTTGCCGCATTTCGAGATATGTGGAGAAGAGTGGCTAAGTCGCGGACATACCCGGCCTGAATTAAAGGGACCACCAATTCAGCAGAGGGATCAGTGTGCAAAATGGCGCTGAATTCCTCGAACAGAGGACAAATCTCCTGAAAACCAAAACGGAAGACGTTGAGAGCGGGGTCCCAACACTGAATAGCAGCTCGAAGTAAGCCCTCGTTCAAATTCATGCTTCGAAAAGAAAAGAGATCGTTCAACCGGAAACACTCAAAGTTGAGCTTGTCAATACCCGAGAGAGTATCCATCCATGGGAAGAGGATTTGAGAATTAATGGGGGTCATTGGAAGAGAAAAGAAGGAGAAAGGAGATGTTTTGCGGAATGTTAGAAGAAGAAGGGTATAAGTAGGGGGGATAAAGCTGCCCACCAGATCGCGGCACTCGATAAAGTGCTGCGGCACTCAATGAAGTGCCGCGCGGCACTCCGTGAGTGCCGCACGGCATTTACTGACTGCCGTTGCGGCATTCTCTGAATGCCGCGAAGGCTTATCCGAGTGCCGTTCTGAGTTTCCCATCGGCCAGATTTTGTTTGTACCTCGAGTAGCCCACCTGCAAACAGAAAACTAAAAAGAGAGGCAATAAAAAACGTGCGCATCATGCAGCACGTGCAAATACATTCATTCATTTTGCATGCATCAAATAAATAAAAGAAAACAGCAGCATTCAAATGCTAAAATAAAGTCGGGACCAAGCCATGGTCCCACATACGGTGAATGAACAAAAAGCATGATGAAATGTTCAAAGCATCTATCCTACGAAATAAAGGAAAGCATCCATCAAAATAAAGCATGTATATATACACAGTCATCCATCAAAATAAATGTAAATCCTCCCAGAACCCTCAAAAATAAAAACAAAAGCAGAGTCAGCCGCGACCCCGACCCCGGCCGCGAGTCTGGCGAGTCGTACGTCTGAGAGGCTCCTCCTCTGACTCAGTCCCGCTGCCTCCACCAGTCCCGCCATGTCCGCCGCTACCACCGCCTCGGCCTCTGCCACCGCTAGTATCCTCGCCGCCACCTCCACCACGTCCAGCGCCACTACCTCCGGGGACATCGCTGAGAGGGATGCCAAATTGCTGAAGCCGATGCTGGAGCTGCCCCACCTGCTGAGATAAGACTCTGTTCTCCTCCATCTGGAAGAGAAGGGATGAGTCCATGAAAATCATTGAAAAGGAATTCGGGATGCTAAGAATATGGAAAGGGTAGAGATCATACCAGGGCCCTCGACTGAACCGCGGCGGTCGCTCGAGCTCCCTCGGCCTGAAAACAAGGAACAGAAATAAAGATCAGTAAAAAAGAGATACAATTCCAGTCAAAGATAGGGGTGAGAATGAATTTCTTACCATCCACTCGCGCCCAAGAACCCACTGTCTCACGCTGTGGGCATACGCCAGGCCCTCCTCCGCGTAAGCACGAGGAACGGCATCATAATGTATAGGAATGGTAGGGACGCCCTGGGAGAGTCGGGGGACCGTCGTCACATGGGGCTCTCCAAATGAGACGGTAGACATAGTCCAGTCCCACTCAGGTAGGCCAGGGGGGCGGGGCGCAGCAGGGACATGCTGCCAACAAAAGTAATAAAACATGGGTTAAGAGTAAAAGGAAGAACTCACAAAAATAATAAAGGAATCATTTACTCACCCGAGTCACTTCCATCAGCGGGAAGTCCGGCATCAGCTTGGCGGCACGGAAGGCCGCATAACCGTCAGGGCCGTCCAAGAAGCCGTGGATACCGAAGCCGGCTAGAGCAGCCGAGTAGTCGCCGCCCTGAAGAGTGTCTGTAGCTCTCATAGACTCGGGAGGAGGGAACGGCACAAAGAATCTGGGAGCCGCTATAGACTGCCTGGTCACCCTCTCTCCCAAGTACCACGCCATGCCCTCTGACCTACCATCGAGTAGCAGTCTCATCGGGTCATACCCGGCCGACGCCTGAATCCCCGCGCTAGCCTCGGGTAGCGCCCTGAGCCACGGCTGCCACTGTACATGCTCCTCCCGTAGGTTCGTCAGGAAGTTCCTGAACGAAACAAAGTCGTGGGCCCCGGTCTTCCGCCCGACCCTGTCCTTCGCCCACTTCAGCCCCTGGGGCATGACGAGGGCGTCCGCAGCACGTGTCTCAGGAGACATCATGCGGAGATACTCATGGGACCAAATCTGTAATAAAAAGAGAGAAAGAAAGGAGGAATTAGTATCGCAATGCAAATAAATTTCTGAGAGTAAATAAGCGATGGAATGTGAAAAATAAATAAAATATATATGTACCTCCCACGCTCTCCAATACCCGCCGGTAGCTGTCGACTTGCCCCGGGAGATGACGCTCATGTGACTGTACAGGATAGCTAAACCTGTACCAGCCCAATCAAACTCGGTGACCCGATCCAGATGCTCCAGCGACGCCACCAGGGGAGCAGAAATCCGGTCGCCCTTGGTGCTCAACAGAGAGCACCCCAGCACGTACATCAAAAAGCCGCGGGCCATCTGCTCGTCCGAAAAGCCGGGTTTTCCCCGGAAGGTATCCATGAACCACCGAGCTGTAACCAGGGTCTCCTCCGGGACCACTCCTAGCAGCGGCTCCATCTGATCCCACTCCTGGTCCGTGAGATGCCGCAGGGGCTCTCCCCCGAATGGAATCCCCGTAATCATCGAGAAGTCCAGCGGGGTCAACGTCATCTCGCCGAAGGAGAAGTGGAAGGTACTCGTAGTATCCCACCATCGCTCAGCCAGTGCGTGTATCTGCTGAAGGTCGTTGGAGCTCTTCGTCAAAAGCTTGACGAAGTCTCCAAACCCTGCGGCATCCACCAAAGCCCTCACAGTCGGGCTCAGCTCTTTATACCACTCATGGCCGTGGGCGAGGCTGCCGTGCCCCTTCAGCACCTTTGGCTGCAACTGCAAGGAAAGAATAAAAGTTTGTTGTTAGGGGATATATAAAGAAGAGAGCAACAACAGCGAATAAATAATTAATGAATGAAAAGTCCAGAAGTGTTCATAAAGGATTTCACGATTGTTTGAAATGAATAAAAGAAAAACATTCAATGTTATAGCAGGGTTTCGAAAAGAGAAAAAAAAAAAGGGCAGTTTGTCCGCATTTTTGAAATGCACGCATAATATAAGGTTCCGAATCCAAAATTAGTACGAGGAAGTACGTGGTCGCAAGCATTCAGGAGCCATTTTCAAATAATATAAGGGCGTTTGGAACGCTCAAGAAAGTTCATAAACACAGAGGAATGTTTAAAAAGCATCGCATTCATGAATCCTAAGAAAAATGGAAAGAAAAAATTCACGAGCATTAAGATTCTTTATTCACAAGAAGTGTTTGAAAATTCGATTAACACAAACGACTTTCAAAAGTCCTTGAGAAAATTGAAAAAAATAATAAAATAATAAGGGATAGGCGAAACATTCGGAAAATTCAAGCATAGTTTTTTTTAAAGTTCACGAGAAATATAAAATAATATGAAATTTCTTTAAAAGAAAAGAGGGGCATGGAATAAAGCGTTCGAGACGCTCGAGGGCGCCACAAGCATGGCATTCGCATTTGAAACAGGGCATCTGAACAATTGTGCAATTGTATGTTGCATCCATATGGAGAAAGAAATACAAGAAAGAAATGAATGAAAATAGAAAGGGAAGCGTTTACCTCGCGCTTGAACGCGCAGACCGACAGATGCTCGTCAGGATCCCTCAGTAAAAGCGTGGCGTCTGGGTGATGCGTGGCAGTATACCGGGCCCTCTTCTTGCGCCCTGAACCACTCGCCATAATCTGTCGGAGGAAAAGAGAGAATCCACGCGTAGATTAGTAAAAAATTTGAAAAAACAGTGAAATAAACAAGTTTAATCAAGCTCTGATCTAGCAAAACTAACCTGTGAATGTCGTGGATCGATATAGAGGCAAAGAAAGAATGAGAAAAAAATTTCTCCAGAGAGATCTCGAGATGAAGAGAATGAGAGAATGAGAGAAAAGGAGGAGAACCCCGGCGGTTCATAGCCACTGCCCCTCAACGCGGCACTCGTTTTTCCGTGCGCGGCAGTCAGTCAACTGCCGCGCGGCACTCGCCGAGTGCCGCAACGGCACTCCGTGAGTGCCGTGCGGCAGTCACGGACTGCCGCCGAAAGCCGCGTGTGCCGCGATTATGGCGGTTCAAAGATATTTACATTCCCCCCAAAAATTCAAATCAAGTCCCAAAAATTGAATTTGAGGCCCCAAAAATTGCCCCCATTGCGCTTTTGGCCCTCAGGGTCGTTTCATAGGTACACTTTGACTACAAATTTTGAAATTCAAAAATATTCGAGCCCACGGGCCCCCCATTTTTTTGAAAATTGGAGATATTTGAGCTCGTGGGCTCTCGATTTATTGAAAATTGAAAATTTCTGAGCCTGTGGGCCCAGATTTATTCCCGGTTCTCGCAACGGATTTGCGTTAACCCTCGTTTTGAGAATATAACGGATTTATATTCCCGGTTCTCGCAACGGATTTGCGTTAACCCTCGTTTTGAGAATATAACGGATTTATATTCCCGGTTCTCGCAACGGACTTGCGATTAACCCTCGTCTTGAGAATATAACGGATTTATATTCCCGGTTCTCGCAACGGACTTGCGATTAACCCTCGTTTTGAGAATATAACGGATTTATATTCCCGGTTCTCGCAACGGATTTGCGTTAACCCTCGTTTTGAGAATATAACGGATTTATATTCCCGATTCTCGCAACGGATTTGCGTTAACCCTCGTTTTGAGAATATAACGGATTTATATTCCCGGTTCTCGCAACGGATTTGCGTTAACCCTCGTTTTGAGAATATAACGGATTTATATTCCCGGTTCTCGCAACGGATTTGCGTTAACCCTCGTTTTGAGAATATAACGGATTTATATTCCCGGTTCTCGCAACGGATTTGCGTTAACCCTCGTTTTGAGAATATAACGGATTTATATTCCCGGTTCTCGCAACGGACTTGCGATTAACCTCGTTTTGAGAATATAACGGATTTATATTCCCGGTTCTCGCAACGGATTTGCGTTAACCCTCGTTTTGAGAATATAACGGATTTATATTCCCGGTTCTCGCAACGGATTTGCGTTAACCCTCGTTTTGAGAATATAACGGATTTATATTCCCGGTTCTCGCAACGGACTTGCGATTAACCCTCGTTTTGAGAATATAACGGATTTATATTCCCGGTTCTCGCAACGGATTTGCGTTAACCCTCGTTTTGAGAATATAACGGATTTATATTCCCGGTTCTCGCAACGGACTTGCGATTAACCCTCGTTTTGAGAATATAACGGATTTATATTCCCGGTTCTCGCAACGGATTTGCGTTAACCCTCGTTTTGAGAATATAACGGATTTATATTCCCGGTTCTCGCAACGGATTTGCGTTAACCCTCGTTTTGAGAATATAACGGATTTATATTCCCGGTTCTCGCAACGGATTTGCGTTAACCTTCGTGATCAAATCAAAAGCGCTCTCATGACTCCTGTGACAGAATCTCGCATAGATAATCTTCCCTGACTAACACGCCACGAAATGCGCGTCATACATAGGGAAAATGTGATAAGCATGACATTTACATAACCAGGTTAATTCAGAAAGCACCAGATTGCTTGAGCACGTGCATCACGATAAGGTAAGTGCATTCATCCGTACGACTATTTGCGCTTGTGTATGTTTGACCCTTGACCCGAACTACGTCTTGGTCTGATTCCTGAACGGATACGTAGGCAGCTCATCATCGAGCACGACCAGCGTGAACCATTGCCCCGCGCATGTTCTCTTTTGCAACGCATTTTGTTTTTACCTAAATTCGACGGTCTGGTCAAAGGCTTGTCTTCACACAGGCTTCGACATTCACTTGTGGTACGCGTTGCTCCACAAGCTCTGCCGAAGAGGGGCAAACTGTAGACACCCCAATTTTGACCTAATGTCGAATTTAGGAGAGTGTCACCTCCGTGTCCGATGATGACAAGGACCGAAAAATTGAAGTATTCCAAGCTCTTCAGAAAATCTCCAAAACGCGATAAAATTTCACAGAAAGAGGAAAAATACCAGGTATTCAGGAGAATTCAGGGAAAAGACATGATTTTTGGAAAGGATCTTCAAAAATAATTTGTTTCAAAAGGAGAAAAGACCTAAAAAGGGGAATCTCACCAAGAAACGGCACACGGCAGATTCCGCAGCACTCTACGAGTGCCGCGCGGCAGTCAGAAAGTGCCGCCGCGGCATTCTCCGAGTGCCGCCACAGGTTTCTGACTGCCGTTCACTTTTTAAGTCTGTATTTTGCAGTGCAATACGTATGCGCATGCAGATAAGAACAAAAAACTGATAAAGTAAGACTGACAAAAACGCGGCAATTAATTAAATGCCGCGGCAATTGATGAGAGCCGCGCGGCATTCACGAAATGCCGCAACGGCAGATGTTGAGTGCCGCAACGGCATTCACGGACTGCCGCGGCAGGTTTCTGACTGCCGCGCTAGGCAGCAGTCTGTGCAATTTCAGAAAGTACACATTGTACCACCAAATGAGAGAATTACACCTGTTTTTTTGCTCCGAAATTCACCAAAAATACCTGGTGTTTTTGCCTATAAAAGAGAAGGGATCTTGTTTGTAAAAGGGGACCAAGAAGAAAAAGGCATTTGGGGGGAAAACATATACAAAAATACTTCCATTACACCCACATTTGAAAGAAAAGAGAGAGTTTTGGGAGAGCTTGAAGGGGAGTTTGGATAATCTTCAAAAGAAAACTTTGAGGATAATTAGGAGGTGATCCTCTAAACCTAGATTATTAGCTTACTCTTCCTTCCTTTGAAATCTTTAAATCTTAGAATGTTTCATCATCTTTCTTTGTTTTAAACTTAGTAGTCTTTTTTTATTCCCAATACTTCTTTCTATTTTTTGTCTATCTTCTTCTCTTAAAGGTCTTGGAGATCTTCAATATCTCTATTGATCTCTTGAGCATGATCCTTTGAATCTCATGTAAGCTCATGCTCTACATGGAAGTCAAAACTTGATCATCACTTTATTTCACATAGATAGGACCCAAGTCCATATTCATGACTTGGATCCTCTAAGCTTGGTGTCTCATGGAATCATTTCCATATTCCTTTGAAAACTACCAAGTATTAGTTGCACTTTCATCTCCAATGACCATTAAATGGTAGGAGAATATAGTTTTGAGTCTAAATCCATCTCCATGATTTAGATTTCCCTATCCTTTAGATTTCATGAAGTCAATCCATGTTTCATTTGAAATCTATGAAGAACAAAGGTTTGTAGTCTCCAATGACCATCAAATGGTAGGAGAAGTGGTTTAGGTTAAACCCAACTTCATGGTTTAATAGTTGGAGTTACCAAATAAAAGTTGAACTAGCAAAATAAAAACAGTGAATTCACAAACTGTTTTTGATCAAAGATTTTTAGTTCGAAATCTAACCGTTGAAATCAAGTGAAACCAACGGGAAAGTGTCAATAACACATTGTTCTACCACTGTAATTTTTGTTTTGAGGTGGTTTCATGTTTAGAATGGTTTGATCATGGTTTTTGTGAAGCAACAACAATCTGTCCAGAATTTCAGAATAGTTTCAGAACAGCAACACTCTTTTGAAATAATTAAATCAGAGTTCTAACAAAGTTTCTATGACCCAAAATAATTTTTTCCAAGTAGATTAATGTGTTAGGAAGTCACCCTAAAAAGAACAAGGCAATTCTGAATTTTTTACTATTTTTAATAAATCGTGCAAGAATTCTGGACAGGAGATTGTAAGATGCTGAGTGATGTCTAGTGTTTTCCATATTCCCGGAGATCTAACCGTTGAAACCTTGATTTTCTTTTTGATTTGGAATCTAGACTGACAGAGGCATCTTGTGTCCAAATTTCATCAACATCAAACCATAAGAGACGTGTTTTTTATTTCTTTTAAGTTCTGGTATGCTCTCTGCAATTTTCAGAGTCTTCATGACACATTTGACTTACTTTGTAAGTAAGGGCCTAAATGACTTTCTTATGATCTAAGGTTTAAACCATGCTTTAATAATAATTAATTGATTGAACTTGAATTCAAGGTTTAAGAGTATCTCATAGTTTATCCTTGTCCATGTACATATTCATCTATATGATTCGACATTTGTAATTAAGATTTATTTGCTTTAGATTTAATTACATTAGATAGATTTAAGCTAGAAATTTAGGGTTGTTATTTCTAACATCATGTTTTACATATCATGTGAACTAACCCTTTGTTTTGTAGCGCTATTAAGGTACGATTTCTCAATCCCTCTCTAGTTTATCAAATTCCTTACTTTTTATTTGATTTTCGACCTTATGCGCGACACCTTAGAGTTAAGATTTGCCTTATGTGTATATATGGATTAGAGACTCTTTTCCTAGGTTTTATTTAATCGCATGCATTGCACGTTTATTATCGCTGCTGGACCCCGGGTAAGTTCACTTGTTCCCTATTGCATATCATATCGCTTGTTACCTGAATTATGTGGCTTTTGAATGATATTTTGTCAATTACAATTTTACACCCTTTGGACATGCTTTTGTGATGTATATGTATATATGTATTAGTTGAGGGCATGCTTAGATTAATAAATTTGATTAAAAGGATGTTGAGTAGAGGCCTATCGCAAGATAGGATGAGAGAGGGTGTTTTAGTCCGATGGGCTCCTTCCTCTCTCATTCCATAATCCCCGGACCTAGTTAATCTCTGGTTTCTAAAAGATCAGTTTGCTCTTAAAATGGTTTCTTAATTTTCCCTTTAAAAATTAAGTGGCGACTCATTTTGTTTTAGAAATTGATTTTGAAAAGTTGTGGGTAAGTCAACCTGCGATATCCACACCACCGCATATAAATCCGCCTGTTATGGATCCACCTTTGGGAGGAGGAGAAGGGGATTGGTTTGATGATCAGGAGGCACAATGGACTGATGCACTGTGGGCCAACAGAGACAGAGAGAAAATTGAGGAAGAGAAGCAACTGACCGAGAAAATAGAGAAATTAGAAAGGGTAATGCGCAAGGCCCAAGGAGTTGATACCTATCTGATGGAGCTAGAAGGGTTGTATGACAGAGTACGTGAGACGCTGCCTGCCGGGTTCAAGATGCCAGTTTTTGATAAATTTGATGGGACCGGCAATCCTCGCAGCCACATAAGAATGTGTATTGGGGCTTTCCAACCCAGTGGTTTGAGCACTACGATGATGGCCATTTTGTTTCAACAAACTCTGACTGGAGCTACCCTGGCATGGTACCTCACGATTGAGCCAAGTAGAACTAGGATCTGGGAAGAAGTAGTGAAGTTGTTCGTGGCCCAATATGAATACAACCAAGAGATAGATGTGACAGTCTGAGATTTGGAGACCACCAGGCAGGGATATGAGGAATCATTTGCTGAGTTTTTAAGTCGATGGAGGGGTAAAGCAGCCAAAATGGTTCAAAGGCCATCTGAGAAAGAGCAGATCAGAATGCTAATGAAAAATTTACAGCCGGTTTACCAAGAGAAGATGAGGTTCCAATCAATCAACACTTTTGCTGAGGTTTTTGATGTAGGGACAAGAATTGAAGACGTAATCCGTGAAGGGATAATCAAAAGAGAGAATCAGGCGAACAAATATGTGGAACCAGGATCCAATGTTAACACTTTGGCACTACCACCTCAACAGAAGGGCCATTATCAAAATGGTAATCGGTCAAGGTCTAATCAGGGTCGACATGGAGAGACGGCCGAGTTCGGGATACCGTTGAGTGTGGCATTAGAACAGGCAGTAAAGAAAGGATACTTGAAAAAGTTGGATCCACAACCCGTGCCTGATCCCATCCCAAAAGGATATGACATTGACCAGTATTGTGCTTATCACCAGATGTTGGGTCATGATACTGACTATTGTATGCGGTTGAAGCATGAAATTCGAAGGTTGATTGAGAAAGGGATTATGACACATGCTGTCGGGGAATGATGAACCCGGAGGTTCAAATGATAACAGTGAAGTGATAGTGTTTGGAACTGCTACTGCTAAAGCAAATGTGGATGCTCTTGGAAATCTAGTCAATTGAAAATCGTCTGTGACACTCCAGTTGAAACCAAGTCGAGTCCAGTCTGAAGTCGAGTTATGTTAGGTTGGAGTCAAATGACAAGTCCAGTCGAGTCTTCTGGTCAGTCTGTTATCAAGTTTGTTTGCAAGTTTTTGTCGAGTTTATCGAGTCGAGTGATGTAATCCTCTTTCCCTACTAGTTGAAAAAAAAATCTCATTTTTCTTGATTCAGTGTGCTAAGTCGTGAATGTATGGATCATTAAGCCAAAAAAAAAAAAAAAAAAAGGGAAAAAGTCACTTTTTCAAACGATCATGGAAAATACTTTGTTAATAAATCTTTGCATTGAAAAGGATCCCCAAGTGATCAAAGCAAATTTTGTGCCAAAACCATGGAGAAGTAGAGAATTGATTAGCTTTACTTTAAGAATTTAAAGATGCTCTTGCTCAATCTTGAAAAGATGAACTTGGAACTTGAAGCTTGCTCACCATCCCCTTCTCTCAAATACCAAGCCTAAAAGATGAGCCCAACCAGTCTAAAGCCATAAACTGGGTCCTTGATGGTAGCCAGACATTTTAATGAACTTCTTATTCCACAAAATAAAGAAAAAAAGAAAAAAGAAGAATGAGCTCGCTAGGATGAAAACCCGGAAGGGCGCCTAGGCAAAATTTAGAGCAAAAATAAGATACGTGTTGATCTCAAAAATCCTAATCCTAGCCAGTCAAAATCATGGAAAGAATAAGAGATAGTAAGGTAGAGAAAAGAAAGGAAAGAGAAAAGAAAAGGCAGAAAATAGATGAGATTGAGAATTCTTGAGCACTTCAAAGTAGATCATTGGCACATGAACTATCTCAAGGCTTTGTGTTGTTCTAAACAAAGAAAAGAAGTTGAAAATAAAAAGAGAGACTTAGCAGCTTCAAAATTTTCGTGAGAGGCTCAAATCCTATGTGAGCCTAAAACAATACAGAGATATCTTTGAAAAATAAAGATTTGAAGAACTGATATTATGATAGAGTATGAATAAAACATGATAAGAGTTGTAAAGATTAACTGGCTAGTGAAAAGGTTAAAGAATCAACCGTCAAGTAAAAGAAAAGGATTAAAATAATAATAATAATAATAAAGGAAGAAATAGTTCATCATGCTATATAAGGGCTACCACAAGTGACATGCACTCCCTAGACCCAAATGGAAACATGGCTCGAAAAGCCCACCAATTCTTGAAGCCTAATTCATTCAAGACCTCCAGAGTTGATGAACTACGCTTTGACCTGATTCCTGAACGGATACGTAGGCAACCTGCTCGGTTCGGTCATCACCCCATCATCTCATGCTATCCTTCTTTAGGGCCTTGGCCGAACTACTTTGGACCTGATTCCCGCTCGGGGATAAGTAGGCGAACCTCCCAAGGTTCTCGGTCCATAGCCATCCCTAAACTGCAAGCAGCACCCTTTGGCGCCTTTGGTTTCATTCCTTCAGACTAGGGGCAAACTTACGTCTGCCTGAAGCCACATATATATCGCCAAACCAGGGGCAAACTTCCTTTGCTGAAAATCCCTTTTATCATAGAAGTAAACCCCTAAGTTTCTTTCAAACTAGGGGCAAACTTCGTTTGCCAAAATCCCTCTATGACAGAAGCAAGCTCTCAAGTAATCAAGTTCATTTTGAAAGGATTGAAATAGAGTGCCTTTCATTCTATAAGCTAAAGCACTAATTTGAAGCACATTCTAGATGGGCAAAGAATTCGCTAATTCAAAAGGGGAAGTTTTCAAAGTTTAGATTTATCAACAAAGTACTACCATTTGTAAGATGATGAATAAATTAAAGGTGAGATGATACAGTTACTCACAACGAAAGCACATTGATTCATAATGAATGAAAAGTTTGAGTCAGTCATTTTGAGTAAATAGCTTTGTCAGGTCTGTCCTCTTTTGATGAGTCAATAAATGGTCTCAAATGTGTGGGTTTAAGATGATGAATAAAGATTTGAAAAGTCTTCGTGAGCATCCCAAGAGCTGTACGAGCAGAGGTTTCGAACACTATCACAGCATAAAGTGGCAATAAAGAAGAGTCCAAGACTAGGGGCAAAGGTGACTTCCCTCTTTTGACAGAATCGATGTGATTTTTCCAAAGGTCTACGAATGCAAAAAATCATTCTTATATCAACTCCGTTCAAATTCTTTGAATCCTGATTTTAGAAAATGAAATCGAATGAAGTCTGATTGACTCCTAATAAGTGGAATTCGAACTTGATTTGAGTCAAAATGACTTCGAATTTGACGAAATCGAATTTGTTTGAGTCCGAATGACTCTCGTTTGATCTCTGCTTTTGCAACATAAGTCCTTACAAGGCCATTGATCTCTGCTTTTGAAACATAAGTCCCCAGAAGGGCTGTTGATTGTCGCTATCGCAACATAAGTCCTTGAAAGGCTATTGACCATCATTCTTGCTTGTAAGCCTCTGAGTGGCTATTGACCAATATCTTACCATGTTGTTTAGTTCTTTTCTAAGCTTTAGTCCTCAATGGTAGCTTCTCTAAGCGTTAGTCCTCAATGGCAGCATTATGGGTGTTAGTCCTCAATGGCAACCTAGCGTTAGTCCTCAATGGCAGCATTATGGGTGTTAGTCCTCAATGGCAACCTTGCATTAGTCCTCAATGGCAGCACCATGGGTGTCAGTCCTCAATGGCAACCTTGCATTAGTCCTCAATGGCAGCACCATGGGTGTTAGTCCTCAATGGCAACCTTGCATTAGTCCTCAATGGTAGCACCATGGGTGTTAGTCCTCAATGGCAACCTAGCGTTAGTCCTCAATGGCAGCATTATGGGTGTTAGTCCTCAATGGCAACCTAGCGTTAGTCCTCAATGGCAGCATTATGGGTGTTAGTCCTCAATGGCAACCTTGCATTAGTCCTCAATGGCAGCACCATGGGTGTTAGTCCTCAATGGCAACCTTGCATTAGTCCTCAATGGCAGCACCATGGGTGTTAGTCCTCAATGGCAACCTAGCGTTAGTCCTCAATGGCAGCATTATGGGTGTTAGTCCTCAATGGCAACCTTGCATTAGTCCTCAATGGCAGCACCATGGGTGTTAGTCCTCAATGGCAACCTAGCGTTAGTCCTCAATGGCAGCATTATGGGTGTTAGTCCTCAATGGCAACCTAGCGTTAGTCCTCAATGGCAGCATTATGGGTGTTAGTCTTCAATGGCAACCTTGCGTTAGTCCTCAATGGCAGCACCATGGGTGTTAGTCCTCAATGGCAACCTTGCATGGTAGCATTATTGATGTTAGTCCTCAATGGCAACCCTGTATTAATAATCCTCAGTAGCAGTATCATTCGTGTTAGTGATCCTCGGAAGACAATGGAGAATAAGGCGCGAAGTGCTTCTTAGTCTTTCAGCGTGGTTCCTGGTTCGACACCAGAGTATAAGGCGCGCAGCGCATCTCGGTCGATTAGATGACTCTTGAAGAATGTCAAGGAATTAAGCATAGGAAACGCATCTTCCCCATAATAGAATGACATCATAAGTAGAATGGCATTGGGTGCATTTTAACACTAAGAAAAAAAATATGTTGCTAAAGGCATTACGTGGAGCACGAGATTGCTTAAGCACGTGCATCACGATAAGATAGGTGTATTCATCCGTATGACTATTTGCGCTTGTGTGTGTTTGACCCTCGACCCGAACTACGCCTTAGTCTGATTCCTGATGGGATACGTAGGCAGCTCATCATCGAGCACGACCACCATGAACCATTGCCGCGCGCATGTTCTCTTTTTGCAACGCATTTTTTTTTTACCTAAATTCGACGGTCTGGTCAAAGGTTTGTCTTCACACAGGCTTCGACATTCACTTATGGCACGCGTTGCTCCACAAGCTCTGCCGAAGAGGGGCAAACTGTAGACACCCCAATTTTGACCTAACGTCGAATTTAGGAGAGTGTCACCTCCAAGTCCAATGATGATAAGGACCGAAAGTTTTGAAGTATTCCAAGCTCTCCAAAAAGTTCTCCAAACGCGATAAAATTTCACAGAGAAGAGGAAAATACCAGGTATTTAGGAGAATTCGGGTATAAAACACCATTTTGGAAAAGATCTTCGAAAATAAATTGCTTTGAGAAAAAGAAAAATCTAAAAGAGGGAATCTTAGCTAAAAACGGCACACGGCGGACTGCCGCGGCACTCACTGAGTGCCGCACGGCAGTCATAGAGTGCCGGGCCGGCATTCACCAAATGCCACCAACAATTTCTGACTGCCGTTCACTTTTAAAGTCTGTATTTTGCAGAGCAATACGTATGCGTATGCGAATAAGAACAAAAAAACTGATAAAGTAAGACTGACAAAAACGCGGCAATCCATTAATTTTCGCGGCATTTGATGAATGCCGCGCGGCAGTCGCGTAGTGCCGCGACGGCAGTCATGAACTGCCGCCGCGGCATTCACGGACTGCCGCGACAGTTTCTGGACTGCCGCGCTGGGCAGCAGTCTGCCTAAATTCAGAAAGTACACATTGTACCACCAAATGAGAAAATTACACCTGTCTTTTACTCCAAATTTACTGAAATTACCTAGGTATTTTGCCTATAAAAGAAGAGGTATCTTCATTGAAAAAGGGAGACAAAAAAAAAAGAAGGGGAAACACAAAAAAGACTACCATTACACCAACATTTTTGGAGAGAAAAAAAGAGAGTTTGGAGAGTTTGGAAGATCTTCAAAGGAGAGAAACTTTGAGGATAGTTTGGAGGTGACCCTCTAATCTTAGTTGTGTTTTCTTTCTTTTGAGCTTCTAATTTACAAGTCATTTAGTTTTTCTTGATTAAGTTTTAGAGTTTGTTAAGTAAACTTGGAAGTCCTTACTTCCTAGTTCTTTGATCCTTCTTCAATTTTTCTTGTTTATGTTCTTCTTTTGAGATTCTTGGAGATCTTCAATATCTCCTTTGAAAGCTCTTGAGTTTAATGTTTTGAATCTCATGTAAGCTTATACTTCACATGGGAGTCAAAGTTTGATCATCACTTTTTATAAATAAATAGATGGATCCAAGTCCATGCTTATGACTTGAGTCCTCTAGCTTGATGTTTCATGGAATCCCTTCTATATTCCTTTGAGACCCATGAGTATTAACCATATCTTCATCTCCAATGACCATCAAGTGGTAGGAGAAAGTATTTTGGGTCTAAACTCATCCCTATGATTTTGATTCATCATCTTGAGATTTCATGAAATCTATTCATACTTCATTTGAAATCTACAAATATAAAAGTCTCTAGCCTCCAATAACCATCAAATGGTAGGAGAAGTGGTTTGGTTTAAACCCAACTTCATGGTTTAATAGTTGGGGTTAACAAATAAAAGTTGAACTTGACAAATGAAAACAGTGAATTCACAAACTGTTTTTGATCAAAGATTTTTAGTTCGAACTCCAACCGTTGAAATCAAGTGAAACCAACGGAAAAATGCCAATAACACAATGTTCTACCACTGTAATTTTTGTTTTAAGGTGGTTGTATGTTTAGAAGGGTTTGATCATGGGTTTTGTGAGTCAACTACAATCTGCCCATAGTTTCAGAACAGCAAGTCCATTTTGAAATTCATAAATCAGAAGTCTAATGGAGTTTTTGGGGTCTCTAATAATTTTTTCTGGGTACCTTAATGTGTTAGGAAGATCCCCTAAAAAGATCCAAGTGTTTCTCATCTTTTTGCTATTTTTAAAAAATCAAACAATATCTCTGGACAGAGAGTTGTACATCTCTGAGTGACGTCTGGTTCTTGTCCTTTTCCCGGAGATCTAACCGTTGAAACCTTGATTTTCTTTTTTGATTTGGAAACTAGACTGACAGAGGCATCTTTTGTCCAAATTTCACCGACATCAAACCATGGGAGACGTGCTTTTTCTTTCCTTAAAGTTCTGGTCTGCTTTCTGCAATTTTCAGAATTTCATGACACATTTGACCAACTTTGTAAATAATGACCCAAATGATTCTCTTATGACTTAGGGCTTAAACCATATCTTAATAATGATTAATTAGACTTAAATCTCAAAGCTAAATGATTCAAATCAATGAATAAATTCATAGTTAATAGCCTACTCTTGTTCATATTCATGAATTCATGTACATTAATGCTTATAATTAGAATTAGTAATTGGATAAAGTTGGATTTCATTGCTCGCCAGATATAAGCTAGAGAATTAGGATTGATTGTTTGATATTATTATTATTATGTGAAGCATGTGGACTAACCCTTTGTTTTGTAGCGCTATTAAGGTATGATTTCTAGGACTCCTCTTTAGTTTATCTTAATTTCTTGATTGATTTTTCGACTTAGTGCGCGACACCTTAGAATTAGGTTTTGCCTTATGTGTATGTGTGATTAGAGACTCTTTTTTTTTAGGATTTTCTTTTGTTCGCATGCATTGCACGTTTACTATCGCTGCTGGATCCCGGGTAAGTTCACTTGTTCTCTATTGCATATCATATCGCTTGCTACCTGAATTATGTGGCTTTTGAATGGTATTTTGTCAATTGCAATTTTACACCCTTTGGACATGCTTTTGTGATGTATATGTATATATATATTAGTTGAGGGCATGCTTAGATTAATAAATTTGATTAAAAGGATGTTGAGTAGAGGCCTATCGCAAGATAGGATGAGAGAGGGTGTTTTAGTCCGACGGGCTCCTTCCTCTCTCATTCCATAATCCCCGGAGCTAGTTAATCTTTGGTTTCGCAAACGATCAGTTTCCTTTCAAAATGGTTTCTTAATTTTCCTTTTAAAAATTAAGTGGCGACTCATTTGTTTTTAAAAATTGATTTTGAAAAGCTGTGGGTAAGAAAAATGCGATATCCACAGTCATGGTTACATCCATGTGTCTTGTTGGATATAAGTTTTTGAACCTTAACTTGAATCCTTCAAAGATGAGTCTCATAGAGTCATTCCTACATTCTATGAGGTTTATACAATTTTGAGTCATATTTTAGTCTCCAAGGACCATTAACATGGGAGGGGAACTAATGAAAATGGGTCCATATTCCTCTAGGAATATATATTTGAGAGAGGAATTAGGTATGGTCTAAGTCTAGTTGAGATTATGAATACCAATCCCATCAATGGTGTAGTGAACTCATGAACTCACTGAGATCAAAGATTTTAATTAAATCATAGTCCATGGGAATTGAGTGAGACCAATTGGAAAATATTCACAACTCATATATGTATCATTCGAATCTTTGCCTCTGTGAAATTCTATGCTTAGGATGGTTAGACTTCATGATTTGTGAGTATGTTGCTCTCTACCCAAAATTTCAAAAAACAGTAAGTCCGTTTTAAAATGAGTAAATCAGAGCATTAATCAAGCTTTCTTGACCTCAAATAATTGTTTCTAGGTAGCTCAATGTATTAGGAAAATACCCTAAAAAGATCAAAGTGTTTTTGATTTTTTCACTGTTTTAGAAAATCATACAAAAACTCTGGATAGAGATTTGAAAATTTCTGAGTAATGTCTGGTTATGACCCTATTACCAGATGTTCAACCGTTGGATCTTTGATTTTCTTTTTGGGTTAGAAACTAGACTCATAGAGGCATAACAGCCTCAAAAATCATTAACATCCAACCGTCGGAAGTATTTTATTTATATTTTTGAAAGTCTGGTCTACTCTCTGTAATTCTTACAATTATGTTACTGTTTTGATAAAACTTGAATAACTCTAATCAAATGGCCTCCTAGTGCCTTAGGACTCAAACTATGTGTTAAATGATGATAATCAAGCTCAAATCTAGAGGCTAAGTGATCCAAATTAATGAAAAGCTCATAGTCCATCCCTATTCATGCCTATGCATCCATCCATACATGTTGATGTTTATGATTAGGATTAGTCTTTAGCCTAAGGTTGCATTCAAATTGAACCTAGTTGAACATAACTATGGTTTCTTTATGATCATGTTGGGATTGCACCATCTCTATATGGACATTGCATTGGCTCCTAGTTGAGACTTGTATATCTATGGAGGTGTTGTATTTCCAACTACTTATAAAGAATTCATGATTATGTCAACCCTTCCTATGATTATTAGATTCAAGCTAGAATTTAGATATATTATTTGGGATTCAAGATTGTATTTTGTTCAAAGCATGTGGACTAATCTTTATTTTGTAGCGCTATCAAGGTACGATCTCTCATCCCCTCTCTAGTCCATTTTATTCTTTGAATTTCATTGATTCCGACTCCATGCGCGACACCCTAGTTTAGGTCTTGCCTTATGTATATATGTGATTAGAGACCTTTTCGTAGATTTTATCCTTATTTGTATGCATTGCGGTTGGATCCCGGGTAAGTTTCCTAGTTCCCTATTATGATCATCATTTTGCTTGCTACTTGAATTATGTGTTTTATGAATGATATTTTGTCATTAGCAATCTTGCACCATTTTTGACATGCTTGTGTGATATATATATACATATGTATTAGTTGAGGGCATGCTTAGATTAATAATTCGAATAAAAAGGATGTTGAGTAGAGGCCTATCACGAGATAGGATGAGAGGGGGTGTTTTAGTCCGTCGGGCTCCTTCCCCTTTCATCCCATAATCCCCAAAGTCAGTTTATCTTTGGTTTCGCAAAAGATTGGTTTGCATTTAAAATGGTTTCTTAATTTTCCTTTTAAAAATTAAGTGGCGACTCTTTGTATTTGAAATTTGAAAAAATATTTAAGCAAAAGTGGACCCAAATGCCGGTATCCACACCAGTTGACTACTTTTCAATATATTAGAGCAGTCGCTGTTTCAATCCAGACCTTCAGTCGACTGTCCCTAAACTAGTTGACTATTTTACCTCAGTTTGCTAAGCATTCTGCAGATTTTCAAACCATGATTCTCCAACCCAATTCCAATACTTTCACTACTATATTCCACGATTCAAAACATAATTACAAAAGTTATACTACAGGTTTCAATAACTACAAATCCATTACAAGATTCTAACTAAAAACATGGTTTTAATTTCTCAAAATCTTTATTAGAAAAAGGAAACAAAAACATATACAAGAGCAATCTTGACGTCCCATTGGCCTCACTCTTCTCGTTTCTTCTTTCCTCTCTTCATATCACTTTCAATGGAGTAAAGCTCCACTGCTCGGCTATATGCTGAGTGCACAATTTTAAGCATATGTTTATATGACAATTCATGCTTTAAAACATCTAAACAAATCAAATAGTCTCTAGGGAGAGTGGCACATTTCCATCCGATAATTGAGATTGATGCCGTGGAAGGCCTTCCACATCCATGCACCCAGTGCCCTAGCTGGGCCTTCCTCCATACCAGGTACAACCACTACCAATATTACAATCCTCAAATTTTGAGGAGTTTACCCCCAGATGGAATTGCACCAAACCCCCCTTTGACCCAAGTAGACACATAGCATGCTCACATAAACATTTACACGTGCTTTTATCCCATTTTTATATGCATAAATAATGGCCTAATTAATACATGAATTTTGCTCGGATCCAAAATATCAAGTTTGATATTTAAAACATGTAATTCTCTGTAACTCATAGGCTAAGAATTTATACCTCGTGTGATTTCTCTATAACTTCGAAGGAAGTACTAGGGAGTCAATTAAACATCCGATCTCTAATTTCGGATGATTCTTACAAGTTTAACATGTTTTCCCAAAATTTTAGTATTAGGATTTTCGTAAAAAGATGCCAAACAAGGCCTAAGAGGTATCAAAAAGTAGATCTTACCTCTAGAAGTTCAAACACGAAATCTGGAAAAAAAAAAAACAGATGAACAAAAGGTCATCGATCAGCGTCGCAAAGCTTGTGGAAATAATATCCTCTCCCTCTCTCTCTCTCTCTCTCTCTCTCTCTCTCTCTCTCTCTCTCTGTCACGCCTCGGAGAAGCAAAAATAAAGAAAACAAGTTTTTTTTTGTCCCGTAGGTTTGCGACTGGTGAATAACTGCATTGTCATCTACTCAAACCAATAATTACAATGATAGGGAGGATGCTATTCATAGAACATATCTTATTAACATAATCAGAGGCTACAACGAAAATATAAAAGGTTTGGAAGCAACATATGTCCAAGTACCAATTATAAAAGTCTACTATATATATTACAACAGCTGGCTTAGAGTCTGAAACTTATAACAACAATAACAGAAGTACAACAGATACACAAACTAATTATTACAAAGCAGCACGTCTTCGTCTTTAAGCTTCCAGCTCCAAGTCCGACAAAACATCAGTCTTCCGTCCTCAAGACCTACAAAGCTCTAGACATTGGAATTTACAGGGCACAAACGCCATCAGCTTTGAATACAAAGTTGAGTGAGTACATCAAATACACTCCTCACTGGTTATTGTTCAACATCTTAAAATGCGGTTAATCTCTTATCAATGACGTCTCTTACGGACATAGTAGAGGTATCATTAAACTATACATGAATTCAATGATAGCAGGAAATATATTACAGAGTGACAAGGATAAAGATCATGGTATAATATCTCATCACATATTCACTAAATCCATGCATGCAACCCATGTATATACCTTTATGTCGGGGTGCTGAATCCACGACTAAACTATCATCTAACCAACCATTCTCATATTCATATCCATTCGTCGATACAACAATACCATTCTGTATCCAAACGTCGATACCATAATACCAATCGAAATCACCCAACTAGGCAGTAGGTCCTACGATCATAGCTATGGTAACCGGTTGTCTACATGGTACCTCCTATCTATTAACAATGAAAATGGCACATCAGACCTCTTCAACGGTGCGTATACCCTCACTGATCTTCTACACAGCTGAGAATACATTAGCACTAGTCGGACATCTTCAACGGTACACTAGACATCTTTAACATTGCATACGCGTCACTGGACGTCTTCAACAGTGAGAGGCGCACTAGGAACTCTAACTATCCCACGTCCACCCGGCTCGTCAGTCGTTGATCCTATGGATCCAAAGTACACATATCGCATATTCCACACAAGTCACATATCCCATTTCTCATAGTATTCTCTCATTTCTTCATACCACTATCCCATGCATGCTGACCACATGTTGTGCAATGCTCATGCTCTAGATATAGGATTTACTACATGCTCTATATTCATCATATCTACTCATTACTGATTAGTAGCATGCAGTCATGTTCTGTTCTTCTATTCAGTTCAACAATATCATCATGTAACAGTTAAACAGTTCATCTTATTACAGCATTACATTATCACTTAAATTAACAATATCACATATAGAAACATGGATCAACATTTAAATAACTAAACAGTTCATATTATAATCAACAGGAAAAAAACATATTCTGTAAGGTGACACGGCGAAAATGTTGTGCGCTCTTGTGCAACACCCAAGTGTAGGTGATCGTGCAAGTAATACTGGATAAGTCCAGGTCGATCCCACAGGGAAGGAATAGGAAGAATATATACTAAGTTACAACCAAAAGAAAAAGAAAATAAGAATGAATGATTGGAAGTGTACTAACAAATCCTAATTAATTAAATTAAACTAAATAATAAACTAAAGCATAAAGAAACATAACTAATTAAACAGATAAACTAAAGGAGTTGGAAACATGTGAATCCACATTAATCCTAACCATCTACCATGCACATTCATTAACGTTCTATGGAGTTCATTCCTCTTCAGCATTCCGTATTTTTCTAAAGATAAAGACTCAGTAGCCCTTTCATGACCGGGACTATATCATCACATTTGAGTAAAATACATGGAAGACGGTTTAAAAAAATGGTTATTACTTGCACTCTAAATGGTGTTAGCATTCAAAGTGGTTTTCAAAAGTCATTGAAGAAAAGGCCTTAAGGCTTTAAGTTCTAAAAACTGTTGTGACAAACTGAGCTTATTGGGATAATTTGATGACAGATTTCTAAAACAGAAAGTCATGGAATACTTAAAAGAATCATCTCAGAAATTAACAAGTTCGATCGATCGAAGCTCTCTCGATCGATCGAACATCATCATCCTTCAATCGATCGAAATGTCTTCGATCGCTTGACTATCCCTGGTTCGATCGATCGAAATACCTTCGATCGATCGAGCCCAAGGTTTCTAAAGATTGCATGGCAGAGGCTGGGATTCAATGTTTCATCACATATTTCCAACGTCTAAACTACAGAAACATGATTAAACTAATACAGGAATAACAAACTAGAGTAATCATAGCATATAAACTAATAGCAATCAAATAACAAGGATTGGAAAGAAAAACCTGGATATAATCTGAAATAAACTTGAAATAAACATGAAAGAAACTTGAATCTTCAATAATCTTCAGTAAATCAATGGAAAAGAGGAAGAGAAACAAGAATCTAACCTAATCTACACCTAATCTAACCCTAAAACTACCCTAAAACTGCTATTTTCTGCGTTCTGGAGCGTCCCCCCCTTCGTCTGGCGTCAAAACGACGTATATATAGGGTTCCCGCAGAGTTTACACAACTTTTGGATGATTAAAAAGTTCGATCGATCGAGTTTAGTTTGATCGATCGAAGGTTCGATCGATTGAACTCTTCTTCAATCGCTTGAACTCTCTGATTTTGACAGCTCTGCGCACTGATGGGAGAATGACCATAACTTTTCACTCAGACCTTGGATTGACCTCCCGTTTGCGGCCACGCGACCGTAACTCAAAGATCTACATTTTATATCTCTGGGAAAATCTTCCAAATCTGAAGTCTTCATTGTCAAAATTGGCGTTTTCTCAGCTGCTTATGTTGTTCTATCCACCAGAATCACTTTTCTTTAGCTCCACTTCATTGATTTACATCCTAATACCTATAAAACAATGCAAAAACATATATTTAAGCATTAACACAATAAAAAGAACATTGTTATTAGAATGCACCTAAATGTAGGGACTTTGGGGATAAAAATATGCATAAAAGACCATATAATACGCTATGAACATGCACTTTTCACCTCGAATCACACCCCCCAACTAGCTCGTTGCTAGTCCCTAGCAATGAAGCGAACTACAACAGTGTTTATTTAACTCTAAAAATGAAAACAAAATAAATTAAAATCCTAACTCACTTTCGCAGGAATCGCGATTGCATTTAGCATATGCAACAAGCCTTTAAACCTCTAGGTTACCCCTAGTGGACGAGTGTTGTCTCGTGAGGGTTTGCAGTGAATCTACCCACAAAATTCATGTTTAAGGAAATGGTTCTCATTTAAATGTTTTCAAGAAATGTTTTCCTCTCATTTAGCAATATAGTTAAGCTCAACAATCTCATGAAACTCTCTAGTAAGCCATAACAATGCAACACACACATTACAGTTAATCTACTATCAAAGTCATTAGAATATTCCATACCTATTAATCTTCAAGTGTGTGTGTAAATGGACAACCAAAATACAAAACGTTAATTTCAAAGCTTGCATAACCTAAGACACTATCAAGACGTTCATTTTGACTCAACTCTCACCGGGATTACACTCTTAAGATGAAATCACTCTGAATTAGGTGTAATAATTATCACTCATGATATGGAAGCTATAAAGAGTAAATGTAAATGGAATCTAATGCTTTTCATATCTAAATAGAAAAACGGACATTTTATAGTGCACAAAGTCCCATGAATGGATACTTTTCATTAGAAGAGAGAGATACCGTGGAGAACTCTCTCATTACCTTAACTTCAAATCCAATTTACTTAAAATCATCAGGACTTTGAAAAAGAGGTGTTAGGTGAAAGAAGAAAGAGGTTCGTGATATTCAATTGGGTCAAAGGATATGATTAGAATGTCTACTATAACTTTTCAAACTTCCCCACATCTCCAACCTCTCTCTTGTCTTGTCTTTTTTTTTTTTTTCTTTTTTTTCCACTCTTCTTTTTATTATTATTTTTTCTTTTGTAACAACCATTGGCATTTTTTTCGTTTCATGCTTTTTTTTTTCTTTTTTTTTTTCATCATTTTTTTTTCTTTGCCAACATTCCCTTAATCACACAACCAAACTTCTTGTCATGTCAACACATCCCAATCATACCCAAATAAAAGAACTAAGGTTTGAACTCCTAATTTGGAGTTAGGTAAAGACTTTAGGATTGTGAAGACAAGGCGAATATGATAAGTTCAAGAGGTGAAGTAAAGAAATAACATATAGGTAGGCCAAGGCTGTATTATCCATGTATGGTCAAAAGATGACCTAAATCATCTTCTAAGTTAATAGGATAATTCATTTCAGTAAATTCAAGAGCTCTAAAGTTTGGTAAATCCTGAACGTTCTCTTCTAGTGATCAGTCAAAATCAAGAAGAAAAATGAGACTTTCAACGAATTAATACGCTTTTCAAAAAGTAAGAGTAATTTTATAAAACCCTCAAAAACAAAGAATGGCACAAAAGCTCACTTGGGTTATTAGTCTCCACTACAGTCTTTCAAGACACTTAAACTATGCTTACTAATCCATTTTAGCTAAGTACAAGGTTGTCACAACGTGCTCAAAGTTGTTTGAAGATTAAAAAGCATAAAATATACTATAACTAAGATAGTAAACAAACTACCATAGTGTATCACATACTAATAGCATATAGAAAATAACACTAATGCATCATAACTGACTACATTAACTATGAGAGAAATACAAGAACCATTAAAAATTTCAAATTTTTTGCAATTTTGATTTACTGAGTCATGTTGCTAAGCAGGTATATTGACACGAAACCATAAAAAGAAATAAACGAGGCATGCAATGACTCACTCCCCCCAACTAAAACTAAACATTGTCCCTAATGTTCTAAACTATGCACATGGACATGTAAAGTAAAGCGAGAGAATGAAGGATGTTACCTCGAGGCGTTTATAATCCAGATTTTTTTTTTCAAGTTACCTACAAAATCATTAGTAGCAACAAGGAAAACTAGAGAATATAATACAACTACTCAGCAAATAAATTCGGTTCATCAAGATTTTTATCATAAATCAATAACCGAAATTTTCGAGGATCCTCCCAATGAAATAATTTAACAGTGAGAAGAATGTTGGGATCCTCATAAAATTGCAACTCCCCCCAACTAATGTCAGGCTCAAGGTCAGAGGAGATGATGCAAAACCTATGGCTTCCAAATTTTTTTGGGACAGTTATAAAAGGAATACCACACTTTTTAGGAATTATATGCAAGAAACGATCTTTGGTGTTGGTATTTCCTATAACAGCCTCTATTTTAATACTAAAAACAGGGGGAGGCCATGGTTCAATAAAAGGGGCAGGGTCGAAGTGATGTTCTAATGAAGCTTCACCACCCTCGGCTTGTCCTAGAACAGAATCTATGGAGATATAATCATAGGAATTGAATTTTTGTTCTATGCACATGGTTTTGGACTGGACTTGGATAAAGCTATCTATTTGGGCCTCAATGTCATAATCACTCAAGAAGGTCAAGCAGTCTAGAAGATTGCTAGCTTCTTGTTGAATTTTAAGATCATCTAAAGTGGGCCCAATATTTTCCAAGTCATCTCTCAAAGAATTTTGAAAGTTAAAATTTTGTGAAGAACATGTGCTAGTATCCTTACCATCCTCTTCCACAACACATTCTGTTTGTTCACGAATGGGGTACACATAACATTCAAGCTCAGGACGAGAGCTTTGATTGATAGCAAGGATAGGTGATGGGCAACTTGGTGACACCACCTCTTCGGTCGAAAGAGGTGAGGGTTCATGAATATCACAAGAATCTAAATCAGATTTAGATTTTTCAATTATGTCCTCTCTAGGGTCACTTTCAAAGGTAGGGGTAGAGTCAACAGGGGACTCTTCCTTTCCTAATTGCGTGCAATCACCTAAACTCTCGTCATCTTTTAAAACCTCATTCTCATCCTTGTAACTCTCCTCACTATATATGTCATCTATTGAGGTGCTCTGGACAAAGAGATTGTGCAGTTTTATCCAGGCAGTGAAGGAGTTGATGTCTGGGGTTGTATGTTGAGGAGAAGATGGTTCTACAACTTCATGCTCAATGGTTTGGTTTTGGAGTTCTTGTTGGGTTATCACTTTCTCAAATGAGTTGTTAACCTCACTCGGTATGAACCCATCATTGTCCTCTAATTCCATTCCATTGTTAGTGTCTTGAAATTCAGGTTGTAGCGTTGAAGGACTGGTATAGTCTTCTAAAGGTTGGCTATCAAATGCTTGTTGATATCTAGCTCCTAATTTATCAATTGCACTCTCTAGCCTTTTCATTTCACTAAGCAGCAATTCTATCATACCATTATCCTCAACTTGGTTATTCTCCTCGTTATAACTGTATGAAGTTTCACCCCATTGTTGTTGGTAATAGTCCCCTTCCCATTGTGTTTGTGTGCAAGACTCCCCAGAAGGAAAGTCTTGGTGCATTTGGTAATCGTGGGAACTACTACTATATCCTACACTATCATTTTGGTTATATCCCCATTGCGATTGATAGAACTCTCCAGGTGGAGGTTCGTGATACGTTTGATAACATGGGGGACTAACACGATGGTTTTCCCATTGTGGTGATTGGTAGCACTCAGGTTGATAATGTGCATCATATGTGGGTGCTTGCCAACTCGGGGTACAGTTCTCATTACCTAATGTGTACCCATTCGTGGTATTTGTGTTGTATGGAGGGTAATATGGATAAGACATGTTTACCCAAAATATTTAAACAAAAGAAATTTTTTTTTTTTTTTTTTTTCTTGTGAGAGAAGAAAAGGTCCAATGATTTTTTTTTTTTAAGTAAAAGAAGAAAAATGGAAAAACTTAGTAAAATCCTAACCTAGTTGCCTTCCCCGGCAACGGCGCCAAAAACTTGACACGGCGAAAATGTTGTGCGCTCTTGTGCAACACCCAAGTGTAGGTGATCGTGCAAGTAATACTGGATAAGTCCAGGTCGATCCCACAGGGAAGGAATAGGAAGAATATATACTAAGTTACAACCAAAAGAAAAAGAAAATAAGAATGAATGATTGGAAGTGTACTAACAAATCCTAATTAATTAAATTAAACTAAATAATAAACTAAAGCATAAAGAAACATAACTAATTAAACAGATAAACTAAAGGAGTTGGAAACACGTGAATCCACATTAATCCTAACCATCTACTATGCACATTCATTAACGTTCTATGGAGTTCATTCCTCTTCAGCATTCCGTATTTTTCTAAAGATAAAGACTCAGTAGCCCTTTCATGACCGGGACTACATCATCACATTTGAGTAAAATACATGGAAGACGGTTTAAAACAATGGTTATTACTTGCACTCTAAATGGTGTTAGCATTCAAAGTGGTTTTCAAAAGTCATTGAAGAAAAGGCCTTAAGGCTTTAAGTTCTAAAAACTGTTGTGACAAACTGAGCTTATTGGGACAATTTGATGACAGATTTCTAAAACAGAAAGTCATGGAATACTTAAAAGAATCATCTCAGGAATTAACAAGTTCGATCGATCGAAGCTCTCTCGATCGATCGAACATCATCATCCTTCAATCGATCGAAATGTCTTCGATCGCTTGACTATCCCTAGTTCGATCGATCGAAATACCTTCGATCGATCGAGCCCAAGGTTTCTAAAGATTGCATGGCAGAGGCTGGGATTCAATGTTTCATCACATATTCCCAACGTCTAAACTACAGAAACATGATTAAACTAATACAGGAATAACAAACTAGAGTAATCATAGCATATAAACTAATAGCAATCAAATAACAAGGATTGGAAAGAAAAACCTGGATATAATCTGAAATAAACTTGAAATAAACATGAAAGAAACTTGAATTTTCAATAATCTTCAGTAAATCAATGGAAAAGAGGAAGAAAAACAAGAATCTAACCTAATCTACACCTAATCTAACCCTAAAACTACCCTAAAACTGCTGTTTTCTGCGTTCTGGAGCGTCCCCCCCTTCGTCTGGCGTCAAAACGACGTATATATAGGGTTCCCGCAGAGTTTACACAACTTTTGGATGATTAAAAAGTTTGATCGATCGAGCTTAGTTCGATCGATCGAAGGTTCGATCGATTGAACTCTTCTTCAATCGCTTGAACTCTCTGATTTTGATAGCTCTGCGCACTGATGGGAGAATGGCCATAACTTTTCACTCGGACCTTGGATTGACCTCCCGTTTGCGGCCACGCGACCGTAACTCAAAGATCTACATTTTATATCTCTGGGAAAATCTTCCAAATCTGAAGTCTTCATTGTCAAAATTGGCGTTTTCTCAGCTGCTTATGTTGTACTATCCATCAGAATCACTTTTCTTTAGCTCCACTTCATTGATTTACATCCTAATACCTATAAAACAATGCAAAAACATATATTTAAGCATTAACACAATAAAAAGAACATTGTTATTCGAATGCGCTAAATGTAGGGACTTTGGGGATAAAAATATGCATAAAAGACCATATAATACGCTATGAACATGCATTTTTCACCTCGAATCATAAGGTTCGATCGATTGAGGTCCGCTCGACCGATTAAGTCAAACTAAGTTCAATCGATCTAAGGCATTTGATCACTTAAGCAACTGGCAGTTCGATTGATTGAACCAAGTTCAATCGCTCGAGCATTGTCTTCTACCCAGAAACTAGGCAGAGATGAACAAAGGTCTCAGTGTCACTATATACACATCTAAACACACAGACAACATGCTATAATCAACCCTTGAGTGAGTTAATGAACTTATCTTGCTCCAGCGGTCTAGTGGCGGCGTTCTCGAGCTTCGCGGTGGCAACTATGGTGGCTGTGAGCTGTCTCTCTCTCCTTCTTTTTTGTCTCTCTCTAGTCTCTCTCTATCTCTCTTCTTCTTCTTCTTCTTCTTCTACTCTTTTTCTTCTTCTTCTTATCCTCTCTCTGCTCTAAGTATATATATATCACACACACACATACACAATTATATATAACACACCAACTCTCTCTAACTTCTAAACTGCCAAACATTACCCACATATAAAACACATGTATATATAGGAGGCAAGAGAGGCAGGTAGAAAACACATAAGATAGGAAAAATAACACTTTTGATCGATCGAAGTGAGTTAGATCAATTAAGAATAGGTCGGTCAAGGTTCAATCGATTGAAAGAGGTTCAATCGCTGGAGAAAAGGTCCACATCACAGAATCAGGTCGACAGAGTTTTGATCAATTGAAATGAGATCGATCGCTTGAGAATACAAAAGTTCAAGCGATCGAGAAGACTTCGATCGATCGAGAAATGTTCTTTACCAAGGGCTCACACAAGCATACAGGGTCTTATTTATATAACCATGTATCCAAAAATACAGGGTATTACATAATCTACCACTTATCAAAAGATTTCATCCTCAAAATCTGAAGGAGTAGTCCTACAACAAAAAGGAAACCATCTCACAAAATATACTCCAAAAGGCTCAAGTTCTCGTTTTACGTAAACGATCACATCAGCGGCTAAAGGGTTAAGTTCTAAACACGCGATACAAGGATAATCAATGATCTATGAATACTAAGGTGACTACTACCAATATCAGGTTCTAACATACGAATTTCAGGAAAAGGTTCTAGGTAATACAATCTAATCATCTCACAAATCTGATATGGCTAGTCTCCAAACACATGAGGTTCTTCCCTCAGGTCAAACTCTACGGTCTGAGGATTCTATTGATCACGTCTTCTAACCTCATCTAAGTTGTAGCAAAGCGTTGCCATCTACTCCCATCTTTGAAGATGCTTCCTACTGTGCTGACGATGTCTCTACTGTATCATCAGTTGGCTGTCTCCCATCTCTGGACTCCTTGTTATGATTGTCAGTGTCCTCAGTCGGTCTCTCATTGTACATAATGTCCTTGTTAACTCTCATGCTATTATCATCCTTCAGTATGTTGACTGGAAAATGTTGTGACTTTGACATCATAGTTGGTGATTTAAACTTTCTCAGGCGTCTCCAATTTTCCACGTACTATTGATATAATCATGTCTTCGAGGTCATATAATCTGTTGAATACTCATTCTACTTCCACATACTAATCAATTAGGTTAAGTAGGGGTACATACTGATTTTCGTGAGTCATTTTACTATATACCATCTTGTCTGGATAAAAGCAACAGTTAATCGGTGTCCAAAAAGCAATCTTCTGTGGTACTCGTTGTAATTCTGGTATCATCTCTACGTCACTAGTATCCTCTCTCGCATACTCGTAATCTTCTAGTTCATCCTCTCATGTCAAGGCTATATCTCAAGGAAATTGAGATTCCTCATCTCTAGTCTCTATCCAACATTCCAACGATTAGCGTAGTCTTCCGTGTAGGGAGGCTAATGATGTCTTACAAGGATGCAATTGATGTATTATAGGGATGCAAAAGAAGTCATATGGGATGCAATTGATGTTATATCTATACTTGGATAACTACTGTCGATCAGTGTCAAACGAATTGTTCAGGTATCTATCATTTACGGTGTAGGCTAATCCTCTTACAATCAAATCAAAAGAATGCCAACTTCCTGCAATATTGGGATCATATGTAATACATGATGTAGGTGTTGAGTGTTGTACCTTCTGTCTATCGTCCTTGTCTAAGTTGAGATCCATTATTTGTTCGGCTAGTTTGTCCTCTTGATACTTGTTGTGACGGAACATTGTGTTGCATCTCTAGCTCTGGAAAAAAGTTACGGACATGACCATCTTTATCGCAGTTAAAACACTGTACTCATCGTCTATTAGATTTCCTTAATGCTCTGCATTCTTGGAAACGGTGTCCTGGTACTCCACAATTGTAGCAGATAACTCGTTCTCTGTGCTGTGTGGGAGTCGCCACTGGTTTTGATTCTTTCTTGTCGTTCTCAAATCTCTTCTCTGATCCGTTTGGAGAAACTGGTCATTTTTCAAAAATGTTAGACCAGATTGTTGCCCTTTACTAATTTGAGTGTTGTCTTCCAGTTTCGTTGCCATTTCTATAAGAGCTTTGAAAAATTGGTTTAAATGCCCTATAGTCATATGACAAATATGCAGAACTTGTCCCTGATCTTTTGATCTTCCTTCTTGGTGTATCGATCATATGTGGAGCAAATCGTGATAGTCTCTCGAATTGAGTTGTATATTCTGTCACTGTCATACTACCTTTGACTAATTTTATGAATTCTACCTCCCTTTTGTTCTTCTCAGATTCTGGGAAGCACTTCTCTAGAAATCGGGTCTTAAATAATTCCCAAGTCATCCTTCTTATAGCTTCTTCACCTATCGTAGCTTTCACTGCATCCCACCAATCTGCTGCTGAGAACATCAGCTGAAATATTGCAAAATGTCTTTTCTCAATGTCTATACATTCGAGTGTCTCAAATATCATTTCTATCTGGCGAATCCATTGCTCAGCTTGCCATGCTCTAGTTAATCCGGTAAAGGTTCCTGGTTGAAGAACATGAAATTTCTTTAGCAGCTAGACTCTCATTTGACATACTGGTGCTTCATTGCTGATGACATGATCTGCACGATTGATAACTTGTTCCATGCGACGGATGAAAACTCCGACCATTCCTGTGGGATCTATCTCAAGAGGTACTAATTAAGGTACTCCATTCAACTGGGCCGGGTTCCCTCGAGTTGTCCTAACCATAACGAGTACTGGTAGTGTTTAATGTCACTACCTTCAAATGAAAAGATATTCTGTCAGACGCATTCTATCTTACGACTCAAGCAAAATAGGTGGTAACAAATATATAGTACCACTATATAACATGATCACACCAAGCAATACGGATATTCCACATAAATAATAATAATAATAATCACCATAGAGGTCAGTTTACCTACCAGGTATTCTTAAAGGTATCTATGCTCAAGGCAGAGGTTACGAAACTAAGCATAACGTCAAATCCAAACATTCTATCTCTATTCTTAGGTTTTAGACCACGAGTACTACTCAACTAACATGTGAGACCATTTAACTAACATGTGACTCGAGGAAACAAGATCATCTTACCCATAACCTCATTCTACTCCTAGATTATACTGACTGTTCCACGGCTGCCTAGGAATTCATTAGTGTCTAAAATCCAATGGTTCTATATTTATGATCTCCAAGACCACAACTAAATCTAGATGCCTCGTTCTCTGTGAACTCCACTATCAAAAGCTCTAAAGATTCTTATCGGCTCCAGCAGTTACTACCTGCTAACGAAATATTCTCAGATGGATTCTTATAACTTCTCGTCTATGTGACATGATAACAGTTCCATCTCATCTCAGCTAATCCTTATGCTACCGATATTAACTTAGAACTCAGGTTCTAATCACAAAAGACAAGCGTTCGCAACTAAAATCTAGGCTTTGATACCAAAAATCCTGTCACGCCCCGGAGAAGCAAAAATAGATAAAAACAACTTCCTTTTTGGTCTCGTAGGTTCGTGACTGGTGAATAACCGCATTGTCATCTACTCAAACCAACAATTACAACGATAGGGAGGATGTTATTCATAGAACATATCTTATTAAAATAATTAGAGGCTACAACAGAAAAATAAAAGGTTTGGAAGCAACATATGCCCAAGTACCAATTATAAAAGTCTACTACATCTATTACAACAGCTAGGTTAGAGTCTAAAACTTATAACAACATTAACAGAAATACAACAGATATACAAACTAATTATCACTAAGCAACACTTCTTCGTCTTTAAGCTTCCAGTTCCAAGTCTGGCGAAACATCAGTCTTCCGTCCTCAAGACCTACAAAGTTCTAAACATTAGAATGTCCAGGGTACAAATGCCATCAGCTTTGAATACAAAGCTGAGTGAGTACATCAAACACACTCCTCAACTGTTATTGTTCAGCATCTGAAAATGCAATTAAGTTCTTATCAATGACAACTCTCACGGACATAGCAGAGGTCTCATTAAACTATACATGAATTCAATGATAGCAGGAAACATATTACGGAGTAATAAGGACAAAGATCATGGTATAATATCTCATCACATATTCACTAAATCCATGCATGCAACCCATGTATATACCTTTATGTCGGGACGCCAAATCTACTACTAAACAATCATCTTACTATGCATTCTCATATTCATATCCATTTCCGTATCCATTCGTCGATACAATAATACCATTCTATATCTATATATCGATACCATAATACCAATCGGAATCACCCAACTAGATAGTAGGTCCCACGATCCCTTGATAGGGTTACTGGTCATCCACATGGTACCTCTTATCTGTAACCAATAAAAGTGGAACATCAGACGTCTTCAACGATGCGTATACCCTCACTGGTCGTCTACACATCTGAGAATGCATTAGCACTAGCCGGACGTCTTTAACGGTACACTAGACATCTTTAACAGTGCATACACATCACTGGACGTCTTCAACAGCGAGAGGCGCACTAGGAACTCTACCATCCCACGTCCACCCGACTCGTCAACTGTTGATCCCGTAGATCCAAAGTACACATATCTCATATTCCACAAAAGTCACATATCCCATTTCTTATAGTATTCTCTCATCTCTTCATACCACTATTCCATGCATGCTGACCACATGTTGTGCAATGCTCATGCTCTAGGTACAGGATTTACCACATGCTCTATATTCATCATATCTACTCATTATTGATTATTAACATGCAGTTGTGTTCTGTTCTACTATTCAGTTCAACAATATCATCATGTAACAATTAAATAGTTCATCTTATTACAGCATTGCATTATCGCTTAAATTAACAATATCACATATAGAAATATGGATCAACATTTAAACAACTAAACAACTCATATTATAATCAACACGAAATAAACATGTTCTGTGAGGTTCGATCGATTGAGATCCTCTCGATCGATTGAAGTCAAACTAAGTTTGATCGATCGAAGGTCGTTCGATCACTTGAGCAACAGGCAGTTCGATCGATTGAACCAAGTTCAATCGCTCGAGCGTTGTCTTCTACCCAGAAACTAGGCAGAGACGAACAAAGGTCTCGGGGTCACTATGTACATATCTAAACATGCATACAACATGCTATAATCAATACCCTTGAGTAAGTTAATGAACTCACCTTGCTCTGGCGGTCTGGTGGCGGCGTTCCCGACTTTGCGGCGGCGACTATGGTGGCTGCGAACTTTCTCTCTCCTCTCCTTTTTTTCTATCTCTCTCTAGTCTCTCTTCTTCTTCTTTTCTTCTGCTCTTCTTCTTGTTCTTCTTATCCTTTCTCTACTCTAAGTATATATATCATACACACACATACATAGTTATATATAGAACACACACACACACACCAACTCTTTCCAACTTCTAAATTGCCAAATATCACCCACACATAAAACATACATATATATGAGGTAAGAGAGACAAGTGGAAAACACGTAAGATAGGAATAATAACACTTTCGATCAATCAAAGTGAGTTCGATCGATTGAGAACAGGTCGGTCAAGGTTCAATTGATTGAAAGATGTTCAATCGCTTGAGAAAAGGTCCACATCACAGCATCAGGTCGGCAGAGTTTCGATCAATTGAAATGAGTTCGATCGCTTGAGAATACAAAAGTTCAAGCGATCGAGAAGACTTCGATCGATCGAGAAATGTCTTCACCAAGGGCTCACACAAGCATACATTGTCTTATTTATATAACCACGTATCCAAAAATAAAACCAGATTGCTTCCCCAAAGCTATCTCATCTCTCATTTTACACAGGTAACAGTCATTGAACTATTCTGCCTTGATCTTATGTATAATGTCTAGGTGAGCGATGATCGCCATCATTAAGCCACCATTGGTTTTTGGAATTACATCTAACTCCAAATGCTCCAACCCCTTTACCAATTCCTTTTGTTGGGTTAACTCATCGGCTAAATTTCTTATCATCTTCCAACTTAAACTGCCGACTGCTACATTAGCCTTTCTTGGATGATACTCAATTGAAAGATCATAATCCTTCATCAACTCTAACCATCTCCTCTGTTTCATATTCAAATCTTCAAAGCATGGATTACCATCGCCAATTTGAGATCGTAAGTTAGATAATTAACAACTATCTAGACATGTATGCAATCACCTTGTCACCTTGCATAAGTACACACCCCAAATCCTGATGCGAAGCATCACTATAGATCACAAATCCCTCAGTTTTGGATGGTATCATCAAGATAGGTGCTCTTGTGAACCGCGACTTCAACTCTTGAAAACTATCTTCACATTCTGAGTTCCATTCAAAAGTAAACCCTTTCTCATTAACTTTGTCATAGGCAATGAAATCTTTGAGAATTTCTTAATGTAACGGCAGTTGTACCTAGCTAATCCTAAGAAACTTTGAATTTTCTGACACTGAAGTCAGCCTCTGCTAATTAGATACAGCCTCCACCTTATGAGGATCAACTGAAACTCCACTCTTGTCAATCACATGACCAAGAAAAGTAATGCTAGGTAGCCAGAATTCATATTTCTTAAATTTCCCGAATAGTTGCCTCTCTCGCAATCTCTAAAATATAAGTCTCAAATGTCTCTCGTGCTCGATCTCACTCAATGAATAGATAAGAATGTCATCAATGAATATGATCACAAAGTCATCTAAATAATCCTTAAAGACTTAATTCATAAGATCCATGAACACAGCTGGTGCATTTTTAACTCCAAATGGCATTACTAGAAATTTGTAGTGTCCGTAGCACGTCCTAAAAGCTGTCTTCTCTACATCTTCGGCTTTTACTTTCAACTAATGAAAGCCCGATCTCAAATCTATCTTGAAAAATACTTGAGGCCCATGAAGTTGATAGAATAGATCATTAATTCTCGGCAATGGATATTTATTCTTGATTGTCAACTTGTTTAACTCTCGGTAGTCGACACACATACGCATTGAACTATCCTTCTTCTTTATAAATAGTACTGGAGCTCCCCATGGTGATATGCTAGGTCGAATGAAATATTTGCCAAGTAACTCTTGTAGTAGGATTTCAACTCTTTCAATTCTATAGGTGCCATTCTATATGGTGCCTTATATACTGGTCTTGAGTCTGGCATTGTCTCAATGGTAAACTCAATCTCCCTCTCAATAAGACATTTGGTAATTCATATGGGAATACATCTGGATACTCTCATACTATTGGAATAGCTTTTACTTTCAATTCAGTCATCGAAATATCAATTACTGAACATAGAAATCTCTAACATCCCTTCTTCAAAACTTACCGGCTCAGATAGATGAAATCAAATACGGTGGCGTTGTAACCTCACTCCCTTTGAAACAAAAGTCTTTGTGTACCGTGATAAAAAATTAACTTCTTTTCATTCATAATCTATTGTGGCTTGGTTAAGAGATAACCAATCCATTCCTAGTATCACATCAAAATGGTTCACAACAATCGATATAAGGTCTATGGTCATCAACTTCTCGCCTAGTTTGATCTCACAGTTTTTGTATATCGTAGAAGTTACTACTGGTTTACTAAGTGGTAAAAAATTGATAATTCGTATCCTAGTGGTGCAAACTTAACATTCAAATGTTCAACAAAATGATGCAACACAAATGAATGAGTATATCCTAAATCAAAGAGTATGCATGCTAAATGCAAACATACAAGCACCATACCTTAGACCACTGTATCCGTAGCAGCTATATCTCTAGGGTTCATCTGAAATGATCTCCCCTCTCTCTGCTCCATTTTCGGTCTCCTATCATTAGACTATTTAGGCTTCGAAGCACTAGAAGCCATAGAACTCACTCCTTGTTGGGGACGCTTCCTTGGACAATCTTTCGCTCGATGTCCTAAGGTACCACATTCAAAGCACTTGATTTGCGGATAGGATGAGTGATTTGTTCTACTTGTCGTTTGGATTTTATTTTGGGGATTGGTCATAAAACAAAGAACTGTGTGTGGTCGGTTGCAGAGTGGGCACAACGGTATGTTACTTGGTGTCTTCCTAGACTCACTAAAATTTGAACCAGAGCCTCGTGTAAATGGCCTCTTGAAAGATCCACCTTGGTTCTGTCACTACCCTAATTACCTCACTTGCCTTGGTAATTTTGCCTCAATCTTTCCATTCAACTTTCAGCTACAAGTACCATTTGTTGTACTGCTTCCATAGTTGAATGCTCATAGGTCTCTACCCTTAAATGGATATTCTCCCTTAAACCTCTTCGAACTTCCTTGCTCTATCCTCCTCCTCTGGCATTGAACCCTTTCCAAATCTCAACAATGCATTGTACTTGGAAGTGTATTCGATTATGGTCATGTCCCCCTATCGGAGATTATTGAACTCTCTCTTTTTCTCGTTGTGAACGGCTCGTAGAAAGAATCGGCAATTAAACTCTTCCTTGAACCTTTTTCACATTATCGGTGCCCCTTGATCCAATACATTTACCCACCAATTCTGGGCTTCACCCTTGATCACGTCACTTGGATTCTTGATTTTCTTCTTATCAAACATTGGGATACATAAAAAAATCCTCTCCATATCCATAACCCAATGCTTTGCTAGTGTTGTGTCAGTCGTTCACTGAAATTCTATTAGTTTCTTCCTCGTGATTGTTCTGACACAGGTCTTCCACCTCGAGTCTTAGGTGCATGTACCATAGCTATCGGTGCTGTCTCAAATGGAGGCATCGGAGGTAATCGTTCCGCTAAATTCCGAACTAACTCCCTGATATTTCCAGTCATTTCTATTATATGGTCCATGCCTCGAGTATGTGGCGATAGATCTCGGTCTCCGTCACTCATGATTGTATAATCTTGTTAAGCTCAATGCATAAATACTATGTATGTACGATAATAAACAAAATCATGTGTGTACTACCACATACCATATACATCAAACATCTCTACTATATATGGATGCAATCTAGAATATATGCTAAATCGCTTAACGCTCCACTCGACGTCGCACGTTTCCAAAGTTTTTTTATCTATAGCTCTGATACCAATAAATGTCATGACCCATCCCACTATGCACAAAAATAGGACACATGGCATGGTACCAAGGCTCATCCAATTCAATTAAAGTAAATAGCAACGGAAACACAAGTAAAATCCATAAAATTCAGAGTTATAAAAAGTTTTGCGCATTTGAAAACACTTAAATAAACACCTTGATTGAAACCAGCAATCTAGTCAATTGACTGGAAATGCAAGATATAGAGAGCCTCAAAATCTTAGCAGCCAATCCAGTCGACTGATCAGGGTCCGGTCGACTAGAAATGCAAAATACAGAGAGCCCAAAATCTCAGTAGTGTGTCTAGTCAACTTTTTCGGGGGACCCAATCGACTATGGCCTCAAAATTTCAGTCGACTGAACTTCCCGATCGACTGAATCTGAAATTTTCCCCTTGAAAACCCAATCCAGTCGATTGTGGTCTTCACCCGTTTGACTGTTTCTTTCACAGAACAAAAAATAACATTTCAACCCAATAATCTAGTCGACTGTGTTGGGGACCCAATCGACTGCTTTTCAATACATTAGAGTAGTAGCTATTTCAATCCAGACCTTCAGTTGACTATCCCTAAACCATTTGACTATTTTACCTCAGTTTACTAAGCATTCTGTAGATTTTCAAACCATGATTTTCCAACCCTATTCCAACACGTTCACTACTATATTTCCACGATTCAAAACATGATTACAGAAGTTTTACTATAGGTTTCAATAACTACAAATCCATTCCAAGATTCTAACTAAACACATGGTTATAACTTCTCAAAATCTTTATTACAACATTTGGAAAGGAAACAAAAACATACACAAGAGTGATCTAGTCGTCCTATTGGCCTCACTCTTCGCATTTCTTCTTTCTTCTCTTCTTATCACCTATAATGGAGTAAAGTTCCACTGCTTAACTATATGTTGAGTGCACAATTCTAAACATATGCTCATATGACAATTCATGTTTTAAAACATCTAAATATATCAAAGATGCCATAGAAGGCCTTCCTCTTCCACACACCCAGTGCCTTGGCTAGGCCTTCCTCCATACTAGGCGCAACCACTACCGAAATCACAATCCTTAAAATTCGAAGAGCTTACCTCCGAATGGAATTGCACCAAACCCCTCTTTGACCCAGGTAGACACATAGCATGCTCACATAAATATTTACACGTGCTTTTATCACATTTTCATGTGCATAAATAACGGCCTAATTAATACATGAATTTCTCCCGGATCCAAAATATCAAGTCCAATATCAAAAACATGTAATTCCCCATAATTCATATGCTTAGAATTCATACCTCATGCGATTTCTCCCTAACTTTGAAAGAAGTTCTAGTGAACCGATTGAACGTTGGATCTCTGATTTCGGATGATTCCTACAAGTTTTAACATGTTTTTTCCCAAAATTCCAATATTAGGATTTTCGTGAAAAGTTTCCAAACGTGGCCTAAGAGGTATCAAAACGTAAATCTTACCTCAAGGAGTTCAAACACGAAATCTGGAGAAAAACAAACGAACAAAAGGTCGTCGATCGGCGTCGCAAAGCTCGTGGAAATAATCTCCTTTTTTCTCTCTATCTCTCTCTCTCTCTAAGATATTGTTTTCGAAATTTTTATGAACAAAATATCTCACGTTTTCTATTTATAGCCATGACTCTCGAAAATTATGTTTACCTCCCCACTAGTTCTCAAAACTTATAATTATCTCCTGAAACGTCTTAAAAGTCTAATTTATTACTTCACGAGTGAAAACTATGAATTATAAAGTTTTCATCTATGTTCTATTTGGATCCAAAATCACGTTTCAAAAACTATTTGTTTGGAATCTGTATATAACCTACCTTTTATACAATGTATTACTTACGTTCTCACTATAGTATTCAAAATAATCTAAAACAACATTAACAAAAATTACTCTACATAGGTAAAATTAGTATTCACATATACTAGATATGTCAAATAGCATTTAAATCACATGAATGTCTCAATGATTATCGAATCACCGTGTCCTCATTTGACACCTTCCGTTGACTACAGTTAACTACTCATCTCAATTTTGAAATGACATTGAAAATCCTTAATATTCAATTATGCAATTTAAAGCAAAAGATTGTCCCCGGGCCAGATGTGACATATTCATCGCACTTCTACAAATCTACAAATTAACTAGTCTAATATCATGCCTGGAACCACTTTTCAAACACATGTAATGTGCTTTTAGGACCCAAAATGCATATATTGGACTGCTTGGATTGATTGAATGAAGCATTTTAGAGTTCCAAAATTGTATTTTAGTTAAAGTAGATCTAGATGTGCTTCAGTCGATCCGAACGTGGTATGGTAAGCAGATTAGGATTTCTAATTATTAGGGGATCTTTAATCTAAAATGTATAACCCTAGGATCATATCATGTCAGATTAACAAGGATACAAAATATTAGAATACATACCTGCATCCATGGTGGCAATTTGCAAACCTTAGGAGAATGATAATGACCGGTTATTGCCTTCCTCAGCCAAATCACCTTAGTTATGTAGTAGGTTCCTTCTCTAGATGGGATAAAAGAGGAAGACTATATATATTGATTTGACATATTGGGGACCATAACCTATAATGTCCTTATATGCTACTCTACTAAGGTTCCCATTATTCCTAACATGGTCAGTATTTGGTATCCACTCATTAAACCCATACCCAATAGAAGTCCATAGGCTGTTTATAATTAGACCACATAATAAAAGCCCATATAATTTAATAGCCCTCATAATATAATTCATATTAATATGTTGCCCACTATTATTAGGAAACGTAATTTCCTAACAATCTCCTACTTGGGCTATATATGATTCTTGAAACAATTATATTACATGTTCCTTAGAAGTGCACCAGTATGCTATTTTTCTTTAGAATTTACTTGAGTTCCAATCTGGTCCATTTCCTATATTAGTATGGGATCAAGGTGGCTTTCATCATACATAATCATATCTAGGCCTTCAATGGTCATCATACCAAGACATTCAATGATATAGATCAAGTATGGATGAGTAGCATGGAAATTACATGCAATGTGATCTCAAACATGCCTATTTCCAACTGGTCCTACTTTAGTCTTTAGTGAGATCAATCTAAAATAATGCAAAATCGTATATAGAAAATAATTAGATTTAGAGATAAACCATAAACCATCAACTTTATTCTGCAAAAAAAAATCCCACATAAATGTCAAAATAGAATATCCAAAGTTAACTCCCACTAAACCAAAGTATCGTTAGACAACCTAACACCCATATGAAAGACCTTGGGAGGCAATCCTTTGGTCTCCGGATCCGCAATCATGGAGTTTGTCCTCATAGGTTCTATCAAAATTTGACCACTCTGAACTATTTCCTTAATAACCAGAAACTTGATGTCAATATGCTTCGACTTCGTATAGCTTCTGTTGCTATTGGAATACAGCACCGTAGATTTATTATCATAGTATATCTTTAATGGCCTTTTCAATGCCATCTACCACACGCAGCCCAGTGACAAAGTTTTGCAACCATATCCCATAATTGGATGCCTCATAACAGGCTATGAACTCTGCAGCCACGGTCGAAGAAGCTATGAGTGCCTGCTTAAGCACTCTTCCAGGATATAGCAACTCCAGGGAGTATATAAACATAGCCTGACGTGGATCATGTCTTGGCATCCAACGAAATCGGAATCAGAATACCTGATGATCTCTAAAAAATCTAATCTCTGATACATAAGCATGTAGTCCTTTATTCTCTATAAATATCGCATAACTTGTTTGGCTGCTTTCCAATGATCTATTCCTAGGTTACTCAAATATCTGTCCAATACTCCTACTATGAACGCAATATCTGGACGTGTACACACTTGGGCATACATTAGACTTCCTACTACTGAGGCATAAGGAATCTTTTGCATCTCCTTAGTCTCAAGGTCATTCTTGGGGCATTGACCCAGACTAAGCTAGCCTCCTTTAGCTACGAGCATATCTCCTAATAAACAACCATTCATGCCGAATCTACTCAAAACTTTTTTGATATATCTGTTTTGTGATAACCCAAGGATACCTTGTGAGCAATCTCACAATATCTATATTCCTAATACAAAAGAGGCGTCCCCAAGATCTTTTATCTCAAAATTGTAAGTGAGAAAGCTCTTGGTTTCGTACAATAAGCCTATATCGCTGCAGGCTAGCAGAATATCATTGACATATAAAATTAGAAAGATTTACTTACTCCCACTGAACTTGTGATATACACAGTCATCAACCACATTTGCCTCAAAGCCATGCGAGGTGATTACTTGATGGAATGTGTGATACCATTGACGGGAAGCTTGCTTGAGACAATAGATGGATTTCTTTAATTTGCAGACCATAGACTTTGGATCTCCAGATACAACATTTTTCGGCTAGACCATATAAATCGTCTCATCAATGTTTCCATTGAGAAACGATGTCTTAACATCCAACTGATGTAACTCAAAATTAAAATGTCATGCCCGTTCTAGAAAATTGTTGTTTTGAAAAAAATACATATTTGAATTTCATAAATTATCAATGTTATTTGATAATTGAGATAAGTGGTTGACTGTGGTCAATGGTGGAGTGTCGATTGAGGACACGGTAATCGGAGAATCATGAGGCATCCGTAAGTTTAAATGACATTTATATGATATAAATGTTATTTGACTATCTGGTAAATTATGAATAGTAAATTTACCTGTGTAGTATATTTTTTCTGTATGTTTTGATATTGCTTAGAATCATTTGGATTGTTTTAATGATAACCGATAGGATGTGTCGCATAAAAAGGTAGGTTATCTAGAGATTCCACAAAAATTAGTTTTCTGACGTAATTATGGCGACAAACAGAACTTAGTCGAAAACTTTTATAATTTATAGTCTTCACTCATGAAGCAATAAAATGGACGTGTGAGACATTTCAAGGAATAGTTAGGATTTTTGAGAGCCCGTAGGGAAGTAAACGTAATTTCTGAGAGTTGTGCCTATATATATATATAAACTCTTGTATTAATTTCAGTAGTTCAAACCTAAATTGGAAATCAAGAGAGGGGAGATTTGGGGATTTAGTTGCTGCGAACTTTCCGACACAAATCGATGACCTTCCGATCGTCAGTTTTTCTCCAAATTCTAGATTTGAATTCCTTGAGGTAAGGGCTTCATTTTGATACTAGTTAGGCTCATTTGGTTAAGTTTTTTTAAAAGTCCTAATGTTGGAATTTTGGGAAAAATGCGTGTAAACTTGTAGGAATCCCTTGTAATCGGAGATCCAATGTTTAATTGGTCTCCTAATTCATCCTTCAAAGTTATAGAAAAATCGCACGAGGTATGAATTCTAGCTTATGAATTATAGGGAATTTCATGTTTTAGCTATTAGACTTGATATTTTGGATCCGGGCAAAATTCATGTGTTAAGTAGGCTCGTTAATTATGCATATAAAAATGCCATAAAAGCACGTATATGTGATTATATGAGCATACTATGTGTCTATGTGGGTTGAAAGAGGGTTTAGTGCAAATTCATCATGGGGCAAGCTCCTCGATGTTTGAGGATTTTAGTAGCGACGGCTACTGTGCATGGTTTGGGAGAAGGCCCAGCCAGGGCACTGGATGAGTGGTAGGGAGAAGGCCCTTCATGGCATCAATTCCATCGTTTCATTACCGGATGAATGCGTGCTACTCTCCCTAGAGACCATATTTTTTTCTGTGTGCTTGATGTGTTAAAGCATGAATTGCCTCATAAACATATATTTAGAATTATGCACTCAGAGTATAGCTGAGTAGTGGAGCTCTAGTCCATTGCAGGTGAAAGGAAAAAAGGAAAGAAGAAGCGTGAGGAGTGAGACCGCAGGAGCGACGGGGATTCTCCTTTTGTATATACTTTTGTTTGCATTCCAAACAATGTAATTTTGAATATATTGGGTTATGTTCTTAACTTAGAGCTTGGAATGGATTAGTGAGGATGTAATATGTATCAAAACTCTTTTGGGCTATGTTGTAATGAGTTGTAAACTATTTTTGGTTTTATTGGAACGTATCCAAACTCTTGAGTTCGTGCTTTGAATGCTTAGTGTGTTAAACTTGGATTTTGGATAAATGAATAGTGTTTTATGTTTGAATCAAAACAAGCCTTAACTTGTTTCAATTCCAGTTCTTTTAATGGTTGACAAGGTTATGTATGACCTTAAAATCTTAATATGTTTGGAAAGTTGCTAATGTGGGCATTGATTGATCCTTAGCAAAATTCTCCAGCTTTGTGTAGGATTCTACTAAAGGGTCATTCGACCGATCGAAGGGGGTCGTTCGACTAGTCGAAATGACCCCTGCAACAAATCTATTTATACCTCTTCTGGAATTATTTTTAATGTTTTGAATGGTTCTTAGGGTACCTTTAGGACCCCTTTTAACATATATTCATCCGATTCAGAATATAATTACGTTTTCAATTTTATACGAATTTTACAACTCAGAGGGTAATGTTTTCTAAAGTTTTAAATACTCAATGTTGTTTTAAAGTTCTTTTCCACTATGCATAGTTATTTATTGGTTAGTTTGGCCTTGGTGGCGTGCCACGTGTCTCATTTCCAAGCGTAGTAGGATGGGTCGTGACATTTATTTGTATCAAAGCTAGAGGTAACAAAACTTTAGGAACACTCGATGACAAGTGGAGTGTTGAGTGATTTTGACACATATTCTAGAATGCATCCATACATGGTAGAGATGTTTGATGCATATGTACGTTGTTGCACATACGTGGTTAAATACATTGTCATACATGCATAGAGTTTATGCATTGAGAATTACAGGATTATAACATCATGAGTGACGAAGAGCGAGAGCTGTCGCCACACACTCGACGTATGAATCAAATGGCAAAAATGATGGGAAATATAGGAGACATGATTAGGAATATAGCAGAGCGTTTGCCCCCAACACCTCCATTGGAGCCGGCACCGATAGATGTGATGCATGTGCCTGAGACTAGGGGTATGATATCGATATCCGAACAGTTTACGAGAAAGAAGCCGACATAGATTCATGGAACTTCTGATACGACGCTAGCAGAACATTGGATCATGGATATGGAAAGAATTTTTAGGTCTATTCTGATGTTCGATGCGTTGAAGATCGAGAATGCTAGTGATATACTCAAGAGTGAGGCTCAGAACTGGTGGGTGAACGTCCTAGATCAGGGAGCACCGATAACTTGGGAAGGTTTCAAGGCAGAGTTTAATCGACAATTCTTTTCAAGTGCTGCTCTCAATGCGAAGAAGAGAGAATTTGATAATCTTCGGCAAGGGGATATGACTGTCACTGAGTACACTTTGAAGTACAATGCCTTGTTGAGGTTTGGAAAGGGGTCTGTGTTGACAGAGGAAGATAGAGCAAGGAAATATGAGGATGGATTGAGAGAATATCCGTTTGAGAGTCAAAACCTATGAACATTCAACGGTTGTCGCAGTACAATAAACATCACTTGTAGCCGAGAGTGGAATGGAGAGATCCATGTAAAATCAATAAGGTCAACAAGGAAAGAGGAACCACGAGGGTAATGATCGAAACTATGGTGGATCTTTTAAGAGGTCGTTTGCACGGGGCTCTAGTTCTAGCTTTAAGGGACCCAGAAGGCCAGCAAGTAGTATACCATTGTGTTCACTTTGTAATCGACCACACACAGGTCGATGTTTTATGACTAATTTTCATAGCAAAGGTCTAAGGATGAATAGTGCAAGTTTTATACCAGACTCGCAAATCAAATATTTTAATTATGGTACGATGGGACATCGAGCGAAGGATTGCCTAAGGAAGCATCCTCCTCAAGGAACTAGTTCTATGGCTTCCAGTGGATCGAAGCCTAGATAGGCTAACGATGGTGGGTATAGAACAAAGCAACATCAGGGAAGGTCATTTCAGATGAACCCAAGAGATATGGCTACTTCAGAGACAGTAGTCTCAGGTATGGTGCTTGTATGTTCGCACTTAGCACGCATACTTGTTGACTCGGGATCTACGCATTCATTTGTATCGCATGCCTTTGTTGAACATTTGAATGTTAAGTCGGCACCGTTAGGATATGAATTATCTATAGCCGTACCACTTAGTAAGTCGATCATGACTTCCACGATATATAAGAACTATGAAATTTAACTAGGTGAGAAGTTGATGACCGTAGACCTTATACCAATCGTTGTGAACCACTTTGACGTAATATTAGGAATGGATTGGTTAACCCTTAACCAAGCTACGATAGATTGTGAATGGAAAGAAATTAATTTTCGATCACCGGTGCATGGGAGCTTTTGTTTCCAAGGGAGTGGGGTTACACAACCACTATATTTGATTTCAACTATTCAAGCAGGTAAGTTGTTGAGAAAAGGATGCCAGGGATTTCTGTATTCAGTGATCGACACGACAGCGACCGAATTAAAAGTATAAGATATTCCAATAGTACAAGAATATCCTAATGTATTTCCTGATGACCTACTAGATGTTCTTATTGAAAGAGAGATTGAGCTTACTATTGAAGTAATGCCAAACTCAAGACCCGTATCTAAACAATGTAATTTTGAATAGATTGGGAAAGAAGAAGCATGAGGAGTGAGACCGCGGGAGCGACGGGGATTCTCCTTTTGTATATACTTTTGTTTCCATTCCAAATAATGTAATTTTGAATAGATTGGGTTATGTTCTTAACTTAGAACTTGGAATGGATTAGTAAGGATGTATATGTATCAAAACTCTTTTCAACTATGTTGTAATGAGTTGTAAAACTATTTTTGGTTATATTGGAACGTATCCGAACTCTTGAGTTCGTGCTTTGAATGCTTAGTGTGTTAAACTTGGATTTTGGAGAAATGAATAGTGTTTTGTGTTTTAATCCAAACAAGCCTTAACTTATTTCAATTCCAGTTCTTTTAATGGTTGACAAGATTATGTATGACTTTAAAATCTTAATATGATTGGAAAATAGGATTTAAAGTGGAACAGTATGGGGAAGTTGCTAATGTGGGGGTTAATTGATCCTTAGCAAAATTCTGCAGCTTTGTGTAGGATTCTGCTAAAGGGTCATTCGACCAGTCGAAGGGGGTCGTTCAACCGGTCGAAATGACCCCTGTAACAAATCTTTTTATACCCCTTCCAGAATTATTTTAAATGTTTTGAATGGTTCTTAGGGTACCTTTAGGACCCATTTTAACATAAATTCATCCGATTCAGAATATAATTACGTTTTCAATTTTATACGGATTTTATAACTCATAGGGTAATATTTCTTAAAGTTTTAAATACTCAATGTTATTTTAAAGTTCTTTTTCGCTGTGCATAGTTATTTATTGGTTGGTTGGGCCTTGGTGGCATGCCACGTGTCTCATTTCCACACGTAGTGGGATGGGTCGTGACACAAAATGAGCCACGAGTGCCATTATTGTCCTGAAAGAGTCTTTTGATGGAACCGGAGAGAAAGTCTTTTTATAATCTATGCCTTCTCTTTAAGTGAAACCCTTGGCGACTAGATAAGCCTTATATCTCTCGACATTGCCCTTTGAATTCTTCTTGTTTTAAATATCCATTTGCAACCAATGGGCTTTGTTCCTTCAGGCAATTCGACAAGATCCCAAACGTCATTGTCTTTCATAGATTCCAACTCATCATTCATGGCATCAATCCACTGTTAAGAGTTAGAACTTTGTTTGACTTGGTGACAGTTGATTGGATCATCTTCCACTGTCCCTATGTCAAACTCATGTTCTTGGAGGAATACAATGTAATCATTCAGAATTGCATTTCTCCTTTATCTAGTGGATCTTCTTAATTCCATCTCCTCTTGAGGTTGTTGAGTTTGCATTTCAAGTACACTTTCTTCATTCTGCACAGGGAGCTCTTGTACATTGTCTCATATATCCGGATTTGTATCTTGAACAATGTCAGGAATAGGAATCTGAACATTGTCAATAGCAATATGACTAGGAATAAATTTTCCTTTATCAAAAAATGTTCTACTAGTGGGATCGTAAAACTTAAAGCCCTGAGAGTGTTCAGTGTATCCAACAAAGTAGCAACTGATTGTTCTTGAGTCCAATTTTCTTTTGTGTGGCCTATAAGGCCGTGCCTCAGCTGGATAACCATAAATGTCTAAATACCTAATGATAGGCTTCTTTCCAATCCATAATTCATAAGGGGTTTTGATTACTACTTTACTAGGAACCCTGTTGAGGATGTATGCTACAGCCTTTAGAGCTTCTCCCCAGAGTGATTCTGGTAAAGAAGAATGACTAATCATACTTCTTACCATGTCCTTAAGTGTTCTGTTTCGTCTCTCAGCAACACCATTCATCGCAATCCTCTAGGAATTTAGCAAAGGGTCTTGGACGTTGTTCTCCTAATCCGTTATATCTACCATAGTACTCACCACCATGGTCAGATTTGACAACCTTAATTTTCTTGCAAAGTTGAAGTTCAACTTTGACTTTAAATGACTTGAAAACATCCAAGGACTGTGACTTCTCATGTATTAAATATAGGTACCCTTATCTTGAGTACTCATCTATGAACGTAATGAAATGTTGTTGTCCATTCCAAGAAACTGTAAGGAATGGACCACATATGTCAGTGCGAATGAGTTCTAAGACGTCTGTACACCTATTGGCACCTAATTTCCTTATGTTTGTCTATTTTCCTTTAATGCACTCAATGCAAACTTGAAAGTCTGCCAAATCTAAGGGGCCAAGAATCTCGTCACGCACAAGTCTCTTAATTCTCTGTTTAGAGATATGGCCTAATCGCTTGTGCCAAAAGGTGGCGAAATTCTCATTTAATTTTTGATTTGTACCACAGGAATTAGTATGCAGAATTTCATTACAGGAAGTAATAGTGTCAAGCATATAAAGATTATCAATCAAAGAATCGGTACCAATAAGCTTTGAATCTTGACATAGACTAAATTTATTATTTCCAAAAGAATAAGCATAACCAGATTTGTCCAAATTAGAAATAGAAACTAAATTCCGTCTAAAAGACGGTGCAATAAAAGTCTCAATCAAATCCAAATAAACACCAGTCTTTAATAATAATATAAAGTTTTCTATAGCTTCCACTAGAACTTTCTTGCCATCACCCACAAATTTTAGGATCAATTGATGGCTGGCTCCACAGGTAACCTTGCATTGACATACTTATGTGAGTAGCACCAGAATCTACCCACCACTACAAGAAGAATGACATATACCGGCGCTTATTTGCCGGTGTTTACAAAAATGCCTTTAATTTACGTCATTTTTGTATTAAACGTTGCTAATTACTGACATTTTATGCCTACACCGATAATTCTCGGCGTTTCTAAAACAGTGTTACCAATTAACGGCATTTGTAAAATACAAGCGCCATAAATCTACGGCGTTTGAATAAGGTACCGTTAATTTACGGCATTTTTTTCGGTAATTGCCGGTGATTCAATTTCCCGCTAATATATTTGGGCGATTAAGCTACCCGTGTGTTTTTTCTTGGGCGTAACAAACGAAAATTCTCCAGAGTCCAGACCCTAGGTATTCTTCCCCTTAACCCTAATGGAGTCGACGGCAACAGGATCGATTGCAACGACGAGGGCTACTACTAGGGCTGTCTGTCAACTTCTAGGGTGAGTCCTTATTCACATTCTCTATCATCTCTTTATATTTTCTATTTTGATTTCTTGTATTCCACAACGGGAAGATCGATCCGTTTGGTTCTTGTTTTGATTTCTTTCATTCGGTGAATTGCCATTTGCTAGTCGATTGAGTACAGGGGGAAGAAGCTAGTGTTTGTAACATCGTGTGAGAGCCAGACGGTAATCGTACATGGACGCTACACTTCGGTTTGATGGAGTTAAAGCATGATGTGATTCTGTTGTTTGAAGATTTGGCTAGGGGTTCAGTTCCGCTTGATACAGTGACATAAATTAGTGGTCTACTCAGTTTTTTGTTTGCGCAAATTCCTCTGAAGGTAAATTCTCCTCTTGTTTGTTGTAGTTGAGTTGTCCATTAAGGAAAAAAACTGTAATTTTGATGTAAACTGACCTATCGACCCTTTTGTCGAGCACATGATGGGTGGTAAACATGGTTTTTCCTTTGTAATTTGGACTATAATTTTAATTTTGTGATAGTCAGAGAGAGAGAGAGAGAGAGAGAGAGAGAGAGAGAGAGAGGTGGAAGTAAAAAAATACTCTCAATCATGCCTCTTTGAAAAACACGTTGCATATGTGACACTGTAATGTCTTGAATGAGAAAGTCGGAAACTACTTTTGTATCAGCATATGCCTCTTGGGTACATGAACAATTAGGTTTAATATATTATTATTTACAGCTTATTCTCGATTCTTCTAAACTTATAGGTGTAGCTTCAATAACATCTATTTTCGTTACCTGTGCTTGATATAGATTCATAATTTGTGTGTAATGTTTAGCTATTATTGCAGATGGAATTGGACTTTGTTCACTTTTGGGAGCAAGTAGAACAGATTTGATTTTAGATGCTTGTTTGTGGTCCCTATATATATACACATACATATAGTGATTTGTAGTAATGATTGATAATCGTTGAGGTACCATTGATCTGAAGAAAAGATATGGATTTCAGCAAAGAGTTGGTTTCAGAAAATTCAGCCACGAGAACGATACATGTCTTCTAGTAAGAAGAAGGAAACCACAGAAGAGTCGAAACCTCTATCGGCTGAAGAAGCCTCAAATATGACAAAGCAAAAAGTTGCGGCACCAAATTAAGCAGCATATAGAGAACCATTACAAGGAGTAAATGAAGAACCTTCAAGAGAGGAAAGAGCGGTATGGCATGTGCCCTTGAAAAATCTTGATGAATAATATCATTGCTGCTTATTTGGGTTTTTGACGTTAGTTTCTTCTTAATTTGTTATTTTGAAACTAGATATACAATTGTTAATTATAAGCTTTTCCGATATCCATTATTAATTTTGTGGTATGGTCAACAATTTTTTTGGCTATCTGTCATCTTCACCTGTGAAAACATCAACATTCTATTCACCTAATTCACCTCTTCAAACAGGGGATTTACCCTCGGGTTGACTGGTCCAATATCTAATATGTTTCATAAACTTATTTTCTGATAGAACATTACAGAATTATTGTGCTTTTTGACAGTACAACCTCACATCCCATACTGTGGGGGATGAAGTGATTGCTTGAACAATACTTTTAGGGGAATTTATGAAATAAGATTGTAGTGCATGAGAGTTGAGAGACTATTCTTATGTACACTTCATGGATTTAGTGATCTATTGGTGATACAAGTTTTTTTTTTCTCTTTGTTTGTGTGTTTTTTTTTTCTGGGTAGAAGTTCTAAGACGAAAGTTGGAGCAATCATTGAATTATCTACTTAGGTTTCCTGATAACTGAAATTTTTTCCTTAGAGGTCACAGAATATAATATGATAGTCATTAATCATGCAATATGATGTGTGTTGTAATCCTTTTGCTTTTCACCCTCAATCAAACGCATCTGAACGCTCTTGAGACTATCAGATTTAGGATTGTGTAAACCTTTAGACTGCAGTACTCTCCAAGAGAAAGATTTTTCTATGGGGGAGGGAACTTCACAAAGTAATGAACGCTCTGCAGCTCCTAAACGCACACAACAAGAGCATCTACAACATTGGCAGAAAAACAGGAGGATGCTTCTAACTATGTACCACTGTGTAGCTAAATTTTCCTTCTCTTTGTTGCTCAATGATGGTTTTTTTTTATTTAGATAAAGTACTTTCTAGAGGTATAGTTATCAGAACTAAATCGGACATTAATCTGGTTGGAGGACGAATAACAAATTTATTTTAATAGAATTATACATGAAGTGAGTAGATTTGTACTTTCGCAATAGTTGCCATTTGCCAACACCTGGCTTGTTCTTATTCAACCACACAGTTCGATTGTTCGTTATAAAACCGAATGGTTTATCTGATTTTATAGGGTTTAGTATCAGAAACAGTATGCATAACTGAATTAAATCAGTCCAGTGTCTGGTTCCCAGTTGAACCGGCCAGCAGGTCTAGTTCTGATAACACTGTTTAGAGGTATGGTTTCTCTTGTTTGGTTATCTTTAACGTAACTATATGCAGGTGTACTCCACTGTTGGTACACCAGATTATATTGCTCCAGAAGTTTTTCTGAAGAAAGGTTATGCGATGGAATGTGATTGGTTAGTAATTTATCTATTTATGCATAGGCCTGTGGCCCCTTTGGACGTTCCTTGGAAATAAAGTCATGTCATTATGATATGCACAACAACTAGTTTCCTTTTTCTTTTTGCATTTGAGATGGACCTATTAATTTCATGTCTTCTATTAATTTAGAGTCAAGTTACCAAATGCCCAAAAAGCTTAAGCTGATAGAGAATGGGCCCAGCAGTGTATATCAACTATCAAGCTTAAACAGCCTCCCTTGTGCGACCCCATCTTGCACGTGGAGAGCCAATAAACTAAGTTTCAACATTTAGTTTTTATAAAGTTAATGAATGAAAACCTCTTAAACGCTTTAGAATTTGTACCATTGGAGGATAACGTTTCCTGAGTTTGCTAATATCACTCTCATGTCACTTGAAACCATTTAACATGCTTTTTCATCTCCATGTATTTGAATGTGAAAGAAGCTGTAACTTGATGCATTTTCTCTATTTCAACTTCTTGATTCTTTTTTTCCCGTTTTCTTTTTTCGGTTGATCTTTCCTCCTTTTTGCAGGCTATTGAACAATGGTAGTTGAGATTGAAGTTTTGGCTATTGAGGTTGATTGGTATATGGAATATAAAGGATCAATTGACAAACTCATATTCCTATCTGAACAACCATTGTATTTTTTATGCTCGTACATATATTGCTTTGGAAGCCTGGAATAATATTTTAAGGTATTTTCATGATCATATATGTATTGCTTTGGAAGCCTGACCTAATATTTAGTTTTGAAAATGGGGCAAATTAGCCGACTTGATGATCATTTGCAGTACCTAGTTATGTCAACAACAATATCTCTAATTCTATAAGAGCCTGTTTATTTATTTTTTAAATTTAGGTCCACTGTGTTTTATTCAAATATGATTCATTTATGTTTTGTAATACTTTTGATTCTTTCTTGTAGGTTCAAGAGTTATAGTGGAAGATGTCAAAGAATAAGAGCTAACTTCGGTTATGAGGATAATTTAATTGTTGGAAATTCTGGATTATTTTACAAGTTTTGTTTTGATTTGCATACTCTAAATATATTTGATACTAAAAAGTGGAAAGTTTGAATGTTGGTGGAAATTGTTTTATGATTATTGTCTATTATCTATCTTTTGATATTAAGTAGTCTATATTTGATTGGTACATCTAGTTATTGTGTGGGGTTTACAAAATTGATGTGAAAATGAGTGAAATTTTATGCATATGAATACATGTTTACAGGTTTATTGCGAAGAATTTCTTTTTAATTTATGTGAAAAATGTAAATAAAAAAATAAAAATATTTACGGCGTTTTTGAAAAAGTGCCGGGAAAAAGGTATATTGTACCGTAAAAGTTAGAACAAAAACGCCAGCAAATGTAAATAAACGCCAGAAATTAGCGGCATTTAACAAACGCCAGCAAATCCTCCAATTTGTTGCGGCATTTAGTCAAACGCCGGCTATACCTATGCCGGCAGTTTTGTCAAGTGCCGGTAATTTACGACATCACTTTAGTCGGCACTATGAAAAACGCCGGTTAAAATGCCGTCTATACATATGCCGACACTTTTTCTAACTATAGCGGCACTTTTGAAACGCTGGTAAATGTCAATTTTCTTGTAGTGCACCAAATATCTTTAGGTACAAAAGCTAAATTAACTTCAGAACAAACCAAAACGAGAAGCTTACCATTCTTTACATGTGGCCTCTTTTCTTGCAGAAATAACAAATGAATTCCTCATTTTGCTTCTTTAGTTTCTTCTGCTGAGGTGTCACATCTACAGCATCCTTAGCTCGCTTCCTTTTATTGTTCTGAGAGGTTGATGCTAAGTGAACACTTTCAATCTTGTCTCATTGAATCCTTTCCTATTCTTACACATAGTGAGATATGAGCTTCCATTTGTCCTTTTGGGTGTTATAACTCACTTTAAATTGACTAAATTGTGCAGTAAAAGATATGATAACCAAGTGCATGAGCAAATTCTCAAACAGCTCTAACTTTAGTGCCTTGAATATCCCACTGAGATGAGACATTTCCATAATGTACTCCATTATGTTCCCCTTTACTTTATACCATATAGAAATTAGAGTAGCCAAAACAGTAATTGTTTTCGATTTTTCATTTTTAGCAAAATATTGTTGTAATTTAGAAATGAACGTCTTAGCATTTGTGCTCTCAGTGATCGAGCCCCGAAATGCTTCCAGAGTGGAATGTTTCATAATCATCAGACTCATGCGATTCGAGCGATCCCACTTCTTAATTTTACCCTCATTCAGGTTTTCTTCAGTTGAAATGGGTCGTTCTTTCCTTTGCGCAAGGTCCAAATCCATACATCCGAGAACGATTTCCACGTTCTCTTTCCAGACCTTAAAGTTTCCCCCATTCAGCATTGGGATACCACTAACTTGAGCAGAAACATTTATAACCGTAGCAGAAACTGAATACAGAACAAAAATAAAATAAAATAATACGCTCACAATGAATAACATGTCATAACATACACATATCAGAAATACTTTATATACCCATGCATGACACATTAAACCATTTACATAATGGTGGGGCCCATCATTGGATACCTAGAATAACACTGGCATTTAGTCTTTGGACAGAAATATCAGTTGTATGTGGTACTCCCCGTGTAGTGATCAAATACGTACTGACAATAAATCATGTCAGACAGTAGTCTTCCTGTGGGCCGACTCACTACAGACATGGATAATTATCTTGATAATTGTTACATATTTACCACTACATGTACACCTATCATTCGGCCAATTAAGAATCTTCCTTTGGGCCGACTGTTAATCGCATGAAGAACAGATATGCCATCTTGATGTTTCAAAATAAATAAATTTTACACAACAGAGGTTACTTTGGCAACATATTATTTCAATTTATTTATTTGAAATATCAGACATATTGTACTGGGGCCTAAAATAGACCCCAAATAAATTCTTTTATTATTATTATTATTATTATTATTATTAATAGGACGAGGAATAAAATCTTAAGCTACCATAGATTTTAATTCATATTATGAATTACCTAATATTCTAAAATACAATAAAAAAAATACCTTAATTCATGTTATGAACAATCAAGATTTCATGATACTATGAAAAATCATTCACATCACGAATGAATTCAAAAATTCTAAAGTGCTATAGAAAATCTAATATCATATTATGAATTAAAATTAATCTGATATTAACTCAATATACACAGCCAAAATGTATCATTAAATTGAATGCCATCACATCAAATTAACAATTTTCTAATATTCGATGCTCATAAACTTGGGCCAAAAATTTGTCCATGGTTCAAAACTGTACACTGATTCTGTATAACCTTTACACATAAAATTGGGTTGACTCATTGACACACATATATGTCGTATATATATATACATGTATCAGTACTGTTTTTTTTTTTTTTGGCCGTACAAAAGCAAGATTCAAGAAAGAAAATTGTTTGTACAACATAACCGAAAAATATTATTATAATATCAAGTGCCATCAAAATCATTCCATGAATACGAAATTGATTCGGTTGAAACTATATGAATCAACCAAACATCATGCTTAAAATCTCTAATAATCAATATGATAACTGCTCTGATACCATTTGTTAGGGGATCTTTAATATAAATATATCTATAACTCTAGAATCATATCATGTTAGATTATCAAGGATGCAAAATATTAGTAGAAAACATACGTGTATTTATGGTAGCAATTAGCAAACCTTAGGAGAATGATGATGACCGATTATTGCCTTCCTCAGCCAAATCTCCTTAGTTCTGTAATGGGTTCCTTCTCTAGATGGGACAGAAGCAGGGCCGGCCCTGAGTTATCCAGGGGCCCAAAGCAAACTTAAAAAACAGGGCCCTGTACATATTCAAATATTTTGTTTTTACATTTTATTTTTTGGAACCTATATTAAAATTATCAAATTATCTTCAAAGAAATGTTTACATTAATTAAGAAAAAAAAATTAGTACATGATGTAGCAAAGATGAAATTTTCTCTTATTGCTTTTTATTTCAACAATACTCAGTATACAATAAGGACACTTTCACGGTGTGCCTGTGTGATGTTTCAACTTTCATCGGAGGGGATAATTGACAATGCTGAATGTGTGACACTTTCACTGTGTGCCTGTGTGATGTTTCAGCTTTCATGTTCTTAGTGATGGGCTATCGTGGTGATAATGCTTGGTAGTTCAAAAGCGAAAGAGATAGATAGTGAACCTCTGGAATTCAAGTTCGAATGTTTTGTGTTTATTTTTCTTCAAATGCTATTGAGTTATAGGTCTAAACTTACGTAATTTGATATTTTTATGTAAGATTTGTACCATTTGGGCTTGGGTGGGCCCAAATGTTCTAAAAATTGCTATGCGGTAGGCAGGCAGTGGAGGGGTGCCTAGGCAAAGTCTAGGCAAAAATATTTATTTTTAGACAATTAATACAGACAATTCTCATATATATATATATATAATCATATTATCAACAATATCTTCATCCGATACAAAATCAACTTCACAACTTCCATCTTTTCCAAAAACACACTTGATTTAACTTAATTTTATTGTACTAAATTACAATCTCATCCCCACGTTTAAAAAAAAAATTAGAAAAGACCCACCTTGGTCCACCTAGTGTCATGGCAACTAGTTTGGAGGGCCAAAGCTTAGTCGCATTTCATGGGATTGCTCAGCGTAAAAGATGTTGGTGGAGGTTTGGGCATTCTAGAAGGGTTCGGAGTATTCTAGAGTACTCTGATGTGGTATGGATACGTCTCAAAAAGTTTGGCAAGTCCTAGAGAGCTTCTAAAAGGATTCAAAAGAGTCCATAGGAGTCTAGGAGATTGGGGACATGTTTGCAAGATCGTGGAAGGTTCTAGAAGGCTTTAGAGGATTGTGGAAGGCTGTTATTGCCTATTAGTGAATAGAAGACTCTAGAACCTAGTGGAAGCTTGTGGAGAATGTTAGAGTCCTAAGAGTGCTCAAGAATGTTTAGGAGACTCGTTGGCTACTGTTGGATCAAGAACCTCCTATGCGTCCATTAGGGAGGGGATGGCTATAAAAGGTGGTAGGCTTCATTTATACATATACACAGAAAGTGAGAGAACTTCAATTGTAGAGTGGGAGCAATTGAGAGCCAGTGGAATAGAAAACCTAAAGTGGCTTTGTTTGTAAACATATACGCATAAGGGTATACAGTTGGAGTTTAAAAAGGGCCCTCAAATTCATCAAAAATTTAGGGGCCCAAAGCGGTAGCTTTGCTGGCTTGTGCTCAGGGCCGACCCTGGACAGAAGAAGAAGACTGTATACATTGATTTGACATATTGGGGACCATAATCTATAATGTCCTTATATACTACTCTGCTACGGCTCCCATTATTCCTAACATGGTCAGTATTTGGTATCCACTCATTAAACCCATACCCAGTAGAAGTCCATGGGCTGCTTATAATTAGACCACATAATCAAAGTCCATTTAATTTAATAGCCCTTATAATAAAATTGATATTAATATGTTATCCATTATTATTAGGAAACATAATTTCCTAACACTAATAATTTCTTGGGGCGGTTGGCCATAGGTCCCCACATTGGACCATAATAAAGGATAGATCCTCACGTTTTTCTTTTTAGCCAAAGGTCCTTGTGATTTCAATGGACGAAAATGCCCACTTTTCTTATGTTTTAACAATTATACTACACATATGTCACCTCAACTCATAATTTAAGGAAGTTAGTTATTGTTTATTTTCCAAACTTTAAATTGTCATAACTTCTAAATTACAAATTATTTTTTCATAAAAATTATATATTCATAATTCACAAAACAAGATCTATCGAACAAGATCCACAGTGCCTATAAAATTCTTTAAATAAAAAAAAATCGATATCCTTAAGTGTTGCCAATTTAAAAACAGTAACATGAGAGAGTAACATGATACTATCGACAGTAACATTTCTTCAAATTGACCAAATAATTGCCAAATTATGGCCACAGATGAACTGCATTTACAATACTTTTCAAGTAAATACAGTAACATATTATCAAAAACTAAACGTTTTTACAACGTTAGTAATATCATTGCTGCAAAAAGTTACAAAATTAGGGTCATTTAGTAGATGTTACTGTCTTTAAAAACTATCCACATGCAAAAAATAATAACATACCATTAAAGATTAGCAATATGGTATTGAATAAAGAAACAGTAACGTGTCGTCTACAATAACGTTTCTTCAAATTGACCTATAATCACAAAATTATGGCATATCTTCAGATGTTACTTTTCAGTTAAGGACAATAATATATCAAAAAAAAAAAAGTTTCAAAGGAAGTATTATATCACTGTTGCAAAAGAGACAGTGACATTATGTTATAATGGTCCGACAATAACATAAATTTTTTTCATACATTTTTTCATAGTAACTATGGTTCTTGTATGATAGATTTTTCCTTCTAAGTTACAAATATATAAATTTGATTCAAAATAGAGTTGTGGTTTGAAAGTTATGGCATTTTAAAGTTTGAAAAAAAAAAAAAAAACCACTTCCTTAAAGAACATGATGAGGTGGCAAAACAGCAACGCATGGCTGACGGGGGCAAATCTGCTAATATCCTTATTTTCAATTTAAAAATGGACTTATAATCATGTAATTCAAAAATGATTGTCCTTGTCTCTTTAAATCCAAAATACTTGTACTTATCTTCTATTTCCTTTCAAAGTAGGGACTTCTATTTAATTTTCTCTAATTTCTTTCTTATTTCTGCCGTATTACTCTTGTGATTAGAACTCTTACTTCTACTTCTGTCTAAACCCAAATTAAAGTCTAATCACAAATCATTCACATCACGAATGAATCCAAAAATCCCAAAGTGCTGTAGAAAAAGTAATACTATATCATATTATAAATTAAAATCAATCTGATATTAACCTAATATGCGCAGCCAAAACCTATCATTAAATTGGTGCCATCACATCAAATTAACAATTTAATATTTAATTTGATGCTCATGAACTTGAGCCGAAACCTTGTCCATGGCTTAAAACCGTACACTGATCCTGTATAATCTATACACATAAAAGTGGGTTGACTAATTTACACATACATATATAGTATATATATATATATATACATGTATCAATATTGTTTTTTTTTTGGCCGTAATAAAGCAAGATTCAAGAAAGAAAATTGTTTGTACAGCATAATCAAAAAATATTATTATAATATCAAGTGCCATAAAAATCATTCCATGAATTCGAAATCGATTCGGTTGAAACTTTTATGAATCAACAAAAGATCATGCTTAAAATCTCTAGTAATTAAAATGATAGCTGCTTTGATACCACTTGTTAGAGAATTATTAATGTAAATATATGTATAACCCTATAATTATATCATGTATTATCAAGGATACAAAATATTAGAATACATACATTTATTCATGGTAGCAATTAGCAAACCTTAGGAGAATGATAATGACCGGTTATTGCTTTCCTCGGCCAAATCTCTTTAGTTCTGTAATGGGTTCCTTCTCTAGATGAGATAGAAGAGGAAGACTGTATATATTGATTTGACATATTGGGGATCATAATCTATAATGTCTTTATATATATACTACTCTGTTAGTGTTCTCATTTTCCTAACAGGGTCAGTATTCGATATCCACTCATTAAACATATACCCAGTAGAAGTCCATAGACTTTTTTATAATAAAACTGTATAATAAAAGCACATTTAATTTAATAGCCCTTATACTATTATTAAGAAACGTAATTTCCAAACAGTAATAATTTATTTCTTAATTTCTACCGTATTACTCTTGTGATTAGAACTTTTGCTTTCTACTACTGTCTAAACCCAAATTAAAGCAGCAGTCAATCCAATTAAAGCCCCAGTGAAACATGCGTCCATAGCACAAGGAAATTTAATTGTTCAGCAACCCCTGGATTTGGTTTTAATAAATAAAAAATAGATTCGGATATAAAAGCACAACCAAACAGAGAATAAAAAAAGATAGTGCTGGTGGAGGTGGGTTCTACCTAACAATCTCTGGATTTGGTTAGACAAGGCCACCTCTTTCTTTAGCTCGATCATATCTTTATAATTCTTATCTTCTTTCTATTCTTTTTCTTTTAGGAGTATCATTTTTTCTTCCTGTCGTTAGAGGTTTTCTCACTATTAGATTAGTGTCATATCACATGGCAAAAGAATGCTAGACATGACATTACCAAAACAAATGTTCAGACTTAATTTTCAGCCAGAATAATATTCCCTATTTTGTATCATAGGTGATATTTGTTGTAGGATCATATAAATTTTCATCAGAAATTGTTTTAAGTGGTTCACCATAACGCCTCAAGCATGTTGGTCAAGTAATATGAAGAAAAAAGGAGATTACATTATCCAAAATGCATGAACTCAAGTTTGTATGTTTTTTTTTTTTTTTTGGTAATCGGGGTGTCCGGACTAACTTGCGCGCACTTCGATTAACCTTCTGAGGCCCTAGAGTCACCTGGTGAAATCTCCAGTGACTACGCTCCCCTTGACTCGAACACTAAACCTCTCGGATGATACACCCAAAAAATTTATCGCTCGGCCACAAAGAACGTGGTTGCATAAACTCAAGTTACTATTAGGCTGTTTGTCATTGCTTACTTGTCAATTTTAAGCAGTTTTGATGTTCCAAACTGCTTATTGATCTGTTTGTTTCAGCAAAAATATAAGCAGATTTGATCCAAAAAGCAGTTTGACAATAAGCAGGTGGGGGATGCTTTTCAAGATTATCTCTATGATTAATCAATTCACAGCATATAAACCAAACACCCAAACCATAATAAGCAATTCTACTTTTGAGCAGTTCTACCAATCACGATCAAGATCGCATAAACATAAGCACAGACAAACCGGCTCTATGTATCAAACTAGTGGTGCTCTTATAAGTAGTCCACAGTACCTCGCGGATGTGACATATCACATTACTCTCAACTAATTAATTATCATTTAAAGATCTTCGAAATTTCTATATTTGCAATTATTCTAATTAGCTATGCAATGGAAAATGCGTCCAACAAAGCAAAATAATTTAGTCCAACTTGAAAAATGGGGCGATGGGCTTAGCTCCCTAGAGTGGCCAGTACTTTCCGGCATAAAATCTACATGTATCTTTTTTAACCCTAAAATTTTTTCACTCTTTAATTTCTTTCTGTTTTTTTTCTTTTTTTTTGGGTAAAATATATGTGTGCATTGTCAATGTGTTTTGGGAATTACCAAATTAGCAATACCAAAACAATTTTTTTAAGTTGCTCAAAAATTCAAAATCCAAAATTTTTTACCACAACTTTGTTTATTTATTTATTTATTTTTATTGATTTTCAATTAGAAAAATGAGATCTATCAAACAAGATTCATATTGACTATAAATTCTGTAAAAAGTTTACATAGATTGAAAGTAAATAGCAAGATTTTTGCATTGATCTAAAAAAATAGACTCTGTTTGCAAAATTAGCGAGCATAGATGCAAACGGTCTCCACAGATGCCAAAAATTAAAGGAAACACCTATAAAGCCAAATAATTAGAAAGGTAAGAACATGACATCTCTTTTTAAAAATATGGAACATTTTTGGTAAATTGGCACCCAAAAAGCTCTTAGAAGTTTCTAATAGAGAAATTTTGAAATATATACCCATAAAAAAAAATAAAAATAAAAAAGACGAGAATTTATCTGTTAAGTACATAACAACGGATGAGATCAAAATTTGTCTGTTGATCATGTAGAAGCCAAAAACAGTCCTAAAATTGATTACTTTTGCTACGTTAGCAGTAATATATGCTGTTCTTAGAAGTTTCTAATGGACAGAACTCAAAAAAATTGCCCCCACCACCAAATAAAAATTAAATAAAAATAAAAACACCCAATTAAAGCCAAGAGATGAGAAAGTTATGACCTTTCAAAGCAAGCACATAACAACCTATAAATTTATCTATTGATCGTTGAAGCTAAAATAGTTATAAAATTGGCTGTTTTTGGAAATTTGGTACCCTAAACTGCTCTTTGAAATTACCATGGTAGATCTACGAAAAAATATCCAAAATCCAAAAAATAAATGAAGAAACAAATTTCATCCAAAAAAAGGCAAAAAAAAAATGATAAAGTTATGACATTTTAAAGTAAGTAACAAACATGTTTGCTACCGAAGCCAAAAGCACTAATGAAATGGGCTATTTTTGCTAAATTTATTAATCCCACAATGCTCTAACAAGTTTCCAATGGATTAAAAAACAATCAACTTTTTTTTTTTTTTGGTCGAAGAACTCACACACACACAAGGGGGGGCCATACCCCACTTTAAAGACGAAGCTCCCTTGGAAACACACGCACACGCAAGGGGGGCCAAACCCCACTTTAAAGCCAAATGCTCCTTGCAAGACTAGTCGAACCCACAACCTCCCCTTTGGGGGTTGCGGGGTCTGGCCAGCCCAGCTACTGGGACTGGTTTGAAAAAGCTAGGAAATGAGAAAATTATGACCTTTCAAAGAAAGCATGTAAGTACAGATAAATTTACATGCTAATCGTTGAAGCTTAAAATATCCATAAAATGGACTATTTTTGCAAAATTGGCACTCCCAAGCTGCTGCTCTTGTAAGTTTTGAATTGATAGATAGAGAAAAAAAAATACATAAAATAAAAGTAATCACCCAAAAGAGCTATAAAACAAAATTTAAAAAAAAAAAAAAAAAAGAACGTTATACCCGTTTAGATAAAATGTTAAACTATGTCATTCAAAAATTTTAAATTTCTTTATAGAATTGCATATTTATCATGGATTTTTTTTTTTTTTGGGAGAAATATTTCAACTTCACGAGTCCAAAATTCTATGTTTTATGTCACTGTAGATTGAAGTTATAGATTGTAAAAAAAGAAATAGAAGAGTTGGCAGGTTGGGTAAGAGAGAGTTACAATAAGTGGCCAGCGCATTTGTAGGAGGGGTAAATGGGTCATTGCACAAAGAGATATTTTTGAGGTTAAGAAAATTGGGTCCGGAAATTATGTTTTATTTTTTTGGTTCGAAGGTAATACATCAATAGTTAGTTGTTAGCAGGTGGTGTCAGAGCGTGAGCCCAGGACAACAGGACCGAATATATTATGTTGGATGTGGTAAAAGGAGAGACTTTTCACCAATCATCCCTAATTCCTAAATATATTTAGGGGCTAATTGGAAGTAGGGCTGTTCAAAAACCACCCGCCCACCCGACTCACCCGACCACCCGACTCACCTGTAGCCTTTTTTTTGGTTTTTAAACAATGTGGGTGGAGTCACGGGTCTTGGGGGTGGAAACCCGACAGTTTCGGGTGGAGTCACGGGTCTAGGGGGGTGAAAACCCGATTCACCCGACCCGACTCGAAACACACTTAATTTTTAAAAAATATATATGTAATATGCTTATATCAATATATGCATTATGTATTATATAGTCTTTAATATATATATATATATATAATATGCTTATATTAGTATATGTGTTATGTATTATAAAGTCGTTAAATATATATGTTATATTCTTATATCAATAAAATATATATATCACTAGCGGAGATATAAAAATCTTAAAACCATTAAACTAGCACATGATTATGTTTTTATTTTTTGTTTCGTCAGAGCTTTGGTTAGCCCATGAATATCTAGATAAATACATTCAAAGCAAAAAAAGAAAAAAAAAAAAGAAAAAAGAAAATGTAGACAAAGTGTCAAAGTCATGTGTAAAGCAAATACTTGATTGAGACAAATGAGATAGTCGGGTTTCACCCGACTCACCCGACCACCCGATGAGTCGGGTGCACCCGACAAAGCGAGTGGATGACGGGTGGAAGGAGGGCAAACCCGACTATGTTCGGATGGATGAGCGGATGAAGGCCAAACCCGACTCACCCGACTCGTGAACACCCCTAATTGGAAGGCTAGACAAAATGTTCCAAACTTCCTATGCTCTTAAGCAAATTCCTGCTGTCCGGGAGGTGATATTTTTGGGGTCTCTATGTACATAATTGGCCTTTTTTTTTAGTTTTTTTTTTTGGGATCTACGTATTATATGAATCTATTTGTGAAACTTAAACATTGTATGGTGTTTTTCAAAATTCTATAGGGGTCTATTTTTAAAACTCAAAAAATTCTTACACTAAAAGTAAAATTTTCAAAATTCTAGGGGTCTTTGCTTTAGAGTTTTATATACATATATATATCAATATATATGTAGTTGATGTCACTAAAGTGAACATTGGGAGAGACTTAAATATAAAATACAAAAAAATTTTCAAAGTAAAAATATAATTATTATAATTTTATGAGGGTCCTTAAAATTTTATAAACTTTAGTAGTTCAGAACGGTTGCCCCATTTACTCCCTTTTTAGGCCGGCCATAGAGGTAAGATATCTCCAATGGGCTCTTCATATTTGTATTACAGTGACCTATACGACACTTTGAATAACGTGTACCTCCAAAACACTTTTCAAATGTTATTGTGTTAACACCTTTTTGTGTTCTTTAATATTAATATTAGGTTTTTTTTTTCCTTCAAAATTTGACTTTCTTCTTCTTTCTTTTTTTTTTTTTTTCGTACAATCAAAATTTGACTTTCACTACCTCTATTGTTGAACAAAACTTAAATTTGATTGCCAAAGATCTCCACCAAGTTGTATATTTTACAAGTGACTGTCGGAAAAATTAGTCAAAGCGTCTACTCAAAATAATAACAATAGAAATGGACTCAATTTACAGAAACTGTACAAAGTTCTTTTAGACAATTTTAAAAAAAATTGGCCAACTCATTGGAAAATAAACTCAGACATATTTAACTTTTTAAAAAAAAAAAATCAGTTAACACGTTGATTCTGAATATATTACAATATTTGTACTTTTGCAATTCCTTACTACAAAGTATTGGTTTTTGAGTGGAGCTTGGATAATCAAAATAGACCAGTGATTGATTAGGACTCTTCTGTTTGACACATAAGACTGCTGGAGTGAATATTTCTTTAATCACTCATCAAAGTTGAATATAGAATTTCAAGTTAATGTATCTATTGGAGATGTTCTTAGAACATATTCCTAGTGATCTGAAATCACTTATGGCCACTCTTTGGGCAAGTGTCTAGGAATACTCTTACATAGATTAAGAGTATGTGTACGCTCTAAACATAATCTTACAATAAAGCTTTTTTATCAAGCAAACATTATATTAATCTCTAAAAAAAATCAAATATAATGAGACTAAGGTTCATCCTAATCTTATTTTATGTATTTTCAAAGAGTCCCCTTATGTTCTATTATAATAAATGAGAACATACAGTGTTAGTAAAATGAGATTAGAGAACATAATTTGTTAGTAAAATGAGTATTATGCAACTGTAGAAACCTATACCATTGGTGATATAAATTAAATTGAATTATCAAAAAAACTATAGCAGCAATGTAAAAGTGTTGACGATGACAATGAAAGGGAGGTAGGGCCATAATAAAATAAATAAAAGAAAGAAAAGAAAAGATGGAATGCAATTTGAACTAATTAACTCGGACCACTAGCAAGCCTGTTAAATTTGTGGTCTAAAAAGGATGACTATGCTCTGTCATTATTTTTTGTATTGTTGGCCTGTAATATATATTGTATATATATATATATATATATTATTACAAGACCTGTCCTCTAGACCTTATTTATTCTCTATACTCACTTACTCTATACACCCAACACTCTAATATAAATTAAAATAATTTACTCTATACACTCACATTTTATTACCAAAGTAACCCTAACCTTCATGTTTGCACCATAAAATAAAATTAAAATGGGCCCAATAAATCCACTTAGGTATCACACGTGCAGTGGATGTGAAAGCATACTAATGGGAAAGGCAAGCTGATACAATGTAACGAACGCCATAATTCAGTATATCTACCACGTTGATGGTGGAACGGTTATTGGCGTTATTTTTACGCAGCCAATAACACGTGCAAAGTGAAGATCATGATTGATGCAGCTTTGGACGAAGACCCATTATGCCCATCGACAATTCAAACTTTGTCTTGACATGAACAGGGCTTATAATTACAAAAACAAACTCAGAAGAACGAGACATATGATTAGTAGCACTTGAATCTATAATCCAATGGGATGAAGAGAGATAAAGAAAGGCTCTTGCAGCCGTGACAATGTTACCTAATTGTGCAAAAGAAGATGAGGTACTAGCAGCTGTAGATGCGGTGCACTGGGTCATCAAGTTTTTTAGAGTGTCAAGCTCAGCAGGGGATAAAGGGCTCATATCAGAAGTAGGAGAAGCATCACCACTAGATGGAGTCTCAGTATTGGTAGTAGTACAAATACCATGAGGACCGCCCCCTCGGCCACCTGACCGACCTCCACGACCGCCTCCACGACCTGTTCCACCACCTCCTCGACCACCGGAGGGGCATCCATGAAGGCTCCAACAATTGGTCCGAGTATGGTGGGACCGATTACAGTAATCACATATCACAACTGGTCAATCTGACTGTGTGGACGGCTGGATCCCCTCTCTGGGCGGAACAGAAATAAGAGCTGAACGCTCGGTAGTAGCAGGTGGGAGCATCACAGAACGACAAATCTCTTCGTTCTGAACATATGCAAAGGCCTCCTGAAGGGGACGAGGGAGAACATCCATTCCAAGAACCCGACTATGAACAACATCATAATCGAAATGAAGCCACTGAAGGAACTTAAAGACCTATTGTCTCTCCAGAAATTTCTTGTACTCCTCTGCATCAGTAGTATAGGTTGGTTGAAAAGAACGTAAGTGGTCAAGACGATCCCAACTAGTAGCAAGGGAGGTGTAGCATTGGGTGACGGTCATATCACCCTATTCAAAACGGTCAATGGAGGAGAACAGCTCAAACACCTGACCATAATTTCCCCTTTGAGAGAAAGTGGAAGCAACGATGTCACAAATAGCCCTAGTTGTCTTCATTCGATAAAAACTCTCACAAATCTTAAGAACCATGGAATTGATAAGCCAAGACATGATAATAGAGTGCTTAATCTCCCACTTGTCATACCCCAAATCAGTAGGAGGAGGAGCCACAATACGCCCATGAAGGTGACCCATCTTCCCGTGTGCCTTCAAATAAAGTTCTACTACCTGCCACCATTTCAAATATTTCTGACCATTGAAAGGAACGATAGTGATTTTTAGATTGAGATCCAAGGGAATAACCACCGTCTATATAGTGGTGGAACTAAACCGCTAGTTTATCAAAGTATATCACAGTTTCGGATAATAAATGGAAAAGCCATAATACTGAAAAGCGGGGGTATTTGTAAAATACAACCGTGCTAGAAGAAAAAAATATACTGCTTTAGTTCATAATCTCCTATTATATCTGCAATTTGTGTTACAATGCCAGTTTATATACAATGTGACAAATCTATGATAAGTTGGGTTGTATTAGCTGTTATTTTGTGCAAATTGTTATGTTGCTGTGTGCAGGGATGACTTACAGGAGAAACGGGTAAAGCCAAGATGCAAAAGGAATATTTCAAAAGGAAAAGATGAGTTCGAGCGATCGAACTTTCAATCGATCGAAGGTTTTTCAAGTGCTCGAATAATTTGAGAGTTCAATCGATCGATCGATCGAATATGCCTCTATCAGAATTTTACGCGTGCGCAGCAGAAATGCATTATTGTAACCCTAGCCCTAGGTTTCTCTATTTATATCAGTTGTAAACACATCCCTAAGAATGCCCACCTTTTTGCTCTTCAATTTTATAGAGTGAGATAGAGAGTTTTACTCTGTTTTTTGTAGATTCCATACTTTGATATTGGTTTGGGATTGATTGTTATCAAGTTTAATACAAGTTTACTACTTTTAGGTTTTATATTATTGTTATTTACATTCCTTTAGTTGAATCTCGTAGTACAATCTGTCACCATCGTAGGTGTGGACACGCGGAATCGCTCATCCACTCTTTTTAGTTTTGTTTTGAGATTGTTTTTTAAAAAGGAAAGAAAAGGAAGGTCTATTGAAAACAGATACAGAGTCGCCACTTGGTCTTTAAGGAACCAAGAAACCTAATTTTGACTCACCCAAATGGATAAAGGGCATCGGCCCACCATAACCAAAGAACTTGGCTCGGGGTTTTGGTACGAGAGAGGAAGGAGCCTTTGTCGCGACTAAAACACCCTCAACTCACCCCGTCTTTTGACGGGCCTCAATTAGCATCCAAATAATCATCTTAGACCATGTATGGTTCGACAATTAATACTATGATAGTATATTACATCACACAAGAATTTTGAAATGGAAGATCAAAAGATAAGATATCGTTCATAAGATCTAAGCCAAGTATCACACAATGCAAAGTGAAAGATCACACAAACAAACCTAGGAAAAATCGTCTAATCATATATCAAGTAATAAAGTTTTTCTAATCTAAAGGGGACATGAATTGTTCTTGAAATAAATAATCAAATAAAACAAGGATGCTTAGCAAGCTAGAATGATGCATGTTAATCTTTGAGAAAAGAAGATCTCTCAATCCCCGGGACGGATGAGAAAGGATGATTAGATCGAGGGGAAGCATGAACGTGTGATCATGATTATTCCTTATAATCTTCTTAGATTAGGAGTCACAAAAGCCCCAAATCTTTGCATGGATGCAATGTATGTATCTAGAATGTGCCAAGGTTGTAGTGTGTTTTGTGTACATGGACTTTCTAAAGTGACTTAGAAGTCTAAAATATGCATGAATGCATGAAGGAAAATCATCATAGAATATGTACAAATATGGTATGGACCACTTCCTAAGACATGAACAAATTTGGAGTACATGTAAGCACCAAATCAAAAGATGGAAGTAAAAATAGGCTTGCTGTGAATAGTGGACAGAACAGTAACATGATATTTTGGAATATGAAAAGAGGGGTTATGAATATTTTAAATGCATGATTTTTTATGTAGATCTTCCTTATTGTGTCTAGAACACAATCCAAAAAGCCAATTCTCAATAACTATTACAGATTGAGAGAAATCATATCAACAATAGAGGTTACTCAGGAACAGATTCCGTACTGTCTACTGAAATGTTGGAAAATATTAGAAAATGAAAACAAAAGATCTAGAGGCCCATATTATACATAAAGTTCCCTAAGACACTAAAGTTCAAGAAAAAAATTAGTTGGGACCACTCCCTTTGGAAAAGTTTTCTGTAAAACAAGTTGAAAGTCAACCAAGCTACTATGACAGCAAAAACAGAATATCTGGAGAGAATGTTTGGGTCCAAATGGACCACTTTCAAGTATTTCCAAGTTAAATCAAAAATCATGGGTGTTCTCTAATGAGTTAGGAAGACTTTCCAAGTAGTCTTGCATCCGTACATTGAATATTGAGTTCTAGAGAAATCTTTGAGCTCAGATCATTCACTGTTTTGACTCATTGTTTTAAAGATTTTGGGAAAAACTTGAGTTTTCTTTCTTGAGATCAAAATGAGAGGGTTTGAGAGGAGTTTTTAAATAGAGGTTTTGAAAGTATATTTTCAACATCAAATAGAGATTATGACCTCTTGGAATATCAACATCAAACTCATCATCAAGAACCCCCAATATTATTGGAGAGATTCATTTTTATTTTGAACATAACTTCAAGGATACCTTGGAGGCATTGAAGTTATAATCATCATCTATTAAACATGTTTTTGAGGTCAAGAGCTACTATCCATAATGATTCACTCATCTCAAACTTCATGTCATCATTTAGATGATGAAGAACAAGTAAGTAAATAAAGAAAATAAAAAAGAAATGAGGTAAGAAGAGATGAACATTGTATATAAGCAAGTAAATGAACAAATCAATAGATGATATTCAATGGTGGAACCACAAGAATTCAACCTCTCATATGTGTGTATATGGGTGAGTACATCACTCTTTAACTCATAGGAAACTCAAAGAAGATGAAGAAAATGGATTGAAAGCTTGAAAATAAAAGTTTAGATTTTAGAAAACTAATTGAAACTCACACTTTGGATTGGATTTGGAAGAAGAAAATCTCTACTTCTCTCTCTCTCTTTCTCCCTAACTCTCTATATCTCTCTCTAATGGCTTCCAAGTTCTTCTCCAAATGGAAGCAAATGGGTCTCCTTTATAAGCCAACTTGGGGAGGTATTTTGGGTTTTAAAAAGTCTCTAATTGGTCCAAAATCTTCAGATTATCAAAACTATGTCGTTTTATTTGTTGAAAATTTGAATTAAAACCCAAAAATTAACCAAATATTACAAAAAAAATGAAAAATCACTCACATTTCTGCCGCAGCACTTGGCCACTGCCACCGTGGCAGTTGGCCAGTGCCGCTGCAGCAGTCAACCCTCCTGTTGACCACAATTTGCATTTTGGCCCCCAGAACTCCCGGAATTCGCAAAATGGACCTTTTTTGTCCTAAATTCACTGAAAATTCATACGAAATCCAAATTGAGATTGTGATACACCGTTGGAAAGGTATCGAGGTCTACTTTCCATAAAAAATAATTTGGAGTTGGGTCACTTTGGAAAGTTTTGCGGTATTCACGATAAAAGCCGAATTGATTGCATTTTTCACTTTCAGAAATTCATAACAAATTCATTTTAGATCCAGAAATTATGTGCGACATACCGTTGGAAAGCTATTAACCTCTAGTATTTGATAAAAATAATTTAATTTTGAAAAGGCGACTTTGACTTTTGGTCAAACTTGTAGTCAAATAAGTCAAACAGTGCATTTCCAGGAAATTCTGGGAAGTTCTGGGAGCCTCCGGACACTGACATTTTCGTTCGATTTTCTTTTAAAACACATTTTTAAACTTTTCACATGATCTAGGATGATCTCAGAACTTTTGGACGAATTTGGATGATTTTAGTCAAACCTTGGTCATACTTGGTCAAACCTTGGTCAAATCGGTCAACAGGGACTTTCGGGGAACTTCTGGGACTTTCGGGGGTCTTTGGAAGCAGACAATTTTCAAATATTTCTCTTTTAAAATACTTTTCTTTTTATTTTGAACGACATCGAATGATTTGTCAGATTCTGTGCCAATCCGAAGAGTTTTGGGCTTTTAGGGGCACTTTGGTCATTTATGCCAATTCTTTGACTTCTTGAGAGTTAGAGATAATCTCTGAAAATTCGATCTTTCTAATCATCGAGGTTTGACATGCTTGTGGCCTCCTAAATCTGTTAGCCGATAAAATGGGGTGTCTACAGTTTGCCCCTCTTTGGCATGAACTTGTGAGGCAACGCGTGTCGCAAGCGAGTGCCAAAGCTTTGAAGAGACAGGTCTTTTGGAGGCTAAAAAATTTAGGATAAAAACAACTGCGTTGCAAAAAATGAAAGAAAAGAAACCAATGGTGTGGCTAGTACTGGTCGCGCTCTGAGTGAGCTGCCTACGTATCCTTATGGGAATCAGACCAAGACGTAGTTCGGGGCACAAAGAAACAAACACATGCAAATGTACAACAGAATAGGTGGATGTTATGCTATGAGATTGATATGCAATGTATGGATGAGCTAAAATGATACGTGTCGTGCCTGATGTTGTGTTCTAAAGTGCTTGTGGGCCTAGTACACAAGTTCTGTGTATTCGCCACTCTCAATGGGCTTGGTGACCTACGCTTTGCTATGCCTAATCGACTTGTGAGGGATCTCGACCCAGAGGTCTTACCCAAGGAAGATCGTGGTGCTCAAAGTGATACTGTAGTGCTCAAAAGAGTGCTTGTGGTGTGTTTGCCACTCCTAGTGGGCTTTGTGATTTGTGTGTGCCGCGACCGATGGACTATGTGTCATGTTATGCCCAATTTGTTGTGTTCGGTGAAGTGACCCCCTAGACTTGACTCGTGCTCCCCTTAATCACGATACTATGGACTCGGTGACTCTCAGAGTCTCAACAGTGCTTCTCAAATTTCAATGATGAACCTCAATTCTCAACGGCGCTTATGTTGCTCCTCAAATCTTTAACGGTGCTTCTTAATGCTTCTTGATTCTCAACGGTGTTCTTCAAATTTCAACGATGCTCCTCAAATCATCATGATGCTCCTCGACCTTTTAATGATGCTTTTCAACTCTTCTGATGCTCCTCAACACATTTGATGTTCTTCTATTATTCAATAATGCTCCTCAGCACACCTGATGCTCCTCTTCAACAATACTCCTCAACACTTCCGATGCTCCTCGATGTTACTCCACTTTTCAACGATGCTTCTCAACTCTTTTGATGTTCCTCTATGCTCCACAATGCCTCTCAACTCTTCTGATGTTCCTCGATGCTCCTCTAATCTCTGGGTTCTAAAACATCGTCACAAAAACATCTCATCAGCAAACCTGGACTCTGAGCCTTAAGACACCTCAACAATACATCTTATCAACACATCTAGACTCTGGGCAATAAAACACCTCAACAACACATCTTATCAACACATCTAGACTCTGGGCCATAAAACACCTCAACAACACATCTCATCGACACGCCTCATCAATACATCAGCAATAGTTTCTTGGTGTTGGCGATATTTCCTCTGATCAGCCGTCTTGGGAAATAACTATCGGTTTGTAGTTTGCAACCACTTACGAGTTTATGCCACTCGTACTTGGGACACTTTTCATATTGCGACCTTAACTGGTGTAGTAATAATGTTTGATACTTCTTCTTGTATCCAAAGTTTTTTTATAATTGGGAATCACCTTTAACCCACACATTTAAGACCATCAGGACAAATGGACTTAACAGGAACGACAAGGAATGTTAGGTTAGTTTGTATGAAACCTCGATCTCTGACACACTTTTGATCAGATTACTACTGACTCAAACAAAGAAGGATTAACTTGGACATGAAATTCTCAAATTGCCACGATCCAATGTGCCTTCATCATGAATGATGTACCGCTCATATTTTATGTTCACTCCTCATCCTCATCTTAATATGACAGCACTTTGCTGATAAATCTGATTTTTGAAAATTCCTCCCTATTGATCTAATCAATTCTCTACTTCTCCCAGGAAGTGCTTTGGATTAGTGCCTTAGCTTTTAGAATAAAAGATGATCTATTTCAAAATTTTTCAAAACAAGTTGGTAACCTGAAAACTTGCCCTTGATATGAAGGGGTTGTTAGGAAAACGAAGGTTTCCCCTAGTTTGAAGTGTAGGAAGGAAAACGATGTAGGTGACCGAAGTTTTCCCCTAGTTTGGACAGTGGTTATTTGGAGGTTTTGGGCAAACGAGGTAGGTGACCAAAGTTTGCCCCTTGTATGAAGGGTAGATAGTAAAATTCAGGCAAACGAGGCGGGTAGCCAAAGTTTGCCCCTAGTGTGGAAGGTGATTTTCTGGCAAGGACCGTGACTTTAATCTCTCAAATGCTCATAACCTTTGCCTAGGCACCAGTAAGGTCTCCTAGTGAGCTCTTTTCTCTCTTTTGTTATTGCTCACTTTGGATTTAGCTCTAATTTTTGCTTAGGCGTCCTTTCAAATTTTTGACCTAGCGAGCCATCCTTCTTTTCTCTTTGAAAGTCTGCCTACGTACCCCGAGCGGGGATCAGGTCCAACGTAGTTCGGGCCAGGACCTTGAAAGAAGAGGGGTCAATATTGGTGTCGACCAAACCGATGTGGTTGCCTACGTATCCCCTAGCAGGAATCAGGTCGAGCGTAGTTCAAGGGAAGGCTTCAAAGAAAAAGGGGGTTTTTCAAACCAATCGTCATACAAGTTCAACTTTGGGTTACTTGTGGTAGCCTAGAATAAGTGGATTCAGTTTCGATCTCCCTTTCTTTTCTTTTTTTCTTTTTCTTTTGCTTTTTGTTTTTCTTTTTCTTTTTCTTTTTCTTTTGTTTTGAGGATTGATCCTTTTCACTTTCGCTTAGCCAGTCAATTTTCCTTTTCACATAGTTGATTCATGTGAGATCTTCTGATCATAATATTGAAATTTCAAAATGTGCACGTTAGCTCTCAGGATTTATTTGTGGTCGTTTCGAGCCTTTTGAAATGTGATCTAGGCACGTTTTTATGATGTATCTTGAAGCGTACAATTCTTTCATTTGTAAAATTATTTTGACTAGCTAAGGTCAGATCTTGGAAATCAATACCTTTTCAGCTTTAACTTTTGCCTAGGTGCCCTTTCGGGTTTTCAACCTAGCGAGCTTTTTTTTTTCTCTTTTTCTTTTTTTTTTTGAAGTGGAGATGAAACTCACTGAAATGTTTGGCTACCATCAAGGACCAAGTCTGCACAGATTCGCATGGCTATTAATTGGGTTGGGCCCAAGGCTTTGAAATGGTAGAAATGGTGGAAAGGGTGTTGGGCAAGCCCCAAATCAGTCTCAAGTATGTCTTTTCGAGATTTGAGCAAAAGCATCTTTAAATTCTTAAAGTAAGACTATTCAATTCTCAGCTCTTCTTTAGGGTCAGCGCGAAATCGACTTTGGCCTTTTTGGGATTCTCTCTTTTTTTGTTTGATGCAAAAATTTATTAGTAGAGTAATGTCCATGGTAATTTGAAAAGTGACATTTTCAGTTCAGCGATTCATGCACTTATGAATATACACATCAGATTAGGCAAAATGAGACTTTATTCCATCAGACGAGAAGGATTACAATACTCGATACAGACTCACAACAACTCGATGACAAACATACTTGACCACAAGACTAAACTTGAAATACACTCAAAACATAGAACAGACTCGACCCGATCTCAAATGGAGTGTCGTGGTGACTTGGTTATTCTTCTTTTTTTATTGGCAGAAGTTCCAAAAACTATCAACTCACCGCGTAGCTTCAACAATCATTGGCCTCAGCAAAGGGGATCATTTGAAAGGACTGGCCAGGGGCTTAGGTGACATGGGGTTGAATGGGTGGTGGCTCAATGATTCTTCGATCAATGAGGTCTTGGATATCATGGCGGAGACGTATGCACCAATCGGTGTCATGGCCTGGGCCTTGGTGGTAGGCGCATCGTTTGGACAGGTCACAGTTAGGTGGTGGGGGATCGGCACGAGGCTGAAGGAGTTGGTGGTGTCCCTTTCTTAGCAGGCGGCCTAAGGCTATGGAGGGGGAGATATCTAGCTTGGAAAATTCACGGGGTACCCTATTTCGGTAAGGGTGGCTAGGCGAGTTGGTTTGGTTTGTGAACTGGTATGATTGGGGAGAATAGGCCATGGGTGGTTACTAAGGGCGTTGACATCCGAAGGGTTTCGGGAGTAGTTGGGCCTCTTGGACTGGCTTTGTGATTCTTTATTCTTGATTTTTCCTTCCCTGATTGCATCCTCAATTCTAGTTCCAATCTCAAACAATTCTTGAAATGTTGAGATGGACTGGTAGAATAGTTTCTCATGGTACAACGGCAGTAGATTCTTGATCAACATCCGAACTTGTTCCTTTTCGACTGGTCGGTGGGTCATTTGGGCCACTTTGTTCCTCCATCTGCTTAAGAACGCAGCGAAGGACTCATTGAAGTTCTGTCGGGTAGTCTCTAGATCCCGGATGGTGACATCGAGCTCTTGGTTGTAGGAGTAATGATCAATGATGACCTGGAGTATATCTTCCCATGTCCGCGTCTTAGAAACCTCCAAGGTCAGAAACCAGGATAGAGCAGCCTTGGCGAGGGTTTGAGGGAACAACATTGTAATGTGCTCATGTATGCAGCCCATTGATTGGAAAACACTCATGCAGAACTTTACGTGACTCTTCGGATTCCCAGTGCCATCAAAATGATCAATTTCAGGCATCTTGAAGTTCTCAGGTAGCTTTAATTTGTTGGGCTCAAATAATCCTTCTAGTTCTAACATGTAATTGTCGACCCCCTTACTCTTTTTCAGTATGTTCTCAAGCTTGTCGACCTTATCCATTTTTTCTTGAATTTTCTTATTAAGTGCAGGTGGTGGGGCTGTTGTGCAAAATTTTAACATTTTGCGTAACACAATTTCACACATATAATTAAACCTATATGTGCTTTTATTAAAGTAGGTTGGACCCATTAAGGACATCACATCCCTTAATTACAATCCCTATTTTAAGGAAACACCTTTTGATTCCAATTTAAAAGAAAAATTTTAAATTAAATGAATAAAATTTATTTATTTTTTGGTTTGGGCTAGACCTAGGTGAATGACCCAGGTTGCCTACGTACCCACAAATGGGATCAAGCCATTCCGTAATTCTTTTAGGAATTGATTTTGATTTTGGGGGGATTTTGGGTGAATGACCCTTAAATTTGAGTAGGGTGTATGACCCTTAATTTATAATGGGGTGTGTCCATCATTTTAAATATGGGTAAGAACCCACTGAATTTAATATGGGTAAGTGCCCATATAATGAAGTTGAATTTAATGAGTATACGAACTCATGAATTTGACAGTGGATATGTGATCCTTGTCCAGTTAATGAATTTGGATTTGAATTTAGTGAGTGGAATTGGAGTCATTTAATTTGACAGTGGATATGTGATCCATGTCTGGTTTTGGAATTTGGAGAATTTGTGACTGTACCTAAATTAATTTTTAGATTGCCTACGTATCCATTGTAAAATGGAATCAAGTCATACGTAGTTCAAGATTTGTATTTAGTAGAAATGAGTATATGACTCAATCAATTTAAACAATGGGTATGTGACCCGTGTTTTGAATTTAGAAAATTTTAGTTTAATGGGTAAAGACCCGTAAATTTGAATTTGAGGAATTTGTGACTGCACCTAGTTTATAAGCTAGGCTGCCTACGTATCCATTAAAAAAATGGAATCAAGTCGAACGTAGTTCAAGTTTAATTTGGATTTGATGAGTATGTGAACTCATGAATTTTGACAGTGGGTATATGACCCGTGTCTTGATTTTAAGAAGTTTGGGTTTTTGAGTGAGACTCACATTTGATTTGGATTTTAAAATTGAATTTTACATAAGTAAGTGACCTATGTAATTAGACTTAGAATTTAGATTTGACATGGATAGATGACCCATGTAATTTAGGAATGGATGACGACTTACCCATTATATTTATTTATTTGAAAATTCAAAAATGGGTATATAACCCATTAGAAAAAAATAGAGATTTCTGAACTCACAATTACTTTGAGCAAAAGCAGTAAGATGAACCCCATTTTTATTTGACCAAATGATGATCTGGGCACTCAAAGGTTGTAAAGCCACAAAAAGAAAATTGCTTGGGTGTGTACTTGAAGAACAAAAGTTTATCACCCTTAAATTGATGCGCATGGCATTTGTATTGAAATCAAGATGCACATACACTAGGCATCTATAATTTAGGACGTGAAAAGCTTCATCATCCCCATGTTTTTATAATTAATTTTCTATAGATGAACAAAACATCCAGAAATTAATATTTTGGAAATGCACAAAGCATCAAAGATTTTTTGTAGATGAACAAGGCATCACATTGAAAATTTGTGTTTGGATGAACAAAACATCTAAAACATTTGAAAGATGCTCAAGGCATCAATTTTACTGATGGTATGTCCATTAAAATTTTAAGATGCACAAGGCATCTAAATAAAAGCTTGTATTAAAGAGATGTATTGTTATATCATTGATGCACAGAGCATCTCAAAACAATAACTCATTAGTTTTTTTGTATGATGGTTTGCCCATCAAATTTTGATGATGCACTAATTATGCATCAAAGTGAGAAATTAAATTACATATATATATATATATATATTATGGGTGTCAAGAACATCCCAAAAAGATGAGGATGCTTTTAATGATGGCATGACCCTCAGATTGTCTTTAGAAAGGCGAAAAAAAAAATGGATCAATGAGATATTTTCTCCATTGATGAACTTGACATCTCGAAGAAATTCTCTTTTTCTTTGTTTCATTTTTTATCACCATTCTACTTTTGGCTTCCTCATGTCTGGAAGCAAATGCAAAATTTATATTTGCTCCATGTGGAACTCTCAAAGTAATTTAATTACATAGAGAGAACATTCTTTTAGAAAATATGTGTAACCAAGAGCCTCTAAATCCCATTCTAAATGTTGAATATGTATATGTATATATACATGCATATACATATATACTCAACTTTGTTGTCCAAATATAACAACATTATTTTTTCCTTTTAGAGTTTAGAAAGTCTTAGACCCCAAATAAATTGAGTCGAAATTCACAGGGAACCAAAATTCCCTGGTTGTCTTAGACAAAACCATTTGTAAAGGAGTTGAAAACTCCAAAATGCAATGGAGCCAAAGACTCCAAAATTGAAGAGTTTTAAAATCTTCTTAATTTTGAAGGGGAGATTTTCACACAATCTGGAGAGAGAGAGAGAGAGAGAGAGAGAGATCTACCTTTTCTTTTGACTTCTCTTTCACCTTTGTGCAGATTTTTTTTTTCTCTTTCTTTACACGTTTTTCTCTCCTTCAATTTTCTGTAAGTTTTTTTTTTTTTTTTTTGCTGATATAGGCTTAGTCTATATATAGGTATGAAAGAGGTAGTTATCTCCATTTACAAAGGGGGTAGTTAAAGTGGTAGTGGGTGGTTTCTGGAATTGGTGGGTTAAGTCATGCACATAATAGTCACATGCAAAAATTGTAGAAATGAGCAGGTGTATTATATATAATGCGGGGTCATGCAACCAACAAAAGCTAGACTACAAAACTTGGCCTCTAGCTTTACCTTTTATTCTTTCACTAAAATAGTAACTGGACTTGGATAGTTTAAAAGCAAACCACTTTATGACCCACTTGGCTTGATTTGGTCAAATGAATTGAAAATAAAAGTTGACCACCAAATTTTATTTTCTTTTCAGCCCTTTTCAAACAAAAGTTTGAATTTGTATATTTAGGCATGCAATATTGTAATTTTTCACAACGAAAAATTTACACCTTAACAGTTGCCCCCTCGAGTATCGCGTATGAGAATTTGGACATACGAGATACTCGAAGAAGTTTAGACTTGAAATTAAAAGTCTTTTTTTTTTGGTGGCTGGATCTATTTCAAGTACTAGATTGCCTACGTACCCTCTGCGGGATCAAGCCGTACGTAGTTCAATTAAGGAGATTTCTTTCTATTCAAGCATAGCTCTTCTTGGTGAGCTTCCTATTGATGTGAGAACTGATGCTTCTTCTTTTAGTTGGCAAGTACTCGGTGAATTGGAACCCTTACAGGTTGAACGTAATCACCCTCCAAAGAGACTCGAGCTTTCTTTTCATTTTTCTTGTTTTTCTTGTCTTCTTTTCGTCCTCTAAACTTTATCCCTGGAAGCTCTGAAGATTTAATTAAAGAGGTTGGAATATTTGCAATCCTATTTATCCTCTTATTGATGCATGTCATCCATTCTCCTTCACCGTCACTATTGGGGTCAGGATCATGCGAGTCATACCCAAATTTATCAACTTGAAAGACAACTTGAATTGCCCCCTCTAGCAGTGAAATAGTTGAAAAAGAACCACTTTCATCTACCTTTTTAGGTACTCGATCAGTTCCACTAAAGGAAATTATGTTTGCACTGGCAGTGTCTTCTTCAGACGAGGGAGACTCTTCGTTCTCATGTTTCTTTTCTTTTGCCTGTCGAGGCCTTTGAAATGTGTTCCTTTGTCGGTCAATCTGCCTTTCAACATTGCTGGCCTTAGAGACCAATTCATCAAAGGTTTGAGGTTCTGCCATTCCTACAAATGTTACTATTTCTGGCAACAAATTATTGGAACACATTTGGACCGCAGATTGCTCAGTTACCTTTTCTAAGCATTGGAGGTTAAGACTTCTCCACCTTGTAATAAATTCATTTACATTTTCATTGACTTTTTGTCGAGCGTCTGTTAAGTCAATGATTGAAATTTTCTTCTTTGAGCTGACAAATTGGGCTAGAAATGCCTTTTGCATGTCATCCCATGTGACAATTGAACCTGGTACTAGTTGTGTATACCAAGTAAATGCTGACCCCTTTAAAGACTGCACAAATTGCCTTATTAATAAGGCATCCACTTGAGCCGATTCTCCACAAGCTGAACAGAAATGAGCAAGATGCTCATGCGGTGAACCATTTATCCCATCAAACTTTTCAAAGTTTGGCTTTTGGTAGTGATGAGGGAATGGAATAGAGTCATAGTGAGCAGGGTATGGTTTGAGATACCCAAGCACTAGTGGGGTCACAGAATTTTGGAATTCTCGAATCCCTTCAGCAATTAAAGTTTGCAAATCAGCTTGGGTTGGTGGTGTTGTAGAGGTTTGAATCTCCTCATAAACTTGTTCCCTTACTGAAGTACTTGCTTGATTTGCTAATTGAGCAGTAAGAGTTGCAATTTCAACATCTTTCTCTGATAATTTCCTTTGCAACTCTTGCAATTGTTCTTCGATAGTAATTGCACTAGTGACAAAGACTGACATTTCCTTTGGTTGGAACTGAGATGCCCACTCATTAGGAAAAATTTCCTTTCGGAAGATAACTTCAAAATCTCTAAAAAGAGGATCATTTGAATTTGTCTTAGAGCTGGGAGCAACTTGTTTTGAGTTTTGAAATTTTGTCAACTCTTCTAGAGTTGAATGGGATGATGAATCATCTCCACCACTCAGTAATGATCTTCTTGAAGTTGTAGATTGCTTCAAAGGTGGTCGAGATGTTGTTCGAGCTCTTGATCTTGTGATCGGGCCTGTATGAGGCTGGAACTTTTCTTGTGAAGAAAAGAATGCTCCCATTCGGGGCTCCTTAACAGACATGTAATCGGATAGGCATGCCCGTTGTCGGATTTCCTTATTTGACTTCAATTGCTCAGCGCTAAAGGCTGTGAGTGGATAAACTGAGGCTCCGGGCCCATATTGAGCCTTAGGTGCTCTTAGTCGCCTCCTTGAGTTCCTTTGCTTTTGTGTCTTCCTTCTGGACGGAGTGGTAGAGAGTACAGTTGCGGTTGAACTTGCAACTTCGCTTTCCAAATGGAAAATTTTAGATCTTTTCCCTTTAACTGATGCCCCCACAAGTGAAGAACTTGTTTCAATCGCCGGTGTCAGTTTGACTGGCTTTTCTGACGGAGTGTGATTAGTCTTCACCACCTTAAGTTTGGGAGTAGTTGGTGTACTAATCTCCTTCTTCTCCATGGAATTGTCCATAACTGAAATAATGTTGGGCAACTTTATTGGAATAGATCCAATTAAGATCTGATTTGGATAGTTGACTTTGGTAGGCTCCAGTTGAGTGGGTTTCTGTATTTTCACAACAGTCTTAGCCTTTGTGGTCTTCTCCTCTATGACCTTGGCAGTCACCTTTGGGATAACCCCGTTTGCAAAAGCCTGGAGATCAAGAGTAAAGAAAGCACGACAGGCTTCCTTCTTTCTTTGTCATTGAACAGCGGTTGGGAGCTTGTGGTAGTATACAGTATCTTGTGGTGCCATCTTAAACCTGTTCAGAAATAAGATTAAACCACTAAGTATTTTTTTTTTATTTTTTTATTTTTTTTTGTTGTTGAAAATAATCTTAAAAATTTGGAGATGAAAAGGTAAATGGGTCCCACCGGGCGTGCCAAAAACTATGTTGTGCAAAATTTTAAGATTTTGCGTAACACAATTTCACACATATAATTAAACCTATATGTGCTTTTATTAAAGTAGGTTAGACCCATTCAGGATATCACATCCCTTAATTACAATCCCTATTTTAAGGAAACACCTTTTGATTCCAATTTAAATGACTAATTTTAAATTAAATGAATAAAATTTATTTATTTATTGGTTTGGGCTGGACCTAGGTGAATGACCCAGGTTGCCTACGTACCCACAAATGGGATCAAGTCATTCCGTAGTTCTTTTAGGAAATGATTTTGATTTTGGGGGGATTTTGGGTGAATGACCCTTAAATTTGAGTAGGGTGTATGACCCTTAATTTATAATGGGGTGTGTCCATTATTTTAAATATGGGTAAGAACCCACTGAATTTAATATGGGTAAGTGCCCATATAATGAATTTGAATTTAATGAGTGTACGAACTCATGAATTTGACAGTGGATATGTGATCCATGTCCAGTTAATGAATTTGGATTTGAATTTAGTGAGTGTATATGGACTCATTTAATTTGACAGTGGATATGTGATCCATGTCTGGTTTTGGAATTTGGAGAATTTGTGACTGTACCTAAATTAATTTTTAGATTGCCTACGTACCCATTGTAAAATGGAATCAAGTCATACGTAGTTCAAGATTTGTATTTAGTAGAAATGTGTATATGACTCAATCAATTTAAACAATGGGTATGTGACCCGTGTTTGAATTTAGAAAATTTTAGTTTAATGGGTAAAGACCCGTAAATTTGAATTTGAGGAATTTGTGACTGCACCTAGTTTATAAGCTAGGCTGCCTACGTATCCATTAAAAAAAATGGAATCCAGTCGAACGTAGTTCAAGATTTGTATTTAGTAGAAATGAGTATATGACTCAATCAATTTAAACAATGGGTATGTGACCCGTGTCTTGATTTAAGAAGTTTGGGTTTTTGAGTGAGACTCACATTTGATTTGGATTTTAAAATTGAATTTTACATAAGTAAGTGACCTATGTAATTAGACTTAGAATTTAGATTTGACATGGGTAGATGACCCATGTAATTTAGGAATGGGTGACGACTTACCCATTATATTTATTTATTTGAAAATTCAAAAATGGGTATATAACCCATTAGAAAAAATAGACATTTCTGGACTCACAATTACTTTGAGCAAAAGCAGTAAGATGAACCCCATTTTTATTTGACCAAATGATGATCTGGGCACTCAAAGGTTGTAAAGCCACAAAAAGAAAATTGCTTGGGTGTGTACTTGAAGAACAAAAGTTTATCACCCTTAAATTGATGCACATGGCATTTGTATTGAAATCAAGATGCACATACACTAGGCATCTATAATTTAGGACGTGAAAAGCTTCATCATCCCCATGTTTTTATAATTAATTTTCTATAGATGAACAAAACATCCAGAAATTAATATTTTGGAAATACACAAAGCATCAAAGATTTTTTGTAGATGCACAAGGCATCACATTGAAAATTTGTGTTTGGATGAACAAAACATCTAAAACATTTGAAAGATGCTCAAGGCATCAATTTTACTGATGGTATGTCCATTAAAATTTTAAGATGCACAAGGCATCTAAATAAAAGCTTGTATTAAAGAGATTTATTGTTATATCATTGATGCACAGAGCATCTCAAAACAATAACTCATTAGTTTTTTTGTATGATGGTTTGCCCATCAAATTTTGATGATGCACTAATTATGCATCAAAGTGAGAAATTAAATTACACATATATATATATATATATTATGGGTGTCAAGAACATCCCAAAAAGATGAGGATGCTTTTAATGATGGCATGACCCTCAGATTGTCTTTAGAAAGGCGAAAAAAAATGGATCAATGAGATATTTTCTCCATTGATGAACTGGACATCTCGAAGAAATTCTCTTTTTCTTTGTTTCATTTTTTTATCACCATTCTACTTTTGGCTTCCTCATGTCTGGAAGCAAATGCAAAATTTATATTTGCTCCATGTGGAACTCTCAAAGTAATTTAATTACATACAGAGAACATTCTTTTAGAAAATACGTGTAACCAAGAGCCTCTAAATCCCATTCTAAATGTTGAATATGTATATGTATATATACATGCATATACATATATACTCAACTTTGTTGTCCAAATATAACAACATTATTTTTTTCCTTTTAGAGTTTAGAAAGTCTTAGACCCCAAATAAATTGAGTCGAAATTCACAGGGAACCAAAATTCCCTGGTTGTCTTAGACAAAACCATTTGTAAAGGAGTTGAAAACTCCAAAATGCAATGGAGCCAAAGACTCCAAAATTGAAGAGTTTTAAAATCTTCTTAATTTTGAAGGGGAGATTTTCACACAATCTGGAGAGAGGGAGAGAGAGAGATCTACCTTTTCTTTTGACTTCTCTTTCACCTTTGTGCAGATTTTTTTTTTCTCTTTCTTTACACGTTTTTCTCTCCTTCAAATTTCTGTAAGTTTTTTTTTTTTGCTGATATAGGCTTAGTCTATATATAGGTATGAAAGAGGTAGTTATCTCCATTTACAAAGTGGGGTAGTTAAAGTAGTAGTGGGTGGTTTCTGGAATTGGTGGGTTAAGTCATGCCCATAATAGTCACATGCAAAAATTGTAGAAATGGGCAGGTGTATTATATATAATGCCGGGTCATGCAACCAAGAAAAGCTAGACTACAAAACTTGGCCTCTAGCTTTACCTTTTATTCTTCCACTAAAATAGTAATTGGACTTGGAGAGTTTAAAAGCAAACCTCTTTATGACCCACTTGGCTTGATTTGGTCAAATGAATTAAAAATAAAAGTTGACCACCAAATTTTATTTTCTTTTCAGCCCTTTTCAAACAAAAGTTTGAATTTGTATATTTAGGCATGCAATATTGTAATTTTTCACAACGAAAAATTTACACCTTAACAGGGGCCCCATTGAACCAATCATCATCTACATTGTTCTCGGGAGGTGGTGCAAACCCAGGCGGTAGTGGTGGTATAAACCCCGGTGGCAGTAGGAACCCAGGTGGGTATTGTGGTTGTTGCTGTTTCAGTTCTTCCATAAAGGCTAAAACTTGGGCCAACCGGTCAGACTGTAGGTTGATCATTTCTGTCATTCTTGCTTCCAAACCTTCTGGATCCATAAAGCTGACTTTCGGCTAAGTGATTCTGACAAGGTGACTCCCTAATCTTCTGACTCACAAATGCAGATCCTGGGTGCTCAAAATTTGTACTGACATATAGGTGTGAAAAGACTGTGTCAGACTTTTAACAGTGATGATTGAGATGACAACTATAGTGATGTTAACAGACGTGGACTGACTCGTGTACAGCCTGACTGAAACAGTGCGTGCAGACCGATAGGAATGGTGTATGCAAATGAGACAAGCATGCGGATATAAGCCCTAATCTACATGATGCTCCTATTTCTAACAGATAGCAGTTAAACAAATAGGATCCTAACCATATAGAGTGTGCCAACCCTACTTTCCAGTATGATCACCAAGGGATAACATGAGTTTTCTGGGTTTTATGAAGGCTTCTAGGGGAGACTGGTCATTTCTGGTTGATTTGGACAGAGTTTCTAAGAGAAACTGGCATATCTGAACATTTTTGGTTGGTTTGGACAGAGTTTCTGAGAGAAACTGGCATATCTGGGATATCTGGACAGAGTTTCTGGGAGAAACTGGTTAATGCGGTTATATCTGTGATATCTAGACAGAGTTTCTGGGAGAATCTGTTATTTTGGGTATTTCTAAGAAATTTAGATAGGGTTTCTGGGAGAAATTGGTATACCTGGGAATTTCTGAGTGTTTTGGGAATTTTTGGGAAATCTAAGCGGAGTTTCTGGGAGAAACTAGTATATTTGGAAATTTTTGGGAAATTTAGACAAAGTTTCTGAGAAAAACTGGGATACCTAGGAATTTCTGAGTGTTTTGGGAATTTTTGGGAAATCTAAGCGGAGTTTCTGGGAGAAACTGGCATATTTGGGAATTTCTGGGAAATTTAGACAAAGTTTCTAAGAGAAACTGGGATATCTGGATGAGTTGGGCAGAGTTTCTAGGAGAACAGATGTATATGACAGGAGCATGTGATGATGGTGATCATACTGTCTAGTAAGTTTCCATACTCCTATGTCTTAGGACCAACAAACAAGATTTGCGGTGTATATCTTTATGAGCATGGAGCAGACATCCTTGTCATGGTGCCTAGGCAGGTCAGCTCAATGTGATCACATGTGAGTGATTGCCTTGGGAATCATAAGAAAGAGGTTTTGTATCTATGCCACATAAGCATCTACACCACGCAGGTAATCCCACCAGGGCATACAGCAGTTATATCACATTGTCCTATCTGAAAAGATAAATGAACAGTCCTATGAAAGGGTCTACAGGAATCTATATGCAAAGATTGGGTTTAGTCAGAGAGGGTCCGTTGACGAGAGTTCCAATATACCATCAGAGAGACAGTACGGAAGGTTTTTACTCTTTTTGATATACCTTGGAAGGTACAGTATCAACGGTGACTTATGCCCTGTCACAGTAAGATCTAAACAATGTCAGCGCCGCGTTTCAGACAAAGTCAGAGGGGGGGAAATGCAAGAGTGCAATGCGATGAACCAGACACAGTAAAAAGATGATTTTAAGGATGCTGCCTATAAGTCAAACCTCTGTATTATTTTGTTTTAAAAATAAATATCCCCAGCAGAGTCGCCAGATTGTAGACACGCGGAATCGTTCATCCACTCTTTTTAGTTTTGTTTTGAGATTGTTTTTGAAAAAGGAAAGAAAAGGAAGGTCTGTTGAAAATAGATACAGAGTCGTCACTTGGTCTTTAAGGAACCAAGAAACCTGACTCACCCAAATGGATAAAGGGCACCGGCCCATCATAACCAAAGAACTTGGCTCGGGGTTTTGGTACGAGAGAGGAAGGAACTTTTGTCGCGACTAAAACACCCTCAACTCGCCCCGTCTTTTAACGGGCCTCAATTAGCATCCAAATAATTATCTTATACCATGTATGATTCGACAATTAATACTATGATAGTATATTACATCACACAAGAATTTTGAAATGGAAGATCAAAAGATAAGATATCGTTCATAAGATCTAAGCCAAGTATCACACAATGCAAAGTGAAAGATCACACAAACAAACCTAGCAAAAATCGTCTAATCATATATCAAGTAATAAAGTATTTCTAATCTAAAGGGGACATGAATTGTTCTTGAAACAAATAATCAAATAAAACAAGGATCCTTAGCAAGCTAGAATGATGCATGTTAATCTTTGAGAAAAGAAGATCTCTCAATCCCCGGGACGGATGAGAAATGAGGATTACATCGAGGGGAAGCATGAACGTGTGATCACGATTGTTCCTTATAATCTTCTTAGATTAAGAGTCACAAAAGCCCCAAATCTTTGCATGGATGCAATGTATGTATCTAGAATGTTCCAAGGTTGTAGTGTGTTTTGTGTACATGGACTTTCTAAAGTGACTTAGAAGTCTAAAATATGCATGAATGCATGAAGGAAAATCATCATAGAATATGTACAAATATGGTATGGACCACTTCCTAAGACATGAACAAATTTGGAGTACATGTAAGCACCAAATCAAAAGATGGAAGTAAAAGTAGGCTTGCTGTGAATAGTGGACAGAACAGTAACATGATATTTTGGAAACTAAAAAGAGGGGTTATGAATGTTTTCAATGCAAGATTTTTTTATGGAGATCTTCCTTATTGTGTCTAGAACGCAACCCAAGAAGCCAATTCTCAATAACTATTACAGATTGAGAGAAATCATATAAACAATAGAGGTTACTCAGGAATCAAGTTCATACTGTCGACTGAAATGTTGGAAAATATTAGCAAATGAAAACAAAAGATCTAGAGGCCCATATTATACAGAAAGTTCCCTAAGACACGGAATATCAAGGGAAAAATTATTTGGGACCACTCACTTTGGAAAAGTGTTCTGTAAAACAAGTTGAAAGTCAACCAAGCTGCTGTGACAGCTAAAACAGAATATCTGGAGAGAATGTTTGGGTCCAAATGGACCACTTTCAAGTATTTCCAAGTTAAACCAAAAATCATGGGTGTTCTCTAATGAGTTAGGAAGACTTTCCAAGTGGTCTTGCATCCATACATTGAATATTGAGTTCTAGAGAAATCTTTGAGCTCAGATCATTCACTGTTTTGACTCACTGTTTTAAAGATTTTGGGAAAAACTTGAGTTTTCTTTCTTGAGATCAAAATAAGAGGGTTTGAGAAGGGTTTTGAAATAGAGACTTTAAAAGTATATTTTCAACATCAAATAGAGATTATGCCCTCTTGGAATATCAATAGCAAACTCATCATCAAGAGCCCCCAATATTATTGGAGAGATTCATTTTTATTTTGAACATAACTTCAAGGATACCTTGGAGGCATTGAAGTTATAATCATCATCTATTAAACATGTTTTTGAGGTCAAGAGCTACTATCCATAAGTATTCACTCACCTCAAACTTCATGTCATCATTTAGATGATGAAGAACAAGTAAGTAAATAAAGAAAATAAAAAAGAAATGAGGTAAGAAGAGATGAACATTGTATATAAGCAAGCAAATGAACAAATCAATAGATGATATTCAATGGTGGAACCACAAGCATTCAACATTTCATATGTGTGTATAGGGGTGAGTACATCACTCTCTAACTCATAGGAAACTCAAAGAAGATAAAGAAAATGGATTGAAAGTTTGAAAATAAAAGTTTAGTTTTTAGAAAACTAATTGAAACTCACATTTTGGATTGGATTTGGATGAAGAAAATCTCTACTTCTCACTCTCTTTCTCCCTAACTCTCTCTATATCTCTCTCTAATGGCTTCCAAGTTCTTCCCCAAATGGAAGAAAATGGGTCTCCTTTATAGGCCAACTTGGGGAGGTATTTTGGGTTTTAAAAAGTCTCTAATTGGTCCAAAATCTTCAGATTATCAAAACTATGTCGTTTTATTTGTTGGAAATTTGAATTAAAACCCAAAAATTAACCAAAAATTACAAAAATAAAAATAAAAAATCACTCAGAGTGCCGCAGCGGCACTTGGCCACTGCCGCTGCGGCAGTGGGCCAGTGCCACCGCGACAGTCAACCCTCCCGTGACCAGAATTTGCATTTTGGCCCCCAAAACTCCCAGAATTCGCAAAATGGCCCTATTTCGTCCGAAATTCACAGAAAATTCATACAAAATCCAAATTGAGATTGTGATATACAGTTGGAAAGGTATTGAGGTCTACTTTCCATAAAAAATAATTTGGAGTTGGGTCACTTTGGAAAGTTTTGCGATATTTGCAATAAAATCCGAATTGATCGCATTTTTCGCCTTCAGAAATTCATAACAAATTCGTTTTAGATCCTGAAATTATGTGCGACATACCATTGGAAAGCTATTGATCTCTAGTATTTGATAAAAATATTTTAATTTCGAAAAGGCGACTTTGACTTTTGGTCAAACTTGTAGTCAAATCAGTCAAACAATGCACTTCCAGTAAATTCCGGGAAGTTCTGGGAGCCTCCGGACACTGACATTTCCTTCGATTTTCTTTTAAAACATATTTTTTAACTTTTCACATTATCTAGGATGATTCCAGAACTTTTGGACGAATTTGGATGATTTTGGTCAAACCTTGGTCAAATCGGTCAACAGGGACTTTCTAGGAACTTCTGGGACATTCGGGGGTCTTTGGGAGCTGACAATCTTCAAATATTTCTCTTTTAAAATACTTTTCTTTTTATTTTGAATGACATCGAATGATTTGTGAGATTCTGTGCCAATCCGAAGAGTTTTGGACTTTTAGGGGCACTTTGGTCATTTCTGTCAATTCTTTGACTTCTTGAGAGTTAAAGATAATCTCTGAAAATTCGATCTTTCTAATTATCGAGGTTTGACATGCTTGTGGCCTCCTAAATCTGTTAGCCGACAAAATGGGGTGTCTACAGTAGGTTTGCATGCTAGTCTTGATAAAATCCATAGTTTTTATAGTTTACATGTTTAAAACTCAACCAAGCAAAACCTTAATGTTTTTTTACGTTAAAAATAAATCTGTAGCATCTCAGACCATGTCTGAGTGGTCTCAGAGTTGAGAGATCACGATAAAACAGTGATCTCTAGCCTCTGCCATGCACCAAAATAAACCCCTGTGTTCGATCAATTGAAGTTAGTTCGATCGATCGAACCAGAGATATAGTCAAGCAATCGAAGACATTTCGATCGATTGAGAGCGCGTCGATCGATCGAATACTCAGATTCTTGAGATGATCCTTTGCAGTATTCCTAGACTTTCTGTTTTCGAGATTTATTATCAAACTGTCCACATATGCTCAGTTTGTCAAAACAGTTTCCTAACTTTAAGCCTTAAGGCATGTTTCTTCAATAACTTTTGCTAACCACTTTGAATGCTTACACCATTCATAGTGCGAGTCCTAACTATTGTTTTAAACCGCCTTCACGTATTTTAAACCAAGTGTGATGATATAGTCCCGATCATGAAAGGGCTATTGATTATTTATCTTTAGAAAATACGGAATACTGTAGATGGATGTACTCCATAGAGCATAAATGACACTGCATGGTAGATGGTTCGGTCACTGCGAATTCGTGTGATCCCAACGCTTCCCTTTATAAAGTAAAACCGTTTTAAATATCACTTTAGTGAGTTAGTTAATTACTAGTTTAATTTAGTTGCTTTACTTTAGTAGTTATTAATTGTGGAACTTCATGTTCTACACCTTATTCAAAGTTCAAAATTTTATTTTCCTTTTTGAGTTTAGTCTAAGCCAGTAACTCTAAACCTTCTCTGTGGGATCGTCATGGTCTTACCAGAATACTAATTGCACATCCACCTACACTTCTGGGACTTCCGGGGGTTTCTGGGGGCTGACGGTTTTATCCGATTTTATTTAAAAACTCATCTTATTACTTTTCTTACAACGTAGCTTGTTTCCAAAACTTTGGGTCCAAATCTGGGAGTGTTTGGGCTTTAGGGGCATTTGGTCATTTTTACCACTTTCTGAGCATTTTGAGAAATAGAACTAACTTACAAGAGTCCGTTTGAGTTCTTTCAATCATTGTGAACCACCAAGCTATAGGTCTCCTAAATCTGATAGCCGATAAAATGGGATGTCTACAATTTGCCCCTCTTTGGTATGAACTTGCAAGGCAACGCATGTCGCAAGCGAGTGCCAAGCCTTGAAGAGATAGGTCTTTCGGAGGCTATAGATTTAGGATAAAAGCGTTGCAAAATATGCAGTGATAGAAACATGAAGTTGAGGTCAGTGCTAGTCGCGCTCTGCGTGAGCTACCTACGTATCCCAAGGGGAATCAGACCAGGACGTAGTTCAGGGCACAAAGAAACAAACACATACAAATACACAACAATCAGGCGGATGCTTATGCTATGAGAATGATATGCAATGCATGGACATGATATGACTTGTGTCATGAGTCGTATCATGTCTAGTGTTCTGATCCTAGTATGAGCTAATGCTGTGGGATGTGTGCCACTCCGAGTGAACTTATGTTGTGCTAGTGCTTATTTGACTCTAATGCACTGGTTGATCTTGATAAGGATACCAAGGTGTGAAGACTCAGGATCTTGGAGCAAACTTCTAAATTTTGGGAAGTGTGCTTCACAAGTGAATATAATTGGATGTGGGGTCTCAAAGGACGTTAATCGAAGATGAAGTTTGACAAATAACCGACGGACGTGGAAGCCCTAGAAATTAGGAGACGGACATAGAAGCCCTAAGACGTCAAGTGATGGACATGAAAACTTCGGACACGGAAGCCCCATTAATGGACATAGAAGCCCAAGATTTTGAATGAGAACGATGAACACGACATATTTTGAATGAGAGTGATGGTAAACTAATGATTATTAATGAACTGACGATACACGAATCGAGTAGATAGTGAACTACTATGACTGTCATGGGTTAGACCAACTGTTGGACTAAACGTGATCAGAAGAACTAACGAATCGAGATAACGAGTATATAGTGAACTGCTGTGACCGTCATGAATTGGACCGACGATGTACTAATCGATATGACGAGTCGACAGTGAACTACTGTGACTGTCATGGATTGGACTGACGATGTACCAATCGAGATGACAAGTCGACAGTGAACTACTGTGACTATCATGGATTAGATTAATAGTTGGACTAACCGTGATCAGAAGGACTAACGATGTACGAATCGAGATTGCGCCAACCAACAGGATACTCAGTCTAAAAAGAAGAGACAATCCTCAGAGTCGTGGAATTCACTCAAACGTGAAAATCACTGAATAAAGGAACTAATAGACTTGGAACAACACCGATCTATTCCTCACAAAAGCTAGAATGCTCACAATGATTCATACGATAAGATTTGATCATATGCAATGATCACATAATAAAACAACAATTTGTTTGTGAAGATTTAAGCAATCACCAGAAATTTGGGTCAACAGACCAACCACATGATAGAAAGCTCGTATTCTACTCATAAGAGTAATTACAAACATCAAACTAACATCTGAACGATGAAATTCTCACAGAACAAAGAGTACGACAATCCTTTAAGAAGGAAGAACTATTCCAACGATAAACAAGTATTCGTAGCCACATGAAATACACATGAACTACCAGCCACAATCGAGGGCTAACAAGATAGAATACTCTCACAAAGATTAACATAGCCTTTAGAGAGGTTTTACATCACGAGCAAAATAAAACTCATGCCCCTCGAAGGTAAGCATCTCAAGAATGTATGCGAAAACGTAGGAATATTTGAGTCTGGAGACACAACTTATATAAGCCGTCTAATAATACATAACGCTGTGTTATTAAAACCAATAAGTTATTCGTCGGGTTAGAAAACATCTTTCAAGTACTTCAAAAGTACATATCCGTTAGGTTTTCAAATATGTGCAATATATTAACATGTTGGTTTTTCACAAGTTCAAAACTTATCTTCCAAATTTTCTACCCAAGAAATCTTATTATGAAATGCCGATCAAAGTATCTCTGAGTACGTGTATAAGCTACTCTAAACACGTAAAACATGAAATATTATCTCAACATGCTATAGTTATCATGTTTAACAATTCAGTGATATTGATCCAAGTGATCACGAAAGAACATATGCACATTAGCATGTTATCACATTATCCCGAAGGCATGTAGCATCTAAGCATGCTCTCTTAACATCTTCCAACTTAGAGAAAATTGATAACAATTTCATTATATAGGCATGCAACATTTCACATGTTTCCTCAACAACTAAAATACAAATAACTAGTGATATGAGGCCAAAAAAATTAATTGAGATCTTTTAATAATACAATTCGATGTAAGGCACTATTCAATACCCAACTATCAACCCTACAAGGTGCAGTACGTCGAGCGAATAATCCAAACAACGAAACCTTCATGTATATACCTTTTAATAATGCACGGTCAATGATTAAACATCAACAGATAGTCATGCTAAGAAGTATTACAAAAACCAGTTTTAATGAGTATGGCGTTAAGGTGAAATGAAAAGTAAAAACCACCTCATGTTCACAAATCACATAGTCAAGATATATAAGCATGTGATCACATAAACACGTAAGCACTTAAGCATGTTAACACGTAGTCCCATAGGCAAGTAAACATGCTATCATAATCAACTCATCGTTTAAATGAAATGGAACAAATCATTTAACTATAAATGACTGAAATCAAAAGAGGTGCAACTGTCACACATGGACCCATTTAACTCCCAGAGTACCAAGATATTCGAATCCGGTTAGCTCTGATACCATTCTGTAATGCCACGAAAACCAAGCCACGTGGGCAAGGTCAACGAGTCAAACAATATAATGTAAAGCACGGAATAGTCCAATGTGGACAATCCACAAGGCGAAAGCATAGGGGAATCCTATGTGGATTCCAAAGAAAAGTCAATAAATCAAGGGTTGAACCACGAGGACCAAACAGGTCAAATAGGGTCAACCAACATACTTTGGTTTTGAAAGGAGTTTGTAAAGAAGTATAAAGAAACTCCAAAGGTTTAAAAGTAACAAGTAATGAAGTTTACTTTGAAGGTTTATCACTAAAGCTGTTTTTGAAGGAATATGACCAAACGGTTCTTAGGAAATTAAAAGTAGTAATTTTTCCTTAATCGGGTAACCATGGGTTAAGAAATGCTAACACGGATTAAAAACACAATTTAACAAGGATCCTAGAGGATCCAACCATCAAGATTAAGATTAAGATTAAGATTAAGAGGGGGATAATTAGGATCCCCACATATACAAGATTATTAAGTCTAATAGAAAGAGTTATACAGCAAGGGCTAAACATGTGCCCAATTACAACAACTATGTAATAAATAAATATTCTTGTAATTCAATCTACGAATAAGATAATGAATTACAACTAGGACAATGTTCCTACCATAAGCTGTGACAAAGAAGTGTTTTCTTTTCAAAATCTAAGACTTTCTCGTAAGGAATCTTCAAATGGGATGCCACGCATCGAAAACTTTTGGGCCTTGCCCTAATCAACATTTCCTGAAAAAAGAGATTTTATAGATTTATTAAGCACGACGGCTCAGTAGAAAACATTGTAGAAATGTACTGCTACTTCTAAAATCAGGCTATGACATGTGGTGCAATGTTTTGCCACCGTGGCGATGCAACTAGCCGGATGGCCAAACCATGAGACATTCCTAACTTAATATCCCAAAAGCACTCACTCTCAACACCGGATGCGAGCCACTACAACGTGAGTGTAGCATACAAGATCTCTGGTAGCTAACCGAATATGATCTTGCATTTTCGAATGTTTTAAGGATCACAAACAGCCTTCCTCACCTCACACCCGCTTTTGGAATTTCAACAATAACCACCCCCAAACGGGGATTTCAAGAGACATTCCTCAAACGTGGGAATTTTAACAATTTCATATGCCCCAAGCCAATGCCATGAATGCTTTGCCGACTTGTTGACCATGAAATACTACTAGATGTGATTATGCTTTAACAATGTTATTTCTAAGATTATAATGCTAAAAAATAAACATAATAGTTCATGGTACCAAAACTAAATTGATAATGAAATTCCTATAAAGCATAAGCAACATCTTAAACAAGAAAGAGACTACTAACATTTATAATCATTTGAAAACATAGCAACACAATTAACAATTAGGCTAGACATGGATTCAAATAGGCACATAAGAGCAATTAGTCATTTAATAAATCATGTAAGAAGAGTTCTTCAAACAAGATCAATATGTAATAACTCTAACCTACACATAGCAAATCATGAAATTAGAAGGAATAGTGCACTTAAACAATGAAATCTACCTCTCGTGTTCTTTGTTCAAGAACACACCAAAATAGGAATCTAAAGAGAGAGAAAAAAAAAAGAGATCAATGGATAGCCCTTGAGAAGGTGAATAAGAAGTCCTCTAATAGTCTTGGTCCGATAATAGCTTGAAGGCCTCCAAAAGTAAGCTTGAAGGTTGAAGCTTCAATGGAGATTTTTAGCTTTTAAACCAAAGAGATAAAAGAGAGATATAGAGAGAAAATAAAAAAGAAATATGAGAGGAAGAGGAGGATATAGGTTGGTTATATGGGGAGAAAGAGAGGGGGAAGCTTCCTAGGGAAGCTTTAGTGGTTGGGGTGGATGAGAGTAGTTGGGAGTGGTTGAGAGGTGACTTGTGGGTCTCGTCCTTGTCTCCGACACACATACACCCACACATAAATATGTAACATACATATACATACATGTGTCAAAATAAATACCAAAGTGATACTACCATGTGCCAAATAAAACACACTATCCCAAACTAAGATCCACTTAGTCCAAAATTACCAAAATGCCCTTTTAAAATTCTGAGTTTCTACAAAATTACTTTTTAAAAACTTTAAAATTGGATACGTTACATACAATGACAATCTAAGAAATATTGTAAAGGAGAGAATATAGCAAGTTTATGTTAATTAAATGGATAAAAAGAACTTCATAAAATTAAAAATGGATTAAAAAAACTTATAATGTTAGCTGATGAGTGGCATAATATTATTGCATATTGAGCCCCTTTATTTATACTTGGTAGACTTCTCGAAAAGTTTATAATTACTATTAATGTCATTTTTATCTTTTGTAGGCCTTGGTAGCTCTTGGAGTTGAATACACCTTAAAAAGAGGAAAAGGAACAAAATAGGAGAAATTATTCAATGAGCCCGTCACCCTACATCAGTATGCTGATGTGGTGTGACCAATTAATCCCAACCAATCACTTGCCCCCTCCTTCTAGGGGGATCATGACAAGTGGTTATCAAATTTAAAATTTGAAATTCTACTAATCAATTATCACAATCTTCCTAAAAGGAAAGGAGAAGTGGATGGTTAGGATTAATTGGTCACACCACGTCAGCAAGCTGATGTGGCATGACGGGCTCACTGAATAACTTCTCACAAAATAGAAGTTCAGACCGGATTTTGCTCAAGCAAAACTCAAAAAGTGGTATAGCAAAACGAAGACAGAGAGTAGTTCAGATTCGTCCCGGATTTTGCTTGAGCAGAATTTATTTTGCTCGAGCAAAATGCAACTGGTCAAAATTTTGCTACATTAATTCTATTTTTAGAAACAAAAGGGTTATTCTATCTCTTAGGGTTAGGGTTGTGTAAAAGCTTTAAGATACACTTTATCCCATCTTCATCCTTCTTCTTCTTGATTCTAGGGTTTAAAACAGTTGAGATGGAGATTCTTCTTATTTCTATTCTATGCTTTTGCAATCTCAAAACTATCATGAGTAGCTAAATCCATAGTGATGAAGATGAAATTTAACAATTCTCTTGTGTGAATTTTGGATTATCTCTTGTGCATTAATAGTTATGATTGAATATTGGGTTTTGATCTACAATAAAAATCATAGTATGGTCATGTTAATTTGTGTCTTGATTCATTATGATTTGAGAATATAATGAATACTTTTCTTTGATATGACAGGCTATTGAATGAATGCATATAATCATCCCAATAATTGATCTACTCTAGATATTTATTGAATCTCATTGATATATCTTCCGGTTAGGAGAGTCTACTCTCAACCTAACTGAGTTAAAAGGGGTAATACAAGTGCATGTGGTTCTTAGTTGGATCTTGATACCCTAACCTTTCACCCATTGATTTCCCTCAATTTACTTAAGGCCTGTTTGGTTGTCCTTTCAAATTAAATAATTCCATTCAAATTTTGTATAGAAGGTAAATGCAAAATTCATCACCATGAATAAATCCATTTATTAGTTTTTCAATTTCAAATTCACTCTTGCTCCACTTTTGGGTGGAAAACAACTCTTGGTTAATTTCTTAGTCTAGTTATAGTCTAGCTTAGAGAGAGGATTTAGTATAGTGTTCAACCATTCCCTGTGGATCGACCTCCGTCTTACCGAGATTATATATTACTATTGTGATACCCTGCACTTGGGCTTGCTGCTTGCATTAATTTTGTCGCAGCATTAGCACATAGTTTTCATAAATTAATACTATCAATTAAGCTAAATTTGACGATGTTTATAATCACATTTGCCAATTTCAAATCAGAAGCAACATCCAAACTATGAGAAAGGGATTGGATTTGATTAATAAGTTCTACTTCTTTTCTTAAATTTTTTTTGGGATCGATCACACAATATCAATCCATTCACAAATTTTTGAGTGCAAAAAATGGGTGCACATTTATCAGAACCGTAGATCAAAAAATAATTATCAGAACTGAGGTAGATAATAATTCAACAATGTCGCCAATTTATGGTTCACCAGTTCAACTATTGGGTGAATTGCTTAATAGTTTTCAAAGTGTGATTACAAAAATTTTACGAAAAAAAGGTAATTATATGACTTTATTGTATGTAATTAAAATAATAGTAATAAGTTAGTAAATGTGAGCATATGTTACCATAATTGCCAATACTCAAAGTATTCTAGTGTATAAAGTTTGTACAAACTTTTAAGCAAGCAGTATAACTTAATTGGTTCAACCAACCGATACTTAATGGTTCAATTGAAATTGTTCGATTTAATTGGTTTAGACCAACTTTTACCAGTTCAATTGCACAAACAGTCTAACTAATTAACCAAATCGAATGACCTACTATTATTCATGTTCAACTGGTCATGGTAAGGTACGATTCTGATAACTATGCTTGGGTATATGTGCTTAGATGCATACACTTCAACCGTCACATATATATATATATATATATATATATGATTGGGTGATTTAGATTTTAAAGCTCTACCTATCTAGAAATAGATCTATTTTTAAATTGAATCTATAAATTAGTCCTTCATCTATTTTAAGGACATATATACCCCCACTCCTAAAATCAGGGTTTGAAAATCAAAACCCAGATTTATTATATATATATATATATATATGTATGTATATATATAGAGAGAGAGATATACCCCCACTCCCTTAAATCATGGTTTTGAAATTCAAAACCCAAATTTATTATGTATATATACTAGAAATTGCCCATGCCCGAGGACACTATTAAAAGAAATACAATAATGCTACAGGCACCGAAAATATGCACAGAATTTGTGCACCGAAAAATCAGGACCAGTCATTTTAGTGGATCCCATACACTTTTGCGTGGGAGCCACCGAAATAAATGACCACGATTTTTCGGTGCACAAATTATGTGCACATTTCGATCACCCAAGCATTATTGAAAGAAATAATTTTGTGTTTTATTTTTCTTTTCCTTTTCCTTTTTTTTTTAATGAAGCAAGTTTTACCACCAAAAATTGATTTTTTTATAAAGGGTTGAAAAAAAAAAGTTTTCATAGGACTTAAGAGATGGAAACTGGTAAATCTCCATACTAATCCTAAAACTCAGGTCTAATGTTTTTGCCAAGATTTCACATTATATGATTGAAATGTGAGGGGGTGGCGAGTATGATTGGAGAACTTCACTAAAATAAAATAATGCGATAATTCTCAAATTTGAATCACAAACTCTGATTCCTTCATGCTTTAAATATTGTACCAAGTTAGTTGTAAAGCGTTTGAGAATCAAGTTAATTTAGATATAGATTTGGGAATCATAACATATTCAAATTTGGGAAGTACAACATTCCATTTTCAGTATGTTTAGAAATTTCTTAGAAGGCATAGATTGGCATAGCTCAAGTGGCAAAGAGCTTGGCAAATATAAATCCCTTCCAATGCATAGGTTCGGGGTTCGAACCTCATCCCCCTCCCTCCATATAAAAAAAGAAAGGATAGAAACACAAAATTATCAGGACAACAGTTTTAGGCCTAAGCTAAGTCGAAAAATATAAAAGCACAATTCCAAAAAATGAAAATTGAATTTAATGTCCACATGTTTATATTTTATAATGCATCGGCTCCATAATTGGAAACTGAAATGATAATAATCTTTATATTCTTAGATAGTGTGACACCCCAATCATATGTAGGAAGGGAGAGAAAAAGTGAAATCAAGGAGGGAGGGAGAAAGAGAGTGTGTGTCAGAGGAGAACTGATCGAGATCAATTCCTATCTATGTAATTGATTTGACCATGCTTAATTTTATATTGGATAGCATAATTAACTTTCTTCCATTCTTGCATGAGTGAATAAGTTGGGAATTTGGATTTAATGGGATTACATTAATTCCTAAACTACGGACTGAAGTCACCACAATTAGATAAGCAATGTTACTTTAATAAACCATTGGCAATAATGATACACATACTTTTGTACACAATTTTCTATGCCATACAATCTTGGCAATTAATATTGATTCTAGTTGCTCCCCCGTGGGACTCATGTGGAATCTACATGGGATCTACTGGAATCAATGATCACGATTGTGTAGTGTAGAAAAGTGTGTACAAAAGTGTTTGTGTATCATTACTTAACTATTGAATGAGTGGTTTGGCCTAACTATTCTTTGAACATTCAAACTTTTTTATGATTTAATGTCATTTATTGTCAAATATTGAAAGAGTTTTTCACTTTCCATGTATAATACAAAATTTCCATACTAAATTACATATTTAGTTTGTTGACTCAAATTATAGCCTTTTTGGATAAAGAATTTTTAAGGAGACATAATTTCGATAATTGATTGTGTTGATAAGAATTTCAACATAAATTTAGACTATTACCCTAATTTAGACACATGAAATTTTGGAAAGTAAATCCCCCAAATCCCAATTGATATGGATTTGAGGAACAACAATGCTATAGGCACCGAAAAAGTGCACCAAAATGGTGCATCAAATGATCGGTGCCCTTCATTTCGGTGGGACACACGCCATGTACACGTGGAGCCTCAAGACTTACTCTTTGAGGAATCTATAATGGGACGGAAGGGTTATATCCTAATCAATTGTGGAAAAGCAAATCAAGGTATTGACTAAAATAAAAAAAAAAAAATTGACAAAAATATTAATAACTCTGTATTATCCATAATTGAAAAGAAGGAAAAAAAAAGTAAAGTAATAAACGGGATTAAATTGAAACACCCATTCTAAAAAAGAAAAGGAAAAGAGAAGATTGAGAATATAACGTTGCACTAAAGATGCAAACACCCAAAAGCATGCCAAATTTCAGACACATTAAATTACATATTTAGTGTGTTAGACTCAAATCATAGCCTTTATGGATAAAGAAATTTTATCATTTATATGAAAACAATGAACACAAAATTAAACACTAAATTTAGAAACAAACTGAAATACTAAACACTAAATCAAATAGTTTCCTCAATGCTTGAGCAAAAGTAAGGCTGAAATAAACATAATGGCATAACTCTCGGTAGATCTATAGAATCAAACATAAGGCAAAAAAAACTAATAATGCAACCACGTGTAAGCATTTAAGTACTATTAAGCTAAACTTACAACCAATCACACAATTGGGGGAAAAAAATCAATAACTCAATTTGTAAAGACAACAAAGTACTGAGTGAGAAACACATTGAAACACATGTAAGATGGATTAATATGTTTTTCTACTTGAAAAACATAGGAAAACAAACTTTTACATTTAATTGTGCGAGCAAAAATGTAAAATGAGTGAATTATATTTATTTATTAAATAACATCATCATCAACTTACTGTGCGGGCTTTTGTCTTCCTATACTCACTTTTGTGACAAAGGGAAAATGTTTCAAGATTCAAACTTCAACCACTACCTTGGTTCTCAAATCTTCCACAAACAACATAAGGGACAAACGCAGAAGACAAAACAGCATGTATCATAAAAGTGTTTTCTAAGACTTAAGAGAAATTGTAAAATTGATTAAAAAAAAAAAATAGATCCTATAAAGTTCTCTAAAAGAACCTATTTACCCATATCTAAAAAACCAAAAGAGGGAAGGAAAAAAAATTATTTGCAGAGGATCTAAGATCCAGGGAAAAGGGGAACCATTTTCCTGAGAGAGGGAGAGAGAGAGAGAGAGAGAGAGAGAGAGAGAGAGAGAAATCAACTTACTATGGTCATTATAAATCAAAGAATACAACAAAAACATGGAAATTCATATCACAAAATAGAGAAACACCGTATGTATCTTTCTTGCCACATGCAAACCAAATTAAGAAATAAAGAAACACATTTTTTTTAATCAAAAGGGAAGCAAAGAAGAGCATGTATTATGATTCCTTCTTTTGAAGTTTGTCAAGCATCAACTCCAGAGAATGTGAGGGTTCTGGTGGTGTCCACAAATCAAACGAACATGGAATAGAGGTCGCCTCTTTGGTATTTGTTTTGTGTTCTCTAACTTGCCATATCAACGAAATCAAAGAATAAAAAAGGTTGACAGAAATCAAACTCCCAAAAAACCCTAATCCCTAGCTAGAGAGAGAGAAACGTGAGAGTAAGAAAAGGGTGGGTAGTGGTGGTCGAAGCTAGAGGCGGTGAATCCTCCAGCTAGAGAGAGAGATGAGGCACGGGTGGGATTAGGAAGAGAGAGAGAGAGAGAGAGAGAGAGAGAGAGAGAGGCTCATTGAATAATTTCTCGAAAGGATTGGGGAAGAGGGAGAATAAACCATCTTAAATGACCCCTAAATCTAGTCATCATCCTAGTCATCAACATTTTTATCTTTGTCATAAGTTGTGTCCTAGTCATATTTTTTATGGGCCCACACTGAGCTCCAATATTATATAGATGTACATATATATATATGAGAGAGAGAGAGAGAGAGAGAATTAACATAGATAAATTATGCAAGTGAGACAAAAAATAGTGAGAAATTCCTCACTTTAAAATACATTAGAAAGGAGAGTTTAAAACAGTGAAAAATTCCTCACCCGAAAACAATAAGAAATTCCTCACTTTGAAATACAATGAGATAAAAATCAGTGAGAAATTTTATCTATAATGGTGCAAAATTCTCACTTTTTGGGAAGAACTTCTCAATTCTAGAATTTTGATGGAAGTTTAATAATGCAAATTTCTCACACTTTTGTTTGGATTTAAAGAGTTTCTCACCAAAAAATTAAATCTTCAAGATGACCCATGTTTTCCAAAATACCTACTAATACAAATCATGACTCTAGGCTAGGCCCTCTCTTCTCTCTATCCTAGATTTGACTTTTGAGACAAAAGCAAAAAAAAAAAAAAAAAAAAAAACCAGAGACTAGATGAATCAGTTTGTACGATTTTGATCGGACTGCAACAACAGCTTCAAATCAACAATAACTACAAATCAACAGCAGCTTGTACGATTTTGCCTTAATAGCCTTTGCAACAGCAGCTTCAACGTCCTGTCTCCAGGCAGATCGTGAATTCAATTCCACCAATCTTCACCCTGGCCCCAACAAAACAACAGGACACAACTTCAACACTCACATACATACAAACACAATAAGAACTTGAAATGGGTCTCTGTGAACTTTTAGTGAGAGAAAGTCTAGAGAGAGAGAGTTGTTGGGGGTTTCTCCTGTAGAGAGAAAGATAGAGAGAGAGAGAGAGAGAGAGAGAGAGAGAGAGAGAGAGACAGAGAGACAGAGAGAGATCATGAGAGACAGAGAGTGAGATAATGAGAGAGATAGAGAGAGAGAAATGGATATTGATTTATTTGGGTTTCAAATTGAAATCCCTGATTTTAAGTTGTTAGTATATACACAGATATGTATATATCTAACGAAGGGTAATTTTATGTAAAAAAAAAATACAGATATTTAGGAAAAAGGACTAATTCCTACTATATCTTGTTGATTAAGGATTAATTTAAGGGTTTAAAAAGTCAAAGTGAGTAACAGTATGTTGACTAAATTTTGAGGGACCAAAACGTATATTTCTATATATGATTAGTGTACATGATTGTTAATGGAAAGAGAGAGAGAGAGAGAGAGAGAGAGAGAGAGAGAGAGAGCAAAAAAAAAAACCAATCAGGTCACAAAATTTGGTCTAATTTTCATATGAATCGAATTGGAATTGAGCTTTTTGGAAAGAAAAAAATAATAATTTCAAAATGAATAGAGAAATTCCTGTTTTTATAGTATTTGAGTGTTGAAAAATTCTATAATACAATCCAGTACTTTTGGTTGTACGATACATCTAATTCTTGATCTCAATTGGTAATAATAATGTATAATTTTATTCTACCTTTAGTGTCAATTAGTAGAATTTTTCAAATGTGTCATTTTGTAAAAATAATGTGCCATTGAATAAAAAAATTTTGGGTGGCACTTATTAGTAACAATTTTACATTAGGTAGTTGTCATGTCTAAAGTGTTGTACCTTTAATGTAAGTATTATAGAACCAAAATAACTTGGTTTTATGGGAGACAATATCTTGAGGTTTTGTGCTAATTTTTATAGTATAAATTTATGTCAACTTCCCGAAAATGTGTATAAATAGACCCCAAATAAATTTTTCAGTGATGCCCGCCCGCCCCTTACCTTTTGTAAATTGGGTCAGTCCCAAGTTCTACTTATAGTGTCACCCCTACCAAGCCCCTCTCTCACTTCAAATTTCAACTTCCGACCCTGTTTAGAAACCAAATGTGAGATTACCAATGTCAAAAACATGTCGCGCTCTAGAGCAGCAAAAATAGAGAAAATAAAAATTCTTTTTTGGATCCATAGGCCATGACTGATGAAATCACTTAATTATCCACACCACACAGTTCTAACAATAAAGTAACAACGAGGCAGTAGAAATAAATCCCAAGCTGATCATAAACATAAGAACAAGTCACTAAGTTATTACATGAGATCTGGAATAGCAATGACTAAAGTCCTAAGGTAAGATATGCATGATTACAAAACATAATAAATAAAGTCTGATAACCGGAATAGAAACTAAAATCTATTTTAATCCTCAGCTAGCTTAAACGTAATAGTCAGTATAGTAGTCCTCTCCAACGTATCCATCTTTAGTGGGGCCATCCTCTGCATAACCACCCTCCTGGTAAAAGCCTTCCTCATATGGTTCGTTACCTACATTCTCAAAAATAGGATAGTCTGGACGGAGAATGTCCAGGCATAAAAGACCGTCAGCTTTTTGAAAACTGAGTGAGTAGAAAACTAGCACAGTACCAAAGAGATGAGATAGTTACAAGTTTATGAAAAAACATAGAATATCGTCTATAATAGTACCTTTACATATTCAATCTCTTCGTTATCTAATTCCAATGTCTTATTATACGAGGGTCTATAATATCCTACTAATTGATGAACAGACTTGATAGTAATATTCCTGGATACATCAATGCTCCATCCACCACTTTTAAGAACATATACACAATTCACCGCATGTCATGGATACCACGTTAGTGCATCCCATTCTTTTAAGAACTTATGCATATTCCACCGTATGTCATGGATAAAACGCTTCGAGCAAAGACACATCAATTTTATTGCCACAATTTAACGATGTCTACCAATAATTCCGATCCACTGCTACTCTTTGTAAGTTTAATTACTGGCAGGATCAACTAGGTAACATTCTTTCGCGACATCAACTTTACATGAGCCTGAATGATATAAATTGGTAAAAATTAGCAAAAGTCACAACTTGCTATTTCAAAAAGTTGATAGAATTAGAAAACAAGTTAAAAAGCTGATGGATTTGGAAAATAAGTCCGTGCAATTGATGGGGAAAATACTTTTGCTCACCCAAAAAATGGTTCACTAATACTCACCCAAGTATCCCATTGGCCAATGTAGTGAGTCCCACTACATTGGCCAATGGGATTCTTGGGGTGAGCATTGATAAATTATTTTTTGGGTGAGCAAAAATGCTCTCATTGATGGGCGGGGTAAAATATTCGGTTTGAGTCCTCCAAAACAACCATAACTAGAAAGGGAAAAAAAAAAGAAGGGGAAAATACCTTTTACCCCTCTATGGTTATACCCATTTTCTCATAACCCCCTGTGGTTCATTTTGTAACACTTAACCTCCTGTACTACGGACTAAAGTGAGACTGTTAACTTTTTTAACGGCAGTCCCACTCCAGTCATTAGTACAGGGGGTTAAGTGTTACAAAAATGAATCACGGGGATTATGAGAACATAGGTGTAACCATAGGGGGGTAAAATGTATTTTTCCCTAAAGAGTATGTATAGGGGCTTGGGGGTATTAACGTCATTTCCTTTTTCTCCTTTAGAAAAGTTAACAGTCTCATTTTAGTCCGTAGTACGTGGGGTTAAGTGTTACAAAATGAACCACATGGGAGTTATCAGAAAATAGGTGTAACCACAGGGGGTAAAATGTATTTTCCCAAAAAAAAAAAAAAAAAAACCTTTGTGACACGCGCCAATTAGAGCGTGGGGATGATATCACCCTAGAAACCTGTACCATGTTTGCCACATACAGATTTGAGGCTGCAAAATATAATCAGATAAATCCATATTTCTTTCACAAGAAGAAGAATAGTCTTATTTTTTTCTCTTCTGGGTCATCATCAATCTTAATTATGCACAATCAAAACCAGAGCTGTAATCTCTATCAGACCTCCATCTTTACACAACTTCTCTTCAGTAATTATCTGTAAGTTCATGCTTTTTTTTGGTTTATCTCTCTCTCTCTCTCTCTCTCTCTCTCTCTCTCTCTCTCTCTCTCTCTCTCTCTGTGATCTTGTTTCTGCTATTTGGATTCAATCTCTGAATAATAGCACTACTTCCAAAACTTATAAGCACTGTGTTGGGTTCTTATCTAAGTGTTGACTATAAAAAGAAAAAAAAAAAACCATCTGTATCTGATCTATGAACTGGGTTATTCTTGTGGGTGGCGTTAAAGTTACAACTTTTTAGATTCTCAAAGTTTGCGGTTTCAGATGTTAAAGTGAGATTTTAAAAAAAAAAAAAAAAGCAGCTGTTACATGCTTAGAGAGAGAAAGAGTAAAGTTGTTTTATTATATATATATATATATATAGCAATAGAAGTTCAGATTTTCTCTATTGGGTTTATCTATTAGAGAAAGAACTGGTCCTGGGTTTGAATTTCAGATTTGGGGATTTCTTGTGTTTACAGAAGAACAGTAAAGTGTGAATCAAGGAGAAATTTTAGAAAAAGTTCATTCCTTTGGATTGGGAATTTTAGATATATATCACTATATCTATCATATAAGGACATCAATTAGTTGAACAAAGGGCTTCCTCAGTGTTTTTGAGGTTTTGATACTGTTACTTGGTCAGAAAAGAAAATGCAAAGGGTCCGGATTTCCTCTCACCAAGCTCCGGTACACAAGTTGGGGGATTCCCAAATGACTTTATCCCCAAAATTTAGATTAGCTTCAATTCAATCATCTTTATCAGACCCTTCATTAGATTTGGATTTGTCTCTAAGAGGCTCTCCTCTAATTCCCGGCCTACCCGACGATATAGCTCTCAATTGTCTCCTCCGGCTTCCGGTTGGGACCCACGCAACGTGCAAATCGGTGTGTAAGCGTTGGTATCTATTGCTCGGAAGTAAGGAACGATTCTTTACCCGAAGAAAGGAACTCGCGTTTCATGACCCGTGGTTATTCGTATTTTCCTTTCACAAGTGTACCGGGAAAATCCAATGGCAAGTTCTTGATCTCACTCACTTTTCATGGCACACAATCCCCGGAATGCCTTGCAAGGATAAGGTTTGCCCACATGGGTTTCGATGCGTTTCGATTCCCCACGAGGGCGCTCTCTTTGTTTGCGGTGGGGTGGTCTCGGATCTTGATTGCCCTCTTAATTTGGTACTGAAATACGAAATGCTTAAGAACCGTTGGATTGTATTGAAAAAGATGATCACCGCACGATCATTTTTCGCGAGCGGGGTGATCGACGGGATGATTTATGTGGCCGGAGGGAATAGCACGGATCTTTATGAGCTAAACTCGGCGGAAGTATTGGACCCGAATAAAGGGGTTTGGAGCTCAGTTTCGAGTATGGAGACGAACATGGCCTCCTATGATACAGCGGTTCTTGATGGAAAGCTTCTTGTGACCGAAGGGTGGTTTTGGCCATTTTATGTGGTCCCTAGGGGTCAAATTTATGACCCGAGAACAGATAATTGGGAGACTATGGCCACTGGACTCAGAGAAGGCTGGACTGGTTCGAGTGTGGTGGTTTACGACCATCTGTTTGTGGTTTCAGAGCATGAAAGGACGAAACTAAGGGTTTACAATACATATAGTGATTCGTGGGAATCTGTGGAAGGACCTTCATTACCGGCTCAGATATGCAAGCCGTTCACGGTTACTTGCTGTGATTTTAGGATCTTTGTTGTGGGTCGGGACCTTCATGTGGCGGTGGGCCATATTACAAGGAAGAGATCGGGATTGGATTCTGAGAAGAAGTGGAGTTTTTCTGTTCAATGGAAAGTTGTGGATGCACCAAAAGTCTTCTCAGACTTGACACCCTCGAGCGTTCAGGTTCTCTTTGCTTAAATAAACTCTTTTAAGTTTTTTTTTTTTCTTTGAAATGGTGTGTTTGCTTGTTTGTTATTGCTTAGTTTGTAACTATACGTGATTGATGAAGCTGTAGAGTGAATATAATTGTGTGGGAAGACTCTTTAAGTTATCGGAACAGATGTATTAGCCACGAGTTTCTTTTACTTTTAGATTTTTCTTTGTATCTGTTTATGCTTGCTGGATAAGTGTGTTTACTAATAACAACCAGAATTGGATACTCTGATGGTAAACAAAATTTCTTGTAATTCAGTCTTGTTTGAAGCATGGTTTTGAAAGTGTTAATTTGATTATCTAAACACTATTGTCCTATATTGATTTTGATGCTTGTAAAAGCTCGAGCTGTGTGCGAGAGATTGTGAATTAGAGTCTGAGAGTAACTAAAGTGTGCTAAAAGTACTAAATCTACTCCCTAGTACTCTGTGGGGGTAACTAAGACGTATCTAATCACTTCTGTAAATCATCAGAACAAAAAGTCTTGGCGTTCGTATATAATCGTCAGCTACCCTTCTAGATCATATTTACTTCCTGATTGGTAAGAGTATTTAAAAAGGCTTGCGGTTCGTTTGTGTATAACTGTTGTCTTCTTGGTCCGATAATCATTTTAAAAAAATGTAATTATTTTAGATTTTCTAAACTTTATCGGTTAATTCTCTGGTGATAGTTTCAAAATGTTTACATCAGATCAGTTTGGAAGACAAGAAAGCAGTTAGAAAAGACAAAAGATTACACTGGCACAGCACATTTAGTTGGGACTTTAGGTACTGTATATGCAACCTGTGTTCTTGAAATGTCGAAAACTCTTCTACCCATACTATGAAGCATTGTTCTCCTCCCCCCAAATACCAATTCTCAATTGTACCATATACCACCGTGCAGCTGGATGTTTATCATTTTGCACCCTTAGTGGATTTGTAGGTGTTTAGAATAAAGTAGTGATGAAGAAATAATCCGTTTACTCGTGTGTCCGTGCGTGTGTGCAAGTGCGGCAATGTTGGTGTTTGATGCATTTGACCCTCGAAAGAATTGAGCAATGCCTAGTGTGTTTTGAAACATTTGGTATATATAGTGGCCATGATTGGGCTATCTCTTGAATTTCAAGAGTGGAGAGAACAGTTACCTTCTGCAACCTCCCAATAACCAAACCTGCCATATAAATATAGTGCCGAAATATTGAGTACGACCAGGATCCCACGTCATTTGTGGAGGAAGGAAGGATTCTTTGGGAAGTAGGGGGCTAGATCGATAAATAAAAGAATGCTATTGGTTACTGATACGACATCATTGATACAATGGAGGTATTGAATATTTTTTCGGAGTACGGAGAAAAATACGGTAACAAATACAATGAGAGAAAAGAGTTGTCAACATGATTTGATCCTGGATTCGTTGTGTATTAAGAGAACATTTTTGGTCCACAATTACTTACCCAGACTTCACTGGGTGACACACGTGTCTCATTTCATTCCCATTTTGCCCCTGTCTATTAACATAATTACTGGAATAGTGAAGGTCTGGGTGAGCAATGGTGGACCAAAAATGGGTGAGCAAAAATGCTCTCGTGTATCAAACTCCAAAAGGTAAGAGTTCATCTTTGCAACTTTTAATTTGAAGAATGATGAATTATCATTCTGCAGAAACAAATAGATGTAATGTTGTCATTCATTCCCTATTGCTGGTGAAAACAGAAAACATGATGTCTAAAAGTGGAAAAGCCTTAATGCCATTTTTGACACCATGTTCTGCAAATGTTTATTTATGTCACAGATGTATAGAGAAGTTTTTGTGTACCCTTAAGGTAGCGCCTATGTTGTGCCCCGCATCTAATGAGGTAGCGCTACACAAGATTGTTAGGTCATTTAAACTTTTTGTGGTGAGTTCCATTATTCGTGTGGCGCGCTTCTATTAGATACGGGGTATCAAGTGGCATGCCATGTGGTACCTTAGAGGTACCCAAAAATTCCTCCAGATGTATATGTGTCTCTGTACAATATCATAACTTGTATGGTAACAATCAGTTTTTTTTTTTTTTTTTTTTTTTTGTGAATTTTTTTAGGCCTATTATTGTAACAGAAGTGGTGCCTGTGAAAGTTCATTTTGAAGTTATGACTCCACCCCATGAATTTTCAAGTCTTTTCTCAGTAATTTATAGTAGGGGCAAATACACTTTGGTACCCTATACTTTCACCGAAATTTCATTTTGAGCCCTGTACTTCCAATTGTAACACTTAGGGCCCTCTAGTTTCACTTTTGTTTCAATCAAGGACGATTACTAACACCGTTAGCCCAAATGGACGGAAAACCCCACGTGGGGACCACGTGAGCCCATTTAGGCGCCAATTGTAACACTTAGGGCCCTATAGTTTCACTTTTGTTTCAATCAAGGACGATTACTAACACCATTAGCCCAAATGGACTGAAAACCCCACGTGGGGACCACGTGAGCCCATTTAGGCGCCAAATCACCTCAGCTTCTTAATCACTTTCCCTTTTTAACCTAAAATTAGGGCTTGTCATGGTGAAAACTCCCAACTCAGAAGACAAAATGGCGAAATTGAGGATGAATATCGAGAGAAATAGTCACCAACATATTCCTCAACCTTAGATAGGTACCTTTTTCGGAACTCCTCTCACTCTCTTTCTCTCTCTAAAACTCTCTCACTCTTAATTCCTCTCTCTCTCTCTCTCTCTCTCTCTCTCTCTCTCTCTTCGTCCTCTGTGAGAAGTTTGGGGCTTTGATGAGAGAAAGGAAGAAGAAGAATAAGATGGGAAGTTCACGCCACCAGTTAAAAGCGATGCTTCGCAAGAGCTGGCTTCTTAAGATTCGTCATCCTTTTTCTTACTTGTGTTGAGGTTCATGTTATATATATAGATATATAATTTTCATATGTGGTTTCATGTGGAGTGTAATTGTGATATTAATCTGTTTTTCTTTTATTTATTTATTTATTTTTTTATGTTTTCTTGTAACATGTGATCCATATGTGTATGTATGGGTGAGGATTCTCACATGGACCAAAGATTATTAAAAGCCTACCTGGGTTAGTTGAATTTCGCAAATTAAGTAATGAATTGCAAAATTTAACAGATAAAAGTGATTATTTTGTAAAATGCAAGTGTTTGGTTAGCTTAATTGTTCAGCGATTTGCGGATTTTAAGAAATAAAAGTGACTATTTTGTAAAATAGAAAAAGTAGATTGTTTGAAACAAACAATCACTTCAAGTGTTAAATTTTAAGGAAATTTTTAAGAGATTGAATTCGCAATACTAAAAACAGTATTTCAAGTAATGAAATAAACTATTTTTCAGTAAAAAAAAAAAATTCACTTACAGTTTTTAGTGAATTTTTGACTGTTTTTTAATTAAGTAGTGCATTATCAAACACCTAACAACTTTTTAAATATCTCTTAATAAATAAAAGCAATCATTTGGTAAGAGGTAGGTCCCACATTACAACAAATCTAAATTACAGGGACCAAAGTGTATGAAATAATAATCTAGGGCCCAAAGTGAAACTTCGCCAAAACTATAGGGTACCAATATGGAATTAATAAGTAGACATGTGCATTGCACGTGATTTTTCCGTCCAAGTGCACTAACGGTGTTAGTGGCAGGGCCGATATTGCAACGAAATTGAAACTACAGGGCCTTAAGTGTTACAATTGGAAGTACATGGCCCAAAATAAAATTTCGGTGAAAGTATAGGGTACTAAAGTGTATTTGCCCCTTTATAGTATTATACCGTTAGAATTTGCCTTGTTTTATTTTGATTTTTACTCTTAATTTTTTCAAAGTCCTTAATTGTATAATCTGAAGTTTGGAATGGATTTCTTGAATGAGAATGAAGTAGGTCCAATTTTTGTTAAAGTTATCGAGTTTTCTTGCTATCTTTTATTTATTTAAATTTTTAATTTTTTTAGGTAATACCAAATTACCAATATGATTTTCTTACCCTCTTCCTGCTTAGTTCCAACCAGTATATATTTTCTTTTCTTTTTTCCTTTTTCTTTTTTTAAAAAAAATGGGAGTAGCAGTTTTTTTAACCTATAAAATTTTAGAGCCATTCTAGGAAGAACATGAGCAATAATGACAAGAGAAATATTGTGAAGTGTGATTGTCTTGTTCAGATCAATGTATTTAGATTTTATGTGGTTCTTGTATATCAAATGAGGAAATTTCAAAGTGTCTTTAATGTGATAAGGTTTGCTTCCTAATGCTCAAAAACCAAGAGTTGGATTCTTGCTTGCTAGTAGAACTAGTAGGGGAGTATTTTTTTTTTTTTTTTTTCTGAAACTAGTAGCGGAGTAGCCTAATCATTTGACATGATATCTCCTATTCTGGCCTGAAGTTGGGAGAGACAAATACCCAAGTTGGGATGTGGCTTTTTTTTTTCCCTCAAAGACTAAAATTTTATTAATGAAAATCAAACAAATATTAAAAATAAAAAGAAGTAGAGCAAGCAAAAGTAAAACAACTAAAGGTACAATAAAAAGGAAGCATAAGCGACCACAGAAAATACTTTGCTAGCTGTACGAGGAATCCACCATTGCACCACAAGGACCGCTGCGTAGAAAGATCCAGAACCCATGACAACTTCAAACTTGTAGATGGTAGAGACCACAAAAGAAAGAAGGTAGTACAAAGTCAAGCCCAAACAAGTGAAGAAACTTCACCAAAGGGGGCAACCGAAGTTGTTTGAAAAGCTTCCATGATATCAAAAGCTACACCATGGAAAGCAGCACAGTTGTAGAAAAGAGCTCCAAAGCCACCAATCAAAACCCAATGAAGACTAAAAAGCCACTTTTGCAAGACTGGTCTGAGCAACATCTACAATCTTGAACCCAAGGAGAAGCCATGCGAGAAAAGGAAAATAACATTCTCGAAGGAAGGGGAAAAGCTTCACAAAGGAAGTGGAGGAGCCAAACAGACCCTTATTTAAGGGTACTATAATATAGGGTTAAATTACAAACTACCCCCTTATGTAAGATGAATTGAGCAATTTTGCCCTTGGGTATGTGTTATTGGACAATAACAACTTTACTATCTAGGTAAAACAATGTAAATGATCTTGGTAAAGAGTTTGACATTTTAGTCCCCACTAAGGTATTGGCTTGAAGATCAAAACAGTACCCCAAATGTCATCCAAAAAAATGTAAATGCTTTTGGAAATTGTACTCGTTTGATAAAGTTGTCCCTTTCTAATATATAGGAAGGATTGAAAGTGTTTATTATATATATATATATATACACACATTAGGGTACTTATGAAAATTTGTATGCCCACCTAACAAGTTTGTAAACCTTTACAAAGAAGGTAAGTTATGAAAATTATTCAAAGCATGAGAGAAGTAGTTAGTATAACGGTAAATATCATATACCTCCATTGAAGTTTGACTTGATCACACTTATCACCCCTCACATTTAAAATATTTCACTAACTTCTCTTGTCAGACCTTATGGATAAACGGAACTAAACGGAGGTAACGAAAAGTGTCAAATGACATTTATAACCTTACCATTTAACCACACAAAGTGACATCATTAGGGAGAGACCTTTTTTTTTTTTTTTTTGTGCTAAAGATTAGAGAGAGAAGATATATATCTACTATACTATAAGAACGAATAAACTAGCACGTCAAAAAATATGAACTTCCTCTTTTGCCTTTCACTACACCATAATTACTCATATATCTATCTATACATAATAAGGATATTGATTTGTGTGAGGGTAAATCTGTCATTTTAAACAAATAATTACATTCAAGTCAGCTTTTGAAATTTTATTTAATAAAATAATGAGGTTTTAATCAATAATCTTGTGCCTAATTACATTTGGATCAACAATTTTTGGATATTTATTATTCACTTAAAAAAAAAGTCAACAAAAGTGACTATTTTGGTGGCTATTTAGGAATTGGTCACTAATATTTACAATTTGGTCAACTTCTTCTCTCAAATGAATTTCAATCAACAATCTTATGTCTAATTACATTTGGGCCAATAATTTTTGGAATATTTATTATTCACTTAAAAAAATATATAAAAAAGTGGCTATTTTACTGGTCATTTAGGAATTGGTCACTAATATTTACAATTTGGTAAACTTTTTCTCTCAAATTTAGGATTCATATATTGTAATATGTGTAATTGCATTTGGGTCAGCAAATTTTGGGATATTTATTATTCACTTTTAAAAAAGTAAAAAAAAAAAAAAAAAAAGTGGCTATTTAGGAATTGGTCAATAATTTCACATTTTGGTCAACTTCCTCTCTAAAATTTAAGTTCTGGGATATTTAAAATGTCAATTAAAGTGGCTATTATGAATTGGTCACTAATATTTACATTTTTGGTCAACTTCTTCCCTCAAATTTAGGATTTATAGATTGTATTCGAATATCAATTAAGGTCTACAAACACATTCATGTATTTTTTTTAGTGGAAATACCCTGCTTGCATCATATGTTTTTAGTAGTGCTTTATTATGTACCTTTAATTACTACTCTTTTACAAAATAATCAGAATTATCAACTTCTTCCGTATGAATAGTTTTAGATAAAATAGCTACATTTACAATTTTCTATTTCAACTATTTTAACATCTTATTATACACTTTTAACAACCACTTAACCACATGAAATGACACAATAAAATTTTTCGCGCAACGCGCAGAGCTCCAACTAGTATGTATATATATATATATATATAGAGAGAGAGAGAGAGAGAGAGAGAGAGAGAGAGATGGGACTAGTTTATGGAAGTACCATTATAACTCACAACATTTACATCTTATACCCAAATTTCACACTCTCAAGTCCTAACTTTGCCCAAAACCACAACCAAAATTAATTTGAGGCCGTTTGGAACCACGATAGGGGGGGTCAATCGCACGATTGACTACCTCATCGTGATTCCTAAAGTGTTTGGCTGCACAATCATAGAAGCTGATTGTTGTGGGATCCATATCTGCCATCGTGAAAATGTTGCAATTTGGAGAAGCTGCCAAGGCAGCTTTTAGGCCTAACGCTGGTACCCAATTGACACTTATTCGTTTGTTTGTTTGTTTTTTTTTTTTTTTTTTTAACTTTAATACCCCTTGAATAAATATGTCATACGTAGTAATTTTAGAGTAATGTTTGGGGCATATTCTTACATACTCAAAAAGCATACACACTCTGAGGAGGGCCAATATTGGTAATTTTACTATATGTGTTCTAAATTAAAGACCTTTTCGGAAACTAAGAATGTTATTTGATGTAAAAGTCTAAGTAATTATTTTTGATAACAAAGTTTCAATTTTTAATGGCCTTATACTGGATTTTTTTTTTGTTTGTTTTAGTCATTCTAAAATTTAAATGAAAAGTGGGACTATATACAATAAGAATAAATGCTATACTTCCCAAATTTGAAAGTAAGATTTAGTCTCAAATGAGTCAACAATTGTAATACATTTTATAACATGATAGGTGGTATCACATACTATTGCATGTGGTACAACAGACAATATGTACCAAGAGACAGTTGGCCTGAGTGGAAAAGGGCTCTGGTCACTTAAGCAAGGTCTCAAGTTCAAGACCTTGTGTATGCAAACAATTATCTTGGGAGAGGTCCCCGCTTCGTGCGTCAAGCCGTACCTCGAGGGATTAGTCTGGGTAATGGCCTAGGATAATCCTGGGAAACCAAAAAAAAAAAAAAAGACAATATGTGAAAATAAATTTAGAATTCAAATTTGGGAAACGATGGGAGTATGTAAATAATTCATTAATTCATTAAAATATAATATTTTATTAAATAGTTATATTGAAAATACATTTGTGCACTCACTTAGCACATATAACCGCATTCATATATGCATTAAAATAGGTTTAGCAAAAATAAATAAATGCATTAAAATTGTAATTTAATATTATTTTAATAACAGTACAGTACAAGGACATAATTGTCTTTTGGACATTCAAAATCAATTTTGCATTTATGTAACCAAACACTTGCTTAATCTATTCTGACACTAGAACCACTTTTACAATACATTACCCAAACACCACAACTATCAAAATTTATTATGACAAAAGCAATTGCAAAGCTATCACAATCACAAAGCACACACTGCCCCAAACAGATTCTTTAAGCTAAATTTTGGGAGAGAAAAGCAAGAGAAAGAGGGGGGAGGTGAGGACGAACCATTGAACTTGAATGTGAGAAAGTTGAGCGAGAAAGAGAGGTTTTATTTTGATTTGAACAAATAAATCACCGGTTATATGACTGCAACACGATGTCGTGATGAGAGAGAGAGAGAGAGAGAGAGAGAGAGAGAGAGAAATTCATGGCCAGCCCAAAGGGGGGCAAAAGGGGCAGCCGCCCCAGGCCACTAAAGCTTACAAAATTTTGAGAGCCCCTATGAAATTTTCATAATTACATTTTTACTTTGAGATTTTTAGTATTTCACATTTAGCCCTCCGCAAGGCTCAATTTAGTGTCATCAACTACATATATATTGATATACATGTATATAAACCTCACAAAAATCGCCAATTATGTATAAATAAACCCTAAAAAAATTATCAATTTGTATAAATAGATCCCCAAAAAAATCACCTCTGGGGGCTGCCTCCGAACCCCCGTATAAGGGCTTCCCTTTTATTAGTTCGCCCCAGGCCTCCAAATACTCAGAACTAGCCCTGGAGAAATTGGTTTGGGTTTGCATTCATGAAGCTTCTATTCCACCACATTGATTTGGACTGCACTCTCCATGTATCAATTCATGAATCTAAAATTAGTATCATGAAATTGATGAGTCAATTCAAAGTTTGCACTTGCTCTTAGAGATGGGTCTGCTTTTGGTTTAATTGGAGCAAAACCAAGTTGCATTTCTCTATTTTTGACTTGGAGTTTTGTGGCTTTGCCATTACTGGCAAAGTTTTCGAGACGGTGGAGAATATGGTCGTGGCTGTGACTTTGATGGGTAGTGATATGTCCAAAATAATCTAGCCATGAAGACAGCGCCACGTCACCAAGAGGTGCCGGTTATTCCGGTAAGGGCGCCCACCGTGGCCAAGCATTCCCGAGGTGTTCATTCAGACCGGGCGGTTCGTACCAACAAGTCGGGCATGAAGGTCGCGGCGTCCCGCGATTCCGGTCTATCCAGCAGTTTCCTAAACCAACTACAAGGCTGCGAAAGGGAATGTGGCAGTTTCCTAAACCACTTAGGAAACTCTCCTAAAATCATGTAAATCTATTGTGATTAGATGAGGATTCCTAATCCTATTAACTTACCATGTAAGGGTGGACTCTTGCATCTATAAAAGAGCCCACCTATCCTGTCAATAGGGATCCGATCCGAAAATAATTCTCTAAGCTAACAAGCATTCAACAGAGAACTCACCATCAATACGCATATACCTGGACGGTATTACTGGTAGTGCCGCCCATCTTTATTGGCTCACCAGGCCCGCCGGTGATCTGCTAGTGAAAGCGCACAGACACAACCGTGGGAGTAGGTCACCTCGTTAACGGGACCGAACCACATACAAATCGTTCTTGTCTTATTTTCTCTCCAAACCCTTCTTACCAGTTTTAGGCATCATTAGTTTGGCGCCGTCTGTGGGAACGACATAGTTTTTCACCAACAAATTCTTAACTGATCAACATGCCGCCGAAGACGGGTAAGAGGGCCGCTGTTCCGACTGGTCAGGGGAACCCGCAGCTTGAGAAGCAGGCTATCTCCATGACCACCGAACAGATAACGGCAGCACTGGCACAACTCTTGGAGGGCCAGCGCCAAACACAAGAACAGATGGAGGTGCTTTTGGCCCAACAGAAGAAGCGCCCGGCATCAAAAAATCAGCCTGAGAAGAGCGCCCCTCTTCAAAAGCCCGCTCGGGCACGAAGGCAAGCCCGTTCCGCCCCGGTGTCCCCACCGGACCGTGAACGCCTCAGTGACGGAGAGCGCAGCCAGGCAACCAGGTGCTCGCAGAGACGAGCTCGGCCCAATCCTCGCCGAGTGGAGGACGCCAGGACTATTATCAACCGGCGGCGTGCGGCCAGAGGGGAGGAGTCCGGACGGAGAGCCCGGGAATCGGCCGAGGACCCTCCGGCCCTGAGCCAGGGGGATCTTAGGCATACGTTTTCCCGGACTAGGAGCCGGGCCCTATCCCCGAGGTTGACGCGCTTTGAGGAAGAGGCCTCGTCATCCGACCTGACCTACCGCTCGGATATAGAGAGGAGAACCCAGCGGGATGATGTAAAGGCCCAGGTCGAGGAATTGCAGCAGCAAATAGAGAGGTTGAACCTCAAGTCCGGCCACGACCTCACCAACACGGAGACTAAGTCACCCTATACCACTCGGGTGACACGGTTTCCCATTCCACGAAAGTTCAAACCCCCTCACCTCAGCTCCTACGACGGCACAGGGAGTCCGGTAGACCACATCCACACTTACAAGGCTCAGACGGCACTGGTCACCATGGTGGACGAGCTGTTGTGCCTGGCCTTTCCCAGTACCCTCAAGGGGCCAGCCGCACAGTGGTTCCATGCTTTAAAGCCCAGGACGGTCGATGATTTCAAAGCCCTCAGCAAGCTGTTCATCATCCAGTTTGTCAGGATGCTCGACCGGTCACAACCGGACACTCAGCTGCTGACCGTCAAGCAGCGCAAAGGGGAGTCCCTGAGGGAATATATGGACCGTTTCAACCTGCAAAGGCTTCAGATTCGCAATCTTAATGAAACGGTCGCAATTATGGCCTTCTGCTCGGGAGTTCAACACACCAAGGTCACCACGTCGTTCCATCGTGACGGACCGGCAACCCTGGTGGAGCTCTCGGAGAGGGTCGGAAAGTACATTGATACCGAGGAGTTCCTGAAGGCAAAGCGCGTCGGCTAGGCGGGAGACAAGTCCCCGAAGGCCAAGCGCAAGCGTGAAGGATTCGAGAAGGGCTCGGGAAATAAGTCAAAGCAAGATCAGAAGGATGCTCGGGGTCAGCCCCCGATTGCTTTCACACCCCTTTCCCGGCCTATACATGAAGTCATGGCCGCCGCAGAGACGCAGAGGTTGCTTCAGCAGCCAGCTAAACTCATAGCTCCGCCCGGTAAGAGGAACTGGGACAAGTTCTGCCGCTACCACAGAGATCACGGCCATGAAACGGAGGATTGCTTTAAATTGAAGATAGCAATAGAGAAGTTGATCGAGCAGGGACACCTCGCGGAGTTCGTCACAGCAGACAGACGACCCTAGCAGGACACCCGAGCTCCCGATCAGCCACCACCACTTGGCCACATCCACGTGATCTCCGGAGGAACATCAGGCAGAGGTGATTCATAGTTGGCATAGAAGAGGCATGCTTGGGCATCCCGAGCGGATGTCTGCCAGGTCCAATCCACCGGCTCCTCCCCAACCGATGTTCTAACATTCACATCCGAAGACCTGCAGGGCGTCCAATGCCCCCACGATGACCCGCTAGTAGTAACGCTTTCTATAGCCAACTATATGGTCAAGAGGGTCCTAGTGGACACAGGCAGCTCGTCCGACATTATGTTAACGTCGGCATTCGATCAGCTCGGGATCTTCAGGGATCGGCTTCGGCCGGTCGCTACACCCCTGGTTCGATTCAACGGCTCCAGCATACAACCGCTTGGGATAATCGAGCTTCCAGTTCTCATGGGGACCTACCCTCAGCAGGCGTCCGTGCTGACCAATTTCGTGATCGTAGAAGCCCCTTCGGCCTATAATGTCATCCTTGGCAGGCCGACCCTCAACAAGGCCATAGCAGTCGTCTCCACCCACAACTTAACAGTGAAGTTCCCAACTTCTCAGGGACCCGGATGCTTGAATGGAGATCAGACCACTGCCCGGAGTTGCTATGTCAGCTCTTTACGCCGGGGGGCAATCACTGAAACATTAAATGTTCAAGAGATGGACCCCCAGGACTAGAGTGACGCGGTAGGTCCGGTGGAAGAATTGGAAAGTATAGTGCTGAATATCGAGCACCCTGACCGCACGGTCAGCATTGGCACCCTACTGGAGCTCGGCTTGAAGGAGAAACTGACCCAGTTCCTAGGAAAAATCAGGACGTTTTTGCTTGGAGTCATGAGAATATGCCCGGGATTGACCCCCGGGTAATGTCCCATCGGCTCAATGTTAGTCCAGACTGCAGGCCGATGAAGCAGAAAAGGAGGGGCATGGCCCCCGAGAGACAGAAGGCAGTGAGTGAAGAGGTCAAGAAGCTCCTCAAAGCCCGTTCCATACGAGAGGTCCACTACCCCGACTGGTTAGCTAATGTGGTCCTTGTCAAGAAGAGCAGCGGGAAGTGAAGGATGTGCGTGGACTTCACCGACCTCAACAAAGCTTGTCCCAAGGATTGCTATCCGCTGCCCAGGATAGACCTCCTTGTGGACTCCACGGCAGGTCATTCACTCCTCTCATTCATGGACGCTTACTCGGGGTACAACCAGATCTACATGTACCCCGGGGATGAAGAGAAGACTGCGTTCATCACTGACCAGGGCACGTATTGCTACATGGTGATGCCATTCGGTCTCAAGAATGCCGGGGCCACCTACCAATGCCTGGTCAACTATATGTTCAAAGACCTTATTGGAAAGTCTATGGAGGTATATGTGGATGATCTGTTGGTCAAGAGCCGGGACGAGCCCGACCACCTCGAGCATCTGGCCGGGGCCTTCAGCATTTTGAGAAAATTCAGGATGAGGTTGAACCCGGCCAAATGCACCTTTGGCGTCTCGTCCGGGAAATTTCTGGGCCACCTAGTCAGTAGACGGGGGATTGAGGCAAACCCCGAAAAGATCTAAGCGGTCGCCCAAATCAACGAAGGAGGTTCAGAGCTTAGCCGGACGGGTGACCGCATTGAACAGATTTGTCTCCCGAGCTACCGACCGGTGCCTGCCATTCTTCAAAATCCTCCGTAAGGCATTCTAGTGGCCAGAAGAGTATGAAGAGGCGTTCCAGGAACTCAAGAAGTACCTGGCTTCCCCTCCTCTACTCTCAACACCCGTGCCCGGGGAAGAATTATTTTTCTACTTGGCAGTGTCACCATCCGCAGTTAGCTCGATACTTATTCGGGAAGAGCACGGGATACAGTTCCCAGTGTACTACACCAGCCGGGCGTTACATGGAGCAGAGAGCAGATACTCCCTCATCAAAAAACTGGCGTTCACCCTTATCACCTCAGCTCGAAGGCTCCGCCCTTACTTTCAGGCCCATGCCATTGTGGTCCTCACAGATCAACCTCTCTGCAGAATCCTCAGCCGTCCAGACACGTCCAGGAGGCTCATCAAGTGGGCCTTGGAGTTGGAAGAGTTTGAAGTGATCTACCGACCCCGGACAGCCATCAAGGGACAAGTTGTGGCTGACTTTCTGGTTGAGTTCACACATCCAGAGGACCCGGTTGAAGAATTCGAGCCACCGGCCTTACCGCCCGGGTTACATTCGGACATCCCGACCTGGGTACTGCACGTGGACGGTTCATCTAATCAACAAGGCAGTGAGGTAGGAGTCATCTTAACTACCCCCGACGGCATCCAACTCAAATACGCATTGAGGTTTGGGTTTCGCGTCTCCAACAACGAGGTCGAATACGAAGCCCTACTAGTCGGACTGTAATTGGCCGTTTCTATGATGCACAATAGGTCCAGGGATACAGCGACTCACAGCTCGTGGTCAACCAGGTTAACCAAGAGTACGAAGTACGGGAAGACAACATGGTAGCCTACTTGGCCCTTGTCCGAGCGGCTTCCAAAAAGCTCCGAGGATTCTCCATCACGCAGATACCCAGAGAAGAAAATACCAGGGCCGACCGGTTAGCTCGCCTCGCCTCGTCTCATGAGTCAGACTTGCCCGGGATAAGGATAGAATATCTACCCAAGCCAAGTGTGATCAACTCAGAAGACATGGAGGTAGATTCGGTCACCCTGGGGCCCAGCTGGATGGACCCGCTCGTGACATTCCTGACAACAGGGACGCTACCAGACGATAAACAAGAAGCCCGCAGGGTCAAATACCGGGCGGTACGATACCACCTTGTTAACGGCATTCTCTACAAAAGGGGATTCACTATCCCGTACCTCCGCTGTGTTCATCCTGCGCCAGTCCAAGCTATACTATTTGAAATCCACGAAGGAGTGTGCGGGAACCACATCGAAGGCTGGGCACTCTCCAGAAAGGCCCTATTGCAAGGTTACTACTGGCCAACTATGGCCCGGGATTCCCAGGAGTACGTCAGAAGGTGTGACAAGTGTCAGAGATACTCTCCCATGATCAATCGACCGGGAAAGCTCCAGACACCAATCCACAGCCCCTGGTCGTTCGCCCAGTGGGGCATCGACATTGTCGGTCCCCTGCCAATGGGAAAAGGACAGGTCAAGTTCGCCGTCATCGCTGTGGACTACTTCACCAAATGGGCAGAGACCGAGCCCTTGGCGACAATAACCGAATGGAAAATGGAGAGCTTCGTGGAAAAGAATATTCTTAGTAGGTTCGGCATTCCCCAGGTCCTGGTCAGCGATAACGATAGGCAGTTTGACACCACTATATTCAGGCAGCTCTGGTCGGGCTACGGGATACTAAATCATTACTCCTCCCCCGAGCACCCAAAAGTCAACGGTCAAGCCGAGGTAACCAACCGGACAATCTTGCAGTCAATCAAGACAAGGCTTGAAGGCGCCAAAGGGCTGTGGGCTGAAGAACTACTAACCCTCCTGTGGGCCTACCGCACTACACCCCGAGCGGCAATAGGCGAAACCCCATTCTCTTTAACCTACGGGTTCGAGGCAGTGGTCCCCACGGAGCTCGGGTTGCCTACATATCGGGTGTCCAACTTCAGTGCGCCGGATAACGAAGAAGCCCTCCGGTCAGAACTGGATCTGGTGGAGGAAAAAAAAGATCAAGCCTACTTGAAGGTGGCAGCCTACAAACAATGGGTTTCCCGATACTACAACAGCAAGGTGAAGCACCGCAGTTTTCAAGTCGGAGACCTCATCCTCAAGGCAGTAAACCAGTCTACCCGAATCCCGAGTCATGGAAAATTGGGACCAAACTGGGAAGGCCCGTACAAAGTAACCCGGGTCAACCGACCGGGAACTTACTGGTTACAGAGTATGGACAAGCATGATCTTTCTCATCCTTGGAATGTGCAACACCTCCGCAAGTATTATCAGTAGCATTGGGCCACGGGAATTTAGTACTGGTAGAGAGATTTGTCTTTGTAGCTCTGATTGAGCAATAGTAATAAATTTTTGTTTTTAATAAAACTGGAAAGTTTATTTTGCAAAATTACTCCTGTCGGTACACCGTGCAATGCAAAAAAGTCCTCGGGCCTAACCCCGGGACACCAAAGACCTTGGCTAATAACCACAACCAAGGCGCGAAAAGACCTTGGCTAGCAACCAAGGCATAAAAAGACCTCAGGCTCCGAACCCAGGCACTAAAAAGACCTCGGGCTCCGAACCCAGGCACAAAAGGACCCTGTAACCACCCATGTTCTAGGTCGGTTTCCTATGGTCGCTCCTCAATACGCCCCCGCCTTCACAGAACGCTCGGGAGGCAAGGGGATACTAGACCTAAACATGAAATTACACAAGGCTTCGCCTAGGTCCAGCCGACGACGGGGGCAACCCCCTAGGTGGCCGACGATGGTGAGCTTCAAAGTACCCTACAACCATCCATGTTCTAGGTCGGTTTCCTACGGCTACTAAAACCCGCGCTCCCGCTTTAGCAAAATACTTGGGGGGCAGGGGAATATAAGGCCAAAACAGGAAATCATACCGGTCACTAAAAGAACTTGGAAGTTTGACCTATTCCTAAGTACTTACAGTGACCAGAGAAAACATCCCGGACGGTAAAACAGGATACACCTATGATACACCAGGACATCCCGGACGGTAATACATGGTATTCCTATAATACACCGGGCAGTTGCCTTTTAAACAGGTCAGCAAGACTAGATGTTCTACTGGTTACGGTCCTAAAACATTTGCTAAGGCAGGGGTTAGGTTGGCCAAAACCGAGTGGATACTAGCAATCAAAAACAGGCATAGTACAGAGAAAGAAGACAGTTAATGGAAAGGAAATTTGACCTCAGGGGCCTTTTCCTTAATTAAAACAAAACTGTACAAAGTCTGGGGGGCAGTTGTAGTAGCTTCCTGATGTTGTTAATATCAAGATATAAAAGTATGCTTATTTGTGCTTTACTTTCAAAAGATTTGCAGTGTGGAAGTAAAGGTCGAACCCACAGAGATTGATTAACTACCGCGCTTTAATTTTAAAACCTAAATTTAGTTGATTAAGAAAAACGAGATTTTGATTTTGAATTTAATTAAACTAAGAACAATAAAATTAAATCTAAATTATGAAAGCGATTTAAAAGTGTTGTTATAAATATGTTTAAGAGAACCTAGGATTGCAAATCCACCACTAGCTTCATAATAGGAATATTTATGAATTACTTTAGCCTATTAAGTTGGATGATAATGGAGAATTGTAGCTACAAGCCCAATTCCTCCGTCAAGAAAATAACTATGGTTCAAGCACCAACATAATCCATCTTCGGTTAGCACGAATTATCCCACACTAAACTAGGGTTGTGGTATAATCCATCTAATCTAGGCATGGACTATTCGGATACTTGATAGCACAATTCAATTTAAGCACCATTACATGTAAACAATCCATACAAGCACAGCAAATATAGATCATTGAGCACATCACAGTCAAAATAGATCTAAGACAAGAATAAACTTTGAAAGTAATGATTTAATCAATAAAAGTACGATTTATTTATAAAAATCCTCTAAACATGTAATCATCATCCATACATAATAAATCTAAAAGAAAAGCATAGAATACACCCTATTACTTGGCTAGGGTTTCATTGAAACCCTAGATCTAGAGTTTAGTTGTCCATAGAATTGATGAACGGCAAGAGGTTGATGGAGGAGGTCATGGAAATCCTTGATCTTCTTCTTCTTCTCCTTGTTTTCCTCTCTTCAATGGCTGGAGTTTTTGTGTATATGGCTGTGTATAATGTTGTGTAATGATGTGTAACCACAAAATTGATTTAGAATAGGATTTATATAGAGTTTGGAAGGATTTAGGAAGCTTTCCTAAGCCAAATCGCACTAAAACAGCTATATTTACGTTTCTGGACGTCATATGCACAAACCACCTTCGCTGGGCACTTTAATTTAATAAAATACGCATTTTTGGTTTTTTCAAAGGTCGCTCGCGCGGCCCGCTCGCGCGAGGTCCTTTTCGCTGCACTGCGCGACTTTTGTAGAATTTCGATAACCTTTTGCTCAGAACTCGGATTGACTCGCTGTTTGAAGCCATGCGTCCGTAACTCGAAGATCTACATTTTATATCTCTGGAGAAATTTCTCAAATCCAAAGTATTCTTTATCAAAAATGCAATTTTCCGAGACTGCTACTGCATTCAGCTTTCACCGAAATCACCGTTTGAGCCCAGAATGACTTCCAAAGCCACTAATCATTGGATTTTTGTGCATTATCAAGTTAAAGCTCCAAATCCTACAAAATTTAGAATACTTATTAAAAAATAACTAATAACTACATGAAATGGGCTAACAAAGCGTATTTTTAGAACTATAAACGGCAACTATTCGTCGTCGATCACCTCCCCAAAAAGAAAAAACTACAACGAAAAAAAAAAACTAATCTACCACCACCGTCTCTCCCTCCTCCGTAGCCTGCTCATCAACTGAGGGGTCCCCGGCCGGTGCAGCTTCAGCGGCGACCTCGGAGTCAGCCTAGCCTTCCTTCCAGTAACTGGATTCTGCCCAAGAATAACCGGATAAGTCCCAGTCAGGATGGTCAGCAGCAACCCGCTTCGTCAGGTCAGCGTAGCCCGTCAGAAACCCAGCCTCGAATTCTTCCTCAGCTTCTTTGGCTTCGGCCTCCCGAGCAGCAGTAAGTTCCGAGAGCGTGGCCGTCACAGTTGCAAGATTCTTCTCGGCAAAGATCCTCCCGGCCTCCGCGACTGCAGCTTTAGTCTCTGTAACCTGCTCGGCGGTGGTCCTCCCGCCCTCCGCTGTTGCCGCCTTAGCCTCCGCAACCTTCCGGGCAGCCCGCTCGGTTGATAGAGTATCACAGACCTCTCCAAGCTCCAGGGTGGTTGCCCGAGATTTTTCTTCTTCCATGGTGAGGGCAAACTCCGCGGACTCCCAGGCAGCCCTCTCAACGGAAAGGTTAAACTCTGCAGCGGCCAACCTCTCGGCAACGTCGGGAAGGGTGGTCTCAGCCCCGGCCGTAATACAGCCAATCTGTAAGAACAAGACAATGTCAATACACACAAGGAAGAAAGGCTAAGGTCCATGTTGCAAAGAGACTTACCATGTGGCTGATGCTGTATAGACAACCGATGATGGCCTCAGGGCTTAGCAGAGTGCACTTGTCGATCTGACTCTGCAACAGCCCGGTCTGCACCCTTCCGCGGACGTCGTCCGCTGTCTCGACCTCTGGCCTGGAGGAGGGGTCCCCGGGAGCAGTCTCTTCCATGCTCGGGAAGGAGACCCCGGGCGATTTGGCAGCAGCAGGAGGTGGTGGTGGAGCAGCAATTATTACTACGGGCGTCGAGGTAGCGGCGGCTTCCTTCTCAGCCCAGATGAAAATCCCCCGGGATATCCTCTTGAGGGGCTGGCCCTCAGTGGGGTCCGGCTTCTTCCTCTTCTGGCCTGCCCGAGCCATCAAAGCTACCTCCTTGTCCTTCAGAGCCGCTGCGCTCTTGGGGGCCACTTCTGTAAAACTAGAGAGCATGTCAGTTTAGCAAAGTACCAAATGAGAAGAGAACCGGACGGTCAAGAAATGGTGCTTACTAGGAATGATCGCTGGGAGGATAGGAGCTGTGAAGTGCTGGGGCTTGTAGGAGATTTTTGGGCTTCCTGATTGAGTTAACACCTTATTAATATCAATCAGGTCCTCCACCAGAGACAGGATCCTCGCTTGAAGCTCGTCGGGAAGACTTGGCAGGTCAACTGCTCCCACTGCAAAGCAAACATGCAAATGGGTTAGTCAAGGCAAAGTAGAAAGATTAATCAAGAAAGAAGAGTGGTCGGGCTTACTCCTCAGCTCCCCCGCCCAGGAGGTCCTCAACTGAATACCCAGCGTCTTCTCACACAGCCCCAGGGTGGACACTTGGAAGAATTTCTTTTTCCATCCTTTATTATTGCTCGGGCAGTTGACAATTATCTTCCGCCCCTGTCTGGCCCCGAGCGAGAAGAAACCGGACTCCCCGTGGACTTTGAAGGGCCAGTGAGTCCAGAAGAACTCCTGCAAGGTAAGCTCGTACCCGAGGACTTGGGGCCACAAGGATATGCACCCCATCAGATATCGCCAGCCATTCGGGGCAAGCTACCCGGGAGAGATCCCGAGGTAGATGAGCGCGTCCCGGGCGACTGGGTGGAGAAGCAAGTGAAGGCCTGCCATAAAGGCATCCTCATACAGAGTGACGAAGCCCGACTCATGAAAGTGAGCTCCGCCATCATGGACAACAAGAGAAAAGGGGCCGGAAAGGTCATATCTATCCCTGATCCGATCCAAATCAGGGCTGCGCAGGATGCTGACTATGGATTCGCAAGAGAAGACGACCCCGGGGCTGTTCGGTACAGACCCCTCATCACCCGAACCCCGAGATGTCGAGGCCACAGGGGAATCCCGGCGCGTTTCCTCGGGAGATGTCCTGGCAGGGATCATCCCCTCACTCTGCTGATCAGAGGGGGCCAAGGAGGAGGGTCTAAGCTTGCGCTTGAGGACCCTGACCGCAGCTGCTCGTCTTCCGACCGGGACGACGAGTTAAAATCAAAATGGCACATGATTAAGTCAGTGGAAGACCTAGGGGGCAGTCGACCTAAGAACGGGTCAAGAACTCCTAGCCTGATGTACAGAGGAGGTTGATCTAACAACCTAAAGGGAAGGTCGTACAAGACTCTAGAAGAAAGACAACAATCTCTCAAGGCTCTCCCGGGAACTCCCGTTCGGTCAAGCTGCTCTAATGTACCCCCGAACTGAAAGAAGTGACAAACCCAAAAAAAGAAGAAATCCCAGGCTCGCTCTAACCTAAGTGGGTTTGCTCGCTCCAGCTTTGTTCAGAAAAGAAGAAGAGAGTGAAGAACTGAAGACAGAAAAGAAGGACTTACAAGGTTTCGCGCAGAAAAGAGGTCAGGAATCTTGCTCGAGAGTCTTGTATGCTTTCAAACCGCTCAGTAATTCTCTCAATTAACAGCAGGAACTGAAGAAATGAGCAAGTGTTTCTTATATACCAAATCAATCAGATCCAACGGCTCAGGAGTTTTCCCGCCAAAAACCGTCAGACAGCTATCACCTCGGGCACGTGAAGGGTCGCCTCTAAATACGCGTGCATTAAATGCGCGACGTGACGGTCCGGTTACCACGCAACTGGTCAGTTACATCCGAACCAAATCCGTTGGACCCTGACCAGGCCAATTACTCCATGACACATGGCAATACCCACACCCGAGTTCCTACCTGTACCGGTCGATTATTCCACCGAGTGGTCTGGTGTGTGGGCCCCATCCCGAACAGCGCTCCCGGAGGACACCCGGACGGTTTCCAAGAAGCTAATGATTTACGAATCCTCACCCGATGAAGCATCCAGTCAGTTTCGAAAATGGGGGGCAGCTGATATGTCCAAAATAATCTAGCCATGAAGACAGCGCCACGTCACCAAGAGGTGCCGGTTATTCCGGTAAGGGTGCCCACCGTGGCCAAGCATTGCCGAGGTGTTCATTCAGACCGCGCGGTTCGTACCAACAGGCCAGGCATGAAGGTCGCGGCGTCCCACGATTCCAGTCTATCCAGCAGTTTCCTAAACCAACTACAAGGCTGTGAAAGGGAATGTGGCAGTTTCCTAAACCACTTAGGAAACTCTCCTAAAATCATGTAAATCTATTGTGATTAGATGAGGTTTCCTAATCCTATTAACTTACCATGTAAGGGTGGACTCTTGCATCTATAAAAGAGCCCACCTACCCTGTCAATAGGGATTCGATCCGAAAATAATTCTCTAAGCTAACAAGCATTCAACAGAGAACTCACCATCAATACGCATATACCCGGCCGGTATTACTGGTAGTGCCGCCCATCTTTGTTGGCTCACCAGGCCCGCCGATGATCTGCTAGTGAGAGCGCACAGACGCAACCGTGGACGTAGGTTACCTTGTTAATGGGACCGAACCATATACAAATCGTTCTTGTCTTATTTTCTGCAAACCCTTCTTACCAATTTTAGGCATCATCAGGTAGTGATGTGGCAGTGGTCTGTTGAAGTTGTGGTGGTTGTGGGTGGAGGTGATTATGAAGGGTGTTGGATGGACAATATATGCAGAGACCAATGATGGTGGTGGTGGTGGTGGTTGACCAAATAGAGAAGAGGAAGATATGATTTTTGTCATTTTTCCTTTCAAATTTAGGTTTAAGTTATTTGAGACATTTATCCAAAGAAGCAGTACTTTTGGCATTAAACATTTTTTTCTAAAATGAGGTCAAATTGATTAGTCAAACTAATAGAGATTTAATGGATGGGAGGAATATGATGCTTTTAATTTCTATCAATGGAAGTAAGTGTGATATCTGGAAGGTGAAGGGTGACGAGTGTGATCGGGTCAAACTTCATGGGAGGTAGATGATATTTATCCTTAACATAATGAGAAACTTCAAGGGAGGTCAATAACATTTACCCCTTATTATGCGAAAATCAAACTCTTAAAGCAACTCCAACTGGCTAGCTAAAATTCATTTAGAGCAATTCTCAAAAAACATATCTAAGACCATCTTCAACCTTATGCTATTTGATATGCCAATTCCATATTATAGCATGAAAAGTAAAAATAGTTGCTCCAACCCAATGCTATTTGTCATGCCAAAATTTGGCATGACAACATTTCGTGCCAAATTTGGCATGACAAATGGCATATGCCAAATCTCCAACGGCTTGCATAATGAATGGCAGTGATCATTTGTTTGTTTGAACATCAATAGCTGGGATTGACTTGCAACGGCTAGTATTTGAGCCCAACACATGTTGCAATGGCTAGAATTTTGATGATTATATAAAGGGAAAATAACACTGACACCCCTTGAGGTTTGGCGTTTTATCACAAATCTCCCTTGAAGTTTAGAACATAACACTGACACCCCCTATCAGAGTTATAGGACTGACACAGTTAATTTATCTCGAAAAAAGACAATGTTACCCTCTCTCTCTCTTTCTCTCTTCCAAACCCAAACCAAAACCCCATCTTCTCTCTCTCTAGTTCCATTTTCTTCTGCTCATCCTTCGGCTTCTTTGAACTCCACCACCACCACTAAAACACCACTTAGTTTTCCTTGACCTTTCTGTAAAACCCCAACCACAAACTCTGTTTTTCCTAAATCCAAACAATAGTGTGTGTGTGTGTGTATATCTATCTGCTCCCCAAAAACTAAATTTTGAAACAGAATTCCAAATCACAAACTATGATTGAACCCAATTCAAATCAAAACCCCAAACTAAAATTTTAAATCTCAAATAGAAATCTAATCAAAGCCCCAAACTAATTTCTCAAAACTCAAATAGAAACAAAATCAAATTCTAGTATGTTAATTTCCTTAATGTCAACGCTTTTCTTCTTAATCTCAACTTCAATTTCCTTCTCAACCTCTTTCTCCAATTCCTCCCAATCTTCTTTAGCATCATCATCATCACCATCAAAGTCCTCAATCACAGCCATTTCTAGAGCAGATTTGGCCTGACCCACATTGCTCAATCTACTAGAAATCATATTTTCTTCACATCAAGCTCTTTACAAATTTAATTAGATCCAATCTTCTTAATTCCATCTGGGATTTTCTTAATTCCCTCAACTGAATCTGAATTCCTCTCAAGCCCATCGGTCAACTCATCTTGACCAAGTGCTGCGACCAATCTGCCACCACCACCAATCTAGGCCGCCGCCTCCACCACCACCACAGCTCTGATTCTCCTCTTCAGTGCCTCTTCTTGCTCGATGAAATTGAATCGCAGAGAGACGCCATGGACGGACCTCCATCCAAATATAATTTTGTGTTTTGGCCCATCTTTTCTCAACCAAATCCCCAAAATCCCCCAAAATTTGACCTTTTGTTCTAAATATCCAGAGACGCCAAAAACCCAAAATTGAGAGAGAGAGAGAGAGAGAGAGAGAGAAATTAGAGCTAATTGGGTATCACTGGGTTTGATATTGGGTATCCCTCAAATCTGATACAAACCCACAGCATGCAAACCTACTTCTCAAAACCACAATTCTTCACTAACTATTACCAAATTCCGATCAAATTTCTAAATTCTTATTCCTTTACCTATATGTCTCCGAAAACGCCATGGGTTGCATGCTAGCCCAAGAAGGAGAAGAAAGCCACTCCGAAAAAGCCATATATTACCTCAGCAAGAGGATGACTGGGTATGAGCTCAACTACTCTACCCTTGAAAAAACATGTTGGGCCTTGGTTTGGTGCACTCGCCGACTAAGGCACTATATGCTGGCCTTCCCAGTTGTACTCATATCCCACATGGATCCTCTAAAGCACCTCCTCGAAAAACCCGCCCTGACCGATCGTATATCCCGTTGGTTACTACTACTATCTGAATTCGATATCAAGTACATTACAAGCAAATTGGTAAAACGGAGAACCGTAGCTGAGCATCTTGCGGAGCACGCTGTTGACTCCGAAGAAAGCGGAGACTTTCCATTTCCAGACGAAAATATCATGGAAGTCAAGGAAGAACAGTGGAAGTTGTACTTTGATGGAGCGGCCAACATGAAAGGATACGGAGTAGGAATGATTCTAGTATCACCAAGTGGGGACCACACTCCACTGGCAGTCAAGTTCAATTATAACTCCACCAACAACACTGCTGAATACGAAGCATACATTCTGGGGATGGAAGCAGCAATAGAACTGAAAGTTCAGAAGCTGGATGTTTTCGGGGATTCAAACCTCATTATATCGCAAGCTAGAGGAGAATGGAAAGTAAAAGAAGAAAGGTTGAAGCCCTATTATGATCATCTCGATCAACTCAAAAGGCAGTTCAAGAACGTCACATTCTTCTACTTGCCTAGGGAAGAGAACTAGCTGGAAGATTCATTGGCTACCTTAGCCTCCATGATCAAAATTCATGTGGGAGTCAGGATGATGCCTTTGGTAATTGAGCAAAGGTACGAGCCTTCGTTCAACATAGTCGCTGCAATCGAAGAAGAAGAGAATGAAACACCGTGGTATCAGGATGCCTGGAACTTCATAGAAAAGGGGACGTACCCCCAAGAGTTTACCGAGAAAGACAAAAGGGCAATTCGAAGATTCGCAGCGCAATTCATCATTTGCAGTGGGAAATTGTTGAAGAAAGGGTACAATGGTCACAACCTGATTTGCTTGTTTAGAAAAGGCTCCAGAAGAATGATGGAGGAAATATATGAGGGGGTATGCAGCCCGCACATGAACGGTCACATGCTGGCCAAGAAAATTGTAAGACAAGGGTACTACTGGACAACATTGGAGAAAGATTGTTGCGAATACGTAAGAAGGTGTCACAAGTGCCAAATCCATGCAAACATGATGCATGTACCACCATCCCTTCTATACAGTATGACCTCACCTTGGCCATTTTCAACCTGGGGAATCGATATCATCGGTGAAATCATTCTGAAAGCCTCGAATGGGAATCGATACATTTTGGTGGCCATTGACTACTTCACAAAATGGGTAGAATCCGCATCATACAGCAAGTTGGGGGCCAAGGAAGTGGCCAAGTTCATCAAGAAGAATCTCATCTGTCGCTATGGAGTACCCCATGATCATCTCAGATAATGGTAGTCATTTCAAAGCTGAAGTCAGAGATCTGTTTGAGGAATACAAAATCACTTATCACAAGTCATCACCATACAGGCCACAAACTAATGGGGCAGTCGAAGCTGCAAACAAGAATGTCAAGGCCATACTGCAGAAATCGGCCGATACCTACAAAGACTGGCATGAAAAGCTACTGTTCGCGCTTTGGGGATACAGAACATCGATAAGGACGTCCACAGGAGCGACTCCTTACGCACTAGTATATGGAATGGAAGCAGTACTTCCAGTCGAGATAGAACTACCGTCCCTGCGCGTGATGGCAGAATGTGAAATTTGAGAATCAGATTGGTTGAGGGAAAGGTACAAAGAATTGGCTCTTATAGATGAAAAGCGCCTAGCGGCAGTCGACCATGTCCGAATCTATCAAAAGAGGATAGCCCGCGCTTTCAATAAAAGGGTCCGTCCAAGGAAAATTGTTAAGGGTGACCTTGTCCTTAAGGAATTGCGAGCCCTGATCTTTGATCCACGTGGAAAGTTCAAACCCAAATGGGTCGGCCCTTATATCGTCAAAACTATCCTTTCCGGAGGACCAACCTACCTCATGGACCTTGATGGCGTTGAATTCAAAGAACTAGTCAACATGGATCGCCTCAAAAAATACTATGCTTGACCATTCCCCAGCCCAATTTCTTTCAAACTTTGGCCTGAACTACGCTAGACCTGATTCCCACTTGGGGATACGTAGGCAACCACATCGGTTCGGTTGCTCCACCCACAAAAATAGCCTAATTTCTTTCAAACTTTGGCCTAAACTACGCTCGACCTGATTCCCACTTGGGGATACGTAGGCAACCACACCGGTTCGGTCGCTCCACCCACAAAAATAGCCTAATTTCTTTCAAACTTTGGCCTGAACTACGCTCGACCTGATTCCCACTTGGGGATACGTAGGCAACCACATCGGTTCTGTCACTCCACCCACAAAAATAGCCCAATTTCCTTCAAGCTTCAGCCCGAACTACGTTGGACCTGATCCCCGTTCGGGGGTACGTAGGCAGACTTTCAAAAAGAAAAGAAGGATGACTCACTAGGTTGAAAATCCGAAAGGACGCCTAGGTAAAAGTTAGAGTTAAATCCAAAGTGAGCAGTAACAAAAGAGAGAAAAGAGCTCGCTAGGTCACCTAACTGGTGCCTAGGCAAAAATTATGAGCATGTGAGAAAGAAATAAAGTCGCGCTCCTCACCATAACCCAGAAATCACCCTCCACACTAGGGGCAAACTTCGGCCACCCGCCTCGTTTGCCTAAACTTCTTCTAAACTAGGGGCAAACGTCCGTCATCTACCTCGTTTGCCTCACAACCATACATATCCCAAACTAGGGGCAAACTTCGGCCACCCGCCTCGTTTGCCTCTAATCGTCCTAGCATGCCCAAATAAGTACGAAAAGCAAAACATCTGATCAAAATCATACTACAAATGTTTCCAGAAAACCAAATGCATAAAACAAGGTTCTCCAAGTAACCAAGGTTCACCGATAAACAAACTTCGAATATTACATAAGCAGGGATAAATGAAAACACGAAAAGTTCTTTCAAAAAGCAGTCACGAATATCAAAGACACTTGGAGGAAAGAAGCAAAATCAGTCAAGCCTAGCTTTGTTTTCGTTTTTCTTCAAAGGTCTCTAGAAATAAGCTCTTGCTCGACCAGCCCAGCCCCTGATAAAAGCAGTAATAGTGGTGGCTCTGACTCTGGAAGCAAAGACCCTCTCAGTAAACCCCCGGGGAATCTCTTGAACTTGCCCGTACTGTCTGGCCAATCAGCGAGGATGATAGAAAGAGGTTTCTCTTAGACCCATCAGCCACACTCTCTAGAAATCCTCGAGACTAGTGGTCACAGCATGGAGGCCCCAACGCCTCACGATCCAACAAATGTCAGCCTCAGATAAAGCACCCATCATGCCCACCCAATTGGCAGAAGTATAATGAGGGTGAAGCACAGCTCTGCGAAAATAAATGGGCAGTACATTACCTGTCTATAACTAGAGGCGCTCGTAGAGCCAAGCCTGTAACACCAAAAGCGCCCCAGAAAGCAAAAGCGTTCCTTGATTGGAAGCGCGATCCAAACTATTCAGGGTTTCAGCCAGAACCATGGCCATAGGATTCTTGCCAAGTTTCAGCCAAGGCACACGTACACCAAGTCAATAGAAGCACTCGAAAATAGAAAGTGTGAAGTCATGCACAATATCATAGCAGCCCCGCGGGTGGCATCATATACGCTAGGACTCCCAGGACTAGCATAACGGGCAATGATGGAAGCAATATCAAGAACCTCACTATGAATCAGCCGGCGAAAAATAGTAATGGAACAATTCAGATATTCAGCTAAGCCTCGCGTAGGACTGGGGGTATCAGCAGAAGGGAGAATCAGGTCAGAATCAGAATCGTAGCCAGGGATAGCACAGAACTCCTCAAATAGGGGGCATATCTCCAGGCCATTAAAATTGAAGACATGGTTCACCGGGTCCCAGTGGACAATAGCAGCACGCATGAACTCAGCGTTCAAAGCCATCTGGCGAAGAGAGAACAGCTCGGTCAAGCCGTAGCTAAAAAGGTTGATCCGTTGCACACCATCTGTCATGTTCAGCCAAGCTGTGAGTTGAGCGGGATCATACAATGCCATATTTTCTGTCACAACTCTAGCAAAATTCAAAATTTCGGCAGCACCTCCCCGTTTCTCGGACTATCCCACCTGCAAGGCAAATACACTCACTATCACAAGGCTTCTCATCGCAGTAACATCAACAATCACAGAATCACAAGTGCACAGATATGTATATCGTCACACAATCACCAAATAAAAGCAAGCACACAACTGCGCCTTCAAACCAGAAACTATCTGGCTCGAAAGGCAAAACGTCATAATACTCTGTCGAGAGTGATGCATCATCCTACGCATCGTCTTATACATTGTCTTAAATATTGTCCGAACAGTCACACCATTCACTAATACAACCCAATCGAAAACATGAAATGGAGATAAAACAAAATCCCCGCTTAGGAGGCCTCAGTCCTCCTCTTCTTCATCCTCTGTCGAACCGCCCGGAGTGTATGTTGGCGATGGCCTCCTCCTACCACCTTTGCACCTCGGTCCAGTCCTCGATGAGCCAGCATCACCCCCACGGTACTGCACACATAAATAAAATGAAGGCAATCAGTAGGGAAACAACAAAAAGTACAAAAACAAAGTCAAGTCAGAAACCTACCAAGGACGCCATCTGATTAGTGGCAAACTGCCGCATACCATCCATCTGTAAAATCAGGATTAGAACCTCATAACCTTAAGGCGCACAAAATTAGAGACATACTCGATGGTCTCACGTGAGAACCAAAGACCGTAAGCTAGCCGCCAAGGCGTGGCCCTCCTCAGCATAACTCTAGGGGACGTTGAGGACGCCTGCTGGCTAGGTAGGATACCCACACGTGACCCGTGGCAACTCCATAACTTAGGGGGAGCCATCTGCACCCAAAATATTAATGGTCCAATCCCAAGGAGGGATAGGATCGGAAACTAGGGGAACCTGTCTCCTGTACATCTCGTAAAACTGTAGGCACAAAACAAGTTAGGAAAAAGATGAGTCAAAAACATAGGCAACGGATAGAGACAAAAACATAAAAGAAACTTACCTCCAGGAGTGGGAAGTTGGGCATCAGAAAGCCGCCACGATACGTCTCATAGCCGGTCTCAGAGAGAAAGTGATCCCAAACATTGGTACCAGCTAAGGTCACCAGCAAAGTATCACCAGAAAGGTCACCAGCATCCATCACGGGAGGATCGTGAGGGACGCGCTACCTTGAACCACCAACCACCTGCCGGGACACTCGCTCGCCGAGGAACCATTGCCTGCTCTCGGTACTTTCCATCAAAAGTCGGCAAGAGGAAAGAGGTTTGACAGCCTGTATCTCCTCTGGGGCAGCATAGGCAACATGCTCCCAAGGTGTCCAATCAACGCTAACAGCCGTCATCCCAGATAAGAAGTTCCTGAGCAGAATGATCCGGTGAGCCCCGCTCTTTACCCCGACAATATCCCTCCGCCATCTCAAGCCTCGTGGGAACAAAGGCACAGGAGCCATACCGTCCTCGTCTTCACCTGATTCATCGGCAGGGGAAGGAGCTAACATCTTCAGGTACTCAAAGCTCCAAAGCTGCATAGACAAAAGAGAAAATCAGAAAGAGTACAGAAATCAAAAAGCCAGAAGATAAAAGAAGATGTCGTATATACCTCCCAAGCTTGCCAAAATCCCCCTATCGATTTGACATTACCCCAGAAAATTTCACCCATATGCTTGTAAAGGTGGGCCAGGGCAGCACCGCCCCAGTCATAAGAAGGGATCTCACCAATGGTCGCCAGGCAAGAAAGAATTCTCAAACTCACCCGGTTATTCCGTGTCGCAAAGATCGAGCAACCAAGGACATACAGAAGATACACCCTCAAAAGCTGAGAGTTATTCAAGTTGTGATTCCCTCTGCCGTAGGCCTGATAAAGCCAGCCACAACGAAACCAGTGCCTCTCCAGATTAGGGGAACAGCCCCGATCAACATCTCGACAGCCTCAGGGTCGATCTCATAGAAGTAGTCCAGAATCAGGCGTTTCCCGCCGACCCTCAAGCCGGTAATCATAGAGAAGTCAAAGAGCGTCATAGTCATCTCACCAAATGGTAGATGAAAAGTATTGGTGGTGTCCCACCATCTCTCAGTCAGAGCATAAAAATGTGGCAGATCATTGCTACTCTTTGAAACCAGGCAGATAAAGCCGCCAAACCCGGCATCGTCTACCATTCTCTTGACGGTAGGCGAGAGTTGAGTGTACCATAGAAATGTGTGAGCAAGGCTACCGTGGCCCTTCAATATCACTTCCGGTACCTATACATACCAAAAACAACAAAAATGATGCACAAAATCACTATTCATGACCCGAGGTCCAATTTCACAAAATCAATATTTGAGCACAAATCGAACTTCTAACGATCTCTAGGTGCACGCTACGGCTCACAAAACTAGCACAATGCATGGAAATAGTCCTAAACTGTCGAAAGTTTCACATACCAGGCTCGCTAGAGCTGCGGCCAAAAGATGATGTTGGGGATCCAGTAAAATCAAGTTCGGGGTTTTGCTCTCGGCTTTCATTCATTCCTTGGCCTTCTTAGACGGTCTCCTCGAGCTCGAAGCCATGGATCTACAAAGAAATGAAAGTGAAAACTAAACTTTCTTCTTGAAAATTAGAGCAAACCAAAACACCAATCAAAATTCCAACCACGGGGAAAGATTACTCACCTGAGCGCGCACAAGCTGCGTTTTGACGGATTTTGGCTCCAAAAACACCCCAAAATGGCCATGAATGAGCTTGGAAAGCTCAAAAAACCCGAGATATACACAAATGGAGTCCGGCCACCCAGTATCGCCGCAGCACTGGCCAACTGCCGCCACGGCAGTGGCCTAGTGCCGCCGCAGCACTGCTCCCCGCGGGCCCCGCTTCGCTCCGTTTTGCCCTGTTTTGGCCTTTTTCAGCCCATTTCTGGCCCCGATCAGCCCCGGTGGCCCATTTCGATTAAGATTTATGAATTTTTACCCCCAACAATCCAAAAGTCATCAGGGCTACCTTCAGTAGGCAGAAACTGAGAAAAATCGACTCTCGAAGATCCGAATTGGTTGTTTCAGGACAACCGTCACAAATTTTGATCAAACACGAGAGTTTCAGTAACGAATCCTGGATTTTAGCCGGCACACCAAAGAAAAGAAAAGAGAGATTCTCCGAGAACCCTACATCATCCCCTGAGGACAGAAACAAAAAGATACCAGCTCCTGGAGGCCCCGACCGGCCCTCTGGGATTGATCGCCGAAAGAATTGATCAACCGTGAGAGATTCAGAGATGGGTCCTGGTTCCTGATCAAGAAAAGAGAGATTCTTTGAGAACACTACATCATCCCCTAAGGACAGAAACAAAAAGATACCAGCTCCCGGAGGTCCCGACCGGCCCTCTTGGATTAAGCGCCGAAAGAATTGATTAACCGTGAGAGATTCAGAGATGGGTCCTGATTCCCGATCAAGAAAAAAGAGATTCTTCGAGAACCCTACATCATCCCCCAAGGACAAAAATAGAAAGATACCAGCTCCCAGAGGCCCTGACCGGCCCTCTTGGAATGAGCGCCGAAAGATTTAATCAACCGTGAGAGATTCAGAGATGGGTCCTGGTCCCCGATCAAGAAAAGAGAGATTCTCTGAGAACCCTACGTCATCCCCGAGGACAGATACGGAAAGATACTAGTTCCAACTACCCCCAGCAGAAAGCAACAAAAGAGGAACCGACTCCCGAAAATCGGCCATCAGGAACAATCAGAACATCGCCCGCATCCAGATTTTGACAACAAAGCACCGTCCTTCCACAGCTCCGTGTCTCCTGATTATCATGAGCTTTCTCATCTGTCTGTAGCTTCCTTACCTATCATTTATCGCAAGATCCCTCGGTCACCTTCCTTTAGCTGTCGTCTTTTAAAAAAATGTATATCTGATCCATCTCACTTGTTTGCAAAGCACAGAAGTTTGCCCCTAGACCCAGAGTCTTCTAAACCTTGATGTCCTTATCCAAGTCATCCACCACATCACAGTCGCAAACATTAGCACGACACCAGCCCACTCGGAGTGGCACACCCTATAGCACCTGCTCATACATAATAGGACTCATGACTTAATTCATATCACATCCATTCATTGCATATCACTCTTATAGCATAGCATCCGCCTGATTATTGTGTATATGCATGTGTGATTTATTCCTTTGTGCCCCGAACTACGTCCTGGTCTGATTCCCCTTGGGATACGTAGGCAGCTCACGCAGAGCACGACTAGCACTAACCTCAACATCATTTTTTCGTCATTGCATCTTTTGCAACGCTTTTATCCTAAATCTATAGCCTCCAAAAGACATGTCTCTTCGAAGCTTTGGCACTCACTTGCGACATGCGTTGTCTCGCAAGTTCATGCCAAAGAGGGGCAAACTGTAGACACCCCATTTTGTCGGCTATCAGATTTAGGAGACCAATAGCTTGGTGGTTCACGATGATCGAAAAAGACTCAAAAGGACTCCTGAAAGTTGGTTCTATTTTTCAAAATGCTCAGAATGACCAAAATGCCCCTGAAAGCCTGAAACTCCCAGATTTGGACCAAAAGTTCTGGAAACATGCTGCGTCGTAAGAAAAGTGATAAAATGAGTTTTTAAGTAAAATCAGATGAAATCGTCAGCTCGCAGAGACCCCCGGAAGACCCGGAAGTTCCCGGAAAGTCCTCGTTGACCAGTTTGACCAAGTTTGATCGAAAACGTCCAAATTCGCCGTGATCATTCTAGATCATGTGGAAAGTATTAAAATGAGTTTTAAAAGAAAATCGAGCGAAAACGTCAGCTCCTGGGAGCTCCCAGATGTTTCCAGAACTTCCCGGGAATCCCAGGTTTGACCAGTTTGACCAAAATTTGACTTTAGAACCGGAGCACTATAAAAATTTTCAAATATTTTTCATGGATACTAGAGGTCAATAGCTTTCTGACGGTATATCGCACATAATTTTTGGATTTAAAACGAGTTTATTGTCAATTTCCGAAGGGGAAATAGGCGATCAAATCATCTTTTATCGCAAATATCGCAAAACTTTTCAAAGTGACCTATTCCCAAATTATTTTTTATGTGAAATAGACTCCATTACCTTTCCAACGGTATATCACAACCTCAATTTGGAGTTTGTATGCATTTTCTGTGATATTTGGACGAAATAGGGCCTTTTCGCAAATACCGGAACCTCTGGGGGCCTAAACAAGATTATCCAGACGATTGAGGAGCAGTGCCGCCGCGGCATTGGACCACTGCCACCGCGGCATAGGGCCAGTGCTGCCGCGGCACACTCCTCCAGAACAATATGTTTTTGCAATTATTTTTGGGGTTCCATTTCGATTAATTAAAAACCAAAACGAAGTATTTCTATGTTTTCAGATGTTTGGAGCCAATGGGAACACTTCTAAAACCCCAAAACCACCCCCAAATTGGCCTATATAAACCCCCCTTGACTTCTCATTTAGGGGGTGTCAAATACAAGCTTTGAAAAGTTTTGGGAGAGAAAGTTGTAGAGATAAGGTTAGAATAGAGAGAAAAGAAGCTTTCTTCTTTGATTTCAAAACAACAGTGAGTCCTAAACTTTGTTTTTACTTCATTACTCCTATTTACTCCTCATTCAATACACCCAACCACCATTTTAGTGAGCATTTAAGAGAGAGGAAGCTACTTCCATGTCCAATGTCATCACATATGAGTGAAACATCAAACTACAAGTCCAATATCACATTGATCATCATCTATTGATTATTATTTACTTGTTTGTTTAAGCAATGTTCATCTCTTCTTACCTCATTTCTTTTTTATTTTCTTTACTTACTTACTAGTTCATCATCATCTAGATGATGACATGAAGTTTGAGGTGAGTGAATCATTATGGATAGTAGCTCTTGACCTCAAAAACATGTTTGATAGATGATGATTATAACTTCAATACCTCCAAGGTATCCTTGAAGTTATATTCAAATGAAAATAAATCTCTCCAACAATCTTGGAAGTTCTTGGTGATGAGTTTGATGTTGGCATTTTAAGTATTTATAACCTTCATTGAGTATTGAAAATGTGCTTTCAAAACTTCTATTTCAAAACCCCCTTCTTAAAACCCTCACTTTGATTTCAAGAGATAAACCTTGTTTTCCCAAAATCTTCAAAACAGTGAGTTAAAACAGTGAGTGATCTGAGTTCAAAGATTTATCTAGAACTCAATACTCAATGTATGGATACAAGGCCACTTGAAAAGTCTTCCTAAATCATTAGAGATCACCCATGATTTTTTGTTTGACTTGGGAATAGTTGAAAATGGTCCATTTGGACCCAAACATTCCTTCCAGACATTCTGCCTCTGTTGTCACAGCAGCTTGGTTGACTTTCAACTCATGTTTCAGAAATCTTTTCCAAACGGGGTGTTCCTAACTTATTTTTCCCTTAAACTTCAATGTCTTAGGGAACGTTCTGTATAAAATAGGCCTCTAGATCATTTGTTTTCATTTTCTACGATATTTTGACATTTCAGTCGACAGTACGGACTCTGTTTCTGAGTGACCTCTATTGTGTATGTGATTTCTCTCAATCTGTGATAGTTATTAAAGATTGGCTTTTTGGATTGTGTTCTAGACACAATAAGGAAGATCTCAATAAAAAAATCATGCACTGAAAAAATTCCTAACCCCTCTTTTTAATTTTTAAAAGATCATGTTACTATTCTGTCCACTATTCACAGCAAGCACACTTTTACTTCCCCCCTTTGATTTGATGCTTACATGCACTCCAAATTAGTTCATATCTTAGGGAGTAGTTCATACTACATTTGTACATATCTCATGATAATTTTATTCATTCATTCATGTACATTCTAGACTTCTAAGTCATTCTAGGAATCCATGAACACAAAGCACACTACAACCTTGGCACATTCTAGATACATACATTGCATCCATGCAAAGATTTGGGGCTTTTGTGAGTCCTAATCTAAGAAGATTATAAGGAATGATCATGATCACACGTTCATGCTTCCCCTCAATCTAATCCTCCTTTCTCATCCGTCCCGGGGATTGAGAGATCTTCTTTTCTTAAAGATTAACATGCATCATACTAGCTTGCTAAGCATATTTCGATTTCTTTGATTATTTGTTTCAAAAACAATTCATGTCCCCTTTAGATTAGGGAAACTTAATTACTTGATACATGATTAGACGATTTTTCCTAGGTTTATTTGTGTGATTTTTCACTTTACATTGTATGATATTTGACTTAGATTTTATGAATGATATCTTATCTTTTGATTTTCCATTTCAAATTTTCTTATGTGATGTAATATACTATCATAGTATTAATTGTCGAACCATGCATAGTATAAGATGATTATTTGGATGCTAATTGAGGCTCGTCGAAAGACAGGGCGAGTTGAGGGTATTTTAGTCGCGACAAAGGCTCCTTCATCTCTCGTACCAAAACCCCGAGCCAAGTTCTTTGGTTATGAAGGGCCGGTGCCCTTTATCCGTTTGGGTGAGTCAAAATTAGGTTTCTTGGGTCCTTAAAGACCAAGTGGTGACTCTGTATCTGTTTTCAACAGACCTTTTCTCTCTCTTTTCAAATCAATTTTAAAACAAGCAAGAGGTGGAATCCCGCGTGTCCACAACGGCGAGAAACGTCGTCGAGAATTCCGTCGCCGACCCGAGCTCTCATTCTCTTGAATTTCTGGAGAATCCAACTGAATTTTGTGCTTAAGACACATATGCTACATGCATATGTGTGTTGGCACAACTTTTTCCTATTCTCATTTACCTCCCCCAACTTTCTTTAAGTTTTATTATGAAGCCCCCATGCTATTTACGTTAACTACCCATCTTGTCTAAAAGGATTTAATCTAAGTCTCGCATGGGTCCCAAATGTGGTCCCACATAATTTATGAGGTTGCTATTAAACCTACCAATTATCAATTGTTTTCAAATACGCCCTCACATGGGTACCCAAATTGGTCCCCTTAGTCTATCATAAGACATAACAAAATCTTTAAACATTTAAGCAAGTACTCATATAACCATATAATGACATAAAAATGCAAATTATTTTAATTAGACCCTCGTTAGGCCCCACATTCATACTAGTCCCGCCTTTCACAGGACTTTCATCTATGCTCGCATTTGAGCACCTTTTCACATGTGGTTCATAACCCCACCTTAAATCATCTTATGCATTAATTATCTTTAATTAACACATATTAATACCAATTTAATCTTCTCATCCGGGTACAGGTGTTACATTTCTCCCTCCCTTTTAAGAAGTTTGTTCCCAAACTTATTCTTACCTCATCAGTCGAACAAGTGCGGGTACTTCTCCCTGATTTCATCTTCTTGCTCCCAAGTTGCCTCTTCAACACTATGGTTACGCCAGAGGACCATGACCAACGGAATTGTCTTTGTTCTCAACACTTGATCTTTCCTGTCCAGAATCCGTACCAGATGTTCAACATACGTCATATCTTCTCGGACTTCCAACGGTTCTGGTTCAAGGATATGACTCGAATCTGACACATAACATCTAAGCATAGACACGTGGAACACATTATGAACATGTAACAACTCTTGTGGTAACTCCAACTTGTAAGCTACCGGTCCCACGTTATTCAAAATCAGAAAAGGACAAACATATATCGGACTCAACTTACCTTTCTTACCAAACCGCGTAATGCCCTTCGAAGGTGAAACTTTCAAGAACACATATTCACCAACCTCGAACTTCAACGGTCTTCTACCCGTAACAGCATAACTTTTGTAGTGACTTTGTGCCACTTGCAGCCGTTGCTTAAACAACTTAACTTTATCGGTGGTGATTTATAAAATTTCTGGCCCTAGAAGTTGCTTCTCCCCAACCTCTATCCAACACACAGGCGATCTACATTTTCGACCATGCAATGCCTCAAAAGGCGCCATTCTAATGCTTGTCTGGAAACTATTGTTATAAGAAAAATCAATTAACGGCAAGTGAGTTTCCCAGTCAGCCTTGAAATCCATAACACAGACTCTAAGCATATCCTCTAGAATCTGAATAACCCGTTCTGACTACCCGTCGGTTTGCGTGTGAAATGTTGTGCTAAAATGCAAAGCTGTCCCCATTGCTCTTTGTAGCCCTTCTCAAAATCTGGATACAAAACGTGTATCACAATCCGACACAATAGATACCGGTGCTCCGTGCAATCTCACAATCTCTTTAACATAGAGTTCAGCTAACTTCATCGGGTCAGTGGTCTTAATCAGAAAAAAGTGGGCTGACTTAGTCAACCGGTCAACAATCACCCAAATACTATCATTTGATTTAGGCGACCTCAGTAATCCAGACACAAAATCCATTGTAATATGTTCCCATTTCCATTCCAGTATTTCCAATGGTTGTATCGCCCCAACGGGTCATTGATGCTCAAGCTTTACCAATTGACACATCATGTACTTGGCTACATATTCAGCAACTTCACGTTTCATACCACTCTACCAATAAACCTCTCTCAAATCTCTGTACATCTTTGTACTACCCGGGTGCACGGAATACCGAGTACCATGAGCTTCTTCCAAAATTCTTTCTTTTAAGTTGCCCACATTAGGCACACATAATCGATTGATGTACCATAGTACCCTATCATGCAGACTGAACTCTGGTCGCTTACCCTCAGGTAATTCATCTACAACTTTCTTCAAGGTTGGGTCTAGAAATTGATTTACTTTAATCTCTCCAATCAAGTCAGGTTGTGCTACAATCGCTACCATCAATCCACCTTCAACTCTAGGAATAACTTCCAATTCAAGTCGTTCAAACTCTTTCACTAACCTTTCCTGTGCTGTTAAAACACATGCTAAACTTTCTGATGATTTTTGACTCAAAGCATCGGCCACCACATTTGCTTTTCCCGGATGATATTGAATTTTTAGGTCATAGTCCTTCATTAACTCCAACCATCTTCGTTGTCGCATAATTAAATCCCTCTGAGTAAACAAATACTTTAAGCTCTTGTGGTCAGTGAAAATTTCACAAGTTTTTCCATACAAATAATGTCGCCAAATCTTTAAGGCAAAAATTACCGCGGCAAGTTCTAGGTCATGGGTCGGGTAATTCTTTTTATGAGTTCTCAATTGCCTTGAAGCATATGCTATTACCTTGTCCCCTTGCATAAGGACACATCCCAAGCCTTGATGAGAAGCATCACTATAAATACTGAATCCCCCGTACTTGTCGGAATTGTAAGTATTGGAGCAGAAGTTAACTTACTCTTCAATGTTTGAAAACATTCCTCACATTCTTTCCCCCATTCAAACGGAATATCTTTTCTCATTAATGTTGTCATCGGAGTAGCAATCTTTGAGAAATCCTGAACAAACCTTCTATAATACCCAGCCAAACCCAGAAAGCTACGAATTTCTGACACATTGGTTGGTCTCGACCAATTCATAACAGCTTCTATTTTATGCGGATCAACTGACACGCCATACTTGGAAATCACATGGCCAAAGAAGGTAACACTTGTTAACCAAAACTCACTTTTCTTCAGTTTTTCCAACAACTGCTTTTCTCGAAGTCGTTGTAACACCAATCTCAAATGCCTATCATGCTCTTCCGGGCTCTTTGAGTAAATAAGAATATCATCAATAAAAACTATAACAAATTCATCCAAATATGTTTTAAAGACTCGATTCATTAAATCCATGAACGCAGCCGGTGCATTGGTTACTCCAAATGGCATTACAAGAAACTCATAATGACCGTACCGAGTTCTAAAGGCCGTCTTCTCAACATCCTCAGCTTTTACCTTCAATTGATGATACCCCGACCTCAAATCGATCTTTGAAAACACTTGAGCTCCTTGTAACTGGTCAAATAAATCATCGATCCGCGCCAATGGGTACTTATTTTTTATAGTTACTTTGTTGATCTCACGATAATCTATACACATCCGCATCGTCCCATCTTTTTTTTTTACAAAAAGAACCGGTGCGCCCCAGGGTGACACACTTGGCCGAATGAATCCCTTATCCAACAACTCCTGTAACTGAGTCTTCAACTCTTTCAACTCTATCGGAGCCATTCTATATGGTGCCCGCGAGATGGGTTGTATTCCTGGTATTACATCTATACCAAATTCAACCTCCCTCTCAATTAACACACTCGGAAAATCTTCTGGGAATACATCAGGAAATTCCCTAACCACTGGTATATCTTCCAACTTCAGTTCTGTACTTCTAGTATCCGATATGCTACAAGGAAACCTCTACATTCCTTTCTCAATAAATGACAAGCCTTGACAGCGGACACAAGATAAGGTGGTGACACAACACCTACCCCTTGGAAAGAAAAGATTCTATAATTCGGTGCTTGGAATTCTACCCTTTTATTCTCACAATCGATAACCGCGTGATTTACTGATAACCAATCCATCCCCAATATGACATCAAAATGCTGAATTACTAATGGTACTAGATTAGCAGTTAATGTTTCATCATTGATTTTAACTTCACAATTTCTATAAACTCCCAACGATCTTCCCAGCGGAACATCAACAGATAGATCATATTCTAGAATTTCTAAGGGTACATTCATATTCCTAGCGAATTGGTGTGATACAAACGAGTGTGTAGAACCAGAATCCATTAACACATTAGTAGGTATTGAACAAATAAGAACTTTACCTCACACGACCGTGTTGGCAACGGTGGTCTCCCCTGGGTTAAGCTGAAAATAACGGCCTTGACGTTGCTCCCTTCCTTGTGGCTGTTGTTGTTGAGGTGGTCGCGATACCGGTGCACTACTTACGGTTGCACTAGAACCTCTTTGCCTCGGTTTAGGATAATTTCACATTCGGTGTCCAAGTTCCCCACAATTGTGACAAACCATCCCACTATCATCAGTACGCCTCATCGGAGCATAAGTATTTGGCCTCACCCCCGAACAATTCTTTGCCACATGACCCATTTGTCGGCGATTATTACACACCGTTGTCAGTAGATTGCATACACCCCAATGAAATTTCCCGCATGTGTTACATCGTGGCTTGTTACCTCCACTACCCGAAGAACCCCCAAGACTTTGTCGTTTTGAACTCCCTTGACCGCTATATTGACTTGAACTCAGCCTTTTGTATTGTTGGGTTGCCGGTGCTTGGGAACTTTGTTGATACCCCATATCTCTCTCGGCGATTGAAGCCACATCCAATGCCTCCGCAACTTTATCCAACCGTTGCATGGATACCTGGCGTCGAATCTCATCCCTAAGTCCCATCACAAACTTTCTAGTTCGATCCCCTTCATTCGGTACTACATTTTCAGCAAATCGTGCCAAACTTGTGAATTTGGCGGAATACTCCCGAACTGTCATCCCTCCTTGTTTTAGTTCCATAAACTCTTGAGCCTTCGAATCTTCGAACGATTTTGGAAAATACTACTTCTTGAAGAGTACCACAAACTCCCTCCAAGTATTCGGCCTTTCCCGTCCCAACTTTATACGCCACCAGTACTGTGCTTCTTCTTTTAAAGTATCGACAGCAAATAAAACATGCTGAACCTCGGAACATGGAAGAACCCTGAATATCCTCTCCATATCGGACAACCAGAAATCTGCTCTCATTGGATCAGTCTCCCCCCTGAATAATGTCAGTTTCTGCTTGTAAAACTGTGAAATAGTGGTCACCTCCTCCCTCGGATTAGGATTCGGTTGTTCACGTCTTCCCTCTATTGCATGAGTTTCAACTACTTGTACCAAACCAGCTACAACCCTTTCCATTCTCTCCATTTGCGTAGGCGGTGTCGAACCAGGCATTTTCTCTCTGGCATTCACAATACAGTTACACACACACGTTATGTTTATACTTTTCAATGCATGCTCAACGTTATTCAACATGCTAAGTAAACGTGTATGCATGATTTACACATTCATTGATCATTTATGCTTATTACGCGTCGTAGTCGTAATCGTCACTCGTCCCCAAGGGCTCTAACCTATTGCTTTGATACCAAAAATTGTCACACCCAACCCGCCCCAGGCGAATTAGGACACGTGTAACAAAGCCCACACAGCAAACCATACACTAATCATGAAGAAAAACATATTTTAGACTCCATAAAAGAACTTTCTTGGCACAAATCAGCCCCAAGGGCAAAATGGTCATTTATAAGGTATAGCAAATTTTATACCAAAAGATAGGTCTTTGAGTCCCAGTTCCAACGCAAAAAAACGACGCACAAATCCGATCATTCTAGAAAGAGTTATGCTAGTTTCCGTAAAAAGTGGACAGTCAAATTTTGTAGGGGCGGATCGATCCAATTGATGGATTTTGAGGCAGAATGTCCCCGAGAAGGGGCGGATCGATCCGCGGGAAGGCCGGATCGATCCGGCCTTGGCAGAACACCTCCCTGCTGCTAAAAACATCAGTTTTTCATATCCAAAACATTTCCTAACATCCCAAAACATTGTGCAAACATTAAAGATGATTCCAAAACCATTTCTAAGTGTTCCCAATCATCAACACAAGTTAAATTAAGTATGATACAACAATTAACACATACAACCTTCTCACATGGATCATAATTTGAATCAAAATCCTAATTCTCCCAACATATACGTAAGTATCCAACATAAGGAACCAAATTAAGGTTTACAACTCAAAATTTCCTCCACAAGTTCAAGCTCCTTTCCCACCCTTACACATGACTCATGACATGTAAATACAACTTACACTTTGGTGCAAAATTAACATTAACACCCAACTTAATATATTACAAGACTTCCAAAACTCCAAGTATTTATACATTGCCAACATGAAGGTACATTTTAGACATAAACTAATTGGTCATATGAACATATTCACAAGGACACAACTCCCACACCCACTCCGCCACGTGGATCACTTCCTCTCCTCCTCTCGGATGGTACCTGCGATGGTTATTCAATAACCACAACAGAAAATATATTTTCGTTTAAGCTTTCACTTAGTGAGGGAACTAATCATGCTTTTGGAATGCTTAATATGCAAATGCAACAATCATTATAAACAACAACTAATTGATCTCCGAAAAGTCAAGTAACTCAAGCCACCACCCCCGGGTCCTTCTCACCCCGGAATTTTTCACTCTTTTGGCGCATATAGCACAACACACACTTTCTTGTGACCCGAAGGCGTCACCGGCATTTCATTGTGGTCATCACCACGTCCTACTCATTGAGGACTTCCTATCCTTTCATATGAGACCTATAAATGGTGCTCACTACTTGACTTCCCTTTGATCCACATAAGCATTTAAGCAACTTAGCATATAAACATATAAGCATAGCAATTTCATAACTTTGACATGCTTTTTACCCAATTTCAACAACACATATAAACATAAACATGGATTGAGCATTCTAAACCAATAATTATCCCACCAACATATCTAAACACCCAATTTTGGGATTAGAGCACTCACCTCTTCGAATTATACGCAATTAAGCCTAGAATTCCCCCAATCTCTTGCTAATTTCACCTTAAATCCTAACCGGTGTGAATCCTACATAAGTTTGGTGCCAAGAACATCATCTATTAAGAACGGCCACCGTAAAAACATTGCCAAAAATGAAAATAAAGGACATGCATGTGATCCTCTTACCTCCACGAGTCCAAATCCGGTCTCGGTTCGCGAATCCGACGCCGGACGGCGAAGATACAGCGAGAAACGTCGTCGAGAATTCCGTCGCCGACCCGAGCTCTCATTCTCTTGAATTTCTGGAGAATCCAACTGAATTTTGTGCTTAAGACACATATGCTACATGCATATGTGTGTTGGCACAACTTTTTCCTATTCTCATTTACCTCCCCCAACTTTCTTTAAGTTTTATTATGAAACCCCCATGCTATTTACGTTAACTACCCATCTTTTCTAAAATGATTTAATCTAAGTCTCGCGTGGGTCCCAAACGTGGTCTCACATAATTTATGAGGTTGCTATTAAACCTACCAATTATCAATTATTTTCAAATACGCCCTCACATGGGTACCCAAATTGGTCCCCTTAGTCTATCATAAGACATAACAAAATCTTTAAACATTTAAGCAAGTACTCATATAACCATATAATGACATAAAAATACAAATTATTTTAATTAGACCCTCGTTGGGCCCCACATTCATACCAGTCCCGCCTTTCACAGGACTTTCATCTATGCTCGCATTTGAGCACCTTTTCACATGTGGTTCATAACCCCACCTTAAATCATCTCACGCATTAATTATCTTTAATTAACACATATTAATACCAATTTAATCTTCTCATCCGGGTACGAGTGTTACACAACCCGAGCTTCGTAGGGACCACAGCCTCGAGCCCGTAGGTAAGTGAGAATGGCATTTCGCCTGTTGCCACTCAAGAAATGGTACGATAGGCCCACAGAAGGGTCGATAGTTCCTTTGCCCAAAGCCCCTTGGCATTTTTGACCTTCGTCTTGATTGAATGCTGAATAGTTCGGTTTATCACCTCGGCTTGGCCATTGGCTTAAGGGTGCTCGGGTGAAGAGCATTGATTGGATATTCCATATCTCGAGCAGAATTACCTGAAGACCGGGGTATCATACTGCCTCCTATTATCGCTGACTAGGAACTTGGGAACGCCGAACCGGTTGAGGATATTTCTCTCGATGAAGGTTTCCATCTTCTTCTCGGTGATTGTCGCCAAAGGCTCGGCTTATGTCCACTTATTAAAATAGCCCATGGTGATGATAGTGAACTTGACTTGTCCTTTCCCCATTGGGAGGGGACCAACAATATCGATGCTCCACTGAGCGAATGGCCAAGGGCTGAGTATTGGTGTCTGGGGCTCTCCCGGACGGTTGATCATGGGAGAGTATCTTTGGCACTTTTCGTACCGTCTGACATACTCCTGGGAGTCCCCGGCCATTGTCGGCTAGTAGTAGCCTTGTAGCAGGGCTTTTCGAGAGAGTGCCCGACCTCCTATGTAGTTACCACAAACACCTTCATGGATTTCATGTAATATTGCTTGGACCTGTGTAGGGTGGACACAGCGAAGATATGGGATAGAGAACCCCGTTTTGTGGAGGATGCCATCAACGAGGTGATATCTGGCCGCCCGGTACTTTATCCGGTGAGCTTCTTCCTTCGTGACCGGTAAAGTGCCAGTCGTGAGGAACATTGTGATCAGATCCATCCAGTTGGGGCCTAAGGCGACCAGTTTTACCTCCACGCCCTCTAAGTTGATCACACTTGGCTCGGGTAAGTATTCTATCCTTATCCCGAGCAAGTCTGACTCAGAGGATGAGGCGAGGCAGGCTAACCGATCGGCTCTCGTATTCTCTTCCCTCGAGATCTGCGTGATGGAGAAGCCTTCGAGTTTCTTTGAAACTGTCCAAACAAGGACCAAGTAGGCTACCATGTTGTCTTCTCAAGCTTCATACTCCTGAGTGACTTGATTAACTATGAGTTGGGAGTCATTATACCCCTAGACTTGTTGCGCACCCATCGAGGTAACCAATTGTAATCCAACCAGTAGGGCCTCATACTCAGCCTCATTGTTAGAGGCTCGGAACGTGAATCGCAATGCATACTCTAACTGGATCCCATCAGGTATGGTCAGGATGATCCCTGCCCCGCCGCCCTGTTTGTTGGATGATCCGTCAACATATAGTACCCAGGTTGGGGTGTTAGGTTGTAGACCGGACGGTAGGACTGGCTGGTCAAGCTCTTTGACTGCCTCTTCTGGGTACGTGAACTCCACCAGGAAATATGCCACGGCTTGCCCCGTGATAGCCATTCGGGTTCAGTAAACGACCTCAAACTCTTCAAGCTCCAGTGCCCATGTAACGAGCCTTTCGGATGTGTCGGGCCTTCTCAGGATTCGGCGGAGTGACTGATTTGTAAGAACCATGATGATGTGGGCCTAGAAGTAGGGGCAAAGCCTCCGGGCAGAGGTGATCAGGGCAAAGCCTAGCTTCTCAATGTGAGAATATCTGCTCTCGGTGCCTTAGAGTTCCCGACTGGTATAATAGACCAGGAATTGTATCCCGTGCTCTTCTCTGATCAGTGCTGAGCTCACAGTTGAGGGTGACACCGCCAACTACAAGAATAGCTCCTCCTCCGGTATTGGTGTCGAGAGCAGAGGGGGTGATGTCAGGTACTTCTTGAGTCCCTGGAAGGCCTCCTCGCACTCTTTCGACCATTGAAAAGCCTTACAAAGGATCTTAAAAAATGGCAGGCACCGGTCGGTAGCTCGGGATACAAACTTGATCAACGCGGCTACTTGTCCGGCTAGGCTTTGAACTTCTTTGGTCGACTTGGGCGATCGCATATTGATAATTGCTTGAATCTTCTCGAGGTTTGCTTTAATTCCCCGTCTGCTAACCAAATGTCCCAGAAACTTCCCGAACGAGACGCCAAATGTGCACTTAGCCTGGTTCAACCTCATCCCAAATTTCCTTAAGATGATGAAGGCCCCAGCTAAATGCTCTAGATGGTCGGACTCGTCTCAGCTTTTGACCAAAAGATCATTGACATAAACCTCTATTGATTTTCCCATTAGATCTTTGAACATGTGATTGACCAGGCGTTGATAAGTCGCCCCAGCATTTTTGAGGCCAAAATGCATCACTTTGTAGCAGTATGTGTCCTGGTCTGTGATTAAGGAAGTTTTTTCCTCGTCCCCAGGATACATGCTAATCTGGTTGTACCCGGAGTAGGCGTCCATAAATGAGAGAAGTGAATGCCCGACCGTAGAGTCAACACGGAGGTCTATCCTAGGCAGCGGATAGCAATCCTTGGGCTAGGCCCTGTTTAGATCGGTAAAATCGACGAACATTCTCCACTTTCCGTTCCTTTTCTTGACTAGCACCACGTTCGCCAACCAATCGGGGTAGTGGACTTCTTGGATGGACTTTGTCTTTAGGAGCCTTTCGTTCTCCTCATGCATTGTCGCTTGTCTCTATGGAGCCATGCCCCGTCTCTTCTGCTTGACTGGTCGAGAGTCAAGGTCAATGTTGAGACGGTGGGATATAACCCGGGGGTCAATCCCATGCATGTCTTTATGACTCCAAGCGAAAATGTCCTAACTCTGTTGCAAGAACCGGATCAACTCCTTCTTGAGGCTTGGTTGTAGGTTGGTCCCAATGCTGACGAATCGATCGGGAAACTCAGGGTCTAGCACTGTTTGCTCTAGCTTTTCTGTAGGGCCCATTCCGTCGCTTTTGTTCCTCGGGTCCATTTCCTGAACGCTCAAAGTTTCTATGATGGCTTCCCGGCATAGGGAGCTAACATAACAGCTCTAGGCTGTCGCCTGATTCCCTCGTAAGCTCCTGGGACCATTGGGGGTCAGAAACTTGACCACCAGACTGTATGTTGACACAGCCGCCCTGGATTTATTGAGCATTGGTCTCCCCAAGATGACATTGTAGGCCGATGGTGCCTCTACCACCACGAAGTTTGCTAGTACGGTGACCTGCTGGGGGTAAGTCCCTATGAGAACTAGGAGCTCAATTGTCCCGATCGGTTGGGTGCTTGATCCATTGAAACCTACCAAGGGAGTGGCTACAAGCTAGAACCGATCCCTTGATATTCTGAACTGGTCAAACGTTGAAACGAACAGGATGTCAGAGGAGCTACCTGTGTCTACTAACATCCTATTGACCACATAATTTGCTATGGAGAGCGTCACCACCAGTGGATCATCGTGAGGACAGTACATGTCCTTTACATCATGAGACGAGAATGTTAACACATCGGTTGGTTGGGAGTTGGTGGATTGGACATGCCAGACATCCGTTTAGGATGCCCAGGCATGCCTCTTCCTCGTCGACTGTGAGTCCCCTCCACCTGAAGTTCCTCTAGAGATCACGTTGATTTGCCCGAGGGGTTGTGGCGGCTCAAAAACTTGGGCATCTTGCCGAGGTCGCCTATCTGTTGCGACAAACTCGGTGAGGTGACCTGTTCGATAAGCTTCTCGATGGCGATCTTAAGCTTGAAACAGTCCTCCGTATCATGGCCATGGTCTTTATGGTACCGGCAGAATTTGTCCCAGTTTCTCTTCCCGGGGGGGGACTCCTCAACTTTGTTGGTTGTTGGAGCAGCCTCTGAGTCTCCGCGGCGGCCATGACCTCGTGGATAGGCCAGGAAAGTGGAGTGAAGGTGATTGGGGCTTGATCCTGATCACCTCTCTGCTGATCCTGCTTTGGCTTCTTTCCCGGGCCCCTCTCGGAGCCTTCACGCTTGCGCTTAGACCCCCGGGACTCATCTCCTGCGAAGGTGGCGCACTTGGCCTTGAGGAACTCCTCCGTGTCCATGTACTTCCCGACCCTCTCCGAAAGTTCCACCAAGGTTGTCGGTCGGTCTCGGTGGAACGATGTAGCAACTTTGGTATGTTAAACTCCCGAGCAGAAGGCCATAATAGCAACCGTTTTGTCTAGATGGCGGATTTGAATCCTCTGCTGATTGAAACGGACGACGTACTCTTTTAGGGATTCCCCCTTGCGCTACTTGAAGGTCAGCAATTGGGTATCTGGTTGTGATCGATCTTGTATTCCCATAAACTGGCTGATGAAGAGTTTGCTTAGCGTCTTGAAGTCATCGACCGTCCGGGGTTTAAGAGCATGGAACCACTTTGTGGCTAGCCCTTTGACTTTTGAGGGTGCTTGGAAAGGCCAGACACAGTAGCTCGTCAACGATAGTGACCAGCGCCATCTGGGCTTTATAAGACCAGATATGGTCCACCGGGCTTCCCAAACAGTCGTAGGAGTCCAAATGCGGTGGTTTGAATTTTCGCGAGACGGGAAACCCTGTGACCCGGATGGTAAAGGGGGACTCGGTCTCAGTGTTGGTGTGATCGTGGCCCGGTTTGCGGCTTAGCTGCTCGATTTGCTTCTGCAGATCCTCAATCTGTGCCTTGACATCCTTCTAATCGGTCCTCTTCTCCGTATCCGCGCGGTGTACTGGGTCAGATGAGCAGGTTTCTTCCTTGAAGTGCGTGGTTCTTGGGGATGAAACCTGGCTCCGGCTCTGGGTAATCGTGTGCCTGAAATCCCGGCGGCCTATGGCCAGGGGATCTCTGATCGAATCCTGGGCAGTTTGCCTTTATTCTTCCCTTTTGGCAGTACGCTTGCTATTGATGATGTCTCGGGTGTCCACTGCCCGGCCCGGGCGGCCTCCGGCGCGTTGCTGGGTCCGTTCGGGAGCCCGGCTACGCTCGTTATTCCCGAGCCGTCCCCTAGCCGACGGGGATAATGGCTCGGTGTAGGCACGCCTTGGGGTTTAATCGGCTCCCGATTAGGCACGCTCTTCTCAGGCTAATTCTCGATCAATGGGAGCTTCTCCTATCGGGCCAGTAGTGCTTCGATCTGTTGTTGGGTTCGCTGCTGGCCTTCCAAGAGTGGCGCAAGAGCTGCGGTAATCTGCTCGGGGGTCATGGAGGCGGCCGGCTACCCAGATTGCGACGCCACTTGACCCGTCGAAGCAGCGATCTTCTTACCTTTCTTCGGCGCCATGGCAATCAACTAAAGATATGTTTTTAGAGGAAACCTATCGTTCCCACAAACAGGGCCAAGCTGATGATACCGAAAATTGGTATCAGAGTTTTGTGAGCAATTTAGAGAGAGGGGGAGAAATACACCAAAGGATTGTACGTGGTTCGGCCCTGTTAATGAGGTGACCTACGTCCATGTGTGTGTCGATGCACTTCACTAACTGATCACCAGCGGCTGTTGGTGAGCTAACAAGATAGGCGACACTACCAGAAATTGACCGGGTATATGCGTATTAGTGATGTAATTGACTATTCTTTAGCTTAAGAATGCGACCTTCTTGATAGGGGATGAGGGACCTCTTTTATAGAGACAAGAAGCCACTCGTACAAGGTAAGTCTACCGACTAGAAAGTCTAATCTGATTACAACTAATTTACATGATTTTAGGAGAGTTTCCTAAGTGGTTTAGGAAACTACTTGCTCCTTCCATTTAGTCTTCCAACTGGGATAGGAAACTATTTGGAGGCTTGCTGGGCAAGCAATCAAGTCTTCTAGGAGCGCGCCCACGTGGGGCAGTCTGGAACGAATGCCCGAGTTAGGGACCGCATCGGGCGGTTCTACATAACAGACTGGGTGACCTGGCTTCTCTTTGCTGAGATGGCAAGACTTGATTTTGACCTGATACTTTTATACATATCAGGATCCATCCAAAATTATTTGGATTGGTTGAGAAATATCAATCGAAACTACTCTGTGAGAGCCAAAAAAAAAAAAACTAAAGAACTTGCATTCTAAAACACACTGTGACAGCCAAAAGGTTGATGACTTGATGATGTGGCACTGATGTGGCATGGTAGTATAAGACTTGATTTCTCAAATCCGAGGATTAGTACTGGGACTTGTTTGGTGGTGAAGAGCACGTGGCTATGGCTATGGCATGATTGATGTCGGCAGTGGCTTGTTTGATGTTCGGCTAGTAGGGATGATAGCAGGTCGATTGTGGTTGCGACGGCACAGTGATGGAGGGAAGGCACATCGGCGGCACAAATTAGGATTTATTATAAAGTGGTTTTGATACCATGCTAAACCTAGGAGAGAAAAGTATTGAGAGAGGAATCTCTATATATTTTCAAGTAAGTGTAAATGTTACAAGGGGAGCATATTTATAGGCTAGGTTAAGCCATACAATATCATGGCTAAGCAATGTGGGACATTAATACTAGTACAAATATACACAAATATAAATATATATATATATATATTAATACCAATATTGTTCAATCCTAACAAAAACACATTATATTAATTCAATGGTAATCTATCCCACTCCAAATATTTGGCTCAACTTATTTTCTTAGTTCAACCCCTCTTAATTTTTTTTAAAAAAAAACATGGATAGTATATTGGCTCAATTGTAAATCAACTTATTTAAAATATTTATCACATCAATATTCCTTTATACTTGGCCCAATTCTAAATCAACCCACCTAAAGTATTTATGCCAATATTCTTCTGTACTTCTTAATTTAGACTAATCAGACATTGTTTTACCATCACTCAAATTTATAAATTATGAGAAGCGATGATCAACCTTTATTATGGAATTGACAAAAAAAAAAAAAAAAAGACAATATTCAAAAAATTCAACCTTAAAATTGGGATAAATAGACCCAAAAAAATTTGTGAAATTGTATACAAGTCCATTCAGTGTAAATAAAAATCATTTTCACTATGTTTGGGAGTTTTTTTTTTTTTAAAAGGAGAGAAAGTATCTCACTCGTTTGGGAGTTTAAGTGAGGAGAGAAAATGAGAGAAAAATAATCTCCACTTTCTCTCAATTTTTTTCTCTCCAAATTGGGAATAAAAATAGAGAAAAGAATGTGGGATTTAATGAATTTTTCTTAATACCCACAATACCCTTTATTTAATTCTTAACTATTTTTAATTCTATCTAAGTCCTACACTCATAATACACTATATACGTGTATTCTCTCTCCTAACAAAGCAAAAAGCTCACGTAGCAAGTAAATTTGCATGTTATTTGGTGTGAATAGAAAATGAAAAGAAGATATGTTAGAGGCTTCATTAGTTCAAGTTATTAATGATTAGAATGGTAACTTTCTTTCTTTACTCTTCTTTTCTTCTCAACTCCCAAACAAGGGAAAAAAAAAAACTAACTTTTCTTCACTCTTAAACTCTCAAACAAGAGTAATGCTAGATGCACTCTCAATTGCACAACTAAATGCACAACTCTGCTTAAAAATATTGGACCTCGTGCTGAAAAGTCTGTACACAAAAAAGGGGGTGTGCTAACTTTTCAGCACGAGGTCCAACAATTTTAGGCAAAGTTGTGCATTTGGTTGTACATTTAAGGGTGCATCTAGCATTACTCCTCAAACAAAATAAAAGAAACTAGCCTTTTTTTTTCTTCTTTTCTTTTCTCCCATCACTTATGATTTGCTCCTCTTTTCTTTTTCTCCCCTATAACTCCCAAACATATGGTTAGTTCCAATATGCCAAATTGCGGAGGGCTAGTTTTGATACTTCCACCACGGTTCATTTCTCTCTAATCCCAGAAGGTAGAGGGAGAGAGTTTTAGTCTTTTAGATATAGAGAGAGAGAGAGAGATGGGGGCATTGACGACTGCATTGATAGCAATAGGGGGACTGGTACTGGGTTGGGTAACTATCGAGATCGCTTGCAAGCCATGTCTTGAAAAGGGCCGTGAAGCCATCGATCGCAACCTCAATCCCGATTACGACCCCGACGATGAATCAATTCGTGCCCCTCTCAATCCAAATCCAAATCCTCCTCCAATCGATGACTCAGATGCTACCACCAGCGTCGCCAAGATCGTCTGATCTTCATCATCAGATCATCATCACCTACATTTCCCTCTTTTGTATTTACGGTATTTGCCCTAATTTTCTTTCACTTCTCCGTCTCTGTTTTTTTTTTTTGGTTCCCGGGAAAATGATGAAAGAAAATTAAGAATAATTGTTTAATTCTGGGCTGTATGTGTGTCGTTGTTTGATTTTTTTATTTTTTATTTTGTATATTATATCTGTGAAGATTTATAAGTTTGTTCATGTTCTATTATTGTATCCGAAACTAACGTTAGACTATCATGTTGTTGAATTATGCTGATTATAAGGTCTAAAGCGTTGCATATAAGTGTGTGTGTATATATATATATATATATGTATATCAGTCCCCTTCTGACGAGAGTGTCCTCACTTTGTTAAAAAGACTACTGTTTACTTACTATGGTTGGATCCCCTTTTCATTCAGGGTATTGAAGTAATTTTAAAGTGTAAAACTGAATCCAAGAGCGGTTATATATATATATATATATATTCATTTTGTGAGAAATTACGTCATATTAGTTCCAAAGTAGTTTAAAAAAAAAAAAGAGACAAATGACAAAATTGTTCGTAAAAATTTGTACAATAATGGCCCTCAAGCTGGAGCATACATGGCTTGGATTTGGGGAAGAAGCCATGTGATTGAGATGAACCTTGGCCAATGGATGAAGGGGAGGCCAATGGTAGCCAGATTTTTGCATTTATGCCCCCTGTAATGCACCCCCCCCACCCCCCCCCCCCCCCCCCCCCCCCCGTGTGGTGCTTGTGCTTTATGTGTTTAATTGAGGGTGAAAGCAATGTCTATGGGGCTTTAATACTAATATTGAAAGCATAAGTATTATGAAAATTCACATTCCCTTTACTTATGAATACACTTTGATTTGGTGAAGTGTTTAAACCACCAAATGGCCCTCATCTTAGTTAGTTCGCATGTGTTATCAGTATCTGAATGTTTGTCGGAGAATATGACTTCGTTCCGGTGAAGCCACATCAACCATATCGAAGCCAAGAAAAAGCATCTATTTTTTTCTTTTTTATACTTTTTCATAGATGAATTCCGCATATTTTCACATCTAGGATTTACATATACAATATATATCGCTGTCAAGAGTGTTCATGAGATTGAACTTGGGAATTTAGTGTGGTGTGTTAAGACATGAACTAGACTGGATGGATGGTGTGTAATGTGTATGACTTGATCGTTCACTAATCCAAGTATTTTAACCAATGTAATAAAAGTAAATAATAAAAAAAATAATAATAATCATAATGTTTGAATATCATCATAGATTATACATGTTAATGTTACTTGGAAGAAGTAGAAACCTGTTCTATAATGGATGCCCATCGATTAGTTTTTTATCAATTAAAATCCGTAGTATAAGTTTCTCTCTTGTATTAGATTCTTATATTTTCATACACAATGTATTTCTCTTAAATTAGTTATCTTAAGTTTTTGGATTTAGAGAAGAAAAAATCAAGGGTAGGGAAACCTTTTTTTTTTTTTTTCCTTAGTGTTTTACTCCATTCTTAAATAACATGAGTACCAAAAAAAAAAATCAAAATATATGAGAAACTCAAGAAAAGACTTAGGCTTTGTTTGATTCATGGAATTTGTGAGGGAAAAGACAAGGGTAAGGAAAACAAGATGGAAACTAGTCTCAACAATAAGGTAAAAATGAACTAGTTTTCCAATGCCTAAGTAAGGGTAGTGCGTCTAGTCTAGTGACTTACGATATTCAAAACTTCTAATTAACTCTTACGCCTAATTTTTTTCCATGTTTTCCTCGATGCTTTCCATGTTGCCAAACAAATAATAAAAGTGTTATGTGCAGTGTTTTCTTTTCTTTTCGATCACTAAATTCACGAGCCGATAGAGCTCAAAGGAGTGAATCACCTATCTTGGTGACTTGAAGCATGGGATTTTTAGCTCCCTCGACCAATGATTATTGGAAGACTCTATACTTACTTTGTTTTTTTTGTTTTTTTTTTTTTTTTTTTAAGTTTTGTAGTGACATAATTGTGTAGTTTTTGTATGGATACTTTCTGTACTAGTATTTTGTACATTGGTGCTCATTCTTCTTGCCTTCTAGTGATACTTTCCCCAAAAAGAAAAAAACCCAGGAGACGTTATTGAAAAGTAGATAATGTGTTAGAAGTTGTACAAACATAAGAATCTATAGCCCTTGTGGTATCCTTTTAGATGTTTCTTTGCTTGAGGGAGAGGTCTTATGTCCCTCAAATCACTTTGCTTCTCCAATGTACCAATGCACAAAAACTTTTCTCAATTTTTTTTTTTTTTTTTTTTTTTTTTTTGTTGAGGTTTGAGCGTCTTCCCCAGAGGCAAGTAAACCGAGAAGCCGTACGAAACCGAAGAGATAGCTTAGACGGGTGACCGATGAGCTCCTTTGGCACGATCATAGGCTGACAGTCCCTATAATGGTTTCTCCTACATGAGCATGTCCTAATATGATATGGCGTGCCGTTTGTGAGACTAAACCATGAGGTGTATTTTACTGAATATAGTAGACTAGTGTAGGGATGTTCAGTTGGAAATCATTCATGCATTATAATAATTGCATGAAGATAATAATACTACTTTTTATTGAGCTGAAGATAATAATTGCATCATTTTGATTCAGATGAAGCTTCTAATTCCATTATGTTTCAGTCTATTACAGTTTTGAAGTTTTGCAACAAGCTTCTTATAAATGGGAAAATGTATCGAATCATGACTAATCAACGCATTAACACTTCTGGTTGTCCTCTCCTACCTTCTTGCTTAGCAGTAAAATTAAAAATAAAAAACTTGGAGAAAAGGTGTACCTGATTATGATGGTAATTATCTTACTATGAAAGCTTAAGTAACTGGGCGGTGAATGCCGTATTACCTTACAGGTGAACATATTGATGTTTAACACTGTGTTGCCAGAAATTCTTCAAATCCTAACCATCCCCGTTATGGAACGGTCGTTCCTGATCATCGTATGGTAGCGAATTCCACTTTTGGTGTTCCAGCTTTAAATCACGTGATATCGTAATAACACCATCAAAATCTCTTGATATGTAAAGATAACACCTGCAATTTAGGCTTTCACTTTTAATATTTGTATATATGTGTGTATGTGTATATGTTTGAACATATATGAAAAATGGTCTAGAAGACTTTTAACTTTTAACGCTTCAATCTACTATACCCCGTTCCATCTTAGTGATCCGCAGAAGTGTCCCCCACCGTAGTATATTTCATAGTCAGTGTTGATCCACGCTCCTGTTCCCTTCCTCGTACCGAATCAAACGCGGTTCGGGTAACCTTAGCTTAACATCATTTAGGAAATAATATATGATTTTGTTTAGGCTTGACATATATTGTTGGGCTCATTTTCTAACAGCTTAAGCTTTTAGAATAAATGGTGACTTAACATGGTATCATAAGCCTTTTTGTTGGAAGTTTCAAGTTCAAGTCTCCGCTCCCGCTTTGGTGTACATATACACTTTGTTATTAGTCTCCGCTACGATGGACTTTCGTTTGCCTCTCCACGTACGATATCGGATCGCATGTGAGAGTGGGTGTTGAGGCTTGATATAAGCTCTGTTTGGTACAAAAGTGACTATCTTTTTCTTTTGCATTTTTAAAGTATATGTACTAATATTCATATAGTTTACGCATGGAGAGAAAAAAAAAACCCGAAAGGGGATATAGATGGTGATAGAAATATTATAGAGAGATTAATTTGTTATAGAAGTTGAGGATCATGGGATTCTGTCAACTCCTAACTAATGTCCTCATGTGCAAAACACCGCATCCAACCTAAAAACAGAAGCAAGTAAGACTTTCTTTTTAGAAAGAAAAAAAAAGAGTAAAAATTGTATTAAAATGTATCTTCAAAATACATTGCTAATGAAGATATGTAAGTAAATATAATTGGAAAGAATGTATTTCGAAATTGTCATTCCAAACACTCTCTAATATTGTTGGGCTCAGTCTCTAACATCTTAAGCTTGTGGAATAGTGAGTGACTCTATATAGGGATAATTAACTTTCAGACAATTTTTTGTATAGAATTTAAAAGTCAGTCTATTACTTTTTCCAAGTTAAAAATATATTTCTTTTTTTTTTTTTTTTGTAAAATTTAAAAGTCGTCAAATTTTATATGACGTTGTGGAGCAACACTTTATAACATTGGGGGCAACTCTGCGAAACATTTGGGAGAGCAAATTTCACAACGTTGGGAGCAATCATCGCAACATATTTGTGCATGTTTACAACGTTGAAACATAAAGTAGACTAAACTACAAAATGACAATTTAAAAATTGATGTTTTTTTTAATGTTTTTTTCGGAAGAAATTTTTTTTTTTTTATGTTGTTGATGACTTTTTAATTATTGTTGGTAATTTTTTAATTTAAAAAATAATAAACTGACTTCTAAACTTCATACAAAGAGTTGATTGAAATGCAATTATCCTATAGACAGGAATTAGTGTTTTGTATGGGAACAAGTTTAATCAAGAAATTTCTGTTGTAGTTGTAGGATGCATGGAAGATGGCAATGAGCATGTTGGTGGGACGGCGGGTGTGCATGCAGGAGTACCGGATATTTCTGAAAATAACAAGTGGAACTACATAGTAGCAATCTTAAGCAATAATGTTACATTCACTCCTTCAATCATATCCCAAACCACATCTTATACTTAAAATACATGTACATTATGTTGTTTGAATATTTTACACTTTTTTTGTACATTACTTACACAATATATAGTACTTGCATAAGATGTAATTTGGAATGTAGTTAAAAGAGTGAGTGTAGCATTATTCAGTCTTAAGATTAACAAGTTTTCTCTCACAAATACCACTCATATACACGGTGTTGTGTGTGATTTATGGCATAAGAATTGTGAATGCCTACTGTCCACATGCTCCTCCTACTTCTAGGAAGGTAATTCAAGTACCGTCAAGAATTCTGTCCCCCAAAAAAATAGAAATAAAAAATACCTTCAAGAATGAATAACAGAGCCAATTGATGCTGCAATTATAAGGCCCGTCTCGAGTAGGGTCGGGACGAATTACTAAAAGGGATACGGTTTTGAAGTGATTTTTTTAGGGTCTATTTATGCATATCAATTTAAACTAAATCAAGCCTTGTTTTTCAATCAATTGGGGTCGACTGTATGGATTATTTTTCTCCATTATGCACGATCAAGAGCTATATGCTCATTTAAATTATATATATTCATATCTTGTTGCACTACATATTCTCAAGTCAGTCTAGGTCTGCCTCTCCCTCTAACTATTCCAGACACTACGATCTTATCACTCTTTCGTACAGGTGCATCTATAGTTCTTCGTTGCACATGGCCGAACCATCTAAGTCTATTTTTCCTCAACTTATCCTCAATATGTGTCACTCCTACAGTCTCTCAGATACACTTATTTCTAATTCTATATTTCCTAGTCTTACCACACATCCATCTTAGCATCCTCATCTCCGCTACACTCACTTTGCTAATGTGTTGTTTCTTAGTTGCCCAACACTCGGTCCCGTAGAGCATAGCTGGCCTAATAGCTGTCCTATAAAATTTTCCTTTCAATTTTGCTTGTATTCTCCGGTCACATAATACTCCAGAAGTACTCCTCCACTTAAGTCAGCCCATTTTAATTCTATGGGTCACGTCATCACCAATCTCTCCGTCTCTACTGATCATTGAACCTAGATAGCGAAAGTGTTCCCTCTTTGGGATCTCCTGATATTCGATCTTCACTGCTTCGTTGTCTCTACTTCTACTGTTGCTAAAAGTACAATCCATGTATTTTGTTTTCGTCCTACTTATCTTTAGCCCCTTATTCTCCAGTGCTTCTCTCCAAGCTTCTAGTTTAGTGTGGAGTCCCCTTTTAGTCTCATCAACCAAGACAATATCATCTGCGAACAACATACACCATGGGACCTCATGTTGAATGTGTCTAGTCAATTCATCCATAATTATGGTGAACAAATAAGGGCTTAAGGCCGACCCCTGGTGCAGATTTATACATAATTGGTAATTTTTTAAGATTTTATTTATACATAATTGGCAATTTTTTTGGGAGTTTACTTATAATATGAGTCTATTTGTAAAATTTAAACATTGTATGGTATCTTTCAAAATTGTAGAGGGGCCTATTTCTAAAACTCAAAAAATTCTTACACTAAAAGTATAATTTTCAAAATTTTAAGGGCCCTTGCTTTGATTTTTATATATATGTATATCAATATAAAAATGTAAAATACTAAAATAAAATACTAAAAAAATCTCAAGGTAAAAATGTAATTATGAAAATTTCATAGGGGCCCTCAAAATTTTGAAGCCTAAATATAAAATACTAAAAAATCTCAAGGTAAAAATATAATTATAAAAATTTCATAAGAGTCTTCATAATTTTGTGAACTTTGGTGGCCTGGGGCAGTTGTCACTTTTGCCCCCCTTGCTCCGGCCATGCTGCAAGTCTCTGCTAGTTTGGAAACTTCGGCAGTGGAAAGAGCTTATATATTGAGCTACAAGCTACCTATAAAATATATGCGTATAAATGTATGTATAACATTTATACACAGAGAGAGAGAGAGAGAGAGAGAGAGAGAGGGGGGGGGGGGGGGGGGGGGGGGGGGGGGGGGGAGAGCTACGAGATCTCTATTTGGAAGCCGCGACCACACTTTCAAAATTACGAACATGATGAGTAGGATATATAGCATGAAGAATGGATTTTTGCTTTAAAGTTTAATCTAACATTAGTAAACACGCCTTGGGCTGATTTTTGGATGGATCAAATTAAAATTGAGGTTTTCGACAAAACATTCAAAAAAATTGGAAGAGAAACTCATTCTTATTATGAAATTTCGAAAACTTTCTGATTAGGATTTTTTTTATTTTTGAAATTTTTAGCTTTTTTTTGTATTTTTTGGAACTTTCAAAATTTTGGTTGAAAATAATATAAACTATCATGTCGTAAATTTTATATATGCATATGTGTGTATATATGGACGCTGGTAACCTCAGCACAGTGGTTATAGGTTAGTAGCACGTGTTGGAATCTTTAATCTATAAAACTGTAGAACCCTAGAGTAGTAAAAACATATCCCTAAGATCATATCATGTTAGATTATCAATGGTATAATATAGTAAAATACATACTTGTATCCATTGTAGCAATTAGCAAACCTTAGGAGAACGGTGATGATCAGTTATGTCTTCCTCAGTCGAATCTCCTTAGATTTGGAATGGGTTCCTTCTCTTGATGGGATGGAGGAGGAAGTACCATAACCTATATGTCTTTATATATTGATATGTTAGGGTTCCCATTATTCCTAACAGGATCAGTATTTGGTATCCACTCATTAAACCCATACCCAGTAGAAGTCCATGGGCTTCCTACAATTAGACTACATAAAATAAGGACATTTAATTAATAGCCCTTATAATATAATTGATAATAATATGTTGCGCACTTGTATTAGGAAATACAATTTCCTAACAATCTCCCACTTGGGCTACATATGACTCTTGAAACAATTGTATTACATGTTCCTTAGATGCGCACATGTATGCTATTTATCTTTGGACTTCACTTTAGTTTCAATATGGTCCATTTCCTATATTAATATGGGATCAAGGCGGCTTTCGTCACACATAATCGTAACTAGACCTTCAATGGTCACCATACTAACACATTCAATGACATAGATCAAGTACGGATGAGTAGCATGAAAATTACATGCAATGTGATCTCAAACATGCCTATTTCCAACTGGTCCTACTTAAGTCTTTATTGAGATCAATCCGAAACAATGCAAAACGCATATAGAAAATAATTAGATTCAGAGATAAACTATAATGCATCAACTTTATTCTGCAGAAAACTAAAAACCACATAATTGTAAAAAATAGAACCTCCAAAGTAAACTCCCACTAAACCAAAGTATTGTTAGACAACCTAACACCCATATGAGCAGTGTGCTCGTGAAAAACCTTGGGAGGTAATCCCTTGGTCAGTGGATCCGCAATCATGGAGTTTGTCCCTATATGTTCTATCAAAATTTGACGACTCTGAACTATTTCCTTAACAACCAGAAACTTTTATTGTCACAGTATATCTTTAATGGCCTTTAAATGCCATCTACCACACGCAACCCAGTGACAAAGTTTCGCAACCATATCCCATGATTGGATGCCTCATAACAAGCTATGAACTCCGCAGCCATGAGTGTCTACTTAGCACTCTTCTAAGATATAGCTCCTCCAGCCAGCATATAAACATTGCCTGACGTGGATCGTTTACTAACTTGGCATCCAACAAAATCAGAATCAGAATACCCGATGATCTCCAAAAAGTCTGATCTCCGATACGTGAGCATGTAGTCCTTTGTTCTCTATAAATACCGCATAACCCGTTTGGCTGCTTTCCAATTATCCATTCGTGGGTTACCCAAATATGTGTCCAATACTCCCACTAAACTTGTGATATACACAATCATCAACCACATTCGCCTCAAAACCATATGAGGTGATTACTTGATGGAACTTGTGATACCATTGACGGGAAGTCTGCTTGAGACCATAGATGGATTTCTTTAATTTGCAGACCATAGACTTTGGATCTCCGCATACAAAGTTTTCTGGCTGAACCATATAAATCGTCTCAACAATGTTTCCATTGAGAAACAATGTCTTAACATCCATCTGATGTAGCTCTAAATCAAAATGAGTCACGAGTGCCATTATTGTCATGAAAGAGTCTTTCGATGAAACCGGAGAGAAAGTCTCTTTATAATCTATGCCTTCCCTTTGAGTGAAACCCTTGGCGACTAGACGAGCCTTATATCTCTCGACATTGCCCTTTGAATCCCTCTTGGTTTTAATTATTCATTTGCGACCAATGGGCTTCGTTCCTTCAGGCAATTCGACAAGATCCCAAACGTCATTGTCTTTCGTGGAATTCAACTCATCATTAATGGCATCAATCCACTTTTGAAAGTTAGAACTTTGTTTAACTTGGTGAAAGTTGATTGGATCATCTTCCACTATCCCTATGTCAAACTCATGTTCTTAGAAGAATACAATGTAATCATCCGGAATTGCATTTCTCCTTTCCCTAGTGGATCTTCTTAATGGCATCTCCTCTTGAGGTGTTGAGTTTGCACTTCATGTATAATTTCTTCATTTTGCACAAGGAGCTCTTTTACATTGTCTTGAATATCTGAATTTGCATCTTGAACAATGTCAGGAATAGGAATCTGAACATTGTCAATAGCAATATGATTAGGAATAAATTCTTCTTCAAAGACAATGTCTCTAACCTTATCTCCCCCACAAACTCAACTTCCTCAAGAAATCTCACATTTCTCGTCTCAATAAATGTTCTAGTAGTGGGATCATAAAATTTAAAGCCCCTGAGAGCATTCAGCGTATCCAACAAAGTAGCAACTAATTGTTCTTGAGTCTAATTTCTTTTCATGTGGCCTACAAGGTCGTGCCTCAACTGGACAACCCCAAATATGGAAATGCCTAAAGCTAGGTTTCTTTCCAGTCCATAATTTATAAGAGGTTATGGTTACTATTTTACTTGGAACCCTGTTGAGGATATATGATGCAGTCTTTAGAGCTTCTCCCAGAGTGATTCTGGTAAAGAAGAATGACTAATCATACTTCTTACCATGTCCTTAAGCGTTCTGTTTCATCTCTCAGCTACACCATTCATACTAGGTTTGCCTGGTATTGTGTATTGAGGGACGATACCGCATTCCTCTAGGAATTTAGCAAAGGGTCCTGGACGTTGTTCACCTGATCCATCATATCTACCATAGTACTCATAACCACGGTCAGATTTGACAGCCTTAATTTTCTTGTCAAGTTGAAGTTCAACTTCGACTTTAAATGACTTGAAAACATCCAGGGACTGTGACTTCTCATGTATTAAATATAGGTACCCATATCTTGAGTAGTCGTCTATGAACGTAATGAAATATTGTTGTCCATTCCAAGAGGCTGTAGGGAATGGACCACATATATTAGTGTGAATGAGTTCTAAGACGTCTGCACACCTGTTGGCACCTAATTTCCTTATGTTTGTATGTTTCCCCCTAATGCACTCAATGCAGACTTGAAAGCCTGCCAAATCTAAGGGACCAAGAATCCCGTCAAGCACAAGTCTCTCAATTCTCTATTTAGAGATATGACCTAATCGCTTGTGCCATAAGGTGACAGAATTCTCACTTAATTTTCGCTTTGTACCACGTGAATTAATATGCAGAATTTCATTATAGGAAGTAACAGTGTCAAGCATATAAAGATTATCTATCAAAGAACCGGTGCCAATAAGTTTTGAATCTTGAAATAGACTAACTTTATTGTTTCTAAAAGAACAAGCATAACCAGATTTGTCTAAATTAGAAATAGAAATTAAATTCCATCTAAAAGATGGTGCAACAAAAGTCTCAATCAAATCCAAATAAACACCAGTCTCTAATGATAATCTAAAACTTCCTATAGCTTCCACTAGAACTTTCTTGACATCGCCCACAAAGATGAATCTTTCAGCATCAGTTGGCGGCCGACTCCACAGACAACCCTGCATAGACATACTTATGTGAGTAGTAGCACCAGAATCTACCCACCGAGTATCTTTAGGTACAGAAGCTAAATTAACTTTAGAACAAACCAAAGCGAGAAGCTTACCCTGCTTTGCACGCCAAGTGGCGTATTTGGGACAGTCTTTCTTCATGTGGCCTCTTTTCGTGTAGAAATAACAAAGGAATTCTTCATTTTGCTTATTTAGTTTGTTCTGCTGAGGTGTAACATCTGCAGCATCCTTAGCTCTCTTCCTTTTATTATTCTGAGAGATTGATGCTAAGTGAGCACTTTCAGTCTTGTCTCGCTGAATTCTTTCCTCTTTTTGCACATAGTGAGATATGAGCTCATTAAGAGTCCATTTGTCCTTTTGGGTGTTGTAACTCACTTTAAATTGACTGAATTGTGCAGGAAGAGATATAAGAACCAAGTGCACGAGCATGTCTAGTGCCTTGAGTTTCCCACTGAGATGAGACATTTCCATAATGTACTCCCTTATGTTCCCATTTCCTTTATACCTCATTGAAATAAGAGTAGTCAATGCGGTACTCGTTTCTGATTTTTCATTTTTAGCAAAATATTATTGTAATTCAGAGAGGAACTTCTTAGCATTTGTGCTCTTAGTAATTGAGCCCCGAAACGTTTCTGGAATGGAACATTTCATAATCATCAGACTCATACGATTTGAGCGATCTCACTTCTCAATTTTAACCTCATTCGGGTTTTCCGTAGTCGAAGTGGGTCGTTCTGTCCTTAGCGCAAGGCCCAAGTCCATACATCCGAGAACGATTTCCACGTTCTCTTTCCAGACCTTAAAGTTTCCCCATTCAGCATTGGGATAGCACTAATTTGAGCAGAAACATTTATAGCAATAACAGAAACTGAATAGAGAACAAAATAAAATAAAATAGCATGCTCAAAATTAATAACATGTCATAACATAAACATATCATAAATACTTTATATATATACATGCATGACACATTAAATAATTTTCTTAATGGTGGGCCCATCACAGGATACCTAGAACAACATTGATATTTAGTCTTTGGACAGAGATATCAAATGTAAGTGGTACTCCCTGTGTAGTGATCAAATACTGACAATAAGTTCTGTCAAACAGTAGCCTTCCTTTGGGCTGACTCACTGTCCACATGGATAATTATATCTTGATAATTGTCACATATTTACCACCACATGTACACCCATCATTCGGCAAATTAAAAATCTTCCTTTGGGCCGATTGTTAATCACATGTATAACAGATATACCATCTTAATATTTTTAAATGAATAAATTTACACAACAGAGGTTACTTTGGCAACATATTATTTCAATATATTTATTTAAAATATCAGACATATGTATTGGAGCCTAAAATAGACTCCAAAATCTTAAGCTACTATAAAACTTAATTCATGTTATGATTTACCCAAAATTTTGTATCCACAGTAAAAATATCTTAAGTTATGTTATGAACAACATGAGTTAAAGTGATGTTGCTACGAGTTACAAAAATAACTTAATTAAATCAACACATAATGTTACAATTAAAACATACAAAATCCACACAAATGGGCCTCACACCCAGCAACGTGGTATGCCCATGATTGGTGCCAAAGTTCCATATTTACAACTCTACGTAGCTTTATGGTGGAAACCTTTCTTTCTTTCTTTCTTTCCTCTTTTTTTTTTATTTTTTTTTATTTACTCCAATGTTTGTCAAAACAAGTATCAAATTGCAAATGTTGTTCACAAATGTGCTTGAGCATGAATGCATTTGCTGCATGTCACATCAAATTGACAAACCAATAATTAATGATCTAAAGTTATTTTCTGCAGAAACTGTGTCCAATCAATATGATTATCACATATTCACATCAAATCATTAATTTTTTTTTTTTTAATATCAAAAAGGTTTCTCCATCAGATGAGGCTATGGGGGCCAATATGATTTTACCAAAAGAACACAAATCATGATCCATAAGAGCATCCACAATGGGTATAGTAAACTTAAGGAGAGTATTTGGTAAGTTTAGTGTACATATCTAATACACAAACAATGGGTAAGTTATTCAAACGGCACACACAATGCCGTATAGAGTCACACGGCACACACAATACCGCATAAAACTCACACGGCACAAACAATGCCGTTCAAAATTCACACAACACACTCAAAAGTGTGTGAGTGCTTGCACCTGTTGGAAAGATTTCATTGATACAATTGAAAAACAGAAACAGAATTACAATATATAAACAGAAAGCAATAACAGAAAACTATAACAAAAATAAGATCAAACCGAGGCCTGTGAATTTTCACAGTTTCCTTAAAACAGATTCGCCGCCTCACCGGGTGTGCTTGAGGAAATCGTTGGCGTCTGTCTCCCAGGATACAGCGGCTTCTAACAGTGGTACTTGCACAACGTACAACTGCTCCGGCGAACCAACTATATTCTGTGACTCTCTCTCTAAAACTGGGACTAGAAGGAAGAACACTTTGAAGAACAGTATGTCTAAACTGTGTTGGATGTTGAAGGTGTGTATAGACTTAAGGAGAGTTGGAATATATTTGTGTATTCATCATTTCAGAAATTCCAAAGGTTGTAACTACAACCTTTTGGAGTTCTGTAACTCTTCCAATGTTAAACATGTGCAGAAATTCCAAGGGTCTCTTCATTACAAAATTGTAATACCAAAACTAGAGGGGTCTAAAAAAGAAATATTATGTGCGGGCCGCACCCACACCCACGACCCGACCCGGCCGGTCAGACGGCGGAGGCGGCGCGCGCGCGCGTGTGTGGAGTAAACCCAAAGGGCCTTAGGTCCTCCCCCTTCCACAAAACTGGGTACCCCTTGGGGCCCAAACCCAAAACATGAAGTAGCCTTATAAATACACTAAAGGCTACTTCTAGTTTTCCTATGTGGGACAAGGCAAGTTGTGAACCTCTTTCATTTCAACAACTCCTTGTATGGGGCAACTTTTAATCATTAATTTCTCATTCACCCATCAATAGTTTTGGACATGTGAATATCCAAACTTCATCTCCTCATGGAGGAGAACACAAATCCACAAGAACCCCACTTAAACTCTAAGTGGGTCCCACTTTTATTAGCCCTTAAACATGGCCAAAACACATATTTATCCAACAATCCCCCACATGAATGAAATTAACCGAAGCGATGTGAGACAATGAATCGACAAGAGAGAGAGCACAACGGATCACTCCTGCAAAGGATAGGTAGCTTTTGGCTTTGAACCTTCCCTTGTGACAATCTATCAGATTTACTGGCTGACCAGTGAACATAGAGTCTTGAACTGATTGCCATTAGTGTAAACAACCGACAGACATCACACAGGAGCTTTCCAAACATAGTTTAGTTCTTACACTTGTGTTCATTTTGGCCTTCAACACTCGCCTGGTTCAGTGAATGTTTATCAAAGAATTTCTCCTTTCTCAAATTCTTTTAGAAGCGGCCCCACTTCACATTCACATAGGTGACTATTTAGAGTATCCTGCTATACTCCGCTTGGTTATACCAATGCACATAGTCATTAAAAGCTAAGCTTACCCTCACACCATGCAGGTATCACTATTGAATCATAGAAATGGGCAGAAGAACATTTCTTCTCAGTGATTCTCTTAAGGTACACGAAATTAGGTTGTCCCTTTGAACCTAGATCTTGGGATCTCCAGTCATCTTGGGATCTCCAGTCAACTAGGTTGGGTTTCCATTCTATTCCCTTGTAACGTCATAGGCTTTAGTCCCATTCCTCTAGATGATTTATTAACTAACTCTCGATTTAACTCTTTGGTTAGCGGATCCGCAATATTGTCCTTTGACTTTACATAGTCAATTGTGACAATCCCACTTGAGAGTAGTTGTTTAATGGTATTATGTCTACGACGAATATGTCTAGACTTACCATTATACATATTACTTTGTGCCCTTCCAATTGCAGATTGGCTATCGCAGTGTATGCAAATAGCTAGCACAGGTTTTGACCATCTAGGAATATCTTCTACAAAATGGCGAAGCCATTCAGCCTCTTCAGCTGCCTTGTCTAGCGCAATGAATTCAGATTCCATTGTCGATCTAGCAATACAAGTTTGTTTTGAAGATTTCCATAATACAGCTGCACCACTAAGTGTGAAAACATATCCACTTGTAGATTTTGAATCTTTCATATCAGATATCCAGTTTGCATCACTTTATCCTTCCAATACAGCTGGATATCTCATGTAGTGCAGTCCCTGATCACGTGTATATCGTAAGTACCGCAGTACCCTTACTATCCCTTTCCAGTGTTCAGCACTAGGATTACTAGTATATCTACTTAGTCTACTAACAGAATAAGCAATGTCAGGCCTTGTACAACTCATTAAGTACATCAAACTTCCTATCACTCGAGAATATTCTAGTTGAGAAACACTCTCACCAGTATTCTTAGATAGGTGTAGACATAAGTCAACAGACGTCCTGGCTATACTAGTATCAGACTTGTTGAACTTCTCTAGAATCTTGTCTACATAATGTGATGTCACAGAACAAGTCCATTAGTATTTCTAGAGATCTTGATGCCCAATATAGCATCAGCAAGTCCCATATCTTTCATGTCAAATTTAGAATTCAACATTTTCTTAGTGGATTTAATGATCTTATCATTACTACCCACTATGAGCATGTCATCAACATAAAGACATAAGATGACATAGCCTTCAATTGTGTCTTTGACATAAACACATTTATCACACTCATTGATTTTAAATCCACTAGAGAGTATAGCTTTGTCAAATTTTTTATGCCATTGTTTTGGAGCTTGCTTTAAGCCATACAATGATTTGACAACTTTATTTTCTTGCCCTGGAGCAGAAAATCCTTCAGGTTGTTCCATGTAGATTTCTTCATTCAAATCTCCATTAAGGAAGGCAGTCTTAATATCCATATGATGTATTTCGAGATCTCGCAACGCTGCGATTGCAATAATCATACGAATGGACGTTATTCTCGTAACAGGAGAATACGTATCAAAGTAGTCGAGACCCTCCTTCTGTCTATACCCTTTGATGACAAGCCTTGCTTTCTACTTATCAATAGTACCATCCGTCTTCATTTTCTTTTTTAAAAATCCATTTGTAGCCCAATGGCTTACAACCAGGAGGAAGATCTACCAGTTCCCAAGTATGGTTTTGTAGGATAGAATTAATTTCACTCTTGATTGCTTCTTTCCACAATGGACCATCTGGTGATCTAATAGCTTCATTATAGCTTTGAGGCTCACTTTCTATAACATAAGTTAGAAAGTCTGGACCAAAAGATTTTAAGGTTCTAGCTCGTTTCCCACGTCTAGGCTCAATATCAACATTTTCTTCTTGGGTTTTACTAGTTTCCCCAACAGTCTCAAATGTGCGTTTTTTAGAACTATAATCCTTTTTACAAGGAAATATATTCTCAAAGAAAGATGCATTTCTAGACTCCATGATCGTGTTCTTGTGTATATCTGGGTTTTCAGATTTATGTACAAGAAACCAATACACACTACTATTACGTGCATAGCCAATAAATAAACAATCAACAGTTTTTTGACCTATCCTTTCTTTCTTAGAAGTAGGTACAAGAACCTTTGCAAGACACCCCCACATTCGTAAGAACTTGTAGGAAGGTTTTCGACCATTCCATTGTTCATACGGGGTTTGATCAACTTTCTTTCGAGGTACCTTATTTAAAATATAATTTGCGGAGAGAATTGCATCCCCCCACAAGTTCTGTGGCAATCCAGAACTTATTAACATAGCATTCATCATTTCCTTTAAGGTACGATTTTTCCTTTCAGCAACTCCATTTGATGGAGGCGAATAAGGTGCGGTGGTTTGGTGAATAATTCTATTTTGTGCACAAAACTCACCATATGGCGCTACATATTCACCACCTCTATCACTTCTCAACACCTTAATCTTTTTACTTAGTTGATTCTCAACCTCTGTCTTGTATAGAATGAACTTATCCAAAGCTTCATCCTTACTTTTTAGCAAATACACATAACAGTATTTAGTGTAATCATCAACAAAAGTAATAAAATACTTATTGCCACCTCTAGATTGAACCATTTTTAAATCACATACATCAGTGTGGATTAATTCCAGAGGTTTAGTGCTTCTTTCAATTGATTGAAATGAAGTCTTTGTTAACTTTGCTTCAACACAAGTTTCACATTTATAACATGCATCAATATGAAAGTTTGGAATGTGGTCTAATTTAATTAATCTTCGCAAAGAATTAAAATTAACATGTCCTAGTCTACCATGCCACAAATTTGAAGACTCAAGCAAGTAAACAGAAGAGGTACTCGTTTTATTAACTTTTGGGAATACAGTTGCTACATTAAGTTTGAACATCCCATTACACATATACCCCTTCCCCACATACATTCCTGCTTTGGTCAACACCACCTTGTCTGACTCAAAGACCATTCGGAAGCCATGCTTGCTTAGGAGAGATCTCGATACCAAATTCTTGCGAATTTCCGGTACATAAAGGACACTGTTGAGAGTTAGCTCATTTCTTGAAGTCATCTTCAGAATTATTTTTCCTTGCCCTTCAACATCTGACAAGGCAGAACTTCCCATATACATCTTCTCACCATTAATAATTGGTTCGAAGGAAGTGAACATAGCTTTGTCGGAGCATATGTGGCGAGTAGTACCAGTGTCTATCCACCACTCCCTTGGGTTTGAATCCACCAAGTTCACTTCAGAGACCACAGCAGACAGATTAATGTCAGATACATCCCTTGAGATATAATCTAACTCCGTCACATTTGCCTCTTGGACTTGACTGATCACAGTCTTTGAGTCCACCACTTCTAAGGACTCCCACAATTCCTTAGCAGTGGTCCTGTCTAAGTCATTCAGGACATAGTTTCGACACAAAAAGTCCGAGTGTTTCAAAGCATCAATAGCTAGCACAACCTCTTGATCTTGTTCATTTTCATTAGATTTATCGGGTTTCTCCCCGTAGTTCAACTCTTGATCTTGTTCATTTCCATTAAATTTATCGGGTTTCTCCCCGTGGTTCACAGGAACCATTTAGATTGAGGGAATCTTAACAATCATCGAACCAATCACCACGGTGTTGGTAGCACCATTGGTCGCAACAGAGTTCATGGTCTCATTTTCCATTTCTGAAATTATCACAGGAGAAAAGAAATTAAATCTAATATTTTCCTTTTAACTTTAACAATAGCAGAATTTCTTTTCCCAAAAAATTGTTAGAAAACGAATGAATTTTTAGATTCTGCTTGCAATGTCCCAAGAAAAACATGATTCTGCACACTTTTTGTCTAATGCAATTTTTCCTAATTCTGCACTGTTTGGCCAGAAAACGAGGATTACAGTACCAGTTTTTTTTTTTTGTAAGACTGTTTTCAAAAATAATTTTATTTTTCCAAATCCGAATCTGTTTTTGTTTTGTAAAATATATATAATCTGTTTTAAGATTGTTGGAAAGATTTCATTGATACAATTGAAAAATAGAAACAGAATTACAATATATAAACAGAAAGCAATAATAGAAAACTATAACAAAAATAAGATCAAACCGAGGCCTGTGAATTTTCACAGTTTCCTTAAAATAGATTCGCCGCCTCACCGGGTGTGCTTGAGGAAATCGTCGGCGTCTATCTCCCAGGATACAGCGGCTTCTAACAGTGGTACTTGCACAACGTACAACTGCTCCGGCGAACCAACTATATTCTGTGACTCTCTCTCTGAAACTGGGACTAGAAGCAAGAACACTTTGAAGAACAGTATGTCTAAACTGTGTTGGATGTTGAAGGCGTGTATAGACTTAAGGAGAGTTGGAATATATTTGTGTATTCATCATTTCAGAAATTCCAAAGGTTGTAACTACAACCTTTTGGAGTTCTGTAACTCTTCCAATGTTAAACATGTGCAGAAATTCCAAGGGTCTCTTCATTACAAAATTGTAATACCAAAACTTGAGGGGTCTAAAAAAGAAATATTATGTGCGGGCCGCACCCACACCCACGACCCGACCCGGTCGGTCGGACGGCGGAAGCGGCGCGCGCGTGTGTGGAGTAAACCCAAAGGGTCTTAGGTCCTCCCCCTTCCACAAAACTGGGTACCCCTTGGGGTCCAAACCCAAAACATGAAGTAGCCATATAAATACACTAAAGGCTACTTCTAGTTTTCCTATGTGGGACAAGGCAAGTTGTGAACCTCTTTTATTTCAACAACTCCTTGTATGGGGCAACTTTTAACCATTAATTTCTCATTCACCCATCAATAGTTTTGGACATGTGAATATCCAAACTTCATCTCCTCATGGCGGAGAACACAAATACACAAGGACCCCACTTAAACTCTAAGTGGGTCCCACTTTTATTAGCCCTTAAACATGGCCAAAACACATATTTATCCAACAATCCCCCACATGAATGAAATTAACCGAAGCGATGTGAGACAGTGACTCGACAAGAGAGAGAGCACAACGGATCACTCCTGCAAAGGATAGGTAGCTTTTGGCTTTGAACCTTCCCTTGTGACAATCTATCATATTTACTGGCTGACCAGTGAACGTATATTCTTGAAATGATTGCCATTAGTGTAAACAACCGACAGACATCACACAGGAGCTTTCCAAACATAGTTTAGTTCTTACACTTGTGTTCATTTTGGCCTTCAACACTCGCCTGGTTCAGTGAATGTTTATCAAAGAATTTCTCCTTTCTCAAATTCTTTTAGAAGCGGCCCCACTTCACATTCACATAGGTGACTATTTAGAGTATCCTGCTATACTCCGCTTGGTTATACCAACGCACATAGTCATTAAAAGCTAAGCTTACCCTCACACCATGCAGGTATCACTATTGAATCATAGAAATGGGCAGAAGAACATTTCTTCTCAGTGATTCTCTTAAGGTACACGAAATTAGGTTGTCCCTTTGAACCTAGATCTTGGGATCTCCAGTCAACTAGGTTGGGTTTCCATTCTATTCCCTTGTAACATCATAGGCTTTAGTCCCATTCCTCTAGATGATTTATTAACTAACTCTCGATTTAACCCTTTGGTTAGAGGATCCGTAATATTGTCCTTTGACTTTACATAGTCAATTGTGACAATCCCACTTGAGAGTAGTTGTTTAATGGTATTATGTCTACGACGAATATGTCTAGACTTACCATTATACATATGACTTTGTGCCCTTCCAATAGCAGATTGGCTATCGCAGTGTATGCAAATAGCTGGCACAGATTTTGACCATCTAGGAATATCTTCTACAAAATGGCGAAGCCATTCATCCTCTTCAGCTACCTTATCTAGCGCAATGAATTCAGATTCCATTGTCGATGTAGCAATACAAGTTTGTTTTGAAGATTTCCATGATACAGCTGCACCACTAAGTGTGAAAACATATCCATTTGTAGATTTTGAATCTTTCATATCGGATATCCAGTTTACATCACTGTATCCTTCCAATACAGCTGGATATCTCATGTAGTGCAGTCCCTGATCACGTGTATATCGTAAGTACCGCAGTACCCTTACTATCCCTTTTCCAGTGTTCAGCACTAGGATTACTAGTATATCTATTTAGTCTACTAACAGAATAAGCAATGTCAGGCCTTGTACAACTCATTAAGTACATCAAACTTCCTATCACTCGAGAATATTCTAGTTGAGAAACACTCTCACCAGTATTCTTAGATAGGTGTATACTTAAGTCCACAGGCGTCCTGGCTATACTAGTATCAGACTTGTTGAACTTCTCTAGAATCTTGTCTACATAATGTGATGTCACAGAACAAGTCCATTAGTATTTCTAGAGATCTTGATGCCCAATATAGCATCAGCAAGTCCCATATCTTTCATGTCAAATTTAGAATTCAACATTTTCTTAGTGGATTTAATGATCTTATCATTACTACCCACTATGAGCATGTCATCAACATAAAGACATAAGATGACATAGCCTTCAATTGTGTCTTTGACATAAACACATTTATCACACTCATTGATTTTAAATCCACTAGAGAGTATAGCTTTGTCAAATTTTTTATGCCATTGTTTTGGAGCTTGCTTTAAGCCATACAATGATTTGACAACTTTATTTTCTTGCCCTGGAGCAGAAAATCCTTCAGGTTGTTCCATGTAGATTTCTTCATTCAAATCTCCATTAAGGAAGGCAGTCTTAACATCCATTTGATGTATTTCGAGATCTCGTAACGCTGCGATTGCAATAATCATACGAATGGATGTTATTCTCGTAACAGGAGAATACGTATCAAAGTAGTCTAGACCCTCCTTCTGTCTATACCCTTTGATGACAAGCCTTGCTTTATACTTATCAATAGTACCATCTGTCTTTATTTTCTTTTTTAAAAATCCATTTGTAGCCCAATGGCTTACAACCAGGAGGAAGATCTACCAGTTCCCAAGTATGGTTTTGTAGGATAGAATCAATTTCACTCTTGATTGCTTCTTTCCACAATGGACCATCTGGTGATCTAATAGCTTCATTATTGCTTTGAGGCTCACTTTCTATAACATAAGTTAGAAAGTCTGGACCAAAAGATTTTAAGGTTCTAGCTCGTTTCCCACGTCTAGGCTCAATATCAACATTTTCTTCTTGGGTTTTACTAGTTTCCCCAACAGTCTCAAATGTGCGTTTTTTAGAACTATAATCCTCTTTACAAGGAAATATATTCTCAAAGAAAGATGCATTTCTAGACTCCATGATCGTGTTCTTGTGTATATCTGGGTTTTCAGATTTATGTACAAGAAACCAATACACACTACTATTACGTGCATAGCCAATAAATAAACGATCAACAGTTTTTTGACCTATCCTTTCTTTCTTAGAAGTAGGTACAAGAACCTTTGCAAGACACCCCCACATTCGTAAGAACTTGTAGGAAGGTTTTCGACCATTCCATTGTTCATACGGGGTTTGATCAACTTTCTTTCGAGGTACCTTATTTAAAATATAATTTGCGGAGAGAATTGCCTCCCCCCACAAGTTCTGTGGCAATCCAGAACTTATTAACATAGCATTCATCATTTCCTTTAAGGTACGATTTTTCCTTTCAGCAACTCCATTTGATGGAGGCGAATAAGGTGCGGTGGTTTGGTGAATAATTCTATTTTGTGCACAAAACTCACCATATGGCGCTACATATTCACCACCTCTATCACTTCTCAACACCTTAATCTTTTTACTTAGTTGATTCTCAACCTCTGTCTTGTATAGAATGAACTTATCCAAAGCTTCATCCTTACTTTTTAGCAAATACACATAACAGTATTTAGTGTAATCATCAACAAAAGTAATAAAATACTTATTGCCACCTCTAGATTGAACCATTTTTAAATCACATACATCAGTGTGGATTAATTCCAGAGGTTTAGTGCTTCTTTCAATTGATTGAAATGAAGTCTTTGTTAACTTTGCTTCAACACAAGTTTCACATTTATAACTTGCATCAATATAAAAGTTTGGTATGTGGTCTAATTTAATTAATCTTCGCAAAGAATTAAAATTAACATGTCCTAGTCTACCATGCCACAAATTTGAAGACTCAAGCAAGTAAACAGAAGAGGTACTCGTTTTATTAACTTTTGGGAATACAGTTGCTACATTAAGTTTGAACATCCCATTACACATATACCCCTTCCCCCACATACATTCCTGCTTTGGTCAACACCACCTTGTCTGACTCAAAGACCATTCGGAAGCCATGCTTGCTTAGGAGAGATCCCGATACCAAATTCTTGCGAATTTCTGGTACATAAAGGACACTGTTGAGAGTTAGCTCCTTTCCTGAAGTCATTTTCAGAATTATTTTCCCTTGCTCTTCAACATCTGACGAGGCAGAATTTCCCATATACATCTTCTCACCATTAATAATTGGTTCGAAGGAAGTGAACATAGCTTTGTCAGAGCATATGTGGCGAGTAGTACCAGTGTCTATCCACCACTCCCTTGGGTTTGAATCCACCAAGTTCACTTCAAAGACCACAGCAGACAGATTAATGTCAGATACATCCCTTGAGATATAATCTAACTCCGTCACATTTGCCTCTTGGACTTAACTGATCACAGTCTTTGAGTCCACCACTTCGAAGGACTCCCACAGTTCCTTAGCAGTGGTCCTGTCTAAGTCATTTAGGACATAGTTTCGGCACAAAAAGTCCGAGTGTTTCAAAGCATCAATGGCTAGCACAACCTCTTGATCTTGATCATTTTCATTAGATTTATCGGGTTTCTCCCCGTAGTTCAACTCTTGATCTTGTTCATTTCCATTAAATTTATCGGGTTTCTCCCCGTGGTTCACAGGAACCATTTGGATTGAGGGAATCTTAACAATCATCGAACCAATCACCACGGTGTTGGTAGCACCATTGGTCACAACAGAGTTCATGGTTTCATTTTCCATTTCTGAAATTATCAAAGGAGAAAAGATTCCTTAAACATGGGTCCCACTTTTATTAGCCCTTAAACATGGCCAAAACACATATTTATCCAACAGCACCATAAGAAAACAAACCAAAAAAAAAAGTCAAACGGCACACATTGTGCCGTTTGGAAGCGGCACGGCACAGTGTGTGCCTTTTGGGAGATAATTATATGACGTTTGGGAGTGGCACGGCTTTGTGTGTGCTGTGTACACTCTCACGGCACACTCAGTGCGTCACGCTCGTACATTAGCGAAACTTAGCTGTACACTAAACTTAAGTTCCACTGAGTTCAATTGTTGTACACTGTTGTACACACTACCCATTGCAAGCGTCCCACAACAAACAATTCTTAAGTTTGTTGTATGTTGTGTCCCATTGTGGATGCTCTAAGGATTTAGAAGTTCACCTTTTTCCAACCCATCAAAGATCCGCAGTGGATATAGGTATAGTCTTATCATAGGCACTATGCTTAATTTTAACAGTAAGGCACATGACGCCGCTGCCCATGATGAACACGATCCGGTCGAAGACATGCTTATAATGATATATAAAACAAATATGATGAATCTCCAACCAAACATTATGCACAACAACTCTAATAATCAACATGATAATTGCTCTGATACCACTTGTTGAAATCTTTAATCAATAAAACTGTAGAACCCTAGAGTAGTAAAACCATATCTCTAGGATCATATCATGTTAGATTATCAAATATATAATATAGTAGAATACATACCTGTATCCATTGTAACAATTAGCAAACCTTAGGAGAACGATGATGATCAATTATGTATTCCTTAGTTAAATCTCCTTAGATTTGTAATGGGTTCCTTCTTTTGATGAGATGGAGGAGGAAGTAGTATATTGATTTGACATATTGGGGACCATAACCTATATGTCTTTATATACTGATATGTTAGGGTTACCATTATTCCTAACATGATCAGTATTTGGTATCTACTCATTAAACTCATACCCAATAGAAGTCCATAGACTTCCTACAACTAGACTACATAATATAAGCCCATTTAATTAATAGCACTTATAATATAATTGATAATAATATATTGCCCACTTTTATTAGGAAATACAATTTCCTAACAACACGTACGCTAGTTTTTAGTGACAAAAAACGTTTTTAACGACGAAATTTTTTGTAGCTAAAAATCCCTACTTTTAGCGACGAATTTTTCGTCACTAACAGAGCGACGTGCTGTAAGTTAGCATTCCCAAAAATATAAATATAAGTATATATATATATATATATATAATGTTATGGGAATAGGTTTCAATCGTTCGTCCAACAATTGAGCTGCTGAACCATAAATCGGTTTGCTTCCCTCTTATTAATAGGTTTGACCTAAAACTAGTTTGCAGCCAAGTACTATGGAAAAGACTTTGGTACATTTTTTTGTGCCCTCTTCCAATCTTTCCATGATGGTTCTAGTTTACACGTACAAGCGTGCTTACACTGCACATGTGACATAAATATGGATTAATAACATCTTGGAATGGGACAAATTGGACACAAGGGAATGTACCTAAGTGTTGTGCAGACATTATTATCTAACAAATAGATAAGTTCAATTTGTTAGAATGACTATTAGCAACAATTGGAAGAGCACAAAGAAGATTGTATTGTGCGGCTCGTGCCTTTGTGAGGGGAATCCAGAAAGTCAAGACCCAAAAAAATTTTACAAAAAAAAATGTATATAAATACATAAATTCGCACCCATAATATTAATGACCCTTACACCATTAACTGAGAATCTAATTTAGCACTGGTTAACTGAATCTAAATTGCGACACGTTAATTTTTCTCTTTTTATTTGGTTATATACATTCATCATATCACTACAAAACCTTTCTCAACATTTGGAAATGATAAATTGTAGCATTTGCCCTTGCAGACTAGAAACCCACCCCTGCAAGATACAAGTCTGTTATAAACCATCTCCCGAGGTGGGCAAACAGTTCAATTAACCGAAATATTTAACTGAATCAAACTAAAGTAGCCAATTCGGTTCATAACCGAACCAAACTAAATTGTGTTCGGGTCGTAACCGAATTGTTTTAACTAGATCGGTTCAATTTTTGGTACCAGTTAAGGAAACCGAACCGAATCGATAACCGAATTAGCAATGCACCATATATATGTTGTAGTGAAAATTAGGGATGAGACCAAAACATTTTGTTTTCCCCTTTTTTGCGATGCAGCTCTGTGCGAAGAAGACTAAAGGACGTCGACCTCCAAAGTCCAGCTTGCCGACCTCACCAGCCATCGACCACACACCACTGACCACACCAGTCGCTTCCCGTCGACCACACACCACCTCGCCGACCTTCCTGATCGCAGAGCAGACTGAGAGCCGAGAGGTTGTTCTCTCTCTCTCTCTCTCTCTCTCTCTCTCTCTCTCTCTCTCTCTCTCTCTCTCATGTTTAATTGATGTCTGGGTTTGCTTTTTTGTAGGGATTTGGAATTTTAGGACATTTTTTCTCAACATCGTATATCTAATTGAAGTATGGGCTTTTTCATTTGTAGGGATTGGTAGGGCTTTTTTTTCATTTGATCACAGATTCTCAAATTCCTAGGGGCTTTTTTTCTCTCTCAAAAGTAAAGCCTAAAGGTAACTACTAACTAGTTTGTTTTTTTCCTTTATCATATATATGTTGAATTAGATATATATACACATATATGCTGAAAATCTAGGGTTCTTATAGTGTGTTTCTACATCTGTCTTTTTTTTAATCTTAATTGATGCCTCATGCCTGTTGAGTCTTGTTTGTTTATTTATTTTTTATTATTATTATTATTATTATTATTTTATAATTTTGGCAAGATTGAGTTTCTACTTTCTGCCAGTGCCTGCTCAATGTGTTCATGGTCATTGAGATTGAAGGGGACTTTTTAGGGAGTAGGCTAGTTTGGGACTTTCTGTGTTTCTACGTTACTAGTTCGGTTAACCGCACTTCATAACCGAACCGGACTTGTTTTAACCAAGCCGAACCAAGCCAATTCAATTTCAATTAGTTAATAGTTGACCAAAAAAAATTTTTTGTAAAAGCAAGTATTTGGACATAATGACAATTGCAATTGATACTACTCCAGGAACACTTGCAACATTTACCAAAAAAGCCAAAACATAAGGACTAGATGGATATTTATCTACATGCAGGACTAGATGGATATTTATCTACATGCAGTGTCAAAGTACATATACATTTACATACCTCCAAGTATGCTCTTAGTTTTAGACAATGGTTCATTCATTTCCTTTTGCAACAAAAGTCCAACTTATTTTCAAGTACTCGCCGTCCATTGAAATTTGAAGGAACAGAATTCAAAGAAACACTTGCATATATTTCTACAATTACAACCTCGACCACAAGGAGGGGGAAAAAAAAATTTTAAGGTACGAGTTACTGTACAAAAATCTGACACAGGATTCTATACTCTTCAAAAGGTCTGCAGAATCCCTCGTCATTTACATGGTGGAATAAAATGAGAAAAGACGGTTTTAAGCCAGGTAATTGTATATTTGTGGGTTGTTCCTGTCCCGCTCCAGGTACTCTCTGTCGATGAGGCTTTCGATCCTTTTCTTCAAGTCGGTTGGCTTTATTGGGAATTTAAGCTGATACAACAGAACAACATATTTTATCTGTAGAGTTATGTTGCGTTTACAAAAATCACTTTTTTCGTGGTCAATGTACCAATTTGAGATGCGATAGACCTACGATAGAATGGGATTCTATGTTCTCATGTGCAAATTATGTCCAACTTAAAAGCGGAAGCAGCACTTGCTTTTTTCGAAAAAGTAAAAATTGTATTAAAATGCAACTTTAAATTATGTTGAAAATGATGAGGGTAGTGTAAACACATTTATGAGAATGCATTCGAAACAAACCTTCACCCTAAAATATCAGAATTTGCTTACTGTTGCCCAAAAGGTTCTTCACCTTTTCACCAAGTTGTAGGGTGTCTTAATAGAGCATTTTTCTAGTTATTTGATGAGAAACAATACCTTTTTAAAAAAATGCAATGACATGATAGCTAGGTGGACCATGAAGCTTATTCACAGATTCGAATCCCATGGAAGACCCGAAAAGCACAGAAAACGACGATTTCTATTACCTGCTGGAAGAGCTCAGTAATCAAGAGTGTGTGACTTAGCACTTTCCTTGTCTTCATTATCCGAACAATAGCAGCATCAACCTGTAACAAATCAACAAATCGCAGCAAATAATATAATTTGGCCTGTTGACAGCTTCAAACTAAGGATCTTTGACAATCTCTGTATTGCTAGTTTATACTATGTTTGGTACGAGTACGAAGGGCGGAGGGAATGAGGGAAAGGGGGAAGGACAGAGGAGTAAATCCTTTGTTTGGTAGAGTGGGAAGAGGCATCCTCGGGCCCTACCACTTCTCATCTCTGTAAAAGTGGACGTATTGGGGGGAGAGGAAGAGCTTGCCTCCTTTTTTTGACCTTTTTGTCGTCCTGGTAAAAAATGCAATACTCCATACTTTTCTCTATATTTTCCTTCTTATTTAACCAAACGAAAGGAGGAAATACCCTGTTCGTTTCCCTAAGGTAATATAGGGAATTGAATGAGAGTAACCTGATATTGACGATCCTGGAATACTCTCTCTGTGGTGCTTGTGTTCTCTTCCACTGTTTCCTTCATCTGGATAGCATTTACCTGGATACCCCCACAAAATAATATCAGTCTCAAGGTTTGTAAGGTGAGTAACATTCAAAAGGGACTCAATTTCCCAATAATCCCAATATGGAAATGGGATATAGTGAGCTGAAACCAAAAGACTGAAGATAGCTAATAGGAAAATAAGTACTTCAATTCAATACTCATCCTGCTCATTATACCTCAAGGTCATCTCCCTGCAATTTGTTTCTAACAATATGTTTGCTCAGTGTACAATACGTTACACCGGAAATTTTATACATGTAAAGATGTTTTTCAATGGAAAAAAAAAATTCACTTTTCATCTTTTTTCAAGTGTTCGACTGACACTCGGAAGATATTTAAGCACTTTGATACGGACGAACATAGTCTTTTACTATTATCTTGTGTTGATATTAGTGTACAGGAACATGTTCAAGCAAGAATATATTTATGTACACAAAGTAATATATGCATTCGTGCATGTATACAGGTTTGTATATCTACATGTATACGCGAATATATACATATGAACACATATTTTTGTGTATATATGTGGATATATATGCACTGGGTAGAGTCCACCGACCCAGTGCACTGGCTTTTAAGCCTAAAAAACCCGCGGGTCAACAGTGAGGCGGCAAGACGGGGCACGGGTCAACGGGGCACCCTGTGTGTTTAGGCTTAAAGTCAATGCACTCTACCCAATGCACTTAAGATCCTCTCCCTACATATCTTATCTTAATATAGATAAATATATACATATGAACACATATTTTTGTGTATATATGTGGATATATATGCACTGGGTAGAGTCCACCGACCCAGTGCACTGGCTTTTAAGCCTAAAAAACCCGCAGGTCAACAGTGAGGCGGCAAGACAGGGCACGGGTCAACGGGGCACCCTGCGTGTTTAGGCTTAAAGTCAGTGCACTCTACCCAATGCACTTAAGATCCTCTCCCTATAAGCGTTGATAAATTGGACCTTTCACTTTTTAAGTATTTTATCAGAAAATGACTTCAGGAAATGTTTTCCATAAATCATTTTTCAGCATTACACTACTTTCATTTTACTGAAAATATTCGTATATTCTCCAAAAAATGTTTTATCATCGAAACAAATGGGCGGAAATATACGATCAGAAGTACCTTTATACGGTAGAGAGGAGCAGTAAATACATCATTGAACACAAACAAATCACCATCCTCCACATCTCTCCCTTTGGGCATCTGGGGAGGAAAAAAAAAACTTTTTTTTTTGGTGCAGAAACAAAAGGGAAAGCCCAAAATCTCCAATCAGAGAAGATGAAACAAATGAGACTAGTGAATCACCCACTTTTTGAAGGACCCGAACTTTTCCGCATGCAAGGGACTGTAGAGTTCTTCTAAGTTCCTTATCCTCAATGCCAGTAGAGTCCTTCATATCTTGAAAGCTAAGCTTTTCGGCATCATTAAAAAGCATTAAAACAACAGTCTGGGGCAGAATCAAGCAAACCACTAAAATGTTAGAACTTTGTGCACTAATGCAAAACTTCGATAAGAAAAACAAGACTAAGGCTCTGTTTGGTTTGAGGAGCTAGTGAGGGAAGGGAAAACACTTTTCTTTGTGTATTCTGCGGAAAATACAAAGTAAAAAAGGGTGAAAATAAAACTAAAAATTTTGAATTATGTCACTCTATTCCCTTCCTCCTATAAAATTTTGAATTTTTAATATCTAAGTTAGTTAAGCACGGAGGAAAGCAATTGAGAAATAGATTTCCTTTTCCACCCCTGTTCTTTCATTGAATCAGCAAAACCACACGGAGCCTAAGAACAACAATGCAAAGACAGTAATGTGACTGACCTGAAATAGAGAAACTGCCAGCTCCTTTCTACCTTTCGGAAATTCTGCTTTTAACACACAATGACCTAATGAATTTTGCCAAATTAATCGCCTTCCACTGTACTTGCTTAAGTAGAACTCCTTGAAAATGTCCTGCAGCACCAAGCAAAAGAGAAGTATCAGGATATTGTACGTATAAAAAATATATGAGGCTATATACATGTATATTAGTTGATATATATATATATATATATGGGGCTTGCTATCCTGTTACACGAAGGTAGCAGGAAAGCATTGTGTTCAATTTGAATGGACAAAAACGTCATTGCCATCTCATTAAAATGAGGGCACAAAAGTTTTATTTTTATTTTTTATTTACACTTAGGGCACTTATGTAATTCACTTTAGCTTATTTGAACATTAGTGCCCTTGGTTTAATAAGGTGGCAGGGACTGTTTTGTCCAAATAAATGTGTATTTTAAGATATGTTAGCATTTTCCTACATATACGTAATATACATGTATATATTGGGATTGAAGAATTCGGCCATGTGCAACGAAGACCTACAGATGCACCTGTGCAAAAGAGTGATAAGATCGTAGTGCCTGGAATGGTTAGAGGGAGAGGCAGGCCTAGACTGACTTGGGAATATGTAGTGCAACAAGATATGGATATATATATATATATAATTTAAATGAGCATATAGCTCTTGATCGTGCAGAATGGAGAAAAAGGATTCATACAGCCGACCCCAATTGATTGGGACACAAGGCTTGGTTTAGTTTGGTTTGGTTTGGTTTGGTTTATATTGGGATTGAAGAAACTCTTTATCCAACCTAAAAGCCTGATAGGTGGAGAGGCCCAACATTTTATTTGATGATGACCAATCCCATCTCCAACCAATATGGGACAATTTACTTTCGAAAGGGATATACGTGTGTGTGTGAGAGAGAGAGAGAGTGAGTGTCCACGGTGCCAATATAGCAATGCAGCCATTCTTCAGCTAGTGCCGAACCTGATACAGATTGAGTTCGTGGGGAAGCCGAACATCCATTGGTGGATATGTTGGCCAGTACCTGCAGCCCAGCCAGCCATTTGCCAAGTTAAATTACTTTTGAACTTTAGTGAAAAGAGTTCTAATCATGTTTGCTTGAAGAATAAAGGAATACAAAATAACATAGGATTGAAACCTACCCAGTTGTTAAGACATGGACACTCATCTCAATTCCGGATGGGAGTTTTGTCCTGGCTTGGGATGATTGCCTAAATGACTCATTTATCTCTTTCGATAGTTCAATGTCCTGTAGAAGTGTTCTCGATTATTATTCGATAAAATGTTATCAGTCACAACGAATCTGATCCTTCATTGAATATGATGGACAAAGTATTATGAATTTACTAAGCACTCGTATTAAAACTTGCAAAAGAGTGCACGAATTGGAGAGAGAGAGAGAGAGAGAGAGAGAGAGAGAGAGAGAGAGAGAGGAGCTCAAAGTACTCTCTCCGAATTACCAAGTTTATCACAAAATCCCATGAATGAGGGACGACTTATCAAGCATGAGGGTCATTTTACCTTTGTAAGTACAGTGCAGCACAGGTTTAGATGGATTGAAATTCATAACAAATGTTGAAATTTCTATTTCAAAGCAAGCAACACATAAAACATGGTCTACATTTTACATAGCAAAGGTCAGTTTTGGTCATGTAAGACATGAATCATCTAATCACATATCAAGTAATCAAGTTTTCTTAATCTATAGGGGACATGGATTGTTCTTGATAAATAATCAAAGAAAACAAAATATGCTTAGCAAACTAGAATGTATGCATGTTGATTTTTGAAAGAAAAGGACTTCTCAATCCCCGAGACGGACGAGAAAGGAAGATTTGATCTAGGGGAAGTATGAAACTTGTGGTCAATCTCATTCCTCACAATCCTCTTAGATTAGGAGTCACAAAGACTCTAAATCTTACATGAATGCCATGCATGATCCCAAAAAGTGTGAAGTAGTAGTGTGCAAGTGTTCATGGGACTTTCTATAGTGATTTGAAAGCATAGAATATGAATGAATGCATGAAGAATGTTATTACAGGATATGAGTAAAACTGGTATAAACAACTTCCTAAGACATGAAATAATTTAGAATACATGTGAACATCTAATCAAAGATTAAAAGTCAAAAACAAGCTTGCTGTGAATAATGTCTAGAATGGTGAAATCCACAACAAATACTTAAAAAGCTTGAGTGAAAGTGAGAAATATCATGGATGGCCCTTAATATGTCTATTAAACTATGGAAAAATCAAAACTACAATAGCTATTACAGATTAAAGAAACAAATCAGAATGTACACATGACTTAGAAACAAAGGCTGCACTGTTCACTGATTTTGTATGATTTTTTATAAATAGCACAACTCTTATGATGCTCAAAAGATACAGAAAGTTTCATAACACATTGAAGGTCAAATAAATAAATACATAAATAATAGGAAAGGTCATGTTATATGATGAAAAACATCCGAAATAAATGTAAGAATGACGACTACAATCTGTGAGAGAAAAGACAAATTGTTAACATGAACTTCTAAAATGCAGAAAACATGTTTCTACATTTCTAAAATTGATGAAACAAAATAAGGGTGAACTAAGATGTATTAAGAAGGTATTCCAAGTAGTTTCATCATCATACCTCAAGTATTTAATTCAAGATAAATGTTCGAACTTCAGTAATTCACTGTTGTGCATCACTGTTAAGAAAATTCATTTAGTTTTTGGAACAGAGTTTGGGTTTTTGAATGGGGGTCTGAATTATAGGTTTGTCATATATAAACAAGCGTTAGTTTGTAGAAGTTGCAAACTAACTCATAATATCTTAAAGCAACCAAAACTGTAATGAGACCAAAGTTTAAATTAGTAATTTCACACCAAATTCTTTCTATCTGTTGTTAAATGGCCAACCACTGTTAACCTTAGAGAACGGGGCAAGGACCAACTAGAAGTGCCATCGTGAAACTATGGCAAAGCTCACCAGTTCCTTTCTATATTTCCACTCGCGGCTTCTTTTAGGATCTGTCTGGTTCATGGATTTAGAGAGTGGAAGGAAAGGAGAACATTAAGGAAAACTCTTTTCTTTGTTTGGTTAATAAGGAAAACATAGAGGAAAATAAGAAGGCAAAGAAATTACAGTGAGAAATAAATTAAGAATATTGACTTTCGTGAATTACTTCCCTCCCCTTTTTCATAAGTTATAACTGCATTTTGAAATTTTTTAAATTTTGATGTTATTTAACTATGAAGAAAAACAAAATTTTTAAATTTTAATGTTATTTAACCATGAAGAAAACACAAGGGAACTAGTTTACTTTCTTGTTTTCCTTTCTCTTTTCTTTTCCTTCTCTAAATCTGCAAACCAAACAGAGGTGGATTTAATAGTTCACAGTGAAGACAACTCTTCTATAAAACCATGATTATTCCTGACATCAAAGCTAACAATATGCTCTTCATGACGACTGAGATAAAAAATAATAAATTTCGAATAGATGCCAATATTAATCTCTCAATATCTCATTTTCTTACTAATCTTCGGCCAAAAATCTCTTGGCCTCCTGTTTTTGCTGCAAACAGCTGGATTATCTGAAAATTTAAAAACATATTTGGAAGGTTTTGGAAACCATCTCAAACCAAAAATGTGACATTGAAGAACATTTTCTTCATTGCTAAGGATCCTGATAAAGCATTTCCTAAGATATTCTTAACTTAGCAAAGCATTGCGTGAACTAGTAGAGATCCACTACATGACTTTTCTTCTCCATTTTATTTAGTGTAAGACCACATTCTCATTTAAACCATGCACTCTCACATATTTTCTCAAAATACAGGTTATAAAGTGAATTTTGGTCTCTCCTTCCACTAATAATAATATCATAGCTCATTTATCACTTGAACCGTATTTTTCCTTACTGATGGACAGAGTTCTTTTTCATGATCTAAATATCCAGAATTGGACCACTTATTTAAATAACATGTTTTGTAGTGCACGACATTCTATTTCTTAACACATGGCTGGCTAAATAGTTGTTTCGGATTTGAAGATATATCTCACATCATAAGTGCTGTCATATTCTAAATTCATGGAGTATTTTTTTTTTTTTGCAACCTCTTACATCCAAATCCGATGTGTGTGATTTGAGGAAAAATATACGATCATGCTAAATGATATATCAAAGATACAAATTAAAATTACACATAGTTCAAAGTATCATATGTGACCAAGACGTCAATGCCATGTTATCTCGGAATCGTAGGTAACCGGGACGAGACCGCGATCCATTACATAGATATAGTTGACAATGTCACCTCAATATGCATCATAATGTCTAATGTGTCTCGCCCTATATGGAACTGTCTTGGGTAAGCTGTGTCAGACATTTATGATAGGGCGATACATCACACGAGATGATGTCGTCCCGCCTCTGTTAGGGGAAAAAGAACTCTGTCCCATTTTCTCAAAGAAATTCTCCTAAGAAATAAGAAGGAAATTTAAGCCAAACAAAGCCACATGAGGAAGAAAATTTATTTAGTGACTAAATTTGGAATGTTTGAATTACTTTAAGATGTAAACAAAATACCATACAATGTAAGTTGTCATCACTCGCCAATATTTGGCATTTAACATAGTAATGATGGTTTTTTGTTTATACTTTTAATTGTATTTCTTAAAGTTGAGGTAAGCAAGAGTTGAAGTGAAAATATGAAAAAGATGAGGATGTTATCGGGAAAATTATGATAAGAACATATATGATGGTGATTAGATTGTGATGAGATGAAGATTCTTTTTTTTTTTTTTGCAAATTTTTATATTCTTAATTTTCGGAACCTCAGTTGGCATATTGTTGAGTTCACCTGATAGAACCATGCGATACCGTGACCGAGTTGTCTCGCAATGTCTGTGACTTCGAACCTTGATGTCGCATAATAATCTAACCGAGTTTAACCCAAGTCAGTAATGTGCTCCCACACGCTCTCTCACTACCTAAACCAAGTTCTTGCCCTCCTAATGGGTCCACTCACTCAAACACACAAGAATAGTGGACCTACATTCCACATAACTAAACCCTCCGAGACAACTTTCCATCACCATATCTCAATCAATGCCACTTCTAAAACCTCATCAACATATCTGGGGTTAAATACATTTTACAACAACCTCGTAGTTTGTCATATGTGTCAGTTTGGTTCCTGTAATTTAGAAAGTGTCACTTTGGTCCCTGCAATTTCACAAGTGTGTCAAACAAGTCCAATAAGTCCTTTAGTGACGAATAATTGTCACTGAAAGTAAAAAAATTTGTCACAAAAATTGTTTAGAGGGACTAAAATGACACACTTATAAAACTGCACGGACTAAAATGACATTTTCTAAACTACAGGGACCAAATTGACACAAAGGGCAAACTAGGAGGGTGTAAAATGTAGTTAATCCACATATTTGTTTCTTTTCCTATTATTTTTTTCATTTATTAATCCGAATTCAACACCAATTCTACTTATTTATTAACAAGTTGTTTCTTAACTACCCACCATAAAAAGTTCATAATTGTCCAATGTTTAACCCAAAATTGAAATCAGCAACTTTTTAAGTAGGCAACATTCACTATTTCTGAACCAGAAAGAGCACGCTATGAACAAATATTCAAACCTTGAACATTCCTTCAAGCTTGTTGGTAAACTGGCTGCCGCACTCGGTCTTCAACTGTAACAATTACAGAATCTTCTTAGCATGATCAGCTGATGGAAACATGTTTCACAAAATATTCCTATACAAAAATAACTATGCATCCGTTACCTTAGAAATCATGGATTTCTCTGCATCAATGGACGCACTCTTTCCCAAAAGCAGCCTTTTAGCAAGATCTTTCTTATAGAATGCTTCAAATACATCCTTACCCTAAATTAAAAAGAGGCATATTCAGACACATCCTCGTCATCGTTTTGATGACAAACCACCATAGACAAGCAGCACTACTAATCCATTCAAGGGCGGACACATGAACGACTTGCTGGGACAGCCCTCACTCAAGTTTTTAAAATAAAAAGCGAGTATATTTTTAACTTTTGAGATATGCCCCCAATACTTTCATTTTGTGGATTTGTTCCCCAAACTTTTCTGAATGAGATGAACAAGAATGTTGTAGAATGGAGATACAACATTGGATAATTGGGCGTCTGGCTTCTTGTGAGAGGATATCGTAAAAATAAACTTATGAACAGGCAAAGCAATCCACGCCTGAATCCATTGCAAGAGTATAATTTCATTAAACTCAGTAGAAACACATGCATGTTACCTGTATAAACCTGAATAAGACCAACACTTTATCAAGAGTACCCTCCAATTCCTCTTCTGATGTACCCTTATTCCCAGCACGAAGCTTTTCGTCCAAAAACTTTGCAATAAGTTCGGCAGGTCGATTCTATTAAGAAACACAATAATATCTCTTAGTTGTTGGGTATCAAAGGATGACATTGAAAGCTAGAAAAAATTGCAGTTCATATAACATCGAGTTAAGAAAAGTAATCAACATTATTCAATGGGATTTAATCTGCACTCAAATATGGTTGTCAATAATCTGTCTTGTAACCTTACTATCACCAAACACAAATGAAGTTGAGAGGAAGGTTCTTCTCTCCTCTTTCTCTTTTTTTGTGTTCTCTCTTTTCTCATCTTTTTTATTCTCATTTGAAACAAGGGCTTTGTTCTAAAATTTTCTCCAATGTCTTTTCTTTGTTTCTATTTCCTTTATATAGAGAGGTTTTCATCTCCCCTGTCACTTGTTTTATTTTCCCTTGTTTTCTCTTTCTTCCATTCCATACATGGTGTAAGTTATATGTCACCCAACTGAACTAGTCTCCAAGTAAAAAATAGATATTACAATAAGATAGAATAGGTTGCTTACAAATTAAACAGCCATTTTAATCTTCTTATTAGAACCACATACTATGAGATGGAATTATAAGTGAAGAATAATAATAATTGATTTCCGTGGAATTCGCTCGAATCCATGGAATTTCGACATTCCATGGCTGTTTCATTTCAATGAACCACGAAACAGAAACATTTCGGCCGTTTCGATGGAAAAGAAAGGAAAGCATGCTTTTTTTGGAGGGGTGAGTGAATTTGTATAGACCAAGTGAACTAAACAGCCAAAGAGACGGGCATACCCCTCCTTAACATCAAAAAATAAGAGCTACCACACTAATAGCAGAATAGTCGGCTCTCAAAACACTGAGCAGGAGCAGAAATAAACCAATCCCACCTCTATAAACACTCAAAACATCTCAAGTAGCAAAAATACATTTTGGCAATCCAAGCTCAGACTCAGCTCCCAATTTTTAAAAGTATTTTTGATCCCTTTCCAATCTGCCACTGGGATTCTTACTGTTGAGATGTTATTTTATATTCTTATTGATCCTTTTTATTTCACACAAGATAGAGGACCATAATGTAATTTCTTTATTTTGTTCTCTTGTGAATAATAAAAGACAGACTGACACATTATCGTCTCTAAGTTTGGCAGAAATACTTCTCTAAAAGTCAACATGGTATCAAAGCAAAACCCTACGTGAGACACGACACCACCAACCATCATCATCCAACCTTGTGCCACCCATCAACCACCACTACCAAGACCTACGACACCATCAACACACCCCACCCAGACCTGCGACAGCCCTAGACCAAGTCGACACCCCAGATCTCCCCTGGCTTGAGCAGCCAACACCACCAGCCACCAACTCTCACCCAGCCGACCACCATCCAGGCTCTTCCAGCCTTCGCCAACCACCACCCAGGCCTTCGCCGACCACCACACAGGCCTCCTAGCCAGCTGCTGAGACCTCCCAGCCCCACCTCCTTGAGTCGCAACCCTAGGTCACCTCTACATGCTACTTGCTTTCTTGATTAGTTTGTATCACACAAAAACAATCATTGCCTGATCGGTTTAATCAATTTCATCCCTTTAACAATTAACCTTCAACTCTAGTTCAACCACAAGTCCTACAACTCTGCTGGTCTGATCACAATCCTCACTTAATTTCTTAGGTTCGTACGAGGACCAATGATCTGTCCATAGATTGGACAATTGCACCAGAACAGTGCACGTGAATACTAGGTTTGCCAAGATAACCATCGCCATTATTCAGGTGAGAGAGTAGCATTCAACATGTCAAAGACAATTTGGCATCTGCAACCTCTCCACCAATTGTCGGTGTTATAAATTCTCCTAATGAGAGACAGTCACTCATTACTGAGAACCCTGGTTCCAAGATCACCATTGTGTTTCTCAATGGAGAAAACTATTTGTCATGGTCCCAGTCGCCTACTTTTTGGCTCCACAGTCGAGCAAAGTTCGGTTATGTGAATGGCACAATCAAGGCACCTAGTCCAGACGATCCCACGTCTGCACATTGGGAAGTACATAATTATTTGATTATGAGTTGGCTCATCCATTCGATGGAGCCAGGGATTGCTAATGTGTATCTATCGATGAAAACTGCACAAGACATTTGGGATTCCCTCGCACAGACTTACTCTCGCAAGGGAATATACCCCAGGTTTATGAGCTTCAAAGGACTATTGTAGCAGAGGTACAACGTTATCGTCCTACTATTCAGTATTATACCTCTTTATGTTCCCTATGGAAGCGCCTTGATCACTCGAAGAGCTACCATCCAGTCTGTCCTCCTGATGCTGCAAGTTTTAAGGAGTACATTGAAAGTGAGAGGATCTTTAAGTTTCTGGCTGGCCTTAATCCAGTTTTTGATTGAGTGAGGATTCGGATTCTTGGAATGGAACCACTACAATCTTTCAGAGAGGCATTTGCGAATGTCCAAAATGAGGAGAGTAGTCGATCCACGATGATTCCTCCTATTGCCACTAATAGGTCTACCTTGATTTCTTCTAGTCAGCGAGACGGAAAGGTGTCTCACCAATGCAAGGAAACCACCTATGAGGTGACTGATGACAAGGATAAGCTATTCTGTGAGTATTGCAAGAAACCCATGCATACCAAAGAGACATGTTGGAAGCTCCACGGTCACCCTCCCTTGGTGAAAGGAAGGGGAGGTGGACGCAGTGGTGGTCGTGAGGGTTCATCTGCTCCCTCTACTTCACCTACTCCTAGAGTTATTAGTAGCACTGATATTGAAACATTACGGCGTATTATGGCTCAATTAGACCCCCCACGAGTGCTCCTACCTCTTTTTCTTAGACAGGTAACTTTGCTAATTTTACTAGTGCCTAACATGCTAACCCCGACAACAATGGATAATTAATTCTGGAGCTTTTCAAATCGCATGACCAGTCTTTCCATTGTTTATTCTACCCATGATCCCTGTACAGGAAAGGATAAAGTTAGAACTGCCGATGGCACTCTTTATTCTGTTTATGGTAAAGGTGTTATTTCTGCCCCTAATTCACTGCCTTTATTGTCCGTTCTTCATGTTCCTAATTTTTCGACCAATCTTCTTTTAATTAGCCGGATACTCGAGATCTTAATTGTTGTGTAACCTTTTTCCAACTCATTGTGTTTTTCAGGACCTCTCCACGAAGAAAGAGGATTGGCAGTGGCCAGTGGTAGAGAGGAGAATGGCCTATATTTTCTGTTGCCCAACGAAGCTAGTACTGGAAGTATTCTACAAGATGCTCATCACTCACGGAGAGAAACCCTTTCTAGAGAGGCTTGGCTGTGGCACCAGAGACTTAGGCATCCTTCTTTTTATTTGCTTCGTTAATAAATAATAAATGTGTTTCCAAGATTTCTTGTGAGGCCTGTGAACTTGGTAAACAACATCGTGCTACATTTAATTCCAGTCTTAATAGATTGTTTGCTCTTATTCATACTGATGTTTGGGGTCCATCTCACACTGTTTCTTTGAATGGTTATAAATGGTTTCGACTTTTTTTATGCTTGTACTCATACTACTTAGGTATATTTAATGAATGAAAAAGTGATGTGTGTTCTATTTTCAAAACATTTCACAAAATGATGTGTACCCAGTTTAGCATAGTTGTTAAGATTGTTCGATCTGATAACGGAAGGGAATATATATATATATATGGTGGTCTAACCCAATATTTTTCTGAGCATGGCATGATTCATCAGACGTCGTGCACCAACACTCCACAACAGAATGGAGTGGCTGAGCGCAAAAATCATCATTTGTTGGAATCTGCTCGATCTATGCTGTTTTCGATGTAAACTCCAAAGTCTAATTTGGGAGAGGCAATCTTAACTGCTGCCTATCTCATTAATCGTCTTCCTACTCGGGTTCTTGGAAAGAAAACTCCTATTGAGCGCTTGCTAATCTGTCCTCCATTTTCTCCGTCCCTCCTAAAGTGTTTAGTTGAGTCTATTTGTCCACAGTCTTTCCTTCCCGACGAAAGTTGACTCCTCGAGCTCTTAAGTGTGTCTTTGTTGGTTATTCCCCGGCAAAAAAAATTATACAAGTGTTATCACCCTCCTTCTCGTAAATGGTATATGTCTATGGATGTCACCTTCAATGAAACCCTATCCTACTTTTAGTCTTCCCAGGCATCTCTTCAAGGGAGCAAGCAATAAGTGAAGAAGAGACGGATGTAGCGAGTGTTCCATTCCTTATGGACAGAGATGGAAGTGAAGGAAACAAAAGGAGAAGAAAGTGAAAAGAAACGTGAGGAAAGTGAATCAAAAAAATGAAAAGAAAGTGAAACAAAAAAAAGGAGAGGAAAGTGAAGGAAAAAAGGGAGAAGAAAGAGAGAGAAAGATAAAAGAAAAGGAGTTGTTAACTTACTTAAAGATTAAGGAGAGAAGAATTTTTGGGACAATAGAAAATGAGTTCATTTCTCCAATCGCACTTCAGTTGACTTCCAAGCATGGTTTTAAAAAGGGGACCGGTCCAGCCGGTTCGATTGCCAGAATCGGGAGCTGGACCTTAAGACAAGCAGCAGAGAACCAGAATTCGTTCTTAGGTACGAATCCGTGCTATTTTGACAAAACCGTCCAAACCAGACGGTTTGACCACCATTATGAAAAATTGTTCACGGTTTGATTGAACCGGACCGGTCACTTACTATGTCACTACAAAAAGATGGGGAAAAATTTGGGCTTTGATTCCATTTCACTTTCACATTTTCTGGTGGCTGCCACTACGAGAGACCCAACGCCAACCCCTCCCTTTCCGATGCCAACACCTCCCCTGCCCCTTTCCGGCGTCGGCGCCTCCCCTTTCCGACTCCGGTGGCTTCTCCTCCAGTTCTTCACACTAGTGCCTTGGATGCCGCCTTCTCCACACTCCACGCCAGCGCCACATCTGATTTCTTCAGGTTACATTTTGTACCTCTCTCGCTTCCTCTCTCTTTGTTTTTCGGTTTTGATTTGAATTCCTAAAGAACTGATATAGATCAGATTTGTATTTGATATACAATATGTTACAAGATTTTTGCACATAGCATTACCTGATATATGTGATTCCTTGTAATTGACATTGCACATGACCATTCTTTATGTTAGGTTCATTCCCACCAATCATGGGATCCTTCACATATAAGATGTATATGTATATCTTATACCGTAAAAAATTTTGTTGCCATATAGAAATATGTATTCAATTTATCCATAATTGGTGGCATACTAGAAAGGTTTTGAATTTGGAAACTTGTTATGTATAATTGGTGGCATACAGGAAAGTTTTTGAATTTGGAAACTTGCTAGGAAATCTAGTTTTCATGCCAAAAAGAGGGTTTCTAGTTATAATTTTGCTTTATTTTTTTATAGGAATAATCATTTTGTGATTTTGATTTAAATATCCATTTATAAGTTTTTGTTTGTGTAATTTTGTTCTCTTTGTTATATTGTATTATTTATATACAAGTATGTTTAATAAATAATTATTATGTCACGGTTGGATTCCAGTTCACCCGACGGTTGAACCTCTAACCAGTGACCCGGTCATTTTTCCGATTTGATGTACAGTCCGGTTTTCAAAACATTGCTTCCAAGTGATGAACGCCCAGGTATTTCAAATTCGTCTACTCCTACACCTCCTAGCCTAATGATGAGTTAGACATTCCCATTGCTCTTCGCAAGGGCACTAGGGCATGTACTAAATATCCTTCCTCTAAATTTGTTTCCTACTCTCATTTGTCTCCATCTTATAAAGCTTTTGTGTCCAAACATGCCTCTGTTTCGGTTCCTAACCATATCTAGGAAGCTCTTTCTGATCCTAAATGGAAATCTGTCAAGGTTGAAGAGATGAAAACACTTCGCAAAAATAGCACTTGGGAATTAGCAGAGTTACCTCAGAGGTAAAAGACAAGTAAGGTACTTGGGAATTAACAGAGTTACCTCGAGGGAAAAAGACAAGTAGGGTACAAGTGGGGGTGTTCACAGTGAAACACAAAGACGATGGGTCTATCGAGAGGTACAAAGCCAGGTTAGTGGCTAAGGGATTTACTCAGACTTATGTAATGGACTACCAAGAGACATTTGCCCCCATGGCCAAAATGAACTCCATCAGAATTCTATTGTCTCTCGCAGCAAATTTGGAATGGCCCTTGCACCAATTTGACGCGAAGAGTGCGTTTTTGCATGCTGACTTAGAGGAAGAAGTTTACATGGACATTCTCCCGAGCTTTGAGGACACTAAGGCCATGTTTGGCGCGGTTCGGATTGGATAAAAATTATCAGTGTTTGGTGCGCGCACGGAGTACGAGTATTTTATCCCAAACTCCCATTTTATCCTATTGAGTTTGGGATAACTCAATACCAAGGGGGGGTGGTATTAGGGGGGATAAGGGAGTTTGGGATAACTCTTGGGAATAAAATTTTTGTTTTTATTTTTTTGAGAAATTTTTTTTTTTTTTAAATTTCATATATTTTTTTTTCTTTTTTGAGTTTTTTCAGTTCTTTTTTTTTCCCAGAATTGCTTCCTTTTTCTTATCTCTTTTCCCAGATTTGCTTTCCCCTCCCACGCCTAACCCCTCCCCCCCCCCCCCCCCCCCCCCCACCCCCCCTTTTTTTCAGAATTTTTTTTTTTAATTCATCTCTTCTTTTTCTTTTTTCTTTCCGACCTTTTTTGTGTTAAAAAACAATAATTTAGTTATTATCCGGAACTTATATCCCGACACGACCAAATACAGGATTAGGATAAAACTGCTTATCCAACAGTTTAGTCCAACACGATCCAAACACAGGATAGCATAACAACTTATCCGACAGGATTATCCAGTCCGATCCTGCCTTATCCAGTCCAATCCAATAGTTTTATCTGGCCTGCCAAACGAGGCCTAAGGGTGTGTTTGATAACCCAATTAAGTGGTGAAAAAGAAAACTTTCAGCACTTCTTTTTTCCCAACGCATTTGATAACGTACCACTTAATTGAAAAAGTAGCCAAAAAACTATTGAAAATTTTAAGTGAAAATTTTCTACCGAAAATAATCACTGAATGCAGTTTATTTCAGTACTTGAAAAACCGTTTTTTAAGTGCTACAAATTTAATTGCTTAAAATTTTCAGTACTTAAAATTTAGCTCTTAATTTTCAGTTTTATCAAACGCACCCTCAGACGAGAAAAAGTGTGTCGCCTCAAAAAGTTTTTGTATGGGCTTAAGCAATCACCTAGAGAATAGTTCGATAGATTCTTACAGGCTATGATCAATGATGGTTCTAGGCAGAGCCACGGTAATCATACTATTCATTAAGCATTCTTTAGCGGGTAAAGTGACTGCTTTGATAGTCTATGTAGATGACATTGTCCTCACCGGAAATGACTTATGAAACAGTTGAAGAAATATCTCACTAAGGAATTTGAAATAAAAAATTTGGAGAGTTTAAAATATTTCTTGGGAATTGAAGTTGCAAGATCCAAGGAAGGGATGTTTATATCACGGGGGAAGTATGTTCTGGACTTGTTAAAGGAAACAGGTATGCTTGGGAGTACGGCAATTGACACTCCAACAGATCCTAATGTGAAACTTAGTGATGATCCTGGTGGAGAATGAATAGATAAGGGGAGAAATCAGAGGATGGTATGTAAATTAATTTATCTATCTCATACTCGACCAGACATTGCATTCGCTTTCAGTGTGGTCATTCAATTTATGCATGCTCCAAGACAGATTCATCTTGATGTTGTATTCCGTATTGTGAGGTATCTCAAGTCAGTGCCGGGAAAAGGGCTATTCTTTTCTAAACACGGTCACACCCAGGTAGTGCCTATACAAACACAGATTAGGCTGGTTCGGTACAGACAGAAGGTTAACAACAGGATACTGTTCTTTTGTTGGAGAAAACTTGGTATCCTGGAGAAGCAAGAAGCAGTCTGTAGTGGCCAGATCCAGTGCAGAGGCTGAGTTTAGAGCTATAGCACAGGGAATATGTTATGGGTACAGATTGTGTTATCAGATCTTGGTTTTGGTCCCAAAGATTCGATGCAGTTGTACTGTGACAATAAAACAGCTATCAACATAGCTCACAACCCTGTCCAGCATGATAGAACAAAGCAGGTGGAAATTGATATGACATTTCATCAAGGAAAAGTTGAATAGTGGAAGTATTGTGAGATCTAGAGAGCAACTAGCGGATGTCCTCACAAAGGGTCATGGTTTCACTTAATTCGCAGCAAGCCACGCATGAGAAATATATTCGCACCATCTTAAGGGGGGAGTGTAGAGTGATGTTATTTTATATTCTTATTGTTCCTTCTTAGTTGACACAAGATAGAGGACCTTAATGTAATTTATTTGTTTTGTTCTCTTATGAATAATAAAAGAGAGACCGACACATAGTCGTCTCTAAGTTTGACAGAAATACTTCTCCAAAAGTCAACACTAACTACCATCATACTTTCCTCAACTAAGTCATTAGCTCCTGGAGCCATGTTGGGGAATATCCTAGCATTTTTTTCCCTCCATATGTTATAGACTGTAGTGGCCTACACTATGCTTCTAACTTGCGCGATGAACTTGGTACCAAGAGGCATGCTAGCCACTTATATAATGGTATATAAATCTCTAAATATATTCCTTGTCCTATAAAGTTCTTTCAAAATGGATGAAATGCTCATGTTAAAGTCCTACTATTGCATAAATATACAATTTTTCTTAGAAATATAAGAAATATATAGATCCATTATCATGACCCCATGTCATCAAAGATGCATAAATAGGGAAAGTCCGATGCCTAGACATATACACAGACCCGACACCCATACCCGAGTCCATATATTAGCAACATCCTTGCAATCAAGAAAGAGCATATATATTGAGAAGATAATATACCTAAACCAAACCAAACCAAACCAAGCCTTGTGTCCCAATCAATTGAGAAGATAATATACCTGACGAAGATTAATGAGATGCTCAAACGCATCCTTAATCGTGTTGCAAAATGCTTCGTTCTTTGAAAAGCTTTCTTCCCATATTGTGTCAAGGGATGCCTTAAACTCTAAGAGGCACGATACCATATCTTTTTCCTTTTCTTCATCCATGACAATGCTGTGCCCCGTTTTTCGAATGTAAGAGTTGATGGCCTGCCTTAATGATTCAAGGGCATTGACTCTTGAAAAGAGTAGATACATCCTTTGAAGATCCTCAATGCGATTCCCATCCATCAACGTCATGAAACCCTGGACAGATCAGGGAAAATAATCTTAAAGGTTTTGATAGGTTTGTGGAATTTGTGAGGAAAGGAAAGGAAAACATTAAGGCTCTGTTTCGTTTTTGGATTTAGTAAAGGAAAAGGAAAAGAAGATGAGAAGGAAAAATATTTCCATAGTGTTTCCCCTATTGTTTTTCCCATGCATAAATGACATTAGAAATTGAAAATTTTCAACATATAATAGTAACCAAGCATTGAGGAAGGCAGGGTGCAAAAACTGTCTTGAGTACCAGGAATCCATACAAAACCAGATAAAATATCAGGAGCCAAAATCGGACAGGAACTTAGAAGATTTTTGGTAGGGTATTGAAATGATGTTAAAAATGGGAACCAGAACCGGAATAAAAAAAATCGGAACCGCAAATACCATGGAGATAATATGTGATATAGGCAATGAATGCATGTGGTTTAGGTACAAGATTTCAAGAAATGGTTCTCTTTTAATCATATAGAATTAAAACTTATTTGTACTCCCCTTTAATTTTGATGTATTTGTACAGACTAGTTAGGATGTAATCAACATATTCTAAATTTCAATTTGGTGTATTTAAATATTATACTAGTTCCTTTCAAAAAATATTACTCTTAATTTATTTGTCCCTTTGAAAATGAAATTAGTGAACATTGTTGTATGACTGTTAAATTGTGTTTTATAATTTTTTTACATTTGTAAACTTTATTGTCACATTTTTAACATTTATTTAAATTGGTTTTTTTTTTTTTTACACTGACTCGAAACCAGAACCGGACCTTACCCGCATCATATCCTGAAATTAGGGTATAGTATAGAGTATGGGTAGAACTTTTTACAAAGAACCAGAATTGGAACCGGCTTCAAACCGATTACACAGATGAGAACCAGAATCGTAAAAAGAGTGATAACAATAATAATTAGGTTCCAGTTCCGAGTAGAGTAGGGTATCCAGTTGTACACCTTCAGAGGAAGGAAAGTTATTAACAAACTTCAAACTTTTCGTCTATTTTCCGTTCACTTTTCTTTTACTTCCTATTTTACTCGCTGTTTCCCTCATTAACCAAATAAAGAAAAGCACTCTCCCCAGCATTTTCTTTTCCTTTCCATCCCTATATCCATAAACCAACCAAAGCTGAAGGAAAACACTTTTCTTGGTTCAGTTCTTAGGAAAATTGAGTGACAAAAAAAGGAAGGAAAAGAAAATTATAGTTGGTAATAAATTAAAAGTTACGAATATAATGTGACTCACTTCCCTCCCTTTTTGCACAAGATACAATTTTATTTTAAAATTCTAAGTTGTAATAATATGCAAGCAATCAAGCATAGAAAGAGCCTAAAGCAATGCAAATTCTAACATGAAGCAAGGGACAACTGAACAGATCATCATAAAGTGACATCATATATCAAACCTTATCGAGAATTGCAGATATATGGCGTTCAAGAAGCTGCCTTTCTGCAGTGGCTACCAGCGGTTTCCATGTGCTTGCGTCCAGATAGATCAAGTATCTTTCATGTTCTTCGTGCAACCTTATCTGAAAAGATAAATTACCATCAAGTATCCCAAAATACACTTAAATGGTGAAATGTGTTCTTTAACAGGACAGATCCTTGAACTAGAAGGTGCCAAGTATTTACACAATTAAGACATTAGGAGCCCGTTTGGGAATAGCTTTTTTGGAATGTTTAATAAGTTGTGACCGTTTTGATTCGCTTTTCACAGCTTTGTAAAAACTTTGATTCCTTTTTAAAACTAAAAAAACTTCAATTCATAGCTTTTAAAAAATAAAATAAATAAAATAAAACAAAAAACCCCTTATTCCGGAAAGTGATTATTTTAAAAGCTGACCCAATCGAGTTGTAGAAATACCCCGGGATATAGGAAAGATAGCTCAGAAGGGGATAAAAAGAAGAAATTAGAAAGAAGCACACCTCCACATGCTTCAAGTAATCTGGAACATCTGATTGCTGCATGTATTTCACACCTTCAGCACCGTAAAATTCAGAAGTACGCTCAATGAATGGCTTTTCAAAGCTTTCCGAGTAAATTCCTAGAGCTGTGAACATCTTCAACAGATGGTTAACTAGAGTCCTATCAACTGCTTCCCCTAACCTGCAAGACGGAGGACAGAATGCTAGTGATGTTCATTCAACCAGCTGTCATTTATTTTTCATTCTATTTTTACTTTTATCTTTATTTTTATTTTTATTTTTTTTTTATGTTTTTGGTTGCGGGGTAGAAAATACAAATACTAAAACATTAGCAAGCACAAATGCAACCACAAAGACAATAAACAACCATTACAAGGGAATTTTTTGGACAAATATTTGTATAACTTTACAAGTTGAAATCTTAGAAGCAGAAACCTTCTAAAGAGGTCAAGCTAGCACCTTAGACTCTCGATTCTGCACTTCTTACTCAAAAGCATGTCGGAACCTCGCTCCCACCCCGCTCCCATCACAACAAAGTCTCAAAATATCTTATCTTGCTCAAACATTTTATCAAACATATATTTTTATGTCGGAAAATATGGTTTAAGACTTTCAAAAACAAAATCTATGATCATAATATCTTATTTCAATCCAAATTCCTCTTCACTTATTAAATACTTAATGTATTTGTCTGAAAGGTTTGGACGCTTCTTGGACGCTCCAAACCTTTGAACCTTCAAAACTTTATCGCTTCTCCGCCTTCGCCCCCGCTTTGTGTTTCTATGGTTAAAACAGGTAAGAAGAATGATAGCCTAGAGCATTTCTAATCATCTAGGCCCAGGCAATATATATAATATAACAGATACAAGTTCCTGAACAGTATTTTTCTTTATCTTTGGCTGGGAATTACCATGCAGCACTTAGAGATCTCAGTCTCAAAGCTCAAGGCCTCAGAGAAGTGAGCGCGCAATGTTCATGGGCTAGTGTGTACAAGAAAGCGCACATGTACATAAATAGAACGCGCACCAACAGTAATGTTATGCAATGCCATTACAGAATGGTGTCGGACAGTTCTGTTACCGTACAAGCCAGTAAATCAGTGAGGTTGAAGTCACAGTGTTCCAGCCATTGTAACACATTATGGTGCTCCAGCCCATACACATTTCTGTGCCAATAGCTTACTTCAACATGTTCCAATTTTTAATATGTAATAGCTCCTCCATATCTTGTCAGTTGTTCTTACTAATACCAACAAGCGGTGAACCCATGCAATGCACAGAATGCAAATACTGGGTTAATAAAATAATAACTATTGGGAAATTTTATACTCCGTATAAAAAATTTTATGAAGCATCTAAATAGATAAATGTAGTTCAATGTACGTATGTATGTATGTGTATATATGTGTGTGTGTGTGTGTGTGCATGCGCATATAAACAGATATATCTACATATAGAGGATGTCAAAGTACAGATTTTATGTGAACAGATCATAAGATGAGCAAATGTGAATGAAATCTATTATAATGCCAAGTTGGCATAACACTCTTAAAGGAGGTGTGCCACGTAGTCAGTGAGGTGGCAAAAACAAAAGCTTCTGCTTTTATTTGTGTATAAGATAAGAAAATTCTAAAAGACCCAGATAACATATTCTATATATTGCAGAAAGTGATAGGGTAAAACTTGAAGACTAATACAATCTTCTCTCTTTTATTATATGTTAATAATAATCTATTACAATAATACCCATAGGTAGAATAAGAAAAGAAATAAGAAAATAATAATAACATAAAAATAAATTCTAACACTCCCCCTAAAGCTGGTACAAAAATGTCTCTCAAACCCAACTTGCTAAGAGCAAAATGAAACTCCCTGCTTCCAAATCCCTTTGTGAAAATGTCTGCAAGTTGATCCCCGGTCTTCACAAATGGAGTACAAATCACGCTAATATGAATTTTTTCCTTGATGAAGTGCCTATCAATCTCCACATGTTTAGTCCTATCATACTGCACGGGATTATGAGCAATGCTGATTGCGGATTTATTATCACAATATAGCCTCATAAACACACTGCGATCAAGTTTCAAGTCAGTTAGCAATAACTTGATCCACAGTTGTTCATAAACTCCTTGAGCCATAGCTCTGAACTCCGCCTCTGCACTGGACCTAGCAACCACATTCTGCTTCTTACTCCAAGTAACAAGGTTGCCACCCACAAAAGTACAGTAGCCTAATGTGGACCTTCTGTCAGTTACAGAGCCAGCCTTGTCTGCATCTATATACGCTTCCACTCTAAGGTGGTCATGTCTAGCAAAACACAAACATTTACCTGGAGTGGACTTCAGGTATCTCAAATCCTGAATACGGCATCCATATGAGTTGTACGAGGAGCATGCATAAACTGTCTAACACTGACAGTGAATGCAATATCTGGACGGGTGTGTGAAAGATAGATGAGTCTTCCCACAAGTCTATGATATCTTCCTTTATCTGCCTCTGTTCCACTACTATCATCACTAAGTTTCTTATTAGAATAAATTGGAGTATCACACGCTCGGCTTCCAAGCATTCCAGTCTCCTCCAACAAGTCAAGTACATACTTTCTCTGAGAAATAAAATTCCATGTCTAGAACTAGCAACTTCAATTCCCAAAAAATACTTCAGAGCTCCTAGATCTTTTATTTCAAACTAACTAGATAAATACTCTTTTAACTTTTCCATTTCTTTTAGATCATCTCCAGTATCGTCCACATACACATCAAGGCAGTCATTTTACCCAGTGATGAATGTTTAATGAACAATGTATGGTCAGCTTGACTTTGTTTGAAACCATAACTAAGCATCGGTTGTGTAAACCTCTCAAACCATGCTCGTAGAGATTGTTTCAAGCCATATAATGACTTTCTGAGTCATCACACCTTCCCTTCTATCTTAGTGTCCTCAAAACCAGGAGGAATATCCATGTATACTTCTTCATCTAGGTCACCGTGAAGAAAGGCATTCTTCACATCAAATTGGTGAAGAAGCCATCCAAAGTTGACTGCCAATGACAGCAGAATCCTCACAGAATTCATCTTTGCAACCGGAGCAAAAGTCTCTTGATAATCAATCCCATATGTCTGTGTGAAGTCTTTAGCATCAAGTCTAGCTTTGTACCTGCCAACAGAGCCATCTACTCTATGCTTCACAGCATACACCCACAGTCCTTTTGTCTATAAGTAAACCCATCAATTCCCAAGTACCGTTCTTACGAAGGGCTTTCATCTCTTCGATCATTGCAAGTTTCCATTTGGGATACGCAAGAGAATCCTAGACATTGTTAGGAACAGACACAGAAGCAATTTTTGAAAGAAAAGCTCTATAGGAAGGAGACAAGTGAGAATAAGACACAAAATTGGAAATAGGATGTTGGATACAAGCCCCAACACCTTTACATCCTGCAATAGGGACATCAAGATCAGAATCAAACTCAATAAGCACAGGTGTATAAAACTTATCTGAAATATCAAGAACAGAATCAGGATTACCTTGGTTCTCAACACGAGAAGGAGATGTCAATGGAAGAGTAGAGGGAGCAGTTTTTGCGTCTGGATTTACTCCATGTACCTTTTGAATAAATCAGCAAATCCTTCCCTTTTCGTGTTGGAGTACGATTACCTTCATTTTCCCTCACATTTTCAAGTTCATCCTCCCCCTCATTATTTTTTCTCCTCTCACTATCACTCCAATCTCAACTCCAGTCTCCCCCTCATTGTCTCCCTCATTACTTCCTCACCTTTTCATAACTGGGACAGGGAGAGTCACTTCTTCCTCATACCACTGCTCCCCCTGAAGAGGTGACTCCGACCTAGATGAAGACTTAAAGTAAGACTGAGACTCATGGAAATTAACATCCATAGAGACAAACCATTTCCTAGAGAAAGGATGATAGGAGTGGTAACCTTTCAGGGTAAGAGAATATCCCACAAAGACACATTTGATAGATCAGGGGTCTAACTTCCCCCGAGAAGGAGAGTGGTTGTGGACAAAACAGACATAGCCAAAGATACGAGTAGTAATAGAGAACCGAGGAGATGTATCATAAAGAACTTCAATGGGTGCCTTTTTGTTCAAAACACAAGTAGGGAGACGGTTAATTAGATAAGTGGCGGTCAACATAGCTTCACCCCAGTAGGATATAGGTGCATTAACCGAAAAAATCAAGGAGCGAGCAATATCAAGCAAATGACGACTCTTGCGCTCCGCCACCCCATTTTGTTGAGGGGTGTCGGTGCAAGATGTTTGATGAATAATCCCATTAGAACACAAGTAAACGGCCAAACCCGAGTCTATTTACTCACCCCCTTGATCAAATCTTAAAACTTTGAGACTAGTACCAAACTGTGTACACACCATTTTATGAAAAGCTTCAAAGATGGAAAATACTTCCCTTTTATCTTTCATCATATATAGCCAAGTTGTACGAGAGTAATCATCAACAAAAATGACAAACCATCTATGACCTTTCAAAGATAAAACACGAGAAGGACCCCATACATCATAATGGACTAACGCAAATGGAACTGAACTTTTATTAATACTTGGAGCAAAAGAAGCTCTGTGATTTTTACCAAGTTCACATGTTTCACATAGAAAATCAGAAACATTTTTATTTACGACTAACGAACGAAATAAATGCTTTAGTAAATGAAAAGAGTGGTGTCCTAAATGTTTATGCCAAAGATGTATGTCTTCAACTTCATTTCCCGAAACAACTGTGTGATGTGCCAAAGGTCCTCCAACATCCAAAACACAAAATCCACTCTCTTCTCTACCACTGCCAATCGTCCCCCCGTGGAGAGATCCTGAAAGATATGTTACATGGACTCTTCTAAATAGGAGAAGTACCCGTGTCGACATGATTTTTTGCGGACATGGGCATGACACTTGGGTAGGATCCTTTTAGTCTAATTTTCAGACAAGAAAGGCAAAGTACCCGTGTCGGATATGGAATCCATACACGTGTCCTCCGGACACTTTGAAGAGTCCGTGCAACATAGCCTAAAAGACACAATGAGAAGGAAAAAAAGTAGGGGACGTTCTATGGTAGTCATCTTATATCACGGAAGAGTAAAAAGTAAGCAATGGTTTCTAGATCGTCTGCTGACATCCATGGAGGAAAGCATTCTTGACATCCAACTGATGTAGGGGACAAGAATGAGAAGCAGCCAAGGAGACAAGGAGGCGAACAGTGGTAAGTTTAGCCACAGGTGCAAAAGTAGCGCTGAAATCTTTACCCGGAACCTGAGTGAAGCCTTTAGCAACAAGACGAGCCTTGTAGCGATCAATAGAATCAGCCAAGTGCTTAACCATAAATACCCATTACAACCAACTGTTTTCTCTCCTGGAGGTAGAGGAATAGGCTCCCAAGTCTGATAATGCTGCAAGGCATCCATTTCTGCCTTCATGGCTCGGGCCCTATTGGGGTTCTAGATAGCTACTGACACGGACCTAGGAATGGAGACAGACTCAATCTGGCCAAGAAAAGCCTGATAGGACCTGAAAGACCAGAATACGAAATATACTGGGAAATAGGATGAGTAGTAGAACTGGAAAAACCATAGCGATTAACAGGACGAGATATTCGAGTGGTACGACGAAGAGTCTGAACAGGGGAAGGAGTACCTGATATCGGAGAAGAGTCCGGCAGCGAAGGCGGAGCACGAGGACGACGAAAGTAATGCTGAACGGGGGAAGAAGTGATCACCGGAGTGAGGGATGCCCCGTCAAGAGAGGAACCTTCAAAAATAGAATAGAACAGGGAAGATCAGTAGAATTAGCTAGGAGATCTGTAGCGGAATCAGTAAAATTAGCTTGGAGATCTGTAGCGGAAACCTCCACGGATGGAGGGACACCTGCAAAGAAAGGGACATCCTCCAAGAAGGAGACATCCATAGAATGATAGAATTGTCTCTTTAGAGGATCATAACAACGGTACCATTTAGACATGGGAGAGTAGCCCAAGAAAACACACCGAATAGATTTATCATCAAGTTTGGAGCGAAGAGGACTCCTGTTTTGGACAAAACAAGTACAACCAAACCCTGGGGACAACATTACAGTCAGGCTTTAAAACCTGAAGATGAACTTTACCATGTAACACATGACTAGGAGTGCTATTAATAAGATAGACAACAGTGAGAACAGCTAAATGCCAAAATTATTTTGGGACTCCCATGCCACGCAAGAGACATCGAACTACATACATAATGTGACGGTTCTTTCGTTCTGCCACACCATTCTGTTCCGCTTTATAGGTGAAAGAAAGTTGTTGGAGAATTCATGTTTATTAAGTTCAGATATGAAAGCATTTGATATGTACTCACTACTATTATCAGACCGAAGAGTGCGCCCAACAGTATGAAATTGGGTTTTTATCATCTTTAAAAATTGAGCAAATAAAGGAAAAACCTCCAACTTTTTCTTAAGAATATAAACCCAAGTGCACCTAGTATAATCATCAATGAAAGTCACATAATAACGATGGCCAAACAAAGCAGAAACCGAGGAAGGTCCCCATATATCAGAGTGAATAACATCAAATGCACAAGGAGGACGATTCATACGAGAGAGAGATAATTTGTACGAGTATGCTTGGAAAGTTCACAAACCACACAATTGAATTTATTTGTCTTACAGGCTTTTATTAAATTCGAAAATAGTAAACAAAGGTACTGAAAATTAACGTGCCCTAAACGGCATGCCATAATTTTAAAGTTTGTAAAGAAAAAACATAAGATCTGGAAAGAAGTAAAATAGACGCCTGAAAACCCGATGATTCAATGAAGACAGGTGGAGGTTCCTCGAAGTAGTAAAGTCCCCCGTGCTCATACCCTATGAAGCACAGGTACCTTGTTTTGGGTGGCGTACAAGTACCGGGTACTTCGCGAGTACCGACACGCGTACCATACGGTTGGGTACGTGTCCAACACTCCTCCAGTGGTGTCCTGAATTTTTTACTTTGAATATTGGCACTGGGTACTTCATGGGTACAGCGAGGTACGGCTGGGTATGGCGGTGTTGCTTGCGAACCAAAAAAAAAAAAAAAGAGGAGAAGAAGGAGAAAAGCCAACGCCGACTCCGGCACTTGCGACTTCCCTTTCATCTTCTTCTTCTTCTTCTTTCTCTTGGTGGCTTCGGCTTCTTCTTCTTCTTCTTCTTCTTCTTCTTCTTCTTCTTCGTCTTCTTCTTTCTCTTGGTGGCTGCGGCTTCTTCTTCTTCTTCTTTTCTTCTTCTCCATCTCCCTCTCTCTCTCTCTCTCTCTTGGTGGATGCGGGCCTGCACTGATGTTTTTAGTTACAAGTATAAAAAACCCTAATTATAATCTTATCTTATTTGCAAGCAACGCCACATAACTTATATGTATATACTCTTTAAACCCCAAATCTACTTTAATTTTTAAAAGACCCACAAAGTAATCATAAATTTCATATTTTTTATTTAATTAACTTTTGAAGTATTTGTATTTTGAATATAAATATGTTTTAAAAAATATTTTATTTAACGTACCCTAGCCGTACCGTACCCTACACTTTTTAGATTTGCCGTACCACCGTACCCGTGCTACATAGCTCATACCCCGTGCCAAAAATCTTCTTCGTAATCAGGTCCTGCATGACACATCCATCAGGTAAGAAAATATCGGCACAATTAAATTGTTTGGCAAGACAACTAACAGACAAATGATTGAAGGCAATTTTGGAACATGTAAAACAAAGGAAAGAGTGATAGAAGGTGATAAACAAACATCCCCCTTACTATGAATAAAGGTGGTGGATCCTTCAGCAATACAAACAGTTTGGTTAATGGGAGTGACAGGGGAAGAAAAACAGGATAACTCACCAATCATATGATCAGGGCTCCAGAATCCAGAACCCAAGTCGAAGAACCAGACCGAAGATGAAAAGCAGAAGAAGTACCAGAAGCAAGAGTAGCTGTGGGAGCCGAGGAAGAGGAAGGTCCCGTAGAAGATGGCTGATGTAGGAGAGATCCAAGCTGGGATTGAATCCGAGTTTGTAATTGTCCAAGGTCAGGCAAAACTGGACTAGAGATAGCGTCAGCAATAGCAGCAATGCGGGGAGGACCAGTGGGACGATTGCGAGCAAGTTGTTGCTTTAGTTCCGAACGAAGTTTAAAGCAACGATCTCTTGTATGACCTGGAACCAGTGTTCTAAAAATCCTCCTAGGCCTCTGCCTAGGCCCCGCCTAGGCCCTAGGCCTTGCCCAACCGCCTAGATTTTCACCTAATCCTTGCAAAAATCCCACAGGGATTTAGGCCTGGTCTAGACCCGGCTTAGGCATCCTAGGCCGGCCCAAGAGGCCGCCTAGGCCTAGGCGGCCTCGGAGGCTTAGGGGTGGAATTGTCATTTTCTTGAAATAATAACAAGGGCAAGCCCTAATAATCCCCTAAGCCACCACACCACAGTCCTTCATTCAATTGACTACCAAGATTAAGAGAAAGAGAGAGAGACTGAAGATGACTCACGAGTCACGAGAACTTCATGAAGTCGATTTTGTATCTGATGAGGATACAGAGAAAGAGGGTGATGAGGAGTATGAGTTTGAGTCTGATGGAGAGAGAGTGTTGGAGCAATATGGAGAAGAAGAGTTGGAAGCTCAGTTTGAGTCTATTAGAATTGTTTCTGTATTATTTATTTTGCTTGAAAATACTAGGCCTCCGCCTAGGCCCCGCGGCCCTAGGCCCCCCCTCGCGGCCCGCCTACCGCCTAGGGATTTTTAGAACACTGCCTGGAACCCCACAGTAATGGCAAATAGGCCGTTTACTACCAGGACGAAAGCCGGAGGCTGCAGCAAGAGCCTTCTGATCGGCAGCAGTATGATTTGGCTCAGGAATAGGGGTAGGAGGAGCAAGCTGAACAAGCCGACGCCTCTGCTCATCACCATCAATCGTAGCAAATGCCTCAAAAAGTGAAGGCATAGGTGATGTGCTAACATTTTGGGCCGAAGTGACTCGAACTCCGGTTTGAGACCCATCAAAAACTGGTATGTGTGCTGACGATTGAAGCGCTGAAGAAAACAGAAGCAGCTTTAGCAGGAAAATTACTTATAGGCTCATACTGAGCCAATTCCTCCCATCTGGATTGTAAATAACCAAAATAATCCGCCACACTAAGTCCAAAAGATTCTTGGGAAGCCTGAGAAATGTCCCGGTACAACTCAAAGATTCGGGAATCATTGCGTGCATGTGCATACATCTAAGTCACTGCTGTCCATAAATCATATACTGTCTCACGGTACATAAACATGTGATAGACGCGATCTTCTATAGAATTGAAGAGCCATCCCAAAATAGTACAGTTGTCTATGTGCCACTGAGCAAGCTTAGGATCCGTGAGAGCCGGTTTCTTTTCAGCACCAAGAATCCAGCCAGTTTTTCCTTTTCCACCAAGCTAGAGGCGAAAAGAGCGAGACCAAGCGGCAAAATTTTGCCCATTCAATAACACACTCATTAACCTATAGCCGGAGTGTGCTGGGAAAGAGCTACATCCGGACGAGATTCAGAAGTGGTACCTTGAATACCATCTTTACCCGTTTCTTTCCTGGTGTTGGCCATTGGAACCAAAAAAGGGGCAAAAATTGTACCCGAAGTAGAGATAGAATCACCGATCAGATCTGCCATAGAAAATCGGCAGAGAAAGAGGCTACCGCTGACACTCGGTAGCCCAAAGAATGAAAAGAGAGAGCACCAACTGCTCTAATACATCAAAAGACCCACAGGATGGGCAAGGCGCAGCCTAGCTGCAGTGCAAGAAGATGCACAGTGATCCTGCGTAGTAGAGAAGGTGGTCGCGAGGGCTAGGTAGGGTCGCTAGGTCTAGGGAAGGGCTGGGGGTTGGTCGCAAGGTCTGGGCGAGAGGCTGGGTGGCAGCTGGTGGCTGTGGTGTGGCTGGAAGGTGGCTGTGATATGGAGCTGAGAAGTGAGAGGCGCAAGGGTTAAGGTTAGGTACCAAGCTCTGATACTAAAAAGAAGGTTTGGGAAATCTTTTCTTATTACTCCACTATAATTGTGTTTATATACAAAATACAAGAGAGATTAAAAAGGAAAGGAAATAAAAAGGAAAATTACAATAAAATCAAATCACTAATTAAATCCCTAAAAGCAAGTCTACAGGCTAAATGAATTGCCCGTGAATATACATATATCCAACAAATAGTACCCTTCTTGAGATAGGGGAAAAAGTACCATCTGCAATACGAACTTTATCTCATCCTGAACACGGTGTGTAATCAGAAAAAATATCAGAACATCTAGACATGTGCTCAGAAGCACCAGAATCAATAATCCATGGCGAAGAGGAGTGAGACAAATGTGTTCTTGCGGAGGTGACGAATGTACCTGATTGTGCAAAGGAAGTAGAGACACATGTAGATGCAGAGGCAGTAGCAGAGGAATTGCGGCGAGCCATCAGGTTCCAGAGAGCCTCTCCACCTCAGAGGCAGTGAACATAGTTGGAGCAGGTGGAGGTTGATCAACTGAATCTGAGGTTGTAGTATCCATAGTGGTAGAGTGATTAGCATGAGCATTACGGCCATTAAACCGTCCTCCACGACCCCTAGACTGGCCAAAGCACCTGCGCCCCCCTATCGCCTGGTGGATAACCATGTAATTTATAGCATGTGGCCCTGGTGTGATAGTTGGTATTACAATAATCACAAAATTGTTTGAACTTATCTTCGAACTCACTAGAATTATCATGGCCACGGTTCTCATCCCTCTGAGAAACCAAAATAAGAGCAGATCACTCTGTAGAAGCAGACTGAAGCATAGCTGAACGACGACTTTCCTCATTCTGGACATAAGCAAAGGCCTCCTAAAGAGAAGGTAGAGGTTCCATCCCAGAACTCGACTGCGAACTGGATCCAAATCTGAATGAAGTCCCTCAAGGAACTTAAAAATCCTTTCTTCAGCAACAAGCTTATTATAGGCCACAGAACCAGCAGGACAAACGGGCTTGTAGTCTATCTAGTGATCCAATCGTTTACAATTGGTGGATAGGGAGGTGTAGTACTGAAGAATACTCACCTCACCCTATTCAGATCTACCAATCAATCGCAGTAACTTGAAAATCTGTGCCGAATTCCCCTTTCGAGAAAAAGTGTTGGCCATAGTCTCCCAAATATCTTAGGCAATAGCCATGTCCAAAAAACCTTCACCATATCATAGAGTGGCAAAGCCAAGTCATGACAATGGAGTTCTCCATTCTCCCACTTGTCATAGGAGGCATCCTCAATGTTGGGTGCTTTAATTTTGCCGTTACTGTACCCCATCTTTCCCCTGCCCTTTAACGACGTGATCACAGACCTAGAGCATGCAAGATAATTGTAGGTACATACTCCAGGCTCGCCATGTAGCAATAAGCTACGACACCTCACCACCACGTGTCTCCACGAACAACGCCTAATTACTCCTAGTCATATGTCCACCGTGGACACAACCCAGGGTGGCACAAGCAACACGCTCTCCCTTAGAGGTGACTTAAGCGGACGCGCTTGTCACCACCCCAGGACTCCTCTCACCTTGTGAGGATCCCTCACCGCCTTAGATAACACCACCTCCAATACTCCACATACTTTGGTGGCAACACTACCAAAGGAGTAGTCATCTCCATCACGGAGGCCTCCAAGCTACACGGCCTCTAACAGACTAAAGGCTCCATGTCTCTAACATTGTCACACACCAGTACCCTTACTCAAGAGCAGGACTAAAGGGTATCACACGCTGGGATCTCGTGAGTTCATGGCTCGGTGGCTAGAGTTAAGGGTATCTCCCTAGCTAGATGCCCATGGGCAAGGCCAGGGTTGGTACCAAGGAAAGAGAGAGACACGTGCTCAATCACGTGCGTTCCCCATCCCATCCCATCCTCCTAGGTCACTTACGCTACTAGTGTAACTCAACCATCATCACCCCTACCCCCAAGCCACTTAGGACCTTTAGCATGTAGCCGCACCATTTTTGGAAATACCCACTCACATACTCTTCCCCCAGCCACAATAGAGGTCACCTCACCGCTCTTCTGTCAAAGTAATCATCTCACCGCCCACAATAAATGTCCCATCATGGAGGCACGCCTACACCCATTTTCCTCTTGTCACAAGATAAAGCTTATGCCACTGCCCTTCTATCTTGTCAATACATCTCATAGCCGAAATCACATGCCCTCCCGTCTTATCCACCAGTCTATAGACCTCTCTAAAGAAGCCACCTAAGCACTATGGCAGTCACTCTTGAGTGACTTATACTCCTTACCTCGGCTATAAATACCACACCCTTATTCAATACAAAGGAGAGATCAACAAAAATATACCTCAAGTATCTACTATAAGCTCTATAGCATAAACTCTCCACACCTACTGCTCTCTCTCTCTTTCACTTGGGATTACCTTGGGCTCTCACTCGAGCCACGTACTCTCTCAGACCCATCTACTATACTACTATACATATCTATATTGGTACTAACTTGCTTACGTGTTATACTCTCACACATCACATAAAAGAACTCATACAATAATTTTGACCATTGAAAAGAGACGTAGAGAGTTTAACGTTCGGGCTATCGTGTGGATGAACAATGAAATTTTCATTCCTAGGCTGTTCACGATGGATTTTTCTGGATCCGTAATCGTGAATCAACACACACACACACAAACACACACCAAAAAAAAAAAAACCAATACCCGCAACAATCACTAAGGGAATAGGAACTAGTACCAACGGAGTCAAAGCAACTCAAGAACAATCCAATCACCATAAGGATGCCAAAGGATCAGTCTTCACAGATCATAGGTCCATAAAAGGACCAAAAAACAGAGGAGATTAAACCTCAATCAAAGCAGCAGGCTGGTAAAGACTTGCATAACACGAGTTTTAGGAGTGAATAGAGGTTGTCGATGGGTCAATCAAACCATATAGGCTGTGGCTAAGGTTAGATTGGGATGTGGGGACTTCGGCTCGGCCAGAGGCCTAGAACTGGCTCCTGTGGGGTTCGGCTTAGCCCAGATAGAGCTGGGATGGCTTCGGCTAGTTGAGGATGAGGTTCGGCTAGCTCAGATTGGGCTGGGATGGATGCGGGTAGGTCAGGGTTAGGTTGGGAGGGCTTCGGCTAAGCCAGTTTTGGCTGCTGTAGGGTTTGGCTAGGTCAGGTTAGGCTTGGGTAAAGGTCGGCTGGGTCAGTTTGGGATGGTGGTGGTGTCGGCTGGATGAGAGATGGAGTTTAGGTGGTGGTTGGTGGTGGTCTGATGGTGGAACGTAAGATCCCTCTTAGGGTGGCTCTGATACCATGTAGAAAGTGATAGGGTAAACTTGAAGACTAATACAGTCTTGTCTCTTTTATTATATGTCAATAATAATCTATTACAATAATATCCTTAGGAAGAATAAGAACAGAAATTACAGTAAAAAAAAAAGAATAAGAACAAAAATAAGAAAATAATAATAACATAAAAAAAAACTCTTAACATATACCACGTCCTTGTGAATTGTTTGCTTTAACTCATCAACAAACTTGTTCCACTATGGAAATTTATTGAAGTTACTGGACCTACCACTTTCCCCAAGCTACAAAAAAATTACTAAAATATCTTTTATGGTGTCATGTATCTTTTAAGAGATTCATTACTAGTCTCATTCAAATTTCAATATCTCTCAAAAGCAGAAATTTTCTGTACATTGCTATCTAATATAGCCTTCCTAGCATCATATACAATAAAAGGCCCTTCAAGCCACCACCAGGATTGGCTCAAAAAGGGCTCCACAAAGCACCAATCTAAGCAACTTTACTTGCTGAAGAGAAGTATTGAAGAGGTTCCTAAACCCTGTTTGGATGAATCCACACCCTCAATAGACTAAGCCCAAATTTTTAGCGTACAGATTAAGTTCGCATCCTTCAACCACTGGTCCATTGGCAATCAAGGAATGGACCTTAGACCCAGGTTTATCATGGTAATCCCATTAAATGGATTCCGCACGTACGAGGTAGCAGTTGCTTTATCCTCAACAGGTTTCCTCTTTATCAAGAGACGCGAACTTTGGTTCTATGACTAACTCAAGAACCCATTTATCATAAGGCTCAATCTACAAGATATTATCCAGTTCATCAATTCTAACTGGAATAATTTTCACCGTGAGTATCATAGATCAACTTTTTATAAGGAAAAGAACTAAACTTAGTTTCTCCATGAGTTTGCTGACCCCTCCACTGCCCTGTAGCCACTTTTTTTACTTAAATACTATAAGCTTACACAATTGTTCCTTGGACTAACAATCAAAAGTTTATGGTACAATGGAATCCTTCCTGCTACAACTTTGAAGCAGCTATTCACTACAGCTGAGAAGGATTTGAAAATGTACTCTTTTTTTACAGTGGCTGGGTGAAATTCCCAAATAGATGTGGCATATGCATGTGAAAGTCACGAATGAAGCAAAAGGGAAAGGGAATGAAGCATGTTCTCAACCATTTCCCTTTTGCCAAAGAAATTAGGACTCATTTCGTTCCATACTTCCATTTTTTAGGATGCAATTGCTAATTTGCCTTTGCTGGCATTTTGTATGAATGACAAGTGGCTTCTTTTTTTGGTGGGTGCGGTTAGGGTAGGGGTTTCTTTATAAACCTGCTTCTGATGTATATACACAAAGACAAGAACATTATTCTACACAAAGTAGTAATTTATATTCTCTTTTACTGGTTTTCTATTTTCTTTTGCTAAAACAAATCCTTCACATAAAAACTCTAGGGTAGAATACCCCGATATCTAAAAATTGAAATTCTTAAAATGAAATTGTACACTACTACTACTGAAGTGACAATTTTACCTCAACGTGATCATCTTCTACCGTACGACCAGAATAGACCATAGCTCTCTCAATTCCCCCTCTCTCTCCCCCTCACCATAACCACTGGTAACCCCCTCCACCACCTCCTATGACATGCAATCGAGGTTCCTGAAACAAACATCTGAATCACAATTCTTCTCCCTTCTCTAAGTTTTAAGGAAATTATAAAGTTTAAAGTCTTCTTAAGTTGATGCGCCATACTATGAAGCTGTGGGAGAGAGTGATGGAGGATCGCTTAAGAGGCGCAACATCAGTGTCAAAAAATCAGTTTGGATTTATAATTGGGAGATCAACTATGGACGCAATTTGTTTACTTAGGAGACTAATGGAAAAGTATAGAGAGAAGAAAAAAGATCTATATATGGTTTTATCTAAGTTGAACGAAGCGGGGGTGGGGGCGGGGGGCGGGGGCGGGAAAGCGCCAAACTTTACGAGATTTCAAAGGTTTCTTCTTAAGCGGGGCGGGAGCGGAAGCGGGGTTGGAAGCGGGAGCTGGAGCGGGGAGTGTGACCACTTTTAAAGATTCCTGCTTCTAAGGTTTTTATTGATTTGGAGAAAGCTTATAATAGGGTGCCTAGAGATTTAATTTGGTGGGTGCTAGAGAAGAAGGGAGTGACCAAAGGTTATATTGACGTGGTGAAGGATATGTATGATGAAGCGGTTACTACAATTAGATCACCGGCCGGAGAAACAAGCGAATTCCCAATTACCGTACGCCTGCACCAAGAGTCGGCCTTGAGCCCTTATTAATTTGCCCTAATTATGGATGAATTGACTAGACACATTCAAGATGAGGCCCCATGGTGTATGTTGTTCGCAGATGATATTGTCTTGGTTGATGAGACTAAAGGGGGACTCAGCACTAAACTGGAAACTTGGAGAGAAGCACTAGAGACTAAGGGGCTAAAGATAAGTAGGACGAAAACAGAATACATGGAATGCAGTTTTAGCACCAGTGGAAGTAGAGATGGAGAGATTGGCGATGACATGACCCATAGAATTAAAGTAGGCTGGCGTAAGTGTAGGAGTGCTTCAGAAGTATTATGTGACCAGCGAATACCAGCAAAATTGAAAGGAAAATTTTATAGGACAACAATTAGGCCAGCTATGCTCTACGGGACAGAATGTTGGGGAACTAAGAAACAACACATTAGCAAAGTGAGCGTAGCTGAGATGAGGATGCTAAGGTGGATGTGTGGTAAGACAAGGAAAGATAGAATTAGAAATGAGTACATTAGAGAGACTGTAGGAGTGGCACAGATTGAGAATAAGTTGAGGGAGAACAGACTTAGATAGTTCGGCCATGTGCAATGAAGACTTGTAGATGCACCTGTGCGAAAGAATGATAAGATCGTAGTATCTAGAATGGTTAGAGGGAGGGGCGGACCTAGACTGACCTGGGAGTATGTAGTGCAACAAGATATGAATATATATATATATATATTTTTTAGGCGAGCATATAGCGCTTGATGGAGAAAAAGGATTCATACAGCCGACCCCAATTGATTTGGACACAAGGCTTGGTTTGGTTTGGTTTGGCTTGGTTTAAAATCTTCTTACAAACCCGATCCACTATTATTTCCTTCAACCCACTAGCAGAATTGAAAATATAATGCCAAAACTCAAACCCCTACCATGGCAAATGTAATTGATCTTCATTGCCACCATGTGACAACCATCCATTGTCACCACCACAAACCCTCACCTCCGACCACCACACTCCTCAACCACGACTATAAAATCCCCCAAAACAAATCCTCGTCATCCAACAAACACAATTCGCAGTCGCTACCACAACCCTCCCCTCCGAGCACCACAACCAGACCCCACCAACGACAACTGCAATAACCCTAACGACGCATCCCCAAAACAATTTGCTGCCATCCGACCATTTCTTCTCTTCCAGCACGATGCCCTCACCACCGAATCCTCAACCACCACCACAAAACTAATATTTCTCTAACATTCTCCACATTCAATAAGTGCTTAAAAGCAAGAAAGTCAACACCAAAACCCTCAAAATCCGACCCACAAAAACGTCGTTGCTGGAGTGAAGAGAAAGACTGCAAGACAGGGAATGAGAGGAGAGACAGAGAACAAGAAGAGATTGAGACAGAGAATAAGAGGAGATTGAGACAGAGCAAATAGAAAGAGGGGGAGAACGGGTTGGGCTTCCATACCTCCAAAATACAGCCCAGTAAACCTCTTTTCTCTTTTCTATCGTCGTCAGTATTCACCAAGGATTAGGCGGAATTCAAAGATGGCGGTGGGCGCCCGACATGACCATCGTCTAGTGGCATAATCAATGTCCTATCTCTCAACCTTCTTGACTCGATAATTCTCTTTCCCTCTGCTCGATCTCTCTCCCCACCTCTGTCACCACTTCTTTCCTCCCTAAATGTGACTCTCTTGGTGTATATACACTCTTTCTTTGCATTTATACATATGCAATATAAGTAAATCTCTATGATTGGATATATATACATGGTGACAATAACTAACTATACTTAAGGCGATATAGTATTAATTTTACCAGATTAATTAACACAAGTTCAACACAAGTCTGAGAAGGAGGTCAGTGTGGTTTCAAAACAAAAAGGGGGTCTTTTGCAATTGTCAAAAATCTCAAGGAGGTCAGTGTAATTTACCAAATACAATCTTCTGCAAGAAATGAAAGTATCCTAGAAGTACACTTCAGTTTTTTTGGATGGCATGGTGAATTCAAATACAAAAATCTTGGTCCCACTCCAAGGCAGTGAGTGGAACAGATTTCATAAAAAACAATGCAAAAGGACCTCAATCGTGGATATTACCAATTCAATTCCAGCTCAAATGTTACAGTTGCCACAAAAGGTTGCATATAGAGAAAATTTGGACCAGTATACCTAAACAAAACATACCTACACAATCACACACAAGTATTATGCAAATAAAGAGAACTCTTTCTTTTAAGCTGACAATGTGCACTCGAGTAACCTTTACAACCCATGCCTAGTAAATCAAAACCCATTTTACCTTCACGGCAGAAGAGGACCTATACCAACTCTGTAACAATTCCCACCTAATTCAGGGAAGAAACAGAAATGGTGGATTGTTAAGCACTTAAGATCCTCTCTGAATATAATATAACTTCAAATTTTAAATAAAAAACACACACACACACACTTTCTCCACGAATCAACAGGAGCCTTGAAGTGAGTATATGTTTCAGGAAGTTTTAACTACTTGTACGAAGCAGCTAGAAATATCGAATTAACAAAATTTTCATGGGTACCTAATGGACCTAAAACTTAGTTACGCAACATGCCTGCATAAATCTAGGCTATGTTATATGGACTTGCACACATACGTGTCTTAAGTATCCGACTTTGTAAATCTATGTATACAAGGACATGGCCTATGTAGCACGGATACGGACACGTGACACGATACGACACGGAGACGACGAAACAGCAAATTCCCAAAATATAGGATACGGAGACGGATATGATACTTCGAATAAAATATATATTTTTTTTAATATAATTTAATTTTAAGTAAAAAAATATATATATATATATATATATAATTAAAAGGGAGGATTAAACATCAACATTATATTACATATCCATTCAAAAAAAAAAACCCTAAACTCAAAACCCTTTTGACTCATGTAATAACTAATAAAGAAAGAGTATAGACGAAACAAGATTTAAAAAGAAAGAGTCTAAGAGGCTAGGGCTTATTTGTTCCCCCCCCAAGAAACACTTAATTTAAAAAGATCACCATTCCTCAAACCCAAAAAAATAATAATAATAAAATAGGACCACTAGGCCAAAAGTGTCGCAGGAGTGTCCCCCAAGAAACTCTTATTTTAACAAGATCATCAGTCCTCAAAAACCCAAAAGTGTCCGAGGAGTGTCCCAGACGTCCGACTATATGATTTAATTTAAATTAATCCAGACACTTCCATAGCCGTGTCCCGTGCGTGTCCGCAGAGTGTCGGAAACGCAAACGGCACCCCAAATGAAGAGTCCGTGCTACATAGGACATGGCAATTAATCTAAAATTTCCTTTTACTTCGAGGAGAAAATAGTATTTTATGTCATAATAAGACTTTACTTGAGCGCTTTGTCCATTTCGAAAGCACTTAGTAGCAAAAGGAATGCAATAAGAGATTTTCTATACTATCAGCCGAGTAGCTAACATAAGTGTGAGTCAAACCAGAAGTGTTGGACATAAATCCCACACCCATGTCCAAATGTTGGGTGTCCGACACAAGTACTTCAACCTTTTGAGAAAAATCAATGTAGATTCTACTTATTGAAACATTCTGCAATTTAATTTAGACCAAGTTTTCAAAGCATCAATACTACCTTTCACTCTCAATCACTTTGAGAAGGCCAAACACAGATTTGTATTCGACTTCTGAAGCTAGTGAAAGATGTTTTCGAAAAAGCAGCAAGCCCATGTCCCACAATGATCGCACGTTTGGGGTTTGTTTCACATACGTTCTATCAAGATACAAAGCTATACCACGGATCATCAACATCTGATTACAAAAATCTTGCCAGCACTTTTCGACAAGCGATAAGAAAACCACCAAATCTTCACTTTGGCCCACCAAAGATTGTAGTGCGGTGGATATGTGTGCTTCACTCTCCTTTTCAATTCTTTGATAGAGACTTCCCCCCATTTTGTGAAGACAGAGATCGTTGACAGCCTAGTGACAATACCATGGGTAAATTCATATTCAAGAAAAGAGTTAGTTACACCCGTCACCCTCGCAGTTTACACTCCGCTTCAGTTTGCCCCCTAATAGTTTAAAATTATATTGACATTTTTTATAGAATTGTTGACAGAACTCTTACAATTTTTTACAAACGGTGCAAACAGACACAAATTAGAAACTACATAAACTAGGTAGGGGGGGCGCAAAGATGCACCGAGCGTAAACTGTGAGCGAGCAAATGTAATTAACTCTAAAGAAAACTATAATGTTCGAACAAAAGGAAAAATAATGAAGCAGTGGGGTCCACCTGGTAGAGCTTCTCCAAGTCACAAGGATCTGGCTGCTTCAGGAATATGGCACTAATAGCAGACTTCAGTTTTGCCCATGTAATTTCTTCAAAATTCGTGGGCAGTGTAGGTTTTGCTTCAGAGAGACAGAAAGAAAATTCAAAAACAACCATATTAGGCATGTTTCTAAATGCATTATTCAATAAAAAAGAAAATTACTTTTATCATTTGTACAGAATGTTTGCATCAGCAACAGAGTAATATTAAATGAACATGGAGCATTGTGAAATAAATCATAAAAGGGTTAAATATATTTTACCCCCCCCTGTGGTTACGCCCATTTTCACTTCACCCCCCTATGGTTTAAATGTGGACACTTACCCCCCTGTGGTTTTGGACTAAAGTGACACTATTAAATTTCTCTCAAATAACCCCACATGGGGTAATCGTTAAAATTAACCCATATATGAGAGTTTCAATGTCAAAATTAGCCCCACATAGGCAGTTAATCTCAAAATTAGCACACAAAAGGGGCTAAGTGTTAAAAGTTAGCCCTAATAAGTAGGTAAAATTGCAGCATTATCCCAAAATATGGGGTTAACACTAAAATTAACCTCACAAAAGGGGTTAATTGCTAATACTTTTGGCCAAATTTAGAGTTTTTCATTAGTTTTGAAGCAGTTTCACTTTAATTCAAAATCACAGGGGGGTAATTGTCTACTTTTAAACCACAAGGGGGGTGAAGTGCAAATGGGCCTAACCACAAGGAGGTAAAATGTGTTTAACCCATCATAAAACCACAAGGCAGGTGTTTCATGATTGTATCTTAGGGAAATTCTAGCTACTGCGGAGCATCTTTTCTTTCATCTTTTGTCTGCATAGAAGGTTCTGATCCTCCAGTTTACTTAGTTCTGCAAGTGTCCTACAAGGCCCTTTAACCAAGCATGGGTATCCATGAAACGCATACTTGTTCAAAGACGAACTTAATATGTAATCTCACTTTTTTATAGTCCCAAATAAATGTACATGGTACATCTAGGAAACATGGACACAAGTACACAATTATAGTATACTAACAAAACAACATGATACGCCGATACGAAAATCTTGAAAATATAGGATAAGGGTATTGCGAATTTGCGAGTATACGTCAATATATATCTTTAGCATCTCTATACGCAAATAAATTGATTGTTAATCATGGTATATGAACATATGTTGCTATAATATCATTTTTTATAGATCTACATATATGTCAAATATGCTACCTTATAAAATTCATCTAGGAAATTGAGTGTTGCATACTCTGGACATTTTGTGGGAACCAAATTTCAAATTCATCCTCATATGCCAAATACTTTTTTCTCCAAAATAGTCAACTATTTGAGACTTTGGCCCCGTATGATAAGACTGAAAATTAAGTACAAAACTAATTACTTGATTTAAGTGCTAGGAATTTTAAGCTAAGGGTGTAATAGTCAACAAGTAGATTATTTTAGATGGAAAGCAAATCACATACAGTGATTTTTAATGTTTGCTTTTACGTAAAGTTTAGTAGGTTTTTGGCTACTTTTTCAGTTGAATGGCATGCCCTTATGGCTTATACATTATCAATCACACTGAGAAAAATAAGCGTTGAAATTTTCATTTTCACCACTTAATAGTGTAATCAAACACACCGTTTGTGATGTTTTTTTAACTTTAATCTAAGCTAATTGTCTCATCTTGATGTTTAAGATGTATCGAATGTGTCCCAAAGCATTCAAGAAGGTTTTTCTTTTCTTTAGGAGTGGTATACAAGGTTGTGTACAGACTTAGAATACAACCAAGGAAGCACGGACTCCTCTAAAAGGTCAAAGTGTCCACACCTGATGCGCACCCACAGCCGCGTGGATCCTTCTCCGATGCGGCAAGGTGATCATAATTATTATTTTTTTATTAAATAAAAAAAAGGGGGAATTCAACATAATTTTAAGAACTTTGGAGTCAGTTTAAGAATGTCGCGAGTTAAATTACTCGTCAAAAGACTAGTATTGCTACTTTTTATGCTTGTTATTTGTCTAAATTACATTTAAAAATATCAAGATATTGTATAGTTCGTAAAATTGTAGAAAAGTATATTTTCTAATAATTTATAAAAGCACCCGTGCACCCGCACCCTAGGGTTTTGGAAAATTGGAGGATCCCTCGCCCCAGCGTCCCCATGTCCGTGTCCCCGCACCTACAACGATACTTCCTAGGATACAACTCAATAATGCAAAAGTATAGCATTCTCATTTCTCACACAACAAAACTTCAAGTTATTCACTTATATCCCATCAAATGCCCCTATTAATTGTCCACATGACAGATCCCATATTTTCTTGGAACATCTACAAAGACAGTTACCATCTCGATTGCGAAGTAAGTCCACAACTGAATCTGGAAAAGCCCAACTTACACCAAAAAGTCATAATACCATATTCCACACTTCCCTCACCACACAACGTACAAAAAGATGATTGAATTTCTCTTCTTCCAATCTGCAGATACAGCCCCAATTCTCCATCATATAACCTCTGCGCTTAAGGTTGTCAATAGTGAGAATAGCTCAATTTTTAAAAAACCCCTTTGGATAATACTCAATTTTTGGAATAAGAGATATTTTAAAAAGCCACAAATGAGCAGCTTTTTTATCTTTAAAAGGGAGTATATTTTTCAAAAAGCTGTGAAAAAGCTAATCCACACAGTCGCAACTTTTTTAAAAAAATCACTTATAAGTACTTGTTTGCCCCTTGCAGAACTATCCTAAACGACTCTTAGTCTCCAATTAGCTATTTCCAAATATAGACTCTCATAGAATACAGACGATACCTCTTTTAATATCTAGTTCGTCTTTCAAAAAAAAAAGGAGCCAACCAATCTCTTCTACTAACTCCTCCCATGTTTCACCTTATTTCCCTCTCGCCTATTCCTCACATCAACTAGGAGAACCTCCCATCTTCTCCTCACGCTCACTATCTTTAGTGCCCTGCACAATTCTACCCTTTTTTACTTCTAGAAATTGGTACAGCTCTTTATTCCACTTCATCAAATCTTCTTTCAATAATTAACTTTCTAGCCAATCAAGAATGCCGAAGCCCCTTCCACTAGATATGTGTGCCAACACTCTAGACCCTACAACAAACCCCTCCACACGAAGACACATATTTTCAATTCCAAAAAGTAACCCCTTCTCAAATCATCACAATTAAAATTTAAAAAAAAAAAAAATAGAATGGAACATTATATGACACCGGTCTCGGAAGACATTTATGAAATATCAATGAAAAAACTCCTCCCAATTGTGGAGATCAAACACTTACCTATTCTCAACAGTCAGCACTGATAAGTTTTCCCTATCCTTCTATTCATCAAAGTACCCTAATACCCTTCCAAAGGTAAATCAACTAACTTTGTCATGTACATGAAGTTTTTCCCACGAAACCTATCCACCTCTATTATATATATATATATATATATCAAAAACCTTATATCAAACCTTATATATATAAGAGTCTAGCAGCTGAAACTTGATTTAGTCAATTACCATACTGCCCTTCTGCATCTTCTCAAGACCATAATACCTTTCACTATACCTTAATTACGTGTATATCGTGATACTCATCATAATGATATATTGATTTGTGTGAGGGCAATTATGTCATTTCATATTATTATTTGGAAATTTTATTTAATATAATAATGAGGTTTCAATCAACAATCTTGTGTCTAATTACATTTGGGTCAGCAATTTTTGGGATATTTATTATTCACTTCAAAAAAAAGTCAAAAAAGGTGGTTATTTTAGTGGCTATTTAGGAATTGGTCACTAATATTTACAATTTGGTCAACTTTTTATCTCAAATTTAGGATTCATATATTGTAATATGAGTAATTGCATTTGGGTGAGCAAGTTTTGGGATATTAATTATTTACTTCAAAAAAAGTCAAAAAAAAAAAAAAAAAAAGTGGCTATTTACGAAATTGGTCACTAATATTTACATTTTGGTCAACTTCTTCTCTCAAATTTAGGATTCATATATTGTAATATGTGTAATTGCATTTGGGTGAGCAAGCTTTGGGATATTTATTATTCACTTCAAAAAAAGTCAAAAAAAAAAAGTGGCTATTTACAAATTGGTCACTAATATTTACATTTTGGTCAACTTCTTCTCTAAAATTCATATATTTAGGAATTGGTCACTAATATACCAAAATTCACTTGTACTCAAATCTCATACAAAATTTATATCTTATACTCTACTCAAATGCATAGAAACAATAAACTCATATCCTTCAAAATACCAAATGATGAAAACAAAAAAAGAAGAGGGGATTGGCACGTGCATCGCACGTGCCGGGACCCTATTATATGTATATATATAAGAATGTAGCAGTTGAAGGAGGAGTTAGTTAAATACCATCTTGCCCCTCTCCGAAACTTATATACATACTCGTCATAAGGATATATTGATTTGTGTGAGGGCAATTTTGTCATTTCAGCCCACCAAGTATCTTCAAGAAAACTTGCAATTACAAGTGCACCCTTTTACTATACATAATGACTCATACATCTCGATACTCCTCATAATGATATATTGATTTGTGTGAGGGTAATTCTGTCATTTCAAATAAATTATTACATTCAGATCAACTTCTAAAATTTTATTTAATATAATAATGAGGATTCAATCAATAATATTATGTTTCATTACATTTGGGTCAACAAGTATTTGAATTAGGTCAACAAATTCTAGGATATTTATTATTCACTTCAAAAAAAAGTCAACAAAAGTGGCTATTTTGGTAGCTATTTACGAATTGGTCACTAATATTTACATTTTGGTCAACTTCTTCTCTTAAATTTAGGATTTGTATATTGTAATATGTATAATTACTATTCACTTCAAAAAAAGTCAAAAAAAAAAGTGGCTACTATTTACATTTTGGTCAACTTCTTCCCCCGAATGTAGGATTTATATATTGTAATATGTATAATTACATTTACATCAAGATTTTGTGGCATATTTATGATTCAATTCAACAAAAAGTCAATAATGATGGCTAATTACATATTGGCCTGTAACATTTACAGTCTGGTCAACTTTTATCTTGAAATTTAGGATTTATATATTGTAGTGGCTTCTTTCCTTTCCCTTTTTTCCTTTTATTTTAAAATTGAATTTTATAGTACAATTTAGGATTTATATATTGTGGGTTTTTTTTTACATATGATATGAAGTGGCTTCTTTCCTTTCCCTTTTTTCCTTTTATTTTAAAATTGAATTTTATAGTACACACACATGGCTATAAATTTAATTTATACACATGCTTACAATTCTTTTTTTATTAAACACACATACCTAACATGTGTCATTTACCGTTTCAAAACTACAGTCCATTATGGAACTTTGAATATATGGAGATTAAATTAACTCATAAAAATATGAATACATTTTTGCTTTGTAATTCTAAAACCATAAATCTCATACCAAATTGAAACAACATTATTCAAATCTTATACTCAAATGCATAGAAATAATGAATTTATACCCTTCAAAAAAGAATAGTTGATATCAGTATGACAATTGCAGATATACATACCAAATGAAGGTTTTACTTATTTTAACACATGGATATAAATTCAATTTACTACACACATATCATGTACTATTTCAGAAATATTGTCTATTAAGGAACTTTAAATATATGGAGACGAAAATAAGTCATAAAAATATTGTAGTGCTTTCTTCAAAGGAAATGAATATAATTTGAGATAATATAATGTCTTTCATTTGTCTATTAAATTTTTATACCATTGATATCAAAAATAAAAATGGGTAAAACAGAAGACAAAGAAGCTAATAAGAGGGGATTGGCACGTGCGTTGCACGTGCTAGTACCCTAGTATATATAAGACAAAGCCAAATCCCTTCAATTAGCTTATCCAAGTGGCCTTCCTCCCCTTACAGAAAAACTCCAATCTGGCTTACCCTATAATCTACGTGACCTCACTCTTCCAGAGACGGCTCTTTCCCTTCCTCTTTCCCAATCTCTCACGTAACAAAGCCCTTTAATTTCACTGCCTTCTCGCCTACCACACTTAGAAACTCTATATCTGGACCAAGGAAAAAACAAAAATCTTCCGAACGCCTCTTTCTTTCTCAAGCAGAGTGCCTCTCTAGATCTTTCGACCCACAAATCAACACAGATATAAACAGATCCAATCCCAATCCCAAATACTAACCATAATCTACATCACAAATCAAAAGTTCAAAAAAAAAAAAAAAGAAGGATGTGCAGAGAGAGAATCGAAGAGTTCTTATCTAAGAGATCTTGAATATCGTTAAGCTTCGGCCAGTCATATCTTCTCAAAGCTTCGGCCAGTCATATCTTCTCAAAGCTTCGGCCAAATAGAGATTGAGACTTCATAGAGAGGACGGCGAGGCAGAGACTTCCACCATTGCCACAATCTCGCAGAGATCAAGTCTCTTTCTCTATCTAAGTCACTCCTCTCGCTCTAATTCTCTTTCACTCTCTATCAAGTATCGGTCCCTTTCTTCTTTGTCTAACTATTTCTTCCCCCAACACCACTTCACGTGGGTTTGTCCCATCATTAGTTTTTGTTTAAATCTTTTTTACCCAATTCACGTGAATGTGTTTGGTTTGCTTAGGCTTTGTTTGGTTCATGGATTTCAGACTAGTTTTCCATCTTGTTTTCCTTTCCCCTCTCTTTTCTCTCACCAACTCCATGAATAAAACGCAGCCTTAGGAAATCCAATGAAACAAGATTTATCCAGTGTGACAAGATTCACGAAAATAAGGGATTTTTTAATTTGTCAAAATTTCAAATAGGTTGAAGGACGATCTAAGTTGTTTGAAATTTTGGACACTCTTAACCACTCCTCCAATCCGACCAAACTAGTTTTGTTTTGTTTTGTTTTGTTTTTTGTTTTTTTTTTCTTGTGTGTGTATGTGTGTGTGTGTGTGTGTGTTTTTCTAAGTAAAGAAACACTAGACCCACATGTGTTTTGGCAAAGCATTTGGAATACCAAATTATCACTGTTACATTGTTGTTTCTATAATTCGAGTTTGTGTTCATGGATTGGTAATTTTAATTCATGATTTGGGCATTTCTAAATTTGAGACTATTTTTCTGCTTCATAATAAGTTAATAACCCATCAAACGGTGAATAAAATTGCATCATGTCATAAATTTAGTTGTTACGTCCAAAATTGGTAACTAATTTATGTACCGCACAACCCGTGCATAGCATGGGGTATCGACTAGTTAAAGTCTAAATTCCATCTTTCTATAATCCCCTTCAACTCAAACCCATAAATCCCTATGCTCTGAATCAAGCACTAGAGTGCACACATAAACACTCACTGAAAGTGATTTCTGCTAGCTCAAACAAACAAAACATTAAATGTTCCCCATTAACTACATCCTATTTAGTTATCATCCTCCACACCCACTTTATTAGAATCTTACTTCATGTTCCTTCAACACCCCTAGGAAACCCCAATCCATCCCACCTTCCCCTAAGGCATCAAATAAATTTTTTGGTACTTTTTCAAATAAAAATGTATCTTGAAACTTAAATACAATGAGGACATATCCGACAAGTATCTGCAAGCATCCGAGGAGCATCAATAGCCAACACATATAAGACCCCTTATAGAAGAATCATGTTTCCTAGCCCAGAACTGAAAGTGGATAGTAAGCATAAGTCGTGTTACATGGAGATTGGTAACATAATAAAAGCATACTACGACAATGGACTAATTTCCATGTCAATTGTCAAGGAGTAAGGCCTATTAAAAGGCATAAAAATATTGAGTAAAGCACCTTAAGAAAGAAATAAGATCTTCTTAAGTGAAACTCCTAAAGGTAACCAACAACTTGTATAAAATCTTCAGAAAGTCCTTCCTTTCAACCTACTCGACTTAAGTGGTACGCCAACTTTCGATCCTAAAACAATTCACCAACATGAAAATCCTCAAGAGTATGCTCAACTCCTCAACAAATGGCATTTATTAGTCTATGCCAAACAACATGATGAGGGACTAATGTGGTGTGGAATGCACCCCCTTACAATATCTTAAACATTTGTTGCATTCATTCTTCTATAGCTCAAGTGAAAACAGAAAGTCTTGAAACCGTAGGTTATTAATTCGGCATCCATGTCCTAAAGGCCTTTATTATATTTCTCAAACACCTTTTTTCTTTATTTGGATACATACCATGTGCAACTTTTTCCAGTAATACCATATCCTATTTACTGGTAATAGTAAGGAAACTAGAGAAGTTCAACAAGTCTTTACATGGTATGAGTGATCAAACCTTCCGCGTGGTCCTTAAGCATGCAAAAAGGCCAACAAACCAACAAGTAAACCATACTTAAATCTAGACAGAGCTATTAACTACCATTTCCAATACATCCTATTCAATGTGAAGAGAGCTACTAACTACTACTTCTTAATAACGAAATCCTCCCAAAAAGGCTCAACTTTTGTTAGACATGCTTCCCACTTCCAGTTACATCACACTGCATAACAATGCATCCAACAAACATCTTAGTCAGAGCATATGTTCTGTAAGAATAATAATTTCATTTTCTATGTAGCGTTTAATAATCAAAGGAAACAATCATTAGGTGGAGTGGTGTTCGAGTGTCTAAAGACTAAAACCACTTGAAGAGTGGAAACAATCAAGGAAGTGCCTTTATGCTATGTTTGGTAGAAGGGATGGAAAAATGGAAGGATGTGAAGGGAGGAGGGAGGGAGGAGGTATACATAGGGAAAGAAAGGGAGGATTGCCTCCTTTTGTTTGGTGAAACAAGAAGGAAGTTGGGAAGGAAAGAAAGGGAATATTGGATATTTTACTATTGTCCTTAACAAAGAAGTAGTCTGATTCTTTTAAGGACAAAAAGTCAAAAGAGGAGGGAAGTCTTCCCTCTACCCTAAAATGTCCACTTTTGAATGGGTTGAAATTTGTGAGCCCGTAAGATAATTTTTTTTTACCTCAACGTTTCAGTGGCGATGAACACATGGACTAGATACCAAGAAAGGTACAAAAATTCAAAGTAGGCATCAATTTGGATAGTCACATCATTTACAAGATGGGATAAGGATTTTGAGGGGGTGCAACAACCATCACGAAAGCTCAATAAGAACAGCCTAAAAATGATTAATCTAAATGGAATTATTAATCAGCCAAACTCACTTCCTTTGGCAATGGTTCCCAAGGGATTACAAATTTTGTTTCCAGTGATGAAAACTAACCTAGGACCTAGGTGCTTACTTTGATTCAACAGAAACAAATTATCTTCACAACGTATGTCTCTTCTAACAAAATGTCCACTAAGGCAACAGTCTGAGTCCTGCTCTTAACTTGCACCCAATGCCAAGTTTGGTAAAATGAAGTAAGATACCACTTACAATAAAACTAAAATCTCGCTACTAAGAGTCTGTTTTGGATAGTTTTTCACTTATAAGTGATTGTTCAAATAGTTGTGACCGTCTGGATTAGCTTTTTCACAGCTATTTAAAAAATTGTATTCTTATTCAAGCTAAACATCAGTCGTTCGGGGATCAATTACTTTTTAAAAAAGCTGTTGTTTTATCTTTAACAATGAATCAAATTTTTTAAAAAGATGTGACCAAGTGATGGTTGGACCCCAAAAAGCTATTCCGAACGGGCTCTAAGCGGACTTTGAACCCCCAAAGTCCCAAATGAACCAAAAGGACTGCACAACTAAAAGCCCTAGAAATTGAACATCGTCTGGATTCTGAAATCAAAGCAATTCTAAGTTCTGGCTTAAAACTAAGGGGAAAAAACCTTAGATTGAATGTACAAATGTCCAATTAATTTCAGTTTCAGCTGAAACCCACAATTACAACATCCAATCTATATATCAAACTAGGAAACTAGACTTTCGTATATAAGCCAGATCATTCAAAACTCTATATCTAATTGAAGAGCACTAACAAAAATAATACTCAAATCAAATAGTCTAAGAAATGACGAATCATTAAACCCTAAAATCGTAGACAGAACAAAATGGGGAGATCAATACAACCTTTTAGGAGCTTGATGACGAGTTTCTTCGCCGGCTGCGGCGGGGTAGCCTTCTTGCGACTCAAATTGGCGGTGACTCCGCCCGCCGGAGATCGACCGACGATGGCGGCGTTGGGGTTGGGATCTTCGATCATGGACGAAGGGTCGTCCTCGACGACGACGTCCATGTCGGTGTCGAAGTGGATGTGTTGTAGGCCGTTTTTGGGGTCCATAGAAGAAGCGACGGCCTGTGACTTGGCCTTTTTCATCGCCGGAGAGTGAGCTGCTGCTCCGCCGCCGCCGCCGCCGCCGGTGGTGGTGGTCCTGTTTGTATAAAGCGAGCGCTTGGTGGTGTTATTGCTGTTGTTGGGTTGAGACATAGAAAGCAAATCAAATGCTCATTGTAGTAGTAAGTAACACAACACAACACAAGAAAAAATTGCTGTGTTGATGAGATGAGAGAGAAAGTGCGTGATTGTGATTTTTCACTTTCATTTCTTTTTTATTATTACATTATATATATATATATCATTTTGCGGTTCGGATTGTGGGTATTTGGTTTTGGATCCGCTCTGGTGACTGGACCGAGCCAAGTGACCTTCATTGGGATCCGTTTGGTGGGAGATTTTTTTCGCACATTGTCCATTGAGAGGGTGGCATGTTTATATGATATCTTTCACTTAATGAGAAGCGATCTTTTTGGCGTGGCCTATACCGAAAAATAGGAGTCTGCATGTATGGGTGTAGGTCTCATCTAAAAGTCTTATTGTTATTGGTTGTAGGGTTCACGTAGGTATGTCTGGCAAATGGGCGAGTTCGAACCGGGCCGAAATGGGCCGGGTTGGAATCGGGCTCATATATAACTTGGTCGGGTCGGACCGGGTTCATCTAGGTAAATACGTAATCAATCTGAAAGATGAACCAAATATATTGTTGTTCCTTTTTTTTTCGTTCCACCAGTGGCGTGGGTTGGATTCTACCAATCCCAGAGATGATGTTTGCAAAAAAAAAAAAAAAAAAAAGAGAGAGAGAGAGACAGAATTAAAAAAATAAATAATACAAAATTAAAAAAAAATAATAAAAAATAAAAAGGCAAAACACACATAAGTTCATACATAAACATATATTTATACACACATCTATACATAAGTTTATGCATATATACATACACACAAATATAAATATATACATATACATATATATACATCCATACTACGTATAAAGTATAAATAAATCTGAGGAGAGAGAAAGTAAAATACGTTTATACATACACATGTATTAATATATATATATATATACATATACATATGTACAAAGATTCTCTAAAGAGGGTCACCTCTCTTTATTAAAGAGAGGACCTCTGTTTTGGCCGTTGGATTGTGTTAAAAAACTGTGAAATGACAAAACTGCCATTAATGAAAACACGATCCGACGACCAAAACAGAGGTCCTCTCTTTAATAAAGAAAGGGCGCCCTCTTTATAGCCTGACTGTACATATGTATATATGAAAGAAGAACAAACCTGAGGGAGAATGGATGTTGAGCGAGAGGGGGGGGCTGGGTGTTGAAGAGAGGGGAAGGGTAAAATTAGGGCTTTTCACCTTATCCTTTTTAAAAGGATTAATAAAGCAAATGGACTACTTGCGAGCCCAGGTAATAAGGTAGTTAACAGTTTGAAGCCCAAACACAGCCCACAACAGCATTATGTTAGGCTCGAATCCAATTTTGTACGGGTTTATTCAGGCAAGCTTGAGGGCTCGGGCCTCAATTTCTAGCCCTACACGTAGGCATGGGACTTGTTATCCCTCAAGATACTCAAAAACTTCTGCATAAGGGGTGTCATCGGTTCGATTTTGACGGTTTTAAAGGTGTTTTTTTGGTTTGTTTCGATTTTTACACTATAATATTTTGGTTCGGTTGGTTAGTTTGTGTCACACCCATCTCGGAAAATGCATCATTATTTTGTTGAGATTAACGTGGTTTAATAATTGTGTAAGTGGTTGACATAGATCAACGGTGGGTGTCAATCGAGGACACGGGGATTTGATAATCCATGAGGAATTGGCATGAATTAAATGACATTTATGTGATTAGATGTTATTTGACATTATCTGTTTCTGATGTAGTCATGTTTAGACTGACCAGATGTCAACAACGACCGTGCAACACCTAGTAATTCCTCAAAGTTCCGACCTGCAAAGGGGACAGAAGAAAGACCCAAGGGTGTTATGTTCCTTGAATCTCCTCCGATGGCAAAGTTAATCACTTAGGAGATAAAAACAGCAAAGGACAATTAAAGGAAGATCAATTGTGTGTACCTCTTCCAAGCTATGCACCTGCATATATAGTGATAGGTCATAACCGACTGCGCTTACTTCGGCCCAGTCGTACATTCCCTAAGCGTGGACTGGGAATCACTTTCTTCTCGTTGGGGATGACCGTTCGAATAAAGGCCATGTGTCCCTCGCCCCTAGTTAGTGGGATATTATTTCTTTCAGTTTGGGCTTCAACAATTAGGTGGACCCAGTCTTGGGCCGATACTTTAAACAAGGGTTATATTCAGTATACTCACAACATATCTCATATGCCATGCATCACTCTTTGGAGGAGTGGCAAAGCAATGCTGTATCAGTTACTACCCCCTTTGGTCTCAATATGGACCATTATATTAAGGCTCCGCTCCCGAAGTGATGCGATGTATCTGCCCTCGCTTCAAGGTTAGGGCAGAAAGGCTGCGACGTTTATGATGACGATTGATGTTCTCAAGATCTGGCTAAATAAGAGGGGGGGTGTTTGTCAAATCGACGTTTACGTCTTATCACTTTCCTTGGAGGATCTACTGGCGCTCAAGAGGACGATTTGCTCTTTCTCAACCCTAGGTCATATCTCCTATCCTTTCTTCATGTCTTCATTATCAAGTTTATCTTAACGTACCAGTTCTGAGGGGCCCTCCACTTTGCCTCCTCATACTAGGATAGTGGATGAATTCGAGCCAGAAGCTCGAACAGAAGGGTCCCATCTGAGGTATGATGGGCCTATGATCTCTTATAGGATGACTAAGAAGAAATTATCCCTAATTAGAAAAACGTATAATATTCCCGACAGCCTGGAATGTAGAGTTCCAGGCACAAACCAAACCATACTTGACTTAGAGGATGGGGAGGTAGCGTTCTACCCTTATGTTTTTAAACTGGGGGTTAGGTTCTCCCTTCACCCATTTTTGTGCAAATTTTTGAACTTTTTTAGGTTAGCCCCTTGCCAACTTGTCCCCAATAGTTGGGTGACATTGATAGGCCTTGTAGTCTTACCTTATTTGAACTCGGTGGAGTTATACTTAAAGGCCCTTCGGACCGTCATGGCTGTAAGGAGTAAAGTTGGGTTCATGTATTTTATAAACAAGGCGCCTAGCCATCACGCGGTGGATGATTTGCAATCATGCCACAAGAAATGGAAAGACGGCTTTTTCTTTATCTGCGGCTTTATCGGAGATGTTCCCCGTCTTGCTGGGACACCTTGTAAAGATGACTATCAAAGCCCTCTGCTTTTCTTTAATCGTTGCGTTTCCTTATTTGCCTTTTACTTTTACAACTCACGACTGCCATCGGAGGCCTGGGATAACTTCCATAGCATAGGCTGCTCTGAAGACTCTTTTCCAGACCGTGAACAAGAGTTTATTTGCCCTTCTAAACGGCACAAATCTTGTTGGTGCGGGGGCTGATACTGATAGAGGACATCATGGTAACAATCCTGGCCACTACTGGGAGCAAGAAAAGGGGTCTGTCGGAGGCGTCAGGTTCTGCTCAGCCTGCACAGCCATCAACACGCCTCGGGAAAAGGGCACACAAGGTTATTGAGGAGTCCAATCCCTCTGAGGCTGAGGATCAAACTGGCTCTACACTAGTCCCCATAGTCCCCTCTTAACCTAAATTTTTCACTGCCTCGACTGATGCCGCCATTGGGCAGAGTAAGGAAAAATCTAAGACAGTCAGCTAGGGGTGTTCATAAACTGAATTGAATCGACAAACCGAACTGAACCGATCGGTTCGGTCGATTTTCATTTGATTTGTGCAGTGTAAAACCAAAACTGAACTGAAAATTTACACACTCCGAACTGAACCGAACCAAAATTGATCGATTTCGTCAAAAATCACACCGAACCGAACTGAACCGAACCGTTTACACCCTTATAGTCAGCCAACCCATATTATGGGGTAGCAAGTCTGCAAATTCATATATTACATCATACTGCGAGAAGCTGGCCACAAAATTTGCTAGTACGGTTGATTTGGTGAAAAATCCTGGTTTTCTTCAATCTTGCATTAATGCCCAACTTGAGGTAATTCATAATCTTTAGTTTATTATTCTGCTGACTTTCTCTGTTCTTAACTTTTATATTCCTCCGCTGTTTCAAGGCGCTTTCATGACTGCTGCCATTGGCAAAGCTAATTTTCAGGGGTCTAGCATGGAAGACCTTCTGTTAAGCAGGTAGAGAAAGTTTTTACCTAGACAGCCCAGGCTGATGGTCTCTAAGCCGACCTAGCTAAGGTTAGTTTAGAGAAGGTGACTGTAGATTCCCAACATCTAACGGTCGAGCTTCAACTCAAGGAAGCTAAACAGAAAAATGAGCAACTTGAGGGAGTCGTCGCAGCGGCTAAAGCAATTCTTGGAGCAGAGAAGGAGATCACAACCAAGCTTAGAGAGAGTGTGGAAGAGGAGAAGAAGGCTATAGCTCTGGCCTACTTTAATGACAAGAAAGATGAGCTGGTAAGGATGTGGTCTATACTGGCAAATAAAGGCTATGACAAAGGCTGGGCCGAGTGTGAAGAAGATGTTTTTGGAAGGATGAAAATGTAATTTTCTGAGATCAACTTTAGCCTAATCTTTCTTGACGTCGAGGGAGTCGGCGATGAAGGCTCATCAGCTCCCTTTCTTACTACGGATCCTAAAGTTGACCCATCAGTCAATGCCCTTTCTAGTGGGAAGGTTCCTACCAATGTTTATGATGTTCCTGCGGGTCCTGAAGTAACCTTTCCTAGACTGTCAGCCATTTCAAAATAATAGCTATGTATATATATATATATATGTATATATATATTTTTAGAAACTTATATATGTAGTTTATGTAATCTGACTGGGGTCTTTCTCCCCTCGAAAAGAGATTATGAGCATAATGGCTGTATTTGCATAATGTTATTGGTATAGAATGTTTTCTTAGAAGAAATCCTTCGATGTGATTTGAGATTAGGACCAGGGCGTTACAGCCTGTCCTGAGCTGAACACTTCGAAGAAATCCTACGATGTGGATTTTTCTTGCTGGATTTTTTCAAGATTTGAGATCAGGACCATGGCTTTATAACTTGATCTGAGCTGAACACTTAGAACAAATCCTACGATGTCGATTTTTCTTGCTGGATTTTTACTAGATTTGAAATCAGGACTAGGGCATTATAGCCTGACCTGAGCTGAACACTTAGAAGAAATCCTTTGATGTGGTAGGTTGGCATGTGTGGTCATATGTCCTAACTTGATTGAGATGCATGTTGTCACATCACATTAAATGCGCTCGCCTTTTTAGAACCCTAATCGCCGTATTCGGGGTTAATTTATTTAGATCTAACCATTCATATCTTCCTAAAGATTTGAACGGTACAAATGTACTCCCGCCATTAATTTCAATCATCATTAGACTGGTTGGGGACGTGCCACCGCAGTAGTCTGTTCATATATAACCCTTTAGTCATTCATATAGGTATGTATCTTGTTAATACTATCATTTTCCTCCTTTGATCCTCTAGCATATCAAGGTTCTTTGCATTCTTCATGGCTTCCCGCATTAACTTGCATTCTGAGGAAGGTTTGGCTACCTTCCGGCGAGAATGCGAAATCCCTGACGATGTGGTTGTTCGTCCTTACGTAGAGGGAGAGGTGGTGACCTTTCCTTCTGTTATGATCAGTAGCTACATAATGATTGTAGTGGGGCTGCACTTTTCTCTTCCGTCCTTATTCTGCGATCTTCTACAGGGGTTACGCTTTCCATTAACCAGATGCCGTCCAAACCTTGTTCGTCTTCTTTGGGGGATTAGTGTTTTATGCCAACACCTTGCCATAACTCTTTGCTCTCGCGAAGTAGTCTGCTGTTATACCCTCAATATTGACCGAGGGGACCCATATCTACGGGTTGGCATTGAAGGGAGGCATCTTGTCTGGGGTTTAGATTTCCCAAACAGGAACTGGCATCAATTCCTAAAGTGGTGGTTATCGGGAATTGGTTGGTTGACCCCTCTATTCGCCCCCCACGAATCCACGAATCTTCAACCCCAAGCTTTGTAAGGAGTCCTATGCCACTTTTCAGGATATCACTGCCACCAGTATTAATGAAGAGGCAAGCAATCAACTGAGCCGTTACGGCTGGCTTTTCATTTGACGATTTGATGAGGCTTCCCGATGGTGGTCCTGAAGCAGATGAGGCTCTAATTTAGAGTGTTGCTATGGCTGGTTTAGGTTCTCGGCACTTAACGAGGTCCATGGCTTTTGGGCTACGCCAATGAGGCAAACCCAGCAAATTGAAGGTGGTTTCCTTGTTAGGGTCGTCTAAGGATGATGGGTCTTCTGACGGTGATGGGGATCCTACTTGTTCTAGGAAAGGGGAAAAAGGTTGGAGGGGATCCTTTGCTCGAGCCGACAAAGGAAAATAAAAAGTTGGGGAGGAAAATGCCCCTTGTTCTCCTGGGGCTGGTCGAGGTCCTTTCCCAGAGTCATCTGAGGGTTCTCAAAAGAGGGCTCGTACCGATAAAGGCCCTCTGGTTTTTGTGCTGGGCATAGCTCTTGGACTGGGCTCTCCTTAGCCAATATGGAAAAGCGTCTCCAAGGGGTGGAAAAGCAGGCTACCCTTCGGGAGAGAGATTCCTTGATCCGATAGATAGACATTGGCTTCATAAACGTCGTTCTGAAGGAGCTGGTGGCCAGGATGGGGGTATTGGAAGCTGAGGTAGAGATTCTCAAGAAAATGGATGCCTGAGTTTTTTTATTTATGTTTTTTTTGTTGGGTTTTGGGTGGTAGAAAAAGGGTAATTCTTGTAAAAATTTTCTTTGAATGAATTGAAAATTTCTGTACCTTTTTTTTTATGATCTATTTGTCCATGACTGAATGTTTTATCTTAATTTGTGTGCTTGTATCAAACAGAGCATTCTAAGATATCAAAATTAGCTAACTGCAAATCACGTAGCAAAAACACTTCATTTATCAGTTTATTCATCTGGGGAAGCACATACATGAATCAAATGCTCTAAACATATGATTACGTATAATACTTCTTTAAATGATCGGCATGTCAAGGCCTTGGTACTTGTCTGTCTTCCATATCCTACAACCAGTATGTCCCTGGCCTGTTGATCTTGATTACTTTGTACGGTCCTTCCTAATTTGGGGCCAGCTTTCCATCTATAAGATCTTTGGTGTTCGAGAAAATTCTTCTTAGGACCAAATCCCCGAGGTGGAAGGTTTGGGGCTTAACGTTCTTATCAAAATAATTGGCGTTCTTCTGCTGATAGGCTGTAAGCCTAAGTAGAGATCGCTCCCTTATTTTTTCCAAGAAATCCAAATTCTATAGTAAACCTTCACTGTTCTGTGCCCTGCTGACGAGGCGTAGACCCTGATTATCTATAGCACTCATCGCTTTGGTCCTGGCGGTTGATAGGCCTATCTCCACTGGCACGACTGCCTCTATTCCGTAGGCCAGGGTAAATGGTGATTCTCTAGTGGCCGTCCTTTTGGTGATCCGGTATGACCACAATATCTCTAGTAGTTCATCTAGCCATCGTCCTTTAGCTTTTCCAATCTCTTATTCATGGCATCAAGGATTGTCTTGTTTGTTACCTCGGCTTGGCCATTAGCCTGTGGGTGTCCAGGAGAAGTAAAATGGTGTCTGATCTACAGGCCATCACAGAATTGCTGAAAGACTGATCCTTCGAACTGGGTTCCATTATCTGTGATAAGAACACGGGGAATGCCATATCTATATAATATCGCTTTCCACACAAAGCTCTTCATGTATGCTTGGTCAATCTTGGCCAATGCTTCAGCCTCTGCCCATTTCATGAAATAATCCACTACAATAACCACGAACTTTTTTCCCCTCTAGCAGTTGGAAAAGGACCTACAATGTCCATCCCCCATTGCATGAAAGGCCAAGGGTTATGAATAGGAGTCATAGGTTGCAGAGGTTGATGCATATACTTTGCAAACCTTTGGCATTAATCACATTTCTGTACCAATTCCTGGGTGTCATGTTTCATGCTGGGCCAGTAGTATCCCCAAGTTAAAGCTCAGTGTGCAAGGGTCCTGGTACCCACATGATTTTTACAAACTCCCTCGTGAATTTCTCTAAGGACATAATCTACCTAGTATAGGGTCAAGCACATTAGCAATGGCTGTGAGAAAGATCTTCTGTATAGTACCCCATTTAGGAGCACATTGCTAACTGCCCCTAATTCTTAGTTTCCTGGCTAGTTGCTTGTCTTCAGGCAGCTTTCCATGCTTATATACTCGTAGATGGGTTCTAACTAGGATCTTGGAAGACCTTCTATATCGGGGCTTACAAGAAACCGATCTTGATCACAGAATCCTGAGCCTGCTCACTAGAGGCTGCTAGCTTGGTTAATTTGTCTACTCTGCCATTCTCATGGCCTGGGATCTTTAATAGGCTGAACCCCTGAAAATCCTATGCTAACCTTTAGACAATTGAATGGTAGGCCTGCATGCTTATTTCTTTGACCTCAAATTCACCTCCTGCCTGGCTGACTACCAACTGGGAATCACAATACATCTTGAGGGTTGAGGCACCACATAGCCTAGCTATTTGTATGCCGATGATCAAGGCCTCATATTCTGCTTCGTTGTTTGACGCTCGGAAGCCAAAGGTCACAGAATTTTCCAATACTTCACCATCTTAGGTTTTGAGGACAATACCTGCCCCACACCCCTTGTTATTTGATGATCCATTAGTGTACAGTTCTCATTCTTGTGATGCTGTTGACACATTGATGCATGATCCCTCCCTAGTAAACTCAGCCACGAAGTCAGCCAGGGCCCGAGCTCTTATTCTTGTTTGCGAGATGAACTAAATATCAAACTCCTCAGGCTCTATGGCCCATTCGGATAATCTTACGGAGGTCTTTGGTTTGTGGAGCACAGATCTGAGGGGTTGATTAGTTGATACAATGATGGTATGCGTCTGGAAGTAAGGCCTAAGCTTCTTTACTGACATAACCTGGGCAAAAGGAATTTTTTGAGGCTGGTATACCTCTTCTCTCTATCCAAGAGCGTTTTCCTGACATAGTAAATAGGCTTCTAAATTTTTTCCACCTCTCTGATCAAAGCCGAGCTAACACCATAGTTTGAAACACCCAGGTTCAGATACAGTGGCTCATTAGGCTGTGGTGTGGATAGCAACTTTAGGCTTCCCAGATAGGCTTTGAGCTCCTGAAAGGCTACTTCGCATTCTGTCATCCACTCGACTGTTGCTCCCCCTCTTAAAGCTTTAAAGAATGAGAGGCATCTGTCCGAAACCCTTGAAATGAAAAGGTTTAATGCTGCCAACTTCCCATTCAAGAATTGAATGTCTCTCTTAGTTCTGGGAGATTTCATCTCCACCAGAGACTTGATTTGAACTAGGTCATCCTCTATCCCTCTTTAGGATACTAGGAAGCCCAAGAACTTTCCTATAGAGGCTCCGAAAATGCACTTAGCTGGATTCAGCTTTTACTGAAACTTCTGGAGAACCTTGAAAGCTTCTCTTAGGTTGTTGATGTGATTTTTGCCTTTCTTACTTTTTCCTAGCATGTCATTAATGAATATTTCCATTGACTTCCCAATCTGATTATGAAACATTGCATTGACCAACCTCTAATAGGTGGCCCCCACATTCTTCAATCCAAACAGCATAACCTTGTAACAATAGATGCCCCTGTTGGTGATGAAAGAAGTCTTTTCCTGGTCCATGGGGTGCATCTTTATTTGGTTGTATCCTGAATAGGTAACCATAAAAGATAGGAGCTCATTTCCTGCCATTGAATCCACCAATTAGTCTATCTTGGGGATGGGGAAACTAACTGATTCTGTCAAAATCAAGTTCTTATTTAACCCTATTAAAAATGTAGCATTTGGAAGTAGGGTGTCGAGTCCACAGGGATTGATACAAGAACAACATTTGGGAGGTTTAGTAACTAAGTATAATGCTCAAAAGAAATAAATAAGAAAAGATGATGAAAGAGAATACAAATGACATTGCGTCTTGCGGCTTTTTGTTTGGTTTTTGGAGGATAAAAGGTAAATAAATACTAATCTAAAAAGTAATAGGTTGGGATCATTCCCCCCATCTTGGGTCACAACAAGATGAAATGGACTAGTGTTTCAAGCACATTCTAAGGTAACATTTCATTGTGGCATATTATCAAACACACGGAGTGCATCTATGTGAAGATGAAGGAAGCTTTAACATTTCTATAGAAACGGATATGAAGCTAACGTTTGACTATCAAGGATGTATGACATACAAGATGAAGCCCTATGGCTTCTAATCCGAATGATTTGTCCACCCTACACTAACTAATCTACTTGGTGGACAAACCACCTATGAAGCCTTCAAAAGGTAGTATTTAAAACCCAAGAGTTTGAACAATCAAAGATGCTTGACATCTATGATGAAGACTCCAAGTTTTAAATCCCACACACAACATTTATCAAACACATGGAGTGCAAAACACAAGGTTACATAATATTCCATATGAAATACATAGGGTATGATTCAAAGTCTAAGTTTTAACAATCATAGTTGCAATACAAATAAGATGAATCCCTTAGTTTTGAATCCTACACAAATGAACCCTAGAAATGCTTCAACACTAAATCCAAGAGTTCATGATCCACAACCTAAGTAAAACTAACTAATAATGAAAAATATAGCAATATCATCAAAAGAGAAGAGATAGAAAATATACCTAGCCATTAAAACTTCAATGAAATCTTCAAGTTTATACAAATGAAGAAGAAATAGAAGGGAACCCAAGTGGGTTCCCAAAAATGAGAGAAGAAGAAGAAGAATGTTGGGAGAAAACAATACAAGATAATAATGAGAATTGAGAATCCCAAACAAAACAACATCTCTTTCTATTTATACACAAAACACAAGAATGACAAACTTGTAATTAAAAAGAGGGAAAACTGATGCCGCGGATCGATCCCTTCTTTGGGGCGGATCGATCCGCCTTTCATCTGGGCAGTTACTATCTTCTCGGGAAGCCGCGGATCGATCCCTTCACAACTTGCGGATCGATCCATTTACGGATCCTTATCGCAGAATGTCCCTCCAAAATCGCGGATCGATCCGTGACGACATCCTATTGACGCGTTTTCTTATCACACCCAAGTGTAGGTGATCGTACAAGTAATAAAGTTCTGGAAGTCCAGGTCGAATCCACAGGGAACGGAATAAAATTTTATTAAGTTAAGTAGATAACTATTTTGTCACTAAAAAGAAAATAAAAGATGATGGATTTTTGTGGGGTTTTACTAAACTACTAATTTTTATAGTTTTGCAATAAAAGTAATTAAAGCTATTTTTTTCTTAACAGTTTATGGTAAAGATTTTAACAGTGCAAAATAAATTAACTAACATACTAGTAAGAAAAAGAAGAAAAATATATAAAAGCTAAATTTTTGTAAGATAAACTTTTTAGATTTAACAATAGCGAAAGATAGAAATAATACAGATATTTAAGCAAAACTATTATAAAACAGAAAATATTAATTAACTAGGGGAAATGATTTAAAGGAATTGGGAATATGCAAACCAACACTAGATCCCACAACTTTTGTGCATTTGAAAAGCATTTGGCATTTAAGACCGCAGAGTCATTCTTTATTTAAAAATAAACTTTCACCAGTCAGGGTCATATCAAGTGTGTCAGGTTTGATATGAAACGACGTCGTTTGGTTTAAAGAAAAATAAATAGGCAATTGGGCAGTAGCCAGGTTCGAACCGTGCCCCGCCGCGGACGTGGGTTATTCGGCGTCCAGTCCCCACCACTCTGCCACTACACAATTGCCTATCCATTATTGGATAGAAATATATATAAACACATATTTGAAATATTAACTTTGTCATATGAGTTGTTTGAGTATGCTAGGTGTTTTTTATGACAAAAGGCATAGTTTGACAATCCACATAATTAGGCTTTTTATTTCAAATATGTACTCTTTTGAGCCCAATATAGCCATAGTATATAAACATGTTAAATGGTCATAAACTATAGATACATAGATATTTTTGGCCATAAATGGAAAAACAACCCATCTAGATAAATTTGCCCATTTAAGTTTAGTGCACAGAAGCTGTGATTTCTAAGTTTTTATTACATATCCCCAATTAATGTTTTAGCCTACCATTTTGAAATTGAAACTGTCTTTAAAATAAAAATAAAAGATAAATTAAATAGATGCACGCAATCACCGTCCAATTAAAATTAAAGTTGTAAAACCAAGGTAAGGGTGAAAACTAATATTATTATATTATTTTCTTTACTTAACATGAGCTGGGGTTGAATTTGTGGAATCTGCAAAATAGCAAAGTTTAGTACAACTAGGCTAATAAAATATACATAAATGGAAATACTGAACCAAAAATAAAATACTAAACCTTTGACTTTGGATTCTTGTGGGGTCACAGTGGTTGAACTCCAAGAACACAAATAAGGCCAAACCAAATCCAAATATACTTTTGGAGTGAGATATGAATATGGTGTGCTTGGGGCTTTGGTAGGTGATTACAACAACTACGTGGCTAAGAAATCTGGCATTTAATCGCAAAATCTGTCTTTTAGTGAATGAAAATATTGCTATAAAAATTGGAAATTTAGAATTTTAAACTATTTTAGGGGACAACTATAAGTACTACTAGACTAGAAATATTAAATCTATTTTTAAATAGGAATATTTTACTACTAAAAATTGACAAAGGTCATACAAGAAAACAAATATTTTAAATTTAAGAAATACAGTACACAAAGTTTTGCTACATATTTTTGAACATAAAATCATCAATTACATAAAAGTAAAATTTTACAACTACTAGAACTAGAAAAGGCAAAGAAAAATTAAAGTATCCTATTTCTAGGGACAATATAAAGTGCTCACATAATAACCTCCCCTAAACTATTCTCTCCCTAACAGTGATTGTTGCTTGTGGAGCTGCCCCTTATGCTCTTGCAGCTTGTGTTTATTTATAGGCGATGTTTGTGATAAATTCATCACTGCATTCGTCACATTTGAGCACGCGTTTGGCAAATTGTCTTCGCGCCTTTCATTTTTTTCTTCAGTTCTCTGACAGGTTTGAAACCTGCGTAATTGTGAGAGGGAGAGAGAGAGAGAGAGAAAGAGAAGAAAGAAAACAAAAAATATACATATCTTTAACTTAAATTTTCAAAGTTTGTCAGATTTTTTTCTTTCCATTGGTTTTTTTTATTCATTTGTTTTGTTTTCTTTTGGATTCTTTTCTTTGACTATTTGGTTTGAAAGCGTAGTAAATTTTAGTGAACATGGGAAATACTTCAGTGTAGTTGCTACTTCTTTCCTTCCCTTTATTTCACGTCACTTTTACCTAAACATATAAAATGTGTAAAAACAAATAATTACATGCATTTAAGTGACATCACCGATAAATTATATTAATTCAAATATGCATGTAAAACTAGGAATTTGGGGGATTAAATGAGCATTATGTCTATTATATTGGCATATGAATGTGCAATATTCAATGTTTGTCAATCCGCTCAAAGGGCCGGATCGATCCTCTCTTTTTGATTCTGATGGCGACATCTTTTAAAACACGCAGATCGATCCGCTCAGAAGGCCGGATCGATCCGCCTTTTCTGGGATGGATTTCCTCCTCTTCTTACAAGATAAGAACCAACATGGTTAGTTCCCACTTTGAATAAGTCGCCAAAACCTACAAGAAAGTGATTTTATTAACAAAAAGTGTACAACAACAAGTACAACAAAAGTATAATTTATCCATTAAATCTCCCAATATAAGTGATAATTTGTGTCCAAAAGGGGGAAATCATGAAGTTAAGAATGTAATATTGGACACGAATCACTAACCTTTGGGCAAGCTTTATTAAGGTCCGTATAGTCTATACAGACTCTCCATTTTTCCCCCTTCTTAGTTACCACCACGGCATTAGCCAACCAGGCTGGATAGTGCACTTTTCTAATATGTTCTGCCTTCAATAGCCTTTCTACCTCTATGTTAATGATCTCATTTCTCTCATGGGCAAACGTCCGACGCTTCTGTCTGACTGCTGAATGGCTTAGATCATCAAAGAGACGATGCGTGATAATATGGGGGTCTATGCCAACCAGATCGTGTACTGACTATGCAAAAACTGACTTATTTTCCTTTTAAAAAAAGATCAGGGATTCTCTAAGCTAGGTGTTGAGTAGCGTGCCAATTTTGACCGTCCTCTGGGGGTGGAGCTCACTGACCTGGATCTCTTCTATTCTTCATCAGGTTCCAGAACTACTGGTCTCTCTATGTCTATATCTTCTTCCATTGTTGATGCTAGTATGTTCAGAGTCGTATTCCGAACAGGGGGAAGATGCAGTGATTGCTATCTGAGATTTGAAGCTTTGAGCGCAGTGCAACCACACTCTCTTGCCTCTTTCTGATCCCCTCGGATGGTCACTATGACTTCTTGGATGATCAGTTTCATGCATTGACGGAAGGATGATGGTATTATCCCTAAGTCATGGAGCCATTGCCTCCCCATAATAATGTTGTAGGGGAGAAGGAATTTACAATGTGGAATTCATCCAGAGTTGTGATATAATTAGATTCTTCCCCCACAGTGATCAGTAGCATTACACGACCCTCTGATACTTTGACTACTCCACTGAAACCTATCAGATTGGATTTGCCCGGCTCTATCCTTCTCATATCAAAATCCATTTTTTTTCAATGTAGACAGGAAAATGACATTGATCGAGCTCCCATTGTCAATTATGATTCTCCTGATATCGAAATTAGATATTCTTAAGGAGACAACCAGAGCGTCCTTATGCGGGAGGTGGACCATGATTAAGTCCTAACCGGTGAAAGTGATACGTGGCTCCACCCTAGGTTCTTTCTCAAAACTGAAAGCTCGCATAGGGGGATATTGAGCCACTACGGAGCTCCCTAAGTTTTTGAATCGTCCGTGTATGGCGTGTATATATAGCAACCTGTATTTTTGCGTCCCTATTAATAAATAAAAATGTCAATTTTATTTTATTAATGTGTATTATTCTTTTTAGTTGTGATAATCTTTCTATAAATAATTGGTACTAGTATTATTAATTAAGTAACTCAATGCCATTATATTACTGTGTATTAACGATAGTAATAATATTATCTGAATAAATAAATAATATCTGTGTGAATATTTATAAATATGATGTCTTTAATTTTATAACCCTGAGTAATTTTAAGAGTATTATATTATTGTTTAAAGATGCGCCCCTAAGTTTCCCTATGATTTGGGATAAAATAAATTAATGAAATATAATATTACGTCACCCACATTTTTGCCCCTAATGATTTTATTTAGGACTTTTTATATAGCTAATTGGCCAAATCAGACTAACCGGACTGAACCAATCTACGTAACCAACCAAACTAACTGACGGACGTCAATCAGCTGCGTAAAACATAACTACTAATTGAAGGCCATCAGGTATATTCACATGGCTGTAATTTGTGAAGGTGTGTGCTTGATTTTTTAAACCACAAGCCTAACTTTCTAATTGAAGATTCATCATTGTTTTTACATGGTTCAAATTATGTGTGTGGTGTGCTTGCATTTTTAACCACATGCCTTACCAAACTTTTCACCATGGAAATCCTATATAAACACTATATACACACAAAGCAAGACACAACACACAGCATACACAAACACCCATATATTGGTGTACATTCAAATTCTCAAGGCCAAAGCTCTCAGAAGTTCTCTCTCTCCCACTACCTCTCCCTTTCTCAATCACACCTACACTTACACATTCAGTTCTAGAAATTGATAGAATAGAAAGAAAATGCATAAAGAATAATATCACACTAGAAGAGGTATTACAGTAGAAGGAAGCTTCAAAATCCATTGATATAGCTCGGAGCTTAATACAATTTTTCAGAAATTCTTCGGCATCCTCTTCTAGTCACTACAAAAAATAGTGAGTCTTTTGAACTCACTCTTAATGTACTTTAAGTCGTTATGCACAACCTGGAGGGTTCGAAAGGAAGTTAATGCGTTTATATATATATATATATATATGTATATATAGCCATGGAGGTCTAAAATTAGAGGTACCAAAAATGTTAAGAACGTTCTGTAAATTGACAATGAAATGTTAGGATCCCAGTAAAATCCCCCTAGAAATAGTTTGTTGATTGGTTAGTTCCTTGACCCTAAGGTTGGGAGTTCAATACTTGCTACTTATATATAAGTTTGTAAATTATTATTATTTTTACATAAAAATAAATAATAAATATATTAGTTTACTATGTATAAAATAAGTGTTAAAAATACTTATTAACCATATTAAATTCCATATTATTGTTAACATGTTGGAGATCAGTATATTTAGTTTTATAATTTATAATTTATCAAATTATAAAACTAGGACTTGATATTTTTAATGGTTATTTAACTAGTATTTAATTATTTTATTACCTATGGTACTTCTAAAAATTGTGGAAAAATAGAGGAATTGTATTTCGATGTCTTGTTCATTAAAAATGATGTCAAAACCTATACCATCTACTTTTATATATTTATGTAATTAAGAAATGCCTTGCGGCTATATTTATATGTTATTTTATACTCTAAAATTTGTAATAAAAATTCTATGACTCCAAAAATTACACCGTCAGTCTCCTAAAATCAAATTAAGATAAATTAGTTTACTTGATGATAATCACGTGTTTAAAATAATCACTACCATATTAAAGAAAATCGTAAATAGAATAAGTCATACACGTGCATAGTCGAGATGGCATGCTGGAAAGGGGTCGTTTGGGTCGACATATACGTTTCGTGAGAAAAGGGTAAAGAAATGGTGTCTTGAGTTATGTCGCCTTAATTATTCCAGGCCGATTGGCAGATTAATTAGGAAGGATTGAGCCATGGTCGATTCGGATACGGCAAGCCAATCAGAGTCTTGTATCACCTTAATTATTCCAGGCCGATTTGGATACGACAATTTAATTAGGAGGGATTGATCCTAGGCTAATTCGGATACGGTAGGTCAATCAGGTCGTGTTATGGCCGACTCGGATACGGTAGACCGATCTAAGACAACGGCCTCAAGCCTGATAGTTTTGGAAAACCGAATGAGTCGAGAGGTTGTGGTCAAGATAAAGAGTCAGTAAGATGAGATGGTTACATTATACATGCATGATTTTACATAACTGATTTAACTATTCATTAATTGTTTATATGCAACGACTGGAATAATGAACTAACAGTGCTGTAAAGTACGAAATATAGAGACGATTAATGTGCTTTTATATACATTGCTTGTATGCACATTATTCTCACTCGACTTTCATTAGCTGATTTCAAAATGTCCAGAAGATGGTTATGCAGGGTTGTACAATTATGCCACCTAGAGAAGTCTGCCAAGCTGCTTTTATAATTTATTAAAGTTGTAATAAAGGGATATTATGAATAATGTTTTAATTTGAATAAAGCGGTTTGTGCTTTAAGAAATACTTTTATTTAAGACAATGTAATATTAATTAAGTTTGTAATGTTGACTTAGATTTTCTTCCTTGCTGCTTTATATGCTCTGTTTTCTAGTACATGTTAAGCTAAGTACAGGACAAGCGATCCCTCACTTGTCACGACCTATGGGTCTAAAATGGAAATGAATTTTTTTTCTTATTTTGCTATGATGGGGCGTGACAGTATAACATTGGGCTATTCATACAGTTGTTGAGGGATCTACTTCTGGGTCATGTTCCTTCGGGCATCACAGTCGTCCCTTCGTTCATTACGCCTTCCGGGTCTATCGTCACGCCTCGCAATAAATTGACAGAGCTTTCCATGCTTGATAAGTTCCTCAATTTCACGTTTCAGGACCTTACACTCATCTATAGTATGTCCATGGTCTTCGTGAAAGTCACAATACCATAATATGTCTCTCTTTTGGGGTCTCCCTTTAAGCGCTCTAGCCACTTAAAGTTTTCCCTTCCTTTGGATTGATCCAAGATAGGGGAATAGAGGTGTGTTGAGGGGAGTATAGAGTTCTGCCCTTTTGAAATCCAGCTTCCTAAGTGTTTGTTGAGTGACTGCTACCTCTTTCTCTTGCCCTTGGATTCCCTTTTAGGGAGTTTTGGATCTATCATGTCTCTCAGTCCTTCCTGGCCAAGTTCATGTCTTCTACCAATATGTATTTGTTGGCCCGTGCCAACAACTCCGCATGACTCTTAGGGGAGTTCTTGCTGATGGACGTAAGGAAAATTCCAGGGTAGAGTCCTGCCTTTAATGCCAAGTTGGCGAAGCCTTGATTGCACCCTTCCGTCGTATTGAGCTCATCATTGAACCTCGTTATCTAATCTTTCAAACCCTCACCTTTAGCCTAGCGTATAGTCAGTATGTGATCCGGTCCCTTCCTGATTTTCTTGCTAGTTAGGTATTGATTGATAAATTTCACCCCTAGGTCAGCAAACGAGGTGACCGATCTGGACAAAAGTCTATTAAGCCAAGATAAAGCCGTGTTGGTGAGCGTATTTGAGAAAGCTTGGCACATCAGAGCATTCCTATGGTTGTATAAGGTCATGGCTCATTGGTAATGGCTCAGGTGTTCCTTAGGGTTTGTCTTTCCATCATACATGGTGAGCTTCGGCAGGGTGAACCCTTTTTTTTTTTTTTGGGGGGGGGGGGGGCTCATCTGCGATTAATCTAATGAATGGGGGTCCACCTTGCTCCAAAAGCTCATGTAGTTCATGTTCAACCTTAAGTTGAAATGCTTTAGGTGTGTCTTCCTCCGGTTGACCTTTCTTTAATTTGTTCTTTGGGTCACCTTTGGGGTGATCCGTCGGATTGTCCTTGTGGTGATCTCCAGACTCGTCAATTAATCCCGAGGATTGGTAGAGACATTTACTAGGAGATTTTACATTTGATCCAGAGTAAGCTGGAGATGGACGCTATTGAGCTTCGAGCGATTCTTGGAGGACCTATTGAAGTAGTATCTGCAATAGTGCCACCATCACCGGTAACTGAGGTACCTATTCCCCAGCCACATGAGCAACCCGAGGATCCAGCATCACCAGAGGCTGAGCCGATCATAGATGTTGACACAGAGGACCCATAGGAGGATCCCGTAGAGGACGTTGAGCCAATTAAGGATGATGAGGAGCCAAAAGAGGATCCAGAGGAGGACCCAGAGCTAGTCGAGGAGGAGATTATGGCAGTAGGGGATGATGTAGGAGTAGTGGGAGATGAGATCTTGGAGGACATTGTAGTTGAGCCTGTGGTAGAGGAGGTAGTCGTGCCTGAGATACCCGTGGTGTTTGATTTACCAGCAGGACCTATACTTCATATGGCAGCTATTGCCAATATGGCAGCCGAGTGGGTAGCAGCGATGGTTGCACAGCCAGCTGGAGTTTTGATAGGACAGGTTGTGTTAGCAGATGCTATGGCTATAGTTGGGGATTTTGCTGAGTTGATCGCCGATGTTGCTGAGCTAGTATTTGATGTTGAGGAGATGGAGGTTGACGACATGATAGTCGAGGATTGGGATATTGGGATGGTAGTAGGAGGAGCAGCAGCACCAACTGAGGATGATCCACTGGTAGAGATGGACATTGCACCTGAGGATGATGCACCAACAGCAGGGTTGGATGCTGATGACTTTTAAGTCAGTATCTGCAGGGGGGTGTAGTTTTTGATTAGTTTATATATCAGGACATGTTGTCCACTAGATTTTTGAGAGCTTGAGAGATAGTTATTTGACCTAGCTTTGTGTAGATGTTATCCTTAGTAGTAGTATTGTAATAGCTGACCTTAGTACTGTTTAGCTTTGTCCCACGTGGTACACATTTTGACTAATATGTACTATGCGGTACATCTTTTGATTTATACGAGCAGTACTTTTGATGTTGATCGTATGGTTGCTTTGATGTGTGGTTTTTGTAGAACTGTTAGTTCTTGTTACTTCTCGCCCTATCTTGTTTTCATTTCTGCAAGAAGACTTTCAGCTAATCGTTGTGTCTCTTGTAGGTGATACTCATTATCATTATAGTAGGACCCTTGAGAAATCACCAAGCGCGTATTGGAGCACCTATTCCGGAAGGAATGGACCCATTTGGAATTTTTGAAGCATTTATGCAACGAATGGAGCATGTTGGCGATACCTACAACAATGCTACTAATCAACGACCTGTTCAACCCCCAGTTGCCCCTTTCCAGCCAAGGCAAATAGGAGATAAATTACTGGCAAATTTTCATGGGTTATGTCCTGAGAAGTTTAATGGACTAGTAGAACCATGGAAAGCTGAACAATAGATAAGAGAAACGGAGTTGATTTTCGAAGCATTAGAATGCAGTGAACAAGAGAAGCGTCGTCTTGCTACATTCCAGCTCACCTATGCTGCCGTAGATTGATGGGAAGCTGAGTGAGCCACTATTGGGATAAATGCTTCAAGAATAATGCCGTGGGAAACGTTCAAAGGAAGATATCTGGAGAAGTATTTCCCAGAAGATTAGAAAGATCAACAGGAGAACAATTTCCTCAATATGGTTCAAGGAGGATGGACTGTAAGGGGATACACTACACAGTTCGAGCATTTGTCTCGATTTGCCCTGCATATGATTGACACACCGCAGAAGAAGGTGAAGAGATTTCACCAAGGATTGAACCCTCACCTCAGACATATGATGGTTGGCCATCTGAGTCAGTTATTCGAAGGGATTGTCAGATTCACTGCAGGGTTGGAAAAGGATACTTATCCAGTACAGCGACCACAGATAAGTCAACCACAACCATCAAGGAACTTCCAATAGAGGAACTAACAAACATAGTAGCCGAGGAATACCCAAGGATGGAGACCCCAGTGAAATTTTTAAGGTAACAAGAGAACTTGGGAAGGAACCAGGAAGCCCCAACAGAGTTATCTTCGACCCCAGCCATATCGACAGCGAGGACCGCAACCCCAGGCACCGCTTACAGCTCCGCCATCAAATGATGAAGATTGTTTTAACTGTGGAAAGCCAGGACATATTGTAAAGTTTTGCACAATTTCCAGGGTTAACCACCAGATGGGTGCTATCTGCCGAAATTGCAATAAGCCAGGGCATTTGAGCAAGGACTGCTGCGCACTACCAGGAGGAGACTATTTTCAAGGAATTCATGGACCTCCGTAATAGACAAGGATGAATACAATAATCCCAGGAGAAGCAGGTTTTAATGCTGAAGAGCAGCAACATTTGGAAGGTACGCTTGTAATCGTTCATAGTCCAGTAAAAGCCTTATTTGATACTGGAGCTGCACGTTCTTTTATTGCTGTTAAGATTGTACGTTAGTTAGGTTTAGAACCCCATATACTTGAGCCAGCACTGAATGCTGTGTTACTTTTGGGAGTGACTGTTAAGTTGGGTAAATTATGTAAGGATTGTCCACTAACTTTGGGAGATAGGAATCTTCTAGCAGATTTGGTAATTCTGTTAATGTCAGAATTCGACCTTATCATAGGGATGGATTGGTTGACTAAGTACAATGCCAATTTGGACTGCCCTACTAGGACGATTGTGTTTTCGATACCAGGACGACTGACGATTAGATTCCAGTGTCAGCCGACAAGCGACATGTTCTTGACGATTGGTTTAGATACAATCAGTAGTAATAGTATGGAAATTAAGATGGATCGGATTCATACTGCACAAAACTTTCAGGATGTATTCTAGGATATTAAAGGACTTCCACCAAAGAGAGAAATAGACTTTTGTGTGGAACTAGTACCTGGTACGTCGCCGATATCAAAGACTCCATATAGAATGAACTAAGATGTTGGAACTGAAGAAGCAAGTCCAAGAACTTAAAGATCTAGGATTTGTTCATCCAAGTATGTCACCTGGGGGAGCACCGGTCCTATTCGTGAAGAAGAAGGATGTCACGACCCATCCCACTACGCATGCAAATAGAACACGTAGCACGCCACCAAGGCTCATCCAATCATCATCTAATGATACGCAGTGGAAAGAACTTTAAAACAACCCTGGGTATTTTAAAACTTAGGAAACATTGCCCTCTGAGTTGACAAATCCATTGAAAATTTGAGTTATAAAAAGTTTTGGCCAAGTGAAACACATTCAAAAGAATCAGTTCTGAAAATAGAGGTTCAGTCGACTGTGCCTAGGGTCCAGTCGACTGTGCCTAGCAGAAACCAAAACCCTAAATTCTTAACAGAGGTCCAGTCGACTGATCAGGGAACCCAGTCGACTGCACTAGTTACTATTTAAATCAGTAGCTAGAATCTACAGTAGTTCAGTCGACTAATCAAAGGTCCCTAGTCGACTGTGTTAAGCAGAACCAAAATACAACATTTTCAAAAGGGGTCCAGTTGATTGAGTTATGGTACAGTCGACTGGTTTTGCCATTAATAGAAGCAGTAGCCAAAAATCAAAAGTGTTCAGTCGACTGATAAAGGGTCCAGTCGACTGCTTCTCTTACTATTCACTTTCAGTGTCTCAAACACACGGGATCCAGTCGACTGATCAAGGATCCAGTCGACTGTTCCCCTGCTGGGCAGCCCTGATGTGAAAAATTAACAACTCATGCTTTTCCAAACCAACAACAATCACAACCATAACTCAAATACAACATTTAAACATAACCACAGACGTTCAATTACAAGATTTCAATACTACGAAACTAATTCATAGTTCTATTACAACATATTATTACAATTCCCAATCCTTCCACAAGTTTTAGGATTTAAAACAAAAACATATACAAAGGTGATTTCCCCGACGTTCATTGGCCTCACTCATCACGCTACTTCTTGTCTTTCTTCTTACCTGCAATGGAGAACATCTCCACTGCTCAGCTATATGCTGAGCGTACAATTCTAAATGTATGCTTATATGACAGTTCATGGTTTAAGCATCTAAAACACATAGCAATAGTCTCTAGGGTGAGTGGTACGCATTCATCCGGTTGATGCCGTAGGAGGCCTACCTCTCCCACGCATCTCGTACACTATTGGGCCTTCCTCCATACCAGCAACCGTGTACTGGTTGGGCCCACCTCCAATCCAGACACAACCATAATTCCAATTCCATTTCAATCACAACCATAATCCTCAAGGTTCGAGGAGCTTACCCCGGATGAATTTGCACCAAACTCCCCTTTGACCCAAGTAGACACATAACATGCTCACATAAACAGTTATACGTGCTTTTCATGTAATTTCACATGCATAATTGACGGGTCTAATTAATACATGAATTTCGCCCGGATCCAAGAATATCAAAGTTGATGTTCAAAACATGAAAATCCATATATTTCATAGATCTAGAATTCATACCTCGTGCGATTCTCTTCAAACTTTAAAGGATCGTCAAGGGGGCTAATCAAACGTCGGATTTCAAATTTGGGACGATTCCTACAAGTTTTACTGGGTTTTTCCCAAAAGTCTAGAATTAAGATTTTTACAAAAAATGGCCAAACACAGCCTAAGTAGTATCAAAACGTAGCTCTTACCTCCACGAGTTCAAATATGAAATCTGGAGAAAATCTGACGGACGAACCGTCGTCGATCGGCATCGCAATGCCCGTTGGCTCCAATCTCCTTTCTCTCTCATCTCTCTAGATATTTTTGGCAAGTTTTGGATGAGAATGAATCTCATCCAATACTATATATAGGCAAACTTTTCAGAAATTGCGTTTACCTCCCCACGAGTTTCTCAAACTTCTAATTAACTCCCGAAACTTCTCACACATCCATTTTATAACTTTACAAGTGAAAACTATAAATTTCAAAAGTTTTCGACTAGGTTTCGTTTGGGTCCAAAAATAACGTCCGAAAATTATACTCGGTGGAATCTCTAAACAACCTACCTTTTTAATTAACGTATGTAGACACCCCGATTTTGACCAAACGTCAAATCCAGGGATTGGTTACCTCTAAAAGACCGATGATGACGATGGCCGGTGAAATTTGAAGATTTTCTAGAAAATTCAAATCCTTCAAAGATTCTTCAAGACAAATTCCGAAAGTTCAAAATAAGAAAGAGAGAGGAGAAATTGGGTAATCAGGAGAAACCCAAATGCTGAAGAACGTATGAGAAAATCAGTTTGGGGATTCATCCTGAGAAATGAGATATGAAAGAAAGTTTTGAAATAAGTAATAGAAAGGTGAAAATAAAAAAAAGGAATTTTGAAAAAAAAAGAATTTTGAAAAGAAAAAGAAAAGAAAAAGAGAAAAGAAATAACACATTAAAATACATGCAATGAATATATTCTTAACAAAATATATTACAAATGTAAGTATTTTAACATAATTTGTCAATAATTAAGTTTTTGTTAATATATGTTTTGAAAATTAAAAAGAAGACAGAAATTCGGTTAGCCGGCGGCACGCGGCGAAGCCGGCGGCATTCAGTGAATGCCGCGTGGCATTCAGTGAGTGCCGCCCGGCATTCAGTAAGTGCAGCCCGGCACTCAGCGAGTGCCGCGTGGTATTCAGTGAGTGCCGCGCGCTGTAACAGACTGCTTTTCTCACATGTTCTAGAAGAAAACTTTGCACATGGGTTTTCACCCAAATTTACCCATATGACCTTGAGATGGTAGTCTATATAAACAAACTTTTATTTTCATTTTGAGGGACTCACACATATACTTGAATTAAAAGAGAGAAATACAAGAATTATATACATACATTAGAAAGAATTGAGAGAAAGAAGATAGAGTTTCTTGAAGAAATTTGAAGAATTGAAGAAGAGTTTGAAGATTGTTGGAAGAACTTCACAAGAGATAGAAGAATTCTTTGAGGTCATAGAGGTAACCTCTCAATCACTTGGTAGAATTAGGCAATTCAATCACAAATTCTTAGATCTAGGACTTTTACACATTTTCAAAACCTCTCTTCTTACCTCATTTCATCACACACCACTTAGAATTTGTGATTGAATATCATAATGTTTCATTAATTTGGATCCAAAATAGAGCTTTGGATTTATGAATAAAAGAGTGTTAACTTGAAATTTTCAAATAATATCTTGATTTCCTTTATTTTGTTTATATTCTTCTCAAGAAATCTATGAGATCTTCAATACCTCATTAGATTTCTTTGAGTTTGATCCTCAAATTCCCTATGATCGTATGATTTATATGGGGATTAAAGTGGATTATGATCATCTCTACATGTGGTTTGTTGAATTTAAGTCTTAACTCATGGTTTGAAATCTCCTCACTAAAAATCTTATGGAATTCATGCTATATTCCATAGAGGTTTATGTAGTTGGGATTTCATTTTGTCTCCAAGGACCATTAACTTGGTAGGAGAAATAATAATATGACTCTATATTCTCCAAGGACCATTAACTTGAGAGGAGAATAAGGTTTCATGGATCTATATTCCTCAAGGATCACATGTTTGGAAGAGGAATTAGATGTAGATTTTCATAATTCATAAGATCAAGTAAGACCTTAGGATTCTCTTGCTAGATCTCCAACTATGTGATCTAGGATAGGAATCCATCAAGGTTAAAATCTAGGGGTCTCTCCCTATTTCATCATTTGTCTCATTAATCATAATTAAACTTGATTCTAGTCCTTTCTTGGATCATGGATCAAGTTGGTTTTAAACTATGAACATCAACTTAACAAAGGTGCAGTGAATCCATAAACCAATTGTGATCAAAGATTTTCTATAGAGTCATGATTCATTGGAAATGGATGAGACCAATTGGAAAATGTTCATAACCCATCTAAGTAACTCTGTGATTTTTGTTTTAATGAAATTCCATGCCTAAGATGGTTTGGTCTTATGATTTCAAAACATGCAACTCTCTGTCCAAAATTTCAGAACAGTAAATCCATTTTGAAATTAATAAATCAGAGTCTTAATGAAGTTTCCCGGGTCTCTAATAATTTTTTCTAAGTACCTTAATGTGTTAGGGAGATACCCTAAAAAAATCTAAGCGTTTCTCATTCATTTACTATTTTTAGAAAATTGTACAAGATCTCGGGACAGAGAGTTGCAGATTCCTGAGTGATGTCTAGTGTTTTCTATATTCCCAGAGATCTAACCGTTAAAACCTTGATTTTCTTTTTGGGTTATGAACTAGACTCACAGAGGCATATCATATCCAAAAATCATTAAGATCCAACAGTTGGAAGTATGGTTTTTCCATTTTTTAAGATCTGGTCTGCTCTCTGTAATTCATAAAAAACTGCTACTGTTTTTGTCTAATCTTATTTATTTCAACTCAAATGGTCTCCTAATGTCTTGGGACCCAAATCATATTTTGATTAATGATAATTTAGCTTAAATCCAGAGGCTAAGTGATCCAAATTAGTGAATAAATCCTTGTTTTATTTCTTGTTCACATTCATTCATTCATGTGCATTAATGCTTATGATTAGAACTAGCAATTGGACGAAGTTGGATTTCATGCTTGCTAGATCTAAGCTAGAGAATTAAGATTGATTGTTTGATATCATGTTATTATGTGAAGCATGTGGACTAATCTTTGTTTTGTAGCGCATTTGAGGTACAATTTCTCATATCTTCTCTAGTTTATTCCATTTGTTGATTTCATTGATTTTCAACTCCATGCGCGACACCTTTGACTAGGTCTTGCCTTATGTGTTTATATGCGTTAGAGATCTTTTCTTAGGTTTATTTTATACGTATGCATTGCATGTTTAAATTCGCAGCTGGATCCCAGGTAAGTTTCCTAGTTCCCTATTTGCACATCATCTCGCTTGCTATTTGAACTATGTGGCTTATGAATGATATTTTATTATTAGCAATCTTGCATCCTTTTTAACATGCTTGTGTAATGTATTATTTATATGTATGTATTAGTCGAGGGCATACTTAGATTATTAATTCGATTAAAAGGATGATGAGTAGAGGCCTATCACGAGATAGGATGAAAGGGGGTGTTTTAGTCTGTCGGGCTCCTTCCCCTTTCATTCCGTAATCCCCGGACCCAGATTATCTTTGGTTTTGCAAAAGATCAGTTTGCTTTCAAAATGGTTTCTTAATTTTCCTAAAAAAATTAAGTGACGACTCTTCGTGTATTTGAAATTGGAATTTTGAAAATGTTTTAAAAAAAACAAAAGTGGGCCCAAATGTCGGCATCCACAATCTGGCGACTCTGCTGGGGATCGAACCCAGAATCTCTAGTTTCGCAGACCAGAATTTCTGATTTTGGATTCACTCAAGGATTAGACTTGAAAGCATCATTTTAATCAAATTAATTAATTTTTGTGTGCCCGTTGCATTGCACTTGCATGTCCAGCCAGTCGATTGCACTGAACTATGACCTTGGAGGCTCGGGGTAACCCGGTCGGTCAAGTCATCATGGGGCCGTGTGATCACCCTTGATCTCGTACCATATATTGGTATATAAAGCATCCTATCGGGTGTATGTCAAGGGTCCCTTATCTGACCAAAACCCAGCCTATGCATAATAGCTTCCATAGAACCTTTCAAAAATAGGAAATCAATTCTTGATTAAGATTATATGCTAGGGAGTTTGTATGCCCGAAAGGGATTATTTGGGATGATGACAATGCTTGCTTAATATAGAGTGTATAACCTTTTAATCAATTTTGAACAATTCTTCTTCATGTCTCATGACATTTGAGAAGATGCCGAATCTTGATTAAAAGATTCCACTTCTTATATTTTGTTAGCTAAGCATCATTGACCTTGTATGCATCTGAATTCATGAAAAGTGCGATAATTATCCAATCATGTGATCCTTTTATCCAAAGAATTTTAAATACATCTTTGAAAGCAAACAGGTTTTCGACGTCTTCATTCCAAAATATTTAATCGCTCTTTCAAAATCTTTGGAATTCACTTTTTGGTTAAAATTCCAAGTCAACCCTTGTCGAGGTATATTTTCACATTCTCGTCTTTGAAGAAAGAACCCAAAAATCTTGGGGATTATTTTTGAAAGAAATGCTTTTCAAATGAATTTCAAAGCAAAATTTCAACCCAATCGTCTTTTGTTAAGAAATGTTTTTGCCTTCAAAGGAAAAATCCAAAATTCTTCGAAAGATGCCGTCATCTAGAGGAATGCTTTTCAAATGAATTTCAAAAATTTTAAATGTTCAACCTTTCAAGGGGTAATGAGGATCATAATGAAAGGAGAAATTGGCGCACTTGACATGGAGGAGGATTTTATGTGCTTATATGTTGTATGTGCTAGGACCAGAATTTTCCTTTCTTTTGGCATATAGAATAGGCACACACACACACATGCATTGCATCCGTGTGACATATGAACCATCCATGAACATTGCACTGAGCATTTTCAAAAAATAAATAAAGTTGTTTGAAAATTTATTAAAAATAAAAATGGTTGTAGGCAAGATAGCATTGAACGCCGGGACAATTTGGGTCAGGGATTCGAGTGCAAGGTTAGTACGAAGAGAGCCAGAGACAGAAAGAGAAATGGACCAAGAACAGCATGCTGCAGAAATAGCACAATTGAAAGAGAGAATGGACCAAATGATGGCCATGTTGGAAGCACTGACCCGCCAAAGGCCAGTAAATGATCCACCGATAGTCGACCTTCCTCCATTTCGGGTTGAGGAAGATGAATGGTTTGAGGATCCAGAAGCACCTAGACATGATGCACCTAGGGCAGGAAGGGAGAAGATGGAGAAAATTGAGAAAGAGCGTATCGAGATGAAAGAGAAGGTAGAAAAGCTAGAGAAAGTTGTCCGCAAATCCAACGGGGTTGACAGCTATCTACTAGAGCTAGAAGGCTTATTTGAGGGGACTAAGGAAAAATTGCCAGTTGGTTTCAAGATGTCAGAGATAGATAAGTTTGATGGTTCTGGTAACCCTAGAAACCACGTAAGGATGTGCATCGGGGCCTTTCAGCCAAGTGGTCTGAGTCTTGCCATGATGGCCATGCTGTTTCAGCAAACTTTGACTGGGGCAGCTTTATCTTGGTATTTCACATTAGAGGCAAGCAAGAGTCGCATATGGGAGGAAGTGGTGAAGACTTTTGTCACCCAGTATGAATACAATCAAGAGCTTGATGTAACAGTGAGAGATCTAGAGACGACTACGCAAGAGAATAGAGAGTCATTTGCTGAATTCTTGACGCGATGGAGGGGGAAGGCTGCAAAAATGACGCAACGACCATCAGAGAAGGAACAGATCCAGATTGTAATCAAAAACCTCCAGAGCATCTATCAGGAGAAACTCATGTACCATTGCATTCATACCTTTGCAGAATTATTTGAAATTAGAACCAGGATCGAGGACGCAATCAAGGATGGAAGGATTAAGAAGGAGGAATCCCAGGGGAACCGCTCTAGAAGACCATTTTATGGAGGGAACACGGGAAACCAGGTAGCGACTGATGTCAATGTTTTGAGCAAGGAGGGTACACCAAGACCAAGATTGGGGGGACAACCTCGTCAGTTCACTGATTTAGGGATCTCATTGACCACCACTCTCAAGCGATTGATTAAAAAATGATATTTAAAGCCATTGGATCCAAAGCCAATGCCTGATCCACTCCCGCCAGGCTTTAATACAAATCTCTATTGTGAGTTTCACCAGGCACACGGCCATACAACTGACGATGCAAGAGGCTGAGACATGAAGTACAAAATCTGATTGATAACAAGACTATTTCCCCTCCACCTACAGATCGACCGCATGTGACCCGAAACCCGCTCCCTAATCATCATGCTGTACCACCACCACGGAACATCAATCTCTTAGATATTGAGGAGGAAGTCTTCGATCCGTCTGTGTTGATCATACCGGTAGGACAAGCTACCAAAGCTTATGAATTCCCAGAAGATCAGAGGATATGCCTTATAGTAGTCGAGGATGAGGATTGGCTGATAGGAGGAGAAGAGGAACAAGCATTTGAGAAAGATATGGACAATGAAATTCTCTAAATCAACTGGTGGGATCCAAACAATCCTACTGATAACTCCATCTGGGAGGAGGAGGTGTACAGTGACACAGATGTTCTGTGGTCCGAGGGAGGAGAAGAAGAAAATGCTGAAGAAGTGGTCAATCATGCCGAGCTACATGGGTTAGATGAGAATGATTTGGAGAAAGGGAAAGAGAAGGATCTTGAGGAAAATAAAGAAGAAGGTCAAGCGTTACATAAACACTTCATCAAGAAAGGAGGAGATTTTCCCTACTGTGGCTTTCCAGAGCCATGGGTGGACTGCAAAGATAAGTACTTAGAGCAAGGGTTTGAGATCTCTTTCTTACATGAATTCGCTGACTATGAAGATCCATACCTACAAGCGCCCACAGAACCTATGTCTATCCAAAATTGGATTTGTGCACTGGATGGCATGGCCATGAGGAATCTCTTTTATGAAGAAGGCAGTAAGACCGAGGAGAGCGGTCCAAAGAAGATCATGAAAATGAAGATTGGGAAAGACCAGACGGGAGAAATACTAAAGGAAGAGATCAAGGGAAATAAGGGAAGGGAAGAAAAGTCAGGAAAAGAAGAAGAGACAGAACCAGGAGATTTGCCAATAGGTCCTTGAGTCTAGTAATCGAGTTCCCCTACCCCGGAAGTCTGTAATGACCAGTATGAGTCAAACTTTTAATTTTCTATCAATGAAAGTGACTGATTCTGCTTACTTGATTGTGCTTAAATAATTATAACAACTGTGAAAAAGAAAATGAACCTGCATGCAAAATCATTGAGGAAACTTTGGCAATTGACTTAGGAAATAAAGAAGATTCTCAAAGTGATTCTTTCTTTCTCTTGTCACTCAATAAAGATAAAAGCATCTAATTGATCTCGTTGCTAAAAGAATACGAGGATGTCTTGCATGATCCTATAATGATGTGCTAGGAATAAATCCAGATATTGTCCAATATCCCCCTTATGCCAAGCCTAAAAGGTGAGCTCACAGTCCAAAGCCATGAATTTTGTCCTTGATGGTAGCCAGATATTTTAATTGAACTTCTTCTTCAAAAGAAAAAAAAAGGGGAAAAGAAAAAAAAGAAAAAAAGAGAAGAAAAAAAAAGAGAAGAAGCTCGCTAGGATGAAAACCCGAAAGGGCGCCTAGGCAAAAGTAAGAGCACAAAAAAAAAAAAAAAGAAGAGAAGAGGAAAATAAAAGAGAGAGGAAAAAGAAGAAGATAAAGGAGCTCGCTAGGATGAAAACCCGAAAGGGCGCCTAGGCAAAAGTTAGAGCAAAAAAAATAAAAATAAATAAATAAGATGCGTGTTGATTCCAAAATCTGAATCCTAGCCAGTCAAAATCATGAATAAAAGATAGTGAGATAGAGAAAAGAAAGGAAAGAGAAAAGAAAGGTAAAGAATAAATAAGATTGAGAATTTTTGGGTGCTTCAAAGTACATCATCGGCACATGAATTATCCCAATGCTCTGTGTTGATCTAAACAAAGAAAAGAAATTGGAAATAAAAAGAGAGATTTGAAAGTATCAATTAGTCTCAAAATTTTGTGAGAGGCTCAATGTCTAAATGAGCCTAAAACAATGTAAAGATATCTTTGAAGAGTGATTTGGAAGATTGATATTGCTTTGAGAGTATGATTAAAACATGATGTATTATAAGGATTGTCTGGCTAGTAAGGAAGTGAAAAGAATCAACCGCCAAAAAATATAAATAAAAAAGGAAGAGAGAAGAGAAAAATAAAAAATAAATAAAAGGGAGAAGTAGTTCATCTTCTCATCATCTTGTTCAAAGGCTGCCACAAGGAATCTGTTTCAGAAAATCTACCCAGAAAGGGCACTCATTGAACCCAAATGAAAACATGGCTCGAAAAGCCCACCAATTCTTGAAGCCTTATTCTTTCAAGACCTCCAGAGTCGATGAACTACGTTTTGACCTAATTCCCACTTAGGGATACGTAGGCAGCCTGCAAGGTTCGGTCATAACCACACATACAGAGTCAATCGTTGCACTTCTTTCAGGCCTCGACCGAACTACTATAGGACCTGATGCCCATTCAGGGATAAGTAGGCGGGTCTCCCAAGGCCCTCGTGTAACGCCCTGTATTTTATTATCATTAATAAATAAATATTGCATTTTATTTCCATGAGTAGTTGATTTAATTTCTATTTATAAATGTTTATTTGGGGGTCAAACTGTAATTTCCAAAATATTTTCTATGGTTTCAAAATCGATATCTATATTTTTGTTTAAACCGGGAATTTATTCCTACGCTGATATGATTTTCTGTAATTTTATTTTCAACTGAATAATACCAGTTTTTATTTCAAATCTGCGTTTTTATCGCGTCCTGGGTGTGGGAGCATGTGAGCTCAACCACACCGTGCGATTGTTGGGAGTTACTTGGAGCCTACTCATTTTTTTATCTATATATATGTGTGTTTAAACTCTCAGACTCTCATTTTTCTCTCGTATCACTCACTGTCTCTCTCAATCTCCCTCTAAATCCTCTCATTTCTCTTAAATCTCTCAAGACACTAATACACATATATAGTTTATACATTATATTCACACACACAGTCATATAGATACATGGATACATATATATAAATCAAGAACGGAGGTAAATTCTCACAACGACGGAATTCTCGGCGGATATTCTCGGTCTCAAATTTTTGTACTAGCACCCTCTGTGAGTAATTTAAACTCACTCTCAATGTCTATATATGTATTTTTCAGTGTATATAAGTGTGTATATATGTATATATATGAAGACACCATGAGAGCTTGAAAATTGAAGTTTTAGAAATCGTAACCAAAATCAATTCTGTAAATTGGGAATGGAAGATATTGATCCCGATAAGCTGTGGTTCGAATCCTACGCAGTAATTTACCCGTATCGCGACGTACTGTTGATTTTAAGTTTTGTCACTCTAACTTTAATCGCAGAAATTAATCGATACAATCCGTATTAGTTAAAATTGATCGCGTATTCTTAATCTACGCGGAAAACCGAGGAGATCCATATATTACATGTCCTGGTACGAACAGAAAACAGAAATGGGTAAATTTCAGTTTGGAAACCAGAAACAGGGGAAAACGAAGAAGATGACATTCTGCAAGAACTCGCGCGCGCGACCCGCTCGCGCGGACCATTCCTCCCCTTCGCGCGCGCGATCCGCTCGCGCGACCTGTTCTGCCCTTTCGCGCGCGCGATCCGCTCGCGCGATCTGTCCTCCCCCTCGCTCGCGCGATCCGCTCGCGCGAGGTGGCAGTTTGTATAATTTTTGTATAAGGGACTGTTTGGAAAATGTTTTGGGAAATTTCAAGGAACTGTTTGGCTAATATACTGTTTTAAAGGCTCACTGTTAGAAATTGGACTTGTAAGAATGTTTAAGACCGAAATTTATGCTCGTACGATTATCCGGTTTTGTGAGTAAGTAATGGTGTTATTTATGGAACATTGACATCCATATTAGGGTCGAGGTTGTGTCAACATGCATGTGTGGAATAAAGCGTGAAAAGAGTAGAGGGTGGCAGTTTGGTGTGCGACCTCAATATCGATCGGATAGTATTCTTGGTATTGGAGGCGATAGTGTTGTGTACGACTTAGATATCGATCGGATAGTATTCCTGGTATCTAAGGCGCGCGTTTCGGATATTGATCGGATAGTATTCCTGATATCCGGAGCGATGGTTGGTTGTGATCGACTTAGATATCGATCGGATAGTATTCCTGGTATCTAAGGCGCGCGTTTCGGATATTGATCGGATAGTATTCCTGATATCCGGAGCGATGGTTGGTTGTGATCGGCCTAGATATTGATCGGATAGTATTCCTGGTATCTGAGGCAGTAGTGTGGTGTGTGACTTCAATACCGATCGGATAGTATTCCTGGTATTGGAGGCAATAGTGTAGCGTGTGAATGGGATGACTGAATACTTATTACTCCTGGTAGCTGAAATGATGTGTTGGTTGAATTGGATTGTTCTAAAGGAAAGAATTGGCAAAATGAGATGTTTCACAATTCATGTACAATTTCGTATTTATTTCTTACTATATTCCCCCGTGATTCATGTTGGAATTGGAACCTTGAATATATTACTGTTAAAGTTAAATGGTACCGTTGTTTATTTGCTTATATATACATTGCGAGCACTTGTTTATTTTACTCACCAGCTTTCATAAGCTGACGGCGTTGATGCGTCCTGGACTGTATGTCCAGATTTTCAGGGGCATGAGCAGCCAGGGTACTTCGACTACGCTAGTTAGAGGCAGGGAACTTTCCAGGAGGCTGGTTATTATTTCCTATGTCTTTCATTTTTTAAGTTGTAATAGACTGGAGAATAGTTTTGAATAAGGGCGTTTGTGCCTAAGACCTGAACTTATGTAATAGTTATAGTAAGTTTTATTCTGGAGTTTATGTTTATTAGTATCCTTTCCTTTAGAATATTGCTTTAAGTTATTTATTTTGCAGGGACAATTGGTCATACTCACTTGTCACGACCTACGAGTCCATATAGGAAATTAAATGCTTTCCTGAATTATGCTACGTCGGGGCGTGACAGGCTTTTTGGTATCAGAGCCAGGTTATGGCTCGACCAATTGTCCAGAACACATAGGATCTCCCGTTAAGATAGAATTAAGATAAGATAGTTCGACTTCATTCCGTGTTTAGTCATTTCCTATCGTTTAGAATTTTCCTTCTTCTCGAGAGGTTGACCGAATTCTTGTTGATCAATGGATAGGTACCGTTCTCTCGATTTTATGGCTGGAAGAAATCTCCGGAATCGTCCCGCTATTGAAGATGCACCCCCGGTAATAGATCCAACCGGAATGTTCGAGGCTTTTGTAAGAAGATTGGAGAGGGTTAGTGATCAGAATGCAAGGAACAATAATCAGAATGGAAATCACAACGGGAATGGAAGGCAAGCCCACCAGACTGGAGACAAGCTTCTCAAGGAGTTTCGCGCCCTGCGACCTGAGCATTTTGTGGGGACTGATGAACCCTGGCAAGCGGAACAGTGGCTACGCCAGATGGAGCGTATCTTTGAGACCATAGAGTGCACTGATCTGGAGAAGAAGCGTCTGGCTATCTTTCAGCTGTCTTATGCAGCGGCTGATTGGTGGGATGCTGAAAAAGCGACCATAGGGGAAGAAGCTGCAAGGAGAATGCCGTGGGTGGTGTTCAAGGAAAGATTTCTCGAGAAGTATTTCCCTGAAGAAGAGAAGGACAAGAGAGAAAAAGAGTTTATGGAGTTGACTCAAGGGAATCTGACTGTCCGAGAGTACACTACTCGATTTGAACGTCTGTCTCGCTTTGCTCCACATATGGTGGACACACCCCAGAAGAAAATCAAGAAGTATCACCGAGGTCTCAACCTGTCTCTCCGACATTTGACTATGAGGCATCTGGGCCAGTCATTTGAAGCTCTGGTGAGATTGGCTACGGGGTTAGAGAATGATGGGTGTCAGAATTCGAAGCCGTTTGGAAATCGACCTCCGCAGAAGGGTTATTCTGGACAGAAATTAGGGTACCCTCAAGGACAGAAAAGGACCTGGGATGGAGGAAAGAAACCTCAGCAGACACAAGCAGTTCAGCAGTATCAGCCTCTAGCAATAGAAGGGGCCAAAAACAATAACTGCTTCAATTGTGGAGTTCCTGGTCACCGAGCTAAAGATTGCAGAGCACCTAGGCGTGCGGATCATCCAGGAGTCGTGTGCTATAACTGTGGCATGCCCGGTCACATAAGTCTGGACTGCAAGGCTCCCAGGAAAGGTAACTATGGTCAGCAAGGACAGGCCCGTCTGAATGCTGTTATTCCCGAGGCTGCTGGCTATGAGGAGACAGGGTATGAAGAAGGTACCAATGAGGAGGGACCGCCCGAGCAACGAGCAGTGGAAGGTACTCTAACCTTGTTTAACTCTCATGTTAAAGTTTTATTTGACACGGGTGCTACACATTCCTTTATATATGTGAAGATTGTTCAGAAGTTGGGTATAGTACCGCAACGTTTAGATGAAGCTTTGAGTGCTGTCTCACCCTTAGGGACCACAGTCAAGTTATTACATGTGTGTAAGGACTGCCCCCTATGGTTAGGAGACCGTGAACTTTTGGCGAGATTGGTGGTTCTGTCGATGAAAGAATTTGATATAATCCTGGGAATGGATTGGCTCGAGGAGAATCATGCGAAGTTGGATTGTGCAAGGAAGAAGATCACATTTGCGGACAATGGGAATCGACCCTTTGATTTCCAATGCAACCCTTCAGGTGATATGTTCCTCACCAGATGCCTAGCAAACATTGAGGTTGTCAGTGCAGAGGTTACAGTATCATCAATCCCGGTGATCAAGGAATTTGAGGAAGTATTCCGAGATATTTCAGGATTACCGCCAGAAAGGGACATAGAATTCTGTGTGGAATTGGTGCCAGGCACTCGACCTATAACCAAGGTTCCCTACAGGATGGCCCCTACAGAGCTACTGGAGCTGAAAGAACAAGTTCAAGAACTTGAGAAGTTGGGTTTTGTTCGTCCAAGTACTTCACCCTGGGGAGCACCAGTATTATTCGTGAAGAAGAAGGATGGGACGATGCGGTTGTGTATCGACTACCGAGAACTGAATAAGGTTACTATCAAGAATAAGTATCCCTTACCTCGGATAGACGATCTGTTTGATCAGTTGTAAGGAGCCACGACCTTTTCTAAGATTGATCTACGGTCAGGGTATCACCAGTTGAGGGTGCGGAAGGAAGACATACCTAAGACTGCTTTCAGGACGAGATACGGACACTATGAGTTCTTAGTGATGCCGTTTGGGATGACGAATGCTCCGGCTGTGTTTATGGACTTGATGAACAGAGTATTCAAGCCCTATTTGGATCAATTCGTTATTGTCTTTATTGATGATATTTTGATCTATTCCAAGTCAGAGGAAGAACACGAACAACACCTGAGGATAGCGTTGCAGACTCTCAAGGATCACCGCCTGTATGCTAAATTCAGCAAGTGTGAATTCTGGCTTCAGGAAGTTAAGTTCCTCGGGCATGTGATCTCTCAACAAGGAATCGCAGTTGACTCCTCAAAGACCGATGCAGTGGCGAAGTGGATTCGGCCAACCAATACTACAGAAGTCAGAAGTTTTCTGGGACTCGCTGGTTACTATCGGAGATTTGTAGAGGGTTTCTCCAAGATAGCAGCCCCGTTGACTAGTTTGACAAAGAAAGATTTGAAGTTCGAATGGACTGATAAGCATGAGCGCGCTTTTCTGGAATTGAAGGAGAGATTGACAACAGCGCCAGTGCTTGCAATACCAAAGGATGGCGAGAAGTTCACTATTTTTAGTGACGCCTCGTATCAAGGATTGGGATGTGTCCTTATGCAAGATGGTAAGGTCATCGCGTATGGTTCACGACAGTTGAAGCCAAATGAATTGAATTACCCAACTCATGATTTGGAGCTGGCAGCCGTTGTGTTTGCGCTCAAGATCTGGAGACATTACCTCTATGGGGAGAAGTTTGATTTGTTCTCAGACCACAAAAGCCTTAAGTTTTTGTTTACTCAGAAGGAGTTGAACATGAGGCAACGTCGGTGGATGGAACTGATCAAGGACTATGACTTCACATTAGAGTACCACCCTGGTAAGGCTAACGTAGTTGCTGACGCCCTAAGTCGGAAACCTCGAGGAACGATTGCGTCATTGATGGTAAGGGAGTGGAAAGCCTTGGAGATAATCGCAGAATTTGATGTGCAGATTTCAGAGGGAAGTGCCGGGCAGCACTTTGGATGCCTCATGGTACAACCAACACTTGTGAGTCGAATCATCGAAGCCCAGAAGGAAGATGAGAAGTTTCAAGTATGGTTCGCAAAGATGTCAGAAAAGGACCCTACAGAATGGAAGGTTGGGGCCGATGGAGGATACCGATGTCGAGACAGATTGTGTGTGCCAGATTCAGGAGATTTGAGAAAAGATATTCTCGAAGAAGCACATAAATCGAGACTGACAGTACACCCAGGAGGAACAAAGATGTATAAGGATTTGAAGAGAAACTTTTGGTGGGAAGGGATGAAGCGAGAAGTAGCCGAGTTTGTGTCTAAATGTTTGACTTGTCAACAAGTGAAGGCCGAACATCAGAGACCTTCGGGATTGTTGCAACCCCTGCCTGTTCCAGGATGGAAGTGGGAACACATAACTATGGATTTTGTGGTTGGATTACCCCGGTCACAACAGAATCATGACGCGATCTGGGTAATTGTGGATCGTCTGACGAAGTCCGCACATTTCATCGCGTACAATATGACTTACCTAGTAGAAAGGATGAGTCGAATGTATCTACAGCAGGTGGTGAGACTGCAAGGTGCGCCTGTGTCGATTGTATCTGACCGCGATGCACGTTTTACCTCAGGATTTTGGGAAAGTTTACAGAAGGCTATGGGAACTTCGCTCAAGATGAGTACTGCTTTCCATCCTCAGACCGATGGACAGACCGAGCGTGTTAATCAGATTATGGAAGATATGCTCAGAGCTTGTGCAATTGACTTTGAAGAGTCTTGGGAGACGCACTTGCCGTTGGTCGAATTTGCGTATAACAACAGTTATCACTCGAGTATTGGGATGGCACCATTTGAAGCTTTGTACGGACGGCCATGTCGATCTCCATTGTGTTGGGCTGAAGTGGGAGACACAGAACTTTTGGGACCAGATTTGGTGAGAGAGACCAATGAGAAGATTTCACTGGTCAAAGAAAGAATGAAAACTGCACAGAGTAGGCATAAGAGTTATGCGGATCGGCGTCGAAAGGACTTGGAGTTCAGTATCGGTGATCACGTACTCCTAAAGGTTTCACCTGTTCGGGGAGTAGTGCGTTTTGGTCAGAAGAGAGGGAAGTTGGCACCCTGTTTCATCGGACCATTTGAGGTATTGGAGCGAGTTGGAAAAGTGGCTTATCGACTCGCGTTGCCACCAAAGATGTCCGGTGTTCATAATGTGTTCCATGTCAGTATGTTAAGGAAATACATACGGGACCCTTCGCATGTGGTTAATTTCGATGATATTGAGACAAGTCAGAATATTGTTTACAAGGATAGACCTGTGAGAATTCTCGACCAGAGTATCAAGAGGCTGAGGAGAAGAGACGTTCCTTTGGTTAAGGTTCAGTGGAGGCATCATGACGAGGGAGAAGCATCGTGGGAGTTAGAGTCAGACATGAGGACTAGATACCCCGAGTTGTTTCAGGATTAGTTAGCTCAGATTTCGGGGCGAAATCTCTGTTAAGGTGGGTAGGGTGTAACGCCCTGTATTTTATTATCATTAATAAATAAATATTGCATTTTATTTCCATGAGTAGTTGATTTAATTTCTATTTATAAATGTTTATTTGGGGGTCAAACTGTAATTTCCAAAATATTTTCTATGGTTTCAAAATCGATATCTATATTTTTGTTTAAACCGGGAATTTATTCCTACGCTGATATGATTTTCTGTAATTTTATTTTCAACTGAATAATACCAATTTTTATTTCAAATCTGCGTTTTTATCGCGTCCTGGGTGTGGGAGCATGTGAGCTCAACCACACCGTGCGATTGTTGGGAGTTACTTGGAGCCTACTCATTTTTTTATCTATATATATGTGTGTTTAAACTCTCAGACTCTCATTTTTCTCTCGTATCACTCACTGTCTCTCTCAATCTCCCTCTAAATCCTCTCATTTCTCTTAAATCTCTCAAGACACTAATACACATATATAGTTTATACATTATATTCACACACACAGTCATATAGATACATGGATACATATATATAAATCAAGAACGGAGGTAAATTCTCACAACGACGGAATTCTCGGCGGATATTCTCGGTCTCAAATTTTTGTACTAGCACCCTCTGTGAGTAATTTAAACTCACTCTCAATGTCTATATATGTATTTTTCAGTGTATATAAGTGTGTATATATGTATATATATGAAGACACCATGAGAGCTTGAAAATTGAAGTTTTAGAAATCGTAACCAAAATCAATTCTGTAAATTGGGAATGGAAGATATTGATCCCGATAAGCTGTGGTTCGAATCCTACGCAGTAATTTACCCGTATCGCGACGTACTGTTGATTTTAAGTTTTGTCACTCTAACTTTAATCGCAGAAATTAATCGATACAATCCGTATTAGTTAAAATTGATCGCGTATTCTTAATCTACGCGGAAAACCGAGGAGATCCATATATTACATGTCCTGGTACGAACAGAAAACAGAAATGGGTAAATTTCAGTTTGGAAACCAGAAACAGGGGAAAACGAAGAAGATGACATTCTGCAAGAACTCGCGCGCGCGACCCGCTCGCGCGGACCATTCCTCCCCTTCGCGCGCGCGATCCGCTCGCGCGACCTGTTCTGCCCTTTCGCGCGCGCGATCCGCTCGCGCGATCTGTCCTCCCCCTCGCTCGCGCGAGGTGGCAGTTTGTATAATTTTTGTATAAGGGACTGTTTGGAAAATGTTTTGGGAAATTTCAAGGAACTGTTTGGCTAATATACTGTTTTAAAGGCTCACTGTTAGAAATTGGACTTGTAAGAATGTTTAAGACCGAAATTTATGCTCGTACGATTATCCGGTTTTGTGAGTAAGTAATGGTGTTATTTATGGAACATTGACATCCATATTAGGGTCGAGGTTGTGTCAACATGCATGTGTGGAATAAAGCGTGAAAAGAGTAAAGGGTGGCAGTTTGGTGTGCGACCTCAATATCGATCGGATAGTATTCCTGGTATTGGAGGCGATAGTGTTGTGTACGACTTAGATATCGATCGGATAGTATTCCTGGTATCTAAGGCGCGCGTTTCGGATATTGATCGGATAGTATTCCTGATATCCGGAGCGATGGTTGGTTGTGATCGACTTAGATATCGATCGGATAGTATTCCTGGTATCTAAGGCGCGCGTTTCGGATATTGATCGGATAGTATTCCTGATATCCGGAGCGATGGTTGGTTGTGATCGGCCTAGATATTGATCGGATAGTATTCCTGGTATCTGAGGCAGTAGTGTGGTGTGTGACTTCAATACCGATCGGATAGTATTCCTGGTATTGGAGGCAATAGTGTAGCGTGTGAATGGGATGACTGAATACTTATTACTCCTGGTAGCTGAAATGATGTGTTGGTTGAATTGGATTGTTCTAAAGGAAAGAATTGGCAAAATGAGATGTTTCACAATTCATGTACAATTTCGTATTTATTTCTTACTATATTCCCCCGTGATTCATGTTGGAATTGGAACCTTGAATATATTACTGTTAAAGTTAAATGGTACCGTTGTTTATTTGCTTATATATACATTGCGAGCACTTGTTTATTTTAGTCACCAGCTTTCATAAGCTGACGGCGTTGATGCGTCCTGGACTGTATGTCCAGATTTTCAGGGGCAGGAGCAGCCAGGGTACTTCGACTACGCTAGTTAGAGGCAGGGAACTTTCCAGGAGGCTGATTATTATTTCCTATGTCTTTCATTTTTGAAGTTGTAATAGACTGGAGAATAGTTTTGAATAAGGGCGTTTGTGCCTAAGACCTGAACTTATGTAATAGTTATAGTAAGTTTTATTCTGGAGTTTATGTTTATTAGTATCCTTTCCTTTAGAATATTGCTTTAAGTTATTTATTTTGCAGGGACAATTGGTCATACTCACTTGTCACGACCTACGAGTCCATATAGGAAATTAAATGCTTTCCTGAATTATGCTACGTCGGGGCGTGACACCTCGGTCCAAAGAAGAAACCCAACCAATTCATGAAATTACCTTCGCTTGTCCAGAGGTTGCGTCATCTCCCTCAAACCAGGGGCAAACTTCGTTTGCCTAGCACTTCCAAGCCCCCTGTCAAACTAGGGGCAAACTGTCGTTTGCCAAATAAGATATCTCTGGATTTACTGGCTTTTCAAATAAGGATCAAGTTTGGACATCCTGAAAGTTCTTGAGGTTAAAAGTTGAAGTTTTCATGCATAAATCTGAAATTGATTTAAGATGGAAAGAAACATTGAAAAGAAGAATTCCTCATTACCTTAAAGTCAATTATAAAGGAAGATACAATGAAATAATACTGTGGGATGATGATTCTCTAAAAAAAAAAAAAATAATAAAAAAAGCGCAAAGAAAAGAAAGCAGAATTGGTCACAACAGGTGTGTGTCTCTACTCAGTTTGAGTCTACCTTCCCGAAATCCAAAAGATGCATTCCTCAGATGGATCAGCAAGAAGTAGAAATTTCAAAAGAAGGGTAATAGCATGAAGGACAAGAAGTCAGATTCTGCTCCGCCAAGGAAAGGGCGAGTAATATCTTCAGAGATAACAAAATCAAGTGAATATCCTCAGCAGATCAAGATGTACCAGAAAGCCTTTGAAACTTGTCCATAGTCAAAAGGGGAATCTGTGAGTAGAAAAGTAGGGTTCTCGCAAGGAACTGGCTCATACTTCTTCCTCTTCTTGCTCGAATCACCTAAACTGCTGTCCATAGCAAACAATCTATCAAAAAAAAAATTGATGAATCTGGAATAAGAAGCACATGAACATATCTTGAGCTAGAATAGCCCCAAGGCAAATCTTTCGAGGCTGGACCAGCTCCGATCTAATTCTCGGTCTTGGCATAAGTCGTCTATCACAGCCTATGAGTTACTAATCTAATCCTCGCTCTTGGCATAAGTCATCTATCGCAGCCTATGAATTACTAATCTAATCCTCGGTCTTGGCATAAGTCGTCTATCGCAGCCTATGTGTCACCAACCAAAGCAAAAATATGCATAATACAGATCTTTGAAATAGAAAATGAATTTTTGAGTCTGCGTGACTCCAAATCTTTGAAAATAAAAAATGAATTTTCGAGTCTGTGCGACTCCAAGTCTTTGAAAATAGAAAAATAAATTTTCGAGTTTGTGCGACTCCAGTTCTTGTTGAAAATAGAAAACGGATTGTTAAGTCCACATGACTGTTCTGAAAAGAGAAAAAGAAAGGGGATTTACCCTAGCAATACCAAGCTCCCTTTCTGCGATCCCTGGGGTCATAGAATCTAGAGCGATTATGACTTTTCTACAAAACATCTCATTTCTTGCAAGACACCGGAGTATAAGATGCAAAGCGCATCTCAGTCTTTTTTCACATTTCCTGATTCGGCATCGGAGTATAAGACGCAAAGCGCATCTCAGTCGATCAGATGATCCTCAAGAAAGCGGAGTATAAGACGCAAAGCGCATCTCAGTCTTTTTTCACATTTCCTGATTCGGCACCGGAGTATAAGACGCAAAGCGCATCTCAGTCGATCAGATGATCCTCAAGACACCGGAGTATAAGACGCAAAGCGCATCTCAGTCTTTCAGCACATTTCCTGATTCGGCACCGGAGTCTAAGACGCAAAGCGCATCTTAGTCGATTAGATGATCCTCAAGACACCGGAGTATAAGACGTAAAGTGCATCTCAGTTTTTCAGCACATTTCCTGATTCGGCACCGGAGTCTAAGACGCAAAGCGCATCTCAGCCAATCAGATGATCCTCAAAAGACACCGGAGTATAAGACGCAAAGCGCATCTCAGTCTTTCAGCACATTTCTTGATTCGGCACCGGAGTCTAAGACGCAAAGCGCATCTCAGCCAATCAGATGATCCTCAAGACACCGGAGTATAAGACGCGAAGCGCATCTCAGTCTTTCAGCACATTTTCTTATTCGGCACAGGAGTTTAAGACGCGAAGCGCATCTCAGCCAATCAGATGATCCTCAAGACACCGGAGTATAAGATGCAAAATGCATCTCAGTCTTTCCGCACACTTCCTGATTCTGCACCAGAGTATAAGACGCAAAGCGCATCTCAGTCAATCAGTATTCCCCTAAAAAAATGAATGACAGTCGCCACTTTCCCAAGATAGGACATCATTGGCATGAAAGAATTTCAAGATAAAAGGTACATTTTGCTACTATAAGGAGTAGCATTGTCCTAAGTCATTTGAACCTAAGAGCATGGAGCATAAATTTGCTTGAGCACGTGCATCACGATAGGATAGGTGCATTCATCTGTGTGGTTATTTGCGTTTGTGTGTTGTCCTTGCCCGAACTACGCCCTGGTCTGATTCCCGAAGGGATACGTAGGCAGCTCACCGTTGAGCACGACCAGCACCGACCATTTGCGCACCCGATTTTGCAACACACTTTTTTGTTTTTACCTAGATTTGACAGTTTGGTCAAAGGCTTGTCTTTCACACAGGCTTCGACATTCACTTGTGATACGCGTTACTTTACAAGCTCTGCCGAAGAGGGACAAACTGTAGACACTCCGATTTTGACCAAACGTCAAATCCAGAGATTGGTTACCTCTAAAAGACCGATGATGACGATTGCCGGTGAAATTTGAAGATTTTCCAGAAAATTCAAATCCTTCAAAGATTCTTCAAGACAAATTTCGAAAGTTCAAAATAAGAAAGAGAGAGGAGAAATTGGGTAATCGGGAGAAACCTGAATATTGAAGAATGTATGAGAAAATCAGTCTGGGGATTCATCATGAGAAATGAGATATGAAAGAAAGTTTTTAAATAAGTAATAGAAAGGAGAAAATAAAAAAAGGAATTTTGAAAACAAGGAATTTTGAAAAGAAAAAGAAAAGAAAAAGAGAAAAGAAATAACACATTTAAATACATGCAATGATTATATTCTTAACAAAATATATTACAAATGTAAGTATTTTAACATAATTTGTCAATAATTAAGTTTTTGTTAATATATGTTTTGAAAATTAAAAAGAAGACAAAAATTCGGTTAGCCGCGGCACGCGGCGAAGCCGGCGACATTCAGTGAATGCCGCGTGGCTATGTGCTGAGCGTACAATTCTCAGCGAAATGCTGAGCGTACAATTCTAAATGCATGCTTATATGACAGTTCATGGTTTAAGCATCTAAAACACATAGCAATAGTCTCTAGGGTGAGTGGTACGCATTCATCCGGTTGATGCCGTAGGAGGCCTACCTCTCCCACGTATCTCGTACACTGGTTGGGCCTTCCTCCATACCATGTACCGTGTACTGGTTGGGCCCACCTCCAATCCAGACACAACCACAATTCCAATTCCATTTCAATCACAACCGTAATCCTCAAGGTTCGAGGAGCTTACCCCGGATGAATTTGCACCAAACTCCCCTTTGACCCAAGTAGACACATAACATGCTCACATAAACAGTTATACGTGCTTTCATGTAATTTCACGTGCATAATTGATGGGTCTAATTAATACATGAATTTCGCCCGGATCCAAGAATATCAAAGTTGATGTTCAAAACATGAAAATCCATATATTTCATAGATCTAGAATTCATACCTCGTGCGATTCTCTTCAAACTTTGAAGGATCGTCTAGGGGGCTAATCAAACGTCGAATTTCAAATTTGGGACGATTTCTACAAGTTTTACTGGGTTTTCCCCAAAAGTCTAGAATTAAGATTTTTACAAAAATTGACCAAACACGACCTAAGTAGTATCAAAACGTAGCTCTTACCTCCACGAGTTCAAATATGAAATCTGGAGAAAATCTGACGGACGAACGGTCGTCGATCGGCGTCGCAAAGCCCGTTGGCTCTAATCTCCTTTCTCTCTCCTCTCTCTAGATATTTTTGGCAAGTTTTGGATGAGAATGAATCTCATCCACTACTATATATAGGCAAACTTTTAAGAAATTACGTTTACCTCCCCACGAGTTTCTCAAACTTCTAATTAACTCCCGAAACTTCTCACACGTCCATTTTATAACTTTACGAGTGAAAACTATAAATTTCAAAAGTTTTCGACTAGTTTCGTTTGGATCCAAAAATAACGTCCAAAAATTATACTCGGTGGAATCTCTAAATAACCTACCTTTTTAATTAACGTATGTAGACACCCCAATTTTGACTAAACGTCAAATCCAGGGATTGGTTACCTCTAAAAGACCGATGATGACGATGGCCGGTGAAATTTGAAGATTTTCCAGAAAATTCAAATCCTTCAAAGATTCTTGAAGACAAATTTTGAAAGTTCAAAATAAGAAAGAGAGAGGAGAAATTGGGTAATCAGGAGAAACCCAAATGTTGAAGAACGTATAAGAAAATCAGTCTGGGGATTCATCCTGAGAAATGAGATATGAAAGAAAGTTTTGAAATAAGTAATAGAAAGGTGAAAATAAAAAAAAGGAATTTTGAAAAGAAAAAGAAAAGAAAAAGAGAAAATAAATAACACATTAAAATACATGCAATGAATATATTCTTAACAAAATATATTACAAATGTAAGTATTTTAACATAATTTGTCAATAATTAAGTTTTTGTTAATATATGTTTTGAAAATTAAAAAGAAGACAGAAATTCGGTTAGCCGGCGGCACGCGGCGAAGCCGGTGGCATTCAGTGAATGCCGCGTGGCATTCAGTGAGTGCCGCCCGGCATTCAGTAAGTGCCGCCCGGCACTCAGCGAGTGCCGCGTGGTATTCAGTGAGTGCCGCTGGCAATTCATCGAGTGCCGCGCGCTGTAACAGACTACTTTTCTCACATGTTCTAGAAGAAAACTTTGCACATGGGTTTTCACCCGAATTTACCATCTGACCTTGAGATGGTAGTCTATATAAACAAACTTTCATTTTCATTTTGAGGGACTCACACATATACTTGAATTAAAAGAGACAAATACAAGAATTATATACATACATTAGAAAGAATTGAGAGAAAGAAGATAGAGTTTCTTGAAGAAATTTGAAGAATTGAAGAAGAGTTTGAAGATTGTTGGAAGAACTTCACAAGAGATAGAAGAATTCTTTGAGGTCATAGAGGTAACCTCTCAATCACTTGGTAGAATTAGGCAATTCAATCACAAATTCTTAGATCTAGGAATTTTACACATTTTCAAAACCTCTCTTCTTACCTCATTTCATCACACACCACTTAGAATTTGTGATTGAATATCATAATGTTTCATTAATTTGGATCCAAAATAGAGCTTTGGATTTATGAATAAAAGAGTGTTAACTTGAAATTTTCAAATAATATCTTGATTTCCTTTATTTTGTTTATATTCTTCTCAAGAAATCTATGAGATCTTCAATATCTCATTAGATTTCTTTGAGTTTGATCCTCAAATTCCCTATGATCTTATGATTTATATGGGGATTAAAGTGGATTATGATCATCTCTACATGTGGTTTGTTGAATTTAAGTCTTAACTCATGGTTTGTAATCTCCTCACTAAAAATCTTATGGCATTCATGCTATATTCCATAGAGGTTTATGTAGTTGGGATTTTATTTTGTCTCCAAGGACCATTAACTTGGTAGGAGAAATAATAATATGACTCTATATTCTCCAAGGACCATTAACTTGAGAGGAGAATAAGGTTTCATGGATCTATATTCCTCAAGGATCACATGTTTGGAAGAGGAATTAGATGTAGATTTTCATAATTCATAAGATCAAGTAAGACCTTAGAATTCTCTTGCTAGATCTCCAACTATGTGATCTAGGATAGGAATCCATCAAGGTTAAATCTAGAGGTCTCTCCCTATTTCATCATTTATCTCATTAATCATAATTAAACTTGATTCTAGTCCTTTCTAGGATCATGGATCAAGTTGGTTTTAAACTATGAACATCAACTTAACAAAGGTGCAGTGAATCCATAAACCAATTGTGATCAAAGATTTTTTATAGAGTCATGATTCATTGGAAATGGATGAGACCAATTGGAGAATATTCATAACCCATCTAAGTACCTCTGTGATTTTTGTTTTAATGAAATTCCATGCCTAAGATGGTTTGGTCTTATGATTTCAAAACATGCAACTCTCTGTCCAAAATTTCAGAACAGTAAATCCATTTTGAAATTAATAAATCAGAGTCTTAATGAAGTTTCCCGGGTCTCTAATAATTTTTTCTAAGTACCTTAATGTGTTAGGGAGATACCCTAAAAAGATCTAAGCGTTTCTCATTCATTTACTATTTTTAGAAAATCGTACTAGATCTCTGGACAGAGAGTTGCAGATTCCTGAGTGATGTTTAGTGTTTTCTATATTCCCAGAGATCTAACCGTTAAAACCTTGATTTTATTTTTAGGCTATGAACTAGACTCACAGAGGCATATCATATCCAAAAAGCATTAAGATCCAACTGTTGGAAGTATGGTTTTTTTCCATTTTTTAAGATCTGGTCTGCTCTCTGTTTTTTATAATAAACTGCTACTGTTTTTGTCTAATCTTATTTATTTCAACTCAAATGGTCTCCTAATGTCTTGGGACCCAAATCATATTTTGATTAATGATAATTTAGCTTAAATCCAGAGGCTAAGTGATCCAAATTAGTGAATAAATCCTTGTTTTATTTCTTGTTCACATTCATTCATTCATGTGCATTAATGCTTATGATTAGAACTAGCAATTGGACGAAGTTGGATTTCGTGCTTGCTAGATCTAAGCTAGAGAATTAAGATTGATTGTTTGATATCATATTATTATGTGAAGCATGAAGACTAATCTTTGTTTTGTAGCGCATTTGAGGTACAATTTCTCATCTCTTCTCTATTTTATTCCATTTGTTGATTTCATTGATTTTCAACTCCATGCGCGACACCTTTGACTAGGTCTTGCCTTATGTGTTTATATACGTTAGAGACCTTTTCTTAGGTTTATTTTATACGTATGCATTGCATGTTTAAATTCACAGCTGGATCCCGGGTAAGTTTCCTAGTTCCCTATTTGCACATCATCTCGCTTGCTATTTGAACTATGTGGCTTATGAATGATAATTTATTATTAGCAATCTTGCATCCTTTTTAACATGCTTGTGTAATGTATTATTTATATGTATGTATTAGTTGGGGGTATACTTAGATTATTAATTCGATTAAAAGGATGATGAGTAGAGGCCTATCACGAGATAGGATGAAAGGGGGTGTTTTAGTCCGTCGGGCTCCTTCCCCTTTCATTCCATAATCCCCGGACCCAGATTATCTTTGGTTTCGCAAAAGATCAGTTTGCTTTCAAAATAGTTTCTTAATTTTCCTAAAAAAAATTAAGTGGCGACTCTTCGTGTATTTGAAATTGGAATTTGGAAAATGTTTTAAAAAAACAAGAGTGGGCCCAAATGCCGGCATCCACAACGTATCACTGACATTCTCACCACAGTTCTCAAATGATATACTAAAGTATCCAAATACCAGAATTATACTGCACAGGTATAATTACTATTCACAGGAATATCAAATAAAGTCAAATAACATTTAAATCATATAAATGCCATTTATTCATGCTCATGCAATATGAACTGCCATGTTTTGGTGTCCTCACTGACACCTTACCGTTGACTCACAGTCAACCTCATCACCATTATCAACTAACATTGATAAACTCCCAAATTACAAATATGCATGATAAAATTTATAAATTTCGGAGACGGGTGTGACAACTCTTCCCTCCAAAAAGGAAGTTTGTCCCCAAACTTTACCTCATGCGTCGAATAAGTACGGATACTCATTCTTCATGTCTTCCTCATTTTCCCATGTAGCTTCTTCCACCGTATGACTACGCCATAATACTTTTACCATCGGAATCGTCTTAGTTCTTAAGACTTGCTCTTTTCGATCTAGAATCTCTATCGGTTGTTCCATATAGGTCAAGTCTCCCTGAATCTGCAGCGGTTCAGGTACAATGATCTTACTCGTATCAGTCATACAACGTCTCAACATAGACACGTGAAACACATTGTGCACATGTTCCAACTCTGATGAGAAGGCCAAACGGTAAGCCACCGGCCCTACTCTCTCTAGAATCTCAAAAGGTCTTATGAATCTGTGATTGAGCTTTCCCCTCTTTTCAAATCGGACAATGCCTTTCGAAGGCGATGCTCGCAAGTATACGAAATCTCCAACTTCAAAATTCATCGGTCGTCGTTGAGAGTTCGCATAACTCTTATAACGGCTCTGAGCTACCTTAAGTTGCTCCTGAATCAGTTTCACCTTCTCAGCAGTCACCTGTATTAACTCAGGTCCTAACAACTTTCTTTCTCCAACCTCGGTCCAATAAACCGGTGATCGACACTTACGGCCATACAAAGCTTCATACGGTGCCATTCCGATACTTGACTGAAATCCGTTATTATACGCAAATTCAATTAACGGCAAGTGGTTCTCCCAATCATTCCCAAAGTCTAATACACACAATCTCAACATATCTTCCAAGGTTTGAATCGTACGTTCTGACTGTCCGTCGGTCTGAGGATGAAATGCAGTACTGAAACTCAATTTCGTACCCATGGCTTTTTGTAAACTTCCCCAAAACCTTGACGTAAAACTACTATCACGGTCCGATATGATCACGGCTGGTACCCCATGTAGTCTTACAATCTCTCTCACATACAATTCTGCTAACTTGAATGGTTTAGTCGTCTTGATCGGTAGAAAATGATCTGAATTGGTTAATCGGTCAACTATAACCCAAATCTTATCATTCTTATTATGCGATCACGGAAATCCAGAAACAAAGTCCATCGTGATCTCGTCCCACTTCCATTCCGACACTGGCAATGGCTGTAGTAACCCCGCGGGTACTTGTCTCTCTACTTTAATCTGTTGACATGCCGAACATTCAGATACAAACTTAGTGACTTCACGCTTCATACCCTTCCACCAGAAGTTTTCTCTCAAGTTTCTGTACATCTTATTACTTCCCGGGTGCACTGAATATTTTGTACTATGAGCTTCTTCTAGAATCCTCTCTTTCAAGTCTTTCACATTCGGTATACATAATCGATTTTCCAGTTTCAATGTTCCTCATTCCAACACAAAACCAGGCCGTTTCCCCAAAGGTATCTCGTCCCTCATTTTGCACAAATAGACATCGTTAAATTGTAAAGTCAAATCAAATATCATACAATATAAAGTGAAAGATCACACAAATAAACCTAGGAAAAATCGTCTAATCATGTATCAAGTAATTAGGTTTCCCTAATCTAAAGGGGACATGAATTGTTCTTGAAACAAATAATCAAAGAAATCAAAATATGCTTAGCAAACTAGAATGATGCATGTTAATCTTTGAGAAGAGAAGATCTCTTAATCCTCGGGACGGATGAGAAAGGATGATTAGATCGAGGGGAAGCATGAACGTGTAATCAAATTCGTTCCTTATAATCTTCTTAGATTAGGAGCCATGAATGCCCCAAATCTTGCATGGATGCAATGTATGGTCCTAGAATGTGTAAAGGTTGTAGTGTGCTTTGTGTTCGTAGATTTCTAGAATGACTTAGAAGTATAGAATGTGTATGAATAAATGAATGAAATCATCATGAGATATGTACAAATGTAGTATGAACTACTTCCTAAGACATGAGCTAATTTGGAGTGCATGTAAGCATTAAATCAAAGGTTGGAAGTAAAAGTATGCTTGCTGTGAATAGTAGACAGAACAGTAACATGATCTTGTGAAAATGGAAAAGAGGGGTTAGGAGTGTTTTCAATGCATGATGTTTTATGTAGATCTTCCTTATTGTGTCTAGAACACAATCCAAAAAGCCAATCTTTAATAACTATTAGAGATTGAGAGAAATCATATAACCAATTGAGGTTACTCAGAAATAGAGTTCGTACTGTCGACTGAAATGTCAAAATATCTTGGAAAATGAAAACAAATGATCTAGAAGCCCATTTTATATGGAAAGTTCCCTAAGACATTGAAGTTTAAGGGACAAATAAGTTAGGACCACCCCGTTTGGAAAAGTTTTCTGAAAAACAAGTTGAAAGTCAACCAAGCTGCCGTGACAGCAGAGGCAGAATGTTTGGAAGGAATGTTTGGGTCCAAATGGACCATTTTCAAGTATTTCCAAGTCAAACCAAAAATCGTGGGTGTTCTCTAATGAGTTAGAAAGACTTTACAAGTGGTCTTTTATCCATACATTGAGTATTGAGTTCTAGAGAAATCTTTGAACTCAGATCACTCACTGTTTTGAAGATTTTGGGAAACAAGGTTTATCTCTTGAAATCAAAGTGAGGTTTTTAAGAAGGGGGTTTTGAAATAGAAATTTTGAAAGCATATTTTCAATACTCAATGAAGGCTGTAGCCTCTGGGAATATCAACATCAAACTCATCATCAAGAACCCCCAATATTATTGGAGAGATTCATTTTGATTTGAACATAACTTCAAGGATACCTTGGAGGTATTGAAGTTATAATCATCATCTATCAAACATGTTTTTGAGGTCAAGAGCTACTATCCATAAGGATTCACTCACCTCAAACTTCATGTCATCATTTAGATAATGAAAAACAAGTAAGTAAATAAAGAAAAATAAAAAGAAATGAGGTAAGAGGAGATGAACATTGTATGAACAAGCAAGTAAATAACAATCAATAGATGATAATCAATGTGATATTGCTTGTAGCTTGGTGTTTCACTCATAGATGTTGACATTTGGACATGGAAGTAGCTTCCTAACTCAACAATGCTTAGAGAAATGGTGATTGGGTGTATTGGTGATGAAATATATAGAAGAATGGTGGAGGAAAACAAGATTGAAACTCACTTTCCATAGAAAAATAGTAGGAGGAAGCTCCTTTCTCACTTCTAAATCTATCTATATTTATCTTTCTGTCTACAACTTTATCAAGCTTTTCACTTGGCCCCCCCAAAATGAAGAGCAATGGGGGGTTTATATAGGCTAATTTGGGGGTGGTTTTGGGATTTAGAAAGTGCTCCCATTGGTCCCAAACATCTGTGAACATCAAACTACATCGTTTTGGTTTTTAATTAATCAAATTGGACCTGCAATCAAAATTACAAAAATGGACTGTTCTGGGGGAGAGTGCCGCGGCGGCACTGGGCCTGTTCTACGGCAGCAATGGGTCAGTGCCGCGGCGGCACTGCTCCTCCTTCGTCCAGATATTGCTGTTTAGGCCCATAGAGGTTCCGATATTAGCGAACAGGCCCTATTTCGTCCGAAATTCACATAAAATGCATACAAACTCTAAATTGAGGTTGTGATATACCGTTGGAAAGGTAATGGAGTCTATTTTACATAAAAAAAAATAGTTCAGAGATAGGTTACTTTGAAAAGTTTTGCGGTATTTGCGATAAAAGTCAATTTGATCGGCTTTTTCGACTTTGGAAATTCATAATAAACTCGTTTTAAATCTGAAAATTGTGTGTGATATACCGTTGGAAAGCTATTGACCTCTAGTATCCATGAAATATGTTTGAAAATTGTTATGGTGCTTCAATTTCAAAGTCAAATTTTGTTAAACTGGTCAAACTTGGGATTCCCGGGAAGTTCTGGATACCTCTGGGAGCTCCCAGGAGCTGACATTTTCATGCGATCTTATTTTAAAACTTACTTTAATACTTTTCACATGATCTAGAATGATTCCGGTGAATTTGGATGATTTTGGTCAAACTTGGTCAAACCTGGTCAAACCGGTCAACGGGGACTTTCTGCGAACTTTCGGGGGTCTGTGGGAGCCAACGATTTCATCTGACTTTACTTAAAAACTCATTTTCTTACTTTTCTTACGACATAGCATGTTTCCAAAACCTTTGGTCTAAATCTGGGAGTTTTCGGGCTTTCAGGGGCATTTTGGTCATTCTGAGCATCTTGAGAAATAGAACTAACTTCAAGGAGTCCTTTTGAGTCTTTTTCGATCATTGTGAACCACCAAGCTATGGGTCTCCTAAATTTGATAGCCGACAAAATGGGGTGTATACAGTTTGCCCCTCTTTGGCATGAACTTGCGAGGCAACGCATGTCGCAAGCGAGTGCCAAAGCTTTGAAGAGACAGGTCTTTTGGAGGCTATAGATTTAGGATAAAAAGTGTTGCAAAAGATGCAATGATGCTGAGGCCAATGCTGGTCGTGCTCTGCATGAGCTGCCTATGTATCCCAAGGGGAATCAGACCAGGATGTAGTTCAGGGCATAAAGGAGCAAATCACATATGCAGAACGAGACAGGCAGATGCTATGCTATGAGGATGATATGCAATGCATGGATGTGATATGAATTGTGTCATGAGTCCTATCATACCTAGTGTTCTAATCCTAGTATGAACTAGTGCTGTGGGGTGTACCACTCCGAGTGGACTTGTGTCGTGCCTGTATTGTGTTCTAAAGCGCTTGTGGTCCTAGTACATGTGTTCTGCGTATTTGCCACTCTCAGTGGGCTTGGTGATCTACGCTTCGCTATGACTAATAGACTTGTGAGGGATCTCGACCTGGAGGTCTTACCAAGGAAGAGCGTGGTGCTCAAAGTAATACTGTGGTGCTCAAAAGAATGCTTATGGTGTGTTTGCCACTCCTAGTGGGCTTTGTGATTTGTGTGTGCCACGACCGATGGGCTATGTGTCATGTTACGGCCAATTTGTTGTGTTGGGTGAAGTGACTCTCTAGACTTGACTCGTGCTCCCCTTAATTGTGATACTATGGACTTGGTGACTTTCAGAGTCTCAACAGTGCTTCTCAAATTTCAATGATGATCCTCAATTCTCAACGGTGCTTATGTTGTTCCTCAAATCTTTGACGGTGCTTCTCAATGCTTCTTGATTCTCAACGGTGTTCGTCAAATCTTAACGATGCTCCTCGACTTTTCAATGATGCTTTTCAACTCTTCTGATGCTCCTCAACAAATCTGATGCTCCTCAACACATCTGATGTTCCTCAACTCTTCAACGATGCTCCTCAACAAATCTGATGCTCCTCAACACTTCTGATGTTCCTCAATTCTTCAACGATGCTTCTCAACAAATCTGATGCTCCTCAATACATCTGATGTTCCTCAACTCTTCAACGATGCTTCTCAACAAATCTGATGTTACTCGACTCTTTAATGATACTTCTCAACTGTTCTGATGTTCCTCGATGCTCCAACAATGCTTCTCAACTCTTCTGATGTTCCTCAATGCTCCAACAATGCTTCTCAACTCTTCTGATGTTCCTCGATGCTCCAACAATGCTTCTCAACTCTCCTGATGTTCCTCGACACATATGATGCTCCTCCTTGACAATGATCCTCAATACATCTAAAGCTCCTTCACTCTTCAAAGATGCTCCTGAACAAATCTGATGCTCCTCAACTCTTCAACGATGCTCCTCAACATATCTGATGCCCCTCGATATATCTGATGCTCCTCAACAACACACTTGGACTTTGAACCCTATGCACTTCAACAACACATCTTATCAAAACATCTGGACTCTGAGCCCTAAAACACATCTCATCAACACATCTGGACTTTGAGCCCTAAAACACCTCAACAACACGTCTCATCGACACACCTCATCAACACATCAGCAATAGTTTCTTGGTGTTGGCGATATTTCCTCCGATCAGCCACCTTGAGAAACAACTATCGATTTATAGTTTGCAACCACTTACGAGTTTATGCCACTCATACCTGGGACACTTCTCATGTTGCGACCTTGACTGGTGTAGTAATAACGTTTGGTACTTCTGCTTATATCCAAAGTTTTTTTTTTTATAATTGGGAATCACCTTTAACCCACACATTTGAGACCATCAGGACAAATGGACTTAACAGGAACGACAAGGAAAGTTGGGTTGGTTTGTATGAAACCTCGATCTCTGACACACTTGTGATCAGATTACTACTGACTCAAATAAAGAAGGATTGACTTGGACATGAAATTCTCAAATTGCCACGATCCAATGTACCTTCATCATAAATGATGTACCACTCATATTTTATGTTCATTCCTCATCTTAATATGTCAGCACTTTCTTGATAAATCTGGTTTTTGAAAATTCCTCCCTATTGATCTAATCAATTCTCTACTTCTCCTCGGAAGTGCTTTGAATTAGTGCCTTAGCTTTTAGAATAAAATATGCTCCATTTCAAATAATTTCAAAACAACTTGGTGACTTGAAACTCGCCCTTTGTGTGAAGGGATCGTGTTAGGCAAACAGAGTTTGCCCCTAGTTTGAGGTGTACGAAGTGGAATTCATAAGCAAATGAGGTGGATGACCAAAGTTTGCCCCTAGTTTGGAATGATGGTTTATTGGAGGTTTTGGGCAAACGAGGTAGGTGACCGAAGTTTTCCCCTTGTATGAAGGGTAGATAGTAGAATTCAGGAAAACGAGGCGAGTAGCCGAAGTTTTCCCCTAGTGTGGAAGGTGATTTTCTGGCTTGAGGCAAGGACCGTGACTTTAATCTCTCAAATGCTCATAGCTTTTACCTAGGCACTAGTGAGGTGACCTAGCGAGCTCTTTTCTTTCTTTTGTTATTGCTCACCTTGGATTTAGCTCTAATTTTTGCCTAGGCGTCCTTTCGGATTTGTGACCTAGCGAGCCATCCTTTTTTTCTTTTTGAAAGTCTGCCTATGTACCCCCAAGCGGGGATCAGGTCCAACGTAGTTCGGGCCAAAGTTTTGAAAGAAAAGGGGTTGATTATGATGGTGTTGATCGAACCGATGCGGTTGCCTATGTATCCCCTGAGCGGGAATCAGGTCGAGCGTAGTTCAGGGTAAGGCCTTGAAAGAAATTGGTTTGATTATAATGGTGTCGACCGAATCGATGTGGTTGCCTACGTATCCCCGAGTGGGAATCAGGTCGAGCGTATTTCAAGGCAAGGCTTGAAAGAAGGGGTTTGAGGTATGAGGGTTTTTCAAACCAATCGTCAAAGAAGTTCAAACTTGGGTTACTTATGGTAGCCTTGAAGACGAGGATTCAGTTTCCATCTCCCTTTCTTTTCTTTTCTTTTTCTTTTTCTTTTTTTTTTCTTTTGTTTTGAGGATTGATCCTTTTCACTTTCGCTTAGCCAGTCAATTTTCCTTTTCACATAGTTGATTCATGTGAGATCTTTCGATCATAATCTCAAAATTCCAAAATGTGCACGTTAGCTCTCGGGATTTATTTGTGGTCGTTTCGAGCCTTTTGAAATGTGATCTAGGCACGTTTTTATGATGTACCTTGAAGCGTACAATTCTCTCATTTGTAAAATAATTTTGACTGGCTAGGGTCAGATCTTGGAAATCCATACCTTTCAGCTCTAACTTTTGCCTAGGTGCCCTTTCGGGTTTCAACCTAGCGAGCTTTTTTTTTTTTTTTTTGAAGGTGGAGATGAAACTCACTGAAATGTTTGGCTACCATCAAGGACCAAGTTTGCACAGATTCGCATGGCTATCAATTGGGTTGGGCCCAAGGCTTTGAAATGGTAGAAATAGTGGAAAGGGTGTTGGGCAAGCCCCAAATTAGTCTCAAGTATGTCTTTTCGAGATTTGAGCAAAAGCATCTTTAAATTCTTAAAGTAAGACTATTCCATTCTCAGCTATTCTTTGGGGTCAACGCGAAATCGACTTTGGCCTGTTTGCGATTTTCTCTTTTTTTGTTTGATGCAAAAATTTATTAGCAGAGTAATGTCCATGGTAATTTAAAAAGTGACATTTTCAGTTCAGCGATTCATGCACTTATGACTATACACATCAGATTAAGAAAAATGAGATTTCATTCCATCAGAAGAGAAGGATTACATTACTCGACACAACAACTCGATGACAGACACACTTGACCACAAGACTAAACTTGAAATATACTCAAAACATAGGACAAACTCAACTTAGTCTGAAATGGAGTGTCTTTGTGACCCATTTATTATTATTATTATTTTTTTATAGCAAAAGTTCCAAACACTATCGCTCCACTGGACGGATTCAACATTCATGGGTGTCAATGAAAGGGATCATTTGAAAGAATAGGCCATGGGCTTAGGTGGCATGGGGTTGAATGGGTGGTGGCTCGATGATTCCTCGATCAATGAGGTCTTGGATATCATGGCGGAGACGTATGCACCGGTTGGTGTCATGGCCTGGGCCTTGGTGGTAGGCACATCATTTGGACAGGTCACAGTTAGGTTGTGGGGGATCGGCACGAGGCTAAAGGAGTTAGAGGTGTCCCTTTTTTAGCTGTTGGCCTAAGGCTACGGAGGGGGAGATATCTAGCTTGGAAAATTCACGGGATACCCTATTTTGGTAAGGGCGGCTAGGCGAGCTGGTTTGGCTTGTGAACTGGTATGGTTGGGGAGAATAGGCCATGGGTTGGTTACTAAGGGCATTGACATCAGAAGGGTTTCGGGAGTAGTCGGGCCTCTTGGAATGGCTTTGTGATTCTTTATTCTTGATTTTCCCTTCCCTGATTGCATCCTCAATTCTAGTCCCAATCTCAAACAGTTCTTCAAATGTTGAGATGGACTGGTAGAATAGTTTCTCATGGTACAACGGTTGTAGATTCTTGATTAACATTCGGACTTGTTCCTTTTTGACTGGTCGGTGGGTCATTTGGGCCACTTTGTTCCTCCATCTGCTCAAGAATGCAGCGAAGGACTCATTGAAGTTCTGCCGGGTAGTCTCCAGATCCCAGATGGTGACATCGGGCGCTTGGTTATAGGAGTAATGATCAACGAAGACCTGTACTATATCTTCCCATGTCCACGTCTTATAAACCTCCAAGGTCAAAAATCAGGATAGAGCGGCCTTGGCGAGGGTTTAAGGGAACAACATTGCAATGTGCTCATGGGTACAACCCATTGATTGGAAAACACTCATGCAAAACTTTACATGGCTCTTCGGATTCCCAGTTCCATCAAAACGATCAATTTCAGGCATCTTGAAGTTCTCAGGTAGCTTTAATTTGTTGGGCTCAAACAATCCTTCTAGATCTAACATGTAATCGTCGACCCCCTTACTCTTTCTCAGTATGTTCTCAAGCTTGTCAACCTTATCCAGTTTTTCTTGAATTTTCTTATTAAGTGCAGGTGGTGGGGCCCCATTGAACCAATCATCATCTACATTGTTCTCAGGAGGTGGTGCAAACCCAGGCGGTGGTGGTGGTATAAACCCCGGTGGCGGTAAGAACCCAGGTGGGTATTGTGGTTATTGCTGTTTCAATTCTTCTATAAAGACTAAAACTTGGGCCAACCGGTCAGACTGTTGGTTGATCATTTCTATCATTCTTGCATCCAAACCTTCTGGATCCATAAAGCTGACTTTCGGCTGAGTGATTCTGACAAGGTGACTCCCTATTCCTCTGACTCACAAATGCAGATCATGGGTGCTCAAAACTTGTACTGACATATAGGTGTGAAAAGATTGTGTCAGACTTTTAACAGTGATGATTGAGATGACAACTATAGTGACAAGTAAGGACTAACTCATGTACAGACCGACTATCACCGTGTATGCAGACTGATGAAGCAAACATGCGGATGCAAGCCCTAATCTACATTGTTAGCCTTAAGGTATATTAAGGCATATTTAATTATGTTTTGATGATGTCAAATATGCTATGATAATTACGTGATTCATATTGTTTCATTCTTTGTTATTATCATAGTCATTTTTATGCTCATATATAATCTCATGTATTAATTTTGTATCAATGTTTTTAACATCTTTGTGTGTATGAGATTTAATTGATGTCTATCAAGATTATAAGGAGCTCAACAAGGATCAAGCTTGAAGACTTGAAGATATTTCATCCTTGGTTGAAGTCTAGGACCATCATTGTAAGGCATCTTGATCTGACACTCATAGGGGCTCAAACAAACTCTAAAGGTTAAAGTTTTGGAAATAAATTTTAAGTGGATCATCTTTAAAGCAATGCCCCAACCAATTGGAAAATAATTAAATGTTGAATCTTATATGGTTGGAAAGGTATTTGAATCTAGTTTCCAAAACATCAAACGGATTGCAAATCTGATTTTTGTAGAGGGAGTTATGGCCATTTTAGTGGAGATGTGTCAGGCTGTCAAACAGGGAGGGGCAGTCGACTGAGGGCCCGATGCAGTCGACTGAAGTGAGCAGAATGCAAACAGAACCCTCTATAAACATATATCAGTCGACTGCTTCAAGGCCCAGTCGACTGCTTTAAGGTCCAGTCAACTGAAGCGACCTGAAAGGCAATAACGGCTAGTTTTTAAAGGGGCTTTTAATTACCAAACATGCCACCAATGGCTATAATCTTCCAAGGCCTATAAATACATGTTTTCCCAAGCTAATTGGGGTTGAGATTTTGATTGGAAAACATAGTATTGAATCACACAACTTGTTGATTTTTAATCATTCACATTTGAGCCCTAGTTGTGTGAGTTTATCAATTTGCTCATATCTTTCATTTGTATTTCTTGAGAGAACAAAATTGTAGTGAGCTTTATTTGTATTATCCACTCTATATAGAGAGTTATCACTTTGTATTCAATTCAATTTGTAAAGGTTGAGGGTTAGTATCCCTTGTGTGCAAAGAAGAGGTGTTCTTCTTTGGGAGAGATTGAAGGCTCTTGTAACGGTTTGGTGCACACCCGTAAGTGCTCCGGGAATGGTTTGGTCTACACCCGTGAAGTAGATCGGAGTAAAGGAATCCTCAAGAGGTGTTCTTGAGGGGTGGACGTAGGCCGCGGGGTGCGATTGCCAAACCACTTGAAAAATCGGTTTGCAAGTTTCTCTTCCCTTCTCTCTTTACATAATTGCTTGTGATTGTGTTTAATTTGCTATTAAGTTTTGAAAAGGTTAAAATTCCGCTAAAACCTTATTCACCCCCCTCTAAGGTTTCCATATTTGGGCCAACATACATGATGCCCCTACTTCTAAGAGATAACAGTTAAGCAAGTAAGGTCCTAGCCATACAGAGTGTGCTAACCTTTCTTTCCAGTATGATCACCAGGGGATAACAGGGGTTTCTAGGATATTTTGAGAAGTTTGGATGGAGTTTGTGGAAGAAACTGGTGTTTTGGGAAATCTAGGATATCTAAATGGAGTTTCGGGAGAAAATGGTTATATTTAGGTATTTCTGGGATATCCGGACAGAGTTTCTGGGAAAAACTGGTTGATATGGTCATATCTGGGTTATTTGGACAAAGTTTCTGGGAGAAACTGGTTGATATGGTCAGAGTTTCTGGGAGAAACTGGTTGATATGTGACGATGGTGATCATACTGTCTAGCAGGTTTTCATACTCCTATGTCTTAGGACCGACAAACAAGGTTTGCGGTGTATATCTTTGTGAGCATGGAGCAGACGTCCTTGTCATGGTGCCTAGGCAGGTCAACTTAATGTGATCACATGTGAGTGATTGCCTTGGGAATCATAAGAAAGAGGTTCTACCCCATGCCACATAAGCGTCTACACCGCGCAGGTAATCCCGTCAGGGCATACAACAGTTATATCACATTGTCCTATCTGAAAAGATAAATGAACAGTCCTATGACAGGTTCTACAGGAATCTATATGCAAAGGCTGGGTTTAGTCAAAGAGGGTCCGTTGACGAGAGTTCCAATATACTGTCAGAGAGATAGTACAGAAGTTGTTACTCTTTTTGATATACCTTGGAAGGTACAGTATCAACGGTGACTTGTGCCCTGGCACAGCAAGACCTGAACAATGTCAGCTCCGCGTTTCAGACACAGTCGAAGGGAAAATACAGAGTGCAATGCGGTGAACCAGACACAGTAAAAAGATGATTTTAAGGATGCTTCTTATGAGTCAAACCTCAGTATTATTTTGTTTTAAAAATATATCCCCAGCAGAGTCGCCAGATTGTGGACACGCGGAATTCCACCTCTTGCTTGTTTGAGATTGTTTTGAAAAGGAAAGAAAAGGTCCGTTTGTTGAAAGCAGATATAGAGACGCCACTTGGTCTTTAAGGAACCAAGAAACCTAATTTTGACTCACCCAAATGGATAAAGGGCACCGACCCTTCATAACCAAAGAACTTGGCTCGGGATTTTGGTATGAGAGAGGAAGGAGCCTTTGTCGCTACTAAAACACCCTCAACTCTCCCCGTCTTTCGACGAGCCTCAATTAGCATCCAAATAATCATCTTATACTATGTATGGTTCGACAATTAATATTATGATAGTATATTACATCACATAAGAAAATTTGAAATGGAAGATCTAAAGATAAGATATCATTCATAAGATCAAAGTCAAATATCACACAATATAAAGTGAAAGATCACACAAATAAACCTAGGAAAAATCGTCTAATCATGTATCAAGTAATTAGGTTTCCCTAATCTAAAGGGGACATGAATTGTTCTTGAAACAAATCATCAAAGAAATCAAAATATGCTTAGCAAACTAGAATGATGCATGTTAATCTTTGAGAAGAGAAGATCTCTCAATCCCCAGGATGGATGAGAAAGGATGATTAGATCGAGGGGAAGCATGAACGTGTGATCAAATTCGTTCCTTGTAATCTTCTTAGATTAGGAGCCATGAATGCCCCAAATCTTGCATGGATGCAATGTATGGTCCTAGAAAGTGTAAAGGTTGTAGTGTGCTTTGTGTTCATGGATTTCTAGAATGACTTAGAAGTCTAGAATATGTATGAATAAATGAATTAAATCATCATGGGATATGTACAAATGTAGTATGAACTACTTCCTAAGACATGAGCTAATTTGGAGTGCATGTAAGCATCAAATCAAAGGTGGAAGTAAAAGTATGCTTGCTGTGAATAGTAGACAGAACAGTAACATGATCTTGTGAAAATGGAAAAGAGGGGTTAGGAGTGTTTTCAATGCATGTTTTTTTATGGAGATATTCCTTATTGTGTCTAGAACACAACACAAAAATCCAATCTTTAATAACTGTTACAGATTGAGAGAAATCATATAACTAATTGAGGTTACTCAGAAACAGAGTTCGTACTGTCGACTGAAATGTCAAATATTCTTGGAAAATGAAAACAAATGATCTAGAGGCCCATTTTATACAGAAAGTCCCCTATGACATTGAAGTTTAAGGAAAAAATAAGTTATAACCATCCCTTTTGGAAACGTTTTCTGAAAAACAAATTGAAAGTCAACCAAGCTGCTGTGACAGCAGAGGCAGAATGTTTGGAAGGAATGTTTGGGTCCAAATGGACCATTTTCAAGTATTTCCAAGTCAAACCAAAAATCAGGGGTGTTCTCTAATGAGTTAGGAAGACTTTACAAGTGGTCTTTCATCCATACATTGAGTATTGAGTTCTAGAGAAATCTTTGAACTCAGATCACTCACTGTTTTGACTCACTGTTTTGAAGATTTTGGGAAACAAGGTTTATCTCTTGAAATCAAAGTGAAGTTTTTAAGAAGGGGGTTTTAAAATAGAAGTTTTGAAAGCATATTTTCAATACTCAATGAAGGCTATAGCCTCTTGGAATATCAACATCAAACTCATCATCAAGAACCCCCAATATTATTGGAGAGATTCATTTTCATTTGAACATAACTTCAAGGATACCTTGGAGGTATTGAAGTTATAATCATCATCTATCAAACAATTTTTTGAGGTCAAGAGCTACTATCCATAAGGATTCACTCACCTCAAACTTCATGTCATCATTTAGATGATAAAGAACAAGTAAGTAAATAAAGAAAAATAAAAAGAAATGAGGTAAGAGGAGATGAACATTGTATGAACAAGCAAGTAAATAACAATCAATAGATGATATTCAATGTGATATTGCTTGTAACTTGGTTTTTCACTCATAGATATTGACATTTGGACATGGAAGTAGCTTCCTAACTCAAAATGCTTAGAAAAATGGTGGTTGGGTGTATTGATGATGAAATATATAGAAGAATGGTGGAGGGAAACAAGATTGAAACTCACTTTCTATAGAAAAATAGTAGGAGGAAGCTCCTTTCTCACTTCTAAATCTATCTCTATCTCTCTTTTTGTCTACAACTTTATCAAGCTTTTCACTTGGCCCCCCCAAAATGAAGAGAAATGGGGGGTTTATATAGGCTAATTTGGGGGTGGTTTTGGGATTTAGAAAGTGCTCCCATTGGTCCCAAACATCTGTGAACATCAAATTACATCGTTTTGGTTTTTAATTAATCAAATTGGACCCGCAATCAAAATTACAAAAATGGACTGTTCTGGGGGAGAATGCCGCGGCGGCACTGGGCCTGTTCCACGATAGCAGTGGGCCAGTGCTGCGGCGGCACTGCTCCTCCTTCGTCCAGATAATGCTGTTTAGGCCCCCAGAGGTTCCGATATTCGCAAAAAGGCCCTATTTCGTCCAAAATTCATAGAAAATGCATACAAACTCCAAATTGAGGTTGTGATATACCGTTGGAAAGATAATGGAGTCTATTTTACATAAAAAAAAAGTTCAGAGATAGGTCACTTTGAAAAGTTTTGTGGTATTTGAGATAAAAGTCGATTTGATCGCCTTTTTCGCCTTCGGAAATTCATAATAAACTCGTTTTAAATTCAAAAATTGTGTGTGATATACCGTTGGAAAGCTATCGACCTCTAGTATCCATGAAAAATGTTTGAAAATTATTACAGTACTCTGGTTTCAAAGTCAAATTTTAGTTAAACTGGTCAAACCTGGGATTCCCGGGAAGTTCTGGAAACCTCTGGAAGCTCCCAGGAGCTGACGTTTTTGTGCGATCTTCTTTTAAAAATTACTTTAATACTTTCCACATGATCTAGAATGATTCCGGTGAATTTGGACGATTTTGGTCAAACTTGGTCAAACCTGGTCAAACTGGTGAACGGAGACTTTCTGGGAACTTCCGGGAGTCTCTGGGAGCTGACGATTTCATCTGACTTTACTTAAAAACTCATTTTCTTACTTTTCTTACGACATAGCATGTTTCCAGAACTTTTGGTCCAAATCTGGGAGTTTTCGGGCTTTCAGGGGCATTTTGGTCATTATGAGCATCTTGAGAAATAGAACTAACTTCTAGGAGTACTTTTGAGTCTTTTTCGATCATTGTGAACCACCAAGCTATTGGCCTCCTAAATCTGATAGCCGACAAAATGGGGTATCTATAATGGTATTGGAGTGCACTCATCTAAGATTGATGCTGTCTTAAGCTGGAATAGATCGACCAATGCAACGGAAGTTAGAAGTTTCCTCGGCCTAGCAGGATATTACAGAAGATTTATAGAAGGATTTTCCAAGATAGCGGGACCATTGTCGAATTTGACGAGGAAGAAGATGAAGTACGAGTTGACAGATAAGCATGAGGCCGTATTCCAGGAGTTAAAATAAAGATTAACTTTAGCACTAGTACTCGCAATACCTAGGAGTGGAGATAGGTATGTGATCTACAGTGTTGCATCGCACTAAGGACTTGGATGCGTACTTATGTAAACCGGGAATGTTATTGCTTACGAATCAAGACAGTTAAAAGTACATGAGAAGAATTATCCTACTCATGATTTGGAACTAGCAGCAATAGTGTTTACATTAAAGATCTGGAGACATTATCTCTATGGAGAGAAGTTTGATTTATTTTCCGATCATAAGAGTTTGAAGTATTTTTTCTTTCAGAAGGATCTGAACATGCGACAACGAAGATGGATGAAGTTACTCAAGGACTATGACTTTTCGTTACAATACCATCCAGGTAAAGCGAAGGTCGTAGAAGATGCTTTGAGTCGTAAACCCCGACTAGTGATCGCTGCATTACTAATTTGAGAATGGAGAGCATTAGAAGTTTTGGTCGAATTCGAGCTTCAGCCAGTAAAACCCATGGAAAGAAAAACATTTTGGATGTTTGATGGTACAACCAACTTTGATTAGCCGCATCATAGAAGCTCAACAAACAATAGAGGATTTTAAGTTATGGTTCGCCAAGATGTCAGGAAAGGAGCCAGAAATCTGGAGTATCAGTACAGACGGAGTTTTACGATGTAAAGGTAGACTCTGTGTACCTGACAAAGAAAATCTCCAGAAAGAAATATTGGATGAAGCGCATAAGTCATGGATGAAGATTCATCTAGGAGGTACGAAGATGTACAAGGATCTAAAGAGGAACTTCTAGTGGGAAGGGATGAAGAGAGAAATAGCTGAGTACGTATCTCAATGTCTTACTTGTAAACAAATAAAGGCAGCACATCAGAAACCACCTAGACTTCTACAGCCATTACCGATTCCTCAATGGAAATGGTAACACATCACTATGGATTTCGTGGTAGGATTGTCGAATTCATAACAGAACCATGATACTATTTGGGTAATCGTGGATCGACTTATAAAGACGACACATTTTATCACCTACAGTATGACGTATCCAGTGGAGCGCTTGAGCCGAATGTATCTACAACACATAGTACGGTTAAACGGTGTACCTGTTTTTATTGTGTCAAATCGAGATTCGCATTTTATCGCATAATTTTAGAAGAGTCTCCAAAAAGCAATGGGAACAACTTTAAACTTGAGTTCAACTTTTCATCCACAAATCGATGGTCAGAATGAAAGAGTTAATCAAGTGATGGAAGACATGTTGCATGCTTGTGTTATTGATTTTGAGAATTCTTGGGAGACACACTTACCTTTGATTAAATTTGCCTATAACAACAGTTATCATTCGAGCATAGGAATGGCGCCGTTCAAAGCCTTGTATGGAAGACCTTGCCGATCGCCACTTTGTTGGATCGAAGTCGGAGATACTCAACTTCTTGGTCTAGTGACCGTATGAGAGACTAGTAAGAAGATCCAAATTGTGCATGAGAAGATGAAGACATCTCAGATGTGATACAAGAGTTATGCTGACAAGCGACGCAAAGACTTGGAGTTTTCCATTGGGGATCATGTGCTAGTCAAAGTTTCATCTGTTCGAGGGATTGTCAAATTTGGTCAAAAGGGAGGCAAGCTATCGCCGCAATTCATCGGACTATTCAAGATTTTAGAGCGTGTTGGGAAAGTTGCTTATCGACTTGCATTGCCACTGAAGATGTTAGGACTGCACAACGTTTTCCACATCAGTATGCTGAGAAAATGTGCTCACAACCCAGCGCATGAGATCAACTTCGAAGATATTGAAGTCAACAACAATGTTACATTCAATGAAGGACCAGTTCACATTTTAGATTGAGGGATCAAAAAAATCAGGAACAAGGAGATTCTGCTAGTCAAGGTTCAGTGGAAGCATCATGATGAAGGAGAAGCTTCGTGGGAGCTAGAGTCAGAGATGCAGGAGAAGTTTCCGTTTTTGTTTTAGACCTTGTTTGTTCTTGATTTCGAGGACGAAATCCTTAGTGAGTGGTGGATGATGTAATACCCTGAATTTCTGGAGAGTATTAATAAATAAAACTTCGTTCTGTATACTCATATAAACTTTTTTTTTTCTTTTGGTGAAATTTGGTTACCAATCAATTGCCTTGTTTCCCAATCGATTGCCACTTTTTAGATGCCAATCGATTGCCATTATACCGACTAAAATTATGATGTGGCACCATACCAATCAATTGCCATCTATTCCAATCGATTGTCTTCAAATATCTGTTTCCAATTGATTGTCATCATTGCTAATCGATTGGTATAAGCTGAGATAAGTTTTCTTCTTTCTTTGAGCTTTGAACGTGTGGCACTCTCAACATCTATGTATATATGTCTTCATTTATGGCCCTTTAGCTATTTTCACAGCTTTGAGAGAGAGAAACATATCTTGTGAGTATATATATATATATCTATATATCTATATCTATATACACACCCACATACACACACACACTCACTGCCTTGGCAGCTAGGAGGAGAGAAGAAGAAGAGAAGAACAAGAAGCAGAGAAAGAGAAGAGGCAAAGAGACAGAAGCAGGAAAGAAAAGGAGGAGAGAGAAAAGTTTGAGTTTTCAAAGCACTCACACAAGCCAAACACACCTTTAGGTGAGTCCTAACTCACTTGGTCCCTTTATATGAAGTTTATACAAGTTACTGTGAGCTTAGATGTGTTAAATGCATGAATTTTACGTTTATATATGCTGTTTTATAAATCTACTAGTGAAGACAAAGTGTCAATCGATTGGCATAATTACCAATCAATTGCCATCAGTCTGGACCCATTCAATTGGATAGAATTCCAATCAATTGCCATTGTTAGCAATCGATTGACATTATTTTAGACCCAATCGATTGCCAGTTTCCTCAATTGATTATTATGATTTTTTCTCCAATCGAATGGACCTTATCCCTATCGATTGGTATTGGCAGGACATAGATTCCTTTGCCTATTTATGATATTATGGGTTCGATTGTTCGTTTCTTAATTCGGACTTCTGTTATGCAATTTTGGGGTTGATCAAGGACAATGTGACAACAAAGATAAAGTATGGTTTAGAATAATGGATTAATATAATGACATTAGATGATTTCGGTTCATGTATGAGTTCGATGTATCTGTTTCTTTCAAATCAAGAGTAGTCTAGCCACATGGGAATTGTCATGTATCGATAGAAGTACTGAGTTTAAGTAGGTTTGATAAGTTCTAAAAATGGTACGTGGGAAGACGCCTGGTCACAATATGCTTTCACATGCGGTGGATGGTTTATATCCTTAACGAGCAGTGGCCAAGACCATGTAGTCCTAAGGTAACCAGATGATCCATGTTATATCCTTAACGAGCGGTGGATAGGGAATCACTGGTATACAGAGAGAAGTCATGGCAATAGATTTGATGTGATGTTAATTCAAAGCGTTGTATCCCTGATATGCGGTGGATGGTTTATATCCTTAACGAGCGGGGGATGGACTGACGTGGTGTCCATGAATGCGGTGGATGGTTTATATCCTTAACGAGCAATGGACAGAATGATGGTATATCTATATATATGATACGATTGAGTCTGATCTTTCTAGAGAGTATGTTGATCATCGGTATTCGAGTAACAAGACGATAAGGGTTGGTTAACGATGTTTGACTAAGGAGTAAAGATATTACTTAGTGAAGTTGTATCTTATAACGTGCATAAGCTTGTTTAACTTCAGATAACTGGTACTTTGTTAGTTTATGCTCACTCAGCTCTCAGTAAGCTGACGGCCTTTATTGCCTGGACTTTCCCCCGTCTAAACTATCCTGTACCTTATTCTGCAGGTGACGGATCCTACAACGACGGTTACTATTCGGGAAAGAAGTACACAGAGGGTGGTCCCACTGATGACACCTATGTCGGGGAGGACTATTATTCTTATGTTTACGCCAGCTGAAGACTTGGAGATAGTTAATAGTTTATTTATTTATGTTTAGACTGTTTTGTTATATTTGGTACTTGGGCATATGTTGCTTCCAAACCTTATATACTTCCGTTGTAGCTTTACTGCTGTAATAACTCTGATGTTTGTAATAAAAGTAACGACTATTATAACCAGTTTGTTTTTATTACTATTCTTGTTGTAGGCTAGTACTATGTGGTGTGGATCATTAGTGACATTCACCAGTCATTCCCTATGGACTCAAAAAGGAAATTTATTTTTCTCTATTTTTGCTGTTCCGGGGCGTGACAACTTCACAGTCAGAGACCACGCACTGCTCAAGGTTTCACTAGTTCGAGGAATCATGAGATTTGGACAAAACAGAGGCAAGCTATCACCTCGATTCATTGGACCATTCGAGATCCTATAACGCATTGGAAAGGTTGCCTATAGACTGGCATTGCTGTCAAAGATGTCAGGAGTCTACAACCTGGCGTATGAGATCAACCACATTCAACGAAGGACCAGGGCAGGTCTTAGACCGAGGAATCAAGAAGCTCAGGAACAAAGAGATTCCATTGGTAAAGATCTAGTGGAAATACCATGTTGAAGGAGAACCTCATGGGACCTAGAGTCAGAGATGTGACAAATTTTTTATTTATTTATTTTAACCTACCTACTGACAAGCGGGTGTATTTGTAAAATACAACCGTGCTAAAAGAAGAAATTATATTAATTTAGTTCACAATTCTCTCATTTATCTGCAGTTTGGATTACAATGCCAGTTTCTACACATTATGATTAATCTCTGATAAGTTGTGTGTTTTAGCTATGATTTGTGCAGATTTCTGTCGCTGTGTGAATAATTGAAGGAGTAGGATAAAAAGGAAGTGCTTGGCTCCAATGAAGACAATTCAAAGCTGAAAATTAAAGATCGATCGATCGAGGTCCTCTCAAGCGATCGAGGTTTCGATCGATCTAACTTGTCTCAAGCGATCGAATATTCTTGAAGTTCAATCGATCGAGAGTTTGTCGATCGATCGAACATGCCTTTTATCAGAATACGCGCACGCAGCAAAAGACGGAGTTTTAACCCTAGCATTAGGATCCTACTATATAAACTCGTATTGTTTACGTCCAGGAGGACGCCCACACTTACTTTTTATCAGTTTTCATAGAGAGAGTAGAGTTTTTGGATTGTTTTGTAGGTTGTTCCTCAAGGTTTTACATTGTTAGCTTGGATTCTCTTTGGTTTAATACAAGTTCTTTGTTCCAGGTTACTTAGTTATTGTTTTATTTACATACTGCACTTAGTTAATCGTAGTTTAGTGTTTAATCCTATTGCTTTGCATGCTAGATACGTGAAAATCTTAAGTTTTTGTAGTTTTAATGAAAAACTCACAACCAAACAATATCTTAATGAATCTCTACGTTAAGAACGCATCTGGGACACTCCAGACCATGTCTGAGTAGTCCAAGGTTGGGAGATCGCGATGAAAATGTGATTTCAAGCCTCTGACATGCACCAGAATAATATCTGTGTTCGATCGATCGAAGACATTTCGATCGATCGGTACAGAGATATAGTCAATCGATCGAAGACATTTCGATCGATTGAGAGATGATGAATTTCGATCGATCGAAAGCGCGTCGATCGATCGAACTTTCAGATTCTTGAGAACATCCAATACAGTATTCCAAGACTTTCTGTTTTAAGGATTTGTTATCAAACTGTCCCCAAATGCTCAGTTTGTCAAAACAGTCTTCGAACTTAAGGCCTTAGGGCATTTTCTTTCAATACATTTTGCAAACCACCCGCAATGCTAACACTATTGTAGGTGCGAGTCTTAACTATTGAATTAAACCGCTTTCATGTATTTCAAACTTAATTGAGATGATGTAGTCCCGGTCATGAAAGGGCTATTGAGTCTAGATCTTTAGAAAAGTACGGAATATTGTAGAAGATGTACTCCATTGAGCTTAATTGCAATTGCATGGTAGATGGCTAGGTCACAGTGGATTCGCGTGATCCCAACACTTCCTTTTATTAAGAAAAACCGCTTTTAAAATCCCGCTTTAGTTAAATAGTTAATCGTTAGTTAATTTAATTAGTTGCTTTTAATTTTAGTAGTTGTTATTTGTAGAACTTTGTGTTCTACATTTCTTTTAAAATATTGAATCTTCTTTTCTTTTAGAGTCTAATCTAGGTAACTTAATTCTCATCCTTCCCTGTGGGATCGACCTGGACTTAATCCAGTTTACTACTTGCACGATCACCTACACTTGGGTGTTGCACAAGAGCGCACAGCTATTTAGTCGTGTCAAATTTTTGGCGCCGTTGCCGGGAAAGGCGACGAGTTAATACTTAGGTTACCTCAATCTCTCTTCATCTATTTCTGTTTTTAATTTCTTTTTCTTTTAGCTCCTTAGGTAAAACACTCTCCTTAGGAACTCTCTTAGTTCATGTCCAACAATTCCATTGAAGGAATTTTTGAAAATCCACTCTACTTATCAGATTCCTCTAGTTCTGTTAACCCTGTAGCTACTCCTACTGAATCAATGGGTGATAATCAAAGTGAACATGGTGATAATGTGGTTGCACCACTTGATGAGGCGCTACGACCTTTGTGCGATCTCATGCAACCAGAACACGCACCTACGCCCTCTTGCATTCTATTCCCACCACACGCTGGCGAATTTCAATTTCGCAATGGGATGATCCAACTTCTTCCTACCTTTCATGGGATGGAAAGTGAGAAGGCGTACTTACATGTCAAGGACTTCGAGGATGTTTGCAAAACATTCTCACAGAATTGTCCTATGGACGTGACACGTCTAATGCTATTCCCTTTCACCTTGAAGGATAAAGCAAAGGCGTGGTTACTCACCTTAAAACCCAATTCAATCTTCACCTGGCAAGCGATGAACACTGCATTTCTAAAGAAATTTTATCCAACTCGCATGACCACTGACCTTCAACGCCAAATTAATTCCTATAAACAAAAGAGCAATGAAACCTTCACTCAAACATGGGAGCGTTTCAAAGATTTGCTTCTCTCGTGCCCACACCATAGGTTTGAGAAATGGCGAACTATCAGCTTCTTTTATCATGGGTTGAATGGTGAAACGAAAAAGTTGGTGGAAACCATGAGTTCAAGCCCCTTTCTCCGTAAAAACACCGAAGAGGCTGAAGCCCATTTCGTTTGGTTGGCTGAATACGCTCATGAATGGTCGAATTCTGATGATGTCTCACACTCACAGATATCCTGTGTAGAAGAGAAAAGCCTATATCAACTAAACAGTGAAGATCACCTCATGACTAAATATGAAGAACTAGCAAAGAAAGTAGAGGAGTTAGGCATGAAAGGAGGAAGTTTGAGGTAGAATTGCCTGAAGAACCATGCGGCACATGCAATATGTTGGGACATACCACTCAATATTGTTCTAATGTGCCATATTTTCAAGAACAACCCCCCATGGAATTGAATGTCATGCAAGGGTATAGGGGGACAGGGAATTCCTATAACAACAACAATTTACAAAACAATAACAATCGATGGAATCACCCTGGTTTTGATTGGAAAAATGATGCTGGGACCCAAAATCAACATCATCAGCAACAGCCCTACAATAACAACCAATATCAAGGGCAATATAATAGGCAGTCCCAGCCGTACAATCAAAATAGACCTAATAATTACAACCAAGTGCAACCCTCTAATAATCAACAGGCTAATGTGTACGTACCACCGCACAAAAAGGTGCAAGAGGAAGATCCTCTCTCTAACGTCAACTTAACGCAACAATTAATTCAAATGATGAGTAAAATATCTACGACGTTAGATAGGATGGATGCAAGACAAGAGGGATTGGGTGGAACATTTCCTGCCCAACCACTGCAAAACCCTAAGGGATACAACAACGGTCCCCCTAATCATGAACAAGCTAAAGTCGTAACTACCCTAAGGAGAGGCAAGATTATAGGGCTAAACATACCTCTCTCTACTCCCGAAGAGTACGAGGAGGACGAAGTGGTCAATGCAAACAAACCTTCTACTCAAGAAGAGGAGCCAACTACTAGTAATGAACCTTTAGGAACAAACACTGAGGCTCCTGAAAAAGTGGAAGAAGTTGAGAGAAGGCCCGGAAAGGAACCCATTAATGATGAAGTACCAAAATGCCCTTTCCGCGCGCCTTATCCTCAAAGACTTAAGAAACCCAGAAATGAGATAAAGAATCAGGAGTTCATGGAATTATTTAAACAAGTAAAAATAAACCTCCCACTCCTAGATGCAATTAAACAAGTGCCGGCTTATGCGAAATATCTTAAAGATTTATGCACGGTCAAGAGGAGGCAAAGTGTGAAGAAACACGCTTACGTTGCTTGTCAAGCAAGCTCAATCATCCAAAATGAATTACCTCCGAAACTCAAAGACCCCAGTACTCCTACTATCTCATGTCAAATTGGGAATCAAAGAATAGACAACGCACTCCTCGACCTAGGAGCAAGCGTCAACCTTCTGCCATATTCAGTCTATAAACAACTAGGGCTAGGCGAATACAAACCCACCCGAGTTGCATTATAATTGGCAGATAGGTCGGTCAAATACCCGAGAGGAGTGTTAGAAGACGTCCTTGTGCAGATAGACTCATTTGTCTTCCCGGTCGATTTTGTAATTTTAGACACCGAACCTGTGTCTAACCCAGGTACACAAATCCCGGTGATATTTGGACGTCCATTTCTAAATACAATTAATGCCTCAATAAAAATAAGAAGTGGTACAATGACTATCGTGTTCGGAAACATGACTACAACCATAGAAATCTTCTCCAATCCTAGACCTGAAGAATACGAAGATGAGGAAGAAGTTAATTACATTGAGACAGTCATCGAGGATGAGGCAGATGTTATTGACTACAAAGATCCTTTGGAGGTAGTTGTGTCACAATTTGACGCTATCTATCAACCTAAAGACTCCACTCCATTGGATTCTGCTTTAAATCACACGTGCCTCATGATGGAAACGAAAAAGGAGGATAGAGCTGAATGCATGTGGGTAACACCATATGAACCACTACCTCCAAAGACAAAACTAGTGATGCCATCAAATTTTCAGTTCCCCGAATTGGAATTGAAAGAACTTCCGAAAGAGCTCATATACGCTTTCCTAGGGACTGAAAAGACTTACCCTGTCATAATATCATCAACTTTGAATGCTGAACAAGAGGGTAAGTTAATTCTGATGCTAAAACAACATAAGGGAGCATTGGGATGGACGATTGCCGATCTCAAAGGCATAAGCCCGTCCGTATGCACCCATAAAATTTATTTGGAGGAGGACGCTAAACCTTCACGACAAATGCAAAGGCGTCTGAATCCCAACATGCAAGAAGTAGTCAAAAAGGAAGTATTAAAACTACTCGATGTTGGGATTATATATCCTATCTCTGACAGCCCCTGGGTCAGTCCAACCCAAGTGGTGCCTAAAAAGGCAGGTATAACAGTTATTCCAAATAAAGATGGCGAATTAGTACCAACACGCATCCCCACCGGATGGCGGATGTGTATTGATTATCGAAAGCTGAATACTGTGACCCGAAAAGACCATTTTCCATTACCATTCATGGATCAAATGCTAGAACGAGTGGCGGGTCATAAATACTACTGCTTTCTGGACGGATTCAGCGGTTATAATCAGATAGAAATTTTTCCTGAAGATCAGGAGAAAACAACCTTCACGTGTCCGTTTGGTACTTTCGCCTACCGACGTATGCCTTTCGGGCTATGCAATGCACCAGCTACATTTTAGCGATGCATGTTGAGTATTTTCAGTGACATGGTCGAGCAAATTATCGAAGTATTTATGGATGATTTCTCTGTGTTCGGCCATAGTTTCGAAAACTGCTTAGATAATCTGGAACATGTGCTAGCTAGATGTGAGGACAAACACCTAGTACTAAACTAGGAAAAATGTCACTTAATGGTGACCAAGGGAATTGTCCTCGGACATATCATTTCTGATAAAGGTATCCAAGTCGATAAAGCAAAAGTAGATATAATCTCGAACTTACCTGTCCCTCGTACAGTCAGAGATATTCGATCCTTTCTGGGACATGCGGGATTCTATCGTCGCTTTATCCAAAATTTTAGTACAATTTCCCGGCCACTGTGTCAACTGTTAGCAAAAGACATGCCATTCGAATGGTCGAAAAATTGTCAAACATCTTTTGACGCACTAAAAGAACACCTTACCTCTGCACCGATAATCCAGGCACCCGACTGGAGTTTGCCTTTTGAGTTAATGTGCGATGCTAGTGACTACGCCATTGGCGCAGTGCTAGGACAGAGGAAGGATAAAAAGCCTTAAGTAATCTACTACGCCAGTCGTACACTTAATGAAGCTCAAATGAATTATACAACTACCGAAAAAGAGCTACTGGCGATAGTTTTCGCTCTAGATAAATTCAGGTCATATCTGATAGGGTCCCCTATCGTCTGTTTTACAGACCACTCGGCCCTCAAATATTTGTTATCTAAGAAGGATGCAAAATAAAGGCTGATTCGTTGGATACTCCTACTTCAAGAGTTCGATATCACAATCAAAGACAAAAAGGGTGTAGAGAATGTGGTTGCAGACCATTTATCTCGGTTAACGTTTGTTGACAATACTGAACCCATACCGATAAAGGACGAATTCCCAGATGAGCAATTGATGACTGTGTCCGCTCTACCCTGGTATGCAGATATAGTAAACTATCTGGTTACGGGAGAGACTCTTGGACATTGGTCAAATCAAGACAAGAAGCGGTTCCTCTCTTTCGCACGTCATTTCTTCTTCGATTACCCGTACTTATTTAAGTATTGTGCTGATCAGGTCATCAGGCGTTGCGTTCCAAACGAGGATATAACCGTCATTTTAGCATCATGCCATTCTGAGGCATGCGGTGGCATTTTGCATCATAAAAGACCGCACAAAAAGTTCTACATAGCGGCTTCTACTGGCCCACCTTGTTTAAAGATGCCTACACTTTCTACAAAACGTGCCAACGCTGTCAACAGCTTGGTACAATTTCAAAAAGGAACTCCATGCCCTTAACCCCCATTATCACGATTGAAATATTTGATTGTTGGGGCAAAGACTTCATGGGCCTGTTTCCTAAATCAAATAATTGCGAATATATACTCCTCGCTGTGGAATATATATCAAAGTGGGTAGAAGCGATATCAACAAGACGCAATGACCACAAAACGGTGATGTCCTTTCTTAAGGAACATATTCTATCGCGTTTTGGAACCCCGAAAGCCCTAATAAGTGACCAAGGCAAGCACTTTTGCAATAGGCCTTTGGAATCACTCCTCAAGAAATATGGGGTCAATCACAAAATCGCTCTCGCCTACCATCCACAAACAAACGGGCAAGCAGAGTTGGCTAACCGAGAAATCAAGCATATTCTTGAAAAGACGGTTAGTTTCAACAGAAAGGATTGGGCATATAAACTGACTGATGCACTATGGGCATACCGTACTGCATACAAAATGAACCTAGGGATGTCCCCATTTAGGCTAGTATACGGGAAAGCATATCACCTTCCTGTCGAAATCGAACACAAAGCTTATTGGGCGACACGCTCATTGAACTTTGATATTAAAGAGGGAGGGCATCTTCAAAAACTCCCACTGGCTGAATTGGAAGAAATACGTCGAGATGCATACGACAATGCTCGATTACACAAGGAAAGGTTGAAGGCTCGCCATGATAGAACTGTTTGTCGTAAATCGTTCGAGCCGGGGCAAAAAGTCTTGTTGTACGACTCACGCCTCTACCTTTTCCCAGGCAAACTCCGATCTAGGTGGACAGGACCATTTATAGTCAAATCTGTCTTTCCACATGGGGCAGTCGAGCTGATAAACCCTAAGAACGATGCAGTTTTCAAGGTCAATGGCCAAAGGCTAAAACCGTTCTTGGAGAATTTCCAAACAGAGGTTGAGTTCATCCAGCTGGATGAACCCAACTACTCTTGATCCCAAACATTAAGCATTTTCTCCACGTTGTTGTTGTATACCTTTACTTTTGTCATTTTCCATTTTGTTGTTGTCTTCTGTTTCTATTTCTTTTTCTGCAAGTGATTTCGATTCTAATCTGCTATTTCATATTATCTCTCCCATGCAGGCTATTCAATATGAGAGATGATGATGTCCACTCAATTGGGTCGTGGGCTGATTCTGAATATCAGAACCCACCTTGGACTGCCGACGAGATAGCATTCTGCTTATCTCCCTATAAAGGTCCGGGGGCGGATGATGTAGTGGACCTGACCTATGGATACATCCCTTATGATCCTGCTCTCCTCCAAATTAACCCTTTCGAGCATATGGACCTTTCTGGTGAGGAAGGAGAACCTGAAGGGTATGCTGTTGGAGAAGTGGATGATGCTCTGATGGAGCAGTGGGAGAATGACTCCATGTGGGAACCATGGGACGAAGAAGACTTACAGGATGTGGTGCCAGAACGCCACAATGCTGTATTCACGTTTGTTGATGACTTCCTTGTCATCGCAGTGGTCCCTTACATTTATGTGCACACGAGTTATTTGCTGTTCCGGCTCCAGTGCCCGTTACCTGCTAGTGCACATGGGTGTCTCATGCCAAAAGTGAGATTAATTCGTTGTCACTTGTCTTCTCTTGTTTTCTTTATTTAGTTATTTCTTTCTGTTGTCTTTGCCTTTTTTTATTTAATTTCTTTTCTTTTCTTTGTTTTTGTTATGTTTTTCCCTTTGTCAGGATTGTCACTATGAATCCATCGGTCCCGCCTCTTTATCTTCCACATCAACTGGTTTATGGCTTTGGGCCCTACATATGGCCCCCGGGCACTCCGCCGCAAGAGGACAGTCCGTTGCGTTGTTGCACTCCGTTATCCTTGTCTCCAACGGGATCACCTCTTGCATGGGCTTTCAATTTCTTAGAGACTTCAGACTTGCTCGATGATGTCCTTGCTGCTTTCCGACTATTCTGGGAAAGGGAATCATCAAGTTTGGAATCCACATGCGAAGTTTTAGCGGAGAATGAAGCAATGGTGGAAGAAGAAATTTTCTTGCTTGAAGAGTAGTGATCACTTCAATTGTATTCAGTCATTGATCTTTCTATTATCAATTGAAGTGTAATCCTAGACAAAAAATTTAATGGTGTTAGTTTTATTTCAGTTTTCTTTAGTTGAATAAGGTCTTAAATACCAAGTGGGGGCAATAATTTTGCAATATGGATGCTATTATAAAGTTTAATTTATATAAAAATTGCAATTTTTCTATTATGAGGATGAGTTTTTGGCTTACATATCCTGTTACTGCACTGTTTTATCAGTTTACTGTATGTCCAAAATAACTTGGGTTAGTTGGGGGTACTTAATTTTTCCATTCTGTGATGTCTTGGAATTTCCAGGTTCGATCGATCGACCATTACCCAATCGATCGAAGATTTTATATCCTCGATAGCTTGAAACGTTCTCAATCGATCCACGGTTCGATCGATCGAACCGTTTTGATCGATCAAAACCTGTGTTTTAAATGAGGCGTCCAGCGTACACTTCCTCAGTTTCTCTCTTTCTCCCTCTTTCCTCGAGCGCTCGGCGACAGAGAGCAAAGCTCTGGCGATTTACAGCTCCCCCATCCCTCACGCCATTTTTGGGAGCCTCTGATCCTTCTGATCATCATCATCAATACCCTCGTCCTCCCCTCTGTGTGAACACTAGAGGTAAGGCTCGAGCCACCCCCCTATTTCCATTTTTCATTCGAGTTCTCTTGAGGGTGCCCCCATTGGTCCTATGAACATTTTCTTTACGTTTTAGTCATCTTATGCTTATTTCTCTTTCATCTCCATTCTTTTTCCTCGTCGCTGCCGCATCTCTGTGCTCGATCGATAGAGAGGGTTCGATCGATCGCCGATTCGCTTTGTTCGATCGATCGATAAAAGTTCGATCGCTCGAACTCTGGCAGTGGCAGTTTCTTTGTTTTCTTTTCAATTCCTGTTTTTGATTGTCGTTTTTTTTTCCTTTCCATTTCAGGATCCTCACAATGAACCCTATTACGGGGTATCACAGGGAGAAGCCTTTTGAGCTCGCTATTCCCGACCCAGTCCCGCACCACAGCTTCCAGAACACCCCCGACCGCCAGTGGTTCACGCGCTATTTCCAGTCCAGAAAGGTCATGCTTGAGCGACCACTTGAGACAGCATGGCTCACTACTCCTTGGTATCTCACCCGTCTTCGAGCCATGCCACATTGGTACGATTTTCTCTCTCAAACAAAGAGAGTGAATCTTTCGTGGATCCGCGCGGCTTGTGCGACGATGATTAGAGATCCAGATGCCGCATTCACTTTACGATCATTCTTCCGCGGTCGGGAGATTGTGTTTAGTCCGGCCACCATCTTAGTTGCTCTAGGGGTCCCGGAGGTGCTTGACTGTGTATGCCCGCACCGTGATGATACACTGGTGCTTCCACCGACCGCTGTCATCAGAGAGCTCACCGGAGGTGCGTTATCGAGCTGGGATGGTGCATCCCTTATTGCTGACTCCTACCTGACCGATAATTATCATATGCTCCACCTTGCCCTGAGCAACTGTCTTTTGGTGACCTCCTACCAGGAGAAGATTGCACCCTGGTATGCACAAGTGTTATATGCCATAGGGACGGGGTTACCAGTTTGTTTGCCTCGCCTATATATTGACTTTATGAGGCACCCCACTCGCTACATTGCTGCCAAGAAGCACCTGAAAGGTGCTTGGGCCATTCACCGGGTGATCGAGCAGGCTGGCCTTGTTCCCTTACCTGATGATACGACCTCTCAGGCTCACAGTCGTTTTGGCGAGACAGCTTCTCGCCGATCTGATGCTCAGAAGAGGAAGAGGAAGGGAAAAGGGAAAGCGAAAGTTGGGGAGAAGAGGAGGAGATCTGATGGCACCGATACTGAGGGTGCAGCTTCAGGGACGCCGATAGAGGCTGAGGAGCTTGATTCTGATGATGAGGTCGATCCTCGGGTTGAGATTGCACAGTTTGAGCTGAGACAGCGATCTCAGGCTCAAACTCAGGCCCAGGGAGAGTCTTCTTCATCCGTGCCTCTCCCGACTGTTCATGAGTTATTATTAGAGGAGAGGGAGGCTCGGATCAGACTCGAGGGTCGGGTGGACCACATGACGACATTGCTTGAGGCCATCTTGATACAGTTAGGGGTTGACCAGTCTTTACATACACCTCCACCTCCTACTACTTCTCCGTCTTCCTCTGCTCCACCATCTGTTGCTGATCCTGCCGCACCGACTATCATTGATCCATCTACCACTTCTGAGGCCCCACCACCACATGCTGATCCTGCTGCACCATCATCTTCTGTGGAACCACCTTCTGCACCACCTCCAGTCGTGACTGAGAGTGACCCGGCGACGGTTCGTACTGTTGCTGAGGGTAGAGTTGAGGATACCCCCGATGCGCCGATAGAGATTTTATCAGATGTAGCAGAGGATGTTTAGGTCTTGACTTTGAGAGTGTTTGGAGAGTTCTGTTGTATCTTTCTTATTTCTATCTCTCTACTCTCTTCTTTTGCTCTTTAGCTTTTGGCATTATGTGGACATTTGGTTTTGTTGGTTGGTTTCGTTTATTTACGTTTTATTATCACTGCTCTATCATTTTCATTGTCTTATCTTTCCAGTGACGTTTTTGTTATTATTCATAGATCTTATGCTTGTTTTATCCATTTCCTATTTTTTTGTACTTTGCTGCTTGGAGAGTGTATGCTTTCTGCACAGGTTGTTACTGTTACGATTCTTCTGATGCTATTTCAGGTGCTATCTCTCTATCTATTTTTGAAAATCACTCACTGAGGTCATTGTAATTTTCAGTTGGGGGTAGGATATAGATAGATAGTTACCTGTGCATATTTTTTCTACTTAGCAATCTGGATCGCTCTTTCTATCGCAAACATCATACAATCTCCTATTTAAAAATACGAATATTTTTAAAATACAAATATTCAAAAAAAAAAAAAAAACTATTAACAAAATTTTTGAATTTAATTGGTAGAATAATTGTGAATGTTCATTTCTATTTAGCTGTTATCAAGCAATGATACATTCATGTTAATCTCATCCTTTTATGAATTACATTCACGCGTTTTCTAGTTCACTAGGACGAATGCATATGTTGACCATTCTAGTATCCAACATCCATTTGCACGTTGTAATAGCTATGTTGAAAACCTAAATAAGAGTTAATACGACTGTTATGCTTCAAGGAATGAATAGTGGAAACTAATGACCCTTAGTGAGCTTTTGAGCCCAAACTTCAATTCTGAGGGACTTATCACAATAAATTCGCATTGTTTTCCTTGATATTTTAAATTCATTGAATAGTCTCTAATTCTTCATTTCGGCTGTTTATTAGAGGAGAACGTTCACGATTTACCAACTAAACTCAATGAACACTGAAGTGCTAAAGCTAAGAAGTTAAGAAAATGATTTAAGCCATCGTTATTCACTCCTTTCCTTTTTCATATACCTGTATCAACACCCAAGAATCTCCTAACTCCACACCGATTAAATACTGCCAACATGAAAACCTAAAACCCCTCATCTTATACTTTAAACTCTATAAACCCAATTGCACACCTAATGTGATTAAAATTGTTGAAGTATGTGACGAGAAGGGAGCAGTTGTGGAAGGACGTTATAAAAAGAAAACATGCAAGGTCCAAGTTAAAAAAAAAAAAGGAAAAAGAAGTGAAGAAAAAAAAAACAAAACAAAACATATATGAAAATAGAGGATGGTTGAAATAAAGAAGAAATAAACTAGTCTCCATCACATGCTCAGGATGTGCAAATCTAGCCTCTCTTATTTATATCCTGCTAAATAAAGGCTGAGAAGTCAAAGTCTTAATGATTTTTAACAACTTAGTTTGAATATGAACGTGTAATTTGAGTTATCCACGGTATTTCGCTCCTCTAGTAAGTAGTATCCTTTTCACGAGACTATAAACTCTAAAATGTTCGTCTTTTATAGAGTCAAGTATGAAAGCAGTAGTATCCAAAAAAAAAAATTCACTCCCATCAAAGCTTTCGTACCTTGTGCGATCATTATTAAACCAGTTTCTGTGAGATGTTCATTTGTGAGTGTGATCCCATGTGAGAATTGAGTTGAAACTACAAATTCCAAAGGTATGATAGTTTAAACAACTCTAAATTAAGTTGGATGCATAGCTGTTGATTTCACACACACACAGATACATGAATGGAATGCATATGTATAATTATCTCGGTGACATGAGGAACATGTGGGTTTCTTCATGGTTTGTATGAGGTTGATATATTTTGTAGAGCTAAACTGATAGCCAAATAGGAAGAAGTGTTTATAAGTTTTTCTACATCTTTTTTATCTTAAAAATTAAGAATTTTGTGGGTATATTCACTGCAAACCCTCACGAGACAACACTCGTCCACTAGGGGAACCTAGGGGTTTAACGGCTTGTTGCAATTGCTAAATGCAACCGCGATGCCTGCGAAAGTGAGTTAGGTAGCGTCTCTTTCTTATTAGATTAGTCTACTTTAATTTTATTTTGTTTATTCTAGTCGTTGTAGTAGTAGTTAGCTTGTTTAATTTTTCGATTTATTGCTAGGGACTAGCAATTCGCTAGTTGGGGGTTGTGACAAGCGGGTGTATTTGTAAAATACAACCGTGCTAAAAGAAGAAAATATAATAATTTAGTTCACAATTCTCTCATTTATCTGCAGTTTGGATTACAATGCCAGTTTCTACACATTTTGATTAATCTATGATAAGTTGTGTGTTTTAGCTGTGATTTGTGCAGATTTCTGTTGCTGTGTGAATAATTGAAGGAGCAGGATAAAAAGGAAGTGCTTGGCTCCAATGAAGACAATTCAAAGCTGAAAATTGAAGATCGATCGATCGAGGTCCTCTCAAGCGATCGAGGTTTCGATCGATCTAACTTGTCTCAAGCGATCGAATATTCTTGAAGTTCAATCGATCGAGAGTTTGTCGATCGATCGAACATGCCTTTTATCAGAATACGCGCACACAGCTGTGGATATCGCAGGTTTTCTTACCCACTTTTAAAACATTTTTCACATCAAAATCAAATACGAGTCGCCACTTAATTTTTAAAAGGAAAATTAAGAAACCATTTTTAAGCGAACTGATCTTTTGCGAAACCAAAGATAAACTGGGTCCGGGGATTATGGAATGAAAGGGGAAGGAGCCCGGTGGACTAAAACACCCCCTTTCATCCTATCTCGCGATAGGCCTCTACTCAACATCCTTTTTAATCAAATTAATAATCTAAGCATGCCCTCAATTAATACATATATAGGTATACATAACACAAGCATGTTGGAAATGGTGTAAAATTGCTAACGGCAAAATATCATTCATAAGCCACGTAATTCAAGTAGCAAGCAACATGATATGCAATAGAGAACTAGAAAACATACCCGGGATCCGGCCGCGAATATTAAACGTGCAATGCATGCGAGAACAAAAATCCTAAGAAAAGGTCTCTATCACATATATACACATAAGGCAAAACCTAGGCTAAGGTGTCGCACATGGAGTCGAAAATCAATTCAAAAATCAACGAAATGAATTAAACTAGAGAAGGGATGAGAAATTGTACCTCAAATGCGCTACAAAACAAAGGTTAGTACACATGCCTTAGACAAGATATAATATCAAAGAGTAATTAATCCTAAGTCATGTTCAACTAGATTCAACTAAGACAAGAGATAAGTCCTACTTATGAATATTACCATGTATGCATGAATATGAACAAGAATGAGATATGAATTTATTCACTAATTTGGATCCCTAAGCCTCTGGGTTTAATCTAAATTATCATTATTTAAAACATGGTTTGAGTCCTAAGACATTAAGAGACCATTTGAGTTGAAATAAATAAGATTAAACAAAAATAGTAGCAGTTTTTTATGAATTACAGAGAGCAGACCAGATGTTCAAAAATAGGAATAAAATACTTCCAATGGTTGGATCTGAATGCATTTTGGATATGTTATGCCTCTGTGAGTCTAGTTTCTAACCCAAAAAGGAAATCAAGGTTTGAACGGTTTGATCTCCGGGAATACAGAAAATACTAGACCTCACTCAAGATTTTACAACTCTCTGTCCAGAGATCTTGTATGATTTTTTAAAAATAGCAAACAAATCTGAATTGCTTCATTATTTTTAGGGAACCTTCCTAACACATTAAAGTTCTTATAAAAAATTATTAGAGGTCATGAAAACGTGGTTAGATCTCTGATCTATCAATTTTAAAATCGATTTGCTGTTCTGAAACTGTTCTAAAATTCTGGACAGATTGTGGTTGTCTCACAAAACTCATGATCAAACCATTCTAAGCATAAAATCTTACCAAAACAAAAATTACAGTGGTAAACAATGTATTATTGACACTTTCCCGTTGGTTTCACTTGATTTCAACGGTTAGATTTCGAACTAAAAATCTTTGATCGAAAACAGTTTGTGAGCCCACTGTTTTCATTTTGCTAGTTCAACTTTGTTGATTGGCCTCAACTATTAGATCATAATGTTGGACTTAAACCAAATCATTTCTTCTACCATTTAATGGTCATTGAAGACTAAGGACCTCTTTAGACTTATGGACTTTTAATGAAGTATGAAATGGACTTCACAAAATCCCAAACAATGACCTCAAACTTATGGACCAAAACTTGAGTTCAAATCATTACTCCTACCACTTGGTGGTCATTGGAGGCTAAAGACACACATACATGTAGGTTTTGGATGAAGTATGAAGAACTTCCAAAAACCCAAGGAAGAGGTTAGTCTAAGCCATAGGGATGGTCTTAAACTTAAAATATTTCTCCTACCATTTGATGGTCATTGGAGACTAAAGGAAAACAAATCCACATAAACCTCCATGGGATATAGCATGAATCCCCACAAGATTTTTAATGAGGAGATTTCAAGTCATGAACTAAGACTTGAACTCAACCAACTATGTGTAGAGATGATCATAATCCACTTTAATCCCCATATAAATCATAAGATCATAGGGAATTAGAGGACCAAACTCAAAGAAATCTAATGAGATATTGAAGATCTCATAGATTTCTTGAGAAGAATACAAACAAAATAAAGGAAATCACAATATTATTTGAAAATTTCAAGTTAAAACTCTTTTATTCATAAATCCAAAGCTCTATTTTGGATCCAAATTAATGAAATATTATGAAATTCAATCACAAGTTCTAAGTGGTGTGTGATGAAATGGGGTAGGAAGAGAGGTTTGAAAATGTGTAAAATTTCCTAGAACTATGAACTTGTGATTGAATTATTATTATATATATATATATATAGATTTGAAGGCTTTACCTCTAGATCTTCTCAAAACTTGTAGAGATGTTGAATTCCTCAAGCTTTTCCTCTTCTTCTTCCTCAAGCTTCAAGCTCCTTCAATGGTGATTTGATCGTTGGGGAGAGTTTTGGTGGGATTTGGGTAAAATAATTGGTAGAGTTTATCTCTCTATATTTCTTTCCTCTAAAGCTCTCCCAATTTTTTTTCTATACCATTCAAGTGTCTCTCCCAAAATGAGAGAAATGGATTTTTTTATAGACTTTCATTATCTTAGGGGCCAAGATAAGGGTAGATAGGTCAATTTGGGGTGGGTTAGGAATATTCTATGGCATCTCTAACTCTCCATGACACTTCTATGTAATTCCAAGAAACTTGAAGGGCATTTAAGTTGGCTAGAATAAAGGAACATTTTAGAGCATCTTCAAAGCACATGGGAGATTAGTGCCCAACAAAGGGCTTTTTGGGTATTTCTTAGATAAGGAATATGCCAAGGAATCTCTAACTCTACAAATCACATGGGCTACTTTCTTTTATTATTTTCCTTTTCCTATATATATATATATATGTATAGGCACATTTTTCATTTTAAATCTAAATTAATCATGAGTCACCAAATAGTATATTTTTTCTTTTTTATCTTTTTGAATCTAAATAAAATATAGGGAACAATGTTATTCTTAGAAAATATAATAATAATAATTATTATTCAATCTATTCCATTTTTTTAGAAAGTAACCCATGATCCAGTGAGCTCAAGATAGATGGTCAGTGATTGGCCAAATCTAGGGATATTAGGAGCAAGGTTTGGGAACTTGAAGCTTTTCAGAAGTCGAAGTGATGAACTTGAAGAAAATCGTCGGGATATTATTCATCATTGATTTCTAGAGGTAAATCCCCCTAAGTTTAATAGTTCGGTCAAAATTGGGGTGTCTACAGTTCGCCCCTCTTCGGCAGAGCTTGTGAAGCAACGCGTATCACAAGTGAATGTCGAAGCCTGTGTGAAGACAAGCCTTTGACAGGGCTATTGAACTTAGGTAAAAATAAAATGCATTGCAAAACATTCGCAGAGACGGTCGGTGCTGGTCGTGCTCAACGGTGAGCTGCCTACGTATCCCTTTGGGAATCAGACCAGGGCATAGTTCGGGCAAGGGACAACTCCTATGCACAAATAATCACACGGATGAATGCACATATCCTAACGTGATGCACATGCTATGCAATAGTATTTTCTTGAATTGACCTGGCTATACAAATGATATGCTCACTCTATAACACGTTTTCATACGACGCAAATCACGTGATATGTTAGTCAGGGAAGATCACCTAATTCCGTGACTGATGCGAAGATCTCTTACAGGGGTCATGATGCTTTTGGTTTGATTTCGAGGGTAAACGCAAATCTGTTGCGAGAACCGAGAATATAAATCTGTTATATTCCAAAACGAGGGTAGTCGCAAATCTGTTACGAGAACCGGAAATATAAATCTATTATATTCCAAAACGAGGATAAACGCAAATCTGTTGCGAGAACCGAGAATATAAATCTGTTATATTCCAAAACGAGGGTAAACGCAAATCTGTTGCGAGAACCGGGAATACAAATCTCTTATATTCCAAAAACGAGGGTTAACGCAAATCTGTTGCGAGAACCGAGAATGCAAATATGTTACGAGGATCGAGGGTTAACGCAAATATGTTGCGAGAGCCGAGAGTGCAAATATGTTATATTTTCAAACAAAGGATCAACGCAAATATGTTACGAGGATCGAGGGTTAACGCAAATATGTTGCGAGAACCGAGTATGCAAATATGTTACATTCTCAAACAAAGGATCAACGCAATTATGTTACGAGGATCGAGGGTTAACGCAAATATGTTGCGAGAACCGAGAATGCAAATATGTTACATTCTCAAACAAAGGATCAACGCAAATATGTTACGAGGATCGAGGGTTAACGCAAATATGTTGCGAGAACCGAGAGTGCAAATATGTTACATTCTCGAACAAAGGATCAACGCAAATATGTTACGAGGATCGAGGGTTAACGCAAATATGTTGCGAGAACCGAGAGTGCAAATATGTTACATTTTCGAACAAAGGATCAACGCAAATATGTTACGAGGATCGAGGGTTAACGCAAATATGTTGCGAGAACCGAGAGTGCAAATATGTTACATTCTCGAACAAAGGATCAACGCAAATATGTTACGAGGATTGGGGTTTAACGCAAATATGTTGCGAGAACCGAGAATGCAAATATGTTACATTCTCGAACAAAGGATCAACGCAAATATGTTACGAGGATAGGCGTTTAACGCAAATATGTTGCGAGAGCCGAGAATGCAAATATGTTACATTCTCGAACAAAGGATCAACGCAAATATGTTACGAGGATCGAGGGTTAACGCAAATATGTTGCGAGAACCGAGAGTGCAAATATGTTACATTCTCGAACAAAGGATCAACGCAAATATGTGACGAGGATTGGGGTTTAACGCAAATATGTTGCGAGAACCGAGAATGCAAATATGTTACATTCTCGAACAAAGGATCATGCAAATATGTTACGAGGACCGAGAATATCAATATGTTATATTCTCAAAACGAGGGTTGACGCAAATATGTTGCGAGAACCGAGAATGCAAATATGTTACATTCTCGAACAAAGGATCAACGCAAATATATTACGAGGATCGAGAATATAAATATGTTATATTCCCAGAACGAGGGTAAACGCAAATCTGTTGCGAGGACCGAAGACGTAAACCACATTCAGAGGTCAGCAGGCTCATATCCAAATTCAATCTTCTCGAGGTTTGGAGTCCACAGATTCAATTTTCGAAATTTGGGATCAACCGACTCGAATTCAATTCAACTTTCAAAATTTGGAGTCCACGGACTCAATTTTAATTCAATTTAAAATCCTGGGGTCAATCGGACCCAAATTTAATTCAACTTTCAAAAACCTGGGGTCAATCGGACCCAAATTCAACTCAATTTTCAAAAACCTGGGGTCAATCGGACCCAAATTCACTTCAATTTTCAAAACCTGGGGTCAATCGGACCCAAATTCAATTCAATTTTCAAAATTAGGAGTCAATCTAACTTGAATCAATTCATCTCTTCGAAATTGGGAGTCAATCAAACTCAAATCAATTCGTGTTTTCCAAAATTGGAGTCATTCTGACTCTAGTCAATTCATCTTTTCAAAATTGGAGTCTTTCAGACTCGAGTCAATTCATCTTTTCAAAATTGGAGTCTTTCTGACTCTAGTCAATTCATTCTTCTAAAACCAGGAGTCAATCAGACTCAAATCAGCTTAGATTCAACCAAACTCCCATTTATTCAATTTTCCAAAATCAGGAGTCAATTAGACTCTTTAATCAAATCAATTTCAAAATCCCGGAGTCAATCAGACTCCAATTTACTCTAATTCTCAAAATCCGGAGTAAATCAAACTCCTAATCAAATCAATTTTCAAGAGTCCGGAGTCAAGCAGACTCCAATTTATTCAATTTTCCAAAATTGGAGTCAATTAGACTCCTAATCAAATCAATTTTCAAGAGTCCGGAGTCAAGCAGACTCCAATTTATTCAATTTTCCAAAATTGGAGTCAATTAGACTCCTAATCAAATCAATTTTCAAAAGTCCGGAGTCAATCAGACTCCAATTTATTCAATTTTCCTACAATCAAGAGTCAATCAGACTCAATTCAACTTAGATTCTTAAAATCAACCAAACTCAAATCTGTTCATTCTTCTGAAATCAAGAGTCAATCAGATTCAAATAAAAAATTTGCCCAATCAAGAATCACTTTGACTCAATTTCGAATTCAAATTCCACTTATCAGGAGTCAATCAAACTCATTTCATATAAATTCACCTTCTAAAATCATTTAGTCAATCAGATTCAAATAAATTCAATTTTCTAAAATCAGGAATCAATCATACTAAAAATAGGAGTCAATTGGACTCGAAGCAAATTCAATTTCACAAAATCGGGAGTCAATCAGACTTAGTTCTAAAATTGGGAGTCAATTAGACTCAAAGAATTTCAAATTTCTAAAAATAGGAGTCAATTGGATTCGAAACAAATTCAATTCCACAAAACCAGGAGTCAATTAGACTCAATTCTAAAACTGGGAGTCAATCAGACTCAAAAAATTTCAAATTTCTAAAAATAGGAGTCGATTGGATTCGAAACAAATCCAATTCCACAAAACCAGGAGTCAATTAGACTCAATTCAATTCAATTCCCAAAATCGGGAGTCAGTCAGACTCAATTCTATTCGAATTCTAAAATCAGGAGTCAGTTGGATTCGAAACAAATTCAATTTCACAAAACCTGGAGTCAGACAGAGTTTACTCAATTTAATTCAAAATTTGGAGTCAGTCAGACTCGAATCAGTTTAATTCCAAAAATCCGGAGTCCTTCAGACTTAATTCGATTTTCTAAAATCGAGAGTCCAACAAATTCCCTTCTTAGTCAAACAAATTTCATTCCATTTACTTTCAAACATTCGGAGTCTAGTACATCAGACTCAAATTATTTCAAATTTCTAAATCGGGAGTCGGATGGACTTAAATTATTTCAAATATCTAAAGTCGGGGGTTCAATGGACTCAAATCCACTTCAATTTCCAAAATTGAGAATCGGTTAGACTCAATTTAATTCAATTCAGAGTTAAGCAGACTCACAAATTCAAAGGGAGTCACGTGTATCCAAAAATTCAATTTTCTTACACAAGGAGTCAATAAATTCACATTTTAAAACAAAAGAGTCATTCGGATCCATGGACCCGCATTTCCACAACAACGGAGTCACTAGGACTCGAAAACTCGCATTTTATAACCACGGAGTCATTTGGACTCAAAATTTGCATTTTACATAGACGGAGTCACGTATACTCAAAAATTCATATTTTACACAGACAGAGTCACGCAGACTCGAAATTTCATATTTCACAAAGTCGGAGTCACGTGGACTCAAAATTTTATTTCATTATTCAAACGAAGTCACACGGACTCAAAAATTCATATTTTACACAAACGGAGTCACATGGACTCGAAAGCTCATATTTTACATAAACGGAGTCATGCAGACTCAAAATTTCATATATTCACAAAGACGGAGTCATATGAACTCGAAATTTCATTTCTTTATTCAAACGAAGTCACATGGACTCAAAAAATTCATATTTTACACAAACGGAGTCACGCGGACTCGAAAATTCATATTTAATATAAATAGAGTCATGCAGACTCAAATTTTCATATATTCACAAAGATGGAGTCATGCGGACTCGAAATTTCATTTTTTATTCAAACAAAATCACACGGACTCAACAAATTCACTTTTTACACAAACGGAGTCATATAAACCCAACAAACTTTTACTTTTATACAAATGGAGTCACACAGACTCAAAGAGTTAGTTTTTTTTTAATGGGTAGTCCTCGGACTCAAAGAAATGATTTTACAAAAATGGGTAGTCCTCGGACTCAAAGAAATGATTTTTAAAAAAATGGGTAGTCCTCGGACTTAAAGAATTGATTTTACAAAAGTGGGTAGTCCTCGGACTTAAAGGAATTGATTTTACAAAAATGGGGAGTCCACGGACTCAAAGAATTTGAACGGAGCTGACGGGGTCTGTGCTGCCCTAGTAGTCTCTTGAAAGCATGATTTTTGCACTTGCAGACCATTTGGAAGGAACGTAATGATTGTGTCCAAAAGAGGGAAGTCACCTTTGCCCCTAGTCTTGGACCATTCTCATATTTCCACTTTTAGCATTGTGTTGTGATAGTGTTTAAAACTCCTGCTTGCATTGCTTGTGGGATGCTTATGGAGACTTTTCAAATCTTTATTCATCATCTTAAACCCACACATTTGAGACTATTATTGACTTATCAAAGGAGGACAGACCTGACAAAGCCAGTTACTCAAGATGACTAACAGAAATTCTACATTCATTATGAATCAATGTGCTTTCATCGTGAATAATGTATCATCTCACCTTTCGTTTATTCATTATCTGACAAATGGTAGTACTTTGCTAATAAATCAAAATTTCAAAAATTTTCCCTTTATTGAATTCTTTGCCTATCTAGAGTATGCTTCAAATAAGTGCTTTAGCTTATAGAATAAAAGACACTCCATTTCAAAGCGTTTTAAAACAGACTTGGTGACTTGAGGACTTGCATTTGGCAAATAGAGTTTGCCCCTAGTTTGAAAGAGACTTGAGGCTCACCTCTAGGGTAAAATGGGGCTTTCAGCAAACGAAGTTTTCCCCTAGTCTTAAGGGCAAATAGGCTCATCCCAAGGGCCTTGAGAACATGTTGGTGCAGGATGCTTTCAATGCATTTACTCCCAGTTTAGAGGTAATCATCATGAATGTGATGGGCTGAAGGGTGATGTCCCAATGCTGATTGGCAAACTTTGTTTGCCCCTAGTTTGGCAATACATATATGGTCCTAGGCAAATACAAGTTTGCTCCTAGTTTTTAATAGATCATAACCATATGCGCAAAGGATTCAACTTATCCCCGAATAGGAATCAGGTCCAAGGTAATATGGCCAAGGCCTGAAAGGGCACACCATATTATGACGATGGTGGTGACCGAACCAGATAGGTTGCCTACGCATCCCCGAGTGGGAATCAGGTCGAGCGTAGTTCAAGTACTCTGGAGGTCTTGAAAGAATTAGACTTCAAGAATTGGTGGGCTTTTCGAGCCATGTTGCCATTTTAGGTCTAGGGAGTGCATGTTACTTGTGGTAGCCCTTATGTAGCATGATGAACTACTTTTTCCTTTTTTCTCAGTTCTCTTTTATTTTCTTCCTTTTTTATTTGACGGTTGATTCTTTAACCTTTTCACTAGCCAGTTAATCTTTACAACTCTCATCATGTTTTATTCATACTCTATCATATTCACAAAGTAATATCAGCCCTTTTATTCATTTTTCTCAAAGATATCCCTGCATTGTTTTTGGCTCACTTAGCGTTTGAGCTTGAAGCTGATAAGTCTCTCTTTTCATTTCCAATTTCTTTTCTTTGTTTAGAACAACACAATGCCTTGAGATAGTTCATGTGCTAATGATCTACTTTGAAGTGCTCAAGAATTCTCAACCTTATCTATTCCCTGCCTTTTCTTTTCTCTTTCCCCCCCTTTTTTTTTTCTCTACCTTACTATCTCTTATTCTCTCCATGATTTTGACTGGCCAGGATTAGGATTTTGAAATCAACACGCATCTTATTTTTGCTCTAACTTTTGCCTAGGCGCCCTTCCGGGTTTTCATCCTAGCGAGCTCTTTCTTCTTTTTTTTTTTTTTTTTTTTTTTTTTTTGCGCTCTAACTTTTGCCTAGGCGCCCTTCCGGGTTTTCATCATAGCGAGCTATTTTTTCTTTTTCTTCTTTTTTTTTTGGAATAAGAAGTTCATTTAAAATGTCTGGCTACCATCAAGGACCAAGTTTATGGCTTTAGACTGGTTGGGCTCATCTTTTAGGCTTGGTATTTGAGAGAAGGGGATGGTGAGCGAGCTTCAAGTTCCAAGTTCATCTTTTCAAGATTGAGCAAGAGCATCTTTAAATTCTTAAAGTAAAGCTAATCAATTCTCTACTCCTCTTTGGATTTGGCACAGAATTTGCTTGATCGCTTGGGATCCTTTTCAATGCAAAGATTTATTAACAAAGTATTTTCCATGATCGTTTGAAAAAGTGACTTTTTTTTTTTTTTTTGCTTAATGATCCATACATTCACGACTTAGCACACTGAATCAAGAAAAATGAGATTTTATTCAACTAGTAGGGAAAGAGGATTACATCACTCGACTCGATAAACTCGACAAAGACTTGCAAACAAACTTGATAACAGACTGACCAGAAGACTCGACTGGACTTGACATTTGACTCCAACTTAACATAACTCGACTACAGACTGGACTCGACTTGGTCTCAACTGGAGTGTCACAGACGATTTTCAAATTATTGGGTCCCCAGGAGCATCCACATTTGCTTTAGCAGCAGTATTTCAAAACACTATCACCTTACTAGCAACATATGTGCATAAACATCTCTCTTCCTATTATCTGTTCCTTCCTGACTAATCTCGTGTTTGAATCTCTATACCAAACAGTGCTTGACTCGGATGCTATTTCGCTTACAACAACACTTATCTTTAATCAATTTTGACTGATTTTCTCAAGAGAATCTTATACTTCTATTGATTTTTATTAAATTTTATGCCAAGTGAAATGCTCATGAATGATTTATATGTCACACGAATGCAATGCATGTGTGTGCGTGCCTATTCTATATGCCAAACAAAAGAAAATTCTAATCCTAACACATAAACACATAAGCACATAAAATCCTCATCCATGTTGAGTGTGCTAATTTCTCCTTTCATTGTGATCCTCTTTACCCTTTCAAGGTTTTCAAATTTAGAATTTTTGAAATCCATTTGACGAGTATTTCCCCTAGATGATGGGATCTTTTCAAAATTCCTTAAGAAGCTTTCCTTTGAAGACAACAACATTTCTAAACAAAAGATGATTGGGTTGAAACTTTGCTTTTGAAATTTATTTGAAAATGATTTCTTTAATTGCAGAGATTTCTTGGATTATATTCCTTAACAAAAAAGTGATTAGGTCCAAATTTTGCTTTGAAAAAAGCATTCCTTTAGTTGGTAAAACTTTTCAAATTCTTTCAAGAATTTTAGGTTCTTCCTTCAAATATGGTTGATTTGAAATTTTAATCCAAAAGTGAACTCCAAAAAATTTTTGAAAGAGCGATTGAATGCCTTGGAATAAAGATACCAAAAATCTACTTGCTTCCAAAAACGTATTTAAAATTCTTTGGGTAGGAGGATCACATGATCGGATTATTGTCATACTCTTCATGAATTCGGATGCATACAAGGTCAATGATGCTTAGCTTAGCAAGATGTAAGAGATGTAATCACATAATCAAGATCCAACATGTTCCCAAATGTCGTGGGACATGAGAAGGAATTGCTAAAAGGTGATTAAAGGGTTACACATCTTTTATCAAGCAAGCATCGTCATCATCTCAAATAATCCCTTTCGGGCGTACAAAACTCCCTAGCACATAATCCGAATCAAGAATTAATTTTCTAAGATCGAAAGGTTCTATGGAAGCTATCATGCAATGGCCGGGTTTTGGTCAAATAAGGGACCCTTGACACACACCCGATAGGATGCTTCGTATACCAAAACATGGTACGAGATCAAGGGTGATCACACGGTCCCATGATGACTTGACCGACCGGGTTGCCCCGAGCCTCCAAGGTCATAGTTCCATGCAATCGACTGGCTAGACATGCAAGTGCAATGCAACAGGCATACAAAAATTAATTAATTTGATTAAAAGGATGCTTTCAAGTCTAATCCTCGAGTGAACCCAAAATCAGAATTCTGGTCTGCGAAATCAGAGATTCTGGGTTCGATCCCCAGCAGAGTCGCCAGATTGTGGATATCGCAGGTTTTCTTACCCACTTTTAAAACATTTTTCACATCAAAATCAAATACGAGTCGCCACTTAATTTTTAAAAGGAAAATTAAGAAACCATTTTTAAGCGAACTGATCTTTTGTGAAACCAAAGATAAACTGGGTCCGGGGATTATGGAATGAAAGGGGAAGGAGCCCGGCGGACTAAAACACCCCCTTTCATCCTATCTCGCGATAGGCCTCTACTCAACATCCTTTTTAATCAAATTAATAATCTAAGCATGCCCTCAATTAATACATATATAGGTATACATAACACAAGCATGTTGGAAATGGTGTAAAATTGCTAACGGCAAAATATCATTCATAAGCCACGTAATTCAAGTAGCAAGCAACATGATATGCAATAGAGAACTAGAAAACATACCCGGGATCCGGCCGCGAATATTAAACGTGCAATGCATGCGAGAACAAAAATCCTAAGAAAAGGTCTCTATCACATATATACACATAAGGCAAAACCTAGGCTAAGGTGTCGCACATGGAGTCGAAAATCAATTCAAAAATCAACGAAATGAATTAAACTAGAGAAGGGATGAGAAATTGTACCTCAAATGCGCTACAAAACAAAGGTTAGTACACATGCCTTAGACAAGATATAATATCAAAGAGTAATTAATCCTAAGTCATGTTCAACTAGATTCAACTAAGACAAGAGATAAGTCCTACTTATGAATATTACCATGTATGCATGAATATGAACAAGAATGAGATATGAATTTATTCACTAATTTGGATCCCTAAGCCTCTGGGTTTAATCTAAATTATCATTATTCAAAACATGGTTTGAGTCCTAAGACATTAAGAGACCATTTGAGTTGAAATAAATAAGATTAAACAAAAATAGTAGCAGTTTTTTATGAATTACAGAGAGCAGACCAGATGTTCAAAAATAGGAATAAAATACTTCCAATGGTTGGATCTGAATACATTTTGGATATGTTATGCCTCTGTGAGTCTAGTTTCTAACCCAAAAAGGAAATCAAGGTTTGAACGGTTAGATCTCCGGGAATACAGAAAATACTAGACCTCACTCAAGATTTTACAACTCTCTGTCCAGAGATCTTGTATAATTTTTTAAAAATAGCAAACAAATCTGAATTGCTTCATTCTTTTTAGGGGACCTTCCTAACACATTAAAGTTCTTATAAAAAATTATTAGAGGTCATGAAAACGTGGTTAGATCTCTGATCTATCAATTTTAAAATCGATTTGCTGTTCTGAAACTGTTCTAAAATTCTGGACAGATTGTGGTTGTCTCACAAAACTCATGATCAAACCATTCTAAGCATAAAATCTTACCAAAACAAAAATTACAGTGGTAAAACAATGTATTATTGACACTTTCCCGTTGGTTTCACTTGATTTCAACGGTTAGATTTCGAACTAAAAATCTTTGATCGAAAACAGTTTGTGAGCCCACTGTTTTCATTTTGCTAGTTCAACTTTGTTGATTGGCCTCAACTATTAGATCATAATGTTGGACTTAAACCAAATCATTTCTTCTACCATTTGATGGTCATTGAAGACTAAGGACCTCTTTAGACTTATGGACTTTTAATGAAGTATGAAATGGACTTCACAAAATCCCAAACAATGACCTCAAACTTATGGACCAAAACTTGAGTTCAAATCATTACTCCTACCACTTGGTGGTCATTGGAGGCTAAAGACACACATACATTTAGGTTTTGGATGAAGTATGAAGAACTTCCAAAAACCCAAGGAAGAGGTTAGTCTAAGCCATAGGGATGGTCTTAAACTTAAAATATTTCTCCTACCATTTGATGGTCATTGGAGACTAAAGGAAAACAAATCCACATAAACCTCCATGGGATATAGCATGAATCCCCACAAGATTTTTAATGAGGAGATTTCAAGTCATGAACTAAGACTTGAACTCAACCAACTATGTGTAGAGATGATCATAATCCACTTTAATCCCCAAATAAATCATAAGATCATAGGGAATTAGAGGACCAAACTCAAAGAAATCTAATGAGATATTGAAGATCTCATAGATTTCTTGAGAAGAATACAAACAAAATAAAGGAAATCACAATATTATTTGAAAATTTCAAGTTAAAACTCTTTTATTCATAAATCCAAAGCTCTATTTTGGATCCAAATTAATGAAATATTATGAAATTCAATCACAAGTTCTAAGTGGTGTGTTGTGAAATGGGGTAGGAAGAGAGTTTTGAAAATGTGTAAAATTTCCTAGAACTATGAACTTGTGATTGAATTATTATTATTATTATATATATATATATATATAGATTTGAAGGCTTTACCTCTAGATCTTCTCAAAACTTGTAGAGATGTTGAATTCCTCAAGCTTTTCCTCTTCTTCTTCCTCAAGCTTCAAGCTCATTCAATGGTGATTTGATCGTTGGGTAGAGTTTTGGTGGGATTTGGGTAAAATAATTGGTAGAGTTTATCTCTCTATATTTCTTTCCTCTAAAGCTCTCCTAATATTTTTTCTATACCATTCAAGTGTCTCTCCCAAAATGAGAGAAATGGGTTTTTTTTATAGACTTTCATTATCTTAGGGGCCAAGATAAGGGTAGATATGTCAATTTGGGGTGGGTTAGGAATATTCTATGGCATCTCTAACTCTCCATGGCACTTCTATGTAATTCCAAGAAACTTGAAGGGCATTTAAGTTGGCTAGAATAAAGGAACATTCTAGAGCATCTTCAAAGCACATGGGAGATTAGTGCCCAACAAAGGGCTTTTTGGGTATTTCTTAGATAAGGAATATGCCAAGGAATCTCTAACTCTACAAATCACATGGGCTACTTTCTTTTATTATTTTCCTTTTCCTATATATATATATGTATAGGCACATTTTTCATTTTAAATCTAAATTAATCATGAGTCACCAAATAGTATATTTTTTCTTTTTTATCTTTTTGAATCTAAATAAAATACAGGGAACAATGTTATTCTTAGAAAATATAATTATTATTATTATTATTCAATCTATTCCATTTTTTTTAGAAAGTAACCCATGATCCGGTGAGCTCAAGATAGATGGTCAGTGATTGGCCAAATCTAGGGATATTAGGAGGAAGGTTTGGGAATTTGAAGCTTTTCAGAAGTCGAAGTGATGAACTTGAAGAAAATCGTCGGGATATTATTCATTATTGATTTCTAGAGGTAAATCCCCCTAAGTTTAATAGTTCGGTCAAAATTGGGGTGTCTACAGCAGCAAAAGACGGAGTTTTAACACTAGCATTAGGATCCTACTATATAAACTCGTATTGTTTACGTCCAGGAGGACGCCCACACTTACTTTTTATCAGTTTTCATAGAGAGAGTAGAGTTTTTGGATTGTTTTGTAAGTTGTTCCTCAAGGTTTTACATTATTAGCTTGGATTCTCTTTGGTTTAATACAAGTTCTTTGTTCCAGGTTACTTAGTTATTGTTTTATTTACATACCGCACTTAGTTAATCGTAGTTTAGTGTTTAATCCTATTGCTTTGCATGCTAGATACGTGAAAATCTTAAGTTTTCGTAGTTTTAATGAAAAACTCACAACCAAACGATATCTTAATGAATCTCTACATTAAGAACGCATCTGGGACACTCCAGACCATGTCTGAGTAGTCCAAGGTTGGGAGATCGCGATGAAAATGTGATTTCAAGCCTCTGCCATGCACCAGAATAATATCTGTGTTCGATCGATCGAAGACATTTCGATCGATCGGTACAGAGATATAGTCAATCGATCGAAGACATTTCGATCGATTGAGAGATGACGATTTTCGATCAATCGAAAGCGCGTCGATCGATCGAACTTTTAGATTCTTGAGAACATCCAATACAGTATTCCAAGACTTTCTGTTTTAAGGATTTGTTATCAAACTGTCCCCAAATGCTCAGTTTGTCAAAACAGTCTTCGAACTTAAGGCCTTAGGGCATTTTCTTTCAATACATTTTGCAAACCACCCGCAATGCTAACACCATTGTAGGTGTGAGTCTTAACTATTGAATTAAACCGCTTTCATGTATTTCAAACTTAATTGAGATGATGTAGTCCCGGTCATGAAAGGGCTATTGAGTCTAGATCTTTAGAAAAGTACAGAATATTGTAAAAGATGTACTCCATTGAGCTTAATTGCAATTACATGGTAGATGGTGTAGACACCCCATTTTGTCGGCTATCGGATTTAGGAGACCCATGGCTTGGTGGTTTACAATGATCGTAAAAAAGGGACTCCTGGAAGTCAGCTCTATCTCTCAGAATGCTCAGATTGACCAAAATGCCCCTGAAAGTCCGAAGACTCCCAGATTTGGTCCCAAAGTTCTGAAAACATGCTATGTCGTAAGAAAAATGATAAAATGAGTTTTTAAGTAAAATCGGAAGAAATCGTCAGCTCCCAGAGACCCCCGGAACTCCCGGAAGTTCCCCGAAAGTCCCCGTTGACCGGTTTGACCAAAGTTTGACCAGAGTTTGACCAGAGTTTGACCAAGTTTGATCGAAATCGTCCGAGTTCACCAGAATCATTAGAAAAGTATTAAAATGAGTTCTAAAAGAGAATCGAGCGAAAACGTCGGCTCCTAGGAGTTCCCGGAGGTTCCCAGAACTTCTCGGGAATCCCAGGTTTGACCAGTTTGACCAAGATTTGACTTTGGAATCGGGGCACCGAAACAATTTTCAAATATTTTTCATGGATACTAGAGGTCAATAGCTTTCCAACGGTATATCGCACATAATTCCTGGATTTAAAACGAATTTATTATGAATTTCCAAAGTCGGAAAAGGCGATCAAATCGGCTTTTTTCGCGAATACCGTAAAACTTTTCAAAGTGACCTATCCCCGAACTATTTTTTATGTAAAGTAGACTCCATTACCTTTCCAACGGTATATCACAACCTCAATTTGGAGTTCGTATGCATTTTCTGTGAATTTCGGACGAATAGGGCCTTTTCGCGAATACCGGAACTTCAGGGGGCCTAAATAGCATTATCTGGACGAAGGAGGAGCAGTGCCGCCGCGGCACTGGCCCACTGCCGCCGCGGCACTCCCCTCCAGAGCAGTGTATTTTTGTAATTTGTTTTGTGGTCCCAATTTGATATATTAGAAATCAAAACGACGTAGTTTTGGTTCCCAGCTTATTTTGGACCAATGGGAGACCATTTTAAACTTTTTATAACTCCATTTACCACCCCTCCTTTGCCTATAAAAGAAGTCATTTACTTCCATTTTGAGGAGAGACATAGAAGCTTAGAGAGAGCTTAGGAAGAAACTCTAGAGAAATATAGAGAGAGAAAGAGAAGAAGTAGTCTTCTTCTTCTATTTTCTCCATCAAAGTGAGTTTTCTTTGAGTTTGCTATCAAAACTTCCATCATCCAAATATTTCTTTCACCACCATTCTTGAGTATTCATGAGATAGGAAGCTACTTCCATGTCCAAATGTCACCACATATGAGTGAAACACCAAGCTACAAGTCCAATATCTCAATGATTATCAACTATTGATTGCTATTTGAATGCTTGTTTACTTTGATGTTCATCTTTCTCTTAACCTCATTTCTTTTTTACTTTTCTTTGATTATTTAGTTGTTCATCATCATCTAGATGACATGTTGTTTGAGGAGAGTGAATCCTTATGGATAGTAGCTCTTGACCTCAAAGACATGTTTGATGGATGATGATTTTACCTTCAATACATTCATATGTATTCTTGAAGCCATATTCTCAAATAAAACTATGTTTGTGCAAATAATATTGGGAGTTCTTTGATGATTCAAGGTTGGATGAGATTCTAAGTGGTCACATGGTCATCTCAAGAGTTTAAGTTCATGCTTTGAACATCTATTTCAAAACCCCCAATCAAGAACTCAAACTCTATTTCAAAACTCAAATCCATTTTCTTCAAGAATGATCCAAAACAGTGATCTGTTCAGATTCAAAGATTTGTTTTGAATTAAAGACTTGAGTTATGATGATGAAACTACTTGAAAAATCTTCTTAAGACATCATAGTTTGTCCCCAATTTTTCCCATCAATTATAGAGATGTGAAAGTATTTGTTTTGGATGTGAGAAGTTCATATTCATAATCTGCCTCTGTTCTCACAGAATGTTCACCCAACTTCTTGCACTTATTCTGGATATTTTCGTCATTGTACATATATCTTTTCTATTTTTTTTTATAAAACTTGGGTGTCTTAGAAAACATTTGGTATATAATGGGTCATCATAAACTTTTTCTTTGATTTATGAAAAATCATACCAAATCAGTCAACAGTGCAGCTTTTGTTTCTGAGTCATGTGTACATTCTGATTTATTTCTTTTAATCTGTGATAGCTATTGATGTTTGGCTTTTTGGGTTATTTTCTAGACACAATAAGGATGATCTCTGATGTTTCTCACATTTTCCTAGGCACGTTTGACCTCCCATTATAATGTTACAAAGTAATCCATACAGTCTGTCCACTATTCACATCATTTCACTTTTTGGCTTTCACACTTTGATGCAACACTCTCTTGTATCTAGATGAACCCATATCCCATGCACATGTTCTTTACCACTTTTAGAATGCTATATCATATCATGTATCATCTATCCTCTCATGTATCATACTCCCATAGACTCTTGAGTTTGGTTTCCAAATAAAACCATGTTTTGCAAATACTTGGGAAGTTCTTGAAATAAGTTAGGAATTGATATTCCAAGTGGTTAGAATATTCATCCAAGTTCTGGAAGTATACTTTCAAAACCCCCATTTCAAAACCCCCCTCTTAAACCCCTCATTTTGATTCCAAGAAATAAACCTTGTTTTTCTCAAAACCCTCAAAACAGTGAGTCATTTAACTTCAAGGAATTATTTTGAGTTCAATAATCAATGTATGAATGTAAGACCACTTGGAAAGTCTTCCTAACTCATTAGAGAACACCCATGATTTTTGGTTTGACTTGGAAATACTTGAAAATGGTCCATTTGGATCCAAACATTTTCTCTAGACATTCTGTTTTTGATGTCACAGCAGCTAGGTCCACCTTCAACTTGTTTTCCAGAAACACTTTTCCAAACGGGGTGGTCCTAACTTATTTTTCCCTTAAACTTCAATGTCTCAGGGAACTTTCTGTATAAAATGGGCCTCTAGATCATTCGTTTTCATTTTCTAAGAATTTTCAACATTTCAGTCGACAATACGGACTCTGTTTCTGAGTGACCTTCATTGTTTATATGATTTCTCTCAATCTGTGATAGCCATTCAAGATTGGCCTTTTGGGTTGTGTTCTAGACACAGTAAGGAAGATCTCCATAAAAAATCATGCATTGAAAACATTCCTAACCCCTCTTTTCAATTTCCAAAAGATCATGCTACTGTTCTGTCCATTATTCACAGCAAGCACATTTCAACTTTCATTCTTTAATTTGATGCCCATATGCATTCCAAATTAGCTCATGTCCTAGGAAGTAGTTCATACTACATTTGTACATATCCCATGTTGATTTCATTCATTCATTCATACACATTTTAGACTTCTAAGTCATTCTAGAAATCCATGTACCCAAAACACACAACAACCTTGGCACATTTTAGATACATACATTGCATCCATGCAAGATTTGGGGTTTTTGTAACTCCTAATCTAAGAAGATTATAAGGAACGATCATGATCACAAGTCCATGCTTCCCCTCGATCTAATCATCCTTTCTCATTCGTCCCGGGGATTGAGAGATCTTCTATTCTCAAAGATTAACATGCATCATCCTAGCTTGCTAAGCATCCTTGTTTTCTTTGACTATTTGTTTCAAGAACAATTCATGTCCCCCTTTAGATTAGGAAGTCTTGATTATTTGATACATGACTAGACGATTTTTCCTAGGTTTATTTGTGTGATCTTTCACTTTACATTGTATGATATTTGACTTAGATCTTATGAATGATATCTTATCTTTAGATCTTCCATTTCAAGTTTCTTATGTGATGTTATATACTATCATAGTATTAATTGTCGAACAATTCATAGTATAAGATGATTATTTGGATGCTAATTGAGGCCCGTCGAAAGACGGGGCGAGTTGAGGGTGTTTTAGTCGCGACAAAGGCTCCTTCCTCTCTCGTACCAAAACCCCGAGCCAAGTTCTTTGGTTATGAATGGCCGGTGCCCTTTATCCGTTTAGGTGAGTCAAAATTTGGGTTTCTTGGTTCCCTAAAGACCAAGTGGCAACTCTGTATCTGTTTTCAACAGACCTTTTCTCTTTCTTTGATTCAAAAATCAAACAAGTTTCGAAAACATAACGAAGCGGTGGAAGCCCGGTATCCACAGATGGCTAGGTCACAGTGGATTCGCGTGATCCCAATACTTCCTTTTATTAAGAAAAACCGCTTTTAAAATCTCGCTTTAGTTAAATAGTTAATCGTTAGTTAATTTAATTAGTTGCTTTTAATTTTAGTAGTTGTTATTTGTAGAACTTTGTGTTCTACATTTCTTTTAAAATATTGAATCTTCTTTTCTTTTAGAGTCTAATCTAGGTAACTTAATTCTCATCCTTCCCAGTGGGATCGACCTGGACTTAATCCAGTTTACTACTTGCATGATCACTACACTTGGGTGTTGCACAAGAGCGCACAGCTATTTAGTCGTGTCACCTACTTTAGATTTTGAGAACGAATCTTTTAATAAGTGGGGATGATGTAATACCTTGTATTTTTGAATGTATGATAATAAATGAGATTTTGTATAGTTTCATGGATAATTCCTATAAATTCTTCACCAATCGATTGAGAAGTTTTCAATCGATGACATGATGCCCTTATCAATCGACTGAAATCTTGCCGACCTAAATCCCTGACGTGGACCCTTTTCCAATTGATTGAACCTACTTCATTGAACCATTTCCACCTATTCTCAATCGATCGAAATCATTTCAATTGATTGAGAATGTCTTGAACCTTATCTCCCAGATTTTGCAAAAACTGCCACCTTTACCCCCCCTCCCTCCCTCCCTATATATATGTGTCTCGTGTGTGTGTATGGTTGTTGGTCCAGAGAGAGTTTAGAGAGAGATATTATATATAGACATAAACTCTTGTATATATATATATATATCCATACACATATACTTGTGGACACGCGGCCTCAGGGTCCACCCCTTTTCTGGGGTTTCAAAATTGATTTTCCTTTGAAATATTTGTAAAAAGTTTGAAAGAAAGTCTGTGAAAACAGATACAGAGTCGCCACTTGGTCTTTAGGGAACTAAGAAACCCAATTTTGACTCACCCAAATAGATAAAGAGCACTGGACCTTCATAACCAAAGAACTTGGTTCGGGATTTTGGTACGAGAGATGAAGATGCCTTTGTCACAACTAAAACACCCTCAAGTCATTCTGTCTCTCAAGGGGCTTCAATTAGCATCCAAATAATTATCCTAACTGATAGTTAATATTTATGATAAGTATATTACATTGCATAAGAATATTGAAATAGAAGATCAAAAGATAAGATATCATTCAAAAGATCTAAGCCAAATATCACACAATGCAATAGTGAAAGATTACACAAACAAACCTAGAAAAAATCGTCTAATCACATATCAAGTAATCAAGTTTTCCTAATCTAAAGGGGACATGAATTGTTATTAAAACAAAATAATCAAAGAAAAATATGCTTAGCAAACTAGTATGATCCATGTTAATTCTTGAAAAGAAGAACTCTCAATCCCCAGGACGGATGAGAAAGGAAGATTTGATTGAGGAGGAGCATGAATGTGTGATCGATTTCATTCCTTATAATCTTCTTAGATTGGGAGTTACAAAAAGCCCAAAATATTGCATGGATGCAATGGATGAGCCTAGAATGTGCAAAGTAGTGGTGTGCTTGTGTTCATGGGATTTTCTAAAGTGATTTGAGACTATGTAATATGCATGAATACATGAAGAATATCATTATAGGATATGTATATATGAGCTAAATTAGAATACATGTGAACATCAAATCAAATAATAAAAGTTGAAACATGCTTGCTGTGAATAGTGGACAAAACAGTGAACTGATTTTGTAAAAATGGAAAAGTGAGATTGTAGACACCCCAATTTTGACCAAACGTCGAATTAGGGAGAGTGTCACCTCCATATCCGATGATGACAAGGACCGAAAGATTCGAAGTATTCCAAGCTCTTCAGAAAGTTCTCCAAAGGCGATAAAATTTTCACAGAATGATATACCAGGTGTTTAGGAGAATTCAGGTATAAAACATCACTTTTGGAAAAGATCTTCGAAAATTAGTTTTTTAAGAAAAAGGAGAAAAGCAAAGACCTAAAAAGGGGAAGTTCAACAGAAACCGGCACACGGCAGTGCCGGACGGCACTCAGTGAGTGCCGAACGGCAGTCACAGATTGCCGGACCTGCATTTACTGAGTGTCGCCGACAATTTCTGACTGCCGTTTGCTTTAACAGTCCATATTTTGTGGTACAATACGTATATGTATGCGGATAAAAACAAAAAAAACTGATAAAGTAAGGTTGACAAAAACGCGGCAATCAATAATTTGGCGCGACACTTACTGAGAGCCGCGCGGCAGTCACGGAATGCCACCGCGGCTTTCACGGAGTGCCACAGCGGCATCCACTGACTGCCGCAAAGGATTTTTGACTGCCGCCTTCTGCAGCAGTCTGTCTATTTTCAAGAAGTACGTATTGTACCACCAAATGAGATATTTACACCTGTCTTTTGCTCCAAATTCATTGAGAAAACTTGGTATTTTTTGTCTATAAAAGAATGAGGATCTTCCTTGGGAGAGATATACCATGAGATACCAAAATATACCAATATAACAACACATATTTGAGAGAGAGAGAATTTTGAGAGCTTGAAGAAGAGCTTGGAGGATCTTCAAAGTAGAGAAGCTTTGAGGATAGTTGGAGGTGATCCTCTAAATTTTAGTTATGTTTTCATTCTTGTGTTTCTTTCTTTCTTGTGTTTTCATTCATATGTTTTCTTCTATTTTGTATACATTTCTTTTGGGGTTCTTGGAGATCTTCAATGTCTCTCTTGAAATCTTTTGAGTTTGATCTTTTGAATCTCATGTAAGCTTATGCTTCACATGGGAGTCAAAGTTTGATCATCACTTCATTTTATAAGCAAATAGATGGATCCAAGTCCATACTTATGACTTGGGTTCTCTACCTTGATGTTTCATGGAATCCTTTCTATATTCCTTTGAGACTCATGAGTATTAGTCATGTCTTCATCTCCAATGACCATCAAGTGGTAGGAGGAAGTAGTTTGAGTCTAAGCCCATCTCCATGGTTTAGATTCATTATCTTGAGATTTCATGAAGTCTATTCATACTTCATTTGAAATCTACAAATATAAAGGTCTTTAGCCTCCAATGACCATCAAATGGTAGGAGAAAATGGTTTAGTTTAAGTCCAACTTCATGGTTTAATAGTTGGGGTTAACAAATAAAACTTGAACTTGACAATGAAACAGTGGATTCATAAACCGATTTTGATCAAAGATTGTTAGTTCGAAATTTAACCGTTGGAATCAAGTGAAACCAATGGGAAAGTGTCAATAACACAATGCTTTACCACTGTAATTTTTGTTTTAAGGAGATTTCATGTTTAAAGTGGTTTGGTCATGAGTTTTGTAAAGTCACTACAATCTGTCCAGAGTTTCAGAACAGTAACACTCTTTTGAAATAAGTAAATCAGAACCTTAATAAACTATTTGTGACCCAAAATAATTTTTTCTAAGTAGATTAATGTGTTAGGAAGTCACCCTAAAAAGAACAAAACATTTCTGATTTTTTTGCTATTTTTAAAAAATTGTGCGAGAACTCTGGACAGAAGGTTGTAGAATGCTGAGTGATGTCTGGTTTTTGTCCAATTCCCGGAGATCCAACCGTTGGAACTTTGATTTCTTTTTTGAGTTAACTAGACACACAGAGGCATCTTGTGTCCAAAATTCATCAAGATCAAACCACGGGAACCATGCTTTTTATTTCTTTAAAGTTATGATCTGCTCTCAGCAATTTTCAGAATTCTACAATAGTTTTAACCAATCTTATGAATAATGGTTTAGATGATATTTTCATGAGTTAAGGGTCAAACCATGTCTCAATAATGATTAATTAAGCTTGAATTCAAAGTTTAAGTGATCTGAATGATTGGGTATTTCATAATTTATTCTTGTTCATGAACGTATTCATCCATATGGCTTGATACTTGTAATTAGGATTTATTTGCTTTAGATTCAATTGCATTTGATAGATTTAAGCTAGAAGTCTAGGATTGTTATTTAAGATCCAACTTTATTGTATATCATGTGGACTAACCCTTTGTTTTGTAGCGCTATTAAGGTATGACTTCTTGAATCCCTCTTTAGTTTATTTTAATTTATTGATTTTATCGATTTTTCAAACTCATGCGCGACACATTAGAATTAAGATTTTGCCTTACATGTATATACGTGGATTAGAGACTCTTTTCCTAGGTTTTTGCATGCATTGCACGTTTAATATTCGCGGTTGGATCCCAGGTGAGTTCTCTAGTTCTCTATTTGCATATCATATTGCTTGCTACTTGAATTACGTGGCTTTTGAATGATATTTTACCACTTACAATCTTATACCCTTTGGACATGCTTTTGTAATGTATATTTTATACATATGTATTAGTTGAGGGCATGCTTAGATTAATAATTCAATTAAAAGGATGTTAAGTAGAGGCCTATCGCGAGATAGGATGAAAAGGGGTGTTTTAGTCCAATGGGCTCCTTCCCTTCTCATTCCATAATCCCCGGACCTAGTTAATCTTTGGTTTCGCAAAAGATCAGTTGCTCTAAAATGGTTTCTTAATTTTCCTTTTAAAAATTAAGTGGTGACTCATTTGTTTTGAATTTGAAATTTAAAAGAACTTTAAAAGAAAAAGCTGTGGGTAAGAAAAATTGCGATATCCACAATCTGGCGACTCTGCTAGGGATCGAACCCAGAATCTCTGGTTTCGCAAAGCGCATCTCAGTCGATCAGATGATCCTCAAAAGACACCGGAGTATAAGACACAAAGCGCATCTCAGTCTTTCAGCACATTTCCTGATTCGGCACCAGAGTCTAAGACGCAAAGTGCATCTCAGTCGATCAGATGATCCTCAAAAGACACCGGAGTATAAGACGCAAAGCGCATCTCAGTCTTTCAGCACATTTCCTGATTCGGCACCGGAGTCTAAGACGCAAAGCGCATCTCAGTCGATCAGATGATCCTCAAAAGACACCGGAGTATAAGACACAAAGCGCATCTCAGTCTTTCAGCACATTTCCTGATCCGGCACCGGAGTCTAAGACGCAAAGCGCATCTCAGTCGATCAGATTGTGGATACCGCAATCTGGAGACTCTGCTAGGGATCGAACCTAGAATCTCTGATTTCGCAGACCAGAATTCTGATTTTGGGTTCACTCGAGGATTAGACTTGAAAACATCCTTATAATTGAATTAATTAATCTTTGTATGCCTGTTGCATTTCACTTGCATGTCCAGCCAGTCGATTACACGGAACTATGACCTTGGAGGCTCGGGGCAACCCGGTCAGTCAAGTTATCATGGGACTGTGTGATCACCCTTGATCTCGTACCATGATTTGGTATATGAAGCATCCTATCGGATGTGTATCAAGGGTCCCTTATTTGACCAAAACCCAGCTTTTGCATAGTAGTTTCTATAGAACCCTTCGATCTTAGGAAATTAATTCTTGATTAGGATTATGTGCTAGGGAGTTTTGTATGCCCGGAAGGGATTATTTGAGATGATGACGATGCTTGCTTGATGAAAGATGTGTAACCCTGTAATCACCTTTTAGCAATTCCTTCTCATGTCCCACGACATTTTGGAACATGCTGAATCTTGATTATGAGATTACATCTCTTATATCTTATTAGCTAAGCATCATTGACCTTGTATACATCCGAATTCATGAAGAGTACGACAATAATCCGATCATGTGATCCTCCTACCCAAAGAATTTTAAACACGTCTTTGGAAGCAAATAGATTTTGCTATCTTTATTCTAAGGTATTCAATCGCTCTTTTAAAAATCTTTGGAGTTCACTTTTTGATTAAAATCTCAAGTCAACCATCTTTGAAGGAGGAACCCAAAATTCTTGAAAGATTTTAAAAAGTTTCACCAACTAAGGAAACGCTTTTCAAAGCAAAATTTCGACCCAATCACCTTTTGGTTGAGGAATATAATCCAAAATTCTTGAGAATTGTATTTGAGAGATCTCCCCAATTAAAGAAATGCTTTTCAAATGAATTTCAAAGCAAAGTTTCAACCCAATCATCTTTTGTTGAAAAATGTTGTTGCCTTCAAAGGAAAGCTTCTTAAGAATTTGAAAGATCCCATCATCTAGGGAAATGCTTGTTAAACAAATTTCAAAAATTCTAAAATTTTCAAACTTTGAAGGGGTAAAGAGGATCACACTGAAAGGAGAAATTAGCGCACTTGACATGGGTGAGGATTTTTGTGCTTATATGTTTATGTGTTAGGATTAGAATTTTCCTTTCTTTTGCATATAGAGTAGACACACACACACTTGCATTTCATCTGTGTGCCATGTATGTGGTGCATGCATTTAGCCACATCAAATCATCAAAGCATTTCATGCATGTAGAATAGAAATTTAAACCATCCTCTTTCCAGTCAAGACCAAAGTAACCCAATAGTTCCTCAAAATTCCTTGCCTCCTGAAAATCAATTCTGCATGCGGGCCTTTTCATGTTGTGGACCTGTAGAAAGAGTGGAATAACCAGATCCCCTAGTGAGGACACTTCTAATCTTCTTGGGTTCGTCTTCTTGATTTTAGGAGAACATGGACAATCATCTTGAGATTGATCTGCCAATGGCCTTAAGAGCTTTGGAAGAGAGAGTGAACGAGCTGCAAGCCACTATTGAGCAACAGAACTTAAGGGTGAATCAATTGGAGAGGGTAACGCTTGAGCTCTATTAGTTACTCAAAAAGCAAGTGGGTTTGAATGAGGTAGTGATGAACAAATTGGAGAAGAGAATAATGGATCACCCGGCCAAGCACCAAAATCCACATCCAAGCCCAACCAATCACCAAAGCCCATGCCCAAACCCAACCTATCACCAAAGTCCATACCCAAGCTTAACCATTCACCAAAGCCCATATCCAGGCCCAATCCCAACTAACCAAAGAGCCATTCCAAGTTCACATCTCAACCCAAAAACCAACTCTAGCTCAAAGTCGAATTCAAAATCAAACCAAGCTCGCAAGCCAAGAATCTTCACCAACCTTGGCATGCCATTATCCATGGCCCTTGGTCACCTTGTCAAAAATGGTCACCTCAACCCCCTGGACCCAAAGCCACTACCAAATCCCTTACCCCGCAAATGTGACCTGTCTTTGTACTGTGCCTACCACTAGAACCCTAGCCATACAACTAACTATTGCATGAAACTCTGCCATGATATCCAAAATCTCATTGAGCATAAAATAATCACTCCTTTGCTGAACCCACCGAGTGGCATCTGGCATGACATACAATCTTTTCAATTACAACCATCGCTGAATACTCTCAAGGGATTCGTTGCCTCCATAAGTATGTAACAGCCAACTGGCCCCGACTCAATCAACAGAATCGAAAAAGGCATTGATAATACTCGGTATGAGTCAGAGAAGGGCCATTCGACTGAAAAATGGGCCATAAGGGCAGATGATGTTCCTACAAAGATACAGAAGGGGAATGATGAACCTGAGGAAGATGCTAGTGAGGTAATAGTGTTTGGAAATGCTACTGCTAAATCAAATGTGGATGCTCTTGGAGATCTAATAAGTTGAAAATTATCTGTGACAGTCCAATTGAGACCAAGTCAAGTCTGGTAGTCGAGTTATGTTAGGTTGGAGTCAAATGTTAAGTCCAGTCAAGTCTTCTGGTCAGTCTATTATCAAGTTTGTTTGCAAGTCTTTGTCGAGTTCATCGAGTCGAGTGATGTGATCCTCCTCCCCTAATAGTTGAATAAAATCTCATTTTTTTTATTCAGTGTGCTAAGTCGTGAATGTATGGATCATTAAGCCCAAAAAAAAAAAAGAAAAAAAAAAGAAAAAGTCATTTTTTTTCAAACGATCATGGAAAATAACTCTGTTAGTAATCCCCAAAACAAATTTTGTGCCAAAACCAAGGAGGAGTAGAGAATTGATTAGCTTTACTTTAAGAATTTAAAGATGCTCTTGCTCGATTTTGAAAAGATAAACTTGGAACTTGAGGCTTGCTCACCATCCAAATACCAAGCCTAAAAGATGATCCCACAATCCAAAGCCATAAACTTAGGTAACTTCCACCATCAAAGGAATCCTTATTTAATAAGGAAACCACCAAATAAGGAATCAAATCATAATTAGGAAATAATCTCACTAATGGAATTTTAGGCACAATCCTAACAATGATCTAATCTGCTTTCTACCATAGTCGTGCTTCTTATTATCTAATTGGACACCATGTTTATACATGGATAGCTTCCATTACTTTTTGCATTTGTTTAAAAAGTATTGGCCGTGAAAAAAAAATTACCACAAGATCTCATAGTGAAAATCAGTACTAAACTTTGCCACAGGAAAATAGTGTTGCCCGAGGCACAGCATAGTGCGCGCGCAACAGGCCAGTACACTAGCAGCCCGCGCGAACCAGCACAAGCACAGTGCGCAGCCAACATAGTGTTAACATATTTGCTAATGGGCATATTGAGCTCCTTTATCAAGAGTTTTTCCACATCCTAACATCCCTCGGTAGATGCTCCACTCTTGTTAATGGACAATACATGTATATAGAGAAAATAATCCACAAACCCCATTATTTTGATTACTATACAATTTCAAATCAAATAGGTAATATGAAAGTTGCTAACTTAAGAAAAATACCAATTTCCTCGACTTCATGAGCAACATTTTCTGAAGGCACATGAACAAACACATTTTTTTACTTTTCTGAGTTCCATTTTGTAACCATAAGCGCACAAAATCAGTTTGATGAAGGATTTCAACTATAAAATACAGAAGCAACAACTGAATTATTTAAATTGTTTCCTATGATACTTGAAGAGCCATCCTACATAAGATAAGTCAACTGATAGTCCTCCCCTGCAACCAAGCTCAATATAACACATTTATGATCACTTCTAAGTTTCTAACTCTACATTTATTCTTAAGGGAAAAAAAGGAGGAAAGAAAGAAAACACAATTGACTACCTCTAATATAGTAATTAAAAAAAAACTTGGATTTTAAATAGCACTCAAGAGATTGATTTGATTGCTTAAACTTTACATGCATTCAAGATCATCAGATGAACCCAAGAAAACATAAAGGAGAGAAATAAAGACATATTTGAGGAAAGTAAGTAATTTTTTTTGGATCAAAAGAATACCAAATACCTCTCAGAAACTGATGAAGAAAAAGCCTTTGAACCACATAAAAGCCACATCGTCTACTATCATTAAGAGAGTATATCAAATGATGGGGTAAACAAAAAAGCAATTAGAGGTTAGCAAAAAGGGATGTGTGTGTGTCGAGTGTGTGAATGTGTTGAAGAAACAACTTCATAGAAGAAACAACTTTTTCGAAATAACTTAAAAAATACATAAATTGGAATAAACTTTATAGATGAAACAACCTGATAAAGATCAAAACCCCAAATCAGTTAAAACCCTATTTGGGGAAACCAATCCAAACGCCCCGTAGTGTCCCTAGTTTGACAACATTTGAGGTGTTTCCTTGGTTCTTAGGCTAAGAGGTCGGAGGCTCAGCTAATTAAGAAGCCAATTTTATTCCAAGTTAGCTTACAGTAAGCTCAAGAAAGTGATTGAGACCTATTACAAAGCAAAAGAAATGAAAATAGAGAAAGGGGAAAAAAACTAGCAAACTATTGGTTAGGGCCTTTTCAAAAACTAGAAAAGAATGATAACTAAGGATTTCACAGGACTATATTATTAGTAAAATATTTTTCATTGTAATAATTTTACGGAATCAAGATTTTTTAGGGAAAAACCTTTATCTATAGCATAGATTTTGATGAAACCAACTTTGTGGCAGAAATCCGAAGACACAACAGATCGAAGACCTCATTCAGTTGATAGTTGGGATAATGTTGAAGGACCACGAGGACAACAGATCGAAGACCTCAGTCTAACAATAGAGTTCATGAATCTTCTATTTCCATGAACTCTTTGCCCTGAGAGAGAGAGAAAGAGAGAGAGAGAGAGAGAGAGAGAGAGAGAGAGAGGCACCAATCGAAACCCCTAAAAAACCTAACTATACAAATTTGAGATTAAGAGTGTGTGTGTGTGTGTAAGAGAGAGAGATAGAAAGAGAGATAGAGAGAGAGAGAGAGAGAATCTCACCGGAGGGAGAGGACGGCGACGGGGACGGCAAAAGAGGACGGTGTCGGCAACAGGGATGGCAAAAGAGGACTGCGTCGGCAACAGCAGGCGAGGACGGCGAGAGTCTCACAACATATCTCTTTTCCCTGTCTCTTTTCCCTCTCTTCTCCTTTCCCTCTCTCTTTTTTTTGTTTTGCGGGAGTCTCACAGAACCTTATTATCTTTGTTTGTCCTTTGTATTTTTCTTTTTTCTTTTTTACTATATTAATTTTTATTTTTTAATTTGGGCCACAATTTGTAATGGACTATATCCGTTAGTATTGTTTTCTTCACCATTAGAAATATCAATAATTCATATGACTAAATTTACTAACGGATTTCTAACAGACATTGTCAATTACAAATTCGTAATGGTAAATGTCCGTTAGTAATGTTAATAAGTGTCCGTTAGCAATATGCCATTTTGGTGTAGTGTCTATGAACATCATGAGGTCAATGTCAACATGCATCATAGGGGTCAAAATCATGGGTAAGATTAGAGAACCAAGATGTTATCACACGTACTTATCCCAGTATGATAACAAGAGCCAAGATGTTACAAAACAATGCAGAGAACGATGTTATCCTAATACGATAACAAGAGCCACGATGTTATCATAAGTACTTAACCCAGTAAGATAACAAGAATCACGATGTTATGTTACGATGTGTCATGATATATGATGTTTTGGGCAAGTGTGGTTAAAGGAAAAGAGTCGGCATATATAAGTGGGGGATTTCATTGTTAATGCACAATTGCATATGTTATAGCATCAACGTTGTGAATGTACATCAAAACCATGTCTCTATTATATAAAATAAAACATATTCGCATGATTTGTAATTTGTTGTAGACTGACATCTCGAAATAAGATATTAATCACATCTTAAGATGTCAAACCACGACGACTTTAAGTTTACTTTATATACATTGTGCGTATATGTTTATATGCTCACTCGGCTTGTATTCAAGCTCATTGTGTTTTATGCCCTGGACAATCCCACATCCAGATTTCTCGGGTGGAGATATCCTTGAAGATTATGGCTATGACAGTTAAAGGCACAAGCACCCCCGAGAAGACTTTTACTTATGCTTTTATTATATAATAAATTATGTTTGAGCAATGTGTATTTAAGACTATAATTGTAAGAGGCTTTGTTGCCCAAACTCTATTGATGTAATAATTTCAGTAGGAATCATTATGAATAAATGTTAGGTCCCAGTATATTTTAACTTCCGCTTGTGTCTTTTACTCTGTTTTAAGTTATTATTAAGTTACATGAAGGACAATCGGTAGCTCAACTTGTTATGGCATACGAATCCAAAAAGAAAATTCAAAATTTCCCTTTTTTGTGCTATGTCGGGGCGTGACAACAAGGATGCAGATGAAAGATTCGTAGAAGAAAGTCAGATAAGTATGGGCAGATTGAATTTTTTTTTTTTTTTCGAATAGCAATTGTAGCTGTTAGCCTAAACAGAAATTTGTAGTGCTTCTGCAAACGAACTTCTCGGACATCCAAAAACAGGCAGATCAATAGCTTTCGTTGTGTGGTAAAATAGTAGATTGTTTCATGTGCGAAAACTAAGAGCAATAGTCTTTATTTGCCTTTTTCTTTCAAATCTAGACTAATATGCTTCTTTTATGGGAAAATTTGTCTTTGAGCTGTTTATTGAATTTGAATGAGGTTTCTGGATGGGTGAAATGGAGTTATGAGTCAATTTTTTTTTCCCAATGCCAAATTAAAATCAACTGGTGTTGCAGTGAACAGTTTTTAACATTTGTTTGCCATTACATTGTTGGTTCCTTTTCTGGACCTTTTTCATGTCTACTACGAAAATAAGGGAGTGTTTGAAATGAGATTTTGATTTTGATTTTTTTTTTTTTTTTATTATGTATAAAAAGGTTTTTCGCAATAGCTACTCTTTTTTTTTTGGCCAGTCTACCGGCATGGGCAATTATTAATATATATATATATATATATAGGGTTTTGTTAATATGTGTCCTTAGGCATATGTTATGGTTTCAAAAGTAAAAATAAACAATGGATACAATGTCAGTCTCAGTGTCCAGCGTGAGATTTAGTGTTTGTCTCCCTTATTTATTTTCACTTTTGGAACATTAGGGCACATGTTAACAAAACTATATGTGTATATATATATATATATCTAGCCGAGCGGGTTGTAGCCCAATTGGCATAGCCTCTCCCTTCCCAGTAGGGAGAGGGTTCGAATCCCCATTAGGAAATTTTTGGGCTTTGCTGTGGGCTAGTGTGAGGATTTGGGATTGGGTTGGGGCTAGGGTGTGTGTGCGTGTGGGGTGTGTGTGTATCTGGTCCGAATCCAGGTAAGTATAAATAAAATAATATAAAATAAAACATATATATCTACTATACTATAAAGCTAGAACACTTTACTTTGAGCTGTTTTGAATTTTATGAACTGCCCAATTTGCCCTTACTCTCAACATTTTAGGGTCAATCAATTTTTGCAATTATAATTATAACTGACTTAAAAAAAAAGTCAACAAAAATGGCTATTACATAATATTTACATATATATATATATATATATAAATTTTTGTAAAAAAATTTGCAGAATGATTATCTTTTGGCACAACCGTCTTTCTCTCTTTTTTTTTTTTTTTTTTTTTTTTTTTTTTTAAATGGTTAATTTAATACTTTGATTACACACACGCGCCCACACATGGATATATACTTATATTTTACTCTTTTAGTTATAATTTGAATCATATTAATTATTTTGGTCTTATTACACACATATGCCAATAATAAATATAATTTGAGTAAGGCAATACTTCCCAAATCTTATGTGGCAGGGTTATGATTCATGCTTGCATGTAAATGCCACTGGTTTTCTACAATTTTACAAAATTTTGGCCTACGAATTAAAGAGTAATGCTATGCTTCCCAAATTTTTTTCTCAAAAATGCTTCCTAAATGATGTGACAGTTTGATTACACACGCGCGCGCACACATGTTTATATGCTTATATTTTGCTCTTTTAGTTATAATTTGTATCATAATAATTATTTTCGTCTTATTGCACACACATGCCAATATAAATATAATTTGAGAACTGGTATGCTTCCCGAATCTTATGTGGCATGGTTATGATTCATGTTTGCATATTATTAACACTGGTTTTCTATAATTTTACAAATCTTTGGTCTACCAATTAAAGAGTAATGCTATATTTTCTAAATTTTTATTCTAAAAATACTTCTCAAATAATCTTATGTGGCGTTGGCCAATTTTTAAGGGAAAAACTCGTATATTTCATGGGACTAGTACATGTATATGACTTTTTGATTATTGTTTGATCGTACAGATTCATTTGGTTCATTTTTTCAGTGAGCTATCAAGTATCCACATTCCACCCTCTGTTTGGTTACTGAGAAAACCGAGGGAAAAAAATAAATAATAAGTATGCAACTTTCGTATTTTAGTTCTCTTTTGTATATTACTTGCAATCATGGACGTATTTGTATTTGAGATTGTTCCAATTGACACGGTTTGTCATATTATCTTAGTTTCAATGTTGAAATTAAGCTCGGTAATAGCAATAAATATAGTTCTTATATGACTGTAGATTATACTGATTGTCCAAAGCATATTTAATGACATTGATATATATATATATATATGTATACATAGTGCAGCCTTTCTTGCTTGGCACAGTACTATGCTTGTATGTTGCAGTCATGTCTCTCTTGCAACTTTGAATTTTTTTTTTTTTTATTTACTTTTTACTTAAATGGTATCTTTGTATAGCATTTTAGCTGTTTGAATAAATTCCTGAAAGAGAACAACTCTCTTTCATTTTTTCAGTGTTGGATTTTTATTTTATTTTTTGTCAGTAACTTGTATTGAATTCGGTCTTAATTGTGCCTTATGTAGTTTGGTCGAACCTTTGGCTTCTAAAGTTTAGTTTGTTAGCTTTGCAGATTTCACAAAAGAAGGGTTCTTTCTCTACTTGGGTCTTTTTATGAAGTTGTTGCCATTTGTTCCTTTGAAGGATATATCTTAGGAATTTATACCGTTTGTCACGTGTTTATCTTCTCCTTTATTGGGTATTAAGTGATACATATTGACCTAGATTCTCATATACAACTCTAGCTAAATGTGGGTCTAGAGAAAAACCCATTCAAAGTTTGGTTTTTTTCTCGGTTTTAGATTGATCACACTCCTTTATGAGCTGCATAGATACAAACATGCATTCTTTCAACTCTGTGAATGTTTTATCATGTACTTCAGTTGTGTTTAGGTGACTTCCTGCTCACACATATGGGTTTTTTTTCTGATAATTACTACTTTACCCCTATGGATTGGTGTTTGTACGTGGACGTGCTTGGATCTGTTTGTGTGTTTCCTCACCAAAGTGCTGACTGTTGAGGGTCCATTTTCAGGAACTTCAGGGACTGTTTGGGAAGGCTAACAATCGACGATGTGATTTACAACAGTGAACCGGTTTATGTATTCAACTGTTTGGTAGATGCTCCTTATTGCATAGGCAGGTGAAGTTCATGTGTTTGACTGATCTTGCACAAAGTTTATTTTCAGCCAGCTCATGTCAACTAGCGTATCTGGATGAAATCTCTAAGCAGCCGGTTCGGAAGGTTCAGAACTAGCTATGTGGTTCATAAGTTAGCTTTTTTCAGTTCGTACCTGATCTGAAATCACTGTTAAAACAAATCTTTGTCGAACCAATATGAAACTGGTTTGCTTAAAAACTAGATAGAGAATAAGAATCAGAGTGAATTTAATGCTGTTTTATGCGTTCCAAATAGGTCCTCAGTATACACTTTAAGAAAAGAAAGCCTGTGCTCTTCCGTTGTTGTAATAGCATCAATTACACAGCAATATACATGATTTTCAATTTATATAACTACACCTACAACAAAGGAGTGTGATCGTGGATCATGGATTGAAATAGAAAATGGAGATGTGTCGAAGTATGCTTGAAGTACAACTTGGAACTTGACAGTGGGACACGATTCTATGGATCCAAAGCGTGATGAGTGAAGCTATTTCTCTCTTCCTTCAAAAGGTAAGATCTTCGATAGGCATTAAACCCAAGTATCAAGTCTTTGCAGCCTATTTAAAATATTGTGCTACAATCTCAGACATCAAATTGGGAAGAGCTCTTCATAGTCATGTTATTAAACTGGGCCATATCTCGTGCCTTTCTGTTTCCAAAGCACTACTTAATATGTATGCTAAAGGTAAAGCTTTTGATGATTGCCATAACATGTTTGGTCAAATAAACCACTGTGACACAGTCACATGGAACATTGTCTTATCTGGATTTTCTGGGGCACGGAATCACGACATCGAGGTGATGAGGTTATTTTATACCATGCACATTGGCGATGACCCTAAGCCTAATTCTGTAACTATAGCTATAATTCTTCCTGTGTGTGCACGTACAGGAGTTTTGGGTGCAGCCAAGAGCATTCACTCCTATGTGATACGATCTGGGTTGGATTCTCATACCCTTGTGTCAAATGCTCTTTTATCCATGTATGCTAAATGTGGTCACGTTTGTGATGATGCACATAAAGTTTTTGAACGAATTGCCAACAAGGATGTAGTATCGTGGAATGCAGTAATTGCCGGGTTTGTAGAGAATAATTTTATGGGCGATGCATTTGAATTGTTCCGAAATATGCTGACGGGGTCAATACTACCTAATTATGCAACTATTGCAAATATTTTACCCATTTGTTCCTTTCCAGAAGAAAATGTTGCTTACCAATTTGGGAAAGAGGTCCACTGTTATGCGCTGCGGCGCCCTGAGTTGGCAGAGGATGTGTCAATCACCAATGCTCTGGTGAGTTTCTACTCGAAGATTGGGAAAATGGGTGAAGCAGAATCATTGTTTAGGAGAATGGAATTAAGAGATTTGGTTACGTGGAACTCTATGATTGGTGGGTGCACCTCAAATAGTGACTGGTCGAAAGCATTGGAATTTTTTCATGAACTCCTCTCCTTAGAGATGGGTGGGCCAGACTCTGTCACTCTTATCAGTATTCTCCCGGCTTGTGCACAGTTGTACAATTTGAGGGCGGGAAAGGAGATACATGGGCATATTATACAAAATCGCTTACTTGACGATACATCAGTGGGAAATGCTCTAGTAAGTTTTTATTCAAAATGCAGCGAGATAGAATATGCATACAAAACATTTTTGTTGATTTGTAAGAAAGATTTGATATCATGGAATGCTATGTTGGATGCCTTTCTAGAGACTCGGCTTGAGACTCAGTTTGTTAATCTGTTTATGGGGATGCTTGAGGAAGGGATAAAACCCGACTCAATTACTATATTATCTATAGTTCGATTTTGTGCTACTATTTCAAGAGTGGATAAAGTTAAAGAAGCTCATGGTTATTCAATAAAATCTGGTATTTTACAATGTGATTTTGAACCAACTCTTGGGAATGCAATAATTGATGCATATGCGAAATGTGGTAAAATGGAGTATGCATTGAAGATCTTTGAGAGTTTGTCTGGGAAGAAGAATGTGGTTACTTGCAATTCAGTCATTTCGGGATACGTGAACTCTGGATCACGCAATGATGCTCATATGATATTTACGAGAATGCCCGAGAAAGATATCACGAGTTGGAATCTAATGATTAGAGTCTATGCCGAAAATGATTGTCCCAGTCAAGCTCTTGCTCTGTTTCATGAATTGCATAATCACGGAATGAAGCCCGATGCTATGACTATTATGAGTTTCATTCCTGTTTGTGCTCAAATGGCCTCAGCCAACCTTCTAAAACAGTGCCATGGATATGTAACAAGGTCTTGTTTGGACGATTTTCGCTTGAAAGGAGCAATGTTAGATATATATTCAAAAAGTGGAAGTATAAACTCTGCTTATAAGCTCTTCATCTCAACACCTCACAAAGATCTGGTTTTGTTCACCGCTATGGTTGGTGGGTATGCCATGCATGGTATGGCTAAAGAAGCTCTCGAGGTTTTCTATTATATGCTTGAGTTGGGTTTAATGCCTGACCATGTTATAATTACTACGGTTCTATCTGCTTGTAGCCATGCTGGGCTTGTAAATGAAGGGTTGAGAATTTTCTATTCAATAGAGAAGGTTCATGGAATTAAACCAACCATGGAGCAATATTCTTGTGTGGTGGATCTTCTTGCTAGAGGTGGTCGAATTTACGATGCGTATTCTTTTGTGACGAAAATGCCCATTGAAGCTAGTCCCAATGTGTGGGGTACGTTGCTCGGTGCTTGCAGGACCCACCATGAAATTGAATTGGGACGCGCTGTGGCTGATCATCTTTTTGAAGTCGAAATGAGTAATATCGGGAACTACGTAGTTATGTCAAATTTGTATGCTGCAAATGGTAGATGGGATGGTGTTTTGGAGATGAGAAAGCTGATGAGAGAGAGAGATTTAAAAAAGCCGGCTGGGTGTAGTTGGATCGAAGTTGAGAGGACGAAAACGGTTTTTATAGCTGGAGATTCTTCTCACTCTCAAAGAAGTATCATATATGGTATATTAAGGAGTTTGGATCTACAAATCAAAGACCCATTTCTAATCTGAGTTTATCTGCTGAAAAGTTATAGCTTTTGGAGTGATATACAGTGCAGGTATGTTTTATTGAATCTAATCCTCTTTGGCAATCACTTCCCAGTCTTTTTTGACTTCACGTAAAAGATGGAGATGATTTTCCCCATCATTTATACTAACTGAATGATGTGGCTTGTTGTTCCTTCAAATTGCAAACCGTTTTCTGTAAACTCCATTTGTTTCATGGTTTAGAAGAGGAAAAGAACAGGAAAAGGAAAACAAGAATGAAAGTGTTTTGTCTATTGTTTTCCTCCCTGCTTAAATAACATTAGATACTGAGAAAGGGGAAAAATCAAAATTTAATTTATACATAAGAAAAGGCACTTTCGACCCTACAGGCTCTTGGCCCTAGCAGTATTCTCGGCTTGCTACTCTCAACTTTTTTTTTTCCGAACATGCAATACAGTCTATTTGTTGCAAGCTGGGAGTAGTTGGTATGATATTTACCCTCCAGCTTGAAAGAGAGTGTTGACGGATAATTCATAATCAAGTCATGAGTTTGTAGATTACAAAATATATGAAAATATTTAGAATTAACTTATGATATGATATTATTCTGATAATCATATCTTGTTGATTCGTCCTTCACCTATATAGAGATGTAATTCATACAATATATGAATATTAAAGAATATTTCACCTTTCTCTTTTGTTTTTGACACGTTACATCAATCTCACTTTGCCACTCATTTACTTTATTTGAATTTGATTTCATAGTTTGTACGTATTGAACAAATGATAGAGATTAAAAAATAATAATAATAGTCCCGAAGACTTTGTGCCTAATGGGGATAGGGTTCGCCTCCCTAAAATAAATGTTTACAAATAAAATATTCATATTTGAATCAAGAAAATTGTAGCAAGACAAGATTTATAATGACTAATGATCTCATGCAAGGTGTAATTTTAGGGCCTCTTTATCTCACCTCTAATACATGGATCAAGGTTAACTGATCCCTATGAAAATATCTATTGAGAAGATTTCAAAATGCATCTGCTTTTTGCCCCATATGTTGACAATAAATATAGATTCCAATAAATACGAATGACAAAAAAGTGAAAGTCACAATAATCCAGCATTCATGCAACGAATAATCAGTTTGACATACACGGTTTCATCTAATAAAACTAAAAATTAAGTATTGAATTTTTAGCGCAGAATTTTTTTAGCTATTGAGTTTATGTTAATGGAAATACTGTTTTCCTTAAAAGTTTTCAGTAGAAGTGGTAAGATCTTGTACAATATCAAACACACTAAAAAAGAAACACTTAATTGGGTTATCAAACGCGCCCCAAGACATTTTATCTGATATTTACACTCTCAATCATATATAAGCCATATGTAAGTCACTTATAGTTGCCAAAGATCTTGCAGAGGAAGTTCTTTCTTGTCCATAGATGTACTTGTTGGTCATGCCATGGTTCTGCCCAGCCTCCTGTATCTACACCTGTTTTTCTTGGCTGTGCTCTAACGTCTGGAGACCTATACTTCTGGTGAAGCTGGACTAAATCTATGCCCGGGCATGTCGACAAAGCCTAAAGAGGGAAAAAAACACTATAATCTAAAGCACAAAAAATTCAATAAAATTTCCATCTAACAGTAATGCAGGTCAATAAAATTTCCTCGGTGTTTTATTTTCATTTCCCTTACTAAACCGATGAACCAAGTGAAGGCCATAATGGGCCATCGAGTGAAAAAGAAGTTGGATTTGATAGATCTTAGTACTTGGTAATCACATTTTCTCTCTTAGCAGTCTCATATCTTATTTTCCCTTTCTGTAGGTGATGCCAATTTTATGTTGCTTTCCAAGAGTCTGGTCACTTACCTCTTTATTCCAGCCTTTTGATGCCACCTACTCATCAGGTGCGATAGGACGTTTAGCCTCTAATGTGATTTGGGTCCCAAAACCCCTATATTTTATCCTATTTTGATTAATTTTGAGAAGCACTTTAGAGTCCTAAAAATCGTTTTGGCTGAAGCAAGTTAGGGGTGCTTCAATCCAAAATTGATGTGGGAAGCAGATTGGGGTGTTATATATTTTTCTTAATTCCCACCGTGCCCTTGTGATTAGTGCTTCACTTTGGCGTTGGCTTCTTCTGGGACTGTTGGACGCTAAAGCCACAGCTAATCCAAGCTGGCCCTTACCATGTCAAGCTAATTCATGAAAAGTTCCTTGGCTGCATCTCCAGCAACACCATTGCTAATTAAGTCAAAGGCACTAAATAGATGGCCTCTTGATTTCTGCTAGCATTTCCTAATTTCTTGTCCAACACTTAAAACATAACCATACTCTATTATATTTGTTTGTGTTGTAGAGTGTAGGCTTTTTGGCAACTTATTTGTTGGAGCATGAGAGAGAAACTACTTCACTGCGCAAACCATTGAAGTGTATATTGTAAAATTCTGAACTTCTCCTTGTGCATTTGTTATTTTCATGTGAAACAAATGTTTTCTGCTTGATTTTCTTAGGGCCTATTTGGGAAAGCCTAAAACAGGACCTGGTTTAGTCCAACTCCAATTTTTATCTGGTTCTTGTGAGATACTAGTTTGGTAAGTGTATTCTTTACATAGGAGTCCGTGCCCAGTCTAATAAATATCTTAAAGCCGGTTCTCTGTTAAACCAACCTACACTTGGTTCTCGCAAAAACTAGATATATGTATATATATATATATAAAGTGGACTTGGACTGAACCGGATCCAATTTTGGATATTCCCAAATGGGCCCTTAACTTGGGAAACCATGTTGGTCTTCTTTTCTTGATCTATAAACAATGTCGCATATATTACCCCCTATTCCTATCCTCAAGTAATATTTGAAGCCTTCACCAAGGAGAGAAAAAAAAGTCGATATGCAAAGGCATTGCCAAATTGCTTTGCCTTGTGTCGCTTTATACATCTAGAACCACTAAGATGCATGATACATAGAATTTTCCCGTAAATGTGACAAATCTTTTGAAACCACCTTTCCTCTTCCTTCTCTTCGACCACTCATTCCCATAGAGTTGGTACATACTTAGGTGTGTTTGGTGGGGGAGGAAGAAGGGAAAGAACGGGACGGGAGGGGAGGGGAGGGGAGGGGAGGGAAGGAAAAGGAAAGGAAAGGAAAGGAAAGGAAGAGGCATACCTCTGAGCACACCATGTCTCATCCGTCAATAAGTGGATGGATTGGGAGACGTAACAACACCCTCCTCTTTGATGTTTATGCCTTCCGAATAAGATTGGTTTACTATGTAAGGGATGTCTCATCCGTCAATAAGTGGATGGATTGGAAGACGTAACAACACCCTCCTCTTTGATGTTTATGCCTTCCGAATAAGATTGGTTTACTATGTAAGGGAGTAAAACACGCAATATTCCCCTTCCTTCCATCATAGTTTCTTTCTTACTCAACCAAACAAAAGGAGAGAAGACCCCGTTCCTTTGCCTAGGGATCTTCTCCCCTCCCCCTCCTAGTCATTTCACTTTTCCACCCCTCCTGCAAAACATACTAGTGATGGGAAAATGATAGTTCAGTACTATGAGAGTTAGTGATGCCCGTCGAAATAGTGTTTTCTGTTTAGGAACACAATCTTTTCTTTCGGCTGTCCCACAACGCCCGGGTAGGTTTCCACTTGTGTTGTTTATAAGTCTTGGGTAATCCTCCCCACATAAGGAGTCTTTTGAGGGTGAGTCCTTGGGTCTTCTACTTTTTCTTTACTACATGAAACCTGAGATCAATAAAATCAAGAACGTAAATTGAAGACTTTCTGTTTTGTCCTTTGATTTGGGTTTTAGATGCTCAACTTCAAATGCTAATCAAATTTGCTTCTTAGTTTTGGATACCAATCTGTAGTTGATTAAATATCAAAAAGAGCAAATGGTCTCTCTCTCTCTCTCTCTCTCTCTCTCTCTCTCTCTCTCAACTACAAAACCTGTTTTTTTTTTCTTCAACATGATGTTCAATTATGTTGTTTCATTTAGATGATAGTCAAAGCTGTGTGCTTTCTTTCTTTCGATTTTTTTATTTTATTTGAGTAGAGTGCTGCTAAGCCCAAGAGCGCCACGAGGGCGAAGCCATGACCGGTGGCTCTGATACCATCTCAAAAACAAAAGAGAGAGGAGAAATATTCTTTGATATTCAAATATTGCGTGATTTACATCTCTATGTATAGGTGAAGGTAGAATCAATAAGATATGATTATTAGAATAATATCATATCATAAATTAATTTTAATTATTTCCATATATTTCGTAATCTACAAACTCATGACTTGATTACGAAATATTCTTCAACACAACGAAAATTATTTCCCATTTGGCCAATCAAAAAAAGAAATTAGAATTATTCTTACTAGTTGTTCTTATCTAGAAGAATATTTGAACTCAAACAAAAGAACAAAAAAATTCCCAAAAACGTTATACAATTTTTTTTAAGTGCATTATGGACCGAGAACTCATTTTTTTGTAACTGTCACGTCCTAGAATAGCAAAAAAAGGGAAAATAAAAATTCCTTTTTAGGTTCGTAAGCAATGACAGGTAAAGTCATTGAATTGTCCACACCACGCAGTTCTAAACAATAGATAATATGATAATGATAACAAAAGCTAACTGGTCATAATAAAACATACTAACTATTACAACATAGTTAGAACATAACATATAGGTCTGAAGGCAACATGTGCCTTATTACAAAATATAATGCTAAAGTATGATAGTAAGATTAGAACTATAATCCATCCTATGTCTTCAACTGGCGTACATATAATCATCAGTGTAATAGTCTTTTCCAACGCCTCCATCCTCAGTAGGTCCATTCTCGGCATAGCCTTCTTCCAGGTAGTAACCGTCCTCGTACGGTACATCACCTACATGAACATACACAGGATAGGCAGGACGGGGAATGTCTAGGCATAAAAAGGCCGTCAGCTTACTAAAAGCTGAGTGAGTAGAAACTTACACAATATCAAAAGGGTGAAGTAATTATGATTTTGGACGATATATCATAATGTTGCTAATAATATCTTCTCTTTATTCCAATCGTTAACCGACTACGAACGTCTTGTTACCCAGAGACCGACAAAGTACCCCTGATTGAAGAACAGACTCGATAGTGTTCCACTTTAGCGATATACCATCATTCCGTCTACCGCTTTTAAGGACATATTCACAGTCCATTGCATGTCATGGACACCACATCAATTCATCCCCCGCTTTTAAGGACATATGCACAACCCACCGCATGTCAGGGATATAATGTTTGAACAAAAGTTCAATCGATTGAAAAGGTTGTCTTCTCTAGAAACTGGGCAGAGAATCTCTAGGGTGTATTTGGTTCAGATTCTTCATGTTCAAACTTACGAATACATCTACCCTAAGCTATTGAGTGAGTTTGGAAATCACCAAAGTGATCAAGGGGGTGTTTGGTGAGCTTGAACACTAATGGCCAATCTCTCTCTCTCTCTCTCTCTCTTTCCTCTTCTTCTCTGCCTCTTCTCTCCTCCTCCCCTGTCTTTCTCTTCTTCTTCTTCTTCTTCTTCTTCTTCTCTCTCTCTCTCTCTCTCTCTCTCTCTCTCTCTCTCTCTCTTAGTGTGTGTGTATATATATATATATGTATAATATTGTAGGCACCCCATTTTGTCGGCTATCAGATTTAGGAGACCATAACTTGGTGGTTTACAATGATTAAAAAAGACCAGAAAAGACTCATGAAAGTTAGTTATATCTCTCAAAATGCCCAGAGAAGCAGTACAAATGACCAAAATATCCCTGTAAGCCTAAACACTCCCAGATTTGGACCAAAAGTTCTAGAAATAAGCTATGTCGTATGAAAAGTAATAAAATGAGTTTTTAAACAAAATCGGATGAAATCATCAGCTCCCAGAGATCCCCGAAAGTCCTGAAAGTTCTCAGAAAATCCCCATTGACCGGTTTGACCAAGTTTGACTAGGGTTTGACCAAAATCATCCGAATTCACCTGAAAGTTTTGAAATCTCCATAAATCATGTGAAAAGTACTAAAACAAGTTTTAAAAGAGAATCAGACGAAAACGTCAGCGCCTGGGAGCTCCCAGAGATTCCTAAAACTTCTTGGAGGTCCCCAGTTTGATCGATTTGAACTAAAAGTTGACTTTGAAACTGGAATATCGTATCATTTTTGAAACATTTTTTATGGATACTAGAGATAAATATCTTTCCAACGGTATATCACACATAAATTTTTGGATTTAAAAAGAATTTATTAATAAATTTTCAAAGGCAAAAAAGGCGATCAATCGGCTTTTATCGCGAATACCAAAAACCTTTTCAAAGCAACCTGACTCCGAACTATTTTTTTTTTAATGGAAAATTGACTCTATTATCTTTCCAACTGTATATAACAAACTCAGTTTGGAGTTTGTACGCATTTTCTGTGAATTTCGGACGAAATATGGCATTTTCACAAATACTGAAACCTCTGGGGGCCTTAAAGGAATTTTTTGATCGTCCGAGAAGCAGTGCTGCCGTGGCACTCTCCCCCAGACAGGTCCATTTTTGTAACTTGATTTGGGGGTCCAAATTGAATAATTGAAAGCCAAAATGACGTAGTTTTTTGTTCACAGATATTTAGGACCAATGGGAGCACTTTTTAAATCCCAAACTCCCCCCAAATTGGCCTATATAAACCCCTCTTGACTCCTCATTTGAGGGGTAGCAAATGAAAAGTTTAGGAGAAGTTGTAGAGAGAGATAGATAGAGATAAGGTTAGAAGAAAGAAAAGCGAGTTTCATCCACTGATTTTCTATAGAAAAGTTAGTTATAAACTTGTTTTCTTTCATTACTCTCATATATACTTCACATTCAATACCCCCAACCACCATTTTTGAACATTTATGAGATAAGAAGCTACTTCCAGGTCCAAATGTCACCATATATGAGTGAAACACCAAGCTACAAGTCCAATATCTCATTGAATATCATCTATTGATTGCTATTGATTGCTTGTTTACTTAAATGTTCATCTCTTCTTACCTCATCTCTTTTTTATTTTTCTTATTTTACGTACTTTTTTATCATCATCTAGATGATGACATGGTGTTTGAGGTGAGTGAATCATTATGGATGGTAGCTATTGACCTCAAAAACATGTTTGATAGATGATGATTCTAACTTCAATACTTCCCTAGTATTCTTGAAGTTATTTTCAAAATAAAATATTGCTCTCTAGCAATCTTAGAAGTTCTTGAAGTGAGTTTGATATTGATATTCTAAGTGGTTATAATCTCCATTTAGTGCTGGAAATATACTCTCAAAACTCTAATTTCAAAACCCCTCTTAAACCCCTCATTTTGATTTCATAAAATAAGACACTTGTTTTCTCAAAATCTTCAACACAGTAAGTTATTTTACTTAAAAATAGTATTCTGGGTTCAATACTTAATAGATGATCATCCTACAACTTGGAAAGTCTTCCTAACTCATTAAGGAATGACCATGATTTTTGATTTGATTTAAAAACACTTGGAAGGGTTCCATTTTGACTCAAACATTCCTTCCAGACATTCTGTTTTCTCTATCACAGCAGCTTAGTTAACTTGCAACTTGGTTCCAGAAAACCTTTTTCGAAAAGAGTGATCCTAACTCATTTTTTCCTTGAACTTCAGTGTCTTAGGCAACTTTCTGTATAATATGAGTCTCTAAATGTTTTGTTTTCATTTTCAAAATCTTTTCTACATTTCAGTCGACAGTACGGATTCTATTTCTGAGTAACCTCTCTTGTTTATATGATTTCTCTCAATCTGTAACTTCTATCTTGATTTGGCTTCTGACATGTGTTCTGGACACAGTAGGTACGATATCTATAAAATTCTATAAATTGAAAACTTTCCTAATCTCACTTTTCCAATTTTTACAAAATAAGTACACTGTTCTGTCTACTATTCGCAACAAGCATGTTTCAACATTTATTATTTGATTAGATGTTCAGATGCATTCTAAATTAACTCATATCTTACGAAGTAGTTCATACTATATTTTTACATATCTTATAATGATATTCTTCATGCATTCATGCATATTACATAGTCTCAAATCACTTTAGAACATCCCATGAATACAAACATATCACTACTTTGCACATTCTAGGCTCATCCATTGCATCCATGCAAGATTTGGGGCTTTTTGTACTCTCAATCAAAGAAGATTATAAGGAATGAAATCAATCACACGTTCATGCTCCCCTTCGATCAAATCTTCTTTTCTCATCCGTCCCGGGATTGAGAGGTCTTCTTTTCAAGAATTAAAATGCATCATACTAGTTTACTAAGCATATTTTTCTTTGATTATTTTGTTTCAATAACAATTCATGTCCCCTTTAGATTATGAAAACTTGATTACTTGATATGTGGGTTAGACGATTTTTCCTAAGTTTGTTTATGTGATCTTTCACTTTTGTATTGTGTGATATTTGGCTTAGATTTTATGAATGATATCTTATCTTTTTTTGATCTTCCATTTCAATATTCTTGTGCAATGTAATATACCTATCATAAATATTAACTATCGAACCAAAGATAGTTTAGGATGATTATTTGAATGCTAATTGAGGCCCGTCGAGAGATAGGGCGAGTTGAGGCTATTTTAGTCGTGACAAAGGCTCCTTCCTCTCTCGTACCAAAACCCCGAACCAAATTCTTTGGTTATGAACGTCCGCTGCCCTTTGTCCGTTTGCGTAAGTTAAAATTGGGTTTCTTGACTCCCTAAAGACTAAGTGGCGACTCTGTATTTGTTTTCACAAACTTTCTTTCAAACTTTTTCCAAATGTTTCAAAGAAAAATCAATTCTGAAAACTCGAAAAGGGGGTGGACCCCGGAGGCCGCGTGTTCACAACCTGGCGACTACACTGGAGATTTTTATTTTAAAACCAAACTAATACAGAGGTTTGACTCATAAGAAGCATCCTTAAAATCATTTTTTACTGTGTCTGGTTCATCATATTGCACTTCTGCATCTCCCCTTCAACTGTGTCTGAAATGCGGACTTGACATTGTTCAGGTCTTGCTATGTCAGGGCACAAGTTATCGTTGATACTGTACCTTCCAAGGTATATCAAAAAGAGTAAAAATTTCCGTACTGTCTCTCTGACGGTATATTGGAACTCTTGTCAACGGACCCTCTTTGATTAACCACAGTCTTTGCATATAGATTCCTGTAGAAACTGTCATGGGACTGTTAATTTATCTCTTCAATTAGGACAATGTGATATAACTGTTATATGCCCTTATGGGATTACCTACGCAATGTAGACGCTTATGTGGCCTAAAACTGAACATTTTTTCTTATGATTCCCAAGGCAATCACTCACATGTGATTACATTTCGTTGACCTGCCTAGTGTCACGGGCTTAGAATTTTCGAACACTTTCTCGTGCGGCACTTAAACTTACACCTCACTGTAGTAAGCTAAGTAAGCCTTACTAACACTTACAGTAGAGAAGAGAGAGAGGGGGGATTGGGAGAAAGAGTAATTGTATTGCTCTTCATATGCTTTACAACACTTGGATGGTTTGGCCAAATGAGGGCCTCACCTATTTATAGGCTACAACAAAGGTTAGAGAAGCTTCTAGGATTTTCTCTAGAACCTTCCCACCTCCTCTACAAGAATTCTCTAGATCTCTACATCTAGAACTATCTATACAACCATATAGATATTTACATGCTCCACTACATTCTAGAATATTCTACCATACTCTATAATGTACAAGGCATCTCCTAGAATATTCTAAAGGATTCTAGATGCTTCCACATAAGTCCTTAATGCTCTATAGTCTTCTAGAATCTTTCATAAGCCTCCAGAGTCTTCCATATGTTTCTAGAATGCTTGAGAAAATGCCAAGCCGTGACATTCTCCCCCCACCTAATTCGGCGATGCCCTCGTCACACCTTTCTTCTTGAAGCACTCGATGTGATCCTTGAATTACCACAAGGATTCCTCTGTCTCCCAAGTTGCACATTCTAGGATCATACATTGCATCCATGCAAGATTTGGGACTTTTGTGACTCCTAATCCAAGAAGATTTTAAGTAATGAACTTGATCACATGTTCATGCTCCCCCTCGATCTAATCTTCCTTTCTCATCCGTCCCAGGGATCGAGAAATCTTCTTTTTTCAAATATTAACATGCATCATACTAGCTTGCTAAGCATATTTGGGTTTTCTTTGGTTATTTGTTTCAAGAACAAACCATGTCCCTTCTTAGAATAGGAAAACTTGATTACTTGATACATGATTAGACGATTTTTACTAGGTTTGTTTGTGTGATCTTTCACCTTTGCATTGTGTGATACTTGGCTTAGATCTTTTGAATGATATCTTATCTTTCAATCTTCCATTCCAAAATTCTTGTGTCATGTAATATACTATCATAGTATTATTTGTCGAACCAAACATAGTATAAGATGATTATTTGGATGCTAATTGAGGCCCGTCGAAAGACGGGGCGAGTTGATGGTGTTTTAGTCGCGACAAAGACTCCTTCCTCTCTCGTACCAAAACCCCGAGCCAAGTTCTTTGGTTATGAAGGGCCGGTGCCCTTTATCAGTTTGGGTGAGTCAAAATTAGGTTTCTTGGTTCCTTAAAGATCAAGTGGCGACTCTATATCTATTTTCAATAAACCTTTTCTCTTCCTTTTCAAAACAATCTCAACCAAAACAAAGAGGTGGAATTCCGCGTGTCCACAATCTGGCGACTCTGCTGGGGACATTTATTTTCAAAACAAAATAATACAGAGGTTTGACTCATAAGAAGCATCCTTAAAATCATCTTTTTACTGTGTCTGGTTCACCGCATTGCACTCCTGTATTTCCCCTTTCGACTGTGTCTGAAACGCGGCGCTGACATTGTTCAGATCTTGCTGTGCCAGGACATAAGTCACCATTGATACTGTACCTTCCAAGGTATATGAAAAAGAGTAAAAACTTTCGTACTGTCTCTCTGACGGTATATTGGAACTGTCGTCAACGGACCCTCTTTGACTAAACCCAGCCTTTCCATATAGATTCCTGTAGAATCTTTCATAAGACTGTTCATTTATCTTTTCAAATAGGACAATGTGATATAACTGGTGTATGCCCTGACGGGATTACCTGCGCGGTGTAGACGCTTATGTGGCATGAGGCAGAACCTCTTTCTTATGATTCCCAAGGCAATCACTCACATGAGATCACATTGAGTTGACCTGCCTAGGCACCATGACAAGGATGTCTGCTCCATGTTCACAAAGATATACACCGCAAACCTTGTTTGTCGGTCCTAAGACATAGGAGTATGAAAACCTGCTAGACAGTATGATTACCATCATCACATGCTCCTGTCATATAACCTGTTTCCCCCAGAAACTCTGTCCAGATATCCCAGATATAACCTCTTTCTCCCAAAAACTCTATTCAGATATCCCAGATATAACCTGTTTCCCTCAGAAACTGTCCAGATATCTCAGATATAACATGTTTCTCCCAGAAACTGTCCAGATATCCCAGATATAACCTGTTTCTCCCATAAACACTGTCCAGATATCCCAGATATAACATGTTTCTCCCAAAAACTCTGTCCAGATATCCCAGATGTAACTTGTTTCTCCCAGAAACTGTCCAGATATATCCCAGATATAACCAGTTTCCCCCGGAAACTCTGTCTAAACTTCCCAAAATGTCTTGGAAACCCCTGTTAACCTCTGGTGATCATACTGAAAGGAAAGGTTAGCACAGTCTATATGGCTAAGACCTTATTTGCTTAACTGTTATTTGCTAGAAGTAGGAGCACCATATAGATTAGGACTTGCATCCGCATGCTTGTATCATTTGCATACACTATTCTCGTCGGTCCGCACGCACTATTTCAGTCAGTCTGTACACAAGTCAGTCCACGTCTGTTAACATCTCTGTCATTTGTCTTTCTAAAGTCACCACTGCCAGAATTTGATACGATCCTCTCAAATCTATAGGGTCACTATAGATTCTCAAAGTCACCAGCTGGGATCTTCATCTTGGGTCATAAATTCGGATAATCGTTTGGTCAGAATCCGCCCAACAAGTTATTTCAGCATGAATCAAGAAGAGCTGGAAAACAAGGTCACTGAGTTGGGAGTCACCTTAACCCAGCAGTCCGACAGCCTAACCTAAGTCTTGAGGTTTATGGAAGAATTGAAATAGCAGCAGCCGCAATATCCACCTAGGTTCTCGCCACCACCAGGTTTCGTGCCACCTTCACTGCTAGGGTTTGTACCACCTCCTGAGAATAATGGGGAAGAAGATTAGTTTCAAGAAGTCCCACCGCCTGCGTATGAGAAGAACTTCCAGGAAAAAATGGACAAAGTTGACAAGCTAGAAAGTGTATTAAGGAAAAGCAAAGGGGTTGGTGACTACATGCTAGACCTAGAAGGGCTCTTCGAGCCTGTCAAGTTGAAACTGCCAGAAAACTTCAAAATGCCCGCCATCGACCGTTTCGATGGAACTGGAAATCCGAAAAGTCATGTGAAGCTGTGCATGAGCATCTTCCAGTCAATGGGCAGCACTCATGAGCACATTACGATGCTGTTCCCGCAAACTCTCGCAAAGTCTGCACTATCATGGTTCCTTACCTTGGAAGCTTCCAAAACTTGGGCATGGGAAGACATCGTTCGGGTATTCGTTGATCAATATTCCTATAATCAAGAGTTGGATGTCACAATCAGGGATTTGGAAACTACTTGGCAAAACAACAATGAATCATTCGCTACTTTCTTAGGTAGATGGAGAAATAAAGTAGCCCAGATGACCCACCGATCGGTTGAGAAGGAACAGGTGAGGATGTTAATCCAAAATTTGTAGCCGCTTTATCATGAGAAACTGTTCTATCAATCCATCTCCACCTTTAAGGAGTTGTTTGAAGTTGGGACTCGAATTGAAGACGCTATTAGGGAAGGAAAGATTAAGAAAGAAGAGCCCCTAAGTCAGTCGAAAAGGCCCAATTACTCCCGCAACACTCTGGATGTCAATGCTCTTAGCAGTCAACCCATGGCATACCCTCCTAGGCCATACCAACCCTCCAACCAAGCTAACTCCTTCAATCTCCCTTTCCTGAAAAAGCCCCCTCGCAATTTTGCCAAGTTAGAAATCTCACTTTCCTCAGCCTTAGATCGCCTCCTAAAAAAAGGCCACCTCCAACTCCTTCAGCCTCGAAACACCCCACTACCACCCAATTATGATATGTCCAAAAGATGCACCTACCACCAAGCCCCTGGCCACAACACCGATGATTGTATGCGCTTTCACCATGATGTCCAAGACCTCATTGACCAGAATATCATTGAGCCCCCTCCCAAGCAGCCTTATGTCACCCAAAATCCTACCAAACCACCAAATATCAGCCTCAATGAATATAACTCCACTACTTTCGATCCTTCTACCCTCATAATCCCCATAGGACTTCCCTTAGCCAGTATTGACATCCCGGATTCTACAGAAGTCCATCTGATTGAAGTAGAAGAGGATGGGTGGCAGCAGCAGCTAGATGATGAACAAGATTTGTTCTTCCTAGAAGAACATAATCTAGGGGCAGTAGATCTCAAATGGTACAATCTTAATAAAGAAAACGATGCCTCCATATGGGATGAGCCAAAAAAACTGTTTGTGGGAACAGATTGCGAGTGGTTCAAAGAAGATGGGACTGTGGAAGGACCTACTCCTACCGAGATTGATCATCTGACTAGGTCGGGTCGCCATTATTAGCCTCCACAATCGGTCACGAAAACCATGGAGAAAGGGCCAGTCAAGGACAAGGGGAAAGGAAAAATGGATGAGGTCATCGAAGAGGACAACGAATTAATAAAGCAGTTGAAGAAAACTCAGGCACATCTCTCGATGTGGGACATCATGGTAACATTTTATAGGCACAAACAAGCCATGTTGAATGCCTTGGCTAGAATTGAGGTCCCCATTCACCGGAAGATATGGTGGATTTCTTAAGTACACTTTTCCCTGATCCGGTCATCACCTTCTCCGATGAGGATTTGCCGCCGAAAGGTTCTGCCCATTACATAGCTCTCTACATCACCGTCAGATGCAAGGGGCAGCAGGTGCCATTCTGTCTGGTTGATACAGACTCTACCTTAAATATTTGTGCTCTAAGAACTGCCACTGCCTTGGGGGTCAACATCCTTGATATCACACTATCTGTGCAATCCATGAAGGCCTAAGATAACACTAAGAGAAATGTGATGGGGGACTGTTTCTCTCCAAATTCGAGTAGGATCTTTGGTTAGTACTGAAATCTTTCAAGTTATTGACATACCTGCCTCGTTCAATTTGTTGATTAGGAGGCCCTGGCTACATGTCAACAAAGCTGTATCATCCATTGTGCACCAAATGATCAAATACATTCATGAGAAAGAGGTAAAAATCATCCTCGGCAACAGTTGGGGAAATAAGGCCTTTCCAAGCTATGCTCCCATCTTTGAAATCCAAATACTTGAACTAGAAGAAGGAGAGATCGGAGGATTCTTCATGGAAAAGATCTATATGGTTAGTGATGGGAACGGGTTCCCCGAGGTCCACTCCGCGGTGGTCAATATTGTCTGCAAAATGAACTACTTCCCCAGAATGGGATTGGGACGACGCCAACAAGGGATTTGTGAGTTCCCTCAGATCAAAGGACAAAAAGGCACTTTCGGATTGGGGTACAAGCCCACTGAAGAGGACATCGAGCTCCAAAAGCCATGGAAGAAGAGAGTCAGGAGTCTCTCACCGTACCGCAAAACCTTGAATGGGCAATTCATCAAAGAAGGGGATGACTCCCCCTACTTTGGGTTTCCTGAACCTTGAATCCATTAGACCACCGAAGAAAGGCACCCTGGGCTTGAAATCTTCGCTGACTGCGAAAGGCCCCCTATCAAGATCCGTTATATCCGGAAGAAGTTGCGAAAACCCGAGAGGAAGACTGGTTGAAGTATCTGGACACTGAGGCTATCGAGAAGATGTGGGAAGAGCTCGCTAAAGAAAAGGAAGGAAAGAGGACCAAGAGCCAAGATGATCAGATCATGCCAACTGAGGAGGGTCTGAGCAACCAGGCTATAGAGTGATCTGTCTGTGTCTCCCTATCCCCTATTCCCCCAGAGTCTGTACTTCGTACTATCGAGTCTGTACCGAAGTCGGCTGCTGTGAGCCCACCAATGTCTGATGTAATCACTCCACCTGTTATGAATGAAATGAAAGACGGTTCTACTTACTCCTCTGTGTCTAATACTTGTTAATGCACAAATCCCTCCGAGGATCTCCCAATCGAACTTAAGTAACTAATTGAAAAACCACATGCTTATGAAATAATCGAAGATACTTTACCAATTAACCTAGGTAAAAAAGATAATCCACAAATTGTGCAAATCGGCTCAACGCTTAATAAAGAAGAAAAAGAAAAAGGGACTCTCTTGCTAAAAGAATTCAAAGATGTTTTTGCTTGGTCTTACGAGGACATGCCTAGGGTCGACCCCGACATTGTCCAACATTGTATTCCCCTCCTCCCTAATTCTAAACCTATCAAGCAGAAACTGAGGCGCATGAGGCCGGAATGAGCACTAAAGGTCAAAGAAGAGCTAGAAAAACAGCCGATGGATAAGAGAATTGAGTTGGCCCAAAAAGCGCTTGGGCATTCTACGTACGATGTAGACTCCATCAGGAAGGCAGGATTCATCATTATTACAGAGTATCCGGAATGGGTTGCCAACATCGTGCTAGTCTCCAAGAAGGACAGAAAAGTTTGTGTGTGTGTCGACTTCCGTGATCTAAACAAAGTCAACCCAAAGGATGACTTCCCGCTTCCCCACATTGATGTCTTGGTAGATAACACCGCAGGACATGAGCTACTGTCATTCATGGATGGCTTTTCGGGGTATAATCAGATTCTAATGGCACCAGAAGATCAGAAAAAGACGACATTTACCACACCTTGGGGGACCTACTGATATAGGGTAATGCCTTTCGGACTCAAGAACGCTGGAGCAACCTACCAAAGAGCCGCCACCACTCTGCTGCATGACATGATTCACAAAGAGGTGGAGGTTTATGTAGATGACATGATCGTGAAATCCAAGGATAGAGAAGGGCACTTGGTGGCAGTGGAGAAGTTTTTCGAAAGATTGCGCAGGTACAAGATGAGGCTGAATCAGAAGAAATGCACTTTTGGTGTGACCACTAGGAAGCTCCTAGGTTTTCTCATTACACAAAGAGTGATAGAGGTCGATCCCTCCAAAATCAAGGCAATTCTAGAAATGTTACCACCACAGAATGAGAAAGAAGTGATAGGATTCCTCAGAAGGATCCAATTCATCAGTCGCTTTATTTCCACGCTCACAACTACATGTGATCCCTTGTTCCGATTACTGAGGAATGGAGAAAAGTTCCAATGGGATGACCAATGCCAAGCTGCATTTGATAAAATAAAAGCCTACCTTCAAAACCCGCCCGTCCTTTCACCACCCACTCCTCACAAGCCCTTATTTCTTTACCTATCTGTCTCCTAAAATGTCATGGGGTGCATGTTGGCCCAAGAAGGGGAAGAAAGCCACTCTGAAAAAGCCATATATTACCTTAGTAAGAGGATGATTGGTATGAGCTCAATTACTCTACCCTTGAAAAAACATATTGGGCCTTAGTCTGGTGCACCCGCCAATTGAGGCACTACATGTTGGCCTTTCCAATTGTGCTCATATCCCGCATGGATCATCTAAAATACCTCCTTGAAAAACCCGCGATGACTGGTCATATATCCTGTTGGCTACTCCTACTATCTAAATTCGATATCAAGTATGTGACAAGCAAATCGATAAAAGGGAGAACTATAGCTGAGCATCTTGCGGAACACGCTATTGATTCTGAAGAAAATGGAGACTTCCTATCCCGGAAAAGAATATCATGGAAATGAAATAAGAACAATGGAAGTTGTACTTTGATGGGGCAGCCAACATGAAAGGATACAGAGTAGGTATGATCCTGGTGTCGCCAAATGGGGACCACACCCCACTGGCAGTCAAGCTCAATTACAACGCCACTAACAACACTGCTGAATACGAGGCATGTATTCTGGGGATGGAAGCGGCCATAGAATTGAGAGTTTAGAAGTTGGATGTCTTCGGAGATTCAAATCTCATTGTGTCACAAGCTAGAGGAGAATGGAGGGTGAAAGAAGAGAGGTTGAAGCCCTACCATGGCCATCTCGATGGACTCAAGAAACAGTTCAAGAGCATAACATTCTTTTACCTACCCAGAGAAGAGAACCAGTTAGCAGATTCATTGGCTACCCCAGCCTCTATGATCAAAATCCCTGTAGGGGTAAAAATGATGTCTCTGGTAACCGAGCAACGATACGAACCGTCATTTAGCATGATCGCTGCAATTGAAAAAGAAAAGAATGAAACACCATGGTATCAAGAAGTTTGGAACTTTATAGAAAAGGGAACATACCCCCAAGAGTCTACTGAGAAAGATAAAAGAACAATTCGAAGGTTCGCAGAATAGTTCATCATTTGCGGTGGAAAATTATTAAAGAAAGGGTACAATGGTCATAAACTTGACGACATCCTATTGACGCGTTTTCTTATCACACCCAAGTGCAGGTGATCGTACAAGTAATAAAGTTCTGGAAGTCCAGGTCGAACCCACAGGGAACGGAAATAAATAGATAGGCAATAACTATTTTTGTCACAAAAAAAGAAAATAAAAGATGGATTTTTGTGGAGTTTTACTAAACTACTAATTTTTATATTTTTTTTGCAATAAACTATTTAAAATCTATTTTTTTTTCTAAGTAGTTTACGGTAAAGATTTTAATAGTGCAAAATAAATTAATTAAGATACTAGTAAGAAAAGGAAGAAAAATAAATAAAAGTTAAATTTTTGTGAGATAAACTTTTTAGATTTAATAATAGCGAAAGATGGAAATAATACAGATATTTAAGCAAAATTATTATAAAACAGGAAATATTAATTAACTAGGGGGAAATGATTGAAAGGAATTGGGAATATGCAAACCAACACTAGATCCCGCAACTTTTGTGCATTTGAAAAGCGTTTGGCATTTAAGACCGCAGAGTCATTCTTTATTTAAAAATAAACTTTCACTAGTCAGGGTCATATCAAGTGTGTCAGCTTTGATATGAAACGACGTCGTTTGGTTTAAAGAAAAATAAAAAGGCAATTGGGCAGTAGCCAGGTTCGAACCGTGCCCCGCCGCGGACGTGAGTTATTCGGCGTCTAATCCCCACCACTCTGCCACTACACAATTGCCTATCCATTATTGGATAGAAATGTATATAAACACATATTTGAAATATTAACTTTGTCATATGAGTTGTTTGAGTATGCTAGGTGTTTTTTATGACAAAAGGCATAGTTTGACAATCCACATAATTAGGCTTTTTATTTTAAATATGTACTCTTTTGAGCCCAATATAGCCATAGTATATAAACATGTTAAATGGTCATAAACTATAAGATACACAGATATTTTTGGCCATAAATGGAAAAACAACTCATCCAGATAAATTTGCCCATTTAAGATTAGTGCACAGAAGCTGTTGTTTCTAAGTTTTTATTACATATCCCCAATTAAAATTTTAGCCTACCATTTTGGAATTGAAACTGTCTTAAAAATAAAAATAAAAGATAAATTAAATAGATGCAAGCAATCACCATCCAATTAAAATTAAAGTTGTAAAACAAAGGTAAGGGTGAAAACTAATATTATATATTATTTTCTTTACTTAACATGAGCTGAGATTGAATTTGTGGAATCTGCAAAAAAGCAAAGTTTAGTACAACTAGGCTAATAAAATATACATAAATGAAAATACTAAACCAAAAATAAAATACTAAACCTTTGACTTTGGATTCTTGTGGGGTCACAGTGGTTGAACTCCAAGAACACAAATAAGGGTAAATCAAATCCTAATCTACTTTTGGAGTGAGATATGGGTATGATGTTCTTTTGGACTTTAGTAAGTGATTATAACAACTACGTGGCTAAGAAATATGATATTTACTTGCAAAATCTGTATTCTAGTGAATGAAAATATTGCTATAAAAAACTGAAAATTTGGAGTTTCTAACTATTTTAGGGGGCAGCTATAAGTACTACTAGACTAGAAATATTAAATCTAATTTTAAATAGGAATATTTTTTACCACTACAAATTGACAAAGGTCATACAAGAAAACAAATATTTTAAATTTAAGAAATATAGTAAACAAAGTTTTGCTACATTTTTTTTAACATGAAATCATCAATTACATAAAAGTAAAATTTTAGAACTACTAGAACTAGAAAAGGCAAAGAAAAATTAAAGTTTCCTATTTCTAGGGACAATATAAAGTGCTCACATGATAACCTCCCCTAAACTATTCTCTCCCTAACAGTGATTGTGAAACTGTGCTTGTGTGTGTTGTTTGCTTTTGTCTTTCTGTCCTTTTTATAGACGAAGGAATGATGAAAACCATCATCCCATTCGTCATTGAACTGAACATTGCCATTTTTTTTTCTCGTGTGCGTCCCAATTTCTTTTTGCGTCTGACACTTCATTTGAATTTTGAGAACCTGCAGTTGAGAGAGAGAGAGAGAGAGAGAGAGAGAGGAGAACCAAGGAAAAAAAAAAACAAAAATCATTATCAAAGCATCACTGTCAACAGTGATGCCTAAGTTTTACTTTGGATTGTAGTGTTTTTTTATTTTTTTTTATCATTCTTTCTTTCATTTGGTCCAGAACTTGCACTATACATGTTTGGACAAATATTTTATGAGGAATGCTTCGGTGTGGTTGCTACTTCTTTTCTTCCCTTTATTTCACTTCATTTTTACCTAAAGATATAAAATATGTAAAAATAAATAATTACACGCATTTGAGTGACATCTCTGTTAAATTATATTAATTCAAATATGCATGTAAAATTAAGAATTTTGGGAATTAAATGAGCATTATATCTATTATACTGGCACATGAATGTGCAATATTCAGTATTTGTCACACCCCTCAACTAACTTATTGTTAGTCCCTAGCAATGAAGTGAAAAGAAAAATTGTTCTAGATGTTTTATTAAAAAGTGCGAGTAGACTAAGGAAAACAAAACCCAACTCACTGTCGCAGGAATCGCGATTGCATTTAGCGTATGCAACAAGCCGTTAAACCCCTAGGTTACCCCTAGTGGACGAGTGTTGTCTCGTGAGGAATTGCTTTGAATATACCCACAAAATTCATTTTAAATTAATTATTTTTTAAATGTAAAAATAAAGTAAAATAAAAATGAATGTAGATTTTCTCCTTTTACAACAGATATAATTAAATTTGACAATAAAATGAAATTTTCAAGTATGTAATAGTAATGCAACACATATACTCACAGTTTGTCATTGGTAGCATTTTTTATTCTCTTTAAACTTACAGTGTGTACTTGAAAAGTCAAGCAATTGATCCTAATTTCAAAGTTCACATAACTATTAACAGTCATAAAACTTGTAGTTTTAACTCAAATCTCACTAGTATTTCACTCTTTTAATGAGAAACTCTCAGAAATCGGTGTAGAGAACATCTCACTTGGTAGGGAAGCAAAGATAGAGGAATTGCTTTCATATTTTTGATGACTCAATATATAGGCATTTGGAGTACAATAAGACTCATGAAAGAATACTTAGCATTAGAAGAGCGATTTTTCTTGGAGAACATCCTTATCACTTAAATTTAAAAATCAATTTCTTTTAAATCATTAGGACTTTGACTGGTAGATTAGAAATTAAGATGAGTAGGAGATTTGTGGTGTATTTGTTCTAAGCATGTGATTGGAGTGTTTGCGCAATTCATTCCAACCTCTTCTTTTCTTCTCCTTTTTATCATATGTACATTCTATTGACGCGTTTTCTTATCACACCCAAGTGTAGGTGATCGTACAAATAATAAAGTTCTGGAAGTCCAGGTCGAACCCACAGGGAACGGGAAAATAAGATAGGCAATAACTATTTTGTCACGTAAAAGAAAATAAAAGATGATGGATTTTTGTAGGGTTTTACTAAACTACTAATTTTTATATTTTTGCAATAAAAGTAATTAAAGCTATTTTTTTCCTAAGAGTTTATGGTAAAGATTTTAATAGTGCAAAATAAATTTACTAAGATACTAGTAAGAAAATGAAGAAAAATAAATAAAAGCTAAATTTTTGTGAGATAAACTTTTTAGATTTAATAATAGCGAAAGATGGAAATAATACAGATATTTAAGCAAAACTATTATAAAACAGGAAATATTAATTAACTAGGGGGAAATGATTTAAAGGAATTGGGAATATGCAAACCAACACTAGATCCCACAACTTTTGTGCATTTGAAAAGCGTTTGGCATTTAAGACCGCAGAGTCATTCTTTATTTAAAAATAAACTTTCACTAGTCAGGGCCACGACACGAGTCCCGAAGGCGAAGGGGTGCTAATAAGAATAAAATAAAATAATTAACATAATAACCAAGAGCGGAAGGACTGAACATACTTGTGATACTTCGAGTCTTAGACCCGAAGCTTATAAAAAAAAAACTCTCTTTAGAAAAAATAAACGTTTAAACTTTAAAATCATTTAAAGTCCAAAGCTCTGAAACATTTAAACTTTGAAACCTCAAAACTTTGATACCATTTTACAACGCCTCGAGTCCTAGACTCCGAGTGTTACTGCGGAAGCATAGAATAGTCTTTCAAATCTTTGATGGGAAAACAAAATCTTTAAAAACTCACGGATCTGAGTAAAACTATAGCGGAAGTATTCAACTAGTCTTTTGAAAAGCTTTGCTTGTCAATTTAAAAGACATTAACAGAAAATCTTTATCGGTTCATTAAATGAACAACAGTGCAGCGGAAAACATACAGATCTGGTAAACATTTATCAGACTTCTTCACCAGTTTTATAAAACATCTTATAAATAGAAACTCAAACTTGGTTTCACATATCGAAAAGTAATACAATGACTTACTGTCTTTTTCTCAAACTTTAGAAACTCTTATAATAAAACCCAACGTTCATAGTAATGTTTTGAAATCAATACAAAGAATCACGATCTCACAATTTCTTCCCTAAACGGGATCATTACAAGTAAACTCTACTCTGGGCTTGAAAATTATATTCATCATTTGGAAAACATTAATAACACAGAACTTGGGTTTTCATTTGAAAACTATCCTTTCTTGAAACAAATCATTTTCAAGATAAGCAACGAAAAATCAGAGTTAAGCTATCATGCTATTTAAAAGCAGGTGGACTAACATTTGTCCAATTAAATCATAACATGCTCTTTGAACCAACATTTAAATTAAAATCCCATAAACCCGACCTCCAAACAAAACAAAAGTTCATCAAATCTCGAGAGCCTTACCCTTATCTATATCACCTGAAAAGGAAAGGTTTGATAGTCCATAAGCCAAAAGGCTCGTATAGTCATATAACCGCACAATAACATCTGTTATATAACATGCGTGAGTGTAATGAATGCCAATGTCATGTATGAAAATCACTTTTCGTGCATTTTCAAACACTCACCCTCAATCGTCAATATCATTACCCGGACCATGGGCTTCCCGTCCACGTAGGCCTAGCCTCAAACGTGCGGGACTTTGGGCCTTACGAATTACAAGGAGGCCTAGCCTTTACCGTTACGGATGTTTATTGTAGTACATCCCGTAATTCGAGTTCTTAGTGGTACCCATCTCACACGCCTACCCACAAATCCGGGATTTCTATCTTTTCAAAAACAAAATCCCTCCTAGAGGGTTTTATGCATGGAAGCCTCTAAGGTCTTCCCTTTTTCAAAACCTGAAAGTCTCTAAGATCTTCCTTTTTCAAAATTGAAAGCCTTTAAGGTCTTTCATCCCAAAATCATTTTCGTGATTTTCGTGTTCGTGCTCATGCTTATGAAATGCCATGACATATGCGAGCTCTAAGCATTCAGACATATTCAATATTTCATAAGACAGATTATCAAGGCATACTATCAATTTAAAGCAACACAATAGACATGCTGAATTCATCCAGGTAAACACATAAGGTATAGCAACTCAATTAAACGCTTAAGGCATAGCAACTCAAGTAAACACTTAAAGCACCACAGATCATGTAAACATGTAAATACACTGTTAACATATTATATAACTTTATTGAGGGTTATACGGAACTACCGTTCACCGAGGATTGACTAAAAAGTAATCAAAACAGAAATCGGAACTGCTCAAACTGTTACAAATCTCGATATATAATAATGCACGTATATCAGCGAGGTACAACACCTCTAAGCACAAGTACAACTACTATTACAGTAAGGTACAACTCTTAAAGCTTAGGGTACAAGTATAAGAAAACAGGAGTTTTCAACAAACTGCCCGAGGTCGCGCGCGCGAGTCGCTCGCGCGGGACCTCGCTCGCGCGGGCCGCTCGCGCGAGGCCTCGCTCGCGCGGACCGCGCGGGCGAATGTATACAGAAAGGCCACGGGTTCAATTTAAAACAATTTTCAAAATTATGCCTGGTCGCTAGCGCGGGTCGCGCGCGCGAGATGTCACAGAGTCGTCTTCTTCCTTCTTTTTCCCCTGTTTTGAAATTAAGGATTGATATTTACCCATTTTCAAAACGTAACCAAAACAGGATTTCCAATATATGAATCTCTTCCTTTTTCCGCACAGATTTCAAATTTGAAATCAATTTTTCAAGAAATTAAACGTAGCTCTCGATTTTATCAAAAATTCGAAAGGCGACAAAAGTTTAAATCGACCGTTCGTCGCAACCGCTATGAATTAGCTTCTAAAATCCGAAAGGGGGCTCGTGGGATCGAGACCTTTCATTTGATATAAAGAAATCGAGTTTTGATCACAGTTTTTCTGCCCGCTAATTTCGGCCCCTTAACTATATATATATATATGTTTTGACCAAAAAAAAAAAAAAACTATATATATATGAAATTCTTTATATATATATCTATATCTATATCATCAATTTATAAAAAAATTGAATTAAAAACTGAATTATTACAAAAGAAAGTTTTACCAAATTGATTTTACAGAGAATTACAGAGAATTCCCAAATAAGAAATCAAGTTTGATTTCAATTACTCACTGAATGTATATCTCTATGTGTGTGTGTGTATATGAACTGAAATCCAACTAAAAAAAAATGATGTAGGAACCTTACCCAAATCAATTACAGAAAGATATGACGAGAAATCCAATACCCAAAGCTTTGAATTCAACCTCCATGAATATATACATGTTTGTGTATGTATATATGTAACTATCTATCTCTATGTATATATATGACTGCATATATATTTATATATAAGCCGAGAGAGAGAGAGCAGGGAGTTGAGATGAGATAAAGTGAGACAGTGGAGAGTTGATAGTGAGAGGTGTGTGTATATATATAAAATGTGTTGCTTGGCCTCCAAGAGGCTTGAAGTTTAAGCCCCCCACACAAACATACACTACACACTCCTACACACACTGCACACACTGTGCACAAAACAATTTCTTTGGGCCCAAGTTCTATAGTGAAATTCTTGTGTGTGTTGAGCTCACAAGCTTAACCACACACACGGATAAAAATTATACTGCACAAAATTTCAAAACTGGTATTTTTCTAATGAAATTATGATTCTAATTTTCTGGGTCATTACACAACTAGGCTAATAAAATATACATAAATGGAAACTGAACCAAAAATAAAATATTAAACCTTTGACTTTGGATTCTTGTGGGGTCACAGTGGTTGAACTCCAAGAACACAAATAAGGCTAAACCAAATCCTAATCTACTTTTGGAGTGAGATATGTGTATGATGTACTTTTGGACTTTAGTAGGTGATTATAACAACTACGTGGCTAAGAAATATGATATTTACTTGCAAAATCTGTATTCTAGTGAATGAAAATATTGCTATAAAAAACTGAAAATTTGGAGTTTCTAATTATTTTACGGGGCAACTATAAGTACTACTAGACTAGAAATATTAAATCTAATTTTAAATAGGAATATTTTACTTTTACAAATTGACAAAGGTCATACAAGAAAATAAGTATTTTAAATTTAAGAAATATAGTACACTAAGTTTTGCTACATATTTTTGAACATGAAATCATCAATTACATAAAAGTAAAATTTTAGAACTACTAGAACTAGAAAAGGCAAAGAAAAACTAAAGTTTCCTATTTCTAGGGACAATATGAAGTGCTCACATGATAACCTCCCCTAAACTATTCTCTCCCTAACAGTGATTGTGAAACTGTGTTTGTTGTGTGTGTTGTTTGCTTCTGTCTTTCTCTCATTTTATAGACATAGGAATGATGAAAATCATCATCTCATTTGTCACTGAACTGAACATTGCCATTTTTTCTTCTCGTGTGCGTCCCAATTTCTTCTTGCGTCTGACACTTCATTTGAATTTTGAGAACCTGCAGTTGAGAGAGAGAGAGAGAGAGAGGAGAACCAAGGAAAAAAAAATACAAAAATCATTATCAAAGCATCACTGTCAACAGTGATGCCTAAGTTTTACTTTTTTTTTTTTATTTTATTTTATTATTTTCTATTTTTATCATTCTTTCTTTCATTTGGTCCAGAACTTGCACTATGCAAGTTTGGACAAATATTTTATGAGGAATGCTTCGGTGTGGTTGCTATTTCTTTCCTTCCCTTTATTTCACTTCATTTTTACCTAAAGATATAAAATATGTAAAAATAAATAATTACACGCATTTGAGTGACATCACTTTTAAATTATATTAATTCAAATATGCATGTAAAACTAAGAATTTTGGGGATTAAATGAGCATTATATCTATTATATTGGCACATGAATGTACAATATTCATTGTTTGTCACACCCCTCAACTAGCTTATTGCTTGTCCCTATCAATGAAGTGAAAAGAGAAATTGTTCTAGAAGTTTTATTAAAAAGTGGGAGTAGACTAAAGAAAACAAAACCTAACTCACTGTCGCAGGAATCGCGATTGCATTTAGCGTTTGCAACAAGCCGTTAAACCCCTAGGTTACCCCTAGTGGACGAGTGTTGTCTCGTGAGGGTTTGCAGTGAATATACCCACAAAATTCATTTTACATTAATTTTTTTTTTAAATGTAAAAATAAAGTAAAATAAAAATAAATGTAGATTTTCTCCTTTTACAACAGATAAGATTAAATTTGACAATAAAATGAAATTTTCAAGTATGTAATAGTAATGCAACACATATACTCACAGTTTGTCATTGGTAGCATTTTTTATACTCTTTAAACTTACAATGTGTACTTGAAAAGTCAAGCAACTGATCTTAATTTCAAAGTTTACATAACTATTAACAGTCATAAAACTTGTAATTTTAACTCAAATCTCACTAGGATTTCACTCTTTTAATGAGAAACTCTCAGAAACCGGTGTAGAGAACATCTCACTTGGTAGGGAAGCAAAGATAGAGGAATTGCTTCCATTTTTTTGATGACTCAATATATAGGCATTTGGAGTACGATAAGCCTCATAAAAAATACTTAGCATTAGAAGAGCGATCTACCGTGGAGAACATCCTTATCACTTAAATTTAAAAATCAATTTCTTTTAAATCATTAGGACTTTGACTAGTAGGTTAGAAATTAAGATGAGTAGGAGATTTGGGGTGTATTTGTTCTAAGCATATGATTGGAGTGTTTGCGCAATTCATTCCATCCTCTTCTTTTCTTCTCCTTTTTATCATATGTACAGTTTATTTTTTTTTTATTTTATATTTTTAGTTTCTCATTTTTTTTTTTTGTGTAATCAACTCCTTTCTTTCTTTACCACTTCTTGCAATATCAATACAGTCCAATCACATACCTGGTTATAGATGTGAGGTTTGTACTCTCAGGTGGAGCAATGTATGATTTGGATAGAACTGAGAATAAGGTAATATAAGATGAAGGGGGGTGCATTTGAAAGAAAAGATGGCCTAAATTATTTTAAAAATCGATTGACTTTGTTCATTTAAGCAATTTAGACGTTCTAATGGTAAATCCTGAACGTTCTCTTCTAATGATCAGTTAAAGGAAAAAATAATGAGACTTTCAACGATTGATATGATAAAGAGAATAAAATGAGATTGAAAATAAATAGTAACCCTCATAAATAAATATTCGCACAAAAGCTCACATGGGTTAATTAGTTTCCACTACTTGTCTTTAAACTGCATAGTATATGCTTACTCATCCATTTAGATTTAGTAAATATTTTCACACTGTTTCAAAAAGATTTAAAGTCTAAAGAGTTTCTAGCATTTGAAAATAGTAAAACATGTGACAATGTGTTATATGCTATTATCATACCCAAAATAACATTAACGTGTCAAATTTATCTTATATAGAGTAAAAGAAAAACTTCTGAAAAATCCTAAGCACATCCACTAAGTTGGATACATATATGGTGCAACTAGTATCCTCTGCACCTATACGACAGAGGCTACGCAATCCGGAGCGTCCAAGTTGTCATGATTACCCATCCACCTCTAGTAAAAGAGATGAGTCTAGAACTACTAGCAAGCTAAAACATTAGTAAGAGGCTAGGAGATAACTCTAGCTTTACCTAGTTTTTCGCTACCTCTAGAGTCATTCACTGCACTAGACATATCTGGTGATGCTTGGATCATTCAAATTACTCCTATCGAACCAGCTAATGAAAGCCAGATGTACACGTAGGATCATTTTAAAGTCTGACTTGACTGAAAATTATTGTATGTACAAAAACTAAAAAAAAAAAAAAAAATGAGGGATGGGAAAACAAAATTTATTTGGGTATCAAAGGATCCAGTCCTCTTTCTCAACCAAAAATTTCTTTTGTTTTGATTTGAATTGTCTTTTATAGCAGTAGTAAACTTTAAAAGATGTGCCATTATGAGCAATTAAACCAGGACATTCTTTTCTATAACAATTCAAACACCATCCTAACCTTTTAGCTTTCCTTTTGATGGCATAAAGGCTAGTGTCAGCAAAGGGTTTCTTCTGCTCAGAAACAAGTGAGCGACCCATTAACGTCTGGTCATCGACTATTGGATCCATTTTTTATACTCTCAGCCAATAAGAGAGGCTAGACTCAACCCTCCACTCCTTCCAACTATCAACTAAGATCTAATTAAAGAGAGCTTAGAGGGGGTGGGTGGGAAATTCTATTTAAAAACTAAAAATATTTATATATATTAAGAAAAATATAGGGTAAATTACAGTAACACCCCCTGAACTATGACCCTTTTTTACTAACACCCCCTATACTTTAAAACTGAACAAACTCACCCCCTAAACTATCATTTGTTGACACTAAAACCCCTTCTGCAGGGGGTGAGTTTGTTCATTTTTGGATAGTTCAAGGGTGAGTTTGTTCAATTTTAAAGTTCAGGGGGTGTTAGTGAAAAATGATCATAGTTCAGGGGGTGTTACTGTAATTTACCCAAACATATATACATTCAGAAACTAAAAAGAAATTTTTTTTTCTTTTAATTAATTTATTTTTTTTTAACAAATTTTTTTTTTAAACAAACAAAAAGAAAAACTACATTTTTCTATATATATATATATATATAAAACAGAAAACTAGAAACTACATTTCTCTCTCTCTCTTTTATAGAAAAGTTCAAGACAGCGTATCATTACAATAACAATAATAAGGAAAATTATGGTATAAACTTCGAAAATCATAAGAGCGGTGACGTGTTCGTCATTCATTTTTTTTTAAAAAGGGCAACGCAGCATTATCATAACAGCAATTAAGAAAATGACAAGGTAAACTTCAAAATACATAAGACCAATAGCTAGCGCATTGTCCAAAATTTTTTTTTTTTACAAAGAAATGGAAAAATATCACCTGTCTCTTGAAATTCTGAAAACCTGGTAGGGCCGTAGATAGAGTGATATTTCCAAGCTTCTTTGGTGCGTGAGTACCTACAACTTATGGATATCATTTTTGTTAAATAATGGAAAAGAGAGAAAATAAAAATCTAAAAAAAAAATATATATATATAAGCTGAATCGGAAATATAGAGAATAAAATCAAAATCAAGCTTTTCTCTGGATTATAGATCTTACCTTTAGTGATCAGTAGAGTGGATTTTGATTTTGGATCGAAGAAAATTAAAAAAAAAATGAGAGATCGAGAGATTGGGGGAAGAGAGTGAGAGAGTTGCAGAGAGTAAGAGAGAGATCGCGGCGAGAGAGTGAGAGGAAGAAGAAAAAGAAAGGAAAAAGAGAGAGGGAAAAGTTTTTAGGGTTCAAAGCCCTATATAAAGCCATTTTCTCCTTTTCAGTGTATCTCTCTCTAAAAAGATTAATTTTTTTTATTTTATGAAATAAAGATAAAATAAACAAACAGGTAATAATTGTGAAACCGTCCCCCCCAACCGAGTCTGACATTGCCCTCAATGAGTGAGATGAGAAAAAGAAGCTAAGGATAACACCTGTAATAAAAAGAGTTAAACAAAGAAAAGACAGAATAATAATAACCAAATTAACTTAAATATATAAAAAGTTTATCTAATTAAGAGTATAAGACTTATGAAAATATAAATACTCTGATACACTATGTCCTATACCAATTATGTTTTAAGATATTAAGGAGCATTATAGTTAGGGTCCTCCAAAGGAATGGACTCCAACTCAGGTTCAAATCCTTCTAAAAATGGCTTTAATCTATGTCCATTAACTTTAAATGTATTCCATCTTTAGGGTCCTCAATCTCGACAGTTCCATAAGGATATACATTTTTTACAATATATGGACCAGTCCATCGAGATTTCATCTTCCTCTAAAAAGATGTAGTCTTGAGTCATATAATAGAACTTTTTGCGCGGGGGTAAATCTTTTGCGCAAAAGATTCTTATTATGATACATTTTAGTTCTTACTTGATGAATTCGAGCATTATCATATGCGTCTTTACGAATTTCTTCAAGCTCACTTAATTGTAATTTTCTTAAAATTCCTCCCTCTTCAATATTACAATTTAAAGTTCTAGTAGCCCAATATGCTTTATGTTCTAATTCTACTGGTAGGTGACAAGCTTTTCCATAGACAAGTCTGTATGGAGACATCCCTAAATGGGTCTTATAACCAGTTCTATATGCCCACAAAGCATCTGTTAATTTTGAAGACCAGTCTTTACGATTAGAATCAACAGTTTTTTCGAGAATATGCTTAATTTGCCTATTAGCTAATTCAGCTTGTCCATTTGTTTGTGTATGATATGCAGTTGACACATTATGGGTCACTCCATATCTTTTCATTAATTTTTCAAATGGTTTGTTACATAAATGAGTTCCTTGACCACTTATTATTGCTTTTGGAGTTCCAAATCGAGAAAGTATATTATCTTTTAAAAATGCAATAACTGTACGGTGATCATTCTTTCTTGTAGGAATAGCTTCTACCCATTTTGAAACATATTCGACTGCTAATAAAATATATTCATATTGGCAAGATGGAGTAAAAGGTCCCATAAAGTCAATGTCCCAACAATCAAATATTTCAATTGTAATTATAGGGGTCATTGGCATTTGATTTTTTTTCGTAATACTGCCCAACATTTGGCAGCGGTTACAAGCCTTACAATATAAATATGAATCTTTAAATAGAGTTGACCAATATGAACCGCTTTGTAAAATTTTCATGGCAGTTACTCGAGATGAAAAATGTCCTCCACAAAAGGACGAATGACACATGAAAAGTACATTTTCGATTTCTTCATTAGGAACACATTTCCTAATTACCTGATCGGCACAATATTTAAACAGATATGTGTCATCGAAGTAGAAATGCCTATCAATAGCTAGGAATCTCTTTTTATCTGATGATGACCAATTGCTTGGTATTTTTCCAGTTATTAAATAATTAACAAGATCAGCGTACCATGGCAGGGAAGTCACAGAAAATAACTGTTCATCAGGAAAAGAGTCTTGAATAGGTAAGGGTTCACTAGTATTGTCTTCAAAAGTGAGGCGGGATAAGTGATCAGCTACCACATTTTCTACTCCTTTTTTGTCTTTGATTATTAAATTAAATTCTTGTAATAGGAGTATCCACCTAATAAGCCTAGGCTTACTGTCTTTCTTTGAAAGAAGATATTTAAGAGCTGAGTGGTCAGTAAAACAGACAATAGGGGAACCAATCAAGTATTCCCTAAATTTATTAAGGGCGAATACCACGGCTAGCAATTCTTTTTCAGTAGTTGAGTAGTTCATTTGAGCACTATCCAGAGTTCTACTGGCGTAGTATATAACTGATGCCTTTTTATCCTTTCTCTGCCCTAGGACAGCTCCAATGGCAAAGTCGCTAGCATCACACATTAATTCAAATGGTAAACTCCAATCAGGAGATTGCATAATAGGTGCAGTAGTGAGATGCTCTTTTAATTGCTCAAAGGAGTTTTGACGTTCTTTAGTCCATTCAAAAGGTGTGTCTTTGGCAAATAATTGACAGAAAGGTCTGAAAATAGTATTGAAATTTTTTATGAATCGGCGATAAAAACCTGCATGTCCTAAGAATGAACGGATGTCTTTTACAGTCTTGGGAATGGGTAAATTAGCGATAAGATCTATTTTAGCTTTGTCTACTTGTATCCCATTTTCAGAAATATTGTGTCCTAATACAATACCTCTAGTGACCATAAAATGACATTTTTCCCAATTTAAAACAAAACTTTTTTCTTCACATCTCTGGAGAACTTTTTGAAGATTGCTAAGGCAATCATCATAGGTTTTGCCAAAAATTGAAAAATCATCCATAAAGACTTCTAAATTCTTTTCTACCATATCGCTGAAAATACTTAGCATACACCTTTGAAAAGTCGCAGGTGCGTTGCAAAGACCAAAGGGCATTCGGCGATAGGCGAAAGTTCCAAATGGACATGTGAAAGTAGTTTTTTTTTTATCTTCTGGTGCAATCTCTATTTGATTGTAACCACTATAACCATCTAGAAAACAGTAATACTTATGACCCGCTATTCTTTCTAACATTTGATCCATAAAAAGGTAAAGGAAAGTGATCCTTACGAGTTACAGCATTGAGTTTTCTGTAGTCTATCCATACACGCCATCCAGTAGTGACACGAGTGGGAATTAATTCTCCCTTTGAATTCGGAACAGTTGTAATTCCTACTTTCTTCGGCACAACTTGTGTTGGACTTACCCATTTACTATCGGATATTGAATATATAATGCCCATGTCGAGTAGCTTGAGAACTTCCTTCTTAACTACTTCCTGCATAATCGGATTAAGTCTTCTTTGCATTTCTCTTGAGGTTTTAGCATTATCTTCAAGATATATATTGTGAGTGCATATTGAAGGGCTTATTCCTTTTAAATCTGCTATACTCCAACCAATGGCACTTTTATACTTCTGAAGCATACTAATGAGTTTATTTTCTTGACTAGAGTCTAGAAGAGATGATATTATTACGGGATAAGTATTATTATTATTAAGGAAAGCATATTTAAGCTCTTTAGGGAGTTCTTTTAATTCCAAATGTGGAGTTTGTAAATTAGATGGAAGTGTTAATGTAGTCTTGGTGGTAAAGGTTCAAAATATGTGGTCCACATTGCTTCTTGAATTATTGCTTCTGTTGAATCTTCATTAAAACATACTTGACTCATAAGTTGTTCTTGTAGATTATTACTGTCTAGCTTCTGAATAGAGTTATTAATAACAGATTCTACTGGATCATTTTAACAAGTCAAGTTAAAATATTCTCGTGATAGAGATTCAATAGCATGAACTTCTTCAATATTCTCATCTTCTTCTTGATGTTGTGGATTAGAAAAAACTTTAATATTTAAAGTCATATTTCCAAATACTACAGTTATCATACCACTGCGGATTCGAATAGTGGCATCAATGGTAGCCAAGAAGGGCCTTCCAAAAATGACTGGTATTTGCACATTAGTATCTAATACTGGTTCTGTATCAAGGATGACAAAATCTACTAGAAAAATAAAATTTTCAACTTTGACAAGAACATCTTCCAGAATTCCTCGTGGATATTTTGTAGATCTATCAGTAAGTTGTAATACCATACGAGTAGGCTTTAGCTCACCTAATCCAAGTTCTTGATAAACAGAATAAGGAAGCAAGTTCACACTAGCTCCTAAGTCAAGGAGTGCGTGATTAATTTTGTGATTTCCAATAATACATGATATTGTTGGTGTACCTGGATCTTTAAATTTTGTTGGTAAATTATGTTGTACGATGGAATTAATTTCTTCAACGAAGTCAGCAGAATACGCATCCTTTCGTACATTTTGCTTACGTTTTACAGTACATAAATCTTTTAAGAATTGCATAAGCAGGTACTTGATTAATTGCATCTAAGAGAGGAATATTAATATGCACTTGTTTGAATAATTCTAAATATTCCTGATTCTTATCATTTTTGTGTTTTCTTAAACGTTATGGATAAGGAATTTGAGGAGAGTATTCAGGAGTTTCCTCTGTTTCTTTTTTTTTTTTCACTGGTAAATCAGATGTTTCATTTTCTTGAGTTATTTGTTGTTTTTCAAGGGTTTCAACTTCATCGGTAATTTTATCTTTATCTATTTCTTCCTCAATTTCTATCATATTATCTTCCTTATTTGTATGCTCAATTTCTTCTAAAGAAGGTGAAATTTCTTGTCCAACAGCCTTATCACTTTTTAGTACAGTTATAGATTTTACTTGTTCATGTTGATTATTACCAGAAGTTGAGGGATCACCTTGTGGTTGTCCCCTTAGATTAGGTTGTGGTTGGGCAGGAAAAATGCCTTTTCCTTTAGAATCGTGTTGATTATTAATCCTATCCACAGATGTTTGTAGTTTTCCCATGATTTGTATTAATTGTTGCATCATAGACTGTAAAGGCTCTTCTTGTACTTTTTTGTGAGGAGGCACATAAACATTAGAATTTTGCTGTGTATTAGGATATGTATTTTGTGTTTGTTGAAATTGAGGCGGAGGAGGTAAATATTGATTATTTTGAGGAGGTTGGTGTTGAGTTTGAAATTGTAGAATACCCTCTTTTGTATACATATGATTTGGAGGATTTTTCCAGTTAGATTGGTATGAATTACCATAGGCGTTTTGGGGACCCCTATAATTATTCACAGCGTTTATCTCTGCTGCAGCTGTTTCCTGACAATTTGAACTATTAGGACATTCATTCGCAGAGTGTCCTAAAGTTTGACAACTGTCACAAAGTTCTCTTTTCTTCTTAGGTAGATTATTTTTTTCTACTATTATAGCTTCTACTTTACGTGCTAATTCTTCATATTTCAGTGTTAATTGATCTTCTGATTGTAATTGGTATAAACTTTTAGCTTTTTCCGTTCTACCAATTTCTTCTTTTTCCCATTGGGAAGCATTTTCGCTAAGTCAATCAAAATATGATTCAGCTTCGTCGGCAGTTTTACTCAAAAATTCTCCTTGACACATAGTTTCAACCAATTTCTTTGATTTTGGTTCTAATCCTTCATAAAAGAAATTAATTAGACGCCATTTTTCAATCCATGATGTGGACAAGCTAGTAGGAGATCTTTAAAACGTTCCCAAACTTCAGGGAATGATTCCTTTTCTTTTTGAGTAAAAAGTTTAATTTGACGCATCATGCTATTAGTTAAATTTTTTGGATAGAATTGTTTTAGAAATGCTTCATTCATATCATGCCATGAAGTTATAGATCCAGGACGGAGAGATAAAAGCCAAGCTTTAGCTTTATCTTTTAAAGAAAAAGGAAAAAGCTTAAGACATTTTATTTCAATAGGACAGCTTTGATCAGAGAACGTACTACAAACTTCTTCAAATTCACGAATATGAAGATAAGCACGTTCTGACCCCATTCCATGGAAAGTTGATAAGAGTGGAATCATTCCATGTCTAAAGTAAAAATTTCTTGTATGTCTAGGTAGAGTGATGCAAAAAGGAGTGATGTTTCTTTCTGGGGTAAATAAATCATGTAAAGGACGTTGTTCACGTTCTGGTAAAACAAATTGTGGTATATTTTCCCCCTGCTCACTATGAGCATCATCAACGATTCCTTCTGGTCCTACAATTTCTGCCATTATTCTAGGAAATTGTATACTAGATGAATCAGTAGAAATATTAGAATTATGTGGTACTTGATATAAAGTCTTAGTAGTATCTAAGGACATATGAAGTAAGTGAAAACTAACTGATAATAATATTATTATTATTATTATTATTATTAGCTAAGTAAAAATAATACTCTTTTTTTTATTTTATATATTTTTTATTTTTCTATTTTTTTTAGAAGATAGGTTTATATATGTATATAAATATATGTTATATTTTTTTTTTAGAAGATGCACAAGTACATATCTATAAATATATATATATATATATTTCACAAGGAAAGATTATATATAGTTTTTTTTTTATATTATTTTTCTTATGTTATCATTTTTTTTAAAAAGAAAACTAGAATATTTATAAAGTAGAATAGACATATATATAGTGAGATAAATAGTTTTAGACCTAACTTTTTAATTTTTATTTTTATTAACCGTTCCCCGGCAACGACGCCAAAAACTTGACGACATCCTATTGATGAGTTTTATTATCACACCCAAGTGTAGATGATCGTACAAGTAATAAAGTTCTGGAAGTCCAGGTCGAACCCACAGGGAACGGGAAAATGAGAGAGGCAATAACTATTTTGTCACGTAAAAGAAAATAAAAGATGATGGATTTTTGTAGGGTTTTACTAAACTACTAATTTTTATATTTTTGCAATAAAAGTAATTAAAGCTACATTTTTTCTAACAGTTTATGGTAAAGATTTTAATAGTGCAAAATAAATTAACTAAGATACTAGTAAGAAAAGGAAGAAAAATAAATAAAAGCTAAATTTTTGTGAGATAAACTTTTTAGATTTAATAATAGTGAAACATGGAAATAATACAGATATTTAAGCAAAACTATTATAGAACAGAAAATATTAATTAACTAGGGGAAAATGATTTAAAGGAATTGGGAATATGTAAACCAACACTAGATCCCCCAACTTTTGTGCATTTGAAAAGCGTTTGGCATTTAAGACCGCAGAGTCATTCTTTATTTAAAAATAAACTTTCACTAGTCAGGGTCATATCAAGTGTGTCAGGTTTGATATGAAACGACATCGTTTGGTTTAAAGAAAAATAAAAAGGCAATTGGGCAGTAGCCAGGTTCGAACCGTGCCCCGTCGCGGACGTGGGTTATTCGGCGTCTAGTCCCCACCACTCTGCCACTACACAATTGCCTATCCATTATTGGATAGAAATATATATAAACACAAATTTAAAATATTAACTGTCATATGAGTTGTTTGAGTATGCTAGGTGTTTTTTTTATGACAAAAGGCATAGTTTGACAATCCACATAATTAGGTTTTTTATTTTAAATATGTACTCTTTTGAGCCCAAAATAGCTATAGTATATAAACATGTTAAATGGTCATAAACTATAGATACATAGATATTTTTGGCCATAAATGAAAAAAACAACTCATCCAGATAAATTTGCCCATTTAAGATTAGTGCACAGAAGCTGTGGTTTCTAAGTTTTTATTACATATCCCCAATTAAAGTTTTAGCCTACCATTTTGGAATTGAAACTGTCTTAAAAATAAAAATAAAAGATAAATTAAATAGATGCACGCAATCACCGTCCAATTAAAATTAAAAGTTGTAAAACCAAGGTAAGGGTGAAAACTAATATTATATATTATTTTCTTTACTTAACATGAGCTGTGATTGAATTTGTGGAATCTGCAAAATATCAAAGTTTAGTACAACTAGGCTAATAAAATATACATAAATGGAAATACTGAACCAAAAATAAAATACTAAACCTTTGACTTTGGATTCTTGTGGGGTCACAGTGGTTGAACTCCAAGAACACAAATAAGGCTAAACCAAATCCTAATCTACTTTTGGAGTGAGATATGGGTATGATGTACTTTTGAACTTTAGTAGGTGATTATAACTACGTGGCTAAGAAATATGATATTTACTTGCAAAATCTGTATTATAGTGAATGAAAATATTGCTATAAAAAACTGAAAATTTGGAGTTTCTAACTATTTTAGGGGGCAACTATAAGTACTACAAGACTAGAAATATTAAATCTATTTTTAAATAGGAATATTTTACTACTACAAATTGACAAAGGTCAAATAGAAAACAAATATTTTAAATTTAAGAAATACAGTATACAAAGTTTTGCTACATATTTTTGAACATGAAATCATCAATTACATAAAAGTAAAATTTTATAACTACTAGAACTAGAAAAGGCAAAGAAAAATGACAAGCGGGGGTATTTGTAAAATACAACTGCGGTAAAAGAGGAAAATGTACTAAATTATTTCACAATTCCTTTATTTATCTACAGTTTGAATTACAACGCCAGTTTGTGCACAATTCGATTAAACTATGATAAGTGGTGTTGTTTTAGTAGTTATTCGTGCAGGTTATTGTTGCTGTGTGAAGAATTGGATGCGAAAGATAAAAGGAAGTGCTGAATTGTAATGAAGACAACTAAAGATGAAAAGTGGACCTCGATCGATTGAAGAACAGTCGATAGATCGAAAGTTCGATCGATCGAGAGTTCGATCGATCGAGAGGAGCTCAAGCGCTCGAAGATCCCAGAAGTTCAATCGATCGAACGATGTTCGATCGATCGAGCATGGCTTTTATCAGATTATACGCGCACGCAGCGGGATGGACTGGGAACCCTAAGCATTAGGTTTTTAGTATAAATATTCGTATTGTATACGTATTTAAGGACGCCCACATTAGTTTTCATCAGTTTTTAGAGAGAGAAGAGAGTTTTTCTTGATATTTTTGTAGGTTTCAAAGATCTTTGTGGTTTTGTAGCTTGATTACTCTTGGTTTAATCAAAGTTTTTCATTTTAGGTTACTTCTTTATTGTTTATTTAAATTCTGCACGTAGTTTATAGTAGTATAATCTGGTAACTTCATAGTTTTGCATGCTAGACAAGTTCACACCATTAGTTTTCTTAGTTTTCATGATTAAAACACAAACAAACAAGATCTTAATGAACTTTTACGTTAAAAACACATCTGTGACACTTCAGACTATGTCTGAGTAGTCCCCAGGTTGGGAGATCACGATGAAACCGTGATCTCAAGCCTTTGCCATGCAGCAGAATAATTCCTGTGTTCGATCGATCGAGGGATGAAGAAGTTCGACCGATCGAAAGCGCGTCGATCGATCGAACCTTCTGATTCTTGAGGACATTCTATGCAGTATTCCTAGACTTTTCTGCTTTACTGATTTGTTATCAAATTGTCCCCAAACGCTCAGTTTGTCAACACAGTCCGTAAACTTAAAGCCTTGAGGCATTTATCTTCAATAAACTTTGCAAACCACCCTCAATGCTAACACCATTGGAGGTGCGAGTCTTAACTATTGTTTTAAACTGCTTTTATGTATTTCAAACTTAATTGTGATGATATAGTCCCGGTCATGAAAGGACTATGGATTCTTTATCCTAAGATAAATACGGAATACTGTAGAAGATGTACTCCATTGAGCTTCAACGTAACTGCATGGTAGATGGCTAGGTCGTGGTGGATTCATGTAATCCCAACATTCCCTTTTATTAGTAAAAACACGTTTTATATCATCGCTTTAATTAATTAGTTAGTAATTAGTTTAATTTAGTTTTATTGCTTTATCTTTAGTAATTGATAAACTGTGGAACTTTGTGTTCTACACTCCTTTAGAATTTTGATTTTTCCTTTCTTGTTTGAGATTAATCTAGGTAATTAATTTAACACCTTCCATGTGGGATCGACCTGGACTTCCAGTACTATATTACTTGCACGATTACCTACACTTGGGTATAGCACACAAGTGCACACAGAAAATTCTCATGTTAAGTTTTTGGCGCCGTTGCCGGGGAAGGCGACAAGCTAACGCTTAGTTTACCTCGATCTATCCTTATCTCTTTCTGTTTCTCTTTTTCTTTCATCCTTTAGATTAAAAAACTACTTAGGGTCTTTTCCTTTATGTCCGATAATTCCATCGAAGGAATTTACGGAAACTCATTCTATTCATCCAATTCATCTAGTTCTATCAACCCCATAGTTACACCTATTGATTCAATGGCTGATAATCAAAGTGAAAACTGTGATAATGTGGTTGTACCAATCGACGATTCACTTCGTCCTTTGTGCGATTTCATGACACCTGAACACGAGCCTACACCTTCTTGTATTCTCATTCCACCCCATGCAGGCGAATTTCAATTTCGCAATGGAATGATACAACTCCTTCCTACCTTTCATGGAATGGAGAGCGAGAAGGCGTATCTACATGTCAAGGACTTTGAGGATGTTTGTAAAACTTTCTCACAGAATTATCCTGTAGACGTGACACGTCTAATGCTATTTCCTTTCACCCTGAAGGATAAAACAAAAGCGTGGTTACTCACCTTAAAGACAAATTCAATCTACACCTGGCATGCAATGAACACTGCTTTTCTGAAAAAATTCTTTCCACCTCGCATGACCACTGAGCTTAAACGAGAAATAAACTCTTACAAACAAAAGAGCAATGAAACTTTCACCCAAACGTGGGAGAGTTTCAAGGATTTGCTTCTATCATGCCCACATCATGGGTACGAGAAATGGCGAACCATCAGCTACTTTTATGAAGGGTTAAATGGTGAAACAAAAAAATTGGTCGAGACCATGAGTTCAGGGCCATTTCTTCGCAAAAACACAAAAGAGTCTGAAGCTCATTTCGAGTGGTTAGCTGAACACGCCCATGAGTGGTCAAATTCAGACGATGTCCCACGCTCACAGATATCCTGTGTGGAAGAGAAAAGTTTATACCAACTAAAAAGTGAGGATCATCTGATGAACAAGTATGAAGAACTAGTGAAGAAAGTGGAAGAGTTGTGAATGAAAGGAGAGAGTTCTAGGCAGTTTTTGCCTGAAGAACCATGCGACACATGCACCATGTTGGGACACACTAATCAATACTGTCCTAATGTGCCGTATTTTCAAGAACAACCCCCCATGGAAATGAATGCCATGCAAGGGTATAGGGGGCCGGGGAATTCCTACAACAATTATAATTCGCAAAATAATAACAATCGATGGAATCACCCCGGGTTTGATTGAAAAAATAATGCTGGGACCCAAAACCAATATCAACAACAACAACCCTACAATAACAATAATCAATACCAAGGGCAATACAACAGGCAGTCCCAGCCATTCCATCAAAATAGAGCAAATGACTACAACTAAGCTCAACCCTCTAACAATCAGCAAGCAAATGTTTACTTGCCACCTCACAAAAAGGTGCAAGAGGAAGATCCACTCTCTAACGCGAATTTAACACAACAGTTAATTCAAATGATGAGTAAAATGTCCGCAACATTAGAGAGAATGGATGCACAACAAGAGGGTTCGAGTGGTACGTTTCCTACTCAACCACTTCCAAACCCCAAGGGATTCAACAATGGTCCCAATAACCACGAACATGCCAAAGCCGTGACAACTTTGAGAAGCGGCAAGGTCATAGGGAAAAACACACCTCTCTCTACCCCTGAAGAGTATGAAGAGGATGAAGTGGTGGATGAAAGTAAACCATCTACTCAAAAGGAGGAGCTGTCTACTAATAACAAAGCATTAGAATCAAATGAGGACACTTCTAAAGAAGTAGAAAAAGTTGAGAGAAGGCCTGGAAAGGAGCCTGTCATTGACGAATTACCTAAGTGCCCTTTCCCTGCACCTTACCCTCAAAAGCTTAAGAAACCCCAAAACGAGGCAAAGAATCATGAATTCTTGAAGTTATTCAAACAAGTCAAAATTAATCTCCTACTCCTTGATGCAATCAAACAAGTGCCAGCCTACGCTAAGTATCTAAAAGACTTATGCACGGTCAAAAGGAGGCAAAGTGTAAAGAAACATGCCTATGTCGCTTGCCAAGCAAGCGTAATCATCCAAAATGACTTACCTCCGAAGCTCAAAGACCCTGGTACCCCAACTGTCTCGTGTCGGATTGGGAATCAAAGGATAGACAATGCACTCCTTGACCTATGAGCAAGCGTAAACCTGTTGCCATACTCAGTCTATAAACAACTAGGGTTGGGTGAACTCAAACCTACCCGAGTTGCGTTACAACTGGCAGACAGGTCAGTCAAATACCCTAGAGGAATACTGGAGGACGTTCTGGTGTAGATAGACAGATTTGTCTTCCTGGTCGATTTTGTGATTTTGGACACTGAACCTGTGCCTAATCCATGTTCACAAATCCCGGTGATTTTTGGACGTCCATTCCTCAACACCATTGATGCCACAATCAAAATAAGGAGTGGTATCATGACCATCGTATTTGGGAACATGACTTTAAATGTCAAGATTTTTTCAAATCCCCGACCTGAAGAATACGAGGAAGAAGAAGAAGTTAACTTCATCGAAACGATCATCGAAGACGAGGCTGATCTTGTTGACTATAAAGATCCTTTGGAGGTGGTTGTGTCACAATTCGACGCTACTTATCAACCTAACGATTCTACCCTATTGGACGCTGCTTTAAATCATGACTACCTCATGATGGAAACTAAAGAGGAGGATAGAGCTGAATACATGTGGGTCATACCATATGAACCCTTACCTCCGAAAATGAAGTTAACCATGCCTTCAAACTTTCAGTTTCCTGATTTAGAATTAAAGGAGCTTCCAAAAGAGCTCAAATACGCTTTTCTAGGAACTGAAAAGACTTATCCGGTTATAATCTCAGCCACGTTGAATTCTGAACAAGAGGATAAGTTAATTCAAATACTCAAACTGCATAAGGGAGCATTGGGATGGACTATTGCCGACCTAAAAGGCATAAGCCCATCTATTTGCACCCATAAAATATATCTGGAGGAAGACGCTAAACCTTCGTGACAAATGCAAAGGCATTTGAACCCTAATATGCAAGAAGTCGTGAAAAAGGAAGTCTTAAAACTTCTTGACATTGGGATTATATATCCTATTTCTGACAGTTCTTGGGTTAGTCCAACCCAGGTAGTTCCCAAAAAGGCTGGTATAACAGTTATCCCAAACAAAGACGGTGAGTTAGTACCAACGCGTGTCCCCACTGGATGACGGATGTGTATTGATTATCGAAAGTTAAATACTGTGACCCGGAAAGACCACTTTCCATTGCCATTCATGGATCAAATGCTAGAAAGAGTGGCAGGTCATAAATTTTATTGCTTCTTGGATGGATATAGTGGGTATAATCAAATTGAAATTGCTCCTGAAGATCAGGAGAAGACGACTTTCACTTGTCCGTTCGGTACATTCGCCTACCGTCGTATGCCTTTCGGTTTATGCAATGCACCTGTCACTTTTCAGCGGTGCATGTTAAGCATATTCAATGACATGGTCGAACAGACACTCGAGGTTTTTATGGACGACTTCTCAGTGTTTGGCCACAGTTTTGATAACTGCCTAGCAAACCTTAAAAATGTGTTAGCGAGATGCGAGGACAAACACTTAGTACTAAACTGGGAAAAGTGTCACTTCATGGTGACCAAGGGAATTGTCCTCGGCCACATTATTTCTGATAAGGGTATCCAAGTCGATAAAGTAAAAATCAATATAATCTCCGCACCGAGTTAATGTGCGATGCTAGCGACTATGCCATTGGCACAGTCCTAGGGCAGAGGAAGGATAACAAGCCTTACGTAATCTACTATGCTAGTCGAACACTTAACAAAGCTCAAATGAATTATACGAATACTGAGAAAGAGCTACTGGCAATAGTTTTTGCTTTGGACAAATTCAAGTCTTATCTGATAGGGTCCCCAATCATCTGTTTTACAGACCACTCGGCCCTCAAGTACCTGTTATCTAAGAAAGATGCAAAACAAAGGCTTATCCGCTGGATACTCCTACTCCAGGAATTTGATATCACTATAAAGGATAAAAAAGGAGTAGAGAATGCGGTCGCCGACTATTTATCTCGGTTGACATTTACTGACAACACTGAGCCTGTACCAATAAAAGATGAATTTCCAGACGAGCAACTTATGGCTGTCTCCAGTTTACCTTGGTACGCAGATATAATCAATTACCTGGTTACAGGAGAGACCCCAAGTCATTGGTCAAATCAGGACAAGAAAAGGTTCCTTTCGTTCGCACGTCATTTCTTTTTCGATGACCCTTACTTATTTAAGTATTGATCAGGTCATCAGGCGTTGCGTCCCGAATGAGGACATAACTGTAATTTTGGCCTCCTGTCATTCTGAAGCCTACGGTGGCCATTTTGTCTCCCAAAAGACCGCACACAAAGTATTGCACAACGGCTTCTATTGGCCCACCGTGTTCAAAGATGCCTATGCTTTTTGTAAATCGTGCCAACGATGTCAAAAGATGGGTACAATTTCGAAAAGGAATTTGATGCCCTTAACTCCCATCATTACAATTGAAATATTCGATTGTTGGGGCATAGACTTTATGGGCCCGTTTCCTAAATCTAATAACTGGGAATATATACTCCTAGGTGTGGAATATATATCAAAATGGGTAGAAGCGATACCTACGAGACACAATGACCACAAAACGGTAATGTCCTTTCTTAAGGAAAATATCTTATCGCGTTTCGAAACCCCAAAAGCACTAATAAGTGACTAAGGCAAACACTTTTGCAATAGGCCTTTGGAATCACTACTCAAGAAATACGGGGTGAATCACAAGATCGCTCTAGCCTACCACCCACAAACAAACGGGCAGGCAGAGTTGGCTAACTGTGAAATCAAGCATATATTAGAAAAGACGGTTAGTTTCAACAGAAAAGACTGGGCTTATAAACTGACTGATGCTCTTTGGGCATACCGTACTGCCTACAAGACAAATCTGGGAATGTCCCCATATAGGCTAGTGTATGGTAAGGCATGCCACTTCCCCATTGAAATTGAACATAAAGCATATTGGGCGACACGCTCATTAAACTTCGACATTAAAGAGGGAGGTCATCTCCGAAAACTCCAGTTGGCGGAACTGGAAGAAATCCTTCGAGATGCATACGACAATGCTAAACTTCATAAGGAAAGGTTGAAGGCTCGCCATGATAGAACGATTTTTCAAAAATCTTTCGAGCCGGGACAAAAAGTTTTACTATACGATTCACGTCTTCATCTCTTCCCAGGAAAACTCCGATCTCGGTGGACAGGACCATTCACAGTTAAATCTGTCTTTCCACATGGGACCGTTGAGTTGTTTAATCCTAAGAACGACGGAAGTTTCAAGGTCAATGGCCAAAGGGTAAAACCATTCTTAGAAGATTTCCAACCCGAGGTCGAGCACATCCAACTGGATGAGCCCGACTATGCCTCAACCTAAAACGCTCGAGTACGTTTTCACTTTGTTGTCGTACCCTTTCTTTTACTACATTTCATATTTGTTTTGTTCTTTTTTGTCTTTTTGAATGTGATTTCGATTCTTAATCTGCTATTCCTTGTTTTCTCTCCCTTGCAAGATATTAAAAATGAGGGACGATGACGTTCATTCTATAGGGTCATGGGCTGATTCGGAGTATCCTAACCCCCCTTGGACTGCCGACGAGATAACATTCTGCTTTTCTCCCTATAAAGGACCAGGGGCGGATGATATAGTGGACCTGACCTATGGGTACATTCCTTACGATCCTGCTCTCCTCCAGATTAACCCTTTTGAGTACATAGAACTCCCTGAAGAGGAAGGTAAACCAGAGGGATATGCTGTTTGGGAATTCGATAATGCTCTGTTGGAACAGTGGGAGAATGACTCAATGTGGGAACCATGGGAAGAAGAGGACTTACAGGATGTGGTGCCCGAATGCCATAATGCCGTATTCACATATGTTGACGATTTCCTTGTTATCCAAGTGGTTCCCTACATGTATGTGCATTTGAGTTATTTGTTGTTCCGAGTTCAATGCCCTCTACCTGCTAGTGCACCTGGGGATATCAGGCCAATAGTGAGGTTAATTTTTGGTCACATTCCTTTCTTTTTCTTTTTGCTTTGTTTATTTGTTTCTGTTAGTTCTTTCCCTTGTTCTAGTTTATTTATTTCTTGTTTTCCTTGTTGTTTTTCTTTGTCAGGAATGTCACTATGAATCATATGTTACCACCACTGTTCCTTCCACATCAGTTGTTCCACGGGATTGGACCATACATACGGCCCCCGGGTACTCCGCCGCAAGAGGAAAGTCCGATGTGAAATTACACGCCGTTATCGCTTTCTCCATCCGGATCACCTCCTACACGTGCAATCAATTCTTTGGATAGTTCAGACTTGCTTAATGATGCCCTGGATGCCTTCCGGCTATTCTGGAAAAGGGAATCAGCAAATTTGGACCACACATTCGGAGCTTTGGCAGAGACAGACATTGTGGAAGACGATATCTTCATGCTTGAAGAATAGTGCTACACTTTAATTGTATTCCATCATTTTCATCTTTCTTTCATCAATTGAAGTGTATTCCTAGACAATGTTTTTAGTAGTTTCAGTTTCTTTTATTTTTTTCTGTTTCAATAAGGTTTTAAATACCATGCGGGGGCAATAATGTTGCAAATGGATGCTAAAATACTGTTCTATCTATAAAATATTTGCAATTCTCTATGTTGAGGATGACTTTTTGGCTTACATGTCCTGTCACTGAACTGTTTTTATCACCTTCCTGTATGTCCAGAACAATATTGGTCAGTTAGGGGTGTGTGATCCTTTAATTCAGTAATTTTAAAAAAAAATTTCAAGGTTCGATCGATCGAACTCACCTCGATCGATCGAAGTTATCCGCACCTCAAGTGCTTCAACATGTCTCAATCGATCGAAGGTTCGATCGATCGATCAAAACCTATATTTAAATGAGGCGTCGTCGTTACACTTTCTCAGTTTCTCACTCTCTCTCCCTCACGTTCGAGCGATCGGAGACAGAGGAGAAGCTCGCATTTTTGGACCCCTATACACAACTACATCATTTGAAGATAACCGGACCATTCGGATCATCAACTTCAACCTCCTCCTCCTCCTCCTTGTCACACGTATCTCGAGGTGAGGTTCGGTTTAAATTCCCCCTGTGTTTTTCTTTTCATACGAATTGTATTGGGGGTGCCCCCAATGGGTATTAATCCGTTATTTGGTTGCTTGTTTGCTTAATTTTGTGTTTGCGGGCATTTCCCGTAATCGCTGGTTGTCACTGCATCGTCGCTATTCTCGATCGATCGAACCAAGGTTCGAGCGATCGAGCTCAACCACAGTTCAATCGATTGAGAGAGGTTCGAGCGATCGAAACCAGTCCTCTTCTCGATCGATCGAACATGTCTCAAGCGATCGAAGCGGCAACCTTTTCGATCGATCGAATATCCTTTGATCGATCGAAGTGCAACAGTGTTCTTTTTCTTTTCTGGTTTCCTGTTTTAATGTTTCTATGTTTGTTTCTTCTGTTTCAAGGCTTCACAATGAACCCTATCACTGGGTATCACAAATCCAAGCCATTTGACCTAACCATACCCGACCCTATACCCGATCACGGGTTCAGGAATGAGGAAGACCGGGTGTGGTTCACTAGATACTTCCAGTCTCGGAAGGTTATGCTCGAGCGACCCCTTGAGATAGCATGGCTTTCCACTCCTTGGTACCTTGCACGGATACGCGCTATGCCACAGTGGTACGCGCTCCTCTCCCAGCCTAAGCACGTTAATCTATCCTGGATTAGGGAGGCATGTGCGACGATGATCAGGGACCCGACTGCTCCGTTCACACTACGATCATTTTTCCGTGGTCGGGAGATCATTTTTAGTCCGGCCACTGTCTCCGTGCTTTAGGGGTCCCCGAGGTACCTGACTGTGTTTGTCCACACCGTGCTGACACACCGCTGCTCTCCCCGACTATTATTATCAGAGAGATCACTTCCGGGTTGGGATGGCGAGGCCCTTATTCCTGACTTCTACCTCACAGATAATTATCATATGCTGCACCTCGCCCTCAGCAATTGCCTCTTAGTGACATCTTATCGGGAGAAGATTGAAGCATGGTACGCACGTGTTATATGCGATTGGGACACGGCAGCCGGTTTGTTTGCCTCGCCTTTACATTGATTTCATGAGGCACCCCACACGATACATTCAGGCCAAGAAGCACTTGAAGGGTGCTTGGGCCATTCATCGGGTTATTGAGCAGGCATGTCTACTTCCGTTGGCAGGTGATGTGACTGCCCAGTCTCGCAGTCATTTTGGCCAGACTGCTTCCCGCCGGTCTGATGTGCAAAAGAGAAAGAGGCGAGGTAAAGGCAAGGCGAAGGTTGGCGAGAAGAGGAGGAGAAGAGGAGGCACTGATATGGAGGGTGCTGCTTCTGGGACACCCACAGAGGCTGAGGAGCATGAGTTTGAGGAAGAGGTTGATCCTGTGGAGGAGGTTGCCCGTTTTGAGCTGAGACAGAGGTCTCAGGCTCGTGCCCAGGGAGAGTCTTCTTCTGCGCCTCTCCCGACTGTTCACCAGTTATTATTAGAGGAGAGAGAGGCCCGAATTAGACTTGAGGGCAAGGTTGATCAGATGACGACTTTGCTGGAGGCAATCTTGATCCAGATTGGAGTCGACCAGGCAGTTCACGCAGCTTCTGCACCACCCCCCCAGCGATCCACCTACAACTATTCCATCCACTTCCATCATCCCACCTACCACTTCTGCAGCTCCACCACTCACCACTGGCCCATCATCTTCCACTCCACCTTCCCAGATTGATCCTATAGCTTCTTCATCATCGGCGGCACCGCGTGCTACGGAGATACCACTTCCATCTCCTCCTTTCGTGGCCAACACATCATTATCTACTGCAACTGCCATGATGGCGAGTGACCCGGCGACGACTACGACTGTTGCTGAGGGTGGCGGTGGGGATGCTCCTGACGTGTTTATTGAGATTTTATCAGACGTCGCCGATGATGTCTAGTTTCTGTTGGATCGATGTTGTTGGTTGTTTGTGGTTATTTGGTTGTGTGGATATTTTGGACATTGTGGTTGGACTTAGATGTTGTTGGTTGGTGTGTTGGTTATTTTTGGATACTGTTGGGTTATTTTGTTTATTGTTGGTTGGTTTGGATATTTTGCATTTTCGTTTCTATGGCGTATATTATCACTGTCCTGTTCTTTCACTTTATTATATTTCCAGTGATTAGTTCTATTTTAAATATGGATCTCATGCTCTATATTTCATATCTTTTTGATCTTTGCTGCTAGGAGTTTGTATGCTTTCTGTACAGGTTGTTACCCTTGCGATTCTTATGATGATATATCAGGTGATATCTCTCTATCTATTTTTGAAAATCGCCTACTGGGGACATTGCAATTTTCAGTTGGGGGTGGGATGTAGATAGATAATCACCTATGCATATTTTTACTTAGCAATCTGCACCACTCTATCTATTGCATATGTCATACAATCTCCATTCGAAGTTTGTTAATTAAATTAAATTACAAAAGTTCAAATTCAACAAAATTAAATTCAACAAAATTTCAAAAAATTTTCAAACGATTAAGTAAGGTTTGAATTAAACTGGTAGAATAATTTTGAATATTCACTTCTATTTACCTGTTGTCGAGCAATGACACAACCATGTTATTCTCATCCTTTTATGAATTAAGTTCACGTGTTTTTCCAGTTCTCTAGAATGAATGCATATGTTGACCATTCTTGTATCCAAATTATTTGCACGTGTTAATAACTATGCAGAAAACTTAAAATAAGAGTTAATACGACGTTCGTACTTTAAGGAACAAAGTAGTGGAAACTAGTACCCTTAGTGAGCTTTTGAATCCAATCTTCAATCTTGAGGGAATTATCACATCAACTTCGAATTGTTCTTATTGAATAAGCGTATTAAATTCGTTGAATAGTTTCTGATTCTTTATTTTGACTTCTTAGTAGAAGAGAACGTTCAGGATTTACCAACTAAACTCAATAAACATTTATGTGTAAAAATTAAGAAGTTGAGAAAATGATTTAAGCCATCGTTATTCGCTCCTTACCTTTCCATTTACCTGTATCAACACTCTAAGAATATGTGTTGTTCTTAACCCCACACCTAGTAAATACTTCCAAATCTATTGTGAAATTCTAAATCCCTCCATCGGACTCATACGGAGGCGGCTCATCAGCTGGAATGGTAATCTCATCTGGTGGAACCCAATCAAGCCATAAATCAAACTCATCAACGATATCAAGGAACGGATCAACTCCTGGCTAAACATCTGGTATCTACACATCTATAGGTATCCATCCAGCACCAACAACATACTGCGGGCCTAGCCTTGTAGAAACTTCCTATGGTACATGGACCACCTCAAACTCTTCATCATTATCGTCACCTATGGGAATTGCCTCCCCATCCTCATCGTCCCCATCGTCCTCATCTGGATCCTAATTATCCTCAGGCTCACCCTCATGATCCTCCTCATGATCACCCTCATCATCCTTCTATTGCTCATCATCCTTTCATCATCATAGTCCCCAGCGTCAACTTAGTCATCCTCGTCATCCCCATGGATTCATCGGCCTCGTCTGTATGATCATCCTCCTTTGGTACCATCTCTGGCTCCTCACGACCCTTCTCATCATCATCCTTTGGGTCCATTGCACCCTCCTGATCCTCTTCTACTGGTATGACTGGCTATTTGGCTGGCTCCTTTAATGGGGGTACTGGCACATCTAGCTGAATCTGGGGCTTTGGCTCTGGCATTAGGACTAGAACTGGTGCTGGAATTGGAGGCCATGGCAATGGGGGTGCCTGCATAGGATCAGCTAAAATAGCCTGTAGCTCGGCGGCATAGAAATCCTCGTTATTGAATATCATCTGACCCATCTCAAAATAAATGAGCTCCAAAGTATGGGTGCAATGTCGTGACACCTTGCAAATACGGTCTGGGTGAAGCAGTCCCTCTATATGCATGAGATGCCACAAATACTCCTCCAACCACTCATGAGCTCTCATCCTAAGGCACTGGAGATAAAACACAGGATTGGTAGCCTCTGATCTGTCAGCATAAATGATGTACCCTCCTAACTTATCTGGTACGTGAATCGGCTCCATAATCTAAAAACAATACTATCTTAAGTCAGTAATAGTGCAAGGAATCTTAAGGCTCAAGACTCAAATCTATAGGACAATCAACAAGCATGTATTAATTTAGTGCTCGGATACCAAAAATCCCTATCATGTCCCGAAGTAGCCAAAATAAGGAAAATTTAAAATATTTCCTCTTTTGGTCCCGTAGACATGTGGTATGTTAAGATCGTATGATTGTCCAAGGCATAGAAGAACCAAGACAATAATAATCCATGATAAAAATAGTAATAATAACATTGGTGGTTCTAGGCACACATAATATTAGAACATCGAAGTCTTAAATCTCATTATTACATTACTACATAATGGAAACGGGAAAAGAGAGTAATATCATAGGCACTAAAGCCTTACATAAAGATAACCAAGTCTGGCATCTAATGCCTCAACATAAACAAATATAAACAAAGATAGATAGTCTTCAACTCTTTTCAGCTAGCTTGTAAAGCCGTAGCCCTCTCGGCATACTCCTTCTCTGGATAATCGGTCTCTGCAAGATCTGGACGTTTGATTGTCTAGGACATGAGAGTCGTCAGCTAATGAAAGCTGAGTGAGTAAACCTAATACACTTAAATAGGCTTAAAAAAACATTTTAGTAATCCTTTAAGAAAAGTGATATGTTCCTTTTTATCCTTTTGAAAACATCGTATTATAGATACATTCTTATTATCACATTACGGAACTGTACTCGGGTTCGACTGATAATCGTCATCATACTAAAAACACGACTGACTCGACTTACTTTGGACTACAAGTCCAATCTATTCCAACTCGACACTTTTGCATGTAATCTAGCATAAAGGCCATTGGCCTAGAATATCATTGCCCCATTGCCCGTTAGGTTACCCTCTTGTCGTCACTGCCCTAATGGTCACTTACTTGACATCTTTGTCCAAATGCCCTATGGTAACCTCATCTTATTCAATTGGCCTTAACACAATCTGGCATAACGTTGCTGGCTAGCATATCGTCGCTCCATTAGCTATTAGGTTACCCTATTGTCATCACTACCCCATTGGCTACTTGACATCTCTGCCCAAATGTCCTATGGTAACCCCATCTTATTCTTTCAACCTTGGTTAACTTATCATCACTTCCCAAATTGCCACTTACTTGACATCACTGCCCAAATAATCTGTTAACCATCAATAATACTAAACAATATAGTACCGGCAAGGTAATACTATACTTGCCACTAGTGCCCCATTGGCCTGCGTGACATCTGAACAACATCATAGAACTCACAATTCTTTTCACAAGCTGATCGTACGAACGAACCATGAGAACTGGACCGCCGGATACAACATTACATTAACATCGTTATCATAACTTTCTTGTAACCAACTGAAGCATGTGTTACAAGTCGTTAAAGTGCATTATATAATCAAGGTTATCATTCTTACCTTTATTGCATTATTGCCCTCGGAGTTCTCGTATATTATTCACATAAGAATCACAAATCCATTACATCATTTACTGAAAAAAACATAATCTTTCCAAAAATAGTAGCCTCGAGCACTCAGGACTCGACCACTCGCATTGGCTCGAGCACTCGCCTTTCAAAATTCAAAATCCTTTGGTTCTTTCATATAAATGGAGTTCATTTACTAGGGTACTATTAAAATAGCACAAAGTATAGTCTAATAAAGCACCGATATCATATGCACATATATATAGTATTTACCAATTCTATATACAAATTTATTAGCTCAAGGTACAATAATAATTGCATGGATCATTATACATTCAACATTCAACATGCACATAATCTTATTTTTTAAGTACTTCAGGACTTGAATGTTCAGGCCTCTCAAACGCTCAGGGCTGGCTTGTTTAATAAGTTTGAGTGCTCACGTGCTTGAACGCTCAGGTTTGGTAGAATCGAATAGTTTTGTAAGTTTATAACAGAATTTCATCTTGGATTGTACACATATATGCACTTAGATCATCAAATTAACTTCAAAAATCATGATTTAAAGTAAGTAAGAGTGCTCACCAAGATCTAGATGATCAAAAAGTGCTTTGATGAAGAAAATGTATGTGTGTTGTGATGATCAAGCTCCAATACCACTCTAACAAAGGTTCAGTGCTAAAATCTCCTTTCTTTCTTCTTGATTCTTTGAATCCTCGCTTTCAGAACTTCAATGCATGTAGAATATGTTTTTGTAGATGTTTAGGAGTGTGAATGTTGGGCTTAGGAAGCCATACAAGTATAGAAGTATGAGTGTTTGTGTATAATGCATAAGAATCTCTTAAGGATCGACTCTCTCTCAAACCTCTCTCAGTATCTCTGGTTTTGTAACATAGTAAATGCAGGAATTAGATGGGCATTTATAGCATTTGAAGGCCTAGGGGAAAAATAGTCATTTTCACTCATTTTATAGCTCGAGCACTCGCAGTTGACTTGAACGATCAAAAAGCTCGAGCGCTCTGGGCTTTTAATACACAAATCTTTCTAAGTTTCCAAGGTCAAAAGGTTCAAGTAATATAAATATTCATATGAGTCATAACTAGAGTTTAATACAGACGATCGTAAACTCACATATACGAGTACAAATTAAAAAAATACCTTAATAAATAGGTAAATAAAGATAAAATGGTGTTACATATATGTGGTATGCTCTGCAGCTGTTCGAGAAGCTATTTTTGATTGAGGAGTATTTATAGTGGCTAGGCTCTTCACCTCGTAGTGATGAAGTTGTGCTAATCTACGGTGATAGCCGGGTTTGAATCGACTTGCTCACAAGGGTGATTCACCTTGACACCGAGATAGTGAACTAGGATATGTGTGTCATGGCGCTTTGATAGCTAGCTAGGACATGTGTGTCCATAACACTTAGAAAGTGAGCTAGAACACTTTTATCTACGCAGTGTACGAACATTGAGCTAGATGTAAACCTTTATTATCTTTATATGTCGCCTTAGATGGAGCTAAGATGAGACCTTTATATTTAGTCGAATGTAGAGAGATCCCAGGACTCTATGTAGCTTGTTTAAAACTGAGTATGAGTTTTTCAGATTGGCACTAAGTAGAGTGACTGTACTGGGGAACTCAGGTTAGACATTTTGTGCAACGCCTAGATTAAGATTTGTATGGCATTACTTATTTTTACAAACACAGAATGACATATCCAATTTTATGGAAGAACTCCATAGCATACATTTCATACTGTATGTACTTTAGCGATCGGCTGTGGAGTAGTGAATAGATTCCTCTTAATTGCTGTGTGAGCCACGTAGCATATACAAAATTTAGTAATCCTATAAAATGGTTACCTTTACTACTTGAGACTATATCATGAAGAGGATGCTTGATGACAGCTACTTTTGCATGCTATCCTAAGACGAAGAGAAGAATTCGTTCTATAGGGAAAATCTGGGCAAGCATTCCAGTAAGTTAAATTGACATGTGGGCTTAGAGAATACCATTCAATAATACACCATGTTTCTTAGCTCATCAGTGTGAGGTTTATGCCCTCAAACTATTAATTTATGTATGAGACATTGGCATTTTAATATATGGATATCAGCTTTACATTTTATTATGTATGTTTCTTTCATGAGATGATTATTAATCCTTAAATATCATAAGAAGTAATTCATGTATGTATGAGACACATACAAGTGAGATACGAATTACTATTCTTTGATACTTAGAATTTGTCACAGTAAATGATGAGACTGGATATCTCATCAAGTTTACACTATAGCATGATTAACTATCATCGGATGGAGTGATGAATCTCAATCACTAAAGTATAACTCGTAGTTAATATATATGCTGGTGCTTATAGTGCATTGACCGACCTTAGTTTTTCTATTGACACTTAAGACTATCAACAATCGATAGGAACTCATACCTTGTATAAGGTACGTGTTCTTAATCTTGAGATGATTATCGACACAGACTGTGGATGTGGCTGCTTTGACTTACCAATCAGTGAGGTCTATTAAAGATCAACACATAGGTATCTTGGGTATGTCATGTTCATAGGGTTGTGAAAATATATTGTCAAGATAGAATCTACCCGATAGTAAAGAGTAAGCATTCCCTTGAGAATGTTACCAAGATGATTACTAAGAATTGCAGTTTTGTTGATAAGAGTTGTCAACATGTTTGGTAATCATGATGGGTGAATGTAACTCAAGGAATGGAAGTTGTAATCACTATTCAGGTTGACAGTAATAGTTTATCCGACTACCTGAATGTGATTATAAATTCCGACTGTAGAGGGACATTAGCACACCATATAAGTCTAGACATCACTTCGGATATGTTCTTCTGCGTTGGAGTACAGTTATCATTTTATAGTGGAGTAAACGTTAACTGACCAGTTGGTTAATTTGCAGATCAAATAGTTTGGTCATGGGAATTAACGACTAGTTTGAGCCAACAATTAAGAACCTAGGAGGTCCCACTCTTAGCTCCACTAGGATGCTTGGAAAGGTACATGAGGATCGTGTCAAGATAGGTTCGATCGATCGATTGAAGTCCAGGCAAGTTCGATCGATTGAAAGTGCTTTAATCGATCGAAGGTTCACTCAATCGAAGACACTTCAATCAATCAAATGCTTAAAGTCGATTTGGAAATCTATAAATAGGGCAGCTGCTTACAGAGTTTTTGAGTCATCTTTCATATTTTGGAGCTACAGAAACTGTTTAGGGCTTTCCAAACCTTCTCTACTCTCTTTATTAGGGTTCCCACACCTAACCTAGTCTTTTCGGCAAGCATCCATAGGAGTCACAAGGGTGAAGACAACCTAGTGGAAGTTGCTGCACCCTCCAAGAGTTTGAAGATTCAGAATTGTGTTCAAGACCGTATGTAATAATCTTCTCCCTCTTGTGTACACACATCTATAGAGTTAATAAGTAGTAGATTCGGGCATACTAACGAGTTTTTTTGAACTTTTTTTTTCCGCCACGCATTAAATATGTTTTAAAAACCAAATTTTTTTCCATCAATTGGTATCAGAGCCTCACTTATTTATATCTTCAGATGCGTTTTGGAACACTAGATTGATTTGCATGATGTTTTACAACTATTTTTTGAAACTGCATCATCATAGATATGTTTCTGTAGTGTTTTTGCAGTAGAAAACAAATCTGTGATTGCATTGGATGCATGACAGTTATGATCGATTGAAATTGTCTATGTTTGATCGATTGAAAGTGTTTTGATCAATCGAAGCAATATTGTTTTCAAGCGATCGAGCTTAGTTCGATCGATTGATGTTTGTTCAATCAATTGAAACTGATTCTCTGTCCAGACCTTATTTTCACAAGTTTTAAAATTTTAAAATTATATACTTAAATTTTTATACTATTCTAGTAAAAAAATTTTAGACCTGTTTTTGAAATTTTAGTTCCAATCGATCGAACTAGTTTCGATTGATTGAACAGTCAATTGATCGATTCATCGTCGATCGATCGAAGTCTGACAGAGAACCAGGGATGCTATTTTAAGTTCTAAATTATTTCCATGAAGAGTTCATGGAATATGTAAGACAATTAGGGATTCCAATGGTCATATATTTTGGTATATATGCGTGGTTGTGTGTGCCACTAACTTTTTGCAACAACATAAGTCCTTTATCTCCCTTGGCACCAAGATCAAATATTAAGTTTGTATTTATTGTTTGTGATTGGCGGATGTTTTTTAATTATTGGTTTGGTTTTAAGGCATGTCTAAAGGGTGCTGCGACTTCAATCCTACAAATAGGAAAGTCGTACCAATTTTTCTAGCCTTTTATTTTATTGTTGTTTTCTATTTCTAGATAAATTGTAAGCTTCGAAAGAAGCATAGGACCAATGTAATATAATTTGAAAGTCCACAAAGATGGAGGAGAAAGTCGTTGTCCATGAAGATGGAGTCGGAGGCGATCAAACCAAGAAAGAGGTTCTATGAAGATAGAGCCATGGGAGATAGAGCCATCATTTGGATGTTTTTATTTCAATTTTAGTTCTTTTTGTTTTATGAACTTAGTTGTGATTGACATATTACATATTGTTACTACTTGCATGCACGTAAACCAAGTTTTCTAAAATAAAAATCAAAAACCGTTTCAACGCATTATTAAACATTGGATGTTTATGGGTAATGTATAGAAACAACTTTTACAAAAGCAAAATCCTTATTTATTAAATCAAGTGGGAGAGGGTCTTATTTATAACACCCACGATCTTCCATTAACGGTTCACTGTAAGATGAGTAGTGCATTCTGTGTCACCTCGCCAAGGGTGATCATTCCATACGGAGGGTACACTATTCATTGGTTACTAGATAGGAACTTCCTACAGATAGGATCAATCAAACGTGTTACAGGGTGACCACCACATGGAGTACTACTTGAGGCGATTGTGATTGGATCCTAGTTAATGGTGCATACTAGCTAAGCTATGGATAAAGGGATCCTACACAAGGCATTATTTAGAAACTTAGAGATCAAATAGGTTCGGGAGTCATAACTGTTGTATAGAAGACAAGTTATGATTAATCGAAAGATAGAGTATTGTCCGCCACACAGAGGCTTTACTCTTTCGTTTTGATATTCCGGCGACTTTGTTTTAAAATAAGAGTTTCAAGGATTCTTTTATTCCAAACTATCAAATTTTGATGTCCATATTTATTTTGTCTGTTTGATTTTTCAATAATCATAATGTCTAGATCTACGTTTAGTCAACTTACCACCATACTCACTCAGAACAAATTAACTGGAAATAACTATACTGAATGGAAACATAACCTTGACATCGTTTTATTTATGGAGGATCACATTTATGTCCTCACCACCCCATGCCCCGAAGAACCCGCTGCAAATGCTTCAGCAGCTGCCAGACGCGAGTTTGATAAATGGAAGAAATCGAATAGAATGGCTTGTTGCTACATTCTGCCCTCTATGGATGATGTGTTGCAACACTAGTTCCAATCGAATGATTCTGCCAGCACCATTATCAAGAGCCTCAAAGAAATATTTGGGGAACATGGCAGACCTGCTAGACAGGTTGCTATGCAAAAGATAATGAATGCGAAGATGTTAGAAGGGACTCCAGTCAAAGAACATGTTTTAAAAATGATTGGTTATTTAAACGAACTGGAGACCCTGGGTGCCTACATCGATGCACAGACCCATGTTGATATGATCCTCAATTCCCTGTCGCCATCATTCGCTCAATTTAAACTTAACTATAACATGACTCAAATGAATTTCTCAATGAGTGAATTAATGAGTTCTTTACTGGCATCGGAAGGGGTGATCAAACTTGGGTACAATGTTCTGAATGTTGAGAAAAGCTCTTCCTCTTTCCGATCTACGTCGAAAGGTAAGAAAGGAAAGAAGAAAAAGGCTGTGACTAGTGGTCCAAGTGTTGGACCAGTCCCAAAGATTGCAAAATCTAAGGGAAAAAGGGAAGGGCAAAGGGAAGGTGGGTGGCCAAGGCAAAGGAATGTGTTTCCAATGCGGAGAGAAGGGCCACTAGAAGAGGAACTATCTGGAATTCTTAGCTACAAGAGTTCAAGGTATGTGACATGGAAATTATTTTGTGTACAATACCCAAGTATATGTAGACGTGCAATTAGCATTTTGGTTAAGACTAGGTCGATCCCACAGGGAAGGTTGAGAACTAGAAACTTAGATTAAACTCTAAAAGGAAAATAAAAATTCAAGATTTCAGTAAGGTGTAGAACATGAAGTTCCATAAAGTAACTGCTACTAAAGTGATAAAATTAAACTAATAATTAACTAAACAACTAAGGTGATATTTTAAAATGGGTTTTTACTTAATAAAAGGGGACGTTGGAATTACATGAATCTACAGTGACCTAACCATCTACCATGCAGTTTCATTGAAGCTCAATGGAGTACATCTTCTATAGTATCCCATACTTCTCTTAAAATAAAGAATCCATAGCTCTTTCATGACCAGAACTATATCATCACAGTTGATTTGAAATACATAAAAGCAGTTTAAAATAATAGTTAAGTCTTGCACTCTGAATGGTGTTAGCATTCAAAATGGTTTGTAAAAGTTATTGAAGAAAAATGCCTTAAGGCTTAAAGTTTCAGAAACTGTTTTGACAAACTGAGCATTTTGGGACAGCTTGATAACAAATCTTTAAAGCAGAAAGTCTAGGAATACTACAATTGACATTCTCAAGAATCAGAGAGTTCGATCGATCGACTTGTTTTCGATCGATCGACAATCGTCATCTCTAAATCGATCGAAATGTCTTCGATCGCTTGACTGTATTGCTAGTCCAATCGATTGAATTACCTTCGATCGATCGAACACAAGTATTATTTTATTGCATGGCAGAGGCTGGAGATCACTGTTTCATCGTGATCTCCCAACCCTTGGACTACTCAGACATGGTCTAGAGTGTCTTAGATCTATTTTTAACGTAATAGTTCATTAAAGTCTCGTTTGGTTGTGTTTTAAACATGCAAAATATGAAAAACAAGGATTTAATCACTACAAGCAAGAGAAACTATGATCTATTCAGATTAAAACTACTGAATAACTAGCAGAAAGTAAATAAGACTAATATATCAGAACCTGGAATGAACCGAACTAATAATAAACTTCAAACTTTAATCCAATGCACTATCCAAGCAATGAAAACCTACAAAAATTCAAGCAGATCTCTCTCTCTCTATGTAAAACTGATGAAAACAATGTGGGCGTCCCCACAGACGTAAACATAATGAGTATTTATACAAAAGCCTAATGCTAGGGTTGATTACAACTCTTCTGCTGCGTGCGCGTAAGTTTTAAAAAAAAGGCATGTTTGATCGATCGAACATCACTCGATCAATTGAACTTCTAGATTACTCAAGCGCTTGAACTATACTCAATCGATTGAAACCTCGATCGCTTGAACATCTTCGATCGCTCAAACTTTGTATTTCAGCTTTGAATTCTCTTGCTTGTACTCAAGCATTCCCTTTATCCTGTTATTCATTTCTTCTCACAGGAAAACAATAATCTACACAGATAATAGCTAAAACAATACAACTTATCATAGATTAATCATATTGTATAAAAGTTAGCATTGTAACACAAAGTGCAGATATGACAAGGAGTTGTGAACTAAATTAGCGTATTTTTTTCTTTTATAATAGATATTTCAAACACTTGGTGCATTGATTTTGGTGCAACTAACTATATCTGTAATTCGTTGCAAGGGTTCAGATCAACCAGGAAATGCAGTGATGGGGAGATCGTGCTAACTCTGGGATCTAGCGTGACCATTTCAGCAGTTGCTATAGGGGTAGTAGTTTCAGAATTTTTGAACAATAAGACAATAGTTTTATCAGATGTACTTTATGTCCCTTTAATGAGACATAATTTAATTTATATTTCACATTTATCGAATAAAAATTATTCTTTTCAGTTTGGAACAGAAGTTGTCATTAAAAGAAATGGTTCTTTTATATGTTCTGGTGTTAAAACTAATGGCTTGTATGTAATTACTCCTAATATTTCTAAAGACTCTAATATGAAACTTAATAACTTAGTGGTAACTGTACCATCTAAAAGAAAGGAACCTTCCACTAATCCAACAAGGCTTTGGCATATGAGGCTTGGCCATATCTATCTAAATAGGATTGTCAGACTAGTTAAAGAAGGGGTCTTAGGCGATTTGATTCTTGAACCAATGTAAATCTGCGAGTCTTGTTTAGAGGGTAAGATGACCAAAAGGTCCTTTTCCTACAAAGGGCAATATGATTAGTGCATTGTTGGAATTAGTTCTTACTGATGTGTGTGGACCAATAAATAGTAGTGCAAGGGGTGGTTATGAGTATTTCATAACATTTACTGATGACCACTCTAGGTATGGATGTGTGTAGCTAATGCAGCACAAGTCTGAAGCCTTTGAAAAGTTCAAAGAGTTTAGGGCTGAAGTGGAAAAGCAATTGGGAATACATATCAAAGTCATTCGATCTGATTGAGCTGGCAAGTACCTCTCTAATGAGTTTATTGATCACCTCGTACAGAATGGAATTCTGTCACAATTGACTGCGCCTGGTACACCTCAGCAGAATGGTGTACCGGAGAGAAGGAACCAGACTCTTTTAGACATGACTAGGTCGATGTTGAGTGATTCCGAGTTACCATTATTTTTTTGGGGTTATGCTTTGGAAATTGCTATGTACATACTAAATCTTAGTCCAAGCAAATCCGTTCCAAAGACACCACGAGAGATGTGGATTGGATGCAAGCCCTCTTTGCAACATCTCCGGATATGGGGGTGTCCGGCACATGTGCTCAAAGGAAAGATGAGCAAATTGGAATCTAGATCGGAAGTATATTATTTTGTAGCTTATCCAAAGGGTACTTATGGATGGCATTTTTATGATCCAAGAGAACAGAAAGTGTTTGTTAGTATAAAAGCTATCTGTTGGCCCAAATGTGGAAACCTTAGAGGGGGGGTGAATAAGGTTTTAGCGGAAATTAACCTTTTAAAAACTGAATTACAAATTAAACACAATCACAAATAATAAAGTAAAGAGATAAGGGAAGAGACACTTGCAAACCGAGTTTTCAAGTGGTTCGGCAATCGCACCCCGCGGCCTACGTCCACCCCTCAAGAACACCTCTTGAGGATTCCTTTAATCCGATCTACTTCACGAGTGTAGACCAAACCGTTACAAGAGCCTCCAATCTCTCCCAAAGAAGAAAACCTCTTCTTTGCAATCAAGGGTTACTAACCCTCACTCTTTACAAATGATTTGGGTACAAATGATAACTCTCTCTCTAGAGTGGATAATACAATTAAAGCTCACACAATAACTCCTTAGTGAGTAGATAATACAAATGAAAGCTCACTACAATTTACTCTCAAAGAAATACAAATCAAATACTAGAGCAAATTGATAAACTCACACAACTAGGGCTCAAATATGAATGATTAGAAATCAACAAGTTGTGTGATTTAAATAGATGTTTTCCTATGGATTGATCAACTTAAAATGGTGTGGGAAAACATGTATTTATAGGCCAAGAAAGATTATAGGCATTGGTGGCAAGTTTGGTAATTAAAACCCCCTTTAAAAACTAGCCGTTATAAGCATTTCAGCGCGATCCAGTCGACTGAAAGTCCATCCAGTCGACTGAAAAGTTTGAGGCAGTAGCTACCTTTCAAAAACTGAAAACAGTCGACTTTTTTGTTATCTAGTCGACTGAAACAGTACCTTCAGTCGACTGGACATTTATCCGGTCGACTGGACCCTTAAAAAATCAGTCGACTGGTTTTAAGCAGTTTTTGGCAGACTGACACCTCTTTACTAAAACGGCCATAACTCCCTCTACAGAACTCGTATTCACGATCCGTTTGAAGATTTGGAAACTATATTCACATACCTTTCCAACCATATAAAACTAAAGATCTAATTCCTTACCAATTGGATCAGGTTTGCATTTAAAGTTGACCTATCTGCGCAAAGGTACTTTCTTTTGACTTAGCCACTTGAAAGCTTTTGTGAAATGAATTTAATTGAGTGGTCTAAGTATGTTTAGGTCCTTGAAAGTATTTTAAAGTATGAGTGAAAGGATCCTAAAGTCCAATTAAAGTTACTTGAGCCCCTATGAGTGATTGATCAAAATGCTTACATATAAATCCTAGTCTTCAACCAAGGATGAAAAAATCTTCAAGTCTTCAAGCTTGATCCTTGTTGAGCTCCCTCACTCTTGGACTTCACCACATGCTATCTCATGATCTCAAACAAAGTTATAACATTTAAGTACATGAATCAAGAGATTAGCGTAACGAAAATGACATGATAATTGATTGAAATAGAACCAATGAAAGTATGCAATTATCACTAGATTTGTCATCATCAAAACAAAACAAAACAAAATTAATGCCTTAAATAAATTCAAGGCTAACAATTTCCCCCTTTTTGATGATGTCAAAACATGCAATAGAGATATAGAAATTAAAGCACAATAAGCGTCATTTTCATGTTATCATTCAAAGTAACAAGAATTCCAAAGTATGTGTCCAAGAATGATAACTTTCTAAAAACATTCCCCCTTTTTAAAGGTCTATCATTTTCCTATTAAAAAAAAACTCTATCATTTTCATATCTCTATATCATTTCCCCCTTTTTGACCACAGCAAAAAGATTAGGGGTTGGAACTAAAAAGTTCCCCCTCAAGATATGCAATAGAATGATACCAAGGAAAACTCAAGTTAACAAATCATGGAAGCAATAAGATACCAAATTGCCAAAATATGATACCAAAAGTAACTAAAGTTAGCATAATATCATGATACCAAGAAATCAAGCAAACTAAAATAATAATATGTTCCCCCTCAACATATGCATATAAGAATGAATACCAATTTATAGGATCAACATTATGCATTATCTCCTTAGGAGGATGGAATAACTATGAATATCAAAAGAACGTGTCATTCGAAAAGCAGGCATGATTTCATAATCAAAGCAAGTTAATGTGATAAATCAAACATGATTAGCATGCTACCAAAAACAAGAGAAATATCAAAACAATTTAATCTACCCTACTCCTACTAGGCTTAAGGTGAGAGATTTAACCATTGTCCAAGCACCTCTTGGATGCAACATTTGCCGAGAAGGTAGGAGAGGATCCTTTCACAACCCAAATCATGTTAATTCTTACGAAATGAACATTTATAATTAACATGCCCCTTTTTCATACAATAATGACAAGTTACATGGGGGAGGGTATCATGTGAGCTTGAAGCTTTAATAAAGAAGCTATTATGAGAATTGTTTGAACTTGAAGGAGTAGATTTTGCAAAGAAATTGTTATACTTCTTTTCTTTGTATGTGGGATTAAATCCCAAACCTGCTTTGTCAAAAACACATTTTTGCTTTCCCAAAAGCATATTCAAATTTTGTTCACCTTGTGTGAATTTTGCCAAAGTTTTTGTCAAATCATCCACCTCCTTTCTCAACTCAACCTTTTCTTTTTCAATAAGTTCACTTGAAGGTTGATTGGTTGAAACAAGCTTTTCTTTTCTCAAAATTTCATTTTGAGATTTTAACTCATCTAATTGCTTTTTCAACTCCAAATTTTCTTTTTCAAGCTCATTTGAAGATTGTGCTCTTAAAACATGTTTATCATTTTCAATCTTCAAAGATTCATTTTGGGATTTCAAAATATTTAACTCATTTGATAGTTTGGAAAAATTCTTTTTAAGAGTTATATATTTAGATCCCAAATTCTCCAATTCCTCATGTAACTCCTCAAAAGCACATTGAAGCTCATTATAGTTAGGAGATTCAACAATAGAGGGAGGATTAGAGTTTACCAAATTCTCTTGTGCACCTACTTGGTCACATGAGTCATCATCGGATGAGTCATCATCATCCTAAGTGGCATCTTTTGCCATTTTCTCATTCTTATCATCTTCTTTATTGGCAAATAGGCACACTCTTTCTTCTTCACAAATTTGGTTAGTAGAAATGTGAAAATTTTCTAAACATAACCAAATTTCATTTGCACTAGAGCATGAACAAATTCTATTATATGAATTATCATCCAAAGAATTATATAGAATTTTCATAGCTCTAAGATTCAATAGAAAGTTATTTTGATCACTTTCAATCCATTCAATCTTTGGTTTAGAAGAAAAACCATTTTTGACAATGTTCCAAAGATTTATGTCAAGTGATATAAAATAAATTTCTATTATCCTCTTCCAATGATCATACTTATGATCTTTCAATGATGGAGGAGTTGTAATGCAATAACCTTCTTGAAATTTTGTTTCCACAGAACTTGACTCAACATTTTGAAAATCATTGGAGTCATTTAAAGAGCAAGAAGTAGAGGTTACCCCATTTTCGATTGTCATGAGGCAAAGATTGACGATCTCATCTTCATTTGAGTCGTCGCCCGATGATTCACTCTCGGAGCTTCTTTGAGTGGCCTTCATTGCCTTCTTCTTGCGTTGTTCATCTTTAGTAAGCTTCTTTCCTAATTTTTCTTTCTTTAGAAACTTTGCAAATTTTTGGGTGATCAAAGCCATTTCTTCATCCTCATCACTCTCATGATCTTTTCCATTTTTCTTTGAGCTTGAGGACTTCAAGGCCATATCTCCTCTTTTGATCTCCTTTTTCTTGTCTTCTTCGACAAGCACGGCTAACTCCATTTCATGGGTAATGAGTGATCCCATGAGTTGTTCAATTGACAAGTTTGTCAAATCTTTTGCTTCTCGAATAGCCGTGACCTTCGGTTGCCATTGCTTTGGTAAAGCCCTAAGAATTTTCTCAACAATTTCTTCATTAGCATAAACTTTACCAAGATTTTTTAAGCTATTGATGATAGTTATAAACCGGGTAGACATATCACCAATAGACTCAAAATGCAACATTTTAAACATTTCATAAGATTGAACAAGCAAATTAATTTTTGACTTTTTGACTTGGCTTGTTCCCTCATGAGTCACTTCAAGTTTATCCCAAATTTCTTTTACAGATTCGCAAGATGAAATTCTATTGTATTCATTTGGGTCTAAACCGCAATATAATAAATTCATTGCCATAGCATTCAATTTTATGAGTTTCTTATCGGCATCATTATAGTCATCTTCCGTTTTTGGAATAGAAATACCATTTTCAATTTTCGTTGGAAGATGAGGCCCTTTGACCACTATTTGCCATAAATCAAAATCTTGAGAAATCATATAGATTCTCATTCTATTTTTCCAATAAGCATAATTTGATCTATTAAAACACGGTGGTCTATTTGCCGAGTGACCCTCACTATATGAGATGCGAGAAGTGGTGGTTTCCATTTGGATCTTAACTCAAATTTTACAAAAACTTTTGAAAATAGAAGAGCCGAAGCTCTGATACCAATTGTTGGCCTAAATGTGGAAACCTTAGAGGGGGGTGAATAAGGTTTTAGCGGAAATTAACCTTTTAAAAACTTAATTTCAAATTAAACACAATCACAAATAATAAAGTAAAGAGATAAGGGAAGAGACACTTGCAAACCGAGTTTTCAAGTGGTTCGGCAATCGCACCCCGCGGCCTACGTCCACCCCTCAAGAACACCTCTTGAGGATTCCTTTAATCCGATCTACTTCACGGGTGTAGACCAAACCGTTACAAGAGCCTCCAATCTCTCTCAAAGAAGAAAACCTCTTCTTTGCAATCAAGGGTTACTAACCCTCACTCTTTACAAATGATTTGGATACAAATGATAACTCTCTCTCTAGAGTGGATAATACAATTAAAGCTCACACAATAACTCCTTAGTGAGTAGATAATACAAATGAAAGCTCACTACAATTTACTCTCAAAGAAATACAAATCAAATACTAGAGCAAATTGATAAACTCACACAACTAGGGCTCAAATATGAATGATTAGAAATCAACAAGTTGTGTGATTTAAATAAATGTTTTCCTATGGATTGATCAACTTAAAATGGTGTGGGAAAACATGTATTTATAGGCCAAGAAAGATTATAGCCATTGGTGGCAAGTTTGGTAATTAAAACCCCCTTTAAAAACTAGCCGTTATAAGCATTTCAGCGCGATCCAGTCGACTGAAAGTCCATCCAGTCGACTGAAAAGTTTGAGGCAGTAGCTACCTTTCAAAAACTGAAAGCAGTCAAATTTTTTGTTATCCAGTCGACTGGAACAGTACCTTCAGTCGACTGGACATTTATCCGGTCGACTGGACCCTTAAAAAATCAGTCGACTAGTTTTAAGCAGTTTTTGGCAGACTGACACCTCTTTACTAAAACGGCCATAACTCCCTCTACAGAACTCGTATTCGCGATCCGTTTGAAGATTCGAAAACTAGATTCACATACCTTTCCAACCATATAAAACGCAAGATCTAATTCCTTACCAATTGGATCAGGTTTGCATTTAAAGTTGACCTATCTGCGCAAAGGTACTTTCTTTTGACTTAGCCACTTGAAAGCTTTTGTGAAATGAATTTAATTGAGTGGTCTAAGTATGTTTAGGTCCTTGAAAGTATTTTAAAGTATGAGTGAAAGGATCCTAAAGTCCAATTAAAGTTACTTGAGCCCCTATGAGTGATTGATCAAAATGCTTACATATAAATCCTAGTCTTCAACCAAGGATGAAAAAATCTTCAAGTCTTCAAGCTTGATCCTTGTTGAGCTCCCTCACTCTTGGACTTCACCACATGCTATCTCATGATCTCAAACAAAGTTATAACATTTAAGTACATGAATCAAGAGATTAGCGTAATGAAAATGACATGATAATTGATTGAAATAGAACCAATGAAAGTATGCAATTATCACTAGATTTGTCATCATCAAAACAAAAAAAAAATAATGCCTTAAATAAATTCAAGGCTAACACTATCTTCTTGGAGGATGATTATATCATAAACCATAAACCTAAGAGAAGGATGGATCTAAAAGAGATAGAATGAGAGCCCTGAATCCTACCCACCGTTGATAATGATGTAAGATAAGAAAACACTTCTTCACCCATTTCCGCACCGGTACCTCATCATAGTGGGAGGATGGTCAGCCATCCTGATAGATACATGTTCTTAGGAGAAGTTTCTGAAGCGCTCTCCATAGAATCTGAATCTGAACCTACCACGTACGAAGAGACAATGACTAATGTAGACTCAACTCACTGGGTTAAAGCTATGAAAGCTGAATTGGAATTTATAGATTCTAATCAGGTCTGGGATCTTGTAGAACTTCTGGCCAATATTAAACCCATTAGCTGTAAGTGGGTCTACAAGAGGAAAAGAAGATCTGATGGGAAGGTTGAGACCTTCAGGGCTAGGCTTGTAGTGAAAGGTTACACTTAAAGAGAGGGCATTGACTATGAGGAGATCTTCTCGACGGTAGCTATGCTCAAGCCCATCAGAATACTCTTATCCATTACTGCATGTCTAGCTTATGAGATCTGGCAGATGGACATCAAGACTGCATTCTTGAATGGAAATCTTGAGGAAGACATCTATATACAACAACCAGAAGGGTTCATAGCTGGCAAAAAAAGGTAACTTGGTCTGCAAGTTGCGAAAGTCCATTTATGGGCTTAAGCAGGCATCCAGGAGTTGGAACATCCGATTTGACCAAACGGTCAAGTCGTTTCGTCTCGTACAAAATCTGGATGCGCCTTGTATATACAAGAAGTGTGAAGGAAAATTCATGGCTATTCTTATTCTTTACGTTGAGGACATTCTACTCATTGGGAATGATGTAGCGGCATTGTCAATGGTTAAGGTTTGGCTTGGTAGTACTTTTGATATGAAGGATCTAGGAGAGGCAAGCTATCTCCTTGGGATAATGCTCTTTCAAGATCGTAAGTAAAAGATAATGGGATTATCTCAAGTTGGTTATATCGAAAAGGTACTAACTAGGTTTTCTATGGACAATTTGAAGAAAGATTTATTACCTTTCAAGCATGGTTTAGCATTTTCCAAGGACCAATGTCCTAAGACATAGGAGCAAAGGAATTGTATGGCGGGAGTTCCCTATGCTTGGGCAGTAGAAAGTCTCATGTATGCAATATTATGCACTAGACTAGATATCTGCTTTGTCGTTGGCATGGTTATCAGGTATTAATCAAATTCAGGTCCAGAGAACTGGACAGCCGTTAAGCACATTCTTAAGTACTTGAGAAGAACTAAGATTACATGCTTATATATGGTGGTAGTGAGTTAATTTCAGTGGGATACACTGACTCAAACTTTATGTCAGATAAAGATTCGAGGAAGTCGACGTCCGGACATCTCTTTACCTTGGGAGGTGGTGCTGTTATTGGAGGAGTATTAAGCAGAAATGCATTGCAGACTCAACTATAGAAGCTGAGTATGTGGCTACTTGTGAAGCCGCAAAGGAAGCTGTTTGGCTCAAGAAGTTCCTTATGGAACTCGAGGTGGTACTGGCGTCATTGTCACATATTACGCTATATTGCAATAATAGTGGGACAGTGGCTCAGTCCAAGGAACCATGAAAAGGGAAAGCATGTAGAGCAGAAATATCATCTAATACGAGATATTATTCAATGTGGAGATGTGACTATCACCAAGTTTGCCACCGCTGACAATCTTGTGGATCTGTTTTCAAAGGTCTTGTCCCATAAGGTTTTTGATCATCATCTAGATAGTCTAGATCTCAGATGTAGTTCTTAATGGTTATGAGTGCAAGTGTGAGTTTGTTGGGTTTGTGCCCTCAAACCATTACTTTATGGATGAGACATTGGCATTTTAATACATGGATATCAGCTTTACATTTTATTATGTATGCTTCTTTCATGAGATGATTGTTAATCCTTAGATATCATAGTACTCCCTCCGTCCCATTTTGTGAGTCCATCTTTGGGAACTCAACTTATTAAGGGGACAAGAAGAATCTATACCTACTTTCGACAAGTGCCCCTATTCATTACAACACCTTTTTTTAGTTTTGCCTTGGTATAAATTTCAATGAAGGGTAGTTTTAGAAAGTAAGTAAAAATTATATACTAAATTAGGAAAGTGGACACTAATTTTGGGACATCCCAAAATGGAATACAGGACTCTCAAAATGGGACATAAGGGAGTTTGTAATTCGTGTGTGTATGAGATACATTCAAGTGAGATAAGATTTACTATTCTTTGATACTTAGAATTTGTCACAATGGATGATAAGACTGGATATCTTATCAGGTTTACACTGTAGCATGATTAACTACCATTGGATGGAGTGATGAATCTCAATCACTAGAGTATAACTCTTAGTTAATATGCTAGTGCTTATTGTACATTGACGGACCTAAGTTTTCCTATTCACACTTAAGACCGTCAACAGTTGATAGGAACTCATAACTTGTATAAGGTACCTGTTCTTAATCTTGAGACGATTATGGACACAGACTGTGGATGTGGCTGATTTGACTTACCAATTAGTGAGGTCTATAAAAGATCTAAATCTGGGTATCTTGGGTATGTCATGTTTATAGGGTTGTGAACATATATTGTCAAGATAGAATCTTCCCTATGATAAAGAGTTAGCATTCCCTCGAGAATGTCACCAAGCTGATTACTGGGAACATGTTTGGTAATTATGAGGGGTGAATTGGACTCAAGGAATGGAAGATGTAATCACTATTCAGGTTGACAGTAACAGTTTATCCGACTACTTGAATATGATTATTAATGCCGACAGTAGAGGGACATTAGTATACCATACAAGTCTAGACATCGCTTCGAATATGTTCTTCTGCATTGGAGTGCAGTTACCGTTTTATAGTGGAGTAAACGTTAACTGACCAGTTGGTTAATTCTCTGATCAAAGAGTTTGGTCATGGCAATTAATAACTAGTCTGAACAATAATTTAAAACCTAGGAGATATCATTCTTAGCTCCACTAGGCTGCTTGGAAAGGCACATGAGGATCTTGTCAAGACAGGTTCGATAGATCGAAAGAGTTCGATCGGTTGAAGTCCAGGCAAGTTCGATCGATTGAAAGTGCTTCAATCGATCGAAGGTTCGATCGATCGAAGCCACTTTAATCGATCGAAGGGTTAAAGTCAGTTTGGAAATCTATAAATAGGGTAGTTACATACAAAATTTTTGAGTCATCGTTTTTATTATTCTGGAGCTGCTAAAACTGTTTAGGGCTTTCAAGTCGTCTCTATTCTCTCTATTAGGGTTCGCACCAACCCTAGTCTTTCCGATAAGCATCCATAGGAGTCATAAGGGTGAAGACAAACTAATAGAAGTTGTTGCACCATCCAGGAGTTTGAAGATTCAGAATTGGGTTTAAGACCGTAAGGTAATAATCTTCTCCCTCTTATGTACACACGCATCTATAGAGTTAATAAGTAGTAGATCCGGGCATACCAAAAAGTTTTTATGAACTTTGTTTTTCCGCTGAGCGTTAAATATGTTTTTGAAACCTATTTTTCCATCAATTAGCAGGCCTACGGGAATCGTATATTTGTTATTGATATGTCATGAGTGCATTACATTGTGGAGGTGCAACACTTCTTTTTACTGAGGGATTGACAATGCTGTGTCCGGTGTGGTTGAACTGTCTAAAGCATAAACGAGAATCTTCCGAGTGCTGGTTATAATGATGACTTGGCATTACACTCCTGTCGTTGTACTTTCTTTTTGTAAGGTTGCACATTCTATTTCCTGTATGAAGAGCTGAGAAGTTCTATTTCGAGAAATCATTTTTAGTAACAAGCCCTGGAGATGTAAGAAATATTGTGGGTCATTGCATGGTGCACCCACATAAACATTAGACCAGGTCCAATGGGCCTTTCTTAGACTCCAAGTAATCCTAAGTCGATTAGGCCTTGGAGTCCTAAGGGTTTTATATGTGTATGTGCATATATATATATATATATATGTGTACTGCACACACAGAAGGGGTTACACAATACACCCTCCTACATTCGGCCACCCTCTCTCTCTCTCTCTCCCTCTTCTCTCCTCTCTCCTCTCTTACGATTTTCTCTCTCTAAGGCCATCACCAAGAGCCTTGGGATTTAGCGCATGAATACAACAATGATTGCTCTAATAGTGTCTTCTACGATCAACACGAAGCATAAGAGAGTACACATAAGCTTTGTATGGATAGCAGTTCATGGGAGATCTTGTCAGGCTCATAACAATGCCATATTCGATCCGTTAGGTAACTCCGCTAGGTAAGACACCTATACCTAACCTGCATTCTTGTGTGCGTATTTGTCTACATTAAGAAAGTGAGTAGTTCTAATTCTGGCCTTCAGAGCTCATTTAGTGCATAATGAATTTCACTTTTACAACAAGTATTAAATGAACTCCCGCAGCTAGGATTAGACGTACTCACTTTTTTAAAATGAGGAATCATTCGTTAGAAGCTCTATGTGTAAAATTTATGCATGTATACACGCACGACTATGTGGTGGTCCGCTTGAGTTGAGTGCTGGGAAAGGTATATTAAAGACATACTTAACTTTTGGCATCGGTGCTACTGCGTGCCAGGCAAAACTATAAGCAGATAAAAATATATTCCAAAATATCATTAACCAATAAATTATGTGGGCACAAAAAATATGCTATGGAACCTCAAAACTAATGTGTACCAATACATGCATACATATATATTTAACTTTCAAGCCTTAAGGTTGACTGAAATATAATTATTCAAATGAAATGGAACCGAAGACCAGATAGTCGAAATATAGTAGATTGATTTTCAAAAGTGTATACATAAATTATTCTCTGGATTCTAATTTTATGTAGTATTTTATAAATTTAAAGTCATGAACAAAATTAAAAAGCATTAACTTTCGTTATAAATATTTGTTACAAAAGTTATGTAAAGATTGATATTTTACAAATTTTAAAGAACCAATACATTGAGTTTTCAATTGTATACAATATTGTTGAAAAAAAAAAGATCAACGAATAATTAAAAGAACATCAACAATATGTTTAATATAAAGATTTGCTGGCAAATAATTTTAAAAGATTAGAAGTCAGCAACAAAATTTAAAAAGTTTAAATTTTAAAAAATCATGAACAAAATTAAAAATAATTAACTAATACATTGACTTTTAAATAAAGATGGAATGAATTCATAAAAAATTTAATGGATGTAAATAACGGTAATAGAGTGGACTGAAATCTAATTAATAGATGAGTGGAATATAATTTCTGGTATGAAATCACAAATAACCGAACTAAAGTTGACCTAAATATAATTATTCATATGAAATGACACCGAAAACTAAATAGCCGTAAATGATTGACCGAAGTCAAAAGACAAAGTTGGCTAAGATCTAATTAGCCGTCATTTTGTGAACTAAATATATGAATGTTCTGTAACCAAGGTTATGCACGTAATTCACGAGAAACTTAAGGGTATAAGTCAGAGTTAATATTTTTTGACATGGTTGCTTATGATGTATTCTAATAGTATGGTAGATATATATAGAGTCCTTCGAATGAGTGATCCCTCATTTTTAGACAGTGAGTACTTCTACTTTCGGCCGTTGGATCGTGTTTTCATTAAGAGTACTTCTGTCATTTCATTGGCGTGACCTGAATTGACAATCCAACGACCACAATAGAAGCTCTCAATTACTTAAAATGAGGTCTCTCATTAGAAGGAGCTCGTGTATATATATATATATATATACTAGGTTATGGACACGTGCTACGCACGTGCCTATCCCCTCTTATTAGCATCTTTGTCTTTTTGTTTTATTTTTTGAAGGATATAAGTTCATTATTTCTATGCATTTGAGTATAAGATTTGAATACTATTGTTTTAATTTAGCATATATGAGATTTAAGTAAAAGTGAAATCTATGTGGATTTAGTTCTAGAATTACTAAGCAAAAATGTATTCAATTTTTTTATGAGTTAATTTAATCAACATATATTCAAAGTTTGGGAAATGGTGAAAAGTCACAGTATGGGTAAAAAAAAAGATTTGAATAGTATTGTTTTAATTTGGTATGAGATTTAAGTAAAATGGAATTTTGTGTGGATTTAGTTGTATGATTACTAAACAAAAATACATTCATTTTTTTAATGAGTTAATTTAATCTTCATATATTCAACATTCGGGAAAGGATAAAAAGTCGCAGTATGTGTAAAAAAAAATCCACAATATATGAATCCTGAATTTTAAGAGAAAAGTTGACCGCAGAATCTGCACATATATGTAATTATACATTTTACAATATACATATCCTAAATTTGAGAGAAGAAGTTGATCAAAATATAAATATTAGTATAAAATATGAATTGTTTTGTTTTAATTTGGTATGAGATTTAAGTAAAAGCGAATTTGGTGTGGATTTAGTTCTAGAATTACTACGAAAAAATGTATTCATGTTTTTATGAGTTAATTTAATCTACATATATTCAAAGTTCGGGAAATGGTGAAAAGTCACAGTATGTGTAAAAAAAAAAGATTTGAATACTCTTGTTTTAATTTGGTATGAGATTTAAGTAAAAGCGAATTTTGTGTGGATTTAGTTATAGAATTCTAACAAAAATAGATTCAGTTTTTTTATTAGTTAATTTAATCTCCATATACTCAAAGTTCGGGAAAGGGTGAAAAGTCACAATATGTGTAAAAAAAAACCCCACAATATATTAATCCTAAATTTTAAGACTAAAGTTGATCGCAAAATCTTCACATAAATGTAATTATACATTTTACAATATACAAATCCTAAATTTGAGAGAAGAAGTTGACCAAAATATAAATATTAGTATAAAATATGAATAGTTGTGTTTTAATTTGGTATGAGATTTAAGTAAAAGCGAATTTTGTGTGTATTTAGTTCTAGAAATACTAAGAAAAAATGTATTCATTTTTTTATGAGTTAATTTAATCAACATATATTCAAAGTTCGGGAAATGGTGAAAAGTCACAGTATGTGTAAAAAAAAAAGATTTGAATAGTATTGTTTTAATTTGGTATGAGATTTAAGTAAAAGCGAATTTTGTGTGAATTTTGTTATAAATTCTAAACAAAAATATATTCAGTTTTTTTATGAGTTAATTTAATCTCCATATACTCAAAGTTCGGGAAAGGGTGAAAAGTCACAATATGTGTAAAAAAAATCCACAATATATTAATCCTAAATTTTAAGACTAAAGTTGATCGCAGAATCTTCACATAAATGTAAGTACATGTTACAATATATAAATCCTAAATTTGAAAGAAGAAGTTGAGCAAAATATAAATATTAGTGACTGATGAAGCCAAAAATTGGTAAGAGTAAAGTAGAGCAATTTAAGGAGAGAGAGAGAGAGTGAGAGACTATTTTTTGTATGTGGTTCGGCCCTGTTAATGAAGGTACCTACGTCCACGGGTGTGTCTGAGCACGTTCACTAGCCGATCACCGGCGGGCCTGGTGAGCCAACAAAGATGGGCGGCCCTACCAGTAATACCGGCCGGGTGTATGCATATAATGGTGAATTTTGTAGAGGTGCTGTATAGACTCAAGAGTCGGTCGCCCCCTCAATGGGGGGTGAGAGGTCTCTTTTATAGATGTAAGAGACCTACTCATACATGGATAAGGAAATATAATCCTATTGGGGTGTGATTGACACCAATCAAGTAAGCTTCCTAATTGTATTAGGATTGATTGACATTAATTGAGGGGGTTTCCTAATTGGATTAGGAAGTAGTTGCACTTTCCATTAGTCTTCTAACTTGAGTAGGAAACTGCCCATAATTTTGGGTGTATCAGCTGCCCCCCATTTTCAAGATTGGCCAGATGCTATATCGAGGCAAGTTTGGAAATTAGTTGATGCCACTTGCCACTGTCTGAGTGCTTGAATAAGCTGCCTCGGGGCTTCTGAGCCTGGTGAGTCCTCGGGAACTGGCTGAGAGTTGAGACCCTGCCTAGCTCGGGACCTTTAGGTGCTCGGGAACTGACCGGGAGTTGAGACCCGGCCTAATTCGGAGTCTTTGAATGCTCGGGAAGTGACCGAGAGTTGAGACTCGGCCTACTTCGGAGTCTTTTTTGCTTGAGTTAGCTCCCAGGATGGTTATCTTCTGCCCGTAAACCTTCGTCAAGGCTGTGGGTAGAAGAATTTTACCATGTTGGACAAGCCGACCTAAAGCGTATTGCTCTAGGGTCCTTTTTTCATGTTAACTCCCCAGGATGGTTGTCTTCCGCCCGGCCAGCCTTCGTCAAGACTGTTGGGAGAAGAGCTTGACCATGTTGGTGGAGCCGACCTAAATCACGGTGCTTTAGGGTCCTTTTGCTCCTCTATCGTCGGCCAACCTAAGAGATTTTAGTCACCTCTATCGTCGGTCTGGACCTAAGTGGAGTTAAAGCCTCTGAGTACTGTAGGTGCTCGGGTTGTCCAAGATTTTGACTTGGTTATCCGCGAGGCCTGTAAATACCCGGTGTGATTACCTGTTTAGTTCACTACGCCATCTTGCCCCCCAAGCTTTCGCTAAGACGAGGGTCTTAAAGAGGCTATGATTTGTAGGTAACCGACCTGGAACATGGTGGTTGCAGGGTCTTTTGAAGCTTGCCATCATCAGCCACCTAGGGGGTTTGCCCCCATCGTCGGCTGGACCTAAGTGAAGCCGGTGCCTCGGGCGTGACCCCGAGGTCTTTGGTGCCTGGGTTCGGAGCCCGAGGTCTTTTTAGTGCCTGAGTTCGGAGCTCGAGGTCTTTTTATGCCTCGGGGTTAGGCCCGAGGTCTTTGGATCTGCCTCGGGGTTAGGCCCGAGGTCTTTGGATGCCTCGGGGTTAGGCCCGAGGTCTTTGGATCTGCCTCGGGGTTAGGCCCGAGGTCTTTGGATGAGCTATTTGACAATCGGTGGAGCCTCACGTAGTGATCAGGCAAGTACCATTGTAGTCGGGCTTATCTAGAATGATGGAGACAAGGGGTCGGATCAGGATCGTCGAGCTCCTGATTTTTATGTGCTGGAGGCAAAGCCGGAACTGCTTGATCCTGACCGATGTGAACTGGAGGTCGGGTCGGGACTGTCGAACTATGCCTGTTGTGAGCTGGAGGTCCGGCCGGGGCTGTCTGACCCGGACTGCTGTGAACCGGTGGTCGGGTCGGGAGTGCTGGACTCAGACCGCTGTGAACTGGAAGAACTGTAAGAACTCCCGGGCTGATCTCGCTTTCGCTTACTTCTGGAAGACCCGTCGCTTTCTTGCCCGGTGCATTTGGTCTTCAGAAATTCTTTAGTGTCGATGTATTTTCCAACCCTCTCAGAGAGCTCAACCAAAGTTTCCGGTCGGTTTTTGTGGAACGACGCGGCGCACTTGGTGTGTTGAACTCCCGAGCAGAAGGCTATGATGGCGATTGTCTCGTTCAAATTGCGGATTTGAAGCTTCTGTTGGTTGAACCGGTCGGTGAACTCCTTGAGGGACTCATTATTCCGTTGTCTGACTGTTAGTATTTGCATGTCTGGCTTTGGCCGCTCATGCATACCGGCGAACTGGTTGATGAACTGCTCGCTGAGTTGTTTGAAACTGCAGACCGACCGGGGCTCCAAGGAGTAGAACCACTGCATGGCCGGGCCTTTCAAAGTGCTGGGGAAGGCTAGGCAGTGTAGCTCATCGGAGTTGGTGGCTAGGGCCATCTGAGCCTTATAGGTTCGGACGTGGTCGATCGGGCTTCCCGAGCCGTTGTATGAATCTAGCCGAGGCTGCTTGAATTTGCGCGGGATAGAGAATCTCGTGATCTGGCTGGAGAATGGTGACTCTGTCTCGGTATTGGCTTGATTCGGAACACAGTTTTGACCAAACTTTTTGGCCACTCCGTCGATCTGTTTCTTCAAGTCCTTGATTCGGGCTTCCACTCCTTCCCGACCGGTATCTGAGGAGCTGGTCGGGTTGGTGGAAGAGGCTTCTTCATGGCAGGGTGTTGTCTTCTGGGATCGAGCTCGGCTATGACTCCGGGTGACCGTTCGCCTAGGGACGACTTGGCTCTTGACCGAGTGACCCTGGACTGATTCCCGGGCCATATGCTCCTGCCTTTCCTCTCGGGCAACATGCCCACTGTTGATGTCTCTGGCATCCTCAACATGGGACGGGTTGGCTCGGACCCGTTGTCTGGTCAAGATCGGTTCTCGACCGTATGCAATGTTCCCGGGTCGTTTCCCGGCCACTGGAGGATTGCTTTGCTGGGCTAGCAGTGCTTCGATCTGTTGCTGGATTTGACGCTGGCCCTCCAAGAGTTGTGTGAGGGTTGCGGTGATTTGCTCATATGTCGGGACTGCTGCAGTCGACGCCGGGGCCGAAGGAACATCCCGGTCGGACTGCTGCGCAGCCTTCTTTGGTGGCATATTGATCAGTCAAGAATTTGTTGATGGGAAGAATTGTCGTTCCCACAGACGGCGCCAAACTGATGAAGCCAAAAATTGGTAAGAGTAAAGTAGAGCAATTTAAGGAGAGAGAGAGAGAGTGAGAGACTATTTTTTGTATGTGGTTCGGCCCTGTTAATGAAGGTACCTACGTCCACGGGTGTGTCTGAGCACGTTCACTAGCCGATCACCGGCGGGCCTGGTGAGCCAACAAAGATGGGCGGCCCTACCAGTAATACCGGCCGGGTGTATGCATATAATGGTGAATTTTGTAGAGGTGCTGTATAGACTCAAGAGTCGGTCGCCCCCTCAATGGGGGGTGAGAGGTCTCTTTTATAGATGTAAGAGACCTACTCATACATGGATAAGGAAATATAATCCTATTGGGGTGTGATTGACACCAATCAAGTAAGCTTCCTAATTGTATTAGGATTGATTGACATTAATTGAGGGGGTTTCCTAATTGGATTAGGAAGTAGTTGCACTTTCCATTAGTCTTCTAACTTGAGTAGGAAACTGCCCATAATTTTGGGTGTATCAGTGACTAATTCGTAAATAGTCACTGAAATAGCAACTTATTTTTACTTTTTTAGAAGGAAATTGTAAATAATCTAAAACTTGTTGATACAAATATAATTACATCAAAGATGTTGACAAGAATGTAAATATAGCCACTTATTTTGACTTTTTCCTTCTTTTGACTTTTTTAGAAGCAAATTGTAAATATCCAAAAACATGTTGATCCAAATGTAATTACATCAAAAAAGTTAACCAGAATGTAAATATAGCTACTTATTTTAATTTTTTTTAAGCGGATTATAAATATCGCAGAACTTGTTGACCCAAATGTAATTACATGCAATATTGTTGATTGAAACCTCATTATTATATTAAATAAAATTGCAAAAGCTGACCTAAACCTAAGGCCCCGTTTGGTTTGCATGGAAAGGAATGTATACAAATAAATACATTCCAGGTAATCAGAATCCATGGAAAGGAATTTGTTTTACATTCCATTATATTGTTTGGGTAATGGAAACATGATAGATTTCAATTCATATGTTTGGTTTATGATAATTTAGTTTGGAATTGAAACAATATCTAAATTAGTAAACTAAATTCTCCCTATATGAATACCACACACATATATAAACGTATATATATATACATATATTAATTAATAAGATCACAAAATTGAAATATAATAAAATCAAAAACTTAAAATATAACTTAATCAAAATTTTAAAAATAATTAGATAAGGTCAAAAGATAAGGATCAAGTTGGTTGAAGATTTCTAATGTTTATGTTTTTTTTTCAATTCCTAAGGAAAAGAATCTCATTACCACCTCTAGATAAGGAATTGGTTTTCTTATTTTTCTAAGAAACTACTTCCATTTGGAATTAATTCCAATATAGATTCCAAACCATTTAAATGTACCAAACATAAGAAAGTGATTCTAGGGAATGAGTTTCCTCTGATGGATTCCTTTCCGTGCAAACCAAACGGGACCAAAAGGTAAGGGAATAAATGGGATAAGAAAGGATAAAATGGTAATTCAACTTTGAGATTTGAGTGACCTTTAGATGCTAAGCCTCTTCTATATAAGGGTATAGATATACACACGCATACACAGTTACACACACTGGCACACAGACACATACATACCCTGAATTTTTTTTTTTTTTTGGCTAAGAACATACATACCCTGACTGATTACCTGAAAACATTCTCTGTTGGGGGACTTGGACTTGGAGAATCAACCTAGAGAAAGTTTTTTGGGCTTGGTTATCTTTTGGGCAGGGCGTATTTCTTTAATTATGGATTTGAGTTGGGGTTGGGTGTTTTCCCCTACTCGAGCCCATTGGTTGAACTACCAGAACTTGATGATATGAGTAAAAATAAATAAATTAAAATGCCAAATTTAACCTTTGTCAGTTTGGTAAAGCATATGGAGTAATTACTTTTGAGTTCGGTTTCAATTTTCCTTTATATTTTTTTCCTTTTTTAAATAAATCAATTTAAAAATATCTAACCAGTTTTGGTTTGGAATATTCAATGTGAATTAGGGAGTACATGAATTTACACGTTCTATACGAATTTCTTCTTTTTTGTATTCCCCTAAATTTTTGAGTAATATCATCAAGTTTTGTTAGATTTTTAAAATTTATTCAAGCAATAGGGCTAGGTGTTACAAAATTATTAACCTCAACGGATGTCCTTGACTTTTTGCCACATTAGGGGGGTTAACTAATATTACACCAAACCTTAAGGGAGATCATTGTAATTTACCTCTTAAAAAATCAATTTATTTTTTCCAAAATGTAATTATTTTAAAAATTAATCCAAACAGATAGTAGAAAGTTACTCCAAAGGCTCTGGTACTTGAATCAAACTCTTTAGACAAGGTCTAAAAGGGTAAAATTGTAATTCATTGATTCTATAACACCCTCTATAAAGACCTAGCTCATTCCTCATCCAAAAATTAATGTGAAAACTCCTTTACATGTGGCCTAACCCTACATGCACACAGTACACGGGCAGACCAATATAACATGCAAAGCACTATGTGGGCACCCAATAGTGAAATAAACTTATATATCCTACTCACAAATAGCCAATAACCATTCTGGCTTTTCATTTTCTGGATCAAAATTGACTTATCTCATGATCATGACAGCTTTTGTGGCCAATGCTGCAAAATTGGGTAATCAACGTCATTTTTTGGATATAAAAAATAGATCTATCTACTTTATGTTTGTGAAAACTCCTTTACATGTGCTCTAACCCTATAGTGTTGTATTGGAATGATTAATACAAGATCAAGAATCCCATTTTCCAATCTGATTTTTATAGAAATCAAAGTTATATTGGTCTAGCAAAAATTATTTGTACTATTATTTACCAAATAATTAAATTTAAAGAAGCAGTTCACTTTTAAATCATAAAACTAGTTCTTTGCCTTTCTCCCAAACAGCCCTTTACGCACCGTTTGTATTTTGAAATTGCAAGTTCAAATTTTCTATTCCAACTCTGAGATATTTGTGTACATTATCTTGCATCCACGCGTTTAAAAGAAAGGATTTTAAGTCACCAAAAAATAAACAAAAATCTATACATTTTATATATAGCAAAGGATTGAAATGTATGGGGGTTATGATTCGTAGAAATCAAAACCAGACCAAAGCTACAAGAATCCATGGAGATCGAGATGCATTTCTTTTAGCAAACACGCAATTAATTTGTGTTCCTAACCACCCTTTCATGCATGCACCTTTGATATCTTTTTCACATATTATTTTCTTTCTTTTTACACCAAAAAATAACTTTACTGAAAGCTAGCATGTTCTTTAAATCCTCATCTTTATCTTATAAATTTTTATCTCATACGTACTCCTAAAAATCTCTTTCCTTTCCTTTCCTTTGATTGCAAAAAAGGAAAAGATTGAATTGACCCGCTAACAAGGTCATCAATCTTTGTGATTCTCCAATAGAATGAAAAAATCGCTTCTTTTTTTTTTTTTGGGTGGGGGGACTTTTTTTTTTAATTGAAAGAAAACTACTTTTCCTATTGTTTTCCTCCAATAAATACCATCAAAGGTTAAGATTTTATATATATATATATATAGATAAAAAAAAAAACAATAAGAATTAAAGAAAGGAGAAGAGATAGCAAAGTATTAAAGCATGGTAAAAGACGGATATACGATCAAGAGTAATGCATGTTTTATGGGGGGCATCTCAGTCTGTTGTTGATTTTTGAATCTTTATAAAATATTTGTCAATTTATTGCGATTACACTAACACTAGTGGGATACGTACTGTCATGTGACAGAGTTGATACATTTTTGTCCTCTGTGGCAGATAACTCTGTCAGATGACAGTCTTACACTGGTGTTAATGCAATTTTTTTTTATTACTATCAATGAATTAAGAATAATGCTATGCTTCTCAAATTTTTATCCTAAAAGTGCTTCCCAATGGTGTGGCAGTAGAGCCACGTCTAACACAGTGGGACAAGTTGAATTTTGATTGGATGTTATTTACCTGATCTCACTACCACATCATTTGAGAAACACTTTTAGAATAGAAATTTGGGAAGCATAGCATTACTCATGAATTAAATTCCATTGGATTTCTTCTTAATACCAAGCATCTGTTTTGGTTCAGTTTTCGGTTTCATGGTTGCTAAGTAGCGAATTAAAAGAAGGTTCAAGAAAATAACACAGTTGGTTTAATATGACCCATATGAAAATTACATAACGTAAACACACACACACGTATATATCTATATATAATATATAGTAATGTAGGTGCCACGTGCCACCCCTATGTAATTGGGATGTCACATGGCATTCATACACCATGTAAATATATATAGGACTGTATATGTACATATATATAAAATATAATAATATTTAAAAAGTAAAAAATTAAAAAATAAAAAAAATAAAAGAACAAAAAATAAACTTCTTAATCTCTTTCAATTTTGCAGTAACTTCTCTCACACTCACTATAACCGCCTCTTTTCCAACATATATATTTTTTCTTTTTTCCTTTTTAACTTTTTTTTTTCATTATTATTTTAACAAACTTCCTGGTTAACATATATATATATATATATAAACTTTAAAAAAAAAATGGAATGATACCCGTGCATAGCACGGGCAAATGCTAGTATATATATATATATATATATGTATAGGGGAATGCTAACCTACAGCACGCTGCTCTTTTAATGACGAAAAAAAAAATACTTTTAGCGATAAAAATTTCGTCGCTAAAAACCTGACTTTTAGCGACGAAATATTTTGTTGATTATAGTATTTGTTTCGTCGCTAAAACTGGTTTACGCACTATTAACGTACAACCACTGTATTGTAAATTAGCCGCATTGTAAGTTAACAGCCCCATACATATATATATATATATATATAGTCTAAACATAGCATTCGATTGATCGAATAAGTCAAATTCACAAAAAAATGGTTACAAAACTCAAATTGCCAAAGTGGCTTACGTAAAAGTGAACCAATATGATTGGATATACACACATAATCCATATTCTTTGATGGCTAATGTACTTCCTTAAATTCCATTGACTACATGACTAAAGGGTCCTAAGAAAGGAAGTTTGAGTCTATGTCGGCACAATAACAACCTCACAATTTGACATTTATTGGGTATATAACAAGAGAGTTTTTAGGTGTATATGACATGTGTCACATGAGTGTTCTATGTGATATCATGCAATTAATCAAATTAGTATTTTGAGCGTTGAGGCCCTGCTGTCTGCCATTATTTGTAGGTCTTGGAGGGTGGATTCTACCCGTTGCCAAAAATGAAAAAGTACGGATTCCATCCAAAAATATCATTATGATTGGATGTAACACTACATGTAGTATTCTTGAAATACCTAAAAATTTCTCACATTCAGGATTATTTAGTGAGTCCATAATACATAATACCAAGTCATTATGCTGACATGGTATGACCAGTACTCAATTTTAATCATATACATGTCTCTTATTTTTGGGTGGTCAAATGACAAGTGATTGGTTGCAATGAGCACCTGGAAATAGGAGGCACGAGTATGATTAATATTGAGTGGTCCAATCACGTCAGCATGATGAGGTGGTGTGATGGTGATCCCTTAGAAATAGAAGGCATATGTGTGGTTAAAATTGAATGATTACATCATGTCAGCATGATAACGTGGTGTGACGGGCTCATTGAATAATTTCTCTTAAGAAAGGGCTTTGCCAACATAATCACAAGTTTAGAATGAGCATTAGAAAGAAAAAATAAATTAGTTTTAAAATGTTAATTTTTGCATCAACAAGAAAAGGAAATCCACCAAAAGGAGGCTTTCAAGATAAGGGCACTTGCTTTTCTTCATCATTCCCACGTATTCTATTTCCTTATCCACGTTACCAAGCACCTTTCTTTCTCTTCATGTCTTTCTTTGGCTAAAATTTCCTAATTCATCTTTGAATTCGCTACCTAAATTTAAAGGTTACAATTTAAACACATGCTTTGTTTTTTTTTTTTTTGTTTGCCTCTCGGCTTTATGGGGTTTTTTTTTATTTATTTTTTTTGCAATTTATTTGGGTATTGGTTGTACGTTCGGGCTGGATTGTGCTTTTTTGGTGTCTTTTGGGGTGTTGAATGAGTGTTCTGCAGGTAGCATTAATTCTGGTTTTTTCCGGTTTTTATGGCTAGCTAGCTTTTGCTGCCATGCTTTTGGACTTTGTCCTAATCATATTGGGTGATTGCAAATGTCAAAGCACAATGTACTAATGCTAAAGTACAAAGTGTTACTAAAAGCTTTAGTGATGCTTTTCTAAAGCACAAAGTGAAAGCGTCACTAAAGCTTTTAGTGACACTTTGTGTTTTAGCATTAGCACTAGCCATTATATTTTGTTTTGCTGAGCGCCAAAAAAAAAAAAAAAAAGAGAAAAAAACAAACAAAAAAAAAAAAGAAGACAATTCACTCCTTCATTCTTCTTTTCAATTTGATCCATCATGCTAATTAGAGTAATGTTATGCTTCCCAAAATTTTTTTTCAAAAGTGTTTCTAATACATGTGGCAATGGGCCTAGTTGATTTTGATTAGTTGATGTTGAAATGATCCCACAATTTTTGAAGATGGTCCTACTGCCACATGTGTTGGAAAACACCTTTTGAGAAAAAAAAATTAGAAAGCATAACATTACTTTGCTAATTATACCCGATAAAATTACCCATTTTGGATTTTAAGGAAAAAAAAAAGGAGCCTTTATGATTGAAAAAAATAAGCCCAAGTTGTGTGGCAATTTGGGAATGCGTAAAACATGATTATGTTTAGCTCTAAAATTTATTTCTCTATATGGATTTTATGAAGAAAAAAAAAACATTATCATATTTGTTTGATGAAGAGTCGGTTTTAAGAATACTTTGGGATCGCACACAAACTTGTACATATGTGATAAATGACGTTTACCAAACAATGCTTAAATATTTAGATCAACCAGAGTGTATGTGTTTGTATATTACTTTCCAAAATATCCACTACAAATTTTGCATGGGTGATGGATGAGTTCAAAATATGGTGAGTTATTTAAATTTTAAAATGGTAATTTTGGATTTGACCAAATCAAGAATCAGTGTGAGATGATCCCATGCATGAATTAGGTTTAACATAATTTTTGTACGACAAATTATCCAACGCATTAAAATATCCTCTCTTGTCTCAACGGCTAAGATTGAAAGTTAGATTAAAAATGGAAGGACCCACAATCCTAACTTATTATATCGATACACACGCGCGCGCACACACACACACACATATACATAACCACTTTTTTCTCCAGAATGTTCTTATCTATATGATACACACAAATACACACACACACACACACATATATATATATATATATTTATATTTATATTGCAGAGAGAGATGCAAGTACAATGAGACTTAGAAGTTAGAACTCGAAAGTTCAATCACTGGTGGTGAATTTTTAGTTATTTTTATTGCATACATAAATATGTTTAATTGTTTTATTTGTTTAGCCTTTTATCTTTTCTCGGATTTTCAATGTGTTTGTTTTCATACTGCACACACACATGTGTGCTATTTCTTTTTCTTTTTTGAGTTTTATTTGGCCATGTTTGGTCAATTTTTCAAATTTCTCAAGATAAATAGATTGCTATTTTTCTTCAAACGCACGTTGTAAAATTTTTCAAATAATTTTCTGGAAAAACATATTTATACCCATAATATTTTGCACACCTTGGGAAATTTCTCAAATAGTTTTTAAAAAATTTAGCGTTTTGAATTTTTTTAAAGTTTCTCCAAGAATTATCTAAAAAAAACCTTTTTTAAATACATTGTGAAATTTCTCAATCAAATTTTTTTGGAAAAATTAGCACTTTGAACATTTTGTGAATTCCTCAACCACTTTTCGGGGGAAATCAACATCATTGTGAATTTTCTCAAACTTATTTATGGAAAAAGTACGCATTTTAAACACTTTGTGGATTTTCTCAAACAGTTTTTTGGATTAACACGGCATTTTTAAACTTTTTGCGAAGTTTTCCAAAAAAAAAATTTGTTGGAAAAATCAACACTTTGAAAGTTTTTGAAATTTCAGAACTCAAAATTTTGAATACTTCAAATTTTCTCAAACAGTTGTATGAAAAATTGGCATTTTTGAATACTTTATTTCATTAACAATGTTTACATAGACACTTTACTATTTTTCTTTACAATAAATTTAAAATAGGAATGGAGGGTGATAAATTTGAAAAAATGAGAATGATTTGAGTAAAAAAGAAGAATTTCTCATATCTCCTAAAGGGTTATACATTTAATGCCAAATTTTAGACTTTTTACACAATCTTTCTCACTTTTCAAATTTTATCACCCTCCATTTCTGTTTCAAATTCATTGTAAAGAAAAATAATAAAGTGTCTGTGTAAACATTGTTAATAAAACAAAGTATTTATTTATTTATTAAATTTTTTTTTTGGGGACAAGAAACAAAGTGTTCAAAAGTACTAACTTTCCATACTATTGTTTGAGAAAATCCAAAGTATTCAAAATTTTGAGTTCTGAAAATTTCACAAACTTTCAAAATGTTCATTTTTTTAAAAAAAAAGAAAAAACGTGTCACACATTTAATGCCAAATTTACTATTAATCAGAAAATATTTAAGGGATATGTTTCTTAATATCCCTTTTTAATATTGGGGTATATTGTACCAAAAAAAAAAAAAAGAAGAGGAATTTTTGATAGAGACTTTCGGTCAGGGGTGTACACAAGGTGAGCCGCTTAATAAGGGTTCGCGACTCGGCTCGATAACAACTCCACCCGGCTCGTAAAATAAACGAGCCAAGCTCGAGCTTGATACAAAGCTCGTTTAATAAACAAGTCAAGTTTGAGCACACACGTGGTTGACTTGATAAGGCTCGCGTAGAGTTCGATAAAGGCTCGTGAAAAATCTCTTTAATATGATTGATATAAGGGCTTGTTAAATTATATATATATGAATGATAATTATAAAATTATAATATATGTATAATGTAAAGTATTTAAAATTGAAAGAACATTTAATATATATATATATAATAGTTATAAAAATGAAATATATGCATAATGCAAAAATTGAAAGAATATTGGCATATTATAATGTCCATAGTCCTAAATTCAAGTGCCAAGCAATTGTTTTAGGTAAAAAAAAAAAAATATATATATATATATATATACAATCAGACTATAAAGAGGGCGCCCTTTCTTTATTAAAGCGAGTACCTCTGTTTTGACCGTCGGATCGTGTTTTCATTAATGACAGTTTTGTTTATGGGTGTTTTGGTTGACAACTTAAACTTGCTACTAGGGGTGTAGACAAGTTGAGCCGCTTAACAAGAGCTCGCGACTTAGCTCAATAACAACTAGGCTCAATTCGACTCGATAATAAACGAGCCAAGGTCAAACTTGAGCATGATGTCAAATCTTAAAGCTCAGCTCAAGTACAGCCCTACTTCCGACCAAATAAATTCCAAATTTTGATCTTACAACCAAAGAACCCTAAATTTTAGTGATTTGTGGTATCATAACATCGAAATCACCATTTAATTAATGAATATTTTATGAGAAAACAGGTACTGCTTGTTGTGGTTTAATACCTTAAGGCCACATTTTGATGGTAGTCCTCAAAGATGACATTGGGTACCCCACTACTGCTAATGAGTTACCTACGTTTTGAATAGTATAGTAATTTAATTACTTTAATTTTGTTTGGCTATTGTCAAAGTCTAGTAATCTTTCATTTTTTTTATTTTCATTACAATATTTAAGTCAAGTGTACTTGATGCAAATGTGTAATGAATACTTATTATTATGGTAATAGTATCATAACTAATATTGTACTCTTTTTTCTTTTTGAGCATAACCAGCTCAATAAGAATCAAAATACCACCATAGATGATGGGAATCATCTCCCATCATTATTGAAATTTTATGTCCTGTGGTGACAATTTCTGCTAAATTATACTCTATATGAGTGGTCTAAATAGAATTGAGATACCCATTCCCCAAATATGATAACTGCCATTTAAAACATGGTCTAATATTTCAGGACAATGCTAGGGGCACTAACAACATCCACTAACACTTACTAACACACTCTATCTCTCTCCTAGTGATACTGCGGGGTCCACTGCGGACCCCACAGTACCACTAGGAGAGAGATAGAGTGTGTTAGTAAGTGTTAGTGGAAGTTGTTAGTGCCCCAAATATTACTCAATATTTCAAAGATACTGGATTCATAGTTGAAATATATAAACGTCTTTTTTTTTTCTTTGACCGAAATACAAGGAGGACGTTATGCATTGGAGAGCACCTTCCCATGTGTATAGTGCATGATTAAAAAAAATAATAATAAAATACAATGGCGGAGTTTGGGATGAGCATTGGCCACGCACACCAAATTTTAGGAATTTTTTTTTATTTTTTAAAGATATAAATTGTTCGTCCAACGGTACTAGTTCATCTGAAGTACTTAGGACCTAGGTCAATATCTTTCCGTAGTTTGGTCCATTCTAATATTTGTCTCATAACATTTTTTTATCACTTGTCAATTTAGCCATAATCCAAATTAGTTTACCATCGGTTATTGTTATTATTATTTTTTTAAATTACAAGTGACCAATCCATACTATCGGGAAAAAAAATTTGATATAAAGAAAATTCAACCAAAAAATAATGAATATACAGAACTAGGGTGTAAAAATAACCAAACAATCCGTTTTGACCTAGTCGGTCGGTGTGCTTACCTTATTATTATTATTATGAAAACGAGAAATGGATTTCGCCCGGAGCTTGGAATGGCAGGACATCAAACTCCAAAAAGCTCCTATGTGAAAAATGAACTGAATCGCAACTAAACTGAAACCGATCGATCGGTTTGAAAATTCTTGAACCGAACCAAACCAATGTTAGCCCTAAATAGAATCCCGAACAAAATCACATTCGGGTCACTTCTCCCTAACCTTGTATATGTCCATAGAGTAATATTTGGGGCACTAACAAATTTCACTAATACTCACACCCACATTCTATCTCTCTTCTAGTGACACTGTGGGGTCCGGAGTAGACCCAATGTGCCACTAAAAAAGAGATAGAGTGTGGGTGTAAGTATTAGTGGAATTTGTTAGTACCCCAAAAATTGTTGATGTCCATAACTCTATACACGACTATCCAATTAACCTGAATCCCTAACTAAAAATCCTGCCTTGCTTGCCAATGTCCCTTTTATTTTTCTAGCACATTTGCTGATTTGCATGTCAAACTTGGTCTATTCAGATTCACTTTTTTCTTTTTCTTTTTTGACAAATATTCAGATTCAGTTTACCATCTCTAGAAACGTCTAGCCATACAGGCAGATCTGGCAGTGACTCGGTCAGTCAGCCTTCTGAAGTGTCACTTTTTTTTTTTTTTTTTTTCCACTCAGCAAAGAAGGAAAAAGCTTGGTACTAGAAACAGGAAAAAAAATGTTATACACATGCATATACTTTTTGGTTGTGTACTGCATTCAAATATCAGGTTGCTATTCGTAGTGATACCTAATAGTAATAGAGTAAATGTTGTGATTTTAAATTTTGTATTCTAAATTAGTTCCTAATATATATTTATTGAATTTTTATTGGAGGATATTGAATTCAGGGGCGGTGCCACAGAGTGATAAGGGTGGGTCTAGGGCCCCCTTGGAATTTTAAAAATTATATTCTTAACTTTAAAATTTATGAGTTTTATAAATAGCCCCGCCCCTAGAATTTTAAAGAATACCCTATAATATTTAATTTTCTTCAAAGAGATTCACATTATATTTTTAAAAATTACATCTCTTATCCTGAAATAGGGTCTACAACTAATTCCACATCTTTTCTCCCTCTTTCAATTAGGGAATATTTGTGATTTTTAATTTTATTTTTAGGGATTGTTGGGTGTGGCTCATATTGTAATGGGTCCGTTACAGTAGGCCCAAGAGTCAAGGGGAGGGCCCTGGGGCCCATGGCGGAGCGAAGCGTAGCCCCCCGCGGTACGGTATGGGTATTTTGGGGATTTTGCCATGTACCTATAGGAGATATATATGATGTAACCCTAATTCGTTTTGATAGTGGAAATTTCAGGCTCTCCGGTGTGGACGTAGGCACATTGCCGAACCACGTGATAATTCTTTGTGTCTCTTTAATCTTTCTGTTTTTCATATATTGTTTGCGTGTGATTGTTTCGATCCAACAGGGATATTTGTGAATATTGAATTGGAACATTTATGTGTAAATGTATAATAAGTAGACTCAAAAAAATTCTGCAAAAAATGATAAATAAAAGAATATTAAAAAAAAATTCGCCTTGGGGGTGCTACCCCCAAACCCCCGTATCACTTAGCTCCCCCCTTGATCAAAAGTCCTGGCTCCACCCCCTTTAATTGTATCATGACTCTCACTATCATTAACGGTGGTCTCATTGTCACATATATATATATATATATATTTAGAGAAATCACATTTGAAAAATACAAATTTTGAGATATTTGGTTAGAACCTTGGTACCTTATAGCAGTAACTTTTCTCAGTGCGAATTGAAACTAAATTTTTCAAACGACACTTTAGAAGTAACACTGACTATGGTAAATTGGTAATCAAGTTCCAATGTATTATAACTATTAGTATTTTATGTAGTTACAATCAAACAAAGAGGAGAAATTATTCAATGAGTCTATCACATCACGTCATTATATTAGCGTAATATGACATCCCAATCAAATGGAGTTATATGGCCACTAAAGTGAAGTGGCAAGCGAATTACTTGCTGAGTTTAAGCAAGCCATTGCCTTATAAAGAGCACTTTTGCTCACCTAAATTTGAATTGCTCACTTATGTCTTCACTGCCTAACATGTGTCTCATACAAGAGTAAAATGGGAATGAAAGGGGACACATGTTAGACAATGAAGGCATGGGTGAATAATGGTGAATCAAATTTGGGTGATCAAAAGTGCTCTCTTACCTCATATTCTCTTACTTTTAGTGGCCATACGCTACTCAGCATAATAACATGATGTGATGAGTTCACTGAATACCTTCACAACAGAGATCTAGACTTGTTCTGATGTGCAAGTTAATTGGTAATTCACTTTGTACATGAAAGAAAACCATGTGGAACCCTTAAAGGTTCGCGCAGCGGAAAACAAAATTTTAATGGTTTCCTAAAACCCATGATCAAGTCTATGATATATACAAAATACATACAACATCCATAGGGGGTTAATCGAATAATTACCCTTGAAGCGTGCTTTACAAAATATTAAATCTAGTTCGTCCCACGAACAGTTCACCAAATCGTCCAAGCGTCCGATCTCTAAAAGTATCCACACGAGCAAATCACGAATTGGAAGAATGTCTAATTTCTTCAAATAATTAATTGAAGCAAACAAGAACTGTTGAAGTTATTTTGGGCCGTACGGATCCTTGTGCAAAGATATATTGTTGGGAGATAATATGATGTGCTAGCTCTATTATTATTTCCCATGCCTCATATATATAATAATGCTATAAGTCCCTTTCCTAATCTAATTAGGAAACTATATTTGATTAGAAGACTTTCCTAAATCAAATGTAAACTAATAGTATTATTATACTACTTCCATATTAACAACTTAATATCAAGTAGACCCTCACATCTTCTTCCAATTACACATTGCTCTTTTGTGTGTGACCCTTTAGGTTCATACTAATCTGGTAGTAGGTACTAATACTTTAAAGTATTACAATTAGAACCCTTTCTAATTAATTTAAATTAGAACATCTTCTAATTCTCCCTTGTAGAAATAATTAATATTAATATTTAATATTTCTGAGCTTCCACTAGTCATGAGTGACACCTAGCAGTATATCATGACACAACCCAGAGAGTCTGAAAAATAGTGAACCTTTCCGTTAACAGTTACCATACAATTCAATCCTTCTATCAGACAATGTCCCAATTAAATCTCTTGGGTAATGGACATATTATCAAACCCAGATTTAATTATATGTTCTCGAACTAATTGATATTTCTCTATTTGGTGAAATTAGAAAACTCTTTCTAATTCTCACCCTGCCCTGGCCAGGGAGCTTTACTTGAGATATATCATAGAAGATCACATAGGACATTCACTCTCGCACTTGAGAGTGATAGATTCCTTGTTGTACATTCACATGTCTCCATGTATAACTTACTATACCCAACAGTACATGAATATGCCTTTGATTAAAACATAAACACCGTGTACGTTAAAGCATAATAACTCATACACAAGACAACAGTAATGTCTCAGGTCTAAGGATTACTTGTACCACTGTAACTAAGAACAATCCATTGATAGATAAATAAAACTCCATTTGGATTTTCCTAATAGTTGATCATGTTCAGTGAACTTGTTCTATAACAAGCACCCATATGTCTGCTCTAGTGTCCCCACACTGATGACTTAAGACTAATCATATTTCATCATATAAAATAAACATGGCACATGTTAGTCTAACCGGATTATCAAATGCCCAATTTAATAATCCTACGACTAAGAACAATTTTAGAATAAAGCAACTGAGAAGTATATGGTCTTGTTCCTTAACTCTTTAAGTACATACCTTCTCAACTTTAATTCTATGGACATATCATATAAATGTTAAACAACAATAATGATAAATAATAATCTTGCCCTTTATTAATATGAAACTGTTATTACAATGTAATATTCCTAAAATACTACTCCAATCTAATTGGCTTTTAGGGCATACTACTAACAATCTCCCACTTGCACTAAAGCCAATCGACCATGTATCTCATACCCATCTTCTCAAGATGGCGATCCAATTGCTGTTGGGTCAAGGCCTTAGTGAATGGATCTGCTACATTATCTGCTGATGCTATCTTATGTATCTCCACATCACCTCTACCAATGATTTCTCTAATCATATGGAATCGACGCTGAATGTGTTTGGATTTCTGATGAGACCTTGGTTCCTTGGCTTGAGCTATCGCCCCATTGTTATCACAGTACAGAGGCACATGTGATTCAATGGTTGGAACTACATCTAGTTCACTGATGAACTTTCTTATCCACACACTCTCCTTTGCTGCTTCTGAAGTAGCAATGTATTCTGCTTCGGTCGTGGAATCTGCCGTTGTATCTTGCTTACAACTCTTCCAGCTAACAGCACCCCCATTAAGGGTAAACACATACCCAGATGTGGATTTTCTATCATCCACATCAGACTGGAAGTCCGAATCCGTGTAACCATCAACTCTCAATTCTCCTCCTCCATAAATAAGAAACATATCCTTAGTTCTTCTCAAGTACTTAAGGATGTTCTTCACTGCAATCCAGTGGTCCATACCTGGATTAGACTGATATCTACTTGTAACACTTACAGCATGACTGATATCAGGTCTAGTACATAGCATAGCATACATGAGACTTCCCACTGCTGAAGCATTTGGTACTTTGCTCATGCTCTCTCTATCCTCTGGTGTCTTAGGACTCATGTCCTTCGAGAGATGAATTCCATGTCTGAAGGGCAGCATCCCTCTCTTGGAATCTGCCATGTTGAATCTATTCAACACTTTATCTATGTATAAAGACTGGGATAAACCAAGCAATCTTTTAGATCTATCTCTATAAACCTTTATACCCAGTATATAAGATGCTTCTCCCAAATCCTTCATAGATAAGTTTTGTGAAAGCCATAGTTTGACTGATGATAACATTCCTACATCATTCCCAATGAGGAGGATGTCATCAACGTACAAAATTAGGAACGTAATCGCTCTCCCACTGAGCTTCTTATACACACATGGTTCATCCATATTTTGATGAAAGTCAAATGCTTTAATCGCTTCATCAAAACGGATGTTCCAACTTCGAGATGCTTGCTTGAGTCCATAAATGGATCTCTGCAGCTTACACACTTTGTGGTTTTCACCACGGGATATAAAGCCTTCCAGCTGCTCCATGTAAATCTCTTCCTCAATCTGACCATTGAGAAAAGCGGTCTTTACATCCATCTGCCATATCTCATAGTCATAGTGTGCAGCTATAGCAAGTATAATCCTGATGGATTTTAGCATGGCTACTGGCGAGAAGGTTTCCTCATAGTCAACTCCTTGTCTTTGTTTGTAACCATTTGCCACTAGCCTAGCTTTGTAGGTCTCTACCTTTCCATCCGAGCCTATCTTTCTTTTGTAAACCCATTTGCAGCCAATAGGTACAATACCTTGAGGCGGGTCTACCAAAGTCCAGACTTGGTTGGAGTACATAGAATCCATTTCTGATTTCATGGCAATTTTCCATTTACTCGAATCGATGTCTGACATCGCCTCTTTGTAATTAGTAGGATCACTCTTGTCGCCATTGTCTCCACAATGAAAGAGTTCATCATCACCTTGATGGAGATCCAAGTATCTCTTATTAGGTATGGGAGTCCTACTAGTCTTACGTGGAGGTTGTGTGATAGAAGGTGCTATTGTAATAGGGTTTGAGGACTCTTTCTCATGTTGGTCAATGTTGGTTTGTGATTCAGAGGACATTTCCTCTAATTCTATCACTTTCCCATTGCCTCCATCTTGAATAAACTCTTTTTCAAGAAATACGGCAAACTTGCTAACAAACACCTTTTGTTCGCCTGGGTGATAGAAATAGTATCCCAAAGACTCTTTTGGATAACCCACAAATCTACATTTTACTGACCTAGATTCCAATTTGTTCACTTCTAGTTTCTTGACATAGGCTGGACAACCCCATATCTTAATATAATTAAGACTAGGCCTCTTCCCATGCCACATCTCATGCGGTGTCTTAGGAACAGATTTGGTTGGCACCCTATTCAGAATATGTGCTGCTGTTTGAAGCGCATATCCCCAAAATGATATAGGTAAATCTGTGTAGCTCATCATGGATCGTACCATATCCAATAAGGTACGATTTCTCCTTTCGGACACACCATTTAATTGTGGTGTTCCAGGTGGAGTCCATTGTGATAAAATACCATTTTCCTTGAGATGATCCAAGAATTCATTGCTTAAGTATTCACCTCCTCGATCTGATCGAAGAACTTTAATATTTTTCCCAGTTTGTTTTTCTACTTCATTTCTGAATTCTTTGAATTTTTCAAAAGATTCAGATTTATATTTCATTAAATACACATACCCTAACCGTGAGTGATCATCGGTGAAGGTTATGAAGTATGAAAAACCTCCTCTCGCAATTGAATTCATAGGACCACACACATCAGTGTGAATTAATCCAAGTATGTCGGCAGCTCTTTCCCCATGTCCCACAAAGGGTGATTTGGTCATTTTGCCCATGAGACAAGATTCACAAGTTGGATAAGCTTCATAAGCTAATGAACCAAAGTGTCCATCCTTAACCAATTTGTTGATCCTATCATCACTAATATGACCTAATCTAAGATGCCACATATAAGTAGGATTAACTTCATCTCTAGATCTCTTTGGTGTTTTATCTTTTGCTTGCTCAATATAGTTAATACCATTATCCAAGTTTAAGAAATAAAGACCATTCAAATATATGCCAGAACCAACTAAATCATCATTTAAATAAAATGTGCATTTATTTTTCTCAAAAACAAATTTATAACCATCTATAGATAAAGCAGAAATAGAAATAATATTCCTAATAATATCTGGCATAAATAAACAATCCTTTAATTCTAAAACTACGCTAGATGGTAATGCTAAATAGTAGCTCCCTACAGCTAATGCAGCAACACTTGCTCCATTTCCCACTCGAAGAGCAGCTTGTCCTCTACTCAGCCTTCTGCTTCCCCTTAATCCCTGCAACGAATTGCAAATATGAGAACTAGCTCCGGTATCTAATACCCAAGAAGAAACAGAATTAACCGAAAGGTTAGTTTCTATAAAAAGCAATTTAGACATACCTTCAGAAGGTTTGTCTTTTATGGAAGCAAGGTACTCTCTGCAGTTCCTCTTCCAATGTCCTTCTTTGCCACAGAAGAAATACTTTCCTTTACCCTTATCATTTGCGGGCTTGCCTTTCTTGATCCCTCCCTTTGCCTTCACCTTGGACTTCTGCCCCTTCCATTTTCCTTTACCCTTGGGCTTGGACTTGGAAGTAGAAGCCTCATGAATGACAAGAGCAGATCCCTTTGTCTTTTTGATAGAGCCTTCCGCAGTATTCAACATATTTAGCAACTCATGCAGTGGAACTGTCATCCTGCTCATGTTGAAGTTCATAACGAACTGCGAAAATGAATCTGGCAAGGATTGTAAGATCAAATCTATTTGTAAATTTGCATCCATGCCTACATCAAGCTTTTCGAGTTGCTCAATGTAACCGATCATCTTAAGCACATGCTCATTTACAGATGACCCATCTGCCATTTTGGCCTGGAAGAGTTCTTTTGAAACATTGAACCTTGCGGTTCTGCTTTGTCCCCCATACAACTCTTGTAGGTGAAGAAGAATAGAGGTTGAGCTTTTATATGAATCATGTTGCTTCTGAAGCTCATTGCTCATGGATGCTAACATGTAGCATCTCACCTTTATTTCATCTTCCTGCCACTTTCTCAAAGTGTCATGCTCTTCCTCAGTGGATCCTTCTGGAAGAGATTCCGGTATTGGCCCATCCAAGACATAGGCAATTTTGTCAGAAGTAAGAATGATTTTTAAGTTCCTAAACCAATCATCAAAGTTTTGTCCAGTCAAACGGTTGGTATCCAGAATTTTAGCAAGGGGGTTGAAGTTTGACATTTTTAGCGGTGATCTACAGAAGATAAATAGCAATTTATGAGCATAAAATAAAATTCAATTTTATTATCCATTAGATTTTGGGTCTTTAAATCATAATGGTACCTCCCACTATTTTTTTCAAATTCCTCATCCCTTTAAAGAAATTTGGGAATCTTTATTTATTAAAATTCCTAGTGGGGATTGGGGTCCCACCAAAACTAGTATAACCTCACATAATAGTTTCTTGGTTGTACTAACTTTGATAAGAAGGTAACTTCTTACCTATTGCTTCTTAAGCAAGTTCCAATTATCATTTAGCCTCTAAAATTATGAACCTCACATAATAGTTTCTTGATCCATATATTTTAGTTAAGTTAGACCCACCATTCATACAAGTATGAGTCACTAATGAGACCCTCACATAATAGTTTCTTGGATCCCACTAACCCCTCATCTCATAATATCATATATTTAAATAGTATGAGTGGCTTTTCTTAGAATGAGCAGTCCCTACATATCTGTAGCCGACAAACCCAAATAAGAAAATACAGTCACCTATAATGGTGGAAGGCTACGATAAGACATTCATAATGTCTCTTCGCGTACAACTTAATATCATAAACAAGAAGGGAATTTTACGGTCTCATCAATTATACATGCATCAAATACATAAAATAAATATTTCATCATTTATATTTTAATATGTCCATACAATGCTCCCACTAATTAAATTTAGAAAATAATTCTAAAATTTTAATTTAAAGGAGTATCTCCGTGACACAACAAATGGATTAAATTTTAAAACAATTTTAAAATATGGACATATAAAATATATGGTGAAACCACCCAAACAATTATCACATAAAAAATTGGGTCATGGATGATTATGGACTGTTAAGGTGATTCAACTTGAGCCTTTAAGTTGAATCTAGGTCTATAGTGTTGTAATCATTATTAAAAATCACATGCTTTCAAGATCTAAGCTTGAAACAATAATAATAAATAGTCTTCATTCTTTTCTTGGACACCTTATCTACTCCAAGTAGGCTCCACCTTCTTCTTCCTTGTAATTTTCTGATCTTCATCTCTAAACCTAATTTTACATGGCTTTAATAAGAAAACCCTTGATCCATAATTAAGGGGGAGGTACATAGGAGGGAGATAGAAATTACATCGAGAAGGAGGGAGGAAGGCATGCAAGCCTTATTTAAAAATTACAAACCCAAAATAATAAAACATTCAATCACATTGAAATAATAAATCAATCACATAACTCAATTATTTGGTATAGTCCATAATCATTCTTTTCATCCATTCACATCATATGTAAATGAAAGAAAAAAAAATAAAAATAATCATTCTAGTTGTAGCATGAATCTTGGGTTCAATTCTAATCCAATTAGAATTTGTCTTAATATAAAAACAATCCTGCTATACATTAAAACGCATATTAGAGGGTCTAAACATTCGATTTTGGACAAAATTTACCAAGGCTCATACCCTAAAGGGTATGAGTCTTGCTCAGAACGTTGTTTCCAATCGAATATAGGTGTTCTGACGTAAACTTTTGAAATTCGGATCTGACTCGTCTTCTCTAGCGAACCGCTAACAGATTCGGATAAAGAATCATGAATAAGTTCCAAACTTGTCACAAAAATATATATAACTTTTATACACATTAAAATTGACATATACATGTTTACATCTTATGTAAACACTATATACCAATGTAGCGAAGTTTAAACCCTTTGTTCATCATATGAACAAAAACCCTAGTATCTTCATACATACATTCCCAAAATTCCAATTTATTCAAAATAAATTTATACTACAAAAACAATTACAGTATTTTGTATTAATCATAGACTAAGGCTCTGATACCACTGAAAGAAAACCATGTGGAACCCTTAAAGGTTCGCGCAGCGGAAAACAAAATTTTAATGGTTTCCTAAAACCCATGATCAAGTCTATGATATATACAAAATACATACAACATCCATAGGGGGTTAATCGAATAATTACCCTTGAAGCGTGCTTTACAAAATATTAAATCTAGTTCGTCCCACGAACAGTTCACCAAATCGTCCAAGCGTCCGATCTCTAAAAGTATCCACACGAGCAAATCACGAATTGGAAGAATGTCTAATTTCTTCAAATAATTAATTGAAGCAAACAAGAACTGTTGAAGTTATTTTGGGCCGTACGGATCCTTGTGCAAAGATATATTGTTGGGAGATAATATGATGTGCTAGCTCTATTATTATTTCCCATGCCTCATATATATAATAATGCTATAAGTCCCTTTCCTAATCTAATTAGGAAACTATATTTGATTAGAAGACTTTCCTAAATCAAATGTAAACTAATAGTATTATTATACTACTTCCATATTAACAACTTAATATCAAGTAGACCCTCACATCTTCTTCCAATTACACATTGCTCTTTTGTGTGTGACCCTTTAGGTTCATACTAATCTGGTAGTAGGTACTAATACTTTAAAGTATTACAATTAGAACCCTTTCTAATTAATTTAAATTAGAACATCTTCTAATTCTCCCTTGTAGAAATAATTAATATTAATATTTAATATTTCTGAGCTTCCACTAGTCATGAGTGACACCTAGCAGTATATCATGACACAACCCAGAGAGTCTGAAAAATAGTGAACCTTTCCGTTAACAGTTACCATACAATTCAATCCTTCTATCAGACAATGTCCCAATTAAATCTCTTGGGTAATGGACATATTATCAAACCCAGATTTAATTATATGTTCTCGAACTAATTGATATTTCTCTATTTGGTGAAATTAGAAAACTCTTTCTAATTCTCACCCTGCCCTGGCCAGGGAGCTTTACTTGAGATATATCATAGAAGATCACATAGGACATTCACTCTCGCACTTGAGAGTGATAGATTCCTTGTTGTACATTCACATGTCTCCATGTATAACTTACTATACCCAACAGTACATGAATATGCCTTTGATTAAAACATAAACACCGTGTACGTTAAAGCATAATAACTCATACACAAGACAACAGTAATGTCTCAGGTCTAAGGATTACTTGTACCACTGTAACTAAGAACAATCCATTGATAGATAAATAAAACTCCATTTGGATTTTCCTAATAGTTGATCATGTTCAGTGAACTTGTTCTATAACAAGCACCCATATGTCTGCTCTAGTGTCCCCACACTGATGACTTAAGACTAATCATATTTCATCATATAAAATAAACATGGCACATGTTAGTCTAACCGGATTATCAAATGCCCAATTTAATAATCCTACGACTAAGAACAATTTTAGAATAAAGCAACTGAGAAGTATATGGTCTTGTTCCTTAACTCTTTAAGTACATACCTTCTCAACTTTAATTCTATGGACATATCATATAAATGTTAAACAACAATAATGATAAATAATAATCTTGCCCTTTATTAATATGAAACTGTTATTACAATGTAATATTCCTAAAATACTACTCCAATCTAATTGGCTTTTAGGGCATACTACTAACAATCTCCCACTTGCACTAAAGCCAATCGACCATGTATCTCATACCCATCTTCTCAAGATGGCGATCCAAGCTTTCGCTAAGTCGAGGGTCTTATAGAGGCTATGAACTGTAGGCAACCGACCTGGAACATGGTGGTTACAGGGTCTTTTGAAGCTTGCCATCATCAGCCACCTAGGGGGTGTGCCCCACATCGTCGGTTGGACCTAAGCGAAGTCGGTGCCTCGGGCGTGACCCCGAGGTCTTTAGTGCCTGCGTTCGGAGCTCGAGGTCTTTTGAGTGCCTGGGTTCAGAGCCCGAGGTCTTTGTATGCCTCGGGGTTAGGCCCGAGGTCTTTGTATGAGTTCTCTGACGATCAGTGGAGCCTCATGTGGTGATCGAGCAAGTAAAACTGTAGTCGGGCTCTTCTAGACCGATGGAGACAGGAGGTCGGATCAGGATCGTCGGGCTCCAGATTTCTCTAGGCTGGAGGCAAAGTCAGAACTGCTTGATCCTGATCGATATGAACTGGAGGTCGGGTCGGGACTGCCTGACTCCGATTGCTGTGAGCTGGAGGTCGGGTCGGGGCTGCCTGACCCAGACTGCTGTGAACTGGAAGAACTGTCGGAACTCCCGGGCTGATCTCGCTTTCGCTTACTTTTGGAAGACTCGTTGCTTTCTTGCCCGGGGTTTTTGTTCTTTAGAAATTCTTCAGTGTCAATGTATTTTCCAACCCTCTCTGCGAGTTCGACCAAGGTTACCGGTCGATTTCGGTGGAACGACGCGGCGCACTTGGTGTGTTGAACTCCCGAGCAGAAGGCTATGATGGCAATTCTCTCATTCAGATTGCGGATTTGAAGCTTCTGTTGGTTGAACCGGTCAGTGAACTCCTTGAGGGACTCATTATTCCGTTGTCTAACCGTCAGTAGCTGCATGTCTGGCTTTGGCCGCTCATGCATACCGGTGAACCGGTTGATGAACTGCTTGCTGAGTTGTTTGAAACTACAGACCGATCGGGGCTCCATGGAGTAGAACCACTGCATGGCCGGGCCTTTCAAAGTGCTGGGGAAGGCTAGGCAGTGTAGTTCATCGGAGTTGGTGGCTAGGGCCATCTGAGCCTTATAGGTCCGGACGTGGTCGACCGGGCTTCCCGAGCCGTTATATGAATCTAGCCGAGGCTGCTTAAATTTGCGCGGGATGGAGAACCTCACGATCTGGCTGGAGAATGGTGACTCTGTCTCGGTATTGGCTTGATTCGGAACACGGTTTTGACCAAGCTTTTTGGCCACTCCGTCGATCTGCTTCTGTAAGTCCTTGATTCGGGCTTCCACTCCTTCCCGACCGGTATCTGAGGTACTAGTCGGGTTGGTGGAAGATGCTTCTTCATGGCGGCCTCTGGGATCGGGTTCGGCTATGACTCCTGGTAACTGTATCCCCTGGGATGACTAGACTCTTGACCGAGTGACCCTGGACTGATTCCCGGGCCATATGATCCCGCCTTTCCTCTTGGGTAGCACGCCCACTGTTGATGTCTCTGGCATCCTCAACACGGGGCGGGTTGGCTCGGGCACATTGTCTGGTCCAGATTGGTTCCCGACCATACGCAACGTTCCCGGGTCGTTTCCCGGCCCCTGGAGGATAGCTTTGCTGGGCCAGCAGGGCTTCGATCTGTCGCTGGATTTGACGCTGGCCCTCCAAGAGTTGTGTGAGGGTCGCGATGATCTGCTCAGATGTCATGGCTGCCGCAGCCGGTGCCGGGGCCGAAGGAACATCCCGGTCGGATTGCTGATCAGCCTTCTTACCCTTCTTCGGTGGCATGACGATCAGTCAAGAGATTTGTTGATGAGAAGACTTGTCGTTTCCCACAAACGGCGCCAAACTGATGATGCCAAAAATTGGTAAGAGTAAAGTAGAGCAATTTTAGGAGAGAGAGAAAGTGAGAGACTATTTTTTGTATGTGGTTCGGCCCTGTTAAGAGCACGTTCACTAGCAGATCACCGGCGGGCTTGGTGAGCCAACAAAGAGGGGCGGCACTACCAGTAATACCGGTCGGGTGTATGCGTACAACGTTGAATTTTATTGAGGTGCTGTGTAGACTACAGAATTGGCGGCCCCTTCAATGGGGGGTGAGAGGTCTCTTTTATAGATGTAACAGACCTACTCATACATGGATAAGGAAATATAATCCTATTAATATAGATTGGCATTAATTATGGGGATTTCCTAATTGGATTAGGAAATAGTGTGCACTTTCCATTAGACTTCTAGCTTGAGTAGGAAACTGTCCGTAATGCTCGGGATCACGCCTGTGAAGCTCGGGATCATGCTTGTGGGCCCGGATGGACTGTTCCCGCGGTGGGATGTGCCTGTGCAGTTTTTCCGACCTGTTGGCCGGGTCGTAGATGAACCGCTCGGGCTGATGCTTTTGTGAAGTTGTGCATGATTTGCCCGGGGCATGGACTGACTGCTGATTTGAACCGCTCGGTCATAGGATAGAGCCAAATTTGGGTGTATCAAGTTTTAAAACCTCTTTTTAGTTGTTCGTAGTTTTATTGGCCGAATTTCATTGTGGTTTTTATTTTATTCTAAATAGGGTTAAATATATTTTACCCTTACGGCTAGGCTCATTTTCACTTTACCCTATCCTTCAAAACTGGACACTCCTGTGGTTTCAGACTAAAGTGAAACTGTTAAGATTTTCCTCAAAACTGAAGAAAAGTCTAAAATTGGCCAAAAACATAACACTTAACCCCCTTTGTGAGATTAATTTTGGGGTTAATCCCCTATGTGGAGACAATGTTGTCGTTTAACCCACATATGTGGGGCTAATTTTTAACACTTTAGCCATTTGGGGGCTAATTTAGGGATTAACTACCTATGTGGGTTTAATTTTGACACTTAAACTCTCCTATGTATGATTAATTTTAACATAAAATTCTCATGTGGGGGGATTTTGAGACAAATCTTAACAAACATGTTTTCGGTTTGTTTTCAATGGAAAATATACGAGAACGATTACCAAGTGCATTTTTAGTTTTTGTTTATCGACTGATGTAGTAGGGGTAGTACTCTTGACTAATAATATCCCTTTGCGCTATAGTTAACAAAGAGTTTCATGTAGCCACATCATACTTCGACTTCTTTAGGTGTACCTAGTATTACTCATTACAGTAAGAGAATCTTCGATTTTTATCATCGTCATATACAAGAATTCCTAGTCTCTTTCAATAATTACATCATAAATTTTACTTGCACAGTGTCGATATATTCACAGTCCTGGGCTTTAGAATTGTAGAAAAAACTCACACACATGCATAGGGTGGAGGTTAGGACATTATCCAGTGGAATTAAACCTGACGGATCGCAGATCGTTGATTATTACGAGCCCTCAACCCTGTTCTTCCAATCCGAGAATACTAGCCTCCGTGTACGGCTTATACTTCGCTACGGTCACTGATCGGGAGAGAACAAGTCCTAATTACACGCCTTAATTTATATTTGTTAGCCATTTTTATCCTGTTTTTGTGTATTTTTACTTCATTTTCTATTTTTTGTCAGGATTTGGAGAAAAGTAAGGATTCCAGGCTAAATGGGGTGAAAAAGCTGAAGAAAAGAAGCTGAAAAAACCACATTGCGCCCGCGACCCGCTCGTGTGAAAGTCCCAAAATCGCTCGCGCGACCTCCAGAAATCGTGCTCACACGGCCCGCTCGCGCAACCTGTGTAAAAATCAAATATGCGTATTTCAGTGTACTGAAGATCCCCACGCAAACGAAACTGCCTAATTACATCCAGACTGTAAAATATAGCAGTTTCATTGCGAATAGGCTTAGGAAAGCCTCCAAACTTGCTCCAAATCTATTTATACCCTATTCTAACTCAATTTTGGGGTTAGACATTATTACATAACATTAGATACATCCATATACAACAAAACTTTTAGCCATTGAAGAGAGGAAAGCAAGGAGAAGAAGAAGAAGACCAAGGATTCCCATGGCCTTCTCCATCAACCTCTTGCCAATCATCACTTCCATGACCAACTAAACCTAGATCTAGGGTTTCAATGAAACCCTAGCCAAGTAATAGGGTTTTATTTATGTTTTTCTTTTAGTTTAAGTATGTATGGATGATGATTACATGTTTAGAGGATTTTTATAATAAAATCGTACTTCTATTGATTAAATCATTGCTTTCAAAATCTATTCTTATCTTAGATCTATTTTGAATGTGATGTGCTTAATGATCTATATTTGTTGTGCTTGTATGTATTATTTATATGTAATGGTGCTTAATTGAATTGTGATATCAAGTATCCGAATAGTTCATGCCTAGGAAAGACGGATTGTGTTGCAACCCTAGTTTAGTGTAAGACAATTCATGCTAACCGAAGAAGAATTATGTTGGTGCATGAATCATAGTTATCTTCTTGACGGAGGAATTGGGCTTGTAACTACAATTCCCCATTATCATCTAACTTAATAAGCTAATTGAATTCATAAATATTCCTATTATGAAGCTAGTGGTGGATTTGCAATCCTAGGTTCCTTTAAACAGATTTAAAAAAATAATTTTAAATCGCTTTCATAGTTTAAAATTAATTTCATTAGTTTCATTAGTTTAATTAAAATTCAAATCAAAATCTCATTTTCTTAATTAATTAAGTTTAGATTTTGAAATTAAAAGCTGTAGTAATTCAATCTCTGTGGGTTCGACCTTTACTTTCACTACTACAAATCTTTAGAAAAGTAAAGTACACTTTTTATATCTTGATTTTAACAAGATCAATTTTTGGTGCCATTGCTAGGGATTGCAATTTACTACCTTTAGTTTTAGAATCTTAGTTTAGTTAATTCGTAAATATTATATTAGGTTTTCTTTTTCTTATTTATCCGTTTTTATTTTGAGTTACTAACTTTTTCTTTTGTTTTGTAGGTTTACTCAAGCCAACAAGGTCTAACGTTTTGGAAGAGCTTAACGCACCAAAGGAGCTTATGCAAAAAATAAAATAAAACAAAATTCAAGTAAATTGCTCGTTTTACAACTTGCTTCAAACCACTGTAAGTCAGGGCGCTGTGACACACTATTTGCATTAGTTTAGAAGTGATTTACACTGCATTAGCTAGGAAACCCAGGGCGCTGGGCTTTGACGTGGTCATTGCATTACAGGATAATTCACATGCATCATAGTAGTTGTGTGCTTGTTGCCCTATTTGCGTGATTGCTATTCGTTTTTTTAGTTAGTCGTTGTTTGAGTTTATTTTCTTTTAGTTTATGTTTGGTACACGTTCAAATAAACCAGAGCTATACTCTTTCGATCCTGAACTTGAACGTACCCTTAGAGTTAGTAAGTCTTCAACCCAAGCTCCTAGAGCTCAGTTGATAATAGATGACGAGTAGACTCCAAAACCATCGTCGTTGTTTCAGGCTGAAATTCAAAGTACCCTTAAACATTTACGAAAAACTCAAACTTTTAACATAGAACCTATTCCAATGTCCGACATTGAAAATAACGGTAATAATCAAAATAACGGTAATAATATGGATAACCCTAATATACCTCCACCTCCTCCTCTTAAAGATAATTTTATTCCTACGACTTACATGCCTCAAGCAGGTATCGAATTACCGGAGGCGAAGACATCTCACTTTGAGATAAAGTCGTCTACCATCTCGCTACTTCCTTTTTTCCATGGCCGTATAAATGAAGATCCTTATCAACACTTAGGAGATTTCCAAGACATTTGCGCTACATTAAAAATCCAAAATTTCACTGATGATGAATTAAAACTGCGTCTCTTCCCACTTTAAGAGATAAAGCGAAGTATTGGCTTCAATCACTTGAGCCAAACACAATTAAAACATGGGAAGCCTTACACAACGCATTTTTACAAAAGTTTTTCCTAATCACAAGAACTAATCAAATAAGAAAATCCATAACAAACTTTGTGATGCAAGATGGGGAAACGCTTTATGATACCTGGGAGAAATTTAAAGAATTGTTACGCTCTTGCCTACATCATTAGGTTCCTAAGTGGTAGTTGGTACAGGTGTTCTACGAGAGTCTTATTCCCTCTGTCCGTAATACCGTTGATGCCGTTTTTGTGGGTACCTTCCTACACAAAAGCGCCAATGAGGCCTGGAAATTTTTTGAAACATTAAGCAAGAACTCGATGCATCAGGCCGTGTCGGTACGTTCTGAGGGATATCTTCCGCAATCCAAACGAGAGGTAAGTTCGAGTCAAGTCACTAAATTGAATTTCACAAACTATAAAAAAAACTTGACCGACTTTTAACAATCAACCACACGACAAGTGACACGACTAAAATGTTGTGCGCTCTTGTGCAACACCCAAGTGTAGGTGATCGTGCAAGTAATATAGTATTGAAAGTCCAGGTCGATCCCACAGGGAAGGAATAGGAAGAAAATATACTAAGTTACAACCTAAAGAAAAGAAAATAAAAATGAAGGATTGGAGGTTCTAATGAATCCTACTTAATTGAATTAAACTAAATAATAAACTAAGCATATAGAAACATAGCTAATTAAAGAAATAAACTAAAGGTGTTGGAAATACGAGAATCCACATTGATCCTAACCATCTACCATGCATACTCATTAATGTTCTATGGAGTTCATTCCTCTTCAGCATTCCGTATTTTCTTAAATATATAGAATCAATAGCCCTTTCATGATCAGGACTACATCATCACATTTGATTCAAAATACTTAGAAGACAGTTTAAAACAATGGTTATTACTTGCACTCTAAATGGTGTTAGCATTCAAAGTGGTTAAAGTCGTTGAAGAAAATAGTCTTAAGGCTTTAAGTTCTAAAAACTGTTGTGACAAACTGAGCTTATAGGGACAATTTGATGACATATTTCTAAAACAGAAAGTCATGGAATTCTTAAAAGAATTAGCTCAGGAATTAACATGTTCGATCGATCGAAGCGCTCTCAATCGATCAGACATCATCATCCATCAATCGATCGAAATGCCTTCGATCACTTGACTATGGCTCTGGTTCGATCGATCGAAATACCTTCGATCGATCAAGCCTAAGGTTTCTAAAAGTTGCATGGTAGAGGCTGGGAATCAATGTTTCATCATATATTTCCAACGTCTAAACTATGAAAACATGATTAAACTAATACAGAAATAACAAAACATAGCAATAATTAACATCTAAAGCAATAAACAATCAAATAAAGAAAAAGGAGAAGAAAAACCTGAAGATAATATGAATATAACTTGTAATCAACATCAATCTTTAGTTTAACAATGGAAAGGAGGAAGAAAACTTGAATCTAACCTAATCTAACCCTAAAACTACCCTAAAACTGCTGTTTTCTACGTTCTGGAGCGTCCTCCTTTCGTCTGTTATCATAGCAACTTATTTATAGGGTTCTCACAGACTGTACGCAACTTTTGGGAGAAAATAGAGCTTAAGCGAACGAGCTTAGCTCGATCGATCGAAGTCTCAAGGGCTTGAACTCTCTTCAAGGGATTGAACTCTCTGATTTTGACAGCTCTGCGCACTGATGGGAGAATGGCCATAACTTTTCACTCGGACCTCGGATTGACCTTCCGTTTATGCCCACGCAACCGTAACTCAAAGATCTACATTTCATATCTCTGGGGAAATCTTCCAAATCTGAAGTCTTCATTGTCAAAATTGGCGTTTTCTCAGCTGCTTCGGTTATTCTCTTCAGCAGAATCACTTTTCTTTAGCTTCACTTCATTGATTTACATTCAAATACCTATAAAACAATGCATAAACATAAGTTTTAGCATTAACACAATAAAAAAATATTGTTATTAGAATGCACCTAAATGTAGGGACTTTGGGGATAAAAGTATGCATAAAAGACTATATTATATGCTATGAATATGCACTTTTCACCTCGAATCAACAAGCTCACCCTCGTACGATATTTGTGCATTATGTTTCGATCCTTCACATTCTATACTTGCATACCCATCGGCATCTCAATTTTCAGAATTCGTGGAGCAACACATACATTCTATTAAGCAATTCCCACAAAATAGTTATACTCCTAGGACTAATTTTCCTAATACTTACCGACCCCAGTTTCAACAAAATCAATACCAACAACCTCCTCCTAATCCTAACCCTCCAAGGGTTAATGCTTTTGAGGAGAAGGTATTGGCATCCCTTAAGACAATTGAGACACAAGTTCAATCACAAGCACAAATAGTGCACTCTCACACACAATCCATTACGAAGCTTGAGTCCCAAATGGGACAAATAGCTAATGCAATGAGTCGTAGAAACGAGGGTAAGTTGCCTAGTCAAACTATTCAAAATCCTAAGGGACAGTGCGGGAATGGGGGTTCGAGTGAGCAAGTGAATGCCGTCTCAACTAGGATGACTATTCAAGATGGGGAAGTTGTTGAGATTACGCATGAGAGTGAGAAGGAGGCGAACATTAATTTGAATAAAGAAAAGGGTGGGGACATGATTAATATTAGAAAAGAAAGTGAATCGATCCCGACTAACTATATTTCGAAAATGCCTTTTCCACCAAACGTCGACGAACCGTCATATTTTTCTAAGAAAGGGTCGAAAATAGAAGATATACTTGAGGTATTTAAACATGTTAAAATCAATATCCCATTCCTCGATGCGATAAAACAAATTACCTCTTATGCTAAATGCCTTAAAGACCGATGCACTCAAAAGCGTAAGTTACGAAGTCATACTCCTAAAAAGGTCTTTCTCGTTGAAAAAGTAAGTTCAATTTTCCAACATGCTCCTCTGAAGTATAAGGATCCCAGTACACCAACAATCTCATGTATCATAGGTGCCACTGTCATTCACAGGGCTCTCCTTGACTTAGGAGCGAGTGTTAACCTCTTACTTTACTTCGTCTACAAATAATTAGGTCTAGGGGAACTGAAACCCACGATCGCTACTATATAATTAGCGGATCGTTCTGTTAAAATTCCTAGAGGAATCATTGTGGACGTCCTAGTTAAAGTTGATCAATGCTTTTATCTCGTTGATTTTATGGTCCTTGATACCGAACCGGTTCTAGATACTAGGAAGCATACCCCTGTCATTCTTGGTCGTCCATTCTTAGCCACCGCTAATGCGGGTGTCAACTGTCGAACGGGGGTGATGAAAGTGTCTTTCGGAAACATGAACCTAAAATTAAACATTTTTAACGCTATTGATCAACCTCCCAAAGATGATGATTTTCAATATATAGAGGGTAGTGAGGTTAGAAGAATAATTGAACCTACTAAAGAAATAAATACGAGGACGGAGAATAATATAGTAAGTAATGAGTGGATGAATTTGAAGAACCCAGACCCTAATGACGAATTTACTCGGAAGGTAAGGAATCATTTTGAGCATAATCTGGGAGAACCGTTGACGGAATTACCAAATAATGACATTATTTCTGCATATCACCGGAATCTCCTTAATACATTCAGTGGTACAACGTCCGATTTACGGCCTCCATGAGTCTTGAGCTAGAACGGTCTAGCTGAAGACGTAAAAGACATCGCTTCCCAAGTTTTATTTCGTCCATTTTTCTCATGTTTGCACACTTTTTAGTCGTTTTTGGTCAGTTTTAAGTATTTTGTAAGTTTTCTCGACAGGTTTGGGGGTCGAGGTTAAGTTATTTTAAAGTTATTTACATAAAATAAGTGGAAAAAGAGAAAAAGACCACGTTGCTCGCGCGAGGCTGTGCGAGGTTTTCCCTTAGAAGAATTCTTCTTCAGAAATTCAAAAACAAGCCTCATGTTCACCTCGCTTGCGCGAGCGAAGCTCGCTCGCGCGGCCCGCTAGCGCGAGGTGGGATTTTTGTGTTTTTTCTCTTTTGTTCTCTTATCTCCTTTCTCCCGAACCTGGTCAGTTGTTTTTATATTTTCTGTTTGTTCTCTTAAGTTTTTTTTAGATTATGTTCTTCTTCGTTTTGATTGTTTTGTTTGTTTTCGTTACGTCTTTTGCTTATAGTTTAGTTTCTATTGATAAATTTTTTTTAATTAATTATATTAGCTACCATTTTTTTTTTATTATTTTGTTTGTTTAAGTTCTTTTGTCAAGTATTGACAGGTGATTAGTAGCTCTATTAGGATCATTTGACCTTTTCATTCCATTTTTATACATTCACCTGTTTGTGATTGTCGAGATCGAGGTATTATCATTCCTTCCTTATATACTCTCTTTTCTTTTGTTTTATTGCTTCATTGGGGACAATGAAAGGTTTAGATTTGGGGGTATGCATTCACATGCACATTGATAATTATGTGCCGAATTTTTTTAAATTTTTTGATACTTGTGCTTAAATAAACAATGTTACCTACATTTTTGCTATCTCAATTCGATACTTTGTGTTATGTAACTTGGATTGTTATAGAATGGTAAATAAGGAAAGATATGGTTAAACATTTGCTGAAGTCATGAACGTTTTAGGATATGTATCATTCGAATCATAGTTTTATATCATAGATTTGCACACAAAGTAATGCATTACATGTAATTGCTTAAATACATGTTTGATGTGAACTATAATATGGTTCAGATTTCTAGATAACACAAGGTGGAGACTAGACCCAGTGAGCTTTTGAGCCTATCTTTTCTTTTTAGAGGGTTATAAATACACATTGTGTTTGTTGAATTTCATTGAAATAGTGCATTAACTTCTTGTTTAATCTCATTATTCTTGTTTTGGTTGATAGTTAAGGTAAAATATTGGTTACCATGCTAAATAATCTTCCATCGTAAACATTGAAGAACCATGTTATCATAGGAAATGATGGTAGGCCCTCTTTGTTTACTACTGACCGAAAAATAATAACATTTCCTTAGTTCGCCCTTTGAGCCGTTAAAATGCCCTTTTTCTTTAATCACCATTATCCTTTTTAAAAGCTCCAACTTGATCGAATTGGGGTTTGCCACTAAGAACTTGATCAACTTTTAGTGGTGGTAAGGCAACGTGTTGATTAAGAAGAAGAAAAGAACAAGATGGTGTTTGGGGAGTTGCTTTGGTATTCAATGAATAGTCGTTTCAAAAAGCAATGAAGAAAAAAAAGTGGTTGAAAAGAAAAGAAAAGAAGACGAAAGAAATTTAAAAAACTATATGAGAAGAAGAGAATGAAAAGATGAAAGTTGGTAGAATGAATGAAAGAAAGCGAACATGCCTTATAATGCCATTATGAAAACTACCTAATGAATCCTTTCTATACTTTTTGATTGCCCGAGCCACATTATAACCTTTGAAAAGTCCTATCTGATCCTAGAAAACATGGTTTGAATCTATAAATGATGGGAGGGGGATTAAAACATGATAACGATTAATTTTTCTTGACTATTGGCGTTCTATCCATGAAACTACTGTTCTTTCGTGTCATGCGTCTTTTTTCGAGTCATATGTGAGCATTTCTCGTTTTGAAAACTCCTTTCCTTTACTCGCATACATTAGAGAAATTACACCTGGTTCTGAGTGTTTCATTTAAGAGTGTAATTAACATTGTGAGATTTGTAATCAAAGCATAGTTGGATGGTTATCCGAGTTATATTCCCAGTTCATGACATAAGCGTGTTCATTTGACTACCATATCACACACGTACAATTTTATGAGAAACTCTATTGATTTATACGATGCATGTGTTTAGGATTGATTTTCATGAAGTATGTAGACGTTTCATTATGTTTCTTCTTGTGGATACTGGGATTTGGGCCCACTTTTAAAACATTTTCAAATAATTTCTTTCAAATTCAAATTCAAATTCAAATACGAGTTGCCACTTAATTTTCAAAGGGAAATTAAGAAACCATTTTGAAAGCAAATTGATCTTTTGCTAAACCAAAGATAATCTAGGTCCGGGGATTATGGAATGAAAGGGGAAGGAGCCCGGCGGACTAAAACACCCCTCCGAAGGCAAAATTTCTAATTCCTCCACAATTTTTCTCAAAGATCTTTCGATTTCTCCATGTCCCCTTTCATTTAAAAATTCTTAAGAATCATTTCTAGCATAAGGGAGACCCAATGAAGAATTACCAGGACTCTTCATCTTGAAATTCGAAAATCTTACGATTAACCTCCTTTTGACCCGTTGACTTTTTACTGGGTCAATTGTTGACTTTTTTGGGGTTTATGCTGAATTTCTCTCTTTTTTAAAATGGTTTTAAGATGCTCCGAGGACAATGCCGTGTTTCTATACGTGTTCAAAACTCATGGTCTACAAGGTGATGGTAGATGAGAATTTTGGTCTTTTTGGCTGAAAATGGCGATTTTGAATCGAGATTCTTCTAGGAAGAGAGTCGAAATGCTTATAAGAGTCTTGATTCTGACGAGACATATTCATCATCGATCTCCAGAGGTAAATCCCCCTAAGTTTAATAGTTTGGTCAAAATTGGGGTGTCTACAATTTGCCCCTCTTCGGCAGAGCTTGTGAAGCAATGCGTATCACAAGTGAATGTCGAAGCCTGTGTGAAGACAGGCCTTTGACCAGGCTATTGAACTTAGGTAAAAACAAAATGCGTTGCAAAAACAATTGCAGAGATGGTTGGTGCTGGTCGTGCTCAACAGTGAGCTGCCTACGTATCCTTGGAGGAATCAGACCAGAACATAGTTCGGTTGAGGGGCAAAACCTAAACACAAACAATCACACAGATGAATGCACCTATCCTATCGTGATGGACGTGCTCATGGAATAACGACTGTCAATGCAATTTCATGCTTCATGCTATGTAGATGCGAAGATCCAAGATTATGCTCTTCTTGGTGATATGAATGCATTCTATGCCTTACACCGATATGAATTTCCTCAACCTAGATGACTTCAACAAGGATTTGACTCAATCTAAAGGACTTCAATGGATTTTGCCTCAATCTAGAGGACTTCAACAAGGATTTGCCTCAATCTAGAAGACTTCAACAGGGATTTGCCTTAATCTAGAGGATTTCAACAAGGATTTACCTCAATTTAGAGGACTTCAGCAAAGATTTCCATCGAGGACTAATATCGACCAAAAAGATGCTGCCATCGAGGACTAATGCCAGTTCAAAAAGATTGCCATTGAGGACTAGTATTAGATGCCATAGAGGACTAACACAAATGATGCTGCTACTGAGGACTAATGCAAGGTTGCCATTGAGGATTAACACCGATGATACTGCCATTGAGGACTAATGCAAATGATGCTGCCATTGAGGACTAATGCAAGGTTGCCATTGAGGACTAACACCGATAATGCTGCCATTGAGGACTAACACAAGGTTGCCATTGAGGACAAACACCAATAATGCTGCCATTGAGGACTAATGCAAGATTGCCATTGAGGACTAACACCGATAATGCTGCCATTGAGGACTAACACCGATAATGCTGCCATTGAGGACTAACGCAAGGTTGCTATTGAGGGCTAACACCAATAATGCTGCCATTGAGGACTAACACCGATAATGCTGCCATTGACGACTAACACAAGGTTGCCATTGAGGACTAACACCGATAATGCTTCCATTGAGGACTAATACAAGGTTTCCATTGAGGACTAACACCGATAATGTTGCCATTGAGGACTAATGCAAGGTTACCATTGAGGACTAATACCGATGATGCTGCCATTGAGAACTAATGCTTAGAGAAACTGCCATTGAAGACTAACGCTTATGAAGAGAAGATGCCATTGATGACTAATCAACATGGTAAGATATTGGTCAATAGCCACTCAGGGGCTTACAAGCAAGAACGATAGTCAACAGCCTTTCAAAGACTTATGTTGCGAAAGTGATAATTAACAGCACTTTGGGGGACTTATGTTGAAAAAACGGAGACCAACAGCCTTGTAAGGACTTATGTTGCGAAAGTAGAGATCAATAGTCTCGTAAGGACTTATGTTTCAAAAGTAGAGATCAAACAGCCCTTTTGGGGACTTATGTTCCAAAAGTAGAGATCAACAGCCTCGCAAGGACTTATGTTGCAGAAGAGACAATCAACAGCCCCTTTTGGGGAACTTATGTTGCAAAAACGGAGACCAACGGCCTTGCAAGGACTTATGTTGCGAAAGTAGAGATCAACAGCCTTGTAAGGACTTATATTTCAAAAGCAGAGATCAAACAGTCCTTTTGGGGACTTATATTGCGAATACAGAGATCAACAGCCTCGTAAGGACTTATGTTGCAAAACCGACAATCAACAGCCCTTTTGGGGACTTACATTGCAAAAGCGAAGATCAACAGCCTCGTAAGGACTTACATTGCGAATGCAGAGATCTACAACCTCGTAAGGACTTATGTTGTAAAAACGACACGAAAACTAATTAACTGGTATTGGGCTGATTCTCAAAAGACTTCGTGGATTCAACTGACTGATTTTTGACTTGATGAGGTTCAAGTTCATTCTTAAGAAACTCTGCTTGTTCGACTGATGCTTCCACTGATTTGTATTCAAATTCTTTACTTTTCTATTTTGAATGATCCATTCTTGATTCTGCTCTCAACTGATACTCAATTAATCTGATGTTCTTTCAACTCTTAGTTCTAATTTGATAGCATGCCATGATTTCGATTTCACCAATTCTGACTAACAAACGCATGCTTACCAGACTCTCGTACGATTCTAGCAAATACTCGACTTACTCAAGGCTTAACCGATTGACTTAACAATTCTTAATTAATGCAGGCCTTAACTCAATTCCAAATTACCCCCACTTAACTGACGCACATTGATTCTACTTTGATTCTAATTATCAACTGTCCAATTCTGAGGATGCTCTCTCAAATTCAATGCTTTATGCTAAAACAAATCACTGATGAACTTATGTAATGAGGATGATCATTACTTTTCACAGTTCTCACACTGTAACTTTAACCGATGTAGTGACAGTGTTGGAAATTCTACTTGTATTGCTCTTACGATGCTCATAGAGAATTTTTCAAATCTTTATTCATCATCTTGAACCCACGCATTTGAGACCATTATTGACTCATCAAAGGAGGACAATCTTGACAAGGCAATTACACAAGACGACTGACTCAAACTTTGCATTATTGTGAATCAATGTGCTTTCATCATGAATAATGTATCATCTCACCTTTCATTTATTCATCATCTTACAATGGTAGTACTTCACTCACAAATCTAAACTTTGAAGATTCTCCCTTTTCGAGTTAGCTGATTCTTTGCCTATCCAGAGTGTGCTTCAAATTAGTGCTTTAGCTTAGAGAATAAAAGACAATGCATTCCAAACAAACTCGATTACTTGTCTCTGACATGGAGGGATTTTGGCAAACAAAGTTTGCCCCTTGTTTGAATAGGACTTGGAAGCATTGCTTATGGGGTTAAATGAGGTGTTCAGCAAACGAAGTTTGCCCCTGGTTTGGCGATATATATGTGGCTTCAGGCAAACTTATGCAAGTTTGCCCCTAGTCTGAAGGAAGGAAACCAAAGGCACAAAGGGGTGATGCTTACGGTTTAGGGATGGTTACGGACCGAAAACCCTGGAAGGTTCGCCTACTTATCCCCGAACGGGAATCAGTTTCGAAGTAGTTCGGTTGAGGTTTGAAAGAGAAATATCACATGGTGCAACGATGTTTGTAACCGAACCGCACACGCTGCCTACGTATCCCCAAGTGGGAATCAGGTCAAAACGTAGTTCATCAACTCTGGAGGTCTGGATAGAATAAGGCTTCAAGAACTTGTGGGCTTTTCGAGCCATGTTTCCATATAAGTCCAATGAGTGCTCTTTCTTAGGAAGATTTTCCAAAACGGACCCCTTGTGGTAGCTTTTGAACAAGATGGTGAGAATATGAACTACTTCTCCCTTTTATTTATTATTATCTTTTTATTTTTTCTTTTTTCTTTTCTTTTCTTTTTTGTTTGTAGCGGTTGATTCTTTTTACCTTTTCACTAGCCAGTCAATCTTTGCAACTCTCATAACACATCATACTTTATCATACTCACAAAGCAATATCAGCCCTCCAAATCACTCTTTATTTTCCTCACAGAAATCTTTGCATTGTTTTAGGCCCACTTAGCCATTGAGCATCTCGCAAAATTTTGATACTAATTGTTACTTTCAAATCTCTCTTTTCATTTACAATTTCTTTTCTTTGTTAAGAACAACACAAAGCCTTGGGATAATTCATGTACCAATGATGTACTTTGAAGTGCTCAAGAATTCTCAATCTTATTTATTCTCTGCTTTTTTTCTTTTCTCTTTCCTTTCTTTTCTCTACCTCAATATCTCTTATTCTCTTCATAATTTTAACTGGCTAGGATTTGGATTTTGAAATCAACACGCATCTTATTTTTGCTCTAACTTTTGCCTAAGCGCCCTTTCGGGTTTTCATCTTAGCGAGCTCCTTCATCCTCTTCTTTTTTCTATTCTTCTTTCTTCTTTTTTTTCCCTTTTTTTTTGGAGGAAGAAGTTTATTTATTCAGCTACCATCAAGGACCAAATTTATAGTTTTGTACTGGTTAGGCTCATTTTTTAGGCTTGGCATTTGAGAAAAAGGGATGGTGAGCAAGCTCCAAGAAGTTCCAAGTTCATCTTTTCAAGATTGAGCAAGAACATCTTTAAATTTTTAAAGTAAAGCTAATCAATTCTCTACTCCTCTTTGGATTTGGCACAGAATTTGCTTTGATCATTTGGGTATCCTTTTCAATGCAAAGATTTATTAACAAAGTATTTCCCACGATCATTTGAAAAAGTGATTTGATTTTCATTTTTTTCTCTTCTTTTTTTTTTTTGTCTTAATGATTCATTCATTCACGACTTAACACACTGAATCAAGCGAAATGAGATTTTTTTTCAACTAGTAGGGAAAAAGGATTACATCACTTGACTCGATAAAAAGAGACTTGAAAAATAAACTCGATAACCGACTGACTCAAAGACTTGACTGGACTTGACATTTGACTCTAATTTAAAATGACTCGACTTTGGTCTCAATTGGAGTGTCACAGAAGATTTTCAATTTATTATGTCCCCAAGAGCATCCACATTTGCTTCAACAATAGCATTTCCAAACACTATTAATCACTTTAATACATGAGCTCAACATTTGTTCTAAGATCTCCATCAAAGGCAAGAACAAGCATCACATGGATTTGGATTTGATAGAGATTAATTCAATCCATACGAAGTATTGGCTTCAATCACTTGAGCCAAACACAATTAAAACATGGGAAGCCTTACACAATGCATTTTTACAAAAGTTTTTCCCAATCACAAGAACTAATCAAATAAGAAAATCCATAACAAACTTTGTGATGCAAGATGGGGAAACGCTTTATGATACCTGGGAGAAATTTAAAGAATTCTTACACTCTTGCCCACATCATTAGGTTCCTAAGTGGCATTTGGTACAGGTGTTCTACGAGGGTCTTATTCCCTCTGTCCGTAATACCGTTGATGTCGTTTGTGTGGGGACCTTCCTATACAAAAGCGCCAACGAGGCGTGGAAATGTTTTGAAACATTAAGCGAGAACTCGATGCATCAGGCCGTGTTGGTACATTCTGAGGGATATCTTTTGCAATCCAAACAAGAGGTAAAGGTCGAGTCAAGTCACTCAATTGAATTTCACGAACTATCTAAAAAACTTGACCGACTTTTAACAATCAACCATACGACAAGCTCACCCTCTTACAATATTTGTGCATAATGTTCCGATCCTTCACATTCTATACTTGCATGCCCATCGGCATCTCAATTTCCAGAATTCGTGGAGCAACACATACATTCTATTAAGCAATTCCCACAAAATAGTTATACTGTTAGGACTAATTTTCCTAATACTTACCGACCCCAGTTTCAACAAAATCAATACCAACACCCTCCTCCTAATCCTAACTCTCCAAGGGTTAATGCTTTTGAGGAGAAGGTGTTGACGTCCCTTAAGACTATTGAGACACAAGTTCAAGCACAAGCACAAATAGTGCACTCTCACACACAATCCATTACGAAGCTTGAGTCCCAAATGGGACAAATAGCTAATGCAATGAGTCGTAGAAACGAGGGTAAGTTGCCTAGTCAAACTATTCAAAATCCTAAGGGACAGTGCGGGAATGGGGGTTCGAGTGAGCAAGTGAATGCCGTCTCAACTAGGATGACTATTCAAGATGGGGAAGTTGTTGAGATTACGCATGAGAGTGGGAAGGAGGCGAACATTAATTTGAATAAAGAAAAGGGTGGGGACATGATTAATATTAGAAAAGAAAGTGAACCGATCCCGAATAACTATATTTTGAAAATGCCTTTTCCACCAAACGTCGACAAACTGTCACATTTTTCTAAGAAAGGGTCAAAAATAGAAGATATACTTGAGGTATTTAAACAAGTTAAAATCAATATCCCATTCCTCGATGCGATAAAACAAATTCCCACTTATGCTAAATGCCTTAAAGACCTATGCACTTAAAAGCATAAGTTATGAAGTCATACTCCTAAAAAGATCTTTCTCACTGAAAAAGTAAGTTCAATTTTCCAACATGCTCCTCAGAAATATAAGGATCCCGGTACACCAACAATCTCATGTATCATAGGTGCCACTGTCATTCATAGGGCTCTCCTTGACTTAGGAGCGAGTGTTAACCTCTTACTTTACTTCGTCTACAAACAATTAGGTCTAGGTGAACTGAAACCCACGGCCGCTACTATAGAAATAGCGGATCGTTCTGTCACTACACCATATGGCCTCATTGCTAACGGATATTTCCGTTGGAAAAAACATTACTAACGGATATATCCGTTAGTATTTTATATCCGTTAGTAAATGAAGGGATTTCTAACGGATATATCCGTTAAAAAGCTACTTACTAACAGTTTTTTTCAACCAATTTTTAAAGATTTGTATTGAATACTAACGGGTTGTCACAACTATTACTAACGGTTATATCCGTTATCCGTTAGTAATTGTCAAAAATTTTTAAAAAAATACTAACGGATATATCCATTAGTAATATGCGTAAATCTAAAAAAATAATTTAATTTAATTTATTTATATGCTTCCCATTTTTTTAAACCTAATTAACAAGCATCTTAATCTATACTAAACACAAAAATAATAAAATTAATCTATATCCAACACAACAAAAAATAATCTAAAGTAATCATAACAAGTAAAGCATTTATCTATGTCTAACCAACACAATAAAAATAATCCATAATAATCATAACAAGTAAAGAGTTCATACATGTCTAACAAAGCCTGAAATTTAAAGAGTTATCATTCAAACCTAAACTAACAAACAAGGTATGTCTTCAAGAATCTTTATTTCTCCTCTCTCTTTGACTTCCTAATCCGATTATTGGAGTTCAAAGAGACCATTTCTTTGTTAACCATTTCTCTACCATGCTCCTCCATTTCTTCTCTTATCATACCTTCTCTCTGCTTCTTAATACTCCTACAAAATTATACCATTTAAAATGAGGAGATAAGAAGGAAAAAAATTGGAGCAATTTTCCGCAACAATTACTTTCTATGTTAGAACGAATTTTTTTTCTCCAAATGCCTATGGCACCAAATTCAGAATTCAAACCTGTTGGTGTGCGAGTGTAATAAATCTTCAGAATATTTATCCAACCAACTGACACTTCCTGTATGTGTTGGTGTCAATGTATTGCCAAATAAGATCACTTCATAAGATTGCTTTAGAAGTACTACTCTCAATTGCCTGTGCGCGTAGACGTGTTCTGCCTATGTACATGTTGTGCGTGTGTGCATTGCAAGTGCAGTGCTGATGCGTGCGTGTGTTGTTGTGTACGTGCTGCTATACACGTGCACGCGATATGCTGTGCTGTCGTGCTTTGAACGTGGGTTGCCATGCATGTGTGCTGTGAAACCATGCAGGTAAACAGGGTCAAAGGACTTGCATTAGGAAACTACTGTAAAGGAACCCAACTAGCTCTCCCAAACAGTCAACCACATTGCCATACCTAACCATGGATGGTCTATTCATCCCAAACTCTCCACCCCATTTCCATACCTAACCATGGATGGTCTATTCATTGGATGCATGAGTTAAAGATTTGGAACCCAACTAGCTCTCCCCTCCATATATTTTTGCAGAGGTTTCCCTTTCTATTTTAGAAAAAAGGGAGTAATTTGCAAAACAATCGCCCAAATCACTCGAAAGGATTAAGGAAGTTTCGACTACCCAAAGTTTTACATTCTTTAAGTTTATGATGGATATTTATTATATGAATTAGGCCATCAATCACTCAGAAGCTTACCAAAATATGGAAAGAAAATCCATGCTCAGATTAGAAAAATAATAGATACTATTTATCTAATCCAAAGGGCATGACTCATCCAAACGAAATAGAAAATTGACTCGAAATACGTGCATAACGGGCTTTGTGAAAAATAAACGACTTAATATTGAATGGCCGTAACTGTTTGATTTGATCTTCCTTGCATTAACTGATGTGATCTCTGTGTACGTGTGTGTGTGTGTGTATGTGTGTGTGTATGCGTGCATGTGTGTGTATGTGTGTGTGCATTTTTCTAATGGTCATAGTAATTTGGGATGGTGAATAAATTTTTTTACCTTCATAAGGGCATCCACAACATCCACGAAACCTCTGCAGGATGTCGTTACAAGAGCATGCATAGCAATATGGGGCCGAATCAAATCAGATCCCATGAGCAGCTCCCCTAGCCTTGCACGCCCATGCCCATGACAGCTTGCCTCTAACAGAGCCTCCTCGCAATCTGGTTGAGATGCCCCAACTTTTAGTAAGATCTCTAAAATCTCAAGGTGGCCTTCCCTTACTGCTGCTGTTGTTGCGAAGCCCCTGAAGAGTTTCTGGTTCACATCGGCTCCAATACTCTTGTCATTTTGAAAGAAAAAAAAACCAATTCTCAATACAGAGCAGATATGATGAAACGACTCCACAAGAAGACAACACTTTTTTTTTCTCTTTGCTGAAAATCTTAATTCATGTTCAACTATTAAAGGAAAAAACATTTGGGACTAAGTACCACAGAGAGCTAGTGTGAGACAATAGAGCATGGAACTTTAATCAAAGAGTAGATGCAAGGTTATTAAATCAGAAGAGGGGGAATGAATCATGTCGGTGTGCTGCTATTACTCCTTGAGACCTCAGTCAACAGTCAAAACACAGATTAAAATGGGCCTAGATATAAAAATATATAGAGTTTTATCTATTTAATTAATTGATTCCAAATTTTGTAATCGGTCAGAGTCATAGGGTTGCAGCCGTGCACGCTGAATGACAATGTATACTTAAAGAGGACGCAAAGTCATGCTGTTTATCTCCTACATTCTATTCATTTCATACGAAATTAAAAATGCTAATGACAAATTGCGCAACAAAAATTCGATTAGATGATGGCAAAAGAACAAAAAACAATCGTTTGCCCCAATTATCAAAAGTACAGGCATCTTATTTTGCAAGGATTGATGACATTAGTCGTTCCTTCCTCTATAGGGTAGGAGCTCTCCTTTTGCGTTCATCTTCTTCCCTCATTCCACAAGGAGGAGATATATCCTCTAAAGAGAAAAGGAATGATTAGAAAGTACAGAGGTCACAATTGAAAACAGATTTGGAGAATATGGTCACTTACTTATTTCATAACGAAGATACTTGTTCCTTCCCTCCTTCTACACCAACCTGCAAAATCAATATAGATTCTTCCTAATCCTCAAAACATCGATACATAATGTAACTAATTAAAATTCCACAAGGTGAAAAATTCAAGTATATTTGTAATATATAGAGTGTTAACTGATAAAAGTAGGCTTGTGATATCAATGTAGACTATTCTACAAGTAAATTCGGGAATCATAGAAGTTTAATCATTTTCTTTCTAAGAAGTCAATGACACTCTTATTTCTGGGGATCTTAATTTCTTATCTAGGTACACAAAAACAACTAGATTCTTTTGATTTATCTATCTGCAGTTGGGTGGTTATGTATGCTCAGAATGAAAACTAAAGGAAAAAAAATCAGCTTTTGAATTACATAGACACACATCTATATATCATAGTTTGTAGCTCAGTGGTTTGTCTGTAATTGAACATAGTTAAAATCTGAGAATCGAATTCAATCATATCAAGATCCCCCTATTTGGAAAACCCACCAACTTGATATAACCCTAAATTGAATAAACAACAATTTAAGAAAACACTTAAAAGCAATCCACAAAAAAGGAAAACATTGCCGGAGGAGTATCACATAAAAACCATACCTCTTTTTTCGCTTCTCTTTTCCTCTTCCTGAGATGCATGTCGCTCACACTTCAATTTCATCCTGAGGTGTATCACCACAATAGATTGTTCGATCAATGGTTACAAAGGCTGCATATAAAACAACAAAACTAGGCACACCCTGTGGTTTTAGAGAAAATAAAAAAGCTAGGGGGTCGGTTATACAAACCTCAAACTAAACCAAGCCTTGTGTCCCCCCAAACCTAAGATGAGTGAGGGAAAAAACTATTAGTGAGTGGAATGGGACAGTTTACATTCTTAACAGTTAGACGGTGATTAAAAAAAAATCAACATTAGGCCATTTATCTAAGCAAAATACGTCAGCCCATGCCCCATGGTCAAGACTGAAATTTGCCCAATGATGATTTTAGAGAATTTACATGATAGAGTGTGAACACATTTTGGGGATTACAAACCCCTTTCCTTCGAAACTGGTAGGAAAAAAGTAAAAATAGAGTTTTGAGTTATAATTGAAGGTTGGGTATTAAATGTATTGACTAAAGAATCCAAACACAAACATCTACATGTAGGAATATCTAAGAACATAGCACGAATCCAATTGGGACCATAGCATTACCTAAACATTTGGGAACAAATTTAAGATCATATAGTTACAGTAATAAAGTGAAACCAAACTTAATCATAATTCATGGGAACCAATTACTATACTCCCTCCATCCCTAATAAATAGTCCACTCTTGTAAAATAATTTAGGAAAGTGGACAATAATTTTGGGACATCCCAAAAAGGAAACATGGACTATTGTTAAGGGACGGAGGGGGAAATTTTTTGAAAAGCATAGCATTACTCTAAGCACTTGGGAACCAATTTGGGAATAAATATTTGGAAAGCATAGTATTAATCCAAATTTGCAAAGCATGGCATTATTCTAAGTGTTTGAAACCACTTTGGGAATCAAGATTTAGGAAGCATATCATTGCTCAAATTTGGGAAGTTTAGCAATACTTTAAGCATTTTTGAACCAAATTGGGAATCAAAGGAAGCATAACATTACTATCAGCATTGAGAACAAAAAAAAAAATAGCATTAGCATTACAAAAATAAAATATAAAAATATTGGGAATCAAATTTGGGACCATAGCACTACAAAAATTTGAAAATCATAGCAATATTCTAAGCATTTGGTGCTTGGGACAGCGAGGTATAACACTGAGGACAGAGCCCCGAATAGTAATCTACAAAGTCAACTTTTATGTTCTAGTGAAGCGGGTGGTTTGATGAAAAAGGCTTGATCCTAATCTTTATTTTATTTTATTTTTTTTCTCTTTCTGCCTACTTTATTAATTGGAGTTTCTTATTACGCGCTTGTGTTTGTAAGCAATCCACATGGCTCCTCTTTGGATGTCAACAATTTTGTTGAAGGCTCTATCTCCGTTAATATTTCTTGTACTAATATTACTTAGATGTCATAAATGCTAAAGCATATACTAGTAGTCTAGTTCTCTAGCAAAACTAAGTTGAAAGGCTTAAATTTTGACTCCTAGACCTCCTTCCTCTGCTAGTTTGCAAATGTTATTCCAGCTCAATAGGTGATATTGGAATTCACCTCTCAATCATTTTCCATGTAAATCAACTCAATTGAATCAAGATCGCCCTTGAAACTATAAGACAAAAAGCAAATACACAAAAACCCCTAAATCTAAAGAGATGCTAGTACGTATTAAATGTTTAAATTGAATTGGCTTATTTTATTGATTGATTAACTTTTGTTTTTGGGTAAGGTAGTATGCAATAACTTATTGTACGTAGTGCCTCTGATCATTAATGATGCAATGGAGGTTTAAAGTTAGGCCCTTGTAATATCTCATCTAAAATGAACGGAATAATTAGGAAGGTAGTAAGCAATAAAATGTTTTTTTAAAATAAAACTAACTACGAAAGGTAAGAAAATGAATAGCATATACATGAGCTACAGAAACTATTAAGCACTTCAAATGTTTGTTGTTTACACCATAAAAGTACAAGTTACTAGTCAAGTCGGGCAATGCCTTTAATCACACCTCAACAATAAAATGTTACAATGATTTTAGAGACCTTTACGTAAACCAAAATAAAATGAACAAGAAAAACAAATTTGAAAAAGAAATTGTATAAAAACTTTTCTATTCAACCCATGTAATTAACATAACTATCATTTATATGACAGACCATAGGTCCAAGCAATCTGTACACTTCTTTCTGGCACATATGATATTATTACCTTGTACATGGCTTCCTTGGATTGTTAACCCGCACAAAGCAATGAGAAAAGCATATATTAGTTGATAATATTAGTGTGAAACATTTCTCTTGTGTTTTATTTCTTACATTGTGGTTGTTTATGTGCATAATTTACTCCAAAGATCTACATCACCATTGTTGCTGGGAAAATCCTCCAGCAGAGTATACACCCCCCCCCCCCCCCCCCCCCCCCCCCCCCCCCTCCTAAAAGTAGTGCACCACTGCAAAAACATCAAATTTAAATAGAGATGTATCAGAAAGTTGAATTTGACGCTAAGGTTTTGTTTGGTTCATGATTATAGTGAGGAAACTAGAACGAAGACATGAAGGAAAACTCTTTTTCGGACACATAAAAATAGTGAGAAAAATAGGAAGTAAAAGAAAATTCAATGAAAAATAAAAGAGCTGCTTTCCTTCCTCTTTTATTAATTTCCACTAATAAAAAAATAAAAAAATAAAAAATAATTCCTAATATTAATTAACTCGGAAGGAAAACACTAAGAATGTCCACAAACCACTTGAGTGTCCATCGGTGTGTTAATTGCCTCGCCATAGCCATGCAATCACTATATACTGCAGAGTGCTGAATGTAAAGTGGATTCCGACAAAATAATAGAGCAGAAAAAAATCAAATTAAAAAAGGAAAAAGGAAAGGTCTGCTACTAGAGTGCTCAATGTAAAGTGGATTCCGACTTTCTGAGGAAGGCAAAAAAATAAATAAAGAAAAACTCTACAATTAAATATCATGTAATGGCTAGTAAAGACAAATGGCGGCAAGAAGATGCAAAATTAATCTTGACAACAACTGAAAACTTATGCTTATATTCAGAAATTTTTGTAATATACCTCATTGGGTTGACCCACGCCGAGAACTTGCAGAAAGAAAGCAGACTCTGCCAAGTGCCAAAAAGGGGTGAGAAAAATATAATTGGGAATTTGGGAGCTATGAATTAGATACCGAAAACACTACACAAAGAGGACCATTAAGGGGAATAAGAAGAAGAAGGAACTGAGATAACAAAGTTTCGGGCCTCTGAAGGTGTATGGACGAAGATCTGGGACCATAGAGCACTCTGGTTGAGGTCTCTGTAGATCCCCACCAGGAATACAATTAAAATAGAAATCAAAATCCCCACTACTCCTAGACCCCAACTTTGAACATTCTTGGTTGAACCCAGAAAAAAAATTGTAAGAAATAGTCAAATTCATGAGACTCTTCAGTGAACAGATCATATATGGTAAGAAACCAGAAAGCTTATTGTGTGCCAGATTAAGAACTTCAATCCCATTCAAACAAGAAATTAAATCTGGCAAGTGACCCATCAATGAATTAAAGCTTAAATCCAAAACTTCCAATCTTGCCACAACCTAACACCCTCAGGAATACAACCTGTCAGCTGATTATTAACTAACAAAATCTCCCTATGTCTTGTACCCTTGTACCCCAAACTAAAAGGAATGTTACCGCTAAAGTTGTTGTTAGCTAAATTTATGGCAGAAGCAGGGGAATTCCCTAAATTTTGAGGAATTTCACCATTAAATTGGTTGTTGATGAGAAAGATTGCATCCAATCTCTTGTCGAAAAGCTCATCAAGAATGGGTCCTGAGAAGGAATTGAATCTGATGTCCAAGTAATGAGATTTGGAATGTAAAGTGTTGAAGTTGGGAATGACCCAGAAAATTGGTTGTTACTGAGGTCTAGTTCAATGAGTGTTGAAGTTGAGAACGACCCAAAAAAAAAGTCCTTTATTTTGATAGCCAAGTAAATGGGTATGCCTTAGCACTGGAATTTAATTTGTGTGAGGTTATAATCTCTTGAAATAACAACAAAGACCAAGAGTGACCTATGAACATCGACTTTCCATCTCAACCAACTGACTATTGCCTAAACCCAGGAGTGACTATATGCAAGTGTGCTTATATATATACGCCTATATATGTATGTATATATACATCAAGAGAGAGAGAGAGAGAGAGAGAGAGAGAGTGAGAGAGAGAGGGAGGACTTCGGGTCCTTTTGCTGAATCTGATGAGCAATGGTTCAATCTTTTTAGCAATGGTCGAATCTGATGACCTCGGGTCCTTTTGTCCAATCTGATGAACGAATCTGTAGGGTTTGAGTATTATAAACCCAACATTAAAAAGAAAAACACAAGGACAAAATAAGAAACCATCAAAGCCTAAATACCCCCAAATCTGTTCATATTGTATGAGTAGGTGTGTGTAGAAGTACAAAAGAAGAAGAAGAAGAAGAAGAAGAAAAAGAAGAAAAAGGAGATGAAGAAGACTTACACGATGGTGGACGTCAGCGACCTGGCGATGGTGGACTCTTTCTCTCTCTCTCTCTCATCTGAGAGAGTGAATTGGGGAAAGTGAGTTTTTGTTTACCCGGGAAACCAAAAGAGATTAAAAAAAACCCTCTTTTTTCCTCCTACCATTAGATATGATCCAACGGTTCAATTTTTTTGCCATAAAATAAATAATTTTTATTTTTATAATTTTTAATTCAGGTCCGCAATTCTAACGGAAATAACCGTTAGTAATTAAATTTCATCCGTTACAAATATTAATGAAACATGGAAAGTGAAAATACTAACACATTTGTTTGATTTTTAACGAATATATCCGTTAAAAATTACCAACGGATATATCCGTTAGTAATCCTAAAATCTATCCGTTAGAAATTAGTCCATATGGTGTAGTGTGTTAAAATCCCTAGAGAAATTATTGAGGACGTCCTAGTTAAAGTTGATCAATGCTTTTATCCCGTTGATTTTATGGTCCTTGATACCGAACCGGTTCTAGATGCTAGAAAGCATACCCCTATCATTCTTGGTCGTCCATTCTTAGCCACTGCTAATGCGTGTGTCAACTGTCGAACGGGGGTGATGAAAGTGTCGTTTGGAAACATTAACCTAAAATTAAACATTTTTAATGCTATTGATCAACCTCCCAAAAACGATGATTTTCAATATATAGAGGGTAGTGAGGTTAGAAGAATAATTGAACCTACTAGAGAAATAAATACGAGGACGGAGAATAATATAGTAAGTAATGAGCGGATGTATTTGAAGAACCCAGACCCTAATGACGAATTTACTCGGAAGGTAAGGAATCATTTTGAACATAATCTGGGAGAACCGTTGACAAAATTACCAAATAACGACATTATTTCTGCATATCACTGGAATCTCCCTAATATATTCAATGGTACAACGTCCGATTTATGGCCTCCATGAGTCTTGAGCTAGAATGGTCTAGCTAAATACATAAAAGACAGCACTTCTTGGGAGGCAACCCAAGTTTTATTTCGTCCATTTTTCTCATGTTTGCACACTTTTTAGTCATTTTTGGTCAGTTTTGAGTCTTTTGTGAGTTTTCTAGACAGGTTTGGGGGTCGAGGTTAAGTTATTTTAAAGTTATTTACATAAAATAAGTGGAAAAAGAAAAAAAGACCACATCGCTAGCGCGAGGCAGTGCGAGGTTTTCCCTTAGACGAATTTTTCTTCAGAAATTCAAAAACAAACCTCAATTTAACCTCGCTCGCGCGGCCCACTCGCGCGAGGTGGGATTTTTGTGTTTTTTCTCTTTTGTTCTCTATCTCCTTTCTCCCGAACCAAGTCAGTTGTTTTTATTTTTTCTGTTTGTTCTTTTAAGTTTTTTTTAGATTATGTTCTTCTTCGTTTTGATAGTTTTGTTTGTTTTCATTACGTCTTTTGCTTATAGTTCAGTTTTTATTGATAAAAATATATATTTTTAATTAATTATTATATATTAGCTACTATTTGTTATTATTTTGTTTGTTTAATTTCTTTTGTCAAATATTGACAGGTGATTAGTAGCTCTATTAGGAGCATTTGACCTTTTCATTCCATTTTTATACATTCACCTATTTGTGATTGTCGAGATCGAGGCATCATCATTCCTTCCTTATATACTCTCTTTTTTTTTTCGTTATGTTATTTCATTGGGGACAATGAAAGGTTTAGGTTTGGGGGTATGCATTCACATGCACATTGATTATTATGCGCCGAATTTTTTAAAATATTTTGATACTTGTGCTTAAATAAACAATGTTACCTACGTTTTTGCAATCTCAATTCGATACTTCGTGTTATGTAACTTGGATTGTTAAAGAATGGTAAACAAGGAAAGATGTGGTTAAACATTTGCTGAAGTCATGATGCAACGTTTTAGAATATGTATCGTTCGAATCGTAGTTTTACATCATAGATTTGCACACAAAGTTATGCATTACACATAATCGCTTGAATACATGTTTGATGTGACCTATAATATGATTTGGATTTCTAGATAACACAAGGTAGAGACTAGACCCAGTGAGCTTTTGAGCCTATCTTTTCTTTTTAGATGGTTATAAATACACATTGTGTTTGTCGAATTTTATTGAAATAGTGCATTAACTTCTTGTTTAGTCTCATTATTCTTGTTTTGGTTGATAGTCAAGTTAAAATATTGGTTACCATGCTAAATAATCTTCCATCGTAAACATTGAAGAACCATGTTATCATAGGAAATAATGGTAGGCCCTCTTTGTTTACTTCTGACAGAAAAATAATAAAATTTCCTTAGTTTGCACTTTGAGCTGTTAAAATGCCCTTTTTCTTTAATCACCAATATCCTTTTTAAAAGCTCCAACTTGATCAAATTGGGGTTTGCCATTGAGAACTTGATCAACTTTTAGTGGTGGCAAGGCAACGTGTTGATTAAGAAGAAGAAAAGAACAAGATGGTGTTCAGGGAGTTGCTTTGGTATTCAATGAATAGTCGTTTCAAAAAGCAATGAAGAAAAAAAGAGGTTGAAAAGAAAAGAAAAGAAGACTAAAGAATAAAAAAATATGAGAAGAAGAGAATGAAAAGATGAAAGTTGGTAGAATGAATGAAAGAAATCGAACATGCCTTACAATGCCATTATGAAAACTACCTAATGAATCCTTTCTATACTTTTTCATTGCCCGAGCCACATTACAACCTTTGGAAAGTCCTATTTGATCCTAGAAAACATGGTTTGAATATGTAAACGATGGGAGGGGGATTAAAACATGATAATGATTAATTTTTCTTGACTATTGGCGTTCTATCCATGAGACTACTGTTCTTTCGTGTCATGCGTCTTTTTTCGAGTCATATGTGAGCATTTCTCGTTTTGAAAACACCTTTCCTTTACTCGCATACATTAGAGAAATTACACCTGGTTCTGAGTGTTTCATTTAAGAGTGTAATTAACATTGTGAGATTCATAGTAAAAGGATAGTTGGATGGTTATCCGAGTTATATTCCAAGTTCATGACATACGCGTGTTTATTTGACTACCATATTGATGTTGTCAAAATCAAGATATAAAAGTATTCTTTACTTTTCAAAAGATTTGCAGTGTGGAAGTAAAGGTCGAACCCACAGAGATTGATTACTACAGCGACTTAATTTTAAACCCTAAGTCTAATTAATTAGGAAAAACGGATTTTGATTTGACTTTAATTAAACTAATAACTATAAAAGTAAATCTAAACTATGAAAGCAATTAAAGTTGTTTAAATGATGTTTAAGGGAACCTAGGATTGCAAATCCACCACTAGCTTCATAATAGGAATATTTATGAATTACTTTAGCTTACTAAGTTGGATGATTATGGGGAATTGTAGTTACAAGCCCAATTCCTCCGACAAGAAGATAATCATGGTTCAAGCACCAACATAATCCATCTTCGGTTAGCACGAATTATCCCACACTAAACTAGGGTTGTGATCTAATCCGTCTAATCTAGGCATGGACTATTCGGATACTTGATAGCACGAATCAATAAAGCACCATCACATGTAAACAATCTAAACAAGCACAGCAAGAATAGATCGTTGAGCACATCACAGTCAAAATAGATCTAAGACAAGAATAAATTCTGAAAGCAATGATTTAATCACTAGAAGTACGATTTATTTATGAAAATCCTCTAAACATGTGACTGTCATCCATACATAATAAAACTAAAATAAAAACATAAATAAAACCCTATTACTCATCTAGGGCTTCATTGAAACCCTAGATCTATGATCTAGTTGTCCATGGAAGTGATGGATGGCAAGTAGTTGATGGAGGAGGCCATGGAAACCCTTGGTCTTCTTCTTCTTCTCCTTGCTTTCCTCCCTTCAATGGCTGGAAGTATGGTTGTAGAATGTGTATGTATGGGTGTGTAACAATTGCCTACCCTTTAATTGTACTAAAATAGGGTATATATAGATTTACAACAAGTTTTGGAAGCCTTCCTAACCCGAAATGAACTGAAACTGATGTAATTTACAATCTAGACGTCGTTCAGCAGTTTCGTTTGCACAGGAGTCTTCAGTACACTGAAATACGCAACTTTGATTTTTCCACATATCGTGCGAGCGGGTCGCGCGAGCGCGACATTTTGGCCTTCACGCGCGCGGATCGCGCGAGCGATTCTGGGGATCTCGCGCGAGCGGATCGCGCAAGCGGATCGCGCGAGCGATTTCTGGTTTTCGCGGGCGCGGGTCGCGCGCGCGACTTGTCTTTTTCAGCTTCTTTAACTCTGCTTTTTCACCCTGTTTAGCCTGGTTTAGTTGATTTCTTCCAAAACCTGTCAGAAACTAGAAAACGGAGTAAAAATATACAAAAACAGGATAAAAAGTACTAACAAATGTTCGTTAAGGCGTATAATTAGGATTAGTTCTCTCCCGATCACACCCCCAAACCTACATTTTGCTAGTCCTCGAGCAAAACTAAAATAAAAACTACTACTAATAGACTACTACTCCATTTTCGCATGGATCACGATTGCATTTAGCATATGCAACAAGCCTTTTAAACCTCTAGGTGTCCCTAGTCGGACGAGTAAAGTCTCGTGAGGGTTCTCGTCAACAAGTCACCCACAACCATATTTATTAACTTGTAAATTTAAAAAGTTTTATTAAAAACTAAAAACTAATAAACAATACTCCTTATTATAAACTAATGATTAGAAATAGAATAACGAACAAGAAGAAACGGAATCAAACATCTACCTACATCATGAAACACAATCCTAAGCACATGAATCGTATAAATCAATAGAGTTTCTCATAAAAGTGCACGTGTGTGATATGATAGTCAAATGAACACGCGCATGTCATGAACTTGGAATATAACTCGGATAACCATCCAACTATGCTTCGACTACGAATCTCACAATTAATTACACTCTCAAATGAAACACTCAGAAACAGGTGTAATTTATCTAATACATGTGAGTAAAGGAAATATATCTTCAAAACGAGAAATGCTCACATATGACTCGAAAAAGACGCATGACATGAAAGAATAGTAGTCTCATGGATAGGATGCCAATAATCAAGAAAAATTACTCATTACCATGTTTTAATCCCCCTCCCATCGTTTTCATATCCGAACCATGTTTCCTAGGATCAGATAGGACTTTTCAAAGTTGTAATGTGGCTCAGGTAATGAAAAAGGATAGAAATGATTCCTTAGGTAGTTTTCAGAATGGCATTGTAAGGCATGTTCGATTTCTTTCACTCTTCTTTTCTACCAACTTTCTCTTCTTTCATTCTCTTTCTTCCTTTTCATTCATTTTTCTTCTTTTCTTTCATATTTTTTTCAACCTTCCTCTTCTTTATTATTTTTTTTTCTTTTTCTTTTCTCGCTTCTCTAATGATTATTCATTGAATACCAAGCAAATACCCCCAATAGCATCTTATTTTCTTCGTCCTTTTCAACACATCACCTTAACACTACTAAAAGGTGACAAATCTCTCAGTGGCGAACTCCGAGTTTGTCAAGTCGGAGCAAAAACAAGGATAATGGTAATCCAAGAAAGAAATGGCATTTTAACGGCTCAAAGGGCGAACTAAGGAAATTTATAATTCTTCGGTCGGCAGTAAACAAAGAAGGCCTAAAATCATTTCCTCAAGTCGTATGGTTCTTCAATGTTTACAATGGAAGATTATTTAGCATGGTAACAAATATTCTAACTTGACTATCAACCAAAACAAGAATAATGAGACTAAACAACAAATTGATGCGCTATTCTAATGAAATTCGACAAACACAATGTATTTATAACCCTCTAAAAAGAAAAGATAGGCTCAAAAGCTCACCGGGTTTAGTCTCCACCATGTGTTATCTAGAAATCCGAATCATATTATAGTTCACAACCAACATGTATTCAAGTGACTACGTGCAGTGCATAAGTTTATGTGCAAATCTATGATATAAAACTACGATTCAAACAATACATAACTTAAAACGTCATATCATAACTTCAGCAAATGTTTAATCACATCTTCCCTTGTTCACCATTCTATAACGAATCACGTTATCTAACAAGAAGTATCAAATTGAGATTGCAAAAACCGTAGGTAACATCGTTTATTTAAGCACAAGAATAGAATTTTTTCAAATTAGTTCAAATTAGTGCATAATAATGTGCATGTGTGTGCATACCCCCAAACCTAAACCTTTCATTGTCTCCAATGAAACAATAAAACAAAAGAAAGGAGAGTAGGTAAGAAAGGAACGATAGTACCTCAATCTCGGCAATGACAAACAGGTGAACACAATAGAATATGGCTATAAAGTTCAATGTTACCTATGACTTCTTAATAAAAGAAAACAAACTAACAAAAGAATATTAAAAGTACATGAAACCAAAATATAAAATATAAATTTAAAAACTAATCTAAACTAAACTAAACTAGCAAAAGGAAAAAGAAATAAAATGAAAAAGTAGAAAAGTAACAAGGAAAAACAACGAATACGAACTAAAATGAACCAAATAAACAAAAACAGAAAAGAAACACAAATAAAATAGGTAGGGGGAAAGAAATAGAAGACAAAAGGGAAAAACAGGAAAATGAGGAAATCGCGCGAGCGGCCGTCGCGCGCGCGAATTCCTGGATTTCTTTTTTTTTTTTTTTTTGAAAATCTCGCGCGAGCGAGGTCCCTCGCGCCCACGATATCAGGCGCGAAGAGAACCTGAGGGCTCAAAACAAGAAAACGAAAGAAAAACACTAAGGGACATTCTCACGCCAGCGGGCCGCGCGAGCGATGTCTCGCGCGAGCGGGCCGCGCGCGCGAGTATGGTATTTTCCATTTTTTGGTTAAAATTTTGTATATACTATTAAAATAAATTAATTCCAACCCCCAAACCTATCCAGAATGTCCAAAACAGACTCAAATAGACTCAAAAACGACCAAAAACAAGATAAACGGACGAAATTATGCTTGGATTGCCTCCCAAGAAGCGCTAACTTTTACGTCTTCAGCTAGACCGTTCTAGCTCAAGATTTTATGGAGGCCGTAAATCGGGCTGTGTACCCCTAAGGATGTCAGGTAGAGCTCGATGGTAAGAAGAAATTACGTCGCTTTGAATTAATTCAATCGACGGTTTGTCCTGATTATATTCAAGTCGATTTTTCACCTTTCGAGTAAATTCATCGTTAGAGTCTGTTGTATTCAAATTCATCCGCTCATCACTCACCGTATTATTTCCCTCATTGCTATTTATTATTTTATTAGGTTCAATAGTTCTTCTAACCACATTGCCCTCAACACTTAAGTATTCATCGTCCTTTGGAGGTTGATCAGCTGCATTAAAAACATTTAATTTTAATTTCAAGTTCCCGAACGACACTTTCATTACCCCTGTTCGACAATTGACACGTGCGTTGGCCGTGGCTAAGAATGGACGACCAAGAATAACAGGAGTGTATTTTCTAGCATCTAGCACCGGTTCGGTGTCAAGGACCATAAAATCAACGGGATAGAAACATTGATCAACTTTTACTAGGACGTCTTCGACGATTCCTCTAGGTATTTTGACAGAACGATCTGCTAATTGAATAGTAGCGGCCGTGGGCTTAAGTTCACCTAGACCTAGTTGTTTATAGACATGATAGGGTAAGATGTTAACACTAGCACCTAAGTCAAGGAGAGCCCGATGAATGATAGTGTCACCTATGACACATGAAATCGTTGGTGTACCAGGATCCTTATACTTTGGAGGAGCGTGTTGGAAAAATGAACTTACTTTTTCCGTGAGGAAAACCTTTTTCGGAGTATGACTCCGTATTTTGCGCTTTTGTGTACAAAGGTCTTTTAGACATTTAGTATAAGCGGGAATTTGTTTTATAGCATCGAGGAAAGGAATGTTTATTTTAACTTGTTTAAACACCTCGAGTATATCTTCCATTTTTTACCCTTTCTTGGGCAAATGCGACGGTCCCTCAACGTTAGGTAGATATGGCATTCTTGGAATATAATTCGTTGGGTCCGATTCTTTTTCTTTCTTATTTTGGCTCACGTCCTCACCCGTCGTCGTATTAGAGTTGATATTCATATCTTTCACATTCTCATTTGGAATTTCTATTACCTCCTCCTCTCGTGTAGTCAACCTAGTTGATACGGCGTTTACTTGCTCAGTCGACCCCTTACCCTCATATTGTCCCTTAGGGTTTTGAATTGTTTGACTAGGCAACGTCCCCTCATTTCTACAACTCACTACAGTAGCTAGTTGTCCCATTTGGGATTCAAGCTTCGCAATGGATTGTGTGTGTGAGTGCACTATTTGTGCTTGTGCCTGTACTTGCGTTTCAATAGTCTTAAGGGATGCCAACACCTTTTCCTCAAAAGCATTACCCCTTGACGGATTCGGATTAGGAGGCGGGTGTTGGTATTGATTAGGTTGAAACTGAGGTCGATATGCATTAGGAAAATTAGTCGCCTCATTAAGATTATTAGTATTATTTTTCCACGAGAAGTTAGGATGGTTTCTCCATGGCACATCCGGATTATTAGTAGTTGCATTATAATTATTTCGTGGGTATTGTTGAATAGAATTAATGTGTTGCTCCACGAATTCCGGAAATTGACTTGCCGATGGACATGCAAGTATCGAATGTGAAGGATCAGAACATAATGCACAAACTTCACGAGCGGGTGGGGCTGTCGTTTGGTTCATTGTTAAAAGTCGGTCAAGTTTGTTAGATAGTTCTTTTATTTCAATTGACTGACTTGACTCAAACTTTACCTCCCTCTTAGGTTGATTAAGATATCCCTCAGAACGTACTGACACAGTCTGATGCATCGAGTTCTCGCTTAACGTTTCAAAAATTTTCTAGGCCTCGTCGGCGCTTTTGTGTAGGAAGGTACCCGCACAAACAGCATCGACGGTGTTACGGACCGAAGGAATAAGTCCCTCGTAAAAGACCTGGACCAACTGCCACTTAGGAACCTGATGATGTGGGCACGAACGTAATAATTCTTTAAATTTTTCCCACGTGTCGTAGAGTGATTCCCCATCTTGCATCACAAAGTTTGTTATAGATTTTCTTATCTGATTCGTACGCATAATAGGAAAAAACTTTTGTAAAAATGCGGTGTGTAAGTCTTCCCATGTTCTAATTGTGTTTGGCTCCAAAGATTGGAGCCAATATTTAGCTTTGTCTTTTAATGAGAATGGAAAGAGCTGCATTTTTAATTCATCATCAGTTAAGTTTTGGATTTTCAAAGTAGAACATATATCTTGAAAATCTCCTAAGTGTTTATATGGATCTTCATTTAAACGGCCATGGAAAGATGGAAGTAGCGAGATGGTAGACGACTTTATCTCAAAGTGAGATGCCGTCGCCTCCGGTAATTCAATACATGTTTGTGGCGTGTAAGTCGTAGGAATAAAATAATCTTTAAGCGGCGGAGGTGGAGGGATATTAGGATTATTCATATTAGCTCCGTTGTTATTTTGGTTATTTTCGTTATTATTTCCAATGTCTGCCATTTTAATTGGTTCTATGTTATTAAAGCGTGGTTTCTTTAGTTTTTGAAGAGTACTACGTATTTCAGATTCAAATAACGACGTTGGTTTTGGTGTCAAATCGTCGTCTATTAAAAACCTTGTTCTAGAAGTTAAGTTTGAAGACTTATTAAGTCTTAATGTACGTTCAAGTTCAGAGTCTAAAGGTTGTAATTCCGGTTTATTTGAACGTGTACCTAACATAAACTAAAAGAAAGAAAAGAAACTAAAAACAAAAACTGACTCAATAAATAAAAAAAACAAATAGCAATCACGCAAATAAGACGACAAGCACACAACTACTATGATGCATGAATATTATCCTGTAATGCAATGACCGCGTCAAGCCCAGCGCCCCGGGTTTCCTAGCTAATGCAGTGCAATTAACCCTAAACTAATGCAAATAGTGCGTCACAGCGCCCTGACTTACAGTGGTTTAAAGCGAATTTCACAAGAGCAATTTATTTAATTTTTATTTTTATTTTTATTTGCGTAAGCTCCTTTGATGTAATTAGCTGCTCCACTCGGAAACGTTGACTACAAAATAAAAGAACAAGTTAGTAACTAAAAACAAAAACGGAAAATAAGAAAAGAAAACCTAATCTAATATTTACAAATTAACTACACTAAGATTATAAAACTAAAGGTAGTAATGCAATCCCCGGCAACGGCGCCAAAAATTGATGTTGTCAAAATCAAGATATAAAAGTATTCTTTACTTTTCAAAAGATTTGCAGTGTGGAAGTAAAGGTCGAACCCACAGAGATTGATTACTACAGCGACTTAATTTTAAACCCTAAGTCTAATTAATTAGGAAAAATGGATTTTGATTTGACTTTAATTAAACTAATAACTATAAAAGTAAATCTAAACTATGAAAGCAATTAAAGTTGTTTAAATGATGTTTAAGGGAACCTAGGATTGCAAATCCACCACTAGCTTCATAATAGGAATATTTATGAATTACTTTAGCTTACTAAGTTGGATGATTATGGGGAATTGTAGTTACAAGCCCAATTCCTCCGACAAGAAGATAATCATGGTTCAAGCACCAACATAATCCATCTTCGGTTAGCACGAATTATCCCACACTAAACTAGGGTTGTGATCTAATCCGTCTAATCTAGGCATGGACTATTCGGATACTTGATAGCACGAATCAATAAAGCACCATCACATGTAAACAATCTAAACAAGCACAGCAAGAATAGATCGTTGAGCACATCACAGTCAAAATAGATCTAAGACAAGAATAAATTCTGAAAGCAATGATTTAATCACTAGAAGTACGATTTATTTATGAAAATCCTCTAAACATGTGACTGTCATCCATACATAATAAAACTAAAATAAAAACATAAATAAAACCCTATTACTCATCTAGGGCTTCATTGAAACCCTAGATCTATGATCTAGTTGTCCATGGAAGTGATGGATGGCAAGTAGTTGATGGAGGAGGCCATGGAAACCCTTGGTCTTCTTCTTCTTCTCCTTGCTTTCCTCCCTTCAATGGCTGGAAGTATGGTTGTAGAATGTGTATGTATGGGTGTGTAACAATTGCCTACCCTTTAATTGTACTAAAATAGGGTATATATAGATTTACAACAAGTTTTGGAAGCCTTCCTAACCCGAAATGAACTGAAACTGATGTAATTTACAATCTAGACGTCGTTCAGCAGTTTCGTTTGCACAGGAGTCTTCAGTACACTGAAATACGCAACTTTGATTTTTCCACATATCGCGCGAGCGGGTCGCGCGAGCGCGACATTTTGGCCTTCGCGCGCGCGGATCGCGCGAGCGATTCTGGGGATCTCGCGCGAGCGGATCGCGCGAGCGATTTCTGGTTTTCGCGGGCGCGGGTCGCGCGGGCGCGGGTCGCGCGGGCGACTTGTCTTTTTCAGCTTCTTTAACTCTGCTTTTTCACCCTGTTTAGCCTGGTTTAGTTGATTTCTTCCAAAACCTGTCAGAAACTAGAAAACGGAGTAAAAATATACAAAAACAGGATAAAATGTACTAACAAATGTTCGTTAAGGCGTATAATTAGGATTAGTTCTCTCCCGATCACATATTACACATGTGCAATTTTATGAGAAACTCTATTGATTTATATGATGCATGTGTTTAGGATTGATTTTCATGAAGTAGGTGGACGTTTCATTATGTTTATTCTTTTGTTTGTTATTCTATTTCAAATCAATGTTTTATAATAAAGAGTATTGAATTTAGTATTTTTTCGTTTTAATAAAACTTTTTAAATTTATAATAAAATAAAGATAGTTGTGGATGACTTGTTGACGAGAACCCTCACGAGACTTCCCTCGTTCGACTAGGGACACCTAGGGGTTTAAAAGGCTTGTTTTATACGCTAAATGCAATTGTGATCCATACGAAAATGGAGTGGTATTTTTAGTAGTAGTTTATTTTTAAGTTCTTTTTGCTCGAGGACTAGCAAAATGTAGGTTTGTGGGTGTGATCGGGAGAGAACAAGTCCTAATTACATGCCTTAATTCACATTTTTTAACCATTTTTATCATGTTTTTGTGTATTTTTACTTTATTTTCTATTTTCTGTTAGGATTTGGAGAAAAGTAAGGATTCCAGGCTAAATGGGGTGAAAAAGCTGAACAAAAGAACCTAAAAAAGCCACATCGCGCGCGCGACCCGCGCGCGAGAAAGTCCTAAAATCGCTCGCTCAACCTCCAAAAATCGCGCTCGCGCGGCCTGTGTAAAAATCAAATTAGCGTATTTCAGTGTACTAAAGATCTTCATGCGAATGAAACTGCCTAATTACGTCCAGACTGTAAAATATAGCAGTTTTAATGCGAATAGGCTTAGGAAAGCCTCCAAACTTGCTCCAAATCTACATATACCCTATTCTAACTCAATTTTGGGGTTAGACATTATTATACACAACATTACATAACATTGGATGCATCCATATACAACAAAACTTTCAGCCATTGAAGAGAGAAAAGCAAGGAGAAGAAGAAGAAGACCAAGGATTCCCATGGCGTACTCCGTCAACCTCTTGCCAATCATCACTTCCATGACCAACTAAACCTAGATCTAGGGTTTCAATGAAACCCTGGCCAAGTAATAGGGTTTTATTTATGTTTTTCTTTTAGTTTTCTTATGTATGGATGATGATTACATGTTTAGAGGATTTTTATAATAAAATCGTACTTCTATTGATTAAATCATTACTTTCAAAATCTATTCTTGTCTTAGATCTATTTTGAATGTGATGTGCTCAATGATCTATATTTGTTGTGCTTGTATGGATTATTTACATGTAATGGTGCTTAATTGAATTGTGATATCAAGTATAAAAACAATTTTAAATCGCTTTCATAGTTTAGAATTAATTTCATTAGTTTAATTAAAATTCAAATCAAAATCTCATTTTCTTAATTAATTAGATTTAGGTTTTAAAATTAAAAGCTGTAGTAATTCAATCTCTGTTGGTTCGACCTTTACTTTCACTACTACAAATCTTTAGAAAAGTAAAGTATATTTTCTATATCTTGATTTTGACAAGATCAGTCACGAGAACAACTACTAGAGCAATCCCCTTGATGTTCACGTGCTAAATCCTACCTTTCTTAGTGATTAAGCCAAAGAGAGAGAGAGAGAGAGAGAGAGAGAGTGAAATCTAGAGAGAGAGATAGCCGAGAGGGAGGAGAGAGAGTATGGAGAGGGAAAGAGATAGACGTATGTATATTTTGTGATTATCTCTCCTTGTTGTAGCATATACAACTTCTTTATATTAGCATTCTCCTAAAAGGGTTTGAATAAGACTACTCATGGGCTTGGTTAGCAACCAAGCAAGGCCCGTTGGACCCTGGGTCCAATGTGGGTGTCCCAACCCATATAGTATATATTACATCTCCCATTCACCACATAGGGCTTTGTGTCAAACAAAATTTCTCAGATTTCCACTTTCATCGTCTCTTCATACAGGAAATAAAATGTGCGACCTCACGAAAAGAACATACAGCAAAAGGAGTTGAGATGCTATGTTAATCACTAAACTAGCAAAACGCATCTCTCGGAAGCTTCTCGTACATTTACCCAGACTTATCCAACCACACTGGATGTAGCACTCTTTATCCCTCAAAAAGCAGTGCTATACTCCACATATGTAATGTACCTATGATAATCAGTACATATACAATCGTCGCTGGCTAGCTAATGAGTCACAGTACATAGTGTGTTATCGAATTAGTCTTCCCCGCCTACTAATGTCAATTCAACTAACTTGATTACTTTCCTAGACATACCCCATGGAATAGAATTTGACACTTCGCCCCTGGGAGGTATGCTAAAGTAGCATCATCAAATGTCCTCTTCATGACACAACCGCAGGTCATAAGGCAAATGGTGTAGAATCCCTAAAAAAGGGAGACTACGTGGCTCACATAGTAATGAAATAGGGATCAATCCATTGCTCCACAAAAAAATGACCGCAAAATAGCACATACAGTATGGCATGTATGTTATGGTGTTCTTCCATAAAATTTGGTATTTCACTATGTGGTAATAGTATTGCTATACGAATCTTAGTCTAGACATTACATAAACGTCTAACTTGAGTGTTTTAACACACGCACCTCCTGGAGCCCGTTTGAAATCTCACATTCGGCTATGAGCAGGCTACATAGAGGCGTGGGCAATCTCCATGTTCGACTCAGTATAGAGGTACTGGTCTCATCTTAGAACTTATCTAAGGTGACATATAAGTAAAAATATCTATATCTTGCTCGATGTTCTTACATCACACAGATAGAGGTGTTCTAGCTCGCTCTCTCAGTTCCATGAACACAACTGTCTCATCTTGCTCGCCGTCCAAGTGATATGAACACATTTGTTCAAAGTCATCTATCCAGGTGCCAAGGTGAATCACCCGTGTGAGCAGGTCGATTCAAGCCTGGTGACACTTCCAAGGAAAAATGTGCACGTATCCAATTAATAACTAATGAATTTGGATGACCATCGATTTTATTATTAAAATAATAAACATCTAGAAACAATAATAATAATGTCAAGAATAACACTGTCTAAGTATATCAGAATCTACGGAGTCCTATACTACTAATATTAATGTGGGACAAGAACGAATCCCTAGTAATTGGCTTGGTCAAATGATCAGCCAACATTTCTCCAGTAGAGATGTACTTCAAGACAACCTCCCCTTGTGCTAGCATATCTCGAATGTAGTGGTGGTGAATATCTATATACTTGGACTTCCCTTGGTACTTAGGGTCTTTTGCATATGCTAAAGGCGACGTGCTATCATAATAGACCAACACTGCTTCATTACCCTTAGACAAGAAGCTTACGCTTTGCAAAAACCTCCTTAACCATACAGTCTCCTGAACGGTAGCAGAACAAGCCACATATTCAGCTTCCATAGTGGATAATGCGATGCACGTCTGCTTCTTGCTACACCAAGAAATTGCTCCACCTCCCAATGTGAATGCATACTCGGACGTGGACTTGCGCTCATCCTTATCGCTAGCCTAATCAACATCGCTTTATCATCTCAGCTTCAAATCTCCACCACCATAACATAGGGACAGATCTATAGTCCTCTAAAGATATTGAAAAATCCTCTTCACTACCTTCTATTTGGTATGGACCTGGGTTACTCTAGTAACGACTTACTAGATCTACTGCATAGTATATATCCAATCATGTACACAATATAGCGTACATCAGACTTCCTACAACTGATGCATATAGTACTTTGGACATCTGGTTCTTTTCTTGTTTATTATTAGGACAGTGATTCAAGGTCAATGAGATTCCCTTCTCAACTAGAGTATCAATGGGGTTTGCTTTATTTATGCAAAAACGTTCCAAAACCTTTGTTATGTAAGTCTGCTTTGACAAACAAAGGAGTTTCTTAGAATGATCTCTCACAATCTAAATGCCCAACACATAGTTGGCCCCACACATGTCCTTTATCTCAAATGGTGAGGACAACCACTCTCGAGTGGTGACAATAGAACTCATGTCATTTCCAGCTAGAAGAATATCGTCAACATACAACGATAGGATTAAGATGCCCTTTTTGGATCATTTCACGTACATGCAATGGTCCTCCTTAATCATCTCAAAACCAAAGGAGGTGATTGAGTCATAGAACCGCAAGTACCACTACCTTGACGATTGCTTGAGACCATAAATGGATCGACTGAGACTGCACACTTTGTGCTCATTCCCTTTGGTAACAAAACCAATAGGTTGATCCATATAGATCTTCTTGTCTAATTCTCCATTGAGAAATGCAGTCTTTGCATCCATCTGAAATAGTTCTAAATCCAAGTGTGCAACAGTTACAAGTATGAGGCGTATAGAGGCAAATCTCATCATAGGTGAGAATGTGTCTCCATGGTCTATACCCTCCCTTTGAGTATATCCCTTCGCTACCAAATGCGCCTTGTGATTTTTAATTGAGCCATCCGCCTTGTGTTTAACATTGAAAACCCACTTATTTCCAATGGTCTTACAGCCAGGCGAAATATTAACTAAATCTCAGACCTTGTTCTTGTTCATAGAGCTCATTTCTTCTTGCATAGCAATAATCCATTCAGATTTAGCAGGAGAAGCAAGCACTTCCACATAGGAAGTAGGCTCATCATCATCTACTGCACACAAAAGGGCTTCTCCCTCAATATCGAAACACTTGCGTGGAACTCTTCCTCGACTGCTGCTTTGGTATGCTAACTAAGAATCTTGATTCTCTTATATTGTACTCCCACTGTTTGGTGCACTCCCATTAGCATCTCGCGGTGTACACCCAATCCACTGTAGAATAGTACCATTTTCAAAAGTGATTACTAGATATGGAATCTGTTTTATCTCCCCACCCTTGCTTAAAGATGGTACGTTATCTACAATGTCCTCTAACTCATAAAGGTCAAGATCTCCTTTAGCATCACTAATATTGGGGAAGTCTATCTCAATAAAGTCGACATCTCTGGACTCAATCTCCGTCATCCCTCCATACTGGTGTTCACCGTACATAACATAGCCTGTGGAACTATCAGAGTATCTAAAAAAGATATACTTTCTAGCCCTCGGGCCTAGTTTTCCTTACTTATGGGATGTACTGTGAACATATATCGCTGAGCCCCAAGGGCGCAAATCCTCCAAATTGGGCTTTTCTCCTTTCCAAAGCTCATAGGGAGTGGAGGAGACAGACTATAAAGGTACTTTGTTTAAAATGTAGGTAGCAGTCAAAAGGGCATCCCCCTAGAATGATATCGGGAGGTTTGCCTGTGCCATCATGGATCTAGACATATCTAGAAGTGTTCTATTCCTTCTTTCTGCAATACCATTTTGTTGCGGAGTTCCGAGAATAGTCAACTGTCTACATATCCCCTTTTCCCTACACAATTCCTTGAACTGATCAGATAAATACTCGCGCCCTATGTTTGTGCGAAAAATGTTAACGGGTTTTTCAAGCTAATTCTCTACCTTTGCTACAAAGCGTTTGAAGAAATCTAAAGCTTCATAGTGGTGAGAAATCAGATAGACATAGCCAAATCGCATGTAATCATTGATAAAGGTGAGAAAATAAAACGCGCCATGTTATGCTTTCACATTCATGGGTCCACAAATATCTAAATGTACTAGTTATAATGCAGTTGTGGCTCTAGCAGCCTTACCAAAAGGTTTTCGGTATGCTTTGCCTGCTAAGCAAGGCTCACACATAGGTAGGTCAACTTTAGTGAGTGGATGTAAAAGGCCTTCTTGAGCTAATCTGGTCATCCTATCTCGTCCTATGTATCCGATCCTAGCATGCCATGTCACTAAGTCAATACTCTTACTGGAATTAGCAACTAAGGAATAAGAATGATCAGAAGAAACAGAATCTACTAATCCATTCTAAATAGATTACTAGATAAAAAACCATGTCCGATCAAACTACCATTATTAAAAACATCCATCATGTCACTACTAAAATGAAAAATGTATCCCAAATCCAAAAGTGATAAGACAGATAAAAGATTATGTTGAATCCCGAGAATGTAAAGCACTCCATGCAGAAGTAAGGTGTGCCCAGTGCGCAAATTGACCTGGTACAAACCGACTCCAGTAGCTTCCTCACTTGTACCATTCCCCATGTATACTCTACTAGTACCACTTGAAATTCTCCTATAATCTTTAAACCCACCTCTATCTCTAGCTACATGTCTGGTTGCTCCCGATCTACAATCCAATCACAGAGCGAATGAGCAATTAGAACATGTGAACTTACATAAGCATGAGCATAGATAGAGATAGGTAGAGAAGTTAACTTTTTTGGCTTCATGCAATCACTGGCAAAATGTCCCTTCTTTTTATAATTAAAGCACTTTAGGGCAGACACATCCTTCTTGCTGGCACGCTTGCCTTGGTGCTTCTTATCTCTATCAGCCTTTGGGGCCAACTTATTGTCCCTTTCTTGCTTCTTGGGTTTCTTATAGTGAAACCTTTGCTTAGGCCCTCTAGCCTTACGATGATCCTCACCAATGGAACCCTTCTCTTTGTAATTGAAGCACTTTAGGGCGGACACATCCTTCTTGCTGCGCTTGCCTTGTTGATTCTTAGCTCTGTTAGCCTTTGGGGCCAACTTATTATCCCTTTCTTGCTTCTTGGCTTGCTTGTAGTGAAATCTTTGCTTGGGCCCTCTAGCCTTACGGTGATCCTCACCAATGGAAGTTTTTCCATAATCGTAGTGATACGGTTCGCCGCCTGACGCTCTGCTTCCAACTCCACATGGCGTGAGATATCAACAAAATTCTTAACTTTCATGTTATGCGTTAAGATTTGTTTCATATGGGCCCACGATTCAGGCAGTGAACGGATCACTGCTTGAATCTAATGTTCATTCGTAAGGACATAACCATCAGTGTTGAGCTAACAAATCATTCCCGACATCACCCTTAGGTACTCGGTCATCGTGTGATTTGGGTCCTACCTATAGACCTCAAATTTCAACACTAGGCTCCTTAGCCTAGTTGTTGAAGTCCCACCAAAAACAAAAATCAACTGGTCCCAAACTTCCTTAGCAGTAGGGTATTCTTGGTACTCAACCATCAAATCGTCGTTCATGCAGCTCAACATAATGATGCGCGCACGACTGTTCTTTTTGTGTCAAGCTTTATAGGCATCCAATGCCCGGTGGTGTTGAGCCTCAGTCTCACCTTCAGCCATGACAAGTTGGACCATTGAATTTTTAGTGTGCTCCATAAGCTTTTGATCATTCGATAGGAAAGTCACTTTGATCTTCTACAGGTCGTAGTTTTTCCCATTAAGCTTATTGACTTTATTAAGTTCAACAATGAGTTGGTTGGTTGCTATTTCTACATTCAAGAACATGCACAAGAGGTTGACATTATTAAAACACACATTATTCCAAAAATTGTTTTTTTTTTTTAAATCCAATTAAGAAGAAATTTTCTTTTATTACATTTTCAAGATAAAAAAATCTGCATTGCTGGTAGTCATCACTTTACTTTTGTAACTTAAGAAAACATTTTCTAAAGCAAACACACATAGATGGTACTTAACCTATCTATTGTCATCCACATGTAATGAAGTTCACCAAACATAAATTACACATAGATCCTATGTGAATCCCAATTGACAATTTTGGAGCTCATGCTAAAATAATTCAAATGTATAATTTATGATCAAAGAAATTCATCCCTTTACAAAATGGTTTTCCCAAAACATAAAAATAAAGTCTCTCATCCTCACTTTACAATTATAGCCATGAAAAAATAGGGATGCTTTGCTCATAAGTATACATGAGAATAATTTTAAACATACATTGTGACAATAGAAGCTCTCCTAATTGTTAATTTTATAGTCCATTCTCATTTAACTGGATTAATGCAATCACATTCAACAAGCACTCATGTGGTATAAATTAGAAGTGAATGGATTTGTCCTCCATTCCACTTAAGGAAGAGGGCAAAAGGGTCTAAGGTCAAACAATTATCTACCCAAAAATAATTACACTACGCCATATGGTCCGATTTGTAATGGGAATATCTGTCACAAAAATTATTTGTAACGGATATACCCGTTACAATTTTGTTGTTGCAAATTTGTAACGGATTTTTGTAACTGATAAATCCGTTACTTATTGGTAACAGATTTTTACAATGGACATGCCCATTACTAATATAATTTTTGCAACGGTTATACCCGTTACAAATTAGTTTAGTAACGGATAGATATCCAACTTTTTAAATTTTTTGAAAAAAAAAACTAACGGTTTGTAACAAATTAGTAGTGATTATATGCGTTACTAATTTCCAAAATGCATAAAATTAGTAACGGATTTTGTAACGGATATTCTCGTTACAAATTTTAATTTAAAAAAATTTATTTCATAAATTCCCAAAATAAATTTTTTTGCACCTAATTAACAAGCATAATAATCCATACAAAAACAAAAATGACAAGCTCAATCTGTACCGAATACAAAAATGTTTCATCTTACAAATCTTTGTCCATACCCAAGTTCTTAGTTTAACTACATTGCTTCTTACACATGAAATTAACTCAAGAAAGATAAAATACACAAATCTCTTTGTCCATAACCAAGTTCATCAACTTAACTTTTTTACAATTGCTTCGTCTCTTCCTTCTTCACTGCCCTTGGATCATCACCACCCTGTTTTTCATCATAATAGATGATGGTTTTAGAAAAAAGAAATCACAAAAGAATGATAATCAAATTTTTTTAATAAATAAGGGAAAGTCAATGTGAAACTCACCATAGTGTTAATTGTGATCACACCCAATTTAAAAATCTTGTTTGAAACACCTACAAAGTTAATATTGAAAATTTCAAATTCATAACTCAAACAATGCAATAGCCTAAATAGACTACAATGCTTGTGGACTGTGATCAATGGTTAGTGTGTGTGTGTATGCGTGCGTTCGTGCGTGCGTGCGAGAGAGAGAGAGAGAGAGAGAGAGAGAGAGAGAGAGAGAGAGAGAGAGAGGGGAACAGTGTACAAATTCAACAGAGAAGAAGAACCTGCATATGATGTCACGCACCGGGACCAACAAGGTGGTCCCATGCCGGTCATGTGGCATGCCATCAACGCTTACCAACAATGATCAAAGTTCCCAAAATGACCTTAATAAAAGTTTTGCTCCAAGATAACCAACTTCTAAATAATTTTTCAAAAGTTATATTAAACACATGCCCAAACACGCCTTAACGAGTTTTGTTTTCAAAAGTAACAATTTCGTAGGTCAAAGGGTCCCTAAAGGTACCCTCATACCTAATTAGAAGTTGTTCCGAACATTGGAAGAAGGAGTTTAAAGTTTCTTGCAGGGGGTATTTCGACCGGTCGAACTGCCCCGTTCGATCGGTCGAATGGGGTATGGGCAAAACCCAACCTCCAAAAGATCGTATTCACAATTGCTGGCGCTTTTCGCAAATGTCGTTAATTACCGGTGCTTCTCTAATAATTATTGTTAATTCCAAGTGCTTTTGTGACAAACGCCGCTAATAAATCAATACTTATTCCACCCAAAGAAACCAACCCAATCTATTTCAAACCAAACTATTTCAAATCAAATTATTTTAAACCAAACCATTTCAAATCAAATTATTTCAAAGAAAACCATTTTAATTACGAGTTAAACATTCCAAAGACTTGTAAAAACATATCTGCCCATTTATACAATAAACCATAGACCCCCAGATTACAAGTATCAAAAGTACAAGCTTTACACGTCTCAGCAAACTAAGCCCTAAGGTGAACCAAGTGTCGTACTCGCATACATCACAAGTCTTATTACAAGCTGCACGGTTAAACAACTGGCATAAGTTAAACATATATTACAAATATGATACAAGTTTTATAAATATAAAGATCTCCTGGTGCTTCTTTACCTCATTAACTGCGATTCTCTCCTCCAGTCATTGCCCTTGAATGGTTATTTATATAACTACAGATATATGGATTTGTTTAAGCTAACGCTTAGTGAATAATATAAATCAAGCACACGGATGACAACTATGTTTCAATCCATCATAACATATAACTATTTCGTCTCTAGGGAATAAGTGCACATTCACCGATCCAAAGTCTTCAAACTCAATCACGACCCATGCCCCTTCGACATGTCGCATTAATGCCTTTCTTGGCAAGTGACTATCGTCACTACTAATCCTCCCCTTTCGAGAGGACATCTCACGGTGAATTAGTACCAATCCCCCTTTAACCCACATAGGCACATAAAACATGCTCATTGAAACATATCACCATGCTTTTCATTACAACATACTTTGGGCCTACTGTAAACATGAGTTTTGCCCAATATAAACTACACATGGTATCTATATAAAGTCCCTAGCATATCAAATGCATTAAACCATAGAATCTATCCAAAAATCAAGATTAATATCACTCACCTCTGATTTACGCTCTTAAACATCGATCCACAGAAAACCTAAGCACAAAGAACGTGTAGTAATTCTTCTAATACAATTCTTATTGGTCAAAAATCTGATTATCATCATTTTATAAAAATTCTAGAAAAATGAGTTTTCAAAAAACTTAACCAAACAAGCCCTAGTGGGTATCAAAACGAAGCTCTTACCTCGAGGAGTTCGAATATGAAATCTGGGGAAAAACAAACGAGTAGAAATCCGTCGATTTGTGTCTTGAAGCTTTAAGCCAAGAAATCCCCAATATTCCCTCTCTTGAGTTTCTAAATTTAGGTTAAACTTATGAAAATATCTCACCTCTTTCTATATAGGCACGACTCTCAAGAATTATATTTACCTCCCCACGAGTTCTCAAAACTCCTAATCAGTCTCCGAAACTTTCTACACAGCTAATGCATAGCTTCACGGGTGAAAGCTAAAAATTATAAAAGTTTTCGACTAAGTTCTGTTTGGTTGCTAAAACGCAAGTTTCTACATGATTTTATGAAATTGCTAGTTAGCCAATTATGCAGTGTGTTAATTCGTCCTCACAAGGATACTAAAATTAACATCAGAAATATATTCTAAACCAGAAAATAATACAGTAGTGAAATACACAGGTAAACATTTACTTGAGGTATTCCACCATGGCTGTCTCAAACTCGGAGAGACGTCACAACATCACACACTCATTCAACACAGTCTCAAAGGGTTCTCTATCACAGATGCCCAAATCGACTCGTGAGTCAAAACTCACTTCACACGTGTTAATTAACACAACAGTGAGCATACCATGCATGCTAAAGTAATATAAATTAAATGCTGCGGGAGCGGGTATGACATATGAGGGATAAAGTACAAATTCAGAGAGAGAAAGAGAGACTGGAGAGATGAACCTGTGTATAAATTTAATAGAGAAAAAGAACCTACATAGGAAGCATAAAGTACAAATTCAAAACCACCTTGGACAGAAAAAGAATTCAGCTTCTCAAATTAAAACTTAAAAAAAATACAAATTAAAAACAATTTTGCAAAATTTTATTAAAAAAATGAAAATAAAATTCAAGAGAGAGAGAGAGAGAGAGAGAGAGAGAAATCGTACTTGTTTTCTATGAGTTCCCAAGTGAGGTCAAGGTATAATCTCCAACAATTCTTCACGGTTCCGTTGCTAAAAAATGAACTAGATCTTTGGGTTTTTCAGCAACAAAATTACTAAAACAAATATATTATCAAACACATGAGGATGACCAATGAAATTCACCCCCTTGCACATAGATTACAAACACATGAGGATATTGAGACTAACTTAACCAAACAAAAACTATGTAACAATTCAAGCAATTTCCCTAATATTTTCCTTGAGTTCAACTCATGCTTAAAAACTATGTTACAATTTGATTTTATGTTACCCAGACTCGGGTATGTGTGTTGGGTGTGGATATGAATCCAGGAATCGGGCTCAGTAGATCTCAACATTTCAGGATAAGGGGACTCGGTCATAAAGGATCCAAAATTTTAGGTACGGGTACAAGGACATGTCAAACAAAAAATAGAACAACACATATTTAATCGTGTAAGAAATGATAATCAACTTCATTCCTTTCACTTAGCTTAGTAAGCAAATCAAATTTCAAAAGGCAGAGAACTTGACCAGAAAAAGAAAAAAAAAACAAGGAAAAGACAAAGAAAACAATCTCCTACTATTAAAGCAAAGAATTTGAATGGTAAGATGAATATCTTCTAAGCTTGGTTTTCCAAATTTACTAACTCAAAAGTTTCTCCCCTGCATTTACCAAGTGGTATTAGGTTGATAGGGTAATGCCATAGATGCGTAAGCTAGACCAAACTATTATTAAGATATTTAATTACCAAAATTTCATCAGAGTTCTTCTCCAGTAAGGAACCTCTAAGAATCCCAATAATTATGTTTGTTTCCAAAATACAAGGGATGGACCATGTGGCAAAATCATAAGGGAGAAACAAATAGAACAAAAAAAAGTATCACATAATCTAATTGTATTACAAGCAGCAACTTAGAAGAAACAAAATGATGTCTTGCTTACAAGCTTTACAACGAAAGTAAATTTATTTTACATAACAAAAAAAAAAGGAAAGGAAAAAGGTACTAATCTGACACATGATCATAGAATTTAACAGCTATTAAAAACAAATGAAAAAGCATAAGACAATATAAGGATGATTTCAATACCTAATTGTGCTTCATATGATCAACTCATTGGTTCTATCCTCTGACCTATTGTGTAATTCATTCATTAGTTATCAAATTAGAAAGCGAAAAAGAGAAAAACATGTGGATGAGGCAAAGAAATAACAATGTCCTTCGATGACTTAGAGGGTTTTCATTTTTAACATAAAGATATCCCTCAATTAGATGGACCCTAACACACTGACAAAATAGCACCAAAGAAGACTAAAACTTAGACTAATTGCTACCCATAACACATGTTAGACGTAGAATTGAACATTAAAAATGAAGAACATCAGAGAAGGGGAAGAAATAGGCAAATGGTTTTTTTTTAAATGGTCCAAGAAGGTAAAATTTTAAATAAATGCCATCGAATTTCTTGATATTCAACAATTGATTTCATGGTTCTGGTCCCTTTGGGACCTATAAGGATTTAGCTTCTTCCTAATTGAGTCTTATATGGTTTAGTTGAAAGTTGGAAGAACGAAAGTGAGACTCCATTGAATTGTTCAATTGGTCATTAATTTTATATTTTGTTTATATGAGAAGTGTAATCAGGGGAGTATGGACGCGCGAAATTGGTCGTCCACTCTTTTATTGGTTTGAAATTGATTTTGATCAAAGAAAAGAAAAAGGAAGCAAGGTCTGTTGAAAACAGATACAGAGTAACCACTTGGTCTTTAAGGAACCAAGAAGCCTAATTTGACTCACCCAAATGGATAAAGGGCGCCAGCCCTTCATAACCAAAGAACTTGGCTCGGGGTTTTTGTACGAGAGTGGAAGGAGCCTTTGTCATGACTAAAACCCCATCAACTCGCCCTTTATTTTAACGGGCCTCAATTAGCATCCAAATAATCATCTTTTACTATGTTTGGTTCGACAACTAATGCTATGATGATATATTACATCACATAGGAATCTTGAAATGGAAGATCAAAAGATAAGATATCATTCATAAGATCTAAGCTAAGTATCACACAATGCAAAGGTGAAAGATCACACAAACAAACCTAGGAAAAATTGTCTAATCATGTATCAAGTAATTAAGTTTTCCTAATCTAAGAGGGGACATGGATTGCTCTTAGAACAAATAAATAAAGAAAATAAAGTATGCTTAGCAATCTAGTATGATGCCGGTTAATCTTCGAGAAAAGAAGACCTCTTAATCCCCGAGTTAGATGAGAAAGGAAGATTAGATCGAGGGAAAGCATGAACGTGTGATCAAGTTCATTCCTTATAATCTTCTTAGGTTAGGAGTCACAAAAATTCCAAATCTTGCATGGATGCAATGTATGATCCTAGAATGTGCAAAGGTTGTAGTGTGTTTGTGTATATGGACTTTCTAAAGTGACTTAGAAGTCTAGAGTATGCATGAATGCATAAAAAAAATCAACATAAGATATGTACAAATGTAGTATGGACTACTTCCTAAGATATGAACTAATTTGGGGCGCATGTGAGCATCAAATCAACTAATGAAAGTAAAAGTATGCTTACTATGAATAGTGGGCAGAATAGTGAGTTGATCTTGTGAACATGGAAAAGTGGGGTTAGAAATGTTTTTAGTTCATGTTTTTTTTATGGAGATCATCCTTATTATGTCCAGAACACATATCAAAAAGCCAATCTTCAATGACTATTACAAATTGAGAGAAATCATATAAACAATAGAGGTTACTCAGAAACAAAGTCTGTACTGTAGACTGAAATGTTGAAAAATCTTAGTAAATTAAAACAAAACATCTAGAGGCCCATATTATAAAGCTCTCTAAGACACTGAAGTTCAAGGGAAAATGAGTTGAGACCATTCCTTTTGGAAAATGTTTCTTAAAGACAAGTTGAAAGTCAACCTAGCTGCTGTGACAGTGAAAGCAGAATGTATGGAAGGAATGTTTGGGTCAAAATGGAACCCTTCCAAGTCAAACAAAAAAATCATGGGTATTCTCTAATGGGTTAGGAAGACTTTCCAAGTGGTCTTTTGTTAATTCTTTGAGTAATAGGTTCTATAGAAATCTTTGAACTCATGTCACTCACTGTTTTGAAAATTTTTGAGAAGGATAGGGTTTTATTTCTTGAAATCAAAAAGGGGGGTTTATGAGGGGTTTTGAAATAGAAGTTTTGAGAGTGCATTTTTAGCATTTAGATGAAGGTTATGACCACTTGAAATATCAACATTGAACTCATATCAAGAACCTCCAAGATTGTTGGAGGACATTGTTTCCATTTTAGCATAACCCTAAGAATACTTTGGAAGTATTGAGGTTTTAATCATCATCTATCAAACATGTTTTTGAGGTTAAGAGCTACTATCCATAAGGATTCACTCACTTCAAACTTTATGTCATCACTTAGATGATGATGAACTAGTAAGTATTCAAAGAAAAATCAAGAAGAAATGGGGGAAGAGGAGATGAACATATATAAATAAAGTAAGTATATAGTAATCAATAGTTGATAATCATGGAGATGTTGGACTTGTAGCTTGATGTTTCACTCATATGTAATGACTTTGGACATGGATGAAGCTTTCTATCTCATAAATGCTCACAAAAATGGTGGTTGGATGTATTGAATGTGAAGCAAATGGAAGTAATGAAGTAAAAACAAATTTTAGAACCCACTTTCTATTTGAAAATCAAAGAAGGAAGCTTCTTTTCTCTCTATTCTAACCTTATCTCTACAACTTTTTCTCTAAAACTTTTCTAAGCTTTCATTTGCCACCCCCTAAATGAGAAGTCAAGGGGGGTTTATATAGGCTAATTTGGTGTGGTTTTGGGATTTAAAGAGTGCTCCCATTGGCTCTAAATGTCTGTGAACAAGGAACTACGTCGTTTTGGTTTTCAATTAATCAAAATGGACCCCCAAAATAAATTACAAAAATGGACAGTTCTGGGGGAGAGTGCCGTGGTGGCACTAGGCCAGTGCCGCACCAGCAGTGGGCCAGTGCCACGGCGGCACTGCTCCTCGAATGCCCGGATAGTGCTGTTTGGCCCCCCTAAGGTTCCGGTATTCGCAAAAAGGCCATATTTCGTCCCAAATTCACAGAAAATGCGTATGAATTCTAAATTGAGCTTGTGATATATAGTTATAAAGGTAATGGAGTCTACTTTTCATAAATAAAAGGTTCGGAGTTAAGTCACCTTGAAACGTTTTGCAATATTTGCGATAAAAGTCGATTTGATCGTCTTTTCACCTTCGGGAATTCATAATAAATTCGTTTTGAATTCATAATTTATGTACAACATACCATTGGAAAGATATTGACCTCTAGTATCTATGAAAAATGTTTGAAAAATGAGACGGTGGTCCAGTTTCAAAGTCAAATTGGTCAAACTTGGGATCTCCAGGAAGTTCTAGGAACCTCTGGGAGCTCCCGGGAGCTGACATTTTTATCCGATTTTCTTTTAAAACTCATTTTAATACTTTTCACATGATCTAGTATGATCTCGGGACTTTATGGAGAATTTGGATGATTTTGGTCAAATCTTGGTCAAACTTGGGTCAAATCGGTCAATGGGGACTTTCCGGGAACTTTTCTGGGACTTCCTGGGGTCTCTGGGAGCTAAGGATTTTACCCAATTTTTCTTTGAAACTTATTTTATTACTTTTCTTATGACATAGTATGTTTCCAAAACTTTCGGTCCAAATATGAGAGTATTTGGGCTTTCAGGGGTATTTTGGTCATTCAGAGCATTTTGAGACATAGAACTAACTTCCAGGAGTCTCTTTTTTAGTCTTTTTTGATCATTGTGAACCACCAAGCTATGGGTCTCCTAAATCTGATAGCTGACAAAATGTGGTGTCTACAATTTGCCCCTCTTTGGCATGAACTTGCGAGGCAACGCATGTCGCAAGCGAGTGCCAAAGCTCTGAAGAGATAAGTCTTTTGGAGGCTATAGATTTAGGATAAAATGTTGCAAAAGAAACAAGGATGATGCTGAGGTTAGTGCTAGTCGCGCTTTACGTGAGCTGCCCAAATATCCCAAGGGGAATCAGACCAGGACTTAGTTCAGGGCACAAAAGAACAAATCACACATGTAAGACAGGCGGATGCTATGCTATAAGGATGATATGTAATGCATGGATGTGATATGAACTGTGTACTGAGTCCTGTTGTGATTCTATCATGAATATGGTATATTTGCCATCCTTAATGGGTTTCATGCATGCTTTTTATGGTGCTGATGATCCTAACATGAGCTGGTGCTGTGGGGTATGTACCACTCCGAGTGGACTTATGTTGTGTTAAAGTTTATCCGACTCTTATGCAGCGGTTGATTCTGATAAAGATATCAAAGTGTTTGAAGACTCGGGGTAAACTTTTTAAGCTTTGAAAAGTGCACTCTACGGGTAAAATCAGATGTGAGGTCCTTGAGGATGGCAACTAAAGGTAACTGATGGACACGGAAGTCTTGAAAACCAATTGATGGATAAGAAAGTTCAAGATAACCGACAGGAGAAGGTTTTTGCTATAACTGACAGGTGAGAAAGCTCATGATAGTTGGTGTATGAGGAAGCTCACGATGACTAACAAATGACAAGTGATGGTAGTAACCGACAGACGCGGAGTTTTGGTCATCATAGAGTAATCTAGTTATAACTAGGCGATGCTTGCCCTAGGAGCCAGGATCTCTAGACTGTTGATACTATTTTAATCTATGACCAACCCTTGTCCAATCCGAAAAGCCTGTAAAAGCCGCCGTTCCCTGTTCTCTTCTGCTGGGGGTGGTAGAGGACTCTCTGAGAATCCTTTTTTAACTATTGACTGAGAATCTAGACCCATCTTTGAACCTCTCACTATTGATCGAGTCTTGCTGACCAAGAACCAGGACCCATCTTTGAATCTCTCATGGTTGATCAAATCTTGCGACGCTCAATCCAACAGAGCCGGTTATGGCCTTCAGGAACTTTTTTTGTCCATTATGTATTACGGGGGACTCTCTAAAAGTCTCTCTTAATTGTCGACCAAGAACCAAGACCTATCTCTAAAACTCTCATGGTTGATTGAATCTTGCTGACCAAGAACCAGGACCCATCTCTGAATCTCTCACGGTTGATCAAATCTTGCGACGTTCAATCCAAAAGAGCCGGTTATGGCCTTCTGGAGCTATTTTTGTCTATAGGATTCTCTGAGAATCTCTCCTAACAATTTTCCTTCGTATTCTGACTGAGAGCTAGGATCCGTTAATGAAACTCTCATAGTTTTATCAAATTTGTGATGATTGATCTGAAAAGACTGATCTAGACTCTCAGGAGCTGATCTTTTCCAATCTTTGCCTGCTGGGGGTAGCCCTGACAGCTTTTGGATCATTGGGGATAGAACCTTGTAAATCTTGACTAAAATGGGCCATTGGGGCTAATTAGAGCCAGAAATGGGGAAAAAAAGGCCAAAACGGGCCGAAACAAGCTAAAATGGGCAAAAACGGAGCAAAATGGGGCCTGCGAGGAGTAGTACTGTGGTAGTACTGGGCCACTATTATAGCAGTAGTTAGCCAGTGCCACGGCGGCATCGGGTGACCGTACTCCATGTTTGTATATCTTGGGTTTTTAAGCTCTAAATGCTCATTTTTGGCCAGTTTTGGGTGTTTTTGGAGCTAAAATCCATTAAAACGTAGCTTATGCACACTCAGGTGAGTAATCTTTCCCCACGCTTGGAATTTCGATTGGTGTTTTAGTTTCCTCTAATTTTGAAGAAGAAAGTTTGATTTTAACTTCCATTTTCTTTGTAGATCCATGGCTTTAAGCTCGAGGCGGCTCTCTAAGAAGGCCAAGGAACAGGTAAGGGTCGAGAGCCAACCCCCAGAGTTGATTTTGCATGACCCTCAATGTCACCTTTCTGCCGTAGCTCTAGCGAGTCAGGTATGTAAAACTTTTGGCAGTTCAGGACTATTCTTGTGCATTGTGCTAGTTTTGTGAACCGTAGTGTGCACCTGGAGATTATTGGAAGCTCATTTTGTGCTCATTTGTTGATTTTGTGAAGTTGGACTTTGGGTCATAAATAGTGACTTTGTGCTTGTTTTTGCTATTTTTGATGTGTGTAGGTACCGGAGGTGACCTTTAAGGGCCATAGTAGTCTTGCTCACACCTTCCTGTGGTATACTCAACTTTTGCCTGTTGTTAAATAAATGGTAGATGATGCCAGATTTGGTAGCTTTGTTCGCCTAGTTTTGAAGAGTACCAATGACTTGGCCAACTTCTATGCTATACGGAGAGATGGTGGGACATAACAAATAGTTTCCATCTACCGTTCGGTGAAATGAAGATGACGCCCTTTGACTTTTCCATGATTACCGACTTAAGAGTTGGAGGGAAGCACCTGATCCTGGATTATTTTTATGACATCGATCCCGAAGCTGTTGAGATGCTGATCGGGGTTGTCCCTCCTAATCTAGAGGGGCATCGGTTCCCCTGCAGTTAGCTTTATCAGGCTTATAGAAGTGGAGGACACACTCTCAATGACCAATAGTTGCTACGGGCCTTTCTCCTATATGTTCTCGGCTATTCAATATTTGCAACACAGAATGACCGGGTGAGCCTACGGCTCCTTACTTGCTTGGCGACTATCAGAGAGATTCCATCTTACAACTTGGCGAGCTTGGGAGGTATGTTTTGTGACTTTTCCCTTTTCTTTGCTGCCCTTTCTTGATTCTGTTGTTTTTAACTTTTACTTTTTCGGTGCATCTCTAGAGCTTTGAGTACCTAAAGATGTTGGCTTCTACCCCTGCCGATGAGTCGGGTGAGGATGAAGATGGTATGGCTCCTATGCCTTTGTTCCCTCGGGGTTTGAGATGGAGGAGAGATATTGTTGGGGTCAAGAGTGGGGCCCATCGGATTGTCCTTTTGAGGAATTTCTTATCCGAGCTGACGGTTGCTAGTGTTGATTGGATGCCTTGGGAGCATGTTTCCTATGCTGCCCCAGAGAAGATACAAGCGGTCAGGCCTCTTGCTTCTTGTCAACTTTTGATGGAAAGTACTGAATAAAGGCAGTGGTATCTTGGCGAGCGGGTGTCTCGGCAGGTGGTCGGTGGTCGAGGTGCTGTATTCCTAATACTCCTCCTGTAATGGATGCTGACGACCTTTCTGGTGCCGCTTTGTCGGTGGCTTTAGCCGGTACTGATGCTTGGGATCATTTCTGCACTGAGTCTAGTTATGAGACTTACCGTTGTCGCTTCCTGATGCCTAACTTCCCACTCCTGGATGTGAGTTTCTCTTACGTTTTTGTCTCTATTTGTCACTTATGTTTTTTTTTGGACTCATCTTTTCGTAATTTGTTTTGTGCCTACAACTTCGCTAGATGTATAGGAGAAAGGCTCCTCCAGCTTCTGATCCTATCCCTCCTTGGGATTGGACCATCAATGTTTTGGGTGTCGATATCTTTCCCCAGGTCATAGAGGTGCCACGAGTCACGTGCGCGTGCTCCACCCAGCCAGTGGGCGTCCTAAATGTCCCTTGGAGTTATGCCGAGGAGGGTCACGCCTTGGCGGCTAGCTTATAGTCTTTGCTCCTTACGCGAGACCACACGGTATGTCTCTATTTTTGTGCTTCTTAAGGTTATGAGGTTCTAATCCTAGATTTTACCCTTGACAGATGGATGGTATGTGACAGTTTGCCACCAGTCAGATGGCGTCCTTGGTAAGTTTCTGACTCGACTCTATTTTTGCACTTTTGTTGCTTCCCGACTGATTGCCTTTATTTGTGTGTGCAGTGTCGTGGGGGCGGTGCTAGCTCATCGAGAACCAGGCCAAGGTGTAGGGGTGGCGGGAAAAGGCCATCGCCGACATACACTCTGGGTGGCCAGATAGAGGATAAAGAAGAAGAGGACTGAGGCCTCCTAAGCGGGGAATTTTGTTTTTGTCTCCATTTCATGTTTTTGATTGGGTTGTACTACTGAATGATGGATAATGTGTAGGATGATTTGTCACTTTTGACAGAGTATTATGATGTTTTGCCTCTTAGGCCGGATATCTTCCGGTTTGAAGGTACAATTGTTTGCTTGTTTTAGTTGGTGATCATGTGACGATATATGTGCACTATGATTATATGATTTATTGATGCTACTGCGATGAGTAGTCTTATGATAGTGAGTGTGTTTGCCTTGCAGGTGGGATAGTCCGTGAAACAGGGAGGTGCTGCCGATATTTTCATTTTTTGCTCGAGCTGTGGCAGAAAATATGACATTGTATGACCCTGCTCAACTCACGGCTTGGCTAAACATCACAGATGGCGTGAAACGGATCAACCTTTTCAGCTACAGCTTGACCGAGCTATTCTCTCTTCGTTAAATGGCCTTGAATACTGAGTTTATGTGTGCTGTAATTGCCCACTAGGACCCGATAAATCATGTCTTTAATTTTAATGGCCTGGAGATATGCCCCCTGTTTGAGGAGTTCTATGCTATCCTTGGCTTCTGATGTTGTCAATATCAAGATATAAAAGTATTCTTTACTTTTCAAAAGATTTGCAGTGTGGAAGTAAAGGTCGAACCCACAGAGATTGATTACTACAGCTCTTAATTTTAAAACCTAAGTCTAATTAATTAGGAAAAACAGATTTTGATTTGGATTTAATTAAACTAATAACAATAAAAGTAAATCTAAACTATGAAAGCAATTAAAAGTGTTTTTAATGAATGTTTAAGGGAACCTAGGATTACAAATCCACCACTAGTTTCATAATAAGGAATATTTATGAATTACTTTAGCTTATTACGTTGGATGAATATGGGGAATTGTAGCTACAAGCCCAATTCCTCCGTCAAGAAGATAATCATGGTTCAAGCACCAACATACTCCATCTTCGGTTAGCACGGATTATCCCACACTAAACTAGGGTTGTGATCTAATCCGTCTAATCTAGGCATGGACTATTCGGATACTTGATAGCACGAATCAATAAAGCACCATCACATGTAAACAATCTAAACAAGCACAACAAGAATAGATCGTTGAGCACATCACAGTCAAAATAGATCTAAGACAAGAATAAATTCTGAAAGTAATGATTTAATCACTAGAAGTTCGATTTATTTATAAAAATCCTCGGAACATGTGACTGTCATCCATACATAATAAAACTAAAATAAAAACATAAAATACTCCCTGTTACTCATCTAGGGCTTCATTGAAACCCTAGATCTATGATCTAGCCGTCCATGGAAGTGATGGATGGCAAGTAGTTGATGGAGGAGGCCATGGAAACCCTTGGTCTTCTTTTTCTTCTCCTTGCTTCCCTCCCTTCAATGGCTGGAAGTATGGTTGTAGAATGTGTATGTATGGGTGTGTAACAATTTCTCCCCTCTCAAAATTATAAAAACTAAATATATATAGAGTTTACACAAGCTTTGGAAGCTTTCCCAACCCGAAACGAACTGAAACTGATGTAATTTACAGTCTAGACGTCGTTTAGCAGTTTCGTTTGCACAGGAGTCTTCAGTATACTGAAATACGCAACTTTGATTTTTCGACATATCACGCGAGCGGGTCGCGCGAGCGCGACAATTGAACTTCGCGCGCGCGGATCGCGCGAGCGATTCTGGGTATCTCGCGCGAGCGGATCGCGCGAGCGATTTCTGGTTCTTCGCGGGCGCGGGTCGCGCGCGCGACTTGGCTTTTTCAGCTTCTTTAACTCTGCTTTTTCACCCTGTTTAGCCTGGTTTAGTTGATTTCTTCCAAAACCTATCAGAAACTAGAAAACGGAGTAAAAATATACAAAAACAGGATAAAAAGTACTAACAAATGTTCGTTAAGGCGTATAAATAGGATTTGTTCTCTACCGATCACACCCCCAAACCTACATTTTGCTAGTCCTCGAGCAAAACTAAAATAAAAAACTACTAATAAAATACTACTCCATTTTCGCATGGATCACGATTGCATTTAGCGTATGCAACAAGCCTTTTAAACCTCTAGGTGTCCCTAGTCGGACGAGTGAAGTCTCGTGAGGGTTCTCATCAACAAGTTACCCACAACCATATTTATTAACTTAGAAATTTAAAACCTTAGTAAAAATGAAAAACATAATATTCAATACTCCTTATTATAACACAATGATTTGAAATAGAATAATGAACAAGAAGAAACAGAATCAAACGTTCACCTACATCATGAAAAACAATCAAGTGTATGCAATGTAAGAATCAATAGAGTTCCTCAAAGATTGCACGTGTGTGATGTGGTAGTCAAATGAACACGCGTATGCCATGAACTTGGAATATAACTCGGATAACCATTTAACTATGTCTCGACTACGAATCTCACAATGTCAATTACACTCTAAAATGATACACTTAGAAACAGGTGTAGTTTTTCTAAAATATGTGAGTAAAGGAAATATGTTTTCAAAACAATAAACACTCACATATGACTCGAAAAAGACGCATGACACGAAAGAACAGTAGTCTCATGGATAAGATGCCAACAATCAAGAGAAATTAATCATTACCATGTTTTAATCCCCCTCCCATCGTTTTCATATCCGAACCATGTTTCCTAGGATCAGATAGGACTTTTCAAAGGTTATAACGTGGCTCAGGCAATGAAAAAGGATAGAAAGGATTTATCAAGTAGTTTCAGAATGGCATTGTAAGGCATGTTCGATTTCTTTTATTCGCTCTTCCACCAACTTTCATCTTTTCTTTCTCTTCATTCCTTTCCATTCATTTTTCTTCTTTTCTTTCATCATTTTTTTTTCAACCTTCCTCTTCTTTATTTTTTTCTTTTCCTTTTTCTTTTCTTGCTTCTCAAATGATTATTTATCGAATATCAAGAAACTACCCCAATAGCATCTTATTTTCTTCTTCTCAATCACACATCACCTTAACACTACTAAAAGGTGACAAATCTCTCAGTGGTGAACTCCAAGTTTGTCAAGTCGGAGCAAAAACAAGGATAATGGTAATCCAAGAAAGAAATGGCATTTTAACGGCTCAAAGGGCGAACTAAGGAAATTTATAATTCTTCGGTCGGTAGTAAACAAAGAGGGCCTAAAATCATTTCCTATAGTTATATGGTTCTTCAACGTTTACGACGGAAGATTATTTAGTATGGTAACAAATATTTTAACTTGACTATTCACCAAAACAAGAATAATGAGACTAAACAACAAATAGATGCTCGATTTCAAGTGAAATTCGACAAACACAATGTATTTATAACCCTCAATGAAGAAAAGATAGGCTCAAAAGCTCACTGGGCTTAGTCTCCACCTTGTGTTATCTAGAAATCCGAATTATATTATAGTTCACAACCAACATGCATTCAAGTGACTACGTGCAGTGCATAGGTTTGTGTGCAAATCTATGATATAAAACTACGATTCAAACAATGCATAACTTAAAACGTCATATCATAACTTCAGCAAATGTTTAATCACATCTTCTCTTGTTTACCATTCTATAACAATTCAAAGTTACATAACAAGAAGTATCAAATGAAGATTGCAAAAACCGTAGGTAACATCGTTTATTTTAACATACTTATTGAAAAATTTTAAAATTTTGCATAACTAATGTGCATTTGTGTGCATACCCCCAAACCTAAACCTTTCATTGTCCCCAATGAAACAATAAAACGAAAGAAAGGAGAGCACGTAAGGAAGGAACGATAGTACCTCGATCTCGACAAGCAAAGAACAGGTGAACACAATGGAATATGGCTATAAAGTTCAATGTTACCTGTTACTTCTTAACAAAAGAAAATTAAACAAACAAAATAATAAAAACAACTAAAAGAATTATAACTAAGCTAAACGAAACTAAATAAACTATAAGAAGAAACAAAACTATGAAGACAACACGAAAATAAGCTATAAAAGGAAATAAAACATAACCAAAATTATGAAAACAATCAAAGACTCGATCTAGAAGTACTTAAGAAACAAAAACAGAAAAGTAAAAACTATCTGAGCAGGTACGGGGGAAAGATATAGAAAACAAAAGAAAATGTCAGAAAAATGGGAGATCGCGCGAGCGGTCCGCGCGAGCGGCCGTCGCGCGCGCGAGTCACAATTTTTTTTTTTTTTTTTTTTTTTTATAATTTTTGCTCCCGCGAGCTACCTCGCGCCCGCGACATTAGGCGCGAGGAGAACCTGAGGGCTCATACAAAGAAAACGAAAGAAAAACACTAAGGCACATTCTCGCGCCAGCAGGCCGCGCGAGCAACGGCTCTCGCGAGCGGGCCGCGCGCGCGAGAATGGTATTTTCCATTTTTTGGCTAAAATTATGTATATAATATTAAAATAAATTAATTCCAACCCCCAACCTGTCCAGAATGTCCAAAACAGACCCAAACAGACTCAAAAACATCCAAAAATAAGAAAAACGAACGAAATAAAGCTTGGGTTGCCTCCCAAGAAGCGCTAACTTTTACGTCTTCAGCTAGACCGTTCTAGCTCAAGATTTTATGGAGGCCGTAAATCGGACTGTGTACCCCTAAGGATGTCAGGTAGAGCTCAATGGTAAGCAGAAATTACATCGCTTTGAATTAATTCTATTGACGGTTTGTCAGTATGTTCAAATCGATTTCTTACCTTCCGAGTAGATTCAGTATTAGGGTCCGAAGTATTAGGGTTCATCCACTCATCATCCGCTATATCTTTGTCGTTACTCACATTTATTTCTTTCGTAGGCTCAATATTCCGTCTTACCTCACCTTCTGCCTCACATAGGTTATCGTCGTCTTTAGGAGGTTGATCCATAGCATTAAAAACGTTTAATTTTAAGTTCATGTTCCCAAACGACACTTTCATTACCCCCGTCCTACAGTTGACACGTGCGTTGGCCGTGGCTAAGAATGGACGACCAAGAATAACAGGAGTGTATTTTCTAGTATCTAGCACCGGTTCGGTGTCAAGGACCATAAAATCAACGGGATAGAAACATTGATCAACTTTTACTAGTACGTCTTCGAAGATTCCTCTAGGTATTTTGACAGAACGATCCGCTAACTGAATAGTAGCGGCCGTGGGCTTAAGTTCACCTAGACCTAATTGTTTATAGACGTGATAAGGTAAGAGGTTAACACTAGCTTCTAAGTCAATGAGAGCCCTATGAATGATAGTGTCACCTATGACACATGAAATCGTAGGCGTACCTGGATCCTTATATTTCGGAGGAGCGTGTTGGAAAATTGAACTTACTTTTTCCGTGAGGAAGACCTTTTTAGGAGTATGACTGCGTATTTTACGCTTTTGAGTACAAAGGTCTTTTAAACATTTAGCATAAGCGGGAATTTGTTTAATAGCATCGAGGAAAGGAATATTTATTTTAACTTGTTTAAACACCTCGAGTATATCTTCCATTTTTGACCCTTTCTTGGGCAAATGCGACGGTCCCTCAACGTTTGGTGGATATGGCATTCTCGGAATATAATTCGTTGGGTCCGATTCTTTTTCTTTCTTATTTTGGCTCGCGTCCTCACCCTTCTTCGTATTAGAGTTGATATTCATATCTTTCACATTCTCATTCGGAATTTCTATTACCTCTTCCTCTCGTGTAGTCAACCTAGTTGAGACGGTGTTTACTTGCTCATTCGACCCCTTAACCTCATATTGTCCCTTAGGGTTTTGAATTGTTTGACTAGGCAACGTCCCCTCATTTCTACGACTCACTACAGTAGCTAGTTGTCCCATTTGGGATTCAAGCTTCGCAATGGATTGTGTGTGTGAGTGCACTATTTGTGCTTGTGCCTGTACTTGCATTTTAATAGTCTTAAGGGACGCCAACACCTTTTCCTCAAAAACATTACTCCTTGAAGGATTCGAATTAGGAGGCGGGTGTTGGTATTGATTAGGTTGAAACTGAGGTCGATACGCATTAGGAAAATTAGTCGCCTCATTAAGATTATTAGTATTATTTTTCCACGAAAAGTTAGGATGGTTTCTCCATGGCGCATCCGGATTATTAGTAGTTGCATTATAATTACTTCGTGGGTATTGTTGAATAGAATTAATGTGTTGCTCCACGAATTCCGGAAATTGACTTGCCGATGGACATGAAAGTATCGAATGTGAAGGATCAGAACATAATGCACAAATTTCATGAGCAGGTGCGACTGTCGTTTGATTCATTGTCATAAGTCGGTCAAGTTTTTTAGATAATTCTTTAAATTCAATAGAATGACTCGACTCAAACTTCACCTCTCGTTTGGGTGGAGGAAGATATCCTTCCGAACGTACCGACACCGCTTGGTGCATCGAATTCTCGCTCAAAGTTTAAAAAATTTTCCAAGCCTCGTCGGCGCTTTTGTGTAGGAAAGTTCCCGCACAAACGGCATCGACGGTATTCCTAACAGAGGGAATAAGCCCCTCATAGAAGACCTGAACAAGTTGCCACTTAGGAACCTGATGATGTGGACACGAGCGTAATAATTCTTTAAATTTTTCCCACGTGTCGTAAAGTGATTCCCCATCTTGCATCACAAAGTTTGTTATAGATTTTCTTATCTGATTCGTACGCATAATAGGAAAAAACTTTTGTAAAAATGCGGCGTGTAAGTCTTCCCATGTTCTAATTGTGTTTGGCTCCAAAGATTGGAGCCAATATTTAGCTTTGTCTTTTAATGAGAATGGAAAGAGCCTCATTTTTAATTCATCATCAGTAAGATTCTGGATTTTCAAAGTAGAGCATATATCCTAAAAATCTCCTAAGTGTTTATATGGATCTTCATTTAAACGGCCATGGAAAGATGGAAGTAGCGAGATGGTAGACGACTTTATCTCAAAGTGAGATGCCGTCGCCTCCGGTAATTCAATACATGTTTGTGGCGTGTAAGTCGTAGGAATAAAATAATCTTTAAGCGGCGGAGGTGGAGGGATATTAGGATTATTCATATTAGCTCCGTTGTTATTTTGGTTATTTTCGTTATTATTTCCAATGTCTGCCATTTTAATTGGTTCGATGTTATTAAAGCGTGGTTTCTTTAGTTTTTGAAGAGTACTACGTATTTCAGATTCAAATAAAGACGTTGGTTTCGGTGTCAAATCGTCGTCTATTAAAAACCTTGTTCTAGAAGTTAAGTTTGAAGACTTATTAAGTCTTAATGTACGTTCAAGTTCAGAGTCTAAAGGTTGTAATTCCGGTTTATTTGAACGTGTACCTAACATAAACTAAAAGAAAGTAAACTAAAAACAAAAATTAACTAACAAAAGAAACAAATAGCAATCACGCAAATAAGACGACAATCAAGCACACAGTACTACTATGATGCATGAATATTATCCTGTAATGCAATGACCGCGTCAAGCCCAGCGCCCCGGGTTTCCTAGCTAATGCAGTGCAATTAACCCTAAACTAATGCAAATAGTGCGTCACAGCGCCCTGACTTACAGTGGTTTAAAGCGAATTTCAAAAGAAGCAATTTACTTAATTTTTATTTATTTTATTTTTGCGTAAGCTCCTTTGATGTAATTAGCTGCTCCACTCGGAAACGTTGACTACAAAATAAAAGAACAAGTTAGTAACTAAAAACAAAAACAGAAAATAAGAAAAATAAAAACTAATCTAATATTTACGAATTAACTAAACTACGATTATAAAACTAAGAGTAGTAATACAATCCCCGACAACGGCGCCAAAAATTGATGTTGTCAACATCAAGATATAAAAGTATTCTTTACTTTTCAAAAGATTTGCAGTGTGGAAGTAAAGGTCGAACCCACAGAGATTGATTACTACAGCTCTTAATTTTAAAACCTAAGTCTAATTAATTAGGAAAAATAGATTTTGATTTGGATTTAATTAAACTAATAACAATAAAAGTAAATCTAAACTATGAAAGCAATTAAAAGTGTTTTTAATGAATGTTTAAGGGAACCTAGGATTACAAATCCACCACTAGTTTCATAATAAGGAATATTTATGAATTACTTTAGCTTATTACGTTGGATGAATATGGGGAATTGTAGCTACAAGCCCAATTCCTCCGTCAAGAAGATAATCATGGTTCAAGCACCAACATACTCCATCTTCGGTTAGCACGGATTATCCCACACTAAACTAGGGTTGTGATCTAATCCGTCTAATCTAGGCATGGACTATTCGGATACTTGATAGCACGAATCAATAAAGCACCATCACATGTAAACAATCTAAACAAGCACAGCAAGAATAGATCGTTGAGCACATCACAGTCAAAATAGATCTAAGACAAGAATAAATTCTGAAAGTAATGATTTAATCACTAGAAGTTCGATTTATTTATAAAAATCCTCGGAACAAGTGACTGTCATCCATACATAATAAAACTAAAATAAAAACATAAAATACTCCCTATTACTCATCTAGGGCTTCATTGAAACCCTAGATCTATGATCTAGCCGTCCATGGAAGTGATGGATGGCAAGTAGTTGATGGAGGAGGCCATGGAAACCCTTGGTCTTCTTTTTCTTCTCCTTGCTTCCCTCCCTTCAATGGCTGGAAGTATGGTTGTAGAATGTGTATGTATGGGTGTGTAACAATTGCTCCCCTCTCAAAATTATAAAAACTAAATATATATAGAGTTTACACAAGCTTTGGAAGCTTTCCCAACCCGAAACGAACTGAAACTGATGTAATTTACAGTCTAGATGTCGTTTAGCAGTTTTGTTTGCACAGGAGTCTTCAGTATACATAAATACGCAACTTTAATTTTTCCACATATCGCGCGAGCGGGTCGCGCGAGCGCGACAATTGAACTTCGCGCGCGCGGATCGCACGAGCGATTCTGGGTATCTCGCGCGAGCGGATCGCGCGAGCGATTTCTGGTTCTTCGCGGGCGCGGGTCACGCGCGCGACTTGGCTTTTTCAGCTTCTTTAACTCTGCTTTTTCACCCTGTTTAGCCTGGTTTAGTTGATTTCTTCCAAAACCTGTCAGAAACTAGAAAACGGAGTAAAAATATACAAAAACAGGATAAAAAGTACTAACAAATGTTCGTTAAGGCGTATAAATAGGATTTGTTCTCTACCGATCAGCTTCGATCCAGATTTAGACTAGATCCTTCCTTCTGCTGATACCCCTAGTCCTACATGAGGTTTGGCTGAATACCTGAACTGTTCCACTGCTATCTCTGACCGGCTAATTCATGGTAAGGTCCTCTACATTGCCTCTATCATTGCCCGATACGTTGATCCTGGAAATCCAGCGTGTATGATGATACTCGTGGGGCTGCTCTAATCTTATGCATGACTTCGCACTTTCTATTCTCGAGTACTTCTATTGACTTGGTGCATGCGTGCCTTGGGCTGAAATTAAGTAGGAACCCCATGGCCATGGTTCTGGCTGAAACCCTGAATGGTTTGGATTGTGCTTTTAACCAAGGAACTCTTCTTCTTTCTAGGGCACCTTTGGTATTATAGGCTTGGCTATATGAGCGCCTCTAGTTGCAGACAGGCCGAGTACCACTAATTTATTTTTGCAGGGTCGTGCTTCATTGCCACTACACCTTTGAAGCAATAAAAGACAAAAAATAAAACTAGACTTGACTGATTCTGTTTCTTCCTCCAAGTGTCTTTTATATTTGTGATTGCTTTCAAAAGACCTTTTTATTTATTCCTGCTTATGTAATATTCGAAGTTTTTTTATTGATGAACCTCGGTTATTTTGAGAACCTTATTTTATGCATTTGGCTCTCTGAAAACATTTTGAAGCGAGATTTTGATTAGATGTTACTTTTGGTACTTGCTTGAGCATGTTGGGGTGATTTATAGGCGAACGAGGCCGGTAGATGAAGTTTGCTCCTAGTTTGGGATGTGGGTGGTTGTGAGGCAAACAAGGTAGATGACCGAAGTTTGCCCCTAGTATAAAAGAGATTTGGGCAAATGAGGCTGGTGGCCGAAGTTTGCCCCTAGTGTGAAGGGTGGTCTCTGGGTTATGGTAAGGATCGCAACTTTATTTTTCTCATATGGTCATAATTTTTGCCTAGGCACTAGTAGGGTGACCTAGCGAGCTCTTTTCTCTCTTTTGTTATTGCTCACTTTAGATTTAGCTCTAATTTTTGCCTAGGCGTCCTTTCGAATTTTCAACCTAGTGAGCCATCCTTCTTTTCTTTTTAAAAGTCTGTCACGTATTAGCAAGTGGGAATTAGGTCCAACGTAGTTCAGGCCATGGTAGGAAAGAAGTGGGTTAATTTTTACGGGTGGAGTGACCGAACCAATGCGGTTGCCTATGTATCCCTGAGTGGGAATCAAGTCGAGCGTAGTTTAGGGTAAGGGTTGAAAGAAATGGGTTCTTTGTGGGTGGAGCGACCGAATCGATACGGATGCCTACGCATCCCCGAGTGGGAATCAGGTCAAGCGTAGTTCAGGGTAAGGCTTGAAAGAAATGGGTTCTTTGTGGGTGGAGCGACCGAACCGATATGGTTGCCTACGTATCCCCGAGTGGGAATCAGGCCGAGCGTAGTTCAGGGCTAGGTTTGAAAGAAATTGGTAAAAAAGTCAAGCATAGTACTTTTTGAGGCAATCCATGTTGATTGGTCCTTTGAATTCGACACCATCAAGGTCCATGAGGTAGGTTGCTCCTCTAAAAAGGATAGTTTTGACGATATAAGGACCAACCCATTTAGGTTTGAATTTCCCACGTGGATCAAAAATTGGGGCTCCCAGTTCCTTGAGAACGAGGTCACCCCTGACAATTATCCTCGGACGAACCTTCTTGTAAAAAGCACGCGCTATCCTCTTTTGATTGATTCGGATGTGGTCGACTGTCGCTAGGTGTTTTTCATCTAGGAGAGCCAATTCTTCGTATCTTTCCTTAACCAATTAGACTCTGAAATATCACATTCTACCATCACTAGTAGGGATGGTATCTCTATTTTAATCGAAAGTACTGCTTCCATACCATATACTAGTGAATAAGGAGTCACTCCTGTAGACGTCCTAATTTAGATTCTATATCCCCAAAGCGCGAATGGTAGTTTCTCGTGCCAGTCTTTGTAAGTATCGGTCGACTTCTATAGTATGGCCTTGACATTCTTGTTTGCAGCTTCGACTGCCCCATTGGTCTGCGACTGGTATGGTGATGACTTATGATAAGTGATTTTGTATTCCTCAAACCGATCCCTGACTTCTGCTTTGAAATGACTCCCATTGTTCGAAATAATCTCATAGGGGACTCTATAGCGGCAGATGAGATTTTTCTCGATGAACTTGGCCACTTATTGGCCCCCAACTTGGTGTAGGATTCAGCCTCTACCCACTTTGTGATATAATCGATGACCACCAAAATTTATCTATTCCCATTCGAGGCCTTTGGAACAATTTCGCCAATGATATTGATTCCCCATGTTGAGAATGGCCATGGGGAGGTCATACTGTAGAGTAAAGATGGCGGTACATGTATCATGTTTGCATGGATCTGGCATTTGTGGCACCTTCTCACGTATTCACAACAGTCGTTTTCCAATGTTATCCAATAGTACCCTTGTCTTACGATCTTCTTGGCCAATATGTGATCGTTCATGTGTGGACCGCATACCCCTTCGGGTATTTCTTCCATCATCCTTCTGGCGCTCTTCCCAAATAAGCAAGTCAAGTTGTGACCATTGTACCCTTTCTTTAACAATTTTCCTCCACAGATGATGAACTGTGCGGCAAACCTTCTAATCGCTCTTTTGTCCTTCTCAGAAGATTCTTGGGGATACACTCCTTTTTCTATAAAGTTCCAAACATCTTGATACCATGGTGTTTCATTCTCTTATTCTTCGATTGCAGCGATCGTACTAAGTGAAGGCTCGTATCTTTGCTCAATTAATAGAGGCATCGTCTTGACTCCCACAGGGATTTTGATCATGGAGGCTAGGGGTAGCCAATGCATCTGCTAACTAGTTCTCTTCCCTGGGTAGGTAGAAGAATGTCACATTCTTGAACTGTATCTTGAGTCCATTGAGATGGTCATGATAGGGCTTCAACCTTTCTTCTTTCACCTTCCATTCTCCTCTGGCTTATGATACAATGAGGTTTGAATCTCTGAAGACATCCAATTTCTAAACTTTTAATTCTATGGATGCTTCCATCCCCAAAATACACGCCTCGTATTCAGCAACATTGTTGGTGGATTTATAATTGAGGTTGACTGACAGTGGGGTGTGGTCCCCGTTTGGTGATACCAGGATCATTCGTACTCCGTAGCCTTTCATGTTGGTTGTCCCATCAAAGTACAACTTCTACTGCTCTTCTTTAATTTCCATGATATTCCCGTCGAGGAACAAGAAATCACCCTTCTCTTCAGAATCAACAGCGTGTTTCGCAAGATGCTCAGCAATAGTTCTCCCTTTTACTGATTTGATTGTTACATATTTAATATCGAATTCAGATAGTAGAAGTAGCCAACGGGATATACGATCGGTCAGGGCAAGTTTTTTGAGGAGGTATTTTAGAGGATCCATGCGGGATATGAGCACAATTAGAAAGGCTAGCATATAGTACCTTATTCGGCAGGCGCACTAGACTAAGGCCTAACACATTTTTTGAGGGCAGAGTAATTGAGATCATACCTAGTCATCCTCTTGCTAAGGTTGTATATGGCTTTTTCAGAGTGGCTCTTTTCTCTTTCTTGGGCTAGCATGCAACCCATTGCATTTTTGGAGACAGATAGGTAAAGAAATAAGGGCTTGTAAGGAGTGGCTGGTGAAAGAACAGGCAGATTTTGAAGGTAGGCTTTTATTTTGTCGAATGCGGCTTGACATTGGTCATCCCATTGGAAATTCTCTCCTTTCCTCAGCAATCGGAACAAAGGATCACATGTGGTCGTGAGCTTCGAGATAAAGCGGCTAATGAATTGGATCCTCCCGAGGAACCCTCTCACTTCTTTTTCATTTTGTGGTGGTGCCATTTCTAGAATTTCCTTGATTTTAGAGGGATCGACCTCTATCCCTCTTTGAGTAATGAGAAAACCTAAGAGCTTCCCAGAAGTCACACCAAAAGTGCATTTCTTCGGATTCAGCCTCATCTTGTACTTGCGTAATCTTTCGAAAAACTTTTCCAATGCTACCAAGTGTCCTTCTCTATCCTTGGATTTTACAATCATGTCATCTACGTACAGTTCTACTTTCTTGTGAATCATGTCATGTAATAGAGTGGTGGCAGCCCTTTGGTAGGTTGCTCCAACCAAAAGGCATTACTCTATAGTAGTAGGTCCCCCATGGCGTGGTGAATGTCATCTTCTCTCGATCTTTCCAATGCCATTAAAATCTGATTATACCCTGAGAAACCATCCATGAATGACAGTAGCTCATGTTCTGTAGTGTTATCTACCAAAACATCAATGTGGGGAAGCGGGAAGTCATCCTTTAGACTGGCTTTGTTTAGATCACGAAAGTTGACGCACCCGCGAACTTTTCCATCCTTCTTGGGGACTCGCACGATGTTGGAAACCATTCCGGATACTCCGTAACAATGATGAATCCTGCCTTGAATTGTTTCTCTACTTCTTCTTTGACCTTGAGTGCCCACTCTGGCCTCATGCACCTTAGTTTCTGCTTGATAGGTTTAGAATTAGGGAGGAGAGGAATATAATGTTGGACAATGTCGGGATCGACCGTCCTCGTAAGACCAAGCAAAAATATCTTTGAATCCTTTTAGCAAGATAGAAAATTTTTCTTTTTCTTCTTTATTAAGTGTTGAGCCAATTTGCACAATTTGTGGATTATCTTTTTCACCTAGGTTAATCGGTAAACCATCTTTGATTATTTCATAAGCAGGTGGTTTTTCAATTAGTTGCTTAAGTTCGTTTGGGAGATCCTCAGAGGGATCTGTGCATTCATAAGTATTAGACACAAAGGAATAAGTAGAACTGTCTTTCATTTCATTCATAACAGGTGGAGTGATTACATCAGACAGTGGTGGGCTCACAGCAGCCGACTTTGGTACATACTCGATATTTGGAAGTAGAGACTCTGAGGGAACATGGGATAGGGAGACACAGACAGATGACTCTACAGCCTGGTTGCTCAGACCCTTCTCAGTCGGCATGATCTGATCATCTTGGCTCTTGGCCCTCTTTCCTTCATTCTCTTCAGTCAGCAAAAATTTTGAGTCCAGGGTGCCTTTTTCCGATTGTCTAATGGATCCAAGGCCCAGGGAACCCAAAATAGGGGAAGTCATCTCCTTCATTGATGAATTGCCCGTTCAAGGTCTTGCGGTATGGTGGGAGACTCCTCACTCTCTTCTTCCATGGCTTTTGTAGCTCGAGATCTTCCTTAGTGGGCTTATACCCCAATCCAAAAGTGCCTTTTTGTCCTTTGATTTGAGGGAACTCGCAGATCCCTTGTTGACATCGGCCCAATCCCATTCCAGGGAAGTACTTTATTTTGTGGACGATATTGACAACCGCGTAGTGGATCTCAAGGAACCTATCTTCATTATCGATCATGTGGACCATTGCTATGAAGAATCCTCCGATTTCCCCCTTTTCTAGTTCGGGTACTTGGATTTTAAGGACGGGAGTGTAGCTTGGGAAGGCTTCATTTCCCCAACTATTGCCAAAGATGATTTTTACCTTTTTTTCATGAATGTACTTGATGATTTGGGGCACAGTGTATGATACCGCTTTGTTAACATACAACCAGGGCCTCCCAATCAATAAATTGAATGAGGTAGGTATATCCATGACTTGGAAGAGTTGACTGCAAACCAAAGACCCTACTCGGGTTTGGAGAAAAATAGTCCCCATCACAGTTCTCTTGGTGTTATCATAAGCCCTCACATATTGCACGGACGGAGTGATGTCTAGGATGTTGACCCCCAAGGCAGTGGCGGTTCTTAGAGCACAAACATTTAAGGCAGAGCACGTATCGAATAGATAGAATGGCACTTGCTGCCCCTTATACCCAACAGTGATATACAAAGCTTTATTTTGTGCAGATCCTTCCGGTGGCAGATCCTCATCAGAAAAGGTAATGACTATGTCAGGCGTGAGTGTGCCCAAGAAAACCACCATATCTTTCGGTACAGCATAAATGGGGACTTCAATTCCAGCTAAGGCATTTAACACGGTCTGTCTATGCCTGTAGGATGTCACCATGATGTCCGACATTGAGAGGTGTGCTTGAGTTTTCTTCAATTACTTTATCAACTCATTGTCCTCTTCGATGACCTCATCCATTTTTTCATTTCCCTTATCTTTTCTTGGTCCTTTCTTGACAGTTTCTACAACAGACTATGGAGGCTGATAATGACGATCCGACCTAGTCAGATGATCGATATCGGTGGGAGTAGGTCCTTCTACAGTTCCATCTTCTTTGAACCAATCGCCATATGTTCCCACAAATTATTTCTCCGGCTCGCTTCAGATGGATGCATCACTCTCTTTGTTGGGATCATACCATTTGAAGTCTACCATTCCTAGATCGTGTTCTTATAGAAAGAACAAATCTCGATCATCATTTAGCTACTGGTGCCATTCATCATCTTCCCCTTCAATCAGGTGAATTCCTTCAAACTCTGAGATGACAATGAGAGGCAAGGGGTGTCCTAAGGGAGTGATATAGGCAACGGGGTTAAAGGATATGGGGTCGGATTCAATGAGACTGATATTTTGGTGGTTTGGCAGGGAATTTTGGATAACATGGGACTACTTTGGTGGTGGCTCAATGATATTCTGGTCAATAAGGTCTTGGATATCATGGCGGAGGTGCATGCAGTCATCGATGTTGTAGCCAGGGGCTTGGTAGTAGGTGCAATACTTGGACATGTTACAACTTGGTGGTGGTAGGGTATTTTGAGGTTGGAGCAATTGGAGGTGGCCCTTTTTGAGGAGACGGTCTAATGCTAAGGATAGGGAGATCTCTAGCTTGGCGAAATTGCGAGGAGGCTTTTTTTGGAAAGGATGATTGGGTGAGTTTGCTTGGTTGGAGGGTTGGTATGTCCTAGGATGGTACGCCATGGGTTGAATGCTAAGGGCATTAACATCCGGAGTGTTACGGAAGTAATTGGGCCTTTTCGACTGACTTGGAGGATCTTCCTTCTTAATCTTTCCTTCCCTGATAGCGTCTTCAATTCGAGTCCCAACTTCAAACAACTCCTCAAAGGTGGAGATGGATTGATAGAACAGTTTTTCATGGTGGAGCGATTGCAGATTTTGGATTAACATTCTCACTTGTTCCTTCTCAACTGGCTGGTGGGTCATTTGGGCCGCTTTGTTCCTCAATCTGCTTAGGAAAGCAGCGAAGGATTCATTGTTGTTCTGTCGGGTAGTTCTAAATCCCTGATCATGACATCCATCTCTTGATTGTAAGAATAGTGATCGACAAATACTTGAACGATATCTTCCCATACCCGAGTTTTGGAAGCTTCCAAGGTAAGGAACCATGACAGTGCAGACTTTGCGACGGTTTGTGAGAACAGCATTGTAATGTGCTCATGAGTGTAGCCCATTAACTAGAAGATGCTCATACACAGATTCACATGGATTTTCAAATTCTTGGTTCCATCAAAACGATCAATGGCAGGCATCTTAAAGTTTTCTGGCAGTTTCAGCTGAATTGGCTCGAAAAGCGCCTCCAGGTTTAGCATGTAGTCATCAACCCCCTTGCTCTTTCTCAATACACTTTCCAGCTTGTTGACTTTATCCATTTTATCCTGGAGCTTTTTCTCATATACAGGCAGTGGGACCCCTCAAAACCAATCTTCTTCCCTATTATTCTCATGTATGCCGACGGGAGGTGGCACAAACACTGGCGGTGGTGGTGGCATGAATCTCGGTTGTGATGGGAACCCAGGTGGATACTGCGGCTGTTGCTGTTTTAATTATTCTATGAACTTCAAAACTTGGGCTAGGCTGTCGGACTGCTGACTTATGGTCGCTCCCAACTCGGTAACCTTGTTTTCTAACTCTTCTTGGTTCATGCTGAAATAACTTGCCGGGCTGATTCTGACCAAACGATTATATGAATTTCTAACACAAGACGAGGATCCCAGTTGCTGACTTTGGGAATCTATAGTGGCCTACAAATACGAGAGTATTATATCAGATTCTGATAATGACAACTTTGGACAGACAATGATAGTGATGTTGACAAACGTGGACTGATTTGTGTACAGACTAACTGAAATAGTGTGTGCAGACCGATAGGGAGGGTGTATGCAAATGAGACGAGCATGCGGATGCAAGCCCTAATCTACATGATGCTCCTATTTCTAGCTGATAGCAGTTAAACAAATAAGGTCCTAGCCATATAGAGTGTGCTAACTTTACTTTCCAGTATGATCACCAAGGGATAACAAGGATTTTCAGGATATTTTGAGGAATTTCGATAGAGTTTCTGGGGGAAACTGTTATCTTTGGTAATTCTAGGACATATGAAGAGTGTTTCTGGGAGAAACTGGTTATATCTGGGAGAGTTGGACAGAGTTTCTGGAAAAAACAGGTTGTATCTTGGATGAGTTGGAAAGAGTTCTTGGGAGAAACTGGTTATAACTAGATAATATATGGACAGAGTTTCTGGGAGAAACAGGTGTATCTGGATAATATATGGATAGAGTTTTCTAGGAAAAACTGGTTAAATATCATGGTGATCATACTGACTAGCAAGTTTTCATACTCCTATGTCTTAGGACCAACAAACAAGGTTTGTAGTGTATATCTTTATGAATATGGAGCAGACATCCTTACCATGGTGCCTAGGCAGTTCAACTCAATGTGGTCACATGTGAGTGATTGTCTTGGGAATCATAAGAAAGAGGTTCTGTTCTATGCCAAATAAGCATCTACACGGCGCAGGTAATCCCACCAGGGCATACATCAGTTATATCACATTGTCCTATCTTGAAAAGACAAATGAATAGTCCTTTGAAAGGTTTTACAGGAATCTATATGCAAAGGCTGGGTTTAGTCAAAGAGGGTCCATTGAGGAGAGTTCCAATATACTGTCAGGGAGATTGTACGGAAGTTGTTACTCTTTTTGATATACCTTGGAAAGTATAGTATCAAAGGTGACTTGTGCCCTGGCACAGTAAGACTTGAACAATGTCAGCGCTGCGTTTCAAACACAGTCGGAGGGGGAAAATGCCGAGTGCAATGTGGTGAACCGGACACAGTAAAAAGATGATTTTAAGGATGCTTTTTATGGGTCAAACCTCTGTATTATTTTGTTTTTTAAAATAAAAATCTCCAGTGGAGTCGCCAGATTATGGACACGCGGAATCGGTCATCTACTCTTTTGTTGGTTTGAAATTGATTTGGATCGAAGAAAAGAAAAAGGAAGAAAGGTCTGTTGAAAACAGATACAGAGTTGTCACTTGGTCTTTAAGGAACCAAGAAACCTAATTTAACTAACCCAAATGGATAAAGGGCACCACCCCTTCATAACCAAAGAACTTGGCTTGGGATTTTGGTACTAGAGAGGAAGGAGCCTTTATCATGACTAAAACACCCTCAACTCGCCCCGTCTTTCGATGGGCCTCAATTGGCATCCAAATAATCATCTTTTACTATGTTTGGTTCGACAATTAATAGTATGATAATATATTACACCACATAAGAATCTTGAAATGGAAGATCAAAAGATAAGATATCATTCATAAGATGTAAGCCAAGTATCACACAATTCAAAGGTGAAAGATCACACAAACAAACCTAGGAAAAATTTTCTAATCATGTATCAAGTAATCAAGTTTTCCTAATCTAAGAGGGGACATGGATTATTCTTGGAACAAAGAAACAAAGAAAACAAAGTATGCTTAGCAAGCTAGTATGATGCATGTTAGTCTTTGAGAAAAGAAGACCTCTCAATCCCCGGGACGGATGAGAAAGTAAGATTCACCCGAGGGGAAGCATGAACGTGTGATCAAGTTTATTCCTTATAATATTCTTAGATTAGGAGACACAAAAACCCCAAATCTTGCATGGATTCAATGTATGATCCTAGAATGTGCAAAGGTTGTAGTGTGTTTGTGTATATGGGCTTTCTAATATGACTTAGAAGTCTAGAGTATATATGAATTCATAAAACAAAAATCATCTTAGGATATGTACAAATGTAGTATGGACTACTTCCTAAGATATGAACTAATTTGGGGTGCATGTGAGCATCAAATCAAGGAATGAAAGTAAAGTATGTTTGCTGTGAATAGTGGACAGAAAAGTAAGTTGATCTTGAGAAAATGGAACAGTGAGGTTAGAAATGTTTTTAGTTTATAATTTTTTATGGAGATCATCCTTATTGTGTCGAGAACACATATCAAAAGCCAATCTTCAATGACTATTAAAGATTGAGAGAAATCATATAAACAATAGAGGTTACTCAGAAACAGAGTCCGTACTATCAACTGAAATGTTAAAAAATCTTAGAAAATGAAAACAAAACATCTAGAGGCCTATATTATACGAAAAGTTCCCTAAGATACTGAAGTTCAATGGAAAAATGAGTTGGGACCACTCCGTTTGGAAAAGGTTTCTGAAAGACAAGTTGAAAATCAATCTGGCTGCTGTGACAGCAAAAGCAGAATGTATAGAAGGAATGTTTGGGTCAAAATGGAACCCTTCCAAGTATTTGCAACTCAAACCAAAAATCAAGGGTGTTCTCTAATGGGTTAGGAAGACTTTCCAAGTGGTCTTATGTTAATTCTTTGAGTATTGGGTTCTAGAGAAATCTTTGAACTCATGTCACTCACTGTTTTGGAGGTTTTTGAGAAGGATAGGGTTTTATTTCTTAAAATCAAAAAGGGGCGTTTATGAGGGGTTTTAAAATAGAGGTTTTGCGAGTGCATTTTTAGCATTTAAATGAAGGTTATGACCACTTGAATTATCATCATTAAACTCATATCAAGAACCTCCAAGATTGTTGGAGGACATTGTTTCCATTTGAGCATAACCTCAAGAATACTTTGGAAGTATTGAGGTTTTAATCATCATCTATCAAACATGTTTTTTAGGTTAAGAGCTACTATCCATAAGGATTCACTCACTTCAAACTTTATGTCATAACTTAGATGATGATGAACTAGTAAGTAATCAAAGAAAAACCAAGAAGAAATAGGGGAAGAGGAGATGAACGTATATAAATAAAGCAAGTAAATAGTAATCAATAGTTGATAATCATGGAGAAGTTGGACTTGTAGCTTGATGTTTCACTCATATGTAATGACTTTGGACATGGAAGAAGCTTCCTATCTCATAAATACTCACAAAAATGGTGGTTGTATGTATTGAATGTGAAGCAACTGGAAGTAATGAAGTAAAAACAAAGTTTAGAACTCACTTTCTAGTTGAAAATCAAAGAAGGAAGCTTCTTTTCTCTCTATTCTAACCTTATCTCTACAACTTTCTCTCTAAACTTTTCTAAGTTTTCATTTGCCACCCCCTAACTGAGATGTCAAGGGGGTTTTATGTAGGCCAATTTGGGGTGATTTTGGGATTTAAAGAGTGCTCCCATTGGCTCCAAATGTCTGTGAACAAGGAACTACGTCGTTTTGGTTTTCAATTAATCAAAATGGACCCCAAAAATAAATTACAAAAATGGAAAGCTCTGGGGGAGAGTTCTATGGTGGCACTAGGCTTGTGCCACGGCCTCAGTTGGCCAGCGCCGTTGCGGCACTGCTCCTCCAACGTCCGGAGAATGCTGTTTAACCCCCTGACGTTCCGGTATTCGCAAAAAGGCCTTATTTCGTCCGAAATTCACAAAAAGTGCGTATGAATTCCAAATTGAGCTTGTGATATACCGTTGGAATGGTAATGGAGTCTACTTTTCATAAAAAAAAGTCCAAAGTCAGGTCACCTTGAAAGGTTTGCGGTATTTGCATTAAAAGCCCATTTGATCGTCTTTTTCAACTTCGGGAATTCATAATAAATTCATTTTGAATCCAGAATTTATGTACGACAAACCGTTGGAAATATATTGACCTCTAGTATCCATGAAAATGTTTGAAAAATGACACGGCGCTCGAGCTTCAAAGTCAACTTTTATGTCAAATTGGTCAAACCTGGGATCTCTCGGAAGTTCTGGGAACCTCTGGGAGCTCCCAAGAGCTGACGTTTTCGTCCGATTTTCTTTTAAAACTCATTTTAATACTTTTCAAATGATCTAGTATGATCTCGAGATGTTTTGGAGAATTTGGATAATTTCGGTAAAACCCTGGTCAAACCAGGTCAAACTTGGGTCAAACAGATCAACAGGAACTTTTCGGGAACTTTCGGGACTTCCAGGTGTCTCTGGGAGCTGACGATTTTACCCGATTTTGCTTTGAAAATTATTTTATTGCTTTTCTTATGACGTAGTATGTTTCCAAAACTTTCGGTCCAAATCTGGGAGTGTTTGGGCTTTCAGGGGTATTTTGGTCATTTTGAGCATTTTGAGAGATAGAACTAACTTCCAGGGGTCCCTTTTTGAGTCTTTTTTGATCATCATGAACCACCAAGCTATGGGTCTCCTAAATCTGATAGTCGACAAAATGGGGTGTCTACAGTTTGTCCCTCTTTGGCATGAACTTGCGAGGCAACGCATGTCACAAGCGAGTGCCGAAGCTCTGAAGAGATAGGACTTTTGGAGGTTATAGATTTAGGATTAAAACATAGCAAAAGATGCAAGGATGATGCTGAGGCCAGTGCTTGTCGTGCTCTACATGAGCTACCTGCGAATCCCAAGTGGAATCACACACAAAAGAACAAATCACACATGCAAGACAGGCGGATGCTATGCTATGAGGATGATATGCAATGCATGGATGTGATATGAACTGTGTACTTAGTTCTGTTGTGATTCTATCATGGCTATGGTGTATTTTCCATCCTTAATTAGTTTTATGTATGGTTTTTATGGTGCTGATGATCCTAGCATGAGCTGGTACTGTGGGGTATATGCCACTCCGAGTGGACTTATGTTGTGTTAAAGTTTATCTGACTCTTATACAGTGGTCGTTTCTGATAAAGATATCAAAGTGTTTGAAGACTCTGTGCACGGGGCAAACTTTTTAAGCTTTGAGAAGTGCGCTTTGTGGGTAGAATCGGATGTGAGGTCCTTGAAGATGGCAACTAAAGGTAACTGATGGACACGGAAGTTCTGGATACCAAGCGACGTTCAAGATAACCAATAGGAGAAAGTTTTTGTGATAGCTGACAAGTGAGAAAACAAACTATAGTTGGTGAGTGAGGAAGCTCATGGCGACTAACAAATGACAAGTTATGGCAATAACCAATAGACACGGAGTTTTGGTCATCATAGAGTAATCCGGTTGTAACTAGGAGATGCTTGCCCTGGAAGCCAGGATCTCTAGACTGTTGATAACATTTTAATCTATGACTGACCCTTGTCCAATCCAGAAAGCCGATAAAAGCCACCGTTCCATGTTCTCTTCTACTAGGGGTGGTAGAGGACTCTCTGAGAATCCTTTTTTAACTGTCGACCGAGAACCAGGAGCTATCTCTGAAACTCTCATGGTTGATCGAATCTTGCTGACCAAGAACCAGGACCCATCTCTGAATCTATCACGGTTGATCAAATCTTGCGACGCTCAATCTAAAAGAGTCGGTTATGGCATTTGGCTCTGAGAATCTCTCCTTACTGTTTTCCTTAATATTTTGACCGAGAACCAGGATCCGTTAGTAAAACTCTCATGGTTGATCAAAATTTGCGACGGTTGATCTGAAAAGACTAATCTGGACCCTCGGGAGCCGATCTTTTATAATCTTTGCCTGCTGGGGGTAGCCCTGATAACATTCTGATCACTGAGGGTAGAACCTTGTAAATCTTGACTGAAATGGGCCACTGGGCTAATCGTGGCCAGAAACGGGCTGAAAAAGGCCAAAACGGGCTAAAATAGAGCAAAATGGGGCCCACGGGGAGTAGTACCGTGGTGGCACCGGGTGGCTAGACTCCATGTTTGTATATCTTGGGTTTTTGAGCTCTAAATGCTCATTTTTAGCCATTTTGGGGTGTTTTTGGAGCTAAAATCCATCAAAACGCAACTTGTGCATGCTCAGGTGAGTAATCTTTCCCCACGATTAGAAATTTGATTGGTGTTTTAGTTTTCTCTAATTTTCAAGAAGAAAGTTCAGTTTTAACTTCCATTTCTTTGTAGATCCATGGCTTCAAGCTTGAGGTAGCTCTCTAAGAAGGCCAAGTAACGGCTAACGGTCGAGAGCCAACCCCCGGAGTTGATTTTGCATGACCCTCAATGTCACCTTTCAGCCGCGACTCTCGTGAGTCAGGTATGTGAAACTTTTGGTAGTTCAGGACAATTAATGTGCATTGTGCTAGTTTTGTGAACCGTAGTGTGTACCTAGGGAGTTTTGGAAGCTCGTTTTGTGCTCATTTGTTGATTTTTTGAAGTTGGACTTCGAGTCGTGAATAGTGACTTTATGCTTATTTTTGCTATTTTTGATATGTGCAGATGCCGGAGGTGACCTTGAAGGGCAACGGTAGTCTTTCTCACACCTTTCTGTGGTATACTCAACTTTTGCCTACTGTTAAACAAATGGTAGACGATGTCGGATTTGGCGGCTTTGTCTTCCTAGTTTCAAAGAATACCAATGACTTGGCCCACTTCTATGCTCTAGCGGAGAGATGGTGGGACACAACAAATAGTTTCCATCTGCTATTTGGTGAAATGACGATGACGCCCTTTGACTTTTCTATGATTACCGGCTTTAGAGTTGGCGGGAAGCACCTAATCCTGGATTATTCTTATAAGATCGATCCCGAAGCTGTTGAGATGTTGATCGGGGCTGTCCCTCCTGCATCGGTTCCCCTGCAATTGGCTTTATCGGGCTTATGGAAGGGGAGGACACACTGTCAATGACCAGCGGTTGCTACGGGCCTTTCTCCTACATATTCTCAGTTGTTCTATTTTTGCGACACAGAATGACCGGGTGAGCCTGCGGCTCCTTACTTGCTTAGCGACTATCGGCGAGATTCCATCTTACAACTGGGGCGGTGCTACCCTGGCCCACCTTTATAAGCTCATGGGTGAGGTTTCCTGTGGCGGCATTAAATCCACTAGAGGGTTCTGGCGAGCTTGGGAGGTATGATCTATGACTTTTGCCTTTCTTTTTGGCCCTTTCTTGCTTTTGTTGTTTTTAACTTTCACTTTTTTTGCACAGCTCTAGAGATTCGAGTACCTGAAGATGTTGGCTCCTATCCCTGTCGATGAGTCGGGTGAGAATGAGGATGACATGACTCCTGTGCCTTTGTTCCCTTGGGGTTTGAGATGGAGGAGAGATATTGTTGGGGTCAAGAGCGGGGCTTATCGGATTGTCCTTCTGAGGAATTTATTATCCAAGCTGACGGTTGCTAGTGTTGATTGGACACCTTAGGAGCATGTTTCCTATGCTGCCCTAGAGGAGATACAGGCAGTCAGGCGTCTTGCTTCTTGTCGACTTTTGATGGAGAGTACTGAATGTATGCAGTGGTATCTTGGCGAGCGGGTCTCTCGGCAGGTGGTCGGTGGTCCGAGGTACCGCGTTCCTCATACTCCTCCCGTGATGGATGCTGACGACCTTTCTAGTTCTGTTTTATCGGCAGCTTTAGCCAGTACTAATGCTTGGGATCATTTCCGCTCTGAGTCTAGTTGTGAGACTTACCGTGGCTGCTTCCTGATGCCTAACTTCACACTCTTGGATGTGAGTTTCTTTTACGTTCTTGTCTCTGTTCGTCACTTATGTTTTTTGTTTTTTGGACTCATCTTTTCCTAATTTGTTTTGTGCCTACAGCTTCGCGAGATGTATAGGAGATAGGCTCTTCCAGCTCCTGATCCTATCCCTCCTTGGAATTGGGCCATCAATGTTTTGGGTACTAATAGCTCTCCACAGGTCATGGAGGTGCCACGAGTCACGTGCGGGTACCCCACACAGCTAGTGGGCGTCCTCAACATCCCTTGGAGTTATGCCGAGGAGGGTCATGCTTTGGCGGCTAGCTTACGGTCTTTGCTCCTTACGCAAGACCACATGGTATGTCTCTATTTTTGTGCTTCTTAAGGTTATGAGGTTCTAATCCTAGATTTTACCCTTGACAGATGGATGATATGCGGCAATTTACCATAAGTCAGATGGCGTCCTTGGTAAGTTTCTGACTTGACTTTGTTTTTGTACTTTTGTTGCATCCCGACTGATTGCATTTATTTGTGTGTGCAGTGTTGTGGGGGCGGTGCTAGCTCATCGAGAACCAGGCCAAGGGCCATCACCGACGTATACTCCAGGTGGCCAGACTGAGGATGAAGAAGAGGAGGACTGAGGCCTCCTAAGCAGGGACTTTTGTTTTTGTCTCCACTTCATGTTTTTGATTGGGTTGTACTAGTGAATGATGGATAATGTGTAGGATGATTTGTCACTTTTGATAGAGTATTATGATATTTTGCCTCTTAGGCCGGATATCTTCTGGTTTGAAGACGCGATTGTGTGCTTGTTTTAGTTGGTGATCATGTGACGATATATGTGCACTGTAATTCTGTGATTTATTGATGCTACTGTGATGATCAGCCTTGTGATAGTGAGTGTGTTTGCCTTGCAGGTGGGATAGTCCGTGACATGGGGAGGTGTTGTCGAAATTTTGATTTTTTTTCTAGAGCTGCGACAGAAAATATGGCATTATACGACCCTGCTAAACTCACGGCTTGACTGAACATCACAGATGGCGTGGAACAGATCAACCTTTTCAGCTATGGCTTGACCGAGCTTTTTTTCTCTTCGTCAAATGGCCTTGAATGCTGAGTTTATGAGTGCTGCTATTGCCTACTGGGACCCGGTAAATCATGTCTTTAATTTTAATGGCCTGAAGATATGCCCCCTGTTTGAGGAGTTATGTGCTATCCTTGGCTTCTGTCATGCCCCGACGTAGCATAAATATGGAAAGTATTTAATTTTCTTTATGGACCCGTAGGTCGTGACGGTTTGAAGGATCGAATCCGTCCCAAGCATCGAACAACACAAAAACATAAATCAGAGTAGAGCAATCAAGGCTTACAAAACTTTTCTAACTTAGTAAATATTACAGCACGGGATCACATAAAGGCACAGACCGCCTTGAAATAAATAATATCTATCATCTATTACAATCATCCTTAATACAAATCCAGTTCATAACTTAAAACATAAGATAATGATAAACAGTTTCTCTTCATAAGCAGCCTTTCTCAATTAGCGTAGTCATAAGGTCCCTCCTGATTATAACCTGAAAGCCTAGACACAAATGTTCAGGACTCATCAACGCCGTCAGCTTCGAGAAGCTGGTGAGTATTATAAACATATGCTCCAATGTTAAACATACTCATTTACTATTTCCCATTTTCTATTTTTCAACAGCTTAATATCATAGAAGTGAGTCTGCATGATGAACTAACAAAAATAATATTAGTAAATCTTTCTTTCATGTTACATGTGACCGTGTATGAAAACAATGCACCAACTCATCTTACCGACTCTTTGCTCTCGACAAACACATAACCCACTCTCTCACACCAGTATCTTTGAAATACTAAGATGACCACACTTTAGTAACGGGGTACTAGGGAGTGTCCAGTTTGCCTCATACTTTAGTACGAGGTACCAAGGAGTGTCCAATGCCTCACACTTTAGTACCTAATCTGCCTCGCAAATACCGGAGAAACCTCACACAGTATCCAGACTTGGGTACCAGGGAGTGTCCGTAGGCCACACTATAGCACTACCATGGGTGCCAGAGAATTTCCAAGTTCGACGTCACACACTTTAGCGCTACCATGGGCGCCAGGGAGTGTCCAGTTTTGCCACTGTCGCATTTCAAAGATACTCTCGCCGCAATCTCAACACATCACACTTTGGTACACAATTACCAAGGAGTGTCTACAATACAATCTCAACCAAATACTCTTTACACACTGACCAAAAATGCACACGCATGTACACTGGACCCCACATATATGCCATATGTTTTTGTACCGAAGTGTAGATCCTTAAAAGTATAAGAACAATGTGCGTACAAGGAAAAATTAAGTCGTAGTTTATCACTTTAATAATCCAAATAGTAAACAGTATTCTGATTTAGTAAAATTCCCAAATTGGACCTTAACAGCCTTTAAAAGTTGATCTAGATAGTTCCTTAATAGAAAATAGACAAAAGCTTAAAACTGCTAGGTTGCGCGCACGAGTCGCATGCGCAGGCCGCTAGCGCAAGGGGTCGCTCACGCAACCTGCCAAGTTTTCATTTCTCTTTTTAAAACTTTTTTTTCTGCCTTGAAACATACACCTTGCGCACGCGAGCCACTCGTGCTATCGCGAGGAGAAGCTAAGGCTTCTTCTTCTTCGCAAAACTTACCCTGTTTCAGAATTTAAGGGTCTTTTTGACCCATTTTCAAATCCGAACATTTATAGGACATGTAATATATGAATCTCTTCGGTTTTTCACAAGGATTATGAATCCATAATCAATTTTACATGAATCCAAACGTAGTTCACGAATTTTACGAAAAACTAAAAGAGGTAAAAACTTCAATTTTAATATACTTTCTCCTATGAACAAACTAAGCTCTAAAACTTTAAATACAGCAACTATGTTGTATAATCTTTCATTTTTATCTCTAAAAAAAGATTTTGGCTAAGGTTGAAAAATCAATGTCTTCAAGCTATGGTGTTCATACGTGAAATCAACAATGGTGATTCTTAAATCAAGCATATAAATAGTAATTGAACTATGGAATTACATATCAAGTGAGTTGGAAATTCACTGTGATAGAAGGTGTGTGTTTGTTGAGAAAGATTAGCAATAGAAGGAACTCAATTGAAGCTTCAAGTTCTCAAGCTATGGAGATGAATTCTTCTCCCTCTATAATATTTTCTGCAAATTTCTTTCTCTGAATTCTCTCTCTCTCTAATTTCAATTATAGCTAAGTAGTGAATGTGAGAGTGTACGTGAGGGAGTCTTATAGATATTTTGGCAAACTTTGCCACCAAGTTCATTAACCTATACTCAGCAAATTCCATTTCTAATTTAATTATATGAATACACAATTACAACTCATATATACGCATATATACATAGATGTATTACCTCAACAGTTCACCAAAGGCCAAGTTAGATATGTAGGGGTCAAGAGTCAAGTGTTTGGGAGAAAGGAGCTTAAGGCACAAAACAACACATACACTACAAGCATTCCCAAACAAGTCATATCCAATGATGAGTTGACATAAATGGAAATAAAGCACAAGTCACTTCTAACTTTACGTCAATTCCAAAATCTATGGAAGTTTAACGTGACACAGACAGTTTTGAACATAAACTGGTATTTTCAAGGCGCGGTGATCACCACAAAAATACAGAAAATTCATTTTAGCTTAAGAAATGATTTTCTGGTTTTATAAAAATACAGTTTAAGTCGAGAAATTATTTTCACCAAAATACAAATTTGAAATTCAACGCAGACATTACTTAAATCATAAAACTGCAGTTTGACCCCAAAAGAATTTCAATAGCAATTAAAACAAGAGTTAAGATTTAGCACATGAGGATTGTAAATTAGAATGAAATCAGCAATATAGATTAAATATGGAAATACAAAGGGAATTTAAGTATGGCAAATGCAAATTAAAATTACATGAAATGCAGGTTGTTGCAACCTTCCTTCCTTAAATAGGATTTTGTCCCCGAAATCAAGACTAACTAGTCCTGAAACAACTCCGGGTACTTCTTCCTCAATTAAGCTTCAACTTCCCACGAGGCTTCATTCTCGTCATGGTGATTCCATTGAACCTTCACCAACAGAATGTCTTTATTTCTTAACTTTGTGATACTGTGATCTAAAATTCTCACGGGCCTCTCCTTATAGGAAACGTTATGACTCATCTCAATATCGTCAAAACTAACCACATGTGAGGGATCCCGTATGTATTCCTCAACATACTAACGTGAAACACATTGTGAACCCCAGACATCTTTGGTGGTAGTGCGAGTCGATAAGCCACTTTACTAACACGCTCCAAAATCTCGAAAGGTCTAATAAAACGCGGGGCTAGCTTTCCTCTTTTGAGACCAAAATGTACTACTCTTCAGGTCGGTGAAACCTTAAGAAGCACGTGGTCTCCAACATTGAATTCTAAATCTTTTTAACAGTGATCAGCATAACTCTTATACCTGTTATGAGCAGTTTTCATCCCCTCCTTGACCAAGAAAATCTTTTCGTTGGTTTCTCTAACCAAATCTGGCCCCAAAAACTTTGTGTCTCCAACTTCTACCCAACATAATGGAGAATGCCATGGTAGCCCGTACAATGCTTCCAACGGAGCCATCCCAATACTCGTGTGACAACTATTGTTATAGTCAAATTCAACCAAAGGCAAGTGTGTCTCCCAAGATTCTTCAAAATCGATGACACAAGCCCTAAGCATATCCTCCATGATCTGGTTAACACGCTCAGTTTTCCCGTCTGTTTAAGGGTGAAAAGTAGTACTCATCTTGAGCGAGGTTCCTATAGCTTCTTGTAGACTTTTCTAAAATCCAGAAGTAAAACGTGCGTCACGATCTGACTCAATTGACACAGATGCACCGTGAAGTCGCACAACTTGTTGTATGTTCATTTGGCTCATCTTTTCTACTGGGTATGTCATACTGTAAGCGATGAAATGTGCCGACTTAGTCAATCTATCAACAATTACCCAGATAGCATCATAATTTTGCTGAGATCGAGGCAATCCCACTACAAAAGCCATGTTTGTGTGCTCCCACTTCCAACCTGGAATAGTTAGCGGCTGCAACAATCCCGAAGGCCTCTGATGTTCAGCTTTGACTTGTTGACACGCCAAACACTTAGATACAAATTCAGCCACGTCCTACTTCATACCTTCCCACCAGAAATTCCTCTTCAAATTCTTGTACATTTTTGTTCCCCCTGGGTGAACTGTATATCTTGACTTATGCGCTTCTCCCAGAATATCATTTCTCAAATCTCTACAATCTGGTACACATAATCTGTCTCTGCATCTATATCCTCCATCCTTTCCCACCTTCCATTATGTCGGATCCTTCTCTGACATCTTCATAAACCATGTCTGAAACTTCTCATCTTCTTTCTGTGCTTCCATAATGCGGTCGATAAGAATAGGTTGTAGGATAAGACATCCAAAAAGTTACCCTTCTCTATCCTCAGTATTCTGCACCTCGAACTCGGCCAATGTCTCCAATGCTTGCCATTCTCTAACCATTAAGGAGGCAATTATCCCATGAGTTTGCCAACTCAAAGCATCAGCAACCACATTAGCTTTACTAGGGTGGTATTCTAACGTGAAGTCGTAATCTTTAATCAGCTCCATCCATCTGTGTTGCCTCATGTTCAACTCTTTCTGTGTAAACAAGTATTTCAAACTCTTTTGATCAGAGAACAAATCAAACTTCTCACCATAGAGATAGTGTCTCCAAATTTTGAGTGCAAAAAATACTACTACCAATTCCAAATGATGAATGGGGTAGTTCAACTCATTTGGTTTTAGCTATCTCACTCCATAGGCTATAACTCTGCCATCTTGCATAAGCACACACCCCAATCCTTGATATGACGCGTCACTGAAGGTAGTGAACTTTTCATCAGGCTTGGGTATAGCTAGTACCGGTGCCGTAGTGAGTCTCTCTTTCAACTCAAGAAAGTGCGTTCATGCTTCTCTATCCACTCAAACTTTAAATCCTTCTTCATTAGTCCAGTCAATGGTGCTGTTATTTTAGAGAATCGCTCAACAAATATCTGATAATAGCCTATGAGTCTAAGGAAAATTCTAACTTTCATAGGGTTGCTCGGCCTAACCTAATTTGACACAGCATCTGTCTTGGATGAATCCACTAAAATTCCCTGAGATGACACCTTGTGTCCCAAAAATTTTACTTCTTGTAACCAGAACTCACACTTACTGAATCTGGCATACAGTTGGTGATCCTTGAGCATCTGCATTGCTATTCGTAGATGTTGTTCGTGTTCTTCTTTTGACTTAGAAAAGATCAGGATATCATCCATAAAAACGATGACAATTTGATCCAAATAAGGTTTAAACACTCTATTCATCAAATCCATAAACACTGCCGGGGCATTCTTCATTCCAAACGGCATCACCAAAAATTCATCGTGACACATCGAGTTCTGAAAGCAGTCTTAGGTATATCTTCTTTCCGTACCCTCAACTGATGATATCCCGACCGTAGGTCTATCTTGGAGAATGTTGTAGCTCCTTGTAGTTGATCAAACAAATCGTCAATCCTAGACAAGGGATACTTATTCTTGATAGTTACTCGTTTAATTCTCTGTAGTCGATACACAATCAAATTGTTTAGTCTTTCTTCTTCACGAATAACACTGGTGCTCCCCAAGGCGATGTACTTAGACGTACAAAACCCAAATTCTTGAGCTCTCGAACTTATTCCTTCAACTCTGATAGTTCAGCGGGGGCCATTCTGTAGGGGACTTTCGTGATCGGTGTGGTACATGGTATAAGCTCCATATAGAACTCTATACTTCTCTCAGGTGGTAAATAAGAAATGTCTTGAAATACTTCCTCGAAGTCCTTGACTACAGGTATAGACAACACCATCACCTCTGTACTGACGACTTCGATGCTGGCTAAACACCTAGTGAGGAACATATCTCCCGAAGGGTTATATTGGAAATCAAAGGATTGATTCTCGTTGTCGGAGAATGTAATTCTCTTGCTCGCATAATCCAAACTTTCTTGATTCTAAGCGAGTCAATCTATACCTAGGATTATGTTAAACTCCTTCATTAATAAGACAATTAGCCTTGTAGGGATTTCACGATCTCCTAATCGCAATGGACAATCCTTGCACACATGTCCTAACTTGACTGCGGCTCCTAAAGGTAAGGTAGCCCTCAAAGCTTTCTCTAAACAGTGTGGTAGAATACCCAATCTTCGGATAATATTAACAGATATAAAGGAAAGAGCAGCACCCGTATCAAATAAAATTTTAACTTGGGAGTTAAACAAGGTTAATGTACCTTCCACTACTTGATGATCAGGCTGCCCTTCTCCATAATCTCCTTCTTCATAAATAGTTCCATCATATCCAGCGGCATCAGGAATAACAGTATTTAGGCGAGTCTGACCCTATTGACCATAAGTCACCTGCTTAGGAGCAGTGTAGAACTTGCTGATATGACCTGGTTCACAACAGTTGTAGCAGATTATCCCTTGCTATGCAGCACGCCTTGGTGCCTTGCACTCTCGAGCTAGATGACCGGGGTTGCCACAGTTAAAGCATTTTCCAGCACTACTTCCTTCTCCAACTCGGGACTGAGTCGGATAGGTAATAGCCTGAGGTTTCTTGCTTCCGTCGAAGTTCCTCTTTTGCCCTTGGGTACGATAGTTTGGCGACTTATTTCCAAAGTTAACCCTCTAAGGTGGCCAGAATTCAAATTCTTTCGGTTCACTCGAGCATCTTCTTCTAAATCAGTGGCCAAGCGGCAGAGTCCTTCAAAAGACTTATCTAGGTGACCGAGAGTCAGGCGGCGAATCTGCGGTGTTAACCCTTGGTTATACTTACGGATCCCCTTTTCCTTAGTATCAACCATATGAGGGACAAACCGCGACAGTCTCTCAAACTGAGCGGTGTACTCTTGCACCGATTTAGTTCCCTGAGTCAAATCCATGAATTCCTTCTCCCTCATGTGCCTCTCTGTAGCCAAAAAATACTTTTCCAAAAATCTCCCCTTAAATGCACTCCACATCATTCCCATAGCAGCTGTGTTTCCAATGGTGGGTATCACCAAGTCCCACCAATCTGCGGCGACATCGGTTAATTAGAAGGTAGCTAACCTTTTCTTATCCACTTCACTACACTGAACAACTTCGAACATACGGTCTATTTGCCTTAACCATTGTTCAACTTTCTAGGGTTCTGCAGTACCCGTAAACTGTTCAGGCCTTAGTGCACGGAATCTTTCTAGCAGCTTATACCCAATTTAACGTTCTCGTCAATTTTCATTCGTATTACTAATTCTCTCCAAGCGCCTGACAAAAGCTTCAAACATTCCCGTGGGATTAGAAGCCACAGGTGCTTCCTCAATCAAATTCTTGTTCCTCCTTTATCTTCCAACCATTCTAAATACATGTCAATGATGCAATAATGAGAAGCATAACTGAAACAGACATATGAAGCAATTTAAATGACAGCAACATTTAAAAGAGTATTTATATATATATATATATAACTTCTTGTCAACTTGATACAAAAAGCGTGTATGATCAGGTTAATGCATACCTTATCTATATGGGTTAGGACGTACTTCGTCCATGCAAGAGTTAAATGTCAAAAAATGGGGTCATTGCCCGATACTCTGATGCATGTAAATATATTTTACAAAAAGGGATAGAGTTACTAGTCAATATAGTTAATATTTACAAGGTTATATCCAAATCATCAGCCATCCGTAGGCAGCTAAAAGCAAATCCAATGAGTTGATTAGGCGAAATCACTGAACCTGGAAGGAATCCACAAGTTCATAATCACCGCTCTGAGAGGCTGGTGATAGAACAGGTCCTGGGGAATTTGCCTCCATTGACAACTTCTCAGGCAGAACTAACTCAAGGGCTAGCTCCTCCTCAAGGTCGGCAGCAAGGTCATCTAGATCTATGTCGTCCTCCCCTACAACCTCCTCAGCAATAGGGATAACCATACCGTTGTCTCCATCATCATCCTTAACCAAGGGAACTACCGGCGGGGGCATCTCCAGCTGTGCGAGGTGAGCGTGCACAACCTGGATCTTAAGGGAAAAATAGAAAGCATCACTATTAACCAGCCTCAAAATCTCGATTAGCACTAATCATTGAGCCTCTGCAAAGTAACGAAGCTCAAGATGAATATGGGTCAAGTCAACAATACCTACAACATGGACCTAGTGCCACAGATCCAATACTACAGTCGTCGTGGCCAACTGCTCAATGGCGGTATGATATAAGTTAAGAAAAGTTGGGACTACTGCCCCTGGAGTCACAAAATGTCCTATAAACCCGTCTGGCACATAGAGTGGCTGAGCTGGATCCATACCTGATAAAGAGGCACTAACTTAAATCAGGAAAGAAATAATCTTAGGCGCTTGGGTTCTGGGTTCGTCCCATTGTCGTATCATCGGGTGTGTAAAGCTTAAGCTAACAGAACGTGGAATCGGGTCTATACTAGAAAACCCTATCTTGGCTAAACTATTCTGAGATAACCTGGCTCTGATACCACTAAATACTGTCATGCCCCGACATAGCATAAATATGGAAAGTGTTTAATTTCCTTTATGGACCCGTAGGTCACAACAGTTTGAAGGATCGAATCCGTCCCAAACGTCGAACAACACAAAACCATAAATCAGAGTAGAGCAATCAAAGCTTACAAAACTTTTCTAACATAGTAAATGTTATTGCACGGGATCAGGTAAAGGCACAGACCGCCTTGAAATAAAATAATAACTATCATCTATTACAATAATCCTTAATACAAGTCTAGTTCATAACTTAAAACATAAGATAATGATAACAGTTTCTCTTCATAAGCAGCCTTTCTCAATTAGCGTAGTCATAAGGTCCCTCTTGATTATAACCTGAAAAGCCTAGACACGAATGTCCAGGACGCATCAACGTCGTTAGCTTCGAGAAGCTGGTGAGTGTTAAAAACATATGCTCCAATGTAAAACATACTCATTTACTATTTCCTATTTTCTATTATTCAATAGCTTAATATCATAGAAGTGAGTCCGCATGATGAACTAACAAAAATAACATTAGTAAAACTTTCTTTCATGTTACATGTAACCGTGTATGAAAACAATGCACCAACTCATCTTACTGACTCTTTTCTCTCGACAAACACATAACCCACTCTCTCACACCAGTATCTTTGAAACACTAAGATGACCACACTTTTGTAATGGGGTACCAGGGAGTGTCCAGTTTGCCTTACACTTTAGTATGGGGTACCAGGGAGTGTCAAATGCCTCACACTTTAGTACCTAATCCGCCTCGCAAATACCGTAGAAACCTCATGCAGTATCCAAACTCGAGTACCAGGGAGTGTCCGTAGGCCATACTTTAGCACTACCATGGGTTCCAGGGAATGTCCAAGTTCAGCGTCACACACTTTAGCGCTACCATGGGCACCAGGGAGTGTCCAGTTTTGTCACCGTCGCATTTTAAAGATACTCTTGCCGTAATCTCAACACATCGCACTTTGGTACACAATTACCAGGGAATGTCCACAACAAAATCTCAACCACATACTCTTTCCACACTAACCAAAAACCCACACGCATGAACACTGGACCCCACATGTATGCCATATGTTTTTGTACCAAAGAGTAAATCCTTAAAAGTATAAGAACAATGCGCGTGCAAGGAAATTAAGTCGTAGTTTATTGCTTTAATAATCCAAATACTAAATAGTATTTTGATTTAGTAAAATTCCCAAACAAAACCTTAACAGCCTTTAAAAGTTGATCTAGACAGTCCCTTAATAGAAAACAGACAAAAATTGAAAACTGCTAGGTCGTGCGCACGAGCAGACTCGTGCAGGCGGCTCGTGCAATTACCCTATTTTTCAATTTTCTTTATAAAACCTTTTTTATCTGTCAGGAATCACACACCTCGCACGCGCGGGCCGCTCGTGCTAGGGGCCGCTCGCGCGACCTACCCAGTTTTCATGTCTCTTTTTAAAACTTTTCTTTCTGCCTGGAAACATACACCTCGCGTGCACGGGCCACTCGCGCGAGGAGAAGCTGAGGCTTCTTCTTCTTCACAGAACTTGCCCTGTTTCAGAATTTAAGGGCCTTTTTGACCCATTTTCAAATCCGAACATTCATAGGACATGTAATATATGAATGTCTTTAGTTTTTCACAAGGATTATGAATCCATAATCAACTTTACATGAATCCAAATGTAGTTCACACATTTTACGAAAAACTAAAAGAGGTCAAACCTTCAATCTTAATATACTTTCTCCTATGAACAAACTAAGCTCTAAAACTTTAAATACAGTAACTTTGTTGTATAATCTTTCATTTTTATCTCTAAAAATAGATTTTGGTTAAGGTTGAAAAATCAATGTTTTCAAGCTATGTTGTTCATACGTGAAATCAACAATGGTGATTCTTAAATCAAGCATATAAACAATAATTGAACTATGTAATTACATATCAAGTGAGTTGGAAATACTCACTGTGATAGAAGGTGTGTGTTTGTTGAGAAAGATTAGCAATAGAAGGAACTCAATTCAAGCTTCAAGTTCTGAAGCTATGGAGATTAAGTCTTCCCCCTCTATAATATTTTCTACAAATTTCTTTCTCTGAACTCTCTCTCTCTCTCTCTCTCTCTCTCTCTCTCTCTCTCTCTCTCTCTCTCATTTCACTTGTAGCTAAGCAGTGAATGTGAGAGTGTACGTGAGGGAGTCTTATAGATATTTTGGCAAACTTGGCCACCAAGTTCATTAACCTGCAAATTCCATTTCTAATTTAATTATATGAATACACAATTACAACTCTTATATACGCATATATACACAAATGTATTAACTCAACAGTTCACCAAAGGCCAAGTTAGATATATAGGGGTCAAGAGTCAAGTGTTTGGGAGAAAGGAGCTTAAGGCACAAAAAAACACATACACTGCAAGCATTCCCAAACAAGTCATATCCAATTGATGAGTTACCATAAATGGAAATAAAGCACAAGTCACTTCTAACTTTACGTCAATTCCAAAATCTATACAAGTTTAATGCGACATGGACAGTTTTGAACATAAACTTGTATTTCGTGGCACGGTGATCTCCACAAAAATACAGAAAATTCATTTTTGCGTAAGAAATGATTTTTCAATTTTATAAAAATACAGTTTGAGTAAAGGGAAATTATTTTCACCATTTTGAAATACAGATTTGAAATTCAACACAGACATCACTTAAATCATAAAATTGTAGTTTGACCCCAAAAGAATTTCAATAGGAATTAAAACAAGAGTTAAGATTTAGCACATGAGAATTGTAAATTAGAATGAATTCAGCAATATAGATAAAATATGGAAATATAAAGCGAATTTAAGTATGGAAAATGTAAATCAAAATTACATGAAATGCAGGTTGTTACTGCTTCGATCCGAATTCAGACTTGATCTTTCCTTCTGCTATACCCCCAGTCCTACGTAAGGCTTGGCTGAATACCTGAACTGTTCCACTGCTATCTCTCACCGGCTAATTCATGGTGAGGTCCTCGACATTGCCTCCATCATTGCCCGATAAGTTGATCCTGGAAATCCCAGCGTATATGATGCTACCTGTGGGGCTGCTCTAATCTTATGCATGACTTCGCACTTTCTATTCTCTAGTACTTCTATTGACTTGGTGCATGTGTGCCTTGGGCTGAAATTGAGTAGGAACCTTATGGACATGGTTCTGGCTGAAACCCTAAATGGTTTGGATAGTGCTTTTAATCAAGGAACTCTTCTTCTTTCTGGGGAACCCTTGGTATTACAGGCTTGGCTATACGAGCGCCTCCAGTTGTGGACAGGTGATGAAGGCTATTATTTGTAAAATATTGGCCCGATATAGAGAAAAATTGGATAAACTTAACCCCATTTCTCTAGTTTGATCTGCGCTTGTGTTTTAATTCATTTCTTGACACAATGATGTGCTTTCCATGGTATGTTGTTGTGTGTAGCTCTTTGAATGCAAGTTCTAAAGTTAGAATGAATAACAAGTTGAAAGGAATAGATCAAGAAACAAAAAGATGAAGTTCGGGTACCAATCGATTGACATCATACCAATCGATTGACATATTTCCATAATCAATCAATTTGTATTTTTTCCAATTGATTGGAATTTTTACCAATCGATTGATATTTTTGTCAATCGATTGGTGAAAGCTGGAATCAATCGGCGTTAATGGTGTAAGATCTCAGCAATCAGGACGACGACCAGCCGTTACAGAATGAACCTAGATGCCTTTAGCTCGTGGATATTACACTATTCATAGAGGGGAGTGAAAAGGGTGAGGGGTTGGCTCATTGTGCATTGTTTTTGTAGGATTTTTCAATTTGTTTTTGGATTGAGACAAGATTTAAACTGGAAAAATTTGATTTCGAATTGAGTTTCAACTCAGGTTTATTCCTCTTTATTTTGCTGCTTTAGAATTGGTTTGATAGTAAGCATTATTATAGCCTTAGCTTGATTTTGAAATTTCTAGTTCATAGGTTTAATTAATGTCGATGTTTGATTCCATTTTTCAAGTTACTCATATCCATGCAATCTTAAATATGCTAGCGTAGAGTTCTGGTTGGGAATAATGTGAAGAAACATTGTTCCCAGCCATTGCCATGATTCTGATTGAGAATCAATGGCAATCGATTGGAAACAGTCAACCAATCGATTGCCATAGATTCCAAGCCAATCGATTGGGAATCATTTCATGTCAATCGATTGCCATTAATAGCAATCGATTGGTATGCTCATGGCTCGGGCAGAATCCTTTAAGTATTCCAATGACTTCTATTTCAGAAATCAAGTCCAGATTGATCCTTTAAGTTCAAGTTTGTGAATTGATTTTGAAATACAAGCCCTTGTAATTGATTAATTCAATGATCTCTTATGATGAACACATCGAATATCCCATATTCGATTTGTTAATTATAATTCATGGTTTTAATTAGTTATTATCTTCGTTCTTCATAAGTAAGAGAAGTAATTGGACTACTAGTTTTGTTAAAGTAACATCCTTAGTATCTATACTTACTTCACTTAATCTATTAGCGAAATAAGGAATACTAAAATGATGAAACCCCAGTGTGGGTTCATGTCAAGTCATGGTAGTAGTTGGTGCAATGCAGATTCACATATTCCCAACACTTTCTTTCATATTTAAAAGATCACATTAATTTTCTTTTAATTTAACTGCTGCTTAATCATTCTTTTCATTTTAATCTTGCAATCAGTAGGATCGTTAGATCCTCCACTTTAAAGAAATCATCTTTTATTTTTCTCTTTTGGATTCAATCTAGGTTCCTTTCCCCCAATTTCGTCCCTTGGGAAAACAACTCGGTCTTACCGATTATTACTCGACGCGACCGTCTACGCTTGGACGTACTCTTCTGAGAACACATTTCCAATCGTGTCAACAGGCTAAGTACCACCATTTTATTTTTGTAGGGTCATGCGTCATTCTCACTACACTTTTGCTGACTGGGTTCATATGATAGGTACTCTTTCTAAACTAGACATTTGGTGGATTGTGGGGGCATTGAAGCCTTCACACTATCACCGCCAGCCTTGGAGATCATCCGAGAATGTGGTTGGTGGGTTTGAGAGAGACTTCTTTCTATTATCGTCGTAGATTGGCCAGGTAGTATGGGCAAGTTCAAGTGGCCCCCCAGGAATTCACTGAGAGGGTCTTTGCTTCAAAGTCAGGGCTATCACTATTGCTGTTTTCATCAGGGGATGGACTCATCGAATAAAAGCCTTTTTCTGAAGACCTTTGAGCAATAAAAGACACAAAATAAAACTAGACTTGACTGATTCTGCTTCTTCTTCCAAGTGTCTTTGATATTTGTGATTGCTTTCAAAAGACCTTTTTATTTATTCACGCTTATGTAATATTCAAAGTTTGTTTATTGATGAACTTCGGTTACTTTGAGAACCTTATTTTATGCATTTGGCTTTTTGAAAACATTTTGAAGTGAGATTTTGATTAGATGTTACTTTTGGTACTTGCTTGAGCATGCTGGGATGATTTAGAGGTGAACAAGGTGGGTAGCCGATGTTTTCCCCTAGTTTGGGATATGGGTGGTTGTGAGGCAAACGAGGTAGATGACCGAAGTTTGCCCCTAGTTTAAAAGAGATTTGGGCAAATGAGCCTGGTGGCCGAAGTTTGTCTCTAGTGTGAAGGGTAGTCTCTGGGTTATGGTAAGGGCCGCAACTTTATTTCTCTCATATGCTCATAAATTTTGCCAAGGCACCAGTGGGGTGACCTAGCAAGCTCTTTTCTCTCTTTTGTTATTGCTCACTTTAGATTTAGCTCTAATTTTTGCGAAGGCGTCCTTTCGAATTTTCGACCTAGTGAGCCATCCTTATTTTCTTTTTGAAAGTTTGCCTTTATATCCCCAAGTGGGAATCAGGTCCAACGTAGTTCAAGCCATAGTTGGAAAGAAGTTGGTTGATTTTTGCGGGTGGAGTGAGCGAACCGATATAGTTGCCTACGTATCCCCGAGTGGCAATCAGGTCGAGCGTAGTTCAGGGTAAGGCTTGAAAGAAATGGGTTCTTTGTGGGTAGAGCGACCGAACCAATGCGGTTGCCTACGTATCCCCGAGTGGGTATCAGGTCAAGCGTAGTCCAGGGTAAGGTTTGAAAGAAATGGGTTCTTTGTGGGTGGATCGACCGAACCGATGCGGTTGCCTACGTATCCCCAAGTGGGAATCAGGTCAAGCGTAGTTCAGGGCTAGGTTTGAAAGAAATTGGTAAAAAGGTCAAGCATAGTACTTTTTGAGGAGATCCATGTCGATTGGTTCTTTGACGATATAAGGACCAACCCATTTAGGTTTGAATTTCCTACGTGGTTCAAAAATTAGGGCTCGCAGTTCCTTGAGAACGAGGTCACCCCTGACATCTTTCCTTGGATGAACCTTCTTGTTAAAAGCACGGGATTTCCTCTTTTGATAGATTCGGACGTGGTCGACTGCCGCTAGGCGCTTTTCATCTAGAAGAGCCAATTCTTCGTATCTTTTCCTTAACCAATCAGACTCTGAAATTTCACATTCTGCCATCACTCACAGGGATGGTATCTCTATTTTGATTGAAAGTACTGCTTCCATACCATATACTAGTGAATAAGGAGTCACTCTTATAGACATCCTTATTGAGGTTCTATATCCCTAAAGCGCAAATGGTAGCTTCTCGTGCCAGTCTTTGTAAGTATCGGCCGACTTCTACAGTATGGCCTTAACATTCTTGTTTGTAGCTTCGACTGCCCCATTGGTCTGCTGCCTGTATGGTGATGACTTATGATAAGTGATTTTGTATTCCTCAAACAGATCCCTAACTTCTGCTTTAAAATGACTCATGTTTTCCAAAATAATCTCATGGGGGACTCCATAGCGGCAGATGAGATTTCTCTTGATGAACTTGGCCACTTCCTTGGCCCCAAACTTGGTGTAGGATTTAGCCTCTACCCACTTTGTGAAATAATCGATGGCCACCAAAATGTATCTATTCCCATTCGAGGCCTTTGGAACAATTTCGCCAATGTTGTCGATTCCCCAAGTTGAGAATGGCCATGGGGAGGTCATACTGTAGAGTAGAGATGGCAATACATGCATCATGTTCGCATGGATCTGGCATTTATGGCACATTCTCACGTATTCACAATAGTCTTTTTCCAATGTTGTCTAATATTACCCTTGTCCTACGATCTTCTTGGCCAGCATGTGACCATTCATGTGTGGACCGCATACCCCTTCGTGTATTTCTTCCATCATCCTTTCGGCGCTCTTCTTGAATAAGCAAATCAGGTTGTGACCATCTTTCTTTAACAATTTTCCTCCGCGGATGATGAACTGTGCGGCAAACCTTTAAATTGCTCTTTTGTCATTATCAGAAGATTCTTGGGGATATACTCCTTTTTCTATAAAGTTCCAGATATCTTGATACCATGGTGTTTCATTCTCTTCTTCTTCGATTACAGCGATCGTACTGAATGAAGGCTCGTATCTTTGCTCAATTACTAGAGGCATCATCTTGACTCCTACGGGGATTTTGATCATGGAGGCTAGGGTAGCCAATGAATCTACTAACTGGTTCTCTTCCCTGGGCAGGTAGAAGAATGTCACATTCTTGAACTGTTTCTTGAGTCCATCGAGATGGTCATGATAGGGCTTCAACCTTTCCTCTTTTACCTTCCATTCTCATCTAGCTTGTGATACAATGAGGTTTGAATCACCGAAAACATCCAATTTTTGAACTTTTCATTCTATGGCCGCCTCCATCCCTAAAATGCACACCACGTATTCAGCAGTATTGTTGGTGGAGTTATAATTGATTTGGATTGAAGAAAAGAAAAAGGAAGAAAGGTCTGTTGAAAACAGGTACAGAGTTGCCACTTGGTCTTTAAGGAACCAAGAAACCTAATTTGACTCACCCAAATGGATAAAGGGCACCAGCTCTTCATAACCAAATAACTTGGCTCGGGGTTTTGGTACAAGAGAAGAAGGAGCCTTTGTCATGACTAAAACACCCTCAACATGCCCAGTCTTTCGACGGGCTTCAATTAGCATCCAAATAATCATCTTTTACTATGTTTGGTTCGACAATTAATACTATGATAATATATTACATCACATAAGAATCTTGAAATGGAAGATCAAAAGATAAGATATCATTCATAAGATCTAAGCCAAGTATCACACAATGCAAAGGTGAAAGATCACACAAACAAACCTAGGAAAAATCGTCTAATCATGTATCAAGTAATCAAGTTTTTCTAATCTAAGAGGGGATATGGATTGTTCTTGGAACAAATAAACAAGAAAACAAAGTATGCTTAGCAAGCTAGTATGATGCATGTTATTCTTTGAGAAAAAAAGACCTCTCAATCCCCGGGACGGGTGAGAAAGGAAGATTAAATCGAGGGGGAGCATGAACGTGTGATCAAGTTCATTCCTTATAATCTTCTTGGATTAGGAGTCACAAAAACCCCAAATCTTGCATGGATGCAATGTATGATCCTAGAATGTGCAAAGGTTGTAGTGTGTTTGTGTATATGGACTTTCTAAAGTGACGTAGAATTCTAGAGTATGAATGAATGCATAAAAAATTCATCATAGGATATGTACAAATGTAGTATGGACTACTTCCTAAGATATGAACTAATTTGGGGTGCATGTGAACATCAAATCAAAGAATGAAAGTAAAAGTATGCTTGCTGTGAATAGTGGATAGAATAGTGAGTTGATCTTGTGAAAATGGAAAAGTAGGGTTAGAAATATTTTTAGTTCATAATTTTTTTATGGAGATCATCCTTATTGTGTCTAGAACACATATCAAAAGGCCAATCTTCAATGACTAATATACATTGAGAGAAATCATATAAACAATAGAGGTTACTCAGAAATAGTGTCCGTATTGTCGACTGAAATGTTGAAAACTCTTAGAAAAGGAAAACAATACATCTAGAGGCCCATATTATACAGAAAGTTCCCTAAGACAGTGAAATTAAAGGGAAAAATAGTTGGGACCACTCCTTTTGGAAACGTTTTTTGAAAGACAAGTTGAAAATCAACCTAGCTGTTGTGACAACAAAAGCAGAATGTATGGAAGGAATGTTTGGGTCAAAATGGAACCCTTCCAAGTGTTTCCAAGTCAAACCAAAAATCGTGGGTGCTCTCTAATGGGTTAGGAAGACTTTCCAAGTGGTCTTATGTTAATTCTTTGAGTGTTGGGTTCTAGAGAAATCTTTTAACTCATGTACTCACTGTTTTGAAGATTTTTTGAAAAGATAGGGTTTTATTTCTTGAAATCAAAAAGGGGGGTTTATGAGGGGTTTTGAAATAGAGGTTTTGAGATTGAATTTTCAGCATTTAAATGAAGGTTATGACCACTTGAAATATTAACACTGAACTCATATCAAGAACCTCCAAGATTGTTGGAGGACATTGGTTCCATTTGAGCCTAACCCCAAGAATACTTTGGAAGTATTGATGTTTTAATCATCATCTATCAAACATGTATTTGAGGTTAAGAGCTACTATCCATAAGGATTCACTTACTTCAAACTTCATGTCATCACTTAGATGATGATGAACTAGTAAGTAATCAAAGAAAAATCAAGAAGAAACGGGGGAAGAGGAGATGAACATATATAAATAAAGCAAGTAAATAGTAATCAATAGTTGATAATCCCGGAGATGTGAGACTTGTAGCTTGATGTTTCACTCATATATAATGACTTTGGACATGGAAGAAGCTTCCCAACTCATAAATGCTCACAAAAATGGTGGTTGGATGTATTGAATGTGAAGTAAATGGAAGTAATGAAGTAAAAACAATGTTTAGAACTCACTTTCTAGTTGAAAATCAAAGAAGGAAGCTTCTTTTCTCTCTATTCTAACCTTATCTCTACAACCTTTTCTCTAAAACTTTTCTAAGCTTTCATTTTCCACCCCCTAAATGAAAAGTCAATGGGGGTTTCTATAGGCCAATTTGGGGTGGTTTTGGAATTTAAAAAGTGCTTCCATTGGCTCCAAATGTCTGTGAACAAGGAACTACATCGTTTTGGTTTTCAATTAATCAAAATAGACCCCCAAAATAAATTACAAAAATTGACAGTTCTAGGGGAGAGTGTTGTAGCGGCACTGGGCCTATACCACAATGGCAGTGGGCTAGTGCCGCGGCGGCACTGTTCCTCCAACGTTCGGATAATGCTGTTTAGCCCCCCTGAGGTTTCAGTATTCACGAAAAGCCCCTATTACGTCCAAAATTCACAGAAAATGCGTATAAATTCCAAATTGAGCTTGTGATATACTGTTGGAAAGGTAATGGAGTTTTCTTTTCATTAAAAAATAAGTTTGGAGTCAGGTCACCTTGAAAAGTTTTGCAGTATTTGCGATAAAAGCCGATTTGATCGTCTTTTTCACCTTCGGGAATTCATAATAACTTCGTTTTGAATCCAGAATTTATGTGCGACATACCATTGGAAATCTATTGACCTTTAGTATCCATGAAAAATGTATGAAAAATGACATGGCGCTCCAGTTTCAAAGTCAACTTTTAGGTCAAATTGGTCAAACCTAGGATCTCCAAGAAGTTCTAGGAACCTCTAGGAGCTCCCAGGAGCTAACGTTTTTGTTTGATTTTCTTTTAAAACTTACTTTAATACTTTTCACATGATCTAGTTTGATATTGGGACTTTTTGGAGAATTTGAATGATTTCGGTCAAACCCTAGTCAAACCAGGTCAAACCGGTCAACGGGGACTTTCCGGGAACTTCTGGGACTTCCAAGGGTCTCTGGGAGCTAACAATTTTATGCAATTTTTCTTTGAAACTTATTTTATTGCTTTTCTTGTGACGAAGTATGGTTTTAGAACTTTTGATCCAAACCTGGGAGTGTTTGGGCTTTCAGGGGTATTTTTGTCATTCTGAGCATTTTGAAAGATCGAACTAACTTCCAGGAGTCCCTTTTTGAGTCTTTTTCGATTATCGTGAACCACCAAGCTATGGGTCTCCTAAATCTAATAGCTGACAAAATGGGGTGTCTATAGTTTGCCCCTCTTTGGCATGAACTTGTGAGGCAACGCATGTAGCAAGCAAGTGCCAAAGCTCTGAAGAGATAGATTTTTTGGAGGCTATAGATTTAGGATAAAAACATTGCAAAAGATGCAAGGATGATGCTGAGGTCAATGCTAGTCGTGCTCTATGTGAGCTGCCTATGTATCCAAAGGGAAATCAGACCAAGATGTAGTTTGGGGCACAAAAGAACAAATCATACATGCAAGATAGGTGGATGCTATGCTATGAGGATGATATGGAATGCATGAATGTGATATGAACTGTGTGCTGAGTCCTATTGTAATTCTATCATGACTATGGTATATTTTCCATCCTTAATGGGTTTTATGCATGCTTTTTATGGTACTGATGATCCCAGCATGAGTTGGTGCTGTGGGGTATATGCCACTCTAAGTGGACTTGTGTTGTGTTAAAGTTTATCTAACTCTTATGCAGTGGTCAATTCTGATAAAGATATCAAAATGTTTGAAGACTCTGGGCCTCGGGGCAAACTTTTTAAGCTTCGGAAGTGCGCTTTACGGGTAGAATCGGATGTGAGGTCCTTGAGGATGGCAACTAAAGGTAACTGATGGACATGGAAGTTCTGGATACCAAGTGAAGGATGAGAAATTTCAAGATAACCGACAGGAGAAGGTTTTTGCGATAACTGACAAGTGAGAAAGCTCACGATAGTTGGTGAGTGAGGAAGCTCACGGCGACTAACATATGACAAGTGATGGCAGTAACCGACAGACACAGAGTTTTGGTCATCATAGAGTAATTTGGTTGTAACTAGGCGATGCTTGCCTTGGGAGCCAGGATCTCTAGACTGTTGATAATATTTTAATCTACGACTGACCCTTGTCCAATCTAGAAAGCCGGTAGAAGTCGTCGTTCCCTGTTCTCTTCAGCTGGGGGTGGTAGAGGACTCTCTAAGAATCTTTTTTTTTTAGTGTTAAGCGAGAACCAGAACCCATCTCTGAACCTCTCACTATTAATCGAGTCTTGCTAACCAAGAACCAGGACCCATCTCTGAATCTCTCATGGTTGATCAAATTTTGCGACGCTCAATCGAAAAGAGCCGGTTATGGCCTTCAGGAGCTTTTTTTCCGTTGTGGATAGCGGGGGAGACTCTGAAAGCCTCTCTTAATTGTCGATCGAGAACTAGAACCTATCTCTAAAACTCTCACAGTTGATCGAGTCTTGCTGACCAACAACCAGGACCCATCTCTGAATCTCTCACGGTTGATCAAATCTTGCGACACTCAATCCAAAAGAGCCGGTTATGGCCTGAGGGAGTTGTTTTTGTCTATGGGAGTCTCTGAGAATCTCTCCTAACTGGTTTCTTTTGTATTCTAACTGAGAACCAGGATCCATTAGTGAAACTCTCATGGTTGATCAAATTTTGCGACAGTTGATCCGAAAAGACTGATCTGGACTCTTGGGAGCCGATCTTTTCCAATCTTTTCCTACTGGGGTTAGCCCTGACAACTTTCAGATCACTGGGGGTAGATCCTTGTAAATCTTGACTGAAATGGGCCACTGGGGTTAATCGGGGCCAGAAACGAGCTGAAAAAGGCCAAAAAGGGCTGAAACAAAGGTTAGTAGGGCCCGCGAGGAGTAGTGCCATGGTGGCACTGGGCCACTGCTACAGCGGTAATTGGTCAGTGCCATGGTAGCACCGGCTGGCCAGACTCCATGTTTGTATATTTGGGTTTTTGAGTTCTAAAGCTCATTTTTGGCCATTTTGGGGTATTTTTGGAACTCAAATCCGTCAAAATGTAGATTATGCACGCTCAGGTGAGTAATCTTCCCCCACGATTAGAATTTTGATTGGTGTTTTAGTTTCCTCTAACTTTAAAGAAGAAAGTTCAATTTTAACTTCCATTTTCTTTATAGATCCATGGCTTCAAGCTCGAGGCGTCTCTCTAAGAAGGCCAAGGAATGGGTAAGGGTCGAGAGCCAACCCCCGGAGTTGATTTTGCATGACCCAAAATGTCACCTTTCGACCGCAGCTCTAGTGAGTCAGGTATATGAAACTTTTGGCAGTTCAAGACTATTCATGTGTATTGTGCTAGTTTTATGAACCATAGTGTGCACCTAGAGATTGTTGGAAGCTCGTTTTGTGTTCATTTGTTGATTTTGTGAAGATGGACTCTTGGTCGTGAATAGTGACTTGTGCTTGTTTTTGCTATTTTTGATTTGTGCAGGTACCAAAGGTGACCTTAAAGGGCCGCAATAGTCTTGCTCACGCCTTTCGGTGGTATACTCAACTTTTGCCTGCTATAAAACAAATGGTAGACGATGCCGGATTAGGCGACTTTGTCCGCCTAGTTTTGAAGAGTACCAATGACTTGGCCCACTTCTATGCTCTAGCGGAGAGATGGTGGGACACGATAAATACTTTCGATTTGTCGTTCAGTAAAATGACAATGATACCCTTTGAGTTTTCCATGATTACTGGCTTGAGAGTTGGCGGGAAGTGCCTGATCCTGGATTATTTTTATGAGATCGATCCCAAAGTTGTTGAGGTGCTGATCGAGGCTGTCCCTCCTAATCTGGAGGGACATCGGTTCCCCTACAATTGGCTTTATCGGGCTTATGGAAGGGGAGGACACACTCTCAATGACCGACAGTTGCTACGGGCCTTTCTCTTGTATATTCTTGGCTGTTCTATTTTTGCGACACAGAATGACCGGGTGAGCCTGCAGCTCCTTACTTGCTTGGCGACTATCGGCAAGATTCCATCTTACGATTGGGGTGGTACTGCCCCGGCCCACCTTTATAAGCACATGGGTGAGGTTTCCCATGGCGGCATTAAATCCACTAGAGGGTTCTGGCAAGCTTGGGAGGTATGTTCTGTGACTTTTTCCTTTTCTTTTTGGCCCTTTCTTGCTTCTGTTGTTTTTAACTTTCACTTTTTCTGTGCAGCTCTAGAGCTTTGAGTACCTAAAGATGTTGGCTCCTACCCCTACCGATGAGTCGGGTGAGGATGAGGATGGCATGGCTCCTGTGCCTTTGTTCCCTCGGGGTTTGAGATGGAGGAGAGATATTGTTGGGGTCAAGAGCGGGGCCCATCGGATTGTCCTTCTGACAAATTGTAATACCCTGTATTTTCAGGTATATATAGATCCCTAGTACTTTTCTTAGCCTTTGGTGAGGTTGAGTGTTCAATCGATTGACCTTATCTCAATCGATTGATATATCAATCGATTGAATGTTTTACCAATCGATTGGTATCCTGCCGACCTAACCCCAATCGATTGACACCTGGTATCAATCGATTGGAAGTAGCTGGAGTTGGCCACTTCGTTGGTTTTGTGTGGTTGTGATTATTTTTCCCTCCCTATATATACCCCTTCCCTTATACATATATATATTTGCTTGTGTGTGTGTTTGGGAGAGAGAGAGATATATACTCTCATATATATACACACATTATATATATACACACACACACTCTCGGGTTAAAGAAGAGAAGAAGAAGAGGAGAGGAAGAATAATAAGAAGAAGAAGAGTAGGACAGAAAGAGAACAGAGACGGACAGAGAAAGAGAGAGCAGAGAAGAAAGAGAGAGGAAAGAGAACTCACCATAGCCGCCGCCGCGGAGCTCGGGACGCCGTCAACGGACCGCCGGGAGAGGTGAGTTTATTAACTCACTCAAGGAGGTTTGTTTTGTGATGTTTATGTGTGTATAATAACGTGCATGAGGAGGAAAGAGGACCCCAATGTTTTTATATATAAAACCAGCAGTTTTGAGGAAGAAGACAGAGTTCAATCGATTGCCATGGGTTCCAATCGATTGATATTTCAATCGATTGATATTTTGTCCAATCGATTGATATTGTTTCCAATCGATTGACATGTTTGTTCAATCGATTGGATATGAGCAGAATGTTATTTGTATGTTGTCTTATATTTGTGATATATCAGACCTGTTAATAGTTGTACCATATAGGTTATTGCGCTGTATGGATAAGATTTATAAGTACTATGTCAGGACTAGACTTATATGCAATTGTCATTGATATTACGAGATGAATTATCCTATGTTAACTATCGATATGAGATGAATTGTTTAACTGTCATATGTTATTGTCAAACTGAATAGTAGAACGGAATACAACTGCATGTTAATAATCAGTAATCAGTAGATATGATTAATACAGAGCATGTGGCATTTTCTGTACTTAGTATATGAGCATTTCATAACATGTGTCAGCATACATGGGATAGTGATGTGAAGAGGTAAGAGAAGCTGATGAGAAATGGGACATGTGGCTTATGTTGAATATGAGATATGTGTACTTTGGATCCATGGGATCAACGGCTGACGAGTCGGGTGGACGTGGGACGATTAGAGTTCCTAGTGCGCCTCTCGCTGTTGAAGACGTCCAGTGATGCGTATGCACTGTTGAAGACGTCCAGTGTACCGTTGACGATTACGTCCGGCTAGTGCCCTAATGTATTTTCACCGTGTAGTCGACCAGTGAGAATATACACAGCGTAGAAGACGTCCGTTGTGCCGCTTCCATCGTTTACAGATAGGTGGTACCGTGTAGACGACCGGTAACCCTAACAAGGGATTGTAGGACCTACTGCCTAGTCGGGTGATTCCGATTGGTACTATGGTATCTACGTATGGATACGAATTTGGATTATGGTATCAACGTACGGATACAGAGATGGATATGGATATGAATATGAGAATGGCTAGTAAGAAGATGGTTCAGTCGTGGATCCAGCGTCCCGACGTAAAGGTATATGCATGGGTTACATGCATGGATTTGATGAATATGTGATAAGATATTATACCATGATCCTTGTCTTTGTCATTACTACGTTTCCTGTTATTCCTATTACCTTTGATTAATGTACAGTTTACTGAGGCCTTTGCTATGTCCGTGAGTGACGCCATTGTTAAGAGATTAACCGCATTTTAAGATGCTGAACAATAACGGTGAGGAGTGTTGTTTAATGTACTCACTCAGCTTTGTATCCAAAGCTGATGGCGTTTATGCCCTGGACATTCCAATGTCTAGAGCTTCGCAGGACTTGAGGACGAGAGACTGATGTTCTGCCGGTCTTGGAGCTGAAGGCTTGGAGAAGAAGACGTGCTGCTTGTAATAGTTAGTTTATATCTGTTGTTGTTATTGTTATAGGCCTGAGACTATAAACCAGCTGTTGTAATAGATTTAGTAGACTTTTATAATTGGTACTTGGGCATCTGTTGCTTCCATACCTTTTATAGTTTCCGCTGTAGCCTCTGATTAATGTTAATAAGATATGTTCTATGAATAGCATCCTCCCTATCGTGGTGTTTATTGGTTTGAGTAGATGACAACGCGGTTATTCACCCGTCATTCCCTATGGACCCATAAAGGAAATTTATTTTTCTCTATTTATGCTGCTCCGGGGCGTGACAGGATTTTTGGTATCAGAGCCTAGGTTTCAGTTGTTAACCGCTTGTCTTTTGTGATTAGAACCTGAGTCCTAAGTTAATATCGATAGCATGAGGATTAGTTGAGATGAGATAGAACTGGAATCTTGTCATGTAGACGAGAAGTTTGAAGAATCCATCTGAGAATGTTTCGTTAGCAGGTAGTAACTGTTAGAGCCGATAGGAATCGTTAGAACTGTTGATAGCTGAGTTCACAGAGAACAAGGCGTTGAGAATTAGTTGTGGTTGTGGAGATCCTATATATATAGAACCGTTGGATTTTAGACGCTGATGAATTCCTGAGCGATCTCAGAATAGTCGGTATGTCGTAGAAATACAAACAGGTTTAGGATAGGATTATCCTGTTACCTTAAGCCACATGTTAGTTGAGTGTTCTCACATTTTAGTTGAACAATACTCATAGCTTGGAACCTGAGAATGGGAATAGAATGTTTAGATTTGACGTTACGTGTAGAACCTATAGTTTCGTAATCCATGTCTTGAGCATAGATATATTGGAGTATGCTTGGTAGATATACTGACCTCTATGGTTATATTCTTATATCCGTATTGCTTAATGTGATCGTATTATATAGTGGTACTATATATTGGTTACCACATGTTTTGTTCTTGCTTGAGCTGTAAGATAGAATGTGTCTGACCGAATAGATTTTCATTGTAGGTAGCGACACCGAACACTACCAGTACTCGTTATGGTTAGGACGACTCAAGGAAACCTGGGCCAGCTGAATGGAGTACCTAGTGTAGTACCTCCTGAGATAGATCCAACAGGAATCGTCGAAGTTTTCATCCGTCGCATGGAACAAGTTATCAATCGTGCGGATCACGTCATCGGCAATGAAGCACCAGTACGACAGACAAGAGTCAAGCTGCTAAAGGAATTTTGTGCTCTTCAACCAGAGACCTTTACCGGATTAACGGGAGCATGGCAAGCTGAGCAATGGATTCGCCAGATAGAACTGATATTTGAGACACTCGAATGTACTGACACTGAGAAAAGACATTTGGCTATATTTTAACTGACATTCTCAACAGCAGATTGGTGGGACGCAGTGAAAGCTACGATAGGTGAAGAAGTTGTAGGAAGGATGACTTGGGAATCATTCAAGACTCGATTTCTAGAAAAGTACTTTCCAGAATCCGAGAAGAACAAAATGGAGATGGAGTTCATACGATTAGTCCAAGGTAGTTTTACAATGCCAGAATATACAACTCAATTCGAGAGGCTATCACGATTTGCGCCGCATATGATCGATACCCCAAGAAGGAAGATCAAAAGATATCATCAGGGACTAGTTCCACATATCCGTCATATGACTATAGGACATTTAGATCAATCTTTCGAAGCTCTGGTAGAAATGGAAACAAAGCTAGAAGACGATACTCAGATTAGTGAAGGACCATACTTTGATAAGATATTTCCAGAGTACGATCAGTTTCCCCTAACGGATCAGAGAGGAAGAGATAGTCAGATTGTGTTGGCAACTAACCAAGTTCAACAAGGAAATACAGAGAGAAGTTACATAGGCAACCGCCAGAAGCGTAAGAGGATGGGGAACGACCAGAAAGAATCAAAACTAATGATGACTCCAACACAGCACAGAGAACGAGATATCTGCTACAATTGTGGAGTAGCATGGCACCATTCCCAAGAATGCAGAACATCAAGGAAATCTAATGGATGTGGAATACGGTGTTTTAACTGTGATAAAGTTGGTCATGTCTGTAAGTTTTGTCCAGAACTAGAGATGCAACACAATGCTCCATCGCAACAAGTACCACGAGGGCAGACTCACCATACAAGTAATGGATCTCAACTTAGACAAGGACGATAGACAGAAGGTACAACCCTCATCACCTACATCATGTATTACATATGATCCCGATATTGAAGGAAGTTTTACATCCATTTGATTAATTGTAAGAAGATTAGCCTACACCATAAATTGTAGATACCCCAAACACCCCATTTGGCACTGATCAATAATCGTCTATGACAGTAAGTTTTCCAAGAATAAGTATGACATCATTTGCATCCCTGTATAACACCAATTGCATCCCATATGACTTCTTTTGCATCCTTATATGACGTCAATTGCCTCCCTATCAAAAGACTATGCCAACCATTGGTATGTTGGACAGAGACTAGAGATGAGGAATCTAAATTGCTTTAGATGTAGCCTTAACAAGAGAGGACGAACTAGAAGATTGCGAGTATACGAGAAGAGATACGAGTAACGCAGAGACAACACCAGAATTACAAGAGTACCATAGAAGGATTCTTTTCGACACCGATTATCTGTTGCTTTCATCCAGTCAAGAAGTTATACAATAGATCGACTCACGATATCAGTATGTAGTTCTGCCTAACCTATTTGATTAGTACGTGGGAGTAAAATGAGTATTCAATGGATGGTACAAACTCGAGAGATGATTATATTAATAATACGTGAGAATTTGGAGACACATGAGAAAGCTCGAATCAACAACTACGATGTTAGAGTCATGATGCTTTTAAGTCAGCATACTAAAGAGTTTTATAAGGACGTCTTGTGCAATAAGAGACCGACTAAGGACGCTAGCAATCATAACGAGAAGTCCAGAGATAAGAAGACAGTCAACTGATGATGCAGTAGAGACATCGTCAGCACAGTGTGAAGCATCTTTGAAACCAGAGTAGACGGCAACGCTTCTTTACAACTTAGATGAGATTAGAACATTTGATCGATAGAACCATTACACCGTGGAGTTTGGCACAAGGGAGGAACCTTGTGTGTTTGGGGACTAGCCGTTTCAGATTTGTGGGATGATTAGATTTTGCTACCTAGAACCTTTTCCCGAAGTTTGACTTACGAATTTTATATATCTAAACCCGAGGATTTGGTAGTTGTCACCCTAGTACTCATAGATCGTTGATATTTTCGTATCGCGTATCTAGAACTTGCACCCGTTGGCCGCTGATGTAATCATTTATGTAAAACGAGAACGTGAGCATTTAGAGTCTGTCTTGCGAGATGGATTTCTTTTTGGTAATAGGGGCTACTGCTTCAGATTTCGAGGATGAAATCTTTTGATAAGTGGTGGATGATGTAATACCCTGTATTTTCAGGTATATATAGATCCCTAGTACTTTTCTTAGCCTTTGGTGAGGTTGTGTGTTCAATCGATTGACCTTATCTCAATCGATTGATATGTCAATCGATTGGATGTTTTACCAATCGATTGGTATCCTGCCGACCTAACCCCAATCGATTGACACCTGGTATCAATCGATTGGAAGTAGCTGGAGTTGGCCACCTCGTTGGTTTTGTGTGGTTGTGATTATTTTTCCCTCCCTATATATACCCCTCCCCTTATACATATATATGTTTGCTTGTGTGTGTGTTTGGGAGAGAGAGAGATATATACTCTCATATATATACACACATTATATATATACACACACACACTCTCGGGTTAAAGAAGAGAAGAAGAAGAGGAGAGGAAGAATAAGAAGAAGAAGAGGAGGACAGAGAGAGAACAGAGACGGACAGAGAAAGAGAGAGCAGAGAAGAAAGAGAGAGGAAAGAGAACTCACCATAGCCGCCGCCGCGGAGCTCGGGACGCCGTCAACGGACCACCGGGAGAGGTGAGTTTATTAACTCACTCAAGGAGGTTTGTTTTGTGATGTTTATGTGTGTATAATAACGTGCATGAGGAGGAAAGAGGACCCCAATGTTTTTATATATAAAACCAGCAGTTTTGAGGAAGAAGACAGAGTTCAATCGATTGCCATGGGTTCCAATCGATTGATATGTCAATCGATTGATATTTTATCCAATCGATTGATATGTCAATCGATTGATATTTTGTCCAATCGATTGATATGTCAATCGATTGATATTTTGTCCAATCGATTGATATTGTTTCCAATCGATTGACATGTTTGTTCAATCGATTGGATATGAGCAGAATGTTATTTGTATGTTGTCTTATATTTGTGATATATCAGACCTGTTAATAGTTGTACCATATGGGTTATTGCGCTGTATGGATAAGATTTATAAGTACTATGTCAGGACTAGACTTATATGCAATTGTCATTGATATTACGAGATGAATTATCCTATGTTAACTGTCGATATGAGATGAATTGTTTAACTGTCATATGTTATTGTCAAACTGAATAGTAGAACGGAATACAACTGCATGTTAATAATCAGTAATCATTAGATATGATTAATACAGAGCATGTGGCATTTCCTGTACTTAGTATATGAGCATTTCACAACATGTGTCAGCATGCATGGGATAGTGATGTGAAGAGGTAAGAGAAGCTGATGAGAAATGGGACATGTGGCTTATGTGGAATATGAGATATGTGTACTTTGGATCCATGGGATCAACGGCTGACGAGTCGGGTGGACGTGGGACGGTTAGAGTTCCTAGTGCGCCTCTCGCTGTTGAAGACGTCCAGTGATGCGTATGCACTGTTGAAGACGTCCAGTGTACCATTGACGATTACGTCCGGCTAGTGCCCTAATGTATTTTCACCGTGTAGTCGACCAGTGAGAATATACACAGCGTAGAAGACGTCCGTTGTGCCGCTTCCATCATTTACAGATAGGTGGTACCGTGTAGACGACCGGTAACCCTATCAAGGGATTGTAGGACCTACTGCCTAGTCGGGTGATTCCGATTGGTACTATGGTATCTACGTATGGATACGGATTTGGATTATGGTATCAACGTACGGATACAGAGATGGATATGGATATGAATATGAGAATGGCTAGTAAGAAGATGGTTCAGTCGTGGATCCAGCGTCCCGACGTAAAGGTATATGCATGGGTTACATGCATGGATTTGATGAATATGTGATAAGATATTATACCATGATCCTTGTCTTTGTCATTACTACATTTCCTATTATTCCTGTTACCTTTGATTAATGTACAGTTTACTGAGGCCTTTGCTATGTCCGTGAGTGACGCCATTGTTAAGAGATTAACCGCATTTTAAGATGCTGAACAATAACGGTGAGGAGTGTTGTTTAATGTACTCACTCAGCTTTGTATCCAAAGCTGATGGCGTTTATGCCCTGGACATTCCAATGTCTAGAGCTTCGCAGGACTTGAGGACGAGAGACTGATGTTCTGCCGGTCTTGGAGCTGAAGGCTTGGAGAAGAAGACGTGCTGCTTGTAATAGTTAGTTTATATCTGTTGTTGTTATTGTTATAGGCCTGAGACTATAAGCCAGCTGTTGTAATAGATTTAGTAGACTTTTATAATTGGTACTTGGGCATCTGTTGCTTCCATACCTTTTATAGTTTCCGTTGTAGCCTCTGATTAATGTTAATAAGATATGTTCTATGAATAGCATCCTCCCTATCGTGGTGTTTATTGGTTTGAGTAGATGACAACGCGGTTATTCACCCGTCATTCCCTATGGACTTATAAAGGAAATTTATTTTTCTCTATTTATGCTGCTCCGGGGCGTGACACAAATTTCTTATCCGATCTGACGGTTGCTAGTGTTGATTGGACGCCTTGGGAGCATATTTCCTATGCTACCCTAGAGGAGATACAGGCGGTCAAGCCTCTTGCTTCTTTTTGACTTTGATGGAGAGTACTGAATATAGGCAGTGGTATCTTGGCGAGCGGGTGTCTCGGCAGGTGGTCGATGGTGTAAGGTACTGCGTTCCTCATACTCCTCCCGTGATGGATGCTGACGACCTTTCTGGTGCCGCTTTGTCGGCGGCTTTAGCCGGTACTGATGCTTGGATCATTTCTGCTCTGAGTCTGATTATAAGACTTACAGTGGCCACTTCCTTATGCCTAACTTCCTACTCCTGGATGTGAGTTTCTTTTACGTTTTTGTCTCTATTCGTCACTTGTGTTTTTTTTTTTGGACTCATTTTTTCCTAATTTATTTTGTGTCTATAGCTTCGCAAGATGTATAGGAGACAGGCTCCTCCAGCTTCTGATCCTATCCCTCCTTGGGATTGGACCATCAGTGTTTTGGGTACCGATGGCTCTCCCCAGGTCATAGAGGTTCCACGAGTCACGTGCAGGTACCCCACCCAGCCAGTGGGCATCCTCAACGTCTCTTGGAGTTATGCCGAGGAGGATCACGCCGTGGCAACTAGCTTACAGTCTTTGGTCCTTACGCGAGACCATAGGGTATGTCTCTATTTTTGTACTTCTTAAGGTTATGAGGTTCTAATCCTAGATTTTACCATTGACAGATGGATGGTATGTGACAGTTTGCTACCAGTCAGATGGCGTCCTTGGTAAGTTTATGACTCTACTCTGTTTTTGTACTTTTGTTGCTTCCCGACTAATTGCCTTTATTTGTGTGTGTAGTGTCGTGGGGGTGGTGCTAGCTCATCGAGAACCAGGCCAAGGTGTACGGGTGGTGGGAGGAGGCCATTGCCGACGTACACTCCGGGTGGCCAGACAAAGGATGAAGAAGAGGAGGACTGAGGCCTCCTAAGCGGGGACTTTTGTTTTTGTCTCCATTTTATGTTTTCGCTTGGATTGTACTAGTGAATGATGGATAATGTGTAGGATGATTTGTCACTTTTGACAGAGTATTATGATGTTTTGCCTCTTAGGCCGCATATCTTCCGGTTTGAAGGCGCGATTGTGTGCTTGTTTTAGTTAGTGATCGTGTGACGATATATATATGCACTGTGATTATGTAATTTATTGATGCTACTGCGATGAGCAGCTTGTGATAGTGAGTGTATTTTCCTTGCAGGTGGGATATTCCATGAAACGGGGAGGTGCTACCAAAATTTTGATTTTTTGCTAGAGCTGGGACAGAAAATATGGCATTGTACAACCCTGCACAACTCACGGCTTAGCTGAACATCACAAATGGCGTCGAACGGATCAACCATTTTAGCTACCGCTTGACCGAGCTGTTCTCTCTTCGTCAAATGGCCTTGAATGCTGAGTTTATACGTGCTGCTATTGCCTACTGGGACCCGGAAGATTGTGTTTAATTGTAATGGCTTGGAGATATGCCCCCTGTTTGAGGAGTTCTGTGTTATCCTTAGCTTCGATCCGAATTTAGACTTGATCCTTTCTTCTGCCGATACCCCCAGTCCTACGTGATGCTTGGCTGAATACCTGAACTGTTCCACTTCTATCATTCACCATCTAATTCATGGTGAGTTCCTCGACATTGCCTCTATCATCGCCCGGTACGTTGATCTTGGAAATCCTAGCGTATATGATGCTACCCATGGGGCTGCTCTAATCTTATGCATGACTTCGCACTTTCTGTTCTCGAGTACTTCTATTTACTTGGTGTATGTGTGCCTTTGGCTTAAATTGAGTAGGAACCCCATGGCCATGGTTCTGGCTGAAACTCTGAATGGTTTGGATAGTGCTTTTAACCAAGGAACTCTTCTTCTTTCTGGCGCACCCTTGGTATTGCAGGCTAGGCTATATGAGCACCTCTAGTTGTGGATAGGCCCAGTACCACTAGTTTATATTTGCAGGGTCGTGCTTTATTCCCACTATGTACACTTTTGGTGACTGGATTCGTATGATGGGTACTCTTTCTGAAACAAACATTTGTTGGATTGTGGGCATTGGGGCCTTCACACTGTCACCACCAGCCTTGGAGATCATTTGAGAATGTGGTTGGTGGGTCTAAGAGAGACTTCTTTCTATTATCATCGTAGATTGGCCAGGCAATACGGGCAAGTTCAAGAGGTCCCCTGGGAATTCACTGCGAGGGTTTTTGCTTCCAGAGTCAGGGCTGTCACTATTGCTGCTTTCATCAGGGGTTGGACTCATCAAATAAAAGCCTTTTTCTAAAGACCATTGAAGCAATAAAAGACACAAAATAAAACTAGACTTGACTGATTCTGCTTCTTCCTCCAAGTGTCTTTGATATTTATGATTGCTTTCAAAAGACCTTTTTATTTATTCCTACTTATGTAATATTCAAAGTTTGTTTATCGATGAACCTCAGTTACTTTGAGAACTTTATTTTATGCATTTGGCTTTCTGAAAACATTTTGAAGCGAGATTTTGATTAGATGATACTTTTGGTACTTGCTTGAGCATGCTGGGGTGATTTAGAGGCGAACGAGGCGGGTAGCCGAAGTTTACCCCTAGTTTGGGATATGGGTGAATGTGAGGCAAACGAGGTAGATAACTGAAGTTTGCCCCTAGTTTAAAAGAGATTTGGACAAACGAGGCTGGTGGCCGAAGTTTGCCCCTAGTGTGAAGGGTGGTCTCTAGGTTATGGTAAGGACCGTGACTTTATTTCTCTTATATACTCATAATTTTTGCCTAGGCACCAGTGGGGTGACCTAGCGAGCTCTTTTCTCTCTTTTGTTATTGCTCACTTTAGATTTAGCTCTAATTTTTGCCTAGGCGTCCTTTCGGATTTTCGACCTAGCGAGCCATCCTTATTTTCTTTTTAAAAGGCTGCTTATGTATCCCCAAGTGGGAATCAGGTCCAACGTAGTTTGAGCCATGGTAGGAAAGAACTGGGTTGTTTTTGCTGCTAGAGCGACCGAACCGATGCGGTTGCCTACATATCCCCGAGTGGGAATGAGGTCGAGCATAGTTCAGGGTAAGGCTTGAAAGAAAAGGGTTCTTTGTGGGTGGAACGACCGAACCGATGCGGTTACCTACAAATCCCCGAGTGGGAATCAGGTCAAGCGTAGTTTAGGGTAAGGCTTGAAAGAAATGGGTTCTTTGTGGGTAGAGTGACTGAACCGATGCGGTTGTCTAAGTATCCTCGAGTGGGAATCAGGTCGAGCGTCATTCAGGGCTAGGTTTTAAAGAAATTGGTAAAAAGGTTAGGCATAGTACTTTTTGAGGCGATCCATGTTGATTGGTTCTTTGAATTCGACACCATCAAGGTCCATGAGATAGGTTGATCATCTGGAAAGGATAGTTTTGACGATATAAGGACCAACCCATTTAGGTTTGAATTTTCCACGTGGGTCAAAAATTGGGGCTCGCAGTTCCTTGAGAACGAGGTCACCCCTGACAATTTTTCTCGAACGAACCTTCTTGTTAAAAGCACGGGCTATCCTCTTGTGATAGATTTAGAGGGAGAAAATGCATAGTGCAATGTGGTGAACCGAACACAGTAAAAAGATGATTTTAAGGGTGCTTTTTATGAGTCAAACCTCTGTATTATTTTGTTTTTAAAAATAAAAATCCCCAATGGAGTTGCCAGATTGTGAACACGCGGAATCGGTCGTCCACTCTGTTGTTGGTTTGAAATTGATTTGGAACGAAGAAAAGAAAAAGGAAGAAAGGTCTGTTAAAAACAGATACAGAGTCGTCACTTGGTCTTTAAGGAACCAAGAAACCTAATTTGACTCACCCAAATGAATAAAGGGCACCAGCCCTTCATAACCAAAGAACTTGGCTCGGGGTTTTGGTACAAGAGAGGAAGGAGCCTTTGTCATGACTAAAACACGCTCAACTAGCCCTGTCGTTTGATGGGCCTCAATTAGAATCCAAATAATCATCTTTTAATATGTTTGGTTCGACAATTAATACTATGATAATATGTTACATCACATAAGAATCTTGAAATGGAAGATCAAAAGATAAGATATCATTTATAAGATCTAAGCCAAGTATCACACAATGCAAAGGTGCAAGATCACACAAACAAACCTGGGAAAAATCGTCTAATCATGTATCAAGTAATCAAGTTTTCCTAATCTAAGAGGGGACATGGATTGTTCTTGGAACAAATAAACAAAGAAAACAATGTATGCTTAGCAAGCTAGTATGATGCATGTCAATCTTTGAGAAAAAAAGACCTCTCACTCCCCAGGACGGATGAGAAAGGAAGATTAGATCAAGGGGAAGCATAAACATGTGATCGAGTTCATTCCTTATAATCTTCTTAGATTAGGAGTCACAAAAACCCAAAATCTTGCATGGATGCAATGTATGATCCTAGAATGTGCAAAGGTTGTAGTGTGTTTGTGTATATGGACTTTCTAAAGCGACTTAGAAGTATAGAGTATGCATGAATGCATAAAACAAATCATCATAGGATATGTACAAATGTAGTATGGACTATTTCTTAAGATATGAACTAATTTGGGGTGCATGTGAGCATCAAATCAAAGAATGAAAGTAAAAGTATGCTTGCTGTGAATAGTGGACAGAGCAGTGAGTTGATCTCGTCAAAATGAAAAAGTGGGGTTAGAAATGTTTTTAGTTCATAATTTTTTATGGAGATCATCCTTATTGTGTCAAAAACACATATCAAAAGGCCAACATTCAATGACTATTACATATTGAGAGAAATCATATAAACAATATAGGTTACTCAGAAACAGAGTCCGTACTGTTAACTGAAATGTTGAAAAATCTTAGAAAAGGAAAACAAAACATCTAGAGCCCATATTATATAGAAAGTTCCCTAAGACACTGAAGTTCAAGGAAAAAATGAGTTGAGACCACTTCTTTTGGAAACGTTTTCTGAAAGACAAGTTGAAAGTCAACCTAGATGCTGTGACAACAAAAGCAGAATGTATGGAAGGATTGTTTGGGTCAAAATGGAACCCTTCCAAGTGTTTCCAAGTCAAACCAAAAATTATGGGTGTTCTCTAATGGGTTAGGAAGAATTTCCAAGTGGTCTTATGTTAATTCTTTGAGTATTGGGCTCTAGAAAAATCTTTGAACTCATGTCACTCACTGTTTTGAAGATTTTTTAAAAAGATAGGGTTTTATTGCTTGAAATAAAAAAGGGGGATTTATGAGGGGTTTTGAAATAGAGGTTTTGAGAGTGCATTTTCAGCATTTTAATGAAGGTTATGACCACTTGAAATATCAACACTGAACTCATATCAAGAACCTCCAAGATTGTTGGAGGACATTGTTTCCATTTGAGCATAACCCCAAGAATACTTTGGAAGTATTGAGGTTTTAATCATCATCTATCAAACATGTTTTTGAAGTTAAGAGCTACTATCCATAAGGATTCACTCACTTCAAACTTCATGTCATCACTTAGATGATGATGAACTAGTAAGTAATCAAAGAAAAATCACGAAGAAATTGGGGAAGAGGAGATAAACATATATAAATGAAGCAAGTAAATAGTAATCAATAGTTGATAATCATCGAGATGTTGGACTTGTAGCTTGATGTTTCACTCATATGTAATGACTTTGGACATGGAAGAAGCTTCCTATCTCATATGTGCTCACAAAAATGGTGGTTGGATGTATTGAATGTGATGTAAATGGAAGTAATAAAGTAAAAACAAAGTTTAGAACTCACTTTCTAGTTGAAAATCAAAGAAGGAAGCTTCTTTTCTCTCTATTCTAACCTCATCTCTACAACTTTCTCTCTAAAACTTTTCTAATCTTTTATTTGCCACTACTTAATGAGAAGTCAAGGGAGGTTTATATAGGCCAATTTGGGGGTAGTTTTGGGATTTAAAGAGTGCTCCCATTGGCTCTAAATGTCTGTGAACAAGGAACTACGTCATTTTGGTTTTGAATTAATTAAAATGGACAACCAAAATAAATTAAAAAAATGGACAGTTTTGGGGGAGAGTGCCGCGATGGCACTGTGCATGTCCCCCTGAGGTTCCGGTATTCGCGAAAAGGCCATGTTTCATCCGAAATTCACAGAAAATGCGTATGAACTCCAAATTGAGCTTGTGATATACCATTGGAAAGATAATGGAGTCTACTTCTCATAAATAAAAAAAAAAGTTTGGAGTCAGGTCACCTTGAAAAGTTTTGCGGTATTTGCGATAAAAGCCGATTTGATCGTCTTTTTCACCTTCGAGAATTCATAATAAACTTGTATTGAATCTAGAATTTATGTGCGACATACCGTTGGAAAGCTATTGACCTCTAGTATCCATGAAAAATGTTTGAAAAATGACATGGCGCTCCAGTTTCAAAGTCAACTTTTAGGTCAAATTGGTCAAACTTGGGATCTCCAAGAAGTTCAAGGAACCTCTGGGAGCTCCCAAGAGCTAACATTTTCGTCCGATTTTTTTTTAAAAATCATTTTAATATTTTTCACATGATCTAGTATGATATCGGGACTTTCTGGAGAATTTTGATGATTTTGGTCAAACCCTAGTCAAATCTGGTCAAACTTGGGTCATACCGGTCAATAAGGACTTTTCGGGAACTTCTGGGACTTCCAGAGGTCTGTGGGAGTTGACGATTTTATCCGATTTTGCTTTGAAAATTATTTTACTGCTTTTCTTATGACGTAGTATGTTTTCAGAACTTTCGGTCCAAATCTGGGAGTGTTTGGGCTTTTAGGGGTATTTTGGTCATTCTGAGCATTTTAAGGATAGAACTAACTTCCAAGAGTCCCTTTTTGAGTGTTTTTCGATCATCGTGAACCACCAAGCTATGGGTCTCCTAAATCTGATAGCCGAAAAAATGGGGTGTCTACAGGGAACTGAAAAGTTGAATACAAAGCAACACATGGACGTGTTCACTGGCAAATGTGGTTCAAATCCAATAATTCTAAATTTTGATACAAAATCTGATTACAATCGTTCCAATATAATTAGCTCCAGCAAGTACATAATTTCTTGTTGTAAGCGAAAAAGATGGCCGCAAATTGTGAAGCTTCAGCAGCATCAAGACATACCTTTACTTGGCTTAATGTTGAAAGCTTCAGGCCAGTCATATCTAAAACCTTCACGCATTTACTAATATGCTTTCCATACTTTTTTGTGGCAGAAGGCTGCATTATAAGTTTTCCAAGACAGAAGAATAGGCCAACCAGAACACATAAAATAAAAAAGGAGCAAATTTATTGCCCTAATACTCATGAAAACTACACGATCTCGATACTTGTTGGTTTGAATGTGAGATTGCATATAGTAGTGGACCTAAAATCAAGAAAATTACATTTAAGTGACATAGTGGAAGAGTCATTGCAAGGAAAAAAATAAGTTGTTTGTAGAGTAGTGCCCAACCCCAACATAAAACAAAATTATTAAAGCGAATTGCCGCCACAACTGGCATGATTGAAATGAATCATAAGATTCAACTCTATGAATTTAGCCAAAAAAACATTGGTCATGTTTGGTTGAAAGTGGATTGATGACTTGTTTAGAATTTATCTACAAGAGTATAACAAAAATAAAACACCTTTTATACATATATATATATTGTTAGGAAACTGCGTCCTAGAATCCGTTGACAGTGTGTATAAGTTGGTACTGCAAAAATTTCATGAAATCTATAATAACCCTACAAGGGCGGAACTAGGGTTACCTTGAACTGCAAAAACGGATTGCTGTAGTAGACGAATTGAGAACACGGTCTCGATAATAGCTCACAATCTTCTACCGTATTCCTCCGCTGCCAGAATATCGAACTGAGTGTGGGCTCTTTCGAAATCCTTTCTGTTTTCCGCTCTCCCTCTTTTTCACTCTCTTTTCTATTCTGAGTTATAATTCTCTATATAGAAAAACGCTAGCTGATGAGAGAGCCAAAGCAGCATATATATAGGCTACGATAGGGACCATAAGAAGTCAATAAGGAATAGGCTTCCTTATAGAATTAGGAAACCCTAATTCAAACTGAATCAGATTCCTATTTCCATAAATTATAATTCATACCACTAAAGAATTATAATTGCACTCCTACCCTTATCTCAAAAATATATTTCGAGCTCCATGTTATTAAATGCTTATTATCTCCCCATGTTAAGATTACAGATATCCATTAATTAAATATAATTACTGACAATCATATTTAATTAATTTCAATAAATTCCTTGAGATCCTATGCTTAACTTATCTGATATGTCGGATACAAAATCCACCTGCAGGGTTTGACATAATCAAAACTTATAAGCTTTCTCAAGGGGATATCATCAATCCCAAAATTGAGACATGGATTCCATCATTAATTAATATCCACCACACAATTAATATTGCCACCCAATCCAATGAGATATTGACCCATTTAAGGATCTCACCCTTTTGGGGATCAAAGTGTAAATATCAAATGTACGTGTCTACAAATTAACTTAGGATTTAGAGCATAAGCACTCATAATAGCCATGAGGTATTAATTATCTTATAAGTCAGTATAAAGATAATTACCCCAAGTTAGTCCCGTTTAATACACAAAGTATACCAGCATAGTGAGTTAAAACTATACCATTTTCCGTAGTCAAGACAAACCTACTACAACACCATGCTACAGTCCTACCGATGGTGTGTCCAATCCCATCTAAGACTGTAAACCAAAATCTTACATTCTATAATATCTGATGGCCTGATCTTCCGTATGTAAGCCGAACTCTACACACCAAACCACCTACTATATAGAATGAGAGACACACATGCATAATATTAAATAAATAATATAATACAAACATTGCCCACACAGATTCTCATAAAAAAAATTGGATTAACTGATTTTATTAAATGAATAATAAACCAACTACATAAAGCATGGCTTTTAGTATATATCCCTAACATATATATATTCTTTTATGTGGGGCCATGGTTCAAGGGGGGGCTTAGGCAACTGCCTAAATTGCCTTACCCTTGAGCTAGCCTTGTATCGACGGTGAACAAATCACCCCAGTGCAATTGAAAGGCAATACTTCAAATAAATTATCAATTATTTATAACTCTTTAGGGAATTGTAATTATCATATGTACTTCAATGAAATCATAGTTCTTACAGATGCTTTGTCATATGTGCGAGCCCTACACCAATAGCTAAGATCGAAGGCCCTGTCAGAGAGGATATAATAAGTAAAGAGTACTTATGGTTATATTAAGGTACAATAGGCATCAAGTATAGTAGTGATTGGATATGGTGTAAATCAGATTGAACTCGATAAAGACTAAGCACCTCTCTCATATAACCTGACAATCCTATGAGTTGTGAATCACGCACTGCTCTGTACAAATTAGTAGGAACCACGGGTAGCCAGATCAAAAAAAAAAAAGCACTCACTGAGTTTAAAATTCCCATACCGTACTAATGTGACTGATACACAAGCATCTAACTGAACATACTTTTACATTTAAGGTGAAGATGAACTTACTGCTAACATATCCTCTATCTCATTTTGTACCCTCCACCTCAAACAATCCACCAACTGGAACATTCCATGGGCTATCGCATTAATTTTTGTATATATCGCCAAACTGGTAGTTTCTAGGCCATAATCAACAAAGGGGTTTTGAAATAATATTTAAGCAGGAATGAGAGGATCTAGCCATTATGTGTGCCTTTGCAACATTTCCCTCTCTGGCTCTTAAGAATCGGGCAAGCGTTTCAGCTTGGTATCCCTGAGGAACATTCTACAAAAAAAAAAACAAAAAAAAGTAGAAAAACCAAAACACAGTATTCAAAATTCAATTTCATATGACCAAATCTAAAGATTGATAAAATCAGTTTTAATGGTACATGTATAAATCTATTCCAACCCAAAATACAGCTAATGCCCATAGTATAAATTCAGTTTTAGTGTATGACAAAGAACAGAAGAAGAACTATTGCTCCAGAAAAAGAACAAAATTTACACACAGTAAGCAACCTCCTAGCCGAACATATTAGTACATGGTATGAAGAAGAAGAAGGTAGAAGAAGTAGAAGAAGCAGAAGCAGAAGAAGAAGAAGAAGAAGAAAGGGATTATATTTAGATCTAGGGTTAAATCTGACAAAGAAGAAGAAATGAGGTAGAAAAAAGGAAGAAGGAGTTACCAGAAGGTCGGCTGCGGCGGTCGGCGACGTTGGGTAAGGGCGATCTAGGGCTTCCACTCTTTCTCCATTTCTCCCTTTCTCCTTTCTCTCTCTAAGTCTCTCTCTCTCTCTCTCTCTCTCTCTTTGTGAAAACCCAGATTTGTGATAGAGAGCCCGATTCCTTTTGTTTGTAAAAATTAATTTATTATTATTTTTTTGAATCAATTTTGTAACAGATATAAACGTTACAAATATAAACATCCGTTACAAAAATTAAGTAACCAAAATAATGGTAATTAATAACGATTTTTCAAAATTTGTAAAGGATATATCCGTTACAAATTAGTAACGGGTATACCCGTTAAAAATCAGAAAACCTGTCCATTACAAATTTTCCCATATGTTGTAGTGTTACTACATGACCAATAATTCATAGAGCCTCTAAACAGAACATTTGAAATATTTTAATTATATTGAAAACCAAATTTTTCATAAAAGAAATAAAAAAACTGCAGGATTGATTAAAGGCCCATTAAACATCAAGTTGATCTAACTAATTAAATCAACTTAGTTTAAATAATTGATGTATAGATTCCCAAAATTCTATTTAAAACAATTCATAAAAAGTTTTAAATTTGCTAAAAATCACGTAAGAAATTTTGAAATGTTCGAAACCTGATTTGTAACATAAATAGAACATTTCCAAAATTTATGGGAGTCTTAAACATTAGTTATATCAATTTAACAAATTAAATTGATTTATTGTCAAACAAATCAACAATAAGGCATAAATTCCTAAAAGTACAAAATTTTAAGGAATAAGCCATTCCTTAAAGTTTCACATGGCCCAATATAGTGTACTAAATGCATCATATTAATTACAAAAATTAATATTCATATTTGGATATTTTAAGCAATTGAAAATAGTATCCAAAAACATATTTTAATGCTCTAAAATACGACAAACATGCACAACAATCCCTAAACTTTTTCTCAACACTCCAAACAGTATACTCTTTGTCACATATTAATTACAAAAATTAATATTGTGCTTTGGATATTTTTAGCAATTAAAAATACATACTTTTACATATTTTATATGCTCAAAAATACAAATAATAATGGAATAATTTCCACTAAAATTATCCTTGGTCCCACACTATGCCTTTAACAAAGGAAAATCAAAAAAGTAAAAAAAAAATATTTCCAAAATTTTCCAGAATTTTAAACCAATTAAACAATTTTTAGCAAATTAAAAACTAATTTTTAAATAACGGAAACTGTTCTAATTATATAATAAATAATTAACCTTTTTAGGAAAATATTTAAAAATTACATTATGGACCGTGACCAAATGTGGATCCCCACTTGCCAGACCCGTGCCCGCCTGATCATTGTCGGCCGGCGAGTGGACACCACTCTCCACGATGAGAGTAGGTGTGAGCTTGGGGTATCTTCTTCCTAAAGAAGAACACCAAGATTGGGCTGCGCAGGGCTGCCCGCGGCTCCCACTTCGCGGCCTCGACACTGCTTCATTTCACGATGAAAAGTTACGTGTTATATACGGTTAGAAAGCCCTCATGGAGTAGATGAGAGTTGTGCCAAAAAATAGACCACTTGGACGTCAAAATCGTCCAGAAAATGGGCTCAAAGTTGAGGAAAAAATTTCGGATATATCGGTTTATCAAACTAGGTTCGTTTGAGATAATTAGGCCATGAAACGTTAAGGGTAGCCTCATATGATATGTTAGAGCAGATCCACATCAAAAAAATGGAAGGATATTAAAGTTTACATGTAGACCCATCGCGAGATTTATTTTTGATAAAAACGGTCCAAAAACGAATCTTGAATACGATGGATCCAAATACAGGCGAACAAATCAATATATAGGCTCTGATACCAATGTATAAAAAACTCACACACATCCATAGTGTCGGATTTAGGACATTACCTAGTGGGATTGAACCCGACAGATCGTAGACCTTTATTGTTTCGAGCTCTCAACCTTGTTCTTCCAATCCGAGAATACTAGCCTCCGTGTACGCCTTATACTTCACTACGGTCATGAGAACGGCTACTAGAGCAATCCCCATGATGTTTACGCGCTAAGTCCTAAGCTTTCTTAGTGATTAAGCTAGAGAGGGAGAGTAAAATCTAGAGAGAGAGAGAGAGAGCCGAGAGGTAGGAGAGAGTGCCGAGAGAGAGAGAGAGAGAGAGAGATAGATGTGTGTATATTTTGTGATTATCTCTCCTAGTAATAACATATACAACTTTCATATATAAACAGTCTCCTATTAGGGTTTGAATAGGACTCCTTATGGGTTTACTTAGCAATCAAACAAGACCCGTTGGATCTGGGTGTCCCAACCCATATAATATATATTTTTACAAAAATAAACTGATAAAAATGTGATCCATGCAGCAAAATGGACACATGAGTTTGGTGGGTAAAGTTTTAAGAGTAATGGCCGATATAAAAATAAAATAAAAATAAATAAATTAAATTATATTAAATTAAATCACGACCAATCGTGGATGAGTAAACTCTTTTTTAATTAGGGACACTTAATAGATAAGAACAGTACTACAAGTTTTCTTCTTATTAAAGAGAACTTGAATCTTAGTTTAATTAAAGCTCTTAAACAAAAAACACACATTTGACAAAAATGACAAAAAATTTAAAAAAAAAATCTAAAACTACCCATGCACCAAACGTGCCCCACGCGCTCACATGCGAGCCACCTCAACGAACAAATTTGAAAAATTTATATGGTGTGGCGCTTGCACCGTGTGAGTGGCCACACATTTCAAATAAGTTTTTTAAACTTCAAATCTCCATAACTTTTGATCTACAACTCCATTTTTCGCAAATTTTATACTGTTGGAATCGTATCGATGGGAGCTACAAATCTAGTACTATTGTTGATATATTTTGAGCTACAAAAAAAAAGTTAAGTGAAATTTTACTTGAAATACAAGAATATTATGTAAAATTTCACTTAATATTTGTACAAGTGTGGTGGATGGCACCGAAGATCAAGCAGGGCATGGGGCAGTCGCCAGAGATCTGACGAAGCAAGGGTAGGTCACCAGAGGTGGTGGATTGGTCACCGGAGATGGTAGAGGTGATGGCCAGAGGGGGCAAGGGTGGTGCTAATGGTGGCTGAACACGTTTACGAAATATTAAGTGAAATTTCACTTAATATTCATGATTTCAACAATGATACTAGTTTTGTAGCTCTCGTCGATACAATTTCAATGGTATAAAATTTGCAAAAAATAGAGTTATAGATCAAAATTTATGGAGGTTTAAAGTTTAAAAACGTTTTCGAAATAGAAACTTCTATGGTGTGGCCACTCATACCATGCAAGCGCCACACCATATAATTTCTTTTAATATGTTTGGAGGAGTGGGGAGCACTTGGGTGAGATTCTTTTTGGACAAATTTGACATTACGCCTGTTTTGTCCTTTCACAAAATGGTAAAAATAATTTGTACTTAAGACTTTAGAAGATTACTTTGAGTAATTTTTACTAATTTTTCATTTTAATTACAAAAAGAAAAAAAGAAAAGAAATGACAAGCTATATATATATTTCAAGTTGTCACACCAACCGTATGATTAAGTTAAAGCAATTACAGTACTCTATAGCACCTTTTCTTTTTCCAAGTTTTATTAATATTGTAAAACCATCACCAAGGGTCCTAATCCAAATTTAATGGAAACTCCTTTACATGCATGTACCCTGACCCTACAATTACACAGTACACTGTAAGACTCTATATATACAACATGTAGACCACTTTTTGGCTCACTCAATGAAAGAAATTATTTCATACAACGTTATGATGCTAACGTAGTGTAGTGTGATGTTTCGTTACTATGGGGTCATATGATCCCTATTTTTAGGTATGTATGGTAAGTAATTGCTGAAATAACATGTCATACCTTCACTACTTGTCATGTGTCTCTATTTTTGGGGGTCACATGTCCCATATATACTACTATTAGGCTTTATACTACGTCAGCATAATCAGCATGATAACGTGGTATGACGGTCTCTCGGAATAACTTATCCACCCAATGGTGGCAACTCATACTTCTCACAAATAACATACAAATAGCCATTTTAATTTCAAAATTTTTTATTAACCGACTTATCTCATGATCATAACATTTGTAGCAAATGCAGCAAAATTAGGCAAACATTTGAAATGATCTCTAATTCTCACAAATCAAATCTAGCTAAACCAAAGCAAAAAAAAAAATAAAAAAATCACCCATATAAAAAAGCAGCATGTCTTTGAGCAAACACACCCCACATTGACACAACACCCTTTCATTCATGCACATGTAGTACTTTACACACTTTCTTTTCCATGATTTTTCTTTCTTTTTACACCAAAATGCCTTTAACAAAAGCACCATGCATATGTTCTTTAAATCCTCTCCTTTAAGATATGTATATTTATATATGTATGTATGTATATATATATAAAATTTTTTTTTTGATATATCCTACACCTACACCCATACAAATCTCTTTCTTTTCCTTTGAATGCAAAAAGAAAAGATAGCATTGACCAGTTAACAAAAGGACAAGGACGCGGTGATCTTCCAATTTTTGTGATGCATCAAGAGAATGAGCAAATCCTTTCTTCCGTTTCGTCATAATTTTGGAGAGAGAGAGAGAGAGAGAGAGAGAGAGAGAGAGAGAGATTTTGCTGTATCATCGAATTGATGACAATGGTAGAGAGAGAGAGAGAGAGAGAGAGAGAGAGAGAGATTTTGCTGTATCATCGAATTGATGACAATGGTACATACTTTAATTATCTTCAAAGGTTCCCTTTGGTGATGCAAACCTTTCTTTTTATCTCCTTCCTAATCGGTTCACATGCATGGTCCGGGGTGATGAGATCCATCTGTCATTTCGTCCCAAATTTTGTTTTATCTTTTAAATCATGGACAATCGACAAATTAATTTGTTAGTATTCACTGCAGTTAATTATTGGTTCTTTATTATTAGAACCACGAGTAACTTAGTAATCTCATATAAATTGAGGGGCTCATAGCGGCGGAGCCAGGATTTGACCTTCTATGGAATTTGGGAGCTGCTCCCCACCTCTCTCTCTCTATATATATATATATCTCTATATATATAGAATATTAGAAATATAAAAATTTTGGGGTTTAAATGGCTGTTACGTGGGCTTTATATACAGTAGGTTGATGATTAAAATATAATTAGTCAAAAATAAAAATGACCTGTCCACAATACTAAAAAAAAAATTTACTTTCATCATATGCATAATATCTTTTCTTTGCTTTTTTTTCTTTTTCTTTTTACTAGATTTTCTTATAAAACAATCAATGGGTAATTAGTCAAAAGTCCAAAATGCAGATTTTTGTACCAATACGTCCGACCAGGAAAAAGTTTATTCAAAATAAGTCCTTCAAAAGTTTTTAGGACAGAAAATGCCTCTGGGTTATGAATCGCCCTCATCTACACTACACCACCATGTATCGTATATGTAAATACATATATACATATATATGTAAATACACTACACCAAATCCGTCCCTTTAAGTCCGTCTGAGATCCGGACTATATATATATATATGTAAATACATATATACATATACATATGTGTATATACATATACATATATACATATACATGCGTATATTGAAAAAGTGCCCATCAAAACATTGATTTCTCGTCACAATTCCATGTTTTTGAATTCTAAACAAATCCAACCATTTGAATTCTACACAATTTTCACCAAAACTTAAAACCTAGAATCTATTATTCAAAGCTTGTAGATACAAAATTTGTCACAATGTTCATATCAGATTTGCATCGCACAAAGCCAGCCCTGAGGGTAAACAAAGCAAGCACCGCTAGCTTAGGGCCCCAACCTCTAAAGGGCCGGCCCCCAAATCTAATTGCAGATGTGACAAAAATTTATTTTACATATAATTATGTATAAGTAGAAACAAAAAAAAAATCTCTTCCCTATATAACCTTAGGGCCCATATTTTAGAGTTCGCATAGGGCCCCCAAAACTCAGGACCGACAGTAGCATCGCAATTCCAAAATTAGAAAAATGTATTATAGAAAAGTTATGCGATTCGATGATTTTATATGAAAAAAAAATGTAGAATTTCTTATAATATTCATGTGTAAGTTTAATTTACTTTATGCTCGTCTTTCCCATCAATTATTAGATCAATGGCCCTGTTATGCTTGTTTGCACCCAAAAACCATCAAAGGTTTTTGAGCCCGAGTGATGGGCTGGGATAGGCTTGGGGATTATCGGCTCGAAACATGTCTATGAGTGGCCGGCCCAGAGATTGCAAAGGCCCATCAAGCTTAAGGAAATAATGTCACTTGGTTAAAAAAAAACAAGGCTGTTGTCCCAGTTTGATGGAGCCCGATAGGGGAAATAGGTCATGTGCTGACCGATCGGGCACTGTCATTGAAATAAATGAACAATCGCACAAGTGGGAGCCCGATTGGGAGGCAAAGCATGGGTAAAGCTTATCGGGCATGTGAGGAGTATAAGCTGGCATCAAGGGGTCCCGATAGATGATATTAGTAGCGTGCATGACGATCGGACACCATACTCGAACGAGATGGTGAAGGCCGGATGCGTGAGCCCGATTGGTCGTGAGCATTCGTAAGATTGTCATCGGGCATGAAAGTCAGAAAGCATGACAGGTGGGGGTTGCTCTTGTCCGATAGAGTTGAAAGCAAGGTTTGGCGAGCCAGATGAGCGAAACGTGGAAGGCGTTCCACTCTTAGCTGTCAGAGTGATGTCATCCTGATTTTAGGGAAATAGAGTCAGTTTGGGAAAGGAATCTGATCACGTCCAACTGGATATGGAAGGCTAATCCCTATGATATTTGGATTGAATCAATCAAGACTCTGGATAAGGCAAGAATTGGAGATTAGGAAGGATTTTACAATCAATCAACCTACTTGGAGCACAAGTCAAGGAGTCCTTGCCTTATCAAAATTGTTCTGGGCAGCTATAAATATAGAAGCAGGCTAACCTTGCAAGGACACTCTGTGTTATCTCGAAAAATAGCACTCATACCATTCTTTCAAAGCATTCAAAGTATTCAACCTTTGTTTCTTAGCATCCACAGTAAATAGGTCTGTCCTTTTTGTTATTTTTGTCAACTGTTTTCATTCTTTGGGACAAATCAGAGCCTATTCTGATCTTGTTCTCTAGTTATATGTTTTATTCTCCAAACAATTAATAAAAATCTGTATTTTTATTAATCGTTTATGATTGTTTACCTCGTAAACTCCTACACTATTTGGCTTGTGCGCTTCAATACTGCCAAAGGATTTTTGATGAGGGTATTTTCCTACTCATTATACAATTTCACTCTATTTAGAAGTCAGATCTTAAAGCCTTGAGTATCACTCACTCAAGCGTTATAGGAAATTAGTTTGCACACGCCAAACTATCATTGGTCCTGGCATGCCTACTTAAAACTACTAGCAAACACTTTGGCACGCCCGGTGGGACTCGTAGTGTCAAGACATGCCTTTGAAGAAAGACAAACAGACCAGGAAAAACGGACAGGACGATCCTGTTGTTGACCCAGCCATTGAAGAGAGTATCGGCCATTCTCTACACGATGGCAGTGTGACTTAAGTCCTGAGAATGAACGTTGAACCTATGAGGCAAGACTATAACGCCTTGATAGGTTCTATGGGTAACTTTAAGGAGTTAATCGGCCAAACGGCTGAAATACATCGAGGTCAGATTGACTTTGTTTTGTCCACAAAGACCACGCACGATAAGTTAGACGGCCTGACTCCAGAGATGAAAGGCCTTTTAAAAGTCCCCACCACACTGGTGGAGAGGCTGACTTCGGAAAGCCGTAAAGAACACATCGGCTCTTCTGGATGGACCGATAAAAAAGAAAGATCCTATTTATCTCATCCCGAATCTGCGAGGGCAGAGCGGGCTAAATAAGCAGCCCGACCCACAAAGAGGGTAATCGGGCAGTGGAGAAGTCATCAACCCTAATGGATCGGCAACACCAGTTTTTGTACAACCATTAGGCCGTAACAAAGATCTAATCGGCCACACACCCCCCCTGTCCACATTGCTGGGGGTGTAGACACCCCAATTTTGACCAATCGTTGAATCCAGGGTTGGTAACCTCTGAAGACTGATGATGACAATGACCGGCAAAATTTGAAGATTTTTTCAAAGAATTCAAACCCTTCGAAGATTCTTCAAATTAAGTTTTCAAAAATAAGGGGGAAAGAGGAGAATTGGGTGTTCGAAAAGGCCCGGGTACATGTGAGAGAGATAACCTGAAAATTAATTTCAAAATTAAAGTATATATGTATGTATATAAGAATTTTGAGAGGAAAAAAAAAGAAGGAACGAAAAGAAGAAAATATGTATATACATAATCTATTAAGTATATGCTAATATCTTAGTATATTAGTATAGTTTACTAACGTATAGTGGTATATTGGTAAAGTATCTTATTATATTAGTATAGCATATAAAGTATATTAGCATATTAGTATAGTTTACTAAAGTATATTAGTATTTAGTAAATATGTATTTTGAAAATAAAAAAGAAAGGGGATTTAGTTAGCCGCATTACGCGATAAAGTCGGCAGCCGCGCTGGCATTCACCAAGTGCCGCTCGGCACTCAGTGGGTGCCAGAACGGCATTCCGTGAGTGCCGCAGCCGACTCTTCGAGTTCTGCGTGATATAACAGTCAGTTTTTCTCACATGTTCTAGAAGAAATCTTTGCACATGGGTCTCCATCCGAATTTACCCAATTAACCCTATGAGAAAGGTCTATATAAGGAGGTTTTCACCTGCATTAGAGGGGATCTTCGTCTAGCTACCATCCTCCATGATACATACATTGAATTTAGAGAGAGAATTGAGAGAAAAACAAGGAGTTCTTGAAGAAAATTTTGAAGTATTTGAAGAATTTGAAGAAGAGATTGAAGAATTTAGAAGATCTTCATCCAACAATTAACTAAGAATTCCATGAGGTTATAAGAGGTAACCTCCCAATCTCGTAGAGAATTAGGCTAATTCAATCACAAACTCACAGTTCTAGGATCTTTAAAAATTTTCAAAACCTCTCTTGTTACCCCGTTTCATCACACACCACATAGAATTTGTGATTGAATTTCATTGGTTTTGATTTAAATTAGCCTTGGGTTTCAAACAAAAACTAGTTCATGAGGAGATTTTATAAACTTTGATTTTTTTATTTCATTCTTGTTAATTCTTTCTTTGGAAGTCTATGGGATCTCTAATATCTCATGAGATTTATTTGGGGTTGATCTCTTAGTCTCCCATAATCTATAGTTTAATAAGGAGATTAAGGTTGGGTCATAGTTATATTCATATGTTATTTGGTAAGTCTTGGTCCATGGCTTGAGTCCTCTAAATTGAGTCTCATAGATTTGCTTCTATATTCTATAAGGTTCACATAGGTTTTGATCATATACAATCTCCAAGGACCATTAATTTGGGAGGAGAATTAAATCTATATTTCTCAAGGATAATATGTTTGAGAGAGGAATTAGATGTAGGATCAATTTAATTCCATATTTTAACTATTCAAAGTTCATAGGATTGAGTAAGACCTAGAAGTTCTCTTACTAGATCCTCAACATGAGGACTATGAGGGAGATCTTTAAGGCTAAGTCCATGAACCTCTTTTATAGTCCATTATACTTTTGAATAACCATAATTATACTTGATATTAATTCTCTCTAGAATCATGGATCAAGATTGATTCAAACTATGAACACTAATTCAACAATGGTGCAGTGAGTTCACTAACCAACCGCGATCAAAGATTTTTAATTAAATCATGGCATGTTGGAATTGAATGAGACCAATTGGAGAGTGTTCATAACCCATATATGTACCACTAAAATGTTTATTTTGATGAAATCTTATATTTAGGATGGTTTGGCCTAATGATTTGTGAGTAGGTTGTTCACTGTCCAAAATTTTAGAACAGTAAGTTTGTTTTAAAATGAGTAAATCAGAGCCTTTATCAAGTTTTCTTGACCTCAAATAAATTTTTCTAGGTAGTCCAATGTGTTAAGAAAATACCGTATAAAGATCAAATTGTTTCTGATTTTCTACTATTTTTAGAAAATCATACAAAAACTCTGGATAGAGAGTTGCAGAATCCTTAGTGATGTCTGGTTATGACCCTATTCCTAGAGATTCAACTGTTGGATCTTTGATTTTATTTTTGGGTTAAAAACTAGACTCACAGAGGCATAACATACTCAAAACTCATTAAGATCCAACTGTTGAAAGTGTTTTATTTCTAGTTGTGAAAGTCTGGTCTGCTCTCTGTAATTCTCACAATTCTGCCACTGTTTTGATAAAACTTGAATAACTCTAATCCAATGGATTCCTAATGTCCTAAGATTTAAACCATGTCATAAATAATGTCAATTAAGCTGAGATCTAGAGGCTAAACGATCCAAATCAATGAATAAGTTCATATCCCATTCTTGTTCATGTCCATGCATTCATCCATGTATGTTGATGCTTATGATTAGAACTAGTTCTTGGATAAAGTTAGATTTAGTTGAACCTAATTGAACATAACCATGGGTTCCTTATGATCATGTTGGGATTATAGCATCCCTACATAAACATTACATTGGCTCCTAGTTGAGGCTTGTATATCTATAGAGGTGCTATATTTCTAACTAGTTAAAAGGAACTCATAGTTATGTCAATTCTTTTTCTACTTGATAGATTTAAGCTAGACGTTTTTAGGAATGATTATTTGATATTATATATCTTGTCTAAAGCATGTTGACTAACCCTTTGTTTTGTAGCGCTTTTTGAGGTATGACTTCTCATCTCTTCTCTAGTTTATTTCACTTCTTGACTTTATTGATTTTTGACTCCATGCTCGACACCTTAGACTATGTCTTTCCTTATGTGAATATGTGTGTTAGAGACCTTTTTTTAGGATTTCCACTTTTGCATACATTGCACGTTTCCTATAATGAGGCTGGATCCTGGGTAAGTTCTCTTGTTCTTATTGCATAGCATGATTGTTTGCTACTTGAATTATATGGTTTATGAATGATATTTTATCGTTAGCAATCTTACACCCATTTAGACATGCTTTTTTAATGTATATATACATATGTATTAGTTGAGGGCATGCTTAGATAGTTAATTCGATTAAAAAGGATGTTTAGTAGAGGCCTATCATGAGATAGGATGAAAGGGGTGTTTTAGTCCACCGGGCTCCTTCCCTTTTCATTCCATAATCCCGGGACCCAGTTTATATTTGGTTTCACAAAAAATCGGTTTGCTTTTAAAATGGTTTTCTAATTTTCCTTTAAAAATTAAGTGGCGACTCGTCTTTGAATTTGAAAAGAAATTGTTTTAAAATTAAAAGTGGGCCCAAAATGCCGTTATCAACAATTTGGCGACTCTGCTGGGGATCAAACCCAGAATCTCTGGTTTCGCATATCAGAATTTCTAATCTTGGGTTCACTCGAGGATTAGACTTGAAAGCATCCTTTTAATCGAATTAATTAATTTTTGTATGCCCATTGCATTGCACTTGCATGTCTAGCCAGTCGATTACACAGAACTATGACCTTCGAGGCTCAGGGCAACTCGGTCGGTCAAGCCATCATGGGACTGTATGATCACCCTTGATCTCGCACCATGTGTTGGTATATAAAGCATCCTATCTGGTGTGTGTCAAGGATCCCTTATTTGACCAAAACCCAACCTTTGCACGGTAGTTTCTATAGAACCTTTCAATCATAGGGAATCAATTATTGATTAGGATTATGTGCTAAGGGAGTTTTGTATGCCCGGAAGGGATTACTTGAGATGATGACGATGCTTGCTTGATGAAGATGTGTAACCTCTTAATCATTTTTGAGCAATTCCTTCTTCATTTCCTATGACAGTTGAGAACATGTCAAATCTTGATTATAAGATTACATCTATTATATCATGTTTAGCTAAGTATCATTGACCTTATATGCATTCGAATCCATGAAGAGTACGGTAATAATTCGATCATGTGATCCTACTACCCAAAGAATTTTAAATTCATCTTTGAAAGCGAACAGATTTTTTCCAAACTTTATTCCAAAGTTTTCAACCACCCTTTCAAAAACAAAAGGCCTTTGGAGTTTACTTTTTGATTAAAGCTCCAAACTAATCTTTGTTAAGATGAATTCTCACACGATCATCCAAAAAAAAATTCTTGGTAATTGTTTTTGAAAGAAACACTTTTCAAAATGCATTTCAAAGCAAATCTTCGACCTGATCATTTTTTTTAATGTTTTCACATCCTCAAAGGGAAATCAAAAAAGGTCTTGGGAATTATTTTCAAAACAGAAATCTCAAAGGAATGTTTAAATATCCTCAAAATGATCAAAGAAACATTTTATCATCCGAGAAACACTTTCCAAATAAAACACACAATCTTTGAAAGGGTAGCGAGGATCATAATGAAAGGAGAAATTAGCACACTTGACATGGAGGAGGATTTTATGTGCTTATATGTTTATGTGTTAGGATTAGGATTTTCATTCCTTTGGCATATAGAATAGGCACACATGCATGCATGCATCACATCCGTGTGACATATGAACCATCCAAGTATCATCATATCATTTGGTAAAATTAATTGATAAATTCTCTCTTTCAAAAATGAAACAAAATTAAAATAATAAAGTATGGAAGTAGGTGAAAGATAGAACCAGCATCAAGCACAGTTTGGGTTAGGGATTCAGCTGCGAGATTAGTGAGAATGAAGCCAGAGAAAGAAATGGATTAAGGACAACACGCCACAAAAATAGATCAGCTAAAAGAAAGAATGGATCAAATGATGATAATGCTGGAGACACTGACTCACCAAAAACCTTTAGTTGATCCACCAATAATTGATCCTCCACTGGTTGCTCGAAATGGGAAAGATGATTTGTATGAGGATTTGAAACAACCTAGAGCTAGTGCAAATAGGGCAGAAAGAGAGAAAGTTGAAAAGGCAGAGAAAGAGCATATCGAGATGAAAGAAAAAAGGGTAAAAGTTAGAAAAAGTCGTCCGCAAGTCCAATGGGGTTGACAGTTATCTGCTAGAGTTGGATTTAAGATGCCAGAGATTTAAGATGCCAGATTTAAAGTTAGAAGTTACCGACCGGATTTAAGATGCCAGAGATTGACAAATTTGATGGCTCTGGTAATCCATAAATTATGTGAGAATGTGCATTGGGGCTTTTCAACCAAGTGGCCTAAGCCCTGCTATGATGGCCATGTTATTTCAGCAGACTTTGATTGGGGTAGCCTTATCCTGATACTTCACGATGGAGCCAAGCAAAAGTCATGTATGGGAGGAAGGGGTAAAAGCTTTTGTTACCCAGTACGAGTACAATCAGGAACTTGATGTGACTGTAAGGGATCTAGAGACGACCATGCAAGAGAATAAAGAATCATTTTTTGAATTCTTGGCTCGCTGGAGAGGAAAGACCGCCCAAATGACACAACGACCTTTAGAGAAAGAACAGATTCGGATTGTGGTCAAGAATCTGTAGAGTGTTTATCAGGAGAAACTCATGTACCAGTGCATTCATACCTTTGCAGAATTGTTTGAGATTGGAACTAGAATAGAATATGCAATCAAAGATGGGAGGATCAAGAAAGAAGAATCTTAGGGGCACCGCTCTAGGAGACCGTTCTACGGAGGAAACGCTAGGAATCAAGTAGCAACAGATGTGAATGCGTTAAGTGAACCAGAGATGAAGTTCGATGTAACAAAAAGCTACCCGAGAAGAGGGGGAGATAAGTCACTAAGAAAGTTTCAGAGCTAGGGGTATCACTATCTACAGCTCTTGACAGGCTACTGGCTAAGGGGCATCTTCATTTATTGGAACCACGGCCAAGGCCAAACCCACTTCCTGTGAACTCCAAATTTGGTCTGTACTGTAGGTTCCATCAAGAGCAAGGGCATTCCACTGATTGATGCCTAAGGTTGAGGCACGAAATTCAAAATCTGATAGATAAGAAAATAATATCTGAGTCTCCAGCCAACCCGCCAAATGTCACAACAAACCCACTGCCGAATCACCACACAGTACCACTACCACCGGGCATTTATTTCTTGGGGATAGAGGAAGCTTTGTTTGACCCGTCCATTTTGATTGCCAAAATTAGGGAACCAAGGGGATTATATCAGCCGATAGAAGATGTGTCAGTTTGCATGATTGGGAAACAGTCAGGGAAAGATTCTATTTTGGAATGGTGGGCTTCAGAGATAGATAACTCAGTCTGGTATGAAGACGATCAAAACATTGATGCATGCCATGACTGTGATGAAATACCTAATGATTCTGCTTACTCAACTGAGCATAAAATAACTATGATGCATGCCATGACTGTGATGAAATACCTAATGAACAGTAAAAATTAATTGAAAAAGAAAATGAATCTGCATGTAAAATCATTGAAAGCACTTTAACGATTAATTTAAGGAATGAAGATAATCCACAAAATGTTTCTATTGGCTCCACACTTAGCAATGAGGAAGCAAAGAGTTAATCAGTTTATTAAATGAATTCAAAGATGTCTTGCATGGTCCTATGATGATATGCCAGGAATTGATCCTGAGATAGTCCAACATCATATTCCACTCTTCCCAAACTCAAAACTTGTAAAACAAAAATTGGGGCGAATAAGGCCTGAATGGGCGCTTAAAGTAAAGGAGGAAATTGAAAAGCCCACTCATGAAACACATAAACATCTCATTTCTCACACACCAAATCATTTTTGTAGGAATTTGTGACTATTTTTCTCAAATTTGTATCAACATGCCAGCAACTTAGGGCTTTTTCCCTTTTTCTGAATATGCTGAATTATATATAATATATATAATATATATAGATATGTTCAAAATATAGGGTTTTTTTTATGTTTCTCCTTTCTATCTTTATTTTTTCTTTTATGTTTTTCCTTTTTCCTTTTAACATGATTGAAATTCCTAAGTGGCTAAGTTAGGGAGTTTATGTTTTCTTTTATGTTTTTCCTTTTAACATGATTTGATAGCATTATAGCAAAATAATTTCCGTTTGATTAACATGATTAACCTCAGTGACCTCTCAGATTTGATAACATGATTGAATCGTTTTTTGTTTTTTGTTTTTTTCGTTTGGTTTTTTTTTTTTTTTTTTTTTTTTTTTTGTTTTCTGTACTATTTCAGTTAACTGAATTTCTTAACCGAGTTGAATTACTAATTCGGTTAACCAAACCGAACCAACCGAATTACATTTCGGTCAATTAACAGTTGACATATTTCTAAACCGAACCAAACCCAAACTGAACTGAGTTACTCGAAACCGAACAACCCGTAATATAGCCAATAGAATGTCCATTAACTACCTTTGGGCCGAATTACTTTAGTTTGTGGATTAACAAGACAAGTCTTTATGTGTAACTAAATTAAACCAGGTTCCATCATTACCTTGACTCAAATAACGTCTAAGGAAAGACCTTATATGGAACTATGTTTAGGACTTACACTTGTGTCCTTAAAGGCATATTCTACAAGGCTAAGGAAGAATCATATGTTTACTAAGTCTACTCCTCTTCATTTCTAGAAGAGTAAGGTTTTCACCCTTTCTGTTACCCATTTTGTGAGACATAGTATACTAAGCAATAATACCCTTTTCCGCACACGGACCCGCTCTTTGTCCTATATCTGTGTCCCTACTGAAATATTCCATCCATAGATGTTTATAGTCACTTCCTTTTTACACACTATAAAAGGTATCCACTACCTCACAATTACCGAAAGAAGGTAGAGATACATAAACTAGGAAGATCGTCAATGAATGAGATAAAAATATCTCTGACCATTTAGACAAAGATAGAAATGGTTCATGGATGTAATGTGTATGATTCCAAGAATTCCATAGCTCCTACTTACACCTTTATTGGACTTGTTGGTTTGCCTTTTCTTCATGCAGATTGCACAAGTACCAAAGTTGGAAGAAATCCAAAAAGCTTTTAAGACTCCATTGTTTAACCAACCTCTTGATTTCTTTTAAGGAGATTGTCCCAATCTCCAATCCCACGGTGTAGAGGTGAACTCATCATTCATTCTACCTTAGTGCCAATATCATCTTTTAAGTTTAAAAAAATCATTTAAAGATAGGATCCTACACTAATGTAAATTAGTGACAAATAACCTAAAACCAGTGATAGAAAAATCTTTTTGAACTTGCAAAAGCAAACCCAAAATCCAAAAATTGTCAATTTTGAAAGAAACCAAATTTCCAAAAATGTTTCAAGACCAAAATAATTTTCAAAATTTGTTTGTTAGTGAACACATCCTATTGTTCAAATTGAATATATGTTCACTTCCCATTGACTTCCTTAAGCGGAAAAAATGAAATGTAATATTGGCTATATGACTTGTAATTCTTGAATCAATTCACAATTTATTTAGGTGAGTATCAAGTAATGTAGAATCATAACACACTCCTAGAATTATTGCACTTAAAGGCTGATATCTAGGTTATTAAGGTGTTTGTTAATGCCTTATTAGAACTTACAAATTGCCTTTATATCCCTTATGTAGTTCTATACTTATTGTATTGTGGGCCATAGCATTAAATGCTCTCACTTGTGTGTGACTTGATGAACATTTGACTTAAGCGATTACATTGCTCCTACTATTTGTAAGCATTCTACACTTATATGGAACTCACTTCTGTGGATACAGGCAGCATCACACAGATTACTAGATTGATTGAGTCTCACTCAACCTAATATTAAAGGATTTTGTCAAAATATAAAATTACTACTAACTCACTTAGTTTAAGAAAGCTCATCATTCAAAATAAAAGACTAATAGCTATAGTAACCAAGAACATACATTCAAGCAATGAAGCAATAAATTTAGTCTGATTTGACCAATGTCAAATTCAATAGCAAGTCTAATCCTTCCTGTGGGTAGAGGTTGCAACATGCATTAGACTTACAAATTTATAATAAGGCTACTAGATTATTCTGATGTAAAGAAGAAAGGTATTGTCTATCGTATTTCATTACATTTGTCATGCATGATAATGTGATGTGCATTTGTGGCACATGTGTGAGTGAGTTGTAACTCTCGAGTTGAATTGGGTGATTGTGTAATAAAACCCTTTGAGATTGCGTGAAATAAATGTTTTGTTGTTGTGAAGTCTCTCCGAGATTGAGACATTCATTGTGGAATACCCTAAATGTTTATCTGAAAATAAATATTTACCTGTGTATTTCACTATCTGTATTACTATCTGGTTTAGATTATATTTTGGTTGTTAATTTTAGTATCCATGTGAGGACGAATTAACAAGCTACATAACTGGTAGGCTAATTAGTAATTTCGTAAAATCATGTGAAATCACCTTTTTAGCAATCAAACGGAACTTAGACGAAAACTTTTAATTTTTTTAGTTTTCACTCGTGAAGCAATGAATTAGACGTGTTAGAGGTTTCGAAGAATAATTAGGAGTTTTGAGAACTCACGGGAAGGTAAACACAATCCCCGAGAGTTTTGCCTATTTATACATAGGGGTGACTTAGATATTTTTTTTTTTAAGTTTTCTATACCTAAATCAAAAAGGGGAAAAAGAGAGATTTTGATTCTTCGAGCTTCAGGACGACAATCGACGGACTTCTAACCGTTTGTTTTCTTCTAAATTTTATATTTGAACTCCTCGAGGTAAGGCGGTCGTTTTGATATTCGTTAGGTCTTGTTTGGATAAGTTTTCTGAAAACTCATTTTCTAGAATTTTCATAAAAAAGTTGATAATCGGACTTTTGGTCGATAGAGATTGTACTAGACGGACTTCTGCACAATCTTTGTGCTCAGGTTTTCTTTAGAACAAATTTTAAGAGCGTTAACCGGAGATGAGTGATTCAACTATGTGTTTTGGAATGATTTCATGACATGTATTCATATTTTGTATGAAAAGCATATGTTAGTTCATAGATATATGTTGTTTAGTTCATATTGGGCAACTATATTAATAAGTAGCCCCAATTGCATGGTGAAATGTTTGCATTATGTCAGAAGCACAGTGGAATGTATTTTAAACATGTTTAGTTGCTATTTGGGTCAAAGGAGCACGTGGTACCAAGTTATTTTGTCGAGCCATTATAGGCATAAGGTCGCACATTTGAAGAAAAGAAATGTGTGTCTTACCCAGTCGCATGGACTTATTGGCGAGGAGTCGCAGACTAGGAGTATGGAGCATACACGTGAGACTCCAGAGACTAGTATGAAATGTAAAGAATGTAAATGAAAGCATGTTTATCATTCATGTGCATTGTTGCTTTATTCACTAAGCATTAACTTAAACGAATTGAAATATGTGTGGTTATTCAAATCACCATTGTAGGTGTGAATGCCGGCGAGGAATCGGAGATGTGATCGCGAGGGTATTGGGAGTGCAATTAGAAGGCAAGTCCATGTTTATCTAGTGTGTTTGGGTATAGAAATGTTATAATAAGAACTTCATGACTTTTAACTTTAGTTTAGTATCTTTGAACGAGTTTGTGATGTTATAATAAACAATAATCATTTGTAATTATGTTTTGGTAATATTATAATCTAGTAGGGATCACTTGGAATGGGTTTGGAGGGTGTGTTTGGTCCCTGGTTGAATTCAGAAAACTTTAAACTTGAAAATTTTTGTAGAATGTGTTCCTATAATGAAACCAGTCGACTGGTTTATGAAAACAGTCGATTGGATCCTTTGTTGAGCAATTTACTACCTCATTTTGTGAAAAACAGTCAGCTGGGTCACTCGACACAGTCGACAGGATTGTGTTTCAGAATCAGATATTTTTGCTTGGACTAGAGTTCAGTCGACCGGACAGTACAATCGACTGATAATTTTTTAACCCAGTCGACTGGACTTGGGGGAGGAGCATTCGACTTTATGTGATCAAAATTTCTTAAGAATCACTTACCAACACATTTCAAGATACTGTGGCTATACTTACAATATGTGATATCCTTATGATGGCCTAATTCATTATAATAATGAGCAAGTCCTTATGTTCATATTTAAGACAACTTTAATAGAAACAAAGACAATTTCAACCTTTTCATGATCATGAAAAGCAACATTAACAAGTCTTAGGATAATGTGGCTATCCAAAGATAATGTGATGTTCTTTATGTCAAAATTGAATTACTAAATACCAGGATGTTCAAGATAATTCTTCAATGTACGATACACCTATACTAATAATAGTGCATTATATGAGTTTAATCTTTATAAGATCAAAATCCAAGTTCACTCATTTATGTCTTAGGGCACTGCGGAGTATTCCCAAGACCATTCGTTAACATAAACAAAACCTTATATTCATGAATATTTAAAATTTTCCAATAATTTGGAACATAAACATTTACAACTTTCTAAATGTGCAAATAGTTCACAAAATAATTATGATCCTAAATAGTACAAATATATAAGTTATGCACCAACAATGGATAAATTATCCTATATAGCATGCACAAGCAACCGGAAAATGCACATGTGCAGCAGTGCTTTAAGAATGCTTAAAAAAATATATGCTGAGAATATTTACTTTCACACCAGTATACTCTACGTAGACACCCCATTTTTTGACCAATCCAATCATTTCAAAATAAAGTACTCATTGACACGAGCCTGCTGCCACTTTTTGAATCATCCCAATCAAACATCAGATGAAAAAGATGCTACAAATCAGAGTTTATTGGGACAGAGATCAAAATGAGCACGTGCACCCTTGCACATCATATAATCCCTCACCATTAATGCACCAGCATTTGCTGGTGCATATTTGTTTTGAGCTGTCTTTGCTTTCTTTCACTTCTTCTTTTGTCCCCCCCTCCACTATCCTTTCTTTTTTTTTTTTTCCTCTCTCTCCCTTTCCTTAGCCTATAAAAGCACATCTATTTGAGGAAAGAGGAAGAAGGAAGAAGGTAAAAAAAATACTTTGTCTCTCTCTCTCTGCATCTCCCTCACACTCTATATCTCCCTCACCATCCTCTCCACCTCCCTCACTTCATCATTAAATACAAAAAAAAAAAAAAGAAGTTTACATTTTTTTCACCACCATACCATCCCTTCTAACCATCACCATCCAGGTCACCATTACAATCACTACCCTCCACCTAGCTATCATATCATCACGATTCTCATCAATATACCTTAGGGCCACTGTCCCACCGTCGTTATCATACTGTCTCAAATCACTGCCCAACTTCCCAGTCACTTACCACCAATATTTTAGCAGATTTCTCGAATTCCTCTAATAACTCAGGTTTTTTTATTATTATTATATTTTTTTTGTACATATCATTTTTTGTCACGACTCATCCCACTACGCATGGAAATAGGACACGTGGCACGCCACCAAGGCTCATCCAAACATCATAAACCTATACGCAGCGGAAAGAACATTAAAACAACCCTGAGTAATTTAAAACTTTAGGAAACATTTCCCTCTGAGTTGAAAAAAATCCAATAGAATCAGAGTTATAAAAAAGTTTTGGCCAATTGAAACCGATAAAAAGAAAACAGTTTTGAAAACAGACGACCAGTCGACTGATCAAGGGTCCGGTCGACTAGTGATCTCAAACAGATAGGTTTCAAAATATAACAGCCCATCCAGTCGACTGTGTCGGGGACCCAGTCGACTGGTGCCTAAAATTTTCAGTCGACTGAAGAAGTCCAGTCGACTGGCGCCCAATCAAGCAGAATGTCCAGGTCTGGGGCTCCATCCAGTCGACTGTTTTCTCAACCCAGTCGACTGAACCTCAGACGAAATCAAGCAAAATCCCATTCAATACAGCGATCCAGTCGACTGGATCAAAAACCAGTCGACTGATTCCTATCAGCAACTCCCGAAACTGCAGCTTTTCCCTTCAAGGTTCTTCCAAATTCAAACCAACATATAACCACTCTATTACATCATTCAAAACATAAATACCGGAGCGTTTACTAGGGATTACAAGTACTAAATCTAAGTTCAGATTATATTACAAAATACTACGAATTCAAGGTTTGTATTACAAGTTCGGAGTAGAACAACAAATATAAACCATTGATTCCCCGGCATTCCACGGCCTCACTCCTCATGCGTTCTCTTGTCTTTCTTTTTACCTGCAATGGAGTACATCTCCACTGCTCAGCTATATGCTGAGTGTACAATTCTAAATGTATGCTTATATGACAGTTCATGATTTAAGCATCTAAAACACATAGAAATAGTCTCTAGGGTGAGTGGTACGCATTCATCCGGTCGATGCCGTAGGAGGCCCACCTCTCCCACGCATCTCGTACACTGGTTGGGCCTTCCTCCATACCAGGTACCGTGTCCTGGTTGGGCCCACCTCCAATCCAGACACAACCACAATTCCAATTCCTTTTCAATCACAATCAAATCACAATCCTCAAGGTTCGAGGAGCTTACCCCGGATGAATTTGCACCAAACTCCCCTTTGACCCAAGTAGACACATAACATGCTCACATAAACAGTTATACGTGCTTTTTATATAATTTCACGTGCGTAATTAACGGGCCTAATTAATACATGAATTTCGCCCGGATCCAAAGATATCCAAATTGATGTTCAAAACATGAAAATCCATATATTTCATAGATCTAGAATTCATACCCCGTGCGAATCTCTTCAAACTTTGAAGGATCGTCTAGAGGACTAATTAATCGTCGGATTCCAAATTATGCGCGATTCCTACGAGTTTTACCTGATTTTCCCCAAAAGTCTAGAATTAATATTTTACAAAAATTTGGCCAAACACGACCTAAGTAGTATCAAAACGTAGATCTTACCTCCACGAGTTCAAATCTTGAATCTGGAGAAAATGTGACGGACGAAAGGTCGTCGATCGGCGTCGCAAAGCCCGTTGGCTCAATCTCCCTTTCTCTCTCCTCTCTCTAGATATTTATGAAATGTTTTGAGAAATGAAATTTCATCCACCACTATTTATAGAAAAACTTCTCGGAAATTACGTTCACCTCCCCGCAAGTTTCTCAAATTCCTAATTAACTCATGAAACTTCGCACACGTCCATTTTATAACTTTACAAGTGAAAACTATAAATTTCAAAACTTTTTTACTAGGTTTTGTTTGGGTCCAAAATAACATTCGAAAACTATATTCTGAGAAATCTCTACAAAACCTACCTTTTTAATTAACGTATCACTCACGTTCCCACCACAGTTCTCAAAATGATATACTAAAATATCCAATATACCAGAATTATACTACACAGGTATAATTACTATTCACAGGAATACCAGATAAGTCAAATAACATTTAAATCATATAAATGCCATTTACTCATGCCCATGCAATATAAACTACCATGTTCCAGTGTCCTTACTGACACCTTACCGTTGACTCACAGTCAACCTCATCACCATTATCAACTAACATTGATAAACTCCCAAATTACAAATATGCATGATAAAATTAAAATTTTCTGGAACGGGTGTGACAACTCTCCCCTCCAAAAAGGAAGTTTGTCCCCAAACTTTACCTCATGCGTCGAATAAGTATGGATACTCATTCCTCATATCTTCCTCACTTTCCCATGTAGCCTCTTCCACCGTATGACTACGCCATAGCACTTTCACCATTGGAATAGTCTTGGTTCTCAAAACATGTTCTTTGCGATCTAGAATCTCTACTGGTTGTTCCACATAAGTCAAGTCCCCCTGAATTTGCAACGGTTCAGGTACAATGATCTTATTCGCATCTGTCATACATCGCCTCAACATCGATACGTGAAATACGTTATGCACATGTTCCAACTCTAATGACAAGGCCAAACGATAAGCCACCGACCCTACTCTCTCTAGAATTTCAAAAGGTCCTATAAATCTTGGATTGAGTTTTCCCCTCTTTCCAAATCGTTCAATGCCTTTCGAAGGCGATACGCGCAAGTATACGAAATCTCCCACTTCAAAATTCATCGGTCGTCGTTTAGAGTCCGCATAGCTCTTATATCGACTCTGAGCTACCTTAAGACGTTCCTGAATCAATTTCACCTTCTCAGTAGTCACCTATATTAACTCAGGTCCTAACAACTTTCTTTCTCCCACCTCGGTCCAACAAACCGGTGATCGACACTTACGGCCATACAAAGCTTCATATGGTGCCATACCAATACTTGATTGAAATCCGTTGTTATACGCAAATTCAATTAACGGCAAGTGGTGCTCCCAATCACTCCCAAAGTCTAATACACACAATCTCAACATATCTTCCAAGGTCTGAATCATACGCTCTGACTATCCATCGGTCTGAGGATGAAATGTAGTACTGAAACTCAATTTCGTACCCATAGCTTCTTGCAAACTTCCCCAAAATCTTGACGTAAAGCTACTATCCTGATCTGATACAATCACTGCTGGAACTCCATGTAGTCTTACAATCTCTTTCACATACAACGCTGCTAACCTCGAAGGTTTAGTCGTCTTGATTGGTAAAAAATGAGCTGACTTGGTTAATCGGTCAACTATAACCCAAATCTTATCATTCTTATTACATGATCGTGGAAATCCTGAAACAAAATCCATCGTAATCTCGTCCCACTTCCATTCCGATACTGGCAATGGCTGTAGTAACCCCACGGGTACTTGTCTCTCTGCTTTGACCTGTTGACATGCCGAACATTCAGATACAAATTTAGCGACTTCACGCTTCATACCCTTCCACCAGAAGTTTTCTCTCAAGTTTCTGTACATCTTATTACTTCTCGATTGCACTGAATATTTCGTACTATGAGCTTCTTCTAGAATCCTCTCTTTCAAGTCTTTCACATTCGGTACGCATAATCGGTTCCCAAGCATCAACGCCCCTTGTTGCAAGATAAATCCCGGTCGTTTTCCTAGAGGTATCTCGTCCCTCATTTTGCACAAATAAACATCGTGAAACTGTTCCCTCTTGATTTCATCAATAATAACTGGGTGTGCCATGATCGCCATCATTAAACCATCACTAGTCTCTGGAATCACATCCAATTCTAAGCGTTCCATTTCTTTTATCAACTCTTTTTGTTGTGTTAGCCCGTCGGCTAAATTCCTCGGCGTCTTCCGGCTTAATGCATCGGCTACTACATTAGCCTTTCCCGGATGGTACTCAATCGAAAGATCGTAATCCTTCATCAATTCCAACCATCTTCGCTGTCTCATATTCAAGTCCTGCTGAGTAAAAATGTACTTCAAACTCTTGTGATCTGTGAATATCTCACACTTTTCCCCGTACAAATAGTGTCTCCAAATCTTCAAAGCATGAATTACCGCAGCTAATTCCAGATCATGAGTCGGATAATTAATCTCATGTGTCCTCAATTGTCTAGAAGCATATGCAATTACTTTACCCCCTTGCATCAACACGCATCCCAACCCTTTGTGTGAAGCATCACTATAGATTACGAATCCTTCGGTTCCGGAAGGTATTGTCAATATCGGTGCTCTCGTCAAACGTGACTTCAACTCTTGAAAACTGTCTTCACATTCCTGACTCCATTCAAAAATGACACCCTTTCTCATTAACTTGGTCATTGGCAAAGAAATCTTTGAGAAATGTTCAATAAAACGGCGGTAGTACCCTGCTAATCCCAAGAAACTTCGAATTTCAGATACGGATGTCGGCCTCTGCCAATTTGATACAGCTTCTACTTTGTGAGGATCAACTGAAACTCCATTCTTGTCAATCACGTGACCAAGAAAGGTAATACTAGATAACCAAAATTCGCATTTCTTGAATTTACCAAACAGTTGCTTCTCTCGTAATCTCTGAAGTATCAACCTCAAGTGGTTCTCGTGTTCTATCTCACTCGGCGAGTAAATAAGAATATCATCTATGAATACAATCACAAAGTCATCCAAATAATCCTTGAATACTCAATTCATAAGATCCATGAACGCAGCTGGTGCATTGGTAACTCCAAATGGCATAACTAAGAACTCGTAGTGTCCATAACGCGTTCTGAAAGCTGTTTTCTCAACGTCTTCGGCCTTCACTTTCAACTGATGGTAACCTGATCTCAAATCTATCTTCGAAAACACTTGTGCCCCTCGAAGTTGATCAAATAAGTCATCAATTCTGGGTAACGGGTACTTGTTCTTAAGTGTCAACTTGTTCAGTTCTCGGTAATCAACACACATACGCATTGAACCGTCTTTCTTCTTTACAAACAACACTGGAGCTCCCCACGGCGATACACTTGGTCGAATGAAACCCTTGTTAAGTAGCTCTTGTAGTTGGATTTTCAGCTCTTTCAATTCTACAGGTGTCATTCTATACGGTGCCTTTGATACGGGTCTTGAGTCTGGTATAACCTCAATAGTGAACTCGACCTCTCTCTGAATAAGAACATCTGGTAGGTCATCAGGAAATACATCGGGATATTCTCGCACTATCGGAATGTCTTCTACTTTTGATTCGGTCGCTGAGACATCAGTCACTGAACATAGGAATCCTTGACATCCCTTTTTCAATAACCTTCCCGCTCGGATAGCTGAAATCAAATACGACGGCGGTGTAACCCCACTTCCTTGGAAACAAAAGTTCCCATGTACCAGTGATCAAAAATTAACTTCTTTCCGTTCACAATCTATTGTGGCGTGGTTAAGGGCTAACCAATCCATTCCCAGTATCACATCAAAATGGTTCACCGCAATCGGTATAAGGTCAACGGTCATCAATTTCTCACCTAGTTTGATCTCACAGTTCTTATATATCGTAGACGTCACTACCGATTTACTAAGCGGCACGGCAATGGATAAATCATATCCTAGTGGAGTGGACTTAACATTTAAATGTTCCACAAAGTTATAAGATACAAACGAATGCGTAGATCCCGAATCAACGAGTATGCGTGCTAAGTGCGAACATACAAGCACCATACCTGAGACCACTGTATTAGTAGCAGCCACGTCTCCAGGGTTCATCTGGAATGATCTTCCCTGACGTTGCTCCGTCCTTTGTCCCCCATCACTAGACTGCTTAGGCTTCGAGCCACTAGAAGCCATAGAACTTGCCCCTTATTGAGAGCGCTTCTTTGGGCAATCCTTCGCTCGGTGTCCCAAGGTACCACAATCAAAGCACTTGAGTTGCGGATGGGTTGCAGAACTCACACTGTTTCCCCCTGTAGATCTATTCTGAAAGTTGGTCAGAAAACATCGACCGGTATGTGGTCGGTTGCAAAGCGGACACAATGGTATGTTACTTGATACTCTCCTGGAATCATTAAAACCAGAACTAGAGCCTCGTGAAAATGACTTCTTAAAAGATCCCCCTTGACTTCGGTCACCACCATCATGACTTCGCTTTCCTTGGTGATTTTGTCTCGATCTCTCTATTCCACTTTCGGCTACAAGCGCCGTCTGCTGTACTGCTGCAACAGTCGAATGCTCGTAGGTCTCTACTCTCAACCGGATATTATCCCTTAAACCCTCTTCAAATTTTCTTGCCCTATCTTCCTCTTCGGGCACTGAACCCTTACCAAACCTCAACAACGCGTTATTTAGAAGTATATTCGGTTACAGTCATATCTCCCTACTTCAAGTTATCAAACTCTCTCTTCTTTGCATTATAGGCGGCTCGCGAAAAGAACCGGCGATTGAATTCTTCCTTAAACCCTTCCCAAGTAATTGGTGCCCCTTGATCTAAAACATTTACCCACCAGTTTTGAGCTTCACCCCTTAATACGTCACTTGCATTCTCAATCTTCTCCCTATTTGACATCGGAATAGATCGGAAGATTCGTTCCATGTCCATTATCCAATGTTCTGCGAGCGTTGGATCGGGTGTCCCATGAAATTCCATTGGTTTCTTTCGAGTAAACTGTTCAGATATTGATCTCATGCCCCTATTTTCGGGTGCATGTACTACAGTTATTGGTTCTACTTCGATGTGGGGTGTGGGAGGCAGTCGCTCCGCTATATTCCGTATCATTTCCCTCATATTCCCCATCATCTCTGCCATTTCATTCATACGTCGAGTGTGTGGCGATAGCTCTCGCTCTTCGTCACTCATGATTACAATCCTGTAGTTCGCAATGCATAAACGCTATGCATGTACAACAATAACAATAGTATGTATGTAAAACAACATCCATATGCATCAAACATCTCTAAGATGTATGAATGCAATTTAAAACATGTGACAATTCACTCAACACTCCACTCGTCGTCGAACGTTCCCAAAGTTTTGTTACCTCTAGCTCTGATACCAATAAATGTCACGACCCATCCCACTGCGCGTGGAAATAGGACACGTGGCACGCCACCAAGGCTCATCCAAACATCATAAACCTATACGCAGCGGAAAGAACATTAAAACAACCCTGAGTAATTTAAAACTTTAGGAAACATTTCCCTCTGAGTTGAAAAAAATCCAATAGAATCAGAGTTATAAAAAAGTTTTGGCCAATTGAAACCGATAAAAAGAAAACAGTTTTGAAAACAGACGACCAGTCGACTGATCAAGGGTCCGGTCGACTGGTGATCTCAAACAGATAGGTTTCAAAATATAACAGCCCATCCAGTCGACTGTGTCGGGGACCCAGTCGACTGGTGCCTAAAATTTTCAGTCGACTGAAGAAGTCCAGTCGACTGGCGCCCAATCAAGCAGAATGTCCAGGTCTGGGGCTCCATCCAGTCGACTGTTTTCTCAACCCAGTCGACTGAACCTCAGACGAAATCAAGCAAAATCCCATTCAATACAGCGATCCAGTCGACTGGATCAAAAACCAGTCGACTGATTCCTATCAGCAACTCCCAAAACTGCAGCTTTTCCCTTCAAGGTTCTTCCAAATTCAAACCAACATATAACCACTCTATTACATCATTCAAAACATAAATACCGGAGCGTTTACTAGGGATTACAAGTACTAAATCTAAGTTCAGATTATATTACAAAATACTACGAATTCAAGGTTTGTATTACAAGTTCGGAGTAGAACAACAAATATAAACCATTGATTCCCCGGCATTCCACGGCCTCACTCCTCATGCGTTCTCTTGTCTTTCTTTTTACCTGCAATGGAGTACATCTCCACTGCTCAGCTATATGCTGAGTGTACAATTCTAAATGTATGCTTATATGACAGTTCATGATTTAAGCATCTAAAACACATAGAAATAGTCTCTAGGGTGAGTGGTACGCATTCATCCGGTCGATGCCGTAGGAGGCCCACCTCTCCCACGCATCTCGTACACTGGTTGGGCCTTCCTCCATACCAGGTATCGTGTCCTGGTTGGGCCCACCTCCAATCCAGACACAACCACAATTCCAATTCCTTTTCAATCACAATCAAATCACAATCAAATCACAATCCTCAAGGTTCGAGGAGCTTACCCCGGATGAATTTGCACCAAACTCCCCTTTGACCCAAGTAGACACATAACATGCTCACATAAACAGTTATACGTGCTTTTTATATAATTTCACGTGCGTAATTAACGGGCCTAATTAATACATGAATTTCGCCCGGATTCAAAGATATCCAAATTGAGGTTCAAAACATGAAAATCCATATATTTCATAGATCTAGAATTCATACCCCGTGCGAATCTCTTCAAACTTTGAAGGATCGTCTATATCGTCGGATTCCAAATTATGCGCGATTCCTACGAGTTTTACCTGATTTTTCCCAAAAGTCTAGAATTAATATTTTACAAAAATTTGGTCAAACACGACCTAAGTAGTATCAAAACGTAGGTCTTACCTCCACGAGTTCAAATCTTGAATCTGGAGAAAATGTGACGGACGAAAGGTCGTTGATCGGCGTCGCAAAGCCCGTTGGCTCAATCTCCCTTTCTCTCTCCTCTCTCTAGATATTTATGAAATGTTTTGAGAAATGAAATTTCATCCACCACTATTTATAGAAAAACTTCTCGGAAATTAAGTTCACCTCCCCGCAAGTTTCTCAAATTCCTAATTAACCCATGAAACTTCGCACACGTCCATTTTATAACTTTACGAGTGAAAACTATAAATTTCAAAAGTTTTCGACTAGGTTTTGTTTGGGTCCAAAATAACATTCGAAAACTATATTCTGAGGAATCTCTACAAAACCTACCTTTTTAATTAACGTATCACTCACGTTCCCACCACAGTTCTCAAAATGATATACTAAAATATCCAATATACCAGAATTATACTACACAGGTATAATTACTATTCACAGGAATACCAGATAAGTCAAATAACATTTAAATCATATAAATGCCATTTACTCATACCCATGCAATATGAACTACCATGTTCCAGTGTCCTTACTGACACCTTACAGTTGACTCACAGTCAACCTCATCACCATTATCAACTAACATTGATAAACTCCCAAATTACAAATATGCATGATAAAATTAAAATTTTCTGGAACGGGTGTGACATTTTTATTCTCACTTGATAATAAAAAAATAATAATAACATCTACGTCATACTCGGAATTACATGGTTTCCAATATACAAGTCACGTCCGACTCTGGATTACATGGTTCACAATACGGGAATCCTACATGGTTTCTAATAAGGAGAGTCATGCTCTACTGGGGATGACGCGATTGCTAATACGGGGACCAATGTTCTACTTGGGACTACGTTTTTTTTTTTTTTCAATATGGAAATTCATGTCTAAATAATGAAGATCACTTAATTCGCATAAATAAATAAATAAAATGAAAGAAACGATTAATCGGACCCAACAGTCCCCTTTGAACTAGGAGATCTTCACAAGTAAGTCTTCTTCTCCTATACACACTTCACATTTTTTTTTCTTTTGGGCACTGACCCTTACTTCCGACATAAAAAAATGTAAAAAAATTCTCTTTTCATTTCTTTCTTTTGGGCACTGACCCTTACTTCTGGCATAAAAATAAAAATATAAAAAAAAAATCTTTTTTCTTTTCTTTCTTTTGGGCACCGACCCTTACTTCCGGCATAAAAATAAAATGTAAAAAAAATTCTCTTTTCATTTCTTTCTTTTGGGCACCGACCCTTACTTCCGGCATAAAAATAAAAATATATAAAAAAAAACTTTTTTTTCTTTTCTTTCTTTTGGACACCGACCCTTACTTTCGGCATGAAAATAAAAATACAAAAAAATTCTCTTTTCTTTTCTTTCTTTTGGGCACCGAACCTTACTTCCAGCATAAAAATAAAAACATAAAAAAAAATCGATTTTCTTTCCTTTCTTTAGCACACCGACCCTTACTTCCGGCATAAAAATAAAAATACAAAACAACAAAATCTTTTCTTTTCTTTTCTTTTCTTTCTTTTTGGGCATCGACCCTTACTTCCGGCATCGGAATAAAAGAACAGAAACAAAATAAAAAATACAAAAATATAATTTCTTAAAGTTGAGCACCGATCCTTACTTCCGGTACACTTTTCAGTCACTAGAGCACAGATCCTTACTTCCAGTATGGGACTAAGAGGACTGAAAAAAATAAAAATACAAAAATACATAATAATAAAAATACAAAAAAAATCATTTCTTAGTTATTTGGGCACCGACCCTTACTTCCGGTACACTTTTCAATCACTTGGGCATAGATCCTTACTTCCAGTATTGGAATAAAAGGACTGAAAAAAATAATAAATAAAAAAATGGAAAAGTACAAAAAAAGAATACATCACTCTCCAATCACTTGGATAGTCTCATTTCAATCTCAATCATTTTTCAAAGGTTAAAATCTAGGAATATACCACGTGGGTCAAAGTTCCTAGTTACGCCGATTCTTTCTCAAATCACTATATTACACGTGCACGGTCAAACGGGACAACTTTTCTTTCTCTAAAATAAATCATGCATACACCTGCACACACGAAAGTCAGAACTACACTTGTCTTGATTACCGTCTTGGGATACGTAAGCAACTCTCAAAGAGTGCGGCCATACCTATCACCATTTTTTGTCTATTCACTTTCTAAAAAAAAAATAAAAGAAAACTTTTTTTTTCTTTTCTAAAAGAAATGCCCCATTTTAATAAAAATCATTAAAATTGGCAACCGTGTTCGCACGGATGTTTGAGGGTGCCTAATACCTTCCCTCGACATAATCGAGTCCCCAAAACCATCTCAAAATCTCTGGTTTTCACATGGCTATTCAGAGTCACACTTTTAAAGGGCCCACTTTTCTCAGAACTGTTTTTCAAAAGTCAAAGATGAATTACTTTAATTGTCTTTGCAGGGGGTCCTAATACCCCAAATGTTAGGTGGTGACTCTGAACTTTTTCAAACATGCCCTACCATACTCTCTCTTTCTCTCTCTGTCTGTCGCTCTCACAGACTCTCTCTTTCTCTATTTTTGTCACTCTCATTGGCCCTCTATCTCTCTCTCTCTCTCTCTCTCTCTCTCTCTCTCTCTCTCTCTCTCTCTCTGTATGTGTCACTCTCATGGACACATACACACATGACACATACACACACACTCTCTCTCTTTCTCTCTTTCTGTCACTCTCACTGGTCCTCTGTGTATGTTTGTGTGTGTGTGTCACTCTCATGGACACACAGACACTCTCTCTCTTTCTCTCTCTATTTGTCACTCTCACTGACTCTCTCTATCTCTCTCTCTCACTCACTCTCACTGACCATCTCTCTCTCTTTTCTTTCTTTCTCACCTGCCCCTCTCTTTCTGTCACTCTTTACGTGTTCTCTCTCTCTCTCTCTCTCTCTCTCTCTCTCTCCTTTTAAAGACCCTCCATGTCCCATTTCTCTCTTTGTGCTTCTCACCTATTCTCTCTCTTTGGTGAACCTCTCTCTGTCTCACTCTCCCCCTCTCTTTCTTCTTCTCTTCCTCTTCCTTCCACCTCTTGACGAAAACTTATCTCTCTTCTTGAAAAGAAAAAAGAAAAAAAAAACCTCACCCAACTCAGATCTGAATAAGAGGAAGCTAAAACAAGCCATGTACAGGAGCTTCCCCATAGAGATGCGAGAAGAGGAACATAGAATCATACCAAAAATGGTTTTTAAGAGGGTTGTTAGTCGTTGTGGTGCATGCGAGTTCAACAGAAGACGGTGCAGAAGTGACTGTTCCTTGGCTCCCTACTTTCTATATGCAAGGAGTATGAAGGATTATGAGGCAATTCACAGTTTTTTTGGATATAGGAATTTTCTACGCCTTATTGAAAGGGCATCCGAGGTAGATCATCTACAAACTATCAAATCCCTTGTGTATGAAGCCACAGCTAGGCTTCAGGATCCTATTTTGGGTTTACGTCTTTTTTCTCGAACAACAAGTTCTAGAACTGAAAGAACAGGTCTCACAACTTCAAGCTTAATCAAAAGAAGAGTCACCCAAACAATCCAAAGAGCCTGATCTAGATATTTCGTTCAACTATGCCATGGAAGATCTAGATCACAACATAGAAAGTCCTCAAAAGTATTCCAATCTTATTTCTCCCGCCACAATCACTCCAATCTCTTCTGAAATCTCTAACCCTACCTATATTCCCCCTGTCACTCAAATTTGTACAACCTCTCCTTGGTCTAATCTGATATGGTCCTTACTATCTAGCAACAACCACCAAACTTCTCCACGTCCATTGGATCTCACTACTCCCAACACAATTTCTCCAATTCGGTCCTTACAATCTAGCAGCAACCACCAAACTTCTCCAAGTCTGCTGGATCTCGCTAATCTCAACATAATTTCTTCAGTCCGGTTCGTACTATCTAGCAACAACCACCAAACTTCTTCAAATCCGTTGGATCTCGCTGCTCCCAGCATAATTTCTCCAGTCCGGTCCTTACAATCTAGCACAACCACCAAACTTCTCCAAGTCTGTTGGATCTCGGTACTCCCAACACAATTTCTCAAGTCCGGTCCTTACAATCTAGCACCAACCACCAAACTTCTCCAAGACCGTTGGATCTCACTATTCCCAATGCAGTTTCTCCAGTCTCTCGTCCTGCCCCCACCACCTCTGTTATTCCAAGTTGCTCCTGCAGGTCTAATCTAGTCCAACACTCACAATCTAACAGGTCAAGATTCCCTTGGATCAAATAAAAAAACCAGAGGTCCCAAGATATCCAAATCTGTAATACCCTGTATTTTGGTATATTAATAAGACCCGGTATTTCATTTCTATACTCGTATAAACTTTATCTTCCTTTTGGTAAATTTTGATACCAATCGATTGATAAGTTTCCCAATCGATTGACACTTTTTAGATACCAATCGATTGATAAGTATCCCAATCGATTGACATTCAACCGACTAAAAGTGATGATGTGTCATTATCCCAATCGATTGCCATTTATTCCAATCGATTGACATTGTTTCCAATCGATTGACTACAAATATCTGTTGCCAATCGATTGACTTGTGTCTCAATCGATTGACATAACCTGAGACAAGTTTTCTTCTTTCCTTCAGCTTTAAAACTTGTGGCACTCTTAACCCCTATATACACTCGTCCATATTTATGGCCTTGGGTCATTTTGGAAGCCTTGAGAGAGAGAGAGAGAGACATACCTCTTGTGAGATATATACATACATATATCTATCTATATATCTATATCTATATACACACACACACACTGCCTTGGCAGCTGGAAGAAGACAAAGGGGAGGACAAGAAGAAGAAAGGAGGAAGAAGGAGAGACAGAGAGAGGGCTGGACAGAGAAGAAAGAAGGAGGAAAGAGAGAGCTTGGAGATTTCAAGCTTTGAACACATCCAAACGCACCCTAGGTGAGTTCTAACTCACTTGGTCCCTTTATGTGAAGTTTATGCAAGTTATTATGAAGCTTAGATGGGTTAAATGCTTGTAGTTTACGTTTATATATGCTGTTTTTACAATCTGCTGGAGAAGACGTAGTACCAATCGATTGACATAATCTCAATCGATTGACATCAGTTGTATCCCAATCGATTGAATAGGATTTCAATCGATTGACACTTTTCAGATACCAATCGATTGACATGTTCTCAATCGATTGATATGATTGTGATACCAATCGATTGAACTTAGTCCCAATCGATTGACATGATCAGAACATGGTTTCCTTTGCCTATTTATTATATAAGAGGTTTAGTTGTTCGATTTCTAATTCGGAATTCCATTATGCGACTATGGGGTAGACAGGAGTAATGTGACACCAAAGATTTATGGATAATGAATAAAAAGTAATATGAAGACGTGGGTGACGTGTTGTTTCTTGTATGAGTTCGATGTCCATTTTCTTTTAATCCAAGTAGTCAGGCCACATTGGGAATTTGTCATGTGTCGATGTAGAATGGAACGTAAGTAGGTTTGGTAAGTTCTGGGAATGGTACGTGGATGGACGATTGGTCATGATATGCTCTTAAAAGCGGTGAACCGGATACATGGTTCTTAAAAGCGGTGAGCTGGACCAAGAAGTCTTAAGATAGACTGGATGATCTGTGATATGATCTTAAAAGCGGTGAACAGGACCATTGTTCTTAAAAGCGGTGAGCTGGGATCACTAGTAGATGACGTTGAGTCGTGGCAATAGATTGATATGCCTTGTTCGAAACGTTATATCCCTGAAATGCGGTGAACAGGACCATTGTTCTTAAAAGCTGGGGACAGACTGACGTGGAGTCCATGACATGCGGTGAGCAGGATATATTGCTCTTAAAAGCGATGGACAGAATAAGGGTGTATCCCTAGAGTTAAACGATTGAGTCTGTTCATGGAAATCAGAGTCTGTTGAGTTCGGTATTTGAGTAACAAGACAATAAGGGTCGGTTTACAAGAAGGAATAGAGGAACAAGATAATGTTATCCTTATAATAAGATGTTAACTCGTATTTTCATAAGCTCGTGTTTACTTCAGATAATTGGTACCTCGTTAGTTTATGCTCACTCAGCTCTCAGTAAGCTGACGGCCTTTTATTGCATGGACTTTCCCCGTCCAGAATATCCTGCCCCTTATTTTGCAGGTAATGACCAGTACACTGATGAGTGTTATCCAGAGGAAGGCCCCACCGATGACGGTTACGCCAGTAAGGATTATCCTTATGCCAGTTGAAGACTGAAGATGTTATAATTAGATTTCTTTTCGGTTGTTCTGTTAAACCTTTTGTTAGCGGGTACTTGGGCATTTGTTGTCTTCAGACCTGTTGTGATCCTGTGGACCATACTCTGATATTTTGTAATAGTTAGCACTGTGTGTTATTCTCAGTTGTTTACTGTTGTCTTTTTGGACTAGTACTGTGTGGTGTGGATTATTAGTGACTTTCACCTGTCATTCCTTATGGACCCATAAAGGAAATTTATTTTTCTCTATTTATGCTGTTCCGGGGCGTGACAGGGTTTTTGGTATCAGAGCCTGCGTTTGGTACTCTAGGTTGTGATACTTTTGTTCACTAAGTATTTCCACACCATCTGGTCCTAGTGTTGTTAAGATTCTTTGAGATGAGATATGAGTATAAGATAAGTTCGTCTTCCTGACGATAGATAGTTTCCTTTGCAGGATAGCATGGATCCGGAGTTTCACCAGTTTGTGACTGATGCTTATGGAGGACATATTATCCATGGAGATACCGTGGAGCCAGCTGACCCAGAGTTTTATCGTGAGCGTGTGTGCCAGATAGCTAGTCGACATTTAGAGGAGGACATGTGGAGAGCGCTTTATGTGAGCAGGAGTACTCACCCGACACAGATGCGCATGGATGCTTACCATACTGCGAGGGTCGGTAGAGACATTTGCTAGGAGATGTTACGACTAGTTTTGAGTAAACCAGAGATGGATGAGATTGAGTTGAGAGCCATTGTAGTCGGCCCACCAGAGCCTGTAATTGTACCAGCTCCAGCAGCCCCACCATCACCAGTGCCCGACGTACCCGTCCCAGAACCAGAGCCTGAGCCGATTGAGGATGAGGAGGATCTAGAGCCTGAGGATGAGCATCCCGATGAGGACATGGATGGAGATGGAGAGGAGGAGCCGATAGATGACGAGGACCCAGTAGAGGATGAGCATGCAGATGATGATCCTGAGGATGACCCCGAGGAGCCAGAGTTTGAGCCAGAGGATCCAGTACCAGACCCAGAGGCTATTGAGGCAGACGTAGTAGTAGATGAGGAGGATGACCCCGAGGAGATAGTTATGCCAGAGGTACCCGTTGTGCTTCAGATACCAGCTGGACCCATTATGCATATGGCAGCCATGGCCGATATGGCAGTAGGATGGATAGCTCAGATGGTAGCACAGCCAGCAAATTTTGTTATGGGAGAGGTAGCTATAGCAGGAGCTCTTGACATAGCTGACGGTTTTGCTGCAGTAGCTGTTGATGTCGCTAACCAGGCGATAGCAGACGTGATGGAGGACGATGATGCAGAGATGATAGAGGATTGGGATATAGGGGTAGTAGTCGGAGATCTTGTCGCACCAGTTGAGGATGATCCACTCGAGGAGATGGATATAGACCCAGAGGACGAGGCACCACCAGCAGGATCAGATACTGACGACTTTTGATTCAGGACCGGCAGGGTGTAGATTTTGTTAGTTTATATTAGGACATGTTGTCCACCAGATTTTTGGGAGCTTGAGAGATAGCTATTGACCATAGCTTTGTATAGTATTAGCTGACTTTAGTTGTTGTAACTCTTGTTCCATATGGTACACAGTTTGACTAGTGTGTACTATACGGTACATCTTTTGATATATATATATACGAGCAGTACTTTTATTATTGTTTGGTTGTTGCGTTGTGCTGTGTCGTTTAGTAGAATGGTTAGTTTTGCTGTTTCTTGTTCTATCTTGAGTTCGTTTCTACGTGAAGACTTTCAGCTGATCCATATGTCTCTTGTAGGCGATACTCGTTAGCATCATGGTAGGACCCTTGAGAAATCACCAAGCACGTAATGGAGCACCTATTCCGGAAGGGATGGACCCGACGGGAATTTTCGAAGCATTTCTGCAAAGGATGGAGCATGTGGGGGATACATATAATCACTCCACCCACCAAAGACCTCTTGCACCCCCGCCACCAAGACAAACTGGAGATAAGTTGTTAACAAATTTTTGTGGGTTACGTCCCGAAAAGTTCGATGGACTAACAGAACCATGGAAAGCAGAACAATGGATAAGAGAGATGGAGTTAATATTTGAAGCATTGGAACGCAACGAACAAGAGAAACGTCGCCTTGCTACGTTTCAGCTCACTTATGCCGCCGCAGATTGGTGGGAAGCTGAGCAAGCCACTATTGGGATCGATGCCGCTAAAGCTATGTCGTGGGAGACATTCAAAGGCAGATTTTTGGATAAGTATTTTTCAGAAGATGAGAGAGATCAACAGGAAAGGAACTTTCTCAATTTGATCCAAGGAGGATGGAATGTACGGGAATACACAACACAGTTCGAGCATTTATCCAGATTTGCTCAGCATATGATAGACACTACGCAGAAGAAGGTGAAGAGATTTCACCAAGGACTGAACCCCCACCTCAGACATATGATGGTTGGTCATCTGAACCAGTCGTATGAGGAAATTGTTAGATTTGCTACAGGATTAGAAAAGGATGCTAATCCAGTACAGCAATCACAGACAAATCGACCTCAGTTGTCACGAGGGTTTCAACAGAGAAATTTCCCTAATCGACCACTGAGAAAGACCCAAGGATGGAGACCTCAGGAAAACTTTCAAGGAAACAAGAGAACCTGGGAAGGAACCAGGAAACCGCAGCAGAGTTATAATCGACCTCAACAATATCGCCAGCAGGGGTCACAACCACAGGCATTACTGACAGCCCCGCCAAGCAACACTGGAGGTTGTTTTAACTGTGGAAAACCCGGACATATTGCAAGGAACTGCACTGCCCACAGACCTAATCGCAGGCCGGATATTATCTGCCGCAACTGCAATAAACCAGGACACTTGAGCAAGGATTGTCGTGCACCATGAGGAGGATACTACGGGGCACCAGTGCAAGGAATTCAAGAACCTCCTGATCAGACGAGGATGAATGCTATTATTCCAGGAGAAGCAGGCTTTAATGCTGATGAGCAGCAACATTTGGAAGGTACACTTGTACTCTTTCATAGTCCAGTTAAAGCTTTATTTGATATTGGAGTCGCACGTTCTTTTATTGTTGTGAAGATTGTGCGCCAATTGGGTTTAGAACCCCAGACACTTGAGTCAACACTGAATGCTGTGTCACCATTGGGAGTGACAGTTAAGTTGAGTAAAGTGTGTAGAGATTGCCCATTGACTTTGGGAGATAGGAATCTTCCAACAGACTTGGTAGTTCTGTCGATGTCAGAATTCGATGTTATCCTAGGGATGGATTGGTTAACTAAATATGGTGCCAATTTGGATTGCCCTACTAGGACGATTGTATTTCCAATACAAGGAAAGCCGACGATCAGATTTCAGTGTCAACCGACAAGCGACCTGTTTCTTACGAGTGGTTTGGCTACGATCATTAGTACGAGTACGGAGCTTACGATGGATCAAATTCCTATTGCACGAGACTTTCTAGATGTATTCCAGGATATTAAAGGACTTCCACCGAAAAGAGAAATAGACTTCTGTGTGGAATTAGTACCTGGTACAGTGCCTATTTCTAAGACTCCATACAGGATGGCACCAACTGAGATGTTGGAACTGAAGAAGCAAGTTCAAGAACTCGAGGATCTAGGATTTGTTTGTCCAAGTACGTCACCTTGGGGAGCACCAGTTATATTTGTAAAGAAGAAGGAAGGAACACTTCGACTCTGTATAGACTACAGGGAGTTGAATAAAGTTACGATTAAGAATAAATATCCACTACCACGAATAGATGATCTATTCGACCAGTTACAAGGATCTAGGATCTTTTCCAAGATCGATCTGCGTTCTGGATATCACCAGCTGTTAGTTCGACCAGAGGATGTATCGAAGACTGCTTTCAGGACGAGATACGGGCATTACGAGTTTCTAGTTATGCCTTTTGGATTGACGAATGCGCCAGTAGTATTTATAGACTTGATGAATAGAGTATTCAGACTATATCTGGATAAATTCATTATAGTGTTCATTGATGATATACTGATCTACACAAAGACAGAAGAGGATCACAAGGAGCATTTACAGGTTGCCTTGCAGACACTTCGAGATAGCAAGTTGTATGCAAAGTTCAGCAAGTGTGAGTTTTTGCTACAGGAAGTCAAATTCTTGGGACATGTTATATCTCAGGAAGGTATTTTGGTAGACTCATCTAAGATTGATGCAGTCTTAAGCTGGAACAGACCGACGAATGCGACCGAAGTCAGAAGTTTTCTGGGTTTAGCAGGATATTACAGAAGATTCGTAGAAGGGTTCTCCAAGTTAGCAGGACCATTGACGAATTTAACAAGGAAGGAGACGAAGTACGAATGGACAGACAAACATGAGGGTGCATTTCAGGAGTTAAAAGAAAGATTGACTTCTGCACCAGTACTCGCATTACCTAAGAGTGGAGAAAAGTATGTGATCTACAGTGATGCATCGTACCAAGGACTCGGGTGTGTGCTTATGCAAGATGGAAATGTTATCGCATATGGATCAAGACAATTGAAGGTACATGAGAACAATTATCCTACGCATGATCTAGAATTAGCAGCAATAGTGTTTGCATTGAAAATTTGGAGACACTATCTCTATGGAGAAAAGTTTGATCTATTTTCCGATCATAAGAGCTTGAAGTATTTGTTCTCTCAAAAGGAGTTGAATATGCGACAGCGAAGGTGGATGGAATTACTCAAAGACTATGACTTTTCTTTGCAATACCATCCCGGCAAAGCAAACGTAGTAGCAGACGCTTTGAGCCGTAAACCTCGGCTAGTGATCGCTGCATTACTAATTAAAGAATGGAGAGCATTGGAAGAAATTGCTGAATTTGATCTTCAGCCAGTGGAGCCAATGAAAGGACAACATTTTGGATGTCTTATGGTACAACCGACTTTGATCAGTCGTATCATAGAGACTCAACAGACAGCAAAGGATTTGAAGTTATGGTTCGCCAAGATGTCAGCCAAGGAACCAGAAGTCTGGAGTATTAGTACCGACGGAGCTTTACGATGTAAAGGTAGACTCTGTGTACCTAATGAAGAAAGTCTCCGAAAAGACATATTGGATGAAGCTCATAAGTCACGGATGACGATTCATCCCGGAAGTACGAAGATGTACAAGGACTTGAAGAGAAATTTCTGGTGGGAAGGAATGAAGAGAGAAGTAGCTGAGTATGTAGCTCAGTGTCTTACTTGTAAACAAGTAAAGGCGGAACATCAGAAACCACCTGGACTTCTACAGCCGTTACCTATTCCTCAATGGAAATGGGAACACATAACCATGGATTTCGTGGTAGAATTGCCGAAGTCACAGCAGAATCACGATGCTATATGGGTAATCGTGGATCGACTTACTAAGACGGCACATTTTATTGCCTATAGCATGACATACTCAGTAGAACGTTTGAGCCGAATGTATCTACAACACGTTGTACGATTACATGGAGTGCCTGTATCTATTGTGTCAGACCAAGATTCGCGTTTTACTGCAGAATTTTGGAAGAGTCTCCAGACAGCGATGGGAACGACATTGAACTTGAGTTCAGCTTTTCATCCGCAGACCGATGGACAGACTGAAAGAGTTAATCAAGTGATGGAAGATATGTTACGTGCGTGTGTCATTGATTTTGAGAGTACTTGGGAGATACACTTACCTTTGATCGAGTTCGCCTATAATAATAGTTATCATTCGAGCATAGATATGGCGCCATTCGAAGCTTTGTACGGAAGACCTTGTCGATCGCCGTTATGTTGGACCGAAGTCGGAGATAGTCAACTTCTTGGGCCAGAGATGATACGAGAAACCAGTGAGAAGATTCAAGTCGTACGTGAGAAGATGAAGACAGCCCAGACCAGATACAAGAGTTATGCTGACAAGCGACGCAAAGACTTGGAGTTTGCCATTGGAGATCACGTATTACTCAAGGTTTCACCTGTTCGAGGAATCGTCAGATTTGGTCAGAAAAGGGGCAAATTATCGCCACGTTTCATCGGACCATTCGAGATTCTGGAGCGTGTTGGCAAGGTTGCTTATCGCCTTGCATTGCTACCAAAGATGTCAGGAGTGCACAACGTTTTTCACATCAGTATGCTGAGGAAGTGTGTTCACAACCCAGCGCATGAGATCAACTTTGAGGATATCGAAGTCAACAGCGACGTTACGTTCAATGAAGGACCTGTTCGTATTCTAGATCGAGGAATCAAGAAACTCAGGAACAAGGAGATTCCGTTAGTCAAGATTCAGTGGAAGCATCACGATGAAGGAGAGGCTTCGTGGGAACTAGAGTCAGAGATGCGCGAGAGGTTTTCGTTTTTATTTTAGACCTTGTTGCTTTTGTTTCGAGGACGAAATCTTTTGTTGAGTGGTGGATGATGTAATACCCTGTATTTTGGTATATTAATAAGACCCAGTATTTCATTTCTATACTCGTATAAACTTTCTCTTCCTTTTGGTAAATTTTGATACCAATCGATTGATAAGTTTCCCAATCGATTGACACTTTTTAGATACCAATCGATTGATAAGTATTCCAATCGATTGACATTCAACCGACTAAAAGTGATGACGTGTCATTATCCCAATCGATTGCCATTTATTCCAATCGATTAACATTGTTTCCAATCGATTGACTACAAATATCTGTTGCCAATCGATTGACTTGTGTCTCAATCGATTGACATAACCTGAGACAAGTTTTCTTCTTTCCTTCAGCTTTAAACGTGTGGCACTCTTAACCCCTATATATACTCGTCCATATTTATGGCCTTGGGTCATTTTGGCAGCCTTGAGAGAGAGAGAGAGAGACATACCTCTTGTGAGATATATACATACATATATCTATCTATATATCTATATCTATATACACACACACTGCCTTGGCAGCTGGAAGAAGACGAAGGGGAGGATAAGAAGAAGAAAGAAGGAAGAAGGAGAGACAGAGAGAGGGCTGGACAGAGAAGAAAGAAGGAGGAAAGAGAGAGCTTGGAGATTTCAAGCTTTGAACACATCCAAACGCACCCTAGGTGAGTTCTAACTCACTTGGTCCCTTTATGTGAGGTTTATGCAAGTTATTATGAAGCTTAGATGGGTTAAATGCTTGTAGTTTACGTTTATATATGCTGTTTTTACAATCTGCTGGAGAAGACGTAGTACCAATCGATTGACATAATCTCAATCGATTGACATCAGTTGTATCCCAATCGATTGACACTTTTCAGATACCAATCGATTGATATGATTGTGATACCAATCGATTGAACTTAGTCCCAATCGATTGACATGATCAGAACATGGTTTCCTTTGCCTATTTATTATATAAGAGGTTTAGTTGTTCGATTTCTAATTCGGAATTCCATTATGCGACTATAGGGTAGACAGGAGTAATGTGACACCAAAGATTTATGGATAATGAATAAAAAGTAATATGAAGACGTGGGTGACGTGTTGTTTCTTGTATGAGTTCGATGTCCGTTTTCTTTTAATCCAAGTAGTCAGGCCACATTGGGAATTTGTCATGTGTCAATGTAGAATGGAACGTAAGTAGGTTTGGTAAGTTCTGGGAATGGTACGTGGATGGACGATTGGTCATGATATGCTCTTAAAAGCGGTGAACCGGATACATGGTTCTTAAAAGCGGTGAGCTGGACCAAGAAGTCTTAAGATAGACTGGATGATCTGTGATATGCTCTTAAAAGCGGTGAATAGGACCATTGTTCTTAAAAGCGGTGAGCTGGGATCACTAGTAGATGACGTTGAGTCGTGGCAATAGATTGATATGCCTTGTTCGAAACGTTATATCCCTGAAATGCGGTGAACAGGACCATTGTTCTTAAAAGCTGGGGACAGACTGACGTGGAGTCCATGACATGCGGTGAGCAGGATATATTGCTCTTAAAAGCGATGGACAGAATAAGGGTGTATCCCTAGAGTTAAACGATTGAGTCTGTTCATGGAAATCAGAGTCTGTTGAGTTCGGTATTTGAGTAACAAGACAATAAGGGTCGGTTTACAAGAAGGAATAGAGGAACAAGATAATGTTATCCTTATAATAAGATGTTAACTCGTATTTTCATAAGCTCGTGTTTACTTCAGATAATTGGTACCTCGTTAGTTTATGCTCACTCAGCTCTCAGTAAGCTGACGGCCTTTTATTGCATGGACTTTCCCCGTCCAGAATATCCTGCCCCTTATTTTGCAGGTAATGACCAGTACACTGATGAGTGTTATCCAGAGGAAGGCCCCACCGATGACGGTTATGCCAGTAAGGATTATCCTTATGCCAGTTGAAGACTGAAGATGTTATAATTAGATTTCTTTTCGGTTGTTCTGTTAAACCTTTTGTTAGCGGGTACTTGGGCATTTGTTGTCTTCAGACCTGTTGTGATCCTGTGGACCATACTCTGATATTTTGTAATAGTTAGCACTGTGTGTTATTCTCAGTTGTTTACTGTTGTCTTTTTGGACTAGTACTGCGTGGTGTGGATTATTAGTGACTTTCACCTGTCATTCCTTATGGACCCATAAAGGAAATTTATTTTTCTCTATTTATGCTGTTCCGGGGCGTGACAAAATCTCCCCCCAAATCTTCAAGCAAGTTCATCAAAAGCACCTACTCCATCCACTGATCATTACTCTTTCTTCACTGTTAATAACTTAGCTCAAAGCTCCTTCTTGGGTTTAATTGACATGGTGGAGAGTCAACGCAGTGGCGGAGCCAGGAATAAAAGTTTGGGGGGGGGGGGGGGGGGGGGGGTCGTGTATAGAGGCTTAGAATTACACGGGGGTTCGGGGGCAGCGCCCCTGAGGCAAAAATTTTTGGGTCTATTCGTAAATCCGCAGTTGCATGTAAAATATAATGATGGTAAAGCAATTTGAGACCAAACTGACACATGTGACAAACTATAAGGTTGTAAAATGTATTTATTCCTTCTTATTTTTAGCCTTACCAATATTTTTTGAGGGTTATGTAACAATCATACCATTTTTGGGGGGACCAATCTAAATAAAATTTGAAAATTTTCAAAATTGTACATACAAAAACTATAATTTTGAAAAATCTTGGGGGGGCCATGGCCCCCGCCTGCCCCCCCTGCCTCCACCCCTGAGTCAACGTGTCTTTAAAAGGAAAAGAAAAAAAGTCGCAAGGTGGCTTGAGCCTTAGAACTAAGGATCTTTTTGTTTTTTTAAAAAAAAATTCAAAAATTCAAAAAAAAAAAAGTTGAATGAACATCACAGTCCGTATTCGAGGTAGCTCTTGTACGTCGAGTGTGCATGGGATTGAGCCCACATATCTTGCTACACTTGTCCCTCCACCAGCTTAATGTAGTTTGGACCTTTGGGCACTGTTTTATTGGGCAACAGGGAGGGTAAGCATCCCAGGACGGTATTGTCCTTAGAAGTAAGTCATGAAGAACATTCACCCAGGGTTCTGTGGAACGGACTTTAGGATCTATATGGTTGCTGAAAAGCGCGTAGGATGTCGTTAGCATTTGACCTCTAAAAGGAAGCCTCACGTTGGCAGAATTCTTCTCCCACTCAGCAAAATCCAAATGTACATTTGTATCATTATAACTTTTCATTTTTTTCTTAAAAAAAAAAATTCCTCCTTAGCACTATCTTTGCTTCTTATGCAATGTACCCTCACATTGGGCAATCAGTTCAAGAATCAACCGTGAAAATACTATCTCTTGTTAATAACATAAGTGCACTTTCTAAAATAAGGGTTCTAATCCCCATCACTTTCACGATCCACTTGTGTTTGCTATCACCAATCTGAAGTAGCTTAAAGGCTGAGATGTGTTCTAAGTAAGAAAAATGCATATTTCTAATCCTTCATTCAGGCCTAATTCAATACAATGGTAACACATGCAAATCCATACTGCAAACACTGATATTATCAAATCCAAACAGTACCAGTACATTCGCAACTGTCCAAATCGTTTCATTGTCAAATCAATAGGTTGCTCTACCTTTTCAAACACATTTTTATTTTTTCAAAGCAAAACAAAAACAAAAAAAATATAAAAATAAAAAAGAAAAGGAGGAGAGAGAGAGTATCGGCACACAAAAAAAAAAGCAAAAAGAAGTCAAAAAAGTAAAAGAGCAGAGAGAGAGATTGTCGGTCACGAGAAGAGAGAGAAAAGAAAAGAAAAGAAGAAGAGACGGAGAGAGAGAGAAAGTGTCGGTGGGAAGAAAAAAAAGAGCATAAATATTCTCTCTCTCCCTCATTTCTTATTCCCTCCTCCTCCTCAAACGCAGCTCTTCCCCCATCTCTGCATCTCTATATTTTTCTCTCTCCTCTTGCGCACTCATCTTTCTCTCACTTCTCTCTCCTTATTATACTGATAGTCATTGTCTTTCACCATTGTGCCTTGCGATTACCACCAAGATTAGAAGTTTGACATTGTTTTAGGCGTGTGGGTGCTCATTACTAATGTTTGAAGAACAACATGGATTTGGGCAAGATAATTATACTTTGTGAAGTGAGCATTCTTCTTTGGATGGCTGTGTCGGCTGCAGCTTACTTCTTGCTCAAACGACTTGATAATGAAGAAGCCCATAAAGACTAGGAAAATTGTTCTTAGAAACTCGGTCTGCCCTATGATTCAGACCATTTGTTGGATGGGGGGCTTTACCAATGAACAATGGATTGATGAAATGTAAGAGCTTTCTTGTTGTTCTCTTTTTGCTCTTATATGTATCAAAAAATATCATCAATAAAAAGAGAATGTCAAGGATTGTGTAAAATGGGCAGCCAATCATATGTGTTGTTTCCAGCCATCCAGTCCATACACTGTTTCTATACCCTTTACCAACAGTTTGATTCTCCACCGATACACCCACGAACCTTTGGTCACTCTCGCAACAGGCCAATACTTCACCCACTACCCAAAATGTCACTCTTTACAATGCATCAAAATGTCACATAGGGGCAGTTTCTCCACTACTAAATATATGCATTATCTGCTTTGTATAAGTACATACATTTCTTTTTTTCCCTTTTTTTTAAATAAGAGACACAAGTTAATATATATATATATATGAAAGAAAAAAAAAACTTTTTTCATCATCCTGCTTTAAAATCTCATGATTCACTGAATATGACTGTCTTGTAACTTGTTGAAGCCATGTTGGACATCGCATTGTACTTTTGGACACAACACAGGAGAGAACATGCCAAAAAGGCTTCAAGTCCATAATCAATCATTACAATGTCTGACACTGCTCATCATCACAAATGCATGCTACTCTACTACCGCTCACGGACAGTACACTCTCAGGGGCAGAAATACCACAACTCAAGGCATGCCACACATCATCAAATACCAAGTGGGGCGGCCCGTGTTCCCCATGACATTGCACAAATTTCAATATTGCACATATATGATTTCTAAAATCCAACTATACTCATGTCAAAATGACGAGAGACAATCATTTCAGCTATTCAAACACTATTATCCACTTGCTAGCCCACTTAAGCCATACAATTAAAATTTCTCTTCAAATTCAAACCCCCTGAGGATCGATCACCCCCACACTGGGGCAATGCCAAAAAAAAAAAAAGAAAAAAAATACGGAAGCTAGAAAAATCGACAAAGTGCTATCCAACTTAGGATACTCACTTCAAATTGGGGGCATTTCTTCACAAGTCGCGTTTCACTCAGTAATACTCACCCCATACTAGATTGAGGCAGGCAAAAAGAACAAAAAATAGAGCATAAGGTGATCTCAGGCATTCCTGGCTACCTTTCAAAAAAAAAAAAAAAACCAAACTTTGAGCCTTCATGCGATCCTTTATTTCTTAACCCATGACCCTGGCCTACACTACAATCCACTAAAAGTCCACTCTGATTGACACAAGTCTTGCTGGATTCATTAAATCATACTTTTGCATTATTTCAAAGACATGGCCCATCTTATACCGTCGAGTTCAAGATTGTCTGACGGGCATAGTGAAAACCTCAAAAAGGGCACCACGAGTAAAAATCAAAACTATGGCAAAACTATCGACACAACAGATACAGACAAGGACTGGGCATCAGCGAATACTGGGGCACTAAGTCCATGAAGTCAAAATACGTTGTCTTCTAGTGTTCCAACAAGCAACATGACAGGCAATATCCACTAACTTATGAACATTTTTTCGCAGATGATAAACTCATGAATCAAATACTTTTGTAAATACTATGTACATAGCATAACATTGCATTCAAAAAACACAAAAATAAAAAAATAATAATAAATAAAAAAAATCATTCATTCTTTATAGCATAGCAGAAAATGCATGTCTTTTGTATCAGGGGCAACTGGTCCTGATACTTCTATCATCATTGTAAGGAGAACACTCACCTCAGGCCCAATATACTTTCTAAAGCCCCAACTGCTGCCCCAACATACTTTCCAAATCCCAACTACTGGCCCAACATACTCCCAAAAGCCTCACCTCTAGTCCAACATACTTCTAAAGCCCAACCACTGGCCCAATACTTCCGAAAACCTCACCTCTAGCCCAATATACTTTCCAAAGCCCAACCACTGACCCAACACTTCCGAAAACCTCACCTCGAGCCCAATATACTTTTCAAAGCCCAACCACTGGCCCAACACTTCTGAAAACCTCACCTCTAGCCCAATATACATCCAAAGCCCAACCACTGGCCCAACACTTCCGAAAACCTCACCACTAGCCAAATATACTTTCCAAAGCCCAACTATTGGCCCAATATACTTCCAAAAGCCTAACCACTGGCCCTACATACTTCCAAAGCCCAACTACTGGCCCAATATACGTTCCAAAGCCCAACGATTGGCCCAACATACTTCCAAAGTCCAACTACTGGCCCAACATACTTCCAAAAGCCTAACCACTAGCCCAACATACTTCCAAGACCTCCCACTTCATGCAGCCTTTACTCAGGCTCGCCAACTCTACAACAACCCCTCTGCTCAGGTCCACATGTCAAATCAACCTCTCCTCTACGGATCATCAAGAAGTATATACCGTACTCGGGATCACCAAGTTCATCTCATCCGGTCTCCGTCAAGGGACATCCTGTTCATATCATCCAGCTTCAGGTGTGAGTCCATCAAGTGGCGTCCTGTTCATCTCATATAGTCACAGGAGTGAGTCCGTCAAGGGGCATCTGTTCACAATCTCACTATCGGGAATGAATCTGTCAAGTGGCGTCTCGTTTACATCTTCATCACAGGAGAGAGTCCGTAAAGGGGCATCCTATTCATAATCTCACTATCGGGAATGAGTCGGTCAAGTGGCGTCCCATTTACATCTTCAGCTCAAGAGTGAGTCCGTCAAGGGCCATCCTATTCACAATCTCACTATCGGGAATAAGTCCTTCGAGTAGCATCCCATTCACATCTTCAAGCTCATGAGTGAGTCCGTCAACACAGGAGTGAATCCGTCAAGGGGCATTCTGTTCACAATATCACTATTAGGAATGAATCCGTTAAGTGGCGTCTTGTTTACATCTTCAGCACTGAAGTGAGTTCGTTAAGAGGCATCCTATTTCACAATCTCACTATCGGGAATGAGTCCGTCAAGAGGCATCCTGTTCACAATATCACCGTCGGGAGTAAGTCCGTCAAGTGGCATCTCGTTATCATCAACATCAATCTTAGTTTAGGATTACGCTGCTTCATACTTCCTGGCTACATCTCTCTTTACCCAGCGGCACGAACTACGCTCGGTATGATTCTCCCGACGGGATATATATAGGCAGCTCTAAGAGCTCGACCATACCCTTACTTTTACATTCTCGGTTAAAGTTTGAGATTACGTGGCTTTGCACTTCTCGACTACATCGTTTCTCACCATCTCTCAGCTACCCAGGTTTGCATGAACTACCACGGTCTGATTCTCCCGACGGGAGATACGTAGGCAGCTTTAAGAGCTCGACCATACCCTCACTTTACTACATTTTCGGTTAGAGTTTGAGATTACGCGGTTACGCACTTCTTAACTACACGAGTCCTCTTCTGTTCGATTCTCACATGAACCCCCAACGGTGTCGTTCGCCCATTCTGGTGACACTCTCAATCCCTAGCGGAGTTATCTACTTGATCTGGCAATACTCCCAATTCCCGGTTGCCATCCTTGGCAGGCCACTCACTTGCCTACCCCGGCATGTCACTTCACTCCTCGCCAATCATGGTGTCACTCACTTGAACTATGCTCATCCAAAGTCTTCTCCACATAAGATACGTGGGCATCTCGAACAGAGTTTGAGATCATTCGTATTCTTGTACATGCTTTTTATAATAAAAAAAATCATTTCAAGAAAGAGTTGAGGCAAAAATGGGTGTCTTCTTATCTTTGTCACGATTTTCTATGCAAAACATGACAAAGAGGGGCATCTGTAGACACCCCATTTTTGGCCCAATCTAATCATTTCAACATAGAGTACTCATTGACACGAGCCTGCTGCCACTTTTTAAATCATCCCAATCAGATAGGAGATGAAAAAGATGTTACAAATCAGAGTTTATTGGGACAGAGATCAACCGGAGTACGTGCACCCTTGCACACCATATAATCCCTCACCATTAATGCACCAGCATTTGCTGGTGCTTATTTCTTTTGAGTTGTCTTTGCTTTCTTTCACTTCTTCTTTTGTCCCCCCCCCCCCCCCTATCCTTTCTTTTTCTTTTTATTTTTATTTTCCTCTCTTCCTCCCTTTCCTTGGCCTATAAATGCACATCTATTTGAGGAAAGAGGAAGAAGGAAGAAGGTAAAAAAATACTCTCTCTCTCTCTCTCACTCACTCTCTCTCTCTCTCTCTCTCTCTCACCATCCTTTCCACCTCCCTCACTTCATCATTAAATACAAAAAAAAAAAGAAGTTTACATTCTTTTCACCACCATACCACCCCTTCTAATCATCACCATCAAGGTCACCATTACAATCATTACCCTCCACCTAGCTATCATATCATCACGATTCTCATCAATATACTTCAAGGCCACTGTCCCACCGCCGTTATTATACTGCCTCAAATCACTACCCAACATTCCAGTCACTTACCACCAATATTCTAGCAGATTTCTCGAATTCCCCTAATAACTCAGGTTTATTATTATTATAATTAATTTTTTTTGTACATATCATTTTTATTCTCGCTTGATGATAATAAAAAATAATAATAACATCCACGTCATACTCGGAATTGCTTGGTTTCCAATACAAAAGTCATGTACGACTCTGGATTACATGGTTCACAATACGAGAATCCTACGTGGTTTCTAATAAGGAGAGTCATGTTATACTGGGGATGACGCGATTGCTAATACGGGGACCAATGTTCTATTGGGGACTACGTTTTTTTTTTTTTTCAATATGAAAATTCATGTCTAAATAATGAAGATCGCTTAATTCGCATAAATAAAAAAATAAAAAGAAAGAAATGATTAATCGGACCCAACAGTCCCCTTTGCGCTAGGAGATCTTCACAAGTAAGTCTTTTTATCCTATACACACTTCACATTTTTTTTTTCTTTTAGGCACCGACCCTTACTACCGGCATAAAAATAAAAATGTAAAATAATTCTCTTTTCATTTCTTTCTTTTGGGCACCGACCCTTACTTCCGGCATAAAAATAAAAATATAAAAAAAAAATTTCTTTCCTTTCTTTTGTACACAGACCCTTACTTCCGGCATAAAAATAAAATGTAAAAAAAATCTCTTTTCATTTTTTTTCTTTTGGGCACTGACCCTTACTTCCGGCATAAAAATAAAAAAATTAAACAAATTTTTTTTCTTTTCTTTCTTTTGGACACCGATCCTTACGTCCGGCATAAAAATAAAAATAAAAAAAAAAATCTCTGTTCTTTCCTTTCTTTTGGACACCGACCCTTACTTCCGGCGTAAAAATAAAAATACAAACCAAAAAAAATCTTTCTTTTCTTTTCTTTTCTTTTCTTTTCTTTTCTTTCTTTTGAGCATCGACCCTTACTTCCGGCATAGGAATAAAAGAACAAAAAAAAATGAAAAATATAAAAAATATTTTCTTAAAGTTGGACACCGATCCTTACTTCCGGTACACTTTTCAGTCACTGGGCCACAGATCCTTACTTCCAGTATGAGACTAAGAGGACTGAAAAAAATAAAAATACAAAAATACAAAATAATGAAAATACAAAAAAAAAAAATCATTTCTTAGTTATTAGGGCACTGACCCGTACTTTCGGTGCACTTTCAATCACTTGAGCATAGATCCTTACTTCCAATATTGGAATAAAGGGACTGAAAAAAAATAAAAAAATAAAAAAATAGAAAAGTACAAAAAAAGAATACATCATTTTTCAATCACTTGCATAGTCTCATTTCAATCTCAATCATTTTTCAAAGGTTAAAATCTAGGAATATACCATGTGGGTTAAAGTTCCTAGTTACGCCGATTCTTTCTCAAATCACTATATCACACGTGCACGGTCAAACAGGACTACTTTTCTTTCTCTAAAATAAATCATGCATACACTTGCACCCACGAAAATCAGAACTACGTTTGGCCTGATTGCCGTCTTGGGATACGTAAGCAACTCTCAAAGAGTGCGGTCATACCGATCACCATTTTTTGTCTATTCACTTTCTAAAAAGAAAACATTTTTTTTTCTTTTTCAAAAGAAATGCCCCATTTTAATAAAAATCATTAAAATTGGCAACCGTGTTCGCACGGATGTTTGAGGATGCCTAATACATTCCCTTGACATAATCGAGTCCCTGAACCCATCTCAAAATCTCTGGTTTTCACATGGCTATTCAGAGTCACACTTTTAAAGGGTCCACTTTTCTCAAAACTGTTTGTCAAAAGTCAAAGATTAATTACTTTAATTGTTTTTGCAAGGGTCCTAACACCCCAAATGTTAGGTGGTGACTCTGAACTTTTTCATACAGGCCCTACCATATTCTTTTCACCATTCACAATAAAATCAAGTCGTAATTCACCCATTCTCAGAAAGCAGGGCCCACACCGACGACCTGACTCTCTGAAAATGCGGGCGCGACACTCTATTCAAAATTTAGGGACATAAGTGACAAATTATGAGGCCCAAATTGTACGCCACTAGAGTCCTTGGGGCTATAAATTTAATATTAGCACTTTAGAAAAAATCTATAATTTCACTACAATGTAGGAAAAAATTAATCTACATTGCATAAATATCGAAAACACGCTTTGACTAAATCGTATGCGTAAACCACTAGAATACTCAAATATATATATATATATATATGTATATAGCAATACCTTAGAATGTGCTATAAAATCATGGGTCCAAGATATATATATATATATATATATTTTATATTGACAGAATTTTGGAGCCATAAGCATTTTACTTAAAGGTTTTTGATTAAACCGAAAATATTTCACTTACTTTAGGCCATCTTAAAACTTTGAAGAAAGTTGGGGTCATAATATGAATATGACTAAGTTAATATCAAGGATCTTGATGAACAGACTGATCGTGCGCTAGCTTTGTTAAAATCAATTTAATTTTTTTTATTACTATTTGTTTTAATAAACAAGTAAACAATGCTAGCCACCATACTTCTTTTAAAACCCATACAGTTAAGAATAAGTCAGATTCAGCAAAAACAGTGGCCGAAAATAATTATGCCTTTAACGGATTGCTTTCTATCCTTAAAAGATCATCAAGTCTGATATGAGTCTCTAATAATCAAGCAATTAAATAACTATTGTATCGTCCTTTTTCAAATTTAAAAGTCATATTAGGAATACACCAAGCACAATGCATGATTATTTCTTCCAAGTTCACTTCTCCGATTCATGTATAAAATAAGATAATTAAATTGGTAAATCACGAATGTGTACTAATTTTTGTCAAACAGTACATGAATACTAATTTATGCCAAACAACACAATTTGAAGGATGACTTTGATACTAATTGTAAGTATTAAATCAAATTAAAGTGCCCAAGAAATTTACCTTCATCCATGTGATTATACCACGGATGATCAGTGGCGGAGGCTGCATGGGGGGTGGGGGGGGCAGGCAGCCCCTGAGATTTTGAGAATTAAAATTCTACACTAAATATTTTTAGTATTTTATGTTTAAGCCCCTCTCAACTTATGTGTAGGCCCCCCTTTATTAACTTATGTTTAGGTCCAATTTAGTGCCATCAATTACATATATATTGATATACATGTATATACAATTCAAAAGAAAAGGCACTTAGAATTTTGAAAATTACACTTTTAGTGTGAGAATTTTATGCGTTTTAAAAATAGGCTCCCCTAAAACTTTGAAAGACACTATGCAATATTTCCGTGTCACCAAATAGACTCATATTATAAGTATATCCCCAAAAAAATCGTAATTACATACAAATAGACCCTAAAAAAATCATCAATTATGTATAAATAGACCCCAAAAAAATCGCCTCCCCGGTATAGCCTAGCACCACCCCCACCCCCAATATTCCTGGGTCCACCCCTACAGATGATGAGAATGAATTTCTACTTGATCTCAAAACTGTTTGATTATAAAAGAACCTCCACAACCTTCACACTATTTGGTTTACTGTATAGTGAAGGTTGGATATGTATTTCCTGCCTATCGTTCTCTATAAAATTCTGTAACGATGGTTGTCACATGCCTTCTTTATTTATAGATAGATTGAGACCCTGACCTATGTGTTTAAATGCATAACAACTTCTTATCATAAAAAAAGGTGAGACAATCTCGAATACCACTCAAATATATACGGTAAATATTAGACTATTTTACAATATCTTATCAGAATATTAGGATAACATGTAATATTTAAATAATATTTATCTTATCAAATATAAAATATGTAAGCCGTATAATATATGTTTACGTTGAGAACTATGAATTTGGTAATCATTATACATTTTGTCAAAATCACTCCAACAAATCTTATACTATACTGAGTATAATTTTGGTGTCTTGAAGGTAGTACATGTGTTCTAGAGTGCAGTCTCAAAAGAGGCGGCCATATTCCGCATTCCCAATATGAAATCAAAGAAGATGTTAAAACTCTTTACATCTCAGGATAGAATCAGCATTGATTAGGGGTCAAATTTGCTTAATTTGACAGAGACAGTGCTTGGCGAGACATCGTCCCCGCACGACGTCGCAACCCAGATTTCAAGTCATTTCTTAACAACAAAGCAACCGTCTTGCTGCTTTTAAAAAAAAAAAAAAAAGAAGAGTATTATCGGACTCACGAGTTCTATGTTCTCAACTAATATCGTTCCCTAAAATAAGAATGAAAAATATTGGATCATGTTGAAATTGCGTCTTTTGTTTTTTTTTTTTTTTGATGGGGAAATTGCGTCTTATTTTTATCTAATTTATATGAAAATTGGAGGCCTATTTGGGAATACTAGTTAAAATAGGATCATGTTTAATTAGGCCCGTTTCTCACATTTAATTAGTGTTTTTTTTTTTGTGCAAATCATGTATAAGTTGGATTGAAAAAGAATTGATTCTTGGCTATTTTTATTGTTAGGTACGGACTCCTATATATGTAGCCAAAAACACAACTGCACAAACACCAAATATTCATAATCGGTTATTTTTTAAATCATAGAATTGATTCTAATGTTACCTAAACAGCCTACAGTATTCTGAAAATATTTGCACCTAAAAATTACATTTTTAAAAGTTAATTGGGCTAGCACCATTACTTAATCGGGCTGACCATCATTATATCGGGCATCACTGAAATCGGACTTACCAAATTCAGTCCGGCCTAGGCCTTGTTTGGCAGTTCATATCGGGCTTCCATTGTATTTACTCCATCAGGCTAGCTATCAAGTTGTCTCAATCGGGCTGCAGGAATGTACCTTCTGTCCGATGTAAAGTTATCAAGAAGTTGGCGACCATGACAAGTTGCCATGGAATGTTGGTTTATCATGCCCGATTAGGTTAATGCATAGTCATCAGGGTGTTCGGGTTCTCACTTCATGGCCCTGTCCGATTGCACAAGCCCGATGTCAATTAATAAGGGGTTGGTGTAGCAGAATGGTTAACTCGGCCAGTCTTCCACTTAAAGACAGTATTTTCAGTTCAAACCGCCACCTCATCATCAACACAGCCTAAGCTATGGTTTCATCGGACTGCTTGATTGGCAAGCTATTCTGCCAGTTCAGAAGTGGATACAGATTTGGCTAATTATGGCAAGAGTCAATTCCTACAAAGCCTCAATGTGATAATATTTACATTATCAGATTTAGGAAGGAATGTCACTTATGGAAAAGATAATGTCAAATTTTATCTGTTATGGCAATATAATATTCAAAATATAGAAATTTGGTACTAAATACCAAATTAGGAGAAACATTTGGTTATAAGACATAAGGGAAAAATATTTGGGAACAAGGATATGTTTGATGGAAGTTGTTGGGGATAAACTCAACTACTTCTAGTGTTGACCAATATACCCCTATCATTCATTTCCAGTTAGAGAGAGAGAGAGAGAGAGAGAGAGAGAGGCGATCGCAGCTCCGGCCAGCTTCATCGCAGCTCCGGCCACCTCCATCGCAGCTCCGGCCACTTTCATCATGCCTCCATCCAGCACTATTGCAGTTCCGACCATTATTTTTTTTTTTTTTGCAAACTCCATCTCTGGTTTGCAAACTCCACTACGACCTCCTCTGTCTCTCTCATTTTCTCAGACTTCACCACCATAATCACGAACCAAATCGCGAGGTCGCACAACCAATTCTGGTGAGATTTGTATCCTCCAACCACTAGCATATCCAGATCCACCACCAACACCACAAGCATATCGGCGACCACAAGCTAGTGCCGCAAGCATTGTCACGAGCAGATCCGGCCACCAGCGCACCAATCCACCACAGACCTGTCATATGCTCTTTGCTGGAATGGTGTGGAGTGTGGTGTTTTTTTTTTTTTTTTTTTTTTTTTAAACACATTTTTTTGAGAAATTTATCTAAAAAAAGTCAGTGAAGTTACTTAACATTTTTTTTTTCAGATTTTGAAATCAACTATGATACTTGTTTGATAGATCTCGTTGAGTAGATTGTAAAAACATAGATTTTATGCAAAAAATAATTTGCAGATCGATACGAATGCTCGAATTTGTAAAAAAAATTTGCAATGTTTGTTAGAATACTTTTTTTTTTGTGAAATTTCACAACTTTTTTTTATTTTTTTTTTTTTATTTTACAACTTTTTCGGTATTGGTATGAGAAATTAAATTTCAAAAACATTTTTTTTGATCATTTCATGTTGATATGGTGGTTTGGTTGTGAAGAAATTGATCAGGTGAGGTCATTGTGATGATCGGCAAAGATCTGATGTGGTAGTGGTGGTTTCGTGAAATTTCACAACTTTTTGTTGATAAATTTCACAACTTTTTTCATAAATTTCACAACTTTTTTCAGTGATATGATGAATTAACTTCCAGAAAGTTGTTTTATGATCATTTTTATGTTGCTACGGTGGTTTGGTTGTGAAGAGATTGAGAGATGTCTAGTGTGGCGTTGGTGGTGAACTGCAGAGGTCCGTGTGGTGATGGTGGTGGTGGTCGCTGGGGGTTTGGTATGGTGGTGGTGGTGCTCGCCGGAGGTCAGACGAGCTCAGGCGAGGTCGCCGGAGCTCAGGCGATGCCATGGTAGTGGTCGCCGGAGCTCAAGCGAGGTCGCCGGAGGTGCAGGAACTTTGACACTGTTTGTGTAGAGCAATGTTGAGGGTAGTTTTGTCAAAAGACTAAGGAGTGGACCTAATTCTAAAAACTTTTCCTAGTTATACTTAAACCACCATATTTTATGTATTTTAGATTTATCACTAATTGCCCCTTCAAAATATTATCACTTTTGGGGATAATATCAGCATATATATGGGATATCTTTTGCTTGCAAGGGAAGCAAACCGAATGAAGTCAACGTATGGACTAGATTCAAGACATATATATATATATATATATATATGTATATTCGAAGATAAGGCAACTTCTATCTGATATGGAAGAAATTATCAAGAGCAGTTTATGGAAATAAGCTGGTATTTTTTACCAGATTATTATTAATCAGATATTTTCTACCTTATCTAGGAGACCTCCATGGCCGCTATAAATACAGCAGGCAGGCCAAAGCTACAATCCACTCCGCGTCTCTTCGAAAAAGCATTCAACCATGCATTCTCAAAGCATTCTTAGCGTTCTTAGTTTTAGGCAAATAAAAAAGCATCTTTTTTATTTTAGGCTTTCTTAGCTTTCAATTACAGTATTGTAATTTCTTTTCTTTTTAATTAAATAAAAGTCCATTTTATTTAATTTCTTTTGCTTATCACTTTTATGGCTTGTATGTTTCAATACTGTCATAGGACCTTAAGTGAGGGTACTTTCCTACTCACTTTTCACGATCGCCCGTTAGAAGTCAGATTTTCAAAAACCTTGTATATCAATCACACAAGTGATTTAGAAAATTTTGTGTTTATTAGTTTGGGTCTACCTCACAAGACTCTGGCACGCCCGAACAACAAATATAGCAAAAAGAAAATAATCAGTTATTCGATTTGTTTCTTTTCTGACCACGTCGTTGATTTCCCCAACAACCTCAATCTCTAAAGAATGCAACTATATAACTTTAACTTTCTTCCCTTTTCTTAGGCATATTTTGAAATGTATAACCAGTTGTCCATGAGTCCGACCTTGCTCGCATGTGGAGAAGTAACAAGAGAAAACAGTTTGAAACTTTATCATAATGCTTGAAAGAATTGGATAAAATCTTCCATAGACAAGGCTACATTATCATGTTCAGTCATCGATTACTCAAAAAAATTCAAATTTGTAAGAAAAAGGATCGAACACTACATGTATATCAACATCTTTTTAACATAGATTGACTAAGCCGCAAGTTAAAAAAAATGATTATAAGACAAAGTGGCTAAGTGAATCCAAGTGATTGGACAATTGTCTTCGGAATTCCTTGTATGATGGCTAATGCAATTCCATTTCCTTTCATGAGATAAAGCAAATTTCATCATAGTGGGGGCCCAAGAAAGAACTTTACCGGACTAACAACGTACTAGTTTACAATGTGTTTTTTTGCATATTCACCAAAAGGAAGGTTTTCAGATAAGGACACTTGCGTTTCTTTATCATTCCCACGTATTCCATTTCCTTATCCGCCTACCAAACACCTTCCTTCCTCTTTGGTTTTCTTTCGCCAAACTGCCAAGTCATCTTTGAAATTTCCACCCAAAATTCAAAGGTTACACTTTATGTGTTTATTATAATATCAAAAATGATAGCGATACACATCAAACGATACACATCAAACGACACACTAAACGACACATCTGTTTTTTGTGCTGTTTGAATTTTTTACACTTTTCTGTGCATCATTTACACAGCACAGAGTACATGCATTTAAAGCACAGTGTATTATTTGGTATGTATCTCTATCATTGTTGTTATAATATTTATATGGGATGCATTGATTTTTTCCCAAGGTAAGCTCAGAATATAGTGGTGTCTATCCTGATTTCAAAAATTATACTTGTCTTCCTTGGGTTTTATAAACGAGTAACACATTTTTCGTTCTAGTAGTCAATTGTCAGATGACTGTTATTTATTGGGTAAAATTGAATTAAAACTATTACTTTACCCCTATCAAAAAATAAGAAATTAAGAAGTTTCTCAAATAAAGGAAATTTTAACCATAGTGGGATGGGTGGTTGGAACGGAAAGGAAAACATATTAACCCTAGTCAAAACAATATCATTTTCACTAGAAATTTGTTCAAAATATACTTTACAATAAATAAGGGTAAAAATAGTTATTTAGAAACGTAGTTGATCGGTGGTGAAATATTCGATCTATATTTCACTCTTTAATTCACGTTTTATTAGTCCATTTTATTTAGTTATCTTTTCTTACTAATTAGTATTTCACATTTTGTAGATTTTGGAGATTTACTTCGAAAATGGAAAAGATAACAATGTAATTAATTAGTGGTCATGAAAATCTTTCCTTGCTCAAAAGGTCACCCTGATAGGGGAGAATAACAACAATAGTTGGAAAAAATAGCATTTTTGACATTGAAGACCTTAGTTTTTTAAAGTTGGTCCAGATATAGAACTTGTAATTCAATGAGTTACGGTCGTGTGGCCGCAAACTGCGCATCAATCAAAGGTCCGAGCAAAGAGGTATGACGATTCTCCATCGGTGCACAGAGTAGTCAAAACATGTTCGCCCACACGAGCCGGGCGAGCGACATGCTGTTACTCAATTGTTCTACATTCTCATCATTGTACTCATCATTGTACTCATCACATTGATCACTCCAACAATCATGGGATTGGCTGAATCTGTACAGATATGCAAACGAGGCTGTTTGAGTGGAATTAGGGTTTGGGAAGCCTCCCAACCTTAGGAAACCCATATATACGCCTTTTGGAAAGAGGACACACTCATCTTCTACAATCTAGAGCGAGAAGAGGCAAGAAGAAGAAAACCAAGGTTCTCCATAACTTTCTACAACAACTCCATGCCTTCAACTTGATCCATGGGCAATTAAACACATGTTTTAGGGTTTCAATGAAATCCTAATTATGTAAATGACACCTATTTATGCTTTTCTTTTAGATTCACTTGTATTCATGAATGATAATTGCATGCTTGATGATTTTTAATATAAAAATTTCTTTGGTTTATTCTTCGTTTTAGATTTATTTTGAACTCAGTGTGCTCAACAATTTATATTGTTGATGATTTTTGGTTTGTTTGCATATAATGGTACTTATGTAATTGTGATCTAAATTATTAAATACTCCATGCCTAGGGAAGATGGGGTGTGCTACAACCTAGTTTAGTGTAAGACACTCTATGCTAACTGAAGATTGATTATATTAGTAATTAGATTATGGTTATTCTCTTTTAAGAGGGAATCGAGACTGGTAGCTGTGATTTTCCATGATCATCCAAATATGTACAGTAATCTAACTGAATGTATAAATATTCATTTTTGTGTAGTTAGTGGTGGATTTGCAATCAAGGTCAGTCTCAAGTATTTGAAGGCCCGGGAAGAACTACTAAAAGGGAGGCCCCTATATAGGGGTTCGGGGGCACGCCCCTGAGGCAATATTTTTTGGATCCACTTAATTGACAAATTTTTTTTAGGGTCTATTTATACATAATTGGCCATTTTTGGGGGGGTCTACTTATAATATGAGTCTATTTGTGAAACTTAAATATTATATGGTATTTTTCAAATTTCTAGGGGGCCTATTTCTAAAACTCAAAAAATTCTTGCACTGAAAGTGTAATTTTTAAAATTCTAGGGGCCTTTGCTTTCGAGTTTTATATACATGTATATCAACATATATGTAGTTGATGCTAAATTGGACCTTAGACCCTTTTTAAGGGACCTAAACATAATTGTGAGGAGCCTAAATATAAAATACTAAAAAATGTCGAGGTAAAAATGTAAGAATATTAAAAAGCTTTAACCAAAGAGTTAAGAGTAAAGTATTACTCGAATCAAATCTCAATAGAAGTCTGTGAAATGGTTAGAACCACGAGGAAGGTCATTGTATTTTAACCTTAATTTAAAGGAAATAAGTGGAATGATCCTATTCTTTAACAATAGATGTGCTTTTTTGTCTCCTCATAAAGTAGTATCACAACTTTATTCTCAAATGACAAAATCCTTCCTATGATATTCTTTCATTGTCATCCCACTAAGCAGAGTTATTGTTTAATAGAATTGTTTAGTTGTCATTATGATAGGTATGTGAATGATTGCAATTTTAATTTCTTATGAAGTTATCATCACCGTCGTTATGCTATAATAATTGATGTTGCTTTTGTTGGTGCTCTTCTTAATTCAATGTGTCACTTGTATTAATGCTCAGCCAATAAATTTAGATTATCTTGAACTATATATACATGGCATTCCATTTAGGATTTTATACTATTGTGGTAATGTTTATGTGAGAATTGATTTCTGAGTAGTGCTACATACACACTCTTTTTGACACACTTTTTAACACACAGCTTTAAATGTATGTACCTTGTGCTATGTAAGTGGTGCACAAAAAAATGTGAAAAATTCAAACAGCACAAAGTACATATGTTTAAAGCATAGTGTGTAAAAAAGTGTGTAAAAAAGTGTGTGTACCAAACATATCCCTTGATTTCTAGCTAAAAAGAGAATGGTGTGATTTAACTTGGTTGGACGTGATCCTACAATTTAGCTTTGTTTGTAATTTTAATTGCTAGGCTCGCAATAGAATATACCCGTTAAACAATTAAGTAGCTAAGCTTGTGTTCATTGTGTTTCTAACCTTTATTTTGGTAATTCAAGAATCCAATTTGCTGGTCATAAAAGAATTTGTTCTATATATAGAGTTGAACATTTGTGGCTTTGTGCGGCTATTTTTTGGTTGGTTACTCAAGAGTCGGTGTTTTTAAAGTACCGTCAAAAATTAGTTCTTATCAAATAATATATAATACATTACTACTAATATTTCAAAAAAATCCAATAAAAGTGAGACCGAGCATGAACTAAAAATTTATATTATTTTATACATTTCCAATAACATTTAGAAATACATCTGTTTTGGTATTGGTACTTGAACTACTAATATGTAGAGTACTAACCCTTTGACCCAAAGAATTAATAAAAGTATTAACCCACGTACACATTGTGAAAATGGGGAAAAAGTCAGAGTGATGACAACTACCCTCATTACAAAGTCACTTTAAAATTTTTCATTGTAAAATTATTTTCATACTTTTTTTTTTTTTTTGTAAATGTGAAATTAAACATGGTTATTATAGTAATTTTATAATAAGAGATTTAAAACTTTTTTGTTTAATACGCAGAAAGGAAAATGCTAATTAATGTGCATTAATTCGTTAGCTTATGGGCTAGTGGTAATATTGAAATTAAAACAAATTTCGTTTTTTTATTTTGCAAGAGAGAGAGAGAGGTTCACTTGAATATCCATCCAATATTTTTGGTAACTCTTCTAAGGGCTCGTCGGTTAATACATTTGAAGAAACTCTTCTAAGGGCTTGTTTCAGACTGTCTTAAGTAGGATCAAATTAAGTCCAAATCTTGTTTTTATTTTGTTCTCGTAAAAACCAACATTGACAAGTAACTAATTTTAAGAGTAATTTAAGAACATACACGGACTTCCACACAATAAATGAGAATCTACATACCAACAAGTGTGGCTCTATACCTATTGGGGGAAAAAAGTGAAACGGGGCCTTTAATTTATAAAATAAATCAATATGTATATTTTTTGGATAGCGAGAGTAATTATTCATTTAAAGCAGGTTCCAAAAGGAACCAGTACAAGCGTACACGAGTAAGAAACTACATGAATAGTAAGTAAAATAAATTCCTGAGCCGCACTGCAAATCTTCCCAGTCCTTGATGAAATTGTCTGCGGCGTAGTTCGAGAGTGAGCCAGCTGAGGGAGAAAATTATCAAACTGATCCACAATAGAGATTGCCTGAAATCTCACCATGATTGCGAAAAGACTTCACCAACAGAGATCGCCTGAAATCAATATGTATATTTTATATGAATGATTTTGGATTTTTCTCTTTATTTTTGGGATGCAAAATTACTAATTAAAGTTTTGTACTCCAATTTTCTTTATAAAGAATTCCTTCATTTAATTTCTCTTATGACATGGCCGAACTTAGTAAAATTTTATCACTTTTAGTTTTGAAAAACTCTTGTTCACTAAAGTTAACTGTTATTGGTATTGTTAGTATTAATCTTGTTTTTTTTTTTTTAGTGATTCACTATTTCAATTGGTGAATTCATTGTTGAGTAAAGCTATGGTTCTCAGTTTTTTTTTCTCTAAAAAGTGTTTCCCAACACATGTGACAGTGGAACCCTCCTCAATAATGATGAGAGTACATCAACATCAACCAATCAAAACCAGCTGGACCCATTACCATTAGGAAACACTTTTAGAAATAAAATTTGGGAAGCATAGCATTAGTACTCTTCATTGTTTCTTGTAAAATTTCTCTTTTAAGTCTTTAAATTCTGAAAACTAATCAAACCGTTGGATAACTCTTGAGGCACGTAAAAATCTCACATAAACAAGATACATAAATTTTATGTGACTATATTATGCATGCATCTTGTTTATTTTAGATTCTTATATGCTCTAAGAGTTATCGAAATACATGTCGAACATGTTTTGTTGTTGGAAGATACTGAAGGTACTGAGAAAACCAGATGTTGAATGCTAGCTTGTGAGGAAGATTAAAAATTAACTTACTTCAATGGTAAATTGTGTATTCTGATTGGTTATCAGTAATTGGGACCCTTTTTCCAAGTAATAATTAAGAGTTTAGATATTTTGGGAATATAATTGAAAATTATTTATGAGTTATTATCCTTAAAGTTTTCAATTATTTGCTATTTTTGATGGATTAGTTTGGTTATATTACATTTTAAAAATGCAACTTGATAAACGTATAAAAGTCGTGCCTTAATTGATTGAGGAGCCTTTCGTCTCAGGCGGGGGTGCCTAACATGTCTAATGCTTTTTTAGAGTCATCCCTGTCGACCAAAACTTAATGTATATGTAGGACAAGTTCAACTTCGGACCCCCAAAACAATTATGTATCATCCAAACAACCCTTAAATCATTTCTATAGAATTAATAAATTGACAGTCCAAAATAAAGAGTATGTTGGATAGAACCAATCACACGCAAATAATATATATGAAAAATAGAAAAATTAAAAGAGACAGACAATTTATACGCTTCGCTCTGTCATGGGCCACAGGGCCCTCCCTTTGACTCTTGGCCTTATTGTAACGGACCCAATACAATATGAACCACAATCAAGAATCTTCACTTTGGCGAATATCAAGCCACGTTGAAGATCACTATTACATGCTCCACCTTGAATTAATTAATAAAGGGCAAGGGTACTCCTCCTCTTCAACAAGAAGAGGCATTGATCAAGTCCAAGTAATGCTTGAACTTCTCTGTAATAACGAGCTTTATCAACACATCAGCAGCATTTTCTGTCATATGAATCTTCTCCAAAAGAATATCACTAGTAGAAACCAACTCCATTATCTTTTGGAACCTCACATCTATGTGTTTAGTTCTCGCATGATACTGTAAATTTCTATGTGACTTTTAGAAGTCCTATTAAATGTGGCCCACTAGCATTCTATGTTAGTTGGACTCCACTAACTATTTAGCCAATAGAAGATTGTCCCAATTAATGTATATATATATATATATAAGATATACGTTATTAATTGTTGAGAGAACCAATGATTGAATGGTTCATCTTTCAACAGTTATTAAATACGAGACTTTTCATAGAGTAATGTTAGGCATACACATTTTTCTACACACTTTTTGACACACAGCTTTAAATGGATGTACCCTGTGTTGTGTAAGTGGTGCATAGAAAAGTGTGAAAAATTCAAACAACACAAGGTACATGTATTTAAAGCATAGTGTGTCAAAAAGTGTGTAAAAAAGTGTGTATACTTAGCATTACTCCTTTTCATATGAGTAATGTTAGGCATACACATTTTTCTACCCACTTTTTGACACACAGTAATTATGAAAGTCATTACGTATTCTAAGAACGTCTTTATGACAGTCATTAATAGGTCATTTTCTCTCATCTATAAAAGGTACACCCTACCCCTTGAAAGTTAACCTCAATCAATTACAGAAAATAAGGGTGTACATAATTGAGAGACTGAAAGAAGAAGAAAAAGCCTAGAGTAAAGTACAATTTAAGGGGTTCCAATTCCTTCTCTACCAATTTCAATCGCGAATAACGGTATGTAAATTGTATTTGATTTCTTAAGGTGTATCATATTCAAGATCTTGGCAATTAAAATTATTTCCACATGATAGTTTTATCAATATTTAAAGTCTTACAGTTGGTATCAGAGCCATCGTTTTGAATATATACATCTTAGAATGTATTGTATTCATAACGTGTTAATTTTGGACTAAAACAAACACAAACCATTTCTGTTTAGTTGATCTGGTCATGGACGTAATAAGTATCCACGTTTGATGATGGATTTGTGTTTCTATGTATCATCATCATGTATATATATCTGTAGTTAAACATATACATGCACTTCACATATATAGCACAGACAATGTAGTAGTTGATATCTAATATCATGACTTCAGAAAGTATGGTAATATTGGAAGTCATGGAAACTGACAACATTTATCATTATATTTGGTTGACTTAATTTGTGATGGATTTGATTCCTAAGAAATGATCATGGGTATATAGTCTTCATGTATTGTATCAGTGACCTGTTTGGTCCTTATAAAACAATTTTGCTGTTTCAAAAAAAAAATATAGTCTTCATGTATCATGGGTATTGTCTTCATATAAATGTTATCCATGTCATAACTGAAATTGATATTGGATTCTTCCTGAAATTAAAATTCTAGTTTGATTACAAAGTATATGGCTAGCTAACTGTTTTTGGTATTAGATACCAAATATTTAAATTCAGTTTACTCATCTATTCTTGAGTATTATGCAAAACTGAATGGTTAATTTTTGTAATCAAATTATTTTGCTACAATAAATTTATGCTTTATTTATTTTATTTAAAGTTATTGCTAATTCTTGTCAATGAAAGGATTTTATTCACATAAAAGAAATTTTAAATTTATTATTAGTGGTGTCAAACGGGCCGGGTCGGGCCGGGCCGGGCTCGGTCAAAGCGGGCTTGACCGGGCTTCGAGCCGGGCCGGGCCGGGCTTCACTTAAAATCGGGCCGGGCCGGGCTTGGGAAGGGAGGGGGGATGTCCGCCCCGGACCGGTGGCCCGGGCCTAGCGGGCCGGACATCGGGCCGGGCCGGACGGGCTTGCGGGCTTCCTTCGACTTTTGGCCTTAAAAGTGGTGGGCTTCGGGCCGGGCCGAGCCGGGCATTTTCTTCATTTCGGGCCGGACCGGGCCGGGCCGGGCCATGGACGGGAGAATGTGTGTCCACCCCGGCCCGGGGTATGTGAACCGGGCCTAGCGGGCCGGGCCGGGCTTTTAGCCCGAAAAAAGCGGGCCGGGCTCGGGCCGGGCCGGGCCAACCCGGCCCGTTTGACACCTCTACTTATTATGGAAGTGATTAAGTAAATAAATTACAATTTAGCAATTAAATAATAAATCTAATAAAAGTGATAGAAAATATACAATTTTAGAGTTATTGCTTAAAGTAGTCATGGAACAGAAAATTCAATTACATAAAAGGAAAATTAGAAAATTATTATTATTTTCATTAAATTAGTAATTGAATTAGTAAATGATGACTTTAGCAATTAAATAAATAACTCTAATAAAAGGTTAGAGAATATTATTGGTTAGTTTTATTTTCATAGGGTTTATTAACTTAGCAGTTGCCAAAGTGACCTAAGTTAGTGAGCCTTATGAATATAAAACTACATTAAAGATTAGTCAATAAGGGTGACATAACAGACAATAATATTCTCAATGGCAGTCATAGTTGGGAGATTGGGATTAGCCCAAAGGAGAGTCACTTTCAACTAACTATGAACTGGATAGGGTAATGTAATTTGTGTTACTGAGTAGTTTAGAATTGGATACCCAAAGGTAACATGACTAACTATTAGGTGACATAAATTACATTAGACCTATATAGGTAATAATATTTTGCACCTATAGAGTGGACACTAGATATGCTATGGTTTCGCCCAAAAGGAGAAACTGTAGTGATGTTAATAGTTCATCTATTTAGAATTTATAATTCTATATTAAAGATAGACTCAAGGCCTTAACGTGAGCATTGTCCTATTTCAGTGACTGTTCCCACTTCGTTGCACTCTCATGTATCTAGCATTCCAACTCTTAATGGGTCAAATTTTTCGGAATGGTATGAACAAGTCCAATTCACACTAGGTGTGTTAGATCTTGACATGGCACTGTTGGTTGGCAAACCTGAGGAAGTTACTGCTGACAATACTGCAGTACAGGTTGACATTATGAAAGCCTGGGAGAGATCGAACAGACTTTGTCTTATGTTTATGTGGATGACCATAGCTAATAACATTAAGACTTCTCTTCCTCAAACTAATAGTGCATTGGAACTTTTGTCTGCTGTTAAAGAACGTTTTAAATCGGCAGATAAGTCACTAGTAGGCACACTTACGGCAGAATTAACTACTGTCAAATATGATGGTAATAGAGGGGTTCAGGAACATATCCTCTATATGATTGACAAAGCTGCAAAATTAGGAGCACTAGGAATGCAAGTGGATGAATCCTTCTTAGTACAGTTTATTCTCAACTCACTCCCTTTTCAGTTCGATCCATTCAAAATTCATTATAATACTCATAAAGACAAGTGGAATTTGAATGAGCTGACTAGTATGTTTATTCAAGAGGAAGTGAGATTAAGGCAAGAAGGACCCCACTCTGTTCTAGTTGTAACTCATGAAGCTAAAAAGAAAGAAAAGTTTGTGAAAGGAAAGAGGATTCCACCAAAGAAAGGTGATGGACCTGGGAAAAGTAGCCAGGGCCATGGAAAGTTTATTGTCACGTGTTATTTTTGTGGCAAGAAAGGACATGTGAAGAAGGACTGCAGCAAGCGTAAAGCTTGGTTCGAAAAGAGAGGTATCATTCTTTCTTTTGTATGTTATGAATCAAATCTTACTGAAGTTTCTTCTAATACTTGGTGGATTGACTCTGGGGCCTCAACTCACATAACAAATTCAATGCAGGGATTCCTTACAACCGGGAACCCAAAGGAATGTGAACGATTCATCTATATGGGGAACCGTCTCAAAGTGGAAGTGGTATTTGTTGGAACCTACCGCCTACTCTTGGAGACGGGTCATTAGATGGATCCTATGGACACTTTTTATGTACCTTCAATTTCTAGGAATTTAGTTTCTCTATCCAGATTAGATATTGCTGGATATTCAGTTTTATTTGGTTGTGTGAAACTTAGTTTAATGTATAACTCTATTATGGTTGGTTCTGGTATTTTATATGACGGTCTTTATAAAATTTCTTTGAATCATGAGTTTGGACAATCTTTAATAGCCCTGCATTCGAATGTTGGTTCAAAACGAGGTCTAATTAATGAAAACTCTTCAATCTTGTGGGATAAAAGACTGGGGCATATCTCCAGGGATAAAATTGAGAGATTAGTGAAAACTGGGATTTTTGATCACCTAGACTTCACTGATTTTCAAGTGTGTGTGGAATGCATTAATGGAAAGCAAATCAAACACACTAAGAAAGGTGCCACAAGAAGTACTAAGCTTCTTGAGATAATTCATACAAATATTTGTGGACCACTCTCCATTCCATGTTTTACTGGAGAGAAGTACTTTATCACCTTTATAGATGATTTTTCTCGCTATGGTTATGTATATCTAATACATGAAAAATCTCAGGCCGTTGACATCCTTGAGGTGTTCATTGCTGAGGTCGAGAGTCAGTTAGATAGAAAGGTTAAAATAGTGAGATCTGATCGAGGTGGTGAGTTCTATGGTAGATATGATGAGACAGGTCAAAATCCTGGCCCATTTGCCAAAATTCTTGAAAAGTATGGTATTTATGCTCAATACATAATGCTAGGTATGCCACAGCAGAATGGAGTTGCTAAAAGGCGTAATCGTACTCTTTTGGATATGGTTAGGAGTATGATGAGTTTTTCAACTGTACCTGATTCATTGTGGGGTGAAGCATTAAAGACTGCAATGTATATCTTGAATAGGGTTCCTAGAAAGGCTGTCCCAACAACTCGTTTTGAGTTATGGACTGGTAAGAAGCCTAGTTTGAGACATTTACATGTTTGGGGTTGTCCAGCAGAAGTAAGGATCTTCAACCCACATGAGAAAAAGTTAGATTCAAGGACCATATCTGGATATTTCATTAGTTATCCAGATAAGTCCAAAGGGTACAAATTTTATTGTCCTAACCATAGTACGAGCATTGTGGAAATCGGTAATGCCAGATTCTTAGAGAATGGCAAAGTTAGTGGGAGTGATGAAACAAGAAAGGTTGATCTTGAGGAATTTAGAGTGGATATCCCACCAGCATTTCCTCCTTGAGAAATTGTTGTTCCTCATGCTATTCAACCAGTTGAGGGAAATGAACAACATATTGGAAATGATTCACCACTTCATGAGGATGTTATCGTTGAAAATAATATAGTACCTCCACAACCGACAGTTCTGAGGAAATCTCAGAGGGAAAGAAAACCTGCTATTTTAGAGGATTATGTGGTCTATCTACAAGAATCTGATTTTGATATTGGGATTAATAAGGATTCGGTTTAATTTTCACAAGCCATGGATTCTAGTAAATGGATCGATGCTATGAATGAAGAGTTGAAATCAATGGTCCAGAATGGTGTCTGGGATCTTGTTGAATTGCCTAATAATTGTAAAAAAATCAGCTGTAAATGGGTCTTTAAGACCAAGCACGAAGCTAAAGGCAATATCGAGAGGTATAAGGCCAGACTTGTGGCTAAAGGTTTCACTCAAAAAGAGGGCATTGATTATAGAGAGACCTTCTCTCTAGTATCTAAGAAGGAGTCATTTAGAATTATCATGGCACTTGTAGCTCATTATGATTTAGAGTTACATCAAATGGATATGAAAACCACATTTTTTAATGGAAATTTGGGTGAGGATATCTACATGGAACAACCTGAAGTGTTCATAAAGAAAGGAAAAGAACATTTGGCTTACAAATTAAAGAAATCCATTTACGGTCTTAAACAAGCTCCTAGGCAATGGTATATAAAGTTTAATGATACCATTACTGATTTTGGATTTAAGGAAAACACTGTTGATCAGTGTATTTATCTAAAGATCAGTGGGAGCAAGTTTATCTTTTTGGTCTTATATGTGGATGATATTTTGTTAGCTAGTAGTGATCTTGGTTTGTTACACGTAACCAAGGAGTATCTTGCCAAGTGCTTTAAGATGGTTGATATGGGTGAGGCATCCTATGTCATTGGCATAGAGATCTTTAGGGATCGATCTCGAGGATTGCTAGGACTGTCTCAGAAAGGTTATATCAATCGAGTCTTGGAGAGATTTAACATGCAGCTATGTTCAGTCAGTGATGCACCAATCATGAAAGGTGACAAGTTAAATAAACGTTAGTGCCCTAGGAATGACTTAAAAAAGGAACAAATGAAAAAAGTTCCATATGCATCAGCTATGGGGAGCTTAATGTATGCTCAGACTTGTACCAGATTGGATATTAGCTTTGCAGTTGGAATGTTAGGTAGATATCAAAGTAATCTAGGAATGGAACACTGGAAAGCATCAAAGAAAGTTATGCGATATCTTCAAGGGACGAAGGATTATATGCTCACATATAGGAGATCAGATCAGTTAGAAGTGATCGGGTACTCAGACTCGAATTTTGGTGGCTACGTAGATAGCAGAAAGTCCACATCAGGCTTTGTGTTTCTGCTAGCTGGTGCAGCAATCACGTAGAAAAGCGTGAAGCAGTTCATTATTGCTTCATCCACGATGGAGGCCGAGTTTGTGGCATGTTTTGAGGCCACGAGTCATGCTTTATGGTTGCGGAATTTTATTTCAGGACTTAGTGTTGTTGACTCTATTGCCAAGCCGCTAAAAATTTATTGTGACAATACCACATCAGTTTTCTTCTCTAAGAATGGAAAGTATTCTAGTGGTTCCAAGCACATGGAACTTAAGTACTTGGTTGTTAGAGAAAGAGTCCAGAAACAGCAGGTGTCAATTGAAAATTTGAGCACTACTCTTATGATTGATGATCCATTGACTAAGGGATTACCTCCAAGGACTTATAAGGAACATGTTGTATGGATGGGTCTTTTGAGTAATCAATGATGTAAATTATGGATATTTCAGTTGTAGTGTAATTGACACTTATGCGCAATTAATGTTTGTTTATGTTATTTCCTGTTTATAATTATGTGTGCACAATTTATGTTTTATTGTTTGATAAACAGGAAATGTCTTAACAAGACACATTACATGGGCATTACAGAATAATAGACTAAGGTTAGTACATGTTATTAATGGTGTGGTGCATTGAAGGGAATGTTGTACAACCGCTATGACTCACATTGATAGTCTATGCTAATCTTAGTATAACAGTAACTGACAGTTTGGGTGTATTGGCTAATTATGAAAATTTGTGATCACATTAAAGTTTTATATGTGAAATCCAATTAAGTCAAGTATCATAATCGGTCTAGTGGACCAAGTGGGAGAATGTAAATTCCTATGTGACTTTTAGAAGTCCTATTAAATGTGGCCCACTAGCCTTCTATGTTAGTTGGACCCCACTAACTATTTAGCCAATAGAAGATTGTTCCAATTAATATATATATATATATGTATATATATATAAGATATACGTTATTAATTCTTGAGAGAACCAATGATTGAATGGTTCATCTTTCAACAGTTACTAAATACGAGACTTTTCATAATTAGTAATTATTAAAGTCATTACGTATTCCAAGACCGTCTTTATGACAGTCATTAATAGGCCCTCTTCTCTCCTCTATAAAAGGTACACCCTACCCCTTGAAAGTTAACCTCAATCAATTACAGAAAATAAGGGTGTACATAATTGAGAGACAGAGAGAAGAAGAAAAAGCCTAGAGTAAAGTACAATCTAAGGGGTTCCAATTCATTCTCTACCAATTTCAATGGTGAATAATGGTATGTAAATTGTATTTGATTTCTTAAGGTGTATCATATTCAAGATCTTGGCAATCAAAGTTATTTCCGCATGATAGTTTTATCAATTAAAGTCTTACAGATAAACCTAGTTCTACGCCAAATAAATGGCACTCTGGCTATCACAATGCAACTGAACTCCACCTTGATCAACACCAAGCTCCTTGACTAAACCCTTTACCCACAAAGATTCCTTTGTAGCCTCGGGTGCTATCATCTACTCTGCTTCAGTTGTAGATAGTGCCATAGTAGACTATAAAGTAGACTTCCAACATATAGGTCCACCTGCCCACCTACACTTCGCTCTGCCATGGGCCACAGGGCCCTCCCCTTAACTCTTGGGCCTAATGTAACGGACCCATTACAATATGGCCACAAACAAAGTCCATGATTCTTATATCATTTGAAAAAAAAAATATTAGAGTACTTATAAAATAAGGAATGTTATCACTTCTAAATATGTATAGAAATATAAAAGATGTGACAATAAAATCACCTAAATTTGTTTTTGACCACTTAAGTTTTATTGTAAACAGTTCTAGGTGACCTTAATGCTCTATTAGTTGGTTTTACGAATTTGATATACACATGCAATTGAGATCCACAACACTATTCTTACTTCTTTGCAACCATATTTTAGGGTGTAATGAAAGGACAACACTTTAGTGCTTTTCTTTTGGTACTTTTTGTTCTGTTTTAAGATACTATTGAGCTACCGATGTGCCAGGTTTGTGCCTCATAGATACACGTGGAAATCCTCAATACTTAAATATCAACAAAAAAATGGCAAAACCGACCATATTGGCGCATACCACGGTGGGGTCTTCGACTAGAGTAAGTCAGAAAATGTGAATAAAGACGCAATCACATTTCAAAACAGCTAGTACTGTACCTAAAGAAAATTAGTTTGCCATTACTTTATACAAACGAGTTTTAAAAAAAGTGGTTAAAAAAGTGGGCCACATAGAATTGGTTGTCACACCCGCCAAGAAAAATTCAATCATTTTAAATGCGTATTTGAGTTCTAGAAATTACTAACGTTGTTTAATAATTTTGAAGGAAGTTGACTGTGGGTCAACGGTGAGTGTCAATTAAGGACACTGTAATCAGAGGAGTGTGAGACATTGACATGATTAAATGATATTTATACGACTTAAATGTTATTTAGTATTTCTGGTATATGTGAATAGTGAAATTACCTGTGTAATGTCATATTCTGATAGTTTTGATCTTGATTTAGATCATTTTGAATGTTATAGTGATAACCAATATGATATGTTTCATAAAAGGTAGGTTATCTAGAAATTCCACAAAAATAGTTTTCGCAACGTAATTATGGACCCAAACGGAACTTAGACGAAAACTTTCATAATTTATAGTTTTTACTCGTGAAGCAATGAATTAGACGTGTAGGACGTTTCGGGGAATAATTAGAAGTTTTGAGAACTCGTGGGGGAGGTAAACGTAATTTCTGAGAGTGTTGTCTATATATAGAAACCTCGTAGATATTTTCATGTCACAAGCCTTTAAAATTGAAATCAAGAGAGGGGTTTTGGTTTCTTAGAGCTTTAACACGTAAATCGATGAACTTCTGCCTAAGGGTGGGCATACTTCGGGCCAACCTGAAAAACCGAACCGAAATCAAAAATTTTCAAATTTTGGTTCGGATAATAACCGAACCGAAATTATATCAGTTCGAAACCGAACTATTTTAATTAGTATGGTTCGGTTTTCGAAAGAAAAAAAAATTCGGTTCGAAACCGAATTACCCAAATTTTAAGAATATATAAAGACTTGTTAGATAAATTAGGGTCATACGATTCATATTGTTAATGAAAAATAACAAATAAAAAATAGAATCTCAAAGTGGCGAATCTTTACTAATTTACTATACTTAATTTTATCCAAACAAAAAAAATGAAAATAAAAAAAATAAAAAAATAAAAAACAAAAAATAATTTTGGTTGAGTTTCAACCCGAATTTTTGAACCAAAATCGAACCATTTTTTTGAAGTTTATTTCAGTTCGGTTTTCGGTACCAAAATTCCCAACCCGAACCGAAATTTTCGGTTCGAAACCGAACCGACCGAATGCCCACCCCTACTTCTGCCCATTTATTTTCAACCAAATTACATATTTGGATTCCCCGAGGTAAGAGCTTCATTCTGATAGTTGTTAGGCTTTGTTGTTATAAAATCCTAATTCTAGAAATTTATGAAAAACACGTGTAAACTTGTAGGTTTTGTGTATAATCAGAGATTCAGTGTATTTTTGGCATCCTAGTACTTCCCTCAAAGTTATAGGACAATAGCTTGATGTATGAATTTCTAATCTATGTTATATAGGAATTTTCATGTTTTGATTTCCAAAGGCAAAATTGTGATCCAGGCAAAATTCATGTGTTAGTTTTAGGCTAGTTAATTATGCATGCGATTAATTATAAAAAGCATGTGTAATTATTTACGTGAGCATACTAGATGTCTATGTGGGTCAAAAGGGGGGATTTATACAATTTCATCCAAGATAAGCTTCTCGATGTTTGGGAATTTAGTAGCAATGACTATTATGCATAATTTAAGGCCTGGATTTGCCAGGGCACTTAGGGATGCAATGGTTGTAGGCTTGGACTAGCCGTTGGCATCGCGGTTTAAGGCTTGGACTTGCCGCTACTAGATGAATGCGTATTTTCTCCCTAGAGACTATTTTGATGTGTTTAATGATGTTGAAGCATGATTTGCTATATATGCATATGTTAGAATTGTGCACTCATCATATAGCTGAGCAGTGGAGCTTTTCTCCATTGTAGGTGATAAGAAGAAAGGAAATAAGAAACGAGAAGAGTGAGGCCGATGGGGATGTCGGGGATCACCTCTTGTACATGTTTTTATTTTAAATGTCAACATTGTATTAATGAGTCTCGAATATCTAGAACTATGTACTTAACTTGGAACTTTTGGTATGGCTTGGTAATGTTGTAATAAGTATCAAAACTCTTTTTGGTTATGTTATAATGAGTCCGAACTGATGGATTCATGTTTTGAATGCTTAACTCGCTAAATTTGTATTTTGGATCTATGTAATAGTACTTTGGTATTTTAATCCAAACAAGCCTTAACTTATTTCATTACCTTTCCTTTTTGAAGATTTGTAAGATTTAAATATGTTCTTGCAATCTTGATAGACTTGGGAGTATTGGATTAGAGATTGAGAGTTTTGGAAAGTTTGCAAAATGTGAGGTTGGAAGTATTCGATACATGAGGTACAATTTTGGGGACAAACTTCTTTTAAGGGGCAGAGAGTCGTAACACCCGTATGCGTGTTGTTGCATTTCATTACATTTTTCATGTATGATAATGTGATGTGATGTGCATTTGAGGCACATGGGTGAGAGAGTTGTGACTCAAGAGTTAATTTGGGTGTCTGTGTAAGAGAACCCTTTGAGACTGTGTGAATGAATGTTTTGATGTTGTGACGCCTCTCCGAGTTTGAGACGGTCTTTGTTGAATACCCTAAATTTTTATCTGGAAATAAATGTTTACCTGTATATTTCACTATCTATATTATTATCTGGTTTAGATTATATTTCTGTTGTTAATTTTGACATCCTTGTAAGGACGAATTAACACGCTACATAATTGGTAGACTAATTAGTGATTTCACAAAAATCATGTGGACCGCATTTTAGCAACCAAACGGAACTTAGTGAAAACTAGTAAAGTTAGATATTTACTCCTAGGGATGCTAAATCAAAGGTATAAGACCTTGAGGGGAGTTAAATGACATTTTGAAAAATAAACACTATATATACATAAGTATGAGATATTTTAGCAGTCAAAACCTAATTTGCTTCTAAGAGGAGGAGAGAGAAAAGGAGATTTCAATCTTTGAGCTTGCGACGCTCATTTCTGGTGATCCGTCCATTAATCAAAAAAAATTTCGGATATTCGAACTCCTCAAGGTAAGGCCATCCTTTTGATATCCATTAGGTCTTGTTTAGATAAGTTTTTCGAAAACTTATTTTCTAGAATTTTCCTAAAAAGTTATTGATCGGACTTTTGATCATAGTAATTGTACTAGACAGACTTCTGCATGATCTTTGTGCTCGAGTTTTCTTTGGAATGAATTTTAGAAGCGTTAATCAGAGGTGAGTGATTCAACTATGTGTTTTGGAATGATTTCTTGACATTTATTCATGTTTTTTTATTTATAAAAAGCATGTGTTAATTCACAGATACATATTGTCTAGTTCATATTGGGGAACTATATTGATAAGTAGGCCCAATTGCACGGTGAAATGTTTGGATTACGTTGAAAGCACGGTGAAATGTGTTTGAGCATGTTTAGTTGCTATTTGGGTCAAAAGAGCACGGGGTACCAAGCCATTTTGTGGAGCCGTTATAAGCATAAGGTCGCACGTTTGAAGAAAAGAAATGTGGGTCTTACCTTGTTGCGTGGACTTTTTGGCGAGGGTTCACGGACTAGGAGTGTAGAACGTACACGTGAGACTCCGAAGACTAGTATGAAATATAGAGAATGTGAATGCGAGCATGTTTATCATTCATGTGCATTGTTGTTTTATTCACTAAGCGTTAGCTTAAACAAATCAAAATATGTGTAGTATTCAAATAACCATTTCAGGTGTTAATGCCGGCGAGGATTTGAGAAAGTGATCGCGGTGTTGGGAATTCGATTAGGAGCCGATGGAGTATGTGCACCTCGTAGTTTGGTTATAGAGAAATGTTGTAATAAGAATTTCAAGACTTTTAAACTATGTTTAACTTGGTATCTTAAAACGGATTCATGATGTTGTAATAGATAGTAATCTTTTGTAACTATGCTTGATGATGTTATATTTCAGTTAGGACCACGTTGGAATGAGTGTGGAGTATGTGTTTGGTCCCTGGTTAATTTCAGAAAACTTTTAACTTGGAGAATTTCACAGAATGTGCTGCTGCAATGAAACCAGTCGACTAGTTTATGAAAATAGTCGACTGGAGACTTTTGTGAGCAATTCACTACCTCATTTTGTGAAAAACAGACGATTAGGTCCCCCGACACAGTCAACTAGATTGTGTTTCAGAATCATATCTTTTTGCTTGGACTGGATTTTAGTTGACCGGATAGGACCAGTCGACTGATAATATTTTACCCCAGTTGACTAGACTTGGGGCGTAGTCGACTGGATGGGTTGTGGAGAGCTGGAGCTCTCTGCATCTCGCACTTCCAGTCGACCGAACCTCTGATCAGTCGACTGGATTACTGTTTTTAAAATGAATTATTTTCTTTTCCGCTGTGTATTCTTAAACTAATTTACTTTGGGTACGTTAATGAATTGATTTAGCCTCGGTGGCGCGCCAGGGGTTTCAGTTCCGCTATTGTGGAACTGGGCTGTGACACTTCTATGGCAAAATTCTGCTATCAAAGGGAATTCTGCCAGGGGACATTCGACCGGTCAAAGGGGGTTGTTCGATCGGTCGAAATGACCCCTGCATGACTCCTTTTTATACCTCTTCTGGAAATTACTTAAATGTTTTCATTGATTCTTATGGTGCCTTTGGGACCCCTTTTAACATAATTCATTAGATTCAAAATTTCATTACCTTTTCAAATTTATACGGATTTAACAACTCAGAGGGTATTGTTTTCAAAAGAGTTGCATAATCAATGTTGTTTTTAAGTTTTTTTTTTCCGCTGCTATAATATTTTAAATGAATTGGATGAGCCTTGGTGGCATGCCACGTGTCCTATTTCCACGCAAAGTGGGATGGGTCATGACATTTATTCGTATCAGAGCAAGGGGTAACAAAACTTTGAGAAAGTTCGACGACGAGTGGAGTGTTGAGTGGTTTGACGTATACTCTGAACCTCACATTGTAGAGATGTTTGATGCATATGGTATGTTGCTATATATACATGATTATTATTATTGCCATTAAATGCATAGTATTTATGTATTGCGGATGACAATTTAAGAATCATGAGTGACAACTGGGAACAATCGCCACATCCGCGGATAGACCATTTGGCAGAGATGATGGGGATTATTGGAAACTTGGTATAGAGCATAGCGGAGGAATTACCTCTGACACCCCTTTCGAGACAGCACCACTAGCCCTTATGCCTGCACTTGAGAACAGAGGTGGACGATCCGTATCTGAATAATTTGCAAGAAATAAACCGATTAAGTTTCACAGAACATCCAATACGATACTAATGGAACATTGGGTTTTGGACATGGAGAGGATTTTCAGATCTATCCTTATATCTGATGCACTAAAAATTGAGAACGCTAGTGATGTACTGAAGGGTGATGTCCAGAATCTTCCGAAAAGGTCATCTGGTCATGCTTATTTTCAAATCAATTTTCCAAAATCAGGAGTCATTTAGGCTAGAATTCAAATCTTTCCAAAATCCAGAGTCAATAAGACTCCAATTCAACTCAAGTTTCAAAAATCTGAAGTCAATCAGACTCCAGTTTATTCAATCTCCCAAATTCAAGAATCGATCAGACTTCAATTTAAATCAATTTCAAAAATCTAGAGTCAATTAGACTCAAATCAAATTATATTCCAAAATGCGGAGTCAATTGGACTCAAATTCATTCAAAAAATTCGGAGTCAATCAGACTCAAATCAAATCAATTTCGAAAATTTCGAGTCAATTGGATTCAAATCAAATTATTAAAAATCTGGAATAAATGGGACTTCAATTTATTCAGTTTTCCGATTTCAGGAATAAATCAAATTCAAATTGATTTTATTTTCCAAAACCAGGCGTTTCAACATGATCTCTCATAATCAGGGGCCAATTTTAATTCATAAAAAGGGCTTAAGAACTTTTTCAAATCTTGGGGGTTCTTTCAAAATGAGGGAAAATCTTTAAGGACATAAGAGCAAAATTCAGTGGTCCTTTTTACAAATATGGAAAATTTGGAGGAAGGGGCCACCTGTCACATGTAGAGACACTCAACGATGCGCGGCGGCACTCACTGGGGTGCCGATGCGGCACTCGTCGCCTGCCGTTCGGCACTTAGTGATTGCCACTGCCTGTTCACCGACTGCCGTTTTGACTGGCAGTGTTTAAAACCCAAATTTCTTTTTTCATTCTTCTCATTCTTTTCCTCTTCTCCATTCGGATTTTCTGTCTAACACTCTTTCCTATTTGGTTCTCCACTTAAGAACCTACTCAATTAAACGTATTTTTACTCTTTTTCATTAACAAGATTGCACTTTTCATGTTTCAATGATTTAAAACTTAGTTGATTTACATATTTCTTTGTGTTTCTCCCCAAATTTCTTTATGTGAACTTTGATTTCCCCCTTTTGCTTGTAGATTCTACAATGGCTAGTGGCTCAGAGTCCCAGGGTCCTTCCTAAAAGAAGTATAAGCCTTCCCCTGGCCACGACTCATCGATTCTCCTCGTCGATCCCGACAAGCACCTCTCGGCACGAGCCTTTAACAAACTGGTATAATCTTTATTCTTGCTCTCTTTATGATAATGAATGCAATGCCATGCTATGTGCGATGATCAAATGCAGAATATGCCCTTATCTTGTGCATTCTAATGTTTCCTCAAATTATTGTTAAGCCTCCCCCTTTTTTTTTAATCGATTTTGATTTTTTGATTTTTTTTTAATGGAATGCCATGGCTGAATTCAATGCTTGATACTGGGCTTTCGCTTGTTATCCTTATTTGGATTCATTGATTTTACATGGCCACGAATTTCATCATTCCTTTTGTCCATTGCTAATGAGGGGTTGCATCGACCCCATGAGGCACTCAAATTTTATGGACTATGCTTATTTTGTGTGAGCACATATGAACCCAAGATTCATGGCCACAGAGTCTTTACGAGTCAAGAACTTTATTTTCTTTCACAACATTGAGCCGTTTAGACTCAAGAATTTATTTTTATTTCTTTCAAAATATCGAGTCACTTAGACTCAAGAATTCTATTTTTCTTTTATTTCAAAACATTGAGTCGCTTAGACTCAAGAATTCATTTTTATTTCTTTTATTTCAAAACATTGAGTCGCTTAGACTCAAGAATTTAGTTTTCAAAACCTCGAGTCACTTAGATTCAAGAAAAAATTTTATTTCAAAACATTGAGTCGTTTAGACTCAAGAAAAAATTTCTTTTTTTATATATTTTTTAAAACATCGAGTCTCTTAGACTCAAGAATTTTTTATTTCTTTCAAAACATTCAGTGGCTTAGACTAAAGAATTCTTTTTTTTCTTTTTTTTCAAAACATTGAGTCGCTTAGACTCAAGAATTTATTTTTCAAAACCTCGAGTCGCTTAGACTCAAAAAAATCATCGAGTCGCTTAGACTCAAGAAAAAAAATTCATTTCAAAACATTGAGTCATTTAGACTCAAGAAAATTTTCTTTTTTATTTATTTATTTATTTTAAAACATCGAGTCGCTTAGACTCAAGAATTTTTTTATTTATTTCTTTCAAGACATTAAGTCGCTTAGACTCAATAAATTTTTTATTTCTTCTTGTTTTCTTATTTTATTTCTGTCTCTTTCTTGCAGGCACACGAGGCTGCCCTTAAAGGTCATGGAAGTTTGACCCATGGAGGCTGGTGGTATAATGAGCTCACAAACGAGGTCAGGACCAGGGTTAATAATGCCGGTTTTGGACTTTTTGTACTGTTACTGAAGAAAAGTTCAAATGATATGACCCATATCCAGGCCCTCGCTGAAAGATGGTGGGATACAACGAACACCTTCCATATGCCCTTTGGAGAGATGACGATGACTCCTCTAGATTTCTCTATGATCACCAGCATCCCATTCAGTGGTCTCCCGATGGCTTACTATGATGATCTCCCGACCCATCATGAACAGATCATCGACCTACTCAGGGCTCATCCGGGAGAGTTTACAATGCCGGCGAAATGGTTCACGGACACCTTCAGGGGTCAGGCCTTTACTGACGACCAGATGATTAGGGCTTTCATCATGTATGTGCTGGGTTGCTCACTGATGAGCACGAGAGGAGACCAGATCAATCTAGGGTATCTGGCCTCTCTAGAGGACATTGATTGTATACACCAGTATAACTGGGGAGGTGCAGGACTGGCTACCTTTTATCGCCATATCAGTGATGTCTCTAGGGGTAATTACCCTTCCACCGGCGGGTACTGGAGAGCCTGGGAGGTAAAACCTCGAACATATACACTTTTTGCTTATTCGCTTTATTCATTTGGATTCTTCAAAATATTGAATTCACTCTTTAATATTTTTCTTTACATATATGGTCGCACGAGTACCTGCGTATGAGGGCTCCCAGTATTAGGGAAGGCGAGGCAGCCATTATACCACAAGGCTTGAAGTAAAGGAAAGAGGCGATGGGCCGAAAAGTGGGGGCCTATGACTTTGTCGGCTACAGAATTCTCCTCACCAATCTACAGGAGGTCCACGTGGTGTGGAATCCTTGGGGGTCGGCCCTTCCAGAGGCTAGCGAAGAGATCCAGGCTACCATGGGTATCTCTAGGATGAGGATCCTAATGGTGGGAGAGGCGTGACGAGAGTGGTACCTCGGTGAAAGAGTGACCAGGAAATCCCTTTTTGCCCCTACTTTCTATGTGCCGAGAGCTCCTCCAGCTACTATGAGGAGCACAGAGACTTTGGATCATGACGACCTCGTCACAGCCTTGGATGGGGAGAACATTGCAAATCATTTGGATGGTCCAGATGGCTACCTAAATTTTTGATTGAATTCCCTCATGCACAACTTTCCTCTTATGGACATTACCTGGGTAACAGATATTTCATTCCTTTTATTCCTGATTCTTTCAACTACGTAATCATGTATATTAATACTTGAATTCTCCTCTGCAGCTTGTTCCCGGGGTTGCCGACCCTCCAACCCTCCCGTAGTTGAACTGGAATGTGCCAATGGTTCATATAGGCTAAGAGACCAAGTATCAGTTGACCCCTTATACTCATAACGTCCCATCCATTCCTTTGCATTACGATACGGTCCCCAGAGATTATGCTGAGGAGGGTCTATCATATGCCCATACTGTTCAGCACTGGATTCACGGACGCCAATGGAGGGTAATATTCAATACTTCTGTATTTATTCATTTTCTCAATTGCTTCAACCAATAATTCTTGAGAAACTCAATTTTAGGCCAATTGAGCAAGAGCCAATGCGGATCTTCAATTAGAGCTATGGTACATCTCTCAACCTTTTCTCTTTTGTTTTAGTCTAAAAATTTTGAGAGAATATTATTTATTTTTCATTCCTCTTCCCTTTTTTTTTATAATTTAAAACAATTGAACTCTTTTTTAGTAAAAGAATTTCTTTCCCTAGAATTTGAGTTTCAAGGAATTTCAAAAAGAAATCGGATTTTATTAGATTGAAACCTAGAGATTTCAATAAGAATTTTATTGTCTTTCTTTAATGCAAGAGGAAGAGCTTAACGCCATGGGGAGGCAAATACAAGGACTTCAAATGGGCCAGGTGTAGACACCCCATTTTTTCGGCTATCAGATTTAGGAGACCCATAGCTTGGTAGTTCACAATGATCGAAAAAGACTCAAAAAGAACTCGTGGAAGTTAGTTCTATCTCTCAAAATGTTCAGAATGACCAAAAAGCCCCTGAAAGCCCAAACACTCCCAAATTTGGACCAAAAGTTCTGGAAACATGCTATGTCATAAAAAAAATGCTAAAAATGAGTTTTAAAGCAAAGTCAGATGAAATCGTCAGCTCCCAAAGACCCCCCGGAAGTCCCGGAAGTTCTCGAAAAGTCCCTGTTGACCGGTTTGACCAAGGATTGACCATGTTTGACCAAGGTTCGATCGAAATCGTCCAAATTCACCGAAAAGCTCCGAGATCATTCTAGATCATGTAGAAAGTACTAAAACAAGTTTTAAAAGAAAAACGGACAAAACCGTCAGCTCCCGGGAGCTCCCAGAGGTTCCCAGAACTTCTTGGAGGTCCTTGGTTTGACCAGTTTGACCAAAAGTTGACTTGAAAACCGGAGCACCGTATCATTTTTCAAACATTTTTCATGGATACTAGAGGTCAATAGCTTTCCAACGGTATATCGCACATATTTCCTAGATTTAAAACAAATTTATGATGAATTTTTGAAGGTGACAAAGGTGATCAAATCGGCTTTTAAAGTGAATACCGCAAAGCTTTTCAAAGTAACCTATATCCGAACTATTTTTTATGTAAAGTAGACTCTATTACCTTTCCAATGGTATATAAAAACCTCAGTTTGGAGTTCATACGCATTTTCTGTGAATTTCGGACGAAATAGGGCCTTTTTACAAATACCGAAATCTCTGGGGGCCTAAATACAAAGTTTTGGGCATCTGAGGAGCAGTGTCGCGGCGGCACTGGGCCACTGCTGCGGCGGCACATGACCAGTGCCGTGGCGGCACTCAACCCCCGCAGAGTCCATTTTTGTAATTTATTTTGGGGGTCCAAATTGAATAATTGAAGACCAAAACGATGTAGTTTTATGTTCACAGATGTTTGGGACCAATGGAGCACTTTCTAAATCCCAAAACCACCCCAAATTGGCCTATATAAACCCCCCTTTGCTCTTCATTTTAGGGTGGCCAAGTGCAAAGTTCATAGAAGTTGTAGAGAGAAAGAGAGACAGAGATAGGTTTAGAAGAAGGAAAGGGAGCTTCTCGCACTGATTTTGTATATAAAAAAAAAAGTGAGTTTCAATCTTGTTTACTTCCATTACCCCTCTTATATTTCACATTCAAGTATTTCCCAACCACTATTTTTGAGAAATCTTGAGTTAGGATGCTACTTTCACGTCAAAATGTCAACATCTATGAGTGAAACACCAAGTTACAAGTCCAAAATCACATTGATTATCATCTATTGAATGCTATTACTTGTTTGTTTACATTAATGTTCATCTCTTCTTACCTCATTTCTTTTTTTATTTTTCTTTGATTACTTACATGCTTATCATCATCTAAATGACATGTTGTTTGAGGAGAGTGAATCCTTATGGATATTAGCTCTTGGCCTCAAAGACATGTTTAATGGATGATGATTCTAACTTCAGTACATTCATATGTATTCTTGAAGTCATATTAATTATCAAACAAAACTATGTTTGTACAAGTAATATTGGGAGTTCTTGATATGAGTTTGATGATGATGTTCCAAGTGGTTTTAATCCCCTTTTTATGCTTGAAATGTGCTTTAAAAACCCTATAACCCCAATGTTTGGATTCCAAAGAAATACACATTGTTTTCTCAAAAATCTTCAAAATAGTGAATGATCTGAGTTCAAAGATTTCTCTAGAACTCAATACTCAATGTATGGATTCAAGACCACTTGGAAAGTCTTCCTAACTCATTAGAGAACACCCATGATTTTTGTTTGATCTAAAAACACTTGGAAGGGTTCCATTTTGACCCAAACATTTCTTCTAGACATTTTATTTTTTCTGTCACATCAGCTTGGTTGACTTTCAACTTATTTTTCAGAAACCTTTTCCAAAAGGGGTGGTCCCAACTCATTTTTCCCTTGAACTTTAGTGTCTTAGGGAGCGTTCTGTATAATATGGTTTTCTATATGTTTAGTTTCCATTTTCTAGGATTTTTCAACATTTCAGTCGACAGTACGGACTCTGTTTCTGAGTAACCTCTATTGTTTACATGATTTCTCTCAATCTGTAATAGTTATTGAAGATTGGCTTTTTGATTTGTATTTTAGACACACTAAGGATGATCTCCATAAATATCATGCATTGAAAACATTCCTAACCCTACTTTTCATTTTCCACAATATCAAGTCACTATTCTGTCCACTATTCACAGCAAGCATTCTTTTACTTTCATTATTTGATATGATGCTTACATGCACTCCAAATTTGTTCATATCTTAGGAAGTAGTTCATACTACATTTGTACATATCCGATGATGATTCCCTTCATGCATTAATTCATATTGTAGATTTCTAAGTCACTTTAGAAAGTCTATGTACACAAACACACTACAACCTTTGCAAATATTAGGATCATACATTGCATCCATGCAAGATTTGGGGTTTTTGTGACTCCCAATCTAATAAGATTATAAGGAATGAACTTGATCACACATTCATGATCCCCCTCGATCTATTCTTCCTTTCTCATCCATCCCGGGGATTGAGAAATCTTCTTTTCTCAAATATTAACATGCATTATACTAGCTTACTAAGCATATTTGGGTTTTCTTTGGTTATTTGTTTCAAAAACAATCCATGTCCCTTCTTAGATTAGAAAAATTGATTACTTGATACATGATTAAATGATTTTTCCTAGGTTTGTTTGTGTGATCTTTCACCTTTGTATTGTGTGATACTTGGCTTAGATCTTTTAAATGATATCTTATCTTTCGATCTTCCATTCCAAAATTCTTGTGTGATGTAATATACTATCATGGTATTTTTTGTCGAACCAAACATAGTATAAGATGATTATTTGGATGCTAATTGAGGCCCGTCGGAAAACGGGATGAGTTGAGGGTGTTTTAGTCGCGACAAAGGCTCCTTCCTCTCTCGTACCAAAACCCCGAGCCAAGTTCTTTGGTTATGAAGGGCCGGTACCCTTTAACCGTTTGGGTGAGTCAAAATTAGGTTTCTTGGTTCCTTAAAGACCAAGTGGCGACTATGTATCTATTTTCAACAGACCTCTCGTTTTATTTCAAATCAATTTCAAAACCAAGAAAAATCAATTCTGAAACCCCGAAAAAAAGAACCGAGGGTAGGCCCACCGATTGCACGTGTCCACAATCTGGCGACAATGCTGGGGACATTTATTTTCAAAACAAAATAACACAGAGGTTTGACTCATAAGAAGCATCCTTAAAATCATATTTTTTTACTGTATCTGGTTCACTGCATTACACTTCTGCATTTTCCCCTCCGACTGTGTCTGAAACGCGGCGCTGACATTGTTCAGGTCTTGTTGTGCCAGGGCACAAGTCACCGTTGATACTGTACCTTCCAAGGTATATCAAAAAGAGTAAAAACCTTTGTACTGTCTCTCTAACGGTGTATTGGAACTCTCGTCAACGGACCCTCTTTGACTAAACCCAGCCTTTGCATATAGATTCATGTAGAACCTTTCATAGGAATATTCATTTTTCTTTTCAGATAGGACAATGTGATATAACTGTTGTATGCCCCGGTGGGATTACCTGCGCAATGTAGACGCTTATGTGGCATAGAACATAACCTCTTTCTTATGATTCCCAAGGCAATCACTCACATGTGATTACATTGAGTTGACATGCCTAGGTACCATGACAAGGATGTCTGCTCCATGTTTACAAAGATATACACCGCAAACCTTGTTTGTTGGTCCTAAGACATAGGAGTATAAAAACTTGCTAGACAGTATGATCACCATCATCACCTGTTCTCGTCAGATCCCTATTTCTTCCAAAAACTCTGCCCAACTCATCAGGATATCCCTGTTTCTTCTAGAAACTCTGTCCGAATCACCCAGATTTCCTAGAAATCCCTATTTCTCCCCAGATTACCCAGAAATCTCAGTTTCTTCTAGGAACTCCGATATACTTGTGTCCCCCAGATACTCTGTCCGAATTACCCAGATATTCTTGCATCCCCCAGAATACCCAGAAACCTCAGTTTCTCTTAGAAACTCTGATGTACTTGTTTCTCCCAAAAACTCTGTCCAACTTACCCAAATATACCTGTTTTCCCAGAAGCTCTGTCCAAATCTCCCAGATTTTCCAAAATCCCAGCAACTCCGTCCAAACTTCCCAGAAATGTCTAGATGTACAAATTTCTCCCCAAAACTCCCAAACATAACCAGTTTCTCCCAGAAACTCTGTCCAGTTTCTCATAAATACCCGGATATAGCCAGTTTCTCCTAGAAACTCTATCCAAATTTCCCAAAAACACCTAAAATACTTGTTTCTCCCAGAAACTCTATCCAAATCACCTAGAAATGCCCAAATATACTTGTTTCTCCTACAAAACTCTGTCCAAACTTCCCAAATATCCTAGAAACCCCTATTATCCCTTAGTGATCATACTGGAAAGTAAGGTTAGCACACTCTATGGCTAGGACACTACTTATTTAACTGCTATCTGTTAGAAGTAGGGGCATCATATAGATTAGAGCCTGCATCCGCATGCTTGTCTCATATGCATACACAATTCATGTCAGTTTGCTTGTACGCACGTCTTGTCAATCTCACATGTGTCAGTCTCTACACATCAAATGCATATGTATCATCATCCTCACCCATCTCAATCATTATACAGAAGTCGTATACTTACTGTAACCATCCTCGGTTTGCATCGTTAAATCCTTCAAAACTCTTATCATCTCTTCCCGATAGGAGTCCATAAGAAGTGTTTCGCGCCTCTGCTAATTTAGAATTTTACTTCTATTCACAGAAAATCGTAGCCCTGGGTAAGGACACTATTGTACCTCCCCGAATTCATTATTGTGATCACAGGCTAGCCCAAACCATCATCGATCCACCAATGGCCTACAAAGCTCTGGAAGAGAAAGTGAACAAGCTACAAACCACTATTGAGCAGTTGAGTTTAAGGGTTAGTCGATTTGAGAAGATAGCACAGAGTATTGGCAAAGAGCTATTTGAAATTGCAACCAGAATAGAGGACACCATCAGAGAAGAAAAGTTCAAGAAGGATGAACCCCAACACCAGTCCAAGAGGCCTAAATACTCCCGAAACTCCCCGGATGTCAACGCCCTGTGCAACCAACCCATGGCCTATTCTCCCCAACCATACCAGTTCACAAACCAAACCAGCTCGCCTAGCCGCCCTTACCAAAATAGGGTACCCCGTGAATTTTCTAAGCTAGATATCTCCCGCTCCGTAGCCTTAGGCTGCCTGCTAAAAAGGAACACCTCCAACTCTTTCAGCCTCGTGCCGATCCCCTACCACCTAACTGTGACCTATCCAAATGATGTGCCTACCACCAAGGCCCAGGCCATCACACCGACCGGTGCATACGTCTCTGCCATGATATCCAAGACCTCGTTGACCAAAGAATCATCGAGCCACCACCCATTCAACCCTATGTCACCTAAGCCCCTGCCCGGTCCTTTCAAATGATCCCCTTTGCTGAGGCCAATGATTGTTGAAGTTACGCAGTGAGTTGATAGTGTTTGGAACTTCTGCTAAAAATAATGATAAGAATAAGTGAGTCACCATGACACTCCATTTGAGACAAAGTCAAGTCTAGTCGAGTCTGTCCTATATTTTGAATCTATTTCAAGTTTTGTCTTGTTGTCGAGTCTATCAGTCTTCAAGTTGTTATGAGTCTATGTCGAGTAATGTAATCCTTCTCTTTTGATGGAATGAAATCTCAATTTGCCTAATCTGATGTGTCTACCCATAAATACATGAATCATCAAACTCAAGTGTCACTTTTCAAATTACCATGGATATTGCTCTGCTAATATTTTTTTGCATCAAAACAAAAAAGAATCCTGAAAGGTCAAAGTCAATTTCACGCTGACACCGATGAAGAGCTGAGAATTGAATAGTCTTACTTTAAGAATTTAAAGATGTTCTTACCTCAATCTTGAAATGACCTGTTTGAAACTGACTTAGGGCTTGCCCAACACCCTTTTTCCACCATTTCAAAGCCTTGAGCCCAATCCAATGGGGAGCCATACAATCTGTCTGTTGAAAGCACTACAGACTTAGTCCTTGATAGTAGCCAAACACTTTCAATGAGTTTCTTCTCCCCTTTCAAAACAAAAAAAAAAACAAAACAAAACAAAAAATAAAGAGAAAAAGAAAAGAAAGAAAAAGAAAAAAAAGAAAACCTCGCTAGGTTGAAAACCTGAAAGGGCACCTAGGCAAAAGTTAGAGCTGAAAAGGCATTGATTTCCAAGAGCAGACCTTAGCCAGTCAAAATGATGGAGAAAATGAAAGCAAGAAAATTTTGGTGATACAGAGAATTGTACACTTCAAGGTACATTATGAGAATGTGTCTAGATTATATTTCAAAAAGCTCCGAACGACCACAAACAAATTTTGAGAGCTGACATGTACATTATGTAATTGCGAGATTGAGATCGAAAGATCTCACAAGAATTAACTATATGAAAAGTAAAATTGACTGGCTAGGAGAAAGTGAAAAGGATCAATCCTCAAAAAGAAAAGGAAAGAAAAGAAAAGAAAAGGAAGTGAGACCGAAACTGAATCTTCTTATTTAAGGCTACCACAAGTGAGCTAAGTTTGAACTTCTTTGACGATTGGTTTGAAAAACCCTCAACCAATTTCTTTCAAGCCTTGCCTTGAACTACACTCAACCTGATTCCCACTTGGGGATATGTAGGCAACCGCATCGATTCGGTCGACACCATCATCAACCCCTTTTCCTTCAAGCCTTGCCTTGAACTACGCTTGACCTGATTCCCACTCGGGGGTATGTAGGCAACTGCATCGGTTCGGTCGACACCATCATTATCAAACAAATTTCCTTCAAGCCTTGCCTTGAACTACGCTTGACCTGATTCCTACTCCGGGATATGTAGGCAACCGCATTGGTTCGGTCGACACCATCATAATCAACCCCCCTTTCTTTCAAAGCCTTGGCCCGAACTATGTTGGACCTGATCCCCACTCGGGGGTACGTAGGCAGACTTTCAAAAAGAAAAGAAGGATGGCTCGCTAGGTCGAAAATCTAAAAGGACGCCTAGGCAAAAAATTATAGCTAAATCCAGAGTGAGCAATAACAAAAGAGAGAAAATAGCTCACTAGGTCACTTCACCAGTGCCTAGGCAAAAGTTATGAGCATATGACAGATTAAAGTCACGATCCTTGCCTCAAGCCAGAAATCACCTTCTACACTAGGGGCAAACTTCGGCTACCCGCCTTGTTTGCTTGAATTTTACTATCTACCCTTCATACAAGGGGCAAACTTCGATCACCTAACTCGTATGCCCAGAACCTCTAATAAACCATCATCCAAAATAGGGTTAAACTTTGGTCACCCACCTCATTTGCCTATGAATTCCAGTTCCTACACCTCAAACTAGGGGCAAACTCCGTTTGCCTAACATGATCCCTTCATACCAAGGGTGAGTTTTTGAGTCACCAAGTTGTTTTGAAAATTTTGAAATAGAGCATCTTTTATTCTAAAAGCTAAGGCACTAATTCCAAGCACTTCTTGGGAGAAGTAGTGAATTGATTAGATCAATAGAGAGGAATTTTCAAAAACCAGATTTATCAGTAATGTGCTATCATATTAAGATGAGGAGTGAACATAAAAGATGAGTGGTACATCGTTTATGACAAAGACACATTGAATTATGCTAATTTCGGCACTTCGTGTCGTTACTTCTGTCGAGTCAATCCTTCTTTGGTTGAGTCAGTAACAATCTGATCAAAACTGTATCAAAGTTCAAGATTCATATAAAACAATCCAACTTTGCTTGTCATCATTGTTTTTGTCAAGTCCATTTGTCCTAACGGTCTCAAATGTGTGGGTTTAAAGTGATTCCCAATTATAAAATAGGTGGATACAAGCAGAAGTTTTAAATACGATTACTGTAATTGTCAAGGCTGCAACAAGATAAGAGTCCCAAGAATCTCGAGCATTGGTGACACCCCAATCATAGTCACCTAATACAAATTAGTCCGTAAGATCCACTAGCTATCTTCCTCCAGTTCCTCACCAAGCAAATCAAGATCAAGTCACAAATTTCCTTCACCCCCAGTGGATTTGCTTTATTCCCAGTGCAACCATCCCCTCCCCAGCAGAATCTTCTCATCCTTAGCAAAGTCATCTCCAGAAAAGTCCCTGAACAAATGTGGTGTATCACAATCAAAACCATATCTGCTCCTTAGAAGAAACCATTGTCATCTCAAAAAAGGGTTATCACCTTCCCCACATAATTACTTCACTCATAACAGCCTTATCCACAGAAGAGATATTTTTCTTTCAACAAGTTCAATTCATCCTCAGTACAATCACTTACTCCGTTGGCTCTCAAAAGAGTCATTTCATCCCTAACAAATTCAATTTTATCCCCAGCAGGCTTCTCGATTCGTACATCATCAGTTCAGTCCATGACAGTCATAGTAGTTCACTATCGACTCGTCATCTCGATTTATACATCGTCACTTCTTTCGATCATGGTTAGTCCAACTTTTGATCCAATCTATGATAGTCACAATAATTCATTGTCAACTCGTCATCTCGATTAGTACATCGTCAGTCCAATCCATCACAGTCACAGTAGTTCACTGTCGACTCGTCATCTCGATTCGTACATCGTGAGTCCAATCCATGACAGTCACAATAGTTCACTGTCGACTCGTCATCTCGATTAGTACATCGTCATTCCAATCCATCATAGTCACAGTAGTTCACTGTCGACTCATCATCTCGATTAGTACATCATCAGTCCAATCTATGACAGTCACAGTAGTTCACTGTCGACTCGTTATCTCGATTCGTACATCGTTAGTTCTTCCAATCATGGTTAGTCCAACTGTTGATTCAATCCATGATAGTCACAGTAGTTCACTATCAACTCATCATCTCGATACGTACATCATCACTTCTTCTGATCACGGTTAGTCCAACTATTGATCCAATCCATGATAGTCACAGTAGTTCATTGTCGATTCATCATCTCGATTCGTACATCGTCACTTCTTCCGATCGCAGTTAGTCCAACTGTTGATCTAATCCATGATAATCATAGTAGTTCACTGTCGACTCATCATCTCGATTCATAAATCATCAGTTCTTCTGATCACGATTAGTCCAACTATTGATTCAATCCATGATAGTCATAGTAGTTCACTGTCGACTCGTCATCTCGATTCGTACATCGTTAGTCCAATCCATGATTTAATCCTTTTGATCACGGTTAGTCCAACTGTTGATTCAATCCATGACAGTCACAGTAGTTCACTGTCGACTCGTCATCTCGATTCGTACATCGTCAGTTCAATCCATGACAGTCACAGTAGTTCACTGTCGACTCGTCATCGTCAGTCCAATCCATGATAGTCACAATAGTTCACTGTTGACTCGTCACCTTAATTAGTTCATGGTCAGTTCTTTTGATCATGGGTAGTCCAACCGTTGGTCCAACCCATGACAGTCACAGTAGTTCACTGTCTACTCGTCATCTTGATCCGTGAATCATCAGTCCATTAATCATCATTAGTTTACCATCACTCTCATTCAAAATATGTTGTGTTCATCATTCTCATTCAAAATCTTGGGCTTCCATGTCCATTAATGGCGCTTCCGTGTCCATCGTTTGACATCTCTGGTTTTCATGTCTATCACTTGAATTCTTAGTGTTTCTGTGTCCAGGGCTGCCATGTCCATCAGTTATATGTCAAACTTCATCTTTAATTGTCGTCCTCAAGGACCCACATTCGATCCCATTCGCTTGCTAAACACACTAGTTAAAATTCAGAAGATTGTTCCAAGACCCAGAGTCTTCAACACCTTGGTATCCTTATCGGGATCTACCACTGCATTAAAGTCAAAGAAGCACTAGCACAATACAAGCCCACTCGGAGTAGCATACCCCACAACACTAGTTCATGCTAGGATCGTCGGTACTATAAAGAGTATGCATAATGAAATCACAATAGGACCAGTACATAGTTCATATCACATCCATGCATTGCATATCATCCTTATAGCATAGCATCTACCTGTCTTGTTCTGCATGTGTGATTTGTTCCTTTGTGACCCGATCTACGTCCTGGTCTGATTCCCCTTGGGATACATAGGCAGATCACAAAGAGAACGACCATCACTAACCTCAGCATCATATTTTTATCATTTGCAATGCATTTATCCTAAATCTATAGCCTCCAAAAAGACCTGTCTCTTCAAAGCTTTGGCACTCGCTTGCGACATGCGTTGCCTCGCAAGTTCATGCCAAAGAGGGGCAAACTGTAGACACCCCATTTTATGAGCTGTCAAATTTAGCAGACCCATAGCTTGGTGGTTCATAATGATCGAAAAAGACTAAAAAAGGACTCTTGGAAGTTAGTTCTATCTCTCAAAATGCTCGGAATGACCAAAAAGCCCCTAAAAGCCCAAACACTCCCAGATTTGGACCAAAAGTTCTGAAAGCATGCTACATCATAATAAAATGCAAAAAATAAGTTTGAAGCAAAATCAGATGAAATCGTCAGCTTCCAGAGACCCTCAGAAGTCCCGGAAGTTCTCGAAAAGTCCCCGTTGACCGGTTTGACCAAGGATTGACCATGTTTGACTAAGGTTTGATCGAAATCGTCCAAATTTTCCGAAAAGCTTCAAGATCATTCTAGATCATGTAAAAAGTACTAAAACAAGTTTTAAAAGTAAATCGGCAAAAAATGTCAGCTCCCGAGAGCTCCCAAAGGTTCCCAGAACTTCTTGGAGGTCCCTAGTTTGACCAGTTTGACCAAAAGTTGACTTTAAAACCAGAGCACCATATCATTTTTTAAACATTTTTCATGGATACTAAAGGTCAATATCATTCCAATGGCATATCGCACATAATTCCTGGATTTAAAACGAATTTATTATGAATTTCTGAAGGTGAAAAAGGCGATCAAATTGGCTTTTATAGCGAATACCGCAAAACTTTTCAAAGTGACCTATCTCCAAACTATTTTTATGTAAAGTGGACTCCATTACCTTTCCAATTGTATATCACAACCTTAGTTTGGAGATCATACGCATTTTTTTGTGAATTTTGGATGAAATAGGGCCTTTTCGCGAATACCGGAACCTCTGGGGGCCTAAATACAAATTTCTGGGCATCTGAAGAGCAGTGCCGCAGCGGCACTGGACCACTGCTGCGGCGGCACATGGCCAGTGCCGCAGTGACACTCAACCCCCACAGAGTCCATTTTTGTAATTTATTTTGGGGGTCCAAATTGAATAATTGAAGACCAAAACGATGTAGTTTTATATTCACAGATGTTTGTGACCAATGGGAGCACTTTCTAAATCCCAAAACCACCCCAAATTGGCCTATATAAACCCCCATTCAAGTCTTTCCCAACCACCATTTTTGAACAATCTTGAGTTAGGAATTTACTTCCATGTCCAAATGTCAATATCTATGAGTGAAACACCAAGCTACAAGTCCAAAATCACATTGATTATCATCTATTGATTTCTATGACTTTCTTGTTTACAGTAATGTTCATCTCTTCTTACCTTATTTCTTTTTTTATTTTTCTTTGATTACTTACATGCTTATCATCATCTAGATGACATGTTATTTGAGGAGAGTGAATCCTTATGGATGGTAACTCTTGACCTCAAAGGCATGTTTAATGGATGATGATTCTAACTTCAATATATTCATATGTATTCTTGAAGTCATATTCAAACAAAACCATGTTTGTACAAGTAATATTGGGAGTTCTTGATATGAGTTTGATGATGATGTTCCAAGTGGTTTTAATCCCCTTTTTATGCTTGAAATGTGCTTTAAAAACCTTATTTCAAAACACCTCCAAAACCCCAATGTTTGGATTCCAAAGAAATACACATTGTTTTCTCAAAAATCTTCAAAGTAGTGAATGATCTGAGTTCAAAGATTTCTCTAGAACTCAATACTCAATGTATGGATGCAAGACCACTTGGAAAGTCTACCTAACGCATTAGAGAACACCCATGATTTTTGGTTTGATCTAAAAACACTTGGAAGGGTTCCATTTTGACCCAAACATTTCTTCCAGACATTCTATTTTTGCTGTCACAGCAGCTTGGTTGATTTTCAACTTGTTTTTCAGAAAACTTTTCCAAAAGGGGTGGTCCCAACTCATTTTTCCCTTGAACTTTAGTGTCTTAGGGAACGTTTTGTATAATATGGGTTTATATATATTTTGTTTTCATTTTCTACGATTTTTCAACATTTCAGTCGACAGTACGGACTCTGTTTATGAGTAACCTCTATTGTTTACATGATTTCTCTCAATCTGTAATAGTTATTGATGATTGGCTTTTTGATTTCTATTTTAGACAGACTAAGGATGATCGCCATAAAATATCATGCATTGAAAACATTTCTAGCCCTACTTTTCATTTTCTACAAGATCAAGTCACTGTTCTGTCCACTATTCACAACAAGCATTCTTTTACTTTCATTCTTTGATTTGATGCTTACATGCACTCCAAATTTGTTCATATCTTAGGAAGTAGTTCATACTACATTTTAACATATCCCATGATGATTCCCTTCATGCATTCATTCATATTGTAGATTTCTAAGTTACTTTAGAAAGTCTATGTACACAAACACACTACAACCTTTGCACATTTTATGATCATACATTGCATCCATGCAAGATTTGGGGTTTTTGTGACTCCCAATCTAAGAAGATTATAAGAAATGAACTTGATCACACGTTCATGCTCCCCCTCAATCTAATCTTCCTTTCTCATCCATCCCGGGGATTGAGAAATCTTCTTTTCTCAAATATTAACATGCATCATACTAGCTTGCTAAGCATATTTGGGTTTTCTTTGGTTATTTGTTTCCAAAAACAATCCACGTCCCTTCTTAGATTAGGAAAACTTGATTAATTGACACATGATTAGATGATTTTTCCTAGGTTTGTTTGTGTGATCTTTCACCTTTGCGTTGTGTGATACTTGGCTTAGATCTTTTTAATGATATCTTATCTTTCGATTTTCCATTTCAAAATTCTTATGTGATGTAATATACTATCATAGTATTATTTATCGAACCAAAACATGTAATATACTATCATAGTATAAGATGATTATTTGGATGCTAATTGAGGGCCGTCGAAAGACGGGGCAAGTTGAGGGTGTTTTGGTCGCGACAAAGGCTCCTTTCTCTCTCGTGCCAAAACCCGGAGCCAAGTTCTTTGGTTATGAAGGGCCGGTGCCCTTTATCCATTTGGGTGAGTCAAAATTAGGTTTCTTGGTTCCTTAAAGACCAAGTGGGGACTCTGTATCTGTTTTCAACAGACCTCTTGTTTTCTTTCAAATCAATTTCAAAATAAAGGAAAATGAATTCTGAAACCCCGAAAACAAGAACTGGTGGTGGGCCCACCGATTCTATGTGTTCACGCCAGGGAGGCGGCTATCAAAGAGGTGCTGGAGGCAGTGGCCAAGGCAGGGGTGATGGTGGTGATGGCAGAGATGGCAAAGATGGTGAAGTTGGGGGTATCCAGACAACTCCACAGGCGCCCAGAAGAAATCCTCATCGCCGACGAGGATGATCTATCCTACTTTCTGACTTTCATAATGTCCCTGTGAGGACGAGACTTCTAAACTCTCTCTCTTTAAATAGATTTATGTTAGGCAGATAGATAGTATGCATGGTGGCCTGCGAGCCAATTTTTGATTTTATTATACTTTCATGCTTGATCACTATCATGTTTATCAGATTTATTCATTTTGCCAAAAAGATGTGAATGATTTATTGCTTGCTGAAGAATGGTGCGAAAGAATTGGTGCTTGGATGCTCACTAATTCACTTTTTAATCAGTTGTCTATGCACGTTTTGGGCTATTTAAGGTTATAAACTAATCCATAAACTATTAAAACACTGGCCGGCACTAAGTGAGGCTGACCGACACTCACTGAATGTCGTACGGCACTTAGTGCCTACATGTCGGCACTCAATGAGTGCCGCCGCTTTTTGTCGAGTGCTGGCTTGTCCCCCTTTACCTATATAAAGTGCCATTTACTCATTTTGCTAGTTTTAAGGCTTCCAAGGATCCTTTCCCTTCTCCTCACTCAACCCCTCATCCTATATCTATTCTTATCCCTTAGGGCTCCCATATGTTCTGGTATTTCATACCCGTGGATGGACTCTCTCTCTGGTATCGACCGACTTAACTTTGAGTCCCACAGATTGACGAACCTCTTCATTTTTCGCCTATGGTTCTAGATGAGGGCTTACTCCGAGCTGCTATCGGATGCTGGGACCCCTCTTTGCATGTCTTCCAATTCAGCCTCGAGGAGATTCGTCCACTTTTTGAGGAATTTAGCACCATTCTCCATACCGATCCTTTTGCTGGTTTGATTATCCCCAGATACAGGCAGGGTACGTCTAATATCTAGCTGCACTTCTTTGTATTTCTCGGAGTGCTGCCAGCTCTTTTGTTCGTGAATAGTACATTGACTTCAACCGTTTTTCTTCCATTTATGCTCCTACCGGGGATCCGAATGATAGAGGATATCAGATTATCAAATGTAGTGCCCTTTCTTTGGCTATGCTTTCTCATTTCCTATTTCAGTCTTCAGCCGACATCCTTATCCCCATTGTTTGTAGTCTCCGAGAGATGAATAGCACAATCATGTTAGTCCTCGGGGAGACTCTACTGGGCCTAGATCATGCTCATGCTACTAGAGTCATGCTTTCTTCCGGGTCTCCCCATGTCCTTCAGGTTTGGCTCTTAGAGCGCCTAGGCTTGTTCATTCACCCTTCTCACCTCGGGAGGCAGCTCCCTTATGATCGCCTGGAGGTCCGTTGCCCATCTCATACAGTTGACGGCTGGTTTGCTTGGCTTCAGAGTCTTTATTACGAGGATATTTGTTAGGTCTGCTCATGATGGACTTACTGTTCCGTTACTGTAAGGCTCCCTAGACGTCCTAGGATTGGTTACTAGGCTTGCATGCTACCACTTTTTATGTCCTAGGCCGGGTGGTTCTCCAGTTTGGGTTGCTTTAGGATGTTCCGGATGCTATCATTACAAATTTTTCGAGGAGTTCTGCCTTACATCCTTCTACCATGAGGCTCTTTACCGAGGCTTGGCATGATAGAGTGTCTGCTCCCTTCCGAAGGGTTTTTGCTTCCATCGTTCCCACTGTCGAGTACTTTTTCAAGATTCAGGCTTTGGTTGGGAGATAACTTTATGACTATACAGACACAAGTAAAAAGAAGAGAAAAGCAAACAAGATTCCACTTTCAAAAAATCTTTGACAAATCCTGCTTACTCTTACCGTGCTTTATTTGAATCAAGTGATGCATTTTCATTTTCAGAAAAGACTTTTCCTTGTATTTAGAAAATGTCCTAATCATTTTAAATCATATTTTGCACTTTTCCAATTTTCAGGTTATGAAAATCTTTCCTCTTAATGTCTCTTTTAGCTTTTATTACTTTGCTTTGAGTTTTGCTTTAGAGCTTTAATCATTCTATACCATGAATCCTCATTGCTTCCACACAATGCATATTTGATAGCCAGTAGATCTAGAAATGGGTTTAGATATTATTTGGGTTCTTCAATTTAGCAAACGAAGTTTGCCCCTAGTCTTGGGGCTTTGATTCTAGTTCCGAGCAAACGCAAGTTTGCCCTTAGTTTGGTATAAGGAAAACTAAAGACATTGGGTTTAATTTGGACCGAGGGCCTTGTCAGCATGCCTACTTATCCCCGAATGGGCATCAGGTCCGTAGTAGTTCAGCCAAGGCTGGAAGGAAAGTGCCTTTTAGTTAAGATTTTTATGACTGAACCGACCAAGTTGCCTACGTATCCCCTAGCGGGAATCAGGTCAAGCATAGTTCATCAAGGTAGGAAGTTTTAAAAGACAAGGTTTCAAGAAAAATGTTTCTTGAGGCAATCGAGGTTAATTAGCTATTTAAATTCAACCCCATCTAGGTCCATAAGGTAGGTAGCCCCTCTGGAGAGGAGTGTCTTAATGATGTATGGTCTGACCCAGTTGGGTTTTAATTTTCCTCTAGGCTCATAAACGGGCGCTTTAAGCTCTTTGAGGACCAGGTCATCCTCATCAAGCTTCCTTTGGCGAACCTTTTTGTTGAAAGCACAAGCTATCCTTTTCTGATATCCCCGAGTTTGGTCTATTGCAACCAACCTTTTCTCATCTTATAACATCAACTCTTCATATCTCCCTTGCAGCCATTCAAGTTCAGTTAATTCGTATTCTTCTAAAACTCTCAAAGAGGGTATTTTTACTTCAACCGGTAGGACAACCTCCATTCCATAGATCAGTGAGTACGGTATAGCTCTGGTCGAAGTTCTTATAGAAGTTTAGTATCCCCATAATTCGAATGGTAATTTTTCATGCCAATCCCTGTATGTATTCGTCATATTTCCCAAAATTACTTTAGCATTCTTATTAGCTGCTTCTACCGCTCTATTTGTTTGGGGTCTGTACGGGGAAGATTGGTGGCGTGTGATCCTATACTTCTCTAAGAGCGGGATGACTTCTCCTTGGAAATGGCTACCATAAGCGGAAATGAATTCGTTCAGAACCCCATGTCTGCAGATTATATTCATCTCGATGAAACTCACTACATCCTTGGCTTTCAGTGTCACATATAACGCTGCTTCTACCCATTTGGTAATATAATCTATTGCCACAATTATGTACCAGTGCCCATTGGAGCCTTTCGAAACTACTTCGCCAATGATATCAATGCCCCACATAGAAAATGGCCAAGGGGTGGTCATGCTATAAAGTAGGGAAGGTGGGGTGTGCATAAGATTTGCATGGATCTGACATTTATGGCATTTCCTAACATACTCACAACAATCCTTATCCAAAGTTTTCCAGAAGTACCCTTGCCGGATTATCTTTTTGGATAACATATGTCCGCTCATGTGTGGTCCAGAAACTCCTTCATGTATTTCCTCCATCATCCTTCTTACTTCTCTCCTATGTAGGCATTCTAGGTTATAACTGGTATAGGACTTCTTCCACAACTTTCCTGCATAAATCACAAACTGAGCTGAAAACCTTCGAATTGCCTTCTTATCCTTCTTTGAAGCCCCTTCAGGGTATTCCCCCTTTTCAGTAAAACTCCAAACATCCACATACCATGGCACTTCTATCTCCTCTCCTTCTTCAATGCCTGTAATTGTCTCAAATGAGGGCCGAGTTCTCTCTTCTATGGATAGGGAAATCATGGTAACCCCTATAGGGATTTGGATCATTGAGGCTAAGGCTGCTAAGGAACCGGCTAGTTGGTTCTCCTCACATGGAAGGTAATAGAATGAGATTTTTCTAAACTGCACTTTCAGGCTCTCCAAGTATTCATGGTAAGGTCTCAGTTTCTCATATTTTATTCTCTAATCACCTCTCATTTGTGATATTATCAAATTAGAATCCTTAAAGACATCAATTTTCTCAATTTTCAAGGCAAGGGCTACTTCTATCCCAATTATGCATGTTTTGCATTTTGCCGTATTATTTGTTGAATTGTATTTGAGCTTGATGGCTAACGGGGTGGGGGCTCCACTAGGTGATATAAGGATGATTCCAACTCCATAACCTATCTATTTGATAGCTCCATCGAAGTACATTCTCCATAAATCTTCCTTCACCTCTATTACTCCTTCATTAGTGAATTTGAATTCTCCCTTTTCTTCGGATTCTATGGCAAGGTCAGCTAAATATTCAGCAACGGCTCTCCCTTTAAAAGATTTGGAAGTGACATATCTAATATCGAATTTGGCTAACATCATGGTCCAATAGGAGATCCTACTGGTTAAGACGGGTTTTTCAAAGAGTTATTTGAGTGGGTCCATTCGAGATATTTGGGTGACATAGAAGGCTAACATGTAGTGCCTAAGGCGGCGGGTACAGCACACCAAGGCCCAACATGCTTTTTCCAACGGTGAATAGTTCAACTCATACCTGGTCATTCTCTTACTTAGATAATATATAACTTTCTCCACATGCCCCTCTTCTTCTTCTTGGGCCAATATACACCCCATTGAATTCTTGGCTACTGATAGGTATAGTAATAAAGGCTTTCTGGATTTGGGAGGTGAAAGGACAGGTAGGTTTTGGAGGTAGATTTTGATCTTTTCGAAGGCTTTTTGGCATTGGTCATCCCATTCAAACTTTTCCCCTTTTCTTAATAACTTGAACAGTGGGTCACAGGTCATGATAAGTTTGGATATGAAACAGCTGATGAACCGCATTCTTCCTAAGAATCCCCTCAACTCTTTTTCATTTTTGGGTGATAGCATTTCGGTTATGGCTTGAATTTTGGTCGGATCTACCTTAATTCCCCTTTGTGGGTCCTAACAGCTTTCCTGTGGTGACCCCGAAGGTACATTTTTACGGATTTAATCTCATTCTAAATTTCATTAACCTCTCAAAGAATTTTCTCAATGCCTCTAAATGTCCCCCCCTCTCTTTAGACTTTACTATCATGTCATCCACATACACCTCCACTTCTTTATAGATCATGTCATGTAATAACGTGGTGGCAGCCCTTTGATAAGTTGCACCCGCATTCTTAAGCCCAAATGGCATAACCCTATAACAATAAGTTCCCCAGGGTGTGATAAAAGTAGTTTTCTCCCTATCCTCAGGTGCCATTAATATCTGATTATACCTTGAGAACCCATCCATGAAATATAAGAGTTCATGTCCCGTCGTATTGTCTACTAACACATCAATGTGGGGTAAAGGGAAATCGTCCATAGGGCTGGATTTGTTAAAATCCCAGAAATCAACACAAACCATAACGTGACCATCCTTTTTTGGGACCAGTACAATGTTAGCGACCCATTCTGGATACTCGGTGACAATCAAGAATCCAGCTCCTAATTGCTTTTCAACTTCCTCCTTCACTTTAAGCGCTCATTCAAGCCTCATTTGCCTCAATTTTTGTTTTACGGGTTTTGAGTTTGGGAAAAGAGAAATATGATGTTGGACTATTTCTGGATCAATTCCTGGCATATCACCATAAGACCATGCAAAGACATCTTTGAATTCATTTAATAGATTGATTAATTCTTTGCTTTCCTCATTACTAAGTGTAGAGCCAATAGAAACATTTTGGGGATTATTTTCATTTCCCAAGTTAATTGTTGAAGTGGTTTCTATGATTTTACATGCAGAATCATTTTCTTTTTCGATTAATTTTTGCAATTTGTCTTGTATTTCATCACATTTATTTCAAGCATCACGTTTATTATTATGCGCAGTCGAGTAAGAAGAATTAGTCATATTCTCATTAACTATCTTGGGAATGATTACAACAGACAGAAATTAAAAGACGCCTCATTTGGGCCATTACGAACTCTGGGTGAGGGGGATACCTATCACTAGACTCGAACACCCATTCTTTCTTGCTTTTTCCTCCCAATTCAGCGATGAAGCGATCTTCCCGATCCTCTGTCTGGGTAATCTCTTCCATTTCTTCTTCCTCTGGTTCTTTTTCATGTTCTGGCTTCTCTCCCTCTGCTTTATTTTCCCCATTTTCTTCTTCATTCTGATCTTTCCCATGTTCATTCATAATCTCCCCAAGACTATCCTTTCAGATTCCCCTGTGTTCTTCTTCCAGCAGGTCTTTCATTAGTGAGCCATCCAAAGTATAAACCCAATCCTGAGAAATAACAGATTTTACAGGTGCCTGAAGGTAAGGATCCTCATAGTTAGAGAAGTTGTGTGCAAAGAATATCTCGAATCCTGGTTTCACACGCTTATCCACACTATCTATCCATGGCTCCGGGATGCCACAAAACAGAAAATCCTCCCCTTCTTTCATAAAGTACCCGTTGAGAGTCTTCAGGAAAGGTTCCATTGGCACATCGGCCACTTCATTCTTTTTCTTCATTTCATCCTTTGTAGGCTGATATCCTAACCCGCGAGTTTTGGTTTGTGAGATGATGTTCGAAAATTCTGGCAGTCCTTAGTGCTTCTTACCCAGACCCATCCCCGAGAAGAATCCTATCTTTCTCATAATCCCAGCCACTAACGGGCATGCATACTGGTCAAAATAAAGTGGCAGGAACTCCTTCGGCTTGCTATCTTCTATCACATTAATGGATTCGAATCCACCCAATCATGCTTCTTCTTCTTGCATTTGTACTTCCAAAACTGGAGTGCTAGATGAGGCTTCAGACATATGCATCCAACTATCCCCCAGAATGTTGCAAACTTTATTCCCCTAAATGTATTTGCCTTTTTGATGGATGGTTGACGGAATGGCACCCAATCTGCCTAGCCATGGGCTTCCCAAAAGCAGGTTGAACGATGCAGGAATGTTGATGATCTGGAATTCTGTTTCCTTTTCTATAGACCCAATGGAAAGATTTAGAAAAATGATCCCCATAACTACCCGATGAGTGTTGTCATAGGCCCTCACCTTTTGTTCTGACGGTATAAATGTTGACTCATCAATCCCCATCCTCTTGGCTGTCCGAAATGGGCATACGTTCAGAGCAGACCCGTTGTCAACGAGACAAGCGGGCAAAGAGTTTCCTAGACATTCGATGGTAATATGCAATGGTTTGTTATGAGCTGGTCCTCCAGGAGGTAAATCTGCTATGGTAAATGAGATAGTAAGAGTTGGGCTTTTATTGATCATTCCGATAAGATCCTCCGGGGTAACATCAATGGAAACACCCGACTGATTGAGGGCGTCGAGTACTGCTTGTCTGTGACGCTTAGAAACGATCAGTAGCCCCCAAATTGTGATATTTGCCTGTGTCTTCTTCATTTGTTTTAAGACCCTATCTTCTTCTTCCTTCTTATTCATCTTCCCTTTTCCCTTGTCCAATTCCTGGCCTGGGTGATCCTCCTCAAGTTCATGTGGTTTGAAGTGTCTTCCACACCTAGTCAAATGGCTTACTTCTTCTCTTACCCATAGATCATCTTGTGCTTCAGTGATTTTCAAACTTTCCTCTTCCTTTTCACTCTGATACCAAGGATCTTCTTTTGCTTGACTGATGTTCTGGCTGTTGTCCTCCTCATACCAAATGGAGTTGTCGGCCTTAGGTGCCCATCAATCTATAATAGCAACTTCTTTCATTACCTTTCCCTTACTTATGTCCGTTGGCTCGCCTAAAGTGCAGATTACTAAATCCCCCGGTATTTGACAAAGCTTTTTTGGCTACCCTAACTTAGTGATGAATTCTGATGGATTAAAAGGACTCCCTTCATTTTCCAAATAGTAAATCCCCGGCGATGGCACGGCATGGTGATTCGGTAGCGGGTTCTTAGTGACATTCAGTGGATTGGCTGGTGGTTCAGATATTACCTTTTTGTCTATCAAATCTTGGATCTCATGCCTCAACCTCAAGCATCGGTCAGTAGAGTGTCCCTGCTCTTGGTGAAACTTGGAGTACAAATCAGTTTTGAAGTTTGGTGGAAGCGGGTTTGGCCTCGGCCGTGGTTCTAATAGGTGAAGATGCCCCTTTGCTAATAGTCTATCGAGGGCTGTAGATAGCGATACCCCTAGATCTGAAAACTTTCTCAATGGCTTATCCCCTCCTCTTTTCGGATAACTTCTTGTTATATCGAACTTTTTCTCTGGCTCACTTAGCGCGTTTACATTTGTAGGTCCTGAATGTCCTCCTGAGTGCCCCCCTCCTGTCCCATAATTCGGACACCTGTACCTGTTCACCGGTTCATCTCTCATGATTAACCCCTCTTGTATTGCATCTTCAATCCTAGTTCCCACATCAAACACTTTGGCAAAGGTGTTGATGGATTGAAATCTCATTTTCTCTTGGTAGACGAGCTAGAGGTTTTTTATCAACATCCTAAATTTTTCCTTTTCAGTTGGCCTCTGCACCATTTTAGCCGCTTTCTCTCTCCAATGACTCAAGTACTCAGCAAAAGATTCCTTGTTCCCCTGTTTGGTAGTTTCTAAATCTCGGACAGTGACGTCCAAGTCCTGATTATACTCGTATTGGGCCACAAACGACTTGACAACCTCTTCCCAAATTCTAGTCTTGCCAGGCTCTAATGTAAGTTACCATGATAAGGCAGCTCCAATTAATGTCTGCTGGAATAGAACTGCCATCATGGTTGTGCTCAAGCCGCTTGGTTGGAAAGCCCCTATGCACATCCAGATATGGCTACGAGGGTTTCCCGTGCCATCAAACTTATCAAACACTGGCGTCTTGAATTCGGCAGGTTATACTTCGCAAACTCTGTCATATAGCCCTTCCAATTCTAGCAAGTAAGTGTCAACTCCATGGGCCTTTCGGACTACCCTTTCTAGTTTCTCTACTTTCTCAGTCATCGGTTTCTCTTTCTCAGCCCTTTCCTTCTCTACCCTTTCCTTCTCCACCCTTTCCTTTTCTGCTCTCGGTATTTCAGCTCTTTCTGGATCATCGAACTAAGCCTTCTCCCTAGCAGGCGGAGGGGGATCAACAATTAGTGGGTCAGCTACGGGTGGCTGTCGTGCCATTGTTTCCATCATGGTCATCATCCTAGTCATCTGCCCTGCTTGCTGTTCCACTATGGCCCTTAACTCTGCTATCTCTCTTGCATTTGCTTCTTGTGCCATCTCTCTTCTGACAAGCCTTGCAGTGGAATCTCTGTACCAAACTATGCTTGTGATAGGTTTTATTTTTCACCTACAACCATATATTATTCCTTTATCATTTAATTATCAAAAAAAAAATTTCTTTTATTTTATCAGTGTTTGCAAATGCTTTTTTTTAAAGAAATTTTCATGAATGGTCCATATATCGTGCGGATGCAATGTTTGTGTGCGTGTGCCTATCCTACATGCCAAAGAAAAGGAAAAAACCTAGTTCTAACATATAAACACATAAGCAGATAAAATCCTCACCCATGTCAAGTGGGCTAATTTCTTCTTTCATTGTGATCTTCACTAGCCTTTCAAGGATTGGGTATTTAAAATTTTTGAAATTCATTTGGAAAGCATTTCTTGGATGATGAAATCTTTTGAAAACGATGATGTTTGGACATTCCTCAACAAAGATGACTGAAATTTTGCTTTCAAATTCATTTGAAAAGCACTTCTCTCGGAAATAATTGATGAGAGTATGAAATATACCTCAACAAGGATTGACTTGGAATTTTAATCAAGAAGTGGACTCCAAAGACTTTGAAAGAGCGATTGAAATTTTTTTGGAATGGAGATGGCAAAAATCTGTTTGCTTTCAAAGATGGATTTAAAATTCTTTTGGTAGAAGGATCACATGATCGGATTATCACCGTACTTTTCATGAATTTGGATACATACAAGTTTAATGATGCTAGCTAACAAGATATAAGAAGTGAAATCTTATAATCAATATTTGGCATGTTCCCAAATGTCATGGGACATGAGAAGGAATCGCTAAAAGGTGATTAAAAGATTATGCATCCTACATCAAGCAAGCATCGTCATCATCTCAAATAATCCCTTCTGGGCATACAAAACTCCCTAGCATATAATCCTAATCAAGAATTGATTCCCTAGTTTTGAAAGGTTCTATAGAAGCTACCATGCAAAGGCCGGGTTTTGGTCAAATAAGGGACCCCTGACACACACTCGATAGGATGCTTCATATACCAACACATGGTACGAGATCAAGGGTGATCACACAGTCCCATGATAGCTTGACCAACCGGGTTGCCCCGAGCCTCCAAGGTCATAGTTCTGTGCAATCGACTGGAGAGACATGCAAGTGCAATGCAACTGGTACACAAAAATTAATTAATTTGACTAAAAGGATGCTTTCAAGTCTAATCCTCGAGTGAACCCAAAATTAGAAATTCTGGTCTGCGAAACCAGAGATTCTGGGTTCAATCCCTAGCAGAGTCGCCAGATTGTGGATACCAGCATTTGGGCCCACTTTTAATTTTAAAACAATTTTTCAAAACAAAGAGTCGCCACTTAATGTTTTTTAAAAGGAAAATTAAGAAACCATTTTGAAAGCAAATCGATCTTTTGCCAAACCAAAGATAAACTGGGTCCGAGGATTATGGAATGAAAGGGGAAGGAGCCCAGTGGACTAAAACACCCCTTTTCATCCTATCTCGTGATAGGCCTCTACTCAACATCCTTTTTAATCGAATTATTAATCTAAGCATGCCCTCAATTAATACATATACATTACACAAGCATGTTGAAAAAGGTGTAAAATTTCTAACGATAAAATATCATTCATAAACCATATAATTCGAGTAGCAAACAATCATGATATGAAATAAGAACAAGAGAACTTACCCGGAATCCAGCCGTATAATAGGAAACGTGCAATGCATGCAAGAATAGAAATCCTAAGAAAAATATCTCTAATTCACATATACACATAAGGCAAGACCTAAGCTAAGGTGTCGCGCATGAAGTCAAAAATCAATAAAATCAAAAAAAGTGATATAAACTAAAGAAGGGTTGAGAAATTGTACCTCAAATGCGCTACAAAACAAGGTTTAGTCCACATGCTTTAGACAAGATTTATAGTATCAAATAATCATTCCTAAATATCGATCTTAAATCTATCAAGTAGAACAAAAGAATTGGCCTGTTTATGTATTCGTTCTAATTAGTTGAAAATATATCACCTCTATAGATATGCAAGTCTCAACTAGGAGCCAATGCAATGTCCATATAGAGGTATTATAATCTCAATATGATTATAAGGAACTCATAACTAGATTCGAATAAGGATAAATGAACCTAAAGTTAGATCCTAAATACAAGTATCAATATACATGGATGAATGCATGGATATAAACAAGAATGAGATATGAACTAATCATTGATTTGTATTACTTGGCCTCTGGATTTAAGTTTAATTCTCATCATTCAAAACATGTTTTGGGTCCCAAAGCTTTAAGAGACCATTTAAGTTAAATTTGACAAGATTTATCAAAACAGTGATTGAATTTCATGATTTACAGAGAGCAGATCAGACTTTCAAAAATATAAATAAAATACTTCTAACTGTTGGATCTTAATGATTTTTGAGTAAATTATGCCTCTGTGAGTCTAGGTTCTAACCCAAAAAGAAAATCAAAGATCCAACGGTTGAATTTCCAGAAATAGGGAAAATACTAGACAACACTCAGGAATCTGCAACTCTCTATGCAGAGTTTTTGTATGATTTTCTAAAAATAGTAGAAAAATTAGAAACACTTTGATCTTTTTAGGGTATTTTCCTAATACATTGAACTACTTAGAAAAAGTTATTTGAGGTCAAGAAAACTTGATTAAGTCTCTGATTTACTCATTTTAAAACAAACTTACTGTTATGAAATTTTGGACAGAGAGCAACTTACTCACAAGTCACAAGGCCAAACCATTCTAAGTATAAGATTTCATCAAAACAAAAGTTCTAGTGATGCATATATGAGTTATGAACATCCTCCAATTGGTCTCATCCAATTCCAATGGACCATGATTTAATTAAAAATCTTTGATCTCAGTGAGTTCATGAGTTCACTACACCATTAATGAATTAGTGTTCATGATTTTGAACAAAATTCGAACAACACCTAGTTCCTCTCCCAAATACATGGTCCTTGAGGGGTATAGGTTCATTTTATTATTCCTCTTACCAAGTTAATGGTCATTGGAGACTTAAGCAAAGCCAAACCCATATGAACCTTCAAAGCACATAGAGAGGGCCCTATGAGATTCTCAAGTTGAAAGCTCCAAGTCATGAATTAAGACCTTGAATCCATTCAAACTTATGTGGGTACCATTATGATCAAATTAATCCCCACATAAATCATAAGATTATGGGAGACTAAGAGATCATTCTTAAGGAAACCTCTTGAGATATAGGAGATCTCATAGGTTTCCAAAAGAAGTATTGTCAAGGATGAAACAAAATCAAAAGCTATTTAAGAAAGTCCAAATTTAGCAAGATCTCCTTATGAACTAGTTTTATTTTAAATCCAAGGCTTGTTTAGATCCACACTAATGAACTACCATGAGATTCAATCACAAATTCTAAGCGGTGTGTGATGAAATGAGATAAGAAGATATATTTTGAAAATGTGTAAAGATCCTAGGACTATGAGTTTGTGATTGAACTTGCTTAATTCTAAATAGGATTGGAAGGTTACCTCTATAACCTCAGGGATTTCTTTTTGTTCATGTGAAGATCTTCCAATTTCTTCAATCTCTTCTTCAATTCTTTAAATTCTTCAAAGAATTTGTTCAAAATCTCTTGTTTTCTCTCAATTGTCTCTCTAGATTTCAATGTATATCTCTTGTATTTATGAAAATGATTCAAGTACCCCGAAATGGAGATGAAGCCCAGCTTATATAGACCTCTCCTTCAAGGGTTAATTGGGTAATTTTGGGTGAAAACCCACGTGCAAGAATATTCCATACGTATTAAAAAAAAATAGTCTGTTACAGCGAGCAGCACTCATTGAGTTGTCAGCGGCACTCAGTGAATGCCGCAGCGGCACTTAGAGAGTGGCACTCAGAGAGTGCCGCCGACCTTCTCGCGTGCCGCAGCTAACAGAAATTTCACCTTCTTTAAATTCTCAAATTATTTCTTAACTTATACTTTATTATTAATGTATCTACATGCCAATATACTTATATACTTTAGCATATTATAACAATATACGAAATGTATGTCTATATACTTCATATATATTTTTATTTATTTTCTTTTCTTTTCTTTATTTCCCCTTTTTTTTTCTTTTCAAAATCCTTATATTTCATTTTCGAAATTATTTTCCAGACTGCCTTTCTCATACGTACTTTGATACCTGAGTTTTCCCCGAATCACCTAATTATTTCTCTTTTCCATTTTCAATTTTGAAAACTTAATTTGAAGAACCTTCAAAGGACTTGAATTCTTTGGAAAATCTTCAAACTTCACCTGTCATTGTCGTCATCGGTCTTCAGAGGTAACCAAGCCCTGGATTCGACGGTTAGTCAAAATCGGGGTGTCTACAGTTGCTTAGAGCTTGATGAAGATGCAAATCGACGAACTTCTGCCCGTTTATTTTCAACCAAATTACACATTTGGATTCACCGAGATAAAGCTTCGTTTTGATAGTTGTTAGGCCTTGTTTGGCTTAGTTTTTATAAAATTCTAATTCTAGAAATTTGAGGAAAACACGTGTAAACTTATAAGTTTTGTGTATAATTAGAGATTTGGCATAGTTTTGGCATCCTAGTACTTCCCTCAAAATTATGGGACAATAGCTCGAGGTATGAATTTCTAACGTATGTTATATAGGAATTTCCATGTTTTGATTTTCAAAGGCAAAATTGTGAACCAGACAAAATTCATATGTTAGTTTTAGGCTCGTTAATATGCATGAGATTAATTGTAAAAAGCATGTCTAATTGTTTAAATGAGCATGCTAGATGACTGTGGGTCAAAAGGGGGGATTTATACAATTTTATCTGGGATAAGCTTCTCGATATTTGGGAATTTAGTAGCGATGACTATTGTGCATGGTTTAAGGCTTGGACTTGCCAGGGCACTTGGGGGTGCAATGGTTGTATGCTTGGACTAGCCGTTGGTGTCGCGATTTGAGGTTTGGACTTGCCGCTACTGGATGGATGCATATTTTCTCTGTCAAGACTTTTTTGGTGTGTTTAATGATGTTGAAGCATGATTTGCCATATATGCACATGTTAGAATTGTGCACTAGCATATAGCTGAGCAGTGGAGCTTTACTGCATTTCAGGTGATAAGAAGAAATGAAAGAAGAAATGAGAAGAATGAGACTGATGGGGATGGCGGGGATTACCTATTATACATGTTTTTGTTTTAAAATGTCAACATTGTAATAATGAGTCTCGAATAGCTAGAACTATGTACTTAACTTGAAACCTTTCGTATGGCTTGGTAATGTTGCAGTAAGTATCAAAACTCTTTTTGGTTATGTTATAATGAGTCCGAACTCATGGACTCGTATTTTGAATGCTTAACTCGTCAAATTTGAATTTTGGAGGTATATAATAGTACTTTGGTATTTTAACAAGGCTTTACTTGTTTCATTACCGTTCCTTTTTGAAGATTAGTAAGATGTATATATGTTCTTGCAATCTTGATAGACTTGGGAGTATTGGATTAGAGATTAGGAGTTTTGGAAAGTTTGCAAAATGTGAGGTTGGGTGATTTGGCAAAATTTGCTATCAAAGGGAATTCTGCCAAGGGTCATTCGACTGGTTAAAATGGGTGGTTTGGTCGGTCGAAATAACTCTTGCATGACTTCTTTTTATACCTCTTTCGGAAATTATTCAAATTTTTTCATTGGCTCTTAGTATGTCTTCGGGACCTCTTTTAACATAAATTCATCCGGTTTGAAATATAATTACATCTTTAAATTTATACGGATTTTTACAACTCGGAGGGTATTATTTTCAAAAGAGTTGCATACTCAATGTTATTTTTAAGTTTTTTTTTTGCTGTTATAATTTTTTAAATGATTTAGATGAGCCTTGGTATCATGCCACGTGTCTTATTTTCACTCTGATAAAGAGGGGTCGTGACAATTGCTATGAACTGTCTTCTGCTCCAAGTCACTCACACACCGTAGAAAATAAGACATTGGTATGGAAGGTCTTGTGCACCAAGTGTTGGGCTCGAAGTGTTGGGGGCATATTTGCCATATCAATTGAAGAGTTGGCGTTTTTGAAAAGTCAATAGCGCAATAGTCCAATTAAAGAAACTCCAAAAATGAAAAAGATTAGAAACCAATTCATTTAAAATGAGTTAAGAGGGAAGAGCCAAAGGCCATATTGGCAAGGCAAAGCAACCCCATTACCTCTTACACACCAATAAACAATACCAAAATCCAAACAAGCAAAGAAAGGAATTCACAACATATATACATATACATATATATATATATTGGTATTATAATTTAACGTATGTCTATATATATACGCATACTATCCTAGCATATCTTTCCCCCCCTTCCTGCTTTCATTCAGTTAGGAATCTGTAAAGTCTCTCTCTCTCTCTCTCTCTCTCTCTCTCTCTCTCTCTCTCTCTCTCTCCATGGCAAAATTTTCAATCAGAGTTGCCATGTTACACATTCTTGTTGCATTTTCTCTGTTTTTCTCAGGTACGTACCCCTCTGTCTCTACCAGGTTTATATTTAGTTAGCTTCTTCATCGTGTTTTTTGTTAGTTGGGACTTGGGTTTAAACCCTTTACAGTGTAAAGTTTTTTTTTAAAACAGAAGTTTGATATTTTAATTATTCGTTCTTTTTTTCCACAGATTTTAGAAGGGTCAATTCACTTGGCATCAACTATGGCCAAATTGGCAACAATTTGCTACCACCAGAACAAGTTCTTGATCTTCTCCAATCTATAAGGCTTACGAAAGCGCGAATTTACGATACTAACCCTCAAATTCTAACAGCATTTGCCAACTCTAGTGTCGAAATCATTGTAACGGTTGAAAATGACATGTTGGGCGTTTTGATTGATCCACAACAAGCCCTTCAATGGGTTGGAACCCATATAAGGCCATTCTTTCCGGCGACCAAGATCACCGGAATCGCAGTCGGAAATGAAGTCTTCACCGGCGGCGATACAACTCTAATGTCCTATCTTGTACCAGCCATGGTCAGCATTAATAGAGCTCTAGCCCAATTGGGTCTAAACCAATATATACAAGTCTCTACACCTAGTTCACTAGCGGTTCTCGGGGAATCGTACCCCCCGTCGGCCGGAACTTTCACGCCTGAGCTCGCCGGAATAATATCCGAGTTCTTGCAATTCTTGTCAATGACCAAAGCCCCCTTTTGGATTAATGCATACCCATATTTTGCTTATAAGGATGACCCCAGTAGAATTTCTTTAGACTATGCTCTTTTTAATCCAAATTTGGGGATGGTGGACCCATACACTAAGTTGCACTATGACAACATGTTATATGCCCAAGTGGATGCTGTTATATTTGCTATGGCTAGAATGGGCTTTGGAGGGGTGGAAGTTAGGGTTTCGGAGACCGGTTGGCCGTCAAAAGGTGATTCAAACGAAATTGGAGCCACGGTTGAGAATGCAGCGACGTATAATCGTAACTTGTTGCGACGACAATTGGAGAATGAAGGGACACCATTGAGGCCTCATTTGAGATTAGAAGCTTATTTGTTTGCTTTGTTTAATGAGGATATGAAGCCCGGACCGACCTCGGAGAGGAATTATGGTTTGTTTCAGCCAGATGGAACCATGGCTTACAATGTAGGGCTCTCAGCCTTGTCAAGTACTTCATCTACAACATCAACAGCATCTATTTCTCTCACTTCCTCTGCTGCTGATCATAAGGTAATTCCTTAGGTTTTTTTTGCTCTCTTCTCCACTAAAAGGCTCTTTAGTAAAGAAAATACCACAATTATGGAAGAAAATTTAAAGTAGGCAAAAATTGGAGACACATGGGAAAGTGTAAATATTAATGCAATAACATATCTCTATAGTTAATTATATAAAGCTCATGCATGGGTATTTATTATGATGTTGTGACTTGTGAAAGTGAAATATTAAGAAAAATATACCTACCTGAGTAATACTTGGGGCACAACCAAAGCCACAACCTTATTTGCACAACCTTCATTTTGTGTCTATCTCTCTCTTGATGGGTCCCACAGTACCAGTGACCCCACAGTGCCTACTAGGAGAGAGATAGACACAAAATGGAGGTTGTGCAAAAGAGGTTGTGGCTTTGGTTGTGCCCCAAATATTACCTTACCTATATACACATAAACATGCATAGATATTCATATTACAATAATGTTAGGCACACAACACCAAACACAACACAAATCATAACACATGCTTTAAATGCATGTACCTTGTTCTGTGCGGATTTTTCACACAGATCCACACTTTTTTGGGAAGCACAAAGTACCATGCATTTAAAACATGGTTGTGATTTGTGTTGTAGTTGATGTTGTGTACCTAACATTATTGTTCATATTTGTATGCATGTCGTTCATCGTTAATCCAATCGAAAATGCAAGGTGTGTCAGATTTGGTTATAACAATTAATTAGTCGGCTGAGGTGTTAACAATGATGAAATATAATATTATTTCGTAATTGAAGAAGATGTTTTAGTTATCTGTGTCGTATTGTGACTTTTTTTTTTTCCTTCTCTTAATCTATTTCTTATGTTTTTTTAATTTTTTTTTTTTTTTTTTGGGTGTTTGGTTTCAATGGAACTTTATGCAAAACAGGTACCAAAGATGGGATATCTAAGCTTGGTATATTGGATGTTTGTATATTTGCTGGCCTTCCAAGTTTTTGTGAAAAGACAATTTTAGCTATTTGGGGGTGTCCGTGTTCATGTGAATATGACCATTTGTAAGAGAAATGGGGTTTTCTTTATTGGGCCTTTTTGGCACTTCAAAGACATATGCCCTTAACAACAGAACCTTCAGCTGTGCCCTAAAAAAAGAGGTCACCCCATTCGGCTAATCAATTACTACCACCAAAAATCATCATCCATGCATGATCTCATCATGCATCACAACCGTCAATTCTCAATCATACGGCCTCAATGCATCACAAGATCATAAACTTGTTTTCTATTTAGTAGAGATATGGAGAAATTATCTTATATGAACGTTGCACAAATATTCTATTACAGTAGTTGTCACATAGTGTGAATGTCGATCATATGAGAATATTTCTAGTAGAAATGGAACAAAAGCATTATATTTTGCTACCAATGTGCAATAGAATTAGTTTGTAAAATTGTTTCTCAATTTCAAATTTTTTTTTTTTTCACTTTTTAGTGTATTCTATTAGGAAATAGGTATGTAATGTATGTATTTGTGTAAGTTCAATTTTTAATAAAATAGACAATAGTGAGAGAACACTCTCTTGAGATGCTCTTTTCATTGGCTGCAAAGAAAAGTTCCCCACTTTTGGACGTGGATTCCATAACTGTTCTGATACATATTTAGATACAGAAATATTTCTCAAGCAATTGGCTTTCTTCCTTCTCTCTGTAGAGTTACTATTAGGGGGTGTAAAAATATCCAGTGAACCCAACCCACGGTTCGAATCAGCCATTTCGATCAGTTTTTTAAAAATTACTCACAATTAAAAACCAAATCAAACCATAATCCAACAGATCATCTCTGTCAGATTTTTGAAATATGAAAAAATTGAAAAGAAAAAAAAAAAAAAAAAAAAAAAAAAAAAACCATATCGACCGATGTACACCCTTAGCTAATATAATATATCTCTAATTTTTTTTTTTTTTGTAATAAAATTGAGAGATAATGAAAACGAAAGTGGAAAAGGTTACGCTTTGTTTGGTTCCTTTTTATCTTTATCTTCAAAGTTTCAAACGGACAAGGGGCCGCCCAGCTTTATTCCCTGACCGTAACCGTCAGCATTTGTCATTGCCACCCCTTTTCGAAAGGGACTTTAGATTTTCTCTCTCTCCATTTACATATACTGTACATATACATGAACATTGATCCAGATCTTAAGTGGAACTTAAAAATCAGACCTGAATGTGTAAAAAATAAGAAATTCTCACAAAAAAAAAGTGAGAAATTTAAAAGTGAGCAATTTCAAATGTGAGAAATTCACTTTTTACACCGTTTATTTTTAAATTTATTTTTTAAGATCCGCTTAAGATTCGAGCCATATATTAAAGCACTCTATCTCACATCTGCCAACGTGGTGCACATGCAGCCCAACATTGATATGGACCCACTATTTGGGGCCTCGGAGATGCACATAGCCATGACATGGTCTTTTTGAACCTTCTATTCAAAAAACAAAAAAAAAAGGGTCATAGGTCATATAGCTTCGGTATATATAGATTGTTTTTTGTAGCTCGGCGTTTTGAATGCTTTTTGCTAACAAATGACATGTCCTATTGGTATAAATGCCTCATCTACACGTAGACTCGCTATCCGCATGTGCATGTGTTGGTTGAGAAATTTTTGAGTGAAATCGTCACATGAGGTTATCAAATTAATGTGGTATGACCACTCAATTTTAATCATATAAATAGAACATACCACACCGAAAAATAAGGGGCATGTGTTATGTGTCTGGTTAAGATTGAGTGGTCACATATGATGACGTGGTTTGGTAGACTTATTGAATAATTTTTGGTGTTTGTGCCTATTCACACACGAAAGAAATGTGTAGGTGCTAACACATGACAAATTACGTGGTACCCTACAACCAATCAGTATTTTGAGTGGATCTATACCTAATGACCCATAAATAGTTGAACACTAGTGGGGAACCATTAAAAAAACTCATTGTGATTGGCTAGAACTAGAAGGTACCACGTAGGACTTGGGGGCAAAAACAAGAATTTGCACCGGGAGTGGTGATTTATACTAGTTATGCAATCTTTTGGGAATTATTTGATGCATACTGTCGAGAAGAATTTCTGTATCAAAAAAATTATAGTTTCATTATGTGAGGTTTTCTGTCTATTTTTAGAGTTAAGAGGATTAATGTTTGTAATCTTTATTACGTACGGTAATCCTTTGACTTATAATTTACAAAAAAAAGAGTGTTGCAATTGTATCATGGCATAGCTCATTTGAAGAAAGTTAAAATTTGAATGGGTCGATTCATTAATTTCTTTTACAATTCTAATAAAAAAAAAATTTTAAAAAAATGCAGGGGAAATAGCCCCCAATCTCCATATAGGTCTGCTCGTGTAGGGCTGCATGTGGTATTCTCTAAGAGCCTCCACAGTTTGGGGTGGTAATTTTTGACACGATAAACCGTTTTACTGAGACAACCCAAACATGACACAACATGACACGATTAATTTTAAATAGTTTTTATTATAGATGAATAGCAGTCGAAAAACCCAAAGCACACAATCCGATTAATAACACGATTATGACACGAAAACACGAATTGTCACCTCTATATCCACAGTGCATAAGTGGAACTTTAGAGAAACTTAGGCTAAGTTGTTGTATAGGGTAGATGATGCTAGCAATGGGTTAATAATTGTGTCGTGTAAGAATGGGGCGGCACACATTGTGCAGTGTGCCTGTGGGTAGGGCGGTACTATGTGTGCCGTGTGGGTGGGGTGGCACTCTACGTGCCGTTTGGTGATGCTCACGGCTCACTCTCTTTGTCGTCTCAAACTCCACAGCTTTGTGTGTGCCGTTACTTCCAACATTATTGAACTTAGTGGTACTACAAAGTTAAATTTTCATAAATTTGAGTATCCTATGCATTAGCTGAAATCACCCCATTTTTAAAAGCTATATTTACCGTAAGTTGTACTGAGTTATCCTACAATACCATCCCCATTATTGATGCTCTAATTAAGATCCCCAACATGTATTTTTCTTTCTGTGTAAGAGGAGGTGATAAGTAGTGTGGAAACCTGAGTACGTAGTGTATATACACACTTAGTCCCACTCACTTTTTGGAGGAATATTTTAATGATTTTATACCAGTAAAAAAAATCTATGTTATTACAGGGCGATTATCAATGTACTATGTAATTTTCTATTTCTCAATTGAGTGCATTTTTGCTCACCCATTTAAGGGTTGGGTGAGTATAACCCAAGCACAGGGCCGGCCCTGGGCATAGGCCACATAGGCCATTGCCTAGGGCCCCCAATTCTACTCACATTTTAAGGGCCCCCAATTTTATGCTACTAGTATTAGACCAACCCAAAAGTATTTTCAGCCCAACTGAAAAAAGCCCAATGCCCAATACAAACTAGAGGCCAAATTCTCCTAACCCTTTAAGATACATACGTATTCTGCGCCCAAATTTTCATTCCCCCCCCCCCCCCCCCCCCCCCCCACCCAAAAAAAAAAAAACTTTAAAACCACAGCCCCTAAATTTTTGGAAAGTACAAAATTATGTGTAGTAATTGTAGATTTTATAAATAGGCTCTCTTAAATTTCACACAAGCCCCCTTGGACTTCTGAAAATTCTAGATTTACATGTAATATTTTACAAGTTTTAGACACAGGCCCCCCCTGCACTCTTGAAAATTGTAGACTTACATGTAATATTTTACAAGTTTTAGGTATAGGCCCCATAAAATTACATAATTTACTCCAAATTAGGGGTGTTAAACCAATTCTACCATTTTACAAATAATTATGTATAGATATACCCAAAAAAAATTTGCCTCGGGGAATCCCTGTATAGTCTAGGCCCCCCCCCCGGATCAAAAATCCTGGCTCTGTCCTTGTTCTATATGGTATACCAAAAGCATTCCCAGCCCAAACTGAAACGATGTGCTTGCTTCGTCTCCGACTCTGCGTCTCTGGTAATCTCTCTCTCTCTCTCTCTTAATTGTAAAGTAGATTGCTCTAAAGCTAATTGCATGCAAGGTTATTTTTGTATCGCATTTTAGTTAAATACGTTGTGCTAATAAATAGAGGGCCCCATTTTGAAAGCTCGCCTAGGGCCCCCGAAAACTCAGGGCCGGCCCTGCCCAAGCACCTCATTGGCTAAATATGCAGTGGGACTTACATTCGTTTAATCGTAGGTTGCACTGCATTAACCAATGAGGTGCTTGAATTATGCTCACCCAGAGTGAGCAAATGTGAACTCTTCTCAATTTCAACATTATAAATATAAAAAATAAATAAATAAATAAATAAATAAATCTTAGCAACTCTGCAAATCATTATCTAATTGAGTGCATTTTTGCTCACCCATTTAAGGGTTGGGTGAGCATAACCCAAGCACCTCATTGGCCAATACACATTTGTTTAATCATGAATCTCAGTGTATTAGCCAATAAAATACTTGAATTATGCTCACCCAGAATGAACAAATGTGAACTCTATCTAATTTTGGGCGAACCATATAAACTAGTGTTTCGGGTTTTAACCTAAATATATAGAACTGCACCTTGTGGAAGCATCAATAACCCCTCAACATTTCAAACAATAGCATACCATAGAAAGCACTTTACTTAGAAATTTCCAAGTGATTTTTGAAAAAAATGGAAGGATAAAAATTGACAAAATTATGGGACAAAATTTTTGCTTCTCTTTAACCTCAAATTAATTTTCTATGTTAGCTTTTACATTTTATGGATGTTGCATGTATATTTTTACATTTTATTAATCAAGCTACTGATGTGATGGGGAATAAAATCCAATGATCATTTTATGATTTATTCAAACTCTTTTTCTTAAATGAAATCAACCTGTCAACCTCATAGTATGAATCGAATATGTGTTTAGCCAATTCAGTACGGAAATAGAATAAGACAATTAAATTCATTATTCAAAATGTAAAGATACGATTCTTTCACTTAGCACTTACCAGCCATAATTTTAATGGATGAAATTCTTTGCTGTATTAAATATGCAATGTAATAGAGAGTATAATAGACGAGGTGGTTTTGCTTTTTTATTTGTGCACCTTAGGGCATGTTTGAAAATGCCTATAATGCGATCAGGTTATATTAATTTTATTTGTTAATACTAATAGTTTTTTGAAAGTAAGGCATGAATTGCTTTGCAAAAGAATCAATTATTGATGTATTTTAATCAGGTCAGTTCTTAAGCGGATCATAAAAAACGGATTTAAAAGACGGACTGTATAAAAAGTGAGAATTTCTCACACAAAAGTGAGAAATTCTCACATTTTAAAAAAAGTGAGATATCTGAAAATGTGAGATTTTCTCACAATAAAGTGAGAAATTCTCACTTCTTACACAGTCCGTCTTTTAAGTTTGTTTTTTAAGATCCGCTTAAGAGCCGGCCTATTAACTCAAATATGCATTTTTACATGGCCAAAAAGTAATTACACAAGCACCAAACTATTTATATCAGTTCAAATCTAAATCACTTGGTCGATTCTCATATTACTCAAACAACTTCTTAAAGTCATCGTTGAGTGTCGAACGTGAAGAAGAAAATACTTTGGATCAAGACTGACAACACTAGGGCTTAGTTTGGCCCCTATGTGGCTTTTTAAAAGGAGTTTATGAAATTTACTACTAAGTTATTTGATAATTTTGTAGTAGTGACACACTACTCTTCAAAAATATATCATGAAACCAAAAAGCCACCTTGAGCTTTTAAAAGCTCCATTCTAGAGCTTTTAAAAGCTCCCCCAAAAAAGCCCTAAGTTCAATTTTTACAAAGCGTATAAACTAGTTACCAAATGAATTAACATGAAATTGTACTTTAAAAAAGGAGAAGCACCAAAAGGGGGCCAAACTAAGCCTAGATATGTCCAAAAAAAGCTTTGGAAATGGTACTTTTTCATGACGCATGCTGCTTTTGGACTGAATTCCTTGTTATAAATCACGAAGAATGCATTTTGCAGATTTTTTATTTTTTTTTTCTTTTTCGCTTACAATTTTGCGAAAGACCACCCTTAAAAACCTAAGGGCCCGTTTGGTAACGTTGTTTCTGTTTTCTGTTTTTGTTTTCGTTTTTTAAAAAACGAAAATTGAAAACACGTTTGGTAACGTTTTTGTTTTTTGTTTTTAAAAAACGTTTTCAAATTTTGGGTAAAAAATGAAAACAGCAAAAAGTCGTTTTGAGTTTCCTGTTTTTGTTTTAAAAAAAAAAAAAAAATCAACAATGTTACCAAACAAGTTTTTGTTTTTTTTTTCAAAAAAAAAAACCAAAACTGATTTTCGTTTTTAAAAAACTGAAAACTCAAAACAGGAAACGTTACCATGCGAGCCCTAAGATTTTCATTTTGTTAAAGGTTTCAACTTGAGGCGGGATGCCTAAAATTGAAGACCATTGTTGACAAGTCATGTATCCCCTTTTTAACAAAATTATACTACTACACAACTAACACAAGTAGGAATATAATTCTTATGGAGAGACAAAAAGAGATATATGTTGAATGTATTTTTAATTTTAGTTTTCTTATTGCGATAAATTGTTGTATTTTGAGCAAAAAACAATTCCTCCATCTACTTTGTGGGTTTGTGTCTTCAAAGCTTGTGAGATCCCGACGCATCATAATGTGGTAACTGAAAATCTTAGGTTTTTAAGAGCCTATACATGCGTTTAGTTAGTGTACTGATCATATGCAAACTTATGATTATATATATATATATATAATATTTGTTGTAGGGAAATGCTATTATGAGCAGCTTCTCATGTGAGAAGGCGGGTTTTAACCGTTAGATGAGCATCTAGCCTTAAGATTCTCTCCAGATTCCTGGGAATCTTAAGGCTAGATGCTCATCCTACGGTTAAAACCCGCCTTCTCATGTGAGAAGCTTCTCACAATAGCATTGCCCTTTGTTGTAATCATACTTGCATTCAATACACTATTTGTCTAACATACTTGCATTTGGAGTCTGTTTGGATTAGTTGAAATATTAAGTTTTAAAATATTAAATAATTACTTTTTAAGTATAATGAATGTTAAGAAGTGTGGTATTTAGATTAGCTGGAATAATGAGAGATTGTTCAAAATAATAAAGAAAACACTTCCACTTACAAACCAACATTTTTTTTTTCTCAAAATCCGTAATTCACATAATTTTTAATCTTCACCTAACCCAAACGGACCCTCGATTTCTCATGAACCCTCTAATCATTAGAGATTGACTTTTTTCACTCTGATGAAATATATTTAAAGCCACTATACGCCTTTATATGTTTGGATATTTACATTTTAGTCAATTTATTGTATGAAATTTAAAAGTCAGTTTATTAATTTTTTAAAATTAAAAATTTATCAATAATAATTAAAAATAATAATAAGTCGTCACCAAAATTAAAAAATATCAACTTTTAAATGTATTGTTATTTTGTTTTCAGTCTACTTTATCATATTTTTAACATTTAAATTTGCACCAAAATTTTGTAATGATTGTTCCCAACCTTGTGAAGACTTGCTCCCAACCTTGTGAAGACTTGCATCTGACTTTGAAACAAGTTACTCCTAGCATTTTAAAGATTCGTTCCCAACGTTTCAAAGAGGTGCTTCCAATCTTATAAAAAATTACTCCAAAAGGTCATATACATTTGATGACTTTTTATTTTTATAAATAAATTTTAAATTTTAAAATATTGAGAAAATAATAAATATAATTTTAAATTTTATACAAAAAGTGGACTGAAGGAGGGCAGGGAAAATAACCACATCACTGAGGCCAACTGTAGATTTTATTTTAATTTTAATTGTTAATTTTTCTATTATTAAGAGCGGATAAATGGTTTAGTTAATCTCCCGGAATAATGATTACATAACAGTCTATTATTTTAAGGGCTCCTTTAATCGCATGATTTAAGGAAGATGCTTTTGTAAAGCCACACGTATACTATTTTTATTTCCTTAGTGGAAGTTTTTCTACCGTTATTCTGGTTGCTTGAAACACGGGCTGAAAGTGGACCTACCAAAAAAAAATTTTAATTAATAATTAGGCTAGGAAAATAATGGTTAAAGCTATATAAGATTTGGTGCTTAGGTAATAAAAGAGTCAAATATATTTTTACCCCTGTGGTAGACTTATTTTCACTCTATCCCCCTGTCTTCAAAAGTAGACACTTATCACATATGGTTTTGGACTAAAGTGAATCGTTAAGATTTTTTTCAAAATTGCTAAAATCCTAAAATTGGCCAAACATATAAACACTTAACTCCCCCTTTGTGAGATTAATTTTGGGGTTAACTCCCTATGTGGGAGATAATGCTTCTACTTAATCCACCTTTGTGGAGGTAGTTTTTTACGACCTGTGTGGGTTAATTTTGGGGTTAAATGCCTATGTTTTGACACTTATACTTTTCTACGTTGAGCTAATTTTAGCACTTAATCCCCATGTGGGGCTATTTTGAGAGAAATCTTAGTAGTTTCACTTTAGTCTAAAATCATTGCGGTTAAGTGTCTACTTTTGAACCACAATGGATAAATTGAAAGGCCTTTCCACAAGGGGCAAAAGGTAGTTAACCGAAAGTAAAAGAAGGCTTGTAATGGGGATAAGATGTTACTTGATACCCCTTTAAAAACTTGAAAATTGTCAGCATTTTTCTGTTAACGTTTAACTAACGAAAATCATGTACTAATGTTTGTATCCAAAAATCATCAATTTTGGATAGGGTGATGTGGCAGTAGAGTCTAGACCGAAGCCATGATATTCGGGCTAGGATTGCAGTTGGAAACATGGTTTTTGAATTGAAGTTTTTTAGACGAGCGATTATGCATGATGAGCAGTTGTATGGGTTATCTTCTATCTGGGGTACGGTGTGTCATGCCCGCCCCTTCGACAGGAGGCAGTCCCTTCGAGGATCGCGATTGTTTATGTCAAAAAGAGTAAAAAAGTGGGAGTAGGGCCAATTAAAATTTTAGAGTCGCCACCTAACCTTTATTCGGGAGATAGGATCCCTGCAAAGACAATTAAAATCATCTTTGACTTTTGAAATAGTTTTGAAAAATATTCTGAATAGCCATGCGGAAACCAGAGAGTTTGAGATTGGTTCGGTGACTCGCTTATGTCGAGAAAATGTGTTAGGCACCCTCGAACATCCATGCAAGCACGGTTACCGATTTTACTGATTTTCATAGTAATGAGGGCATAAGTAATGTCACAGTGTCATACCCCGCAGTAGTAGAAAAATTAGGAGGATATCGAATTTTTCATTCTAGGTCCGTAAGTCATGACTAATTATATTAACTGATTGTCCACAAATACACTAGATATTAAAATGAGTAACTTAAACGGAAGCGTAAACTGAATATAACTTTAAAGGATTACTAGCTATTACATTATAGTTTGTAGTTTCAAAAAGATAAAAGAACAAAACAGATTAAGGCGTTTGACGCCGTTTACATCTTTATATCTAAGAACAAAAGAAAGTGTAAGATCGTTGAAGTAAGGCATGTGACACCGATTTACAACTTAATATAAATGGACTAAAGTTTATAAGGAACAATTAAGTCTTCTTTCTTGAAGTCGCGCCTTTAACTAGTGATGATTCCAAAATTTGGTTAAAGTAAATTAAAGCAGATTAAGGAGAGAGAGAGAGTGAGAGACTGGTTTTTTGTATGTGATTCGACCCGGTTAATGAAGGAACCTACGTCCACGTGTGTGTCTGAGCATGTTCATTATATTGTAAAAAGCCGGGGACCTGTGGTGAACCAACAATAGTCTGGAGCTACCGTAGGTCGCCGAGCGAATTGATGACTGTTATAGAGGCGCTGTATTTATTTCTAACAATTAGATTAATAGATAGAGGAGCTTCCTGTTTGGTAACTAAGAAAATGGAGGAAAATAAAGGACTTAGAGTTGACATAGCTCAATTAGTTTAAACTCCGAGCATTGATTTAATTCTCGTCTTTGAACAACCAAACATGCTTTTATTTTTTTATTTTTTTTCCGGAAAAAACTTTTCTTACTAATCTAAGTACAAAAATTTCCCTTTTCTTCTTTCATTGGTGCAAAAACTAAAGCTATCTAAGTCATGGTTTTTGATATGGAAAACTAATAAGCAAAAAATTTTTTTGAAAAATACAGTGATAACTAAGTGAAAAGTTCTAAATTTCGTCGCACTTATTTTCCTTTTTTCTTAAGTTTCTCTCTCTCTCTATATATATATACATATATATTTTTAATTTTTAATATTATTCAAAAAAGGCCTAATTGCACTTTATCCCCTCGTACTATACACGTGTTTTCAATTGGGTACATGAATTTTTTTTTTTGGCAATTGGGTACATGAAATTTCATCCCATTTCCAATCAGATCCAATTGATAACGACGTTAGTTTAAAACTAATGGAATTGCCTAGAATTGTCCTTTTTTTGCAATTGGGTACATGAACTTTTTTATTCATTTCCAATCAGATCCATTCGCTAACAGCGTGAGATTTTGATAGATAGAATTGTCCAAGTGTCCTTCCTCCAAAAATGGATAAATCGAAACCTCTTTTTTTTCATTTTATCTATCAAAACATATGATTTTATCTGTTGGCAGACAGCTAATATTGAGCTAAATAATCATAATTTTCTTGTATTTTGGCCTTTTGGGATGATTTTTTTATTTCAAGTATTTGTTCGAGATCAATGCAATGGGCTTCGAAATTTCACAAAAAAACATACGTTGCAGCCTTCTTTTGTTTAGCTCAACATCTGTCAATAGATAAAATTATCTGTTTTGACATATAAATCAAAAAATGAGGTTCCAAATTAGCCATTTTTCTATCCCAGTGAGGAGGTTTTCTCTACTTATGATTTCAAAAAGTAGTAAAGAGGGTTATAAAAAATGGTCAAAATTTTGGGGGAAGGACACGTGGGCAATTCCATCCAACAAAATCTCACGTCGTTAGCGAATGGATCTGATTGAAAAGGGGATGAAAGTTCATGTACCCAATTGTAAAAAAAGGATAATTCTGGGCAATTTCATTAGTTTTAAACTAACGGCGTCATCAATTGGATCTGATTCGAAAGGGGATGAAAGTTCATGTACCCAATTGCAAAAAAAAAAAAAAAAAATCATGTACCCAATTGAAAACACGTGTATAGTACGAGGGGGTAAAGTGCAATTAGGCCTTCAAAAAAAAAATTTAAAGTAAGGAAATCACCAGGAAATATAATAGGAAATTGTTTTCTTTATCGTGTTCCTTTTCTTTACATATTCATTCTTTATTATCAAACCAAACATGGCCTAGATATTTGTAGCACTAATCTTTGTTTTGTAGCTTAAGTAAAACTTACACAGCGATTCATAGCCTAAGTGGCAAACGGCTGGCACTTAGTGCCCTCCTGTATCTAGGTTCTATGTTCGAGCCTTCCCTCTCCCCCCATGTAATAAAAAAAAGTAAAACTTCTCTTCCTTTATCCACAAATCGTCTTGTACTTTGGTGACTCTTGGACTTTCCTCTTCATCTTTTTTGCTCTCACACCACAGGTCTTCCATTGTCCGATTGATGCTCTGGCTATCGTCCCCCTTATACCAAATAGAGTTGTCCATTTCAGGTGCTCACCAGTCTGAAGTAGCGGCTTCCTCTATCACTTTTCTCTTGCTTTCATCTTACGACCTGCTTAGAGTGAAAATCACTATATCTCTCGACATCTATTAAAATTTCTTTGGGTGACCCTACTTTGTTATCAATTGAGATGAGTCGAAAGAATTTCCTTCATACTCCAAACAATAAATTCCCAGTGGAGGCACGGCGTGATGGTTCAACAATGGGTTCTTGGTGACATTTGGTGGATTGGCAGGAGGCTCGGATATCACGTTCTTGTGTATTAGGTCTTGAACCTCGTGCCTCAACCTCAGGTATTGATTAGTAGAATGCCCTTGTTCTTGGTGGAACTTGCAGTACAAGTCAAACTTGAAGTTTGGAGGAGGTGGATTGGGCCTTGGCCGTTGTTCCATCAAACGAAGATGCCCATTTGCCAGCAGCCTGTCAAGGGCTGTGGACAATGATACTCCTAGATCCAAAAATTTCCTCGGCGGCTTGTCTCCTCCTCTTCTTGGATAACTTCTTGTTATATCAAACTTCATTTCTGGTTCACTCAGCGCATTAACATCAGTTGTCACCTAATTCCCCGTGTTCCCCCCGTAAAACGGTCTCCTAGAGCGAAGCCCTTGGGATTCTTCCTTCTTGATCTTCCCATCTTTGATTGCGTTTTCAATTCTTGTCCCTATTTCTAACAGTTCCGTAAAGGTGTGGATGCATTTATACATCAGCTTTTCTTGATATACTCTTTGCAAATTCTTCACTATAATTCTGATGTGTTCTTTCTCCGATAGTCGTTGGGTCATTTTCGCGGCCTTTCCCCTCCAACGCGAAAACTCAGTAAACGACTCTTTATTCTCTTGCGTAGTCATCTCTAGATCTCTCATAGTTACATCGAGTTCTTGATTGTATTCATACTGGGTGACAAAAGCTTTCACAACTTCCTCCTATATGCAAGTTTTGCTCGACTCCAACGTGAAATACCAAGACAAAGCTGCCCCAGTCAAGGTTTGCTGAAACAGCATGGCCATCATAGCAGGACCCAGACCACTCGGCTGAAAGGCTCCAATGCACATCCTCATGTGGTTTTTAGGGTTACCAGAACCATCAAACTTATCAATCTCAGGCATCTTGATTCCAACTAGCAATTTTTCTCGAGTTCCTTCAAACAAACCCTCTAACTCTAGCAGATAGCTGTCAACCCTATTGGACTTACGGATGACTTTTTCTAACTTTTCCACTTTTTCCTTCATCTCGATATGCTCTTTCTCAGCTTTTTTAACTTTCTCTCTTTCTGCCCTAGTTGCACTAGCTCTGGGTGGTTTTGGATCCTCATACCAATCATCTTCCACATCCCAAGTAGCAAGTGTAGGAGGATCGATTATCGATGGATCAACGACGGGCCTTTGGTGGGTCAGTGTTTCTAACATTATAATCACTTGATCCATTCTTTCTTTTAGCTGTGCTATTTCTGCGGCGTGTTGTTCTTGATCCATTTCTTTCTCTTGCTCTCTTCTCACTAGTCTTGCACTCGAATCCCTGACCCAAACTGTGCTTATAGCTGATTCTATCTTCACCTACAACCATGTATTTTAATCAATTTTGATTAATTTATTTATTTTTAAAAGAAAAACTTTTCATTATAGCTTCCCTCTTGTGTTTCTTTCTTTATTTAATTTTTTTATTTTTGCTTTATCTCCATTTGATTTCATCAAATGCTTGGTAAAAACGTTCGTGAATGATTCATATGTCACACAGATGCAATGCAAGTGTGTGTGTGTGTGTGTGTGTGTGTGTGTGTGTGTGTGTGTGTGCCTATTTTATATGCCAGAAGAAAAGAAAATCCTAATTCTAACACACAAACACCAAAGCAGTTAAGATCATCATCCATGTTAAGTGTGCTGACTTCTCCTTTCATTGTGATCCTTATTACCTTTTCAAAATTTTGAAATATACTTTTTAGATTATGAGATCTTTAAAACAATTCTCAAACATTTTGATTCTCTTCTTTGAGGATATGAAAATATTTCTCAACAAAATATTTGGGTTGAAATTTTGCTTTGAATTTCACTTAAAAAACACTTTTCCTAAAAACAATTTCCCGAGAATTTGGATTTTGAAGATGATTATTAACAAAGATTTATTTTGGAGCTTTAACCAAAAGTGAACTCCAAAGGTTTTTTTTTTTGGAAGAAGCGATTGAAAAGTTTGAAATAAAGATGGCAAAAATCCATTTGCTTTCAAAGATGGATTTAAATTCCTTGGGTAGAAGGATCACGTAATCGGAATATCATCGTACTTTTCATGAATTTAGATACATACAAGGTCAATGATGATTAGTTAACAAGATATAGGAAGTGTAACCTTATAATAAAAAATCTAACATATTCCCCAAATGTCATAGGACATGAGAAGGAATTTCTAAAAGGAGATTAAAAGGTTACACATCTTTTATCAAGCAAGTATTGTCATCATTTCAAATAATCCCTTCTAGCATACAAAACTACCTAGCACATAATCCTAATTAAGAATTGATTTCCTAAAATTGAAAGGTTCTTTGGAAGCTATCGTGCAAAGGCCGAGTTTTGGTTAATTAAGGGCCTCTTGACACACATCCGATAGGATGCTTCATATGCCAACAAATGGTACGAGATTAAGGGTGATCACACGGTCCCATGATAACTTGACCGACCGGGTTGCCCCGAGCCAACAAGGTCATAGTTCCGTGTAATCGACTAGCGAAACATGCAAGTGCAATGCAACAGGCACACAAAAATTAACTAATTCTATTAAAATGATGCTTTCAAGTCTAATCCTCAAGTGAATCCAAAATCAGAATTCTGGTCTGCAAAACCAGAGATTCTGGATTTGATCCATAGCAAAGTCGCCAGATTGTGGATATTCGCAGTCTAACCATGCTTTTTATAACTTTTTCAAATTTTAAATTCAAATATGAGTCGCCACTTAAGTTTTTTAAGGAAAAATTAAGAAACTATTTTAAAAGCGAACTAATCTTTTGGAAACCAGAGATTTCTAGGTCTGGGGATTATGGAATAAGAGGGGATGGAGCCCGGCGGACTAAAACACCCCTTCTCATCCTATCTCGTGATAGGCCTCTACTCAACATCCTTTTTAATCGAATTATTAATCTAAGCATGCCCTCAACTAATACATATATATATACATTACAAAAGCATGTCGAAAGGGGTACAACATTGGTAACGATAAAAGGCATGCAAAATCACGTAATTCAAATAGCAAGCAAGAATGATATGTGAATAAGGAACAAGAAAACTTACTCGGGATCCAGCTGCGATATAGAAACGTGCAAGTCATACACAAAATTAAAAGCCTAAGAAAAGGTCTCTAACGCACATATATACATAAGGCAAGATCTAGTCTAAGGTGTCGCGCATGGAGTCGAAAATCCATAAAAATGAAGAAACAAAATAAACTAGAGAAGAGTCAAGAAATCGTACCTCCATATCACTACAAAATAAAGGTTAGTCCACATGCTTTGAACAAGATGTAATATCGAATAACATTCTTAAACTTCTAGTTAAAGCTATCAAGCATTGAAAGAATTGACATAATCATGAATTCCTTCTAACTAGTTGGAAGCTCAACATCTCTTTAGATATACAGTCTCAACTGGGAGCCAATGTAATGTTCATATAGAGATGATACAATCCCAACTTGATCATAAGGAACTCACATGTATGTTCAACTATGTTCAATTAAATGCAACTTAAACTAAAAGTTAGCCCTAATCACAAGCATCAACATATATAGATGAATGCATGGAAATGAACAAGAATGGGCTATTCACTATTCACTAATTTGGATCACTTAGCCTCTGGGATTAAGTTCAATTATCATTATTTAACACATAGTTTCAGTCCTAAAGCATTGGGAGACCATTTAGATTAAAGTTAACAAGATTTATTAAAATTGTGACAGAATTACAGAGACCAGACCAAACCAGACTTTCAAAAATAGAAATATCATACTGTCAACAGTTTGATCTTAATACTTTTTTGCATATGTTGGGCCTCTGTGAGTCTAGTTTCTAGCCCAAAAAGAAAATTGAAAATCAAATGGTTCAATCTCTAGGAATTGGGTAAAACCTAGGCATCACTCATAAATTCACAACTCTCTGTCCAGAATTCTTGTATGATTTTCTAAACATAGCAAATAAATCAGAATCACTTTGGTCTTTTAGGAAATCTTGTGAAGACATTAAACTTCATAGAAAAATTTATTTGAAGTTAAGAAGGCTTGATTAAAGCTCTGATCTACTAAGTTTAAAATGGACTTACTATTCTGAAATTTTGGACAGAGTGACTAGTTCACAAATCATAAGACCAAACCATCCTAATTATAAAATCTCATCAAAACAAAAAATCTAGTGATACATATATGAGTTATGAGAATTCTCCAATTGGTCTCATTCAATTCCCATGGACCATGATTTAATTAAAAACCTTTGACCATGGTGGGTTCATGAATTCACTGCAGCAATATTGACTTAGTATTCATAATCTTAATTAAACTTGAACTATTTCTAATTTCTCTCCAAATTACATGATCCTTAAGGAATATATGTTTATTTTATTAATTCTTCATTCCAAGTTAATGATCCTTGGAGACTAAACATAACCAACCCATAAAAATCTCTGTGGAATATAGAGGGGATTCCATGCAAATACTAGTTGAAGGATTCAAATCATGAACAAAGATTTGGACCCATCCAATCATGTGTGGATAAAACTATGGTCCTCCTTATTTCACATATAGACCATAAGATCATATAGAATAAGGGATCATTTATAAAAGACACAAATGAGACATTGAAGGTCTCATGAATCTCAAGAGAGAAAATAGACAAAAGAAAATAGAATCAATGTTCATTTGAAAATCCAAGTCAAAAATTCTTTCACAAACTAGTTTTGCTATAAACCGAAGGCTACATCTAGATCCAAATCAATGAAAAGAAAATGAGATTTAATCACAATTCTTAGTAGTGTGTGATGAAATGATGTAGGAAGAGTGTAATACCTGTAATTTCTCTACGTGCAATAATACGAGTTTTATGAATTTCTATATCTGGTCTATTATTATATTATTATTTTATTTGTGTGACTGTATCAGTGCAATGTAATTACTAATTAGACTATAATCACTGCACCGACTCGACCGTAATTAGAATTAACTTATTCCCGTAACCGGACCCAGACGTTAGAAACAACACCCGTTTGGACGTAAATCGAGACTGACACGCATATCAAGAATATTTGCACGCAAACTGAGGTAATGGCACAAAACTCGAGGTGGACCCCACATGGTCGGCCACATGGCAGCCCATGCACCACATGGCACCACCTCCCTTGCCACTTGTCCACCTCTAGGACACTTGTCCATGCATGTACACTCTAGCACATGCATGGTGACACATATCCCACCACCATCTCTATATAAACATGCCTATATTCATGCATTACACTCTTGGCCATTTACAATCTGCATATAGAGTTAGAGAGAGCTAGGAGATGAACTCCATGGAGAGATAAGAGATACATGGAGATGGAGAAGAAGAACTAGGAAGAAGTCTCCACCATTAAAGTTGTGTTCAAACTTCCTAAGCTCAAATCCAAAGCCCAAGCTCAATTTCAAGACTTGGTGAGTATTCTAACTCACTTGAGAACCTATATAGTATGTAGTAATATTTAGCAAGAGTTTGATGTTGTATTTTGAGGTTCTATGCAACATGCAAGTCAAATCTTCAAATCTGGGAAGCTGAAACTTCCAGCAGAATGTTGTTTAGTAAAATGAACGTTTTGAACAATTCAAAAATGGGAATAAGGCTAGGTTTTTTTGTGAATAAAGCTAACTCATTTATCTACAAATAACTCTTCTAAAGCTCAGTCTAAATATGAATCCTTCATGGGTAAAATGCATGTACAACGCAGTGTTATATATCTGAGAAACAGAAACTTTCAGCAGAACATAGTTTAGTAAAATGAACATTTTGAGCAGTTCAAAAATGGGAATGAGGCTAAGTGTTTTTGTGGATAAATCTAACTCATTTATCTACAAATAACTCTTCTATAGCTTGGTCTAAAAATGACTCCATGATAGGTGAAATGCACATTCAACGCAGTACTATAAATCTGGGACAGAACAGTCCGAAAATATAGAAATGTCTAAGTAAAATAAATATTTTGAGCAGCTCAAAAATGTAATTAAAGCTAAATTTTTTTTGTACATAAAGCTAATCCAATTATCTACAATGTTCTAGTTTTGAGTTTGATCTACAAATCAATTTATCATGCCCAAATAAATCATATCAATTCAGTCGACATAGTAAAATTAATTCCTGGCAGATTGTATAACTACTTGTATGATGTGTTTATTAATGATGCTTGCTTTCCGGTACCTATGTGGTTATGGATATCTTGTGCTATGGTAGTGCTATCGCGTATATGAGTATGTTAAGGGTTTCATCTATATGGTTATTGATATCAAATCCGTGTTATAGATCCACGAGCTACACGCTAGGTTTTCGTTGTTATGAATATAGTGTGATGACCATAGAGAGTTCATACCCAAGCTATAAGTATGTTGTACGGCATGATTATTGCGTTGATAGTGATTGGATAAGTTTCCATTGTAAGTATATTACGACATAAAACAGGATGACGGATGTATAAACGTTACTTCGAAAGTATATTCAGAAGTCCTTTAATGAACTAAATTCTGAAATGAGTGACGAATGCGCGGTCGGGAAAATGTAAGGGTCGGTTGTGCAATGTTAGAAGCAGATTATGATAAGGATAATTGTCGGATAGGTAATCTGGGTAGCGGATATCAGGATAGTAAGAAAAAAGGATGTGTTGTTGAGTTGTGAAGCGGTGATTCTTTGAGTAAAGACTCCTTTCGGTTCTTCGTGACGAAATGGATGTTCTTGTACTCCGTAACGCTTTCGGTTCTTCGTGACGAAGCGGTGATTCTTTGAGTAAAGACTCCTTTCGGTTCTTCGTGACGAAATGGATGTTCTTGTACTCCGTAACGCTTTCGGTTCTTCGTGACGAAGCGGTGATTCTTTGAGTAAAGACTCCTTCCGGTTCTTCGTGACGAAATGGGTGTTCTTGTACTCTGTAACGCTTTCGGTTCTTCGTGACGAAGCGGTGATTCTTTGAGTGCAGACTCCTTTCGGTTCTTCGTGACGAAACGGATGTTCTTGCACTCCTTAACACTTCGGTTCTTTGTGACGAAGCGGTGATTCTTTGAGTAAAGACTCATTCCGATTCTTCATGACGAAATGGATGTTCTTGTACTCCGTAACGCTTTCGGTTCTTCGTGACGAAGCGGTGATTCTTTGATTGAAGACTCCTTTCGGTTCTTCGTGACGAAATGGATGTTCTTGTACTCCGTAACGCTTTCGGTTCTTCGTGACGAAGCGGTGATTCTTTGAGTAAAGACTCCTTCCGGTTCTTCGTGATGAAATGGATGTTCTTGTACTCCGTAACGCTTTCGGTTCTTCGTGACGAAGCGGTGATTCTTTGAGTGAAGACTCCTTTCGGTTCTTCGTGACGAAACGGATATTCTTGCACTCCTTAACACTTCAGTTCTTTGTGACGAAGTGGTTGATGAAAGATGGTTTGGTTAGCAAGAGACACTTTGGGTTTGTAAATGATGTCGGATGTTAGAAATGAATGGTAGTGGCATTAAGAATGTCTAGACGGGTCTCCTGAATTGTTTGTATTCCTATCGAATACGTAGTCAGGTACGCTACTAGTTATAATTCGACGGTGAGAACGTAAAGATCCTAAAATACATGTTGAAAGGTAGTAAATGTATTCTTATTGTGTTTTAATATATACGTTCTATTTTATTTAGCTTACTCACTCAGCTTTCATAAGCTGACGACGTTCATGTTGCTGGACATTCCCATGTCCAGCTTATCCAGGTGAGGAGTACCCAGGTTATGAAGCTACGCAAGAAGGAAACGTTGAAGAAGATTACACTGAAGATGACTATGGTTATGCTAGTTAGAGAGAAGACTAGTAGTTATCCCCTGTGAATGTTTTTTATTATAACCAGAAGACTTAGCATATATTTTGTTATAGTTTTGTAAGGCCAAGAGCCATAAAGACTCTGATGTATTTATAATGATGTATTAACTAGCTAAGTACTTTGACTTCTCTTTGTAATATAATCCATTAAGTAAATGATGGAGTTTTCCTATTATTATATCGTTTAGTTATTATTAATTGGTCATGGACAATTCGGCACTACAACCAGTCACGCGCCTCAGGGTCCAAGATGAAAATTTTAAAATTTTTCCATATTTTGGCTATGCCGGGGCGTGACAGGGATTTTTGGTATCAAAGCTTTAGGTTAAGACGTGTACACCGATTGTCCTACACACTTAAGTTATAAACTGTTAGACCTTTTTCCATCCATAAATACATAAACCTTATGGTAGCTTTGTGATTAGCATGGCTCCTTATTACATCCCGGATGGATATGGAGGATGGGGTTGATGAGGAGATTGACCCAGCAGTGGGTATTGACCTAGCAGAGGATGTTGACCCAACAGAGGGTGCTGGTGAGGGGGAAGCAATGATAGTCATGGAGGCTGGAGAGCCAGAGGTTGAGGATGACTCTAAGGATGCAGATATAGAGCCTTTGGATAAGGATGAAGATGAGATGGTTGATAAGTTCGACCCGTACTTGGACCGGGTTCTACCTATGGAGATTCCAATCTTGGATGATGTTCTACCATATAAGTCAAATATGAAGGACTTTTGGGATAGGACTCCCAGGATCTAGAGCTTTACTTGTATTAGGACTAGTAGCCCATCTTTTTGTGTATATAGTATGTACCCAGGCATATAACACAAACTAGTGGTAGCGTGTACGCCTTTCTATGTAAATATTTGAAGTTATCTATAAAGATTTGTTTCCTCTAATTGATGAAATGTATTGATGTGATATGTACTCATATTAGAATTGTTAGCTATACCTTATATCGTTTATATATCTCATAACCATAGTTAGGACTGGAGGGTAACTAGTAGTTATTCAGTTAGGTTCATAACACACAAATAGATGACAAGTCAGCCACCTCAGCTTAGGAATGGACCAAGGGGAAGACCTCCGACCCGTTTCCAAGGAAACAAACACCCGTGGAATAGTGGTAAGAAACCAGGACACACCTTTCCCCAAAATAAGCATGCAAAACCAACTGCACCACAAGTACCAACCACTACTACCTGGAACAACAAGGATGGATGTTTCAATTGTGGGATCCCCGGACTACACAGCCCCCAGAACCAACAACCGAGCTAATGTTATATGCTACAACTGACGCAAAAGAGGACGTATGAGCATGGATTGCAATGCACCAAAAGGAAACTATCATGGGCCTACTACTCAAGGCCAAGCTGGTAAGGCTCGACTCAATGCTATCATACCCGAGGCAGCTGGCTATGATGAAAAGGAACAGCAGAACTTGAAAGGTACACTCTCATTATATGCTAGTAGAGTTAAAGTACTTTTTGATACGGGTACTATGAATTCGTTTATTGCCTTTGAGATTGTATGACGATTAGGTTTAGTACCCCAAGCACTTGAGGTAGCCCTGAACGCGGTATCACCTTTGGGAGTGACCGTGAAGCTAGGAAAGGTGTGCAAGGACTGCACTTTGACATTGGAGGATAGGAACCTACATGCTGACTTAATTGTTCTGTCAATGAAGGAATTCGACGTAATCTTAGGATTTGACTGGCTTACTAAGTATCATGCAAAGTTAGATTGTGCTGGTAGGTCGATCACATTTTCAGTACCTGGAAGTACACCCTTTAGTTTTCAATGCAACCCCACTAGTGATGCCTTTCTTACAAGTCGTTTAGCCCTATCGAAACTATAGGCTCAGATTTGACGATCGCTCAGATTCCGATAGTCTGAGACTATGAGGATGTCTTTCAGGACGTTTCTGGATTACCACCAAAGCGCGAGATCGACTTTTGTATTAAGTTAGTACCCGAAACGACACCGATATCCAAGGCTCCTTATCGTATGGCCCCAACAAAAATGCTGGAGTTGAAGAAGCAAGCACAAGAGTTAGAAGATCTTGGACTCACCAGACCGAGCACATCACCTTGGGGAGCCCCAGTACTGTTTGTTAGGAAGAAGGATGGAAACCTCTGACTCTTTATCAACTACAGAGAATTGAATAAGGTCACCGTCAAGAATAAGTACACCTTCCCAGGATAGATGATTTATTCGATCAACTGCAAGAAGCAACAACCTATTCGAAGATCGATTTATTATTCGGATACCACCAGTTACTCGTTAGGCCTGAGGATATACCGAAGACGGCTTTCAGGACAAGATATGGGCATTATGAGTTTTAGTTATGCCTTTTGGATTAATTAATGCCCCGACTGTATTCATGGATTTGATGGATAGGGTCTTTAGACCTTACTTGGATAAATTCATCATCGTGTTTATCGACGACATCCTCATTTATTTGAAGAGTGAAGAAGAGCACGAGAAGCATGTACAGATTGCACTTCAGACACTTAGAGAGAATCACCTTTATGCCAAGTGTAGTAAGTGTGAGTTTTGGCTAAAGGAAGTTAAGGTCTTGGGGCATGTAGTTTCATATAATGGGATTTCTGTGGAATCAACAAAAACGGACACAGTTTCTAATTGGAATAGACTAACCAACACACCAACGTACGAAGTTTCCTTGGATTGGCTGGGTACTACAGGAGATCCATGGAGGATTCTCAAAGGTTGCGTCTCTTTTAACCGAACTAACGAAAAAGGACTCGGAGTTTGAGTGGAAGGGCAAGCACGAACGCACCTTTCAGGAACTAAAGGAGAGGTTGATCTCAGCGCCAGCGCTAGCTATACCCAAGAGTGGTGAACAGTACACTATCTACAGTGACGCATCATATCAAGGATTAGGATGTGTACTTATGCAGAATGGTCAGGTGATCGCTTATGGATCCAGACAATTAAAGCCACATGAGTTGGACTATCTAACGCATGATTTGGAATTGGCTGCAATTGTCTTTGCACTTAAGATTTGGAGGCACTACCTCTACAGAGAGAAGTTTGACCTGTTCTCAGACCACAAAAGCTTGAAATACATGTTCTCTCAAAAGGAACTAAACATAAGACAACGACGCTGGATGGAGCTACTTAAAGACTATGACTTTAATTTGCAGTACCACCCCCGTAAGGCAAATGTAGTCGCAGATGCTTTGAGCAGGAAACCCCAAAGGTTGATCGCTTCACTTTTAATTAGGGAATGGAAAGCCTTAGAAGCTTTAACGAAATTTGACTTCCAGACTACAAGACCAAGTATTGGACGACCTTTTGGATGTCTTATGGTGCAGCCAACCCTCATTAACCGAATACTCGAAGCTCAAAAGAAGGACGAAGGATTGAGGAAATGGTTTGAGAAGGCGAAAGCAAAGGATCCGACTAAATGGAATATTGGAACAGACAGGGGATTCAGATGTAAGGACAGGTTATGTGTACCCAACACGGATAATTTGAGGAAAGACATTTTGAATGAAGCACACAAGTCGAGAATGACAATACATCCCGGTGGAACCAAGATGTACAAAGACTTAAAGAGGAACTTCTGGTGGGAAGGCATGAAAAGAGAAGTCGCAGAATACATAGCCAAATGCCCTACTTGCCAGCAAGTCAAGGCGGAACACCAATGACCTCCAGGATTACTACAACCTCTACCAGTCCCAGAATGGAAATGGGAGCATATCACCATAGATTTTGTTATGGGATTGCCAAGATCCCAGCAGAACCATGATGCCATTTGGGTAGTTGTTGATCGACTGACCAAATCAGCCCATTTTATTGCATATAACATGACCTATCCTGTCGAGAAGATGATTCGACTTTATCTGCAACAGGTTGTGCAGTTACATGGGGTACCGGTGTCAATAGTATCAGATCGAGATTCGAGATTCACCGCTGGATTTTAGGAGAGTCTTCAGAAAGCGATGGGAACATCTCTGAAGTTAAGTTCTACATTTCATCCACAGACTGACGGATAAACAGAAAGGACGAATCAAGTAATGGAAGACATGCTTTGAGCCTATGTAATCGAGTTCGAGAGTTCATGGGAAACTCACTTACCGTTGGTTGAGTTTGCTTATAACAACAGTTTTCATTCGAGCATAGGGATGGCACCGTTTGAAGCACTATACGGAAGACCGTGCCGATCACCTTTGTGTTGGGCTGAAATTGGGGATGGCAAACTATTGGGACCAGACTTAGTCCAGGAGACCAATAAAGGAATCAATACAGTAAAGGAAAGAATGAAGGCAGCACAAAGTAGATACAAGAGCTACGCGGATAAACGACGTCGAGACCTAGAATTTGAAGTGGGAGATCATGTTTACCTGAAAGTTTCCCCGGTTCGAGGCGTGGTAAGGTTTGGACAGAAGAAGGGAAAGCTATCGCCACGCTACATTGGACCATTTGAAATTCTGGATCGCGTTAGAAAAGTCGCCTATAGATTGGCGTTACCACCCAAGATGTCGGGAGTTCATAACGTATTCTATGTAAGCATGCTAAGAAAATGTCTTCATAACCTGGCACACGAGATCGACTTCAAAGATATCGAAGTAAATGACAATGCTACATTCATTGAAGGACCTGTAAAGATTCTGGATCATGGAATCAAGAAGTTGAGAAACAAAGAGATTCCGCTGGTAAAGATTCAGTGGAAACACCATGACAAAGGAGAAGCCTCTTGGGAGCTGGAATCGGAAATGAGAGAGAAATTTCCTTTTCTTTTTAGTACCTAGATAGCTCAGATTTCGAGGACGAAATCCTGTAATAGGTGGTAGAAGATGTAATACCTGTAATTTCTCTACGTGCAATAATAAGAGTTTTATGAATTTCTATATCTGGTCTATTATTATATTATTATTTTATTTGTGTGACTGTATCAGTGTAATGTAATTACTAATTAGACTATAATCACTGCACCGACTCGACCGTAATTAGAATTAACTTAGTCCCGTAACCGGACCCGGACGTTAGAAACAACACCCGTTTGGACGTAAATCGAGACTGACACGCATATCAAGAATATTTGCACGCAAATTGAGGTAATGGCACAAAACTCGAGGTGGACCCCACATGGTCGGCCACATGGCACCACCTCCCTTGCCACTTGTCCACCTCTAGGACACTTGTCCATGCATGTACACTCTAGCACATGCATGGTGACACATATCCCACCACCATCTCTATATAAACATGCCTATATTCATGCATTACACTCTTGGCCATTTACAATCTGCATATAGAGTTAGAGAGAGCTAGGAGATGAACTCCATGGAGAGATAAGAGATACATGGAGATGGAGAAGAAGAAGAACTAGGAAGAAGTCTCCACCATTGAAGTTGTGTTCAAACTTCCTAAGCTCAAATCCAAAGCCCAAGCTCAATTTCAAGACTTGGTGAGTATTCTAACTCACTTTAGAACCTATATAGTATGTAGTAATGTTTAGCAAGAGTTTGATGTTGTATTTTGAGGTTCTATGCAACATGCAAGTCAAATCTTCAAATCTGGGAAGCTGAAACTTCCAGCAGAATGTTGTTTAGTAAAACGAACATTTTGAGCAGTTCAAAAATGAGAATGAGGCTAGGTTTTTTTGTGGATAAATCTAACTCGTTTATCTACAAATACCTATTCTATAGCTCAGTCTAAATATCACTCCTTCATGGGTGATATGCATGTACAACGCAGTGTTATAAATCTGAGAAACAGAAACTTTCAGCAGAACATAGTTTAGTAAAATGAACATTTTGAGCGGTTCAAAAATGGGAATGAGGCTAGGTTTTTTTGTGGATAAATCTAACTCATGTACCTACAAATACCTCGTCTATAGCTTGGTCTAAAAATGACTCCATGATAGGTGAAATGCACATTCAACGCAGTACTATAAATCTGGGACAGAGCAGTCCGAAAATATAGAAATGTCTAAGTAAAATAAATATTTTGAGCAGCTCAAAAATGTAATTAAAGCTAAATTTTTTTTGTACATAAAGCTAATCCAATTATCTACAATGTTCTAGTTTTGAGTTTGATCTACAAATCAATTTATCATGCCCATATAAATCATATCAATTCAGTCGACATAGTAAAATTAATTCCTGGCAGATTGTATAACTACTTGTATGATGTGTTTATTAATGATGCTTGCTTTCCGGTACCTATGTGGTTATGGATATCTTGTGCTATGCTAGTGCTATCGCGTATATGAGTATGTTAAGGGTTTCATCTATATGGTTATTGATATCAAACCCGTGTTATAGATCCACGAGCTACACGCTAGGTTTCCGTTGTTATGAATATAGTGTGATGACCATAGAGAGTTCATACCCAAGCTATAAGTATGTTGTACGGCATGATTATTGCTTTGATAGTGATTGGATAAGTTTCCATTGTAAGTATATTACGACATAAAACAGGATGACGGATGTATAAACGTAACTTCGAAAGTATATTCGGAAGTCCTTTAATGAACTAAATTCTGAAATGAGTGACAAATGCGCGGTCGGGAAAACGTAAGGGTCGGTTGTGCTATGTTAGAAGCAGATTATGATAAGGATAATTGTCGGATAGGTAATCTGGGCAGCGGATATCAGGATAGTAAGAAAAAAGGATGTGTTGTTGAGTTGTGAAGCGGTGATTCTTTGAGTAAAGACTCCTTTCGGTTCTTCGTGACGAAATGGATGTTCTTGTACTCCGTAATGCTTTCGGTTCTTCGTGACGAAGCGGTGATTCTTTGAGTAAAGACTCCTTCCAGTTCTTCGTGACGAAATGGATGTTCTTGTACTCCGTAACACTTTCGGTTCTTCGTGACGAAGCGGTGATTCTTTGAGTAAAGACTCCTTTCGGTTCTTCATGACGAAATGGATGTTCTTGTACTCCGTAATGCTTTCGCTTCTTCGTGACAAAGCGGTGATTCTTTGAGTAAAGACTCATTTCGGTTCTTCGTGACGAAATGGATGTTCTTGTACTCCGTAACGCTTTCGGTTCTTCGTGACGAAGCGGTGATTCTTTGAGTAAAGACTCCTTTCGGTTCTTCGTGACGAAATGGATGTTCTTTTACTCCGTAACGCTTTCGGTTCTTCGTGACGAAGCGGTGATTATTTGAGTAAAGACTCCTTTCAGTTCTTCGTGACGAAATGGATGTTCTTGTACTCCGTAACGCTTTCGGTTCTTCGTGACGAAGCGGTGATTTTTTGAGTAAAGACTCATTCCGGTTCTTCGTGACGAAATGGATGTTCTTGTACTCCGTAAAGCTTTCGGTTCTTTGTGACGAAGCGGTGATTCTTTGCGTAAAGACTCATTCCGGTTCTTCGTGACGAAATGGATGTTCTTGTACTCCATAACGCTTTCGGTTCTTCGTGACAAAGCGGTGATTCTTTGAGTGAAGACTCCTTTCGGTTCTTCGTGATGAAATGGATGTTCTTGTACTCCGTAACGCTTTCGGTTCTTCGTGACGAAGCGGTGATTCTTTGAGTAAAGACTCCTTTCGGTTCTTCATGACGAAATGGATGTTCCTGTACTCCGTAACGCTTTCGGTTCTTCGTGACGAAGCGGTGATTCTTTGAGTAAAGACTCCTTCCGGTTCTTCGTGACGAAATGGATGTTCTTGTACTCTGTAACGCTTTCGGTTCTTCGTGACGAAGCGGTGATTCTTTGAGTGCAGACTCCTTTCGGTTCTTCATGACGAAACGGATGTTCTTGCACTCCTTAACACTTCGGTTCTTTGTGACAAAGTGGTTGATGAAAGATGGTTTGGTTTGCAAGAGACACTTTGGGTTTGTAAATGATGTCGGATGTTAGAAATGAATGGTAGTGGCATTAAGAATGTCTAGACGGGTCTCCTGAATTGTCTGTATTCCTATCGAATACGTAGTCAGGTATGCTACTAGTTATAATTCGACGGTGAGAACGTAAAGATTCTAAAATACATGTTGAAAGGTAGTAAATGTATTCTTATTGTGTTTTAATATATACGTTCCATTTGATTTAGCTTACTCACTCAGCTTTCATAAGCTGACGACGTTCATGTCGCTGGACATTCCCATGTCCAGCTTATCCAGGTGAGGAGTACCCAGGTTATGAAGCTACGCAAGAAGGAAACGTTGAAGAAGATTACACTGAAGATGACTATGGTTATGCTAGTTAGAGAGAAGACTAGTAGTTATCCCCTGTGAATGTTTTTTATTATAACCAGAAGACTTAGCATATATTTTGTTATAGTTTTGTAAGGCCATGAGCGATAAAGGCTCTGATGTATATATAATGATGTATTAACTAGCTAAGTACTTTGACTTGTCTTTGTAATATAATCCAGTAAGTAAATGATGGAGTTATCCTATTATTATATCGTTTAGTTATTATTAATTGGTCATGGACAATTCGGCATTACAACCAGTCACGCGCCTCAAGGTCCAAGATGAAAATTTAAAAATTTTTCCATATTTTGGCTACGCCGGGGCGTGACAAAGAGACTTTTTGAAAATGTGCAAAAGTCCTAGATCTATGAATTGTGATTGAATTGTGGCCTAAATCTAAGTAAGATTAGAAGGCTACCTCTAATAACCTCAGGAATTTCTTGATTGTTGATGAAGATTTTCCAAGTTCTTCAAATTCTCCTTCAAATTCTTCCAAATTCTTGTGTTTTTCCTCAAAAATCCTCTTAATCTCTCTCTGTAGTATGTATAATCTATATAGAATTCTTGTCTTAAAAAAAAAAAAAAAAAGGGATCCCAACAATGCAGATGAAGATCTCCTTATATAGACCACCCTCGAAGGGTCAATTAGGTAAATTCGGATGAAAAACCCATGTGCAAGGATATTCCATACATATTGAGAAAAATAGTCTATTATAGCAAGCGGCACTCACTGAGTTATCTGCAGCACTCAGTGAGTGTCGGCCGGCGCGGCACTCAGTGAGTGTTGGCGACTATGCCGCATGCCGACTTTAACTGATTTCTCACCTTTTTATTTATTTTTCAAATATATGTTTATACACTAAATATATACTTATATAGATGATATGTTTATATATATATATTTATATGATTAAAAAATTCCCCCTTTTTTTTAATTTTTCTTTTCAATATTCTTTATTTTCCCTTATTATTTTCTTTTCAAAATTCTTTTCTATTATCTATTTTTTATTACTATTATCATTTATAAAAACAATTTTTGAACTGTCTCTCTTACACATATTTCATATCCGAGTTTCCTGAATACTCAGTCTCTGTCCTCCTTTTTCTCTATCTTTTTCCTTTTGAAAACTTTTTGTTGGGACTGAAGAATCCTCCGAAGAACTTGACTCATTTGGAAAACCTTCGAATTTCTCTGGACACTGTCGTGATCGGTCTAGAGGTAACCATCCCCTGAATTCGGCGGTCGGTCAGAATTAAGGTGTCTACAGGTGGAAAGGAAAAATGCTCTCTTTCGGGGGTGTTTAATTTTAATTAATTCTGCAATGTCCAATTTACCAATTTACTATATGTCTTTATTCAAGATCTAGTGGGCGTCGTCATGGCCTTGGACAAAATTAGGCTGTCCTTTCTTTGGGGAGGAGGTGTAAAGGCCAAGTGGGTTTGTAAAGTATAGTGGTATAAAGTTTGCTCCAAAAAGGTTTTGGGTAGCCTTAAGATTAAGTCATTGAATTCTGTGAGTTTAGCTCCCCTTGCAAAATGGTGGTGGCATTTTGGAAAAGAAAAGAATGTACTTTGGAGGAATGTGATATGTGAAAAATACAAATTAGCTCATGAGAGGTGTATGCCTTTGGTGGCGGAGGAGGTTAAAAACTATGTGGGTAACGCTGGCCTTAAATGGTTAGTGGGTAATGACAAATCTATTCGATTTTGGATAGATATGTGGTGTTTAGAAAGACCCCTAAATGAATCTTTTCATAGATTATTCTTGTTGTCTTCAGCTAAGGAGGCTACCGTATTTGATGTTTTATGTTGAAATTAGGATATAATATCGCTGTATTTATTGGTCATGTTAACCATTTTTATTTCTTTCCTTAATTTCTTTATTCTCCTTTGTTTCTGATTTATTCTCTTTCTAGTTTTAGTTCTTTGTTAGGTTATACGTACAGAAGATGTACATGAATAAAACTGTATCTCTTTCTCCAATTCTTTTTGGTATCAAAGCCAACACCAATTCCCTAACTCTAACTCACCACCACCACCCTTGCACCGACTCCTTCCACCACCTCCACTCCTTGAGCCGACCACTACCAAGCCTCGCCACAGCCAAGCCGAGCCCCATCTCCCCTCCTCTGTGCGGGCGCTGCCTTACCCAATCATCGGTGCCACCACCGAGCCCCTCGACTCTGTTTAGTAGCCTTTGGGCTACTCGTCTTGCCCGTGTTGGGCCTGTTTGTGATGTGCTAGAGCCATTTTAGTGCTCTTTATTCTATATTTGGGTGAACGAGTGTCCGGTTGCCCCCGTCTTTTTTTTGCCGAGTGCCCGGTTGTGACCGTTGCCATTGTGTTTTTCGACTGTCCTTGTTGATTCCTTCCAGGACCGTGTATTTTGAATTTATTCCTAGTTGTCTGTTATTGCATAGCTTCATGGATAATACAGAAAAAAGAAGTTGCTCTTTCTTCACCCGAATATGGGCAACTGCAGTCACCAATTGTCCAGCTTCAATCACATTTGGGGTTTGGATGCTTGTTGCTAGTCTTTTGGCCCCACAACCGCTATTGCTGCAGGTACTCCTACCGCCCTTCATGGTAATTCAATTCATCCTCTCTGGATTCGGGTGCCAATAATCACATGACTAGTGAGCCTTCCACATTTACATCTCCTTTTACCTCCATTGATGAGTATGTCCGTATTGCAGATGGGTCTTCCATCCCCATTCATTGTCAGGGTGATGCTCGCTTGTCTCCTGACATCATTCTTTCCTCGATTTACTATGTCCCTAATTTTGCCTATAATCTTATTTCTGTTAATCGTCTTGCAAAAAACCATAATTGTGCTATTGTGTTCTTACTCAATTGTTGTTATTTGCAGGACCTAACTTTGAAGAAGATTTTTGGCAGGGGGTATGAGTGTGACGGTCTCTACTACTTCGGTGATCCTCCATATTCCAGGTTGTCCTCATCTAGTCTACAAGATTCTGTCTTGCTAATCTTGAATAATGTTTTGCCAGTCTCGAATTACTATGTCTTTTCTCTTCACACATTAGAGTTGTGGCATGCTCATCTAGGCCATGCAAATTTTCAGTATTTGTGTTTGTTATTTCCTTCTTTAAATAAAACTTGCAAGGATTCTAATTTTAAATGTGTTCTGTGTGAACTGTCAAAACATACTCGCACTACCTACATTCCCCGTACACACTGAGCACCTAGTGCCTTTGATCTTATCCATTCTGATGTATGGGGGCCTTTACCTATCATGGCCCTATCTCAACACTGGTATTATGTCACGTTTATTGATGATTATACTCATTGTACTTGGCTTTATCTTATGAAGAAAAAATCTAAAGTTTTCACTCACTTTAAAAAAAAATTTGCAAATGATTAAAACCCAATTTCATACTGGTGTGCGTAATATTCGGTCTAATAATGGTAGAGAGTATATAACGGATGAGTTTAGGGCTGAACTTAATAAAAGTGGGATTCTCCAACAACTTACTTGTCCTTACACCCCTGAGCAGAATGGTATGGAAAAATGTAAAAATCATCATATTATGTCTGTGGTTAGGTGTCTCTTATGTGGTATAGGGTTTCTCAAGTATTTCTATCACATGGTTGTTCTGTGTTCCCAACTTACTTGTCCCACGTGTATTTGGGTGTACTTGTTTTATTCAAAATAAAAGTCCTACCCTTACTAAACTCGACGCTAAGGCTGTTCGATGTGTCTTTCTGAGGTATTCCTCTATGTCCAAAGGGTATAGGTGCCATGATCCTGTCACTCGTCACTTTTATCACTCTTTGGATGTCACTTTTCTGGAAACTGTTCACTTTTTTACAGGTTCATCTCCTACTCCAAAAGCTACCATGGAGACTGTTGTGGAAGATATTTCTGTCCTTCCACGACCGATTCCTACACTTGAGTCCTCCAGTATACATGAGTCCTCTAGTGTAACTTTGCTTCCGATTATCATTACTGGTCCCTCACACATGTATGCTCGTCGTCCACGCTCTTTGGACCCTCCGCTAGCTTCTTCTCCAAAATCGGGTATCTCGTCTCTTCCTTTAGTTTCAGATGTTACTCCTCCCCGCTATCCTACCTGTGTTCGTCGCCCCCCATCTTGTTTTTTTTTCGAGTAGTACTAATCATCCTATTGCCTAGTATATTTCCTATCAGGAATTGTTACATTCCTACCAGTCTTTTCTTACTCAAGTTGATTCAATCTCTATTCCTCGCCCCGTCCGTAAAGGTCTCCAGAATCCCAAATGGGTGACAGCTATAAAGGCGGAAATGGATGCCCTTGAGTATAATTGAACTTGGGAGCTAGTTGTACTCCTTCTGGTGAATGTACAATTAGGTAAAAGTGGGTTTTCAGCGTGAAATATTTGGCAGATGGTACTATTGATAGATGTAAAACTCTTCTTGTTACTAAAGGCTTCACCCAGGTTCTGAGTACAGATTTTGGCGCAACCTTTGCTCCCGTGGCTAAATTAACTACGGTCTGCCTTCTGGTTTCTCTGGCTGCTTCGTATTCTTGGCCCCTCCATCAGCTGGATGTTAAGAATGCAATCCTTAATGGTGACATGTCCGAGACTATCTACATGAATCTGCCTGATTCCATGTTAAATTAGAGCATCCAACCCAAAACCAATTGGCAATGGGAGTAGTAGCCCCTTGAACTTATATATTGAGTAGCTAGGTTATATGTCCCCGATGTGGGACAGACAATCTCAACATGCCCCCGCACGTGTGGCGTGACTGAGAGCCAAACATATGGATTACTAAGATAGGGTGACATGGAACACACGTGGGCAAATCGGCCCAACAATAACCTGGCTCTGATACCATGTTAAATTGGAGCTTCTAACCTAAAATCAATTGGCTATGGGTGGAGTAGCCCCTTGAACTTATATATTGAGTAGCTAGGTTATAAGTCCCCGATGAGGGATAGACAATCTCAATACACCCCCGTACGTGTGGCATGACTGAGAGCCAAACAGATGGATTACTGAGATAGGGTGACATGAAGCACACGTGGATAAATTGGCCCAACAATAACCTGCTCTGATACCATGTTAAATTGGAGCGTCCAAGCCAAAACCAATTGGCAATGGGTGGAGTGGCCCCTTGAACTTATATATTGAGTAGCTATATGTGGGATAGACAATCTCAACATGCCCCCGCACGTGTGGCATGACTAAGAGCCAAACACGTGGATTACTGAGATAGGGTGACGTGGAGCACACATGGACAAATTGGCCTAACAATAACCTGCTCTAATACCATGTTAAATTGGAACATCCAACCCAAAACCAATTGGCAATGGATGGAGTGGCCCCTTGAACTTATATATTGAGTAGCTAGGTTATAAGTCCCCGATGTGGGACACTCCACCCATTACCAATTGGTTTTGGGTTGGATGCTCCAATTTAACATAGTATCAGAGTAGGTTATTGTTGGGCCAATTTGTCCACTTGTGCTCAACGTCAATTATCTCAGTAATCCACGAATTTGGCTCTTGATCATGCCACACGTGTGGGGGCATGTTGAGATTGTCTGTCCCACATCAGGGACTTATAACCTAGCTACTCAATATATAAGTTCAAGGGGCCACTCCACCCATTGCCAATTGGTTTTGGGTTAGATGCTCCAATTTAATTCGGGAAAAGTTTGTCACCTTTGAAAAATCCCTCTATGGCCTTAAGCAATCTCCCCAAGCATGGTTTAGCCATTTTAGTGATGTTATTCTGACTATGGGGTTTGTTTGGTGTCACTCTGACCACATATACGTTATTTGATGCCAGTCTGGGGGACGACGCATTATCTTCTCTGTTTATGTTGATGACATCATAATTACTAGAGATGATGCTCCAGGTATTATCCAGGTGAAACATGATCTTGGGATGTTTTTGACATCAAGGATATGGGCCCTCTCTGATATTTTTTTAGGTATTAAAGTTGCTCGGTCTCGTCAGGGTATTTCTCTATCTCAGCAAAATTATACTCTTGATCTCCTTCAGGATACAGGTATGCTTGGGTGTAGGCCTGCCTCTACTCCTATGGATCCGAATCTTAAGTTGTCAGTGTAATCAGCAGAATTATTACCAGATCCATTAGTGTATCAACGTCTTGTGGGTCGTCTCATTTTATTTAACGAACACAAGACCAGATCTTACATTCAATGTTAGTGTTGTGAGCCAATTTATGCACTCACCGCGTACATCCCACTTAGATGTTGTTTATCATATTCTCCGTTATCTTAAGGCATGACCTAGTCTACAGATTTTCTTTAAGACTAGAGTACATTCATGCCTCTCATGCTTTACAAATGCGGATTATACGGGGTCAAAGTGTGATAGACGCTCCACTTCTGGCTTTTGGACTTTGCGTGGAAGTCATCTCATATCATGGAAAAGTAAGAAGCAAGCGGTTGTCTCCCTGTCTTCAGCCAAGGCCGAGTATCGTGCTATGGCTCAGGGCATATGTGAGCTTCTTTGGCCTCGTTCTCTTCTGACTGAGTTGGGCTTTCTTTTAATGGACTCATCTGCATTATTCTGTGATAAGAAGTCCGCTATCATGCTATCTCTGACCCTATCCTTCATGAGAGAATGAAACACATGGAGGTTGATATTCACTTTATTTGGTAAAAAGTTCATACAGGTCTTATCACACCAAGCTCTTGATTCGTGTCCAATATTGCATTTTTAACTTCATGATTTTTTGCTTAGTGGACACGAATCGTTACTTAAATTGGAGAGTTAATGGATAAACTGTGCTTTTGATTATTCTTGTTATTTCTCTCGTTGTGCTAATAAAGATCTCTTTCTTGTAGGTTATACAAGCTTTGGTGAAGTGAAATCCAACCCTTGTAGCATCCACGGAGTAAAAGAGGGGCAAAGAAGAGATTTCAGAAAGCCAGATCGATCCCCCTTTTAGAGGGGATCGATCCGCGTGTTCTTTTTAGACTTACTATCAGATTCGAAAAGAGCGGATCGATCCGCCATTTTGAGGGGATCGACCCGCGATCTTCTCGTGCCATTTTGCGACAATGATCCCGAGATGGATCGATCCGGCTAAAAGAGCGGATCGATCCGCATTTTCTCGAGAAGCTAGTAAATGCCCAGATTAAAGGCGGATCGATCCGCCCTTTGTAAAGGGATCGATCCGCTCCTGCTGAAGTCCTCCTCTTCTTTTTACAACTTTGTCATTTTATGTATGTAGTATATATAGTTAGAGATAAGTTTTTTTAAGGGTTAGCTATTATTTTTCTTGTATTCCTTGGTTGTAAACTCTTCCTCGCTCTAATCCCCTCACCTCTCTCCACCATTACTCCTCAACTACCTTTCATCTACTTACATTTAGTGTTAGAGAGAGAAGAGTGGGTTTGTATTGAATACTTTGAAGCTTTTTGTGGAAAATTATCTTGGAATTTTTATGGCATTCATTATAGGTTACTCTAGTTGGTATACTTTGTCTTCCCTTCTCTTTAATATTGTTCTCATTATGATTATGAGTAGCTAAATCATGTAGGTTGGGGATCATAAACCCACCATTGGACACAAGTGTGTTTTATTGTAGGACTCTCACGTTTTGTAGCATTTCTAGAGTTCATGGGTGTATGGTTTGATGTCTTGAGACCCCACCTCCAATGTCAAGCATTGGGAGTTGTTAAATCTCTAAACTCTAACCACATACCTATGTATTGCATTAGAACATCTATCTAACATATTGGTTGACTATCACATGTTTGATAGTTTGTCACAATGGAATTTTCTACTCTAGAAAGTGCTATAAGTATGAGAGCCATGTATTGTTTGGTCCAAGGTGGGGGAATATTCCCCAACCTCAATTTCTCCATTTACAAAACTCCCAATTTTTAATTAAACTTAGGCCTTAGCTTTGTTCAAATTTACTTCACGTTTTCTAAATAGTCATTGTAGTATAAGTTAATACAAATTGAATCGAATCCAAAGTCAAAACGACTCAATTTTATTTCTTAGTTTGGTATTATACTACGTCTTTAATAGAGTTAAATAAGAACTTGATTTTGACAACATCAAAATGGCGCCATTGTCGGGGATTGAAATTGGCAACAACCTTAGGTCGCTTGGTTTCTAATTATCGTGCTTTTTCTTTTAATCTTCGTTGCTTTCTTGTTGATTGCCTTTGAAGGAGTAGCCTTTAAGTGAGAATCGACAACCTCTTACAATGTCAAATCCGAGCAATGCAGGTATGACTAACCCCTTTGCAGTTAATACTAATGCTAGTTAAAGCAATACTAGTAGTGGGTCATTTTGGCGGCCTCCGACCACCCCATCACCATCATTCACCCAAGATTCGCATAGTACCGGCTACCGAGAGCCGGTAATTGATGCATTTTCGGATCATGCTACGTTTGCCACGGAAGACGAAACTCCCATGGATAGATTCTGTCGGGAGCAATGGGGTCAACAAAACCCCGCACCTCCACCCATGTACCCGCCGCATGCACCACCTCCTTTTCAACATCATTATCCTCCTCCACCTCCGCCAATGGATCAAACCTTCGGAAGAACGATCGGGGATTACTTTCAACCCGAGACTGTGTCTTCCCCATCTTGCATAACATTCCCGTACAATGCGGGAGTGTTTTGATTCAAGCCATGAATGATCAATCTCTTACCCAATTTTCATAGGCGAGAGAACGAGGATCCCTACAAGCATATTAGGGAGTATGAAGATATATGTGGAACGTTTGAACAAGAAAGATGCACACCCGAGCTCATAAGGCTCAAATTGTTCACGTTCTCACTCAAGGATAGGGCTAAAGATTGGTTAGTGACCCTAACTCCAAATTCCATCAGCTCATGGCCGGAACTCCAAAAGCAATTCTATAAGGAGTTTTTCCCCATGCACAAGACACAAGCATTGGTCAAACAAATTCAAAATTTCTCCCAAGGAGAACACAAGACCTTTGCTGAGTGTTGGTTGAGATTCAAGGATCTCCTTAGGAAATGCCCGCACCATGGTTTTGACAAATTCCATCAAATTCCCATTTGTTATGGGGGGTTATAACCCAACACCAAACAATTAATTGAAACTATGTGTACCGGGAGTTTCTTGACTCTTGAGGCCGAGCAAGCCGAAGCTCATCTTGAATATGTTTATGAAACTTCTCATGGGTGGGGTACGTCTAACCCCCATGACCGAACCTTGCCGGCCACTATAGCTCCATTGAATCATAGTCTCTATCAAGTGTCAAATGAGGCCGATCCCATTTCCGAACTCACTAGAAAAGTGGAAGCTTTGGAATCACAAAAGAGCACCATCCCTATCACTCCTCATCCGATTATTGCCTCGAACAATCCATCTCATTGTTACCTTTGTTATGACCCGGAGCACTCAACCAACAAGTGCCCCGCTCTTCCTATCCTCCAAAAACAAGCCTTGGAGCAAGCTTGTGCTCTTGAGATGAATATCAGGCCTAGGTATAATCCTTCCCAAAATGATGCCTACAACCCTCCCGGGAGGTGGAGTGCACCGAAACTTAACTACCATAGTAACAAAGGGGTGATTGTAGCTCCCCATGTTCCCCAACAACCGTATTGTCCGCATCAACCACCCCTACCACCTTATGCTACTCAAAATTTTGGTCCACCCACACCTCAACCTCAAGGTCCTCCTTTCGGCCAAAATCAAGGGGCACAACATCCACCACCCCCTTATGTGCCCCCTCACAAGAAACACTTTGAGGATCCTAACCAGGGCTTGGCCCAAAGAATGAGCCAACTTGAGCAGTCCATACAAGCGATGCAATCATCACATGCTCAATCAATGCAAGCTTTACAAGCTCAATTGGCCCAATTGCTTCAAAATCAACAAGTCATGGATAAGGGAAAACTTCCCGCACAACCATTCCAAAATCCCAAGGGACAAACAAATGGTGAGGCCTCAAACCCCAATGGCCCCGTTGAGCACTTAAAAGGAATCACCACTCTTCGAAGTGGTAAGGTCGTGGACAACAAGGTCCAAAAGCCTCTCCAAGAACCACCAACTAGCAACCATCCGATTGGGGAAAAGGCCAAACTTGATAGCGGGAACACTTTGATCCCGAATATGGTCGACTTAGATGGGGACTTCTCTAAAGCCCCCGACTTCATGAACCAAGAATCATTGAACCCTGTCCCACCATTCCCTCAAAGGTTAAAAAAGAAGGTCGAGAACACCAAGAATAATGAGTTTTGGAATTGTTTAATAAAGTTGAAATTAATATCCCCCTTTTAAAGGCAATTAAACAAGTTCCAGCCTATGCCAAATTCCTCAAGGATCTTTGCACCGTTAAAAGAAAGCTTAATGTCAAAAAGAGTGCCTACATGGCCGCACATGTGAGCTCCGTTATCCTTAACGAGGTTCCACCCAAATACAAGGACCCCGGTTGTCCTACTATAGCATGTGTGATTGGGCAACACCACATAGATAGAGCACTCCTTGATTAGGGTGCTAGTGTGAATCTTCTCCCATATTCGGTGTATGTCCAACTAGGCTTAGGAGAGCTTAAGGAGACCCGTGTCACCTTACAAATGGCCAATAGGTCCGATAAGATGCCATGAGGCATTATAGAAGATGTTATCGTCTAAGTGAGTAATTTCTACTATCCGGTGGACTTTATCGTGCTTGACACATAACCAGTTGTCAATGAGCAATCACAAATTCCAATCATCTTAGGGCGGCCATTCCTTGCTACTGTTAATGCATAAATTAATTGTAGGAATGGTCTCATGCACTTAACTTTTGGAAATATAACTGTGGATGTGAACATCTTCTCACTCTTTAAGCAACCGGATCTTGACAAGGAAAATGGTGATGATATTTATGAAATCTCTCTTGTTGACTCATTGGTGCAGGATATTTTTGATATTTCTGGTACTATAAGTGATAATGATTCTTGCATCATTCATTCTCTTAATCATGCATGTATTGGTGATGATAATATAGCTATTCTCGAACATGTTGAAAAATGCTTAGCTATTGATAACACCCTTGTTGAGTGTGATCATGATTTTGGGAGGGAAATAGACATGAGTGAGGGGGAAGTAGTGGTTGAGAAAGATTTAAATGTTGAAAGAACCTTAGGAGAGGCCATGTGGACCTCTAATTTTGAATGATTACCTCCGAGGGATACTTTCCCTCTTCCATCCAATATAGTCATACCAAAACTTGAGCTCAAAACCTTGCCAAGTGAGCTCAAGTATGCCTTTTTGGGAGAGGACAAGAGTTTTCAGGTAGTAGTATCTTCCCAGCTTGACCCTTGTCAAGAAGGGAAACTGATGAAGATTTTGAAGGAGCACAAAAGTGCTATTGGGTGGTGTGTAGCGGACTTGAGGGGCATTTCTCCGAAGATTTGCACCCACAAGATTTATCTAGAGGATGAAGACAAGCCTTCACATCAAATGCAAAGGAGGCTCAATCCTAATATGAAAGAGGTGGTGATGACCGATGTCATCAAGTTGTTGGATGTGGGGATAATCTATCCCATTTCAGATAGTGAGTGGGTGAACCCTACCCAAGTGGTCCCTAAGAAGTCGTGGATCACCGTCATTGAGAATGAGAGTGGAGAGTTGGTGCCCACTAGAGCCACCACGGGGTGGTATGTTTGTGTTGATTATAGGAAGTTGAATTCGGTCACTAGAAAGGACCATTCCCCTTACCCTTCCTTGATCAGGTCCTAGAAAGAGTAGCGGGCCATAATCACTACTGCTTCCTAGATGGTTACTTGGGGTACAATCAAATAGAAATAGCCCCCGAGGACCAAGAGAAAACCAGCTTCACTTGCCCCTTTGGCACGTTTGCCTATCAGAGGATGCCGTTCGGACTTTGTAATGCACCGGCGACCTTTCAAAGGTGCATACTTAGTATCTTCAATGATATGGTGGAGAAGTTTTTGGAAGTCTTTATAGATGACTTCATAATCTTTGGAGATTCGTTCAATGAATGCCTTGGGAATCTTGAAAAGGTTCTCAAAAGATGTATAGAAAAGAATCTCGTTCTTAATTGGGAAAAGTGCCACTTCATGGTGACACAAGGGATTGTGTTAGGCCACATTATGTCTAGCGAGGGAATGCAAGTTGACAAATTCAAAATAGATGTCATTTCCAACCTCTCCCCTCCAAGAAACCTCAAAGACATTAGGTCATTTTTGGGCCACGCGGGTTTCTATCGTAGATTTATAAAGGACTTTAGCTCGATCTCTATACCGTTGTGTCTCCTCTTAGCTAAAGACGTCCCATTTGAGTGGTCCCAAGATTACCAAGATGTATTTGAGAAGCTCAAGGCATTACTCACTTCCGCACCAATTATGCAACCTCCCGATTGGAGTCTTCCATTCGAATTGATGTGCGATGCGAGTGACTACGCCATCGGAGCCGTCTTGGGGCAAAGGAAAGACAAAAAGCCCCATGTCATTTACTATGCGAGCCACACATTAGATAGTGCATAATCCAACTACTCCATGACAGAGAAAGAGTTGCTCGCCATAGTATTTGTCCTCGAGAAATTCCGGTCTTATGTAGTGGGATCGCCGATTACTTATTTTACCGATCATGTCATGCTAAAGTATCTTTTCTCTAAGAAGGATGCTAAAGCACGACTTATTCGTTGGATCTTACTACTACAAGAATTTGACCTTTCCATCAAGGACAAGAAATGGGTGGAAAACGTTGTTGCCGATCATTTGTCACGTTTGAGGTTTGATCACAATCATATAGACCCCATTCCTATCCAAGAATTCTTTCCGGATGAGCAATTACTCAAGGTCTCTACTCTCCCGTGGTATGCAGACATGGTGAATTTTCTTGCCACGGGTGAATTGCCTCAAGATTGGTCTAATCAAGACCGAGAGAGGCTAATATCGACGGCACGATTATTCTTCTACGATGATCCTTATGTTTTCAAATATTGTGCCGATCAAATCGTGAGGAGATGTGTGCCTAATGACGATATACCTAGTGTGTTATCTTTTTTTCATGATCAAGCGTGTGGAGGACATTTCTCCTCGCAAAAGACCGCTTTTAAAGTGCTCCATAGTGGTTTGTATTGGCCCATGATATTTAAAGATGCACATGCTTATTGTTAGGCGTGTTCCCGGTGCCAACTTCTTGGTAAAGTCACCCGGAGGAACATGATGCCTCTAAACCCTATTATTGTGATTTAAGTTTTTGATTGTTGGGGTATAGACTTCATGGGTCCTTTCCCTAAATCCAACAATTTTGAGTACATCTTGGTGGCGGTTGATTACGTCTCCAAGTAGGTGGAAGCCATAGCAACCCGAACCAATGACCACAAAGTGGTTTTGAAATTTTTAAAAGAACATATTTTAGCACGGTTTGGGACTCCCAAGGCTTTGATTAGCGATCAAGGAGTGCACTTTTGCAACTCCCCCTTTGCCCGGTTAATGGAGCAATATGGCGTCACCCATAAGGTTTCCACCACATATCACCCGCAAACCAATGGCCAAGCCGAATTGGCTAATCGTGAAATGAAGGGGATTCTAGAGAAGACGGTCAATCCGTCAAAGAAGGATTGGTCTTTTAGGCTAACTGATGCACTTTGGGCGTATAGGACGGCCTATAAGACAAATTTAGTAATGTCCCCCTACCGGTTAGTTTATGGGAAAGCATGTCATTTGCCAGTTGAGCTTGAGCACCGGGCTTATTGGGCCATAAAGAAGCTCTATTTCGATGTAGATGAGAGTGGTGAGAAGAGAAAGCTTCAACTCGATGAGTTGGAGGAAATGCAAAGTGAACTCTACGAGAGTTCTAAAGTGTACAAGGCACATGTTAAAGCGTTTCATGACAAACGGATTGTTCGTAAACAATTCGTAGTTGGTAACAAGGTGCTATTGTACGATTCATGGCTCCATTTATTTTCGGGCAAGTTGCAATCCCATTGGATTGGCCCATACATTGTGCATAAGGTGTATAACCATGGAGCCATTGAAATTCAAGATCCCGCGGATGGGACCATTTCTAAGGTTTATGGGCAACGGTTCAAACCTTTTCTTGAAGGTTTTGACACCGAGTTGGTGTCAATTCCTTTGGACGACCCCAATGTTGGGGTTGAGTAGGCTCTAGTGAGCTATACTTTTTTTTTTGTATACCCCTGTTGGAAAAACCGGTTTAAGTTCTAAGTTTAAACGCGCAGCGGAAAAATCAAGTTATAAAACTTAATTGGCATGCCCGGATCTACTACCCATCAACTCTACAGATGCGCACAAGAGGGGACAAGAATTATACCTTACTGTCTTGAACCCAATTCTGAAATCTCTGACTTCCAGCAGCCTCCACTAGATGGTCTTCACTCTTATGACTCCTATGGATGCTTGCAGGAAGGGCTAGGGTTGGTGGGAACCCTAATGGAGAGGATACAGAAGGTTTTGGGGCTCCAAAATAGTTTCTGCAGCTTCTGACGTTCAAAATGACGAACAACCTTTCCAGAACGCAGCTGCCCTATTTATAGATTCCCAGAACCGACCTAGCTCTCGAGCGATCGAAGTGGTTTCGATCGATCGAACATTCGATCGATCGAACCATCTTCAATCGATCGAACCTGCCTAGACTTCAATCGATCGAGACAACTTCGATCGATCGAACCTGTCTTGACATCATCCTCATTTGCCTTTCCAACCATCCTAGCGGAGCTAAGAGTGGGACCTCCTAGGCTCTTTATTGTTGGCTCAGATCAGTTGATTAACTCCCATGACCAAACTCTTTGATCAGCAAATTAATCGACTGATCAGTTAACGTTTACTCCACTATAAAACGATAACTGAACTCCAACGCAAAAGAACATATCCGAAGCGATAACTAGACTTGTATGTTGTACTAATGTCCCTCTACCGTCAGCATTCGCAATCATATTCAGGTAGTCGGATAAACAGTTACTGTCAACCTGAATCATGATTACTTCTTATAATCCTTAAGTCTCATTCACCTCTCATGATTACCAAACATGTTGATAACTCTTATCAACAAGACTGCAGTACTCAGTAATCGACTTGGTGACATTCTCAAGGGAATGCTTACTCTGAAACAGAGGGTAGATTCTGTCTTGACAATATATGTTCACAACCCTATGAATATGACATACCCAAGATACCCAGGTGTTGATCTTCTATAGACCTCACTGATTGGTAAGTCAAAGCAGTCATATCCACAGTCTGTGTTCATAATCGTCTCAAGATTGAGAACACGTACCTTACACAAGTTATGAGTTCCTATCGACTGATTGACAGCCTTTAGCGTCAATAGGAAACTCAGGTCCGTCAATGCACTATAAGCACTAGCATACTAACCAAGAGTCACACTCTAGTGATTGAGATTTATCACTCCATCCAATGGTAGTTAATGATGCTACAGTGTATACCTGATGAGATATCCAGTCTCATCATCCACTGTGACAAGCTTTAAGTATCAAAGAATAGTAATTCGTATCTCATTGTATGTATCTCATACACACACGAAATACTTACTATGATACTTATGGATTAAACAATCATCTCATGAAAGAAACATACATCATAAAATGTAAAGCTGATATCCATATATTAAAATGCTAATGTCTAATACATATAGTAATGGTTTGAGGGCACAAACCCAACAAACTCCCACTTGCACTCATAACCATACAGGATTACATCTGAGACCTAGACTATCTAGATGACAATCAAAGACCTTCTGTGGCAAGGCCTTTGTAAACGGATCAGCAAGATTGTCAGCGGTGGTAATCTTGGTGACAGTCACATCTCCACGTTGAACAATATCTCGGATAAGATGATATTTTCGCTCTACGTGCTTTCCCTTTCCGTGGTTCCTTGGCTCCTTGGACTGGGCCACTGCCCCACTATTATCACAATAAAGCGTAATAGGTGACAGCGACGCTGGTACCACCTCGAGCTCCATAAGGAACTTCTTGAGCCAAACTGCTTCCTTTGCGGCTTCACAAGCAACCACATACTCAGCTTCTGTAGTTGAGTCTGCAATGCATTTCTGCTTAATGCTCCTCCAACTAACAGCACCACCTCCCAAGGTAAAGAGATGACCGAATGTCGACTTCCTCGAATCTTTATCTGACATAAAGTCCGAGTCAGTGTATCCTACTGGAATTAACTCACTACCACCGTACATAAGCATGTAATCTTTAGTCCTTCTCAAGTACTTAAGAATGTGCTTGACGGCTGTCCAGTGCTCTGGACCTGGATTCGACTGATATCTTCTAACCATGCCAACGGCAAAGCAAATATCTGGTCTAGTGCATAACATCGCATACATAAGACTTCCCACTGCTGAAGCATAGGGAACTCCTATCATGCGATTCCTCTCCTCTTGTGTCTTTGAACACTGGTCCTTGGAGAACGCTAAACCATGCCTGAAAGGTAATAATCCTTTCTTCGAATTATCCATTGAAAACTTAGTTAGCACCTTATCGATATAACCAGCTTGAGACAATCCCATTATCTTTCGCTTGCGATCCCGAAAGAGCTTTATCCCAAGAATATAGCTCGCCTCTCCTAGATCCTTCATATCGAAAGTACTAGCTAGCCAAACCTTGACCGTTGACAAAGCCGCTACATCATTCCCAATGAGTAGAATATCGTCAACGTAAAGCACAAGAAAGGCCATCACTTTCCCTTCACACTTCTTGTATACACAAGGTTCATCCAGATTCTGTATGAAACCAAACGACTTGACCACTTGGTCAAATCGGATGTTCCAACTCCTGGATGCCTGCTTAAGCCCATAAATGGACTTTTGCAGCTTGCATACCAAGTTACCTTTCCGACCAGCTATGAACCCTTCTGGTTGTTGCATATAGATGTCCTCCTCAAGATTGCCATTTAAGAATGCAGTCTTGACGTCCATCTGCCAGATATCATAATCTAGGTATGCAGCAATGGATAAGAGTATTCTGATGGACTTGAGCATGGCTACCGGAGAGAAAGTTTCCTCATAGTCAATGCCCTCCTTCTGAGTATAACCTTTCGCTACAATCCTAGCCTTAAAGGTCTCAACCTTTCCATCAGATGCTCTTTTCCTCTTGTAGACCCACTTACAACCAATGGGTTTAATATTGGCTGGAAGTTCTACAAGATCCCAGACCTGATTAGAATCCATAGATTCTAATTCAGCCTTCATAGCTTTAGCCCAATGTTCTGAATCAACATCAGTCATTGCCTCTTCGTATGTGGCAGGATCAAATTCAGATTCTATGGAGACAGCTTCAAAAACTTCTCCTAAGAACATGTATCTATCAGGATGGCTGATAATCCTCCCACTACGACGAGGTACCGGTGCGGAAATGGATGAAGAAGTGGTATTTTCTTGATTTATATCGTTATTAACTGCAGGTTGGACTGAGGGCTCTCCTTCTATCTCTCTAAGATCTATCCTTCCCTTAGGTTTATGGTTCATGATATAGTCATCCTCCAAGAAAACAGCATTCGTACTAACAAACACTTTCTGCTCTCTTGGATCATAAAAATACCATCCATAAGTACCCTTTGGATACCCTACGAAGTAACATACTTCCGATCTAGAATCCAACTTGCTCATCTTTCCTTTCAGCACATGTGCCGGACACCCCCATATCCGGAGATGTTGCAAAGAAGGCTTGCGCCCAATCCACATCTCTCGTGGTGTCCTGGGAACAAATTTGCTTGGTACTAGATTTAGTATGTACGCAGCGGTTTCCAAAGCATAACCCCAAAGGAATAATGGCAACTCTGAATAACTCATCATCGACCTAGTCATGTCTAAAAGAGTCCGATTCCTTCTCTCCGCTACACCGTTCTGCTGAGGCGTACCAGGTGCAGTCAACTGTGACAGAATCCCATTCTGTACGAGGTGATCAATAAACTCATTAGAGAGGTACTCGCCACCTCGATCAGATCGAATGGCCTTGATATGTGTGCCCAATTGCTTCTCCACTTCAGCCCTAAACTCTTTGAACTTTTCAAAGGCTTCAGACTTGTGCTGCATTAGGTACACATATCCATACCTGGAGTGGTCATCAGTAAATGTTATGAAATACTCATAACCACCCCTTGCTCTAATATTTATTGGTCCACACACATCAGTATGAACTAATTCCAACAATGCATTGGTTCTATTTCTCTTTGTAGGAAAGGGCCTTTTGGTCATCTTACCCTCTAAACAAGACTCGCAGACTTCCATTGGTTCTAGAACCAAATCGCCTAAGATCCCTTCTTTGACTAGTTTGCCAATCCTATTTAGATTGATATGGCCAAGCCTCATATGCCAAAGCCTTGTTGGATTAGTGGAAGGTCTCTTTCTTTTAGATGGTATAGTTACAATTGAGTTATTAAGTTCCAAGCAAGAATCTTTAGAAATATTGGGAGTAATCACATACAAACCATTTGATTTAACACCAGAACATATAAAAGAACTATTTCTTTTAATCACAACTTCAGTTCCAAAATGAAAAGAATAACCATTATTCGATAAATTAGAAACTGAAATTAAATTACGTCTCATTGAAGGGACGTAAAGTACATCTGATAAAATCAAAATTTTATTGTCTAGAAATTCTAAAACTACGACTCCTATAGCAACCGCAGAAACGGTTGCGCTAGAACCTAGAGTAAGTACGATTTCCCCATCACTGCACCTCCTGGTTGATCTGAACCCCTGCAATGAATTACAGATATGGTTAGTCGCACCAGAATCAATGCACCAAGTGTTTGAAGTATCCGTTATAAAACTTACTTCAATCACATGTGATTCAATCATACCTTGAACTCTTGTAGCTAGGAATTCTGGACAGTTCCTCTTCCAGTGGCCCTTCTCACCGCATTGGAAACACTTTCCTTTGCCTTGGCCACCCATCTTCCCTTTGCCCTTACCTTATCCCTTAGATTTTGCAATCTTAGGGACTGGTCCAACACTTGAACCACCAGTGCTAGCTTTCTTCTTCCCTTTCTTTCCTTTCGACATAGATCGGGAGGAGGAAGCGCTTTTCTCAACGTTCAAAACGTTGACCCCAGGTTTGATCACCCCTTCCGCTGCCAAAAGAGAACTCATCAATTCGCTCATTGAAAAATTCATTTGATTCATATTATAGTTAAGTTTAAATTGAGCGAATGAAGGCGACAGCGAATTAAGGATCATATCAACTTGGGTCTGTGCATCGATGTTGGCACCTAGGGTCTCCAGCTCTTTTAAATAACCAATCATTTTTAAAATATGTTCCTTGACTGGAGTCCCTTCCGACATCTTTGCACTCATTATCTTTTGCATGGCTACCTGTCTGGCAGGCCTGCCATGCTCCCCAAACATCTTTTTCAGGGATGTGATAATGTCACTGGCAGAATCATTCGATTGGAATTGGTGTTGCAATACACCAGCCATTGAGGCCAGAATATAGCAACGAGCCATTCCATTCGACTTCTTCCATTTGTCGAACTCGCGTCTGGCAGCTGCCGAAGCATTTGCCGCGGGTTCTTCGGGGCATGGGGTGGTGAGGACATATATGTGATCCTCCGCAGTTAACACGATGTCAAGGTTACGTTTCCATTCAGTGTAGTTGTTTCCAATTAACTTGTTTTGAGTGAGTATGGTGGCAAGTGGACTAAATGCAGATCCAGACATTATGATTTACTGTAAAAATCAAAACAAAATAAATATGGATATCAGAATTTGATAGCTTGAAATAAAAGAATCCTTTTAAAACTTTTATTTTAAAACAAAGTCGCCGGAATATCGAAACGAAAGAATAAAGCCTCCGTGTGGTGGTCAATGTTCGATCTTTCGATTTATCATAACTTATCCGCTATGCAACTCTTGCAAAACAAGTTATGACTTCCGAACCTATTTGATCTCTAAGTTTATGAATAATGCCCCGTGTGGGATCCCTTATCCATAGCTTAGCTAGTGTGTACCATTAAATAGGATCCAATCACAACCGTCTCAAGTAGCGCCTCCGTGTGGTGGTCACCCTCTAACACGTCTGATTGATCCTATCATAAGAAGTTCACATCTAGTAACCAGTGAGTAATGCACCCTCCGTATGGAATGATCACCCCAGACGAGGTGACACAGAATGCACCACTCATCTTACAATGAACCGTTAATGGAAGATCGTGGGTGTAATTTATAAGACCCTCTCCCACTAGTTTTAGTAAAAAGGATTTTGCTTTTTGAGAAAATCTGTTTCTACACACTTCCCATAAACATCTAATGTTTACTAATGTGTTGAAAACGGTTTTTGAATTTTATTTTAGAAAACTTGTTTTGCGTGCATGCAACAATGTATTATACGCCAATCACAAACCAAGCACATAAAACAAAAAACTAAAATGAAATATAGGCATTCAAACAATGCCTCTATCTCCCATGGCTCTATCTCTATAGAACCTCCTTTTGGTTTGATCGCCTCTAGCTCCATCTTCATGGATAACGGCTCCTTGCTCCATCTTCATGGATTTTCTAATTCTATTACATTTGTCCTATGCTTCTTTCGAAGTTTACAATTTATCTAGAAGTAGAAATAACAACAAAATAAAAGGCTAGGGCAACCGGTGCGACTTTCCTTTTCGTAGGATTGAAGTCGCAGCGCCCTTTACATATGCCTTAAAACCAAACCAAACTTAAATTACAACATACACCAATCTCAAACAATTTAAATACAAATATTCAAATGATTTGGTGCCATGGGAGATAGCGACTAATCTAGCTGTAAAAGGGTTAGTCGTACACGCATCCATACATACATAACAAATATATGTATCTGTTGAAACACTTAATTGATTCACACAGTATATAAACTCTTTACATACTGAATTTAGAACTTAAAACAGCATCTTACTTCTCTGTCACAGTTCGATCGATCGAAGACCGTTCGATCGCTCGAACCTTCGATCGATTGAACTCTGTTCAATCGCTTGAACTTTCTATTTCACAGAATGATTTAAAAAATAACAGAATACTTTAAAATTAAAGCTTTTAATTTCAAACACTTTAAAACTGTGAAACAGAGAACCTGACAAAGAATCTGTCTCGATCGATCTAACTTCATTCGATCGATCGAATACCAGAAGTCTTTGATCGATCGAAGACTGTTCGATCGCTTGAGAACAGTATGCTCGATCGATCGAAATATGTTCGATCGATCAAACCCGCCTTGCATCCTATGCAATCACAGATTTGTATACTGCTGCGATAACACTGCAGAAACAGATCTGTGACGATGTAGTTTCGAAAACAGTTCTAAAATCAACATGCAAATCAAAATAGTGTTTCAAAAACGCATCTATAGATCCAAACGAGCATGGCTCTGATACCAATTGTTGGAAAAACCGGTTTAAGTTCTAAGTTTAAACGCGCAGCGAAAAAATCAAGTTATAAAACTTAATTGGCATGCCCGGATCTACTACCCATCAACTCTATAGATGCGCACAAGAGGGGACAAGAATTATACCTTACTGTCTTGAACCCAATTCTGAAATCTCTGACTTCCAGCAGCCACCACTAGATGGTCTTCACTCTTATGACTCCTATGGATGCTCGCAGGAAGGGCTAGGGTTGGTGGGAACCCTAATGGAGAGGATACAGGAGGTTTTGGGGCTCCAAAATAGTTTCTGCAGCTTCTGATGTTCAAAACGACGAACAACCTTTCCAGAACGCAGCTGCCCTATTTATAGATTCCCAGAACCGACCTAGCTCTCGAGCGATCGAAGTGGATTTGATCGATCGAACATTCGATCGATCGAACCATCTTCAATCGATCGAACCTGCCTAGACTTCAATCGATCGAGACAACTTCGATCGATCGAACCTGTCTTGACATCATCCTCATTTGCCTTTCCAAGCATCCTAGCGGAGCTAAGAGTGGGACCTCCTAGGCTCTTTATTGTTGGCTCAGATCAGTTGATTAACTCCCATGACCAAACTCTTTGATCAGCAAATTAATCGACTAATCAGTTACCGTTTACTCCACTATAAAACGATAACTGAACTCCAACGCAAAAGAACATATCCGAAGCGATAACTAGACTTGTATGTTTTACTAATGTCCCTCTACCGTCAGCATTCGCAATCATATTCAGGTAGTCGGATAAACAGTTACTGTCAACCTGAATCATGATTACTTCTTATAATCCTTAAGTCTCATTCACCTCTCATGATTACCAAACATGTTGATAACTCTTATCAACAAGACTGCAGTACTCAGTAATCGACTTGGTGACATTCTCAAGGGAATGCTTACTCTGAAACAGAGGGTAGATTCTGTCTTGACAATATATGTTCACAACCCTATGAATATGACATACCCAAGATACCCAGGTGTTGATCTTCTATAGACCTCACTGATTGGTAAGTCAAAGCAGTCATATCCACAGTCTGTGTTCATAATCGTCTCAAGATTGAGAACACGTACCTTACACAAGTTATGAGTTCCTATCGACTGATTGACAGCCTTTAGCGTCAATAGGAAACTCAGGTCCGTCAATGCACTATAAGCACTAGCATACTAACCAAGAGTCACACTCTAGTGATTGAGATTTATCACTCCATCCAATGGTAGTTAATGATGCTACAGTGTATACCTGATGAGATATCCAGTCTCATCATCCACTGTGACAAGCTTTAAGTATCAAAGAATAGTAATTCGTATCTCATTGTATGTATCTCATACACACACGAAATACTTACTATGATACTTATGGATTAAACAATCATCTCATGAAAGAAACATACATCATAAAATGTAAAGCTGATATCCATATATTAAAATGTTAATGTCTAATACATATAGTAATGGTTTGAGGGCACAAACCCAACAACCCCATGTTACATTCTTGGCATAATTTTTGTTCATAGTCATGTCCATGGCATCCTCTTTGATCATCTATCACTTAATCCGAGTTTTTAAAGTTTAAAACTTAGTAAAACAAGGGGCGGATCAATCCGAGTAATTGGGGGATCGATCCGCTGGTTTCTAGGGAAGTTATTGACCAAACTGACAAAAGGCGGATTGATCCGGCCTTTTGAGGGGATCGATCCGCGAATTTGGGGGAGTAAACTGCTTTAAGATCGCGGAAATGGATCGATCCGGACATATCAAGCGGATCGATCCGTGTTTTCTGGGTGAGATTCTGCTTTCAAACTTGTTAAATGGATCGATCCGACCATTTCAAGCGGATCGATCCGCGTTTTTTAGGGGACACACTGCTTCCCAATTTCTTAAATGGATCGATCCGCACAATGTGAGGGGATCGATCTGCGAATTTGAAAAGGCATAATAAAACCGTTTTGAAACACCAGATCGATCCGGCCCTCTGAGCGGATCGATCCACGGGGGCAGCAGACGGTTTTTTATAGACGGATTTCTCTCATTTTCATTCAAGTTTTCAAAGTTCTCTCCAATTTCTCTCAAAGTGTCATTGCCCAATACTTCTCCAAATCAACCCTTGTACTCATTCCTCTTCAAGATCTTCACTATCACTCATCTAAGGTATGATTTTAACAACTCTCATCGCTTGTTTTTCTTGTTTTGGTTGTGATTGCACCCTAGGATGAGTTATTTCTCCCATTGCTCACTATTTCAAAAAAATCAACCTTAGGGTTTGTTTTCTCCTCCATTTCTCTATATTCTGGGTTGATTTCTCATTCATATTGTATGTTCTTCATGCTCAAGCCACATTGTGGCTTGTTTGGGATAGATCCATGCACCCAACCTTCATAAGCAATGATAATATTTCAAATGATCACCAAGTGTTCGCTAAAAGGCCACAATGAAGTTCTCTAGTGCATTCTTCCTTTCCACACCTGCATTTTCATCATTTTTATGTGCATTGTTCATATTTCCTTATTTCACGCGCACGTTTCCATTCTCATGAGTGACTATCATCATTGATTCATGGCCATAGGCACGTCCCTCTCACACCTTGCACTGTCGTGCACCTACGCGTTGATCGTGCACGTGCATTCATGGCCGTTTCAAGTACATTTTGTCCGTGCCCTGTATATAACTCTTAGAGGGCACTTCATTCATTCCGCCAAACTTTCACTGCCATAGGACGTCCGTGCACGTGCCATTGGTGTTACATGGTCCTTTGCATGAGCATTGCACATTTTTTGAGCGGTTTGGCTATTGTCTTATTCAATGTGCTCGCCCCTTGTGTTTTTCTTCAAGAAACATGGTGAATCCACTTAAGTACAACAAAATTGAGTGCACACCCGCTCGTGGCTACGACAATTTTTAATCCAAAACCAAAAAGAAGTGGTTTGAGAATTTCTTTAAGTTTAAGAAATCCATCCTCCCCGAGCACCCAATTGAGATTTTCGATTTCCCTACCGATGTGGTCCAGGTCTTCAGGGACCTTCGTTAGCTCCCCCAGTTGGAGCATGCGGGTGGGTACAACGAGACATGGGTTCGGATTTTCTTTGCCAGCCTAGTCACCACCGACCTCCGTACCTTCGAGTCTTATGTTCAGGGTGTCCGCATTCCGGTTTCCCCGGCCACTTTAGCTGTGTTCATGGGGGTTCCTCACGTGGAGAACCCAGAGCCTTTCCTGGACAACTTGGAGCAGAGGCCTGATCTTGATATCATCGCCACCCGATTCACGGGCTGACCGATTGAGTGGATAGGGGACCAGATTGCCCTATCTACTTTCACCAAGTTTTACCACTACTACAATATCATTTTCACTGCTGCGGTGTGGCCCACTCACCACAAGAATGTCAGGGGGGACCGCGGCACCCTCCTCTATGCTATTACCGACCCTGCCACCCGTGTTGACTTCGCGAGCCTTATTATCTCTTATATGATCGCGGTGTCGAACGATACTGCCGCCACTGCCAGCCTCCCTTCGCGACTCTTGTTACCTGGCTGTGCACCGCACATGGGTGCGCGGCCTCAGCGTCCGATGTCATCAAAGCAGCGCCTGCCCCAATCAATGGGACGACGCTAGTTCGTAGCAACGCGCAGGTTAGATCCGCATCCAAGAGAGCCAGGGTGGAGGAGGGCCCATCCGAGGCTCAATTCGATGCAGAGGAGGAGGAGCCAGTGCCCGCGCCAGGCATGGTTGAGCTACATCGTCGCTTCAAGACTTTGAGTACCGAGCAGCGACAGCAGAGCCAGGAGATTGCGGGGATTCGGGGTGATATTCGTGGCCTGCGGGGGGAGTTTGATGGGTTCAGTATGAGCTATCGGCGGGATATAAGCATGATGATGTGTTTCCAGGCCGACTCTTTCCGTATGCAGTACCCGGGCGCTGATGTCCCGGACTACTTTCGCGACCCGTATGGTGGCACAAGTTGCACAGACGGTCCAGGCCCTTATAGCGGAGCTGGTGGTTCTGGCCCTTATAGCGGAGCTGGTGGTTCTGGTGCGTATGGTGGCACTGGTGGTTCGGACCCCTATGGTGGCGGCGACGGAGATGACAAGGATTAGTTGGGGGGAGTGCTCACTTTTCATTTTTGTTGCTTCTGCTAGGGTGTGTTTATGTTCATCTTGTTAGACTTGGAGTTGTACTTTTGTGTTTGGATGATTGTGTTATCTTGTTTCAGGGTTTTAGTTGGATTGACTTTGGATGTTTTATGGACATGTGTGTATGTGATTTTTGGCCTATGCTTACAGTTTTACTATTGTGCCAGATCACATTACTTGTTATCTTTTTGTTCTCTTTCTTTGATTCTAACATTGCAGGAACAATCTATTATCGCATGCTCACCTTGGTTGCTTCCGGTAATATTGTTCTTCCCCTTACACTTTATAGTTTCATTGAGGACAATGCACAGTCCTAGTTGGGGGGTGTGAGAGCCTGCTTCTCTCATCGCAATTTGAGTCTCATTTGTTTCTAAAAAAAAACTTGTTCCATGTTTCCAATGACTTTGGTATAGTTGGCCTACTCTAACGCCAAGCGATGATGCGTGCCTCGAAATGTTATTTCAATTTTAGTATGTGACACTTGTGAATCCCATTAGTTCTATAACTATCTTGATTATAGTAAATTTTATGAAGTTCAAATCTTGGATTATCGAGCACGTTGTATGACTACTTGTGTTAGGATGATGTTTACTGCAATTATTGCCCGAAAAATGTTTAAAACATATATGGAGATTTTACCCTTGTGAGCTTTAGATCCTTTTCTCCCTTGTTGAGTGTTATATACCTCAATCCTCTCTTTTTGAAAAACATACATAAGTCGTAGATTATCTCATCTTCTTGATTTGATTGTTTATTAGAGGAATCTTTTTGTGGAATGCAAAACTCTTGCTTGCCTGTCATTGTAGTGGAGAACTAAGAATCACATTGTCCGAGAAAATAATTTTAGGTCCTTCCTTTTACCATTTCTAGCCTCAACCATACATACCCTTCCGTTACTTAACCATACATCTTCCATATCTGTGTTTGAATTACATTTTGGGATGTCTTTGTACGAATCGTGTTTGTAAAGTTGCAAAAGAGATTGAATCATGTGGTTGTGAGAGTACAAAGAAAGAGAAAAGAAAAGAAGCTAAAAATATATATATATATGTAAAGAAAAAAAAAAAGAGCTTCATAGTCAATTGTACTTCTCTTTTTGAGCTTCAAAGAAATATTTGTGGATGATTCATCTCTTGTGGTCATTTGTATCTATGCATTCCAATAAATCCCAAGTTTGTACTCAAACATCTCACTTCATTTACCCTTGTCCTTCACCTCATATCACTTTCCCACTTTACAACTCCCTCAAAGTCCTAGTTGATCCTCAAGTTGTGTGATTCGAAGTTTGAAACGGATGTGACAAGTAGTCAGAGTTATTCCACATCCTCTAGTGAATGGTATCTTTCATGAGATTATTTTTTACTCGTTTTTCACGCTTACGTTTTTCATCATTGGCATGTGCGTGGCGTTGATATCTATTTCCATTACTCTTTTTGCCCACATGCCCCGAGTGTATTAACCATTCCAAGTGATTCATTTTTAGAGTGTAATACTGGAGAGAATTGAGTTGAAGCACGTTTAAACGAAATTCGGATTATGAAAGCATTTGCATCTTCTTGATAGTTGTAGTTATGCACTTCACACCACACATGCATCCGAGATTGAGCTTAATGAAGTTTATCTAATAACCTTGATAGTTTGAGAATTTTTTTAGATTTGCGTGTCATGTGCTAAAATCTTTTGAAAATTTTTAGGACTATGTTGAGTGTCAGCGATAGATAGTAGGCAACTATCTTGAGGAAACTAAGTGTTTGTGGGTATCATTCCAAGAACCCTCCGGAGACAACACTCCGCCTCTACGGGTAACCTAGAGGTTTAACGGCTTGTTACATATGCTCAATGCAATCGTGTTCCCCACGAAAGCGTTTTATCTTTCATTTTAAATAATGGTTGTGCAAGGTTATTCTTAAATCTCTTGGTATTTAGCTTTGTTGCTAAGAGGCTAGCAATATGCTAGTTGGGGGGTGTGATTCGTGTCCAATATTGCATTTTTAACTTCATGATTTTTCGCTTAGTGGACACGAATCGTTACTTAAACCGGAGAGTTAATGGATAAATTGTGCTTTTGATTATTCTTGTTATTACTCTCGTTGTGCTAATAAAGATCTCTTTCTTATAGGTTATACAAGCTTGGGTGAAGTGAAATCCAACCCTTGTAGCATCCACGAAGTAAAAGAGGGGCAAAGAAGAGATTTCAGAAAGCCGGATCGATCCGCCCTTTAGAGTGGATCGATCCGCGTGCTCTTTTTAGACTTACTATTAGATTCGAAAAGAGCGGATCGATCCGCCATTTTGAGGGGATCGATCTGCGATCTTCTCGTGCCATTCTGCGACAATGATCCCGAGATGGATCGATCCGGCTAAAAGAGCGGATCGATCCGCGTTTTCTCGAGAAGCTAGTAAATGCCCAGATTAAAGGCAGATCGATCCGCCCTTTGTAAAGGGATCGATCCGCTTCTGCTGAAGTTCTCCTCTTCTTTTTACAACTTTGTCATTTTGTGTATGTAGTATATATAGTTAGAGATAAGTTTGTTTTTAATTATTTTTCTTGTATTCCTTGGTTGTAAACTCTCCCTCTCTCTAATCCCCTCACCTCTCTCCATCACTCCTCAACTACCTTTCATCTACTTACATTTAGTGTTAGAGAGAGAAGAGTGGGTTTGTATTGAATACTTTGAAGCTTTTTGTGGAAAATCATCTTGGGATTTTTATGGCATTCATTATGGGTTACTTTAGTTGGTATACTTTGTCTTCCCTTCTCTTTAATATTGTTGTCATTATGATTATGAGTAGCTAAATCATGTAGATTGGGGATCATAAACCCACCATTGGACCCAAGTGTGTTTTATTGTAGGACTCTCACATTTTGTAGCATTTCTAGAGTTCATGGGTGTATGATTTGATGTCTTGAGACCCCACCTCGAATATCAAGTATTGGGAGTTGTTAAATCTCTAAACTCTAACCACATACCTATATATTGCATTAGAACATCTATCTAACATGTTGGTTGACTACCACATGTTTGATAGTTTGTCACAATGGAATTTTCTACTCTAGAAAGTGCTACAAGTATGAGAGCCATGTATTGTTTGGTCCATGGTGGGGGAATGCTCCCCAACCTCAATTTCTCCATTTACAAAACTCCCAATTTTTAATTAAACTTAGGCCTTAGCTTTGTTCAAATTTACTTCACGTTTTCTAAATAGTCATTGTAGTATAAGTTAATACAAATTGAATCGAATCCAAAGTCGAAAAGACTCAATTTTATTTCTTAGTTTGGTAATTTCTTCTCGCTTGATAATTGGTCTTTAAGCGCCCACCAAGCATTGTTGCATTCCAATCCCTGTGGACTCGACACCCTATTTCCATATCGTCCACCAAGCATTTTACTACGTATTTAATAGAGTTAAATAAGAACTTGATTTTGACAACATCAGCTCTGTTCCTTCATCTGATCAAACGGTCGATATGTTCACAAAATCAGTTGGTCCTACACTGCTACAGTCATCTCTTGTAAAGCTGGGACTCGTCGATATCTTGCCCCAACTTGAGGGGGAGTGTTGGAATTAGGATATTATATCACTGTATTTATTGGTCATGTTGACCATTTTTACTTGTTTCCTTATTTTCTTTATCCTCCTTTATTTCTGATTCATTCTCTTTTTAGTTTTAGTTCTTTATTAGGTTATATATACCACATGAATAAAAATGTATCTCTTTCTCCAATTCTTTTTTTTTTTTTTCAATCTTTGAGAAATCTTTCTTTCTGAAGAAATTTACGGAGTTGGGAAGAGGAGGATAAGAGTAGATTAGAAGCCACGTTCGAAATTTTTTCGCTAAAACCTAGTGTTGAAGATAGACTGGAATGGCGCCATGCTTCTAATGGTAAATTTTCAATAAAGATGTGTTGTAACACAATTGAATGTACTAGAAATGTTTCGTCTAATCCTTGGGCAAAGTCTTTGTGGAAATATAAAGCTCCCTCTAAGGTTATTTGTTTTATCTGGCTTGCGGGACAAGGAAAAATTTCGACAAAGGTTTTTTTAGCACACAAGGGAATTGTTGTTGAAAATTCAGATCTGTTGTGCCTCTGGTGCAAGGCTACTGAAGAGGATTATAATCATCTCTAGCTCCAGTGTCATTGGGTATGGGAAGTTTGGTCTTAGATTTGGAGATGGTAGGGTCTTTCATGGTGTTATAATTCCTCTATTGAGTCTTTTATTGTGCAATTGGAAGGGGTTGAGCTACCAGCTGGCTTGAAAGTGTTGGAGAATTTTTAAAATAAGGGGAAAGAGGAATTGAATTTGGAAACTTATTTTGTAGCCGTACGATCAAGATCGAAAGGGGACGAGTCATTAATTTAGTGCGTGTGAGAAACACTGGATAATTTCTCTCCTATGTATGTGTTAATATATACAGATATAACCAAATCAATTGTGAAATGGTGTTTCAACTACTGCCTTTCCACGAAAAGGCATGTTTGCTTAATTGTTATATATATATATATATATACACACCTTTTAGATTTGAATCTAATTGATGTCATGGACTAGATAAGGCAACTCTTGATTCAAATTAGATGCCATAGTCTATTCGGTGCCATGAGGTTTGATCGGCGCCATTGATTGGTTGCTTTGGCATCTATACGAAATATAAAAGGTACATGCCAATGACAGATAAAATGATAATAACAGTATCTCACTTTTACTACAAATCGAGTATTTCCAAATCTCAGTTTCTCTGTTCTTGCACAGTTTCGTAAAGTATATTCTACTGTATTCTGTTAACTGCAGTAATAGAATACAGTTTTGGTTGAAAAATATCAGTGATAATTCAAGGCTATCTTCAATAGTGCATTTTGCAGATAGTGTTGCTTCATTGTATCTTGAATACAAACTCGCGGAATACCCAGTTGCATACCGATTACAATATCTGGTGGGGGCGAATATTGTATTTAGGAAAGTGTCTCGTACACGCTTTGAAGGTTTACTTAGTTACTTATTGAAGAATTTCTGCCAAAAAGAGGACGCATTTTAATCAACAATCTAAATACAATATTTTATTAATGGCGGACACTTCTTCAGCAAAGTCACTTCGTCAAATGACCGAAAGTTTCGTGAAATTGGATCGTTTTGATGGTGGTAATTTTCTTCGTTGGCAAAGGAAATTACACTTCCTACTCACCACTTTGAAGATAGTATATGTGCTCAAAGATGACAAACCTGCGGAAAGAGAAAATGGGACGGTGGCACAAGCAAGGACGCGCACTAAATGGGAGACGGATGATTATCTATGCCGTGGTCATATTCTCAATGCTATGTCCGACTCTCTTTTCGATCTCTATCAAAATGTGGGCACTGCCAAAGAACTTTGGGACAAATTGGAGGCAAAATATCTTGCAGAGGACGCGACAAGTAAGAAATTTTTAATTGGTCAATTTCTTAATTATAAAATGGTTGATAATAAGTTGATTATTGATCAATTTCATGAGATTCAACGTATTCTCAACCATTGCAAACTTAAGAAATTAAATATGGATGAAGATGTCATAGTTTCTGCAATTATTGAAAAACTTCCTCCATCATGGAAAGACTATAAGAAAAGTCTTAAACATAAAAAAGAGGACATATCACTCGAGGAATTGGAGACTCACCTCAAAATTGAGCAAGAGTCTCGAATTCGAGATAGTAATGAGGAGCAAGATAAAAATGCTTCGAAGGTCCATGTGGTGGAGGAAAAGAAAGAGCATAAACAGCCCCATCATAATGCTCACCAAGGGAAAAATAATAAGAGGAAAAATAATTTTAATGATTCTCAAAACAAGAAGAAAAAGGGTATGTGCTACTATTGCAACAAGCCGGGTCACTTCAAGAAGGACTGTCGCTTATTCAAAAAGAAGCAACAAGAAGCATCGGGCTCGAAAGAAAAATTCGCAGCGGTAATATCCGAGGTTAATCTCCTCGAAGATGATGGTGCTTGGTGGATAGACTCGGGTGCCACAATGCATGTGTGCAAGGACAAAGCTATGTTTTCTGCCTATGAACCTGTCGAAGATGGAAATGTTCTCTACATGGGAAACTCCTCTACTGCAGCAGTCAAAGGCAAAGGGACTGTAGATCTAGAATTCACTTCCGGAAAAGTCCTTAGCCTCACCAATGTCTATTATGTCCCTGAAGTGAGAAAGAATTTAGTTTCTGGAAGCCTGCTTAATAAGCATGGTTTCAAACTTGTATTTGAGGCAGACAAATTTATTCTGTCTAAGAGTGGTACCTTTGTAGGTAAAGGTTATATGTATGAGGGCATGTTTAAGCTCAATATTATTAATAAAATGAATATTTCTGCTTATATGGTTGATTGTCTTTCTTTATGGCATAGTCGCTTAGGACATGTTAATACTAAGAAAATGGATAACATGGTTAAATTGAATTTAATTCCTAGATATGAAAATGATATGAATGAAAAATGTAAAGTATGCATGCAAACCAAAATAACTAGAATTCCATTTCCGAAAATTGAAAGATCTTCTACTTTATTACAATTAGTACACAGTGATGTATGTGATATGCATAGTACTCCTACTAGAGGTGGTAAAAAATACTTTGTTACATTTATTGATGATTTCTCTAAATATTGTTATATTTATCTTATGAATACTAAGGATGAAGTTCTAGATAAATTTATTATGTATAAAAATGAAGTAGAAAATCAATGTGATACTAAAATAAAATGTCTTAGATCTGATAGGGGAGGTGAATATCACTTTCCTAAATATTGTGAGGATGTTGGTATCATACATGAATTTACTGCACCTTATACACCACAACAGAATGGAGTTGCAGAAAGAAAAAATAGGACACTGACTGAAATGGTTAATGCTATGCTTTCTTATTCCGGTTTAGGTAAAGGTTTTTGGGGTGAAGCTATGTTAACTGCATGTTATATTTTGAATAGAATTCCTTCTAAAAATCTAAAAGAAACACCTTATGAATTTTGGAAGAAAAGGAAACCTAATTTGAATTATTTGAAAGTTTGGGGTTGTAGGGCCATTGTTAGATTGCCTGAACCTAAAAGGAAGAAATTAGGTGAAAAAGGAATTGAATGTATTTTCTTGGGATATGCACAACATAGTAAGGCATATAGATTTCTAGTTTGTGAACCAAATGAATCTGTTGAAATAAATACTATTATCGAGTCTAGAGATGCCATGTTTTATGAAAATAGATTTAGTACTATTCCTAAATTGCATGATACAATTGAAATAGGAAAATCTTCACATTCTAAGGAAATTGAAAATGAGGAACCTAGGAGAAGTAAAAGAGCTAGAAAGGAGAAGTCCTTTGGCCCCGACTTTGTAGTATACCTTGTCGAGGGTACTAGAGATTCACATTGTGAACAAATTGCTCTTTCTTTAACTATTGAATCAGAACCTCAAACATTTGAAGAGGCAATGAAGTCTCAGGATGCTGCCTTTTGGAAAGAGGCTATTAATGATGAGATGGATTCAATAATGGGTAATAACACTTGGGTGTTAGCAGATTTACCACCAGGTTCAAAACCTATCAAGTGTAAATGGATTTTCAAAAAGAAAATGAAAATAGATGGAACTATTGATAAATTCAAAGCTAGGTTAGTAGCTAAAGGTTTCACACAAAAAGAAGGAATAGATTATTTTGACACATATGCACCAGTAGCTAGAACATCTACTATTCGAGTTCTGATTGCCTTAGCTTCTATTCATAATTTTGAAATTCACCAAATGGATGTAAAAACTGCTTTTTTAAATGGTGATTTGGAAGAGGAAATTTACATGGAACAACCTGAAGGTTTTGTTGTGACTGGACAAGAAAAGAAAGTATGTAAATTAGTTAAGTCACTTTATGGTCTTAAACAAGCACCTAAGCAATGGCATGAAAAATTCGATATGGTTGTTGTAACTAATGGTTTCAAAATTCATGAATCTGATAAATGTGTTTATAGCAAGTTTAATAATGGTAGAGGTGTTATTATATGCTTATATGTGGATGACATGCTTATTCTTGGTACTGATTTAGATAGTATTAATGATACTAAACGCTTCTTGTCATCTAAATTTGAAATGAAAGATATGGGTGTGGCTGATGTTATTTTAGGCATGAGAATAATAAGACAAGGTAGAAACATTATTCTCACGCAATCGCATTATATTGAAAAGATCTTAAAGAAGTTTAATCAGTTTGATTGTACACCTGTTAGCACACCTTTTGAATCACAAATAAGATTGTTTCCTAACACTGGTAGAGCAGTTTCACAATTGGAATATGCTCGGGTTATTGGTAGCTTAATGTATGCCATGACATGTACTAGGCCGGATATAGCTTATGCTGTAGGTAAACTTAGTAGATATACTAGTAATCCTAGTCAGCTACACTGGCATGCGGTATATAGAATTTTAAAGTATTTAAAAGGAACCATGGGTTATGGAATATCTTATGGTGGTTATCCTTCGGTTTTAGAAGGATATTCAGACGCCAGTTGGATTTCTGAGCGGGAAGATCATTCATCAACGAGTGGATGGATATTTACTCTTGGTGGGGGAGCAGTTTCTTGGGGATCCAAGAAACAGACTTGTATAGCTGACTCTACCATGGTAGCTGAATTTGTAGCTTTAGCTGCAAGTGGTAAAGAGGCTGAATGGTTAAGAAATTTACTTTTAGAAATTCCAGTTTGGCCTAAACCTATGCCTCCTATATCTATCCATTGTGATAGTGAATCTACACTTTCTAGGGCCTATAGCAAAGTGTATAATGGTAAGTCCAGACACATTGGACTTAGGCACAGTTATGTGAGGCAGTTGCTCACGGATGGTATAATAACTGTGGATTATGTGAGGTCTTGCCAAAATTTGGCAGATCCTTTCACAAAAGGACTTGCAAGGAATTTGGTGTCTAAGACATCGGTAGGGATGGGACTAAAGCCCAACGAACATGGTCACTCTTGATGGAAACTCAACCTGACACTTGACATTTCAAGTCTTCAGGTTCAACGAGTAAAGTACATCATATGTCGTGATTGCAAGCACTTTAAATAATATGTATATATATATATATATAATTCATCCCAAAGATAAGTGCTTGGTACCTGTAATGTAATAAGGAGGAGGTTGAGCTACTAAGCTCTTAATAGATTTATAACAATTATGTTGTAGTGTCTTAGTTACAGGGACACTTCTGATAAGTCTACCTATACGAGTGTGGAAGTGGTGCCGCTTCCTATGCGTTCCAGGCTTGACTCTAGAGCACTCACGAAATCAAGGTACAGACACAAGGCCTAATACATGTGTCGGCTTATATGAATATTCACTGATATAAAGATTTGTGTGTGGAGATAAGTCCGGTTGGTCAATATGGATTGCCAGTTCAAAGACTTGTCTACTAAGCTCTCCTGATCAACTTTGATGAGTTTTCACAAGGTAAATGGTTCAAGTCGTGAGACACCTTTACTGATACATAAATCTTACAACCGCATTTTCAAAATTTATTTTAAAAATGGTGGGGGATTGTTGGAGAATTTTTAAAATAAGGGGAAAGAGGAATTGAATTTGGAAACTTATTTTGTAGCCGTACGATCAAGATCGAAAGGGGACGAGTCATTAATTTAGTGCGTGTGAGAAACACTGGATAATTTCTCTCCTATGTATGTGTTAATATATACAGATATAACCAAATCAATTGTGAAATGGTGTTTCAACTACTGCCTTTCCACGAAAAGGCATGTTTGCTTAATTGTTATATATATATATATATATACACACCTTTTAGATTTGAATCTAATTGATGTCATGGACTAGATAAGGCAACTCTTGATTCAAATTAGATGCCATAGTCTATTCGGTGCCATGAGGTTTGATCGGCGCCATTGATTGGTTGCTTTGGCATCTATACGAAATATAAAAGGTACATGCCAATGACAGATAAAATGATAATAACAGTATCTCACTTTTACTACAAATCGAGTATTTCCAAATCTCAGTTTCTCTGTTCTTGCACAGTTTCGTAAAGTATATTCTACTGTATTCTGTTAACTGCAGTAATAGAATACAGTTTTGGTTGAAAAATATCAGTGATAATTCAAGGCTATCTTCAATAGTGCATTTTGCAGATAGTGTTGCTTCATTGTATCTTGAATACAAACTCGCGGAATACCCAGTTGCATACCGATTACAATATCTGGTGGGGGCGAATATTGTATTTAGGAAAGTGTCTCGTACACGCTTTGAAGGTTTACTTAGTTACTTATTGAAGAATTTCTGCCAAAAAGAGGACGCATTTTAATCAACAGAAAGTTTGGTTGAGTATTGTGTGTTGTGCTGGATTATGATCAATCTGGTTACCTCGCAATGAAGTATGGTTTAGTAATAATGCTTGGAGGGTTGATCAGTTGGTGGATATCATTAAGATTAGATCGTTTCACTGGATTCAAGCGCTTGAGGCTGACTTATTTTATCAATACCATGATTAGAGTGATGATTCGATCAAGTTGGGAAGAAGGAAGAAGTCCCTCCAAGGCAACGCTATAGCAGTATCTTGCTGGATTCCACCTTGCTCGGGCTGCTTAAAATTCAATGTGGATGGGTCAGCTTGGGAAAAACCTAATTTGGCGGGTTGTTGTGGGGTTTTAAGAGATGAGTCCGAGTCGGCAATTGCTATGTTCTTTGGTCCCTCAGGAATTGCCGACTCGAATGTTGCCAAAATTGAGGCAATTCGTAATGCATTGTCTTGTTTTATAACTTTGGTTGGGTTGGAAATAGAAAGCTGATAGTCGAATCAGATTTAAAGACGGTGGTTGCTTGGGTCATAAATCCGGAACTGAGACCATGGAAACTTTGGGAGTCTTTTATCGATATTGATACGTGTATTGAAAATATAGGTAATGTATCTTTTGTCAACATATATAGGGAGGGTAACGCTTTTGCTGATAGCTTGGCAAAAACGGGTGTCACGAGTCCGTATTTTTTCAAAGCTTGGTGGTAATTGGGTGAGCTATGGTTTTCAGTTTTTGTCTTTTGTTGAGTTGGTTGGGGCTGGTCTGCTTTGGTTTTTAAGTTGTGGGTTTTTTGTTTCCTATTCCTTCTTCTGTCTTCTTTGGGCTTTGCCTGTGTATGTATTTTTATGGTGTGCTCTTTTCGTTGTGGTGGTTGTTGTGGTCGTCTTGTTGCTTGATGCTTTGTTTGGATGTTGTTTGGGCTGGTTGGTTGTTTGATCTCCTTTTTTCTGAGTCTCGTGTTGATGTTTGGGTTGGGGTTGGTAGAGTCGTCCTGCTTTAGTGTGTGTGTGTGTGAGAGTGAGAGAGAGAGTGTGTGTTTTGTGTGTCTTTGGAGCCGATTTTTTTTCGGTGTGCGTTTCCTCTTGGTGTGTGTGCTCATTTCCTTGATGGTGTTTGATGTGCATCTCATTTCATTTTTTTAGTTGTGTTTTTGGAGCATCGGCTTGGTGTGTGAGTTGAGAGGATGTGACTAGCTATCATCATCCTTGAGGGTGACTCTGGATACAAGTTCGGAATCTGGATGTTTTGGTTAGGAATATGCAAATGTTTTTCTCTGGGCTTGTAAAAGATATTTTAGGAATTTCCTATCTAAGTTTGCGGGATTGGGACTCTGTATGTGCCGTAGCAATGCCGTTTTGCTACAGCTCTATGAGATCTTTGTTGCATTTTCTTTGGATGAGTGCGAATGCTGGTAATGCAATGGTCTGGACTAATTTTGGGAATGCTGCTATTATGTTCTTGAGTTGGCCTACCGATGATTTACAGACCGGGAGGGAATTTGTTTCTATGCGGCAAAATGACTTGTGGATTTGTTATGGTGCTACTGCTGATTTTTTTGGGTGTGAAACTGTTATGTGATTGCTCGCAACAGATCTGCTTTGGTGTTGCTGCTATTTTTGGCTCATTTTGTCACGTTTTGACATGTGATGCATGGCAGCTCATTGCCAATTACGTAAATGTAGTGTATTATGATTTCTGCTCAGCTGTTAGCTTGGGGGTGGCCTTTGTTTTCTGCAGTATTTGGTATGTCTGCTTGGTCAGAGGTTGTGGTCTCTGTTGGGAGTCCTTATTTGGGTTTGGCAACTTCTATGGATTGCTTTTTGGATGTAATTTTATAATCAAATGTTGTCGTGGAAAAAAAACGGGGGGCAATTTGATTTATGCAGAATTTGAGCAGTAGGTGGTTGGTCTGTTGGGGTTTGCTACTCAATTTGTGAAATGAAGTTAGGGCCTTAAAACTTTTCTCCCCCTTAAGAGTGGGATGGTTAATTAAACTTGGTTTCTGGTTTTTGCTGCTGGGCTGTTCGTTACATTTGTCTGGGCTGTTTTGTGCCGAGTTTTTTTTTTTTGCAGAATTTTGTGATTCTGGTTGCTGCTACATTGGGGTCTGCTGCAGAATTTGTGATATTGTCTGGCTTGTTGAGGTTGTTTAGTTTGCCTTGGATTCATCTATAAAATGGCTTGTTTGTTGAGCAAAAACATTGATGGAGTCTGTTTCGACTTCTCTGCTTCAGATTGTTGGCCTTGATATCTGTGGATAGGTGATCACAAATTGAATGCTGTGTCAGAATGTTGATTATTGTTAGCTGTTGCAAATTGCCTCTTTGTTTCTGATTTATGGGCTCGGATGGAGAATTTTTTATGGTTCTATGTTTTGGAGGATTGGCTATTTAGGTGGCTGCCTTTGTTATGTGGAGGTGGTTTCTGATTCATGGTTTGGTTGAGGTCTTAGCAGTAGATGTTGAGGTGGTCTAATCTTACTATCTATTAATTTGGGTTGCTTTGGTTATCAATTTTTGGAAGGTGTCTGTGTCATTTTGATTAGTCAATCTTGAATCTTTGGCTTTTATTGTATGAGTTTGATCCTTTGTTCCATGGGTAGCCCATGATGAATAAAAAAAAAAAATTCCGCCGAGAAAAAAAAAAATTAAAATACAGAGGATTTTTGTTTGCTATAATGTTTTACTATTTCGCATGATACACGGGAACTAGATAACGTAAATGCAAAATACAGAGGATTTTTGTTGCTATAATATTCTTGGACTCGTGACCAAAAAAAAAAAAAGTGGACTTCTTATTATTACAATACATCCCTAACACAACTTGGTGTTTGATTCGTACATTCACACATCATGGATGAAGTGTATACTGGTGAGTGTATTACATTTGGGACTTGAACTTGACCTTTACGGTTTTTCGGAAGGCAACTGAACATGCTTGCGATATTCTCCAAGTGCCAACAAAGGGAAAATGTTCCTATACTGTGGGTAATGCAGCATACAATTTCTCATGTAGACTCCAGTAATTTCCTGTATGGTAATTACGGCATTAGAATTTCTTTTTAGAAAAATGACTCGTGATAAGAAATTCAAGAGCATACTTAAAACGTTTTGACATTTCCCAAATTGCTTATTATCAAATCAAAATTACCTGTTGTGGAAAATCACCGTCCTCCAACTGTCCGTTAATCAATAACTTAGCTCCTCTATGTAACGGCATTGGATCTCTCTCAGCCTAAGCAATTAGAAAAAAGATAAAAGAGATCAATAATTCAATACTTTGTTTGGGGAATTAAGAATATAAAAGTAGCAATTTCTAAATTAGTTTAGCCTCAAAACTAGAAGACATTGACACTTACCTGTCCACCATGAATTAAACCTAGCATAGCCCATGATGTTTGTACCAAATTTGTTCGGTTTCCTTCCAATGGTGTATATTTCTGTTTCATACAAACATCTAAAGTCAGTCTAGAAACAAAAAAAAAAAAAAAAATTCAAATTACTATTGGATATAGAACTTGAGTAATAACTAACCATGCTTGGGCATGATTCAAGATCCTCTCCCCAACCACCTTCTTCATTTTGTGCTGAAAGCAAAAATTGGATGGCTTTGCGAACAACTGGGCTGTTGTTGTATGTCTTCCCACCAGCAGCTAGCCCTCCTAGTGCAAAACTTGTGCCGTAGATGAAGCAAATCCCCCAGTATCCATACCTGCAACATATCATCGTATATATTATGTTACATAGCTCTTTACACACACACACACACACTCGTATACGCATTTGTGTATGTTTCTGTTTACCATGAACCATCTGGCCCTTGTTTATCTTCAAGAAAACGTAATGCTTTTGCTACCGAAACCTCTATTTCTTTCTCCCGATGCCCTGGATGTAAACTCTTGAACAAGAGGAGGGCTTGGATTATCGAAGCAGTGCTTTCAACATGCCTGAGCCACCAAAAATGGCATGTGTGAATCGATAGTCCGCGGCACGGAGGTTTTCTAATGATAATGAAATAGGAGAAGTTTGAAAAGAACTTACTCTTTCTCAACAACAATGTCGGCAAAAAGCTCTGATGGATTCAATACCTACGAAAATAGTAAAAAAAAATGATATGTTATAGGGCTTGTTTGGGAAAACTTTGGAATCAAAGCCCATGTAAAATGGTACAAACCCTCGGATATTCCCTTCCCCCCACAACAATTAAAGAAAAGGAAAAAAATAAATTGTTGGGGAAAACTTTGGAATCAAAGCACACATCAAATGGTACAAGCCGTTGAATATTCCCTTCCCCCCACCACTAAGAAAAGGAAAAAAAAAAATAGATTACCTGTAGATATGGTTGTGGAATTGGTGGCTCCCAAATTGCAAAACCACCACTTAAAGGACTCTAGATGAAGAGAAAAAAACAAAAAAGAAATGTCAAATTTCTGCAACAAAAAAGTCTTGTGGCGTGATTTTCAATGTGAAAAATGAAGGATGATATGTTTTTCTTACCTGTAAGTAGAGAAGAACATTCACGGCCTCGTACAAGCGCTCCACCAGAGGTTTCTCTCCAGCAATTTCTTGGGGCATTTGTCCAAGTAACAGTAGGCACTGCGGAAGGGAAAAAGTATTTGGTTGATATTAACATCTTATTTTTTAATTTCTTGTAAGTTTGCAGTATGATTATTCGGAAATGTATAAGCTCAAATCACCTTCAATGCCTCGGCTGTGCAGTCTGATACAGCCCAACCTTGATCTTGATCAGTAAAAGTCCACGATCCTTTAGTAAAGTGACGATACATAGCCTTGTAATCCCCTCTTGGATTTTCTTTAACCTACAGATTTAGTAAAAAAAAAAAAAAAAAGGTACATAATTTCAATATTGGAAATTTCAAATTATGTATCAAGAAATTAAATCATGTTCTTGGAATGGGTAGAAACCTGTGATTCTTTCAAATAAAAGTGTGCCTTTTTAAGAGAATCTCCATATTCATCAACCATATTACTCGTGATAATTGCTTGAGTTGCAAGAGCACTGTCCCAATTCTGACTACCAAAACTCTGCAATTGAATGAACATGTTAGAAATTTAAGTCCTCTACCGTGCTCCCCAAATTTGACAAAGTTGTAGCTTATTGTAAGCTCATAAATAGACCTGCATTTTCATTCCATCCTCAGCGATCCATAAATAATCAGGAACTCTGGCAAGGTGGTACTTGAACTCGTCACAATTTGGCTCATGTGCGTAGAAAGCCATCATTGTTAAACTCTGCATAGAAGACGTTATTAGAACCATTTTTTGCAATCAACAACCTGAAGTGTTTGGATACACTAAAACTGATACAAAACAAGTGGCAAAGGCATTTCGGACAAAACCGAATGAGCCTAAAAAGTACAAAAGAGCCCATAATTGATTATAAACAAATGTGGGGGAGCAAAAACACCCTTGTCTAGGCATTGAAAACAAGATTCCTTTCTTTTTTTCCCTTAGCAAGAATATCTGTTTTGATTCTTGTTTGTTTCAGTATCTTTCCTTCAACAAGAATAGGCTTCTTCATAATGCAACAACTGTTTATTGTTCTCTGCGAATTTTGAGATTTCATTCAAGATATGTATGTTGTCCTAGGAAATGCAATTATGTAGATTTATTGCTTGTGTAACTTGCCTTTTCCACACATCCCATGGCAATGTATCTGGTCGCCTCTGCTCCGTAGCGCATGTGTTTGATTGCTTTATCAAGAGCTCTCTCTCTGATCTTGTTGCAGGGCCATCGGGTCATAACCGGCTCGCTGAAGTAATGAAGAGTATTCCATAGTAGATCTTGTACAAAGGTATGTGGGTAGTAAAGATCCTCCTGCAATTTATATATGTAGTTTGCTTCATTAAACATGGACATGTTCAAGAACAGACTTCCATTTAAAAAAACTCTAATAATAGCTCCAAAAAAAAAAAAAAAAGAAAGAAATTCTTCTCTGAAATGTTATTGATAGGCATGTTTAGAGTAGTTTCACTAACTGGACAACAGTCGTGTCGTGCTTTGTTCCAGTCTATCTCATCATATGGTTTGGTGTGAATTTCTTGCCTCAATGATTTAACAAGATTAGTGATTGGTCCATGATATTTTTTCCCATACAAGTAGGACATTGGCATGTAAGTTGTGCGGCAGAAAACCCACATTTTCGCTGCATTGCACAAGTAGAGAGCGATTTAGAATGAGATTTAGACCAAATCACAGAGTCTTAAGTTCAAAATTCACACCCAAAAACGGCAGAAGTACGAGAGTATAAGGGGTAGGAAATTAAATTAGTAGATATTTTTACCTGGATGAAAAGGAAAAATAGAAGGGAAAAGCCAGAACTCTGGGGGCAATGGGTTGCAGCCTGCCCACTCGTACACACCAAGAACCTGCAGAAACAAACTTTCTCGTCATATTTGAAGGAATTCAAAAGATTTCTTCGGAGAATTTTCCGTCACCTTCTTCAAGTACGTTGTTTAATTGCTCTGTTTTGACTATAATAGAGAGAATAGAGCATAAAATAATTTTTATCCCCTTATCTTTCGTGGAGGCCAAACACAAGTGTAAGTTGCTCTTTGAAGGAGAAAGAAATCTTTTGATAACATTTGGAGCACAATTTTCTAATTTTCTTGAACTTTGTTAGAAAGAAACGGATCGATGAGTGTTTGGGAGTTTTTAATTAGAGCAATGCTATGCTTTCTAAATTTCTATCTTAAAAGTGCCTACCAAATGATGTGGCAGTGGGACAGGTAAACAACTTTCTTTCAAAATTTAACTGGTCCCACTGTATTAGACTTGGCCCAACTCCACTGCCACAATATCATAACATTACTCTCTTAATTATCATCTTCAAGTATGCTATTTAATTGCTATGTGTAGCAGCAGAGAGGATAGAGGATATTATGAGAATTCTTAGAGCAACTCCAACCACATTACCCATATTCAATTTTTAGCTATTTTGGGGAATCAAAGTGCATTTTTTGAGCTTCAATAGATTCCCCAAATGGTTCTCCATTTTGGAGAATCCCTTTTTGGTTCTCCACATTTGAGGAGAGAGAGTGTGAATATGGGTAAATTACCCATAAGTAAAATAATGAAAAATAATACATATCATATTCATTTAAGGAGAGTGTATTAAAGTTTTCAACTTTTGTATAAAAATTAATATAATAATTCATACGTCCCTATAATGGAGAACATAATTGGAGTTGGGGGCTTAAAACTGATTAGCTAGAATAGTTTTTTAGCTATTTTGACTAAAAATTAGAGATTTTTTAAGTAATGTGGTTAGAGATGCTCATTATGCCCTTGTCTTCCTAGAACCCAAACAATAAAAACATTTCCATTTTAAGTTGCGTCTTTGAAGGAGAATGAGAATGACACATGAAAATCTCAGCATCAATTATTGTGATACATTGGAAAGAGTACTTTTCCTAAACTTTATTGCCAAGAAAATATTCCCAATTTGTTAATTTCACGAGGAATTTTTTCTGATAGTACTTTGAAATTTACTTTTCTTGCGAATTTTATAAATATTTTGAAGTTTGTTAATTTTACCGAAAGATAAGTCTTTCCCCAAGAGGGTATCCCGGTGGCACCTCCATGATCAAGTATCCATTTCAGGGCTCTCGTGATTGCACCATTTCCATCATCCAGTCCTTCTCCCAGCAAACGCAATGCAATGTAGCTAAGTGATGAGCCAATCATGGTGCTGTGGCCTTCTATATAGAATCCCCATCCTCCATCGTCGTTCTACATAAAAAAAACCACATTGGTTGTACTAAGTTTAGAACATTGACTTTAACATTTTTGATCTAAAAAAGATTGATCAGAATGGATTTTTTTATTAGTACTTGATGAAGGTACATGTAGCGGATCAACTCCTTTTTGTGTTCTGGTGTTAGGACAGTGTTGATAGCTCCACTGATGTGTAGAATTATGAGCTGCAGATTGTAGCATTCCAACATTTAGTTCAATAGCTAGAAGAGCTTTCCGTTTGTTTCCCGAGAAAACAAAGGAAATAATGGACTTAGAATCACAGAATTGAGTAATTTAACCCCCAAGTGTGGGTCCAATTCTTTCCTTTTAACAACCAAATAGTTTGTTTTCCTCTAAAAATGATTTTCCAATTAGCTTTAAAGTACCAATTAATTTTTTTTTTCTTTATTGGTGCGAAGACTTAGGCTCTGTTTGGTTCGTGGATTTTGTGCAGGAAATAAAAACAAAATACTGAGAAGCACTTTTATTGGTTTGGTAAATAAGAAAATCAATTTGTAAAAGATGAAGAAAAAGAAGATAATGTGATTAATAAATCAATAATTCTGTATTTTGTGGGTAGTTTTTTCATCTTTTCTTGAGCTTGTATGACACTTCAAAAGTTTTTCAATCTCTAGTATTACATAAAAATTAAGGAAACACTAGCAAATATACTAGGGGAATAATATTGTCTTCCTTTCATTTTTCATTTTCTTCTTTATCTTTTCAAACCAAAGGGAGCCTAATTAATTTGTAATTTTTTTACCATTATTGAAAAACTTACTAGTGGAGGAGTGAAAAACATAGGACCAGCATTTTCAGCAGGCCAGTGGCCATCCTTTGCTTGGATTGCGCGATGTAATCGGACAGCTTTCCTCAAAGCAGTTGTAACCTTCTCATTGGTTAATTCTTCATTTTCACCAATTCTCATTGGTGGTATACTCAGATCAATTCCACTTTCCCTCTTGAGCTGTAAATTGAAAGATCAAATAGAGGACATGAGAGAAAGGGAATAAGGTTGAGAGAGAGAGAGAGAGAGAGAGAGAATTTTGAGGGTAATTTTGTCAGTTTTACAGTTCCATGTTAACAATGTTAAAGATATTCGCATTTTGACTGATGCTGGGGTCACTGGTCTTCATTTTTTTTGTTTTTGCTTTGGGGTATTAGTGAAAATGGATTATAGCCGAGGAGGTGTTTATGTAATTTATCCTTCTATGTATAAATAAATTAAATAAATTGCCTTAAGGAGTTGCCCTTGAAACCCCTGTACCCCAACTACTACAGTGCAACCAACTACTACAGTGCAACTTCTTAGTTCCGCCTCTATTTTCACCGAGTAATATTTGGGACACAATTAAAAGACACAACCTTGGGACACAACCTCTATTTTGTGTCTATCTCTTTCCTAGTGGTCCTAGTGGATACTGTGGGGTCCATTGGTACTGTGGGGCGCGTCAGGAGAGAGATAGACACAAAATGGAGGTTGTGTCCCAAAATTGTGTATCCTAAGTATTACTCATTTCCAACCTCCCCCTCCCCCCCCCCCCCCCCACCCACACACACACACACACACACACACACCCACCTTAAATCTCTATAATACTCAACTAATCTCACAAATAAAGGTCTGTTCCTATTGCAACTAATAGAAAAAGGGCAACTACTCTAGACTAGACTAATAATTGAGTGCTCCTTGTTCAGATCTTGACCGGACCCTAGCTTCCCAAGCTCTATGCTGTTGGGGGAATTTGCAAGGGTCGTACCACCTTCTCGCTTTACTATAATTGAGTCTTTGGAGTACTTTGGGACTATATTCTGTGCTGAGAATTTGTGCTTGTGGGCTGGGGTGATTATTGCAGACCAGTGAATCTGGTGGCAGATATAGGCTGGCTAGGCATTTGCCTAGGATCATTCTTTGTTATTGAGAAGGGTCCTACAAAATACTGAGTTGGGTTCACAATAAAATTTTCACATGTGATATATTGATCCAAATGTTATGGAATCCATGCTATGCCCCATTGCAATCTAACCCAACTTAAATATTTTACCTAGTACTTCTCTACTTGCTTTTCTGTTTAGCCCAAACCAAACAATTTTGTGTTACTCCAAACTTTATAAATTGTAATTGGCAATAATATATTATTATCAACAAAAAGTGATAATATAAACACATGTGGAATTACGAAGGGTCAAGCCAGGGGAGGAGAAGTTCAAAATCCACTACATGTTAAGGATTACAATCACTAAACTTTGGAATTCTAAAAAATGGCCGAAAAAAACTCACAAATCAAAACTATAAAATTTTACCCGCAAAAATGTATAAACAGACCCAAAAAATTTTGCTTTAAAGACACTTCTGAACCCTCCTTGTCCAATGCACACCCCCTGTCTTTCAATGTTCGCTTAAAGCCCCTAATTTGTCAGGACTGACCTTATCCTGATGATCTGTGATGATGCCTAAAATTGGTAAGAAGGATTTAGAGAGAGAAAAAGACAAGAACAATTTGTATGTGGTTCGGTCCCGTTAACGAGGTGACCTACGTCCACGGTTGCGTCTGTGCGCACTCACTAACAGATCACCGGCCGGCCTGGTGAGCCAACAAAGAGGGGCGGCACTACCAGTAATACTGGCCGGGTATATGCGTACGATGGTGAGTTCTCTGTTAGATGCTTATTAGCTAGAGAATTATTTTTGGGGGTCCCTGTAAACAGGGTAGGTGGGCTCTTTTATAGGTACAAGAGTCCACCCTTACATGGTAAGTTAACTAGATTAGGAAGCCTAATCTATTCACAGTAGATTTTCATGATTTTAGGAGAGTTTCCTAAGTGGTTTAGGAAATTGTCACATTCCCTTTCGCAGTCTTGCAGTTGGTTTAGGAAACTGTTGGATGAGCAGAGTCCGCGGGATGCCGCAGTCTTTCATTCCCGGCCTGTTAATACGAACCGCACGGTCTGAACAAACACCTCGGGAATACTTGGCTATGGGCGCCCTTACCGGAATAACCGGCACCTCTTGATGACTTGACAGACCCACTTCATGGCTGGATCATTTTGGACATATCAGCTGCCCCCCATTTTCGGAACTAACGGGATGCTTTATCAGTTGAGGATCGAAAATCAGAATTGCCTTGAAAACCGTCCAGATATCCTCCGGGAATGCTGCTCGGGATGGGGTCCCACCTTCTAGATCCCCCCAGTAAAATAACCGACCGGTGTAAGAAGAGGCCCGGGCGGTGGTATTGCCACGTGTCATGGAGTGATTGGCCTGGTCAGGATCCAGCGAAGTCAGTTCGGATGTAACCGAACAGTCGCGTGGTAACCGGACCGTCACGTTACGCATTTAATGCGCGCGCATTTTGAGGCAATCTTTCGTGATCCTGAGGCGACAGCTGTCTGTCGACTCTTGGTGAGAAAGATCCTGAGCCATTGGATCTAATCGATCTGGACCGTCCGTTATTCCTATATAAGGAACACTTGCTCATTTCTTCAGTTCCTGCTGCTAAGTGAGAGAGTTTACCGAGCAGTTTGAGAGCATACAAGATCCCGAGCAAGATTCCCGAGTCCTTTTCTACGTTAAATTTTGTATGTCCTTCCTTTCTGTCTTCAATTCTTCATTCTCTTCTTCTTTTCTGAACAAAGCTGGAGGGAGCGAACCCACTTAGGTTAGAACGAGCGTGGGATTTTTTCTTTTTTAGGTTCTGTCATTTCTTCCAGTCCGGGGGTGCGTTAGAGCAGTTGGACCAAACGGGTGTTCCCGGGAGAGTCTTGAGAGAGTGTTACCTTTCTTCTAGAATCTTATACGACCTGCCCTTTAGGTTGTTAGACCTGCCTCCTTTGTACATCAGGCTAGGAGTTCTTAACCCATTCTTAGGGCGTCTGCCCCCTAGGTCTTCCACAGACTTAATCATGTGCCATTCAAATTTCAACTCGTCGTCCCGATCGGAAGACGAGCAGTCGTGGTCAGGGTCCTCAAGTGCAAGCTTAGACCATCCTTCCTTGGCCCCCTCTGATCAGCAGAGTGAGGAAAAGATCCCTGCCCAGGCGTCTCCTGAGGAAACGCGCCGGGATTCTCCTGTGGCCTCGACATCTCGGGGTTCGGGCGACGAGGGGTCTGTACCGAACAGTCCCGAGGTCGTCTTTTCATGCGAGTCCATTGTCAGTACCCTGTGCGGCCCTGATTTGGATCGGATCAGGGACATATATGACATTCTCGGCCCCTTTTCTCTTTCCGTCCATGATGGCGGAGCTCACTTCCACGAGTCGGGCTTCGTCACTTTGTATGAGGATCCTTTCATGGCAGGTCTCCGCCTGCCTCTCCACCCAGTTGCCCGGGATGCACTCATTTACCTCGGGATCTCCCCGGGGAAGCTTGCCCCAAACGGTTGGCGATACTTGATGGGGTGCATCTCCTTATGGCCCCAAGTCCTCGGGTATAAGTTCACCTTATAGGATTTCTTCTAGACTCACCGGCCCTTCAAAGTCCACGGGGAGTCTAGTTTCTTCTCGCTCGGGGCCAGGTAGGGGCGGAAGATAATTGTAAACTGTCCGAGTAATATAATAAAGGATGGAAGAAGAAATTCTTCCAAGTGTCCACCCTGGGGCTGTGTGAAAAGGCACCGGGTATACAGTTGAGGACCTCCTGGGCGGGGGAGCTGAGGAGTAAGCCCGGCCACTTTTCTTTCTTGATTAGTCTTTCTAATTTGCCTTGACTAATCCATTTGTATGTTTGCTTTGCAGTGGGATCAGTTGACTTGCCAAGTCTTCCCGACGAACTCCAAGCGAGGATCTTGTCATTGGTGGAGGACCCAACTGACATCAAGCAAGTGCTGACCCGGTCGGGGAGCCCGAAGATATCCTACAAGCCTCAGCACCACATCATAGCCCCCATCCTCCCGGCGATCATTCCAGGTAAATACCGTCTCTTGACTGTTCAGTTTTCTTTTTACTTGGTACTTTGCTGAATTCTCACGTGCCCTTCTCCGATTGTACAGAGATGGCTCCCAAGAGTACGGCAGCCCTGAAGGAGAAAGAGGCGGCCCTGATGGCCCGGGCTGGCCAGAAGAGAAAGAAGCCAGAACCTACCGAGGGCCAGCCCCTCAAGAGGATTTCCCGGGGGATTTCCATCGGGGCTGAGGAGGAGGCAGCTGCTGCCTCAACGCCCATTGTAACAATTCCTGCGCCACCACCACCTCCCCCTCCTGTAAAAGCATCCGGGATCTCCTTCTCGAGCATAGAGGAGTCTGTTCGCGCGGGCTCCTCTTCCAGACCTGCAGTTGAGACAGCGGATGACGTCCGCGGAAGGCTTCGGCCCGGGCTGCTACAGAGTCAGATTGAAAAGTGCACCCTGCTAAGCCCCGAGGCCATCATCGGTTGGCTATACAGCATCGGCCACATGGTAAGTTTCTTTGCAATGTGAACATTAACTTTTCCTCCATGCGCATACTGATGTTTTCTTATTCATGTAGATTGGCTGCATTGCGGCCGGGGCTAAGACCACCCTTCCCGGCGTTGCTGAGAGGTTGGGCCGTGGAGAGGGCTACCCGGGAGTCCGCGGAGTTTGCTCTCACTGTGGAGGAAGAAAAATCCCAGGCAACGGCCCTGGAGTTGGGGGAGACCCGTGACTCTCTGTCAACCGAGCGGGCTGCCCGGAAGGTTGCAGAGACAAAGGCTGCTGCCGCGGAGGCCGGGAGGATTACCGCCGAGAAGGACTTGGCAGCCATGACGGCCACACTTTCGGAGCTCACTGCCACTCAGGAGGCTGAAGACAAGGAGCCTGAGGAGGAGTTCGAGGCAGGGTTCCTCACGGGCTACGCTGACCTGGCGAAGCGGGCTGCTGCTGACCACCCTGATTGGGATCTGTCCGGTTACTCCTGGGTAGAGTCCAATTATTGGAAGGAGGGTCAGGCTGACTCCGAGGTCATCACTGAAGGTGTACTGGCCGGGGACCCCTCTGTGGATGAGCAGGCTGCGGAGGAGGGAGAAATGGTGGTTGTAGACTAGATTTTTTTTTTTTTTTTTTTTTTGTTGTAGTTTCTTCTTTTTGGGGAGGCTACTACAACTGCCCCCCAGGCTTTGTACAATTTTCAATTATTAATGAAAAGGCCCTCGAGGTCAAACTTTCCATTAACTGTTTACTTTATCTACACTGTGCCTGTTTTTAATTGCTAGTATCCGCTCGGTTTTTAGCTGACCTAACCCCTGCCTTAGCAAATGGTTTAGGAGCTTTTAACCAGTAAACCACCTAGTCTTTTTGACCTGTTTGAAAGGTAATTGCCCGTTCTGCCATAGGAACTTATCCTGTTTAGCGTCCGGGATGTCCCGGTGTATTATAGGAATTCCCTGTTTTATCGTCCGATATGTTCCGGTGCATTATAGGAGTATCCTGTTTTACCGTCCGAGATGTCTATCTCTGATCACTGTAAGTACTTAGGAATTTTTTCCAAGTTCTTTTAGTGACCGGTGTGATTTCCTATTTTGGCCTAACATTCCCCTGCCCCCCCCAAGCATTTTGCTAAGACGGGAGTACGGGAGTTAGTAGTCGTAGAAAACTGACCTGGAACATGGGTGGTTGCAGGGTCCTTTGGAGCTTGCCATCGTCGGCCACCTAGGGGTTTGTTCCCATCGTCAGTTGGACCTAGGCGAAGCTTTATGTAATTTCCTGTTTAGGTCTAGTACCCCCTTGTCCCCTGATCGTCCTGCGAAGGCGGGGGAGTGTTGAGGAGCGACCATAGGAAACCGACTTGGAACATGGATGGTTGTAGGGTCCTTTTGTGCCTGGGTTCAGAGCCCGAGGTCTTTGCGTGCCTGGGTTCAGAGCCCGAGGTCTTTTTGTGCCTTGGTTGTTAGCCAAGGTCTTTGTGTGCCTGGGTTCGGAGCCCGAGGTCTTTTTATGCCTTGGGGTTAGGCCCGAGGACTTTTCTGCATTGCACGGTGTACTGACAGGAGTAATTTTGCAAAATAAACTTTCCAATTTTATGAAAACAAGAATTTATTGCTATTGCTGAATCAGAGCTACAAAAACAAATCTCTCTACCAGTACTAAATTCCCATGGCTAAGTGTTACTGATAATACTTGCGGAGGTGTTGCACATTCCAAGGGTGAGAGAGATCATGCCCGTCCATACTCTGTAGCCAGTAAGTTCCCGGTCGGTTGACCCGGGTTACTTTATACGGGCCTTCCCAGTTTGCCCCCAATTTCCCATCGCTCGGGATCTGGGTAGACTGGTTCACGGCCTTAAGGACGAGGTTTTCGACTTGAAAACTGCGGTGCTTCACCTTGCTGTTGTAGTACTGTGAGACCCGTTACTTGTAGGCTGCCACCTTTAGGTAGGCTTGGTCTCTCCTTTCCTCCACCAGATCCAGTTCTGACCTGAGAGCTTCTTCGTTAACCGGTGCGCTGAAGTTGGCCACCCGATGTGTAGGCAACCCGAGCTCTCTGGGGATCACCGCCTCAAATCCGTAGGTTAAATAGAACGGCGTCTCGCCTATTGTCGCTCAGGGTATAGTACAGTAGGCCCATAGGAAGGTCGACAGTTCTTCAGCCCACAGCCCTTTGGCGCCTTCAAGCCTTGTTTTGATTGACTGCAAGATTGTCCGGCTGGTTACCTCGGCTTGACTGTTGGCTTGTGGGTGTTCGAGGGAGGAGTAATGATTTAGTATCCCATAGCCCGAACATAATCGCCTGAAGATAGGGGTGTCAAATTGTCTACCATTATCGCTGACTAGGACCCAGGGAATGTCGAACCTACTCAGAATATTCCTTTCCATAAAGCTCTCCATTTTCTGTTCGGTTATTGTCGCCAAGGGCTCGGCCTCTGCCCATTTGGTGAAGTAGTCAATAGCGATCACGGCGAACTTGACCTGTCCTTTTCCCATTGGTAAGGAACCGACAATGTCGATTCCCCACTGGGTGAACGGCCAGGGGTTGTGGATTGGTGTCTGGAGCTCTCCCGGTCGGTTGATTATGGGAGAGTATCTTTGACACTTGTTACATCTTTTGACGTACTCCTGGGAATCCCGGGCCATGGTTGGCCAGTAGTAACCTTGTAATAGGGCCTTCCGGGAGAGTGCCCGGCCTCCGATGTGATTCCCGCACACTCCTTCGTGGATTTCAAACAGTATCGCTTGGACTTGCGCAGGATGAACACAGCGGAGGTACGAGATAGCGAATCCCCTCTTGTAGAGAATGCCGTCAATAAGGTGGTATCGTGCCGCCCGGTATTTGACCTGGCGGGCCTCTTCTCAGTCATCTGGTAGTACCCCTGTCATCAAGAATGTCACGAGCGGGTCTATCCAGCTGGGTCCCAGGGTGACCGGATCTACCTCCATGCCTTCTGAATTGATCACACTTGGCTCGGGTAGATATTCTATCCTTATCCCAGGCAAGTCTGACTCAGAAGACGAGACAAGGCGAGCCAATCGATCAGTCCTGGTGTTTTCTTCTTTGGGTATCTGCGTGATGGAAAATCCTCAGAGTTTCTTGGAAACCGCTCAGACAAGGGCCAAGTAGGCGACCATGTTGTCTTCCCGTGCTTCGTACTCTTGGTTAACCTAGTTGACTATGAGCTGGGAATCACTGTATCCCTGGACCTGTTGTGCACTCATAGAAAGGGCCAATTGCAGTCCGACCAATAGGGCTTCGTATTTCGCCTTGTTATTGGAGGCACGGAACCCAAATCTCAACGCATATTCGAGCTGGATGCCGTCGGGGGTAGTTAAGATGATTCCTGCCCCCACTGCCTTGCTGATTGGATGAACCGTCCACGTGCAGTACCCATGTACGGATATCAGAGTGTAACCCAGGCGGTAGGGCCGGTGGCTCGGACTCTTTAACTAGGTCCTCTGGATAAGTGAACTCAACCAAAACGTCTGCCACGGCTTGTCCCTTGATGGCTGTCCGGGGTCGGTAGATCACTTCAAATTCTTCCAACTCCAATGCCCACTTGACGAGCCTCCCAGACGTGTCTGGACGGTTGAGGATTCTGCGTAGGGGTTGATCTGTGAGGACTACAGTGGCATGTGCCTGAAAATACGGGTAGAGCCTTCGGGCCGAGGTGATGAGGACGAATGCCAGTTTTTCGATACGAGAGTATCTGCTCTCTGCGCCCTGTAACGCCCGGCTTGTATAGTATACGGGGAATTGTATCTCGTGCTCTTCCCGAATGAGTGCCGAGCTAATCGCTGAAGGTGACACTGCCAAGTATAAAAATAATACTTCCCCCGGCACGGGTACTGAGAGTAGAGGAGGGACATCAAGTACTTCTTGAGTTCTTGGAACGCCTCTTCGCACTCTTCTGACCACTAGAACGATTTGTAGAGGATTTTAAAGAATGGCAGGCACCGGCCGATAGCTCGGGAGATAAATCTGTTCAATGCGGCCACCCGTCCGGCTAAGCTCTGTACTTTCTTCGTTGATTTGGGCGACCGCATGTTGATGATGGCTTTGATCTTTTCGGGGTTTGCCTCAATTCCCCGTCTGCTGACTAGGTGGCCCAAAAATTTCCTGGATGAGACGCCGAAGGTGTATTTGGCCGGGTTCAACCTCATCCTGAATTTTCTCAAAATGTTGAAGGCCCCGGCCAGATGCTCTAGATGGTCGGACTCGTCCCGGCTCTTGACTAGCAGATCATCCACATATACTTCCATAGATTTCCCAATCAAGTTCTTGAACATATAGTTGACCAGGCATTGGTAGGTGGCCCCGACATTCTTGAGACCGAATGGTATAACCCTGTAACAGTAGGTGCCCTGGTCAGTGATAGAGGCGGTCTTCTCTTCGTCCCCGAGGTACATGCTGATCTGGTTGTACCCCGAGTAGGCATCCATAAATAAGAGGAGAGAGTGACTGGTCGTGGAGTCCACAAGGAGGTCTATCCTGGGCAGCGGATAGCAATCCTTGGGGCAAGCTTTGTTGAGGTCGGTGAAGTCCACGCACATCCTCCACTTCCCGCTGCTTTTCTTGACAAGGACCACATTGGCTAGCCAGTCAGGGTAGTAGACTTCTCGTATGGAACGGGCTTTGAGGAGCTTCTCGACCTCTTCACTCACTGCCTTCTATCTCTCGGGGGCCATGCCCCTCCTTTTCTGCTTCACTAGCCGGCAATCTGGACTGACATTGAGCCAATGGGACATCACTCGGGGGTCAATCACAGGCATATCCTCGTGACTCCAAGCAAAAACGTCCTGGTTTTTCCTCAGGAACTGGGTCAGTTTTTCCTTCAGGCCAGGCTCCAGTAGGGTGCCAATGCTGACTGAGCGGTTTGGGTACTTGGGATTCAGTGCCACACTTTCTAATTCTTCCATCGGACCTTCCGTGTCGCTCTGGTCTCGGGGTCCATCTCTTAAACGTTTAATGTTTCAGTGATTGTCCCCCGGTGTAACGAGCTGACATAGCAACTCCGGGCGGTAGTTTGATCTCCACGTAAGCATCCGGGTCCCTGAGGAGTTGGGAACTTCACTGTTAAGTTATAGGTGGAGACGGCTGATCTGGCCTTGTTGAGGGTCAGCCTGCCAAGAATGACATTGTAGGCCGACGGAGCTTCTACGATCACGAAATTGGTAAGCACGGAGGCCTGCTGAGGGTAGGTCCCCATAATAATTAGAAGCTCGATGGTTCCGAGCGGTTGCGTGCTAGAGCCATTAAATCCAACCAAGGGGGTAGCAACCGGCCGGAGCCGATCCCTGGTGATCCCGAGTTGGTCGAATGCTGACATGAACATAATATCGGACGAGCTGCCTGTGTCCACCAACACCCTCTTGACCATGTAGTTGGCTATAGAAACCGTTACTACCAGCGGGTCATCATGGGGGCAGTGGATACCCTGCAAGTCATAAGATGTGAATGTTAAAACATCAGTTGGGGAGGAGCTAGTGGATTGGACCTGCCAGACATCCACCCGGGATGCCCGAGCATGCCTCTTCTGTGCTGACTGCGAATCCCCCCCCCCCCCTCCCCCGTCTGACGTTCCTCCAGAGATCACATTGATTTGACCGAGAGGTTGGGGTTGGCTGGGAGCTCGGGCTCCTTATGCGGGCCGTCCGTCTTCCGCAATGTACTCCGCTAGATGGCCTTGCTCGATCAGTCTTTCAATTACTATCTTTAACTTGAAGCAGTCTTCCGTGTTGTGGCCGTCATCTCTGTGGTAATGGCAAAACTTGTCCCGATTCCTCTTACCGGGCGGGGCTTTAAGCTTCGCCGGCTGCTGGGCCAGGAAAGGGGTGTGAAAGCGATCTAGGGCTGGCCCTGGACATCCTTCTGATCTTACTTTAGCTTCTTTCCCGAAATCCTTCACGCTTGCGCTTGGCCTTCGGTGATTCGTCTCCCGCCTGGTTGGCACGCTTCGCCTTCAGGATCTTCAGTATCTATGTACTTTCCAGCCCCCTCTAAGAGCTCCACAAGAGTTGTCGGTCGGTCGCGGAGGAACGACGTGGCAACCTTGGTATGTTGAACTCTTGAGCAGAAGGCCATAATTACGGCCGTTTCATTGAGATTATGAATCTGGAGCCTCAGTTGGTTGAAACGGTCCACGTATTCCCTCAGAGACTCCCCTTTGCACTGCTTGACGGTCAGCAGCTAAATATCCGATTGCGAATGGTTGAGCGTCCCGACAAACTGACTGATGAACAACTTGCTGAGGGTTTTGAAGTCATCGACCGTCCGGGGATTTAAAGCATGGAACCACTGTGCGGCTGGCCCCTTAATGGTACTGGGAAAGGCCAGGCACAGTAACTCGTCCACCATGGTGACCAGTGCCATCTGAGCCTTGTAAGTGCGGATATGGTCCACCGGGCTCCCTGTGCTGTCTAGGAGCTGAGGTAAGGGGGTTTGAACTTCCGTGGAAGAGGAAACTGTGTCACCCGAGCGGTATAGGGTGATTCCGTCTCCATGTTGGTGAGGTCGTGGCCAGACTTGCGGGTCAACCTCTCGACCTGCTACTGCAGTTCCTCAACCTGGGCCTTTACGTCATCCCGTCCGGTTCTCCTTTCTATGTCCGAGCGATAGGTCGGATCGGATGACGAAGCCTTTTCCTGAAAGCGCATCGACCTCCGGGATAGGACCCGGCTCCTAGTCTGGGAAATCGTGTGCCTAAGATCCCCCTAGCTCAGGGCCAGAGGGTCTTTGGCTGATTCCTAGGCCTTCCGTCCAGGCCCTTCCCCTTTGGCCGTGCACCGTCGGTTGATGATGGTCCTGGCATCTTCCACCCGGCGAGGATTGGGCTGAGCTCGACTCTGTGAACGCCTGGTCGCCTGGCTGCGCTCACCATCACCGAGGTGTTCCCGGTCCAGTGGGGACACCGGGGTAGAAAGTGCTCGCCTTCACGCCCGAGCAGTATCCTGAACGGGAGCACTTTTCTCGGGCTGATCTTCTGGTGCAGGGCGCTTTTCCTGTCGGGCCAAAAGTGCCTCGATCTGTTCCTATGTTCGCCGCTGGCCCTCCAAGAGTTGTGCTAGCGCTACTGTTATCTGCTCCGAAGTCATGGAGGCAGCCGGTTGCCCGGGCTGCGAATCCTCCTAACCGGGCTGAGGAGTGGCCTTCTTATTCCTTCTAGGCAGCATGTTGATCAGTCAAGAATTTATTGGTGAAAAACTCTGTCGTTTCCCATAGACGGCGCCAAACTGATGATGCCTAAAATTGGTAAGAAGGATTTAGAGAGAGAAAAAGACAAGAACAATTTGTATTTGGTTCGGTCCCGTTAACGAGGTAACCTACGTCCACGGTTGCGTCTGTGCGCGCTCACTAGCAGATCACCGGCGGGCCTGGTGAGCCAACAAAGAGGGGCGGCACTACTAGTAATACAGGTCGGGTATATGCGTACGATGGTGAGTTCTCTGTTGGATGCTTATTAGCTAGAGAATTATTTTCGGGGGTCCCTGTAAACAGGGTAGGTGGACTCTTTTATAGGTGCAAGAGTCCACCCTTATATGGTAAGTTAACTGGATTATGAAGCCTAATCTATTCACAATAGATTTGCATGATTTTAGGAGAGTTTCCTAAGTGGTTTAGGAAACTGTCACATTCCCTTTCGCAGTCTTGCAGTTGGTTTAGGAAACTGCTGGATGAGCCGAGTCCGCAGGATGCCGCGGTCTTTCATTCCCAGCCTGTTAATACGAACTGCGCGGTCTGAACGAACACCTCGAGAATGCTTGGCTATGGGCGCCCTTACCGGAATAACCGGCACCTCTTGGTGACTTGACAGACCCACTTCATGGCTGGATCATTTTGGACATATCAATTCGTCCCTGTGTATGTACAAAAAAAACACGTGCATACGCAGGCATATATGTGTATGCATACATTCCTACAGGTAATATATATACATAATGATCTATATAGAATAATAGAAAAACTTCATTATCCTTCAATATATTCCAATCTTTTTGTTTACCTGCATACGCATTAGAAGGTCACCACATGGTCGAGCACGAGACCAATTTGAAGAAGTATTAAGCTTGTAATCCAGTCGGGCTCTCTCAACCTCTTCCCTCTCTTCAGTCGTACCAGCTTCCGGGTCGAACTCCCAAAATTGTCGACCCACAAAGTTGTTAGTGCTATACAACCAAGGTCCATGTCCTTCAGCAACCCTAAGCTTCCACATTCTCTCTAGTAATTACCTTAATTGCTCAAAAGTTTTTGTTTGGTCTCTGCATATATATGAATCAAATTAGAAGAAAAGTATATAAAAATATTAAGTTTATATGGACAATTAATATTATTAGCAGATTAATTTTATAGACAATTAGCCTTAAATCCCTGATCATTGCAAATATATGGCTCAAGGACACCTATGAATCTATTTCAATATAAGATCCCTCATATCCTGATATATTTCATTAACCATGGTTAAAGATTTTTTGTGACAATAATACCATTATCATTGCTATGTTCTGAAGATAATACTCTCCTTAATTAGCTACACTTATTTTATGGTATTGGAATATATTGAATGACTCCTATGGATGACTTAATTTGACTGTGCACTTTCCTTTCATGTAAGAAACAAATGCAAATTGATTGACTTATTTATTGTGTGAATTATGGCATTATCAATTAACATTAAACAACACATTAAATTGCTATAATAAAACATGTGAAAATGTAGTAGTCATTTGTTTTCAACATGTTGCTCTTGATATTTATTTGTATTGTGTTAAAGTAGGACTAGAGCGCAACACACATGGCAGAAGTGATTTTTGCAATTTTACTAATGAAATACAATGGTGTTGGATTCAACCATGTGTAAGTGGTGACCCCTCTCTCTCTCTCTCTCTCTCTCTCTCTCTCTCTCTCTCTCTCATTCCTATTTTTCAGAACATGTGAGATTCACAAATCATATATTGTGACTTTCTCTTCCATTTTCGTTTTCCAGAACATGTTGTGAAATTCACAAATCATGTTATGACTCTCTGTCTCTTTCATTTTCGCTTTCCAGAATATGTTATGAAATTCACAAATCAGGACTCTCTCTTTCATTTCCATTTTTCCAAAGCATATTGTGAAATTCACAAATCATGTTTTTCCTATCTCTTCCATTCCCATTTTTTTCAGAACAAGTTGTGAAATTCCTAAATTATGTTGTGCCTCTCTCTTCCAATCCCGTTTTTTTCAGAACATGTGAAATTCACAAATCATGTTTTTCCTATCTCTTCTATTTTCATTTTTCCAGAACATATGAAATTCACAAATCATGTTGTACCTTTTTCTTCCAATCCCGATTTTTTTAGAAAATGTTGTGAAAGTCACAAATCATATCGTGAAATTTATAGAAACTGCTATGAATTTTTCAGATATAATTGCATCTGCAAATGGTGTGTGTGGTGGTGGCTGGTAGGGCGATGAAGATGATTGTGGCTGAAAATGGTTGTCATTATGAGTGATGATGAATTTCAAATTTTGATTGCCTTAATTTTTTGGGAGAAATTTTGTTAAAAGACATTAATGGAGGGGGAGTACAATTTTGAAGATTACCAAACTTGATGAGGGAGGGACATTTTAGTCCCTAAAAAATATCAAGGACTTAATTATAAACATGTTTAACTCAAGAACCTAAAGCTATATAATTATACTATCTAGGGATTTATCACTAATTAACCCTTAATTTTAGCACTCACTTTTTTAAAAATAAAATAAAAAATTTGAACAAATTTTGGATGAATAACTTTTGTTACATTTGGAGTAGAAGTAACTTCATTTTCGAAGTACAGCAATATCTATATAATTACCCTTAAAAAAAAAACTAGGGGAAAATATCTTTTACTCTTATGTGGTTACACATAATTTCTCATAATCCCTGTGGTTTATTTTGTAACACTTAACCCCCCGTACTACGGACTGCAGTGAGACTGTTAACTTTTCTAACAGAGAATAGGAAATGACGTTAATACCCCCAAGCCCCTATACATACTCTTTAGGAAAAAAATACCTTTTACCACCCTATGGTTACACCTATGTTCTTATAACCCTCGTGGTTCATTTTTGTAACACTTAACCCCCCATGTACTAATGACTGAAGTGGGGCTGCCGTTAGAAAAGTTAACAGTCTCACTTCAGTTCGTAGTACATGAGGGTTAAGTGTTATAAAATAAACCACAAGGTGTTATGAGTAAATGGGTCTAACTACAGGGGAAAAATGTATTTCCCCCCAAAAAAAAAACTATGTAATTAGATATAGAGAAAAAACTAGTGGGATAGAGATGAGATATAAATATGGTATAGAGTTAGTTTGTTGGTCATTGCATATAAAATGTCATCTCGCTAAATTGAAGGTGTAAGCAAGAAATGATTTATTAGAATGCGGCTTTAAAATATTTTGGAAATGAAACAATTGATCCAAAATGCATTCAGAATACGTTATTTCAATATTCGACACACCTTTATAATTAGTAAAAAAAACAACTATAATAACTTTTTAAATCACTTTAAATGATTACACAAATACAAATGTCATATAAAAATGGAGTAACAATATGATTTTCAAATCTAAATCTTAAATCAACATATCAAATAATGTGGTAGTGGTTCCACTGTGGGGTCACTTTAACAACCTTCAATCCAATCCAAGGACCCCACAATGGGTTCACTGTTACATCATTTTAAATGTGAATTTGGAAAGCATAACATTAGTCATAAATAAGTTTCATGTCATAGTGAAAGTAATTGAATGTTTCATAAAATAACATAATCTAATTGACTAATTCTGTGTTAATTTCTAAGAATAATGTTTTGTGAAACGAATAAATTTGTCAAAATACATACATAAGTGTAGGTGCGGACTATTTAGATTGCGACAATACATTGATTGTTGGTGGGTGATATTTAAGACTACTAGTGGAGAGAGAAGAATAACGAGAATATATATATATATATATATATATTCAGGCTCTAAAGAGGGTGTCCTCTTTTTATTAAAAGAGACCTCTATTTTGGCCGTCAAATCGTGTTTTCATTAATGGCAGTTTTGTCATTTCGCAGTTTTTAAATACAATCCAACGGCCAAAATAGAGGCCCTCTCTTTAATAAAGAGAGGTGGCTCTCTTTATAGAATCTTTGTATATATATATAATATATATGGGTTTCGTTAACATGTGTCCTAAGGACATATCTTAAGGTTTTAAAAGTAGAAATAAACAAGGGAAACAAATATTGAACCTTACACCGGACACTGAAACCCACATTGTATCCCTTATTTATTTCCACTTTTGAAACCTTAACATATGTCTTAAGGGCACATGTTAACAAAATCGTATGTATATATATATGATAATAGAAGGAGAAAATATTTAATACAATTTTTTTTTTATGAAGTGATATTATAAAGTCAATAAAAATTACATTTCGTACCTTTATAGTTTGAGTGTGATTTAATTTGGTCTTTGTAGTTTCAATTTGTTTATTTTGGTCTTTACAATTTAAGTTTAGGTTCCATATAGTTCATTCATCAATTTTTCTTACAATTTTTGATAGATTTAAGTTTAATATTTCTTTAAGTGCCTATTTCTATCCAAAATTGTAGAAATTTTCCATGAATGTGCTACATTGAACATAAACTAAAACTGTAAGAACCAAATTAACAAAATTGAAACTAAATAGACCAAAATGACATCACATCAAAACTATAAGGGTGTAAAATATAATTAATTTTTTATAGGCCTAATTACACTTCACACCCTTATACTATAACCGTATTTTCAATTAGATACGTGCACTTTTTTGTTCAATTAAACCATTGAACTTCAAAATTTTATTTAATTAGACCAAAAATCTGATGTAGTTGGCTTAAACTAACAGAAATTGGGACATAAGTTGCGCTTGATAATTACCTATCATAGAATTGGTTAAGACAAACGAAGCAGAGTGTAAATGGCGCAAAGAATCACATTCGAGTAGACCAAAAACGCATGCAATCACATTCAAAATTGCATTCAATTCGCATTCAATCGGACGCAAAATTGCATCATTTTTCACGTCATTCACAATCTCATTCATTTATCTTAACCTAATCGATCTGTGATAGGTAAGCATTACGCGCAACTTACGTGACAATTTCTGTTAGTTTAAGCCAATGATGTCAGGTTTGAGTCTGATTGAATAAATTTTTAAAGTTCAAGGGTTCAATTGAATCAAAAAAAAAAATATATATATATATGTATATATATATTCATCCAATTAAAAACACCGATATAGTACAAGGGCATATTGTGTAATTACAGCAAAATAATTGTCTCTCAAATCGAGGGAAGAGAGTATTAACCTTTGCACAGAATTATGTGTATATGCACCACACACGGAGAGAAAGAGAGTCTATGCACCCCACAGAGAGAAACAGAGAGGGAGGGAAATAGAGAGAAGTCACTTCTCTCAGAGAACCTTTGGTTGGTGATGTGGGGAAAGAGCAGCATAGTACTCTATATATTTATATACAAGTAAATTAATAATAATAATAACAATAATAATAATAATAAAAGAGTTTCAACGTCATATAGTAGCTGAGAAGTGAGAATCTTTACTAGGAGAAATTTTTGTGTACCTTGAAGATAACGTATATGTTGTACTCTATATTCAGTGAGATAATGTCATATAGCATTGTTGGGTCATTTAAATTTTTTATAGTGAATTTTATTATTTATGTGACGCACATCTTTTAAAATGGGATACCGAAAACCATGCCACATAATACCTTCAGAGTACTTAAAAATTTTTCCATTATCAGACTTTACTTTCAACGTCATATAGTAGTTGAGAAGTGAGAATCTTTATGAGACATTCAACGTCAAGACCAGATGTCTCGAACATCTAAATTTGGCTATAACACAATATCTGAACTAACCTTTATCTTCGGATGACATACTTATTTTTAACCCACACACGTACCCCAACAACAGTCCATGCTTCCGTAATAGACTTTTGATTATTTTCAATTATTTCGCATGTTTCCAAAATGCCATTAATTTACATCTATACTACTCAATGTTTTAAAAATCGGACCGGACCGGCCCGGCCGGTTAAACCGGTTGGACCGTCGACCGGTCACCTTTCTGGTCTGGTTCAGTTTGGTAAACCGTGTTAGCTCAAAAACCGGAAAAAACCGGTCAAATCGCCGGTCCAACCTACTAACCGTCGAACCGGTCACGGTTTTACCGAACAAACCGGTGATAATCATTTAATGGAAAGCTTGTTCAAACTAATCAAATTGAAAAAGTAAGAGAGAGGCATTACTTTTTTCTTTGTTTATTACTGTCAATCTGATCAAAGCTGAAAATATAAGAGATACGGAGTACTTTTTCCTTATGTCATTATGACCACACACCTTGGTTACTGTGAGTGTGAGACAGACGTTCAAGTGGGAGTCTTAATCAACGGTCTTTGCCCCTCTGCATATCCAATAGGTAATCTTAAGGTCTGTTTGGTGTTTGTAAAATAAATAATAATGACTTGAAAATTCTAGAACTAAAAGAATGAATCGAAAAAAAAATGTATAAAATTAAAATTTCTTCTGTGTGTTTTTTTTAGAAATATATTAACTACTCCTAAATAATAAAAAAAATTGTAAAATATATAATTATGATGTCACGGTTTGATTCCGGTTCACCCGACGGTTGAACCACTAACCCGTAACCCGGTCATTTTTCCGGTTCGATGAACGGTCCGGTTATGAAAACATTGATACTACTATAGAAAGGGAGAAGCAAGGGTACCCTAAAAAATAAGTCAATCACTCATTGTCGCACCGCGACGGGAAAAAAAAAGTTTTTAAAATATATAAGTAAGAGCGTGTTCTTTTTTAAAGAAAATAGAAAAAGAGGAATGTGGGGGAAGTATTTTTTTATTTTGAAAAATAGGCCAAGTAGATTTTTCAGAGTCGCCACCTAACTTTGTACGGGTGTTAGGATCCCGATAAAGATACGGAAATATATCTTTATATTTTTACAGTTTGGGAAAGTGGGCCTATGTTTTTGACAAGTAAACCAGAGATTTAGAAAGGGGTTCGGGGACTCGGTTATGTCGAGAGAAGGTATTAAGCACCCTCGAACATCCATGACGAAGCATGGTTGCCAAATTGGCGATTTTCATGATAACGGGGCATAAAGATAAAAGAATAAGAATTTACAAAAAGAAAAAAAGATGAAAAGTTATGGCCGCACCCTTTTTGGGGGTTGCATACGTATCTCGGGTTGAGAATCAGGCCAAACGTAGCTCTAACTTGTTATTTATATTTTTTTTTGAAATTTTTGGTCACGTTTGACCGTGCTCGTGTGTTATAGTGTTTTTGAAAAGTCGGTGTAGCTAGGACGTCGATCACCGTAATCGAGTCCTAGACTTTAACCTTGATTATGTGCCGGAAGTAAGGGTCGGTGCCCATTTGAGTCTCGAACATTCAAGTCGTTAACATTATTGAACAACGTAACTAATCGAAATGTTCGGTTTTAGAAAGGATTTGAATACCGGAAGTAAGGGTCGGTGCCCGTTTTGAACCTTCATATTATCGGCGTTATTGAACAACGGGATAATTTGAAATGTTCATTTTGAAAGAAAGGTTTTTGAAAGTTACCGGAAGTAAGGGTCGGCGCCCGTTTTGAATTTGATCTGAGGATTTACAGCATAGTGAATGTGTGATATTTTTTACAGTGATTATGTACATTGAAAGGGATAGTAAGCACAGAAATATTGACATTAATGAAAGACAAGATATAAGAATGTACAATAAGTAGATCCGGCCTACCGGAAAATCAAGTGAACTAGGAGCTAGCCAGTTCACAATGGTAAGGGTCAAGTATTGGCGGCGAACCGACCGTAGTTAGAATTAAGTATTGGCGGCGAACCGACCGTAGTTAGAATTAAGTATTGGCGGCGAACCGACCGTAGTTAGAATCAAGTATTGGCGGCGAACCGACCGTAGAAATTGTTAGATCCGGCCTACCGGAAAATCAAGTGAACTAGGAGCTAGCCAGTTCACAATGGAGAGGGTCAAGTATTGGCGGACGAAGCCGACCATATCAGTTTAAGTAAAAAAAAAATTATTATTATTATTATTTATTACATTTACAGCAGATTCGGTATGAAGAATAAAAGAAAACGGCCCTTTACCTTGAGAAAACGGCTCGGAAATAGCTATACGGGGCCCAAGTAGAATTTCGGCGTGAAATGGGCCCAAACGGAGGTCACGGGTGAGTCCGGAATGGCCGAAAACCCTCAAAAGGGTATAAATCAGGGCGAAATCGGTCCGGACAGATTTCGGGCGGGACCGGCCGGCGCCAAACTGGCCGGTTTGAGCAGAAATGAGCTTATAAAAAGAAGGAAATGACTTAAACGGTGGAATTTCGCGATTCTGAGCACACGGGTGCGTCCAGAACGGTCAAATTAGCTAGGAATGAGTGTCGGAACGTCGAAAAGCGGGTCCGGAAGCCTCGAAAATGGCGAAAAAGTCAAAATAGGGCCCACTGCCACGTGGCAGACACGTGGCGGCTGAGTCAGCGCAGCGTCAGCAGTCAGCGACACGTGGCGCCTTCTGATTGGCTGGTCAAAGTAATGACGTGGCCATCTATGCCACGTGTCAACCTACCATTAGTTGGTCAGTGATGACGTGGCAGTGACGTGGCATGACAGTGACACGTGTCAACATCTAGTTGGTTAGAACTGATGACGTGGCATGACACGTGGAAGATGACGTGGCAGTCAGTGACACGTGTCACCCTATGGTTGGTTTGCCAAGTGACGTGGCCGCTGACGTGGCATAACACGTGGCAGATGACGTGGCAGTCAGTGACACGTGTCACCCTCTGGTTGGTTTGCCAAGTGACGTGGCAGCTGACGTGGCATAACACGTGGCAGAGATACGTGGCAGATGACGTGGCTTGTGTGCCACGTGTCAGTTTCTGATTGGCTGGTCAACTGCTGAGTCAACGCTGACTCAGCGCTGACTGGGTAGCTGCGCGTGGACGAGGCGGGACGGAGCTGGTGGCGCGTGCAAGCGCGTGCGGAGGCGTACGGTGGCCGTTGGCCGCCGGACCGCCTGGATTTGGATCGTCTGGTCCAGATGATACGGCTGGTAGTGGTGGTTTCCGGCAGGGATCGCCGGAAAATCTTCCGGAGTGAGATTTGTGCAGCGGCGGCGCGTGTATACTGTTTGCGGCGCGTGAGGCTTCCGTTGGGGTGTTTTGGTGACCGGACCACCGCGGTTGGCTTCGTCTTGGCCTTGCGGACCCACTGGATAGGGAGGTGAGACACAGAGAGTCCTTTAAGGGCCTGTTTGGCTGTGTTTTCAGAAACTGCGCAGTTGCTAGGGGCTGTTTGGTTTGAGCTCAGATCTTGGGCTTTCTGGATGTGTTTAGAAGCTGATTTTTTGAAGGGGAGTGGGTAATGAGGTGAAGTTTATGGGTTTTGAGTGGTGGAGGCAGTGGTGGTGTAGTGGTAGTGATGGAGATGGTGGTGATTTTTTTTGGGTTCTTTTGGAGCTTTTGGAGAAGATAACAATGGTGGAGAGAGAGAGAGAGCTTCTTTTGAGCTTGGAGAGCCCTTCCCCTTTGTGCAGCACCCAAGGGGCTCTATTTATAGAGTCTTTTGGGTTGGGTAGGATCCGGTGCGAACGGGACGCATTTCGGATCCCTACAACCCCCGATCTTGGCCGTTCGGTCTTCCGAAGCTTGTTTTTTCCATCCGGCCGTCCGATTTGAGCGATTCGAAAATATTTAGTCTTCATTTAGCTTTACCGACAAATCCCCACGGTCGGATCGGCGATTTCTACTCCCGGGCTCAAAATTGACCGTTTTGCCCCTCCCTCTGCTGGTCTTGGACTGCAAAATTAGGGTTATTGATATCTCGTGATCCGACCGTCGAATCTGACTGATTTGAAGTTCTTTATTCTTGTATTGATATTACCTTCAGCCCCGTATAGTCGGATCGATGATCTCTATGCCCGGGCACAGAAGATGACCATTTTGCCCTTTCCTGTGCTGATCCTAGACTGTGGAATTAGGGTTACCCATATCTTTTGATCCGACCGTCGGATCTGACCGATTCAAAGTTCTTCGTGCTTGTATTGAGATTACCTTCCACCCCATACCGTCGGATCGATGATCTCTGCTCCCGGGCTCAAAATTGACCGTTTTGCCCTTCCTTGTGCTGATTCTGGACTGTAAAAGCCAACAGGCCACCGCTTTTTCCTCTGATTGCCCGTCCGGACCCATTTTCCTTTCCCATAAGTCATTTCCATGCTTTCTTTGGCTTACGGCCATTTTGACTCGCCTTCGGTTGCCCCGGTCTTGATTCTGACTCATTTTCTAACCTCCCGGTTAGCCGATTCGGGACCCGCGCTGAGCGGCGACCGCCGTTTTTTGAACTTCCGTATGATTGATGACTCTGAATGACCTAGAATGGCCATTAAAAACCTTTGTTGGCATCCCCGATGGATTCTCGGTTTTTTCCTCGATTTGCGTGCCCGGTGGGCCCCCTGTACGAGTCAGTTCTCTTTTTCCTTTTTTTTTATTTACTTCTTCTTTTTGTATTTTTTTAAAGGACGGTAAAAATGGGGTGTCTACAGCTGCCCCTCTTTGTCAAGTTTTGCGGAGCAAATCAGGACAAAGATTTCGAGAGACGACCCATTTTTGCCGAATCCTTTTGAAAACATGAGAAAATATGTACAATGGTATGACCGATCTCGAAAAGTGTTCAAGATGCCTACGTATCCTCCGTTAGGAAGAATCAGGTCGGACGTAGTTCGAGTGCAAGTGCCGTAGGGCAAGAAGAGAACGTACCTTGGTGGAAGTGATGAAGAATGTGATCCGTTGGGGACCGAGTACGGGATGTAGTGTAGTGGGCGAGTACGCTCCATTGGGGAATGACTCTGTGGGGTTAGGTGAATGATCTAAGATTGGTGGATAGTGTGGTCGGGCTTCGTAAAAGCTGCCTACGTATTTCCCGTCAGGAGAATCAGACCGGGCGTAGTTCGTAACGAACTTAGAATTTGAGTGTTTTGCCATTTTGAAGCAAAATGAGGGATGCCACGTTGGGCGAGAGAGGGGGAACACCACGTTTGGTGAACAGAAGTTTGCCGTTTTGAAGCAAACGAGAAATGCCACGTTGGGCGAGATAGGGAACACCACGTTCGGTGAACAAAAATTTGCCGTTTTGAAGCAAAGGAGAAAGTTGGTGTAATCAAGAAGTGCGAAGCCGTGTAATCTTGAATTCTAACCGAAAATTGAGAAGTGTATTTTAAAAGTGTCGATTCGAAGGCATGCTAGTGGATGCCACGTCGAGCCGAGTTTTGAAAAGAGTTGGTTCGAAGGCATGCCAGTGGATGCCACGTCGAGCCGAGTTTTGAAAATTTGCCGATTCGAAGGCATGCTAGTGGACGCCACGTCGAGCCGGAAGTAAGGGTATGGTCGAGCTCTTAGAGCTGCCTACGTATCTCCCATCGGGAGAATCAGACCGAGCGTAGTTCATTCTTTGACGAAGCAAAAGTGATGAAAAGTGTGAGACGAGAGAGCAAAATGCCACGTCGGGGCGTGATTGCTGTGTGTGAGATAGCGAAATGCCACGTGGGGCGTGATCGCTGTGAAATAAGAGAGCAAAATGCCGCGTTGGGGCGTGATTGCTGTGAATGTTTGAGGGTAAGAGAAATACTTGATACTTGATGCCAAAATAAGTTAGATGTCGTTTGAAGGACTTATACCTGATGGTAGGTGATATGAACAGAATGCCACTTGACGGACTCACTCCTGATTCTGATGATTGATAGACGATGATGTGAATGGGATGCCCCTTGACGGACTCACTCCTGTGCTGAAGATGTAAACGGGATGCCACTTGACGGACTCATTCCCAATAGTGAGATTTGTGAACAGGATGCCCCTTGACGGACTCACTCCTGTGCTGAAGCTGTAGACGGGACGCCACTTGACGGACTCATTCCCAATAGTAAGATTTGTGAACAGGATGCCCCTTGACGGACTCACTCCTGTGCTGAAGTTGTAAACGGGACGCCACTTGACGGACTCATTCCCAATTGTGAATAGGATGCCCCTTGACGGACTCACTCCTGAACTTGAGATGTGATTGGGACGCCACTTGACGGACTCATTCCCAATAGTGAGATTTGTGAACAGGATGCCCCTTGACGGACTCACTCCTGTGCTTGATGTGGGACGAATAGGATGCCACTTGACGGACTCACTCCTAATTCCGATGATAGATAATGTGAATAGGACGCCTCTTGACGGACTCGCACCTGATTCCGGTGATAGATAATGTGAATAGGATGCCTCTTGGCGGACTCACTCCTGAGCTGAAGATGCGAACGGGATGCCACTTGACGGACTCATTCCCAATAGTGAGATTTGTGAACAGGATGCCCCTTGACGGACTCACTCCTGTGCTGAAGATGTAGACGGGATGCCACTTGACGGACTCATTCCCAATAGTAAGATTTGTGAACAGGATGCCCCTTGACGGACTCACTCCTGTGCTGAAGCTGTAGACGGGAAGCCACTTGACGGACTCATTCCCAATTCTGATGATGAATTCTGACGCCGAGTAGTGAATAGGATGCCGCTGGAGGGTCTTATACCTGGTGCTTGTGATGGAATAGGACGCCGTTTTGAAGGTCTTACTCCTAATTCTGATGATGGATTTTGATGCCGAGTAGTGAATAGGATGCCGCTGGAGGGTCTCATACCTGATTCCTGATTTGAGCATGAACGGTTAGACCTGAGCGAGAGATAGATTTCTTGACAATCTACCGAGGAGAAGATCGATTTGATATGTGGATCCGAGCAGATGGATCAGTGTAAAGTTGGTGAGTCTGAGCAAAGGTTGATATCATGGCTCAGTTGGTGGTGATGCTTTTGAAAGTTGGGCCAGCGGCTGGGCTTTGGAAGTATGTTGGGCCAGTGGTTAGGCTTTTGGAATTTGGGCTTGTGAAGTTGGGCCAGTGGTTGGGCTTTTGGAAGTTGAGAGTAGTGTCGGAACCAGTTATCCCTGCTATAGAAAGTATGCATTGTCTGCTATGCTGAAAGATATGAATGGATTTTGAAAGTCGTGTCATGCTAAGTAAACGTATTTACAAGAGTATGATGCATGAATCTATCATCTGTGAAAGAATGCTCATGAGTTAATGGATATTGACTGTCTTATCGCATGTTAAGCACTAGAAGACAAAGTATTTGACTGTATAGGCTCAGTGCCCCAGTGATTGTCCTTCAGAAGGACTCAATTTTTTAGTATTTGATTTCTCTCGAGCTCTCTTTCTCTCTGAAACCATTTTTACCTTCGGCGCCCTCACGGGTTTTCACCGAATCCGGTTATGTGATTGTTGCGCTTCAGTGTATCTTGTGATTTTAAAGTATGTGGCACCCCCGTCGTTTTGAATGATGCAAGTATGTGATTTAGTGAACCCAACAAGGCTTATGTCAATCAAAGTGGACTTTACTGGGTTGTAACGTAGGCCAGGGTCATGGGTTGAGAAATGAAAGGATCGCATGAAGGCTCAAAGTTTGTTTTGAAAAGTCGGTTGAGATTCCTGAGATCACCTTATGCCCTGCGTCTTTCCTTCTTTTGATTTTTCTTTTTTTTTTTTTTTTTTTTTTTTTTTTTTTTCTTCATCCCAATCTAGTGTGGGGTATGTCATTGCTGAGTAAAGTATGTACTGGGGAGAATTGCCCCAGTTTGAAGTATATATCCAAGTCGGATCGTATCTTTTGTGGATTTGCTCCAGCTTTGCATTGAGTTCTCTTTTTGTTTGCTTTCTCTTTCTTTTTTTTCTTTTTGTTGGCATTGCCCCAGTTTAGGGGGTGATCCTCAGGGGTTTAAGTTGGAAAGAGATCATTGTACGGCTCAAGTGGGCTAGCGAGGGAAAGTAGTATATGGATAGCTGAAATGATTGCCTCTAATCATTTTGACACAAGTCGAGTCGGGCTCAGAGATCACATATATGCATCATTGAAGTTAGAGATCCTGAGAATGAGTATTTACTTTCCTGGCCAGGATTGAGGGGCCTCATGTGGGCCAGCAGTGATCGTGATGACCTCTTTTGCTGAGATGTGGGGACGAAGACTGCCCCAGTCGATGTATGTCATGATCATGAGAATGGACTGAGGTGTTCTGGTCCCTACATGCCCGTCGTCTGTTTGCTCTGTCCTTATGTACTTGGATGACATTAAGCGGTTGTGAATATGCACTGAGTGCGCTTTTGTCATCTGATTCGGGTTGAGATAGTGAGCATTGTCAACGGATGAAATGGCCAATTTATGAACTTGAGTCTTTTCTCGGCATGACCTTGTGTTGATCGTACTTTCAGGTAGAATCGAACAAAGCTTTGTTACGTCCGACAGTCTCGTACAATGTCTAATTCGTATTCAACAAGCAATAAGACAGTCATATCCAACATACTCGTGAGATTTAAGGAATGAGAGCAGATGACATTTATTGAATGACGCAAAGAATGAGTTTTGTTTTTTTTTTTTTTTTCATTTAAAAGTATGTACACTTATACAAAGCAGACAAAGCATAAATTCTATAGTATGGACAAACTGCCCCTGTGTGGCATATGATGAGAAGTAATGTTTCGAGATAGTGGGCTGAGCGTTGGTCCTTCACAAGGATCGTTTTGGGCATGGCCAGAGCTTGTGGATGTATATGGGTAGAAGTATGCCTATTGGTTCAGCAGCTTGAGGGTTTGAACAATCACAAATGCACTGGTACTGCTCGGATTTGATCTCCTCGGTTTTGTCACCCGATCCTGCTCAGGTTTGACGCTTGAACATGTTTGGAGTCGGAATTCGGAGTTGTTTGGACTGGTTGTCCATTCAAAGTTTTTTTCGATCCGTGGATAAGTTGGTGATGCAGGGAGTAGGCTGAGCGTGTAGAGGCTTCCCATGTTGGCCTCTGTCAGAAGTGTACCTGCAGCGAAGGTTGGAAGAAGTATAGTTAGTAAGTCGCTTCAAAGGAAAGAAATGGGGATTCTTCTCCCAGTGACTCGTTAAACATGGGAGAGTAGTGCCCCAGTGTGATGTGTGTTCCCAAGGTATGAGGTGAATCTGGATAGCCTTTCGGCGTCACCAAATGTCTTTGAAAAGTGGATTTGTCCTTGGGAAGTTTTATTCTTGCTTTAAAAGGTGAGAACGAGTTGGGAAAAAGTCTGGCAGCCTTCCGGCGCCGTTTTTTGAGTTTTTTTTTTTTTTTTGAAAAAGTGAATCCATCCTTGTTAAAATGTAAGGAGAGGATAAGTGAGAATGGGCATCCCTTCGGCGCCGTTTCGTATTTTGAAAGGTTTTGAATGCACGTGTAAAAATGTGACTATGTGGAGAGGTTGACGTCTAATGTAGACTTAAATCGGGTCCGGTCCCCAAACCTTCAAACCTCCAGTGCCGGAGCACCTTCTCAGGTTGGTGGTTCGAGCGGGAGAATTTCAGTGCTGGTACCGACGGTAACACCGCAACGGCCACGCCACCTACTCAACTCCCTATCTAATCTTAAGGGTGGTTCCTCGGAACCGGGTTATGAACATGCTCAATGTGTAGTGTGCGTGATAATGCTTGAGCAAAATAAAGTTGGCATTGGCCTTGCAATTTATTTTTTGGCATTGGCCGCAAATCCTGTGCAAGCAAAATACTTACAAGACTAAAAAAGAAAGAAAAAAAAAAATTAGTAAAAGAAAATGCCCCGTTAGTATGAAGATCGCCAAAGTAATGGCTTGAGTCCTCTTAAGTTAGTCCCCAGCAGAGTCGCCAGCTGTCGCACCGCGACGGGAAAAAAAAAGTTTTTAAAATATATAAGTAAGAGCGTGTTCTTTTTTAAAGAAAATGGAAAAAGAGGAATGTGGGGGAAGTATTTTTTTATTTTGAAAAATAGGCCAAGTAGATTTTTCAGAGTCGCCACCTAACTTTGTACGGGTGTTAGGATCCCGATAAAGATACGGAAATATATCTTTATATTTTTACAGTTTGGGAAAGTGGGCCTATGTTTTTGACAAGTAAACCAGAGATTTAGAAAGGGGTTCGGGGACTCGGTTATGTCGAGAGAAGGTATTAAGCACCCTCGAACATCCATGACGAAGCATGGTTGCCAAATTGGCGATTTTCATGATAACGGGGCATAAAGATAAAAGAATAAGAATTTACAAAAAGAAAAAAAGATGAAAAGTTATGGCCGCACCCTTTTTGGGGGTTGCATACGTATCTCGGGTTGAGAATCAGGCCAAACGTAGCTCTAACTTGTTATTTATATTTTTTTTTGAAATTTTTGGTCACGTTTGACCGTGCTCGTGTGTTATAGTGTTTTTGAAAAGTCGGTGTAGCTAGGACGTCGATCACCGTAATCGAGTCCTAGACTTTAACCTTGATTATGTGCCGGAAGTAAGGGTCGGTGCCCATTTGAGTCTCGAACATTCAAGTCGTTAACATTATTGAACAACGTAACTAATCGAAATGTTCGGTTTTAGAAAGGATTTGAATACCGGAAGGAAGGGTCGGTGCCCGTTTTGAACCTTCATATTATCGGCGTTATTGAACAACGGGATAATTTGAAATGTTCATTTTGAAAGAAAGGTTTTTGAAAGTTACCGGAAGTAAGGGTCGGCGCCCGTTTTGAATTTGATCTGAGGATTTACAGCATAGTGAATGTGTGATATTTTTTACAGTGATTATGTACATTGAAAGGGATAGTAAGCACAGAAATATTGACATTAATGAAAGACAAGATATAAGAATGTACAATAAGTAGATCCGGCCTACCGGAAAATCAAGTGAACTAGGAGCTAGCCAGTTCACAATGGTAAGGGTCAAGTATTGGCGGCGAACCGACCGTAGTTAGAATTAAGTATTGGCGGCGAACCGACCGTAGTTAGAATTAAGTATTGGCGGCGAACCGACCGTAGTTAGAATCAAGTATTGGCGGCGAACCGACCGTAGAAATTGTTAGATCCGGCCTACCGGAAAATCAAGTGAACTAGGAGCTAGCCAGTTCACAATGGAGAGGGTCAAGTATTGGCGGACGAAGCCGACCATATCAGTTTAAGTAAAAAAAAAATTATTATTATTATTATTTATTACATTTACAGCAGATTCGGTATGAAGAATAAAAGAAAACGGCCCTTTACCTTGAGAAAACGGCTCGGAAATAGCTATACGGGGCCCAAGTAGAATTTCGGCGTGAAATGGGCCCAAACGGAGGTCACGGGTGAGTCCGGAATGGCCGAAAACCCTCAAAAGGGTATAAATCAGGGCGAAATCGGTCCGGACAGATTTCGGGCGGGACCGGCCGGCGCCAAACTGGCCGGTTTGAGCAGAAATGAGCTTATAAAAAGAAGGAAATGACTTAAACGGTGGAATTTCGCGATTCTGAGCACACGGGTGCGTCCGGAACGGTCAAATTAGCTAGGAATGAGTGTCGGAACGTCGAAAAGCGGGTCCGGAAGCCTCGAAAATGGCGAAAAAGTCAAAATAGGGCTCACTGCCACGTGGCAGACACGTGGCGGCTGAGTCAGCGCAGCGTCAGCAGTCAGCGACACGTGGCGCCTTCTGATTGGCTGGTCAAAGTAATGACGTGGCCATCTATGCCACGTGTCAACCTACCATTGGTTGGTCAGTGATGACGTGGCAGTGACGTGGCATGACAGTGACACGTGTCAACATCTAGTTGGTTGGAACTGATGACGTGGCATGACACGTGGAAGATGACGTGGCAGTCAGTGACACGTGTCACCCTATGGTTGGTTTGCCAAGTGACGTGGCCGCTGACGTGGCATAACACGTGGCAGAGACACGTGGCAGATGACGTGGCAGTCAGTGACACGTGTCACCCTCTGGTTGGTTTGCCAAGTGACGTGGCAGCTGACGTGGCATAACACGTGGCAGAGATACGTGGCAGATGACGTGGCTTGTGTGCCACGTGTCAGTTTCTGATTGGCTGGTCAACTGCTGAGTCAACGCTGACTCAGCGCTGACTGGGTAGCTGCGCGTGGACGAGGCGGGACGGAGCTTGTGGCGCGTGCAAGCGCGTGCGGAAGCGTACGGTGGCCGTTGGCCGCCGGACCGCCTGGATTTGGATCGTCTGGTCCAGATGATACGGCTGGTAGTGGTGGTTTCCGGCAGGGATCGCCGGAAAATCTTCCGGAGTGAGATTTGTGCAGCGGCGGCGCGTGTATACTGTTTGCGGCGCGTGAGGCTTCCGTTGGGGTGTTTTGGTGACCGGACCACCGCGGTTGGCTTCGTCTTGGCCTTGCGGACCCACTGGATAGGGAGGTGAGACACAGAGAGTCCTTTAAGGGCCTGTTTGGCTGTGTTTTCAGAAACTGCGCAGTTGCTAGGGGCTGTTTGGTTTGAGCTCAGATCTTGGGCTTTCTGGATGTGTTTAGAAGCTGATTTTTTGAAGGGGAGTGGGTAATGAGGTGAAGTTTATGGGTTTTGAGTGGTGGAGGCAGTGGTGGTGTAGTGGTAGTGATGGAGATGGTGGTGATTTTTTTTGGGTTCTTTTGGAGCTTTTGGAGAAGATAACAATGGTGGAGAGAGAGAGAGAGCTTCTTTTGAGCTTGGAGAGCCCTTCCCCTTTGTGCAGCACCCAAGGGGCTCTATTTATAGAGTCTTTTGGGTTGGGTAGGATCCGGTGCGAACGGGACGCATTTCGGATCCCTACAACCCCCGATCTTGGCCGTTCGGTCTTCCGAAGCTTGTTTTTTCCATCCGGCCGTCCGATTTGAGCGATTCGAAAATATTTAGTCTTCATTTAGCTTTACCGACAAATCCCCACGGTCGGATCGGCGATTTCTACTCCCGGGCTCAAAATTGACCGTTTTGCCCCTCCCTCTGCTGGTCTTGGACTGCAAAATTAGGGTTATTGATATCTCGTGATCCGACCGTCGAATCTGACTGATTTGAAGTTCTTTATTCTTGTATTGATATTACCTTCAGCCCCGTATAGTCGGATCGATGATCTCTATGCCCGGGCACAGAAGATGACCATTTTGCCCTTTCCTGTGCTGATCCTAGACTGTGGAATTAGGGTTACCCATATCTTTTGATCCGACCGTCGGATCTGACCGATTCAAAGTTCTTCGTGCTTGTATTGAGATTACCTTCCACCCCATACCGTCGGATCGATGATCTCTGCTCCCGGGCTCAAAATTGACCGTTTTGCCCTTCCTTGTGCTGATTCTGGACTGTAAAAGCCAACAGGCCACCGCTTTTTCCTCTGATTGCCCGTCCGGACCCATTTTCCTTTCCCATAAGTCATTTCCATGCTTTCTTTGGCTTACGGCCATTTTGACTCGCCTTCGGTTGCCCCGGTCTTGATTCTGACTCATTTTCTAACCTCCCGGTTAGCCGATTCATGACCCGCGCTGAGCGGCGACCGCCGTTTTTTGAACTTCCGTATGATTGATGACTCTGAATGACCTAGAATGGCCATTAAAAACCTTTGTTGGCATCCCCGATGGATTCTCGGTTTTTTCCTCGATTTGCGTGCCCGGTGGGCCCCCTGTACGAGTCAGTTCTCTTTTTCCTTTTTTTTTATTTACTTCTTCTTTTTGTATTTTTTTAAAGGACGGTAAAAATGGGGTGTCTACACTCATAATTACAATTATATCATAAAATTTTATACTAGCAAAATACAATAATAGGGGTAAAACAAAGTAATTATTCAAAAAAAAAAAACTGTTCAGAATTTAAAAAAAAAAATGCTCTAGAAAAAAAACTGCCCAAAAAGTGATTCAAAAAAATAAAAATAAAAATAAGAAAAAAAAGAAAAAAAATTCAAAATTTGCACTCACAAAGTGAGTGGCACCCCACTAGTCTATAGAATATAAGATCATAGTTATATCTAGGGGTGCTCATGAGTCAGGTGAGTCGGGTTTGGCGCTCATCCGCTCATTCATTCGAACATAGTCGGGTTTGTCCTCTTTCCATCCGTCATCCACTCGCTTTGTCGGGTGTACCCGACTCATCGGGTGGTCGGGTGAGTCGGGTCGAGTCGGGTGAAACCCGACTGTCTCATTTGTCTCAATCAAACATTTGCGTTACAGATGACTTTGTCTTCATTTTTGTTTTTTTTGCTTTGAATGTTTTTGTCTACATAATCATGGCTAACCAAACCTCTGACTAAACAAAAAATAAAAACATAGTCATGTGCTAGTTTGATGGTTTTAATGTTTTTATATCTCCGCTAGTGACATATATATTTTATTGATACAAGAATATAACATATATATATTTAAAGACTATATAATACATAATACATATACTGATATAAGTATATTACATATATATACATTAAAGACTATATAATACATAATGTATATATTGATATAAGCATATATATTACATATATTTTTTTTTAAAAAAAAATAAGTGTGTTTCGAGTCGGGTCGGATGAATCGGGTTTTCACCCCCCTAGACCCGTGACTCCACCCGAAACTGTCGGATTTCCACCCCCAAAATCCGTGACTCCACCCACATTGTTTAAAAATCAATAAAAAGACTACGGGTGAATTGGGTGGTCGGGTGAGTCGAATGGGCGGGTGAATTTTGAACAGCCCTAGCTATATCTCTTCTCATACTTAGCAATATGTCTGGAGTCTCTTGCCCTGGATTTAAAAAAATAATAATAATAACAAAAGTAATTATTGAAAGTGAATGTAAAGGTCTCAATCTATCCTTAAAAATATATATATATATATATATTTTAGAGTTTTTTACTGAAAAATTTCTCACTTCTCATCTTTCATGGTAAAAGTTCATGCAGAATGCTTCGACAGTAAAATGTCTCTCATTTGTGTTTTTAGGATTATTTTGTGACTAACATACCCTTTGACCAGTTAAATAAGGTACGAAGGCATATCATTAAAAATACTATTTCAATTTGGTGATTCAAATTTAAATTTATTATCAATTTAAATACTCTTACACAATGTTTTCATAACCGGACCGTTCATCGAACCGGAAAAATGACCGGGTTACGGGTTAGTGGTTCAACCGTCGGGTGAACCGGAATCAAACCGTGACATCATAATTATATATTTTACAATTTTTTTTTATTATTTAGGAGTAGTTATAATATTTCTAAAAAAAACACACAGAAGAAATTTTAATTTTATACATTTTTTTTTCGATTCATTCTTTTAGTTCTAGAATTTTCAAGTCATTATTATTTATTTTACAAACACCAAACAGACCTTAAGATTACCTATTGGATATGCAGAGGGGCAAAGACCGTTGATTAAGACTCCCACTTGAACGTCTGTCTCACACTCACAGTAACCAAGGTGTGTGGTCATAATGACATAAGGAAAAAGTACTCCGTATCTCTTATATTTTCAGCTTTGATCAGATTGACAGTAATAAACAAAGAAAAAAGTAATGCCTCTCTCTTACTTTTTCAATTTGATCAGTTTGAACAAGCTTTCCATTAAATGATTATCACCGGTTTGTTCGGTAAAACCGTGACCGGTTCGACGGTTAGTAGGTTGGACCGGCGATTTGACCGATTTTTTTCCGGTTTTTGAGCTAACACGGTTTACCGAACTGAACCGGACCAGAAAGGTGACCGGTCGACGGTCCAACCGGTTTAACCGGCCGGTCCGGTCCGATTTTTAAAACATTGCTCTTACATGCTAGAAAAAAATAGTATGCTGAAAGAAAAATCAGAGACTAACACGTCGACTTTGAGGCGCAGTTGATCGCTGTCTTCAAGGAAATATTTGCCCCCACTCCAAGAGTTTGTTAACAAGTTCAAAGCAAATCCCCTCCAGAATATAATAAAGTTGTTAAAATTCTACAGATAACAATTTTTTTGGGAATTTTTCTGTATTTCTCTTGAACGTATCAAGATATTTCTCTGTTTTGTAAAGATAGAAAAGAGATATATCCTCGAGGTAGATAACAATTACTTAAACAGTGCATGGGTTTGCTGTATTTATAAATGGCAAGTCTACAGTGAGCAGTTTCTCAAATGAGAATGTGAGTTTTAACCGTCGGATGAGAATTTAGCAATAATTAATGTACCTCTAGATTCTTGAGAATCTTATGCTTAGATTTTCGTTCAATAGTTAAAATCTGACTTTTCAAATGAGAAGTTTCTCACAATAGACTTACCTATTTATAAATGCTGCAAGTGACAACCTTTTGTACTGTTGCAACTTTGATTGTTGCAACTACTCATCAAAGCTGCAACTATTCATCGACAATAATGCTATGGGCACTAACAAATTCCACTAACACTCACAACCACACTCTAAAAATGCTAATAAAATTTGTTAGTACTCTAAATATTACTCATTCATCAATCTCTAATCACTTTGACAAGTAACTATTCAATAAAGCTGCAACAACGTTTAATGTCACTGTGAGCATCTTCATGTCACTTCCAAACATAAGATTTTATTTTAGGTTTCTCTCTTGCACTATGTATTATGTGCAACCATGTTTCTTATGCACTATGTATTATGTGCAACCATGTTTCTTATTCACACCTAATAAGTGGTGTATATGGAAGAAGTTAATTAGTACTTTTCGGCACACACATATATGCACCCATATATATATATATATATATAATCCGGATCTTAAGCGGACCATAAAAAACGGACTTAAAAGACGGACTGTGTATTTTGTGAGAATTTCTCACAAAAAAAAGTGAGAAATTCTCTCATTTTAAAAAAAGTGAGAAATTTGAAAATGTGAGAAATTCTCACTTTTTTGTGAGAAATTCTCACCTTTTACACAGTCCGTCTATTAGATCCGTTTTTTACGGTCTGCTTAAGATCCGGACTATATATATGTATATATATATTCGGCACACAGATATATGCACCCATATAAATATAAATATATATTTACAAAATTTTTGTATGTATATATCTAACTAGTCCGGATTTTAAGCGGACCCTAAGGAACGGATTACTTTCCGTTGCTAAAAATCATTATTTTAGTGACAAATTTTTTGTCGGTAAAAGTGGTCTGTCCTTATGGTCCACACTTAATCCTCGCTGTATATCTAACATTACATATATATATAAACACAAACACACACACACACATATACATAACCATGTTCTTCTCCAAATTATTATTATTTGTACGATACACACACACGCAATTATACTAGCTTTGACCCGTGTTATGCACAAAAATTTATAAAAAAAAAAATTAAAATATGATCAAATAAATTTGTAATTACTTTTTTTCAATAATTTCCATGCATTATCAAAAACTCGAACTATGCTTCTTCTTCTTTTTTTGGCTAGTGCTAATGCCAAAACACAAAGTGCTAATGTTAAAACAGAAAGTGTCGCTAAAAGTTTTAACAAGAGTTATCTAAGTATCGCTATAACTTTTAGCGATACTTTCTACTTTGACATTAACGCTCTGTGCTTTGGCATTAGTATCACCCTTTTTTTTAGTCTTTTAAAACTTATATTGTCCGAGTGTTATGAACAAAAAAATATTGTCCGAGTTCAATTCAATTCTTAATTGATTTGCCTACGTACCAATTAAATGTGAGTAGTGTTGGAAAATAGTTTGACAGTGTAATATTTCAGTGAACTTGTGATGAATAATTATGGATTATTTGGGAAAATGCACAGTAAAAGCAATAATTCCTTATCAATGCAAGGCAAATAATAATAAAATACATATACACACATTGAACTTGAACTTTAAAACTCCAAAAGCAAAAAATAAAATATATATTTAAGTATAGAGTAATGCTCGGTAGCATAACAAATCTCACATACAAAATTCACAAATATTAAAAATGTATCTATCTCTCATCTGTTGTCTCCACATTGTTAGTGGACCCCATAGTGTTAGTGGGCCCCATCACAAGAGAGATTGACACAGTTTGGTATTTATAGATTTTGTTTGTGAGATTTATTATGCTACGTAACATTACTCACAAGTATAGTTGTAGGGCTAGCTCTATTGTCAGAGCAATAATGACTAATGCCATAGCAAAAAGTATCACTAATAGTTTTAGTGACACTTTTTTTTACGCTAAAACTTTTAGCTGGCACATTTTACTCTAATATTAGCCATTACTGCTATGACAATAGCATTATCCTAATTGTAGACATGAACCTGCAAAACTGTTTCAAGGTGTCTCACTCTATCTACTGCAATAACTTCTGCAAAACTGTTTCAAGGTGTCTCACTCTATCTAGTGCAATAACTTCTTTGGATCGTAATTGATTAGCATTCCTCTCTCTCTCTCATAATCACGAAGATTCCTTAATTTGCTCACTCTACTTACTAAAATCCATCTTTTTTATTTTTTTTTTTGCTAAACATACTAAAATCCATCATTTAGTACTATCGCTCACACAACTTTCTCCAACTACTGCAGTTTTCTATTTCTTTTGAATCTAAAAAGGCGATTGTATTTGGTGGGAAGCTAGGAAGCATGGACACGGATACGTGACACGCGACACGATACGACACCGTTACGTTGATACGTCAAATTCTAAAAAACAAAGACACGACGTGTCAGGGATACGTTTATTTTTAAATATTTTTTAAAAATACATTTTATTGCTATGTACTTACAAGCATAGCATTACAAGCACGGGTTCGAATCTGTAAACAACATCTCTACTTGCAGGGGTAAGGCCGAGTACATCTCACCCTTTTCAGACTCCGCAATGGCAGGAGCCTCGTGCACTGGCTGCCCTTTTTTTTTACTTGCAAGTTTAAAATACCCACTAGTCTAGTTCTTGGCACTGTTAGATTTTAAAATTTTTTTTGCATAAATTTGAACAAATAACCAATAAAACTAATCTCCCATTACCAATAGAAAGCAACACCAATCAAAATTAATGAGAACTTATACCTACACAATATCAATTATTAAATTTAAAAAAAATACTCACTAGGCACTATTATAGTTTAAAAAAAATGTACCTAAATTTTATTTAATTAATTACTCATTTACTAGTTAGTGTCAGTTATCACTTTCAAAGAAAAATAAACAGTGAAACACCAGTTAATTAAACAAAAGAAAAGCAAACCAAATCAAAAAATGAAACCCAAGGCAAAACCAGAAACCCCCCAGACTGAGACCCCTGCACAAACACTGTTAGAACTCTATTACACAAAGTTAACAACACCAATTATTTCTTTTTTCTTTTTATAATTTTAGGGTTTACAATAGAGTTAGGATTTTAAAAATTAAAAAAAAAATGAAAAATTAGTTGTCCAGTGTGTGTCCCTTGCGTGTCACGTGTATGTCCCGTGAGTGTCCGTGCATGTTCATTGCGTGTCGGGGACGTGTCTGGGGGTTAAAACTCAATTACACAAAGTTGGACACACTTTTGGCGTGTCGGACACGTGTCCCTTATGTGTCGGGAGCGTGTCCATGTCTAACACGTGTCTAACACCAGTACGCTTCAATTTTTGAAGTGTCGGTGCTTCATAGGTGGGAAGAGAAATTATCAACAGTTGTAATTGACGTAATTGATGTGGAAGATAGAAACAATTTAAGGGAGGACATGGGGTGGTTGCCTTTTATTGCAGTTTTCTTATTTGAATTTTTTTTTAAGTCTTCTTGATCGGTTATGGGTATTGAATAGAGGAGAGTTTTGGCCAAAAATATAGGAGAGTGGGAGTCATACGAGAGAGAGAGAGAGAGAGAGAGAGAGAGACGTGATTGTAGGAAGTGGGTTCTGTTTTTGTTTATTTCTTTTTTGTTTGATTAAATCACATGATGTATCACTATGACATGCTATGTGGTGTATGAATTAGGTTACCATCGCCACGTGTCATTTATAATACATTGTTATTTATATGTAATATATATATGTATATATGGAGAATGTTAACTGACAACACAATACCCTTTTAGCGATTAAATTTTTCACCTTCAGTGACAAATTTTTTTCCCCACCTTTAGCTACAAAGTATTTTAAAAAGATTTGTCGCTAAAAGTTTTTTTGGTCACTAAAATTTTTTTGCTGATTGCTAAAACCTGGTGTACAATGCTATCCTACAATTTTAGTAGGATAGCATTGTACACCAGGTTTTAGCAATCAGCAAAAAAAAATTTTAGTGACCAAATAGCAGCCCCCTATATATATAATATAGAGAATGTAAGTACAACTGAGACTACGAACTCGAAATCTCAATCATTACTGGCAAATTTTCAGTCATTTTTGTTGCATATATAGGTATGTTTAATTATTTGATTTGTTTAGCCTTCTGTTACGCCCCACATTAGCAAAAATAGATAAAATAAACTCCTTCTTGGACCCGCAGGCCGTGACACTTAAAAGTCACCATATTGTCCACAAATAAAATCTAACCATCAGAGTAATGATTTAAAAGACGCATGAGAATATCTAAGTTCAACATACAAAATCAGAGTTTAATACTAAACTATTACAAACCTTAAGTATCTATAGAATTGCAATTAAAGTATTACGGCAACATACGCCGATTATAAAATGAACTACTACAGAGTCTCTAAAAGATAAACATAAACTATAGCGAAACTCCAAGTCTTTAACTTGCATAGTTGTTGTCTCCAGCATAGCCTCCATCATAGTAGGCTTCTTTCACATAGCCTCTCGCCATGAATTTTTCACCTGCGTTCTCATAACCCTGGCCAACTGGAGGTAGAATATCCAGCGGCATAAAATGTCTTCAACTACGAAAGCCGAGTAAATGCAAATACTAAAAAGGTATCTATAGATATATATTAACAGCATCATTATTAAGAATCATCTCGTCATTCACATGCGTACGAATGCATCAACTCAATATGTACTAATGGACACCATCCCAACCAATCCCAATCATAACATGGACTTTTGGGTCCACATCTCGCACGTAGCTTTACTTCTTACAGTACTCGTCTCGATTCCTCAAACAATTCTTACTATCTTGGCACGTAGTCCAATACATCCCAACTTATTCAACTCAACTCGCAGTCCCAACTCTTCGGCTAAAATGCCTCGATCTATTCTGGCCAACATGCCCCTTACATTCTCTTTTATGGTGTATTTGAAGGAAAATTAGGTTTAAAATTAATTTAAACACGCAGCGGAAAGAACAAGTTTTAAAAACTTTATTGGAAGCCCAGGATCTACTACTCATCATTTCCATAGATGCGTACATAAGAGGGGAACAAGAAATCATACCTCAGGTCATAAACCCAATTATGATTGTCTTCTTCATTGATAGTGTAGCAGCCTCCACTAGGTTGTCTTCACCCTTATGACTCCTGTGGATGCCTTCCGGAAGGACTAGGTTTGGTGGGAACCCTAGGAGAAAAGAAGGACAAGGTTTGGGAACTCTAAAACCAATTTCTGCAGCTTCTAACGTATTAAAACGACGAACATCTTTTTCTGGACGCAGCTGCCCTATTTATAGATTCCCAAAACTGACCTAACGTTCAAGTGATTGAAGTGATTTCGATCGATCGAAGCTTCGATCGATTGAGCCACCTTCGATCGATCGAACCTGTCCAGACTTCAATCGATCGAGACTCCTTCGATAGATCGAACATGTCTTGACATGATCCTCAAGTGCCTTTCCAAGCATCCTAGCGGAGGTAAGAGTGGGACCTCCTGGGCTCTTTACTATTGGCTCAGACCAGTTGTTAATTCCCATGATCAAACTCATTGATCAGCAAACTAATCAACTGGTCAGTTAACGTTTACTCCACTATAAAACGATAACTAAACTCCAACGCAAAAGAACATATCCTAAGCGATAACTAGACTTGTATGGTGTACTAATGTCCCTTTACTATCAGCATTCATAACCAGACTCAGGTAGTCGGATAACTATTATTGTCAACCTGAATCATGAATACTTCTTGTATTCCTTGAGTCTCATTCACCTCTCATGATTACTAAACATATTGATAACTACTTATCAACAAGACTGCAGTTCTCAGTAATCAACTTGGTGACATTCTCAAGAGAATGCTTACTCTGAATCAGAGGGTAGATTCTATCTTGACAATATATGTTCGCAACCCTATGAACATGACATACCCAAGATACCCAGGTGTTGATCTTCTATAGACCTCACTGATTGGCAAGTCAAAGCAACTATATTCATAGTCTATGTTCATAATCGTCTCAAGATTGAGAACATGTACCTTATACAAGTTATGAGTTCATATCGACTGTTTGACAGTCTTGAGTATCAATAGGAAAGCTCAAGTCCGTCAATGCACTATAAGCACTAGCATATTAACTAAGAGCTTAATTCTAGTGATTGAGATTCATCACTCCATCCAATGGTAGTTAATTATACTACAATGTAAACCAGATGAAATGTCCAGTCTCATCATCCACTGTGACAAGTTCTAAGTATCAAAGGATAGTAATTTGTATCTCACTTGTATGTATCTCATATATACACGAATTACTTACTACGATACTTAAGGATTAACAATCATCTCATGAAAAAAAACATACACAATGAAATGTAAAGATAATGTCCATAAATTAAAATGTCAAAGTCTCATACATAAAGTAATGTTAAGGCCACAAACCCAACAAACTCCCACTTACACTCACAACCATTCAGGATTACATTTGAGACCTAGACTATCTAAATGACGATCAAAAACCTTCTGTGACAAGGCCTTTGTAAACTGATCCGTAAGATTTTCAAAGGTAGCAATCTTGCTGACAGTCACATCTCCACATTGAATAATATCTCGGATTAGATGATATTTCCGCTCTACGTGATTTTCCTTTCCGTGGTTCCTTGGCTCCTTGGATTGTGCCACTGCCCCCACTATGATCACAATAAAGCGTAATAGGTAACAGTGATGCTTGTACCACCTCGAGCTCTATAAGGAACTTCTTAAGCCAAATAGCTTCTTTTGCGGCTTCACAAGCAGCCACATACTCAATTTTTGTAGTTGAGTCTACAATGCATTTTTGCTTAATGCTCCTCTAACTAACAGCACCATCTCCCAAGGTAAAGAGATGTTCGAATGTCTACTTTCTCGAATCTTTATCTAACATAAAGTCTAAGTCAGTGTATCCTACTGGAATTAACTCACTATCGGCGTACATAAGCATATAATCTTTAGTCCTTCTCAAGTACTTAAGAATGTGCTTAACGGCTGTCCAGTGCTCTGGACCTGGATTCGATTGATAACTGCTGACCATGCCTACGGCAAAGCAAATATCCGGTCTAGTGCATAACATCACATACATGAGACTTCCCACTGCCGAAGCATAGGAAACTCCAGCCATGCGATTCCTCTCCTCCTGTGTCTTTGGACACTAGTCCTTAGAGAATGCTAAAATATGCCTAAAAGATAATAAACCTTTCTTCGAATTATCCATTGAAAACCTAGTTAGCACCTTATCGATATAACAAGCTTTACATAATCCCATTATCTTTTGCTTATGATCCCGAAAGAGCTTTATCCCAAGGATATAGCTCACCTCTCCAAGATCCTTTATATTGAAAGTACTAGCTAGCCAAATCTTGACCGTTGACAATGCCGCTACATCATTCCCAATAAGTAGAATGTCGTCAATGTAAAGCACAAGAAAAACCACCACTTTTCCTTCACACTTCTTGTATACACAAGGCTCATCCAGATTCTGTATGAAACCAAATGACTTGACCGCTTGGTCAAATCAGATGTTCCAACTCCTAGATGCCTGCTTAAGCCCATAAATGGACTTTTACAACTTGCATACTGAGTTACCTTTCCGACCAGCTATGAACCCTTCTAATTGCTGCATATAGATGTCCTCCTCAAGATTGCCATTCAAGAATGTAGTCTTGACGTCCATCTGCCATATCTCATAATCTAGGCATGTAGCGATGGATAAGAGTATTCTGATGGACTTGAGAATGGCTACCGGCGAGAAGGTTCCTCATAGTCAATGCCCTCCCTCTGAGTATAGCCTTTCACTACAAGCCTTGCCTTAAAGGTTTCAACCTTTCCATCAGATCCTCTTTTACTCTTATAAACCCACTTACAGCCACTGGCTTTAATATTGGCTAGAAGCTCTACAAGATCCCATACCTGATTGGAATCCATAGATTCCAATTCAACCTTCATAGCTTTAATCCAATGACCTGAATCAACATCAGCCATTGCCTCTTTGTATGTGGCAGGATCAGATTTAGGTTCTATGGAGACAGCTTCAAAAACTTCTCCTAAGAACATGTATTTATCAAGCTGGCTGACAGTCCTCCTACTACGACGAGGTACTGGAGCGGAAATGGGTGAAGAAGTGATATTTTCTTGATTTACATCGTTATCAACTGCGGGTTGGACTGAGGGCTCTCCTTCTATCTCTCTCAGATCTATCCTTCCCTTAGGTTTATGGTTCATGATATAATCATCCTCCAAGAAAACGGCATTTGTACTAACAAACAATTTTTGTTCTTTTGGATCATAAAAATACCATCCATAAGTACCCTTTAGATACCCTACAAAGTAACATACTTTCGATCTAGAATCCAATTTGCTCATCTTTCCTTTCAGCACATGTGCCGGACACTCCTATATCCGGAGATGTTGTAAAGAAGGCTTGAGCCCAATCTACATCTTTCGTGGTGTCCTGGGAACAAATTTGCTTGGTACTAGATTTAGTATGTATGTAGCGATTTCCAAAGCATAACCCCAAAGGAATAAAGGTAACTTTGAATAACTCATCATCGACCTAGTCATGTCTAAAAGAGTCCGATTCTTTCTCTCCGCTACACCGTTCTGTTGAGGCATACCAGGTATAGTCAACTGTGATAAAATCCCATTCTGTACGAGGTGATCAATAAGCTCATTAGAGAGGTATACGCCACCTTGATCAGATTGAATGGCCTTGATATGTGTTTCTAATTACTTCTCCACTTCAGCCCTAAACTCTTTAAACTTTTTAAAGACTTCAGACTTGTGCTGCATTAAGTACATATATCCATACCTAGAGTGGTCATCAGTAAATGTTATGAAATACTCATAACCACCCCGTGCTCTAATATTTATTGGTACACACACATTAGTATGAACTAATTCCAACAACGCAATGGTCCTATTGCCATTTGCTGGAAATGGCCTTTTGGTCATCTTACCCTCTAAACAAGACTCAGAGACTTCCGTTGGTTCGAAAATCAAATCACCTAAGATCTCTTCTTTGACTTGTCTGCCAATCCTATTTAGATTGATATGGCCAAGCCTCATATGCCAAAGCTTTGTTGGATTAGTGGAAGGTTCTTTTTTTAGATGGTACAGTTACCACTGAGTTAATAAGTTCCATACAAGAGTCTTTAGAAATATTAGAAGTAATCACATTCCAGCCTTTAGTTTTAACACCAGAACATATAACATAACTATTTCTTTTAATGACAATTTTTGTTCCAAAATGAAAAGAATAACCATTATTCAATAAATTTGAAACTAAAATTAAATTACGTCTCATTAAAGGGACGTAAAGTACATCTGATAAAACTATTGTCTTATTATCTAAAAACTCTAAAACTACAACTCCTATAGTAACCGCAAAAACGGTTGCGCTATAACCCAGAGTCAGCACGATCTCCCCATCACTACATTTCCTGGTTGATCTGAACCCCTGCAACGAATTATAGATATGGTTAGTTGCACCAGAATCAATGCACCAAGTGTTTGAAGTATCTGTTATAAAACTTACTTTAATCACATGTGATTCAATCATACCTTGAACGCTTGTAGCTAAGAATTCTGGACAGTTCCTCTTCCAATGGCCCTTCTCACAGCATTGGAAACACATTCCTTTGCCTTGGCCACCCACCTTCCCTTTGCCCTTACCTTTTCCCTTGGATTTTGCAATCTTAGGGCCCAGTCTAACACTTGAACCACTAGTGCCACCTTTCTTCTTCCCTTTCTTTCCTTTCGGTGTAGATCGAGAAGAAGAAGAGCTTTTCTCAACGTTCAAAATGTTGCCCTCAGGTTTGATCACCTCTTCCACTGCCAGTAAAGAACTCATTAATTCGCTCATTGAGAAATCCATTTTGTTCATATTATAATTTAGTTTAAATTGAGCTAATGACGGCGACAACGTATTAAGGATCATATCAACTTGGGTTTGTGCGTCAATGTTGGTACCTAGGGTCTCCAACTCGTTCAAATAACCAATCATTTTTAAAATATGTTCTTTGACTAGAGTCCCTTTCGACATCTTAGCACTCATTATCTTCTGCATGGCTACCTATCTGGTAGGCCTGCCATGCTCTCCAAACATCTTTTTCAGGGATTCAATAATGTCATTGGTAGAATTGTTCGACTAGAATTAGTGTTACAACACACCAACCATTGAGGCAAGAATATAGCAATGGGCCATTCCATTCGACTTCTTCAATTTATCGAACTCGCGACTGGCAGCTGTCGAAGCATTTATCGCGGGTTCTTTGGGGCATGGAGTGGTAAGGACATATATGTGATCCTCCGCAGTTAAAACGATGTCAAGGTTTCCTTTCCATTCTATGTGGTTATTCCAGTTAACTTGTTTTGATGAGTATGGTGCCAAGTGAACTAAAAGTAAATCCAAACATTATGATTTACTAAAAAAAATCAAAAGACAAAATAAATATGGATATCAGATTTTGACATTTTGAAATAAAAGAATCCTTAAAACTCTTATTTTAAAAAAAAATTCACCAGAATATCAAAACGAAAGAGTAAATCCTCCGTGTGATGGTCAATACTCGATCTTTTGATTCCGAACCTTTCTGATCTCTAAGTTTCTGAATATTGCCCCGTGTGAGATCCCTTATCCATAGCTTAGCTAGTGTATACCATTAACTAGGATCCAATCACAACCGCCTCAAGTTGCGCCTCCGTATGGTGGTCACCCTCTAACATGTCTAATTGATCCTATCCATAGGAAGTTCACATCTAGTAACCAATGAGTAGTGTACCCTTCCATGTGGAATGATCACCCTTGGCGAGGTGACATAGAATGCACTACTTATCTTATAATGAACCGTTAATAGAAGATCGTGGGTGTTATTAATAAGACCCTCTCCTACTAGATTTGGTAAATAAGGATTTTGCTTTTGAAAAAATTGTTTCCACACATTACCCATAAACATCTAAAGTTTACTAATGTGGTGAAATCAGTTTTTGAATTTTATTTTAGAAAACTTATTTTACGTGCATGCAAGTAGTAATAATATAATTAAATGCCAATCACAACCAAGCACATAAAACAAAAAACAAAAATTGAAACAAAGGCATTCATATGCCTCTATCACCCATAGCTCTATCTCCATAGAACCTCTTTCTTGGTTTGATCGCCTCCGACTGCATCTTCATGGACAACGACTTGCTCCTCCATCTTCATGGATCTTCCAATTCTATTACATTTGTCCTATGCTTCTTTTGAAGCTTATAATTTATCTAGAAATAGAAATCAATAATAAGAAAATAAAGAAGGCTAGGGAAACCGGTACGACTTTCATTTTCATAGGATTGAAGTTGTAGCACCCTTTATACATGCCTTAAAACCAAACCAAAAATTAAAACAACAAACACCAATCTCAAACATTCAAACACAAAAATTTAAAATGTTCTCAGTGCCATTGGAGATAGCGGACTAATCTTGCTACAAGAAGGTTAGTCGTACACACATCCATATATATAACAAATATATATATATATATATATAATCCATTAGAACCCTTAATTGATTTACACAGTACATAAACTTTTTACGCACTGATTTAGAACATTAAAACAACATCTGACTTCTCTATCATGCTTCGATCGATCGAAGACCGTTCGATCGCTCGAACCTTTGATCGATTGAATATTGTTCAATCGCTTGAACATTCAATTTCACAGAATAATTTGAGAAAATTTTAGAATAATTTAAATTTAAAAACGTATAATTTTAAAAACTTTTAAATCTGTGAAACGTACACTTGGACAGAAAATCATTCTCGATCGATTGAACTACATTCAATTGATCGAACAAAATAAAGTTCGATCGATCGAAACCCATTCGATCGCTTGAGAACAGACAAAGTTAGATCGATGAGACTACTTCGATTGATCGAATTCATCATGCATCCAATTCAATCACAGATTTGTATTCTGCTTTGATAACACTATAGAAACAGATCAGTGACGATGCAGTTTCAAAAATAGCTCTAAAAATAGCATGCAAATCAAAACTAGTGTTCCAAAACGCATATATAGATCCAAACAAGTGTGTCTCGGATACCAATTGAAGGAAAATTAGGATTAAAATTAATTTAAACACGCAGTGGAAAGAACAAGTTTCAAAAACTTTATTGGCAGCCCAGGATCTACTACTCGTCAATTCCATAGATGCATACATAAGAGGGGAGCAAGAAATCATACTTCAGGTCTTGAACCCAAATCTGATTGTCTTCTTCCTTGATGGTGTAGCAGGCTCTACTAGGTTGTCTTCACCCTTGTGACTCCTGCGGATGCCTGCCGGAAGGACTCAGGTTAATGGGAACCCTAATATAGAGGAATGAGAAGGTTTGGGAACTCTAAAACCAATTTCTACAGCTTCTGAAGTATTAAAATGATGAATTTCTTTTTCTGGACACAGCTACCCTATTTATAGATTCCCATAACTGACCTAACGTTCAAGCGATCGAAGTGATTTCGATCGATTAAAGCTTTGTTCGATTGAGCCACCTTCGATCGATCGAACCTGTCCAGACTGCAATTGATTGAGACTTCTTCGATCGATCGAACCTGTCTTGACATGATCCTCAAGTACCTTTCCAAGCATCCTAAAGAAGCTAAGAGTGGGACCTTCTAGGCTCTTTATTGTTGGCTCAGACCAGTTGTTAATTCCCATGATCAAACTCTTTGATCAACAAACTAATCAACTGATTAGTTAACGTTTACTCCACCATAAAACGATAACTGAACTCCAACGTAAAATAACATATTCGAAGCGATAACTAGACTTGTATAGTGTACTAATGTCCCTCTACTATCAGCATTCATAATCAGACTCAGGTAGTCGGATAACTATTACTGTCACTCTGAATCATGATTACTTCTTGTATTCTTTGAGTCCCATTCACCTCTCATGATTACTAAACATGTTGATAACTACTTATCAATAAGACTGCAGTTCTCAGAAATCAACTTGGTGACATTCTCAAGGGAATGCTTACTCTGAAGCAGATGGTAGATTCTATCTTGACAATATATGTTCACAACCCTATGAACATGACATACCCAAGATCCCCAGGTGTTGATCTTCTATAGACCTCACTGATTGGTAAGTCAAAGTAGCCCTATCCACAGTCTGTGTTCACAATCGTCTCAAGATTGAGAACATGTACCTTATACAAGTTATGAGCTCCTATCGACTGTTTGACAGTCTTGAGTGTCAATAGGAAGGCACAGGTCCGTCAATGCACTATAAGCACTAGTATATTAACTAAGAGATAAATTCTGGTGATTGAGATTCATCACTGCATCCAATGGTAGTTAATCATGCTACAGTGTAAACCTAATGAGATATCCAGTCTCATCATTCACTGTGACAAGTTTTAAGTATCAAAGGATAGTAATTCGTATCTCACTTGTATGTATCTCATACATACATGAATTACTTACTACGATACTTAAGGATTAACAATCATCTTATGAAAGAAACATACACAATGAAATGTAAAGCTAATATCCATATATTAAAATGTCAATGTCTCATACATAAAGTAATGGTTTGAGGGCACAAACCCAATAGCATTCTTATTAGTCTCGGTCATGGACTAAAATGACATATTCCTTAGCCTCTATCATGGACTAAGGTAATATTCCTTTGGTCTCTATGGGACTAAGTTCATGATGTATCCCTCTTAGTCTCGGTCATGGACTAAAGTGACATATCCCTTAGCCTCTATCGGACTTCCCATCTCGGTCATGGACTAAAGTAATATTCCTTTAGTCTCTATCGGACTAAGATGATAGCATCGGCATTACCCTCTGTCTAGGTCTTTGACTAACATGACCATATCCTTTAGCCTTTGTCGGATCTTTCTTGTCTCGATCTTGGACTTAAGCGACATTCTGTTAGCCTCAATCGGACCAGGGTGCTAGCTACACTACCGTTCTCACAATTTGTATCCCTTAGTCTCTATCAGATTTCTCGTCTCTGTCTTTTACTAAGGCAATACCACTAGTATATCCCTTAGCCTCGGTCATGGATTAAAGTGACATATCCCTTAGCCTCTATCGGACTTCCTGTCTCGATCTTGGACTAAGGTGATATTCCTTTAATCTCTATCGGACTAAGGTAATTTTGATATTCATAAATCCACATTTGTACATAATGAATCCTAACACGCAGTCCTAGCTTTCTTGCCACATATAATAGAATCCCATACATATAATTGAAACCCACCCCCAACATCGTACGATCTCCGCGATCGCATTCACGTGTACCAACATAAAGATTATTGACCTTGGTGGTCGATAAACCCACTATTATACATGTCAGCTTCTTGATGTCGGGTTATCAACATTATAACATTAATCGGTATTCACAGTTCTACCTTTACGATGCATTAGGGATTCATTATTCATGAGTGTGTTATTTGATATTGCACTAACAATTCATATATAACATATATCGATGAAACAATTCAACATCTATAAACAACTGAAATATTCAATAAATAGAAGGGTTCAGTAGATTGGGTAAAGAGGGCAATCGATTAGACTAATTGGGTTGGCAATTGATTGGGAAAAAGTGCAATCTATTGGCTTGACAGACATAGAAATTGATTGGGAAAAATGGTAATCGATTGGGATTAAATGGCAATTGATTAGATGGAAGTCCAATCGATTGGGAGTCATCTTCTTCCCCAGAAATTGTAAAACACGAACTGAAATTGCACCAACACGTTCTACGTTCATTCTTTCTTACTAAAACCCATATAAATAATATATTCAAGCTACTAAGTGAGTATGGACACTCACCATTAAGACTCGGTGATGCTGGTGGTTCGAAGTGAGCTCTCGGGTCCTCGGGGTGTCATCCTCTCTCTCTTCTCTTCTCCTTTTCTTTCTCTTTTTTTTGCTCTTTGTCTTCTTCTAGAGAGAGTGTATATGAGTTTGTGTATATGTGTATATATATGTATGAGTGTGTGTATATGTATAAACTATGTATCTCTCTCCCTAACCCTCTCTCTTTATTCCCCATTAAACAGCCACACACACACACACACACACGAACATAACATACACATAAGTAAAGAGAAGGCAGCTAGTAGCTCCCGTACAATCGATTAGGGTCAATGGCAATCGATTGGGCTAAGATATTATAAAGAAAATCAATTGGCAATAAGGGCAATCAATTGGGTATGGGTACATGTCATAATTCAAGTCAACAGGGTGGCAATTGATTGGAAATCAAAGCAATCGATTGGTACTCAAAACATAGCAATCAATTTGTATAAAGGCCAATTGATTGGGATCCAAAATTTCACAAAGACAAGGATAACTGAAAGGATTTTATTTATATGAACAGGAGTACAAAAGTTTAATAAAAATTACGAGTATTACATCATCCCCCTCTAAATAAAGATTTCATCCCTGAAATCTGAACCAAGCATTATTAAATAAATTTGGGTACTTCTCACGCATCTCTAACTTTAATTTCCAAGAAGCTTCTCCTTCATCATTAAACTTCCACTAGATCTTCATCAACGGAATTTCCTTATTTCTTAACTTCTTGACTCCTTGATCCAAATTTCGGACTTGTGCTTCATGAAATGACACATTGTTGTTAACGTCGATGTCTTTAAAGTTGATTTCATAACTCGGATTATGAGCACACTTCCTCAACATGCTAACGTGGAAGACGTTGTTCACTTTTGATATCTTAGGAGGCAACGCGAGTCTGTAGGCAACCTTTCCTACACACTTGAGGATCTCAAATGGTCTAATGAAACGCGGTGCTAGCTTTCCTCTCTTCTATCCAAATCTGACAACTACTCCTACCGAAGATACTTTAAGTAGCACATAATCTCCAACACTGAACTACAAACTTCTATGGTGTTTATCCGCATAACTCGTGTATCTACTCTGCGCCATACGTATTCTTTCTTTCACGATTTGGATCTTCTTGTTAGTTTCCCAAACTAATTCAGGTCCAAGTAGCTAATTATCTCCAACCTATGCCTAACATAAAGGTGATCGACATGGTCTTCTATATAATGCCTCAAAGGGTGCCATCCCTATGCTCGAGTGGTGACCGTTATTGTATGCAAATTCTACCAGCAGTAGGTGAGTCTCCCATGAGCTCTCAAAAACAATGACATACGCTCGAAGCATGTCCTTCATCACCTGGATGACTCGTTCAGTCTGTCCATTAGTCTGTGGGTGGAAGGTAGTGCTCAAGCTTAATGAAGCCCCCAAAGCTATTTGTAGACTTTGCTAGAATTTTGCTGTGAATCATGAGTCACAGTCTGACATAATAGAGACAAGTACCCTATGTAGTCGCACGACTTTTTATATGTACATCCAGCTTAAACATTCGACTGGATATGACATACTATAAGAGATGAAATATGTTGATTTGGTAAGTCGATCCATAATTAAGCAAATAGTATTGTGGTTTTGCTGAGATCTCGGTAATCTTACCATGAATTCCATGGTGATGTGCTCCCACTTCCATCTAGGAACGGGTAATGGTTGTATGAGTTTGGGTGATTTTCGATGTTCTGCCTTCACTTGCTTACATGTAAGACATTGAGACACGTGCTTAGCAGCTTCTTGTTTCATTCCTTCCTACCATAAGTTTCTCTTTAAATCCTTATACATCTTTGTACCTCCTAGGTGGATAGTCATTCATGACTTGTGAGCTTCGTCTAGTATATTATTTCTATGATCACCTTCATCCGGCACACAAAGTCTGCCTCTACATCTGAGTTCTCCATCACCAATACTCTAATTCTCTGGTTTCTATACCGCATTTCTTGCGAACCACTCCTGAAGTCTGTCATTCTTCCAAAATATGATTGATGAGAGTTGTTTGTACCATGAGACATCCAAAGTGTCGTTCCTTACTTCGGTCCAAGGCCTGAATATTGAATTCAGCCAAAGTTTCCAATGCTTGCCACTGTTTGACCATAAGAGAAGCTACTACTATCCTCTAGGGTTTCCAACTTAAAGCATCGGCCCCTACATTCAATTTCCCAAGGTGATACTCAACGTGGAATTATAGTCCTTCAATAATTCCATCCAATGTTGTTATCTCATGTTCAACTCCCTTTGAGAGAACAAGTATTTCAGACTCTTGGGATCCGAAAATAGATCAAACTTCTCATCGTAGAGGTCGTGCCTCAAAATCTTGAGTGCAAAGACAATCGTGGCTAGCTCAAGGTTGTGCGTAGGGTAATTCAACTCATACAGTTTCAAATGTTGCGATCCATAGGTAATTACCTTTCTGTCTTGCATCAGAACACATCTAAGTCCTTGGTTTGATGCATCGCTATAAATGGTGAACTAAACACTACTCTTGGGTATCGCAAGCACTGGCATCAAAGTCAATCTATCCTTTAGTTCTTGGAATGCACATTCATGCTTGTTACCCTATTCAAACTTCAAATCCTTCTTTGTTAGTCTAGTAAGAGGAGCTGTGATCATGGAGAATCCTTCCATGAATCTCCGATAGTAACCAGCTAAACCAAGGAAACTCCTGACTTCTGTTGCAGTGGTTGGTATATTCCAATATAGAACTGCATATGTCTTTGACGAGTCTACTTCTATTCTGACCTGTGAGATGGCATGTCCTAGAAACTTGACTTCCTTAAGCCAGAACTCACACTTGATAAACTTTGCATACAATCGGTTATCTCGAAGGGTTGTAGTATAATTCTTACATGTTCTTCATGTTCTTCCTCGGTCTTCGAGTAGATCAAAATATCATCTATAAACACAATAATGAACTGGTCTAGGTAGTGTGTAAATACTCTGTTCATTAGGTCCATGAATACTGCTAGAGCGTTGGTTAATCCAAAAGACATAATCAAGAATTCATAATGCCTATACCTTGTCCTAAAAGCAGTCTTTAATATATCTTCAGGTCGAACCAACAGTTGGTGATATCCTGAACGTAAATCAATCTTTGAAAAAGTTGTCGCTCCTTGCAGTTGATCAAACAACTCGTCAATTCTAGGGAGTGGGTACTTATTCTTAATTATGACCTTGTTGAGCTCCTTATAGTCGATATAGAGTCATTGAGTCTTGTCCTTTTTCTTGACGAATAGCGCCGGCGCTCCCCAAGGCGACATGCTGGGTTGAACAAACTTGAGATCTTCCAACTCCTGAACTTGCTTCTTCAGTTGTTGCATCTCCATTGGTGCCATCCAATAAGGAGCCTTCGATTGTGGTAAAGTTTTAGACATTAATTTGATGTAGAAATCAACCTCGCACTTAGGTGGCAGTCCTAAAAAATTCCAAAACACATCCTCAAAGTCTCAGACTATAGAAATCTATGTAACAGTGAGCTCCGAACTCGTGCACTTGATAGTTACTAGACGGTTGCTAAGGAAAACATCACTAGAGGGGTTGCATTGAAAATCAAAAGGATGACTCCCTGGTACCGAAAAGGTAATCATCTTATTGGCACAATCTAAATTAGCATAATACTTTGTGAGCCAATCTTAACATTGAATATTTTTGTGTGGCAATTACCAAAAACCTGAATTTCATTCTCGTGCTGAAGAAAAAAAAAACTACAAATCAATGACTCTTAACAAACCTTAATACCCAAGCGCTCTCCCTCTCTCTCTCTCTATATATATATACATATATATATATATATATGTAGATAAATCATGCATTCAAGCATGGAATTGGGTATAGGTCACTTACCCAGCAGAATAACCCAATGGATCGATTGGGCGTTGTTACGAGCCTGGAACTTGAACCTATGTACAACTGCGATCTTTAAGCCTCCGTGTACCCTCTTGTGCATTGCATAGGTCATAGAAGATGCTACAAGAGCAATCCCCATGACACTCACGTGCTAAATCCCTAAGCACTTGGTGATGGCTTATAAAGAGAGCGAGTTTGTGAGAGAGAGGGAAAAGGGGGGGGGGAGAGAGAGAGAGAGGCCGGCTGCTAGGGTATACTGTGTATATCTATAGTTGTGTGTGCAATAAAAATATATATAAACACACACCCATGGAAGCCCTAGGTTTCCAACGCTAAAGCCTATTGGACCCGGTCTAATGTATGTGGGTGTACCAATGACCAATAATTTTCTTACATCTCCCACTCACCCACATAGGGCTTGTTACTAAAATAATCTCTCGAAACAAAACTTCTCAACTCTTTATATAGGGAAATAGAACGTACGACCTTACGAAAAGAAAGTACAGCACCAGAAGTGTAATGCCAAGTTATCACTATAACCAGCAAGACTCAGAAGATTCTCGTGTATGCCTTAGATGGTTCAACCGCACCGGACATAGCATTCTTAATCCCTCGGTGAAAAGAATTGCAACACCACCTCAATGTAATGTACTCATTACATATCAATAACAAAATACAATTATCGTAGGCCTGCTAACGAGTCAAAAAAATATGTTGTGTTATTGAATGGTCTTCCCTGAGCCTATATGTTAATCTGACTAACATGATCGCTTGCCCAGACAAACCCCATAGAACGGAATCTTCTCTTCATCCTAGGATATCATGCTAAAGTAGTTGTCATCAAATGTCCTCTTTATGACATAGTCTTAAGTCATGAAGGCAACTAGTTTGTAGGATAAACAATGTCTTGGATATGCTACGTGGCTCACACAGCAATGAAGAGGAATCCATTCACTGCTCCACAGTCAATTGTGAAAGTACATACAGTATGAAATGTATGCTATGGCATTCTTCTATTAAAATGGGCATGTCACTCTATGTTTGGAAAAACAAGTAACAACATACGAATCTTAGTCTAGACATTACACAACACGTCTAACCTGAGTTTTCCTCTTAGTGCCCGTCTAAAAACTCACATTCGGATGTAAACATGCTACATACAGTCATGGGATCTCTCTATGTTCGACCAAATATAAAGGTCACATCTTAGCTCCATCTAAGGCGCATATAAAGATAATAAAGGTTTATATCTAGCTCGTTATTCTTACACTGCCAAGATATAAGTGTTCAAGCTCACTTTCTATGCATTATGGATACACATGTCCTAGCTTGGTATCTAAGTGTTATGAACACAAATGTTTTATCTTGCTTACTATCTAAGCGCCATGGATACACATGTCCTAGTTTGCTATCTTGGCACCAAGGTAAATCACCCGTGTCTGTAGGTTGATTCAAGCCCGGTGACATACTAGAAATGTGCACTCATTCCATTGATATAACAAATATGTATGTATACAAACCAACTAGTTTATTATTAACTAATAATAAAAACTTGAATAACAATATCAAAACACAATAAAATATCTATGCACATCATATCCCTAGTAGAGATGAGCCTTAAGACAACTTCTCTTCGCGCAAACTACATCTCAAATATGACCAAAAAAGGATGTTTATGTACTAGAATGGCTTTTGAGATCTTTTGCATATGCTCAGGCTTATGTGATGTCACCGTAGATGGGCACAACCTAATCACTATAAGGCAAAGAGCCTAGCCACTACAAAAACTCTTCAACCAAAATAGCTTCTCTAATAGCTAGTAAGCAAACCACAAATTATGCTTCCATTGCGGACAACATAAAGCGGGTCCACAGTCCTACAAACATATCGCAAGATCTTCTTCACTACTCTCTAGTGACTGGACCAGGGTTGCTAAGGCAATGACAATTAGACCAACTACATAGCAGACATCTGACCAAGTACACAACATAGCTACTTCATATTCACTATTGTGGACGCATATGGAAGACTGGACATTTGTTTCCTCTTCTCATTATTCTTAAGACATATCTAAGGTCAAGGTGAGAGCCTTTAAAAATTGGGTTGTCAATGGATTTTCAGCTTTTCATATGAAAATTTTAAGAACCCCCGAGATAGATAAAGAAGCTTCTGAGAACGATCTCTCATAATCTAAACTCCCAACAGATAGTTGGCATCACCCAGGTCCTCAATCTTAAACTAATTAAGAGAACAACTACTCTCAAGTGGCGACAATAGAACTCATCTCATTCCTAGCTAGAAGGATGTCGTTAACATATAAAGAATAGAAGACTTTTTTGAACCGTTTAATAATGTACACATAGTAGTACTATTGTTAGCTTGAGTTAATAAATGGAATGTTTGAGACAACATACTTTTACGCTCATTCCAAAACCAATGGGCTGATCCATATTAATCTTGTCGTCGTATTCTCCATTGAGAAAAAAATAGTTTAAACATCCAATTGAAAAGGTTCTAAAACTAAACATGCGACAATCGCTAGATAAACGAATGGAGTCAGATCTTACCCTTTGAGAGAACATGCTTCCTTGGTCTATACTCTCTCTAGGTACAAACTATTGCCACAAGGCATGCCTTATACTTGTTAATTGAACCATTTGCTTTATGTTAGATTTTGAAAATACACTTGTCTCCAATAGTCTTGTGCACAGGTGAAATGTCAACCAACTCGCAGACCTTATTCGCTCCCATAGAGCTCATCTCATCTAGCATAGCAACTATCCACTCAACTTCAGCAGAAGAAGAAAATTATTTCAACAACATAATCAGGCTCATCTTTATCCACTTGTGCACACATTTGCACACATGAAAATGTCTCCCTTATTTTTCAAAATGGTGACAGGGACCTTTTCCTCATTACCTACAGTGTACTACCTGAGAATCTTGAGTGCCTAGTGGTGCACTCCTACTATCTGGTACACTCCCACTAGCGCCTAGCAGTGTGCTCCCACTTGGCTGGAGAAACCGCTTTAACAAAAGAAGTAGGCTCATCCTCATCCACTTATGCACACATTTGCACACATGAAAATGTCTCCCCTATTTTTCAAACTGGTGACAGGGATCTTTTCCTAATCACCTATGGTGTAATACCTGAGAATCTTAAGTGCCTAGTGGTGCACTCCTCCACTATCTAGTACACTCTCAATAGCGCCTAACGGTGTATTCCCATTCGGTTGGAGGCTAGTGCCATTTTTCAACGATTACTGGATGTGAAATCTCAATCTCCCCACCCTCACTTTAAAGATGGTATGCTATTTTCAACATCCTCTAAATCATTAAGGTTAAGATATCTCTTAGTATTACCAATCCTGGGGAAGCCATTCTCATATCATGTGACACTATTTCTATCATTCTTAGGTTTTTATACATAACTTAGCCTTCTGAGCTATTAGAATATCTTATAAAGTATACTTTCTAGCTCTTGGGAGTAATTTCTCACACTCATACGAGGTTTAGTGAACATAACCTCCTGATCACCGCAGGCACAAATGCTCCTAAATGAGTTTTTTGCCTTTTCATAGTTCAAAAGGGGGGTAGAAAGAACTGACTGAGAAAAGCACTATAGTATGTAGGCAGCAATCAAGAGTACATCCCCCAAAAATAAAATTAGGAGTTTGATTTGTACCATTATAGTCCTAGCCATATCTAGGAGTATCATATTCTTTCTTTCTACAACACCATATTATTGTGGGGTTTCAAGAATATTGACACGCGAATATTCTTGTGTGCTCTTGTGCAACACCCAAGTGTAGGTGATCGTGCAAGTAATACTGGATAAGTCCAGGTCGATCCCACAGCGAAGGTGTTGACCTATTAACTTAGACTAAACTCAAAAGAAAGAGAAAAAAAAAATCAATAAGATTTAATAATGGTGCAGAACACAAAGTTCTACAAACTAAGACTACTAACGAAAGCAATTCAGATTAAACTAAAGAACTAATTAGCTAGTTAAAACAATACTCTAAAATAGGATTTAACTTTAAGAAGAAAGTGTTGGGATTACACGAATCCACAATAATCTAACCATCTACCATGCAGTTACTTTGAAGCACTAAGGAGTATATTACCCACAGTTTTTCGTATTTCTCTAAAAATAAAGAATCCATAGCCCTTTCATGACCGGGACTATATCATCACAGTTAACTTGAAACACGTGAAAGCGGTTTAATTCAATAGTTAAGACTCGCACCTACAATGGTGTTAGCATTTGTAGACACCCCATTTTTTCGGCTATCAGATTTAGGAGACGCATAGCTTGGTGGTTCACAATGATCGTAAAAGACTCAAAAGGACTCCTGGAAGTCAGCTCTATCTCTCAGAATGCTCAGATTGACCAAAATGCCCCTGAAAGCCCGAAGACTCTCTGATTTGGTCCCGAAGTTCTGAAAACATGCTATGTCGTAAGAAAAATGATAAAATGAGTTTTTAAGTAAAACTGGATGATATCGTCAGCTTCCAGAAGTCCCGGAAGTTCCTCGAAAGTCCTCGTTGACCGGTTTGACCAAGGTTTGACCAGAGTTTGACCAAGTTTGACCAAGTTTGACCAAAATCGTCCGAATTCACCGGAATCATTAGAAAAGTATTAAAATGAGTTATAAAAGAGAATCGAGCGAAAACGTCGGCTCCTGGGAGCTCCCGAAGGTTCCCAGAACTTCCCGGGAATCCCAGGTTTGACCAGTTTGACCAAGATTTGACTTTGGAATCGGGGCACCGAAACAATTTTCAAATATTTTTCATGGATACTAGAGGTCAATAGCTTTCCAACGGTATATCGCACATAATTCCTGGATTTAAAACGAATTTATTTTGAATTTTCGAAGGCGAAAAAGGCGATCAAATCAGCATTTATCGCGAATACCGCAAAACTTTTCAAAGCGACCTATCCCCGAACTATTTTGTATGTAAAGTAGACTCCATTACCTTTCCAACGGTATATCACAACCTCAATTTGGAGTTCGTATGCATTTTCTGTGAATTTCGGACAAAATAGGGTCTTTTCGCGAATACCGGAACCTCTGGGGGCCTAAACGTAATTTTCTGGGCTTCTGAGGAGCAGTGCCGCCGCGGCACTGGCCCACTGCCGCCGCGGCACTCAACCCTCGCAGAGTCCATTTTTGTAATTTTTTTTGGGGTCCAAATTGATTAATTGAAAGCCAAAACGACATAGTTTTATGTTCACAGTTGTTTGGGACCAATGGGAGTACTTCTAAAACCCCAAAACCACCCCAAATTGGCCTATTTAAACCCTCCATTGCTCTTCATTTTGGGGGGGCCAAGTGCAAAGCTTGAAAAGTTGTAGAGAATAAGAGAGATAGAGATAGGTTTAGAAGAGAGAAAGGGAGCTTCTCCCATTGATTTTCCATAAGAAAGTGAGTTTTATTATTGTTTTCTTCCATCATCCTTCTATATACTTCACATTCAAAGTCCACTCCAACCCTCATTCTTGAGCATTCATGAGATAGGAAGCTACTTCCATGTCCAAATGTCAAAATCTATGAGTGAAACACCAAGCTACAAGTCCAAAATCACATTGATTATCATCTATTGATTGCTATTTACTTGCTTTGATTATATATATGTTCATCTCTCCTTATCTCATTTCTTTTTCTTTTCTTTATTTACTTACTAGTTCATCATCATCTAAGTGATGACATGAAGTTTGGGGTGAGTGAATCCTTATGGATAGTAGCTCTTGACCTCAAAAATATGTTTGATAGATGATGATCATAACCTCAATACTTCCAAGGTATTCTTGAAATGTATTGAAGTTATGTTCAAAAATAAAAATAAATCTCTCCAACAATCTTGGAGGTTCTTGATGATGAGTTTAATGTTGACATTTTAAGTGGCTATAATCCTTATTGAGTATTGGAAATGTGCTTTCAAAACATCTATTTCAAAACCCCTCTCAATCCCTCTCATTTGGTTTCAAGAAACAAAACTTTGTTTTCTCCAAAATCTTCAAAACAATGAGTCAAAATAGTGAGTGAGTTGAGCTCAAAGATTTCTCTAGAACTCAATACTCAACATATGGATGCAAGGCCACTTGGAAAGTCTTCCTAACTCATTGGAGAACACCCATGATTTTTGGTTTGACTTGGAAGTACTTGGAAATGGTTCATTTGGATCCCAATATTCCTTCCAAACATTCTGATTTTGCTGTCACAGCAGCTAGGTCCACTTCCAACCTCTTTTACAGAAAACTTTTCCAAAAGGGGTGGTCCTAACTTATTTTTCCCTTCAAATTCAATGTCTTAGGGAACTTTCTGTATAAAATGGGCCCATAGATCATTCTTTTTCATTTTCTAATATTTTTTAACATTTCAGTCGACAGTACGGACTCTGTTTCTGAGTGACCTGTGTTGTTTATATGATTTCTCTCAATCTGTGATAGCTATTCAAGATTTGCCTTTTGGGTTGTGTTCTAGACACAATAAGAAACATCTCCATAAAAAATCATGCATTGAAAATATTCCTAACCCCTCTTTTCAATTTCCAAAAGATGATGCTGCTGTTCTGTCCACTATTCACAGCAAGCACATTTTAACTTTCATTCTTTGATTTGATGCTTATATGCATTCCAAATTAGTTCATATCTTAGGAAGTAGTTCATACTACATTTTTACATATCCCATATTGATTTCATCCGTACATTCATACACATTTTAGACTTCTAAGTCATTCTAGAAATCCATGTACACAAAACACACTACAACCTTTGCACATTTTAGATACATACATTGCATTCATGCAAGATTTTGGGTTTTTGTAACTCTTAATCTAAGAAGATTATAAGGAATGATCATGATCACACGTTCATGCTCCCCTCGACCTAATCATCCTTTCTCATCCGTCCCAAGGATTGAGAGATCTTCTATTCTCAAAGATTAACATGCATCATCCTAGCTTGCTAAGCATCCTTGTTTTCTTTGACTATTTGTTTCAAGAACAATTCATGTCCCCCTTTAGATTAGGAAGTCTTGATTATTTGATACATGGTTAGACTATTTTTCCTAAGTTTATTTGTGTGATCTTTCACTTTACATTGTATGATATTTGACTTAGATCTTATGAATGATATCTTATCTTTAGATCTTCCATTTCAAGATTCTTATGTGATGTAATATACTATCATAGTATTAATTGCCGAACCAAACATAGTATAAGATGATTATTTGGATGCTAATTGAGGCCCGTCGAGAGACGGGGCGAGTTGAGGGTGTTTTAGTCGCGACAAAGGCTCCTTCCTCTCTCGTACCAAAACCCCGAACCAAGTTCTTTGGTTATGAAGGGCCGGTGCCCTTTATCCATTTGGGTGAGTCAAATTAGGTTTCTTGGTTCCTTAAAGACCAAGTGGCGACTCTGTATCTGTTTTCAACAGACCTATTTTCTTTCTTTGATTCAAATCAATTTCAAAACAATCTCAAACAAGAGAAGTGGTCCGATTCCCGGTATCCACAATCTGGCGACTCTGCTGGGGATTTTTATTTTAAAAACAAAATAATACAGAGGTTTGACTCATAAGAAGCATCCTTAAAATCATCTTTTTACTGTGTTTGGTTCACCGCCTTGTACTCTTGCATTTTCCCCCTCCGACTGTGTCTGAAACGCGGCGCTGACATTGTTCAAGTCTTGCTGTGCCAGGGCACAAGTCACCATTGATACTGTACCTTCCAAGGTATATCAAAAAGAGTAAAAACCTCCGTACTGTCTCTCTGACGGTATATTGGAACTCTCGTCAACGGACCCTCTTTGACTAAACCCAGCCTTTGCATATAGATTCTTGTAGAACCTTTCATAGGACTGTTCATTTATCTTTTCAGATAGGACAATGTGATATAGCTGCTGTATGCCCTGACGGGATTACCTGCGCGGTGTAGACGCTTATGTGGCATAGAACAGAACCTCTTTCTTATGATTTCCAAGGCAATCACTCACATGTAGTCACATTGAGTTGACCTGCCTAAGCATCATGACAAGGATGTCTGCTCCATGCTCGCAAAGATATACACCGCAAACCTTGTTTGTCGGTCTTGAGACATAGGAGTGTGAAAACCTGCTAGAAAGTGTGATCACTATAACAACCGTACTTACCAGTTTCTCCCAGAAACTCTGTCCAGATATCCCAGATATGACCATATTGACCAGTTTCCCCCAGAAACTCTGTCCAGATATCCCAGATATGACCATATTGACCAGTTTCCCCCAGAAACTCTGTCCAGATATCCCAGATATGACCATATTGACCAGTTTCCCCCAGAAACTCTGTCCAGATATCCCAGATATAACCACATTAACCAGTTGCTCCCAGAAACTCTGTCCAAAAATTCCCGAAGTATCTTGGAAATCCATGTTATCCCTTGGTGATCATACTAGAAAGTAAGGTTAGCACACTCTGTATGGCTAGGACCTTATTTGTTTAACTGCTATCTGTTAGAAATAGGAATATCATATAGATTAGGGCTTACATCCGCATGCTTGTCACCCATGCATACACCATTCCCGTCTCTCTGCACGCACTGTCCCGAGTCAGTCCACATCACTATCATTTTCTGTCCAAAAGTCATCACTGTCAGGATCTGATACATCCCCTTTCTCTCAAAATCTGTCAGGTCAGTATAGATTCCCAAGGTCAGCAGCCGGAATCCTCGTTGTGGACCAGGAGTTCGGATAATCGTTTAGTCAGAATCAGTCCGACAGCCCGCTTCAACAGGAATAGAGAAGAATTGGAAATCAAGGTCACCGAGTTAGGAGCAACTATAAGCCAACAGTCCGACAGTCTAGCCCAAGTCCTGAGATTCATGGAAGAACTGAAGCAGCAGCAGCCGCAACCTCCGCCCGGGTTTCCGCCACCAGGTTTTGAACCTCCTCTACATGAGAATAATGGGGAGGAAAACTGGTTTCAAGGGGTCCCACCGCTTACGTATGAAAAGAAGCTCCAAGAGAAAATGGATAAGGTCGACAAGCTAGAGAGCGTACTGAGGAAAAGCAAGGGGGTCGATGATTACATGCTAGACCTGGAAGGCCTCTTTGAGCCTGTTAAGCTGAAACTGTCGGAGAACTTCAAGATTCCTGAAATTGATCGTTTTGATGGAACTGGGAATCCAAAGAGCCACATAAAGTTCTGCATGAGTGTTTTCCAATCAATGGGCTGCACCGATGAGCACATTGCAATGTTGTTCCCTCAAACCCTCGCCAAGGCCGCTCTATCCTGGTTTCTGACCTTGGAGGTTTCTAAGACTCGGACTTGGGAAGATATAGTCCAGGTCTTCATTGATCATTACTCCTACAACCAAGAGCTCGATGTCACCATCCGGGATCTGGAGACTACCCGGCAGAACCTCAATGAGTCCTTCGCTGCGTTCTTGAGCAGATGGAGGAACAAAGTGGCCCAAATGACCCACCGACCAGTCGAAAAGGAACAAGTCCGGATGTTGATCAAGAATCTACTGCCGTTGTACCATGAGAAACTCTTCTACCAATCCATCTCAACATTTGAAGAACTGTTTGAGATCGGGACTAGAATCGAGGATGCAATCAGGGAAGGGAAAATCAAGAATGAAGGATCACAAAGCCAGTCCAAGAGGCTAGACTACTCCCGAAACTCTTCGGATGTCAACGCCCTTAGTAACCAACCCATGGCCTATTCTCCCCAATCATACCAGCTCACAAACCAAACCAGCTCGCCTAGCCGCCCTTACCAAAATAAGGTACCCCGTGAATTTTCCAAGCTAGATATCTCTCCCTCTGTAGCCTTAGGCCGCCTGCTAAGAAAGGGACACCTCCAACTCCTTCAGCCTCGTGCCGATCCCCCACCACCTAACTGTGACGTGTCCAAACGATGTGCCTACCACCAAGGCCCAGGCCATGACACCGACCGGTGCATACGCCTCCGCCATGATATCCAAGACCTCATTGATCGAGGAATCATCGAGCCACCACCCATTCAACCCCATCTCACCTAAGCCCATGGCCTATCCTTTCAAATGGTCCCTTTTATTGACAGCCATGAATGTTGAATCCGTGCAGTGGAGCGATAGTGTTTGGAACTTCTGCTTAAAAAAAAAACAATGATAATAAATGGGTCACAAAGACACTCCATTTGAGACCAAGTCGAGTCTGCTCTATGTTTTGAGTCTATTTCAAGTTTGATCTTGTGGTTGAGTCTGTCTATCACCGAGTTGTTGTGAGTCTGTATCGAGTAATGTAATCGTTCTCTTCTAATGGAATGAAGTCTCATTTTGCCTAATCTGATGTGTATATTCATAAGTGCATGAATCGCTGAACTAAAAATGTCATTTTTCAAATTACCATGGACATTACTCTGCTAATAAATTTTTGCATCAAACAAAAAAAGAGAGAATCCCAAACAGGCCAAAGTCGATTTCGCGCTGACCCCAAAGAAGAGCTGAGAATTGAATAGTCTTACTTTAAGAATTTAAAGATGCTTTTGCTCAAATCTCGAAAAGACATACTTGAGACTGACTTGGGGCTTGCCCAACACCCTTTTCCCACCATTTCGAAGCCTTAAGCCCAATCCAATTAGGAGCCACGCAATCCGCCCGATTGAAAGCAATGCAAACTTAACCCTTGATGGTAGCCAAACATCTCAGTGAGTTTCATCTCCACTTTCAAAAAAAAAAAAAAAAAAAAAAGAAAAAAAAAGCTCGCTATGTTGAAAATCCGAAAGGGCACCTAGGCAAAAGTTAGAGCTGAAAAAGGTGTTGATTTCCAAAATCTGACCCTAGCCAGTCAAAATGTTGGAGAAAATTTTGATGAAACAAATGAGAGAATCATACGCCTCAAGATACATCTTAAGAACGTGCCAAGATCACATTTCAAAAGGCACGGAATGACCACAAATAAATTCCGAGAGCTGACATGCACATTCTGGAATTCTGAGATTGCGATTGAAAGATCTCACAAGAATCAACTACAATAAAAGCAAAATTGACTGGCTAGGCGAAAGTGAAAAGGATCAATCCTCAAATCAAAACAAAAAGAAAAAGAAAAAGAAAAGAAAGGGAGGCTGAAACTGAATCTTCTTATTCAAAGCTACCACAAGTGACCTAAGTTTGAACTTCTCTGACGATTGATTTGAAAAACCCTCATACCTCAAACCCCTTATTTCAAGCCTTACCTTGAACTACGCTCGACCTGATTCCCACTCGGGGATACGTAGGCAACCGCATCGGTTCGGTCACCCCACCTACCTAAAAATCAACCCGCTTCTTTCCAACCATGGCCCGAACTACGTTGGACCTGATCCCCACTTGGGGGGTACGTAGGCAGACTTTCAAAAAGAAAAGAAGGATGGCTCGCTAGGTCAAAAATCCGAAAGGACGCCTAGGCAAAAGTTAGAGCTAAATCCAAGGTGAGCAATAACAAAAGAGAGAAAAGAGCTCGCTAGGTTACCTCACTGGTGCCTAGGCAAAAAGTTATGAGCATTTGAGAGATTAAAGTCACGGTCCATGCCTCAAACCAGAAAATCACCTTCCACACTAGGGGCAAACTTTGGCTACGCGCCTCGTTTGCCTGACTTTTACTATCTATCCTTCACACAAGGGGCAAACTTCGGTCATCTACCTCGTTTGCCCAAAACCTCCAATGAACCTTCCTCCAAACTAGGGGCAAACTTCGGTCATTTACCTCGTTTGCCTACCGATCCCACTTCATGCCCTTCAAACTAGGGGCAAACTTCGTTTGCCACCTGATCCCTATACACCAATGGTAAGCCTTCAAGTCACAAACATTGTCTTGAACAGATGGAAATGGAGCATCTTTTATTCTATAAGCTAAGGCACTAATTCAAAGCACATCTTGGGAGAAGCAAAGAAATTGATTAGATCAGTAGGGAAGAATTTTCAAAAAACCAGATTTATTAGCAAAGTGCTGACATATCAAGATGAGGAGTGAACATAAAAGATGAGCGGTACATCATTCATGGTAAAGGCACTTTGGATCGTGGCAATTTGAGAATTTCATGTCCAAGTCAATCCTTCTTTATTTGAGTCAGTAGTAATCTGATCACAAGTGTGTCAGAGACCAAGGTTTCATACAAACTAACCCAACTTTCCTTGTCGTTCCTGTTAAGTCCATTTGTCCTGATGGTCTCAAATGTGTGGGTTAAAGGTGATTCCCAATTAAAAAAAAAAAAAAAAAAAAACAACTTTGGATATAAGCAGAAGTGCTAAACATTATTACTACACCAGTCAAGGTCGCAACATGAGAATGTCCCAGGTACGAGTGGCATAAACTCGTAAGTGGTTGCAAACTACAAACCGACAGTTGTTTCTCAAGGCGGCCGATCGGAGGAAATATCGCCAACACCGAGAAACTATTGCTGATAAGGTGTGTCAATGAGACGTGTTGTTGAGGTGTTTTAGGGCCCAAAGTCTAGATGTGTTGATGAGGAGTGTTGATAAGATGTGTTTTAGTGCCCAAAGTCCAAGTGTGTTGTTGAGGAAGAGCATCAGATGTGTCGAGGAACATCAGAAGAGAGTATTGTTGAAGAGAACATCGGATGTGTTGAGGAACATCAGATTTGTTGAGAAGCGTCGTTGAAGAGTTGAGGAATATCGGATGAGTAGAGGAACATCAGATTTGTTGAGAAGCGTCGTTGAAGAGTTGAGGAATATCGGATGAGTTGAGGGACATCAGATTTGTTCAGAAGCGTCGTTGAAGAGTTGAGGAATATCGGATGAGTTGAGGAACATCAGATTTGTTGAGAAGTGTCGTTGAAGAGTTGAGGAACATCGGATGAGTTGAGGAGCATCAGATTTGTTGAGAAGCATCATGGAAAAGTCGAGAAGCATCGTTAAGATTTGAAGAACACCGTTGACAATTAAGAAGCCTTGAGAAAGCACCGTCAAAGATTCGAGGAACAACATAAGCGCCATTGAGAATTGAGGATTGAGAAGCACCGTTGAGACTTTGGGAGTCACCGAGTCCATAGTGTCACGACTAAGAGGAGCACGAGTCAAGAATCACTTCACCCAACATGACACATAGCCCATCGGTTGCGGCACACACAAATCACAAAGCCCACTAGAGTGGCAAACACACCATAAGCATTCTTTTGAGCACCACAGTATCACTTTGAGCACCACGCTCTTCCTTGAGTAAGACCTCCAGGTCGAGCTCCCTCACAAATTTATTAGTCATAGTGAAGCATAGATCACCAAGCCCACTGAGAGTGGCAAATACACCGAACACATGTACTAGGACCACAAGCGTTTTAGAACACAATACAGGCACGACACAAGTCCACTCGGAGTGGTACACCCCACAACACCAATTCATGCTAGGATCAGAACATTAGACATGATAGGACTTAGGACAAAATTCATATCACATCCATGCATAGCATATCACTCTTATAGCATAGCATCCGCCTGATTGTTGTGTATGTGCATGTGTGATCTATTCCTTTGTGCCCTGAACTACGTCCTGGTCTGATTCCCCTTGGGATACGTAGGCAGCTCACACAGAGCGCGACTAGCACTAGCCTCAGCATCATTGCATCTTTTTGCAACGCTTTTTATCCTAAATCTATAGCCTCCAAAAAGACCTGTCTCTTCAAAACTTTGGCACTCGCTTGCGACATGCGTTGCCTCGCAAGTTCCTGCCAAAGAGGGGCAAACTGTAGACACCCCATTTTTTCGGCTATCAGATTTAGGAGACCCATAGCTTGGTGGTTCACAATGATCGTAAAAGACTCAAAAGGACTCCTGGAAGTCAGCTCTATCTCTCAGAATGCTCAGATTGACCAAAATGCCCCTGAAAGCCCGAAGACTCCCAGATTTGGTCCCGAAGTTCTGAAAACATGCTATGTCGTAAGAAAAATGATAAAATGAGTTTTTAAGTAAAACTGGATGAAATCGTCAGCTTCCAGAAGTCCCGGAAGTTCCTCGAAAGTCCCCGTTGACCGGTTTGACCAAGGTTTGACCAGAGTTTGACCAAGTTTGACCAAAATCGTCCGAATTCACCGGAATCATTAGAAAAGTATTAAAATGAGTTTTAAAAGAGAATCGAGCGAAAACGTCGGCTCCTGGGAGCTCCCGAAGGTTCCCAGAACTTCCCGGGAATCCCAGGTTTGACCAGTTTGACCAAGATTTGACTTTGGAATCGGGGCACCAAAACAATTTTCAAATATTTTTCATGGATACTAGAGGTCAATAGCTTTCCAACGGTATATCGCACATAATTTCTGGATTTAAAACGAATTTATTTTGAATTTTCGAAGGCGAAAAAGGCGATCAAATCAGCATTTATCGCGAATACCGCAAAACTTTTCAAAGTGACCTATCCCCGAACTATTTTGTATGTAAAGTAGACTCCATTACCTTTCCAACGGTATATCACAACCTCAATTTGGAGTTCGTATGCATTTTCTGTGAATTTCGGACAAAATAGGGTCTTTTCACGAATACTGGAACCTCTGGGGGACTAAACGTAATTTTCTGGGCTTCTGAGGTGCAGTGCCGCCGCGGCACTGGCCCAGTGCCGCCGCGGCACTCAACCCTCGCAGAGTCCATTTTTGTAATTTTTTTTGGGGGTCCAAATTGATTAATTGAAAGCCAAAACGACATAGTTTTATGTTCACAGTTGTTTGGGACCAATGGGAGTACTTCTAAAATCCCAAAACCACCCCAAATTGGCCTATTTAAACCCTCCATTGCTCTTCATTTTGGGGGGCCCAAGTGCAAAGCTTGAAAAGTTGTAGAGAATAAGAGAGATAGAGATAGGTTTAGAAGAGAGAAAGGGAGCTTCTCCCATTGATTTTCCATAAGAAAGTGAGTTTTATTCTTGTTTTCTTCCATCATCCTTCTATATACTTCACATTCAAAGTCCACTCCAACCCTCATTCTTGAGCATTCATGAGATAGGAAGCTACTTCCATGTCCAAATGTCAAAATCTATGAGTGAAACACCAAGCTACAAGTCCAAAATCACATTGATTATCATCTATTGATTGCTATTTACTTGCTTTGGTTATATATATGTTCATCTCTCCTTATCTCATTTCTTTTTCTTTTCTTTATTTACTTACTAGTTCATCATCATCTAAGTGATGACATGAAGTTTGGGGTGAGTGAATCCTTATGGATAGTAACTCTTGACCTCAAAAACATGTTTGATAGATGATGATCATAACCTCAATACTTCCAAGGTATTCTTGAAATGTATTGAAGTTATGTTCAAAAATAAAAATAAATCTCTCCAACAATCTTGGAGGTTCTTGATGATGAGTTTAATGTTGACATTTTAAGTGGCTATAATCCTTATTGAGTATTGAAAATGTGCTTTCAAAACATCTATTTCAAAACCCCTCTCAATCCCTCTCATTTGGTTTCAAGAAACAAAACTTTGTTTTCTCCAAAATCTTCAAAACAATGAGTCAAAACAGTGAGTGAGTTGAGCTCAAAGATTTCTCTAGAACTCAATACTCAACATATGGATGCAAGGCCACTTGGAAAGTCTTCCTAACTCATTGGAGAACACCCATGATTTTTGGTTTGACTTGGAAGTACTTGGAAATGGTTCATTTGGATCCCAATATTCCTTCCAAACATTCTGATTTTGCTGTCACAGCAGCTAGGTCCACTTCCAACCTCTTTTACAGAAAACTTTTCCAAAAGGGGTGGTCCTAACTTATTTTTCCCTTCAAATTCAATGTCTTAGGGAACTTTCTGTATAAAATGGGCCCATAGATCATTCTTTTTCATTTTCTAATATTTTTTAATATTTCAGTCGACAGTACGGACTCTGTTTCTGAGTGACCTGTGTTGTTTATATGATTTCTCTCAATCTGTGATAGCTATTCAAGATTGGACTTTTGGGTTGTGTTCTAGACACAATAAGGAACATCTCCATAAAAAAATCATGCATTGAAAACATTCCTAACCCCTCTTTTCAATTTCCAAAAGATGATGCTACTGTTCTGTCCACTATTCACAGCAAGCACATTTTAACTTTCATTCTTTGATTTGATGCTTATATGCATTCCAAATTAGTTCATATCTTAGGAAGTAGTTCATACTACATTTTTACATATCCCATATTGATTTCATCCGTACATTCATACACATTTTAGACTTCTAAGTCATTCTAGAAATCCATGTACACAAAACACACTACAACCTTTGCACATTTTAGATACATACATTGCATTCATGCAAGATTTTGGGTTTTTGTAACTCTTAATCTAAGAAGATTATAAGGAATGATCATGATCACACGTTCATGCTCCCCTCGACCTAATCATCCTTTCTCATCCGTCCCAAGGATTGAGAGATCTTCTATTCTCAAAGATTAACATGCATCATCCTAGCTTGCTAAGCATCCTTGTTTTCTTTGACTATTTGTTTCAAGAACAATTCATGTCCCCCTTTAGATTAGGAAGTCTTGATTATTTGATACATGGTTAGACTATTTTTCCTAAGTTTATTTGTGTGATCTTTCACTTTACATTGTATGATATTTGACTTAGATCTTATGAATGATATCTTATCTTTAGATCTTCCATTTCAAGATTCTTATGTGATGTAATATACTATCATAGTATTAATTGCCGAACCAAACATAGTATAAGATGATTATTTGGATGCTAATTGAGGCCCGTCGAGAGACGGGGCGAGTTGAGGGTGTTTTAGTCGCGACAAAGGCTCCTTCCTCTCTCGTACCAAAACCCCGAACCAAGTTCTTTGGTTATGAAGGGCCGGTGCCCTTTATCCATTTGGGTGAGTCAAATTAGGTTTCTTGGTTCCTTAAAGACCAAGTGGCGACTCTGTACCTGTTTTCAACAGACCTATTTTCTTTCTTTGATTCAAATCAATTTCAAAACAATCTCAAACAAGAGAAGTGGTCCGATTCCCGGTATCCACAGCATTGAAGGTGGTTTGCAAAATATATTGAAAGAAAATGCCTTAGGGCTTGATTTTAAAAACTGTTTTGACAAACTGAGCATTTGGGGACAGTATGATAACAAATCTCTAAAACAGAAGGTCCTAAAATACTGCAGGGAACATCCTCAAGAATCAGAGAGTTCGGTCGATCGATGCGCGTTCGATCGATCGAAAGCCTTCATCCCTCAATCGATCGAAATGTCCTTCGATCGCTTGACTATCTCTGGTTCGATCGATCGAACTACCTCCGATCGATCGAACACAGGATTTATTCTCTTGCATGGCAGAGGCTGAAGATCACTATTTCATTGTGTTCTCCCAGCCTTAGGACTACTCAGACATCGTCTAGAGTGTCACAGGTTGGTGTTTAACGTAACGATTCATTAAAGTATTGTTTGGTTCGAGTTTAATCATGAAAATTATAGAAAAACTATTGAATACCTATTACTCCTACGAAAACTGATGATTGTAACAGACTAAACTATGAGATTAAGTAAGCAGAATGTAAATAAACAATAATATGAAACATGGAATGTTAACAAACTCGTATTGAATGTAGAATCCTTCAAAACTTAAACATAATCCAATGTTAAACCTACAAAACAAGCAAAAACTCTATCTCTCTCTATGAAAACTGATTAAAAGTAAAGTTGGGCGTCCTTTGGGACGTATACAATGCTCATATATATAGAAAACCTAAAGGCTAGGGTTACAATTCCGCAACTGCTGCGTACGCGAAAGTTTCTGAAAATACCATGTTCGATCGATCGAACATTTCTCGATCGATTGAACATTTGGAACTCAAGCGCTTCAACCTTCTTTAAGCGATCGAACTTGCGATCGATCGAACTATCGTCGATCGCTCGAACTTCAAACTTCAGCTTTGAATTCTTTTGTTTGCAATCCAGCATTCCAATTGTCCTGATATTCATCTCTTTAGTCCACACATCAGTGATCTACACAAACAATAGCTAAAACAATACAACTTATCATAGATTAATCACATTGTATGAAAACTAGCATTGTAGTGCAAATTGCAGATAAAACGGGAAGTTGTGATTAAAACCAATGCAATTCTTCCTTTTAGTGCGGTTGTATTTTACAAATACCCCCGCTTTGCAAATATGAAGTTGTCGACGTATCCTCTTTTCCTCACACAATTCCTTGAACTGATTAGATAAGTATTCGCGATCCTCACATCACGCGAAATTACCTTTAAAAGTGAAAAAATAAGAGGCGCCATGATGTGCCTTTACAAACATAGGTCCACAAATATCTGAGTGAACTAGCTCTAATGCTTGAGTAGCTCTAATAGCCTCTCTAAAAGGCCTTCGACATGCTTTGACGACTAAGCTAAACATACACATAGGAAGGTCAACCTTAGTGAGTGGGCCCAAAAAGGGCTTATTGAGCTAATCAAGTTAGCATGCCATGTCTCAGAATAAATGAATAATAGAGGAAACTATTATTTATTAAAACAATTCTAATGTAGATATCCCTAGATAACCATGTCCTAGTAACACTACCACCAAAAAAATATCCATCCTATTAAGACCGAATTGAAAAAACGCCTTCGACTATGCTCTTCTATCTTGATAGCCTTGGGCGTAAACTGGCTAGCCCCACCCTGCCTCTTGGCAGGTTTCTCTTACCATTGTATTTAGGCCCGCTAGCCTTGTGCTCACTTCCACTTATAAAAGTTGTGGTCAAGAGTGTAGCTATATGGTTTGCCTTACCTTTTGGCGTTCCATATTTAGCTTAACATGTCGAAAAATGTCAAAAACAAAAATTTAACATTTCCGTTGTGGATCATGATTTGTTTTCTGTAGACCCACGAATTAAGCAAATAACTAATCATAGCCTGAAACTGTTTTTCACCAGTAAAGATGTACCCAGTAATCTGATTATCACGAATCATACCTGATATCCACCTTAGATGTTCAGTCATCGTGTTCTTGGAACATTTCTTTTCCTTTCCCGAACTTCATAACTAGATACTCAATCTAGTAGTGATGTGCCACCGAAAAACAAATTCGAGCTAATCCCACAATTCTTTGGCTATTGGGTAGTACTTATACTTCTCAACAAGATCATAATGCATGCTGCTTATCACAAAGCATGTGCTATGATCCTTCTCGAGCCAAGTGTTTTAGGCTTCCAAGGTTATAACGATGATGGACCGGAGGCCCACTATTCAGTTGAATAGGTTGGATCATAGAATAAGTTCATAGCCTATAAGCTCTAACTCATTCTGTCGATGTGTTATTTTGCAGTGTAATATTAAAAAAAATTAGTCCCTTTTAAACTTGTTATCTTTGTAAAGATCAACGAAATGTGATTTGAAAAACATTTGAGAACATGCGCAAGAGATTGAAATTATTATTTGCACATTTCATAAAGTTTGTTTTAAAACCCAATTACAAATGAATTTTTCCCTTTTTAAAATTTAAGATAACAAATTTGCTATTGCTCATTAATCAAATCTTAATTTTGCAAATCAAGAAAAGCCTTTTATAATTGATTTTTCTAAATAAACATCAATTAGATGGTACAAAAACCTATCTAAGATCATCCATTCATTTTATCTAGATTAATGCATTAATTATATACATCAAGCACTCATGCGGTCTATTTAAACATGAATGGACTAATCCATCACTCTATTTAAGGAGGAGGATTTGAGGTCTTAGGTCATTCAATCACAAACAACAGTAATTTAAACATGACCAATAATGCAGTGACCCTCTAAAAAAATAATAAAATGCAATGAACTAATTCATTGCTAAGCCCAGATAGCATCCATAAGCTAAAGAAAAATTCAATGAAAAATCCTTGTTTTTCACTAATTTAGAAACAATTTTAGGTTTCAAAACTTATTTAAAAACCAATTAGTCAAGGGCGATTAAATTAACAAATTAATTTAAAACCTCATGTAAAAATTAAATAACTGAAAATCTGATTTTTTATTAAATAAAAAAAATTTCCAGAATTCTATCAAGGCCCAAAAACAATTTTGAATCAATTTTAAAAAATACATTGATCTAGTTAAACAAAATTAACCATGAGCAACTAAATTCCCAAAAACACAATAATTTTGAGGAATTTGTTCTCCGAGAATTTTTAGTAGTCTAATATGGTGTTCTAAATACCCCATATTAATTTCAAAAATTAATCGTCTATTTTGGCTATTGCATGCAATAAAAAAAAATGCCATAAGCATAAATTTTATGCTTTAAAATACCAAAACAAAAATGAGGTAATTCATAAAAATTTTCTCAAGTCTCCAAACAGTGACAAAAACATCGTTTATTAATTTCAAGAATTAGCAACTTTATTTGTTATATTTTAAGCAATTGATATTATGTACTTAACACAATACATGCTCTAAAATATATTCCAAAGAGCGAGAAAATTCACTAAAAAAAATTTCTCAAGCTGTCACTAGTGTGCTAAACACATTGTGTTAATTTCATGAACTAGTAATCGATAAAAATATTTTAAACAATTTAATATTTGTACCAAAAACACATAATTATATGCTCTAAAATATTAACATGATTTAGACAACTTACCAAATATTATCTATATGTCCCACAAAATTATAGATGATCTTAAAACGGTGTCCCTTCTGTCCCTTATTAATTATAAAAATTAATAATGTATTGTGTCTATTTAAGCAATTGAATAAACGTCCATAAACATAAATCAAATGCTCTAGGTTAGGGTTTTTGGATTTGGGTATTTTGGAAAGAACACATTTTTAGACTGAATTCTCAACAAATCTGACCAAAATACCGATTTTGGTCGGATTTCACTTTGGCCTAAAATTTGAATTGACAAGAATTGGAAATCATTTCATTTTTAATTTTTGTGTCAAACCAACACATGATTTATCACAAATAAGAATTGCAAATCAATTCTTTTCTTGTTTGTGGCAAACCGAAACGGAGTGTTGAAGTTAGGAATTGAGTCTTGTTAATAAAAGAGAAAGGGCTAAATATATTTTACACCCTTGTAGTTTGTCACCTATGTCAATTTGGTCCCTGTAATTTAGAAAGTGTCGCTTTAGTCTCTGTAGTTTCATAAGTGTGTCAAATAAGACACGCTTATGAAACTACAGGGACTAAAATAATATTTTTTAAACTACATGGACCAAATTGGCACAAAGGGCAAACTAGCAGGGTGTAAAATGTAGTTAAGCCAAAAGAGAAAGTATGAATAGTGAGTGCCATTGAAGTTACCAAATACGTCACACTTTCGCCAAACCCCACGCTCATGAGTAAATATTGGATATTACGGGGATACCATGTAGGATTTTATAACCTCTCACATATTTCAAATTTTTGTTGAGGTGATGATTTGTTTAGGCTGAGTTGTAGAAAGATTCCCATAGAAATAGGAGGGCTAGATGGATTCATACAAGCTCCCTATTGGCTTGTTATACCATATAGAATTACACAACTGTTGAAATGAATATTTTCTCCACGTTCACCCTTCCATGACCGGTCAAGGCCTTAAGCTACAAAATTACCCCTCACCAAGGTGCCTATTTTTTTGTTTTACTGAAACACAGGGGTAGTTTGGTATTTGACTAAGGGTCCGTTTGATAAAACTGAAAATTAAGTACTGTAAATTAAGTGCTGAATTTTAAGTACTGAAAATTTTAGGTGATTGAATTTACAATATTGAAAACAATTTATCAAGTACTGAAATAGATTGCATTCAATGATTATTTTCAGTAGAAATTTTTTACTTAAAATTTTTAGTGATTTTTTGGCTGCTTTTTCAATTAAGTGGTATGTTATCACACACACTAAAAAAAATTAAGTGCTGAAGATTTTCATTTTTACTAATTAATTAACTTATCAAACACACCCTAACTCAGAAGTATGAATCCGGTGTTAGAAACTTTACTTTTCTTCGTTAAGCCAATTGCTCTCTCATTTTCCTTTAACCACACCATAAGGGCACGTTTGGTAGGCAGGAATACACCTTGGAATGGAATGGTCATTCCTGGGTTCATTCCATTCCTGTGTTTATTGTGACCAAATACAGTGGAATGAGCATTCCTTTTGGAATGGTCATTCCTACTTAAGCAAGAATGGGCATTCATTGCCAAAACCCAAGGAATGCTCATTCCATTCCCACAGGATTGACTATAATTTTAAAATATAAAACTTTTTCTTAAAATATATTTGATAAAAATATGTATATATTAAATATTATTTAAAATATTAAAAAAATAATATTAAATACTTTTTTAAATATTAACTTTTTATAAAATATTAAATATTTTGATTAAATATTATTCATACTAAAAAAATCATAAAATACTTATTAAACTTAACATTGGACTAAATTTTTTTTAATTATAACTAACAAACATATTAAATTTTTAAAGAGATTTTGCAAATAGATGAATAAAAATAAGGTGGACTAAAATTGTTAAAAATGTAATATTATTTCATAAAAAAACTAAATATTAACTATTTAGGCTAAAAATATTTTTAAAAAAATTAAAATATTGCATAAATAATACTGAATGTTTGTACCATAAATATTTTGTACAAATATAAAATATTTTTCTTAAATCTAATTTTATTCCACTAATTGATTGTTTAAAACCCAAAGTGGAATATAATTGGCATTTAATTCCTAGAAACTTAGCCAAACAGTAGAATGTAATGACTATTGCTATTCCATTCCTGTTTTATTCCATTCCTGAGTCCATTCTATTCCTGCGTTATTCCATTCCTGCCTACCAAATTTGTCTAAATCAAATCCTATGCCTTGAATGTATGTACTTGTGCAGTTTGAAATTTTCATATATATATATATATATATATTTTTATGTACACTTATACAACACTGCCTACTCCCTAACATTGTTGACAGACAATTGATCTCTTACAGTCCGTTTGGTATGCCACAAACAAGAAAAGAATTGATTTGCAATTCTTGTTTGTGGCAAATCATGTGTTTGGTTTGACACAAAAAATAGAATTGAAATGATTTTCAATTCTTGCCAATTTTTGAGAATTGAAGTTTTAGGCAAAGGTAAAATCCGACCAATTTTGGTCGGATTTTGTGAGAATTTAGTCTCCAAATGTGTTCTTCCGAAAATACCCTCGTCTTCTTCGTTGTTCGTCTGGTCTGCTTCTTCTTCTTCTTCCGTCTTCTTCGTCTGCTTCTTCTTCTTCTTCGTCGTCTTCTTCTTCTTCTTCTTCGTCTGCTTCTTCTTCTTCTTCGTCTTCTTCGTCGTCTTCTTCTTCTTCTTCTTCGTCTGCGCCTTTTTCTTCTTCTTCTTCTTCGTCTTCTTCTTCTTCTTCTTCTTCTTCTTTTTGGGTCTTCTTCTTCCTATGGTCTGTAGTTTTAGGGTCTGTTTGTTTTGGGTCTGTTAGTTTAGGGCTGTTTGGATCTGTTAGGGTCTGTTTGTTTAAGGTTTGGGGGTATTTTAGAAAATAGCAATAATTCTTTTCAATTCTATTCCCTTCATTATTGTTTTAAACCAAAAAGAAAAGGTAGCTGGTAAGGGCAGGTGCATTTTTTAATTTGGGCACCTCTTTTTAAGTTAAAAAATCAAATTTTTATCTTTTACTGTAATTAGTAAGGGCACCTCACTTATTGTACTATATATATATATATATATGGGTAATTGCAAATTACACTCCACTAGTTTCGTAAATCAGTGTAGTTTTGTATTTATTTATTTATTCCTATTTTGTTTCTTTCTTAATTTCTTCCTTCTTCAGCTTATTATAAGTTTTAGTCCTCCTCTTTTTTTTCTTTTTTTTTTTGGGTTAATTAGGATTAGGTGCCACATTAGATACTTTTTACGTGATTGGGCTAACCCGTGAACTAGTTTAATGAAATGCCCAATGAAATTTAGTTGACCAAAATAGTCTTTTGTGTATTGTTAGCACGCGCACATGCACTATCCGACATTCTGCATTCAAAAGGAACGCATATGGACATGCACATGCCACGTATATAGTTAGGTTTTTTTTTTTTTTTTTTTAAGGAACACGTGTATAGAGAGAGAAAGAGAGAGAGACAGAGATCGCCATCGCCATCGCCATCACCATCGGCGATGATCGCCGGCCAACACCACCATCATCGTCGATTACCATTACCATCGCCGTCGTTGCCACCACCACCACCACTATTGCCATCGCGTCTCCACCACAACCGTGGATCGCCATCACTATTACCATCACTATCACATAAATAACTTATAATCTTTTAAACAAGCTGATACACTTAAAATTTATAATAATCTGATAATATCTTATAATCTTTTAAACCACATGATAATATCTTGTAATCTTTTAAATAATCTAATATATTTAAAGCTGGACACGCACTTGTACACTAATATCAAAGTGAAATTGATAAAAATAAATAAAAAAATTAAGCTTATAATACAAAACTTCCGTGAAAAAATTATGGGATAGATTATGGGGTCATTTTGGGCCAGAAATAATGTGATATTCTCATTGTACCCTTGCTTATTTTGTAATGGGGTGGATTTTGCACAATTTGAGGACTGAAAAGGGAGTAAATTGCCAAAATTGAAACTATAGGGACCAAACTGTCACAACCCTTAAACTATTGGAGTGTAATTTGCAATTTACCCATATAGATATATAGTACAATAAGTGAGGTGCCCTTACTAATTACAGTAAAAGATAAAAATTTGATTTTTTAACTTAAAAAGAGGTGCCCAAATTTAAAAATGCATCTGCCCTTACCAGCTACCAAAAAAAAATTAAAATTGCAAATCAATTCTATTCTTTTTCTTTTCAATTCTATTATGCTCAATTCAATTCAATTTAACAATCATAACAAATGGAGTGTTAAGCGGCCTCATAAGTTTGTATTCACTTGAATTCCTCTCTCACTCTCTCACATGGCGCTTTCGTCTTCATTCCGTGAAAGGCTGGAACAGATGGAGCATACCAGAAACCAACGTCTCTCTCTCCTCCAGGTTCTCTCTCTCTCTCTCTCTCTCTCTCTCTCTCTCTCACGCGCGAATCTCTATTCTCTGGCTAAAAAGCCCTAATTTGATAGAACAACACTTGTAGGCCGAGAAAGAACTACAAATCAACAAGTCTCAATTCCTAACTTCAAAGCTCTCCATCATCAGAACAGTGGAACAACGGTGCCTGAAGCTCGAGCACAAGATCGCCTCGCAGAATTTCGTGGTCTCATCTCTCAAATCCCAAATTGATTGCCTCGATTTCAAATACCTGGACAATTTGCAGAAATTTAGGTATATGTTTCTAATCAGTCTCATCAATATGTGCACGTATATACGTTGAGACACTGCCTTTTCAATAAAATTGTAGTTAGTTTAATCACAAATGTACAAAAAATTGGTAGTTAAATTTGGAGTTAATTCATATCTAAAATTCGAATTCGATGGCCTCAATTTCAAATACCTTACAATTATAATAAATATATATATATATATATATAAAGGTATTTTCAATCACTTTCATCATGCTCTATTAAATTTGTGCACGTATATAGTTTATACACCGCTTTGTTAAAATTTTTGGCGTGAATTCAATCACATTTGTACAAAAGTTCATACTTAAGTGTGTATATCGTATGCATAGATGCAAATTGAGCTGAAATTGTGAACAGTTTTTGTTCTCTATATACATTATTGGGCTCATTCTCTTACAGTTTAAGCTTTTACTGAAATTGGTAACTTAACATGGTATTAGCCTTGTTTGAGGGAGGTCTTGGGTTCAAATCTCCATCCCTGCTTTGATGTGCATATTTGCACGTTGAGATTTGTCTCCACTATGATGGAGTTTGGTTCGTCGTCTCTTCCCGTGCGAGACAGTGTCACACATGAGGGAGGGTGTTGAAGCTTGATGTACATTTTCGGGCCCATACTTTTAGAGTAAACGGTAACTTAACAGTTGTGATGTCATTTCAGGGTATTGAAGAGTGAGGTTGAGGAGCTGGAAGAGTTGGAGAAGGAAAAAGAGAGGGTTTATGGTTCGAAGAGTCGTGAAATGGTAGAGTTTAGCAGACAAGTGGAGAATTTTGTTGTTGAATGTCAAGTGCGAGTGCAGGAATTGAGGAATGCCATGGCTCAAGTAAAGAGAGATTTCATTTTCTAGTTGTTTGCAAATTGTTTGAATCAGTTGTCTCAACTAAAGTTTGTTCACAAGCTCTGTAATTGTGCTCGAAAGAGAATGGTACTTACAATTCAGTAATTTATTTTCTGGATGAACACTCATCTCATAGGAATAATAATTGTTTTAAGAATGAAGAAACGAAGGGTCCAAATAAATATACTAAAATGCGACTGCCATTGTAAAATTGAGTTTTGAAGAAAAAAAAAAAAGAGAGAAAGTGACACATGACACTAATTATACTAGTTATTCGATTTTATAATATTAGTATAAGACGTGATCAAGTATTACTATTTCTGGTAAATCTTGAGAAATTCTCCACATCTCTTTCCTTTTTTGCATATGTAGATGCTTAATCTTTGTGATTATAGCGAACTTACCACAATATGTTACTGTGGATGCACTATCAGAAGAGGAAATTAATGAGATTTACCCAAGGTTTCTGAGTAATTAGGTATAACATTAGAAGAAATATGAACTTAGTTAAGTGATTGATTTCTAGTGTCAAACCAGAATGAGAAAAATAATATTCAATTGATTATCAACATTTACACTTAATAGTTCACTTATTGACTTGACTTATTTATGTTTAACTCTATTGAGTTTTTCTATCTATTCGATGTGTGACATTGAGAACTGCAACTGGATTTCCTTATGTAGAACACACCTTGAATTTGATGAATTGATATTTTATTTGCTCAGAAGCCATAGATTTACTGTTGGTTTCAACGGAATTATAGTTACAAACAAGACAATACTTGTGCTTGTCCACATTATTCTTGTAGTCTCAACCTTGATAGCTAAGAAAGTTTTCCCTCCAATAATTCTATGATAACCATATTTGTTTTATGTCACTTTATTCACAGTTATTTGACCTTTGCTTCAGCTTAACTCAAGTTTCTCGGAACTTAAAGGAAACAATGGGCATTTGAATAGTTCTGCGATAGCGGCCGCAGAGAATAGAAAATCTGAACTCATAGCTATGAAAGATGGATTGGAGAGGAACTTGGCTTCGAATTACCAACTTAGAATGCAGTTGCAAAAGCAGCTTCAAAGTATACTGATTGCACAAAATCAAGAGAGAAGGAAATTGTGCCAGCTTGATCAAAACAAATAATCTCTCAGACCACAAACATAGGATCAGCAGAAGAATCAGGTAACAAATTCATCAATAGTGACTAATCGTTGTTATTAACCTATAGATTTTACTAAGAGTGTATGCTTTCTAATTGTGTTGTCCTTTTATTGCTCTCTGAGAAATTTTTTCCGAGGAACTCATAAATCAGGGCTTGAAATACAATAAGATAGCCTTTATTAGGTGAAGATTGAGGAAAGCGCCTTACCACACACATCACTAGCTCAACTTCTATGGGATAAACTTACTCTATATTTTAGATTATGCTTTCCAAGAAAATGAATTTTAGGAGTAAATGGAGAGATCTTGCTTTCTGATTGTGCTTCATTTCATATCTAACTAATATTGTATATAAGTAAATCATGTTTTAGTCTGAAGTTCCTAATACATAGTAACTAGGTTTGTTTCCTGTCCAATTCCACTTGCCAAAGCGATCCAAATTTAGGTAACACTAGGATGAATCTAGTTGTGGAAATTTCTTTCATTACTTTACTGTGTTATGGTTGCAAAGAGAACACTATCCCATGAGAGTACGTTAGTTGAGGTGCTGCAAATAGTAAGTACTTGGCTACTTCACATGAAAGCAGTCCTATTCTCTTCCATGTTTCACTTCAACCTAGAAGTCCCTATTCCAGTTTAGGAGTTTTCGAGTCAGACTTCTTACTTGCTAGAATGATAGGTGGTTGTTTTATTATGAAAGATCAGATTTCTGGAGTGCCGGTCCTCTTGTATTCAATTCAAAGCAGATTAACCATTCTTCTTCTTCTTCTTCTTCTTCTTCTTCTTCCAATATGTTATTTAGTATATAGCTGAGTAAAGAAATAAGTTTCTTTACTGTTTGTCAATGATAGAAGTTAAGTCACATAACACACGCACACACACGCACACACTCTTTCTCTCCTCTCTCTCTCTCTCTCTCTAATTTCTGTTCTGCTGAGAAATGGTGCAATGGCCATGAGATCATTTAGTATATAGCTGAGTAAAGAAATAAGTTTCTTTACTGTTTTTCAATGATACATGAGAAGTTAAATCACATAACTTCAAATTACCGAGGATTTTCGGTGCTAATATTATTGGACACAAGGAAAAAGAAGGGGAAAAAAAAAGTTGGATCTCTTGTTACAATGCATATCTAACAGAATTTGGTGTTTGATCCGTGCATTCACAAATTATGGATGAACTGTATAGTGGTGAGTATATTACGTTTGGGAATAGACCTTTATGGTTTTTCGGAAGGCAGCTGAACATGTTTGCGATACTCTCCAAGTGCCCACATAGGAAAAATATTCCTATACTGTGCATAATGCAGCATACAATTCTTCATGTAGACTCCAGTAATTTCCTGTATGGTAATTACATTGTTAGGTTTTCTTTTTCTTAGAAAAAGGAAATTCAAGAGCATAGTTAAAACATTTTGACATTCCCAACAATGCTTAATATCAAATCAAAATTACCTGTTGTGGAAAATCACCATCATCCAACTGTGCGTTAATCAATAATTTTGCTCCTTTATGTAACGGTGTTGGATCTCTCTCGGCCTTAGTTAATTAGAAAAGTTTAAAATAAATCAGTAATTTGTGGAAGGAGCATTAAGAATATGCAACGAGCAATTTTTGAATTTGTTTAACCTCAAAACATTGAGGATTTGATACTAACCTGTCCACCATAAATTAAACCTAGCATAGCCCATGCTGTTTGTACTAAATTTGTCCGATTTCCTTCCAACGGTGTATATTTCTGTTTCATAAGAACATATGAAGTAAGCCTACAGGAAAAATGATAAGCATATAATTGAACATAGTATTCAGGTAGGACACTAACCATGCTCGGGCACGATTCAAGATCCTCACCCCAACCACCTTCTTTGTTTTGTGCTGAAAGAAAAAATTGGACGGCTTTGCGAACAGCCGGGCTGTTGTTGTATGTCTTCCCAGCAGCAGCTAACCCTCCTAGAACGAAAAATGTGCCGTAGATGAAGCAAATTCCCCAGTATCCATACCTGTAAATATCATCGTATATATCAAATCACATTGCCATAGCCCTTTAGACACACACACACACACACACACACATATATATATATATATAGGAATTTTTGTATGTTTACCATGAACCATCTGGCCATTGTTTATCTTCAAGAAAACTTAATGCTTTTTCTACCGAAACCTCTATTTCTTTCTCTCGATGCCCCGGATGTAAACGCTTGAACAAGAGGAGGGCTTGGATTATAGAAGCAGTGCATTCAACATGCCTGAACCACCAAAAATGGCCATTGTGAATTGGCTATCCATGGTATAGAGGTTTTGTAGTGATAATGAAATAGGAGAAGTTTGAAAAGAACTTACTCTTGCTCAACGACAATATCAGCAAAAAGTTCTGATGGATTTAACACCTATGAAAGATGGAAAGAAAAAATGATTAATATAGGGCTTGTTTGGGAAACTTTTGGTATCAAAGCACATGTAAAATAATACAAGCCATTTGAAAATTATATAAAAAAAAATAAGATTACCTGTAGATATGGCTGTGGAATTGGTGGCTCCCAAATTGCAAACCCGCCGCTTAAAGGACTCTTAGATGAAGAGAAAAATAATGTCAAACATGTGCAAAGAAGTCTCATATTGATTTAAATGTAAAGAAGTGTAGGATAACATATATACATATATTGCTTACTTGTAAGTAGAGAAGAACATTCACAGCTTCGTATAATCGCTCTACTGGAGGTTTTTCACCAGCAATTTCTTCAGGCATTTGGCCAAGCAACAGTAGGCACTGCAGAAGAAATGGGTGTTTAGTTCATACTAACAACTTATTCGCTAATTTCTTGGAAGTTTGCCAAAGGATTATATGAAAATGTACAACTCAAATCACCTTCAATGCCTCAGCTGTGCAGTCTGATACAACCCAACCTTGATCTTGATCAGAAAAAGTCCAGGATCCTTTAGTAAAGTGACGATACATAGCCTTGTAATCCCCTCTCGGATTTTCTTTAACCTACAAATTTAGGAAAGCAAGTACACAATATCAATATTGGAAATTTAAAGTGTCAAATTAGCTTATCAATGAAAACATTTCCTGGGAGTGGGTAGAAACCTGTGATTCTTTCACGTAAAAGTGTGCTTTTTCAAGAGAATCTCCATATTCATCAACCATATTACTTGCGATAAGTGCTTGAGTTGCAAGAGTACTGTCCCATAGCTGACTACCAAAACTCTGCAATTGAACGAAGAAGTTAAAAACTATAGTCGTCTACCGTGCCCCCCAAATTTGACGAAGTTGTAGCTTATTGTAAGGTCATAATGCAGACCTGCATTTTCATTCCATCCTCAGCGAGCCATAAGTAATCAGGAACTCTGGCAAGGTGGTACTTGAACTCATCACAGTTCGGGTCATGTGCATAGAAAGCCATCATTGTTAAACTCTGCATAGAAGATGTTATTAGAACCATTTTTTGCAATCAACAACCTGAAGTGTTTGGATTCATTGAAACTGATGCAAAACAAGTGGAAAAGGCATTTGGGACAAAGCTGAATGGCTCTGGAAAGCACAGCCAATAATTGATTGAAAAAAATGTGGGGGTGCAAATATGTCCTTGTCTAGGCCTCAAAAAAAGATTCCTTTATTCCTGTGCAAGAATATCCGTTTTGGTTGTTGCCCGTTTAGGTATCTTTCTTGCAGGCAGAATAGGCTTCTTCATTATAGGAGCCATGTAAAAATGTTAGAAGTTTAGCTCTATCAATACTAAAAAGAGTTCAAATTTAGAGAACTTTTTATTGTTCTCGGTGGATTCGGAGATTTCATTTGAGATATATACGTTGTCCTAGAAAATGCAATTATGTAGATTTTTTTTATAAAAAGCTTCAAATTCAGAGAATCGTTCTCGGTGGATTCTTTGATTTCAATTGAGATATATTTGTTGTCCTAGAAAATGCAATTATGTAGATTTATTGTTTGTGTAACTAACCTTTTCAACACAGCCTATGGTGATGTATCTGCTCTCCTCTGCTCCGTAGCGCATGTATTTGATTGCTTTGTCAAGAGCTCTCTCTCTGATCTTGTTGCAGGGCCATCGTGTCATAACCGGCTCGCTGAAGTAATGAAGAGTATTCCATAGTAGATCTTGTACAAAGGTATGTGGGTAGTAAACATCCTCCTGCAATTTATATATGTACTTTGCTTCATCAAACTTGGACATGTTCAAGAACGGATAACAGTCATGTTCAAAAAACTTGAAATTCTTCTCTGAATATTATTGAAAGGCATGTTTAGATTAATTTCACTAACCGGACAACAATCGTGTCGTGCTTTGTTCCAGTCTATCTCATCATATGGTTTGGTGTGAATTTCTTGTCTCAATGATTTAACAAGATCGGTGAGTGGTCCATGATATTTTTTCCCATACAAGTATGACATTGGCATGTAAGTTGTGCGGCAGTAACACCACATTTTTGCTGCATTTCATATGTACGAGAGAGATAGAGAGAGAGAGAGAGATTCAGACCAAAACTCAATGGTCTATGTTCAAAATTCCCACAGAAACAGTGAAAATACGATAGCACAAGGGGTGGGAAAATTAATAGATATTTTACCTGGATGATAAGGCAGAACTGAAGGGAAAAGCCAGAACTCTGGGGGCAATGGGTTGCAGCCTGCCCACTCATACACTCCAAGAACCTACAGAAAGTAAATTTTATTATATTCTAAGGAATTCAAAAGACTTCTTCGGAGAATTTTGCATCATCATCTTCAATAATGTTTGATTGTCTGTTTGGCTACTTAGAATATAGAGGATAGGAGAATTTTTGTGCCCTTTTCTTCCTAGAATCCAAGCAATAAAAAGATTTCGAACTTAAGTTGGGATTATTCTAATAACATTGGAAAAGGTATTTTCTTTAACTTTCTTGCCAAGATTATGAATTGTTCTGATAGTACTTGTGAAGTTTTCTTTTCTTGTGAATTTTATAAATAATTCAAAGTTTGCTAGTTTTACCGATAGATAAGTCTTTCCCCAGGAGGGTATTCCAGTGGCACCGCCGTTATCAAGAATCCACTTCCGGGCTCTCGCAATTGCACCATTTCCATCGTCCGGTCCTTCTCCCAGCAAACGCAACGCAATGTAACTAAGAGCGGAGCCAATCATGGTGCTGTGGCCTTCTATGTAGAATCCCCATCCTCCATCGTCATTCTGCATAAAAGAACATTGATTGCACTAAGTTTAGAACATTGATTAACATTTTTGATCTAAAAAAAGATTGATCAGAATGGGTTTTGATTAGTACCTGATGAAGGTACATGTAGCGGATCAACTCCTTTTTGTGCTCTGGTGTTAGGACTGTGTTGATAGCTCCACTGATGTGTAGGATTATGAGCTGCGGATTGTAACATTTCTAACAATTAGATTAATAGCCAGAGAAGCTTCCCGTTTGGTTACTAAGAAAATAGAGGAAAATAAAGAACTTAGAATCACAGAGCTCGTACTTTAACTCCAAGCACTGATCCAATTCTTTTCTCTTTTTTATTTTTATTTTTATTTTTATTTTATTATTATTTTTTTTTCCCGAAAATGCTATTTCTTACTAATCTAAGTACCGAAATTTCCCTTTTCTTCGTTCATTGGTGCTAAAACTAAAGCTGTGTCTAGTAGTTCATAGACTTCGTGATGAGCAAACAATAAGTAATCAGTAAAATATGAAAAATAAAAATAAAGCAATCAGTAAAACAATGAGCAAACACATTTGGTGGTTTATAAGAAATAAAAATAAAGCAATCAGTAAAATACGAAAAGAAAAAAATAATAGTAATACAGTGATAAATGTGAAAAGTTCTAAATTGCGTCGCACTTATTTTACTTTTTTTTGAGTTTATATATATGTTAAATTAGGGTTAATTACATGACCTCTCCAGAGGTTTGGCGAAATTACACAGATCTCCCCTCTATATTGCAAAACTACACAGACCTCCCCTCTAGCATGAATTTTCTATTTTATCCTTACTTTGTTTATCATTTTTCTAAGTTACATACACCTCTCTCGCTCTACTGTGTGTGTATATATAGATATACAAGTATACACATAATATATGGACATACATATATAAATTTGTATATTATATATGAATATGAATTTGTTAAAAAAAATCAAAAATTTAGATCCAAAATCAATTTGTTCCAAAAACTAATTTGTTCCTCAGATTTAAACCTAAAATCAATTTATTCCCAAAAATTAATTTGGTCCTAAGATTTAAACTCAAAATCAATTTGTTCCAAAAACCTAAGATCTAAACCTAAAATACCAAACTCAACTCAAAGATGTATATAAGTATCTATGTATATATGTATTCATGCATGGCTATATGTATTCAAAAATGTATGCATATATGGTGTGTATGTATGTACATATGCATGGTCCGTATATATGGTATGTATGTATGTATGTATGCATACATGTATATATGTGTCTACAGTAGAGAGAGAGAGAGAGAGAGAGAGAGAGAGAGAGAGAGAGAGAGAGAGAGGGATTTTTTTTTTTTTTTTTTAACTATGGGTATTTTTGGCAGTAGCAAATTAAGAAGAAAGGTCGCTGTAAATTTTGCAATCTAGAGGGGAGGTGTGTAATGCAAATCCAAACCTTAAGGGAGGTCTGTGTAATTTTGCAATATAGAAGGAAAGTCCGTGTAATTTTGCCAAACCTCGTGGGAGGTCCATGTAATTAACCCTTAAAATTATTATATATTTAAAAAAAAAAAAGAAAAGAAATCACTAGGAAATATAATAGGAAAATAGTTTTATTTATGGTGTTCCTTTTCTTTTCCTTTTCATTCTTTATTGGCAAACCAAATATGGCCAAAATATTGGTAGCATGAATCATTATTTTGTAGCTTAAGTAAAACTTACCAGAGGAGGAGTGAAAAACATAGGACCAGCATTTTCAGCGGGCCAGTGACCATCATTTGCTTGGACTGCGCGATTTAATCGGACTGCTTTCCTCAATGCAGTTGTAACCTTCTCATTCGTTAATTTTTCATTTTCACCAATTCTCACTATTGGAATACTCAGATCAATTCCACTTTCCCTCTTCAGCTGTAAATTGAAAGATAAAAGTATGCAAATTCATGAGAAACAACTACAATCTTCTCTTAAGCCTAAAATATTGTACTAAAACATATAATTCACTCAACTTTTATCAAAACCATTGTACCCTAAAAGGTATTGGTTCAAAAGAACAAATAGGTTTGGGTAAATACAAGAACTGGTTAATTTAGTTAAAATAGTTTAGTGTTTGCATTACTGTTTTTTTATTACTTAAGTATCTGTGACTGACCTAAAGCTCAACTAGTCCTTTAACCATAATGTTGGTTTTTTATGAAATGAGAGAAAAATAAGATTTGGTCCGAATCTAATCCTATTTTTAGGATTTCAAAATTGAATTTATGTTCTTACCTGCATACGCATGAGAAGATCAGCGCATGGTTGAGCACGAGAGCAATTTGAAGCGTAATTAAGTTTGTACTCCTCTCGGGCTCTCTCAACCGCTTCTCTCTCTTCGGGTGTACCGGCTTCCGGGTCGAACTCCCAAATTTGTCGACCCACAAAGTTGTTGGTACTATACAACCATGGTCCATGTCCTTCTGCAATCTTAAGCTTCCACATTCTCTCCTAATTAACTTTGCTGAGTCTTTGTTTGGTCTCTGCATTTACATGAATCAAATTAGATGAGAAGTACATAAAAATATTAAGTTTATACTGACAATTTATATTGTTAGCAGCCTAATTTTAGCACTAACTTTTTGTCAAACAAAATTAAATAAATTTCGGCTGATCAATAACTTTTTTTACTTTTGGAGAAGAAGTAACTTTCTTTTCGAAGTACATCAAATAACTACATAATTAGAAATAGAGGAAAAAAAAAAGGGAATTACTATTAGAACTCCAAAAATGAACTAATTCACTCCATGGTACCACTCCGATAACTTGTCGTACTATACACTCAATGCAGTCTATGGAGTGCATTTAAGAATCATGGAGTGCGAATAACATTGCCCAAAAAAAACTAGGGGATACTGGGATACTGGGATGGAGACGAGATGTTAACATGGTATAGAGTTATTTTGTCGGTCATTGTATATAAAATGCTATCGAAAAATTAAGGTGTAAGCAAGAAATAATTGTATGGGATACTGGGATGGAGACGAGATGTTAACATGGTATAGAGTTATTTTGTCAGTCCTTGTATATAAAATGCTATCGAAAAATTAAGGTGTAAGCAAGAAATAATTGTATTAGAATACAGCTTTAGAATATTTTGGAAATGATTGTATTAAAATGCATTCAGAAAATATGTTATTCCGATTTTCGACACACAACCTCTATATTTAGTAAAAAGGAACTATTAACTCTTGAATCACTGTAAATATTTACACAAATACAAACGTCATATAAATAAGTTTCCTGTCATAGTGAAAGTAATTGAATGTTTCATAAAATAACACAATCTAATTCTGTGTTAGTTAATTCTAAGAGTAATATTTTGTGAAACAAACAAATAATTAGTCTAATTAATACATACATAGGTGTGTGGTGCAGACATGTTAATTACGACAATACATTGATTGTTGGTGTGAGAGTGGAGAGAGAAGAATAACGAGAAAATATTTAATATAACGTTTTTTTTTTGTTTTTTTTTTTTATTTTTTATAATATGATATCACAAAGTTAATAAAACTTTTACACATGTTAATCCTTTGGGATCTTCTATCATGATACGTCACGTTGGTTTTGGTTGTATTATACATCTTAACTAGTTTTTTAACTCGTGCAATACTCGGGAGGCATCTTTTTTGTTAAGATGAGTTGAAAATTGAATTGAGTGATGCTATAATTGACAAGGAGATAAAATGTGTAACGGGCCTAATTAATGGTATAATAAAGAATAAATAAAATGTATAGAATAAATTTATGAATTCTCAATATAGATTTGCCTTGGTTGCCCATTAGTTTGACTAGTTTGACATGTGGTACTTTGATGTTGACATTTGCTTATGTTATCTAGTTTTAGTTAATTATATACATAAGAAAAAGAGAAGGCATAACAAATCTGAAAAATTCAAATTTCAACTAAAATTGTGTAGGATAAATTTCATTTTACATAATATTTATTTCAATTGTTTTTTTCTACTATAAACATATTTTATATACATATGAATTCATACATATGTGTGTGTATGTATATATTCATATTTTTAGATGATTGGATATTGCATTATCTACAAATAAGAAAAAGTATAAATTAGATTACACATATATATGATTATATACCTATATATAAAAAGGGTTTTGCTAACATGTGCCCTTAGGGTAGATGTTAAAGTTTCAAAAGTGGAAATAAACAAGGGAGACAAACATTGAACCCCACGTCGGACACTGAAACTCACACTGAACCCCTTGTTTATTTTCACTTTTAAAACCTTAACATATGCCATAAGGGCACATGTTAACAAAACCCATATAAAAATAAGAAAAATTATAAATAACGCAAAAAATCACAAAGTTGCCATGTGATAGGCATCTGATTCCACTTTATATGATCATATACATATATATATATATGATTCCATTTACCAATCTTCCCACGTTTCTTTATACAAACTATACATACATATATATAGTCCCATATGTTATATATATGTATATATGACATAATTTATATTTTCCATCTATAAGATAGAAGACAGAATAGATAGAAACAAAGGATAAATCACAAAATTATCAACATCATTATCGGAATTTATTTATACAAACTATATATATATATATATATATTTTGCATCTAAATTAAACATCTATGTATGCATGGGATACATTACATGTAGGTATTAAAAATAAGGAAAATAAAAAATAAAAATATTTTCAAATTTCATGTAGTATTTTTTTGCTTAGCAAATTTATGTATGTAAATTTGTGAGTGATAATATTATTTTGTAGAATGTGTAGTTATATTATTTTAGTTTGTATCATGTATGTGTGTATATTTGGAGATATAAGTATATATATTATATACGGTGAGGCTCGTAAGTGAACATGGTTGAGTGAAGTTAATTAATAAACTTGTTTTTTAGCCTAAAGAACCCGCAGGTGAGCGGGGCGCGTGGGTGAGCGGGGCAAACCTGCGGGTTCTTTAGGCTAAAAACAAGTTCACTGAGTAAGTTCACTCAAATCTGTTCACCTAAGACCCTGACCGTAGATATTGATGATATTTGATAAGGTTTAAAAAGAGATAAGGAAATAAGAGAAAAAAGGAAAAAAGAGAGAAAGATTTTACATGTATATCTTATTAATTCTAGAGATAGAAAAAATAGGGAAAAAAAAATACGAATAATATATAAAAAAAAGAAGGTGGAAAAAATCACAAAGCCATCACGTTGCAGGATTCTGATTCCACTTTATATATATTACATATATATATATATATATAAGATTGGTGTCAGAATATTGTAATTTTGAAAGACACTTCAGTTAAAATTTTAAAGTCACAACATGTTGGGACCAAATTAGAATGTTGGGAGCAAAATCATTAGCATTTCTGATACAACAAAAACTACTAAGATGCATCATTGAATTTTTCCTATCCTAATTTGTTGAAAAAGATAATTACAGGTGAGCATCATACTTGTGTGTACAGTACGAGTAATGTGATGTAGCTAGCATATATCACCACTATTTTCTCAAGAAAGACCATGAAATTTCTCTCATGTGTTCGCGCAGAGCAAAAAAAGCTCACCACGAGGGGAAAGGGAGTTTTAAATGCTAACAAAAAGTTGTAACTTGATAAGAAAAGTTATAATTTACAACAAAAAAAAAAAATTGCAAACTATGATAAAATATTGTGGTGATCATGACAAAAAATCATAACAAAATAACAAAAAAATGTAACAAAGTGAATTTTTATGACCACATCAAAAAAATTTGTAGTCACAATAACAAAAAAGTTGTAACATCTTACAAATATTGTAACATGACCGTGATAAAAAATATTGTCCCATTGACAAAAGCACTTTGATTTTGACCGAAGGACTAAGATTTATTTGCTTTCTACAATGTTGTGTGTTTGGTGTACACAGAAAAACACGTATGTAGGACCCATGTTAATTGGAATTATTAAGACAATTTACAATGCAAATTCACACATAGTCTTATCAGAGAAAAAACTTTACTAACGAAACAAAACATGAGATGTTACACATGTAGAGAGAGAGAGGTGAGTCACTCGGATAGATTCAAAAAAATTTTTTTTTAAAAAAAAGCTACCAAAATATACAAATCACATGTGTACTTTTTTTTTTTTTTTTTTTTTTTTCTCTTTTTCTGGTCAAAAAGTCACATGTAATTGGTTAAAATCACATCAACGCGCAACTCATGTAAAGACGCCATGATTATACAAATATAGATATATAAATATATGATCTGTTTGTATAAATTGTTTGCGCTTACAAAAAGTTTGTTTAAAGTTAATTAATTTTTTATTTATAAAAATAATTTGTTTGATACTGTTTAATTCAGAGAAAAATGTAATATTGAGAGAGAGTTTGTATACTTAAAGCCTATTTATGTATAATTCTAACATAAATAAATATTTTTTCCTCAAATCGAGCAAAGCAATCACTCCTGCTCGCCGCTCCGTAAATGGTAATGCATTAACCTGTACACTACATTATGTGTTATATACACCACACATGCACGGAGTGAAAGAGAGTATTTTTTTTTTTTTGGTAATCGGGGGCGTCCGGGTCAATTTACGCGCACCTCGACTAATCCCTCGAGGCCTGGGGGCGCCGGGTGAATACTCCAGTGGCCACGCTCCCCATGACTTGAACACTAAACCTCTTGGGTAATACATCCAAAAAACTTACCACTCCACCACAAGAGACTTGATTGAGAAAGAGAGCATATGCACCACACACGGAGAGACAGAGAACCTTTTTGGTGTAGAGCAAAAAGGAAAGTGTGGAGAAGATAGTTTAGTATGGAGGAAAGAGCAACATATATGTACTACATATTTTTATATAAATTACAATTAAAAAATAAAGACTTTCAACATGGTGGTGTGGTAGGTGAATATAAATATTAGTGCTTTGTTCAAAGTCTACTATAAATATATAATATATAAAGACCAGTTGTCTCAAATTTCTTAATTTGGCTACAACACAATATCTGTGCTAACCTTATCATTTTTGACCCCACACCATTCCTACCCCAACAACAGTCCATGCTTCCGGAAAAGACTTTGATTATTTTCAATTCTAGCTTTCGTAAAATTCTATTAATTTACATCTATAGAATAGAAGATCTTAGCTATATCATTTTCATAGTTTGCAATCCGTCAGAGTCTCTTGCACTGGATTTTTTAAAAATAAAAAATTTAAAAAAAATTTATAAAAAAAAGAAAAAGAAAGGAAAAGAAAAGAAACGAAAGAACAAGCAATTATTGAAAGTCTCAAATCTATCCTTAAAAAAATATAATTTTTAAACTAAAAAGCCAAAAGCTTATAAAAAAATAAACTTTTATCCTAGGATGTAACTAAAGACGTAAAGGAGAAAAATGTTGTTAGAGGTTTTTTTTTTTTTTTTTTCATTTATTTGTAAGAGTAAAGGCTTTTTATTAAGAAAAAATTTAACCATAAAATATCGTCCAATTCACAGGTCAGCCCCATGGCAGCAAGAAAGATCTTGTCCTATACTCCGGTGATCTCTTTCCTACCGAGGCACACAAACTCCCATCGCAATAAAGGAAGATATAGGTAAGTAATACTAACTATAAACCTCAAATTTCAAAGGAGATCAATATAATGTTGTAAAATAAAAATTAGATCCTTGTTTTATAAGATTTGTTTTTTGTAGATAAATTAGAGATCATAATTTACACAAATCTTTTTATAAAAAAATATGTCACACATCCACGCGCGCGCGCACACACACACACACAAAAACATGTAACATGAATTCATTTCTACATTTTTACTCTTTTTTTTTTTTTTTTTTGCAAATTCTTGTTGGAATTTTATTTTCATAAATCAACATAGATTCGGGCAAAATTATGGTCAAGTGTGAATGATCCCTGTCCGGTGAATGTAATATGTGATGTATCCATATATACATACTCATGTTTTATATGTGTATGAAAGCAAAGAAATTGTTTTAGTAGAAAAACATATATATATATATATATATATCAATTGTTTTTGTAACTTGCTTTTTTGAGAAACAACAGAATTATCACCTTTTTGGTTATTCAAAACAAAAATCTAAAGAGAGCACAATCGAAAACCTAAATGGATAAACCATTTTTTGAGGATCATGTTATTAATTTTCTTTTAATGAACTAACTTTTGTCGAGTACAAGAAAATCTTAGCATTGATTTTTGTTTGGCAATTACCAAAACATGAATTTCATTCTTATGTTTAAAAAAAAAACTACAAATCAATGACTCTAGCTAAACAAACCTTAATACCCAAGCTCTCTCTCTCTCTCTCTCTCTCTCTCACTCTCTCTCTCTCTCATATATATATATATATATGTAATATATATTATGTATGCAGTCATGCTCTAGTGCGCACTGGGTGGGCTAGGCTTAAAAACGAGGAAACCGTCCCGCTAACCCGCGCCCAATGGAGTGTTCCACCCCATCTGGCTTTTTAAGCCTAGTGCGCTCGCCCAGCGCGCACTAGAACCTGACTGTATGTATATATATATATGTATAAATATATGAATTCCAATCACCATACAACCCTATCGCGCACATAAACACAGAAGAGGATGTTATGAACTAACACATTCCAAGTATATATATATATATATATGTATATATATATTTACATACAAATAAATATTGGGTATCAAAAATTTAAATGATAAGACCATGTTGTTTGTTTCTTGTATTAGTTTTATTTTGGGATGTAGTTGAAAATTATTTGTTTTGCACCATAAAATTTAAGAGGTTCACTTAACCAGGAAATTATGAGAAATATGTTGAGAGAGAGAGAGAGAGAGTGTACCTGACTCAGGAGGCTTGCAAAAGAAAGAGAGATATATGTTTTCTTGAAATGGTAGTGATGGGTTTGAGTAGAGAGAAACAACACTACTTATATACTACGTCGACGATCCATTAGCTTACAAGTATGTTTACTAATATGTGTGTGTAATCAATAGAGTCCACTTCTAGTGCGTATTGTGTAAGTGTATTGGGGGAACGCACTAAGTTTTTAAGTCTAAAAAAACTACGGGTCAATGGGGTGGTAGGATGGGGCATGGGTCAGTGGGGCACCCGTGAATTTTTAGACTTAAAAACTTAGTATGTTCCCCCAATACACTTAGGCTGTGCTTGGATCATGGATTTCGTGAGGGAAAAGAAAAGTGAAGGGAAAAGGAAAGAAAAGCGGAAGGAAATGGAGGGATACAAAATCCTTGCTCTTATTTGGTTGTGTGGGAAAGCAAAAGGAAATCTTTTCTTTTCCCTCTAAGAATCCACAGTAGCCAAACAAGGAATTCTGAATCCCTCACCAAATCTTTTCTTTTCCTTCACAAAATCCATGATCCAAACACAGCCTAAGGGCATGTTTGGTTGTCCTTGAATAAAATAATTCCATTCATGTTTTCGTAGACAATTTTATATAAAAAGATGAAAAACATGAATGGTTTCATTTAGAAAAAGGATGCTCGTTTCAAAAATGATGCTTGCAATCATAAATTTTGATATTCTAGAAAAATGAACAAATTACCTCATAAGAAGAAATATGGTGAAAGCTACCATATTTGTAAATGGATTCATTCATGGTGATGAATTTTGCCTTTAACCTCTATATAAAATTCGAATGGAACCATTCAATTTAAAGGAACAACCAAACAGGCCATTATCCAATAAACACTAGAGCCTGACTCATAATCAATAATACTTAAAAACAGATGGAATTCTACCTGACTATTAATTGTAGACTATATGGGTCAGTCTCACTTTGGAGGCTATTAATTAAATAATGAATTCCCACACACAACACACTAAACATTCCTCTATGACATCAATAATTAGTACTAGAATGAAATAGGTGCATGAAATACTATACTTACTAATGGCACCCATATTTTTCAAAATTGAAACACCTCCCCCCCCCCCCCAAAAAAAAAAAACAGTCCATATGGTAGCTGTAGACTATATATGAGGTTCACACACTTTTGGAGGCTTGAAATAGCGAACCCCAAAGTCCACCAGCGCACATATGACAACTCATAATTACATTTTGCAACAACAATGGAAAATGGGTGTTACAAATTTAGAGTCTCTTTTGAGAATTTTAGCTATTTAGAAACCTTCTTTATTGTTGTGAATTTTTTTTTCTAATTTTTCATAATTGTCTTTCTTTTAAACTGGAAATTTCAGTGTCATATCAAATGATGAAAAGCGTGTGTGTCTTTAATTTTAAGGATTAAATACACCTTACCTCCCTCTGTTTTAAAATGTAACTCATAATCTTTTTGTGTTTGTGGTTGTGGTTAAAGTGCAACTGTTAACAGAGATAACAATTTAGGTGAAATCACTGTATTACCCTTTAAATGACCAAAGTACAATTTTCACCCCAAACTTACTGGCTGGGCCCGCTGGGGAATCACCGCACAGCAATGCCGGAGAGGAGAGATCACACCAAAATCCAGAACACTTGTGATTGTCAACTATCGGAAATGCTAGATGCACAAAAAATATGCACAACCAAATGCACAACCTGCTTAAAATTATTGGACTTCGTGCTGAAAAGTCTGTACACACAAAAAGACAAAAAAAAAAAAAGGGTGTACAGTTTTTTCAGCACGATGTCTAACAATTTTAAGCTGGTTGTGCATTTGGTTATGCATTTTTGTTGTGCATCTAGCATTACTCGTCAACTATAGAGTTTGGCCCCAAAAAAAAAAAAAAATACAACAGCAAAGTTGCAAAGTTCGCCCATATTTTTTGCTTTCCTCTTCAATGTCTTCGAGAGATACTTATGATGGAAATAAACTGTCCCCTCACGCACTTATTTATGCGTATAATTCACGTTCCTTTAAATTAGATAGAAAAATTAACAATTCCACTATGACACAAGGAGGTTACATGTGTCACCTTTTTGAAATATGATGAGGTTATTGTCACATCCCGATTTTTGGAAAGTCAAATAATTAGCATAGAACTAAATTTAGACTATTATTCGACTGCCCAACTATCGAAGTGATTACCACGAAACCCATCCTAATAAATTTTTTTAATGGAAATAGATGTTCTTAAAAACATGGTTAAAACATTTGTAATAAATTTCTATTTATGTTTTTAAAACAAAACCACCACATTGCCATTTAAAAAAAAACACTCATGCGGTTCCGAAAATATTCAAATATATTTGATTAAAGGTACAACTACTAAATCACTTATATTGAAAAGCAGAAGCTGAATAAATATTTCTCAATTCTCATTAAGAATAAAAATCTTTTCATTTACAATTAAAGCTTTGAAAGAATAATCTCTATTACAACCTTTGGTCAGAGCTACTAAACGTCCCAATACCAACTACAATAATGGCCCACAATGCCAAATAAATGAAAATAGCAAATGAACAGTAAAGGTCTTCATGCCCTCAAGCAAATTCATGCAATCCAATAGTCACACCGGCCTACTCCTTAATCGGCAAAACGGCTGTGTTTCCCGAGAAACGCCCCCGCATGATAAACATCACACGGGTCAGCATTGTATAACAACACTGGTATGAGTAAACACGCTCCAGTCTCAAGGATCACTCGTGGTCCCCTCAACTCCAACCCAACAATAATCAATTAACATTATAATACCCAATAAATTTCCCGGAGGTTGGGAATCCGCTGGACTCCCTCCCTCTCTAGACCACAAACACATACAAAGTTGTAGGCAGAACTATAGTTCCACACGTGAGTGAAGACAAGCGGTAGTTTCCTCGAATCACGGCGGCAGTTTGTTCCACCCACAAAGTAAAAGAAACACTTACTCTTAAATGACATGGTGAGCCAAAGCCTGAATACAATGGTTAGTGGGCCCACCATCCTACAACTCGAGAGTTAGCACAAATCCTTAGTATCATAATAAACAATTCTTCAATACCAAATCATTTAATCAATTTTCTTCGCATTATACCACGGTAACCATTTCGGGTTTTCAATTTCATGTTTCGCAATAGTTTATCCATTTGTATTTGGCGCACTACAATCACTGTCATTTTTTTTCTTGCCCTAGGTTCACCACTAAGGTCACCCTACTCATGGTCAACTTACTATTTATGAACGATTCATTATTCAATTTCCTAGCTTCACCACTTGGTCACCCTCCATGGTACACCCACACATATATCTCATGTGTACCCGGACATACTACTAACACTACACCAAATTGGCCGAATTGTCACACTTATTTTCGGGCAATTTGTCACGGTTTTCGACAGTGACAAATTTATCACAGTTATAGACAGTGACTACATAGAAATGGTGACAAAAATACAAAATTGTCACGGTTTTAGACAGTGACAATGTTTGAGGTAGTGTGTCACTGTCTAAAACCGTGAGAAATTTCAGTATATCACCAAATTGGCCAAATTTTTACACTTATTTTTGAACTATCTATCACGGTCGTAGACAGTGAAAAATTTTGGGGTAGTTTGTCACGGATAAACAAAAATGCCACTAATTTACGGCATTTCAAAAACAAACGTCGGCCCCAATTTTTTCATTTCCCGCTTATGTTGGACAAAAGGGCAGAGTTATGGTAAAACCTAATTCTTTAACTAGGCACCAATTTTTTTTGTAAAGAAGAGACATATCAGAGAACCCTAGCCCCAATTTTTTAACCTCTGCCTCCAATCTCCTCTTTTGTCTCTCAACCCCTCCATATCTCTCTGCCATGACCTCTTTCTCTCACACATAAACATACACAGAGAGAACTATCATCGATGCCACCACCAAGCTGCCACTATAGTCGCCACTCCTCTCTCTCTCCTCCCTCTCACAGTCGCGCCACCACCAAGCCGCCACCGCCATTCCCGCTCCTCTCTATCCCCCCTCTCACAGTCGTGCCACCACCAAACTGCCACCGCTGCCGCCGTCTCCATGACACACATTCGACCCCCTTCTCTTTGTTGGCCTATCATATCTGACCTTACAGATCTCTCTCTCTCTCTCTTAGCTTTTTAGATCTGGTTCGAACCAAGTGACGAGGGAAAGCTATTCCTCACTACTAACTTTGGCTCAAGATGGTTCCCACTTGATCGAGGTATAAATGATACTTCCCTTATGGTTTTAAGCCTTATTTCATTGGGGATTTTTATAATTTTTGGTCTTGCAAATGAGGTTTCAAGCTTAATTCCATTGTTGGTGTGTTGATTAATTGCTATTGTCACCTGGGTCATGTGGACTTGAGGTTCTCTCTCTCACACGAACGCATGCACCAATTTTATTGATGCTTTCTCAAAGTCCTATCAAACATTGAATACTTTGAACTTTGAAATAGGGTCTGATCAGAGCATTGAACAACTTAATGATGTCACTGCTCTCACTGGAATTAATTTAGAGGTATGTGATCTAGTCAAAATCAAGATATAAAAGTATACTTTACTTTTCTAAAGATTTGCAGTGTGGAAGTAAAGGTCGAACCCACAGAGATTGATTAACTACAGCGACTTAATTTTAAAACCTAACTTTAGTTAATTATGAAAACGGATTTTGATTTGATTTTAATTAAACTAATAACAATAAAACTAAATCTAAACTATGAAAGCAATTAAAACTGTTTTAAATAATGTTTAAGGGAACCTAGGATTGCAAATCCACCACTAGCTTCATAATAGGAATATTTATGCATTCACTTAGCTTATTAAGTTGGATGAATATGGGGAATTGTGGCTACAAGCCCAATTCCTCCGTCAAGAGAATAATCATGGTTCAAGCACCAACATATTCCATCTTCGGTTAGCACGAATTATCCCACACTAAACTAGGGTTGTGACATAATTCGTCTAATCTAGGCATGGATTATTCGGATACTTGATAGCACAAATCAATAAAGCACCATCACATGTAAATAATCTAAACAAGCACAGCAAGCATAGATCATTGAGCACATCACAGTCAAAATAGATCTAAGACAAGAATAAACTTTGAAAGCAATGATTTAATCAATAGAAGCACGATTTATTTATAAAAATCCTCTAAACATGTGACTGTCATCCATACATAATAAAACTAAAAGAAATACATAAATAAAACCCTATTACTTGGCTAGGGTTTCATTGAAACCCTAGATCTTGAGTTTAGTTGGCCATAGAATTGATGAATATCAAGAGGTTGATGGAGGAGGACATGGGAATCCTTGGTCTTCTTCTTCTTCTTCTCCTTGCTTTTCTCTCTTCAATGGCTGAAAATAATGTATAATATGGCTGTATATTGATGTGTATAATAGTGTGTAATGATTTGTATATATAAAATTGATTTAGAATAGGATTTGTATAGAGTTTGGAAGGATTTAGGAAGCTTTCCTAAGTCAAATCGCGCTAAAACTGCTGTTTTTACGTTTCTGGACGTATTTAACCAATTCGGATCGCACAGGGCTCTTCAGGGATTCAAAATACACAACTTTGACTTTTTCAAAGGGTCGCTCGCGCGGGTCGCGCGAGCGGGTCGCGCGCGCGGGTCGCGCGCGCGGGTCGCTCCAGCGACCTGGGCTTTTTCCAGAATTTTCTTAGATTTTTCGCTGCTCTGCACCACTTTCGTAGAATTGCGATAACTTTTGACTCGGACCTCGGATTGACTCACCGTTTGCGGCCACGCGTCCATAACTCGATGATTTACATTTTATATCTCTGGAGAAATTTCTCAAATCTGAAGTATTATTTGTCAAAAATGCAATTTTCCGAGGCTGTTACTGCATTCTTCCTTCACCGGAACCATCTTTTGAGCCCAGAATGACTTCCAAAGCCACTAATCATTGGATTTTTGTGCATTTTCATATTAAAGCTCCAAAATCTACAAAATATATAATACCTATTAAAAATCACTTAATAATTACATGAAATGGGCTAACAAAGCGTATTTTTAGGACTATAAACGGCAACTATTCGTCGCCGATCAGTATGGTATTTTGGTTGGGGTTCTCTCTTTTCTGTTTTGGTTTTGTTTTTTCATTTCTGTTTTGCAAGATATTTTGGCATGAGTTGGCTTATGATATTCAGTTTTGTTTTATCTTAGTAATGGTTGGTGTCGTGCACAAGATATAGTGGCTTGTGCCCTGGCCACGGGCAATGATTTAAATAATTTATGCATTTTTTTAGCCCGTGCCTCGATATTAAGTGATTCAGCTGTTGGAAACTAATTGTAAGATCTGAGTTTTTACTCTCCCTCTCTCAAGGTTTTTACTAATCTTTTATGTTAGATTTGGGTTGTGGGTATTTTTATTTTTTTGTTTCTAATGAAACATGTGAATGGCACAATAATGGATAAAGAACAAGTCCTAAACCACTCCTTAAGATCCAGAATAAATTGTAATCAACCCCCAAGAATTCCAATAGATTAGTATTTTAAGGCAGACAAAAGTGTTTAAATGATATGTCAATCAACCTATTGTTGGGAAACCTGAAACTGGAAGAGATAGAGCTAGTTGAGTTATTTTAGTTATTCCTTATATAGATACTGCTATAAATTTAAGGCCTTAGATATTATTAAGAAAATAAAAGAGGGATACAAAGAATCTATCTCTCTCTTTCAGGGTAGTTCTTGTGAGAACAATAGTGGTTTAGATTTTTTATTTGATACTTTGGTTTTTTAATTTTATATTATGATTAATGTATATAAATAAATATATATTATGATCTATATTTAGGTTCAACATCAAAGCATGATCGATATCCCTCCCTCTTAAGTCTTAACCATCCTTGACCCCACACATATAATATAAATATCATTCATATCTTGTAATGTCACAACCACCATACTAGCTTTTGCTCTAATATGAGTGTGTGCTCACATTATTTTTCTATTTATTTACAATTGCAAACAGATACCATTGACAATTATATAGTGACAAAGGAGAAAATTCAATCAGCAAATGGCTACATTGCAAATAGTTCTCTGACAACATCTCTCTCTCTCCCCCCCCCCCCTCAATTGAGAAAGTTAGTAGAAAAGATTTTATTAAAAAAACTTTCTTAGTGTGGTTATGCTGCTTGTTTCACAATCACTATGATCACATTGAGTTCTTTATTTACAGTAATGGTTGACATAGAATAACAAGCATGCATTTCTTATTTGTTTTCTTCGTGCTAGGAATGCTCGACCAGTTGAGAAGTTGGAGGAAGCTTATAAGAAATTTCTCGCACATTCTATGAGAAGACAGAAAGCTATAGATGTGTGTCATTTACTCTAATAGAGTTCCTTTCTTTATGTTATCTTTGGTCCAATTGTGTTTATAGGGCTGTTATTTCCTATGTTCAGGAGGATTTAATAGAGAACCGATTACCACTTCGAAGCTTTGGAACTGTCTTGACCAAGGGAGAAACTAGTAAGCTCAATTTCTGAACTTGTGACATGACATCTGACTGAGGTTTCCTGCTGACACTATTCTTACTAATGCAGGAACCCAGAAGACAAGTTGTTCTGATCTTGCTAGGAAAAAAATGAAGACGGATGGGTAAGATTATGGATTTTTCAGCTTAAAAGTCCCTAGGCAGTTGCAAGTTGTAGTAGTGCATTGCTCTAGAGACAACTTATGTGTATCCTTTTTTGCAGAGCCAACTCAAGTGTTTAGTAGTTTATTGGTATAACTATTTTGTGTAGGGGAAAGGGTGGGTAATTGCGGCTTTAATTAAAAAAAATTCTACTATTCAGGAGTGACCATTAGACAGGTTATGATTTGTTTAAGCCTTGAGGGTTTTGCCAACTAATACTTTGCACACATTGATCGCTTCACACAACGTGGTTTGAATCAGGGTCAGTAAAGGTCCACCGTTTAGAAAATTAAGAAACCCATTTGAAATTTACCCTTTGAAGTGATGAATTAGGATTCAAAAAAGTTCTATTTTTTTTTTTTTTGGAAAAAAGAAACACTATTTATAAAAGGCCCATAGACTAATAATGGTGTTAATAAGATCCTGGAAACTGAAGTGAATAATTCTTTGTGAATATACGTCAATTTACACTTATGTGTAAATATCATTATGTATGGCTCAGGGAGCACCACTGACCATATACAAAGATACCAATGCCGATGTCCCTTGAGTCACCAAATAGAGTTGTCAAAGACAGACTTGAACTCCTGGCACATTCTTGGAGCTCGATCAGAGAGAAATAAAGAAAATACTGCAATGCCTGCGAAGTGGACATCAACTAAGGTCAATTTCGTACTTCAATTGTATGTCGTTTGTATGTTGCTTTCGCTAGTGATTGTGGTCTTTTTGTTAATAGTATCTCACCCACTGTTAGTTACAGATTCCACTCTTTTTGATGAAGAATGTGCAAAGTGAGTCATAATAACACTTCATACAAGTCTGACATTTACCCAAATAAAACCAATGAACATACATGTTAAATGCTTGTATACTAGCTAAGTTTATAAACATAAATAATAAAACAACACAGTTTCTGAAGATACATGAGGTTGGCTCTTTATACAAGTCAATGTCAATCCTGGATAAAAGGCTTATTGCACACACTACACTTTATACAAGTCAAACTCAAACTTGAATTTCATGCTCCTTTGATAAATAAGATAAGTTCAAACATACCTGAGCTCGACTCGGCTTGTAGATATCCCCACCTATAACTATAATTACTTTCTACAACAAAAACCTAGTGTAGATCATCACATAAGCTATGATTGGGCAAATCTCAAGTCAAACAAAAAAAGTAGATCCATCTCAATCCCCAGTAAAAAAAAGATGGTGGAGAAGACTGTGATCATTCTTTTGTATTGAAAGATGATCTTGGTTATGCTTGTCGTATCTGGTGGAACAGACTCTGATCATTGTCTTGGTGGTGGTTATTATCATCATTGTAATCATGACTATATGATTTGTCGCTTGATATAAAGAAGAAAATATTAGTTGTTATTTCCATGCTGCCATACTATATGGAGGTTCTTATGTAGAGAAACTTGTGGCAGGTGATGTATGATGCATTTGGTGTAAGATTACAGGTTGGACGCCAAGCAGAGCTTATTTCTATCATGTTCTGTAATAAGTTCATTCAAGGACACTCTCACTGCTGGTTGAATGATCAGTTGAACATAAAATACACCATAATGCATCATTTGGTATAGCCATTTGTAAATGTATGTTGGCTTTGTAACTTTTTTTTTTTATAATTTAACTTAATTTAATTAAGTTTTGGTTTGAGTATTGATATTTTCTTTTTCTCCTTGCAGGTTTTAAAGACATTGTAGTTGTGATGTCAAGCGATAAGAGTTAGACATTGGTTCTAATATGTTGAATACCTTAGATGATGTTTGATACACTTGTATTGTATTGGATAGTTGTTTTAACTATCTTTTATACTGGTTGCAAAAATAATTGATTGTTTGGATGTTTATTGGAAACATGGATGTCTTGTATTATAACTAAACATGTTTTTATTTTAATTTAATCAATTAGCATTGGTTAGTTGATGTCCTTTTATTGTTTTAGCAATTGTGTTTTGTGGCGATTTTACAATTTGTGTTTATAATAGGTTGTCGTATTGGATTGTAATTTTTATTATTTGTGTCAGGTACCAAAAGTACTAGGGTGGATTCTAGCAAAAAAAAGTTTTTTTTTTTTAAAAAATTCGATTTGTCACTGTTAAAAACCGTGACAATTAGAGAAAAGCGTGACATTATTTTTACATGGTAGTCACTGCTATTAATAATTGTCACAGTCTAACACCGTGACAAAGAATGTGACTAATACCATAAATTGTCACGGTAAAAAATTGTGACAAATAATGTGAAAAATATCACAAATTGTCACGGTTTACGACCGTGACACATAAATAAATTGTCACTGTATAGAACAGTGACAAAACTGTGACAATTGGAAGTGATATGTCACTTTTCAAGTGTAACATATGAACCGTGACAAAGAGTATTTGTCACGGTTCTGGACAGTGACAATGTTTTTTGTCACACCCGAAAATGTCACGGATTTTAACCGTGACAAAGGGCCTTTGTCACTGTCCAAAACCGTGACAAATCGGCCATTCTGGTGTAGTGTAACATCCACTCTGGTGCTAGTTTGGTTGGGGTATCAACCAAACCAGGTATACACACAGAAGGCCAGTCAATACGTCTAGACGTCTAACAAATAAGCCGGGCATAAGGCTTAGGCCAGCTTGATCACGAAGCCACTGGCAAAAGGGTACACTCAGCAAGTCGAGCTACCAAAAAAAAAATATTTCACACAACGGGAAGCGGTGAACACTAAGGAACTTGAAACCACTTTTTTTTTTTTTTACCATCTACGTTAATACACACAAGTACCATTCATGAGGATTTAATCACGTCATTAACCACTTCGAAAATTTATCATTTATTACATGGATTATCATTATCCGATTATTCACAATAAGGCCTTTGCGCCAAACTTCTATTCACGTCTCTAACGTTGTATTTCCACAATCATCATTTAATACCGCATATAGCATAAGTTATAGCATTTAAAATCGGCATTCAACAACACTATCTAAAATTGTCCCAAACAAATCTTATATTAAACAGCCCCAAAACCAGCATGGGTTGAAATTGTTCTTCATAATAATACCGTACAAAGAAACATCTCTAACAATTTTCATAAACATAATTCAAAATTCGGAGTTAACATTTACTGCTACTGTAATATGGATTTTCTGCCCAAACGGTGCAGGATTGAGAAAAATACCATTAGACGAAAAACGTGCAGAATTGCGTTTTACATTGACTTTCGCAAACAGTTTTAACAAAAACAAAATTTATGAAGTAATACAAATTATTTTCTAAAACAGATCTGAGACTTTTTTTTTTAATTTTACCTAAATCCGAATTTGTGTTAGTCTTTTTTTTTTTTTTTTTCAATTTTCTAAATAACTTATATCTAACCTTTGATATATATATATATATATAAATGTATATGTATATATCACTATAGATCCGTATTATATAAATACCCATCCATACGATTTATTCAAACTATAATGAACACAAATCAAAAATCAATCAAACTACGAATCAACCCTACAAATCTAATTGTTTACTCACCAAATTGGGAAAAGCAAGATGATGTTGATGATGGTGAATTCCCTTCTTTTCTCTTCTCTTCTCTTTTTCTTCTCCTTCTAGGTGACTAGGGTTGCCTCTTCTCTCTTTGTCTCTTGTTCTCTCTCTCTCTCTCTCTCTCTCTCTCTCTCTCTCTCTCTTGAGACTGCTCTCTTTTTTTTTTTTTCTAACCCTAGGATATAGTATCTATCTATATACATATAATACACACACAATACATGTATTACTCACACAAATATTAATAATCCCGTTTTTCTTTTTATGGGTTAACAAAAGAGACCCACATGAGCCCAGAATGTAACACAAAACACTAAAATGGCTAGCCCAAAGGGTACTCATACCCCGGGTACTTAATTTCAATACCAGATACACTATTTGACATATTCGCGGGCCTGTAAATACTATGTAAAAAAATACATATCAACCCTTCATTTTTTTTTTTTAATAAATTTAAATTAATAAAATGTAGCATTCAAACTAAAGGGCTCACTAATGATTTAATTTATATGTCCACCAAACACTTAAAATTTTCAAACATGTTTCTTACATAGGCACACTCATATAATATTGCTAACTAAAAATAATAATTAAAATAATTATTTACATAGAAATTTTAGGGTTGTTACATTCTACCCTCCTTAAAGAAATTTTGTCCCGAAATTTGAAGCAACGATAAATACATACGATAGTCATCAATAAAGTTAAACACGTAATTTTAAACAAAGCATTGATTAAGTTTAACTCTCAACTATACGAGACCAAGTACGTCAAGCGACTAATCCAAACAAGGAAACCCTCATCTATATACCTTATTCTTGTATAGTCAATCCTCAAGCGTTAACAGATAATCCAAAACATAATTATTGATGCAAAACATGTGAATACAAACTATGCATGCAACATGCTCGCAGTTAATCAAGAATTCTAACTATATGCCCATGTTTACCTCTTACCATGTCCCCCATTACACCTCCTCAGGATACCCATACTTATTATTCAAACATGCCGATTCAAGAATATACATAACTCTGCACTGAAAATAAGACTGCGAAGATAATAATGCGGTCGGAAATAAACCAACACGTGCTCAGATTCGTCATAGTTGTAGAAAATAGAATCTCGTTGATCCGATAGATGCTCCAGAATATAATAGAAAGCCCGAATACAGACACAAGAATTATGATCCATGCCAAAATACTTGTTGATAAATACAGCTCCATGATAAGAAATCCGAGATAACCAAATTATAGAAGACATATGAGAATACCAGTCGATACTAAGAGAAATAACATATAAGATTTTTCTCGATAATAATAAATTTTCGATACTCCAATAAAATAATAATCTCTCGAATAATATGCTTGTAGATACCAGATAATGCTGAAGGCCGGCTAATAACAATAGAAATCCACTGGGCAGGAGCTCCACTGTTGATCATCCTCCAACTCTCTTCTACTACCCGTCATACCAACAATATGGATGCATGCACTATTATACAACTCATAATATAACAAATGATTTCAACAAATTAACATGTAATGAGAGGCTCGAAAAGTTATGTAATTAATTGATTGAAAATAATTAAATAACATGTAGACAACACATGGATAACACATAAGTACACATAACACGAAACTCAAATAAATCCGCAACCTATAGCTCTGACCTACTAACACAATGCCGAGAATCCCCTAGACACCTCTCAATCTAAGGCAACCAAAAGCTCTGATACCAAACTGTCACACCCCGATTTTTGGAAAGCCAAATAATCAGCATAGAACTAAATCTAGACTACTATTCGACTGCCCAACTATCGGAGTGATTACCACGAAACCCACCCTAATAAAACTTTTTAATGGAAATAGATGTTCTTAAAAACATGGTTAAAACATTTGTAATAAATTTTCATTTATGTTTTTAAAACAAAACCACCACATTGCCATTTAAAAAAAAACACTCATGCGGTTCCGAAAATACTCAAATATATTTGATTAAAGGTACAACTACTAAACCACTTATATTGAAAAGCAGAATCTGAATAAATATTTCTCAATTCTCATTAAGAATAAAAATCTTTTCATTTACAATTAAAGCTTTGAAAGAATAACCTCTATTACAACCTTTGGTCAGAGCTACTAAACGTCCCAATACCAACTACAATAATGGCCCACAATGCCAAATAAATGAAAATAGCAAATGAACAGTAAAGGTCTTCATGCCCTCAAGCAAATTCATGCAATCCAATAGTCACACCGGCCTACTCCTTAATCTGCAAAAAGGTTGCGTTTCCCGAGAAACGCCCCCGCATGATAAACATCACACGGGTCAGCATTGTATAACAACACTGGTATGAGTAAACACGCTCCAGTCTCAAGGATCACTCGTGGTCCCCTCAACTCCAACCCAACAATAATCAATTAACATTATAATACCCAATAAATTTCCCGGAGGTTGGGAATCCGTTGGACTCCCTCCCTCTCTAGACCACAAACACATACAAAGTTGTAGGCAGAACTATAGTTCCACACGTGAGTGAGGACAAGCGGTAGTTTCCTCGAGTCACGGCGGCAGTTTGTTCCACCCACAAAGTAAAAGAAACACTTACTCTTAAATGACATGGTGAGCCAAAGCCTGCATACAATGGTTAGTGGGCCCACCATCCTGCAACTCGAGAGTTAGCACAAATCCTTAGTATCATAATAAACAATTCTTCAATACCAAATCATTTAATAAATTTTCTTCGCATTATACCACGGTAACCATTTCGAGTTTTCAATTTCATGTTTCGCAATAGTTTATCCATTTGTATTTGGCGCACTACAATCACTGTCATTTTTTTTCTTGCCCTAGGTTCACCACTAAGGTCACCCTACTCATGGTCAACTTACTATTTATGAACGATTCATTATTCAATTTCCTAGCTTCACCACTTGGTCACCCTCCATGGTACACCCACACATATATCCCATGTGTGCCCGGACATACTACTAACATCCACTCTGGTGCTAGTTTGGTTGGGGTATCAGCCAAACCAGGTATACACACAGAAGGCCAGTCAATACGCCTAGACGTCTAACAAATAAGCCGGGCATAAGGCTTAGGCCAGCTTGATCACGAAGCCACTGGCAAAAGGGTACACTCAGCAAGTCGAGCTACCAAAAAAAAACATATCACTCAATGGGAAGCGGTGAACACTAAGGAACTTGAAACCACTTTTTTTTTTACCATCTACGTTAATACACACAAGTACCATTCATGAGGATTTAATCACGTCATTAACCACTTCGAAAATTTATCATTTATTACATGGATTATCATTATCCGATTATTCACAATAAGGCCCTTGCGCTAAACTTCTATTCACGTCTCTAACGTTGTATTTCCACAATCATCATTTAATACCGCATATAGCATAAGTTATAGCATTTAAAATCGGCATTCAACAACATTATCTAAAATTGTCCCAAACAAATCTTATATTAAACAGCCCCAAAACCAGCATGGGTTGAAATTGTTCTTCATAATAATACCGTACAAAGAAACATCTCTAACAATTTTCATAAACATAATTCAAAATTCGGAGTTAACATTTACTGCTACTGTAATATGGATTTTCTGCCCAAACGGTGCAGGATTGAGAAAAATACCATTAGACGAAAAACGTGCAGAATTGCGTTTTACATTGACTTTCGCGAACAGTTTTAACAAAAACAAAATGTATGAATTAATACAAATTATTTTCTAAAACAGATCTGAGAGTTTTTTTTTTTAATTTTACCTAAATCCGAATTTGTGTTAGTCTTTTTTTTTTTTTTTTTTTCAATTTTCTAAATAACTTATATCTAACCTTTGATATATATATATATAAATGTATATGTATATATCACTATAGATCCGTATTATATAAATACCCATCCATACGATTTATTCAAACTATAATGAACACAAATCAAAAATCAATCAATCTACGAATCAACCCTACAAATCTAATTGTTTACTCACCAAATTGGGAAAAGCAAGATGATGTTGATGATGGTGAACTCCCTTCTTTTCTCTTCTCTTCTCTTTTTCTTCTCCTTCTAGGTGACTAGGGTTGCCTCTTCTCTCTTTGTCTCTTGTTCTCTCTCTCTCTCTCTCTCTCTCTCTCTCTCTCTCTCTCTCTTGAGACTGCTCTCTTTTTTTTTTCTAACCCTAGGATATAGTATCTATCTATATACATATAATACACACACAATACATGTATTACTCACACAAATATTAATAATCCCGTTTTTCTTTTTATGGGTTAACAAAAGAGACCCACATGAGCCCAGAATGTAACACAAATCACTAAAATGGCTAGCCCAAAGAGTACTCATACCCCGGGTACTTAATTTCAATACCAGATACACTATTTGACAGATTCGCGGGCCTGTAAATACTATATAAAAAAAATACATATCAACCCTTCATTTTTTTTTAATAAATTTAAATTAATAAAATGTAGCATTCAAACTAAAGGGCTCACTAATGATTTAATTTATATGTCCACCAAACACTTAAAATTTTCAAACACGTTTCTTACATAGGCACACTCATATAATATTGCTAACTGAAAATAATAATTAAAATAATTATTTACATAGAAATTTTAGAGTTGTTACAGTCATGTAAAAATACGTCAAGCCCGAAGGAGGTAAAGTGTGGTTAATCCTTATTTTAAAGTTGCATTTTCTAGTACACTTATTAATTTTAATTTTAGGATAAATTACATTTTACTCTATGTGATTAGACTCAAGTTCACTTTAACGCCATATGATTCAAAAGCGGACACTTAATCTTATTGTGATTTTGGATTAAAGTGAAACTACTAAGAATTTTCTCAAAATAGCCCCACATGGTGATAATTTAGTGTTAAAATTAGCCTCACGTAGGAGAGTCTAATTGTCAAAATTAACCTCACATCTCAAAGGGCTTAAGTGTTAAAAATCAACCACGCATAGGTGTGTTAAATGATAGCATTATCCTCAAATAGTGAATTAAACCCAAAATTAATCTTATAAAGGGGGTTAAGTGATAATATTTTTGGCTAATTTTAGAATTTTCATCAATTTTGAGAAAAATTTTAATAATTTCACTTTAGTCCAAAATCACAGGAGGGTTATGTGACCACTTTTAAAGCATATAGGGATAAAGTGAAAACGGGCCTAACTACAAGAGGGTAAAAAATATTTAACCCTTAATTTTATTTAACTTTAATTTGCTGGAAATTAAAGCAAGTCCTATCCTCCACCTATTGCGAAATTAATGTATGGTTCATAACTATATATTGCCACATGGTGGTCCTGTGACCTGTCCAATCCGAAATTGTCATATGACCAAGTGGTTTGATAAATGGAATAGAAAAAATTAACACTTAATCACGTGACAGTCCTCTATAAGTTGCGACGATCACATGACCTATGGTCCAGGACTTCTCTAACCTTTTATTGATAATACTTTTTGACTAAACAATGTTCAACTTTATTACTAGTACTCCCTCCATCCCAAAATTAAGAACCCTTTATTCCATTTGGGATGTTAATTTTTAAATAGATAACTCTTGGGGCACATAAGAATCTGACAAAAACAAAATGCTTAAATTTTATGTTTGTCTCTCTCCTTTGTGGACCCCCACACACATTGTGGATCCCACTGTGTCACTGGACCCCACCAAGAAAGAGATAGACACATTGTGATTTATGTATCTTGTTTTTGTGAGATTCTTATGTGCTCCAAGTGTTATCCATTTTAAATATGTTCTTTGAAAAGTTAATATACTTTAATTACACACTTTCCAGGTAATTTACTATTATTATATACTTCATCCGTCCCTAAATAACAAATAAGTGTTTCCTTTCTTGGATGTCTCAAAATAAGAGTCCACTTTTGACAGTCAACTATAAATTTAACTAAACTTTCTATAATACCCTTAAAATAAAAACAAATACGGAGTAACATTTATGTGTGGTCCAAATTAAAACAAGAAATAAGTAGGTAAGACACCATCACATCCGAGAGTAAAGTAGCTAGGAAAGTAGTTATGCAATGGACCAAAAAAATTAATATAATACATATAAGCATATTTTTTTAAATAATATACATGCAAACTTGTAAAGGACAGTTATTCAGGGACGGAGGGAGCATATTTTTTTACTTTTCAATTGATTGGACATTAGAATTTTAAACTCAAAAGAAGAAAAATGATAAAAAAAATTGAAAATTTTCATAATAATGAAAACATTAAGTTCTAAAATAGTTGGGATTCTTAAGAAGTACTCTTAATTTAGAGGAAGTACATCATATTTTGATGGATATTGCTATGTGCACCGATTCATACACTGAAAGTATTCACCAGATACACATGGCAATACAGGTGGAGTTATTATGTGTCATGTTGGATCTAGTAAACCATAACTCATATTTTCCGACGCAAAACTCTCTTTGATTGATTTCTTGAATTCATAAATCCTATTTCTATACTACCTAGATGCCAAATTAATTTGACTTTAATGGTTATTTTGCATAAAATACAATATTCCCTAGATGCCAAATTGGTTGTTTGGTACTACCTCAAGTTACTATGAATACTAACTTAAGTCTTGTTTGGCAAAGTTTGTTTGAGTCTTAAGACATTTTTCAAGGAACATTTGCATTACCAAACAAGCCTCAAATTATTTTTGTACATTAAGCCTTGTTTGGCAAGGCTTGTTTGACCATTAAGAGATCTTTTAATGAATCTTAGAATTATCAAACAAGCCTTAAGTTACTTTTGTAAATTACCCTTTTGTGTATATGTATATGCATATATACATATATATATATTATAATTTATCATTATTTTAAAAGTATTTAAAGTGTGTACAATTATAAATTTAACTATCAAATTATCCTTTTGCCTTTTATTATTACCCTTGTACGCATATGTATACATATACTATTATATTATATGTATACATGCACTATTATATTATGTATTTAAAGTGTGTGCAATTATAAATTTAATTATCAAATTACCCTTTTGCCTTTTATTATTACCCTTGTGTGCATATGTATACATATACTATTCTATTATAAATACATATAATATTTATTGTATTATTAAAATTACAATTTGCCTTTTGTAATTTATTAAAGTTGAAAGGGCGTACAATTATAAATTGAATAACCAAATTACCATTTTATTAAATTGAATTACCAAATTACCTTTTTTCCTTTTATAAATTTATCGTTTGTATATATGTATACTAGTATTAGCCCGTGCTATATATGCACGGGTATCATTGAATATTTTTTTTTTTAATAATTTACTCATGAAGTTTGAATTTTTTTTTTTTTAATACATGAAAAAATAAGCTACATAGTGGGGGAGAGGCGGTTACAGTAAATGTGAGAGAAGTTGTTACAAAAATGTAAGAGTGTAGCAGACATGCATTTTTTTATTTATTTTTTACTTTTTGAATATTATTTATTTTCAATATCTATATAAACGTACAATTGTACATCTGTACTATACTATTGTGTAGTAATGCCACGTGGCATCCCAATAATATGGAAGTGCTATATGACACCTACATTGCTATATATATAGATCTATAGATATACATATTATAATTTATTATTATTATTCATATATTTAAAGTGTGTACAATTGTAAATTGAATTATCAAATTACTATTTTTCTTTTTTGTAAATTACCCTTGTGTATATAAATACACACACACATATATATATATATATAATTTTGTTATATTATTATATACATCAATTGAATTCCCAAATTTTAATTTATGTATTTAAAGTGTGTACAATTATAATTGAATTATCAAATTACCCTTTTGTCTTTTTGTAAACTACCCTTGTATGTATAAATATACATATATTATTTTGTTATATCATTATTCTATATATATATTGAATATATTATTATATACATATAATTGAATAAAAGTGTGTACAATTATAATTTTTAATAGAAAAATTATCCTTACGCTTTATGCAAATTACCTTTTTGTTTCCATACCTTAAAGAAAAGAACCTTAAAGTTTAAAATATTTACAATTATGAATTCCATTTTATTTAATTGAATTACCAAAAACTCATTTACATTCTGTAAATTACCCTTATATGTGTGTGTACATATACATATATATATATATATTATTTTATTATATTATAATGTATGTATATATAAATTGAATGACTAAATTACCCTTATGCCTTTTGTAAATGACTCTTTTGTTAAATCGAATTATCAAATTACCCTTTGGCTTTCGTAAATTATCCTTTTGTATATTTGTGTGTACATATATGTGTATATATATATATATATATTTATTTATCGATATGTTAAAGAAAATAGCCTAAAAGTTTAAAGTATGTATAATTATAAATTGAATAACCAAATTGCCCTTATGTTTTTTTACAAATTACCCTTTTGTTAAGTTGAATTACCAAATTACCTTTTTGTATTTTGTAAATTATCCTTTTTGCATATATGTATATATATATATACATACACACACACACAAGTGTGTCTGTGCTAGCGTTGGCCGTGCGATGCATGTGTATCATTGAATTTGTTTTTGAAAATCTCTCTCTCTCTCTCTCTCTCTCTCTCTCTCTCTCTCTCTCTCTGTATATATATATATATATGTATATACACATACATCTATCTACCCAAGAAATCTGCAAAAAAAAATAATAATAATAATAAATAAATAAATAATAAAATAATAAAAAAAATAAAAAAACATGAAAAATAGGATATATAGTGAAAGAGATCAGGTAGTTACAATGAGTGTGAGAAAAGTTGATGCAAAAATGTAGGAGCGTAAGAAGCATGGTTTTTTTTTGAATATTATTTTATTTTAAATCTATATATACAATTGTGTATATATACTATAGTATTGTGTAGCAATACCATGTGACATCCCAACTATATGTAGAGTGTCACATCACACTTACATTGCTATTTATATATATATATATATATATTATCTATACATTAAAAAAAATAGCCTTAAATTATAGGTTGAGCGTCAACTAATATAGTTGTTCAAGCATGATGATGCCAAAAATTAGTTAGAGTAAAGTAGAGCAATTTTAGGAGAGAGAGAGTGAGAGACTAGTTTTTTTGTATGTGGTTCAGCCCTGTTAATAAAGGTACCTACGTCCATGTGTGCGTCTGAGCACGTTCACTATACTGCAAAAGAGCCGGGGGCCTGTGGTGAACCAACAAGTCTGGAGCTACTGTAGGCCGGCCGGACATGTTGATGAATGCTATAGAAATACTGTGTAGACTGAAAAGTCGGCCCCTTCAATGGGGGGTGAGAGGTCTCTTTTATAGATGCAAGAGACCTACTCGTACATGGATAAGGAAATATAATCCAATTGATATAGATTGGAATTAATTGTGGGGGTTTCCTAATTGGATTAGGAAATAGTTTGCACTTTCCATTAGTCTTCTAGCTTGAGTAGGAAACTGCCCGTAATGCTCGGGATCATGCCTGTGGGCCTGGATGAGCTGTTCCCGCGGTGGGAGGTGCCTGTGCGGTCTTCCTGACCTGTTGGCCGGGTCGTGGATGAACCACTCGGGAGGCATCAGGTTGACCAAACCGCTCGGGATGATGCTTGTCAGTAATTACAGAATAGAACCGCTCGGGCATGGGCTGATTTTAGGTGTATCAGCTACCCCCCATTTCCAAGGTTGGCTGGATGCTATATCGAGGCAAGTTTGGAAATCTATTTGATGTCACTTGCCACTGTCTGAGTGCTCGGGGAAGCTGCCTCGGGGCTGCTGAGCCTGGTGAGTCCTCAGGAACTGGCTGAGAGTTGAGACCCAGCCTAGCTCGGGACCTTTAGGTGCTCGGGAACTGACCGGGAGTTGAGACCCAGCCTAATTCGGAGTCTTTGAATGCTCGAGAAGTGACCGAGAGTTGAGACTCGGCCTACTTCGGAGTCTTTTTGCTTGATTTAGCCTCCAGGATGGTCATCTTCTACCCGTGAACCTTCGTTAAGGTTGTGGGTAGAAGGATTTTACCATGTTGGAAAGGCTGACCTAAAGCGTATTGCTTTAGGGTCCTTTTATGTTAACTCCCCAGGATGGTTGTCTTTCGTCCAGCCAGCCTTCGTCAAGACTATTGGGAGAAGAACTTGACCATGTTGGTGGAGCCGACCTAAATCACGTTGCTTTAGGGTCTTTTTTGCTCCTCTATTGTAATACCCGTACCCAGAAAATGGAAGTAATATTTATTTTTTATGCATTAATTAGTATAATTAATTGCATGTGATATTTGGGTAAGTTCCAGTTACCCCGATGTGATAAGTGCTTGATAAATGGCACAATTTGATAGATATGACATGGGACCCACGGGAGGTCCAGAGTGGATAAATTGCATTTAGTTGCATTTATGTGATTAAATAGATATTTGTTAAATTGTTTTTAATATTTTATTGTTAGTTGTAACCTTTTATGGTACCAATTTGGGTACCTATGTGACAGTGAATAGGAATTGGATTCATAACCAGTAGGTTAATTAGCAACTTTATAAAATATTTGGGACCACTTTTGGGATCCATACGTGACATAAATACATACCCACTTTGATACTTGGTAGTTAATATAATTATTAAGGGGTTTCATAATAAGACTTTAAAAATTTGTAGGGGTGTTAGTGTGAATATTGCTAAGTTTATATAGACTGAGAAGCACCGTAACATTTCTCGATTCCATATCTTGTTAAAGCATAAACTTAACAAACATAAAACATAAAGACAGGGACACAGAGAGTAGGTCGGCGGAAGAGAAGGAAAAGAAAAAAAAATAGAGTTCGCGCCATTTTGTCGCCGTAGCTTCGCCGTACAACCTCTATTTCGCGAACCGAAGCCATATTCGGACTCATGAGGGTAAAAGGAATATTTCTATGTCTTTCTTTTTCAATTTTGGTAATGTTTTTCCGCGACCCATTTTAAGGGGTGATACATATATGTGATCTATATATGTAGGAATATCATTGGGAGTACCTAGAGCTAGTTTTGCGAAGGAGGTTGGGATTTCTAGGCTTATTTTGGGACTTATTCATGAGGTGAGTGTTCTAATCCCAAAATTAGATATTTAATGTTATTTATTTGTTAGTGAATGCTTAAATTGCTTAATTGTGATTAAGTAGAAAAGCATGTGATTAATTATTATTTAAAAATATGTCCAAAAATGATGAAATTGCCATGTTGACATGTTGAGTTGCTTATGTGCTTATTTAGGTCAAAGGGTTTCAAGTGATAATCACCATTAGTTAGCCATATGTAAGGGACAGAGAGATGTTGAAATCCTCAGAGAAGAGGGGATAGTGGTGACGACCACATGAACGAATTGACTACGGTCACAATTGAATGAGTGTGATTTCGCTATACGCGACAGAAAAAGTGAGAATGGCCCGGAATCAAGAGTTCAGAATGATAGTGGTTGATTACTTGACACGCCTGCGACCATTTATTATTGTGATTGCATAATTGGTGGTATGATTCATTAAATACTCCAATTGCATGATTAGTACCATGTACTCACTAAGCGAAAGCTTATTCGATTTTTGTGGCTATTGACCACGCAGGTACGGACAAGCATCACAGTGAGAAGCGTTGAGCTGTGGAAATTTTAGGATAGCTCGAGAGTAATGGTTAATGTTTAATATGTTCATATGGAATTGAGTTTAGACGAGTAATTAAATTCTTAGAGTTTGGTTTTTTATAGATAAGTTTATGTTTTAGTATTTATATTTAATCGTTATAATATAAATTGTGGATTGAAGTTTTGAAAGTATTTCCAAGTGTTTTGGTGATATTTGGTGTTTTAAATTCTTGTTTAACAGAGGAAATGGTGCCGTAATAGGGGGAACTCTGTCCGAGTACCATTCAAAAATTTTAAAACTTTATTTTATTAATTTTATTTATTTTGTTTGATTAAGAGCTATTTTACCCCTAATATTTTATTCAAAATGTGATGTTTGGAACAAAAAAAAAACCAATGATTATTTGGTCCTCGCTGGCTTTGTTACACGTGTCATAGCCCGCGGGGGTGGGTTGGGGTGTGAAAATTTTTGGTATCAGAGCAATAGGCTAGACCCTTGGGTACGAGTGACGACGCGTGAGTGTGCACACAATGACACGCAGTAGTACGGTCATGTATCCATGTTTATTTAGCATGCTTTAAAATGTTATTTAGCATGCATTGTAATTTATTTAAAAGTAACATGTATGGATATACTTTGCTGTGGGTGCCAGGCAAGGATGTTTGGAGGTGAGAACCCATCTTCGGCCCGTATGGACAGAATTGAAATAGTTATGGAAAAGTTGGTAAAAGTGGCTGAAACTCGAGTTACTGAGGAATGACCGAGCTCATCAAATCCAGAACAAAGAACAGAACCAACAACTATTGCCATGTTTTACAAGCAGAAACCTGGGCAGTTCAAAGGAGAACCTGATTCGATGAAGGCTGACCATTGGTTGACCGATATGAAGAGATTTTTTCGTGCTTTACCATGTACAGAGGAACAGAATGTCTTGTTTGCCTCAGATACTCTAAAAGAAGAAGCACAAAATTGGTGGACATCAGTACTAAGGCAAAGAGCACCAATTACTTGGAATGGGTTTATGGAGGAGTTCTCAAAGCAATATATTCCTCGATCGTTTAGTGATCAGAAGGCCCGAGAATTTTTTCATCTCAGTCAAGGTAATATGACCGTTAGGGACTACGCAACTCAGTTTACAAGTTTGGCCAGATTTGTAATGGATTTGATTCCGAACGAGTTTATTCGGGCAAGACGATTCGAAGAAGGACTTCGTGATGAAATTAGGGCAAAAGTAGACACAGACCGACTATCGACGTATTCAGAAGTGTTAGATATGGCCTTAATTGCTGAGCGAGGTGTATTGTCATCCGGGCAAAGTCAACAATTCAAGAGCACAGGAGGTAGTCAATTCCAGGGACAGGGCAGTTCCAAGAGACAAAATTTGGGTAGTTCAAGTGGAAGCAACAAGCCCAGATGTCAGACTTGTGGTAAGTATCATTGGGGAATGTGCAATTTGTCTCCTATTATTTGCAACAATTATCGACGACCAGGACATGTGGCAAGAGATTGTCCTAATCTACCAAGGCAAAGTACGCCAAGACAAGGAACTAATCCGAGGCAAAGTATTGATGATAGCCGAATAAGGTGTTTCGCTTATGGTAATATAGGGCATCGGGAACGTGATTGTCCCAAGAAAGGACCTGGGAGTTTTTCATCTGTGGGAAGTGCACCAAGTCAGAGGCCACCTCAGCAACAAACCCAAGGGAGGGAGCAACGACAAGGAAGGTACTTCCAGCTCAAGCCTGGGGAGACCACTGCCGCTGATACTATGGTTTCAGGTATACTTTCTATTTGTTCACGACCTGCTAGAGTATTGCTGGATTCATGATCAACTCACTCTTTTGTTTCACACCCATTTTCTAAATATTTGGATAAGCCCTTAGAACTACTAAATTTTGATTTGTCTGTTTCACTTCCGTCGGAAGTTCCACTAGTAAGTTCAGGTGTCTTTAAAGCTTGTGGGATTGATGTAAATGGTAGAGGTTTGACTGTTGACTTAGTGCCATTGGTTATTCAACATTTTGATGTCATTTTGGGGATGGATTGGTTATCTGCAAATCACGCCATTATCGATTGTGAGAATAAAAGAGTAACATTTCGATTGCCCAATCAGGATGTATTTTGTTTCCAAGGGATAGGTGTAGCATTACTACCTTATATGGTGTCAGCTGTCAGAGCTTACCGTTTGTTGAAAAAGGGATGCCAGGGATTCTTGTGTAGTATACTTGACACTAGAAGTACTGAACTGAAATTAGAAGATATACCAGTGGTAAAAGAATTTCCAGACGTCTTTCCAGAAGATCTACCTAGTGTGTTAATTGAGATGTGATGCCAGGAACTCAACCAATTTTACGGGCACCGTACATAATGGCTCCAGTAGAGTTGAAGGAGTTGAAGACTCAACTGCAAGATTTACTAGATAAGGGGTTCGGCCTAGTGGATCACCGTGGGGAGCACCGGTTTTGTTTGTTAAGAAGAAGGACGGAACAATGAGAATGTGTATTGACTATCGAGAAATCAACAAGGTGACTATAAAGAACAAGTATCCGTTGTCGCGTATTGATGATTTGTTTGATCAGTTGCAAGGGGCATAAGTCTTTTCTAAGATTGACTTGAGATTTGGGTATCACCAATTGAAGGTAAAAGCTGAAGATGTTGAGAAGACAGCTTTCAGGACTCGGTACGGGTACTACGAATTTCTTGTTATGCCATTTGGGGTTACAAATGCACCAGCTGCTTTTATGGACTTGATGAATCGGGTGTTCAAGACTTATCTAGACAAGTTTGTGATAGTATTCATTGATGATATTTTAATATATTCTAGAAGTCCAGAGGAACACGAACGACACTTTGAGATTGGTTCTGCAACGACTTAGAGAAAAGCAACTATTTGGGAAGTTGAAGAAAAGTGAATTTTGGTTGACAAATGTTACTTTTCTTGGCCACGTAATCTCTAAGGATGGTGTATCTGTGGACCCACAGAAGATAGAAGCTGTTAAGAATTGGTTGAGACCGACAAATGTTTCTGAAGTTCGAAGCTTCTTGGGGTTAGCTGGTTACTACAGAAGGTTCGTTCAAGACTTCTCTAGAATCGCGACTCCGATGACTCAATTGATGAGGAATAATGTGGCTTTTGTGTGGAATAAAGAATGTGAAGACTGTTTTCAGAAGTTGAAGGATAAATTGACCTCAGCGCCAATATTAGCTATTCCATCTAGTACTGGAGGTTTCAGTATATACAGTGATGCTTCTCATCAGGGTCTGGGATGTGTTCTAATGCAGGAGGGTAAAGTCATAGCTTATGCTTCGAGGCAGTTGAGGGCACACGAGAAGAATTATTCCACTCATGATCTAGAATTGGCTGCGGTGATCTTTGCGTTAAAGATTTGGCGTCACTACTTATACGGGGAAACATGTGAGATATTCACCGATCACAAGAGTCTAAATTATCTGTTTACCTAGAGAGAACTGAATATGAGACAGAGAAGATGGCTTGAATTGATGAAATACTATGATTTAAAAATTCAATACCATCCAGGTAAAGCTTACGTGGTTGCCGATGCATTGAGTCGGAAGTCGTCAGAAAATTTGGGTTATTATTTAACAGCTCAAGCAACGTTGGTAAAAGAATTTGAACAGCTGGAATTGGAAGTAATTCCCAGAATCCAGGGTGGTTTAATGGCGGCTATCATGGCACAACCGAGCTTGATTGAAGAAATAAAGGTAAGTCAACTCTTGGACCCAAATTTCAAGAAAATAGTTGAAGAATTACCTGAGGGTAGACGGCCGGAATTCAGTTTTCAGAATAATGTATTGAGGTATATTAATCGATTGTGTGTTCCGAACATTCAAGAGTTGAAAGATAAGATCATGGAAGAAGCTCATAGTACGAGGTATTCCGTACATCCGGGGAGTACCAAGATGTATAGAGATTTGCGAGAAGTGTATTGGTGGAGTGGTATGAAGCGGGAAGTTGTCGAATTTGTGGCTAAGTGTATAACTTGTCAACGAGTGAAAATAGAACATCAACACCCGCCGGAGAAGTACAACCGTTAGAGATACCGGATTGGAAATGGGAGCATATCACTATGGATTTTAAAACAGGTTTGCCGTGATCTCCTAAATCTAATGATAGTATTTGGGTGATCGTTGACCAGTTGATTAAGTCAGCCCATTTCTTACCAATCAAAACTCGTGATCCAACAAAGTTGGCAGAGCTTTATGTCAAAGAAGTTATCAGATTACATGGGGCATCGGTATCCATTGAGTCAGATCGGGATACACGATTTGTGTCTAGATTTTGGGAGATTTTACAAAAGGCAATAGGGATAGCCTTGCACTTTAGCACAGCTTTTCATCCTCAAACAGATGGTCAATCTGATTGAGTTATTCAGATTCTGGAAGATATGCTTCGAGGTTGTGTTATGGATTTTAAATCAGATTGGGAGACCCACTTGCCATTAGTGGAATTCTCTTACAATAATAGCTTTCAAACGAGTATTGGTATGGCGCCATATGAGGCATTGTATGGCCGAAAGTGTAGATTACCAGTGTGTTGGACAGAAGTTGGGGAAAAGCAACTTATAGGTCCTGAAATTGTACAAATCACTACTGACAAAATCAAGTTAGTTAAACAACGACTACAACTAGCACAAAGTCGTTACAAAAGCTACGCGGATACAGGTAGAAGATAGTTAGAATTTGAGGTAGGTGATTATGTTTACTTGAAAGTATCACCTTCGAAAGGCATCGCACGGTTTGGTAAGCGAGGCAAGTTAAGTCCGAGGTTTATAGGGCCTTATCTGATTTTGGATAGAGTTGGTTCAGTTGCGTATCGGTTGGAATTACCAGAAGAGTTGGCTAATGTTCATAATGTGTTTCACGTTTCTATGTTGCGACGTTGTCTATCAGATTTGAGTCATCGTATCACTCCGGAACCTTTGATGGTTCGAGAAGACTTGACTTATGTTGAACATCCAGTTCGAATCCTAGATAGGAAGGATCAGGTGTTCAGAACTAAAGTCATTCCTCTAGTTATGGTGTTATGGCGTAATCATTCAGTAGAGGAGGCAACTTGGGAACGTGAAGACGAGATCCGAGAGAAATATCCTCACCTATTTGACACTTGAGGTAAGAAAAGTTTGGGGACAAACTTCCTAAAAGGGAGGGAGAGATGTAATACCTGTACCCAGAAAATGGAAGTAATATTTATTTTTCATGCATTAATTAGTATAATTAATTGCATGTGATATTTGGGTAAGTTCCAGTTACCCCGATGTGATAAGTGCTTGATAAAGGGCACAGTTTGATAGATATGACGTGGGACCCACAGGAGGTCTAGAGTGGATAAATTGCATTTAGTTGCATTTATGTGATTAAATACACATTTGTTAAATTGTTTTTTAATATTTTATTGTTAGTTGTAGCCTTTTATGGTACCAGTTTGGGTACCTATGTGACAGCGAATAGGAATTGGATTCATAACCAGTAGGTTAATTAGCAACTTTATAAAATATTTGGGACCACTTTTGGGATCCATACGTGACATAGACACATACCCACTTTGATACTTGGTAGTTAATATAATTAATTAAGGGGTTTCATAATAAGACTTCAAACATTTGTAGGGGTGTTAGTGCGAATATTGCTAAGTTTATATAGACTGAGAAGCACCGTAACATTTCTCGATTCCATATCTTGTTAAAGCATAAACTTAACAAACATAAAACATAAAGACAGGGACGCAGAGAGTAGGTCGGCGGAAGAGAAGGAAAGGAAAAAAAAATAGAGTTCGCGCCATTTTGTCGCCGTAGCTTCGCCGTACGACCTCTATTTCGCGAACCGAAGCCATATTCGGACTCGTGAGGGTAAGAAGAATATTTCTATGTCTTTCTTTTTCAATTTTGGTAATGTTTTTCCGCGACCCATTTTAAGGGGTGATACATATATGTGATCTATATATGTAGGAATATCATTGGGAGTACCTAGAGCTAGTTTTGCGAAGGAGGTTGGGATTTCTAGGCTTATTTTGGGACTTATTCATGAGGTGAGTGTTCAAATCCCAAAATTGGATATTTAATGTTATTTATTTGTTAGTGAATGCTTAAATTGCTTAATTGTGATTAAGTAGAAAATCATGTGATTAATTATTTTTTAAAAATATGTCCAAAAATGATGAAATTGTCATGTTGACATGTTGAATTGCTTATGTGCTTATTTGGGTCAAAGGGTCTCAAGTGATAATCACCAGTAGTTAGCCCATATATAAGGGACAGAGAGATGTTGAAATCCTCAGAGAAAAGGGGATAGTGGTGACGACCACATGAACGAATTGACTACGGTCACAATTGAATGAGTGTGATTTTGCTATATGCGACAGAAAAAGTGAGAATGGCCCGGAATCAAGGGTTCAGAACGATGGTGGTTGATTACTTGACACGCCTGCGACCATTTATCATTGTGAAAGCATAATTGGTGGTATGATTCATTAAATACTCCAATTGCATGATTAGTACCACGTACTCACTAAGCAAAAGCTTATTCAATTTTTGTGGCTAATGACCACGCAGGTACGGACGAGCATCACAGTGAGAAGCGTTGAGCTGTGAAAATTTTAGGATATCGAGAGTAATGGTTAATGTTTAATATGTTCATATGGAATTGAGTTTAGATGAGTAATTATATTCTTAGAGTTTGGTTTTTTAGAGATAAGTTTATGTTTTAGTATTTATATTTAATCGTTGTAATATAAATTGTGGATTGAAGTTTTGAAAGTATTTCCAAGTGTTTTGGTGATATTTGGTGTTTTAAATTCTTGTTTAACAGAGGGAATGGTGCCGTAATAGGGGGAACTCTGTCCGAGTACCATTCGAAAATTTTAAAACTTTATTTTATTTATTTTGTTTGATTAAGAGCTATTTTACCCCTAGTATTTTATTCAAAATGTGATGTTTGGAACAAAAAAAAAAAAAAAAAAACCAAAGATTATTTGGTCCTCGCTGGCTTTGTTACACGTGTCCTAGCCCGCGGGGGCGGGTTGGTGTGTGACATCTATTGTCGACCAACCTAAGAGATTTTAATCACCTCTATCGTCGGTGTTGGACCTAAGTGGAGTTAATGCCTCTGAGTACTGTAGGTGCTCGGGTTGTCCAAGATTTTGACTTGGTTATCCGCGAGGCCTGTAAATACCCGGTGTGATTACCTGTTTAGTTTACTACGCCGTCTTGTCCCCCAATCTTTCGCTAAGACGAGGGTCTTACAAAGGCTATGATTGTAGGTAACCGACTTGGAACATGGTGGTTGTAGGGTCTTTTGAAGCTTTCCATCATCAGCCACCTAGGGGGTTCGCCCCCATCGTCGGTTGGACCTAAGCGAAGTCGATGCCTCGGGCGTGACCCCGAGGTCTTTGGTGCCTGGGTTCGGAGCCCGAGGTCTTTTTAGTGCCTGGGTTCGGAGCCCGAGGTCTTTTTAGTGCCTGGGTTCAGAGCCCGAGGTCTTTTTAATGCCTGGGTTCGGAGCCCGAGGTCTTTTTATGCCCCGGGGTTAGGTCCGAGATCTTTGTATGCCTTGGGGTTAGGTCCGAGGTCTTTGGAAGGGCTCTCTGACAACCGGTAGAGCCTCACGTGGTGATCAGGCAAGTACCACTATAGTCGGGCTCATCTAGACCAATGGAGACAGGAGGTTGGGCCGGGATCACCGGGCTCCCGACTACTCCGAGCTGGATTTAAGGTCGGGATCACTGGATCCTGACTGCGGCGAACTAGAGGTCGGGTCGGGGCTGCCAGACTCAGACCGCTGTGAACTGGAGGTCGGGTCGGGGCTGCCTGACCCAGACCGCTGTGAACTGGAGGTCGGGTCGGGGCTGCCTGACCCGGACTGCTGTGAACTGGAAGAACTGTCAGAACTCCCGGGCTGATCTCGCTTCCGCTTGCTTCTGGAAGACTTATTGCTTTCTTGCCCGGTGTATTTTGGTCTTCAGAAACTCTTCAGTGTCAATGTATTTTTCAACCCTCTCTGCGAGTTCAACCAAGGTTACCGGTCGGTTTCTGTGAAACGACGTGGCGCACTTAGTGTGTTGAACTCCTGAGCACAAGGCTATAATAGCGGCGGTTTCATCAAGATCATAGATGCTGATCTTCTCTTAATTAAACAGGCCGGTGAACTACTTGAGGGTCTCATTATTCCTTTGTATGACCGTCAGTAGATGTATGTCAGGTTTTGGCCGTTCATGCATGCCAGCGAATTGGTTGATGAACTGCTTGCTGAGTTGTTTGAAACTGCAGACCGATCGGGGCTCCAAGGAGTAGAACCACTGCACGGTCGGGCCTTTCAAAGTGCCGGGGAAGGCTAGGCAGTGTAGTTCATCGGAGTTGGTGGCTAGGGCCATCAGTGCCTTATAGGTCCGGACGTGGTCGACCGGGCTTCCCGAGCCGTTATAGGTATCTAGGCGAGGCTGCCTGAATTTGCGCGGGATGGAGAACCTCGTGATCTGGCTGGAAAACGGTGACTCTGTCTCGGTATTGGCTTGATTCGGAACACGATTTTGACCAAGCTTTTTGGCCACTCCGTTGATCTGCTTCTGCAAGTCCTTGATTCGGGCTTCCACTCCTTCCTGACCGGTATCTGAGGGGCTGGTCGGGTTGGTGGAAGAGGCTTCTTCTTTATAGCAGTGTGTTGTCTTCTGGGATCGGGCTCGGCTATGACTCCGGGTAACCGTTCGCCTAGGGACTACTCGGCTCTTGACCGAGTGACCCTGGACTGATTCCCGGGCTATATGCTCCTGCCTTTCCTCTTGGGCAGTACGCCCACTGTTGATGTCTCTGGCATCCTCAACATGGGACGGGTTGGCTCGGGCACGTTGTCTGGTTAAGATAGGTTCCCGATCGTACGCAACGTTCTCGGGTCATTTACCGGCCCTTGGAGGACTGCTTTGCTGGGCTAGCAAGGCTTCAATCTGTTGCTGGATTTGACGATGTCCCTCCAGGAGTTGTGTGAGGGTCGCGGTGATCTGCTCAGATGTCATGACTGCCGCAGCAGTTGCCGGGGCCGAAGGAACATCCCGGTCAGACTGCTGATCAGATTTCTTACTCTTCTTCGGTGGCATGATGATCAGTCAAGAGATTTGTTGATGAGAAGACTTGTCGTTTCCCATAGACGGCGCCAAACTGACGATGCCAAAAATTGGTAAGAGTAAAGTAGAGCAATTTTAGGAGAGAGAGAGTGAGAGACTGTTTTTTTCTGTGGTTCGTCTGAGCACGTTCACTATACTGTAAAAGAGCCGGGGGCCTGTGGTGAACCAACAAGTCTGGAGCTACCGTAGGCCGGCCGGGCATGTTGATGAATGCTATAGAGGTGCTATGTAGACTGAAAAGTCGGCCCTTTCAATGGGGGGTGAGAGGTCTCTTTTGTATATGCAAGAGACCTACTCGTATATGGATAAGGAAATATAATCCAATTGATATAGATTGACATTAATTGTGGGGGTTTCTTAATTGGATTATGAAATAGTTTGCACTTTCCATTAGTCTTCTAACTTGAGTAGGAAACTGCCCGTAATGCTCGGGATCATGCCTGTGGGCCCGGATGAGCTGTTCCTGTGGTGGGATGTGCCTGTGCGGTCTTCCCGACCTGTTGGCCGGGTCGTGGATGAACCGCTCGGGAGGCATCAGGTGGACCAAACCGCTCGGGATGATGCTTGTCAGTAATTACAGAATAGAACCGCTCGGGCATGGGCTGATTTTGGGTGTATCAAAGCATATTTTTTTATAACACCATCTTAATAATTAATAGAACATATTTCTCTTTCTTGTACACATAAATATATATATATATATATATTACATTATATTTTTTCTACCAAATCCAATACCCGTGCCTTGCACGTGCTGTTTTCCTGATAATTTCTTTAAAAGGGCTTTTAATTCCCAATAACTAACAGAAATTGAAGAAGGAATAATATTTGACTAGTTCACTGGAATCAATTCATTCACATTGTCTTCAACATATATAGTTGAAACAAATGGTCATTTTTAACTCCTTAAAATAGCGTTCGATTAGTTTTAATCTTTTACTTCTCTTTCTCTGTAAGTATTAGAACAGTATACGTACATATATCATATATACACACTTCCATATTAATCTACAATCTTAACAACAAAAATTAAATTTATAAAAACATGATAGGAAGGTCAAAGGTGGAGGTTAAGTAAATAAAGATTCTCAGACGAACTGGATGAAACTTTTTTTTTAATTAATTAATTAATTTATATATATATATATGTATATATATTTTTTGATCGATCAATACTTAACTCGATCTAGAGTGGATACCCACACAACCCCCACCCCAACCCCAAAGCCCCACAGCAAAGCTCAACAAGGGCAACTCATTCCGATTGAAGAATAATTGAGGGCCAAACAAGTAAATTCCCCTATGAGGATTCGAACCGTCTCCCTTTTCACTGGGAAGAGAGAGGTTATGCCAATTGGGCTACTGCCCGCTTGACGTATTGGATGAGTATTTGATTTCAATCAATACTCTATCTAGTTGTCCTCTATTGAATAAATTTAATATATACATATATATTCAGGCCGGTTCTTAAGCGGACCTTAAAAAACAGACCTAAAAGAAGGACTGTGTAAAACGTGAGAATTTCTCACAAAAAAGTGAGAAATTTCAAAATATGAGAAATTCTCATTTTTTTGTGAGAAATTCTCACATTTTACACGGTCCGTCTTTTAAGTCCGTTTTTAAGGTCCACTTAAGAGCCGGACTGTATATATATATATATATATATGAAAGCCAAAGACTTTGATTTTGCCAAGTGGCAATTTATGAGAATTTTGCTTATTTAATTTTAATTTATTTTTACTTTTACATATTTGTTTTAATATTCACAAGTAAGGATTGACTAAAAACAAAGAACCAATTTAATGTAGATTAAATTGACCTATCAAAAACAAATGTTACAGAGACCTCCCCTCTAGTTTGAAAAATAACACTCACCTCCCCTCTACCTACTTTTTGAGTGTAAGATTACCAATTTACCCCTTATCTCATTATATATATATATATGTATGTACATGTGTGTGTATTTGTGTGAGTGTGTGCGCTCGTACGTGCATTAAATAAAATTATATATACATTAGCAAATTTTATAGATTTAAATTTATAGTATTTAGTCCTAACTTTACAAAAATTTGCAGCTCGAAAAAAAAAAATTAAAAAAATTTCAAATTTAGGTTTTATAATATATAGCCTAACTTACAATAGTTTACAAATTTAGTTTTTAATATTAAGTCATTTAACTTTTTTGTCCAAGTAGTACATGAAAGATATTAGAACATTTATTTAGAGTAATATTATGCTTTCCAAATTTTCATCCCAAATTATGTTGAAGTGGGACCACCGTCGAACGACTTTAGCATCACAACCAATCAAAATCAACTAGGTCCACTACCACATGTGTTGGGAACACTTTTGGGAAAGAAATTTGGGAAGCATATCATAACTCTTTTATTTATAATATCAATAATAATTTAAAAATATAAAAAATCATCAACAAAATTATCTACTACCACATTAAAATGAAAAAGAATAATACAATAATGTAAAGAAAAAAAACATCAAATTTTTTTTTAAAAAAAAGTGAATAGCTATATTGCATTTTTGTCTGCTTTATTTATAAAAAAAAACATGCTCAATGGAGTCTTATATATATATATATATATACACACACTAGGACAATGCCTGTGCAAGGCATGTACTAATTACGTTTTATTGGAGTAGCTCATTCACAATGTTGGGAGCAAGTTCACAATTTTAAAAATATAAAGCAGGCAAAAATACAATACAACTATTCATATTTATAAGAAATTGTTGATTTTTTTAATTCATTATTGTTATTATTTTTTAAAATTTAAAATGGTAGTAGATAATTTTGTTGATGATTTTTATTTTTTTTAAATTTACTGTTGATATTTTTTTTTAAAAAAAGTAAAAGCTTGATTTGGTGAAATTTTGTCGATAATTTTTTAAATATTTTTTTTCATAATTGTCATTTATTATTACTCCGTATTATTATTTTCATTTTTAAAAGGTAGTGGAGAATTTTTTTGATAATTTGTCTAATGGTATAATAATCATTTTCAAAATAGAAGGGAGGTGAGTGCAATTTTTAATAATATAGGAGAAGTCTCTGTGATTGTAGAGAGGTGAGGTGAGTGTAATTTGCCAATGAATGAAAAAGTAGTCATTAATTGTGTTTGTGTGTCTATGCCTTCAGACACGTATATTAGGAGAAATTAAAAATAGAGTAATACTTGGGGCACAACCAAAGCCACAACCTTTTGTCCACAACCTCCATTTTGTGTCTATCTCTCTCCTAGTGGGCACTGTGGGGTCACTGGTACTGTGGGACCCATCAAGAGAGAGATAGACACAAAATGGAGGTTGTGGGCAAAAGATTGTGACTTTGATTGTGCCCCAAGTATTACTCTTAAAAATAATATCACTGATCATACAAGAAAGATCACTCATGGGAATTTTTTTTAAAAAAAATTGTAGTGGGACCAAAGCCAAAACTTGCGATATATATTGCTATTCATATATATATATATACACACATATAAAGAGAAATATTAATCAACTACCGAGTGTTCCATGATCAAATTAAGTAGTGAAAATAAAAAAAATTATGCACTTAGTTTATTTTAGTGCGTTTGATAATGTACCACTTAATTGAAAAAATAATCAAAAAATCATTGAAAACTTTAAGTGAAAACTTTTTGCTAAAAAATAATCACTGAATACAGTCTATTCCAGTACTTGAAACACAATTTTCAGTACTATTGCGAGTTCAATCACTTGTAATTTTTAATACTTAAAATTTAACACATAATGTTCAGTTTTATCAATCAAACCCGACGTCTCTAAAAGTTTCCACCTTCAAATTAACAACAATATCGATGTGATCAGCTCATTGAAGTAATTGCACTAAAGCAAGAGTAATATGCAATCCTTCCCAAATTTCTACTCTATGAGTGCTTTCTAAATAATGTGGCAGTGGAATCAGGTAAACAAATTTTAATCAAACTTCAACTGGTCTTACTGTATTAGACTTAGCTCCACTGCCACATCATTTGAGAAATACTTTGGAATATAAATTGGGAAGCATAGTACATCTAAAAAGTACATTTGGTAACGTGGATCACTAAAATACTCCTTAGTTATAAAATATAAGAACATATAGATAAATTTAAATTCAAAACTATCATTGTCATATCAGTTGGTGTACTTTTTTTTGTTGTTGAGAAAACATGTATACTTTTTAGTTGTGCATTTTGTGCCTAGCATTACCAAATTTGAAAATGGGATAAAGCAAACTAATTATTTTATCTCTCGTTACAAAATTGTTTTAGGGTGTTTGGGCCGTCTAAGAACGTGGATGGAATCATTTTGCATACGGAAAAGTATGCAAATTCATCATCTTAAATTAAATCATTTAAAAAATAAATAACATGTATGCATTTCTCAATATGTGGACATTTTTAGGTTTTTACAATGATATTATTCTTTAACTTAGCTATCACTTTCTTAAATGTCCTCATTTCAGATAATGTATTTTTACACCAAAATTCTTTATAGATCATGATTGCATTCAAATTTGTGGATGCACAATCAAAGTTTATTAGTGTCTCCATTTCATTGAGGTGGCACAAACTTTTCATATCCGTTTAAAATTATGTTCGTGTGAAAGAAACAACGTGTGAGAATATTTCTTCCAAGAATCACTCTAATGGATTTCTTGAGTAACATGTAATTTAGTGAGATAAAAAGGTGGGACCAATCCAGGAAGTTAACTGTTAGGGTAAATATCATCTAGATCCCCTGAAGTTTGCCCCGATCACAGACGTCACCCCTTACGTTTCAATAATAACACATACCTCCCTCCAGGTTTGAAGTGAGTATTAAATCCCCCCTCTGCCAACTATCCGTTAAAAAAATTGACGGAGAATGTATTAATGTGTTTAAAATGCCTAAAGTACCCTTACTCTCATTCTCAAAAGTCAAGGGTAAATATCATCTGGACCCCCTGAGGTTTACTCCACTCACACTCGCCACCCCTCACATTTCAATAATAACACATACTTGTTAATGGAAGCTTCAATTTTTATCTTGGATCCAAAATTTCAATCCCTACAGTACAGTACCAAATGCATCTCCTAAATCATAACCCACAACAAAAATTTCATCCCTTCTTTCAAAACCCATTTCGTAAATCAAAGTCAAGTCTTTTTGTTTGGACCAAAAACATTCCAAATCCAATTCTAATTGATTACATATATGAATATTCTAGACACTTTTTTAGAGAGAAGTTAGGGTTCCAAAATTGTATTGGAGTTGTAAAGACCTATTTTTTGCGAACAAAAATTTCCATGAATTGATACATTGAGAGCAATCAAATCAATTTGGTAGAAGCTTCATGAATGCAAACCCACTTCCATAAAATCAAACCGAATCTGCATTCATGAAGCTTCTACCAAATTGATTTGGATTGCTCTCAATGTATCAATTCATGAAAATTTTTGTCCACAAAAAATGGGTCTTTGCAACGCCAATGCATTTTTGGAACTCTAACTTCTCTCTAAGAAATTGTCTAGAATATTCATATATGTAATCAATTAGAATTGGATTTGGAATGTTTTTGGTCCAAACAAAAAGACTTGGCCTTGATTTACGAAATGGGTTTTGAAAGAAGGGAGGAAACTTTTGTTGTGGGTTATGATTTAGGAGATGCATTTGGTATTGTACTGTATGGATTGAAATTTTGGATCCAAGATAAAAATTGAAGCTTCCATTAACAAGTATGTGTTATTATTGAAATGTGAGGGGTGACGAGTGTGAGTGGAGCAAACCTCCGGGGGTCTAGATGATATTTACCCTTAAATTTTGAGAATGAGAGTAAGGGTACTTTAGGCATTTTAAACACATTAATACATTCTCCGTCAATTTCTTTAACGGATAGTTGACGGAGGGTGGATTTGATACTCACTTCAAACCTGGAGGGAGGTATGTGTTATTATTGAAACGTGAGGGGTGGCGTCTGTGATCGGGGCAAACCTCAGGGAGTGTAGGTGATATTTACCCTAACTGTTAATACTATCTATATCTAACAAGTTATATAAACGAATATGAGTGGTGGTTTAAAACGTAATTACATTACTATGAATATTAGTCATAAACTTACAATCAATTTGACTTGGAACACGATATCTAACAAGTTATATAAACGAATATGAGTGGTTGTTTAAAACGTAATTACATTACTATGAATATTAGTCATAAACTTACAATCAATTTGACTTGGAACACGAACATATCTATTATCTATTATACATTGGAAAATTCTTCAGAGAGGACGCCCTCTCTTTATTAAAGAGAGGGTCTCTATTTTGATCGTCGGATTGTATTTAAAAACTGGATCTGATGGCTAAAACAAAGGTCATCTCTTTAATAAAGAGAGGGAGCCCTCTTTGGAGCATGACTGATTATACATATATAAAGATCAAGGTCAAAAACCTTCACATAATGTATCACTTGGCATTTTGTGGGTTTTTCTTTTGTTCTTTTTTCTTTCACATAGACTCTTCTTAATTTTTTCTTTTCTTTTATTTTTTTTTTATTTTTTATTTTTTATGCTTTACAAATGTTCATATAAACTCTTCAACTATCCACTTAATTAAATGATACCATACTTGCTTCTTTCTCTTTTTATTAAAAGCATGTTAGTAAATATTGATTATAATTTCTTCCTCCTTTTTCACTTCAGGGCGTTTTTTTTTTTAATATGGGTTTACAAACTTTAGTGCTCTCGCATTAGGAACCAAAACTCTTACAACTTTAGTCCATTTCTTTATGGTTCATTACCCACTTTAATTTCTTGTGTTTTTTTTTTTATGAGTTACCGAATACGTGGTTGTGTATAATTTTTCTTTTAAGTATTTGTATGTGTTGTTACCTTTTGATACTTTAATTCTTTGATTTTGATGAGTTTTGAAGCAAAATTAAATTTTTTTTTTTTTTTTTTTTCATTCTAGTGTAGGATGTTAAGTGCCAGGGTTGTTGCTTGATCAATATGTAAGTTTTTCAATTCTTTCACTGTGTTTGCACTTGGTTTTTATCTTGTGGTACGTTCATAATTATGAGTTATTTATACACATATTGTTTGAATATGTATATTTATATATATTGTGTATGAGATATAAACTATATATGCAGAAACACACATATAGTACCAATATGCATGTGCATATATATATATATATATACACACATTGTGACTGACCCAACATAATTTGTATTTTATGCATTTGTGTCTTCCCACAACTTTTCACATTCATTTTCTTATCATTTTTATTTTATCATATATATTGTGACTCACCTAGCATAATTTGTATTATATACATTTGTGTCTCCACAACTTTTCACGTTCATTTTTATCATTTTTATTTTATCATATATGCACTTGTGCCACTTCTAATTTTTTAATTATCTATTTTAAATCTAGAAATTTACTTAATTTGATCCTTACATTTTCATATTTTTGTTATCTAAATAAACATCTTATTTAGTCAATTACTCCAAATTCTTTAAGTCCTTACATTTATCCCATTTGAAAATAGTAAAAATTATTTGCTTCATAAGTGAAGCCAATGAAAAAGAAAATAAATATATATTAAGCATGTCAAAATATTTTTTTCAAAAATAGTTATAGAGAAATTTGTTTGCCTTCAAATTATTATTCTTTAATCCTCCATCCAATGTATGTGAACAGCCATGCAATTTTAAAAAATCAAAATTATAGTATTTATACGGAAAGAACATATTACTGAATATTGGAATTTTCTCCTTTTTTATTATGTTTTATATGTTATAATAAGCATCATGGTAAATAATATAATTAAGATGTGAAGTTGGATTGTTACTTTTGTAAGTAACAATTTATAAGAATGGAGTTGCTTCATGCCAGTTAAATATACTTTGCTGAAAAAATAACATTTCATCAAAAAGAAAAAATGGTAGAGTAAAAATTTCATATTCCAACATAAAAAATACAACAATTATTATTCTTTTCTATGATTAAATTTTCAAAACTCCCTTGACGAAAAGGTGATGGAAAAATTAGTCATAAGATATCTTTTCATTTGGTGTTTAAGTGTTAGTGAATTGACAATTGAATCCTGCTAGAGGCACCGAAATGGTGCACCGAATGGGTACATCGACCGATCGGTGCTACCCATTTCAGTGGGTCCCACGCATGCAGGGTGTGGGTCCCACTGAAATGAATGACACCGATCAGTCGGTACACCATTCGGTGCCTCAATCGTTACAGTTGATAATTACAAAGTTTACAGAAGTATAGTATAAGGTATTTCAAGATTTCTTTTTGCTTCGTCTATACTTATTGTTATTGGATAGATTTAAGTTGTTGGTTTGATCTGCATTTCTATTTTAGAAACATTTTCGCGCATTTGCACGAGTTGTCGACTAGTTATATATTATAATATGTAAGCCTCTCATGCCATATGTGGCATAAGCACAATTTTTTGATTTTATATTTTTTTGTTTCCTAAATAACATATTATATATTATACGGAGTAATATGGAAGCCCCTCATGCCACGTGGCATGAGCACAATTTTTTTGATTTTACATTTTTTTTATTTCCTAAAATAATTGTAATAAAAATTGAATATGTTAAAAAAAAATTTTGATGGAGAAATTGATTGCATTTATTGGAAAAAACAAAACTCTCCTCACCATGGATCGTCAATGGGCAATTTGGCTAGCTGGGGATCAACCGAACTCCGAAAGCAGATCTCCAGGTGAGTTTTGAAATTCCTTGTTTATTGATCCAAAATCTTATCGTTTGTGACTTCCTTTATGTGATTTTGATGTTTGATCAGGTCGGTTAAGGGCTAATTCTAAGGAATTTAAGGGCTGACCAATAGGTTAGGCTTCCAATGTTGTTGATATATTAGCAAAATTATGGTTTAAGGTTTGAGATTTTTGGTATAGATGATCAAAGTTGGGTTTGTTTCAACAAATGTTTTTGATCCCGAATTAAATTTACATATTTTGTTTTTATTTATTATCCTGGAAATATTGGGTTTTCTTTGTAGGCTAGCTTTGCATACATTGGGGTTTTGGTTTACTTGGGAGAGTACTAAAATTTAGGATATAGAGGTCAAGGAATTGATTAAAGTAAACAGATGCTTATTATCATACTCCCTCTTCTGGGTAAGTATGCTTTAACCATATTGGTTTTTCCTTTTGTTATTTATGTGCACTGTTAGGGTTTTTCCAAAAAGTGGTTTTTAGCTTTTATAGCTAATATTGTTATGTTTTTTATCTCAAAAGTTGGATCAATACTTCTTAATCCTTTAATAGTTAGCCAGGTTAGGAGTTAAAATAGCTTATTACGATTGGTGTTAAAAACAAATTTTATTTGCACAGTTAAATTAGGGAAATCAGATCTCAAAAGTTGGATCACTATTATGACCAATATATACACACACATGTATATACACATCTCATAACTAATATCTAAAAAAACAAAATCTTTTTATTTTGCCAAGTGTCGCATTCTAGAAATTTGAGTAGTTTAATATATTTTATTTAAAAATCAAAATTAATGCATATTGGTTATAAATGGAGCTACTCATTGAGAATTATGACCTAATCATTGATAAATTTGACCGGTTATAATGGAGCTACTAATTGAGAAAACTTTTTACAAGACATCCCTCTATCACAAACCAATTTACACAACACTTTCAGAGGTTTTTTGCACAATCTCTATGTGATTATCATGATTATTATTCATCTCAATAATTTAACTTTTTGTTTGTTCATGGTCACTTTTTATTTAGCATTTTTCTTCACTATATATGTGTACATATATAAAAGTAAGGCTTTGTAACGCTCTGCGAAAATAAAGCGTATTTCCATTTAAAATAAAATAAAATAAAATACACTTTGATTCTTTAAAATAAATGTACAACATTTCTTTAAAATTCCTAACAGGCTCATATTCTCCACGAATCTCCTATATCATCCTTAGCCTTAACTCTCTTCCAGGCTTCAGTCACTGGCACTACCTGCATCAAAAATCACACCGAGAAGTATATAATATGATAGGAATATCAAAGGCTCAAAAGGTACAACGAAATCAAATAAATAGACAATCGCACAAACCAAACGCTCGCACGAACCAACCGATCACACAAAGAACATCATATCAGGTTCCTCTTGGTCACATAGAAAAGAGCCACCTCACCTCACTTCACCTCACTCATCTCCAGTACTTCGGTCCTTGAAGACGTCCTACTAACGTGTTTTCTTATTAACACCCAAGTGTAAGTGTAATACTCGTACCTGGAGAAATGAGATAATATCTGCTTAGCATGCATTAATTAGTATAATTAATAGCGTGTGATAATTTGGGTAAGTTCCAATTACCCCGACGTGTTAAGTGCTTGATAAAAGGGCATAGTTAGACAGATATGAAGTGGGACTCACGGGAGGTCCGGATTAAATATATTGCATTTAATTGCATATATATGATTAAATGAATATTTGTTTAATTGCTTTAATATTTTATTGTTTAGTTGCGATTTTTTATGGTGCCAGTTTGGGTACCCGTGTGAGAGTTAATTAGAACCAAATTCTTAACTAGTAGGTTAACTAGCAACTTCACAAAATATGTGGGACCACGTTTGGGAGCCACGCGTGACATAGACAAATAGCCATTTAGATATTGGGTAGTTAACATAATTGTTTAGGAGATTTCATAGTAAAGCTTTAAGAATATTGGGGGTGTAAACATAAATAGACAAAAATTTGGCATGAATCTTAAAAGGTTGGCACCTTTAACTATGACTCACCTTCATCTTCATCACAATCAACATCATAGAGAAAAGATATACAGGAGAAATTTCGGCCATTGACGGAAGCTCCGTCGTCTTCGCCGTTTTGTCGCCGTTTCTTCGCCGTCGGTACACCGTTTCGCGAACCGAGACCGTATTCGGGCTCGGGGAGGTGAGAGGATCTTCTCTATACCTTTCATTTTCAGTTTTGTTAACGTTTTTCCGCGACCCTCTTTGAGATGCGATACATATACGTGAAATTTAAATGTAGGATTATCACCGGAGGAAACTAGAGCTAATATTTACAAGTAATTTGGGGTTTCTAGGCTTTAACTGGAGCAATTTGTGAGGTGAGTACTCTAATCCTAAATTGGGTAGTAAATGATGTTTATGTGATATTGAGTATGATAGAATGCTTAGTTCTTTAATTAGTAGATAAAGCATGTGTTAAGTAGAGCTTAACTTGTCAAAATTGCTGAAATTGCTATGTGATATGTTGACATGTTTATGTGTTTATATGGGTCAATGGATGTCAAGTGATAATCACCATTATTTAGCCCGTATTAACGGGAAGATGTTTTTCTCAAGAAAAAGGGGACGGTGGTGTCGACCACAACGATTTGACTACGGTCACGTGAGAGTGTGTGTTTTTCACTATATGCGACGTTAAAGTGAGAAAAGGCCGGTAATCTTGGGTTCGATGCGGTGGTGATTAGTTACTTGACATACCAGTGATTAGTTTTGTTGTTGTGTTGCTGGATATTGCATATGCACATTTCATACTCCAATGGCACGGTTAAAGTATTCACTAAGCGTAAGCTTAAAACAAAATTGTTTTCTGTGTGGTTATTGAATAACCACCGCAGGTACGGATCGCGAAGGGGAATGGAAGTGATCGGGAATCCGGGCGAAGGGTCATTTTGTTTATATGTTCATAGGCTTGTACATATGTTAGCCTTGAAGGAGTTGGAACTTATGCTTATAAAGTTTTGGTTGTAAATGGTTTTGTTGGGAGAACAAGTTATATTTGGAGTTTGTATATTGGTTGTGCATAGTTGTTGAACCCATGAATCTTGTTTATAACTTGTTTCTCACTTTCTTTAAGTACTATAAATGTTATGGGTATGATGGGTTTTCAAATGAATCTTCTATGGAAGGAGTTGGGAAGGTTTAGTCAAGTTTTGACAGATTTTACTCATGTTAAGCTTAATGTTGGGAAATGATGCATGTTTGTGTTCTTCTTTTGTGATTCATGGTTTATCATGGATTTGGTGATTGAGTACACTTGCAAGAGTTTAGAAATGATTCCTAGAGATTCATTTGATGTTTGGTTAGGTTTTGATAGCAAACCATATGTTTTGGGATTGTATTAAAACTTGCAAGTTAGTTTTTAGCAGCAATAATTTTTTTAGCAGCAGCAAAATGCTTGCTGGAGAAAGTTGGACTGAGCAAACTCTGGTTGGATTGAGCAAACTCTGGGCAGAATATATTTTGCAGAAAGTTGGACTGAGCAAACTCTGGTTGGATTGAGCAAACTCTGGGCAGAATATATTTTGCAGAAAGTTGGATTGAGAAGATAAAAATGAACATAACTTGGTCTAGGAAGTTTGTATTTACGCGCCATTTTCAATGTTGAGTTCCTTATATGAAAAGCTACCTTTTGATATGGAAACTCGATTTTTTTTTAAAATGACCATTTTACCCTTGGAGTTGGTTACATGCTAATGAGTTTTATAACGAGTTTAAAAGATAGTATAGACTTGATTTATGTTATATCCATTGGGGACGTGCTTCGATGGCATTGCTACACGTGTCCTAATCCGCCCATGGCGGGTTGGGGTGTGACAATTTTTGGTATCAGAGCAATAGGTTAGAGCCTTTGGGGACGAGAGACGACGAATACAACGTGTAAATGGAATAAATTGACACGTAGTTGCACGATCATGCATGCACATTTACTTAGCATGCTTTAAAATGTTGTTTAGCACGCACCATAATTTATTTAAAAGTAATATGCATGTATATATCTTGTGGTGGGTGCCAGGCAAGGATGTCTGGAGGTGAAACCCCGTCTTCGGCTCGTATGGATAGAATAGAGGTAGTTATGGAAAAGTTAGTAAGAGTGGCTGAAACGTAAGTTGTTGAGGAAGGACCGAGCTCGTTGAATCCAGGACAGAGGGTGGAACCTATAACCATTGTCACGTTCTACAAGCAAAAGCCAGGGCAGTTCAAAGGGGAATCCGATTCAATGAAGGCTGACCATTGGTGACCGATATGAAGAGAATTTTTTGTGTTTTGCCATGTTCAGAGGAACAGAAAGTCTTGTTTGCCTCCGATACCTTAAAAGAGGAAGCACATAATTGGTGGACGTCAATATTAAGGCAAGGAGCGCCGACTACCTAGAATGGGTTTATCGAAGAGTTCTCAAAATAATACATTCCTCGGTCTTTCAGTGAATAAAAGTTCTGAGAATTTTCTCATCTCAGTCAAGGTAATATGACCGTTAGGACTATGCCGCTAAATTCACAAGTTTGGCCAGATTTGCAATGGATTTGCTTCCGAACGATTTCACTCAGGCAAGAAGATTTGTGGAACGGCTCCGTGATGAAATCAGGGGAAAAGTGGATACATATCGGCTATCGACATATTCAGAAGTGCTAGACATAGCCTTGATTGCTGAACGAGGTGTTTTGCCATCAAGGCAAGGTCAAACATTTAAGAGGCCGGGAACTAGTCAATTCCAAGGACAGGGTAATTCTAAAAGACAGAGTTCTGGCAGTTCATCGGGGAGTGGGGGTAACAAACCCATGTGTCAGACTTGTGGTAAATATCACTAGGGAGTATGTAATATGTCTCCTATCATTTGTAACATTTGTCGACGACCGGGGCACGTGGCAAGGGATTGTCCTAATCCTCCAAGACAAAGTATTACTCTGAGACCAAGTACAGATGACAGTGGAATAAGGTGTTATTCGTGTGGTGACCTGGGGCATCGAGAACATAATTGTCCCAAAAGAAGACAAGGAGGTACCATCTCATCCGTGGGTAATGCACCAGGTCCGAGGCCATCTCAGCAGCGATCACAAGGGAGGGATCAATGACAAGGAAGGTATTTTTAGCTCAAGCCCGGGGAGACCACAACGGCTGACACGGTGGTTTCAGGTATACTCTCTATTTGCATGCGACCTGCTAATGTGTTGTTAGACTTGGGATCAACTCATTCTTTTATATCACATCAATGTGCTAGGAATTTAGACAAGCCCTTAGAATTACTAGATTTTGACTTATCTATTGCAGTTCCATCGGGAGCGCCACTAGTGAGTTTGGGTGTCTTTAAAGCTTGCGGGATTGACATAAATGGTAGAAGGTTGTGTGTTGATCTAGTGTCGTTGGTCATTCAACACTTTAACGTTATTTTAGGGATGGACTGGTTATCTGCAAATCATGCTATTATCGATTGTGAGAACAAGTGAGTAACGTTTCGATTACCAAATCAAGATGAATTTTGTTTCCAAGGGATAGGTGTAGTATCACCGCCTTATTTGGTGTTAGCTGTCAAAGCTTATCGTATATTGAAAAAGGGTTGTCAAGGTTTTTTTTATGTAGCATACTTGATATTAGAAGTACTGAATTGAAGTTAGAAGATATACCTGTGGTCAAGGAATTTCTAGATGTTTTCCCAGAAGATTTGTCAAGTGTGTTGATTGAGAGAGAAATTGAGTTTGGGATAGATGTTATGCCGGGGACTCAACCGATTTCACGGGCACCGTATAGAATGGCTCCGGTAGAGTTAAAGGAGTTGAAGACTCAGTTGCAAGAGTTACGTGATAAGGGTTTTATTGGGCCAAGTGTATTGCCGTGGGGTGCATCGGTTTTATTTGTGAAGAAAAAAGATGGAACAATGCGAATGTGCATCGATTATCTGGAGATCAACAAGGTAACCATAAAGAATAAGTATCCATTGCCATGTATTGATGATTTATTTGATCAGTTGCAAAGGGCACAAGTCTTTTCTATGATTGACTTGAGATCCAGGTATCACCAGTTAAAGGTTAAAGCTGAAGATGTTGAGAAGACTGCTTTTAGAACTCGGTACACGCACTATGAATTTCTTGTTATGCCGTTTGCGGTCACAAATGCACCAGCAACTTTTATGGATTTGATGAATCGGGTGTTCAAGACTTATTTAGACGAATTTGTGATTGTATTTATTGATGACATCTTAATATATTCTAGAAGTTGGGAGGAACACGAGCGACACTTAAGGTTGGTTTTGCAACGACTTAGAGAAAAGCAATTATTTGGGAAGTTAAAGAAAAGTGAATTCTGGTTAACAAGTGTTTCATTTCTTGGACACGTGATTTCTAAGGATGGTGTTTCTGTAGACCCACAAAAGATAGAAGCCGTTAAGAATTGGCCAAGACCGACAAATGTTTCCGAAGTTCGAAGTTTCTTGGGGTTAGCCGATTACTATAGAAAGTTCGTTCAAAAAATTTCTAGAATTGCGACTCCAATAACTCAGTTAATGAAAAAGGATATGGCTTTTGTGGGGAATAAAGAATGTGAAGAATGTTTACAAAAGTTGAAAGACAAGTTGACTTCAGCATTGATATTGGCTATTCCATCAAGTACTGGAGATTTTAGCATATACAGTGATGCTTCCCATCAGGGCCTAGGATGCGTTCTAATGCAAGAGGGTAAGGTGATAGCTTATGCTTCAAGGCAGTTGAGGACACACGAGAAGAATTATCCAACCCACGACTTAGAGTTGGCGGCGGTAATCTTCGCATTAAAAATTTAGCGTCACTACTTGTATGGGGAAACGCTTGAGATATTTACCGATCACAAGAGTTTAACATATTTGTTTACCCAAAGAGAACTAAATATGAGACAGAGAAGATGGCTTGAATTAATGAAAGATTATGACTTGAAGATTCAGTATCATCTGGGTAAAGCTAATGTGGTTGCCGATGCTTTGAGTCAAAGTCATCAGAAAATTTGGCTTATTCGTTAACAGCTCAAGAAAAGTTAGTACAAGAATTTGAGCGATTGGAACTTGAAGTGATTCCCAGAATTCAAGATGGTTTAATGGCAGCTATCATAGAACAGCCGAGTTTGATTGATGAAATCAAGGTAAGTCAGCTTTTGGATCCAAATTTCAAGAAAATAGTTGAAGAGTAACCTGAGTGTAGACGGTCAGAGTTCAGTTTTCAGAATAATGTATTGAGGTATATTAATCGTTTATGTGTTCCTAACATCCAAGAGTTGAAAGATAAAATTATGGAAGAAGCTCACAAGACGAGGTATTCCGTGCATCCGGGTAGTACCAAGATGTATAGAGATTTGCGAGAAGTGTATTGGTGGAGTGGTATGAAGCGGAAAGTTGTCGAATTTGTGGCTAAGTGTATAACTTGTCAACGAGTGAAAATAGAACATCAACACCCGCCGGAGAAGTACAACCGTTAGAGATACCGGATTGGAAATGGGAGCATATCACTATGAATTTTAAAACAGGTTTGCCGTGATCTCCTAAATCTAATGATAGTATTTGGGTGATCGTTGACCAGTTGATTAAGTCAGCCCATTTCTTACCAATCAAAACTCGTGATCCAACAAAGTTGGCAGAGCTTTATGTCAAAGAAGTTATCAGATTACATGGGGCATCGGTATCCATTGAGTCAGATCGGGATACACGATTTGTGTCTAGATTTTGGGAGATTTTACAAAAGGCAATAGGGATAGCCTTGCACTTTAGCACAACTTTTCATCCTCAAACAGATGGTCAATCTGATTGAGTTATTCAGATTCTGGAAGATATGCTTCGAGGATGTGTAATGGATTTCAAGTTAGATTGGGAAACCCATTTACCATTGGTGGAATTCTCTTATAATAACAGTTTCCAAATGAGTATTGGGATGGCAACTTATGAGGCATTATATGGCCGAAAATATAGATCACCGGTGTGTTGGACAGAAGTTGGGGAAAAGCAACTTTTAGGACCCGAGATTGTGCAAATCACTACCGACAAAATCAAGTTAGTTAAGCAATGGCTACAAGTAGCTCAGAGTCAATATAAGAGTTACGCGGATACTGGTAGAAGACCATTGGAATTCGAGGTGGGTGATTATGTTTTCTTGAAAGTATTGCCTTCGAAAGGCATAGCGTGATTTGGTAAACGGGGTAAGTTAAGTCCGAGGTTTGTAGGACCTTATATGATTTTGGATAGAGTAGGTCCTATTGCATATCGGTTAGAATTGCCACAAGAGTTGGCTAACGTTCATAACATATTTCACGTTTCTATGTTACCACGTTGCTTATCAGATTCGAGTCACTGCATTACTCTAGAACCGTTGATGATTCGAGAAGACTTGACTTATGTTGAATATCCAGTTCGAATCCTAGATAGGAAAGATCAGGTGTTGAGGACCAAAGTTATTCCTCTAGTTTTGGTGTTATGGCGCAATCACTCGATAGAAGAGGCAACTTGGGAACGTGAAGACGAGATCCGAGAAAAGTATCCTCACTTGTTTGATTCTTGAGGTAAGAAAAGTTTGAGGACAAACTTCTAAAAGGGAGGGAGAAATGTAATACCCGTACCCGGAGAAATGAGATAATATCTGCTTAGCATGCATTAATTAGTATAATTAATAGCGTGTGATAATTTGGGTAAGTTCCAGTTACCCGACGTGTTAAGTGCTTGATAAAAAGGCATAGTTAGACAGATATGAAGTAGGACCCACGGGAGGTCCGGATTAAATATATTGCATTTAGTTTCATTTATATGATTAAATAAATATTTGTTTAATTGCTTTAATATTTTATTGTTTAGTTGCGATTTTTTATGGTGCTAGTTTGGGTACTCGTGTGAGAGTTAGTTGGAACCAGATTCTTAACTAGTAGGTTAACTAGCAACTTTACAAAATATGTGGGACCATGTTTGGGACCCACGCGTGACATAGACAAATATGCATTTAGATATTGGGTAGTCACCATAATTGTTTAGGGGATCGATTTTATAATAAAGCTTTAAGAATATTGGAGGTGTAAACATAAATAGACAAAAATTTGGCATGAAGCTTAAGAGGTTGACACCTCTAACTATGACTCACCTTCATCTTCATCACAATCAACATCAAAGAGAAAAGATATACAGGAGAAATTTCGGCCATTGACGGAAGCTCCGTCGTGTTCGCCGTTTCGTCGCTGTTTCTTCACTGTCGGTACACCGTTTTGCGAACCGAGATCGTATTCGGACTCGGGGAGGTGAGAGGATCGTCTCGATACCTTTCTTTTTCAATTTCGTTAATGTTTTTCCGCGACCCTCTTTGAGATGACGATACATTTACGTGAAATTTACATGTAGGATTATCACTGGAGGAAACTAGAGCTAATATTTACAAGTAATTTGGGATTTCTAGGCTTTAATTGGAGCAATTTGTGAGGTTAGTACTCTAATCCTAAATTGGGTACTAAATGATGCTTATGTGATTATTGAGTATGATAGAATGCTTAGTTCTTGAATTAGTAGATAAAGCATGTGTTAAGAAGAGCTTAACTTATCAAAATTGCTGAAATTGCTATGTGATATGTTGACATGTTTATGTGTTTATATGGGTCAATGGATGTCAAGTGATAATCACCATTATTTAGCCCGTATTAACGGGACGATGTTTTCCTCAAGAAAAAGGGGACGGTGGTGACGACCACAACAATTTGACTACGGTCACGTGAGAGTGTGTGTTTTCGCTATATGCGACGTTAAAGTGAGAAAAGGCCCATAATCTTGGGTCCAATGCGATGGTGATTAGTTACTTGACATACCGACAACTAGTTTTGTTGTTGTGTTGCTGAATATTGCATATGCACATTTCATACTCCAATGGCACAGTTAAAGTATTCACTAAGCGTAAGGTTAAAACAAAACTGTTTTTTGTGTGGTTATTAAATAACCACCACAGGTATGGATCGCGAAGGGGAAAGGAAGTGATCGGGAATTCTGGCGAAGGGCCATTTTGTTTATATGTTCATAGGCTTGTACATATGTTAGCCTTGAAGGAATTGAAACTTATGCTTGTAAAGTTTTGGTTGTAAATGGTTTTGTTGGGAGAACAAGTTATGTTTGGAGTTTGTAAATTGGTTGTGGATGGTTGTTGAACCCATGAATCTTATCTAAAACTTGTTTCTCACATTCTTTAAGTACTATAAATGTTATGGGTATGATTGGTTTTCAAATGAATCTTCTATGGAAGGAGTTGGGAAGGTTTAGTCAAGTTTTGACAGATTTTACTCATGTTAAGCTTAATGTTGGGAAATGATGTATGTTTGTGTTCTTCTTTTGTGATTCATGGTTTCTCATGGATTTGGTGATTGAGTACACTTTCAAGGGTTTAGAAATGAGTCCAAGAGAATCATTTGATGTTTGGTTAGGTTTTGATAGCAAACCACATGTTTTGGGATTGTATTAAAACTTGCAAGCTAGTTTTTAGCAGCAAGAATTTTTTTAGCAGCAGCAAAATGCTTGCTGCAGAAAGTTGGGCTGAACAAACTCTGGTTAGATTGAGCAAACTCTGGGCAGAATATATTTTGCAGAAAGTTGGACCGAGCAAACTTTGGTTGGATTGAGCAAACTCTGGGCATAATATATTTTGCAGAAAGTTGGACTGAGCAAACTCTGGGCATAATGTATTTTGTAGAAAGTTGGACTGAGAAGATAAAAATGAACATAACTTGGTCTAGGAAGTTTGTATTTACGCGCCGTTTTCAACGTTGAGTTCCTTATTTGAAAAACAACCTTTTGAGATGGAAGCTCAAATTTTTTTTAAAATGACCGTTTTACCCTTGGAGTTGGTTACATGTTAATGAGTTTTATAACGAGTTTAAAAGATAGTATAGACTTGATTTATGTTATATTCATTGGGGACGTGATTCGATGGCATTGTTACACGTGTCCTAATCCGCCTGTGGCGGGTTGGGGTATGACGGTAAGTGATTTCAAGTAATAAAGTTCTGGTAAGACTAGGTTGAACCCACAGGGAGCGGAAATAAAAACTCTTTAAGATAGGAAGTAATTATTTTGTCCCTAAAAAGAAAAAAAAAGATGGTGGATTTTTGGGGCTTTTCCTAAACTACTAGTTTTTATATTTTTGCAGTAAAACTTAATTAAAAGCTATTTTTTTAACAGTTTACGGTAAAGATTTTAAGAGTACAAAATAAACTAACTACGATGCTAGTAAGAAAAGGAAGAAAAAGAAATAAAAACTAGATTTATATGAAATGAACTTTTTGGATTTTATTATAGCGAAAGATGAAAGTAATGCAAATATTTAATCTAAGTTATCTAAAAACAGGAATATTAATTAACTTGGGAGAAATGATTTAAATGGATTGAGAATATGCAAATCAACACTAGATCACACAACTTTCGTGCTTTTGAAAGGGTTTGGCATATTTAAACAGAGTGATTCTTTGCTTAAAAATAAACTTATACCAGTTGAAGTCATATCAAGTGTGTCAGGTTTGATATGAAACGACGTCGTTTAGTTTAAAGAAAAATAAAGAGGTAAATGGACAGTAGTCAGGTTCGAACCGTGACTCGCCACAGACTTGGGTTATTCGGCGCCCAGTGTTCACCACTCTGCCACTACACAATTGCTTGTTCATTAATGGATAGAAATATATGTATATATACGCATACTTGAAATATCAACTTTGTTAAATAAATTATTTTGTATGCTAGGTGTTTTTTTAATGATAAAAGGCATAGTTTGACAATTCTCATAATTAAATTCTTATTTCAAATATGTAATCTTTTTAGAGTCCAATATAACCATAGTCTATAAATATGTTAAATAGTCATAAACTATAGATATTTTTGGCCATAAATGGAAAAATAACCCATCTAGATAAATTTACCCATTTAAGATTAGTGCACAGAAGTTGTGATTCTGAGTTTTTTTACTACATATCCCCAATTAAAGTTTTAGCTTACCATTTTTGGAATTGAACTGTCTTCTAAATAAATTTTAAAGATAAATTAAATATATGTACATAATCACCGTCCAATTGAGATTAAGGTCATAACACCAAGGTAAGAATAAAAACTAACATTAATTTTTTTCTTCACTTAACATGAGCTGTGATTGAATTCGTGGAATCTGCAAAATAACAAAGTTTAGTACATCTAAGCTAAAAAAACATAAATTATTAAATTAAAATACTGAACCAAAAATAAAATACTAAACCTTTGACTTTGATTTCTTGCTGAGTCACAGTGGATGAGCTCCAAGAGCACAAGCAAGACCAAACCAAATCCTAATTTAATTTAATAGTGAGATATTGATAGAGTGTGCTTGGGGTTTTAATAGGTGATTATAACAACTACGTAGCAAAGAAATCTAGCATTTACTTGCAATTTCTGTTATACAGTGAATGAAAATAATTGCAGACTTTTGAACTTGAAATCCAAATTTTAATAGAAATATTTTACTATTACAAATTAGCGAAGGACCTACAAGAAAACAAATATTTAAGAACTAATTTGGAAAATACAATACACAATGTTTTGTTACATATTTTTTAACATAAAATAATTAATTACAGAAAAGAAATTTTTTACAACTTTTAGAACTAGAAAAAGCAAAGAAAAGCTTAAATTCTTACTCCTAAGGACACTATGAAGTGCTCACATGGTAACCTCTCTAGACTTTTCTCTCTGTGGTTCTCTGTGTTGTATTGTGTTGTAGGCTGTGTGTGAGGCTTGGTTTTCTCCTTTTACAATAGATAGAATTAAATTTGGTAATAAAATGAAATTTTCAAGTGTGTAATAGTAATGCAACACACACACTCACAATTTGTCAATAGCAAAATTTTATTTTATTTATACTCTTTGAACTTACAGTGTGTGCTTGAAAAGTCAAACAGCTGATCTTAATTTTAAAGTTTACATAACTAACATCAATCATAAAACTTGTGGTTTTAACTCAAATCTCACTAGAATTTCACTCTTTTAGTGAGAAACTCTCAGAAATTGGTGTAGAGAACATCTTACATGGTAGGGAAGCAAAAACAGGGAAGTTGTTTCCTTTTTTTGGTGACTCAATATATATAGGCATTTGGAGTACAATAAGTCTCATGGAAGGATACTTAGCACTAGAAGAGCGATTTACCGTAGAGATATCCTTATCATTTAAATTGAATTAAATCATCAGGACTTTGACAGGTATTGGGTAGAAATTAAGATGATTAGGAAATTTGGGGTGTCTTTGTTCTAAGCATGTGATTGGAGTGTTTGCGCAATTCATTCCATTCTCTTCTTTTTCTTCTCCTTTTTTTCATTTGTACCGTTTTTTTTTACCGCTCATTTCTTTCTTTACCACTTCTTTCTTTTCTTGCAATATCATTATAGCCCAATCACATACCTGGATATAGAAGTGAGTTTTGTACTCCCAGGTGGAGCAAGCATTATTTGGAGAGAACTGAGAATAAGGCAATATAAGGTGAAGGGAGGTGCATTTGAAACAAAAGATGGCCTAAATCATTTTCAAAATAGATTGACTTTGTCATTCAAGCAATTTAGAAGTTCTAAATTTGGTAAATCCTAAACGTTCTCTTCTAGTGATCAGTCAAAGAAAAAGAAAAATAATAAGACTTTCAATGAGTGATATGACAAAAAGAATGAGACTGAAAGGAACAGTAACCCTAAGAAAGGAAGATTGGCACAAAAACGGTTAATTAGTTTCCAATACTTGTCTTTAAACTGCATAGTTTATGTTAACTTATCCATTTGGATTCAGTAAATATTTTCACACTGTTTCAAAATATTTAAAGTTTAAAGAGTTTCTAGCATTTGAAAGAAGTTAACATGTGACAATGTGTTGTATGCTATTAACATACCCAAAATAACATTATCGTGTCAAATTTTATCCTATATAGAAGTAAAAGAAAAACTTCTGAAAAATCCTAAGCGCATCCCCTAGATTGGATACATATATGGTGCGACTAGTATCTTCTGCACCTATATAAAAGAGGCTACGCAATTCAGAGCGTCCAAGTTGTCACGATCGCAATTCACATCTAGTAAAGAGATGGGTCAAGAACCACTAGCAAGCTAAAACATCAGTAAGAGGCTAGGAGAAAACTCTAGCATTACCTAGTTTTTTGCTACTTCAAGGGTCATTCATCGCACTAGACATATCTGGTGATGTTGGGTTCAGGCAAATTACTACTATTGAACCAGTTAATGAAAGCGAGATGTACACGTAGGATCATTTTAAAGTCTGACCTGACTGAAAATTATGAAATGTACTGAAAATAAAATAAAAATAAAAATTTAAATGAGGGATGGGAAACCAAAGTTCATTTGGGTATCAAATGATCTAGTCCTCTTTCTCAACCAAAATTTTCTTTTGTTTCGATTTGAATTGTCTTTTGTAATAGTAATAAACTTTAAAAGATGTGCCATAATGAGAAATTAAACTAGGGCATTTTTCTCTATAACAATTCGAACACCATCCTAACTTTTTAGCTTTCCTTTTGATGGCGTAAAGGCTGGTGCCTGTAAAGGGTTCTTCTGCTCAGAAACAAGTGAGTGACCCATTAATGTCTGGTCATCGACTGTCGGATCCATTTTTTATACTCTTAGCCAACAAGAGAGATTTCCAACTATCAACCAAGATCTAATTAAAGAGAGTTTAGAGGGGGTGGGTGGGAATTTTATTTAACTAAAAATATTTATATTAAGAAATATACATTTTTCAGAAACTAAAAAAACTAATTTATTTTTTCAAATTCTAAGAATTACTTTTTTTCCAACAGAAAACTAGAAAACTACATTTTTTTTTCCTTTTTTTTAACAGGAAAATTCTAAGACATCATTACAATAATAATAAGAAAAATTATGGTATAAACTTCAAAAATCATAAGAGCACTGACTTGTGCATCATTCAATTTTTTTTTTGTAAAGAAATGGAAAAATATCTCCTGTCTCTTGGAAATCTGAGAACCTGGTAGGGCCGTGGATCGAGTAGTATTTCTAAGCTTCTTTTGCGAGTACTTACAACTTATGGATTTCATATTTTTGTTAAATAATTGAAAAGAGAGAAAATAAAAATCAAATATAAAACTAAAGCCGAAATTGGAATAAGAAAAATAAAATCAAAATCAAGCTTTTCTCTAGATTATAGATCTTACCTTTAGTGATCGATAGAGTGGATCTTGATTTTGGATCGTGGAAATCAAAGAAAATGGGAGATTGAAAGAGATTGGGGTGAGAGTACGAGAGAGAAGGGGAGATCGCCGCGAGAGAGGAAGAAGAAAAGAAGAAGATAAAGAGAGATGGGGAAAGTTTTTAGGGTTTAAAGCCCTATTTATAACTATTTTATCTTTTTTCAGTGTAGCTCTCCTTTAAAGAAAAACTTCTCATATTTTTTTAATTTTTAATTTCTAATTTCTTTAGCTAAATAATTTAAGAAATAAAGATAAAACATACAAATAGGTGTTAATTGTGAAACCGTCCTCCCCAACTGAGTCTGACATTGTTCTCAATTAGTGAGATAAGAAAAAAGAAGTCAAGGATGATACCTGTAATAAAAAGAAATACACAAAGAAAAGATAGAATGATAATGACATTAAAGAAATTAACTCATATATATAAAAAGTGATCGAAATAAGAGTATAGGACTATGAAAACATAAATACTTTGATACACTATGTCCTATACTAATTATGATTTAAGTTATTAAGGAGCATTATAGTTGGTGTCCACCAAAGGAATGGACTCCAACTCTGGTTCAAATCCTTCTAAAATGGCTTTAATCTATGCCCATTAACTTTAAATGTATTTCCATCTTTAGGGTTCTCAATCTCGACAGTTCCATAAGGATAAATATTTTTGACTATATATGGGCGAGTCCATCTAGATTTCATCTTTTATCTAAAAAGATGTAGTCTGGAGTCATATAATAGAACTCTTTATGCGGGGGTAAATCTTTTGCGCAAAAGATTCTTATTATGATACATATTAGTTCTTTCTTGATGAATTCGGGCGTTATCATATGCATCTTTACGAATTTTTAAGATCACTTAATTATAATTATCTTAAAATTCCCCCCTCTTCAATATTATAATTTAAAGTCCTAGTTGCTCAATATACCTTATGTACTAATTCTATTGGTAGGTGACAAGCTTTTCCATAGACAAGTCTATATGGAGACATCCCCAAATGGGTCTTATAAGCAGTTCTATATGCCCATAAAGCATCTGTTAATTTTGAAGACCAGTCTTTGCGACTAGATTTCACAAATTTTTTTTTTTTTTGAGAATTTGCTTAATTTGCCTATTAGCTAATTCAGCTTGTCCATTTGTTTGTGGATGGTATGCAGTCGACACCTTATGGGTTACTCCATATCTTTTCATTAACTTTTCAAATGGTTTGTTACAGAAATGAGTTCCTTGATCACTTATTATTGCTTTTGGAGTTCCAAATTGAGAGAGTATATTATCTTTTAAAAATGCAATAACTGTACGGTGATCATTCTTACTTGTAGGAATAGCTTCTACCCACTTTGAAACATATTCGGTTGCTAATAAAATATATTCATATTGGCAAAATGGAAGAAAAGGTCTCATAAAGTCAATGCCCCAACAATCAAATATTTCAATTGTAATTATAGGGGTCATTGGCATTTGATTTCTTTTCATAATACTGCTCAACATTTGGCAATGGTTACAAGCCTTACAGTATAAATATGAATCTTTAAATATGGTGGGTCAATATATACCGTTGGATAAAATTTTCATTGCAGTTACTCGGGATGAAAAATGTCCTCCACAAAAGGACGAATGACACATGAAAAGTACATTTTCAATTTCTTCATTAGGAACACATTTCCTAATTACCTGATCGGCAAAATATTTAAATAGATATGGGTCATCAAAATGGAAATGCCTAGCAATAGATAGGAATCTCTTTTTATCTGATGATGACCAATTGCTTGGTAAATTTTTAGTTACTAAATAATTAACAAGATCAACATACTATGGCAGAAAAGCCACAGAAAATAACTGTTCATCAGGAAAAGAGTCTTGAATAGGTAGGGGTTCACTGGTATTGTCCTCAAAGGTGAGGAGGGATAAGTGATCAGCTACCAAATTTTTTACTCCTTTTTTGTCTTTAATTATTAAATTAAATTCCTGCAGTAGGAGTATCCATCTAATAAGCCTAGGCTTAGTGTCTTTCTTTGAAATGAGGTATTTTAGAGCTGAATGGTCAGTAAAACAGACAATAGGGGAACCAATCAAGTATTGCCTAAATTTATTAAGGGCGAATACTTCTACTAGCAATTCTTTTTTAGTAGTTGAGTAGTTCATTTGAGCACTATCCAAAGTTCTACTGGCATAGCACATAACTGATGGCTTTTTATCCTTTCTTTGCCCTAGGACAGCTCCAATGGCAAAGTCGCTTGCATCATACATTAATTCAAATGGTAAGCTCTAATCAGGAGATTGCATAATAGGTGCAGTAGTGAGATGCTCTTTTAATTTCTCAAAGGAGTTTTGACATTCTTTAGTTCATTCAAAAGGTGTCTAGGACAGTAAGTCCGTCCAGGGAGCGGTCTCCTCCACCACCACCACATGAGGAGTCAACGTCCCCCCGGGTTCCTTGTGCGTCATCGTCCCATGCCTGATCCGCCTGAGCGGACGATTGCTGCCCGAGGACAAAGTGGAGGGCCTCTTTCCTCTATCCACCACTCGGGTGGCGGCGGCCTGTCTGGCCCTCAACTGCTCCAAATCTCTACTGGGGCCCATTTCTGCAAAAAAAAAAAGAGAACGTGCTATCAGTAGCTGGGAAAAGCTACGAAAGATGGATGAAGCCAGAGAGTTCACCCAAATACTTACCCGGGATGATTGGAGGAAATACAGGAGCTGCGATGGGTTCGTCCGGGTCGTAGGAGGCCTTGAAGTCTCCTGTGCGGGTTAGCACGTTCCAGATGTTGGTGGGCAGGATCGTTAAGCGCTTGATCCTGGCATGGCACTCCTCGAGAATGCTCGGCGGGTCGGTTGATCCCACTGTAGAACAAAGCACGAAACGGTTAGCCATATAGTTTCAATCAAAGGCAAACGAAAGAGAAGTGATGGGCGGGCTTACTCCTCAGTTTCTCCGCCCAAGAAGTCCTCAGCTGGATTCCTGGGGCCCACTTGCAGAGCCTGGGGGTGGATACTTGGAAGAACTTGTTCTTCCACCCATTATTGTTGCTTGGGCAGTTGACAATGATCTTTCTCCCTTGCCGAGCTCCCAGAGAGAAGAACCCGACCTCCCCATACATAGGGAACGGTCGATGGGTCTGTGGATATTGCAATTTTCCTTACCCACAGCCTTTTTTTTTAAAACATTTTTTAAATTCCAATTTAAATGCAAAAAAAAAAAAAAAAAAATGAGTCGCCACTTAATTTTTAAAAGGAAAATTTAGAAACCATTTAAAAGCAAACCGATCTTTTAGAAACCAGAGGTTAACTAGGTCCGGGGATTACGGAATGAGAGGGGAAGGAGCCTGGCGGACAAAAACACCCCTTCTCATCCTATCTCGCGATAAGCCTCTACTCAACATCCTTTTAATTGAATTCATTAATCTAAGCATGCCCTCAACTAATACATATATATAAACATACATTACAAAAGTATGTCCAAAGGGTGTAAGATTGCAAATGATAAAATATCACTCAAAATCACATATTTCAATTAGCAAGCGATATGATGTGCATTTAGGGGACTAGGAAACTTACCCAGGATCCAGTCACGAATGTTTAAACGTGTAATGCATACAAAAGAATAAATACTAATAAAAGGGTCTCTAATCACATATATACACATAAGGCAAATATTAATTCTAAGGTATCGCACATGAGGTCGAAAAATCAATAAAATTAAGAAATAATTAAGCTAGAGAAGAGTCAAGAGATCATACCTCATCGGTGCTACAAAACAAGGGTTAGTCCACATGCTTTAGAAAGGATATACGATATCAAATGACCATCTCTAAATGTCTAGCTTAATTCTATCAAGTACAAGAAATGACGTACCAAGAATTCTAAGTGTAAATATCAATCTACATAGATGAGTGTACATGATTACATGGAAACAAGAACAAGCTATCAGATTATTCCTTGATTTGGACCATTTTTAGCCTCTGAATTCAAGCTTAACTAATCATTATTGAAGCATGGTTTAAGCCCTAAGTTATGGGGGAATCATTTGAACTTTATTTATAAAGTTTATTAAATCTGTCATGAAGTTCTGAGAATTACAGAGAGCAAATCAAAACTTTAAGAATTGGAAAAGCATGGTTCCCTTAGTTTGATGTTAATGAATTTTGGACACAAGATGCCTTTATGAGTCTAGTTCTAATCCAAAAAGAAAATCAAAGTTCCAATGGTTTGATCTCTAGGAATTAAACAAACACTAGACATCACTCAAAAATTTCCAACCTTCTGTCCAGAGATATTGTACTACTTTGATGAAAAGTGGTTGATGAACTCACTGCACCTTTGTCTAGTTCATCTTTCACTTACTAATTTTACTACTAAGCCATTAAACTTGGCTTTAGTTAAACTAATTCTCCTACCATCTGATGGTCATGGGAGGCTAAAGACTCTTATGCTTGCAGATTTCAACGAAGTATGGAGAAACTTCATGAAATCTAAAGATAATAAACCCAAATCATGATAATAGACTTGAACTTATTAACTAATCATGTTAAACATCAACTTTAATCACCTTGTAAACCATGAAGAAGAGAGCCAAAGGACTTCATATCAAGAGATTCAAATGAGACATTGGAGGTCTCATGAATCTCAAGAGGTGAATATAATTAAAAGAAATGACTTAAAATTCAAGTAATATCCAAGTTAATACATATTAGTCTAAAGTCTACCTCCAAATATCCTTAACTTGGTGATTTTGAAGGATTTCCACAAGTAAAACAAGTTCTTCGACTCTTAATTCACACACAACTTCCTCTCTCACTCTTATGAAGGAAAATTTGAGAGGTTGAAGATGAAAAGATTCAAGATAAGGTTGGAAGATTCAAGAATTCAATTTGTTTGCAATGGGATATTCACTCATTTTATATAGGCAAACTTAAAAGGGTATTTCAGTCATTTCAGGGTCAAAAACACTGATTTCGTATGTCCTTTTGAGGGTACAAAAAGTGTTGTATCACAGCTATCTGCCAGAAAATACGGCACTTACTAGAGATGGACGCGGCAGTCAGTGACAGCCGGTGCGACACTCAATGAATGCTGCATCGACATTCACTATTGCCGCATCGGCATTCACTGAATGCCGCAGACAACTCCAAGAACTGCCGTCTTTTCAGGATTTCCCATTTTTGCGGCATTTGGCGCATTTTAACGGCATTCAGTGACTGCCGTTGTGGTATTCACTGACTGTCGGTCCGGAAATCTGTGACTGCCGCACTGGTAACCCGTAACTGCCACAGGTTCTGCCCTGTGCCGTTTTATCTTATCCCCTATTTTCTCTTTCTTTTCCTTCCGTTCTTTCTTTTGTTTAAATCGTAGAGCCTTTTGAAGAGCTTGAATCATTTTTGGAAACCCTAGATTAGTTCAGGCATTGTTATCATCGGATTTGGAGGTAGTACTCCCCTTAATTCGGCCTTTGGTCAAAATCGGGGTGTCCACAGGGTCCACAAGAAATCTTGAAGGGTGAGTTCATACCCGAAGAGTTAGGGCCAGAGAGAGATGGATCCCATCAAGAACCTTCACCCATTCGGGGTTAACTGCCTGGGAGCAATCCCAAGGTATATCAGGATGTCCCGGGTGACTGGGAGAAGAGGAATATGGAACCTAGGCATGAGGGAGTCCTCGTACAAAGTGACAAAGCTCGGGTGATGGAGCTAGGCCCCATCGGCCTGAACGGTCAAGGAACAACCATCGATAATTATGTACCTATTTCTAATCCAGCTGAGGTCTTGAGCACGCAAGACGGAAGGGATGAATTCACAGGCAAACGCAACCTCAGGGTCGGGGCCCTCTGGTATTTTGTCACCAGAACCTCGAGAGACAGAGGCCACTGGGGCCTCCAGGTCTGACTCATCGTTCGATAACTGGATCGGGATCCTACCCTCACTATGATGGTCTGATGGAGTGACAGAGGGTGGATCCAGGCTTGTGTCCAGAGTCCTAGACTGTGATTGATCGTCCTCCGATCGGCTAGAGGAGTCAAAACTAGAGTGTTGCATCTCTAAGGTTCTTGGGACTGGATGGGGGAATAAGTGGTGGCCTAGGTAGAGGTCGGGGACTCCGAGCCTGAGGTACAAGGGGGGCAGATCCAATAGCTTGTGGGGTAAGGTGTATAGAGCTTTCAGGGTAAAGAAACACTCAGTCAACACTACCACTGGACAACCCGACCGGTTTAACCGCTCAACATGAAGGATGGGTGACCTGACCGAAGGAGAGAGATGAACCTAAGGAAGAAGAAGTCCAACTCCGTGCAAGCCCCAGTGGGTTCATCCTCTCCAGCTTTACTCAAGAAAGAAAAAAAAAGAGAAGAGGGAAGAGTATAGCGAATTAAAGCTAGAAAAGTAAAAACTTACAAGGAAAAGCATAGAAAAGAGATGAAGAAGCTTGACTAAGAGGTTTTTCACTCAAAACCGCTCGATAACCTCTATCTTAGGGCAGCAGGAATGAAGGAAATGAACAAGGACCCCATATATATATAGCGCGGATGGTCCAGATCAAATCAGATCCAACGACTAGGAAGTTTTTCGGCCTAAACCACCTGCCAGCTATCTCTTCAAGCATGTGAAACGTTGCCTCAAAAGGCGCGCGCATTAAATATAAGATGTGACAGTCTGGTTACCATGCGGCTGTTCAGTTCTACTAAAACTGGCCCTGTTGGATCCTAACCGGACCAGTCACTCCTTGACATGTGGCAGCCACCGACCCCGGGTCCCAATGGTACCGTTTGGTCTAACCCCTGGGTGGCCTGGGGGTGGGTACATTCTTGAGGAACGAACCGGGTAGTTCCTCGGGCGGTCTAATAAATAGCATAGATTTTCAAACCTCATTCGATGAAACATCGCGTCAGCTTTAAAAATAGGGGGCAACTGATAGGTTAAAAAATATCAGGTCAAAGTTATATCGCCACGTCAACATGGAGACACTAGGTTAGCCAGTAAATGTGCCGGGAATTCAGTTATCCCGGGTTGATCCGCCGATACTGCCCGATTTGTGCCCACAGCTCGAGAAGACGAGACAAACACATCCCCTAGTGGGTGCGGCCCAGGCCTGCCCCGAGGCTTGCTCTACAAGGTTGTTGGTAGTTCCCAAACTTAGTCAGAAGATTAATTCGAGCAGTTTCCTATACCACTAAAGGAACCTCCATGATTTATGCTAATCACATGTAATCATGTTAGGTTTCCTTGTCTAGATCATCCAAGGCGACTGCCAGCTCCGCTTACACAGCGTCATGGCCTAGGATCAAGCCCTCAACCTTGTCCTTCTCAATGGCCAAGGCAGTCTCCTTGGCCTCAGAGGCCGCCCGTTCCTGCGACAAGGCAGCCTCAGCAACATTGGCCCTCCTGGCCAGGGAGGGTAGAAAGGATTCTGCTCAGGCAGCTGATGTTGTCAAAATCAAGTTCTTATTTAACCCTATTAAAAATGTAGCATTTGGAAGTAGGGTGTCGAGTCCACAGGGATTGATACAAGAACAACGTTTGGGAGGTTTAGTAACTAATGATAATGCTCAAAAGAAATAAATAAGAAAAGATGATGAAAGAGAATAAAAATGACATTGCGTCTTGCGGCTTTTTGTTTGGTTTTTGGAGGATAAAAGGATAAATAAATTCTAATCTAAAAAGTAATAGGTTGGGATCATTCCCCCCATCTTGGGTCACAACAAGATGAAATGGACAAGTGTTTTAAGCACATTCTAAGGTAACATTTCATTGTGGCATATTATCAAACACACGGAGTGCATCTATGTGAAGATGAAGGAAGCTTTAAGATTTCTATAGAAACGGATATGAAGCTAACGTTTGACTATCAAGGATGCATGACATACAAGATGAAGCCTCTATGGCTTCTAATCCGAATGATTTGTCCACCCTACACTAACTAATCTACTTTGTGGACAAACCACCTATGAAGCCTTCAAAAGGTAGTGTTTAAAACCCAAGAGTTTGAACAATCAAAGATGCTTGACATTTATGATGAAGACTCCAAGTTTTAAATCCCACACACAACATTTATCAAACACATGGAGTGCAAAACACAAGGTTACATAATATTCCATATGAAATACATAGGGTATGATTCAAAGTCTAAGTTTTAACAATCATAGTTGCAATACAAATAAGATGAATCCCTCAGTTTTGAATCCTACACAAATGAACCCTAAAAATGCTACAACACTAAATCCAAGAGTTCATGATCCACAACCTAAGTAAATCTAACTAATAATGAAAAATATAGCAATATCATCAAAAGAGAAGAGATATAAAATATACCTAGCCATTAAAACTTCAATGAAATCTTCAAGTTTATACAAATGAAGAAGAAATAGAAGGGAACCCAAGTGGGTTCCCAAAAATGATAGAAGAAGAAGAAGACTGTTGGGAGAAAACAATACAAGATAATATCCTCACAAAAAACCCTATCTCTTTCTATTTATACAAAAAACACAAAAATGGCAAACTTGTAAATAAAAAGGGGAAAAACTGTAGTCGCGGATCGATCCTTTCATAACTGGCGGATCGATCCGCCTTTCATCTGGGCTGTTGGAATCTGCTCGGGAAGTCGCGGATCGATCCCTTCACAAATGGCGGATCGATCCATTTACGGATCCTTATCGCAGAATGTCCCTCCAAAATCGCGGATCGATCCGCTCAAAGGGCCAGATCGATCCGCTCTTTTTGATTCTGATGGCGACATCTTTTAAAACACGCGGATCGATCCGCTCAAAGGGCCGGATCGATCCTCCTTTGCTGGGATGGATTTCCTCCTCTTCTTACAAGATAAGAACCAACAGGGTTAGTTCCCACTTTGAACAAGTCGCCAAAACCTACAAGAAAGAGATTTTATTAACAAAAAGTGTACAACAACAAGAACAACAAAAGTACAATTTATCCATTAAATCTCCCAATATAAGTGATAATTTGTGTCCAATAAGGGTAAAATCATGAAGTTAAGAATGCAATATTGGACACGAATCATACCCCCCAACTAGCATGTTGCTAGTCTCTTAGCAACAAAACTAAATACCAAGAGATTTAAGAATAACCTTGCACAACAATTTATTTAAAATGAAAGATAAACCATTTTCGTGGGGAACACGATTGCATTTAGCGAATGCAACAAGCCGTTAAACCTCTAGGTTACCCGTAGAGGCGGAGTTTTGTCTCCGGAGGGTTCTTGGAATGATACCCACAACATTTTGTTTCCTCGTGATAGTTACCCACTATCTAACGCCGACACTCAACATAGTCTCACGAATTTTTAAAGGATTTTAGCACATGACACGCAAATCCAAAAAGTTCTCAAACTATCAAGATTATTAGATAAACTTCATTAAGCTCAATCTTAGATGCGTGTGTGGTGTGAAGTGCATAACTACAACTATCAAGAAGATGACAATGCTTTCATAATCCGAATTTTGTTTAACACGCGCTTCAACTCAATTCTCACCGGTATTACACTCTAAAAATGAATCACTTGAAATGGGTAATACACTCTGGGCATGCGGGAAAACAAAGTAATGGAAATGGATATCAAAGCCACGCACATGCCAATGATGAAAAACGTAAGCATGAAAAACGAGTAAAAATTAATCTCATGAAAGATTCTATTCACTAGAGGATGTGGAATAACTCTGACTACTTGTCACATCCATTTCAAACTTCAAATCACACAACTTGAGGATCAACTAGGATCTTGAGGGAGTTGTAAAGTGGGAAAGTGATATGAGGTGAAGGACAAGGGTAAATGAAGTGAGATGTTTGAGTATAAACTTGGGATTTATTGGAATGCATGGATACAGATGACCACAAGAGATGAATCATCCACAAATATTTCTTTGAAGCTCAAAAAGAGAAGTACAATTGACTACGAAGCTCTTTTTCTTTTTCTTTTACCTTTTTTTTTTTTGTACTCTCACAACAACATGGTTCAATCTCTTTTACAACCTTACAAACACGATTCTCATGCAAAGACATCCCACAAATGTAATTCAAACAAGGATATGGAAGGTGTATGGTTAAGTGAAGGAAGGGTATGTGTGGTTGAGGTTAGAAATGGTAAAAGGAAGGACCTAAAATCATTTTCTCGGACAATGTGATTCTTAGTTCTCCACTACAATGACAGGCAAGCAAGAGTTTTGCATTCCACACAAAAAGGTTCCTCTAATGAACAATCAAAGCAAGAAGATGAGATTATCTACGACTTATGTATGTTTTTCAAAAAGAGAGAATTGAAGTATGTAACACTCAACAAAGGAGAAAAGGATCTAAAGCTCACAAGGGTAAAGTCTCCACAATTGTTTTAAACGATTTTCGGGTAACAATTGCATTAAACATTATCTTAATACAAGTAGTCATACAACGTGCTCGATAATCCAAGATTTGAACTTCATGAAATTTACTATAATCAAGATAGTTATAGAACTAATGGGTTTCAACAAGTGACGCATACCAATATCGAGTGAAAACTCAAGACAAGCGTCATCGCTCGGCATTAGAACGAGGCAACTATACTAAAATAATTGGAAACTATTTTTTTAATTTAAATTTAATTTTTTTTTTAAATCATCTTTTCTTTTATTAACAACCAAAACATGCTTGGAGAATTAATGGCAAGAAGAAAATAGAACATCAATATGATGGGTGAATATCTCACACCCCCCAACTAAAACATTGCATTGTCCCTAATGCAAATGATTCGAAACAAGGACAAAAATGAGTAGGATAGAGTGATATCACCAACAAAAGGAGCGGTCCCCGATAAGCACAAAAATGATGTTCCTGCACATAAATCACTACCGAGCACATCAAGCAAATAAAAGAAGAAAATAAAAAGACAAACCAAAACATAAAAGAAAAGAAAATGGAATGATTAGGAAATGATACGGATGAATTTGAATGTTAGAATGTTGATTCTACCACTAGCCCAACATGCAAAAGAAAAATAATATTCCTTTAAAAGAAGTGTTCTAGAAAGTTTGGCAAAACAATCAAACTTTGCATTACTATACTATGACTCTACTTTGATCAACATGATTTGCCCACCCTACAACTAAATTACATTAATTAAACTACATTAACTAAACTACATGGTGGAACACATCACATTCTCTTGGATATGAGTCAAGCATCTTAACACAAAGCCTAATTATCATAATAACAAATAAGTGGTAAATTACTACACTATGCAACACCTTTGATTAGAATGACACATCCACCCTATATTAACTAAGCTACATGGAAGACAAATCACTTTCTCTTAGGATGACTCATGTGCAACAATACACCACTTCTATTAAGCCCAACTATGTAAGAAATTACAAAAATCAATTACATATGCCAAAATTTTAAAGAACAACAACCAAAGGAGATACTAGTACCTTCCCTCATGCGAGACCAATGTGTCATCAACATCCTAGATGGAGGTTTAGCTCTTCAAGAGTAACTAATCCTTCAAAACAAAGACAAAATAAAAAGATCAAATGCAAAGGCGCATATAATTAGAAACTAAACAACTTAACGTTGTCGTCAATCCCTGGCAACGGCGCCATTTTGATGTTGTCAAAATCAAGTTCTTATTTAACCCTATTAAAAATATAGCATTTGGAAGTAGGGTGTCAAGTCCACAGGGATTGATACAAGAACAATGTTTGGGAGGTTTAGTAACTAGTGATAATGCTCAAAAGAAATAAATAAGAAAAGATGATGAAAGAGAATAAAAATGACATTGCGTCTTGCGGTTTTTTGTTTGGTTTTTGGAGGATAAAAGGATAAATAAATACTAATCTAAAAAGTAATAGGTTGGGATCATTCCCCCCATCTTGGGTCACAACAAGATGAAATGGACTAGTGTTTCAAGCACATTCTAAGGTAACATTTCATTGTGGCATATTATCAAACACACGGAGTGCATCTATGTGAAGATGAAGGAAGCTTTAAGATTTCCATAGAAATGGATATGAAGCTAACGTTTGACTATCAAGGATGCATGACATACAAGATGAAGCCTCTATGGCTTCTAATCTGAATGATTTGTCCACCCTACACTAACTAATCTACTTTGTGGACAAACCACCTATGAAGCCTTCAAAAGGTAGTGTTTAAAACTCAAGAGTTTGAACAATCAAAGATGCTTGACATCTATGATGAAGACTCCAAGTTTTAAATCCCACACACAACATTTATCAAACACATGGAGTGCAAAACACAAGGTTACATAATATTCCATATGAAATACATAGGGTATGATTCAAAGTCTAAGTTTTAACAATCATAGTTGCAATACAAATAAGATGAATCCCTTAGTTTTGAATCCTACACAAATGAACCCTAGAAATGCTACAACACTAAATCCAAGAGTTCATGATCCACAACCTAAGTAAATCTAACTAATAATGAAAAACATAGCAATATCATTAAAAGAGAAGAGATAGAAAATATACCTAGCCATTAAAACTTCAATGAAATCTTCAAGTTTATACAAATGAAGAAGAAATAGAAGGGAACCCACAAAAATGAGAGAAGAAGAAGAAGAATGTTGGGAGAAAACAATACAAGATAATATCCTCACAAAAAACCCTATCTCTTTCTATTTATACAAAAAACACAAAAATGGTAAACCTGTAAATAAAAAGGGGAAAAACTGTAGTCGCGGATCGATCCCTTCATAACTGGCGGATCGATCCGCCTTTCATCTGGGCTGTTGGAATCTGCTCGGGAAGTCGCGGATCGATCCCTTCACAAATGGCGGATCGATCCATTTACGGATCCTTATCGCAGAATGTCCCTCCAAAATCGCGGATCGATCCGCTCAAAGGGCCGGATCGATCCGCTCTTTTTGATTCTGATGGTGACATCTTTTAAAACACGCGGATCGATCCGCTCAAAGGGCCGGATCGATCCGCCTTTGCTGGGATGGATTTCCTCCTCTTCTTACAAGATAAGAACCAACAGGGTTAGTTCCCACTTTGAACAAGTCGCCAAAACCTACAAGAAAGAGATTTTATTAACAAAAAGTGTACAACAACAAGAACAAAAAAAGTACAATTTATCCATTAAATCTCCCAATATAAGTGATAATTTGTGTCCAATAAGGGTAAAATCATGAAGTTAAGAATACAATATTGGACACGAATCAGCAGCCATGCAGCCGACCTGCAAAAACAAGCGAAATCGAACGGTTACTCAACAAACAGAAAAGAAAAAAAATGATGACGAATGATAAATGAAAACGACTGAGGTGCTTACGAAATGGGAGAGGCTATACAACCACCCCTAAAAGACTTGAGGAGACATGTTTGCACACATCTCCACCTGACCAAGGAGAAGGACCGTCCTAACCTCCTCCCTGATCTCCGCCGATTCCCCCAGCGGGGTCCAAGACAGTCCATCCAGGGAGCGGTCTCCTCTACCACCACCATACGGGGAGTCGACGTCCCCCCGGGTTCCTTGTGCGTCGTCGTCCCATGCCTGATTTGCCTGAGCAGATGATCGCTACCCGAGGACTCAGCAACGGGCCTCTTTCCTCTATCTGCCACCCAGGCAGCGGCGGCGGCATGTCTGGTCTCAGTTTCTCCAAATCTTTAATGGGGCCCATTTCTGCGAAAAAAAGAACATGCGGTCAGTAGTTGGGAAAAGCTACAAAAGATGTATGAAGCCAAAGAGTTCACCCAAATACTTACCCGGGATGATTGGAGGACAGACAGGAGTTGCGACAGGATTTTCCGGGTCGTAGGAGGCCTTGAAGTCTCCTATTTGGGTAAGCACACTCCAGATGTTGGTAGGCAGGTTCGCTAAGCGCCTGATCCTGGACTGGCACTCCTCGGGAATGCTCCGCAGGTCGACTGATCCCACTGCAGAACAAAGCATGAAACGGTTAGCCATATGGTTTCAATCAAAGGTAAATGAAAGAGAAGTGATGGGCGGGCTTACTCCTCAGTTCCCCCGCCCAGGAAGTTCTCAGCTGGATTCCTGGGGCCCGCTCGCAGAGCCTGGGTGTGGATACTTGGAAGAACTTGTTCTTCCACCCCTTATTGTTGCTCGGGCAGTTGACAATGATCTTTCTCCCTTGCCGAGCTCCGAGAGAGAAGAACCTGACCTCCCCATACATAGGGAACGGTCAGTGGGTCCACAAGAACTCTTGAAGGGTGAGTTCATACCTGTAGACTTAGGGCCAGAGAGAGATGGACCCCATCAAGAACCTCCTCCCATTTAGGGTTGGCGCCCTCTAGTATTTCGCCACCAGAACCACGAGAGACGGAAGCCACTGGGGCCTCCTAGTCTGACTCATCGTCCGATAACCAGATCGGGATCCTACCCTCACTATGTTGGTCTTATGGAGTGACAGAGGGTGGATCCAGGCTTGTGTCTGGAGTCCCAAATCGCGATTGTTCGTACTCTGACCGGGTAGAGGAGTCAAAACCAGAGTGTTGCATCTCTAAGCTTCCTGGGACTAGACGGGGGTGTAAGTGGTGGCCCAGGTAGGGGTCGGGGACTCCGAGTCTGATGGACAAGGGGGGCAGATCCAACAACTTGTGGTGTAAGTTATACATGGCTTTCGGGGTAAAGAAACACTCAGTCAACACTACCACTGGACAACCCGACCGATTTAGCCGCTCTATCACGAAGGATGAGTTACCTGACCTAAGGAGAGAGATGAACCTAAGGAAGAAGAAGTCCCACTCCCGTGAAAGCCCTAGTGGGTTCTTCCTCTCCAGCCTCACTCAAGAAAGAAAAATAAAGAAAAGAGGGAAGAGTACAGCGAATTGAAGCTGGGGAAGTGAAAACTTACATGGAAAAGCGCAGATAAGAGCTCAAGAAGCTTGACTCGGAGCTTTTTCTCTCAAAATCGCTTGGTAATCTCTATCTCAAGGCAGTAGGAATGAAGGAAATGAGCAAGGACCCCTTATATATATAGCATGGATGGTCCAGATCAAATCAGATCCAACGGCCAGGAAGTTTTTTGGCCTAAACCACTTTCCAACTGTCTCCTCGGGCACGTGAAATGTCAGCTCAAAAGGCACGCGCATTAAATACAAGATGTGACAATTCGGTTACCACGCGACTATTCGGTTCTGCTAAATCTGGCCCTGTTGGATCCTAATCGGACCAGTTACTCCTTGACACATGGCGGCCACCGACCCCGGGGTCCCAATAGTACCGTTCGGTCTAACCCCCGGTGGCCTGGTGGCGGGTACATTCCCGTGGAATGAACCGGGTTGTTACCCCAACGATCTACTAAATAGCACAGATTTTCAAACTTCATCCGATGAAGCATCGCGTCAGCTTTAAAAATAGGGCGCAGCTGATAGGTCAGAAAATATCAGGTCAAAGTCATATTGCCACATCAACACGGAGACACAGGGTTAGCCAGAGAAGGTGCCTAGAATTCAGTTGATCAGCCGATACGGTCCAGTTTGTGCCCACAGCTCAAGAAGACGAGGCAAACACGTCCCCCAGTGGGTGCGGCCCAGGCCTTCCCCGTGGCTTGCTCTACAAGGTTGTTGGCAATTCCCTAACTTAGTCAGAATATTAATTAAAGCAGTTTCCTATACCACTAAGGGAACCTCCATGATTTACGCTAATCACATACAATCACGTTAGGTTTCCTAACCTAGCTAGTTACCTTGTACGAGTGGTCTCTTGCATCTAGAAAAGAGACCCCTTACCCTCATTAAAGGGCATCGCATTCTTATTTCAGAGAACTACAATACAGATTACTTAAACGCATACACCTGGCTGGTTTTCGGTAGTGCCACCCACTTTGTTAGTTCATAAAAGACCACCAGATCAGCCAAGGCGACTGCCAGCTCCGCTTGCGCAGCGCCAAGGCCCAGGGTCAAGCCCTTGACCTTGTCTTTCTTAATGGCCAAGGCAGTCTCCTTGGCCTCAGAGGCTGCCCGTTCTTGCAACAAGGAAACCTCAGCAGTAGTGGCCCTCCTGGCCAGGGAGGGCAGTAAGGATTTAGCTCCGGTGGCCATGTAGCCGACCTACAAAAACAAGCAAAACCGAACGGTTACTCAACAGACAGTAAAGAAAAAAAATGATGACGAATGATAAATAAAAACGATTGAGGTACTTGCAAAATAGGAGAGGCTGTACAACCACCCTTGAAAGACTTAAGGAGACATGTTTGCACACATCTCCACCTGACCAAGGAGAAGAACCGGCCTAACCCCCTCCCTGATCTCCGCTGATTCCCCCAACGGGGTCTAGGACGGTAAGTCCATCCAGGGAGCGGTCACCTCCACTACCACCACACGGGAAGTTGACGTCCCCCTGGGTTCCTTGTGCATCGTCGTCCTGTGCTTGATCTGCCTGAGCTGACGATCACTGCCCGAGGACTCAATGGCGGGCCTCTTTCTACTGTCCGCCACTCGAGCAGCGACGGCGGCCTGTCTGGCCTCAACTGCTCTAAATCTCTACTGGGGCCCATTTTTGCGAGAAAAGAGAATGTGCGGTCAGTACCTCAGAAAAGCCGCGAAAGATGGATGAAGCCAAAGAGTTCACCCAAATAATTACCCGGGATAATCGGAGGAAAGATGGGAGTTGTGACAGGTTCGTCCGGGTCGTAGGAGGCCTTGAAGTCTCCTCTCCAGGTTAGCACGTTCTAGATGTTGGTAGGCAGGTTCGCCAAGTGCCTAATCCTGGCCTGGCACTCACTACAAGAAAAAACCCTTTTTATGACTTTTTTTTTATTTTGGGTTAATGACTATTTTAAAAAAAGAGTCATAACAAATACTTTTTTCTAACATATATGACTCTTTTTGCAAATATAGTCATAAGATTGGTAAGTGGTGTTTTATTTACGACCATTTTTTTTATTAGTCATAAATAATAAAATTGTTTATGACAGTTTTTTTAAAATGGTCATAAATAATAAGATTTTTTTATGACAGTTGTTTTGAAAATGGTCATAAATAATAAGATGGTCATAAATAATAAGAGTTTTTATGACAATTTTTTGAAAATGGTCATAAATAATAAGAGTTTTTATGACAGTTTTTTGAAAATGGTCATAAATAATAAGACTTTTATGACTTCATTTTTTGGTAGTCATAAATATTCTTTATTTTTATGACTCTTTTTCTTTGAATTCTAGAATCAAACGTAAGTACTGTTTTGGGAAAAATAGTGAAAAAAAGACAATATGCTAAGATTTTTAAAGTTAAGATTCTTGATTAGGGAAAGGTCCTCTGTACAAAAATATTTTGTGAAATTTTACTTGACATACACGAATATTATGTGAAATTTCACTAAATCTTTACATGAATATTAAGTAAAATTTCACTTAAATCGACCTTTGAGAGACTAGTTTTTAAGAAATTACTTTTTGAAATTGGACTATTAACACTTGATAGTTACTTTTAGTGTCAAAAATTTAGATTTTATTAAGAATCATATTAGATTTTTTATGACAGTTTTTTGAAAATTATCATAAAAAATAAGATTTTTTATGACATGTTTGTGAAAAGTGTCATATATAATAAGTATTTAGAAAAGTGTCATAAATAACAAGATTTTTATGACTTCATTTTTGGGTAGTCATAAATATTCTTTATTTTTATGACTCTTTTTCTTTGAATTCTAGAATCAAAGTACTGTTTTTTTGGGAAAAATAGTGAAAAAGAAAATATGTTAAGATTTTTAAAGTTAAGATTCTTGATTAGGGAAATGTGCGCTGTATAAAAATTTTAAATAAAATTTCACTTGGTATACATGTAACACCCCGTATTTTCTTTATATAAATATTCATTTAAAAAAACAAAATAATGAGACAACCTAAATTGGTTATTTATTTATATGTGTGTATATATTTTATTCATTAATTATTGTGTGAAATTTTATAGAGCTAAGTGGTGGAGTTAAGTTGTAAAAACTTAAGTTGAACAAGTCATTGAAGAATTGATGTGTTTATTTTTTTGTAGTGATTATAGGCCCGTGAATGTGTTAATTTGTGTTTTTAACATTTAAATTAAGTACCCGGGTTATGTACACCCATTGGGTCACTCATTTTAGAACTTTAGAATGTATTTCGGGCCCATATAAAGCCTTTTTGTGAGGCCCCTAGACAAAAAACGGGATTTTTAGCCTTTTGTGTGTTTGTGTTATAATATATGTAGGTGTATCATATATACATACATAATATATATACATACATAATATACCTCCTAGGGTTTTGATAACAAAAAGAAAAGAAAAGAGAGACATGAGAAAAATAGAGCAGTCAAGAGAGAGAGAGAGAGAGAGAGAAGAAGAAGAAGAAGAAGAAGAAGAAGAAGGTAATAAGAGAAGAAAAGAGGAACCCCAAATATTGTTTTGCGAATCTTCATCAACATTGAAGTCCTAAATCGGTGAGTTAACTTGTTGTTTTCTTCAATCTCGTTTGATTGAAATTTAAATGGATAGATTGTTAAATTAGTATGGTTATGGGTTATGAGATTTAGGTTTTTATTTACAATGATTGAAGTTATGATTTGAGATTTATAGATGAGTCTTGGATATACATTTGAGCAATTATTCAATTTTCGGATTTGGGATTTTCATGGATCAGATTTTAGTAGAAAATTCCTAATAAATCATACATTACAATTTTCGTGATTCTGTTCGCGTAAGCCTGTAGGAAACGCAATTCTGGACAACTTTCGTCTAATGGTATTTTTTCCAATTCTGCACCGTTTGGGCAGAAAATTCATATTACAGTAGCAGTTTTATGAATGTTAAAATAAGCGTATTTGTTATATCATATTTTTGTGTGATTTCGTGTTCGTTAATATAAATTAATTTATTTGTACATAGAAAGATATGAGTTCTCATGTATAGTTGAGCTTTGTGAAATTATGACTGTGTGATTTTGTGTGGGTTATGAATCTGTGTGAACATGTAACTGTTAATATAATTTTAACGGAAATTTGAGTTGAGATATGTGAATCTCTTATGAAGTAGAGTTTTGTGAAAAACATGGATGTATGAATCTCTTTGTGGTGTTTTATTCTTGCGTTTAGAAGTTGAATTATAATTAATTACCTCTTATTGTGGTTGCATCGTAGAAAGTTGTGGACGCTTAGTCATCGAATTTTCTAATAATTTTCCGTGTTGTAATCGTTGTGTGTGAGAATATTGTCTTGAAGTGACGTTTTATTATCTAATTTTAACTTTTAATATTGTCTTGAAGTGGACTCAAGGCTTTAAATTTCAAAGGGAAAAGAAGGCCAAAACCAATTTGACAATTCGTAAAGGTAATTAAATCTGAATAAAAACATGGTAGATATAATGGTAGCTGTTTAAATTATACTTAGTATGTTATGGTTAATGTATTGATATAATGTATGTTGCGGTTATTCAATTGTTGCTGGGTATGTTTTCATTGTTTGAAATTTTTGGGAGGTTCTATTTATAGAGGAGACTCTGTCGAAAGTTTTACAAATTCTAGGTCAACATTCATTCTAAGATAAGTTAGTTTTACCACGACTTGTGATTGCAGTAATTTATTGTTTGTCTAATATTTGTTATACATTTATTCATAGGGACCAAAGCAACCAGGAAATTATGAATGTGGATACCATATGTTACTTTTCATGAAAGTGATAATGGAGAATCCATCCAAATCTATCAAGATAAAGGTATTATCATAGTATTCTTTGTAAATGTGTCGCCAAATTTTCTCTTCTTCTTGTTTTACTTTGATTCATAAATTGTGGAATTTTTTTTTTCATATGTGTTGGAGGTGGTGGTGGTGGTGTTGTGGGGAGGGAATGCATCCTTAACATCTCATTCTTTCCTGAACTTTTTCAGATGAAAGAGTTGTCTCAAAAAGTAAAATATGAAAGCCACGAGCTAAATGTACTTCAACTTGAGTTCATTGAGTTTATTCAAGAATACATTTAAGTATTGAAAATTTCAACATTTTTTCCTTTTTCCAGGTAATCTATATTTTTACAATTTAAGAAAATTATATACTCGTTATATAGAATCTAATACATTGATTTCATTTTTGTTTCAGTGTTACACAGTTAGACTACTTGGAACAAATATTGCAAATAAGTTGATGTACTAGCGGAGATTGAAGAGTTTAAATAGACACTGATCTTGTTTTTATTTATTTATTTATTTATTTTTTTTATTTTTTTTAACAATGTTACATATACATTATTGGTTTGTTGGTTTAATACATACTTAGTGGTTACTGTTACATTTTTCTTGTACATAACTAATTATTAGATTGATTATTGAAAAATTTTGGTTGGAAGGAAGATAATATCTGAATATGGTTCTTGAGTTGATTTGTAACATGCATGTTTTGATGATGTATTTGAATTGTGTAATCTTGATTGTTGGATTATCAACAAAATAACTTTTTTCTTTAAATGTGTTTTATATTATATATGACTGTTTCATAAAAAAACAATCATAAATTAGCAATAGTTCTACTAAAGTCATAAATAGTATCATTATTTATGACTTTTAAAATGTTATTTATGACTGTTTTGAAGATTATTTATGACTATAAAAAGATTATTTATGACTTTTTGAAGGTTATTTATGACTATTTTAAATATTATTTATGACTATTTAAAGGTTATTTATGACTTTTTTGAAGATTGTTTATGACTTTTTAAATGGTTATTTATGACTAATTTGAAGATTATTTACGACTTTTTAAAGGGTTATTTATTACTTTTTTGAAGATTATTTATGACTTTTTTAAAAGGCTATTTATGACTTTTTTAAAGATTATTTATGGCTTTTTTAAAAGGCTATTTATGACTTTTTTGAAGATTATTTATGACTGTATCAATTAAAAAATAGTCATAAACAATTTGAAAGCACTCATTTTTTATGACTATTTTTTTTAGAACTGTTGTAAAAGTAATAATTATTTATGACTTTTTTAACAAACTCGAACTTATTTATGACTGCAATGTTATGACTTATTTTAAAAGCTTAAAAAAGAGTCATAAATATACATTTATGACTCTTTTTTAAAGTCATAATAAGGGTTTTTTATTGTAGTGACTCCTCGAGAATGCTAGGCGGGTCGGCTAATCCCACTGCAGAACAAAGCACAAAACACTTATCCATATGTTTTCAATCAAAGGCAAACAAAAGAAAAGTGATGGGCGGGCTTACTCCTCAGTTCCCCCACCTAGTAAGTCCTCAGCTGGATTCCTGGGGCCTGCTCACAGAGCCTGGGGGTGGATACTTTGAAGAACTTGTTCTTCCACCCCTTGTTGTTGCTCGGGCAGATGACAATGATCTTTCTCCCTTACCGAGCTTCCAGACAGAAGAACCTGACCTCCCCATACACAGGGAATGGTCGGTGGGTCCACAAGAACTCTTGAAGGGTGAGTTCATACCTAAAGGCTTAGGGCCAGAGAGAGATGGACCCCATCAAGAACCTCCTCCCATTCGGGGCTAACATCCCGGGAGCGATCCCGACGTATATCAGGACGTCCCGGCCATCTGGGTGAAGTGGAATACGTAACCCAGCCATGTGGGAGTCCATGTACAAAGTGATGAAGCCCGAGTGATGGAGCTGGGCCCCACCAGCCTGAACAGTCATGGAACAACCATCGGGAATGGCGTACCTATCCCTAATCCAGCTGAGGTCTTGAGCGCACAAGACGGAAGGGATGAATTCACAGGCGAACGCAACTTCGCGGTCGGGGACCTCCGATATTTTTCACTAGAACCTCGAGAGACGGAGGTCACTAGGACCTCCCGGTCCGACTCATCGTCCGATAACCGGATCTGGATCCTACCCTCACTATGATGGTCTGATGGAGTGACAGAGTGTGGATCCAGGCTTGTGTCCGGAGTCCTAGACTGTGATTGTTCATCCTTCAACCAGGAAGAGGAGTCAAACCAGAGTGTTGCATCTCTAAGGTCCTGGGACTAGACGGGGGAATAAGTGGTGGCCAAGGTAGGGGTCGGGCACTCCGAGCCTGTGGTACAAGGGGGGCAGATCCAACAGCTTGTGGAGTAAGGTGTATAGAGCTTTTAGGGTAAAAAAAACACTCAGTCAACACTACCACTGGACAACCTGACCGGTTTAACCATTCTATCATGAAAGATGGGTTACCTGACCTAAGGAGAGAGATGAACCTAAGGAAGAAGAAGTCCTACTCCCGTGCAAGCCCTAGTGGGTTTGTCCTCTCCAGCCTCACTCAAGAAAGAAAAAGAAAGAGAAGAGGGAAGTGTACAACGAATTAAAGCTGGGAAAGTGAAAACTTACAAGGAAAAACGCAGAAAAGAGCTTAAGAAGCTTGACTGGGAGCTTTTTCTCACAAAACTGCTCGGTAACCTCTATCTCAGGGCAGCAGGAATGAAGGAAATGAACAAGGACCCTTTATATATATATAGCGCCGACTGTCCAGATCAAATCAGATCCAACGACCAGGAAGTTTTCCTACCTAAACCACCTGCCAGCTGTCTCCTCGGGCATGTAAAACGTCGCCTCAAAAGGTGGCGCATTAAATGCAAGACGTGACAGTCTTGTTACCATGCGGCTGTTCGGTTCTGCTAAGACTGACCCCGTTGGATCCTAACCGGACCAGTCACTCCTTGACACGTTGCGGCCACTGACCCTGGGGTCCCAACGGTGCTGTTCGGTCTAACCCCTGGGTGGCCTGTGGACGGGTACATTCTTGAGGAACAAACCGGGTAGTTCTGATTCGTGGTGAAAAGTGCATGTTTCTAGTGTATTACGTGGTATTTTATGCATACTTTTATCCCCAAAGTCCCTACATTTAGGTGCATTCTAATAACAATATTCTTTTTATTGTATTAATGCTTAAATATATGTTTTTGCATTGTTTTATAGGTATTAGGATGTAAATCAATGAAGTGTAGCTAAAGAAAAGTGATTATGGTGAAGAGAACAACATAAGCAGCTGAGAAAATGCTATTTTTTGACAATGAAGACTTCAGATTTGGAAGCTTTTCCCAGAGATATAAAATGTAGATCTTTGAGATACAGTCGTGTGGCCGCAAACGGAAGGTCAATCCGAGGTCTGAGTGAAAAGTTATGGCCATTCTCCCATCGGTGCGCAGAGCTGCCAAAATCAGAGAAGTTCAAGCGATTGAAGAGAGTTCAATCGATCGAACCTTCGATCGATCGAACTAAGCTCGATCGATAGAACTTTATATTCACCCAAAAGTTGCGTAAACTCTGCGGGAACCCTATATATAAGTCGTTTTGACGCCAGAACGCAGAAAACAGCAGTTTAGGTTAGTTTTAGGGTTAGATTAGGAGTAGATTAGGTTAGATTGATGTTTTTCTTCCTCTTTTCTATTGTATTACTGAAGATTATTGAAGATTTCAAGTTTATTTCAAGTTATAATCAGATTATATTCAGGTTTTTCCTTTCCTTTATCTTTATTTCATTTTTTATTAGTTTATATGTTATGATTGCCTTGTTTTACTATCTCTGTATTAGTTTTATTATGTTTCCGTAGTTTAGACGTTGGGAATATGTGATGAAATATTGATTCCCAACCTCTGCCATGCAATCTTTAGAAACCTTGGGCTCGATCGATTGAAGGTATTTCGATCGATCGAACCAGGGCCATAGTCAAGCGATCGAAGACACTTCGATCGATTGAAGGATGATGTTGTCCGATCGATCGAGAGCGCTTCGATCGATCGAACATGTTAAATCCTGAGATGATTCTTTTAAGTATTCCATGACTTTCTGTTTTAGAAATCTGTCATCAAATTGTCCCAATAAGCTCAGTTTGTCACAACAGTTTTTAGAACTTAAAGCCTTAAGGCATTTTCTTCAATGACTTTTGAAAACCACTTTGAATGCTAACATCATTTAGAGTGCAAGTAATTACCATTGTTTTAAACCGTCTTCCAAGTATTTTAAATCAAGTGTGATGATGTAGTCCCGGTTATGAAAGGGCTATTGATTCTTCATCTTTAGAAAAATACGGAATGCTGAAGAGGAATGAACTCCATTGAACATTAATGAATGTGCATGGTAGATGGTTAGGATCAATGTGGATTCTCGTATTTCCAACACCTTTAAATTATTTATTTCATTAGTTATGTTTCTATAAGTTTTAGTTTATTTTTTAGTTTAATTTAATTAATTAGGATTTGTTAGTACACCTCCAATCATTCATTCTTATTTTCTTTTTCTTTAGTTTATAACTTAGTAGACATTCTTCCTATTCCTTCCCTGTGGGATCGACCTGGACTTATCCAGTATTACTTGCACGATCACCTGCACTTGGGTGTTGCACAAGAGCGCACAACTATTTAGTCGTGTCAAGTTTTTGGCGCCGTTGCCGGGGAAGGCAACTAGGTTAGGATTTTACTAAGTTATTTCCATTTTTTTTTTCTTAAAAAAAATACAAATAAAAACTATTGGACTTTTTCTCTCACAAGATAAACATAAAAATAAATAAAATTTCTATTGTTTAAAAATTTTGAGTGAAAATGTCTTATCCATAGTATCCTCCACACAACACAAACACTGTGAATAGGTACACTTTAGGTAATGAAAACTATCCCCCAAGTTGGCAAGCACCCATATATGACGCGCATTATCAACTTGAGTGCTACCAACCACCACAATGGGAAAACAATAGTTGTAGTCCCTTATATTATCAAACGTATCAAGAACCTCCACATGGAGAGTTCTATCAATCGCAATGGGGATATAACCAAAATGATAATGTAGGATATAGTAGTAGCTCCCACGATTACCAAACGCACCAAGACTTTCCCTTTGGCGAGTCTTGTCCACAAACACATTGGGATGGGAATTACTACCAACAACAATGGGGCGAAACTTTATATGGTAATAATGAAGAAAATAATCACGTTGAGGATAGTGGTATGTTGAAATTGCTACTGAGTGAAATGAAAAGGCTAGATAGTGCACTTGATAAATTAGAAACTAGATATCAACAACCATATGCTAGCCAACCTTTAGAAGACTATACCAATCCTTCAACACTACAACCTAAATTTCAAGACACTAATAATGGAATGGAATTAGAGGACAATGACAGGTTTATATCGAATGAGGTTAACAACTCACTCGAGAAAGTCATAACCCAACAAGAACTCCAAAACCAAACCATTGAGCATGAAGTTGTAGAACCATTTTCTCTTCAATATACACCCCCAGACATCAACTCCTTTACTACCTTGATAAAATTGCACAATCTCTTTGTCAAAAGCACCTCAATAGATGACATATATAGTGAGGAGAGTTACAAGGATGAGAATGAGGTTTTTACAAATAATGAGAGTTTAGGTGACTGCACGCAATTAGGAAATGATGAGTCCCCTGTTGACTCTACCCTTAACTTTGATAGTGACCCTAGGGAGGACATAATTGAAAAATCTAAATCCTATTTAGATTCATGTGATATTCACGAACCCTCACCTCTTTCGGCCGAAGAGGTGATGTCACCAAGTTGCCCATCACCTATCCTCTCCATCAATCACAGCTCTCATCCTGAGCGTGAAAATCATGTGTACCCCATTAATGAACAAAAAGAATGTGTTGTAGAAGAGGATGATAAGGATTCTAGCACATGTAATTCGCCACATTTTACATTTCAAAATTTTGTGAGAGAGGATTTGGAAAATATTAGGCCCACTTTAGATGATCTTAAACTTCAACAAGAAGCAAGTAATCTGCTAGACTGCTTGACCTTCTTGAGTAATAATGATATTGAGGCCCAAATAGATAGCTTCATCCAAGTCCAGTCCAAATCAATGTACATAGAACAGAAATTCAATTCATATGATCACATCTCCACAGATTCTGTTCTAGAACAAGAGGAGGGTAGTAAAGCTTCATTAGAACATCACCTAGACCCTGGCCCTTTTATCGAACCATGGCCTCTGCTTGTTTTTGATAAAATAAAAATAGAGGCTGTTATAGAAAATACCAACACCAAAGATCTTTCCTTGAGTGTAATTCCTAAAAAGTGTGGTATTCCTCTTATAACTGTCTCAAATAACTTTGGAAGCCATAGGTTTTGCATCATCTCCTCTGACCTTGAGCCTGACATTAGTTGGGGGGAGTTACAATTTTATGAGGATCCCTACATTCTTTTCATTGTTAAATTATTTCACTGGGAAGATCCTCAAAAATTTCGGTTATTACTGTATGATAAAAATCTTGATTAACCGAATTTATTTACTGAGTAGTTCTATTATATTCTCTATTTTTTCTTGTTGCTACTAATGATTTTGTAGGTAACTTGAAATTTTTTTTTTTGGATATTAATGCCTCGAGGTAACATCCTTCCTTCTCTCGCTTAACTTTACATGTCCATGTGCTTAGTTTAGAACATTGGGGACAATGTCTAGTTTTAGTTGGGGGGGAGTGAGTCATTGCATGCCTCGTTTCTTTCTTTTTATGCTTTAGTGTCATGTACCTGTTTAGCAACATAACTCAGTAAATTAAAATTTTAAAATTTTAATTTTAATTTTTTAAAAACAAATATAATAAAATGGTTCTTGTATTTCTCTCTTAGTTAATGTAGTTAGTTATGATGCATTAGTGTTATTTTCTGTATGTTATTAGTATGTGATACACAATAATAGTTTCTTTACTATCTTAGTTATAGTATATTTTATACTCCCTCCGTCCCATAATAAGTGTCCACTTCCTTTTTGCACAATATTTAAGAAATTTGTATTATATTAATTTATTTGGTTCATTAAAGAGTCACTTTCCAATTTTACCCTTTGATGTGATGGGTGTTTGACTTTTTGCTTGATTTAGGACCACAAATAAATGTTTCTTTGTCTTTATTATAAGGGTAGTTTTAGAAAGTAAGTAAAAGCTATATGTCAATTTAGGAAAGTTGACACTTATTGTGGGACATCCAAAAAAGGAAATGTGGACACTTATTATGGGACGGAGGGAGTACTTTTTAATCTTCAAACAACTTTGAGCACGTTGTGACAACCTTGTACTTAGCTTAAATGGATTAGTAAGCATAGGTTAGGTGTCTTGAGAGACTGTAGTGGAGACTAATAACTCAAGTGAGCTTTTGAGCCATTCTTTTGTTTTTGAGGGTTTTTATAAAATTACTCTTACTTTTTGAAAAGCGTATTCATTCGTTGTAAGTCTCATTTTTCTTCTTCATTTTGACTGATTACTAGAAGAGAACGTTCAGGATTTACCAAATTTAGAGCTCTTGAATTTACTAAAATGAATAATCCTATGAACTTAGAAGATGATTTAGGCCATCTTTTGACAATACACGTATAATACAGCCTTGGCTTACTATTATGCTATTCCTTTACTTCACATCTTGAGCTTATCATAATCGCCTTGTCTTCACAATCCTAAAGTTCATACCAAACTCCATATTACGAGTTTGAGTTTCTTTTCTTTATCTAGGAGTGATTGGGATGTGTTATCTTGACAAGAAGTTTGGTAGTGTGAATAAGGGAAAGTTGGCAAAAAAAAAATCATGAAAAAAATAAAGAGAACAAAAAAAGAAAAAAAAGAAAAGAAAAAAGCAAGAAAAAAAATAGGCCAATGGTTGTTACAAAAGAAAAAAATAATAGAAAGAAGAGTGTGGGAATGAAAAGAAAAAAAAAAAGACAAGAGAGAGATTGGAGATGTGGGAAAGTTTGAAAAGTTGTAATAGACATTTCAATCACATCCTTTAACCCAGTTGAATATCACGAACCTCTTTCTTCTTTCACTTAACACCTCTTTTTCAAAGTCCTAATGATTCTAGTTAAATTGGATTTGAAATTAAGGTAACGAGAGAGTTCTCCACGGTATCTCGCTCTTCTAGTGAAAAGTATCCTTTCATGAGACTTTATGCACTAAAATGTCCGTTTTTCAATTTAGATATGAGAAGCATTAGATTCCATTCCATTTACTCTTTATAGCTTCCATATCATGAGTGATAATTATTACACCTAATTCAGAGTGATTTCATCTTGAGAGTATAATCCCGGTGAGAGTTGAGTCAAAATGAACGTCTTGATAGCATTTTAGGTTTTACAAGCTTTGAATATAAAGTTGTGTATTTTGGTTGTCCATTCACACACTCACTTAAAGATTAATAGGTATGGAATATTCTAATGACTTTGATAGTAGATTAACTGTAATGTGTGTTGCATGGCTATGGCATACTGGAGAGTTTCATGAGATTGTTGAGCTTAACCACATTGCTAAATGAGAGAGGAAAAATTTCTTAAAAACATTTAAATGAGAACCATTACCATAAACATGAATTTTGTGGGTAGATTCGCTGTAAACCCTCACGAGACAACACTCGTCCACTAGGGGGAACCTAGGGGTTTAAAGGCTTGTTGATTACGCTAAATGCAATCGCGATTCCTGCGAAAGTGATTTAGGATTTTTACTTTATTTTATTTTTAATTTTTAGAGTAAAATAAACACTATTTTAGTTCGCTTCATTGCTAGGGACTAGCAACGAGCTGGTTGGGGGGTGTGATTCGTGGTGAAAAGTGCATGTTTCCAGTGTATTACGTGGTATTTTATGCATACTTTTATCCCCAAAGTCCCTACATTTAGGTGCATTCTAATAACAATGTTCTTTTTATTGTATTAATGCTTAAATATATGTTTTTGCATTGTTTTATAGGTATTAGGATGTAAATCAATGAAGTGTAGCTAAAGAAAAGTGATTCTGGTGAAGAGAACAACATAAGCAGCTGAGAAAATGCTATTTTTGACAATGAAGACTTCTGATTTGGAAGCTTTTCCCAGAGATACAAAAAGTAGATCTTTGAGTTACGGTCGCATGGCCGAAAACGGGAGGTCAATCCGAGGTCTGAGTGAAAAGTTATGGCCATTCTCCCATCGGTGCGCAGAGCTGTCAAAATCAGAGAAGTTCAAGCGATTGAAGAGAGTTCAATCGATCGAACCTTCGATCGATCGAACTAGGCTCGATCGATAGAACTTTATATTCACCCAAAAGTTGCGTAAACTCTGCGGGAACCCTATATATAAGTCATTTTGACGCCAGACGAAGGGAGGAAGCTCCAGAATGCAGAAAACAGCAGTTTAGGGTAGTTTTAGGGTTAGATTAGGAGTAGATTAGGTTAGATTGATGTTTTTCTTCCTCTTTTCTATTGTATTACTGAAGATTATTGAAGATTTCAAGTTTATTTCAAGTTATAATCAGATTTTATTCAGGTTTTTCCTTTCCTTTATCTTTATTTCATTGTTTATTAGTTTATATGTTATGATTGCCTTGTTTTACTATCTCTGTATTAGTTTTATTATGTTTCCGTAGTTTAGACGTTGGGAATATGTGATGAAATATTGATTCCCAACCTCTGCCATGCAATCTTTAGAAACCTTGGGCTCGATCGATTGAAGGTATTTCGATCGATCGAACCAGGGCCATAGTCAAGCGATCGAAGACACTTCGATCGATTGAAGGATGATGTTGTCCGATCGATCGAGAGCGCTTCGATCGATCGAACATGTTAAATCCTGAGATGATTCTTTTAAGTATTCCATGACTTTCTATTTTAGAAATCTGTCATCAAATTGTCCCAATAAGCTCAGTTTGTCACAACAGTTTTTAGAACTTAAAGCCTTAAGGCATTTTCTTCAATGACTTTTGAAAACCACTTTGAATGCTAACATCATTTAGAGTGCAAGTAATTACCATTGTTTTAAACCGTCTTCCAAGTATTTTAAATCAACTGTGATGATGTAGTCCCGGTTATGAAAGGGCTATTGATTCTTCATCTTTAGAAAAATACGGAATGCTGAAGAGGAATGAACTCCATTGAACGTTAATGAATGTGCATGGTAGATGGTTAGGATCAATGTGGATTATCGTATTTCCAACACCTTTAAATTATTTATTTCATTAGTTATGTTTCTATAAGTTTTAGTTTATTTTTTAGTTTAATTTAATTAATTAGGATTTGTTAGTACACCTCCAATCATTCATTCTTATTTTCTTTTTCTTTAGGTTATAACTTAGTAGACATTCTTCCTATTCCTTCCCTGTGGGATCGATCTGGACTTATCCAGTATTACTTGCACGATCACCTGCACTTGGGTGTTGCACAAGAGCGCACAACTATTCAATGACCCCAGAGAGCAGAAAAGTCATAATCGCTCCAGATTCAATGACCCCAGAGAGCAGAAAAGTCAGAATCGCTCCAGATTCAATGACCCCAAAGAGCAGAAAAGTCATAATCGCTCCAGATTCAATGACCCTAGAGAGCAGAAAAGTCATAATCGCTCCAGATTCAATGACCCCAGAGAGCAGAAAAGTCATAATCGCTCCAGATTCAATGACCCCAAATAGCAGAAAAGTCAGAATCGCTCCAGATTCTATGACCCCAAATAGCAGAAAAGTCAGAATCCCTTCAGATTCAATGACCCCAAATTCGCTCGGTATTGCAAGGGTAATTTTTATTTTTCTTTTCCTTTTCAGAACAGTCACGCGGACTTAAACAATTCATTTTCTATCGGGAGTCACGCAGACTCGAAAATTCATTTCTACTTTTCAAAGATTGGGAGTCGCGCGGACTCGAAAATTCATTTCTACTTTTCAAAGATTGGGAGTCGCGCGAACTCGAAAGTTCATTTCTACTTTTCAAAGACTGGGAGTCGCGCGGACTCGAAAATTCATTTCTACTTTTCAAAGATTGGGAGTCGCGCGGACTCGAAAATTCATTTCTACTTTTCAAAGATCAAAAATTCATTTTATTTTTCGAAGACCTGGAGTCGCGCAGACTCGACAACTTGTTTTCGGCATTTCTAAATTTGGTTTTATCCCTTCCCTTTTTATTTTGATCGGTAACCCCGGGCTGCAGTAGATGACTTATGCCAAGATCGAAGATTTGATCGGTGACTTCAAAGGCTGCGATAGACGACTTATACCAAGACTGATGATTTGATTGGTAACTTGTAGGATGTGATAGACGACTTATACCAAGACCAAGGATTTGATCGGTAACTCATAGGATGCGATAGACGACTTATACCAAGACCGAGAATTTGATTGGTGACTCATAGGCTGCGATAGACAACTTATACCAAGACCGATGATTTGATTGGTAACTCATAGGATGCGATAGACGACTTATACCAAGACCAAGGATTTGATCGGTAACTCATAGGATGCGATAGACGACTTATACCAAGACCGAGAATTTGATTGGTAACTCATAGGATGCGATAGACGACTTATACCAAGACCAAGAATTTGATTGGTGACTCATAGGATGCGATAGACGACTTATACCAAGACCGATGATTTGATTGGTAACTCATAGGATGCGATAGACGACTTATACCAAGACCGAGGATTTGATCGGTAACTCATAGGATGCGATAGACAACTTATACCAAGACCGAGAATTTGATTGGTGACTCATAGGATGCGATAGAAGACTAATACCAAGACCGAGGATTTGACTGGTGACTCATAGGCTGCGATAGACGACTTATACCAAGACCGAGAATTTGATCGATGACGGTACAGCCTCAAAAAATTTGCTTTGGGGCTATTCTAGCTGAAGAAATGTTTATATGCTTCTTATTTCGGATTTATCTTTATCATTTTTTTTCTTCTTCTTTTTTTCAAAATATTCTTTTTGATGGATTGCTTGCTATGGACAGCAGTTTGGGCGATTCGGGCAAGAAGAGGAAGAAGTATGAGCCAGTTCTCCACAACAACCCCACTTTTCTATTTACTGATTTCCTTTTTGATTATAGACAAATCCAAAGGCTTTCTGGTTCATCCGATGATTAGCTTGTACGGCTTGGAGCCTGATCTGCTGAGGGTATTCACTTGATTTTGCTCTTTCTGAAGATATTACTCGACCACTATTTGATTTCTTTAGCGGAGCAGAATCTGACTCCCTGACCTCCCTGCTATTACCCTTCTTTTGGAATCTTCAATTCTTGTTGATCCCTCTGCGGAATATATCTTTTGGATTTCAAGAAGGTATACTCAAACTGAGTTGAGATTCACACATTTTCAAATTTGTGACCAATTCTGCTTTCTTTTCTTTGCGCTTCTTTGATTAACTTTAGAAAAAAATTGTTATCCCATAATATTCTTTCATTGTATCTTCCTTTACGATTGACTTTTTGATAATGAAGAATTCTTCTTTTCATGTTTCTTTCCATCTTAAATCAATTTTAGATTTATGCATGAAAACTTCAACTTTTTACTTCAAGAATTCTTAGGATGCCTAAGCTTGGTCCTTGAAAGCCAGTAAACATAGAGATATTTTATTTGGCAAATGACAGTTTGCCCCTAGTTTGACAGGGGGCTTGGGAATGCTAGGCAAACGAAGTTTGCCCCTGGTTTGAGGGAGTTGACGCGGCCTCTGGGCAAACGATAGTTTGTCCCTAGTTTTCAAGGTAATTTTATGAATTGGTTGGATTTCTTCTTTGGACCGAGGGCCTTGGGAAACCCGCCTACTTATCCCCGAATGGGCATCAGGTCCTATAGTAGTTCGATCGAGGCCTGAAAGAAGTGCAATGATTGACTGTGTGTGTAGTTGTGACCGAACCTTACAGGCTGCCTACGTATCCCCGAATGGGAATCAGGTCAAAACGTAGTTCATCTGCTCTGGAGGTCTTGAAAGAATAAGGCTTCAAGAATTGGTGGGCTTTTCGAGTCATGTTTTCATTTAGGTTCAATGGGTGCCCTTTCTGGGTAGATTTTCTGAAACATATTCCTTGTGGCAGCTTTCGAACAAGATGATGAACTACTTCTCCTTCTTATGCATTTTTTCTTCTTCTTTTCCTCTTTTCTTCCTTTTTTTTTCTTTTCTTTTCTTCTTTCCCTTTTTTTGTTTTGTGGCGGTTGATTCTTTTCACCTTATCACTAGCTAGTCAATCTTTACAACTCTCATAATACATCATGTTTTACTCATACTCTATCATACTCACATAGTAATATCAGCCCTCCAGATTACTCTTTATCTTTCTCAAAGATATTTCTGCATTGTTTTAGGTCCACTTATCACTTATCCATTGAGTTTCTCACAAAAATTTAATTGATACTTTCAAATCTTTCTTTTCATTTCCAATTTCTTTTCTTAGGATAATTCATGTACTTTGAAGTACTCAAGAATTCTCAATCTTATTTATTCTCTACTTTTTTCTCTTTTTTTTTTTCCTTTCCTTTCTTTTCTCACTATCTCTTATTCTCTTCATGATTTTGACTGGCTAGGATTCGGATTTTGAAATCAACACGCATCTTATTTTGCTCTAACTTTTGCCTAGGCGCCCTTTCGGGTTTTCATCCTAGCGAGCTCTCTTTTTTTTTTCTTTCTTTCTTTCTTTTTTTCTTTCTTTTAAGAAGAAGAAGTTCATTTAAGATATCTAGCTACCATTAAGGAACAAGTTCATGGCTTTGGACTGTGAGCTCACCTTTTAGGTTTGGTATAAAGGGGGTGATGTGGGATAATTTCTGAATTCATTCTGGCACATCATCATAGGACCATGCAAGGCATCCTTGTATTCTTTTAGCAATGAGATCAATTTTATGCTTTTATCTTTATTGAGTGAAATATGGAATGAATCACTTTGAGAATCTTCTTCATTTTCTAAGTCAAATGCCAAGGTTTCCTCAATGATTTTGCATGCAGGTTCTTTTGGTCTTTTTTTTTTTTTTTTTCTTTTCACAGTTATTAAAAAAAATCGTTAAGCAGAATCAAGTAAGCAGAATCAGTCACTTTCATTGATAACAGAAAATTTAAAAGGTTTGGCTCATACTGGCCATTACAGACTTCCGGGGTAGGGGAATCCTATCACTAGACTCAAGGACATTTTGGCAAATTCCCTGATTCTATCTCTCCTCCATTTTCCGGCTTCTCCCTCCTTGCTTTATTTCCCTTGACCTCTTCTTTCAGTATTTCTTCCATCTGTTCTTTCCCAATCTTCACTTCTATGATCTTCTTTGGACCGCTCTCCTCGGTCTTACTGCCTTCTTCATCAAAAAGGTTCCTCATAGCCAGACCATCCAGTGCACAAATCCAATCTTGGACAGTAATTAGTTCTGTAAGCACTTGCAAGTATGGATCTTCATAGTCAGTGTATTCATGTAAGAAAGAGATCTCAAAACCTTGCTCCAAGTATTTACCTTTGCAGTCCGCCCATGGCTCTAGAAAGCCATAATAGGAGAAATCTCCTCCTTTCTGGATGCAATGTGACGCTTGACCTTCTTCTCTATTTTCTTCATGATCCTTCCCTTTCCCTTTTTCCAAATCATTCCCATCTAACCCACACAGCTTGGCATGATTGACCACTTCCTCAGCATTTCTCTCTTCTTCCCCTTCGGACCACAGACCATCATCTGTGTCACTGTACACCTCCTCCTCCCAAATGGAGTTATTAGTAGGATTGTTTGGATCCCACCAATTGATTTGGATGATTTCATTGTCCATATCTTCCTCAAATGCTTGTTCTTCTTCTCCTCCTATCAGCCAATCCTCTTCCTCGACTACTATAAGGCATATCCTTTGATCTTCTGGGAATTCATAAGCTTTGGCAGCTTGTCCTACCGATACGATCAACACAGATGGGTCGAAGATTTCCTTCCCAACATCTAAGAGATTGATGTTCCGTGGTGGTGGTACAACATGATGATTGGGGAGCGGGTTCCGAGTCACATGTGGTCGAGCTGCAGGCGGAGGGGAAATGGTCTTATTATCGATCAAATCTTGTACTTCATGCCTTAACTTCATACATCGGTCAGTCGTATGGCCGTGAGCTTGGTGAAACTCACAATAGAGGCTTGTATTGAAGCCCGGTGGAAGTGGATCAGGCATTGGTTTTGGATCTAGAGGCTTGAGATATCCTTTTTCCTTTAATCGCTTGAGAATGGTAGTTAGAGAAACCCCTAAATCCGTGAAGCGACGAAGCTGCCCTTCCAACTTTGGTCTCGACGCACCCCCTTTTCTCGCAAAATTCTGCCCTTCTTTCGGCTGGCTTAGAACATTAACATCAGTTGCTACCTGATTTCCAGCATTCCCCCCATAGAATGGTCTTCTAGGGCGGTTCCCCTGGGAATCTTCTCTTTTGATCTTTCCGTCTTTGATGGCGTCTTCTATCCTTGTTCCAATTTCAAACAACTCAGCAAAGGTATGAATACATTGATACATTAGTTTCTCCTGGTACACACTCTGCAGGTTCTTGATTACAATCCGTATTTGTTCCTTCTCTGATGGCCGTTGGGTCATTTTTGCAGCTTTCCCCCTCCATCGTGCCAGGAATTCAGCAAATGACTCTCTATTCTCTTGCATGGTTGTTTCCAGATCCCTCACAGTTACATCGAGCTCTTGGTTGTATTCATATTGGGTGACAAAGGCTTTCACCACTTCCTCCCATATGCGACTCTTGCTTGGCTCTAATGTGAAATACCAGGATAAAGCTGCCCCAGTCAAAGTTTGTTGAAACAGCATGGCCATCATGGCAGGATTCAGACCACTTGACTGAAAGGGCCCAATGCACATCCTCACGTGGTTTCTGGGGTTGCCAGAACCGTCAAACTTATCGATCTCGGGCATCTTGAAACCGGCTGGCAATTTTTCTTGAGTTCCCTCAAACAAACCCTCTAACTCTAGCAGGTAGCTATCAACCCCATTAGACTTGCGGACAACTTTCTCTAGCTTTTCCACCTTCTCCTTCATCTCGATACGCCCTTTCTCAGCTTTCTCAATTTTCTCTCTCCCTGCCCTCGGTACATCAGCTCTCGGTGGTTCCGGATCCTCAAACCAATCATCTTCCATATCCCGAAGGGGTGGGGGAGGATTGATTATTGGTGGATCAACTACAGGCCTCTGACGGGTCAGTGTTTCCAACATGGTCATCATTTGGTCCATTCTCTCTTTCAATTGTGTTATTTCTACAGCATGTTGTTCGTGATCCATTTCTATTTCTGTCTCTGGCTCTCTTTGTACTAACCTTGCACTCGAATCCCTGACCCAAACTGTCCTGGTGTCCAAAGCTATCTTGCCTACAACCATTTTTATTTTTAATCAATTTTCAAACATCCTTATTTTTTTTTTGAAAATGCTTGGTAAAAAATAAAAATAAAAATTTATGAATGGCTCATATGTCACACGGATGTGATGCATGTGTGTGTGTGTGCCTATTCTATATGCCAATAGAAAAGAAAATCCTAATTCTAGCATATAAACATATAAGCACATAAAATTCTCATCCATGTCAAGTACGCCAATTTCTCCTTTCATTGTGATCCTCATTACCCCTTTTAAGTATTAAAATTTTGAAATTTATTTTGGAAAGTATTATTTTTTTTTTAGAGGATAAAATCTTTTGAAAACAATTTTTTTTTTTAGAATTCTTTTGAGAATGAGGATGTTTAACCTCTGCTCAACAAAGATGATTGGCTTAAATTTTTGCTTTGAAATTCATTTGAGAAGCATTTCTCCCAAAAACAATTCCTGAGTTTTTTGGATTTTTTTTTCTTTTAAAGTGAGGACATGAAAATATTTCTCAATAAAAAAAATGATTTGTGTTTTACTTGATTAAAGAAAATGAACCTTAAACACTTTTTTCTTTGAAAGGGTAAAAAAAATTTTCAAAACAATTTCTTCTTCTTTTGGATAAAAGATGATGATTAATCAAAAATTTTCATAAACAATGAACTTTGGATTCTTGGGTAGGAGCATCACACGATTAGATAATCATCGCACTTTTCATGAATTCGGATGCATACAAGGTCAATGATGCTTAGCTAAACATGATACAAGAGATGTAATCTTATAATCAAGATTCGGCCTATTCTTAAATGTCATAGGGCATGAAAAGGAATTACTCAAAAGTGATTAAGAGGTTACACATCTTTTATCAAGTAAGCATCGTCATCATCTCAAGTAATCCCTTTCGGGCATACAAAACTCCCTAGCACATAAATCCTAATCAAGAATTGATTCCCTAATTTTGAAAGGTTCTATGGAAACTACTATGCAAAGGCCGGATTTTGGTCAAATAAGGGACCCTTGACACACACCCGATAGGATGCTTCATATACCAAAACATGGTACAAGATCAAGGGTGATCACACGGTCCCATGATGACTTGACCGACCGGGTTGCCCCGAGCCTCCAAGGTCATAGTTCCATGCAATCGACTGGCAAAACATGCAAGTGCAATGCAACGGGCACACAAAAATTAATTAATTCGATTAAAAGGATGCTTTCAAGTCTAATCCTCGAGTGAACCCAAAATCAGAAATTCTGGTCTGCGAAACCAGAGATTCTGGGTTCGATTCCCAGTAGAGTCGCCAGATTGTGGATATCGCAGGTTTTCTTCTTACCCACAGCTTTTCTTAAAATCTTTTCTAAATTTCAAATTCAAAAACAAATGAGTCGCCACTTAATTTTTAAAAGGAAAATTAAGAAACCATTTTAAAGCAAACTGATCTTTTGTGAAACCAAAGATAAACTGGGTCCAGGGATTATGGAATGAAAGGGGAAGGAGCCCGGCGGACTAAAACACCCCCTTTCATCCTATCTCACGATAGGCCTCTACTCAACATCCTATTTAATCAAGTTATTAATCTAAGCATGCCCTCAATTAATACATATATAGGTATACATAACACAAGCATGTTGGAAATGGTGTAAAATTGCTAACAGTATAATATCATTCATAAGTCACATAATTCAACTAGCAAACATCATGATGTGCAAGTAAGGAACTAGAGAACTCACCCGGGATCCAGCCGCGAAATGGAAACGTGCAATGCATACACAAAATACAAAGCCTAAGAAAAGGTCTCTAATTCACATATTCACATAAGGCAAAACCTAAGCTAAGGTGTCGCACATGGAGTCGAAAATCAATTAAAATCAATGAAGTAAATAAACCAGAGAAAAGATGAGAAATTGTACCTCAAATGCGCTACAAAACAAAGATTAGTCCACATACTTCACATAATAATATGATATCAAAAAAATCAATCCCAATTCTCTAGCTTAGATCTATTAAGCATGAAATCCAACTTTATTCAATAGCTAGTTCTAATCATAAGAATTGATGTACATGAATGAATGAATGTGAATAAGAATAAAACATGGATTTATTCACTAATTTGGATCACTTAGCCTCTGGATTTAAGCTAAATTATCATTATTCAAAACATGATTTGGGTCCCAAGACATTAGGGAACCATTTCAGTTGAAATAAATAAGATTAGACAAAAACAGTAGCAGTTTTTTATGAATTACAGAGAGCAGACCAGATTTTAAAAAATAGCAATAAAATACTTCCAACGGTTGGATCTTAATGATATTTGGATATGTTATGCCTCTGTGAGTCTAGTTTCTAACCCAAAAAGAAAATCGAGGTTTCAACGGTTAGATCTCCGGGAATACGGATATTACTAGACCTCACTCAGGATTTTACAACTCTCTGTCCAGAGATCTTGTATGATTTTTTAAAAATAGCAAACAAATCTGAATTGCTTCATTCTTTTTAGGGAACCTTCCTAACACATTAAGGTTCTTAGAAACAATTATTAAAGGTCATGAAAACTTGGTTAGGGTTCTGATCTATCAATTTTAAAACCGGTTTGCTGTTCTGAAAGTTTGGACAGAGAATTGCTTATTTGGAAATCATAAGCTCAAACCATCCTAAGTATGGAATCTTATCAAAACAACAATCACAGCGGTACTCATATGAGTTATGAACACCCTCCAATTGGTCTCATCCCATTCCAATGGACCATGATTTTATGAAAAATCTTTGATCACAGAGGGTTTAAGGATTCACTGCACCAATATTGAATTGATGTTCATATTTTAAAACCAACTTGATCCATGATCCAACAAAGGACTAGAATAAGCATGGTTGTGATTATTGGGACAAATTAATGACATAGGAAGATGTTCATAGATTTAACATTGATGGATTCTTATCATAGATCTCATAGTTGGAGATCTATCAAGAAAATCCTAAGGTCTTATTTTAAATATAGATTATGAAAGTCTACATCCAATTCTTCTCTCGAATATGTGATCCTTGAAGAGTAAGTCAACTTATTCCCCTCTCAAATTAATGGTACTTGGAGGCTAAATAAGACACAAATCTATTCAAACCTCTATGGAATATAGCAAGAATTCCATAAGATTCTTAGTAAAGAGATCCTAGTCATGAGTTGATACTAGTATTTTACCAATTATGTGTAGATGTGACCATGATCAACCTTAAACCCCATATGAATCACAAGGTTATAGGAGAATAATGAATCAAATTCAAAGAGTTTCAATGAGATATGGAAGATCTCATGAACCTTATGAATGAAATAGAAATAAAGGAAATCAAAGTTTTATTTAGGAACACAAATTCTTCAAAACTAATTTATCTCAAACCCAAGGCATTAATTAGATCCAAATTAATGAGATGTCATGAAATTCAATTCCAAGTTCTTGGTGGTGTGTGATGAAATGGGGTAAGAAGAGAGGTTTTGAAAATGTGAAAAGTTTCTAGATCTAAGAACTTGTGATTGAATTATCCTAACTCTACCAATGATTAAGAGGTTACCTCTATGACCTCAAAGAATTCTTCAATTTCTTGTGAAGCTCTTCCAAGATCTTCAAATTCTTCAAGAAATTCTTTTCTTCTTCTCAATTCTCTATATGATTCTTATCTCTCTCTCCCTCTAAACTCAAGTATATCTCTTGTATATGTATGTATATTGATTCAAAAGTTCAACCCCTCTTAATGAAGATGAAGGTTTGTTTATATAGACCATCATCTCAAGGATAAATGGGTAAATTCGGGTGGAGACCCATGTGCAAAATTTTCTTCTAGAACATGTGAGAAAAGCAGTCTGTTACAGCCAGCGGCACTCGACGGGTGCCGGCGGCATTCACTGAGTGCCGGGCGGCATTCACTGAATGCCGGGCGGCAACCCGTGAGTGCCGGCGCGGCACTCAGTGAGTGCCGCCGGGTTTTCCGGGTGCCGGGGCTAACTGAATTTGCTCCTTTTTTTAAATTTTTGAAAGGAAAATTAATCTAAACTTAATTTTTGTGAGTTATCTTTATATATTCATGTATATTTGTGCTAAAATACACCCATGTGGGTGGTATGCACCCATGTGCATGGTATATTCTTCAATATACTATGCTTTTCTTATTATTTTTCAAGAGACAATTTTCCTTTATTTAAAACTCCTTTTTATCATTTTCATTTTATACTTTCTTTCAAAACCTTTTTATATGTATATTGAGCAAATTTTCAGACTGATTTCCTCATGTGTCCTTAAATGTTCGGGTTTCTCCCGAATACCCAAACCCTCTCTCTTTTTTTATTTATTTTTATATTTTTTTTTAATTTTGCAATTTTAACTTGAAGAACATCTTGAAGATTTTGAATTTCTTGGAAAATCTTCGAACGTCACGGTCATCGTTATCATCGGTCTTTGAGAGGTAACCAATCCCTGGATTTGACGTTTGGTCAAAATTGGGGTGTCTACAACGTGGTAACCCTATCTCTGATGGTGGAATTGAGAAGTTGGCTTCTAATCTTATCAATTTGAGCAAAATTGATATATCTAGGAATTATCAAATTTTTCGATAAATCTCTTGTTGCTCTATCTTCGAATTTCGTTCCTCTAAGCAAAATTGTGGCTGAGAATTGCATTTTCATAACCCCAAAGGCATTCATTTTGTGATGAATCATAGCATTAATTTCACTTCATTTTTGGTAAATTGTATCTATTTTTGTACTAGATCTTCACCCTTTGAAGATTCATCTCCTTTTTCAAGAGCTTTGCATACTCTGAATTTATCGTATTCAATAATGTATGATGAGTGCTTTTTTTCCTTTAAGGCATCCTAATCTTACTCATCTCATTTCTTCTTAATCCAACACCAAATATGTAGAGGGAGAGAGAGAACCCAATGGGTTTGGGGATTTGTTATTTATGAACTCCCTGTTTTCACTCTCTGTTGGTGGTGTATATACATATGTGTAATTGTGTGGAGAGAGAGAGAGAGAGAGAGAGAGAGAGAGAGAGGTGGTGGTGGGAATAGTGGCCAAGAGTGGTGGTGTTGGTAGCCGTGAACATGGAGAGAGGTAGAGTCAGTGGAGAGTGGTGGTGGGCCTGGTGGCAGTGAGTGTGGAGAGAGGTGGAGGCGGTGGATAGTGGTGGTTTGGGGCAAATATGAGAATTTGAAAATATGAGTGGGTATTTTTGAAAGAAAACATAAAATTATAAGTAGTTTCCGTTAACTTTTTTAACAAAGTTAGTCATAAGGCCCACATTGCAACTAATTTGAAACTATAGGGCCTTAAGTGTCCAAATTGAAAGTCGAGGGCCCAAAGTGAAACTTTCGTCAAACTAGAGGGTACTAAAGTGTAATTTAGCCTTTTTCCATAATAGATTATCCACAAGCTAAGTATAAACTTGTATAGCTATTGTTAGACTTAATTTCAAATTACCATTAATTATGGGACTGCGAAATTGATAAGGTCTAAATTAAATCTACAATTATATGGTCCAATATATTAATCTGATTTATAGAGATATGATTGGGATAATTATGGAAGGTTTAGATAATGGGTTAAAGAGAATCCTAATTCCATTAAATGTCTTCTTTGATGGGTGAGCAGAATTAGAGGCTAATTAGGAGACTATTAGGTCCTTTCTCTCCCTTGAAATATAGTGATAAACTCTCCATCAGTAATCACTTTTATGCAACACAAATTTAGAGGGCAAGAGGGAGAAACCTAGTTCTCCAATACTAACATATTTCAGGGTTCAAAATCTTAAGAAGGGACCTGCCATCAGTCTGATTTCTGGAGACATCGTCCTGAATTCAAGAGCCATCAGTCTGATTTCGAGAGTCAAGTAAGGAAGTACTATGGATCACAGTATGCTTTCTTATTATCTTTTAGATTAGGAGGACTTAATCGTGGACATACATGAGAATATAGATCCCGAAGAACAACGCATGACTAGTTTAAGTTTTAATCCTAGATTATTGATTCATGCTTTAATAGTTTGATGATTGTTCTTGATTATGATAACATGTGGTATCAGAGCCTTAGGCTTAATCTTATGATGTTTCGTTTATATTCTGCCATAGAAGAAAATTGTAAAATTTGTCGGGTTTTTGGTAATAATGTAAACACCATAACTCTCACTAGAAAATTTCTTTTTATGTTCCGCGAATTGGAGAATGACTCTGGAGTTATTCTTTACTTTGTTAAGCTGTTAAACCAATTTTGAAAAAAAAATTAATTTTTCAGATTTACTGTCTTATTGTCTCCCTTTGTCTATAATACCATAAATGGGTATTCTGATGCTCATACTATTAGTCATTGAACATGATTGATTTTGTTCTAGTATGATTGAATGTATATTAGAAGCATTAAGACTTCCTTATGGTAGCATTTACATTATGTTAGATTAGGTGTTCACCAAAGTGCACTAGTCTAAAAACAAAAAATACAACATGATTGTGAAAATATTCAATTACTATATTTTGGTTGCCCAAAGGTCCAAATATGGTTTTGAGTATTCGGATTGTGAATGTTTTTATTATATTGATTAATTTGTTGCTGTGATTTGGTTGCCCAAAGGTCCAGTCACAATGGTTAAAATAATATTAAAGGGGCGACATGTTATTGATTGCGGATGCTATAGGTTGCCCAAAGGTCCATATCTCTCCTTCGTTGATAGGCACATTGTCCATTTATGTTTCATGAAAAACATTAAACAGTCCATGAAACTATCCTTTGATATTATCGATTATATGTTGCTATATTTGATATGTGGGCATATTTTTATTATTGCAGCAGCCCCTATTAGGTTTTTTAATGCAGCTTCGTCCACTCCAAAATTTGATGGGTTAAATTTTAATGATTGGAGTGAACACGTTCAATTCACCCTGGGGTTCTTGACCTGGACATATCTCTTCTTGTTGAAAAGCCCGCTGCCATTACAGATACGAGCAGTGAAGCTGAAGGGGAAGTGTTCGTAGCATGGGAAAGATCCAACAGGCTGAGCCTAATGTATTTGAACCTTACTGTTATCCCCTTTATTAAAAATTCCTTACCCAAAACTGATAGTGCTCTAGAGTTTTTGAATAATGTCAAGTAGAGATTCTAGTAGGCTGATAAGTCCCTAGCAGGGACACTGATGGGAAAACTTACCACAATGATTTTTGATGGAACCCGTACAACGAACGAACACATTCTGGAGATGACCAACCTTGTTTCCAAATTAAGGGCTTTAGAGATGCAATTGGATACTGCATTTATTGTACAATTCATTCTCAATTCTCTCCCAGATCTGTATGCACCATTCGTTATAATTACAACACTATAAAAGATAAGTGGATTATAAATGAGGTGACATCTAAACTGATCCAAGAAGAAGAATGTTTAAAGTAGCAAAGGGGTCAAGTGGCTCATCTCATCGTGCAGAACAATTCTAGGATGATGAACTCATCCAAGAAAGCAACTGGGAAAGGTATAAAGCAAGGTCGATCCAATGAGTTTGAACCAACTCTAAAGAAGATTAAAAAGTGGAATGGTAAGTGTCACTTTTGTAAAAAGAGTGGGCACTTCCAGAAGAATTGCCTGAAAAAGGCGAGCTTGGTTTGAAAGAAGGGTAAGCCTTTGGCTTTAGTATGCTTCGAATCAAACTTAACTGATGTTCCTTTAAATTCTTGGATTTAGATTCTGGTTCAAGCACTCATGTTTCCAATACCTTGCAGGGATACCTTTCGACACGAACCATAAGACAAAATGAAGTATTTTTTACACATGGGGAATCGAAGGAAAGTTAAAGTTGAAACCGTCGGCACTTTTAGAATAAGTTTGGACTCTAGTTTTATTTTGGATTTAAAAGACACTTTTTATATTCCTAGTATTTCTAGAAATTTGGTTTCCTTATCAAAACTTGATGTTGATGGCTTTTCTTTAGAATTTAAGAATAAAGGGTTTAAATTATTTAAAGATCTTAATTACTGTGGTTCTGGTCTTATGATTGATGGTTGTATCAAATTAATTTAGATAATAATTTTGGACAAACATTCCTCACCCTACAACCTAGTGGTGGAACTAAACGTGCTTTGATGGGTGATAATTCGTCCTTCTTGTGGCATAAAAGATTAGGACACATATCCAGGGATAGAGTTCAAAGACTCATAAAAGAGGGAATACTTCTTAACCTGGATTTGAGTGATTTTGGTGTATGTGTGGACTGCATTAAGGGAAAGCAAACCAAACACACAAAGAAATGAGCCATGAGAAGTAAAGAACTCCTGGAAATAATTTACACAGACATATGTGGTCCTTTTGATGCTCCATCCTTCGGTGGAGAAAAATATTTCATCACCATTATAGATGACTTTTCAAGTTTTTGTCACCTTTATCCCTTGCATGATAAATCTCAATAAGTTAATTTTATTGAGATTTATATAAAAGAAGTTGAAAGATAATTAGGGAAAAAGGTAAAAATCATTAGGTCTGACAGAGGTGGTGAATTTTATGGTAAATATGATGAAACAGGGCAACACCCTAGCCCATTTGCTAAACTCCATGAAAATTTAGGTATAGTTGCGCAATACAAAATGCCGGGTACACCCCAGCAAAATGGTGTGGCTAAAAGGCGTAACCGTACACTTATGGATATGGTTAGAAGTATGATAAATAATACTAATTTGCCTCTATCTCTGTAGATGTATGCTCTCAAAACTACTGTGTATATATTAAATAGAGTTCCTAGTAAGTCAGTTCCAAAGACTCCTTTTGAACTGTGAACATGAAGGAAACCTAGTATTAGACACTTGGATGTTTGGGGTTATCAAATGAAAGCGAGAATTTATAATCCACATGAAAAGAAACTGGATCCCAAGACTATTAGTGGATTTTTCATTGGGTATCCAGAACACTCAAAGAGATACAGGTTTTATTGTCCTAACCATACCACAAGAATAGTTGAAACCAGTAATGCTAGATTCATTGAGAATGGTGAAGTCAGTGGCAGTGATAAAATTAGGGAAGTGGTTATTCAAGAAGTCAGGGTACAAATTCCCTTACCCCGAATTTAGAATGATGTTTTTCCTAATGATGTTGCCCATGGTAACAACAATGAACAAATGAATAATCAACAGCCCATCAATGAACCACATAATGAACCCCTTAATGAGACTGTCACCATTGAACCTATTGTAGAGGCACCACTAGAAATAGCATTAAGAAGGTCTCAGAGACCTAGAAGGCCATCTATCTCGGATGATTACGTGGTGGGCCATCTATCTCGGATGATTACGTGGTGTATATACAAGAGGCTGGATTTAACATAGGGGATATAGATGATCCGATTACATATCAACAAGCCATTTATAGTGATAATTCTGAAAAATGGATTGATGCCATGAAAGATGAATTAAAATCTATGGGTGATAATGAAGTTTAAGAGTTGGTCGATTTGCCTCAAGGATGTAAAAGAATCGGGTGTAAATGGGTCTATAAGACCAAACGCGATTCAAAGGGCAACATTGAACGATATAAAGTCAGACTAGTAGCCAAAGGTTTTAATCAGAAAGAGGGTATTGATTATAATGAAACCTTCTCTCCTGTTTCTAAGAAGGATTCATTAAGAATTATTTTAGCATTGGTGGCTCATTATGATTTAGAGCTTCACCAAATGGATGTCAAAACGGCCTTTTTGAATGGGAGTTTAGATGAAGAAGTCTACATGACATAGCCAGAAGGCTTTATTATAAAGGAAAAAGAGGACATGACATGTTTGTTAAAGAAGTCAATATATGGACTTAAGAAAGCTTCTCGGCAATGGTACCTTAAGCTTCATAATACCATTACCACCTTCGGATTTAAGGAAAACATCATGGATCGATGTATATATCTGAAGATCAGTGGGGAGCAAGTTTGTATTTTTAGTTCTATATGTTGATGACTTATTAATAGCCAGCAATGATCTTGGTTTGATACAGGAAACCAAGAATTTTCTTTCTAAAAACTTTAAAATGAAAGGTATAGGAGAGGCATCCTACATGATCGGGATAGAGATATTCCGGGATAGATCATGTGGATGGTTGGGATTGTCTCAGAAAACTTACATTAACAAAGTTTTGGAAATGTTTCACATTCATGATTGTGGCTTTGTTCTTGTTCCAATTCAGAAGGGAGATAAAATCAGCTTAAGTCAATGTCCCAAGAGTGAATTAGAACAAAAATAAACGAAAGACTACCCTTATGCTTCTATTGTGGGAAGTTTAATGTATGCTCAGGTTTGCACTAGACCTGACATAAGTTTTGCGGTTGGAATGCTTGGGAGATGCCAAAGTAATCCGCGGCTAAATCATTGGAAAGCTGCTAGAAAGTGTTAAGGTACTTGCAAGGGACTAAGGATTATATGCTCACATTTAAGAGGATTAATCACCTTGAAGTGGTTGGTTATTCAGACACAGATTTTGGAGGATTCCTAGATAGTAGGAAGAGCACTAGCGGTTATGTGTTTCTTCTTGGAGGAGGGGCGATTTCGTGGAAGAGTGCTAAGCAGACTGTCATAACATCATCCACCATAGAGGCTGAATTCGTGGCATGTTTTGAAGCTATAAATCATAACTTATGGCTGTGAAATCTTATATCAGGACTTAGTATTATGGGCACTGTTGCTAAGCTGCTGACAATTTATTGTGATAATGTCATAGCGATCTTCTTTTCGAAGAGTGACAGATACACTAAAGCTGCTAAGCACATTAAGACGAAGTATCTATCAGTGAAAGAAGAAGTTTAGAAACAGACAGTGTTTATTGAACACATTAGTACAAGTGTGAATGTAGCAGATCCACTTACTAAAGCACTAGCATTAAAGACCACTTTACAACATGTTGAAGGAATGGGTCTTGTGCGTAGTGTTTAGAATGTGATAGTGGATTGCTAGTGCTTATTTTGCAAAGACACTATGATATGATATCTGAACATTTATGTATTTTGTCAACATTGTATACATGAGTGTTATTAATGGTGAATTTGACAAAATAGTCTTTTCACAAGACATTAATCGGCCATTATAGATGTTCCACATTATAGGCCTAGTTAAATAAATCATTGATGTTGTGTTACATGGAAGGGAACATATTCTTGAATTAGTATACAACCACCATGACTCGCATTAGTGGTTTGTTCGATTAAGGTGTTAAAAACCATGATGAATAATTATTTCGATGTATGTACAAATCTTATGTTAATCAATAAATCATTAGATTGTTATTCGAACCAAGTGGGAGAATGTTAGACTTAATTTCGAATTACCAATAATTATGGGATTGCAAAATTGATAAGGAAGGTCTAATTTAAATATACTATTATATGATCTAATATATCAATCCGATTTATAGATATGATTGGGATAATTATGGAAGGATTAGATAATGGGTCAAAGAGAATCTTAATTCCATTAAATGTCTGCTTTGATGGGTGAGTAGAATTAGAGGCTAATTAGGAGACTATTAGGTCCTCTCTCTCCCTTTAAATATAGTGATAAACTCTCCATCAGTAATCACTTTTATGCAACACAAATTTAGAGGGCAAGAGTGAGAAACCTAGTTCTCGAATACTAACATATTTCAGGGTTCAAAAATCTTAAGAAGGGACCTGCCATCAGTCTGATTTCGGGAGACATCATCCTGACTTCAAGAGCCGTCTGTCTGATTTCGAGAGTCAAGTAAGGAAATACTATGGATAACGGTATACTTTCTTATTATCTTCTAGATTAGGTGGACTTAATCGTGGACATGCATGAGAAAAAAGATCCTGAAGAACAACGCATGAATAGTTTATGTTTTAATCCTATATTATTGATTCATGCTTTAATAGTTTGATGATTGTTCTTGATTATGATAACAACTATACCATAAACTAACCAAAATGACTCAAAGGAACAACGGAACATCCGAACCAACATGAACACGGTTTAAAAAGGATCTAAGTTAAAGGACTAACAAGTGTCCGAATCAACACGAATAAATATTTAATGTTAACATGCGCCCATAGGCGACTCAAAGTCCCAATTACAAGTCCAATTACATTAAGTCAAAAATTCTAATATTTTCTAAGTAAAGGGCTAAACATGTGCTCGAATCAAGTATAAAGGAATTAAACTACAAGATTCAAATTTATTACAATATCTTTTTAAACAAAACTCGAAGTTTGAAATATTTTCAAAACTATTATTCTTCTTGAAAGAAATCTTTAAAGTGTGACGTCACGCGTCGAGTAACTCTTGGGCCTTGCCCCAATTTGATAAAACCTAAAAAATGGTTTGTTATTTTTATAAGAACGATGGCTCGTAGGAAGTATTATAGAGATATACTACAATTTCTATAGCTAAAGATAAAATGTGATGCTATGAATGCCACCGTGGCAAATGCAAGTGAAGAAAGCCCATAGGCCATATGAACAGTCGCCACGGTACCGGACTGTGAGCCACCCCCTACTGGGAATGTAGCATACCAACTTTCTGATAGCTAGTCGAATATAAGTTGGAGTTTGGCACGTGCTTAGGTACATCCACCATGTCCTTACACACAACCCACATCCAAATTTTTTTATCACAATTGTCCCCCTTTTTTTTGGGATTTATCCCCTTGTGGGATTTTTCATAACATGGTATGTCATGCCATGAGATTACCTATTTGGCCACCATGTCTTGAATCCATTGATTCTACATGCAAACGCCCATACATATGAATGTCATTAACATTTCTAAATCAAGATACATTATCATGGGGCATTTATCAACTACTATAACGACAAGTAAATTATCATACTTAAACCTAGTTTCAATACATTTAAAGAAACATCACAATATGGATTCTATGACATTAAGAACACTCAATTTATATCCTACCATACTTTTCACTTTAAGCAATTGAGCACTTAAGCATATAATTTCTCAAATCAACATGTATATATATATATATATATAAACATGCTTTCACTCCAAGATTAAACATATAAGCATCAAAGCATTTAATTTCATTTAGGCACATAAACATCTAGACATTTAATCTCAAGTAAGTCCCAAAACCATGTAGGCATGCTTTTCACCCCAAGTTAGTAAACAAGTAAGCAACTAAGCAATTAGGGCAATTATAGCAAGAAGTCAAGTTTGACATATATATTATTTCAACAAAATTTAATTTTTAAGTGGAATGAGAGATAATATTAATTTAGTCTAGCTTCTACAATACCTAACATCCAAACACAAATTAAATCTAGGTATGGATTTTATAGTTTAGCAAGATAATAAAGCCTACCTTGGTGTTCTTGAAAAAGAAACACCCAAAATATAGCTCCAATATAGGAAGAAGAAAACCCAAGTTGGAGAGGTTCCAAGAACAAGAAATTTGAGAAACCCTCTTCTTCCTCTAGGCCCTAAGTACTTGAGCCAGGGAAGCCTAAAATGGAAAATGGAAATATCAATAGGAAGCCTTAATTGAGAGAATCACTTTTGCTACAAATAGCCTTGCCCCAAAAATGAATTTTTGAAACCCAAATGGAAGCTTGAAATATAGAAACTAGTGGGTTTTGATTCTTCCAAATATATAGAGTGATGATGCCAAAATTTGGTAAGAGGTAAATAAAGTAGATTAGAGAGAGAGAGAGAGAGATAGAGAGAGACTATTTTTTGTATGTGGTTCGGCCCTGTTAATGAAGGTACCTACGTCCACGTGTGTGTCTGAGCACGTTCACTATACTGTAAAAAGCCGGGGACCTATGGTGAACCAACAATAGTTTGGAGCTACCATAGGTCGGTCGGACGTGTTGGTGACCGCTATAGAGGTGCTGTAGAGACTGAAAAGTTGAAAATCCTTTGAATGGGGTGAGTGGTCTCTTTTATAGATGCAAGAGACCTACTCATATATGGATAAGGAAATATAATCCAATTAAGCATGATTGGCATTAATTGTGGGGGTTTCCTAATTGGATTAGGAAACAATGTCCACTTTCCATAAGTCTTCTATCTTGAGTAGGAAACTACCTGGAATATTCTAGGGCATGTGTTGTGGGCCCAGCTGGCCTGCGCCTATACGGACCATGCCATTGTGGTCTTCCTGACCTGTTGGTTTGGTCGTGGATGAATCACTCGGGATGGTGAGTCTCAGGTAGACTAGACTGCTCGGGCAGATGCTTGTCCGAGGAGTTGTGCATAATTTGACCGGGACAGGGACTGACTTCTGAGTTGAACCGCTCGATCATAAAATAGAGCCAATTTTGGGTGTATCAGCTGCCCCCCATTTCCAAGGTTGGCCAGAAGCTATATCGGAGCAAGTTTGGAAATCTGTTTGATGCCACTTGCCACTGTCTGAGTGCTCGGAGAAGCTGGCTTGGTGCTTCTAAGTCTTGTGAGTGCTCGGGAACTGGCTAAGAGTTGAGACTTAGCCTAGCTTGGAGTATTTAAGTGCTCGGGAATTGGCCGAGAGTGGAGACTCGGCCTAATTCAGAGTCTTTTGCTTGAGTTAGCTCCCAGAATGGTTATCTTCTACCCGTAAACCTTCGTTAAGGTTGTGGGCAAAAGAATTTGACCATGTTAGAAAAACCGACCTAAAGCGTATTGCTTTAGGGTCCTTTTATATTAACTCCCCAGGATGGTTACCTTCCGCCCGGTCATCCTTCGTCAAGACTGTTGGGAGAAGAGTTTGACCATGTTGGTGGAGTCGTCCTAAATCACGTTGCTTTAGGGTCTTTTTGCTCCTCTATTGTCAGCCAACCTAAGAGATTTTAATCACCTCTATCGTCGGTTTGGACCTAAGTGGAGTTATTGCCTTTGAGTACTGTAGGCGCCCGGGTTGTCTAAGAGTTTGACTTTGTTACCGTAAGGCCTGTAAGTACCCGGTGTGATTGCCTGTTTAGTCCATCGTGCCTTTCTGCCCCCCTAAGCTTTTGCTAAGACGAGGGAAGGCTAGGACTGTAGATAAACGACCTGGAACATGGTGGTTGCAGGGTCTTTTGAAACTTGCCATCATCAGCCACCTAGGGGGATTTGCCCCCATCGTAGGTTGGACCTAAGTGAAGCCGATGCCTTGGGCGTGACCTCGAGGTCTTTTGCCTCGGGTGCGATCCCGAGGTCTTTAGTGCTTGGGTTCGGAGCCCGAGGTCTTTTGTGCCTGGGTTCGGAGCCCGAGGTCTTTTGTGCCTGGGTTCAGAGCCTGAGGTCTTTTAATGTGCCTCGGGTGTGGCCCGAGGTCTTTTCAAGACCTCTCTGACAGTCTGTGGAGCCTCATCCGATGATCGGGCAAGTACCACTGTAATTGGATTGGTTGAGACTATTGGAGACAGGAGGTCGGGTCGGGATCACCAGACTCCCGAATACTCTGTGCTGGATTCAAGGTCGGGGTCACTAGATCCTGAGTGCTGCGAACTAGAGGTCGGGTCGGGATTGCCGTACCCTGACTGCTGTGAGTTGGAGGTCGGGTTGAGACTGTCGGACCCTGACTATTGTGAACTGGAAGAATTGTCAGAACTCCCGGGATGATCTCGCTTTCGCTTACTTCTTGAAGACTCGTTTCTTACGCGCCCGGGGTCTTTGGTTTTTAAAATTCTTCAGTCCCAATGTATTCTCCAACCCTCTTAGTGAGTTCAACTAAGGTTTCTGGTCGGTTTCTGTGAAACGACTCGGCACACTTTGTGTGTTGAACTCCCGAGCAGAAGGCTATAATAGCGACAGTTTCATCAAGATCATAGATTTTGAGCTTCTCTTGATTAAATCGGTCGGTGAATTCCATGAGGGTTTCATTATTCCTTTATATGACTGTCAGTAGCTGCATGTCGGGCTTTGGCCGTTCATGCATACCGATGAACTGGTTGATGAATTGCTTGCTGAGTTGCTTGAAACTGCGAACCGATCGAGGCTTCAAGGAGTAGACCCATTGCGTGGCCGGGCCTTTTAAAGTGCTGGGGAAGGCCAGACAATGTAGTTCATCGGAGTTGGTGGCTAGGGTCATCCGAGCCTTGTAAGTCCGGACGTGGTCGACCGGACTTCTTGAGCCGTTATATGGATCTAGGCGAGGTTGCTTAAATTTGCGCGGGATGGCAAACCTCATGATCTGGCTAGAGAATGGTGACTCTGTCTCGGTATTGGCATGATTCCGAGTAGGGTTCTGGCCCAACCTTTTGGCCACTCCATCAATCTGTTTCTGCAAGTCCTTGATACGTGCCACCACACCTTCCCGGCCAGTATCCAGGCCACAGGTCGGGTTAGTGGAGGAGGCTTCCTTCTCATAGCAGTGTGTTGTCCCCTGGGATAGAGCTTGGCTACGACTCCGGTTCATCGTGTGCCTAGGGACACCTTGGCTCTTGACCAAGTGACCCTGGACTGATTCCTAGGCTATATTCTCCTGCCTTTCCTCTCGGGCAGTACGCCTACTATTGATGTCTCTGGCATCCTCAACACGGGACGGGTTGGCTCGGGCACGATGTCTGGTCAAGATCGGTTCCCGACTGTGCGTAACGTTTCTGGGTCATTTCCCGGCCACTGGAGGACTACTTTGCTAGGCCAGCAGGGTTTCGATCTATTACTGGATTTAACGCTGGCCCTCCAAGAGTTTTGTGAGGGCGCGGTGATCTGCTCAGATGTCATGACTGCCGCAGCCAGTGCCGGGGCTGGCAAAACATCCCGGTTGGCCTGCTGTGCAGTCTTCTCACTCTTCTTCAGAGGCATGGCTATCAGCCAAGAGATTTGTTGATGAAGAACTTGTCGTTCCCATAGACAGCGCTAAGCTGATGATGCCAAAATTTGGTAAGAGGTAAATAAAGTAGATTAAAGAGAGAGAGACAATTTTTCGTATTTGGTTCGGCCCTGTTAATGAAGGTACCTACGTCCACGTGTGTGTCTGAGAACGTTCACTATACTGTAAAAAGCCGGGAACCTGTGGTGAACCAACAATAGTTTGGAGATACCGTAGGTCGGCCGGGCATGTTGGTTACCATTATAGAGGTGCTGTAGAGACTGAAAAGTTGAACCCTTTGAAGGGGGGCGAGTGGTCTCTTTTATAGATGCAAGAGACCTACTCATACATGGATAAGGAAATATAATCCAATTAAGCTTGATTGGCATTAATTGTGGGGGTTTCCTAATTGGATTAGGAAACAATGTCCACTTTCCATAAGTCTTCTATCTTGAGTAGGAAACTGCCTGGAATATTCTAGGGCATGTGTTGTGGGCCCAGCTAGCCTGCGCCTTTACGGACCGTGCTATTGTGGTCTTCCCGACCTGTTGGTCTGGTCGTGAATGAACCGCTCGGGATGGTGAGTCTCGGGTAGACTAGACTACAAGATAATAAAGAACTTGTCCGAGGAGTTGTGCATAATTTGACCGGGACAGGGACCGACTTCTGAGTTGAACTGCTCGATCATAGGATAGAGCCAATTTTGGGTGTATCATAGAGAGATATAGAGAGAAAGGGTAAAGGTAAGGAAAGAAAAAGAAAAAGAAAATGAAAGGGAGAAAGAAGTTGTCGGATGGTAAGGGAGGGCAGGGGAGGGGAGGAGAGAGAAGGTAAAGCTTCTCAAATAAGCTTGGGAGTAGTTTAATTGGGTGGGGAGTGGGCCCCACAAGTCTCAATCAATACCACATACACATATATGAACATATATACACACACATGTGCCAAATTAAATACCAAAGTGATACCAACAAGTACCAAAATTAAATACACTATCCCAAATCCAGACCCACATTGGTCCAAAATTACCAAAAGACCCTTAATTAAATTATGGGTTTCTACATTCTACCCTCTTTAAAAGAATTCCGTCCCAGAATTTAGAACAAGAATGAAAGGAACTCGATCAAAGTATGGTTCACGACCACACCGAACGCCGTAGTGTTACAAAATAACGTAAAAACTAGCGCAACATGAGAAAATGAAACATCTCACACATCGATTCCAGGAAGGAAAGGAAAGCTCAAGAAAATAGTCAGTAAGCACAATCGGAAGTCTCAAATTCACCAAATCAAAACAAAATTGATCCTGTCAAAAGGAACACATGATCACAAGAATGCAACGGGCTATTGTATACCCAAAATTTGTCTCAAAAACGAATAAGCAACAAGTATACAAAAGATATGTATACTAACAAAAGATATGTTCTAATCATCAACCAGAAACTCAATCCAAAGAATAGAGGGTAACCCATCAAATAGAAATAACATTCTATAACCATTACTCATGGTGAAAATATTTGCAAGACCCAAGGAATAAATGGGATAAAACCAATTCAAACATTCAATAGTCATAAGGTGTTTCCACGTCTCTCCAAGACGAAACAACAATGGAACGAAGGAAGCTAACACCAATCAAAGGTCTATACTTATAAACTTGAAGCTCAAAATCGTTGAGTGCCAGAACAACGAGGAATACTGAAAGGAACCAACACACAAACACATTCGATCACTATGTAAAAAGCATAGGATCACCAAAACTACGAAAGGTTCAACAATAAGCTCCAACTGGTAGAACATCTAACGCGCACAGCCGAGTACCCTACCGATAAGCACCAACACAAACAAGGGTGCCAAACTAGATAGATTCAAAAAAATATCAAATTTGGTTCCAAAGACCCTCACTAAGCTTCAATCGATATTTAAAAGAATCGGAGGAAGATATTACACAAGCGAGAATATCACACAGAAACTGAATTACAATTAAACACAAGATTCTCAAAGCAAATCAATGATAGGCTATCAAAGATTTGTCAGATAAAGCAAAAGTATGATGTTTCAAAACACGAGTTCCATAATGAATAAAATAACTAGGTCAACTCCCAAGGAATGATCCAAACACTCAAGAATGAAACCAAGGAAAACTTCACAAAGCATTCGATATACTCGGTACTAAATACCGTAACGACTCAAAGTTACGTCTTAACCACATAGGAGGTATGAGACATAAAGACTTACTCGTAATTCATCATTCCTCACAAAAAGACAATGATCAATATAGACACAAAAGTCTACAATAATGGCCACGGGAAGTTGATAGAAGAAATGATTATCACATCCCAAAGTATAAACGTCGCTATAGTCAAATATAACGATTTCACTAATAAGTGGATCTATTGAGAGATCCCATCTCAAAACAATACGGCTAAAGAAATGCCACTGCCAAAAGTCATAGGGTCTCACAAGGAAAAGTGCTTAAGAAGGCACAATGATGCCATCAACAAGATAACAATATATCAAACGGGTGAAAGGCATGAGGCGCATCTCAGTCGATTAGATGATTCTTAGAAGACACTGGAGTATAAGGCGCAAAGCGCATCTCAGTCTTTTAGTGTGCTTCCTTATTTGACACCAGAGTATAAGGAGCGAGGCGCATCTCAGTCGATCAGATGATTCTTAGAAGACACCGGAGTATAAGGCGTGAATCGCATCTCAGTCTTTTAGCGTGCTTCCTGATTTGATGCCGAAGTATAAGGCACAAGGCGCATCTCAATCGATCAAATGATTCTTAGAAAACACCAGAGTATAAGGCGCGAAGTGCATCTCAGTCTTTTAGCGTGCTTCCTGATTTGACGCCGGAGTATAAGGCGCGAGGCGCATCTCAGTCAATCAAATGATTCTTAGAAGACACCGGAGTATAAGGTACGAAGCGCATCTCAGTCTTTTAGCGTGCTTCCTCATTTGACGCTGGAGTATAAGACGCGAGGTGCATCTCAGTCGATCAGATGATTCTTAGAGGACATTTGAGTATTAGGCGAAGCACATCCTAGTTGTTTGAATGATTCTTGAAGAATGTTTGGGAATTAAGCATAGAAAGCGCATCTGTATCGATTATGGCTTTCCCAGAATAGGACGGCATTAGCATAGAAAATTTAAGGCAGGGAGTGCATTTTATTACTGAGGAGAGCAGTATGATTCTAAGTCATGGCACCTGAGAACACGGATCATGAGATTGCTTGAGCATGTGCATCACGATAGGATAGGTGCATTCATTCGTATGACTAAGTGCGCTTGTGTGAGGTCCCTTGCTCGAACTACATTTTGGTCTGATTCCCGTTGGGATACGTAGGCAGCTCGATATTGAGCACGACCAGTACCGACCATTTAGGCGTCATATTTTTTACAACGCACTTTGTTTTTACCTGAATTCGACAAGCTCGGTCAAAAGCTTGTCTTTCACACAGGCTTCGACATTCGCTTATGGTACGCGTTGCTTCACATGCTCTGTCGAAGAGGGGCAAACTGTAGATACCCCAATTTTGAGCGACCGTCAAATTCAAGGGATGGTTACCTCTAGACCAATGATGACAATAACCGGCAGAATTCGAAGACATTCAAACGATTCAAGTTCTTCAAAAGAGTTCTCCAAACTAGGTTTTCAAAATTGAGAAAAAGAGGAAAATCAGGTGATTCGAAGAACCCGGGTATTAAATACGTATGAGAAAGGAATAGTCCGAAAGTCAATTTCCAAATTAATTATATATATATATACTAGAATTTTGAAAAAAGAAGAAAGTAAAGAAAAGAAAAAGAATTTTAAAGAAAAGAAAAGAATTTTAAAGGAAAAGAAAAGAATTTTGAGGTTATAGAGGTAACCTTCTAATTCTATCTAGAATTAGACTGGATTCAATCATAAACTCATAGATTTAGGACTTTTACACCATTTCAAAACCTCTCTTCTTACCCCATTTCATCACACACAACATAGAGTTTGTGATTGAGTTTTCATGCATTGTTTTCATTAGTTTGGATCTAGACATAGTCTTGGGTTTAAAACAAAAACAAATTATAAAAGCATTTTTACTTGGATTTTATGTAAATCTTGATTTTATTTTCTTTTGTCTCTTTTTTCTCTTTGAAATCCATGAGATCTTCTATATCTCATTAGGGTCCCCTTTGATATTGATCTATTAGTTTCCCATAATCTCATGATTTATGTGGGGATTAAGATGGGTCATGGTTACATCCATACGTCTTCGTTGGGGTCTAAGTTTTGGACCATAACTTGAGCCCTTCAAGTTGAGTCTCATAGAGTTATTTCTATAATTTATGAGGCTCATATGGTTTTGGATCATATATTAGTCTCCAAGGGCCATTAACTTGGGAGGAGAACTAATAAAAATGGATCTATATTCCTCAAGGAACATGTAATTGGGAGAGGAATTAGAAATAGTTTAAGTTTAGTTGAGATTATGAATACCAAGTCAATAAATGGTGCAGTGAACTCATGAACTCACTGAGATCAAGGATTTTCAATTAAATCATGGTCCATGATAATTGAGTGAGACCAATTGGAGAATGTTCATAACTCATATGTCTGCCACCATACTCTTGGTCTTGATGAAATTCCATATTTAGGATGGTTTGGTCTTATGATTTGTGAGTAGGTTGCTCTTTGTCCAAAATTTCAGAACAGTAAGTTCGTCTTAAAATAAGTAAATCAGAGCCTTAATCAAGTTTTCTTGACCTAAAATAAATTTTTCTATGAATATTAATGAGTTAGGAAAATATCCTAAAAAGATCAAAGTGATTCTGATATTTTTACTATATTTAGAAAATCATACAAAAACTCTGGACAAAAGAGTTGAAAATTTATGAGTGATGCTGGTCATGACCCTATTCCTAGAGATTCAACCGTTGGATCTTTGATTTTCTTTTTGGGTTAGAAACTAGTCTCACTGAGGCACAACATATTCAAAAACCATTAAGATTCAACCGTTGGAAGTAGTTTATTTATATTTTTGAAAGTCTGTTTTGCTTTCTGTAATTCTTGCAATTCTGTCACTGTTTTGATAAAACTTGAATAATTTTAATCTAATGGACTCGTAATGCCTAAGGTTTGAACAATGTCTTAAATAGTGTCAATTAAGTTTAAATCCGGAGGCTAGATGATCCAAACTAATGAATATCTCATACCTCATGCTCATGCATTCATTCATACATATTGATACTCATAAGTAGGACTCATTTTTGGTCTAATCTGCACTTAATTGGACCTAATTGAACATGATTAGGGGTTCCTTGTAATCACGATGGGGCTATGGCATCTCTATATGGACATTACATTGGCTCCTAATTGAAACTTGTATATCTATGGAGGTGATATGGTTCCAACTAGTTAAAAGGAATTCAAAGTTATATCAATTCCTGCTCTATTTGATAGATTTAAGGTAAAAGTTTAGGATTGATAATTTGATATCTTGTTTAAAGCATGTGGACTAATCTTTGTTTCATAGCACTTTTGAGGTACAATTTCTCAAACCTTCCTCTAGTTTATTCACTTGTTGATTTTATTAATTTTCGACTTCATGTGCGATACTTTAGAATTAGGTCTTGCCTTATGTGTATATATATGATTAGAGACCCTTTTCTTAGGATTTCTATTTTGTGTGCATTGCACGTTTCCAATTTTGCGGCTAGATCCCGGGTAAGTTCTCTTGTTCTTATTCCATATCACTTTGCTTGCTAATTGAATTATGTGGTTTTGTATGCCTTTTATCATTAGCTTTGCACCCTTTTGACATGTTTGTGTTATGTATACTTATATATATATATATGTATGTATTAGTTGAGGGTATGCTTAGATTAATACTTCGATTAAAAAGGTTGTTGAGTAGAGGTCTATCCCGAGATAGGATTGGAGGGGGTGTTTTAGTCCGCCAGGCTCCTTTCCCTCTCATTCCATAATCCCGGACCCAATTTATCTTTGGTTTCGCAAAAGATCAGTTTGCTTTTAAAATGGTTTTTTAATTTTCATTTCAAAAATTAAGTGGCGACTCTTTGTTTTTGAAAATGTTTTAAAAAAATAGAAAAATATTGAAAAATCCCTACAAGTAACTCTCAAAAGTTTAAAACTCAAATTGGTTTGACCATTTTCTAAAAAGGACAAAAGGAATCTAAGTCATTGCTCACACGGTATAAGTGCAAGTACCATAGAAGATCCCACGTGGACATCAAGGACTCACGCGCGTGCCTGCTGGCTTCAACAACTCACACCGTGTGAGTGGCTGTACCATATGATATCTATTTCGAATATATTTTTTAAAACTTTAAACCTCCATAACTTTTGATCTACAACTATGTTTTTTACAAATTTTATATTGTTGGAACTGTGACGACGAGAGCTACAAAACTGGTACCATTGTTGATATCTTTTGAGCAAAAGAAAAAAAAACTCTTATTTTTACATGACATGTTCCAGACGAACCAAATAAAATTTTCACATAATATTCGTGTATGGGTTATTGAATTTTCACTTAACATTCACGTATGCCAAGTTGATATGTTGTGAGGAAAAAAAAAAGTGTTCACTTTGTTCTTAAGGAGAGGTTTAGTGAAATTTCACAAGAATTTTGTAGTTTGTTTGGGTTGAAAAACTATGATTTATAATTGTTTGTAAAATTTGATTCTTTTAAACGAAATATGCATTGTTTTAATGTGAAAAAAAGAGAGTGGAATTTCACTTGGCATACTTGAATATTAAGTGAAATTTCACTAAACTCGTGCATGAACATTAAGTAAAATTTCACTTAAATCGACATTTGAGGGACTTTTTAACAAACTAAGTATCAAATTGAACCTTACACTCTAGAGAGTTGCTTCTAGTTACTGTTAGGATAGTTAGTGAAGTTTCACTTGGCATACAAGAAAACTAAGTGAAATCTCACTGAACGAGTACACGAATGTTAAGTTTAACTTCAAGTTTTTCAGGAAGAAGACATGTACAGGTTCAGTGAATTTTCAATTACTATTTATGTATGCCAAATTTATATGTTTTGAGAAAAAAAAAATTAAAAAAAGACGAATTTTAACAAGAATTCCTGCATTTGTTTTGGTTGAAAAATTTTGTTTTATAATTGATTGTGAAATTTGCTTATTTTAACAAAATATGCATTGTTTAAAAAAAAAAAAAATTTCACCATGCATACATGAATATTTAGTGAAATTTCACGTAACTCGTACATGAACATTAAATGAAATTTCACTTAACTTAGTATTTGAGAGACTTTTTTAACAAATTAATAATCAAATTAGACTTTAAACTCTAGACAGTTACTTCTAGTGAAATTCACCTGGCATGCATGAAAAGTAAGTGAAATATCATTGAACGCGTAAACAAATATTAAGTAAAAATTCAAGTTTTTCAGGAACAACTGAACAAGGCATGCAAAATGGCGTCTTTTTTTTTGTTTTTGCTCAAAAGATATCAACAATGGTACTAGTTTTGTAGCTCTCATCAACACGAATCCAATGGTATAAAATTTGAGAAAAACGGAGTTGCGGATAAAAAGTTATAGAGGTTTAAAGTTTAAAATACATTTTCAAAATGGGGTTTCATATGCATAGCCACTCACACGAATTGAGTGGCTAAGGACAGCCCAAGCACGTGAGGCGCTGAAGCGAGTGTGGGTTGTTTGTGGGAGAATTTATAGTGTGCATACTTATACCGTGAGAGCATATGCTGTCAACTCTTTTGTCCTTTTTATTAAGTCACACTCTAATTTGTACTTTAACTTAATAAATAGTATAATGATGTCCTTTTTGATAAATTCCCCTTAAAAAAAAAGTGGTGGGTCCAAATTCCAGTCCCCCTCTCTCTCTCTCTGAGTCTCTCGGGAATCGAGGAGTCAAGAATAATTTTTTTCCCTGTTTGATTTTGAAAAAAATATTATACACCCTAAAAAAATATCTTTACATTTGAGCCCCCTCCAAAGTTTAAAAAAACTTTCTATTTCATTAGAATTTGAGTTTTGAAAAATTCTGTCATACAACCAAGTATGATACATTCAATTTTTTAGTCTCAATTTGTAATAATAAGATGTCATTTTATAGTTCATTTGGTGTCAATCAATATTAACATTTCTAATATGTCATTTGAAAGTAACTTTTTGGTGCTCTTTGTTAGTTATAATTTGTCATAAGTATTAAAATATGTTAAAAGTATTGTAATTTTGATATATGCATCATACAATGGGAGAAGATTTCTTCAGCTTTCTATTAATTTTTACAACATTAACTTAATTATATAATCTACACGAAAATATGTATTAATAGACTCTAAATAAATAAATTACCCTAGGGCAGGCAGGGCCATCCCTGAAATTATGAAATTCACATGAGACCCTAAGCGAGCATGAGAAGAAAATTTTTTAAGGCCCTTTTTTGGTCATATTTTTATATATAATACATGTATGGCCCTATTTTGCCATATTTTTATATATAATACATGTATTTTGGCCAAATAATGCCTTATTTTTTGTCCTCTTTTTATATATAATGCATGTATATCTAAAGACCTATTTTTTTAGGCCTTATTTTGACCCTATTTTTATATATAATACATGAATTTTGGTCAAACAAGACCTTATTCCAAGGCCAAACAAACTCTAATTTTTTTGATACCCCAAGCAGCCGCCCGGGCCGCTGGCCCAAGGGCCGGCCCTGCCCTAGGGACACTGCCCCCAACCTTCGTATACTCAGCTACTCCACGTACAAATTCTTGGTTTTGCTGTCAACCAAGCTCCCCAACTACAAATCTTTGAGTCTGTTTCTGTGCATTGTAATTGACTGTAAGAAGGTATCATGTAGAATTGCACTACCACACGGTGCTGTGTTGTGGTGTTGTCCAAGGACTAAATTAAAAAAGTGAAAGTGCCAGTATCTTTTCCTAGTTATCCATATCTTTATTACGCCTAACTTGGAGTATCAGTTATATGTGTACAATGGAACTCCCACTACACCATTTGTTCCCAGTCCTCCTTTCTCTATGTTGCTCTCAGTCCTTTTCCATTTTCCTTTCATGCAATGTCAAATATTCAACCAAGCCGCCATTATCCTCACACACAGGCAAATGTATTCATACATGTATATGTGTGTATATATATGTATTTAAATGTGTGTGTGTCTCTGTGTGTGTTTGCTAGTACTTGTGTCAGGAGACGAGGTTGACTGTAAAATTGTAAATTAATCACCAAAAGTCAATTAAGTTAAGGCAGCCATCGCAGTTGAACTCAATAGTTTGAAAGTCTTCATGGTACATATATGATTCACAGCTCACCATCCATTAGTAATTCTCTCTCTCTCTCTCTCTCTCTCTCTCTCTCTCTCTCTCTCTCCTTTAGCTAGTAAAGTGTGCTTCCTTTATAAAAATTAGGTAGTTGTCACAGGAAAATAAAACAAAAATATTCAAACCCAAAATGGAAGACAACCAACCCGGCCAAAGTAAGAGTATGTCCTATCTAATTGCCCCTCATTACTTACTATATATACAAAATTACCAATTTTTGCCTCTTGTTTAGTTTTATCATTTTTCTTTCTTTTGATATGCATGTATCTATATATATATATATAGACTTTACTTTTAACGACGAAAAATTCGTCCCTAAAGATGAACGACACCTTATAAAAATTGTCGGATAAGAAGATAGGATGAAAATTTCTTACTTTTCTAAACGGTATGGTCCGTGACAATGGATTTCACCTTGACATATATGATATAAATTATATCTTTGAGACTATTCAATTTCAAGTGAAAACCATAGTATGAGGGAGCTAAAATGTTGGTATACACATGTAAACTTGTACTGTATTCGCGTCTTAAAAATAAAAGTTAATTACACTTTATCCCCTTTAGTTTGACTCGATCTCACTTTATCTCATGCGATTTAATAGTGACCAGTTAATACCCTTGTGCTTTTGGGTAATGTGTCACCACTAAACTTATTGATCACTTTACCCCCTGTGATTTGGTTCGAGGATACTTTACCCCCTATGGTTTGACCCAATGACACTTTAACACCCTATACGTTTTCGGGGTAAAGCGTCAACTTAACACTTTCTGTAACGTTGACACTTTACACAATAGCACAGCGGGTTAAGTGATCACTTTTAAACCATAGGGGTAAAGTGATGTATATCTAGTCAAATCATAGGAAGGTAAACTGTAATTAACCCTAAAAACAGATGGTACAACGCAATTTCATCCTTTAGAATCTTTAATCAATCAGTTAATTGAAAAAAGCAAGGGCAAAAATGAAAATAATAAACAGCTCATTTTACCATGATTAATTGGTATTTTCAACTGTCAATTTTTTCAATTGCAAATAAAATCTAATACCCACATTGTCTTGGCTTTGTGGTTATTTACAATAAAATAAAATAAAAATAAAAATAAAAAATAAATACATTTAATTTTCAACCTACGGTAAGCTAAATATGACTTATCAATGGTCAACAACTTATAATTATTTGATTGATGTCAATATCCGAGTGTAGATTTCCGTTGTTTTGATAAGATTACTAAAAATGTTTCACACTAGAGTCTTTACCTTCTTGTAAGAAAGTATTGCAAACTAATTGAAAATTGGGATAATGATATATATATATATATATATATAAAGGGCAAATTAATAGTAAGTAACTTGTTATAGTATAAAAATGTGAATTTTAACCTTTAGATAACAATTTAGCAATAAATACATCCTTAACTTTTTTTAAAATCTTGTAGTAATTAGATTTTCATCCACCTATCAAAATCTGTCTTTTGTCATGTGTAAAAAAAAGGTAAGAGTATGAGTTTGGCTGTGTTTTCATGACATTAATCACTATCCTCCAAACTACAAAGATATGACATGGCAAACATTGGTTGTCCAAACTGTCTCACATCAGCACATATGACTTGACAAACATTTAATTATGCCTGCATAGTCACAGACTCATTACAACCACTGAACCACGTCCAAATGTTGGTATACACATGTCAACTTGTATTGTATTCGCAACCTAAAAATAAGTGTTAATTACACTTTATTCTCCTGTATTTGGTTCGATGTCATTTTACTTCTTGTGGTTTAAAAATTAAAACTAACCACCTAATATTATTGTGCTTTTGGGTAATGTATCACCTTTAAAATTAGTAATCAATTTATCCCCTGTAGGTTTGATTCGATGACACTTTACCCCTTTATAGTTTGGCTCGATGACCTTTAACCCTATGTGCTTTTGGAGTAAAGTGTCAACTTAACACTTTCTGTAACGGTGACACTTTACTCAAACGCACAAGGGAATTAAATGATCACTTTTAAACCACAAAAAATAAAATAACATCGAACCAAACCACATAGGTAAAGTATAATTAACCCTAAAAATAATTATTTCATTTAGCTTATATAGCGTGCGGCTTTAGAAAATAGAAACTGCAGGTACTAGGCAATTTCATCCTTTGGAATGTTTCATCAATCAGTTAATTGAAAAAAGCAAGGGCAAAAATGAAAATAATAAACAGCACATTTTACCATGATTAATTGGTATTTTCAACTTTCAATTTTTTCAATTGCAAACAAAATCTAATACCCACATTGGCTTGGCTTCGTGGTTATTTACAAAAAATAAAAAAATAATAAATAAATATAAAAATAAATTTTCAACCTACGGTAGGTTAAATATGACTTATCAATGGTCAACAAACTATAATTATTTGATTGATGTCAATATCCGAGTGTAGATTTCCATTTTTTTTTATAAGATTACTAAAAGAGAAATGCTACACACACATTCCAAACCACACCCCAAACCACACCCCTTGCTTTAAATGCATGTACCTTGTGCTGTTTGAATTTTCACACTTTTCTGTGCACCACTTACACAGCACAGGGTACATGCATTTAAAGCAAGGGTGTGATTTGGGGTGTGGTTTGGAATGTGTGTGTAGCATTTCTCTTACTAAAATGTTTCACACTAGAGTCTTACCTTCTTGTAAGAAAGTATTGCAAATTAATTGAAAATTGGGATAATGATATATATATATATATATATTTCAGTCTACTTTTTGTATGAAATTTAGAAGTTAGTCTACTATTTTTTAAATATAAAAAAAAAATCAATAAGAATTAAAAAGAATTGAAAAGTCATCAATAAAATTAAAAAAAAACATCAACTTTTGAAGAGTTGTTTCGTATTTTAGTCCTTTATGTTTTCATCGTTGTGAACTTACACTTTAACGTTGTGAACTTACACTATAACATTGTGAAAACTTACTTCTAACGTTGCGAAGACTTGCTCGGAACTTTAATTTCTAATGACTTGATCACAACGCCTTGTAGAGTTACTCTCAACATTTTTGGGAAGTTGCTCCATGCGTTATAAATAGTTGCTCCAAAAATTTCGAAAATTCGATGACTTCTTCATTTTATAAAAAAGTTGAGATTTTTTTTAATTTTGAAAAAGCAATAAATTGGTTTTTAAATTCTATATAAAAAGTAGACTAAAAGTTAATTACCAGCTTGTTAATTTTCATGCTCATTTGATTTTGGGATAATTACATTTCAGTTAATTTTTTGTATAAAATTTAAAAGTTAGTATAGTCAGTTTATTACTTTTTTTTAAATTAAAAAAACATCAATAATCATTAAAAAAAAAAAAAGTCATCAACAAAATTAAAAAAATGTTTCAACTTTTGAATTGTTATTTTGTATTTTAGTCTATTTTATATTTTCAACATTGTAAACTTGCACCAACATATTATGATGATTGCTTCCAACAATCCAACGTTTGGGAGATTTGCTCTCGACGTTGTGACGAGTTGCACCCGACTTCGAAACGAGTTGCTCCCTATGTTTTGAAGAGTTACTTTCACCGTTTGAAACAGTTGCTCCACAATGTCATGTAAAATTTAATGACCTTCATTTTACAAAAAAAATTTGATATTTTTTAATTTAGAAAAAGTAATAGAATTTTTAAATTCTATACAAAATAGACTGAGATTAAATTATCCCTTTGATTTTTATGAACATATAACTGGTTGGGATAATTACATTTCAGTCAAATTTTTGTATAAAATTTAAAAACTCAGTTAATTACTTAAATAAAATTTTTAAAAAATGTCAACAATAAATAAGAAAAAAAATTTAAAAAAAATTCATCAACAAAATTAAAAAAACATCAACTTTTGAATTGTTATTTTGTGTTTTAGTTAATTTTAAATTTTAACATTCTCAACATTTGGAAGATTTGCTCCCGACGTTTGAAGAGTTGCAACCAACTTTGAAATGAGTTGCTCCTTACATTTTGAAGAGTTGCTCTCAAATGTTTCATAGAGTTGCTCCCAACGTTTGAAAGAGTTGATACGCCCAAACTTGGGTCTACTTTGTGACCGAGCAGTTTTATTCAATGACCGGCCCCTATTCCGACTAGGTCATGCTGCAGAGCATCATCCCGAGCAGCCTGGACTACCTGAGACATCCCGAGGAGTATATGCCAGAAGCCTGACCAATAGGCCAGGAAGACTGCGCAAGCACAGCTCGTCGCAGGGACAGCTCACCCAGGCCACGAGGCATGATCCAAAATATTCCACACAGTTTCCTACTCAAGTTAGAAGACTAATGGAAAGTGTAAATTGTTTCCTAATACAATTAGGAAACCCACTTGATTTGTGTCAATCACATCCTAATTGGATTGTATTACCTAATCTAATTAGTTTGCTTGTATGAATATGTCTCTTGCATCTATAAAAGAGACCACCCACCCTTATAGAAAGGGATCAATTTTTCAGTCTATACAGTACCTCTATAGCAGTCATCATCACGCCCGGCTGACCTACAGTAGCTCCAAACTATTGTTAGTTCAGCAAAGGTCCCCGGCTTTTTACAGTATAGTGAACGTGCTCAGACACACACGTGGACGTAGGTTCCTTCATTAACAGGGCTGATACACATACAAAAAAAATTGGTTCCTCACTGGATCTCTCTCCTTAAACTACTTTAATTTATCTTACCAATTTTTGGCATCGTCAACCCGGCGCCATCTGTGGGAAACGATAGACTTCTCGAATAACAAATATCTTAGCTGATAATCATGCCACCGAGGAAGAGCAAGAAGGCTGCTCACCAAACTAGTCAGACAGACCTGCCGGTCCCGACGCCGACAGTAGCCGTCCTCTCCCCAAAGCAAATTACTACAGTTCTTACATAGCTCTTGGAAGGCCAACGCCGAATCCAGCAGTAGATTGAAGCCCTGCTAGCCCAACGGAGCAATCCACCATTGACCGAGTCAGAGCCCGGGAGCGCAGTACGTGGCCGGGAGCCCATATAGAACCGACAGCGTGCCCGGAAGAACCCAAACTGTGTTGGAGGTGCAGGAGAAATCAACAAAAGGTATACTATCCGAGCAGAGAAGTGGGAGCATATCACCCAGGGATCAGTCCAGGGTCACTCAGTCAAGAGCCAAGGTGTCCTTAGGCACACAATGAACCGGAGTCATAGCCGAGCCCGATCCCAGGGGATAGCGCACCACCAGGAGCAGAAAGCCTCTTCCACTGATCCGACCTATCCCGGATACCGGTCGGGATAGTGTGCTGGCCCGTATCAAGGATTTGGAGAAACAGATCAATGGGCTCGCCAAAGACCCAGGCCAAAATCCTACGCAGGACCATGTCAGTAACGAGACAGAGTCACCATTCTCTAGCCAAATCACAAGGTTTTCCATCCCACAAAAATTCGAGCAACCTCGCCTGGATTCATACACCGGATCGGGAAGCACGGGCGACCACGTCCGGACCTGCAAGGTTCAGATGGCCCTGGCCGCCAACTCTGATGAACAATATTGCTTAGCCTTCCCCAGCACTTTGAAAGGCTCGGCCGCACAACAGTTCTAGTCCCTGAAACCCTGATCGGTCAAAGATTTCAAGCAGCTAAGCAAGCAATTCATCAACCAGTTCATCGGCATGCATGAACGGCCAAAGCCTGACATACAGTTGCTAACTGTCTGGCAAAGAAATAATGAGTCCCTCAAGGAATTCACCGACCGGTTCAATCAGTAGAAGCTCGGGATCTATGATCTTGATGAAACCGTCATAATTACTGCCTTTTGCTCGGGAGTTCAACACACCAAGTGCACCACGTTGTTTCACAGAAACTGACCATAAACCGTGGTTGAACTTGTAGAGAGGGTCGGAAAGTATGTTGACATTGAAGAATTTCTAAAGACCAAAGACCTTGGGCACGTAAGCGATGAGCCTTCAAGAAATAAGCAAAAGCGAGATCAGCCCGAGAGGAGCAACGCAAAGAAGCCCGATAGTTCTGGCAATTCTTTCGGTTCACAACGTCCGGATCCGACAGCCCTGACCCGACCTTCGATTCACAACGGTTTGGGTTCGACAGCCCTGACCTGACCTCTAGTTCACATCGGTCTGAGTTCGGCAGCCCTAACCCGACCTCTAGTTTGCAGCAGTTAGGATCCAGTGATCCCGACCTTGCCTCCAGCTCAAAATAATCAGGAGCCTGGTGATCCCGACCCGACCTCCTGTCTCCAACAGACCAGTCAAGTCCAACTGCAATGGTACTTTCTTCCGACCATAAAACAAAACTCAGACTGCCAAAGGGTTGCTACAAAGATTCGAATCGCCTATCAACTCCTTATCGATCCTCGGAGCACAAGAAAAAGACATCGGGTTCAACTCCTGAGGCACTCAAAAGACCTCGAGCTCAACCCCGAGGTAACCAAAGACCATTGTTACGTAGTTGGCAAGAGACCTCGGATCACACCCGAGGCACCCAAAGACCTCAGGATCACACCCGAGGCATCAATTTCGCTTAGGTCCATAACCTACGATGGCGGCAAAAATCCCCTAGGTGCCTAATGATAGAAAACTTCAAAAGACCCTAAAAATACCAACATTCTAGGTCGGTTACCTACAGTCATAGCCTCTACAGACCTATGCCTTAGCAAAAGCTTGGGGGCAGAAAGGCACAATGAACTAACAAGCAATCAAACCGGATTTTTACAGGCCTTGAGGTTAACTAAGTCAAACTCTTAGACAACCCGAACGCCTACAATACTCAGAGGCACCAGCTCTACTTAGGTCCAAACCGACGATAGAGGAAATCCTCTTAGGTTGGCCCATGATAGAGGAGCAAAAGGACCCTAAAGCAACACGCTTTAGGTCGGCTCCACCAATATGGTCAAGATCTTTTCCCAATAATCTTGACGAAGGTTGGCTGGGCAGAAGATGACCATCTTTGGGAGTTAACATAAAAGGACCCTAAAGCCATACGCTCTAGGTCGGATTTTCCAACATGATCAAATTCTTTTACCCATAACCTTGACGAAGGATTACGGGCAGAAGATAACCATCCTGAGAGCTAACTTAAGCAAAAGGTTTTGAATTAGTCTGAGTCTCAACTCTGAGCCAATTCTTGAGCAATTCAAAAGACTCAAAAGTTCCAAGATAACTTTCCCGAGTGCTCAAACAATGGAAAATGGCTTCAGATAGATTTCCAAACTTGTCTCGATATAGCATCAAGCCAACCTTGGAAATGGGGGACAATTGATACACCCAAACTTGGCTCTACTTTGTGACCGAGCAGTTCTATTCAATAACCGGCCCCTATCCCGACCAGGTCATGCTACATAGCATCATCCCAGGTAGTCTGGACTACCCGAGACATCCCGAGCGGTATATGCCCGAAGCTTGACCAACAGGCCTGGAAGACCCCGCAGGGACAACTCACCTAGGCCCCGAGGCATGATCCAGAATATTCCAGACAGTTTCCTACTCAAGTTAGAAGACTAATGGAAAGTGCAAATTGTTTCTTAATACAATTAGGACCCACTTAATTTGTGTCAATCACATCCTAATTGGATTGTATTACCTAATCTAATTAGTTTCCTTGTATGAATAGGTCTCTTGCATCTACATAAGAGACCACTCACCCCTATAGAAAGGGATCAACTTTTCAGTCTATACAATACCTCTATAGCAGTCATCATCACACTCGGCCGACCTATGATAGCTCCAAACTATTGTTGGTTTACCACAGGTCCTTGGCTTTTTACAGTATAGTGAACGTGCTTAGACACACACGTGGACGTAGGTTCCTTCTTTAACAGGGCCGAACCACATACAAAAAAAAAAAAAAAAAACGGTCTCTCACTATCTCTCTCTCCTTAAACTGCTTTAATTTATCTTACCAATATTTGGCATCATCAAGAGTTACTCCACAATGTCATGAAAAATTTGATGACTTTTTTCATTTTAAAAATAAAAAAAATTTCAAAAAAAAGAGTTATATATTAACATTTAAATTATATGCAAAAACTAAAATTTAATCCCTAACTGGTTTATGGAGGTCAACGTCTGAGAAAAGTGACAGCAACTGAGAACACAAAGTGGACATGTCTAGTTATTCAACTACAATTATGGAGACTCAAGCAAGGAAAATGAAAAGGAAAAAACTTAAATTATGATGCAAACCGTATCAGTGCAAGAAGGATACCTGGGACAATTCTATTAATTGCAGAACTGTTGATTTGATTACATTTTTTTTTGAGTGGTTTCTTGTTCTGATAGAGTACTATTATTGTGACTGTATTTGTTACTACTTGTCTAATAAATATTGGTAATGTAAATTCTATAAAAAAAATTTATGGTGTATACATATAAATTTAGGGATGCTCTTGGTTGAATCAAGTTGAGGGTTCTCCCTTAATTAGGGTGCATGTTCTAGGGGTTAGAGAGATGTTGGTTCCTTGGTGTTTTTAATAAAGTACATTTCTCTTGGGCGTGAATAGATACATAATTTTTTGGAATCACACAAATTTGTATTTTCTTTTATGTGCATATGTTATTATTATTTATTCGTACCTATGTTGTGCTTATGTGAAATTTGGGTTTCACATTAAAATTCTCATGAACAACTGATATCAGAGTTGTGGTTTTAGACCTTGGTAATCGGAGCTTTCCAACGGTAGATCATATATAGCTGTGGAACAGTGGCAAGGAGGTAAGATAATACCAAAAAGAAAAAAGGGAAAATTAATTAGGAGTCTCCGAAATAGACAGTATTATGCAGTTAGTCTAGGCCGTTTTTTTAAATGCAAGAAGGACAATTTTTATTTTCAAACTTTAAAATGCTATAAATTTCAAACCACAACTCCAATGTGAATAAAATTTATATATCTGTAGTCTATAAGAGAAAATCTATCAAACTGAAAATTTTTTTTAAAAAAAAATAATAATAAGGCTTCAAGAATAGGCGGGCTCTTCGAACCATGCTTTCATATGGGTCGAATGAGTGCCCTTTCTAAAATGGGTGGCTTGTGGTAGCCTTCGAACAGGATGATGAGAACATGAACTATTTCTCCATTTTATTTTCCTCTCTCTTTTTTTGTTTTGTGGCGGTTGATTCTTTTCACCTTTTCACTAGCCAGTCTTTCTTTACAGCTCTCATAACACATCATGTTTTAATCATACTCTATCATACTCACAAAGCAGTATCAACCCTCCCAATCACTTTTATCTTTCTCAAAGATATCTCTGCATTGTTTTAGGCTCTCACTTAGCCATTGAGCCTTCCACAAAATTTTAAGACTAATTGATACTTTCAAATCTCTCTTTTTCATTTCCAATTCATGTACCAATGATGTACTTTGCAGTGCTCAAGAATTCTCAATCCCATTTATTCTTTACTTTTTCTTTTCTCTTTCCTTTCTTTTCTCTATCTTACTATCTTTGATTTTCTTCACGATTTTGACTGGCTAGGATTGGGTGTTTTGATATCAACACGCATCTTATTTTTGGCTATAACTTTTGCCTATGCGCTTTTTCAGGTTTTCATCCTAACGAGCTCCTTTTTCCTTTTTCCTTCTTTTTCTTTCTTTTTTTTTTTTTGGAAGAAGAAGTTAATTTAAAGTGTCTGGCTACCATCAAGGACCAAGTTTATGGCTTTAGACTGGTTGGGCTCATCTTTTAGGCTTGGTATTTGAGAAAAGGGGATGGTGAGCAAGCTTCAAGTTCCAAGCTCATTTTTTCAAGATTGAGCAAGAGCATCTTTAAATTCTTAAAGTAAAGCTAATCAATTCTCTACTCCTCCTTAGTTTTGGCACAAAATTTCCTTTGATCACTTGGGGATCATTTTCAATGCAAAGATTTATTAGCAAAGTATTTTTCATGAACGTTTGAGGAAAAAAGTCATTTTTAATTTTTAATTTTTTTTACCTTAATGATCCATACATTCACGACTTGGCACACTGAGTCAAGCAGAAAGGGATTTTATTCAACTAGCAACGGATTACACCGCCTAACTCGATTGACTCGATAAAGACTTGACAATAACACTCGATGGAAGACTGACAAAATACAACTTGACATTGACACTTGACTCCAACTTAACACGACTAGATCATGGACTAGACTTGATTTGGTCTCAATTGGAGAGTCACGGATGATTTTTAATTTATTAGATTTCCAAGAGCATCCACATTCACTTCAGCAGCAGTATTCACAAACATTATCACCTCACTAGCACCATTTAAACTTTCGGGTTCGCCACCCGTGTTTGCGGAAACATTATCCGTCCCTATGACCAATTTCTTAGTTAAGTGGCCCTTCTTCCAATCATTAGGCTCCACAAACTAATCAACCTTAACATAATCCTTTTCATTATCTTTTCTCTTCTAACTAATCTCACGCTTGCACTACTAACCCAAATTGTTCTGGGTTTGATGCTATCTCGCCTATAATCATGTTTCATTCTTAATCAATTTTGATTGATTTCAAAAGAATTCTCATTTTGTTATTATTTTTCACATTTTCTTTTGCAAATGCTTAGTGAAATGTTCATGAATGGTTCATATGTCACACGAATGCAATGCATGTGTGTGTGTGTGCCTATTCTATATGCCAAAGAAAACAAAATCCTAATCCTAACACATAAACACATAAGCACATAAGATCCTCACCCATGTCAAGTGCACCAACTTCTCCTTTCATTGTGATCTTCACTACCCTCTCAAAGGTTGGATATTCAAAAAAATTCGAAATTCATTTGAAAAGCATTTCTTTAAATGATGAGATCTTTCAAAGAATGATTCTCAAGGATTTTGAATCTTTTATTTAAAATGAGGATGTGAAAATATTCTCAATAAAGATGATTGGTTTGAAATTTTGTTTTGAAATTCATTTGAAGAGCATTTCTTCCAAAAAAAATTTCCAAAATTTTGGATTTTTCCTTAGAAGATGATCATGTGAAAATATACCTTAACAGAGATTAGTTTGGAGTTTTGCTTGACCGAAAAACATTTTGGGATAAAGAATGGTGGTTTATCAAAATCTTGTTTACTCTCAAAAGTGAATTTTAAAACTTTTGGGTAGAAGGATCACATGATCGGATTGTCATCGTACTTTTCTTGAATTTGGATGCATACAAGGTCAATAATACTTAGCTAACATGATATAAGAAGTATAATCTTATAATCAAAGTTCGGCATGTTCTTCAAATGTCGTGGAACATGAGGAAAAATTGCTAAAGGTGATTAAAAGATTATACATCTTTCATCAAGCAAATATCGTCATCATCTCAAGTAATCCCTTCCGGGCATACAAAACTTCCTAGCACATAATCCTAATCAAGAATTGATTTTCTAAGATTGAAAGGTTCTATACCAGCTATCATGCAAAGGCTGGGTTTTGGTAAAATAAGGGACTCTTGACACACATTCGATAGGACGCTTCATATACCAAATCATGGTACGAGATCAAGGGTGATCACACAGTCCCATGATAACTTCACCGACCGGGTTGCCCCGAGTCTCCAAGGTCATAGTTCCGTGCAATCGACTGGCTGGACATGCAAGTGAAATGCAACAGGCACACAGAGATTAATTAATTTGATTAAAAGGATGTTTTTTCGAGTCTAATCCTCAAATGAGCCCAAAATCAGAATTCTGGTCTGTGAAACCAGATATTCTGGGTTCGATCTCCAGCAGAGTCGCCAGATTGTGGATATCGCAATTTTTCCTACCCACAACTTTTCAAAATCTTTTTAAAATTTCAAATTAAAAAACAAATGAGTCCCCACTTAATTTTTAAAAGGAAAATTAAGAAACCATTTTTAAAGCAAACTGATCTTTTTAGAAACCAGAGATTAACTAGGTCCGGGGATTATGGAATGAGAGAGGAAGGAGCCCGTTGGACTAAAACATCCTCTCTCATCCTATCTTGCGATAGGCCTCTACTCAACATCCTTTTAATCGAATTATTAATTTAAACGTGCCCTCAACTAATACATATGTATAAATATACATTACAAAAGCATGTCTAAAGGGTGTAAGATTGCAAGTGATAAAATATCATTCAAAAGCCACGTAATTCAAGTAGCAAGTAATATGATATGCAAATAGGGAAGTAGAGAACTTACTCGGGATCCGGCTGCGAATATTTAAATGTGCAAATGCATGCAAATAGATAAAACCTAGGAAAAGAGTCTCTAATCCATATATACAAGTAAAGCAAGTCAAGTCGACAAGCACGGTGTGCGACTGCTCCGGCGAACCAACTATGTCTGTGACTCTCTTTCTCTGTGGAAATCTGAAGAACTGGAAGGAGGAACTCGTGAAGAACAGTCTGAAAATGTGCGTTTAGACTGAGGGAGAGTTGGGGAATATATAGGATGATCATTACCCTTTTCAATTTCTGTAACTACAAACTGTTCAATTCCTGCAACAGTTTAGAAATCCCAAAGGTTTCTACAATGCAAAACATGGGCAGAAATTCCAAGGGTCACTCAATACAGAAATTGTAAAACTAAAACTTGAGGGGTCTAAAAAGAAATATTATGTGTGGGTCGCACCCACGACCCGACCCGGCCGATCTGTCGGACGGACTGCAGCGGCGGCGCGTGTGTGGAGTAAACCCAAAAGGGAGTTTGGTCCTCCCCCTTCCACAAAACTGGGTACCCGTTGGGGTAAATATCCAAAACATGAAGTAGTCTTATAAATACACTAAAAATTTCTTCTATTTTTCCTATGTTGGACAAGGCAAGTTGTGAACCTTTTTCATTTCAACAACTCCTTATAAGGGGCAACCTTTGAGCATTAATTTCTTATTTACCCATCAATAGTTTTGGACATGTGAATATCCAAACTTCATCTCCTCATAGATAAGAACACAAATCCATAAGGACCCCACTCAAAACCTAAGTGGGTCCCACTTTCATTAGCCCTTAAATATGGCCAAAACACATATTTATCTAATACCTAAAAAAAAGAAAAAAAAAAGAATTTGAATCTCTCACCTCTCTCTAAAATAATTTCCGTCAAAGCTTCTATCAGTAGCTTGTCCTCTATAGGAGAGACCTTGGCTCTCTCTTTGTTAGATGTCTCTCTTTTGGAGAATGTTGTCCCTCTTTAGGTGGCTATTGTCCCTCTCTTTGAGGATTTTTTTTGTTTTGTTTGGTCTAGGTACCCATTCTAGATCTCCATCCTCTCTTCGTTCTATGGTTGGATCCACACTACACCATTCAACCAATTTTCTAACACAGAGGTTTTTGGTTTCCTAACGGTAATTTACCGTTACAAATTTGTAACGGTAAATTTCGGTTAGAACTTTATAAATTCCGTTAGTAATTTTCAACTCTAGCTTTTTTAGAATTTTCTAACAATAACAAAATAAATCCTAACGGTAAATTACCATTATAAAGTTTTACCTAAATTAATTATTTAAAAGAAAATATTAAAGAAAAGAAAAAAAGATAAACTAAAAAACTAAAGGGTCTTGGGAGGCAAAACAAAAGGGAAGTGAGGGGTCTTGGGCGGCTAAACAAAAGGGTTGTGAGAGAGAGAGAGAGAGAGAGAGAGAGAGAGAGAGAGGAGAAAAAAGGGATTTGTGAGAAAAGGTCGCTGCTCCACCGAGGATCTCCCGCCGCCGTCGCTTTGCCATCGTTTTTCCGCCGCCGTCGCTTTGCCATGGTTAGTCATCTCTCTCTCTCTCTCTCTCTCTCTCTCTCTCTCTCTCTCTCTCACACACACACACACACACACACACAAACACTAGATCTCTCTCTCTCTCTCTCTCTCTCTCTCTCTCTCTCTCTCTCTCTCTCTCTCTTACACACACACATAGACACACACACCAGATCTGAAAATGATGCATTTCACTGATCTCTTTGCTTAGTTTTTCCGCCGACATTCATCTTCATTTGCTAAGTTTGAACTGTGTGTTGCGATTATATGTGTGCATTTCTCTCTCTCTCTCTCTTACACACACACATAGACACACACCAGAAATATCTTTTTCATTGATCTCTCTCTTCTGAGACATAATATAGTGTGCATTTCTCTGGTGATTCGACCCTGATTTTCAGCCAATACGAGGTGTGTTTTTTTAATTTTCTTTTTAACGTCTCTGATTAATTCATATCGCTCTATTTTTTTTCAATTATTTGTGACTCAGTTTGAAGCTCTTCGTAGCTTTGAAGCTCTTTTTAACGTCTCTGAAATGCCTAAGTAATGTTTAGATTTGTGTCCTTAAGTTGCCCATGAATTGGCTATTGCTCGTGATTTTGATTGAACACTGAAGTGCTTAAATGGTGTTAGTATTTACATTCTTTTGATTAGCACCTTAACTACTCGGAAGTTTGGACTTTGAATTATGGATTGTGGGGATGAACATGTAGTGCTTTCCTGGTCCATTTCTTTGCTACAATGGTTATCAAAGATTTAAATTGCTGATCTTTCATGCGATTGCTGGATCACACGTGTATAACCAGAAGTGTCTATTTTCCTTTGATATCCTTTAATCTTAATTTTAGCGTGCATGTGTGAGTGATTGTCAAAGGAGAAAATGCCCTTTTGCATTTTAAAGGAAGTGACTTAATATTACAAGAGAGTAATGGTGCCAGCTCAACCACACAAATAATCTAAAAAGTTGATTTCATCAAATTGGACGTTTTAAGTACAGCATAGTTAGCAAGGTCAACCGTCAACTTACTAGTGAGAGACCAGACACTAATCTTTGACCATGTATTAGGGCTTTGGCATTATGATTTCCTTCCAACAAGAATTTTACCAATCAGCTTGTAAGATACTATCCACTTTCTATAGGAGTAGATTTGTTTGATTGGCACGTTACTCATGAAACATGTTTTCATCATATATAGCAGTAAAGGCTGTAAAATGCATATAGGTTGATTTAGACGCTCAGGGAAAAGCTCAGCCAAAAAAAAAGACGCTCAGGGAAATATTGTGGAGGAGAGGAGGTGTCACTGTAGAGTTTTGCTTATGAAAAGAACGATCCTGTTAGTCTACTAGTTTGTGAGCATAAGTGAAAGAGCTTAGATCATTATTTTGTGGTAAGGAGAATTGGAGGAGATTTTCAACTTTTATTATAAGCAAATTCACTTTTTAAGATTGTTGGTCCTCTAGGCATTTTTCCAGGGCTTGTACTGTATGGTATTATACAAAAATATTGTCTCAGTGCATGAACCTAGAGTGGGCCTATCCGCACTTATTTATGGTCTTTTGATTCTGAGTGTTGGAATTTTGTATGCCAACATTCTCAGGCAAGGTTCTTTGTAAATTCTAGTTGAATGGAATGCATCTAATTACGTCTATCTCATTTTCTATGTCGATTCAAGTTTCAATTTCTGTGGGTGATCAGTAGTTGCTTTTTAGGGATTCACTATATTCAAGAATTTTGCCCAATTTATTTCACTATTCACCTCTTTGTCGGTCAGTCAATTCGAAATCTACTCTCTCCTAGACTGTAACCGTAAGGAGGAATTGGAGAAGAAAAGGAAAAAAAGAGTAGTAATTAAGTTGCAAACCACAAAGAAGAAGCAAATACAATTCATATCATACGCAGTGCATTTTTATGTTTTTCTTGAATGGATCAGATGATCAGGAAGCTAGCTGTGCATTTTTATGTTTTTCTTCATGTTCTTGAATAGTGGGGAGAGAGAGGAGAGCACTGAAATTAATTAGCATCTGTCTTGACTTGTATGAGATCTTTAATTAGTTTGTGCAACGAATCAGAAATGACAAACGAAGAAAAAAAAACCATACTTGTACTATTTCCTGAATCTTTCTTCTTCTTCTTCTTCTTCTTCTTCTTCTTCTTCTTCTTCATGAATTCATGCCCTCCACTCCACAATTACGTACCATGAGATGGCAACTATGATCTTAACTTCTTCTTCTTCTTCTTATTTCAGTAATTAATGTGAAGAAATTAAAGAACTTAATGCCCTTCGTTTTACAAATGCTCTGGATTGAATCTTTGTGACTTTCTTTTATACTTGTATATATATCTTTTAGTTATTCGTTAAACCACAGATTAAATGACGATAAGATTCGCACATAGATAACTCCAAACTATGGTTGAAAATTGGAACCCTTATAATTCTTTTATCCTAAAGAATGGCGTTGGAATTGTTAGGTTCAAAGAACAAGCTAGATAGATAGGTCTCTTCTTATATAAATACTTCCAGACTTTGGAAATGCAACCAACCCCTCATGGTGGTTGATGAGAACCAGATTCGATGTGTCAGCCAATATAGAGTCAGTCATGGCAAACATTCAATACTTGAAAAAAACAATACACACCAATTCCATGTCACCTCCACCTCCACCATAAACATGACTACATATTTACTCGAAAAATAGCTGGATTGTCAAATTATATATCATAAACACCCTCTCCTTCTCCCGAAAATTAATATAAAACGTATGTGGATGTGTTGGTACGAGACTTTTGTGTATATATATATATAAAAAAAAACATAAATGATTATTGGACCATCACTACAGTGATCCAATAATCAAGTATTAATATTGAAATGTTCAAACATTAAATTAATAAAGATTCTCCTAATTAATTACGTTGTGCTCAAAGCCTCAAACGTCTAGACTAGAGTCATCACATGATGACATCACACGCGGTCTTCCTTTTCGTTACGCTTAATTTGTTCACGCTAACCTTTTTTTTCGTTTGTCCTCATTCAAATTTGTTTCGTTTGTTTCATTTGTCCTCATTCAAATATGTTTCAAATAAGCCGGCATCTAGTAAAGATTTGTTTCGCTTGTCCTCATTCAAATATGTGCTAGATTCTCTTTCATTAACCTTTTTTAATCACTTCCCCCCCTCTAATATAATTTTTTTATTTTTTATTTTTTTCTCTCTAAACTAAACAATGATCTCGACTAGCCTGTCATTGGGTTAAAGAGGTAGTGTTTTATTGCGATTGGGTGGCGGTGGAGGACAAGACCAATGGTTGTAAACACTGTCCGGACTCTAACTTGGTGATGGTAAATTTTTCTAAGTTAGAGAGTAATGCCAATGATCTCGACGAGCCTGTCATTCTTGCTTCTGAGGCGAGTCAAGTCTTCTATTCAAAAGACCTTAGAAATCCGAATTAGTGGGTGGTTATACATTCACCGAAGAGATTGACCAGTCGAGTAGATGAGTTAGAGATACCAAGTGTCTTCCAATCTACTCTTGAAGACCAACCTCGTTTGGAAGATCTGTTGAAGCAGCATGGCTCTGCCTAGTGTTATTTATCTTGCATTAATTGCCTCTATGTTGAGTTTTAACCATATTTTTGTTTGGATTGTACAACTTTTTGTACTGTTACTTGATTGAATGCAAAACTTTACTTTTCTTTAGATAATTGTTATGCGTTAATTATTATTCTTTGTTATCATTGTTGTTCGCATACTACCACCTTGTTTTCAAATGACAGGCATTGGAATTATGACATCAAATGGAGGTAATTTTAACCCGAGTTCATCCCAACCATCTTCTTCAGTCCTGCCCGCATCTGAGTCATCGGGAGGCAAAGCCCCAAAAGAAAAAATGAAAGTCACAATTGAAAATGACGGGTCTGTGGTGGGTGAATACTCGAAGATATGGAGTAGTCGTACGGGAGATTTTGTGAGAAATCACATTCCAATTAGCTACAATGATTGGCGAAAAGTGCCAAAGAATTTCAAAGACGATGTTTGGAATGCTTTAATGGTAAACTTTTGTGTGTAGGCTCTTTGTTTAATTAGTTGGTTTAGTTAATATTTTCTTTTTAACATAACTATTCTATTCTACTACTAGATTGAATTTGAACTTGATGTTCCACAATCCGTGGCTCGCCCATTTGCGGAGAAGTCGTGGCCCCAAAAATTTAGGACATACAAAAACAACTTGCGGAACCTTGTGAGGAAAGGTCATCATGACGTGCCAAAATGTGTTGATCCACATTTATGGGCAAAGTTTTTATAAAATGAGAGAGATCCAACAAAGGTGGAGCAAATTGCTAGAAATTTGAACAACAGAAAAAAACTTAAGATTCCCCATTGTCTTGGACGTCGTTCCTATGCTCAGAAACTATACTTAATGGTGCGTATAATTCCTTACACTTTTTCTGTTTAATGCAAGTTTTTACAAGCTAACTTGTTAAATTTCAATGTCTAGCGAAAAGAAAATCCTGACAAACACTACAGTCGTGTTGACAAATGGTTGGCGGCACATGAGCATAGTGATGGGAGTGTCTTAGAGAGTGCTAAGAGTAAATATGTGAGTAACATATTGTTTGTAGTTTTTAATTCATAGCTTAATTTTTTTAGTGTATTATCACAATATTTACTTTAAATGACTACAGGATGAAATAAAGGCAATTGAAAATTTAAGAAAAAGCAGTGACTTGACTGACGAGGGATATAGTAATAATTATGAAGACTTTGACAATGACGAGTTAACTCAAGTATTTGGAAATGACAAAAGGGAAGGGGTTCGTGTTGTGGGTTCACGCATCTCCAAGAGGCAACTACTTCATATCGGGTTGCCAATGTCCAAAAGTGAGGGAAAAAAGAAGATAACTGAAGAAGTTGCCGCATTGGAGGATAAGATCATTTCTCACGTTGACTCAAAATTTCACGATATGCAAGGTATAATTATGTCTTTAGTTTCGAAACTCTCAAATGTGAGTACCCCACCTTTGGTTACTACTCCCTCAAGTAATTATGGATCAAATTCAGTTAATTTTGCTACTCATTTAGCTCAAAACTTGAATAATGTTTTTGCCACGGGTGTTTCACCTTCTACTCATCATATGCCTCCTACCATGCCTCCTCCCACCGACAAGCCCCCATGTGTATTATTTGATAAGTTTGGTAAACAATTGGCAAAAGGGTATGTTGTGACGGATGCTACAGCTAATGTCTGCCACTCCAAACAAGTTGGTATTGGCGAAAAGAAAGTTTATATCGAAGAAGTGTTTGAGCCCGATGCTCGTTTGTGGGACCGTCAAGATGGACAAGATACATTGGCAGACTTTGTTCAAGGGGGATTTGTGATTTGACTTGAGTGTTGGTTAAAGATTGGTTGACTTTGTGTGTCTTATTTTCTCTGAGTTTAAATTTCAGACATGGTTTATTTGTCAGTTGGTTTAGTTTAGTTTTGGATGGATTTACTCTTTCAATTTCAGACATGGTTTGTTAGTTTTGGTTTGGACTTAGAAACAGTTTGTATTTAAGGATAATTATGCCTATTTTTTATTATATTTTTTGTATTTAATATAGATTGAGCTTGTATTTATTATGGTTTGGATTTGAGCTTATTATATATGTTTATAGTAAATATGATGTGGCTGTGATGGAAATTAGGTGCAAATAAAATTTGGGAACATATTTTAGTATTTATGTTTTCCATATTTAAAATAATTACTAACGGATAATTTCCGTTAGTATTCTTACACATGTGTTAGAAAACAAACCGTTAGTAATAAAATTACTAATGGTTTATATCCGTTAGTAATTGTCTCGAAAGTGTTAGAAACTGTCATGTTACATACCGTTAGTAATGAAATTACTAACGGTAATTTACCGTTAGTATGTTTGTATATAAAAGTGTTAGAATATAAACCGTTAGAATAAATATTACTAACGGAATATTTCCGTTAGGAATAATAAATTACCAATGGTAATTTACCGTTAGTAATCATATTTCTAACGGTATTTTACCGTTAGTAAAAATAATTGTCCTAACGGAAAATTACCGTTAGAAATTCCGTTAGAATTATTAGCCACACTCTATTTCTAACGGTAAATTACCGTTAGGAATAATTTTACTAACGGTAAATTACCATTAGTAATGTGCCCTTTTGGTGTAGTGCCGGATACTCTTCCTCGCAGATGCGACATTGTCCTTACAGATCTGGTGATTTACTCATTCAGAACCAGTTTTTTTGGTAAGTTCTGGCGTTTTGGTAAAATCTTTTCACAATCACGATAAGTTTTGAGGATATCTCTATTGTGTATCAGTTTGGTAACTTCCTCCCTTAACTGAATCAGTTTTGAGCTATGCCCACATATAGTTTCATTAGGAATTAAGGAAGTGCATAGGTTGGCATAACTCAAGTGGCAAAGAGCTTGACATATATAAGTGCCCTTCAATGCATTGGTTCGGTGTTCGAACCTCATCCCCCTCTCCCATATCAAAAAAAAAAAAAAGAATTAGGGAGGTTTGCTCTATGGCTAAAAAGTTTTCATTACTAATTGTTTAATGTATTTTCTTACTTCTTTATACTAGTACTGATTTCTTATAGGATCTGTTAAATAAATTTAAAATTTTAATAATAGAACCACCTTGTAGAAATTTAGAATTTTTCTAATTTTGGGCCGTATAGGACCACACTAAGTATGAGGTTTACCCCATGAGTAAAGCCAATCAGTACTAGGTTAAAACAATTATTAATTTTTTTTATACTTATTTGGATTATGGTTATACAAGCATACCCTTAATTCAATCCCAAAGTCCCATAGCCCATAGTAAAGTCTAACAAATGTCACTCATTCCGACTGAAGAACAAACAAGGGAGAAAACAAAACAATATTTTTTAAATTTATATAGTTTGTTAGGTTGATGCACTAAGTTGCATGACATAATTATCCACCTTGATAGTCAAAGCTCACTAATTGGACGACTCCTCTCTCTCTCTCTCAATGGACTTGACATTTGCCCTTCGGCATTCAAATGCCGGTACCTAAGTTTTCTTTCCCATGAATGAAAACATGAAATAAACACTTTGGACTTCCTCTCCATGTTGCATAATTCAAATGATGATTATATAATTATAGATTACCCCTTATTTTTAATTACCCATAAATTTCAAATTCATTTCACATCGTGTTTATTGTCAGCAATGAGAGTTTGGACTAATAAACGTACCCCTCTTTTTAGACGTCATGCTAGCATTTTACACTAAATAATAACACTTGCCCTTTATTTAGAGTGATACTATAGTTTTTGAATTTGGTTCCTAAATGATGTGTCAGTGAGACCACATAAAACAAGAGTGCAATTTTAATCACCTCAAAATTATTCACTCTTTACTCACCTTCCTCTCCTATTGGTTGATACAGTAGCTAGTATTAAATGACAATTAATTAATGATATAATTTACTGAACTCCATTGTTTTAATCAATAAGAAAAGAAAATGAGCAAAGAGTAAACAATTTTAAAATTAGCAAAAATATTTTCATAAAACAACTTCCAATGTAAATTCACACAATGTGATAATGGACCACATTTAGTTTCGTTGGAGCAAACCTGACTTTGTAACATATGAAAGCTTTTAACTTGGTCCCACGACATCATTAAGGAATCAAAATTGAGAATTAAATCTAGATTTGATGGTCTGAGTGTCACATTCTATTTGAAAATACAATAATGATATATACCCACATCTTCATCCACACTCCTAATTACATTCAACTCATCTTGATCATTAATTTTAGTGGGTCTCATGTGAGATCCATGTCAGACTCACCAAAATTAAGGGCAATTAAGAGTCAAAATGTGCTAAATATAGTTAGGGGTCGTTGTGAATGAGGATGTGGGTGTATCATTACTCTTGAAAATATAGAGCAAATTTCCGTACCATGAAACCATTGATTATTAGTGCTAGCTGCTTCTTTGGGAAAGGAATTTACTTTAGTATTTTGAAGATGAGTACGGTTTTGCTCATCCCAAAATTGTTCATTATTTATTCACTTTTTTCTCTCATTGGTTAATACAGTGGGGTCTAGTACTTTATACCATCAATTCATTCTCATTTAACACTAGACGCCACTACAATAACCAAATGAGAGAGGAGAATGAGCATATATAGGGTGAACAATTTTCAGGTAAGTAAAAATGGATTTCTTTTAAGATGGGTATAACTTACAAGTTTTATCAAATTGCTGCTTTGTTAAAGTGGTTTATCTTTCTTTTCACGTTTAGGAGTTTAAAAAGTCCAACAAGAAAGCATGTGATGGGCTAACATTTTTTTTTTTTTTTGCTAGATGGCTAACATAAATCTAGTGAAACTCATGTTATTTGACCATATAACATGATTGTGGTTGAGCCTTTGGTGCCATTCAGTAGGCCTGCACGAGTCCTTGGTCTCAATTTGAATTAATAAGTTGTTATTTTGTTGTATCTTTGGTGCCATTTAGTATTAATTTTTTTTATGGCTATTTGATAATTAAAATGTGACATCTAGTTGTAATTTGTAGGTGCCATTTGTTTGTTAAAATTTACATTGGATAGTAATAGGTCCCAAAGTATTGCAATTTTGATGTATGTATCATACAATAGAAGAGAAGATTTTTTGATAACATTTATATATATTATTATCTTATATCATTTATACCAAAAATATGTATAAATAGATCCCCAAAAAAATTACTTTGGAGGCCCGTACACTCAACTACCCCTAAGCATCCCAATTTAAAATTTCTAAATCCACCCCCTTATAAATGATACAACTATCAAAGCATTTGATACCGAACCAAAGTTAGAAGCAATGGCATTGAGAAATCTAGGTTGTGAGTCCAAAATGTGATACAATTCTTTGAAAAATTGGGCAAAAGAGAGAAAATAAGAGCATGATGTGCAATGTTTTGTTTCTATCTTTTTATCCATGAACTAAAGGCATACTTGCCCACTCCTTCTCAACCACCTCATCTATAGGAGAAATTATTTAGTCTCACGTATTAATAAGAGAGAGTCATGTATATTAAAAAATTAACAAACTGCTCCATTAGTAAAAAATAACAAAATAAATAAGTTCAAAAAGTTATCACATTTATTGTGTTTGTATACATAGCTCCATCTCATTAGTCCAAACCACAAGGTCAAGAGTCTGAGTTTGTGGTGCCGGACCGCTAAATAATTTCTTTCATATGGACAGAAATTATGCTAACCGTAAAGTCTATCATTCATTGTCATATTCACTAAATAATTTCCCCACACCGGACCACTAAACAACGTCAAGAGTCTGAGGTTGTTTTAAGCCTTTGCGGTATTTATTGTCGGCTATCGTTTGGGATGATGTCAACTATCTGCTATCGTAAAGTCTATATCATTCAAATAGGACAGAAATTATGAATGGCTTATTCATAACTCAACAACTCATAACAAGCAACTTCACTCAACTGTTCTGACAACGAAAGGGTTACAAAGATTTGTTTTACGCGTGTGTGAGAGATAGCCTTTAAATAAAGGGAATTATTATGCACACCGCTAGTTTTGTTATAGAGAAGTGTTAGGTACACGTCCCAAATCACACCCCAAACTACACTATATGCTTTAAATGCATGTATTCTGTGCTGTTTGAATTTTTCACACTTTTCTGTGCACAAATTACACAACACAGGATACATGTATTTAAAGTAAGGGTGTGGTTTGAGGTGTGGTTTGGAGTGTGTGCCTAGTATTATTGTTTGTTATGTACACCATTCAACTTTACAAAATAAGAATTTTTAGAAAAAATAAAATAATTAGAATAAAAAAATTTGAGTGTACATAACAAATACACGGGTATAGAGAGCAATTCCCTCTTTAAATTGTTGAGAACATCTTGGAGAATTTTTACTTTCATTGAATTATTTCAACTATTTTTTTTTCGGATTTTTTACTTTCATTGGATTATTTTTCAACTAGTGAAATCTTCTTTCCTTTTTCTTTCAAATTGTTTCTTGGGAAAATTGGTGAAAAGGGCAATAAGACAAATAAAATTGGAATGAAGGACATTTAGTAAAACAACTTGGTTTTTACTCCTAATTTTGTTTTGTACCAAAATATCATCATCTAACCTTACTATTAAACCTAGCTACTATTGCCACTAACCATGCCTAGCCTCCGGCCACCACCACTTCCACCTACGGCGACCACCACTACCATCTCCGACGACCTCTGGCGACCGCCAATAGCACCTTCGACGACCATCCACTAGCACCTCATATGACCTCCGGTACAACATAATGCTTACCAGTATATGTTGAGAAGTTTCCTAAGTCCAACACTCAAAAGAATTTGCACAGTTGTCGTTAATATTCGTAAGAAAATATTTCTCTAACTGAAAACAAATAAAAGAATCAATCAGACTTCACATACTAATCACTCTACAGAGGCTAATGAATTAACATCACCCAAAATGCAACCTCCTGCATTATCTCTTCAATGGAACTAAAAAAAATCATCCCTTTGATCTGTTCTTTTATCATTTCTCTCATCTGCAACTATTCAAGCAAATATAGGCCTATATAAATATATATATATATATATATGAACAATAGAAAGTATTTGAACTTACTAAAATTCAACATCCTTATTTAGGTTTCTAAGAATCTGTCACTGGGGTCATATTATTTGAAAATTCAGCTACCCACTTCTCAAAAATTAAACTTCTCTCAGGGCTGCTGTTGTAATCACTGGCCCATCCTCTTCATCTTTCCCCAACTCTTCTCTCTAAGAATGATGTCCTAATATCCTGAAATGTGGAGCTTGATAAGTCCTGGATCGTCCGAGATTTGAGTATTCTCTCAACAGTTCTTACCATCTTAAGAGAAACTTCTCTTAAGATCAGTTGACCGTGGAGATTTGTTTTGGTGGTGGTGGTAGTGGTTATGGAGGGGGAGGAGAGAGAAGAGAGTTGGTGGTAGTTGCGACGGTTCTGGTGACGGCGACGATGGCTCCGGTGGTGGTTGTGATGGTGGTGGCTATGGAGGGAGGAGGAGAAAAAGTTAGAGAGAGAAGAGATATGGTAGTGTGGCTATGGAGGGGGAAGAGAGAGAAAGTTAGAGAGAGAAGAGAGTTGGTGGTAGTGGCGACGGCTCCAGTGACTGCCCCGGTGACGACAGCTCCAGTGGTGGTGGTTGTAATGGTGGTGGCTATGGAGGGAGGTGGAGAGAAGATGATGGTGGTTGTGGCTATGGAGGGGGAGGAGAGAAGATGGTGGAGGGAGGAGAAGAGAAGATGGTGGCTATGGTGGTGGTGGTTGTGATGGTGGTGGCTATGCAGGGGGAGGAGAGAGATGGTGGTGGTGGCTATGGAGGGGGAGGAGAGAGAAAGTTAGAGAGAGAAGAGAGATGGTAGTTGTGGTCTCTTAGGGTTCCATGGACAATTTTGCCATTTAGAGTGAAATTTAAAACTTTATAGGACTAAGTGGGAAAGTTCAAATTTTAGAAGATTTTGGGAGAGAGTTTTTGTAAAGTGTGTCCTTATGTAGGTTTTTTATTATGGCTTGTCCTTTTTTGTAAAGTGTGTCCTTTTTTTTTTTTTTTGGCAGTTGGCCACAGCTCCCTATAAATATCCTAAATAAGCCAATAGTCTAGCCAGTTTTTTTTTTATGCCATAGGTCCTCATAGTTTTTCAATCTTTACAATGTCATAACTCTCAAACTACAAGTCAGTTTTCGATCAATTTTATATATTTGTGATCTAAAAAAAAAATCTACACAACCATATCCATATTGGCTATAAAAAAACTTGTTTACAAAAAAATTTGATTTTGCAGCTCCAACACGGATACTAAAAAAAACAATTTGTCAAATCAACACTTCCATTGCGTAGATCTCGAAAAAATAGCTCAAAAAAAAAAGCCCTCGTCCAAAACAGCCCTAAGATCGCAAAGTTATTGTCATTTTAGCAAATGTCACTGTCTAATGTTATTGTCATTATAATGCTACCAGGTAATGACAGTGATATTTGTTCTAATCAACCAAAAAACACAAAATTATGGCCAATTTTCATACGTTACTGTCTTTACAATACTGTCCAAGTAAAGATAGTAACATGTCACCAAATTCCAAAAACAAAAAAATTGAAGATAGTATCATGTCACTGTCATTTGCGACAAGGACATCATACAGTGACGTGAATTTTATTTTTTTTTCTTTCAATTTTCAGTTTGATAGATTTTATCTTCTAAATTACAGATATATAAATTTTATTCACATTGGAGTTATGGCTTTGAAGGTATAGCATTTTAAAATTTGAAAAATAAAAATGGGGCAATTAGTGATAAATCTAAATTACAGAAAATGTAGTGGTTCAAGTATAAGTAGGAAAAGTTTATAGAATTAGGTCCACTCCGTGGTCTTTTGATAAAACTACCCCCAACATTGCTCTACACAAACAGTTTCAAAGTTTCTGCACCTCCGGCGACCTCACTTGAGCTCCGACGACCTCGCCTGAGCTCGTCTGACCTCCGGCGAGCACCACCACCACCACACCAAACCAAACTAAACCCCCAACGACCACCACCACCGCTACATGCACCGGACCTCTGTCGTTCACCACCAACGCCACACCAGACCTCTCTCAATCTCTTTCCAACCAAACCACCACAACAACATAAAAATGATCATAAAACAGGCTTCTGGAAGATAATTTATCATATCACCGAAAAAAGTTGTGAAATTTTGAAAAAAAAATGTTGTGAAATTTATCAACAAAAAGTTGTGAAATTTCACAGAATTCGTGAAATTTCACGAAACCACCACTGCCACATCAGACCTCTGTCACCTGATCGATCTCTTCACAACCAAACCACCACATCAACATGAAATAAATCACAAAATAAGTTTTTTGAAATTTAATTTCTCATGCCAATACCGAAAAAGTTGTGAAATTAAAAAGTAAAAAATTAAAAAAAAATTATAAAAAAAAAAAAGAAGAAGAATGTAAAAAAAAAAAGTGTTCTAACAAACATTGCAAAAACTTTTTACAAATTCGAGCATTCATATCGATCTGCAAATTATTATTATTTTTTTTTTTGTACAAAATCTATATTTTTACAACCTACTCAACGAGATCTATCAAACAAGTATCATAGTTGATATCAAAATCTGGAAAAAAAAAATGTTTAGTAACTTCACTGACTTTTTTTTGATAAATTTCTCAACAAAATGTGTTTAAAAAAAATAATAAATAAATAAAATAAAATAAACACCTCTACACCACTCCTTAGAGGTGGCGGTGGCGGTAATTTTTGGTATTTAATACCAAATGTTACCAGAGCATTCTTAGAGATGACGGTGGTGGTTGGCTTCTCTGTCACATTTCGGTGGCGAAGAACAAAGATTTCACCAATTCTGGTGAAAAAGACATAGATTGTCGCAATGGTGGTGGATCTGCTCGCGGAGGTGGTGGATCTGGAATTCGTGGTGGTCATTGATGGTCATGGCTAGTGGTTGTTGGTGATGGACGTAGTCGGTGGTGGTTGTCAGTGGTGGTTATCGGTGATGGCGGTGGATGGAGACGCGGCAACGGCTTTCGCTTTGGGTTAGCACGGAGAGAATGGTGGTAGTCGCTGGAGATGATGGTGGTAACCTGTGGTCTCGCCTCTGTTTCTCGGTGGTCAATGACGGCGGTGGTTGGTGGTCCGAAGAGAGATCGGTATTCTCTCTCTCTCTCTCTCTCTCTCTCTCTCTCTCTCTCTCTCTCTCTCTAACTACAAACCCAGTAAGGGGAAAGGAAATGTGTGAAGGGTGTAATGGTCACAAACTATGATATCATATGGGACAAGGATTTATGTTTATTAATATCCATTAATCATGGACTTATCCCCAAATATTTTTCCCTTGTTTCTTATAACCAAATCGTTCTCCTAATTTGATATTTAATACCAAATTTCTAAATAAAAAATTGTCCTTGCATTAAAAAAAAAAAAGGTCTGGACTAACTGCAAAATACTGTCTATTTCAAGGATTGCTAATTAATTTTTCCTTTTTTTTTTTACTTTCATTAGATTATTTCAACTATTGAAATCTTTTTTTTTCGAAGTGACCAAGGACTCCACATCCAAATTAAATCTTTTTTTTTTTCGGAGTGACCAAGGACTCCACATCCAAATTTTATTTGGAAGGTTATTAAATTTATAGTAATGCTAAGGACTGTTAATTAATTTTCCCATTTTTTTTTACTTTCATTAGATTATTGCAACTATTGAAATCTCTTTTTTTTTTTCGGAGTGACTAAGGACTCCACATCCAAATTTTTTTTGGAAGGTTATTAAATTTATAGTAATGCTATGTTTTTAAATTTAGTATCCCAAATAATTTTCAAATATATGTGACACAGGACCCAATGAATTTTGATCGAAAGATTGGTGACCCTACCATCATTAAAGATGGTCCGGCCAATTATTGACATGATATTGTCCCCGTGGAATAATTATTGGCCCCAATTATTGTCCCCAATTAGTGAGAATATCATGTCAATTCGGCCATCAGCATCCAAATGTGACTAGTGGCAAGTTGACATGATATTCTGTAGTTAATAGGAATATATTTTTTTTAACCACAAATAGTGAGACTTTTACATTTACAGGCTTGGGTCTTACTTAAAAGCCCAACCTATTGGCTACAAGATATTCCGTGATATTTTGGTTGGTTCATGAACTTCGAAAGGGAAAATAGAGGGGAAATGAAAATAAGATGAAAAATTAGTCTCATCCGTAAAGTAAAATAAACTAATTTTCTATCGTGTTTTCTTTTCCCCTCTATTTTCGCTTATGAAATTCGTGAACCAAACATAGACTAAAGATATCCAAGACAATTTCCTTTGATTCTAATCTTGACACTCGATTTATCTTGCTACAGACATTAGTAAAGTAAATTGACTAACTAATTGGCTAACAGGCTTTCTTTTCGTTGGATCACCATAAGCTTGAGCCTAACTCAAATCAAGGCCCTGTTAAGCTAGCCTAGCCCATACAATTTTATCATGAAGCCTACAAAATAAGCAAAAGCTTAAAAAACCATTTCAGCTCCAAAGCTCTAACCTCTTTATTTTTCTTTCATTAACCTCAAAAGATATTACAAAACCACCAAATCTTTTTGAAACAATAATGAAGCATGACATGATTAATCCAAGGCTCCAACCTCTTTATTTTTCTTTCATTAACCTCAAAAGATATTAAAAAAAACACATCTTTTTGAAACTATAATGAAGCATGACATGATTAATCATTTGGGAATTTCAGTTAGAAAAACACTACAATTAGAATTCTAACAATTTCACATACAATCACATGGATATCCATGTGTAAATGCCACATTCCGAGCATAAATTAAACATGGGAGCTGCTAAAAACACCGGCCCAATCACTCTCTCTACATTCACTTACGAATGACCTCGAGTGTACTAAAGTAACTTTAAATTAACAGCACCCAATTCAATTCAACCCAACCAATTTAAGGATGAATCGATTCTCTACCAATTGGTTGGGCAGTAGGTGCGATCCGTTGATTTACTTCATGGGCGAGGTCTCTGGTTCAAGTCCAGAATGAACCAACTGCGCTAGGGAAAAGAATAAAAGAAGCATCTAACTCCTTCATGCATGCTCAAATCGGACAATCTACTGGTTCACATTTCAACTAGTTGAACAAAACAATTCAGTCAGATTCTGATGACTATATATATTATGTACTATATTTTTACCCAAAACAACTTTTTTGGGTTAAATTTCTATGTTCATCTTCCCACTGACCTTTGACCTTTGATCCTTCGGCTAACTGATGCATTCTCATCCTTCTGTGTAGCAGCAAATTGTGGCAGAAATAAAATGAACGATTATGCACTGAAAAATAGATTTGAACTTCTCGAGTGAAACATAGCTTCTCTTAGTGTCACGGGCCGAGACTTTCACACCTACTTGCGCTCGTGCAGCACTCCGATGTCCACTCGTTCCACACCAAAGTCAGCCTTCCCAGGATTCTTCAACCCTCCTTCCTTGCCTTAGTGTGGCAATGACTCTCTACTCACACTTAGAGACAACACACGCACACAACTCAAAAGCACACGAGAAGGTTTATGGGTAAGAACTCCACTATACAAAACAATGTGTGTACAAAGCTCTTTACAAGGCACTCACCTAGCGACTACAAGCTTTCTACCTCACTAGCTCTCAATTGCTCCCACTTTACAATTGAAGCTCTCACACTTTCCGTTGTCTCCATACAAATGAAGCCTATGCCCTTTTATAGCCATCTCCCTCCCCAATGGACGGTTGAGATGCTCTTGATCCAATGGTAGCCAACGAGTTTCTAGAACATTCTAGGGCACTCTTGGAACTCTACCATTCTCCATAAGCTTCAACTATGCTCTAGAGTCTTGCATTCACTCCTAAAACATAGTAACTTCAGCAATCCTCTACAGTCTTCTAGAACCTTCTGCGAACTTCTGGACATGTCTTCAATCTTCTAGATTCTTATGGAACCTTCCGGATCCTCCTAGAAACTCTCTAGAACTTGCTACACTTTTCTAGACATATCCAGACCACTCTAGACCCTTCTAGAACACTATGGACCCTTCTAGAACTTTCTAGATTCGTCCAAGCCTCTACCAAAAATCCATAATCCTGAGCAATGCCACGACCTGCGCCCAACTTTGGCCCTCCAAATTGGCTGTCCGTGACATTCTCCCCCACCCAAGCCATGACACCCACGTCATGCTATGGCGTGTTTCTTCAAGACTTCTGCATAAGTCTTTTTGCCCTCTGAGCTGCTACTAGCAGTTGCAATAGGTGAAGTCTTCTCTTTGTGCTTGCTCTCGCTGGGTCCTTCGACTTTTTTAATAGCAGCAAGCGACTCCTTGTGCGAACGCGTCTCCCAAATCAATGGAACTGTCGTAGGCCCCTCAGCACTAGTCAATACGATGCACCCAAGATGTGGGATGGGCAAAGCCTGCGCCTTCCTCAAGAAGTCCATCCCACGAATTGTCGGGTGGTCATCCATCTCGATGATGGTAAACTCTGTCTGCCCTGACCAATCCCCCATTGAGACAGTCGCGCTCCTTACAATGCCTTGGATGGGTGCCGCCTCTAAATTCACGGCCTTAGACCATCCTTGCTGTTGCTTCGCTTTCAAGCCCAGTCTCATGGATTCCTTTGCACTCAAGAAGTTTTGGGTTACCCCTGTGTCTATCAACGCCTTTGTGGGTTGCCCATCGATCTTGACCTCTGCATAAGGAACTCCTTTGCTACTCCTCGGCTCTGCCTTCTTGGCATTCTTCTTTGATATAGCTCCTAGTAACTGCACGCTCGCCACATGCCCCTCGGCCTCAGAAGAACTTCTGCTCAAGCCCTTATCTTTCTTTTTGCCTTTGTCCGGCGATGGCATAGATCACTTTGGCTAACTTTGGACAATCCTTCATCCTATGGGGTCCATCACAATTGTAGCACCGGATCTCCTTACCATCCTTGCCCTTCTACGGCTTGGTTTGACGCGCCTTATCCCGACTATCACTTTTCTTCCGGGCCTCGCCGTCACGCCTCTCGTCGTCTGCGGCTTTTGGAGATGACTCGCCACCCTTCCTTCATTGGTGGTATCCCCTACCCTTGGTGTGGCTATCCTTCCTTGGCTTCTCCCCCCGCTTGAAGTCTACAAGCTTTTCAGCTTCGGCGAGGGCAGTTGCAAGGTCTCTTACTCCGCGACGTTGCAATTCCTGCGCAGCCCAAGGTTGCAGACCATCCAAGAAGCCATAAAGCGCCTCCCTTTGTGGCAAATCGGGGATCTCCAACAGTAAAGCCGAGTACTCCTTCACGTACTCCCTTAAGGAACCTATATGCTTAAGTCTACACAGCTTCTTGTATACCTCGAACTCGACATTCTTCGGGTAGAAGTGCTTCTTGAGCTCCCTCTTGAATTGCTCCCATGTCTCAATCTGGCACAACCCTTTTTCGATGCCGAGTGTCGCCGTCTCCACCACAGCATCGCCATATCCGAGAGGTACATGGTTGCTGTCTCCACGCGCTCCTCGTCGTCCTCGATCCTCATATTGTTGTGGTACCGCTCCATGTTCCACAGAAAGTTATCAATCTCGCGGGCGTCTCTCGCACCTTCATAGCACTTCGGCTCCGGCGCCCACACCTTCTTCTTTGGAGTGGAAAAGTCCGCATTTTTCATCCCCACAATAGCCTTCTTGCACAACTCCAACTCTGTCTCAAGGCTCTTCACTCTCCTTTCTAGGGCGTCTCTTCGCAAGTGTGCATCCGAGACTTCACCATAGCTTCGCAATCCACCGTCGTTCTCTATGGTGATAACCTTGTCCTCCAAGTCCTCAACCCTAGTCACAAGCGAGATGAAAGCCATACGTAATTGCTCCACGGGGACCTTGGACTTCCCATGGCCTAGTAATGCCTCTTCAATGCTTGCTAGCCGCGCGGCTACAAGCTCCTTGAACTTGTCAAGCCTTGCCTCCAAAGCGTAGTCCTTGCTTGTTGGTTTCTTTGCCTTGGGGTTTGCAGTAACAACACCCTCGTCCGCTGACGTAGTCATTTGCACACCACTTATTTTGTACGACCACTCTGATACCACTTGTCACTGGCCGAGTCTTTCACACCTACTCGTGCTCATGCGGCACTCTAGTGTCCACTCGTTCCACACCAAAGTCAGCCTTCCCAGGATTCTTCAACCCACCTTCCTTACCTTAGTGTGGCAATGGCTCTCTACTCACACTTAGAGACAACACGTGCACACAACTCAAAAGCACACGAGAAGGTTTAAGGGTAAGAACTCCACTATACAAAACAATGTGTGTACAAAGCTCTTTACAAGGCACTCACCTAGCGACTACAAGCTTTCTACCTCACTAGCTCTCAATTGCTCTCACTTTACAATTGAAGCTCTCACACTTTCCTTTGTCTCCATACAAATGAAGCCTATGCCCTTTTATAGCCATCTCCCTCCCCAATGGACAGTTTAGATGCTCTTGATCTAATAGTAGCCAACAAGTCTCTAGAACATTCTAGGGCACTCTTGGAACTCTACCATTCTCCATAAGCTTCCACTAAGCTCTAGAGTCTTCCATTCACTCCTAGAACATAGCAGCTTCTGCAATCCTCTATAGTCTTCTAGAACCTTCTGCAAACTTCCAGATATGTCTTCAATCTTCTAGATTATTCTGGAACCTTCCGGAGGCTTCTAGAAACTCTCTAGGACTTGCTGCACTTTTCTAGACGTATCCAGACCACTCTGGACTACTCTAGAACACTCTGGACTCTTCTAGAATCTTCTAGATTCGCCCAAACCTCTACCAAAAATCCATTACCCTGAGTAAGGCCACGACCTGCGCCCAACTTTGGCCCTCCAAATTGGTTGTCCGTGACATTGGGCATTGGATAGTGAAGATATGTTATTCCTCCAAGGAAATGGCAATCTCTTTGAGAAGTAAAGTTCATAGATTTTCTATTTTATTTTATTTTTATTATTATACTTACCTAGATTATGGTTGGACACACACACACCACACCCTAAACCCAACCCAACTCAACCCCAACCCAAAGTCCCACAATGGCCCACAACAAAGTTTAACAAGGGCAAATTATTCCGACTGAAGAACAAACAGGGGGAACCTTCAATCTCCCCACTAAGGAGAAAGAGGTCACACCATTTGAACAAAAGCCCGATTGGTAGGAAAGTTCATAGTTGGTTTTGCAATACAAAGTCGTTTGGCACAAAACGACGTAGTTTAGAAGCTTTGGACCCAAAACAAACAAAAAAAAAATTATTAAGCCCTCACGGCACACACTATGTCGTTTGGGAGTAGCACAACGCAATGTGGCGTTTGGGATGTTTTCAAGGAGAGATGACTTTGTGTCATATGTTGTCTCACGGCACACTCTGTGCCTGAACCCCCATACAAATACCTAAATTTAGCCGAATACTAACTTTAGGTTCAACTAATCTTTAATCCTTAAATTAGTTGTATACCCTACACCATTGTTAATGTCCAATGCTAAGTTTTACCAAGTTTAGTGTACCAAACAACCCATTGTAGATGCTCTTAGAGTTCACTCAAGCCAAGCATGAGATATTGAAGACCAATTTCGAGCTTAAGATTTGTCTAGAAGTTCACTCAAGGTTGTGGAGGAGATAAGCAAGCCAATTTCAATCTCACTTCAAAACATTGTGTGTGTGTGTGTGGTGGTGGGTTTTTCTAAGTCTTGGCCTATTTGACTTATTCACATGGGTTCTAGTCCCATGTGTAGAAAGTCCATTTATGAGCTTAGCCTTTTATGTTAAGATATATATTGATGAATTGGTCAAAAGGAGTGCTTTGAAATACAAGAGGGGTATTTGGAAAAAAGAGATTGTCTACAAGAGAGGGTTTCTTTCAAGGGTGAGAAGAAGAAAACTTGAAACTTTTGATCTCTACAATTCTACTACTCTCCAAAGGGCTCCATTTCCGGATTGGTGTTCTCAAACCGGGTTCCTAGGTGTTTTTATTACTTTGGTGGAGTTCTAAGAATTGGATTTTGTACTCTCTTGAGGTAACATTATATTTGCTCACTTTCCATTGTTGTATTTCCTCAAGTTTACACTTGAGAAGACCTCTTGTACCCATCTTTCATACTTAGTAGTGGATTGTTCTACGGTGTCCGGTGATTGTTTCCCTTCTTAGAAAGGGTTTTCCACGTAAATCGGTCTCTTGATAGTGTGTTCTTGGTGTTATACTTCATTACATTCATAACTTAGCGAGGGAATGGGTTACTTCCCAACAAAGTGGTATCAAGAGCTTTGGTTGGTGCACTCAAAGTGTTTGATAATTTGCCTAGGTGAGTTATGGAGGTGAATAGAAGTAGGATGCTTATCCTCAATGGTTCCAATTGGTCTCTTTGGAAAGGAAACATGTTGTTAGATCTACTTTATTGTAGAAATGGCAAGCTCCCATTGAAGGTGGCAAAGCCAAGCGAAGTTATATGAGTGAAGACAAGTGGAAACTTTTGAATCGACAAGTTGTTGGGTTTATTAGACAATGGGGAGATGACAATGTCTATCACCACGTTGAGAATGAAACTTCTGCTCACATACTTTGGAAAAGCTTGACGAGTTGTATGAAAGAAAGACGACTGGCAACAATGCAGTCTTGATTAGAAAGCTTGTTTAAACGAAGCACTTGAGCGACATGAAAGCAATAGTAAATCAACTCTCTACCATGAAGATGGTGTTGGATGATGAGCTCAAAGCATTATTACTCGTTAGTTCACTACCGAAAAATTGGGAAACCTTAGGGCTCGCATGGTAACGTTTCCTGTTTCTTGTTTTCAGTTTTTAAAAAAAAGAAAACTAGTTTTTTTTGTTTTGAATAAATAAAAAACAAAATACGTGTTATATATATATGCGCGTTTGGTAACAATATCGATTCAAATCTAATTTTAAAAAAATAAATCTTACCAAAATGCATGGGTGGTGCATGCATACAACCTTTGAGCAATTAGTGAGGTGGTACCAAAATATTTTCTCCAAAATAAAGTAACCTCTACATTCATGTTAAATTTGGCTAGCATTTGCATCTACCCCTCTGTGTGTGTATATATATATATATAACAAATATATATATATATATATATATATGTTTACAAGCATGAGTACTATATACTCCTTAAATGAGCAATAAACGGGAAAGACTATTGAACTAAAAGCCAAAATAGCTTAGGCAATAGGCATAGCCCTTTTTTGAGAGAGTGTGTGTGAGAGATAGAATGTGTGTGTGTGTGTGTGAGAGAGAGAGAGAGAGTGTGTGTGTGTGTGTATGTGTGTGTGTGTGTATGTGTGTGTGTGTGTGTGTGTGTGTGTGTTTTGCTCTTATAATCATAGGGGTCTGATGTGAGACAGTGAGAGTGACGACTGACAAGATTCATTTTATACCTGTAAATCGTGGTCGAGTTTCATGACAAAGGACTTGTTTTTGTTTTTTAAATTTCAAAAACAACAATTTTTGGTTTTCAATTTTGGTAAACGTTTTTGTAAAAATAAAACAGAAATGTTACCAACCATGTTTTCAATTTTTATTTTCTAAAAAAATAAAAACGAAAATAAAAAACAAAAAACCACAACGTTACCAAACAAGCCCTTAGTAGTTTCACTTAGTAACTCGGCACCGGATGGGATAGTGAACATGAGTCATGTTACAAGTAACTTGTTGAATGAGGAAACTAGAAGAAAGGACTCTACACAATCACAAGTCTTAGTCACAGAAAATAGGGGGAGAAGCACAAGCCACAACCAATTTAGACGTGACAAGTCAAAAGGGAGGTACAAGTCAAGAGGAGGTATAAAATATTACAATTATCAAGAAATGGGGCACATGAAAAGGGAATGTAGGAATCCCAAAAAAGAGAAGAAGCAAGGAAAAGGTAAAAAGAAACAAAATGATAAAGAGACCACGGCTATTGTTTCCGATGGAGATATTGTTGTTCTCCATTTGTGTTAATTCTTGCTTGAGTGCTATTTCTCATGACATGGATTGGGTTGTTGATATCGGCACTTCCTACCATGCTACTCCTCGGTTGGATTTTTTCACATCTTACAAGGAGGGTGATTTTGGCTTTTGTAAGAATGAGAAATAATGGCATTTCAAATATTATTGGAATTGACGATATTTGTCTTGAGACTAATGTGGGTTGCAAGTTAGTTCTCGAGGAAGTGAAATAAATTCTGAATCTTCGTCTTAATCTAATTTCCGTTGAAAAATTAGATGAAGAAGGCTTTGACAATAGCTTTAGCAATGGGTGTTGGAAACTTACCAATGGCTCACTTGTGCTGGCAAGGGGAAAGAAGTGTTGTACACTTTACACGAGACAAGGGAAGCTATGGAAGCCTCAAATTAATGCAATGGAGAATGAGTCTACCATGAATTTGTGGCACAAGCATCTTCGACACTTGAGCAGAAAGGTATGCAACTCCTTGCAAAGAAAAAACTCATCTCCAACATTAAAGATATGCCTTTAAGTCATTGTGTTCATTGCATTCTCGGTAAACAACATAGAGTTCCATTTTCACACACTTTTAGAAGAAAGCATGATTTATTGGAATTGGTTCATTCTAATGTATATAGCCCTATGACGGTAAAATCATTGGGTGGTGCCTCTTAGTATGTCACGTTTATTGATGATGCTTCTAGGAAAGTGTTGGTTTATGCTATGAAACATAAAGATGATGTGCTAGGTATCTTCAAGTACTTCCATGCTCAAGTTGAAAGGGAAAGCGGCAATGATGGATGGACACTTCAAAAATGTCACCGAAGGGGAACTTAGTGCGCACTTAGTTCGGGTACGGTGTGGGTGTTAGGGGTGCGGATGGGTGCTTTGTGAGTTCTTCTGGTGTTTTGGGTGCAGTCAGGGTGTGTTTCTAGTGCGCCATGGGTGCGGCGTGGACACTCCACGGGTGCGACTGGACTGTTTAGGGAAGAAAAAAAAACTTTTAAATAATTTTACAAACCCTAGGGGTTCATAAAACAAATAATAAAAATGAGATAAAAAAACCTAGGATCTATACAAAAAAAAACTAACGAGAGAATCATTCTCAGCCTCACTCCAATTCTGCGCTTCATCTCCCTTGGTCGGTCGGGCCCTTGCAGATCTCTCTCTCTCTCTCTCTCTCTCTCTCTCTCTCTCTCTCTTTCTCTCAGCCTTTCACAATTTTGCTGCCCTTCTACCAGCCTTTAGCAGCCCTTGGTACAAGCAGCCTTTCGCAGTTTGATACTTTTTCGTGATGACGATGAGTGGTTCGCGACTTCTTCTCCTTCTTCGTGACCTCTTCAGAGGTTAGTGATCAATTTTCAATATTGCATTCGTGACCTCATGATTTGCCCCTATTGGACATAGCTTATCACCTAATCGGGGAGATTTAATGGATAAATTGTACTTTTAATAATCCTTGTTATTGTCATTCCACTAATAAAAACCTTTTTCTTGTAGATGTTTTGGAACAATGGTAGAAGTTTGATGAAGCTGAACCAAAAGAAAGGCACTAATAGAACCTCTCTGGGGGCTGGATCGATTCGGGTTAAAAAGGCGAATCGATCCGCTTCTGCTCAGGCCCTGGAGACATCCTCTTGTGAAGTCGAATCGATCCGAATGTTACACGCGGATAGTTCCGGGCATTTGGACGAGCATTCTACTAGTGACTTGAATTTGAGGATCGATCCGCCTTTTTGCTTGGGAGCGATCCGAGTGTTTTGCTGATGATTCTGATTTTTTGTAGAAGTAGCTGCTGCCTTACACCGCGGATCGATTCGCTTGTTTTGTTTAAGATTCTGCTTCTTTGTTGGATTAGCGGATCGATCCGGTCTTTTGCCTGGGATCAATCTGCAGCTTCTAAAGTTGTTGCCCTTTGTTATTTACAAGTTTGTCATTTTGTAAGGGGAGCATAAATTGTTAGAGATAGTTTTTAGTTAGGGTTAGCTTATTTTTGGATAGTTGTTTTTAGGTTGTAAACTCTCCCTCTCTCTAATCTCCTCATCTTCTTCTTCAATTACTCCTCCATCTACCCACGTTGACTTACATTATAGTGTTGGGAATCATAAACCCACCATTGGACCCATGTGTACTTTAATGTAGGATTTTCATGTTTTGTAGCATTTATAGAGTTCATGTGTGCAAGGTTTGATTTTCTAGGACCCCACTTACAATGTCAAGCATTATAAATTATAAAATCCTTAGATTTCAAACCTAACCTCATATATTTCATTGAAACCTCTATCTAGCATAAAGGTTGACCACCACATGTTTGATAGTTTGTCTCAATGGAATTTTCTACTCTAGAATGTGCTATAAATATGGAATCCATGTGTTGTTTGGTCCAAGGTGGGAGAATGCTCCCCAACCTCGATTTCTCCATTTGGAAAACCCCAAATCTCTAATTAAAACTTGTCTTTGATTAAAGCTCACCTTTCACTTTAAAATTGTCATTGTAGTTCGAATAGTTGTGATTTGAGAACCACACATTGTCGAAAGGGTAAATTACCTTTTACCTCCCTGTGGTTAGCCCTTGTGGCACTTTACCCCCTTGTAGTTTACAATGTAACACATAACCCCCCTGAACTATTGGGCTAAATGAAACAGTTAGTTTCCTTAACACCAAATGTGAAAAGTCAAATGTGCCCTCCTATCAATGTAGCTCTGTTTGACTAGACTGAGATATAAAACTTCAAATGCACAAGCATAAGCTAATATGCCAAACAGGGCCCTTGCTTTTGAAGGTACAACAGTGACAGCGTAGTGTACAACCTGGTACAACATGTCATCTTCTCCCAAATTTCAAAGACTTGCAGACTTTTACCTCTTTTGGTCCGAAAATTAAAATTTCCATAACTTGGTCAATTCTTAACGAAATCATGCAAGTCCTACATGAAAATTGATCCTCTCGACGAGCCCTACCCATATAAATTGGTTTGGAATCTCAATTTTTAGTTAATAGAACGAATTTTGCACAAAACCGCGAAGTGGGTTTAAGGAAAAATTACAAATTCGTGATGATTGGCTACGACTTTCGAAAAACTGCTCTTAAGGGAGTATAAGGGGCCTAATACGGACCTTTTGACATAGGTTACATGAGTTTTGATGAAGGTCAAAAAACCAAGCTTCATTGGAGCTTTAATGGCTGTCGACCATGGCTATGTCTAAGGCTTCCTCCTTCTCGGCTTCTTCTCCTCTTAACTATTTAACTCTCTCTCTCTCTCTCTCTCTCTCTCTATATATATATATATATATATCATCGTCATGGCTATGATATACCCACTGAGAATGGGTTGATGTAAGGTCGGTGGTGGAGGGGACCCATGAGTTGTTTGATTGTGTACTCCAATATGTGGATTTGGGTATATTCATTGTATATATCTTAGAATATGTGTGTTAGGATGTGTGCTCCGTGCTCTGGTTTTTTCAACTGTGTGTGTATATGTAACAGGTGTATAAGAGTGAAGAAGACAAGGTCAGTTTGTTCATTCTCTTAATTTGCTTTGGCGCCAATTTTCCAGCATTATGTTTCACGCATGATGTTGTATAAGTGCCGTTAAAGTTGACGGTAAGATTAACCTTTTTCCCTTAGCCCAATAGTTCAGGGGGGTTATGTGTTACATTGTAAGCTACAGGGAGGTAAAGTGCCACAGGGGCTAACCACAGGGAGGTAAAAGGTAATTTACCCTTGTCGAAAAGACTTAGTTTTATTTCTTAAACTTGTAATTTCTAATCACATTGTAATTAGTTATTAAGCTTCTATAAGAGTAGTTGCATTACAATCCCTATGAACTCGACACCCTACTTTCAAATATTATATCTTTAATAGGATTAACAAAGAACTTGATGTTGACGTAATCAGTTAGTTTCTGTTTTTTGTTTTGCACTTTTTTTTTAACTGATGCTACTTTTCTTATCTTTTCTTTTGGTTTAGATGTGTTAAAAGTAGGGTTCACATATTGTGTTTTTTTCCTTCTTATTTTTAAACTAATGATATGCGCATGGATTGCTAGGTGTCAGAAAACTAGTGCAGAAACTAGTGCAAATGATGATGTAAATTGTAGATAGTGGGTCACATCACTTTTGCTATTGTGTGGCTTACTTGCATATGTTATTGATTGTTAATTGTTATTTGTGACTTAATTAGAAAAAAAATAGAAGAATAGTTCACATATAATAATGTATAAAAATATATTTTTAATATTTTATATAAGTAATCCGCAGCACCCGCACTCTTACTTTTGAGAAATTTGCCGAACTCTCCGAACCGACATCCCCGCACCCGTGTCCGTGCTTCCTAGGAAAGCAGCAAGCCTTTGAAATGCAATAGAATCAATAATGGTGGAGAACATATTGGAAGAGGTCCGAAGGCCTGCAAGGATGGTAAAGGAGCCGAGGGTGGCTGGCGGAGGGCCTGAGGAGGGTCATCGAGAGTGGAGGTGGGCTCTAGTGGTGTCGACGAAGGTGGATGGGAGGGGTAAGAGGGTCGGCGAGAGCTGTGGTGAGGACAAGGGGTAGCGGTGCAGGGAGGCGGGGTTGCTGGTGTGTGGCCAAGACTGGTGGAAGAAGAGTTAGGGTTGGTTTTTGCTCTGATACCAAATAGAATTAGGTTGAGGGATTGAAAGGATGATTTTATTCATTTTTTATATCACCTATTTATATACAAGCTATGAGAACAAGAATAAGGAAAGACAATCAAGGAAAATATGGAGCAATAAATGAAAGATTACAATCCAAAAATCAAATCCTTAAAAGCCCATGATCTACAAAATTATGGGTTTTGACTAAATATTCCAACAGTTTCCCAAGACACCACATATTTTTTTCCCAATAACTAGAAGTCAGATCTAGCAAACGAACTAAAGCAAAACGATGATATACCGATCAAATCATTGATAGATAGGATCATTGAAAATTTAAGATTCTTGTCAAGAAATCAAACACCTAAAACAAAAGTTCATGAAATCAGAAGAAACTCCAAGGGACAAACCAGCTATTCACATGGTCAGAGCATTAAAAAGTCCAATAAAAGTATCATTCTGACTAGCCATAGGCGCACTATTCAAAACTACCAATGATGAATTACTACAGTAAGACTGGAAAGAGTTCAGAGATCAGAAATTGATAAGAGTGCTTGCCTTCATTGGACTATTTGACTGCCATAGTCGGAATTGAACTTCTCATAACGGTGAGCATGAAGATGCGCAGAGGGCCTCGTGTTCTTCAAAGCCATCTCGATGTCTTCATGTTTGATTGGACCAACCCTTGGCAATTCTGCAATACCAATTATCAATATATTTGGACATTGTAAGAGCATTGAATTTTGACAAATAGAAAGAACTATAATTCTCAATGTTCTACAGACACGAATGTCCCCATCTTAAAGGTTATTGTCTTTTATTTTGTTATTAATTCATATGTATATATAGGGTGGGGCTAAATACACCCATGTTTTTGCTTTGTACACCACATTTCATTGTTTAATATATTTTAAACAATTAAACAATACAAATTCCTTCATAAATGCATAAATGTGAAGTGGGATTGGTGTACATAGCAAAACTATGGGTGTATTAGCTCCATCCTATATATATACATATATTTTATTTTATTTTTTGCAGGGAGCAAAAATCCGGGAAAGTTCAATAATTTTCAAATGTACATTAACACATAGTATCTCAAGACACCTACAATTGGGTGCTTTCCAACTAAATCTGTTTTCTGTGTACTATATTTACATAGGATTTGAAACTTGACTTGGTCTGTCATAATTGGATATTCAAATAATGTCTTGATGTACTAATACCTGTCTTTGAAATCTCAATCATGGACAATAGTAGCAAGAGAAGTGATATCAAATACCAATAGTATGGCAACAGGATCATGATGCAATTCCAGAGAGATTTCGACACCAACAAAGGACTACCATGTAGTTGCTATCATTAAAGCACAATATTTGGTTCGATAATTGGGTAGAATTCTGAGAAGCAATGAAAAAGGATGTTCTCTTGAGTTATAAAAGCTATATATTTCCAACTTGGGCAATATTCCGAGTTTAGAAAGTTTGGCACTATAAATTGTTCAAAGATGAACTTTCAGTCACACCCAATTTTATCCAGCAGTGGAGGGCTTTGACTGGTTGGAGAATATGGAAAGCTCAAGACTGCTGCTCGAGTAAAACGACACAGCAAAGCCCTTACAAGAAGTGTAGTATCAAGAAGCCAAGAGTTGCTACACCAATAAGAATCAAGAGAGCCAAAGATAAATTCAGGTAAAGATGCGGAAGTAGAATAACCAAATAAGTCCAAAACTTGGTTAACAGAAAAGAGTGATCTTATTTGAAGGAGGACATTTCCTTTTATTTTTTTCCTTCTTTGGGTGTGTATACATTGTCGGGGAGAGAGAGAGAGAGAGATTTAATTATGTTGTGTAAATTACGCAGAAAAATGTTTCACCAATGAAACGTAGTGTGATAAATAAATGAACTAGTCACAATTTTCTAACAAGTAGATGGATTACTACATCCACGACCATCAGTGTGAAAGAATAATCGAAGAACTCAAGTTATCCCTTAAACCTTATGTTCTACCATGGCTGTATCTCTATTAGGTCTGGGAAGCTGGGAGAAAGTGGAATAACTCGGCAAATTAGGAATCTGTTGTTGATATGTGCATATTTTTTCGTTTTCTTTAATTTTCTTTTCTCAATAATAGTCAGAAATTCCTATTTCACCTTATTTTCCATTTTCCAATAATAAGCATTTCCATACATTTCTAAGTCATATATAAACAACAATGCTAGACCCACACAAAATTTCACACAAAACAATCCTGGCCCTTGATTCTAGTGTGTCCCATATGAGGAACACATGTGGGACCCACCAGCTATGAAGCATGGACACTCCATTCTGGGTGCCATTTGCGTTTCTGACTCTCCGCGGACATGGACACGCGGCGGACACGGCAGGGCACGCACGGGACACGGCTGTATAAGTGTCCGATTAAATTAATTTAATTGATAATTTCGGACACGGAAGGGACACTTTCGTGACATGGAAGGACACTCCCGAGACACTTTCATGACACGACTTGATAGTCTTTGGTTTTTTGTTTTTTTTTGAGTGAGATCTGGTAGTCATTTTAAGATATGTATTTCTTAGGGGATCCAAATGAAATACAAGAAACTTTAATGAGTGCATAACTTATATTAGTAACCCTACCTCTTAAACCAAAAAATAAACCCACGGGGCTGCTGAGATGAGACTGAGTGACAATAGTGGTAGCGGCTGACTCCAGCGATGGCTCCGGCGAAGGCGAGTGCTCCGGCGAGGTCGAGGGCTCAGGCGAGGTCAAGGGCTCCGGCGAACTGCTCTTCTTCATCTTCGACGAGGTAAGTTCTATTTTTCTTTTTTTCTTTTTCTTTTTCTTTTTAGTTGTTCACGATTTTTCTTATTCTTTCTTCTTCTTGATCTATTAGCCTCCAGGGATCTAGCCTCTTTCTCCTCCTCCTCAGGGTGTACAAGGTTCCCCTCTCTCTCTCTCTTTCTCTCTCCAGCTGCTGCTGTATATTAAAAGGTAAGAACTAAGGAAACCCTAGATATAATGTGCAAATATATGTATATTAAAACACTTAGCATTTATTATGAACAAACCCCATAAGTTTTTACTATATTAAAACCTAATTCAACTATTGTATCACTTCTTTGCAAATAACACCACATAACTTATCTTATAAAAAAAAAACCACATAACTTATGCTTATCTAATATATATATATATATATATATATTTTTTACTTAAAATCAAATTATATTTTTAAAAAAATATTTTTTTATTCGAAGTATCCTAGCCGTCTCCGTAACCTATATTTTTGGGATTTGCCATTTCGCCGTCTCCATGTCGTATCGTGTCCATGTCGCGTGTCCGTATCTGTGCTACATAGCCCACCAGAATCAAGGGCCAGGATTGTTTTGTGTGGAATTTTGTGTGAGTCTAGCATTACTCATGTATAAAAGTGATCTGAAAAGAAACATACCATCCTCAGGCACCACTTCTTGGTTCTCTTCAAGTACTGCCATTACGCGTCTTAAAGGCTGCATGGCAGCCTCTTTGCACACCAACCGAATATCTGAACCCGAATAGCCTTCTGTCTTTTCCACCAGTAAATCATATGGATGTTCCGCCTCATCAGGTGGCGAAGGCAATAGTTCCTCAAACATGGCTCTTCTTGCTTCTGGTTCCGGAAGAGGCACTAGGATCTTATATCATGGTTAAAGAAAAAGTGTCAAATATATTTAAGCTTTGTTTAAAAATACTTCTGTTTTTTTTCTGGTTAGTAGGGAAAACAGTGAGGAAAATAGAAAGGAAAATAAAATAGTATGATAATAAAATTAAAAATTTTGAATTTTGATAAGTCACTTCCCTTCCTCTTTTATTTGAGTTTCTAGTAAATCTTGAAATATTTTAATTTCTAATGTTTGTTCAGCAAGGAGAAAGAATAGGGAAAACACTACGGAAATAGCTTTCCCTTTTCTTTTCCACCACTAAATCCATGAATCAAACAAAGCCTTAAGCTTAACTCGAACTTCAAATTTGGTATTTGTAGCATGGAAGACAGCAATCAGACTAAATCATTAGCAGCTACCATTGAGAATGTGAAGAACAAGAGAAGTAAGACAAATGATAGTCCACTCCCAAACAATACGTAATCGTTGCCATAGTTAAGTGAAGCTGGTTTATGTCACACCTCAAATCTTGAAGCTGGCACTAAGCTTCTGGAGTATTCTGGTTTTTCAAAACAGTAAAACTATATTTTTATCTGTGCGCATGAATGCATGTAGTTTTCCTCCCAAATTGAGAAAACAAAGGTATTTTGAGGAGAAGTCTATCAGCAGTCACTTAAGTTCCACAATGTAGATGCCAATGAACTTGAGTTTTAGAATCTTTTTCGCAGCAAAATAACTCTCACCCCAGGCAGATTGTCTCTTTGCATGAACAGATGAATATTGCATTTTTTTTTTCCCAAACAAATAACTTGTTCCACATTTGAGTAAATCCGTAAACATGAAAATTACGATAGTTAATAACTTCTAATCAAATCATGTCTCATCAGCATATTAAAGGAAGTATGAAATAGCAGAATCAAAGGATACCCGCTTCTCAAGACGGCGGAGCATAGCTGCATCCAGCTCCCAAGGGAGGTTTGTTGCCGCCAAAACGAATACAAGTTCATCTGTCCGTGTCAAACCATCCATCTGCAAGCTAACCCAAACCATTAATTCTTGAGAAAGTAGAGCTAAAATCATGTTTGATTTTTATCTGAATCACTGACTAAGAAGCATGGATACGATTACAAGGGACACAAACACAATCTCATGGCCCGCCAAATTCCCAAGTATTAAGACAGAATTTTCGAGAACACAGCAAAGCATGTATTTAAATACTACTGATCATGTGTGACAAAGAGTTCATATGGTCTATAGCAAAACTCGGATGCCTGACTATCTCTAATTTCAAAAGGTCCTAATTATTTCTAGTTTCGAAAGCCTTTTGATTTCATATCTTTGAGTATTCTTGATTTGTAAAGGCCTTAATACGCTTACATAGACCCTTTTTGTTCTTATTTCTCGTCATTACAAGTTCTTAACCACTTTCAACTCTACTTTGTTTTTCAAAATTTTAACAATATTAAACTTAGTGTTAAGTATCCAAGTGTGTGCGTCCATCACGTGTCTTATGCGTGTCAAAACAACAATTTTATCAAAAGCAGGACAAGTATTTTGGTGTGTCCAACATGGGACACGAACACGTCAACCTTCTAGAAGTGTCTGTACTTCACGGATCAGTGATTTACTGAAAGCAATCGGTAGTAGAGATGGGATATATACAGCAAAGTCCTTTCAAAAACTGGATGTTGTGGTTAACAATGGCTACCATCTATGTAGCACGGGTACGGATACGGGACACGTGTACGACACGATACAAGTACGGGGGTACAACAAATCCAAAAAATATTGGGTACGGGTACGGCTAGGGTACGACGAATAAAATATTATTTTTTTAATTAATAATATAATGCAAATAAATAACAAGTCCAAATAGTCACATAACAAGAACCATACGAATTATAACAAGATTGTTTTACCATTAAAGATCAACATTACAAATCCATCTGTAGCAGGATTGTTTCACTATAACAAAATCATTCGCAAGGACCATAAGCATAACAATATTGTTATAATTAAACATCATTATATCATTAATATCACTACCAAATCATAAAAACCACAAGTCCAAAACAAGACAAGAAAAGATTCATCCTAAACAAAAGCATAAAACCACAATCCTAAAAAGAGGACAACAATCATTTACAAAAAGTTGAGTCAAATATGCGGACATGTTTTTTCGAGTGTCAGGTAAGTATCCTGAGGTGTCCAACGACTGTTGATGTCCGGTAAGTACCCGTAAATGAAGTACCCATGCTACATAGGCTACCATAATATGAGGTACACAAATGATGTATTTATGTACTGCCACAGTGATAGTATCCTGGGGTGTCCAACGACTGTCGATGTCCGGTAAGTACCCGTAAATGAAGTACCCATGCTACATAGGCTACCATAATATGAGGTACACAAATGATGTATTTATGTACTGCCACAGTGATAGATCCTAAGACCTACAACATGAGGATAATGTTGCAACTATGGCGAAATGCGGTTTCACTTGGACTCTCCTATTGCCCTCAGAGTACTCGTGTCACGTGTACGATATGGGTATGGGTACGAGATATGAGAAGTATGCCTGTACCCTAATTGGACACTCGGATCCTCCACACCCAATCATGAATACTGTTACATAAGGTTTCATCACACAATACAATACTTAGGATAAAATATAATATCTTTAGGACATGTCAGCGTACCTGTACTCAACTTTTAGACACATTCTAAGACGAACCACATATCCTAAGATTTGGGCTTAGAGAGATTTGAAACCTAAACACAGACTTGCACCGATATGTGCACGGGTCCGGGTCCCAACGTAGACAAAGACGGTCACTTCCAAACAATCAAACAATGACTCAGACCACAGAGATCTACGTAAGTTGTTGTCCCCAGAACACACTCAGGTGAGAGTATATTCTGTGTGCATAAGTGATCTTATAGAGGAGTATTTTTGTTGCACAATATATTGTATTTTTGGTTACTTAGAAAGGGATACTAAATCAATATATGTTCTCATAATAAAGCTTTTGGCAGAGATGTAATAACCAGATGAATGCTGTAGATACAAATCATTTGAAGGAGTACACCCAGATCTGAGATAACAAAACAGAGCACGAATTACTGTAGAGCAAAATGTCTACAACTGTATCCACAGTTCTCTTCATGCTCATGCCATGGGGATTTGATTCTGCTCTAAGGCTTAGTTTGGCCCCCACGTGGTGCTTCTCCTTTTTTAAAGCACAATTTCATGTTAATTCATTTGGTAACTAGTTTATGAGCTTTGCAAAAATTGAACTTAAGGCTTTTTTGAAGGGAGCTTTTAAAAGCTCTAGAATTGAGCTTTTAAAAGCCCAAGGTTGCTTTTTGGTTTCATGATGTCTTTTTGAAAAATAGTGTGACACTTGTATAAAATTATCAAAGAACTTAGTAATAAATTTCATAAGCTCCTTTTAAAAAGCCACACGGGGGCCAAACTAAGCCTAACAGTAGGAACCAAAAATAAACCAGAGCTGACCCTTGTAAACATGATCTTAAACACTGTACCAAAGGATAATCAATTTAATACAGGTGAAAATACATTATCACCTGTATGAGCAACTCCGTTTTCAGACGCCTACTTGCTTCATGCTCACTGCGTGCTTCACCACGTTGACTAATTATTGCATCGATTTCATCAAGAAATATAGTTGAAGGTGCATGATGCCTAGCAAGGTCAAATAACACTTTCACTAACTTCTCTGAATCACCTGCAATACCATACAAACTTCTAAGAATGATGATGCAGAGCTGTATATTATGACAACATTGCTTTCCCCAGAAAAATAAATATACGTTTGTTTTATGGAATCACTTGAAAAAAGGGAAAAGGATAATTTTATTCATATTAATCCCCATGTATATATAGCTTTACAAAGAGAGAATTAAAGGAAAGGCAATAAAAATGAAATTAAAGAGAATTAAAGGGCAGCCCAGTGCACGAGACTCCCGCCATTGCGGGGTCTGGGGAGGGTGAGATGTACGCAGCCTTACCCCTGCAAGAAGAGAGAATTAAAGACAATAAAGATGGTCAACATGACCAATAAAGATAAGAATCATGTCATCATAAAATCAGCCAATTCCAACATAAAATCAGTCATTCCAACACTCCCCCGCAAACTAAAGGTGGAAATAAACCACAGAAGTTTTGAACGATAAGGTTACAACAAGACTGTTCATGAAAGTTGGCAAGAGTGGGAAACATCATCCACCAATAGAGTGTGAGATTGTGGGAATAATCATCCACAGTAAATCACCAAAAAGCCAATTTCTTGTTCAAAAACAAGTAACAGTGGTTGCAACAATAAACCCAAATCTTGAAGGTTCAAGCCACCATAATATACTCCACCACTCCCCCTCAAAGGACTAGCCGAAGGCTGGACAAGACCCGAATGGGGCTGGCCTAGGGCTGGACAAGGCCTAAAGGGGCTGACCGAGGGTTGAACGACACCCGTAGGGGAAGCGGGAGTCGGCGTAGGGAAAGTTGTCGACCTGAGTATTAAAGCCGAAAGCAAAGCGAGGACCAGCAGGTGACGGGTCGCCACCCGCAAAGGTGGAAGCGGGGAAACAATGCCAAAATCGAGTTAGGCTTTGATACCAACTTGAAAAAAGGGAAAAGATAATTGTATTCATATTCATCCCCATTTATATATAGCTTTACAAAGAGAGAATAAAAGGAAAGGCAATAAAAATGAAATAAAAGAGAATTAAAGACAATAAAGATGGTCAACATGACCAATAAAGGTAAGGATCATGTCATCATAAAATCAGCCAATTCCAACATAAAATCAGTCATTCCAACAGAATCATTAATGAATTCACCTTGTAACCAATTTGGTTTCGCACAAAGAAAATTTTTATTGTATTTAAGATAATTGACTTATGGGTAAAATGCATTTTGCACCCTCAAACTATACCCTATTTGGCACTTTGGTCCCTAAACAAAAAAATTTCGCATTTTGGTCCCTCAAATAACATTTTGTGGCAGTTTGCCCCCTCCGTCACTTTTAACGTCACTTTTGGCGTCACTAAAAGTGATTTTTTTTTCCGTCACTAAAAGTGACAAAGGGGGCAAACTGCCACAAAATGTTAGTTGGGGACCAAAATGCGAAAAAAAAAATTTGTTTAGGACCAATGTGCCAAACAGGGTATAGTTTGCGGGTGCAAAATGCATTTTACCCTTAACTTATTGAACACTAATTGAGTAAATTGTCAGTCCATCCAGACATAGACTACTATATCAAGGTTAAATGAGCAAAACTGTGACATACCACGCCATTTACTGACAACAGATGATGCTGAAATGTTAAAAAAAGTGGTCTTGCACTCAGTTGCAACAGCCTTTGCAAGCATAGTCTGCAAATCAAAAAGGTGAAATGTTATAGTCCCAACATGCAAAAGAGTAATTCATTCTTTTTATTACACAATAATAAGGGTAAATTGCATTTTGCACCCTCAAATTATACCATGTTTTGCACTGTGGTCCCTAAACTATCATTTTTCGCATTTTGGTCCCTTAACTATCATTTTGTGGCAGTTTGCCCCCTCCGTCACTTTTGGTGTCACTAAAAAAGTGACTTTTTTCGTCACTAAAAGTGACGGAGGTGGCAAACTGCCACAAAATGATAGTTGAGGGACCAAAATGCGAAAAATAATAGTTTAGGGACCAAAGTGCAAAACATGGCATAGTTTGAGGGTGCAAAATGCAATTTACCCCAGTAATAAATACATTGAAATCGTCAAAGACATAATCCATGTACATGCAAACTATACATCTATATGTTGAACAGCATTTCTACCAAAACTAAGAGGGAACAATTGTTCCTCTCTATTATTTTTTTAACGGAAGACAAGAAAGAGAAAAAGAAATATTACAATATAGTCCTCCTAATAACACTTAACTATACTAGGACAGAACAATAAAAATAAAAAACTCAACACTCCCCCTCAAGCTAGTGCAAAGATATCTCTCAAACCCATCTTGCTAAGAATGAAGTGGAAAGACCTACTAGTAAGACTCTTAGTGAAGACATCAGCTAACTATTCTCCGAATTTCACAAATGAAGTGCAAATAGCAAATACTTCCACTGTTCAACTTCTCCTTAATAAAGTGACAATCAATTTCCACATGCTTAGTCTTGCCATGCTGAACAGGATTGTGAGCAATGTTAACAGTAACTTTATTATCACAGTACAAATTCATCGAGTCTTCAGGCTTAAAACCCATATCCGAGAGAATAATCTAAATCCATAATAAATCACATACTCCCTGTACCATAGCTCTAAACTCTACTTCAACACTAGATCGAGCCACTACAGGCTTTTTTTGCTTCCCCCAACAAAGGAACAATATCTCGTGGTTGACCTCCTGTCGGTCATTGACCTTGCCCAAACTGCATCGGTATAGGGATCAACTTAAGTATGCCCATGCTTACCAAAGAACAAGCCTTTTCCTGGTGCTGACTTAAGGTACCTCACAATACGAAGGACCGCACCAAGATTAACTTGTCTTAGAGAATGCATAAACTGACTTACCACACTCACTGCGAAAGCAATGTCAGGTCTGGTATGAAATAGATAAATCAATTTACCTACCATTCTCTGATATCTATCCTTATCCACCGGTTCTCCAGAGTCATTCCCAAGTTTCAGATTAGGATCCATAGGCCTGTCAGCTACCTTGCTACCCAACATCCCCGTTTCCTTCCATAAGTACAGCACATACTGTCTTTGTGATATAAATATTCCATCATTGGATCTTGCGACCTCTATTCCCAAGAAATACTTTTAAGTTTCCCAAATCCTTAATCTCAAATTCCTTAACTAGGTAATTTTTCAGTTTCCCCATCTCTTCCAGATCATCTCCGGTGAGAACAATATCATCAACATAAACGATTAAAGCAGTGACTTTACCTCCCGAAGAGTGCTTAAAAAAGAGGGTATGATCACCTTAGCTCTGTCTGAACCCATACTTGAGCATAGCTTGTGAAAACCGATCAAATCACGCTCTAGGTGACTGCTTGAGTCTATACCAAGGATCAAAACTTCGTTTCGGTGTAGTGTTTCGGTGTTCCCGGAAACGGAAACTTTTCGGAAAACGTTTCGGAAACATGTGGAAACACCGGAAAAATTTGGAAACATGAAGAAATTTGTGGAAACATAACTTCAAACTAAACTGTATGCACATATAAAGCTTATAATTGATTAATTGAACCTTTGAGAGGTCAATATATGTAGTTATAACTATAATATATAGTTTCAATTTGAAAATACATGATAATTTAGGCGTCAATTTACTGTCAAGCAGTTCATAGAATACAGAAATCTATCTTATTTAATTTTTTATAAGAATATTTATAAATTGAAATTAGTATACCACAATTATATGACTACTTACTAATTAGTATTAATTGCAATTAGTATACACTAATTATTAAATGAGTGCACTTTTTTTTTTAATAATCAAAACAATAAGGCTAAATGAGTGCACTTTTGCTCACTCCAAAATTGCTCACCCAACTCTCCCATTGGCCTTTTTTTTATTTTTTTATTTTAATAATCAAAACAATAAGGCTAAATGAGTGCACTTTTGCTCACTCCAAAATTGCTCACCCAACTCTCCCATTGGCCAATGCAGTAGGACCCATGACTTTTTACCATTAATTAATTTTTATTTAATCTTGAGTCCCACTGTATTAGCCAATGGGAGTGTTGGGTGAGCAATGGGTGAACAATTTTGGGGTGAGCAAAAATGTATTCGTATTAAATTTAGGAGTACAACTAATTTTTATATTTTTAAAAAATTAGTTTCAATGAGTATTATAAAAAATTATAATTTATAAAATTATAAACTATAAGTGATAAGTAATAAGGAATAAGTTTTAAGTTATTTTTATCAATAAATAAATAAATAAATAAGAGTTATAAATAAGTAATAAGTTATAAACTTATTTTCATCAAAAAGTAAATAAATAAATAAGAGTTATAAGTAAGTAATAAGTTATAAACTTATATAACTAATAGACTAAGTAGTAAAGTATTTGATATATATATGTAAGATATATACACAGAGTCCAAATTAGGGCTCCTATCGATTAAATCCAAAATCGTCTCCAGCGGCAGCATAAATCGTCTCAAGCGGCAGCGAAAGAAGAAGAAGAAGAAGAAAGAAGAAAGAAGAAGAAGAAGAAGAAAGAAGCAGAAGCGAGAAGAGGAAGAAGAAGAAGGAACCAGCGAAGCAGAAAGAGGAAACCAAAGAAGAAGAAGAAGAAGAAGAAGAAGAAGAAGAAGAAAAGGAAGAAATAGAAGAAGAACTGACCTGAATCTTGACCAAGTAAGCTTTTATAAACAGATCTTTGCCCCAAATTTCTCTGCCTCACAGTCGAATCATGTAACTGTTTCGTTCGAAACAAACGTGTTTCGTTCGAAACTTATGGAAAATCACGAAACTTGTCGAATCTCTGGAATTTCGAGATTCCCATGATGATTCGTGTCGGTAGGCCACGAAACCGAAAAGTTTCGGTGGTTTCGACCGACACGAAACGAAATTTTGTTCCTTGGTCTATACAATGACTTTCGGAGGTGACACACTTTCCTTCTAGTCTTGATATCATCAAAACCTAGGGGAACATCCATGTACACTTCTTCCTCTAAGTCACCATGTAAGAATGCAAGAGAGAGCAAATGTCACTCGAAATTCGCTGCAAGAGAGAGCAAACTTCTGATAGAATTCATCTTGGCCACTGGTGCAAATGTCTCGTGGTAGTCCACTCCGTAAGTCTGAGTAAACCCCTTAGCCACTAACCTGGCTTTGTACCTCTGAATTGTCCCATCAGCTATGTGTTTCACAGTGAACACCCCCTTACACCTTACTATCTTCTTCCCTCGAGGTAACTCTGTTAATTCCAAGTGCCATTTTTAGAGAGCGCTTTCATCTCTTCAACCATGGCATACTTCCATTTAGAATCAGACATAACTTCTTGGACATGGTGAGGAATAGAAATAGAGAAAAGTTTGGACACAAAGGTTTTATGGGATGGGGACAAATGAGAGGATGAAACAAAATTAGAAAGAGGATGTTTAGTACATATCCTAGTGCCCTTTCAATGAGCAATAGGAATGTCTAAATCATCATTAGACAGAAATATGAGTTGGGGAATTTGAAATACCTTGATCATCATCAACACCAGAAGTGATTGGCTATGGTGGAGGGAAAGGAATAGCTTCCATGTCTGATACCACAAACCGTTTCCTCTCCTTGTTTTTTGAGTATGTCGGCAACTCTTTCTCTTTCCCCCTTTTTTTCAATAGGTTCTCTTTCTCCCACACTCCTCTTTGTTTTCTTCCTCACTCTCCCTGGGCTCCCCTTCTCTTTCATTTTCCCTTACTTCTGGTAGTCCCTAAGTTTCAACTCCCTCCTTGTTGCATATAAATAATAGCAACAGATAACTCTTCCTCACTCTCTCTCCCCCTGCAGAGATGATTGTAGAGACTGTGAAGACTAAAAGTGTCACAGCCCGATCCCACAATAGCAGAACCAGAACCCGTGGCACGCCACCGAGGCTCTTCCTACTCATTTAAAAGTCATAGCAACGGAAACAAAACTTTAAAAATAGCAATGAGTAGTCGCTCTTTTAAAACAACACAACCAAAGTTGATAAAATTCGTATAAATTTGAAAACGAAATTATATGTTGAAACGAATGAATTAACATTCAAAGGGGTCCCAAAGGTGCCCTAAGAACCAATCAAAACATTTAAATAAGTTGTGGAAGGGGTATAAAATGTTTTCACGCAGGGGTCATTTCGACCGGTAGAGTTGCCCCGATCGACTGGTCGGATGACCCCTTGGCAATAATCTTTCATAGCTGAGGGCACTTCAACCGGTCGAGCTGTCCCCTTCGACCGGTCGAATGACCCCCCGACAGCAATCCTTCTTGCACTAGGATATTGCCTAAGGTCAAGCGACCCTTGCGATCGCAAACAATCTCAACATTAAAACAAGGCATGAAGTCGACAAGTACAACATTTCAAAATGTGAACTCTGGGTTCAGATTCATAATATCTTAACCAACCCAAACCATGGTTTCAAAGTCTAAACAAAACACAGTTCTAGTTTACTCGAAAGTGATTCCTTACAAAGTTTGGAAACAGAATAAACATACACAAGACTATTATCCATTTCTATTACAAGTTCCTTAACAAAACAAATGAAATAGACGATTCGATTACAAAACTACGGAATAAACATGACAAGTCGTCTTCTAAGTGAACTCCCGACATCTCGTGATCACTTCCCCGATTCCTCGCCGGCATTAACACCTGAAATGGTTATTTGAATAACCACACATATTCGATTTGTTTAAGCTTACGCTTGGTGAATAAATCAACATATGCACATGAATGATAAACATGCTCGCATTCACATCTCTACATTTCATACTAATCGTCGGATACTCGCGTGCACATTCCATACTCCCAATCTGCGACTCCTCACCAATAATCCACGCGAAAGGGTAAGACCCACGATTCTTTTCTTCAATCGTGCGACCTTAATGCCTATATCGGCTCCACAAAATGGCTTAGCGACCACGTGCTCCTTCTGACCCAAATAAGCAACTCAACAAGCTCAATTACATATCACCATGCTCTCGGTAATCAAAACATTTCACTATGCAATTGGGCCTACTTATCAATATAATCGCCCAATATGAACTACACAATATATATCTCTAAACTAATACATGCGTTTCATATCAAACATGAATACATATCAAGAAATCATTCCAATAACATAGTTGAATTACTCACCTCCGAATAACGCTCCTATAATTAAATCCGAAGAAAACCCGTGCACAAAGAACGTGCAGAAAAGCTTCTAGTATAGTTCCTATAGATCAAAAGTCCGATCATAAACTTTTATGACAAATTCTAGAAAAAAGACTTTTCGGAAAACTTGGCCAAACAAGGCCTAATAGGTATCAAAATGACGGCCTTACCTCGAGGAGTTCAAATATGAAATTTGGTGAAAAACCAGCGGACGAACGGGCGTCGCTTAGCGTCGAGAAGCTCCAAGCAACTAAATCACCTTTTGGCCTCCTTTTGAGTTTTAGGTTAGAAAGTTGTAAAATATGAAAGTCATCACTATCACTTTCTATATATAGGCAACGTTTTCCAAAATTGTGTTTACCTCCCCACGAGTTTTCAAAACTCTTAATTAGCCTCTGAAACTTCCTACACAGCTAATCCATAACTTTACAAGTGAAACCTCGAAATTATAGAAGTTTCCGACTAAGTTCCGTTTGGTTGCTAAAACGCAAATTCTTATATGACTTTTCCAAAGTTGCTAATTAGCCTACCAAATTAATAGCGTGTTAATTCGTACTCACCAGGATACTAAATCTAACAACAGAAATATATTCTAAGCCAGAAAATAATACAAATAGTGAAATACATAGGTAAACATTTATTTTCAGATAAACATTTTAGATATTCCACAGTGACCATCTCATACTCGAAGAGACGTCACAACAACAAATACTCATTAACACAGTCTCAAAGGGTTCTCTAACATAGACACCCAAATCAACTCGTGAGTCAAAACTCACTCAAACATGTGCCAAAATGCACAACACATCACATTATCATGCATGACAATGTAATGAAATACAATAACATGCATGCGAGTGTTATAAAAAGTAGGAGTGTGTCTTATGCAATGTGACATCTATAGAGATGTACCACTTACAAGTACGAGGGTGATAACACTTGTACCCCTTTTAAGTGGGTGAATAACCAAGAAAGACACACTTAAGGGCACGAGGGTCTAACATTTTTCGAGACGGAGAGTGATTGTGTACAAAACAGACACACCCAAACACTTTGGGAGGAATGACAAATACAGAAGACGGATTAAGAAGGATCTCAATAGGCGGTTTCTTACCCATAACACGAGTGGGTAATCTGTTAATGAGGTAGGCAATAGGACTTTGGAACCTGTATCGAAAACATCAAATACCGAGCAGTTTCCAACAAATGGCGATTCTTACGTACTGCAACCCCACTTTTTTTAGGTGTATTAGTGCAGGAAGTTTGATGAATCATGCCATGATAAAAATAAATAAATAAATAAATAAATAGGCTTGAAGGCCACTATAAATATATGGGTCAATTACCTTTTACTTCATGGTTTGCCTCTGTGGCACTTTACCCCTGTAGTTTGGAATGTAACACATAACCCCCCTATGGTTTGCCTCTGTGGCATTTTACCCCCTGTTGTTTTGAATATAACACATAACCCCATGTGGTTTGCCTTTGTGGCACTTTACTCCCCTGTAGCCAAAATAAATTGCTTAAATGACCTCTTCTTCTTCATCACTCTATTATACCTGTTACACACACACAGGTGATTGAAAAAACCCGAGCAGTGAGGTCCATGAAAAAACCAAACAGTTCTATAGAGAGAAAATAAGAGTCTCACCCATATATAATGTACTACTTTATTGGAAAAGCACCCAAAAATTTATTCAAAATTCAAAATAAAAAGGAAATATCATTGTATTCTTTGAAATGTTGTTTTCATAACTGCAAATTTAATAGTTTAAAATTTTTAGTACAATCACTACTCTGGTTTTTTCAATTGACCTCACTGCTCTAGATTTTTTTTTCACCGTTTGTGTGTATAACATGTATATTAGAGTGATGAAGAAGAAGAGGTCATTTTGGTCATTTAAGCACTTTATTTTGGCTACAGGGGGGTAAAGTGCCACAGAAGCAAACCACAGGGGGGTAATGTGTTACATTCTAAACTACAGAGAGGGGGGGGGGGGGGGGGGGGGGGGGGGGGGGGGGGGGGAGAGGAGGGGGGTGCGAATTACCTTTTACTTTCCTGTGGTTTGCCTCTGTGGCAAGTCCCCCCCTCCGGTTGTCAGATCAAACAATTTTTACAGTAGTACTAAATTGAGTGCATATCATTTTGTGAAAGTTTCTGAAAATAAAGAACACTTCACTTTTGTCTTTCATCAAATACACCCAAGTAGTTCGAGAAAAATCATTAATAAAAGTAACAAACCACTTATAACCATTCAAAGAGGAAATATGAGAGGGACCCACACATCAATATGAATGAGCTGAAAAGGAATAGTACTTTTATCTAAACTCAAATTAAAAGTGGCACGATTATGTTTGCCTAGTTCACATACTTCACAAAGCGTATCAGAAACATTCTTATTATTTAGAAAGGAAGGAAACAAATGACGGAGAAGGAAAAAGGAGAGTGTCTTAGTCTCTGGTGCCACAGCCAAGCCTCTTTAGGAAGATTCTCCCTCAATGAATGATGAGCACTTCTCGGTAGATTTCCACTCTCAGCAACATTAGGCAATAGAAAATAGGGTCCATTCTCTTCCCTGCCACTGCCAATCATAGAAGATGTGGAGAGATCCCGAAAGACACAGTGAGATGGGAAGAGAGTTGCACAATAATTAAGATCACGCGTAATGCGACTAATTGAAAGAAGGTTAGTCGAAAAATTGGGTACATGAAGAGCTGAAGAGAACGACAGTGAATTAGAGGCATGAATGACACCTTTACTAGAGATAGGAGAAAGATTACCATCAGCGGTACTAACTTTATCTTTACCTGAACACGGATCATAAGTAGAAAAAATATTGGAGAGTCTGTCATGTCACCGGAAGCCCTTGAGTCAATAATCCATGATTGTTGAGAAGCAGCATGCAAAGCACTAGAAAAATTAGCAACATTACCTGCTTGAGTAAAAGAAGTAGAAGCACTCGTGGGAGTGTCCAGTTGTGCCATAATACATCTCAATGTCTCCGTACTTGTGCTACTAATACCCCAAACAGCAGAAGAAGAAGTATAGGATGACTCCTCTAATGATAAGAATCAGGGCAGTGGTTAAGTGAGCCCTGGCCCACTTCCCCGGCCGCCACTTCGACCTCCACCTTTTCCTTTTGTTAATGGTGGACGGCCGTGAAGTTTCCAACGAGTCGCGCGAATATGCCCAAGTCGATTACAATAATCACACCATCAGAAGCATAATCCTTGCGGGAATTAAAAACTGGGTCCTTACTCTCTCTAACTAGAAGAGGCCAAAGCAGACCTATTCAGTGGAAATAGAAGAAAGCATAGCTGAACGACCCCGTTCTGAACATATGCAAATGCTTCCCCAAGTGACAGTAAAGGCTCTAACCCAAGTACTCGACTCCTCACTTGATCAAACTTTGAATTGAGACCGGCAAAAAACTTAAAGATTCGCTCACTCTCAATGAAATCTTTAAAGCTAGCGGCATCCATAGGACAAACTGGGCAGTAATTCTTCAGATGATCAAGACGTTTCCATAGAGTCCATAGAGTGGTATAATATTGAAGAATAATGCGCTCACCTTGAACTTCTGCCTTAATATTGCGACGAAGTTCATATACTTGAGCCACGTTCCCTTTCCAAGCATACATCTGAGCTAAAGTATTCCCAGATGTCTTGTGCAGTTTCCATCTCTAGAAAAAATCAGCAATCGTAGGCTCCATAGAATGAACAAGCCAGCTCATCACAAGATAATTATCCACCTCCCACTTGGCATAAGTGAGATCCACACAACTAGGTGCCTTAAGCGTGCCATCAACATAGCCAAACTTGGCTCTACTGCGGAGCCAGAATGTGACAAACTAAGACCAAGAGAGATGATTTTCACCATTGAATAGAACGGGTGATTTTTTAACCTAGATTCTCGGTAAGGAGGGAATGCTTCTCATTTCCTATAGGAGAACTCACAACACCAGAAGTGGAAGTAGTTGGGGATTTCCCGGTTGTCAAATCTTCTTTCGACATATTTAAGAGAATTCTTGGTCTGAACAATCACACACGGCAATGAAAGGTAAACCTAGTCGTCAATCGTCCAATCTATGGACATATCATTGGTCCGATTACGGACCTAATCACAAACGCTTTTTCAGTCAGCCTGGCAAAATGAAGAGCTTTCCGGTTAATCAAAGAAACAAATGGATTATATAGGGAGAAAAAAAAGTTTAGAGAAATCAGGATTAACAATGGGATTAAAGGGTTCGAGGAAGCTGTTGCGCAAGACCCGAGGGCTCCTGTGTGATCGACTAGTGTTATGGGGCCCCGGACAGGTTCGGCGAAGGTCTGAGTATGTGTGTGGGTTCGGCGAGGGCTGAATGTGGGGGTGTGGGCTCGGTAAGAGCTTGGGAGGGTTAGGTGATTGCGGCGCTGGTGGTGGTGGTTGGCATGGAGTGGTGTAGGTGGTGGTGACTGAAGTGGTGGATTGTGATGGTGAGAAACCCTAGTTAGGGTGGCTATGATACCATGTTGAATAGTATTTCCACCAAAACTAAGAGAGAACAATTGTTCTTCTCTATTATTTTATTAACAGAAGACAACAAAGAGAAAAAGAAATATTACAATATAGTCCTCCTAATAACACTTAACTGTACTAGGACAAAACAATAAAAATAAAATACTCAACACTATAAAATCAATCCTTAAGCCTAGAAAATCCTTCTGTAGAAAGAATGAAAACCTATAGTATTATTGCTTGTAAACAATATATGTATATGCATACATATATACATATATATCATCCTAGTAGAATGTATTTCTACTTGTAAAATGAAAGTTTGCAACTTTAAAAAATTCTCCTCTCTCTCTCTCTCTCTCTCTCTCTCTCTCTCTCTCTCTCTCTCTCTCTCTCTCTCTCTCTCTCTCTCTCCTGATATACCACGTAAGACAAAAAACTTACAATCCAAAGCTTCTTTACTACTCTCCCGCTACAGCTTGATCTCCCACGCTTAAGAAGCCAAAACTGATCTAGACATAACCCACAATAAACCACACCAAACAAAGAGAAAAGGAGAAATCAAAGATCGCTTGCCACTGGAAAATAATAACAGATGGTGAATAGTCTCCCATGTTGACTTGCACAAACTACACCTATTTACCATCTTATACCTCTCTTCTTCAAATTTTCGACTATCAGAATATAATACCAGGTCACCAACCACAAAAAGAGAGCCACCTTTAATGCAGCATTGATGTTGCAAATACTCTTCCAAAGAAAATCAACCCCTTCTCTCCCTAAAAAGAAACTCAGAAAGAATGACAACTGAAAAAATAATAAAATAAAAAAAAGAATCACCATCCACAGACTAGTGTGGCAAAAACCCTCTTCACAATACCTGTCCAAATGCTAGTCCCACAACAAATGGCAACTTTCTTTATCACCCATCGTCCCCAAATATTCCCTACTTCTCCATAGAATATATTTTTCAGTGGCAAAACTCCCTAACGATTTCCTAACCCTAATTCACACCCAAACCACCCCATGAGCCATTGATCACTAATTTTGTGCTACGCAACAAGATGATATTTTATCTCCTTGCTTTCCCCCCTGAGAAAGCATCTAAAGTTTTTGAAGATTTTTCTCCACAGATATGGACTAAGAAGAAGACAAAATACACGTTGGCAAACTGGAAAAGGTACTCTTCAAATAGGTTAAATGGAGTTGGGTGCAAGTGAGTGTCTAAGCGTCAAATACTTCAAATTCCCAACATTTAGGATACTCGGGCACGCCTAAAGAATCGAAGAATTCAAAAAATTGTTTTATATGCTGCATGAAGAAACAATAAGTCTAAGAGGTATGTGAAAAGTTGTTAAAATTATGTGGGATAATGTTCAATTTTTTATTTTTTTGTGGCTCTTTTAGAAATAATTCTACAATTGGGGTAAAATATCGAACATTTTACTAAACCCATGAGACACGGGATTATATGCAAGTTATACATACATATATATTCAGGGTTAAATGAACATCTCTCTCTCTCTCTCTCTCTCTAACATTGAGCCATGGCAAAGAAATCTCATGGTCTTAGTTGCAGAGCAGGTTCCATGACAGCAAATATGAAGAAAAAATGTCAAGTCTTATTCATTTTCCCTCTTCTTCTTTCTCTCTCTTTCTCGTCTTCTCTTCTTCCTCTTTCTGTCTTCTTTCTCTTCCTATTTACTCTTATTCTGAATTGTCCATGTCAATATGGATGTTTCGGTGGGAAGGGTCGAGCCCATGTAATGTCGAGCTTCAACAAGGTTAATCTTCCGCACTTCAATAGATTGTTTCTCTTCCATTCTGCATGTCTTCTCTAAAATCTCCCCATAATTCTCCTCATACTAATTTAACCTTGAATGAAGAACCTGACGGCAATCCCAAGTATGATGAATGGAAGGAGCCACTTCACACCCAAATTAGATAAAAGATCATCTCTCTCTCTCTCTCTCTCTCTCTCTCTCTCTCTCTCTCTCTCTCTCTCTCTCTCTCTCTCTCTCTCTCCTCTTCCCGTGAATTGCTCAAGCTTTATCATAATAGAGCATTCTGGAAAGTACATCGATACACTCTGGGACCTTGCAACCATTTTTGCTCTTTCTACAAACTCACCATCCTGGAAGACAACGGTAATTGTTGGAATATAAAAAATAGGGTAAATTACACTTACCTCTCCTGATATATGACCTACTTACACGGACCTCCCTCATATTTTGAAATTTTACACCAACCTCCCTTAAGGTTTGTAGTTGGGTTACACTCACCTCCCCTCTCGTTAGTCAGTTGACCAAGCAGAAAAGTTAATTTGTGTTAATCTTTGTCAAAATGACTAGCTTACCCTTTTTGTCAAGACCAATAAAAAAATCCTAGAACAATTCTTCTCCTCTCTCTCTGTAAATGTGTTAGGGTATATCACCACCGGCAATGTGTGTATATCTATCCATCACCACCGGCAATGTGTGTATATCTATCCATCACCACCGACATCACCACCGCCGCCCAAGCCACCAGAAAAACCACCAATCATTCCTCCGCTCAAAATCCCTTTCCATTGGCCAATATTCCTTTCCAACCTAAACCATTCCCAAGCCCTCTCTCATCGCCATTCGTAAATCCCACTCTCTCCTACGACCGATTCCAAAATTTAAAGCAAATGGGGAGTGATTCCCTCTTTTAAATATGCAAATTTTGAAAATTCGATTGCAAATTTTGGTGCAATTTTATCCTATAATTTGGTGAAATTTTTTGTGGATTGGAATAGAGAATTGGGTGTAATTATGTTCATTTGCAGTGATGGTTAGGTTCTATATGATGGTGATGAGGTTGAGGCTTTATTTTATGCTTACTGATGGTCGTTCAGGGAAGGGCGGTGGACCGGTGGTGTTGCGACGACACTACTGGCGATTTCGATGAATTTCTCCCAAATCAAGAATATCACTTTCTACCACAAATGGGTTACTTGCCAGAATTCGACATCTCTCTTCTTGTCATTTTGTCTTGGTCATGATTCTGTCTTGCTCTGCTATACTCTTTATCATCTCCATACTCCATAGATGTATTCAGTTTTGGGTTTTTTTTTAGCCCTATTTCTTTGACCATAATGAAGTCATTTTGCTAAATCATTATTATAGTGTTACTCCATTCAGGAGATGAATGGTGGGAGGTAGATGGATTAGGATTTGAATAGGCAAATACATTGGTTTCTCTTTCTCTTTGTAACTAAGGAGATGATGGAGACTGGATGTGATAATGGAAGTAGATGGAGAGAGAGATGAGAGAGAAAACTGAGATTCAGAGCCAAAGAGTAATTTTTCCACTCTTGTTGACTGTAGTCCATATATAATCTAGGGGTATGTATGTACTTTCATCTTGAAATTTAATAGCGCCAGTGTGTTGTTACTGACAAGGAAGGTGGGTGTAATTTTCAATTATACGAGGGATGTTTGTGTATTTAGGTCGTACCTCAGAGCAGGTCAGTGTAATTTACCCTCAAAAAAATTCTCGGGATAATGTGGATTTGGTTGTATACCAATCAAATCTCTTTAATTAAGAAATATTTTATTTCTCCTTATTTTGTTTAATTAGGTGATAAATCCCATGATTTATGGAATAGAGTTTTGATTTGATTAGGATTAATTTAGGAAGTTTAATCTTCACCTCCACCCTATATATAGGGTTATGAGCAAGGTTATTTAAGGCGCACTGAGGCGCAAAGGTCTCTTGGAGCCTAGGCGCGAGGCGCACTTTGAGGCGCGCGCTCGAGTGAAGCGAGGCGCAAAAATACACAAATTTTTTTATATGATTTAGCAGCCTGGCTGCCCTTTTTTAACACATATTAGTATTTTCTATATGATTTTTTTTTAATTTTTTAGTATTTTATGCCTAGTGCTTCCTCCAAAGATTAAGACATTAAGACATTTTCAAAAAAAAATTCTAGTACTTTTTAATTTTCTAGCTTTTTTTTTTTATTTTTTTGTATTTTCGGCCTAGTATATATATTATATATTATATTATCTCACTACATGACTACATATTATATATTGAAAATACTTTTGCTCACCCAAAAAATGGTTCACCAATGCTCACTCAAGCATCTCATTGGTCAATGCAGTGGGACCCAAACAATAATATGGGACCCAGGATTAAACAAATTATTGTTTAATCTTGGGTTCCACTGCATTGACCAATTATTGTTTAATCTTGGGTTCCACTGCATTGACCAATGGGATGCTTGGGTGAGCATTGGTAAACCATTTTTTTGGGTGAGCAAAAATGCTCTCTTGTATATTATATTGTATAGGTCATATAGGTCATATATTATATATCATATTATATTGGTCATATGTTATATTATATAATATAAAAAAAAAAATGCCAAAAGAGAATAAAAGGAGGGGTTTTACCCACCGAAAGTTTCGACCACAAAAAAAAAAAGGTTTTAAACCCCCCACCGACAGTGGAGAAAAAGAAAGGGAAAAAAAAAAAGAGAGAAGAAGAAGAAGACGATGGGAAGAAGACGATGGGAAGAAGAAGAAAGAAGAAGAAGACACAAGAGGAAGAAGAAGAAGAAGAAAAAAAAAAAAAAGAAGACATCTCAGATCTGGGCTGAAAGAGAAGGAAGAAGAAAGAAGAAGAAGAAAGAGGGAAAAAAAAGTCTCAGATTGTGGGCTGAAGAAGAAGAAGAAGAAAGAGAAATAAAAAAATAAAAAAAAACATACCTGGGCTGCGAGTCTGCGACATCTCGTTTCTTCTTCTTTTTTTTGGGGGGGTAAATTGTTGGGCGATCGCCTCGTGCGCCTCGCGCCTCGCAAAAATCCCCTAAAAGGCGTGCCTCGCATGCGCCTGATTGAAGTGGCTGCACCTAGCCTTATGCGAGGCCCTAGTCTCGCGCCCGCCTGTGCCTCGCGCCTAGGCCCGCCTTTCACAACAGAGGTTATGAGTCTTGTATCTTTTGAAATCAAGCAATATCAATACAATATTTTCCCCTTGTGTTTCAACTTGGTATCAGAGCAGATATCCTCAGCTCGTCACCCGTTGGACCCGACCCCCCTATCATCTTCTTGCCTTCTTTTTGTGCCAACTCATTGATAGTTTTCATCTTTTTTTTTCTTTTTCTTTTTTTTATATTTACGAAATCGAGACCCAAACAAGCCCACCTAGCCAAGCTCCATCCCACCCCAATCAGGTCGCAACCTGTCACGACCCTCGCCAGCCATTCCTCGGCCTCGCTGGTTTGGCTCGCCTGATCATCGCAACCTCCAATAGTAAATCTCAAACACTGTTTCACAGACAGATCCCTTGCGGTGTGTTTAGTACATTCCAGCCATGTTTAGCAAATGTTCAGTCTTGGTTCAGATTTTGAGCAATCTTGGTCTTCGTGAAGGGGCGATTTGTCTCTCCTTTAAGCTGCCATGTGATGTGCGACGCGTGAGGATACAGTTCTCATAAAAAAAAATTGGGCTGTTGTTGTTGGCCCTTCTCTATTCACGGAAGTTATTTGTTCCCGTATTTTCAAAAAAAAAAACCTCTGCTACTTTCAGATTCAACCCTGTCAAACTTCGGCTAGCCCCTACAGGCATTGCCAAGCCTCCGGCTAGCCCCTACGGGCACTGTCCAGCCATCGGCCGGCCCCCAAGGATATTGTCAATCCATCGGCAGCCCCCAAGGGCATTTTCAAGCCATCAGCTATCCCTTTCGGGCCTTGTCCAGGCCTCGCCCAGCCATTTGCGGGGGAGTTGAAGTGTGCAGCCCCTTTGGGGGCTCTCTTGATTGGCTTGAACATGTAAGCTCTCGCCGATTGATGTGTACTACTGTGTTTTTTTCAGCAGTCATGATCCCTTCTGTTGCACCAAGCATCTAGGCAATTTCTTCTTGTTGGTTGGTTTCCACTGGTAAGCTATGCCGTTATTTTCGGAGACCTTGTTCGTTTCTGTAGCATCGAGCGGTTCGGGCAATGTTCGATTGATTGTTTCGCTTCTATTAGGATCGCCACGTATCTTAATTATGGTTGTTTGATTATTCTGTGGTATCATAAAAGTTCGGATTCGTTGTTCAAATTCAAACTCCAAATTCAAGTTGGTCACTTCATCACGTTTCTGTGACTCAACTTGCAGGAGAGTGTTGGAATATAAAAATATTCTAGTAATAATGTGGATTTGGTTGTATTCCAATCAAATCTCTTTAATTAAGAAATATCTTATTTCTCCTTATTTGATTTAATTAGGTGATAAAAATCCCATCATTTCTGGGATAGAGTTTTGATTTGATTAGGATTAGTTTAGGAAGTTTAATCTTCACCTCCACCCTATATATAGGGGTGTGAGTCTTGAATTTTTGAAATCAATATAATGTTTTCCCCTTTCTTGTGTTCCAACTGTAATGGTATTCATGGGCACAAAACACTAGTGTAGCTATGGATACTTTAGTCAGTTTAGGCAAATAAAAAGGTTTTTGTTCTATGGAAGATCAACTAAGACACCCAAATTACATATTAAAGCCAACAAAAATGCGACTAGTATAATCACAACAGCTAAATGTCAAACATTTTATGCACCTATGTTCATGCTACAGGCAAGTCACTAGTTGCTCCAAAGCTTATGGTGTTAGATAATGGAACCAACAACGTATATCAACGTGCAACATTGTTCCTCACGTGAGACCTCCTCTCACAGCTGGAGAGTCAGAACTCCATCATAATGGAAACATATAACAAAGTGCAATATGTAAACAAGAACAGGAAACTAAGACTTGAACCCAAGACCTCCTAGGACCAAGAGTTTGATGTCATGTTAAGTCGGCAGTTACCCCAAAAGCTTAAGCTGCTAGATCGGGTCCAACAAAGTACATCAAGCTCATGTTGTTGCTTGGGAAGGGGTGGTCTATATTTTAATATTTATAGAGGTGATGGAAGAGTTCAAACTCTCATAACAGGAAAAGCAGCTCTTGTAGGAGACTGGATAATTAGCCTCAGCCTAACAAATAGCTACTGTGCCGCATCACTTTCTGCCAATTTCCTATATGTGTAGGTATTCTGAAATATGTGCAGAAATAAGTAAATACCATAGTGGTCATGTCAACAACACATACATATGGTGCATAGTTATAGCTGAAATGAGGTCAGTCAGTATTCAGAGGCATTACTGGCTTGTCCATCCCAAAAACAATTTCATAAAGGGATGTCAGTGTAACACGTGACCCATAAGCAAGTTAATATTTAGGGAAGTGAATTTTTAGCACATCAACACATTTGACAAAAAAAATAATTTCTGGAGGGTGCAGTATAATGGTATAATGATAGTGACAGAGCCCTGTAAGGACAAGAATATGAAAGGCCACTTCTGGAAAAACATTATATATGAACTAATCTTAAATGCTACAGAGCACTACTAGTTTAATATATTCACAACAAACAATTAGACGACAGAATACAAATCTACTTATCGGGAAGGGGGGTGGGGGTGGGGGGTGTGAAGGATAGGCTACAAACCTTTCCTGTTCCTGGCGGACCAAAAAGTAGAATACCCTTCCATGGTGACAGAAGACCAGTAAAGTACCTAGAACAAGGAGAAAGATCAGCAGCACTATATAGCACTTCATGTCACAAGACAACTTTTAGCGAAACCGGAAATTTGGAAGAAACTCCATAGCATTATCCAGAATTATGCAGTCAAATACTAGAGATATCTAGATGACTTCTGTCAGTGCTCCTCAATTAGAAAAAAGTTCCCAAATAGTCCATTGTCCAAGTGCTTTACCAGAAAAATCAGCCAAGAACGTATTTATGGCATTAAATTTTGTGGATCAGTTGTGGCCAAAATGATTTTCACGATATTTTCCCCTCCGCCACCAGCGAAATGAAAAAACCTCTTATAAAAACAAAATTTACAAAGATAGAAATGCAATTCATGTGCAGAAATAATAATAAATAAGAGACATCACAAGACTAGAAAATTAAGTTTAGATTAACAGGAAGACTGTCACAGGACTTTTACATGTCTAATTAACAGGAAGACTGTCTAATCTGTAGATTTGGATTAGGGCAAAACTTAGGAGACTAATGATGTCTCCTGTATTTTATTATATGAAGAGAAGGAAAATAAAATTACAATAGTGCCGCTATGTCTAATACACAAGAGTAAGAAGGAGAAGTAAATAAAATAAGAATAAAAAACTAAGTAACTTCTAACACTCCCCCTCAAGCTGGTACAAAAAATATCTCTCATTCCCAGCTTGCTAAGAGCAAAATGAAACGGTCTACTTCCAATCCCCTTTGTAAGAATACCTGCAAGTTGATCCCCAGTCTTCACAAATGGAGTACAGATCACACCACTACTGATATTTTCCTTGATAAAGTGTCTTTCAATCTCCATGTGTTTAGTCCAATCATGTTGTACTGGATTGTGAGTAATGTTGATTGCAGACTTCTTGTCACAATACAATCTCATAGAGTTACTAGGATCAAGACCCAAGTCCTTTAACAACTTAATCTACAGAAGTTCGCTACACCTTGAGTCATGACTATAAACTCAGCCTCTGCACTAGACCTAGCCACCACGTTTTGTTTCTTACTACGCCATGTAACAAGATTACCTCCCACAAAGGTACAATAGCCTGAAGTGGAGACCTCCTGTCTGTCACAGACCCAGCCCAATCAGAGTCTGTGCATGCTTCCACTTGAAGATGGTCATGTTTAACAAAAAACAAACCCTTTCCGGGAACTGATTTCAAATACGTCAAAATCCTAAAGACAACCTCCATGTGAGATTCACGGGGAGCGTGCATGAACTAACTAACACCACTCACAACAAAGGCAATATCAGGTCGAGTATGAAAAAAATAAATAAGTCTTCCCACTAACCTCTAATATCTACCTTTATCCACCTCTGCTCTACCTGAATCATTACCAAGTTTCTAATCTGATTCAATCAGAGTGTCACACGCTCGACTTCCAAGCATTTCAGTCTCCTCCAGCAAGTAAAGTAAGTATTTCCTTTGGGAAATAAAGATTCCATGCTTAGATCTAGCAACCTCGATCCCCAAAAAAATACTTAAGGGTCCCCAAGTCTTTAATTTCAAACTCCTTGGACAAGTACTCTTTCAGCCTTTACATTTCATCCACGTACACAATCAATGCAGTAGTCTTACCCAGTCATGAATGTTTAGTGGAAAAAGATGAAGGAGAATTTTCTGATATTCTTTATTCATTCTATGCAGTCCATTATATACACATCCAAGATAACAATAAAAGGAAAGAAAATATAAGAAAGGAAATAAGAAAGAAAGGAAATAAAATCATTCTAACCCTAGAATCCTGGGAAAGAATTTTGACTAAAATTCTATTCACGAAATCTTATCTCCAACACTCCCCCACAAGTTGAGTCACGGAAACTTGATGAAGTGAGCAACTTGAACTTGGACATTGGATGATCCTACCATCTGTTGAATAGCCATAACCAAGAAGCGTGGAAGTTCCAGTAGAAGCAAAACAATCCCTTGACAAATTGCCTGGACATCACAGTGCAATAAAACGAACAAGGCCGCCGGAACCCACGGCAAAGCTAATCAACTGGAACCGACGAACGAAAGATTACCGGACACTCGGTGCAATAAGGAGGTTATGGCTACCAAAAAACAAGGCAGAACAAATCAACCGGCGAGCGCATACATGTTCAAGCCCATCAAGAGAGCCTACAAAGGGGTTGCACACTTCAACTCCCCCACAAATGGCTGGACAAGGCTCGAAAGGGCTAGCCGTTGGCTTGATAATGCCCATAGGGGCTAGCCGATGTTTGATGGGGATTGAATATGAACAGAAGGAGTGGGGCTTATTTGAAAAAAAAAAAAACAGGAACAAACGAAGGGCGCACAATAACAACCTAAAAAATTTAACGAAGAAAAGAAGATGATAAGGGTCCGGCAAGCAACGAGCCGCCACCCGCCAGTGGAGCTTGAAAATCTCTGGCTCTGATACCAAGTGGAAAAAGATGAAGGAGAATTTTCTGATATTCTTTATTCATTCTATGCAGTCCATTATAGACACATCCAAGATAACAATAAAAGGAAAGAAAATATAAGAAACGAAATAAGAAAGAAAGGAAATAAAATCATTCTAACCCTAGAATCCTGGGATATAATTTTGACTAAAATTCTATCCACGAAATCTTATCTCCAACATGTTTAATGAACAAACTAAAATTCTATCCACAAAATCTTATCTCCAACATGTTTAATGAACAAAGTGTGATCAGCTTGACTCTGTCTAAAACCATACCTGAGCATAGCTTCTGTGAACCTCTCAAACCATGCCTTAGGAGACTGTTTCAAGCCATACAATGATTTTCTGAGTCTGCACACCTTGCCGTCTGTCTTAGAATCCTAGAAGTCGGGAGGAACATCATGGATACAACTCCTTGTCTAGATCACCGTGGAGAAACGCATTCTTCACATCAAACTGGTGAAGGGGCCACCCAAAGTTGGCAGACAATGACAGAAGGACCCTAACTGAGTTCATATTTGCAACAGGGGCAAATGTCTCTTGATAACAAGATTCGAAGTCTCGGCCGATACCAAGTCGTCTCGGCAGAGCTGACTCGGTTTCGAAGCCCAACGAAACGAGATACACAAACGATACAAATATTGTTCAAAGCGACAAAGTATCGGTGGTGGTATCGGCTGTATCGCGTCGTATCGGCCGAGATGGTGCCGTATTGCGCGAGATCTCGACCGAGATGGCGAGACCAATCTCTCACGACATATTTTTGTGTCTGAAAAAGAGGAGAAATGGTTCAAAACTTACCTTTTCTGCATTATATTCATCGATCTGAAGTAGATAGGGCTTCGTGAGACTCCACGATCTGAGATCTCGAACCAAATCCATTTTCTCTCTCGCATAGATATGCTCGACGCATATCTGCTTGTTATTCTCTCAGTTCGTCTCTCTCTCTCTCTCTCTCTCTCTCTCTCTCTCTCTCTCTCTCTCTCTCTCTCTCTCTTCTGTATCGCACGCTTGAAGAAGGCTGAAAGGTATGGTTTTGTTTTGGTTTTTTTTATTTTTTTATTTTTTCATTTGTTTTGGGTTTGATGTTTATTTGACTAACACTATAATAAAGTAGGCTCACCTAATACACTTAACACGACTATAATATAGTAGGCTTAAGTTATATTAGACTTTACCACTTTTTTTTTTTGATAAAATATTAAACATTATAACAATTATATTAGACTTGACACCTAGTTATAATACAAATTACTATGCTATATGACTATATCCCAACCGAAAATAGTATAATGTGGTTTAAGTATAATCAAGGATCAAAATTTCGTTTCGGTGTAGTGTTTCGGTGTTCCCGGAAACGGAAACGTTTCAGAAACGTTTCGGAAACATGTGGAAACACCGGAAAAAACTGGAAACACAAAGAAACTTGTGGAAACATAACTTCAAATTAAACTGTATGCACATCTAAAGCTTATAGTTGATTAATTAAACCTTTGAGAGGTCTATATATGTAGTTATATCAATAATATATAGTTCAAATTGAAAATACCTGATAATTAGGCGTCAATCTACTGTCAAGCAGTACATAGAATACAGAAAACACCATTCATAGAAAAGAAAAGTCACATATAAGCACATAAGGAACTAATGAGACATCTCCAAAATATATATAGTTATTCATCCAACAAATTCACATCCAACCGGCTGTAGAGTGTCGAGCAGGCGCATAAACCGGCTGTAGAGTCTCGTTGCCGTATCTTTTTTTCAGTTGGTTGTGAAATATCATCTGTATTTTTTCCTGATATTCCTACACATAATACATAATATTTAATTTAATTTTTTTTTAAAATATTTATATGAATATTTATAAATTAGAATTAGTATACCACAATTATATGACTAATTACTAATTAGTATAGGCTGCAATTAGTATACACTAATTATTAATTTTATAACTAAGTATTACTTTTACATTTAATTTTATATTTCTAAGAATATAACTTATATTATTATACACTAATTATTAATTTTATAACTAATTATTAATTTTACATTTAATTTTATATTTATAAGAATATAACTTATATTATTATACACTAATTATTAATTTTATATTTCTAAGAATATAACTTGTATTATTATACACTAATTATTAATTTTATAACTAATTATTAATTTTACAACTAATTTTATATTTCTAAGAATATTAGTTATATAACTTATATAATTTATATAAGTAATAAGTTATACTAGTACTAAGTTGTAACTAATTTTATATTTCTAAGAATATTAGTTTCAATGAGTATTACTAAGAAATTACATCTAATTTTTATATGAATACAGTTTTGCTCACCCTTCTTTCCTATTTGTTAATGCAGTGGGGGCACAATATTAAAAATGTAATCATTTTAAAATTAATTTTGATCAATTTGGGGTGATCAATTTTGGGGTAATAAAAATGTATTTATTTTAAAATTAATTTTGATCCTCGAGTATGACTAATAATTTTAAGTAATAAGTAATAAGTAATAAGTAATTTACCCATGTCTTCACTGTTTCACATGTGTCCCATTTTATTCTCATTTTGTCCTTGTATGAGACACATGTCAGACAGTAAAAGCATGAGTGAGCAATGGTGAACCAAATTTGGGTGAGCAAAAGTACTCTAATAATTTTAAAATAAATTTTGATCCTTGAGTGACTAATAATATAATGCTTAAGTAATAACATAAGTAAAGTATGTTAATATAATACAAGTAATATATTACTTAAGTAATAATATAAGTAATATAATACAAGTAATGTAATACTTATATTATAATAATATAGTAATACAAGTAATACTTATAAGTAATCTATACTCCTATAATATACACGGGTAATCAGAAAGACTTAACTGGTTTGTACCAAAAAAAAAAAGAAAGACTTAACTGGGTGGGTTACTGGCTGAGAGAGAGAGAGAGAGAGAGAGGAGGCGACGACTTCGGCGCCGAAGAAGAAGAAGAAGAAAGAAGAAGAAGAAGAAGAAGAAGAATGAGAGAGAGAGTTGCGACTGCGTAGAGGGCAGAGGAACCCTAGCCGAAGAAGAAGAAGAAGAAGAAGATGAAGATCAAGTAGAAGAAGAAGAAGATGAAGAAGACTGAAGCATAACAGGTCAGTTTCACATGGATCTACTATTTTCTCTCGTGATCTCTTTATTGTTCTCTCGTGATCTCCTCTTTTCCCCAATTTTGAAACCCCCTTTTCAGTTTCACATGGTTCTCTGCACTGATTCGACACACACACATATGTTTCGTGCGAAACATGTGTGTTTCGTTCGAAACACAACGAAACGAGGTCGTTTCGTGCGACACATAGGAATTTCGTAATTCCCTTAGGGTTTCGGTTCGGTCTCCAGCGAAACCGAAAAGTTTCGTACGTTTCGGTCGAAACGACACGAAATTTTGATCCTTGAGTATAATATTATCTCCGCACATTAAGCTAGCAAAAAAAATATATACCACATTGTATAATTATTAATAAACAAAAGACCTAATTTTTAATAAACAAAAGACTTAAAATTAAGTCTTTTGATAGTTACTAAACATTGGTTACCCAATTATGTATGTAGTGTTATCAGATAATCAATCCACAGCGTGTGTATTGGATATTATGTGATATTGTAATTGGTACATTGTGTATTGTGACAATCTATTAGGCCAAATTTGTTATTCTAATTATTTTAGAATTTTTCATTATTTTTCTAGATTTTTTTGAACCTTAAATCTAGCGTATCTTTGCGTATCGCCCGATACCAGTCCACGGCGCCGTGACCTAGTCGTCTCCGCGACCTCAGCGACCGCGACCTTGAACCATGCTTGATAATCAATCCCATAAGTCTGTGTGAAGCCCTTAGCCACTAGCCGAGCTTTGTACCTTTCAATGGAGCCATCAGCCCTATGCTTCACAGTATACACCCACTTGCACCCCACAGTTCTTTTGCCCTCAGGTAACCTCGTCAATACCCAAGTGTCATTCTTACGAAGAGCTTTCATTGCTTCGATCATAGCATGCTTCCACTTGGGATCCGCAAGAGCATCCTGGACATTATTAGGAACAAACACAGAAGCAATTTTGAAAGAAAAGCTTTATAGGAGGGAGACAAGTGAGAATATAACACAAAATTCGAGATAGGATGTTGGGTACAAGCCCCAACACCCTTACGTACAACAATAGGGACATCAAGATCAGAGTCAGACTCCATAGGTACAGGTGTACAAGACTTACTAGGAATATCAATATCAAAATCAGAATTACCTTGGTCCTCAACACTTGAAAGAGATGTCAGTGGAAGAGTAGAAGGAGCGATCTCTTTATTCTTGGACTTACTCCATGTGCCTCTTGAATAAAACATCAACTCGTTTTCTTTTAATGGAGTGCAAGCGTCTTCGTTCTCCGTATCCTTCCCAGCCTCATTTTCTCCTTCAATTTTTTCTTTTTCCTTTAATCCCTCATTGATAATATCCACAACTCCTCCCCCTGAAGACAAAGGGACAGACAAAGGCATCTCTTTCCTCATACCACTGCTCCCCCTCAGAGGTGACTCAGAAGTAGACGAGGACTGAAAGTACGACTGAGATTCATGGAATGTAACATCCATGGAGACATACCATTTCCTCGAAGGAAGATAGTAGCACTTGTAACCTTTCTGGGTTGGAGAATAGCCCACAAAGACACACTTAATTGCTCGGGGATCTAACCTCCCACGAGTAGGGGAATGATTGTGGACAAAGCACACAACCAAAAACACGCGGAGTTATAGGAAACAAAGGAGAAGTGACAAGACTTCAACTGATGCCCTTTTGTTCAAAACTCGAATTGGAAGGCGATTAATAAGGAAAGCCGCTGTTAACATGGCTTCACCCCAATAGGACTTGGGAACATTGTCCAAAAACAGTAAGGGCCTAACGATATTGAGCAGGTGAAGATTCTTGCGTTCCGCCACCCCATTTTGTTGAGGGGTGTCGGTACAAGAAGTCTGATGTATAATTCCAAGGGAACAAAAATATTCAGCTAGACCCAAATCAATATACTCACCTCCATGATCAGATCTTAGAATTTTTAGGCTAGTCCCAAATTGAGTGCCCACCATCTTATGGAAAGCTTTGAAAATTGAGAAAACTTCCCTTTTTTCTATAAAGCCATGTGGTACGAGAATAATCATCAATACATGTAACAAACCATCTATGCCCTTTCAAGGAAGTAAAACGGGAAGGACCCCAAACATTTGAATGAACTAAAGCAAATGGAACTGAACTTTTACTAGGAAGCAGGAGCAAAAGAAGCTCTATGATGTTTACCCAGTTCACAAGTTTCACAAAGAAAACCATAAACATTTTTATTCAAGACTAATGAAGGAAGCAAATGCAATAGTAAATAAAACGAAGGATGTCATAAACGTCTATGCCAAAGATGTAGGTCTTTGGCTTTATTCTCATAAACCACTGTGTGATGTGCTAACGGCCCTCCAACATCCAAGAGATAAAGTCCGCTCTCCTCTCTACCACTGCCAATCGTCCTTCTCGTGGTAAGGTCCTGAAAAAACAATGAGAAGGAAAAAAAGTTACACTGCAATGTAAATCTTGGGTGATACGGCTAATGGATAACAAATTATGGGAGAAATTGAGAACATGAAGCACAGGTGACAAAGACAAGGATGGAATGGCATGAATAGTACCCTTCCCGAAAACAGAAGAAGAGGTATCATAAACAATACGAACCTTGTCTTTACCTGAACAAGGCTTATAGTCCAAGAGGTGATCCAAGTCATTTCCAACTAGTGGTCAGAGATGTGAAATACTGAAGAACACTCAATTCTCCCTGTTCCGAGCGACCTATCGAACGCCTCACCTCAATTATCTATGCAGAATTGCCCTTTCGGGAGTACGTGTTGGCCATGGTCTCTCACATGTCTTGGGTAGTCGCCATGTCCAAAAAACCCTCAGCAATCTCCGACATTATAAAATGGCAAAGCCATGCCATAACAATGGAATTTTCCTTCCCACTTGTCATATACAGCATCCTCGGTGCCGGGTGCCTTGATTCGTCCGTTGATATACCCCATCTTTCCTCTACCCTTAAGAGACATGATCACAGACCCAGACCAAGCCAGGTAGTTTTGACCATTGAAGAGAGAAGTAGTAAGCTTAACATTCGGGCTATTAGAAGGAGCAACAACAATAGTTTCGCTCCTAGGCTACTGTGTATTCATAGTGGATTTGTCTCAATCCGACATCTTGAATCGACACGCAACTAATACCCACAACAAGCAAAAAGCAAGGAATAAGAACTGGTATCAACGGAGGTGTAGCACACAATCTTATCTTAGAGCACCATACAGGATGCCAAAAAAATCAGTCACTGTTCAAGGGTCCATAAAGGACTAAAAAACTGGAAGGAAGTTAAACCCCAATCAAACTAAAGCCTTCGGAATGTTGATGAAGGATTTAAGGTGACAAAAAGTTGGAACTTGGCTTACTTTGGTGCGATAGAAGCTCGTGGTACATGGAGTGGCTACTGGATTGATGTAGAGGAAGAACCGAGAAAGTCGAAGCCCTAGAGGGCTGTGCCTGAGGGCTGCGAAGCTTCTGCGGTTGCAGCTAAAGGCTGCAAAGCCCTAGGGGCTACGCCTGAAGGCTGTGCTGCCCTAGGGGGCTGCGCCTGGGTCTGATATGGCTTAGGTGGATGCGGCTTGGTGGTTGTTGAAGATAGGGGCTGCAGCTTGGTGGTTGCTGGTGCTAGAGGCTGCGGCTTGGTGGTTTGTGGTGGTGGTTTGTGGCGGTTTGTGGTGGTGTTTCGAGATCCCTCTTAAGGAAGCTCTGATACCATGTAGATTTGGATTAGGTCAAAACTTAGGAGACTAATGATGTCTCCTGTATTTTATTATATGAAGAGAAGGAAAATAAAATTACAATAGTACCCATATGTCTAATACACAAGAGTAAGAAGAAGTAAATAAAATAATAATAAAAAAGGGGGGAAATTGGTGAAAAGGGCATTAAGACAAGCTAATTGGAATGAAGGACACTTAATAAAACAACTTGGTTTTTACTCCTAATTTTTTTTTTTTGACCAAAATATCCTCATCTTCATCATCTAACCTTACTATCAAGCCCTAGCCACCATTGCCACTACCCATGCCTAGCCTTTGGCCACCACCACTTCCACCTCCGGCAACCAACACTACAATCTCCGGCAACCTCTGACGACCTCCGACGACCGCCACTAGCACCTCCGACGACCATCCACCATTGCCACCACCCATGCCTAACCTCCCGCCACCACCACTTCCACCTCCGGCGACCTCATACGATCTCCAACGACCGCCACCAGCACCTCCGGCGACCATCACCTATCATCCCACCTTCATTCAACAGTTCTGACCATCTTAAGAGAAATTCATATTAAGAGAAATTTCTCTCAAGATCAGTTGACCGTGGAGATTTGTGTTGGTGGTGGTGGTGGTGGCCGGTGATGGTGGTGGCCGGCGGTAGTGGTGGCAATGGAGGGGGAGGAGAGAGAGATGGTGGTGGTGGCTATGGAGGAGGAGGAGAGAGAAAGTTAGAGAGAAAAGAGAGGTGGTAGTGGCGACGGCAATGGCAATGGCTCCGGCGACGACAAGGATGGCTCCAGTGGTGGTGGTTGTGATGGTGGTGGCTATGGAGGGAGGAGGAGAGAAAGTTAGAGAGAGAAGAGAGATGGTGGTGGTGGTGGCTATGGAGGGGGAGGAGAGAGAAAGTTAGAGAGAGAAGAGAGTTGGTGGTAGTGGCGACGGCAACGGCGACAGCTCCGGCGACGGTAACGGTAACGTCAGCTCTGGTGGTGGTGGTTGTGATGGTGGTGGCTATGGAGGGAGGAGGAGAGAAGATGGTGGTGGTGGTGGTGGCTACGGAGGGGGAGGAGAGAAGATGGTGGTTATGGTGGTGGTGGTTGTGATGGTGGTGGCTATAGAGGGGGAGGAGAGAGAGATGTTGGTGGTGGTGGCTATGGAGGAGGAGGAGAGAGAAAGTTAGAAAGAGGAGAGATGGTGGTGGTGGTCTCTTAGGGTTCCATGGGCAATTTTGCCATTTAAATTGAAATTTAAAATTTTATAGGACTAAGAGGGATAGTTAAAATTTTAGAAGACTTTGGGAGGGAAAGTTTTTTTAGAGTGTGTCCTTGTGTGGGTGTTTGATTATGGCTTGTCCTTTAGTCCAACTTAGCCCAACCTTAGGGGCCTTACACCAAGTCTCCCAAAAAAAAAAACTAAGTAACTTCTAACATAATCTTGTATTTCCTATCCAACAAATTCTCGTTCATCAATAAAGCATTTAATCTACGTCAAATCAATCCATGTCGCTGCTATGGGTAGGACCGTAGGAAGCAGGAACCATCATGTAAAGAATTTCGGGGGTGTGGAATATCCGGGTTGAGGGCAAGCCCATGTTCCAAGTGGTCCAAAAGCTTTAAATTGAGACCAAGATATAGCAAAAGTAAACAAACACACACTCATATGTTCTTCAAGGATTGTTCCTGGGATATTTCAAGTTGCAGCATAAAACAAGCAAAGCTTTGGAAGCAAGCATGACCGAACGAGTAGTGAAGTGATATGATGTGGAAGATGCCCCAAAAACTGGGCTCCTTCATCAAGATGCTTCATATGCAATGAAAAGGCTTGGAATTGATTTGATAAGTATACCACTTGATAATATTTAGTACCACTCCCAAGAGAGATTACACAGCATATATACAAAAAAGGGTACAAAATGAAGTAAAACAAGTAATAACTACTATAGAACTAACTAATTTAGACAAAAACCCAGACACATAGCAGAAGGATAGCTATTGATACCATACTGGACAACGACCCATTTTTTATGCTAAGCCATTAGACTCTAACGACTATGCAGATAAGAAAATGCTTACTGATAATATTGAATTAGTCAATTCATTTTCCCATAATGAACAATTTTATAGTTGATGTTACTACGGAAAATAAAGTAGAGATTCCATGTATAAAATCGGTATTCAAGAGGTTTGTCTAAAACTTATATGCACTATATAGTCACATCAAGCAAATAAGAACACAGCAATGCCCAAGCATGCAAACAAATACACCAGCTTGTACTAAAGTTTTATGTTGTCATTGAATATGAGGATAGAAACGTAAACAAAATAATTTTCAAGGATGAACAGGATTTCAAAACTCATTCACGCATGCCCAATGCAGAAACTCAGAAAGGGAAGTTGTTGACAAACATAACTCTGCTGGTTGTTTTATTGGTATAACAGGAAATGATAAACTAGACCTACTTGGGATATTTTATTGGCATAACAACTGCTTCTTTAAGTAGATGTTTGGCATTCTCTAACCCTTTTATGCTTTCCCATTTCACATCTGGACTGCCACGAATTATATCCCTGCCAGCATATAATACAATTACTATCACCATTCTCTGTTTTCAAAATGAAAATGTATCCAGAAATCATGCGGAATTTAGTAACAATAACGGATATTAAAATCCTCTATGTCATCACTTACCTACTTAAACTCTCTGCTAAGGTACGCATTTCTGCAGATTCAAAAGGAGGAAGTAGAGATTTTTGCCTGAAAAGTGAAGATCAAACATCAGACAATTCTGTAACAAGAAGACCGATTTTTCTCCAGCGTTTTAGACAAATAAACAGGTCATAAATTCTCATTAACCATTAAGTATAGAAATGAGTCACTCAATAAACTCGTAAAAGATGGTTCATGTGCATTAATAGAATGACGAGTGGTTGAGACGGCTGTTGAACAACCATTTCAATTGACCATGAACATATTTACTTATAGCTTCTCAATAAATAGGTCTTAATGTCCGACACGACACCCGGATAAGAGTACTTCTCTCTCCGACCCTTCAAAATAGTGTAAAATCTTTGAAAACTGGACGAACCCGACACCCGTACCCGAGTCTGGGTAACATAGCTAATGTAATGTTTGCAGCATTTTCAAACTACAAATTGTGCACTTCGTAGCACACATTGGATTTGCAACTTACAAAAACCAACACTGTTAACTATTATTCTATTACCTGTAAAATCCTGTTCAGAAACACAATAATGAACTCATATTCACTTTGAAATGATCCATTTAAACCTTAAGAGTGAATTCATCTCATCACATCTGACAGTTCCTAACAACTACGTATTCTCAATAAGAAAGTATACAAAATGTTTATTTCTTAGGAGTCATTACCCAATGATGATCTCACTTAGGAATGGAGGCAATCCCACTATTGCATTATCTTGCACAAAGTGGTCACTCTCACATTCCTAAAAACCCAAAATCTATCAGATATTAGAATCAATACACCTAGATAGATACAATTTCAAATTAATTTACATTCTAAAGAGCAAAATCTACAAGATAATCTCACTTCACCACCAAATATGATATTTAATAGTGACAAAGTGCACAATCTGCTAAAATATGATCTAAAGGCTAGAATTAAAGGAAGTAAGTCAGAAATATCTACCAACGAGGGAACGACTATGTTTAATAACTTCGTTACTATGGCAGGCAAATCTGTGTAGACAACTCAATGACTTTCTTTAATCAGCGCTCAAGAACTTCAAACATTTAGGCAGCATCACTACTAGGATAGAGTTTCTTTAGTTTAATCTTGAATGGTCTTCTACAGTTCATACTATCTTAGCTAAGGTCACCAAAATGAGATATAACTGAGTTTGACCATTAATTTCATGGAATCCCTTACTGAGCCAATCCCAAACCAAGCTCGAGTGTCTAGGATAAAGTTATAACCATTCCTATACGGCTATACCGCTTAGTGTTAGGATGGTGATAGTAACCAAGGTTGTAGTGGGTATTGGCTCATTTGAGACAGGTCCTTTAGGAGTTGCAAAATATTTGTCAGACTACCCAACTTAATAAGGTTGAAGAAAAGCTTCATTACACCAAAGAATGGTAACATGAAGAACTTTGGGTAATCAAATGGCCTCGATGAAGTGACCTCCTACCTAACCATTCTCTTCCTCCCTTTATAGCAACTTATCGAGAACTGCAAAGGATGAAGGTTCAAAAATGGTGCCTCACATTTCTGATTGGGAAAAACCAATTAGAAAAGTTGTGGAATTGTGAATGTAAGACTTTAGGGTGAGTTGTGTGGTTTTCATAGGAAAGAGATGGGTGTTTCACCAACTTTGCATACATGAATAAATCACACGAAGATTGCAATCTCAAAGTCTATAACGAATAATTATCCTGCTAGTTGCCAATGGAGCTAAGAGTAATATTCAAGGAAGCATGGATGCTTCTAAAAGGCTTAAGCATCGGCATGGGGCACCCGCATCCATACCAGCATGGATTCTTCTCGGATGCGGCAGGGTGTTTGTTCTAAACATTTTTTCCCCAAAAATGGGGTCGCTTACGTAATTTTCATGGATTCTTCTTGTTGGATTACACGTCAAATGTCCAGTGTTGCTTATGTAACCTTAATGTTGGTTATTCATGTCGAACGTAGCTATAGAATAGTCTATACACGTACATAGAAGTATATTATCTTACAAATTTCGTACAAGTACCGGTACCCCCATAAGTATACTAGAGTTTCTATAAAAATGACGAATCCCCCGCAACAGTATCCCCGCAGGTGCTTCCGTGGTAAGAGCAGAATTCGCAAATCCTTGAGTTATCCATTCTAGCTTGTTCTGTTTATTTTTCTGCATGTTCACTGCTTGAATAATCACATATGATGGTTATCATGCATTACAATCTCACCACTGAGTGAAAATTGTCTAAACCACTTCCTAATTCCTTACAAATCTATAGTAAGTTTGTCCCTAGCAAATGCCATGCCAACACCTTCATGAAGAAAATGGACATAAGGCAAATTTGCCTACAAGAAAGACTCTAAAAGTTTTGATACTTTCTCATGAGTGTCTCTGAAGGCTTCCCTAAAAAAACTCATACTCTGTACATGGGGCACAATGTATAGTTGTATACTATAAAAAGTTTAATTCCTCTTCGCATACACTATATATGAGGGGCACAAAGTAAATTATACTAGGTTTATTTACTCTTCATTTTCTAGCTATTGACACTAGATTTCAATTATCCATGAAAGATATTTATAACTAGCTCGGCACTAAGGCCTGTCACCATTTCTTTTATTACAAAGTGTAATTTTGCAGGTGCCACAACATATATATAAGTTATAAGTGCACCGTTTGCATATTTATCAAGAAAACCATTGTGTTCCTTTACATATTTAATATACTCAGAACTCGGGGGGAATTCATCCGAGAGGCAACTAAATTACATAGGTAAGACGCTTTCCATTACGAACACCTACAAAGGATTATACAAGAAACCCAGTAAAATTAAACAATGATTCAAGAATCATACGGCTTCTCATTGATTCCATTGGACGAAGCTCCATTAGAATGAGCTGAACTTCCTCCATTCTGTGAAATTAAACAACATTGAGAACTTATCACCAAGCACCAGAAAAGCAAAACCATGATAAACTAGCAAGAGCTCATTTGGGATAGCTTTTTAGTTGTGACCGTATAGATTACATTTTTCACAGCATTTAAAAAAATTGGATTCCCTTTTTAAAGCCAAAAAACAGCTTCTGCTTCTGCTTCTTTTTCTTTTTAAAAAAATTCAATTTTGTATTTAATATAAAAAAAAAAATTATATATATATATATATATATACACACACATAAACAACAACCACTTAGTCCAAAAAATGATTATTTTTAGAGCTAACCCCAACAGGCTCTAAATCATCTGCAAACTACCTGACTTCTGTACTGCTCATAAATGGCCAGGTCAGATGTGTTCTTCATATGTCCACTTCCATTTGACATTACATTTGGAGAAGTCTCGCCATTTGCTGGTGGATCTTTTGCCACGGGCTCTTTCTTTCTCCCAAACTTAACATCATAAAACATCTTAAAATCCTAAATAGTGACAACATACCTTATATCAAAGCATAATTCTTTGTACCAAACTCCAATTTCTCACTCAAACTCACAAATTAGATCTAAATAAGTACGAATTAGTTTCACACTGTTATAAAAGGTCTGAAAACGCAACTTATGGAAACATCGTTTGGATGCCGTGAAAATTGTAATGCAGTCCTGGATTAATGAAATAATTACATCAACAAAGCCCCAAAAAAAAAAAAAAAAAAAAAAAAGGGGTCTCAAATGAGTTGAAATTTGTGTTTCTGAGTAATGAATAGTAAAAATTTTGGAAGATTTTGCATGAACTAGAATCTTTTCAATTTACCACATTTTCTCAGCAACCAAACAGAGTAGCTAACAAGAACACAAAATCTAGGGGATGTTCATAGTTTCGTTGAATTCGAATTTGAAAAAGGTTAAGCCAAAGATGTTGTGGAGAAATCGATACCTGGAATGACCAGCGAGTGATTGAAGGTTCGTCCCCCATTTTTATTTTTATTTTTATTTTTCTTCTGATGAATTGAAAGAGAAACGAGAGGGAAAGAGAGAGATCTGCGGAAAGATTTCCCCCCTCTCTCTCTCCTCACTTTCTCTCTATACTATCCCACTGGAAGTACAGAATTCGATCGCATCAAGAGCACACTTAATCTACAGGGAGGCGGAGGAGAGAGAAGTGGGAACCGAGCATGTGCAGAAAACATATGAAAATAAATTGATTCTAATCACAGGTGGAAACTCTGTTGAGCTGTCTGTGGAGATTTACTAGTGTTTTGGTTAAAAATAATTGATGAGTAATGTTAGATGCACTCTCAAATGCACAATTAAATGTATAATTCTGTTTTAAAATATTGGACTTTGTGCTGAAAAGTTTGTACACCATGTATACTCTATTTTTTGTGTACAGACTTTTCAGCACGAGGTCCAATATTTTAAAGCAAAGTTGTGCATTTGGGAGTGCATCTACCATTGCTCATAATTGATTATTCCGATAAGAAATACTCTCTCCGGCCTCTTTTGATTCAACCTTTTGCAAACCCAATTTTTTAAGCGGACAAAAAGAATTTATATTTACTTTTTACAATTGCTCTTAATTATTATAATAATTTTTTTTAGTTTTGTCTCGGTGTAGATTTCAAAGAATAGTAATTTTAAAAATTAATTAAAAATTGTATATTAATTTAAAAAAATGAACACTAATTTTAGGATATCTTAAAATAGAATATGTTGTGAAATAAGTGGAAAGGGTGAATGGCCACTAAGAGATATTGCTTCACACAATGGACACTAACCATTGTGGAATTTCACTATACAAAATCATGGCTATATATAGCCATGATTGTTAGTAGAAAGAATGCGGAAGAGATAAAGAAAGAAAAGAAAAGAAGGAGGAAAGAAAGAGAGAAAAGAGAGTTATAAATATCACTTGTGTAATTGAGAAATTAGTGCTTGGGTTGTAAAGGTTCAATCAATATCAAAGGTGATCCCCCTCCGCAGTGGACGTAGGCAAATTGCCGAACCACCTGAAATATTTGTGTTCCTTTGTGTAATTATTTATTTGTGCACCAGTTATTACTAGTTTTATAACACGTTATCAGCACGAGCCTGTACCAACTGGGTTGATCATATCAAAGGGTAAGAATATCATTTTTATTGATTATACTTATACTTAACTGTCTTCATATATAATATATATGTATACATATATACACCCCTGAAGTGGTTATAATTTAAACTCCTCTTGATCAAAGGAATTTATTACAAACTTCCTGAAGAAGTAATTAGACAGTCCTCTTGAAGAGGCAATATTTTAAATGCTCCCGAAGAGTTAAAAAAAAATAAATAAATAAAAATTGAACCTCTTGAAGAGGTAATAGATAAAACTTCTGCAGAAGTACTTATTATACTCCTGAAGAGATACAGATATATCTATTTTTACTTGTAGATGCATATACTCTTGAAGAGTTAGTCTCTTAAAGAGATTATGGAGAATCAAACTAATTATCCTCCCGAAGAGGAAATTCTTATATTGTAGTATTGCATTATTTACTTGACATTAACATGTTTATTTACATGCATATGCATTTACTAGATTCTAAATATTATTATTTTTATATATATAGTGTTCTACAATATGTCAAATCTTGCCAAGCTTGATATTGTGGCTTTGGACATTTCTGGGAACAATTATCTGTTGTGGGCTCACCAAGCTGAAATCCGACTAAAATCAAAGAAACTTTGGAAAATTGTTGTAGAAGAAAATAATGGATTAGTACAAGATCAAGATAAGTTAGAGGAAGATCAATCCACGGCAATGATTTTCCTTCTCCACCATATCCATGAAGGTTTACAAAATGAGTATCTTACGGTCAAAGATCCTTTTATCCTTTAGACTAATTTAAAAGAAAGATTTGAACACATAAGATTGATCATTTTGCCAAAAGCTAAATATGATTGGATCCACCTGCGATTCCAGGACTACAAATCAGTTAGAGACTATAACTCTGCTTTATTTCAAATTAGTTCTCAACTGATGTTGTGTGGGGAAACTATCATTGATCTTCAAATGATAGAAAAAACATTGTCAACATTTCATGCCTCAAGTGTGCTCCTGCAGCAGCAATATCGAGCACAAGGATTCACAAAGTACTCCGCATTAATTTCATGTCTTCTTGTTGCGGAACAAAATAATGAATTGTTGATGAAAAATCATAATATGCGCCCCACTGGCTCGACACCATTGCCCGAAGCAAATGGAACCGTATTCCCTGAAGTGAATACAACTCCACACAATAAACATAGGCATGGACGTGGGGGAAATCATGGATATGGTCGTGGTCGTGGAAATAATCATAGTCGTAATCATGGTAGTGGTCAGAATCGTGGCCGTAACCAAGGAAAGAATAACCATTGGCATCGTGAGGGTTATCATCCATACAAGAACAACACACCTTACCACCCGAAGTGGAACAAAAATGCTAAAGGCAAAGGTGTACAAAGAGCTGTCAAGAAAGACGAAGATGGTTGCTACAGATGTGGCATGCAAGGGCATTGGTCGCGTAAATGTCATATACCAAAACACTTAGTAGATCTCTATCAAGCATCACTAAAAGGAAAAGAAAAAGAGATAGAGACACATTTTGCAGACCATAATGACCCATTGGATATAACCCACTTGGATGTTGCTGATTTCTTGGTCGACCCTAATGCTAATATTGATTGCTTAAACAACAACGAATCTGGGCTGAACAACTATGCTATGTATTAGATTGCCTTATTGTACTCCGCTTGTATCTTTGTTTTCTTAATAATGTATAAACAGTTTCTGTTGGTTATAATAATATATGCATCTTATTACTTGATAGATTGTACGATGAAAGAAGGAGATATATGTCTGGTTGATAGTGCAACTACACACACCATTCTTCAAGACCAGAGATATTTCTGGAACTTGAAATTAGCAGAAGCTAATGTGAGCACAATATCTGGTACTACCAGTCTCATTGAAGGCTCTGGAAAAGCAAGCATTATTTTATCAAAAGGAACAACGATTCATTTAGAAAATGCTCTATACTCTAGCAAATCCCGAAGAAATTTGCTCAGTTTCAAAGATATCCGCCGAAATGGATTCCACGTTGAAACCATTAACGAGGGTAATATTGAGTACCTTTGCATCACTAAAGTCGTTTCAAACAAAAAGCATATTTTGGAAAAACTTCATGCACACTCCTCTGGATTGTATCAGACAACGATAAGTGCTATTGAATCACATGTTGTGGTGAACCAAAAGTTTTCTAACCCAAAAGTGTTTGGACTTTGGCATGATCGTCTTGGTCATCCTGGAGCTATTATGATGCGTAGGATCATTGAAACCTCAAATGGACATCCTTTAAGAAATCAGAAAATCCTTTTACCTCGTGATAATCCTTGTACTGCTTGTTCACAAGGAAAATTGATTGTGAGACCATCTCCAACAAAAGTGAAAATTGAATCCCCAGTATTTTTGGAACGTATCCAAGGGGATATTTGTGGACCTATTCATCCACCGTCTGGACCATTTTTCTACTTTATGGTCTTACTAGATGCTTCAACTAGATGGTCGCATGTTTGTTTACTCTCATCTCGTAATGCTGCATTTGCCAGACTTCTTGCTCAGATAATTCGATTACGAGCACAATTTTCTGATTTTCCTATCAAAACTATACGTCTTGATAATGCTGGGGAATTCACATCCAAGGCATTTGATGACTATTGCATGTCAATAGGAATTCATGTTGAACATCCCGTTGCTCACGTGCATACACAGAATGGTTTAGCTGAGTCGTTTATCAAACGTCTCAAGTTGGTTGCTAGACCCTTACTTTTGAGAACAAAGCTGCCTACATCTGCTTGGGGTCATGCCATATTACATGCTGCATCATTAATTCGGATTAGACCAACTTCTTATCATGAATACTCCCCTTTACAACTTGTATTTGGACAACCACCTAATGTTTCCCATCTACGAGTTTTTGGTTGTGCTGTGCAAGTTCCTATTGCACCCCCACAACGCACAAAAATGGGTCCTCAGAGACGCCTTGGAGTTTACGTTGGTTTTGATTCACCATCTATAATAAGATATCTTGAACCCCTAACTGGTGATCTTTTTACTGCACGGTTTGCAGACTGTCATTTTGATGAGACCGTATTCCCACCATTAGGGGGAGAAAAGCTGAAACCTGAAGCTCAGCATGAAATTTCTTGGAATACATTGGCAATGTCTCATCTTGATCCTCGCACCAATCAATGTGAACTTGAAGTTCAAAGGATCATTCATTTGCAAAAGGTTGCAAATCAATTGCCTGATGCATTCACTGATGCAAAGAAAGTGATAAAATCACATATACCGGCTGTAAACACTCCAGCAAGAATTGAAGTCCCAAGAGGACAATCTGGTAGTGCAGCGGTAGATGAGTCTACGGCACGATTGAAACGTGGTAGACCTAGTGGTGCAAAGGATAAGGTTCCTCGGAAGAGGAAAATAAAAGGACATATTAACAAAGTGGAAACTCATACAGAGATCTCAAAAGGCGCTATAGAAATACTTGATAAATCCAACGTTGGTCAACAGGGTTCCCCTGGAGAGGAACAAGTAGCCCATGAAGAGGCACAAGTATTTGAGAATAAAGAGATCTCGATAAACTATATGTCCACTGGAAATATGTGGGATCGTAATGGCACGGTCATTGATCACATATTTGCCTTTACGGTAGCACTAGACATCACCCAAAGTGATAAGGATCCTGAACCACAAAAAGTGGAAGAATGTCGAGATAGAATTGATTGGCCAAAGTGGGAAGAGGCCATACAAACTGAGTTAAACTCATTAGAAAAACGGGAAGTGTTTGGGCTTGTAGTCCCTACACCTGAAGATGTAAGTCCCGTTGGGTACAAATGGGTATTTGTACGGAAACGTAATGAGAAAAATGAGATTGTGCGATACAAGGCCCGACTTGTAGCACAAGGTTTCTCACAGAGACCTGGCATCGATTACGATGAAACATATTCCCCGGTAATGGATGCAATTACATTTCGATTTTTGATAAGCCTATCAATGTCTGAAGGACTTGATATGCGCTTACTGGACGTGGTTACAGCATATTTGTATGGATCACTAGATAATGATATACATATGAGGATCCCCGAAGGATTCAACATGCCTGAATCATGTAAGTCAAAACCACGAGATATGTACTCCATTAAATTGCAAAAATCTCTATACGGATTAAAGCAATCCGGACGCATGTGGTATAATCGCTTGAGCGAATATTTATTGAAAGAAGGATATATAAATAATGCTATATGTCCATGCGTTTTCATCAAGAGATCAGAATCCGGTTTTGCAATCATTGCAGTATATGTTGATGATCTTAATCTTGTTGGCACTCCCAAAGAGCTCACAAAAACTGCTGATTATTTGAAAAGGGAATTTGAGATGAAAGATCTCGGAAAGACAAAATTTTGTCTTGGGTTGCAACTCGAGCATTTCCCCGAAGGAATTCTCTTACATCAATCCTCATATACAGAGAAAATTTTGAAACGTTTCTATATGGATAATGCTCATCCATTGAGTACTCCAATGGTAGTCCGGTCCCTTGATGTAAAGAAGGATCCCTATCGTCCTTGTGATGAAGATGAGGAACTTCTCGGCCCTGAAGTACCATATTTGAGCGCAATTGGTGCTCTTATGTATTTGGCAAATTGTACACGACCAGATATCGCTTTTTCTGTCAATCTGCTTGCAAGATTTAGCTCAGCACCAACTCGAAGACATTGGAATGGTATCAAGCATATTTTTCGCTATCTTCGTGGTACAATTGATTTGGGATTATTTTATCCAAAAGGATCCAAATCACCATTAGTTGGATATGCCGATGCTGGTTATCTCTCTGATCCACACAAAGCTCGATCTCAAACAGGTTATGTATTTACTTGTGGTGATACTGCTATATCATGGCGATCTGTAAAACAGACATTAACAGCCACTTCTTCAAATCATTCTGAAATTCTTGCACTACATGAAACCAGTCGTGAATGCATTTGGTTGAGATCAATGATCCAGCATATTCAGGAATCTTGTGCCTTATCTTCGATCAAAGATAAACCGACAACGTTATATGAAGATAATGCTGCATGCATTGCACAAATCAGAGGGGGATTCATCAAAGGAGACAGAACCAAGCACATCTCACCAAAATTCTTCTATACACATGAGCTCCAAAAGAAAGGTGAAATCAATGTTCAACAAATACGTTCTATTGATAATCTCGCAGATTTATTCACAAAAGCACTACCAACTGCAACATTCAAGAAGCTAGTACACAACATTGGAATGCGCAAACTCAAAGAAGTTTCCTTGTGAATTTTCTCATGTTACAATGAGGGGGAGTAATTGATGGGTAATGGTATTATTCTTAGATGGACATTCAAGGGGGAGTGTTGTGAAATAAGTGGAAAGGGTGAATGGCCACTAAGAGATATTGCTTCACACAATGGACACTAACCATTGTGGAATTTCACTATACAAAATCATGGCTATATATAGCCATGATTGTTAGTAGAAAGAATGCGGAAGAGAGAAAGAAAGAAAAGAAAAGAAGGAGGAAAGAAAGAGAGAAAAGAGAGTTATAAATATCACTTGTGTAATTGAGAAATTAGTGCTTGGGTTGTAAAGGTTCAATCAATAATCAAAGGTGATCCCCCTCCGCAGTGGACGTAGGCAAATTGCCGAACCACCTGAAATATTTGTGTTCCTTTGTGTAATTATTTATTTGTGCACCAGTTATTACTAGTTTTATAACAGAATATAAGATTCAAAAAAGAGAGAGTATTTATTACATGATAAGAAATAATTTTATAAAAAATATTTATTCTCGTCAAAGTCACCTAAAATAAATATTTTTTATTGCAAAACAAATCTTTTTTTATACAAAATTACTATATTATAGGTACGGTCAAACCACTTGAGTGTACCGAATATTTCTCCCATCAAATATATTTTGTCTCTATGGAAAACGTGGGAGCCAAAAGAGTCAATGGGCAATACTTCACCCATACTCTTTTGCTTTTTCTTTTTTCCTTTTTCTTTTTTGGGGGTAAAAACTCAATTCTTTGAAAATGCAAAAAATATGGGAAATTTTCTAGGGATAATTAAATTTCAATTAATTTTTGTATAGAATTTAAAAGTCAATCTGCTGTTTTTTCTAATTTAAAAAAAAATATTAGTTCTTTTTATAAAAAAAAAAAGAGTCATCAATTTTTAAATCACATTATGGAGCTACTTTTTCAAACGTTAGGAACAACTTTACGAAACGTTTGGGAGCAACTTGTTTCAAAGTCATATGCAACTCTTCAAACGTTGGGAGCAAGTCTTCCAAGATATTAGGAGCAATTATCACACTATTTTGGTGCAAGTTCATAACCTTGAAATTATAAAATAAACTAAAACACAAAATAACAATTCAAAAGTTGATTTTTTTTAAATTTTGTTATTGACTTTTTAATTTTTTTTAATGATTGTTGACATTTTTTAATTTTAAAAAGTAATAGATTAACTTTTAAATTTTATACAAAGAAATTGACTAAAATATAATTATCCCAATATTCTATGATACATTCTTAGTGGTATAAGGCGTAGGAAAAATATTGTAACTAGAATGTAGTAAAAAAAAATTAAATAAAAATTTAGTATTAAATCTCTAACTAAGAAAGCTATTAGTTAAATGACCCAATGAAAATTTTTGGTACAAAGTCCCCAGTCTGAATCATTTGCTAGAGTGAACAATACTCTAAACAAAAATCTCAACGAGTTTGTGAAATTTTTACTAAAAGTTTAGTGCATTTTCACAAACTTCCAATGAAAATTTAGTGAAATTCACAAAATCGATAAACTTCGTCCAATTTTGTATGTGATGGACTTTTCACTAAAATGTTTTCCTTGTTGGACTTAGTGCTTAAGAAGTACTATATAGTCCCTCAAAAAATAGTTATCAAAAGTAAGATAGTTTTCCAAAAATAAATTGGTTTTCAAAGTTACAACCATTTGGCACCAACCAATTACATTTTGACAACAAAAGTTTCTGAGCCAAAAAAACGAAAAGACACCAAGAGTGGTGTCAAAGTGTTCGTAACTGAGTAAAGCTATGCTTTTCAAAAGAGTAATACTATGCGTCCCAAACTTTTATCACAAAAGTGCTTCTCAAATGATGTAGTGTGGGACCATGTCTAATATAGTAGGATCAGTTAAATTTAGATTGGAAGTTATTTACCTGGCTCCACTGCCACATCATTCGGAAAGCACTTTTAGGATAAAAATTTGGGAAGCATATCATTATGCATTTCAAAATTTGGGAAGCGGAGCATTACTCTTTTCAAAGTGAGTAATGATATGCTTCTCAAATTTTGAATTCCAAATGCTCCCCAAATACATGTGGCATGAGGGTCACCTTCGACCATGATGGAACCACTTCAATATCCTCCAATTAAAATCTAATACGGTCACTGCCACATATATTTGGGAAGCATTTAAGATACAAAATTTGAGAAGCATAGAATTACTCATTCAAAATTTGTACACACGAGTGGTTCTCAATGTAAATATATCAAAAAAAATCAATAGAACAGCAAAGGGAAAAGAATAAAGAGAGCTAAGGTTTCTCGTAACATGAAATCATAATAAAAATGAATGAAGATCAAAAGAAAAGATAATATAACTAGGTATACAATATTACCCTAAATAAAGTAAAAGACTAAACTACCCCTAAAGTTAAATATCAATACTCTAATATCCCCCCTCAAGCTCACGATGTTGCGGCTAAAAGCATAGAGAGTTTGCCAACCAAAAAATGAAAATGCTGAATCGAATGTGACTTTGTAAACCAATAAGCAATCGGCACGGAAGAAGAAACCAAAAGCAAAGTGATAGCTCCATGCTTAAGGTGATGACGAGTGATATGACAATCAATCTCTATGTGCTTGATCCTCTCATGAAAAACTAAGTTGTGAGCAATCTGAAGAGCACTTTATTATCGCAATACATAGGAGAAGAGCGAGGAAGAGAGACACACGTATCTGTTAATAGCCAGCGTAACCAAACAACCTCACAGGTAGTCGAAGCCATAGTACGATACTTAGCTTTTGTGGTAGACACAACAACAACAACAACATCAACATCAACATCTTGCTTCTTGCTCTTCCAAGAAATAAGAGAATCCCCCAAAAATATACAAAATTCAGTGACAGACTTGCGATCTGTAGGATCACCTACCAATTAACATCACAGTATGCACGCAACTCCAAGGAAGAAGATGACGAAAGTAAAATATTTTGAAACTGAGTGCCCCTCAAGTATCTCAGAATACGATGAACAGCAGCCCAATGAACTGTAGTAAGGGAAGTAACAAACTGATTAACGACATGAACAACATGAGCAATATCCGGACGAGTAATAATGAGATAAATCAAGCTACCAACAATAGTGGGATATAAGGTAGGATCAGGCAAAGGAACACCATCAGAAGAGGAAAGGCGAACATTAAGCTGCAAAGAGGTATCAACAATCTTATTGTCAATGAGGTGAGCAGTCTCAAGAATATCACTTGTTTACTTAGGCTTAGAGAAAAGATAACCTTTTGGAAAAAAAAAAAAAAGCCTAATTCAATCCCCAAAAAATATATAGTGGATCCAAATCCTTTTTTTGAAAAAACAACGAGCTAATTCACTTCAACATTGTTATCCCATCATCATCACCGGTAATAATCATCATCAACATACAAATAAATCATAATATGACCAACAGTGGTACACCTAATAAAGAGAGCTAAATCATACTCACTCAGGAAAAACCCAAAGGAGGTAATCATAGTGGAAAACTTCTCAAACCAAGCTCGAGGGGCTTGTTTAAGATCACATGAGGCTTTTCTTAAGCCTGCAAACTTCATCAGGACCATGAGGAACACCCAGAGGAGGAACCATACAAACCTCCTCTTGGAGGTCTCCGTTCAAGAAATCATTTTTAATATACATCTGAGTTATATGCCACTGACAAATAGATGCAACTGGAATAAGAGTATGAACAGTAGTCATTTTAGTAACAGGAGCAAAAGTCTCCTCGTAATCCATACCATACTACTGGGAAAAACCATTGGCAACCAATCTTGCTTTGAACCGCCCAACAGATCCATATGACTTGGTTTTGATTTTATAAACCCAATGAGAACCAATAGCGCTCTTACCAGAAGATAAGGGAACCAAACTCCAAGTGTCTATCTTATACAATGCAGAGAGTTCATCTGCCATAGCCTACTATTAAAGAGGATCAAGAGCAGAAGTACAATTATGGGGTGAGATAGTATCAGTGGTGCCAGGGACTCGAGAGGGCAAATTATCGGTATCATCAGAGAATGGGTCAAGATGGATGAGATCATATTTAGTCAACTCGTGATTAGGGTGCATGCTCAAGAAACACAACATGGCAAGAGATATAGTTTCTTAGTAACTGGGTCATAGCAACGATAAACGATATCCCTTCTGACCCTCACCATAACCTAGAAAAACACAAATAGCAGCCTTTGGTGATAATTTTGTACATTTTACATGAGGTCGAAGGAAAAAACAAGCACAACCAACAACCATTTTAAGAAAAATAATCGGGAGCTTGCCCATACTGTTTTTTAAAATGTGACAGACTTGAGCAGTGAGAGGATATAATTTTATTAATCAGATTGACAGCGGTAAGGACATCCTCTCCCCAAAAATCACTAGGGACATATTGACAAGCGGGGGTATTTGTAAAATACAACCGCGCTATAATACGAAAATATAACGGTTTAGTTCACAATTTCCCACTTTATCTACAAATGGTGTTACAATGTCAGCTTATATACAATGAGATGAATCTATGATGAGTTTGGTTATTGTAGCTATTATTTTGTGCAGATATGTTGTGTTGTCATCAGCAGGAACAATTTACAAGAAAAGGGTAAATCTCAAATACAAGCAAGACATTTCAAAATTGAAATAGGAAGTTCGAGCGATCGAAATGGTTCAAGTGATCGAGAGTTCAAGCGATCGAACTGCGTTCGATCGATCGAATATGAGTTTACCAGATTTTTGCGGGAACGCAGCAGAGATGTGTTTGTAATTAACCCTAGCTAGGATTTATCTATATATATGTTATAAAATTGTCAAAGGGGACGCCCACTTTTAGTTTTTCAGTTTATAGAGAGAGATAGAGAGATTTCAATGCTTTGATATTGGTTTGAGGTGGATTTCTATCAAGTTTAATACAAGTTCACGTTTATTCAGGTTTTCCATTATTATTTCTATCATTCTGCTCATAGGTTTCATAATTACAATCTGTCCCTAATGTAGGTTTCTCATATTAGTAGTGATAAATCAATAGTGTTCATAGTTTTTATGTTTAAAACTCAACCAAACAAAGCTTTAATATTTTCTCATGTTAGAAACCAATCTGTTGCACCTCAGACAATGTCTGAATAGTTCCAGAGTTGGGAGATCACGATGAAACAATGATCTCCAGCCTCTGCCATGCATACTACAGAATACCTGCATTCAATCGATCGAAGAGAGTTTGATCGATCGAACGTGGGAACAGTCAAGCGATTGAAGACATTTTGATCGATTGAGAGAGGATGCAGTTCGATCGATCGAAGGCGCGTCGATTGATCGAACATGCAAAATCTTGGGATGATCTTTTTTAGTATTCCATGACTATTTGTTTTCGAAAAATGTTATCAAACTGTCCCGATAAGCTTAGTTTGTCAAAACAGTTTCTTAACTTTAAGCCTTAAGGCATTTTTCTTCAATGACTTTTTCAAACCACCTTTAATGCTAACACCATTGAGGATGCGAGATAAAACCATTGTTTTAAACTGTCTTCCACGTATTTTAAATCAACTGTGATGATATAGTTCCGGTCATGAAAGGACTATTGAATCTTTATTCTTAGAAAAAATATAGAATGTTGTAGAGGGATGCACTCCATTGAGCGTTAATGAATGTGCATGGTAGATGGCTAGGTTACCTCGGATTCGTGTGAACCCAGCGCTTTTCTTTTATAAAGTTAAAACCCAGTTTAACATTGCTTTAGTTAGTTAGTTAATTATTAGTTTAATTTAATCACTTTACTTTTATTAGTTGGTAATCTGTGGAACTTTGTGTTTCACATTTCATTTAAAACATTGAATTTTTAATTGTCTTTTCGAGATTAGTCTAAGGTAATAGCTCATCACCTTCTCTGTGGGATCGACCTGGTCTTATCAGATTACTACTTGCACATCCACTTACACTTGGGTGTCGCATAAGAGCGCGCAATTTATTTTCGTGTCAAGTTTTTGGCACCGTTGCCGGGGAGGGCGACTAGTTATTACTTAAATTACCTCACTCTATCTCCATCTATTTCTGTTTTTCTTTTTCTTTTAGTTCTTTAGATTAAAATCTCTCCTTAGATTTTCCCCTTTCATGTCCGATAATTCCATCGAGGGAATTTCTGAAATCAACTTTATTCATCTGATTCCTCTAGCTCTGTCAATCCCTTAGTTACTCCTACAAACTCGATGGCTAGCGATGAAAGTGAGAATAGTGAGAATAGAATTGTACCCATTGATGATTCGTTGCATCCCTTGCGCGATCTCATGCAACCTACTCATGCACCTACACCCTCTTGCATTTTCATTCCTCCATATGCAGGCAAATTTTAATTTCACAATGGAATGATTCAGCTGCTTCCAACCTTTCATAGGATGGAAAACAAGAAGGCCTACCTACATGTCAAGGACTTTGAGGATATTTGTAAAACATTCTCTCAAAATTGTCCTGTAGATGTCTCCCGCTTGATGCTTTTTCCCTTCACCTTGAAGGATAAAGCAAAACAGTGGCTATTATCTCTCAAACCCAACTCTATCTTCATATGGCATGTGATGAATACTGCGTTTTTAAAGAAGTTTTTCCCACCTCGCATGACTGTTGAACTTTTTCATCAAATAAACTCATATAAACAAAGAGATAATGAAACCTTCACTCAAACGTGGGATCGATTTAAAGATTTACTTCTCTCATGTCCACATCATGGGTATGAGAAATGGCGAACAATCAGGTTCTTTTATGAAGGACTTAATGGCGAAACAAAAAAAAATCGGTTAAAACTATGAGCGCGGGTGTGTTCCTTAGTAAGAACACTGAAGAGGCTGAAGCACATTTCGAGTGGTTAGCTGAACATGCTCATGAATGGTCTAACCTCGAAGATGTCTCACGGACACAACCATTGGGTAGGGAAGAAAAGAGTATACATCAGTTAAAAACTGAAGATAACTGAATGACTAAATACGAGGAGCTACCAAGAAAGGTAGAAGAGTTAAGAATGAAAAGAGAGAGTTGTAGGCAAGTTTTGCTTGAAGAACCATGCAGCACATGTAACATGCTACGACATACTACTCAATATTGTCCGAACGTGCCGTACTTTCAAGAACAACCCTCGATGGAGATGAATGCTATGCAAGGGTATAGAGGGGCGGGGAATTCCTACAATACTAACAATAACAATTTTCAAGCTAATAATAACATATGGAATCTGACACGACTTGAAATGTGTTCTCTGAAGAGTACGTCCAAGTGTAGACGGTCGCGTCGCGTTAAAAATCGGTAAGACCGGGTCGAATCCCAAAGGACGGAATGTAAAGGCGGACGAATCTAGATTGAATCCTAAAATAAAATAAAAGATGATTTCTTGTAGTAGGGGGGGTTCTAACAGTCCTAAAAAAAATAGAAGAAACAATTTATAGTGAAGCAAAGACTTAACTAGATAAGATTAAAAACTGTGATATAAATCAAATATGAAAAAGAGTTGGGAACATGTGAATCCACAAAGTACCAGCCACTACCATGATTTTAACAAGAACGAACAGTTGGGGTTTTATCCTTAGAGTATTCCTTATTTCAAAATGATTAAGTTAGGCATTCTAGACACTAGTTATGTGTATCTTGCATATTTAGTGGTTTGTTTACCTTACTTATTTATGAAGAACTGAAATAAGTAGTTAATTAAAACCATGAACAATAACTAACAAATTGAGTATAGAATATTCGAAGTGTTTGTTATGAGTGTTCATAGATTTAACTAATCGAAAGAGCTTTTATTCCAAAATCAGATTACAATTTGAACTTGAAAGATCAATTTGGACTTAGTTTTTGAAACAAAAGTTACTGAAATACAGAAAGGAGTAAACCCAAGTCATACTCATATCAATCGATTGACTTAATGTCAATCGATTGACATGGAATGGCTTTCAATCGATTGACAAGTATATCAATCGATTGACTTGGAGTCTATGTCAATCGATTGGATACTGTATCCAATCGATTGGCATTGACTCTTTCACAGAATCATGGCAGAGGGCTGGGAACAATGTTTCTTCACATTATTCCCAACCAGAGTTCTACTCACGCATAATTAAGACTGCATAAACATAAATAAACCGAAAGATAGGATCAAACATAGCCATGGATTAAAATGTTAAATTAAAATTGCTTAAATCAAACTCTAACTATAACATGCATAACAATCACAATTCCTAAGCAACTAAAAACAAGAATTGAAACCTGAATTAGAGATTGAAAAACAGAATACGAATTTATCCACTGGAATTCTTATCCGAAACCAAAATCAATGGTGAATCCCTACAAAAACAATACAAAATGAGCCAACCCCTCGCCCTCTCTACTCTCCCCTATATATAATGTCAGAAACACGAGTTAGAGGTGTCCAGGTTCATTCCATAACGGCTGGTCGTCGCCTGATTGCTGAGATCTTGCGCCATTAAAACAGACTGTTTCCAGTTTAAGTCAATCGATTGACAAAGATGTCAATCGATTGATAAAGATGGCAATCGATTGACAAATAGTTCAATCGATTGGTAAGGAAAACATGTCAATCGATTGAAACTATGTCAATCGATTGGTATCAAGACTTCATCAATTTGTTTCTTGAGTTATTCCTTTCAACTTGTAATTCCCTTCAGCTTCAGAACCTGCACTCACAGAGCCAAACACAACAACATACCACGAAAAACACATCATTGTGTAAAGAAACAAATTAAACACAATTGCAGGTAATACTAGAGAAATGAGGTTATATCCAATCAGTTTTTACTCCTTATCGAGCTAATATTAAGCTAATATCTGCTCTCATCACGACCCCCAACTAGCGTTTTGCTAGTCTCTAGCAATGAAGCGGAATTAACACAAATTGAGACGACCAACTATTATCGTTACAGTTTTATTGAGCTAAAACAAAAGGGAAATCCTAACTCACTGTCGCAGGAATCGCGGTTGCATTTAGCGTATGCAACAAGCCTTTGAACCCTTAGGTTTACCCTAATGGACGAGTTGTGTCTCGTGAGGGTTTTCAGAGAATTTACCCACAAAATTCAGATGTCAAATTTCCAAACTTATCAAAGCTTCAATTTCTCTTTTATGCTAAAAATTCTGCTTAACAAGGATATGAATTCCTTTACCATGCTATGGAAGTAAACAACATGTTACAAAGTAGCTTATTCAAGTTAAACTACATTCACAGCCTTTATATATCCTTGTGTGTGTGTGAGGAGTTAACAACTACGATACAAATCTTTATCTTAGAATTCTTCAGATTGACATGTTAAAGACTTCATAGTTTCAACTCAATTCTCACACGGCTTACGCTCAAAATAGAAATCACTCTGAAACTGGCGTAAAGCTTATGCACTCATAGTATGAAGCTCAAATGAGTAAATGTAGAGGCAATCAAACATGCTTACATACTAGACACTGAAAAACGCTTATTTGAGGTGCATGAGTCTCATGGATGGAATGCCAATTACAACAAGAGCGATCTACTGTGGAAAACTCATTTCATACTCGAGATTTGTTAAAATTAATCTAGAATCCTTAGGACTTGTGACAGAAATATGAGGAGAGGTAAGAGATAATAGACTGTGAAAAATGAGTTCAAGCATGTGACATAGTAAAACCACTCCACTTCACATCTTTTATTTAACAATCCTCCAATTTCTTTTATTTATTGCTTTCCACTTTTCTTTTCTTTTCTTTTCTTTTTTTTATATATATATATATATAAATGTATATATCTGCAATCACTTCTCCTTTTTCTCCTTTAACTATTTTCACAAAATCGTCACATACTTGATTATAAAAAGGTGATTTTAGGTAGAGACATTGATTTGTGATAGGTAAGTGAAGTTTTAGATTTCCTCGAGAGATGAGGTGAAGAAACGATGGCCTAAATCATCTTCTAGACATTATAACTTATCTCAAGTATTTCCTGAGTTTTAAAATTAGTAAATCCTGAACGTTCTCCTGATGCATTAGCCAAATGAAACAAGAATGAGACTCTCAACGAGATAAAAATGTATTTCAAGAATCAACACGAGTTTTGTGATTAACCCTCAGAATAAACGAATGGCTCAAAACTCACTAGGGTTAAAAGTTTCACTATTAATCCATTAATCATGACAATCGTATTTCATTCTCATTCAAAGATTCTTTCGTAATTGTCAACTCGTGCAAAATTGTTTCAGGATATATTCGTGCTATGGATGCAAAACTCGATTAGTGACTAAGTAACATGTAATCGAAATCCATAATATAGTAAGGAAAACATGAATGCATCATTGCACAATAATTTAGCTAGGAGGAACGAAGTTTTATAGTTTAGAAATTTTGACAACAGTTTTTTTTTTTTTTTTTTAAATCAAAACAAATTAAGAAAGCTAGAAACTTGGAAATTCAAATATTAAACAGGTGTGCATTTTAAATTCAAGAGAGAAAACAGGTGGATATCTATTCCCTACCCCCAACTGAAATCGACATTGTCCACAATGGAAGCATTTCAAGAAAAAGAAGATATCACCTGATTAAAGCATTTCCATACACATCAGAGAATACACCTGGTTTAATAAAACAAACTCCCCAAACAACCAAGATCAAGGGCATATGGATAATAATTGAAAGTATCAACAATAAAAGCATAATCCATGAACAAAAAGAGCTATCTGTAATACGAATGTCCAAAATTACTGAAATCCAAGTACAGATATAAACGAACATAAACTATACAACCCAGCTTTCCAACCAACCAAAATAAACCATCCACACATCTACAACAACTCCACAAATCAAACAAAAGAAATACAAGAGAGATTACAAAATAAGATTAACAAAATACTCTCTCGCTCTCCATCACTCCCTCCTAAGGCTCAGCAGGATCAATAGCTACATCACCGTCACCCTCGACAGCTGTCCCAGTCTGGGCGACAATCGCCGGGTCACTCACAACCGGTGAGGGAACAGCAGCTGAAGGAGGTGGCGGTGGAGATGTCTCTAAGGTAACGCCCTCTAGCTGAGTCGACGTCAAAGCTGGATCTGACGGTGGAGGTGGCATAGACGCCGGAGCTGTCGTCGATGCTGGAGCTGTCGGAGGAGGTGGCATAGATGAGCGTAAGGATTGCTCGATCCCAAGCAGCATCGAAATCTGCTCAATCTGACCACCTAGCTGCCCGAGTCTCCCCTGAACAGCATCACGATCCAACGACATCTGGGCAGCTAACAAACACAACTCTGCAGAGAGATCTCTGACCATCCCCTGAAGCTGTAGTCTCGCGGTTCGCTCCTCTACCAAGAAGTCGTAAATGGTCTGGAGAGATGGAGTGGTAGATGTGGATGCTGTAGGTGGTGTGGATGCTGTAGGTGGCTCACGCATCCTCAACTCATACTGACCCTCAGCCGCGGGCGGCGTCCCTGAGTCCTCATCCTCCTCCTCCTCAACTACAACTGTATCCTGACCCTCCGCCTCGGGCGTCCCTGGGTCCTCATCCTCTGACTCTGATGATGTATCTCCCCTCTTCCTTTTCTTCTTCTTACTGCTCTCTCCAACTTTCCCCTTCCCTTTTGACAATTTTTTAAATTGTGCTGCTGACCGTCTAGCAGCCGACTCACCAAAAACACCAATCTTAGATTTTAACTGCGCCTCTCCTGCGGGTATCACCAATCCTGCCTGCTCGCACACTCTATGTACCACCCATGCACCCTTGAGGTGTTGGGCCTTGCCAGGATGACGTGTAGGCTCAACTAAGAACTCGATGAAGAGCCGAGCGAGGCAGATGGGCAGACCTGTCCCAATAGCATAAAGAACTCTCGCGTACCACCCAGCAAAATCTAACTTATAAGTGGTGGGGAGGATACAACTGTAGAGAGTCAAATGTAGAAGATGATAGTCTGGCGTCAGGTCGTGATCGTCGAATACTGTGATCCCTGAATATTTCTTCACCTTCCCGCCTGAGATCTCTGTGGCCACAACATCAAATGATGGAAAAGGACGGTCGGGATGAATGGGGTACATATGACCAGGAACCTCAGGGATATCCAGTGCCTGAGCGACCGTCGCAGGGCTGAACTCAATTGCCCGTCCCGAAACACACGAGAAATATGTGTAAGGAACGTTTGGCACCTTAACCAAACTGGCGCATGCTGGCCGAATCCAAGAAGCATACACTCTCTTATCTGCTGTAAGAACTGGGATCCAATCAGGAAAAGCTCTAAGACGGGCTAAATGGAAAGGAATCTTGTCATCGCTCCACAAATTTTCGAACTGCCTTTCCACCATGATTGCGCGTGTTCGGAAATATTTGGTGTACCATGTGTTCTCTTTGGCGTTTCTGAACCCGTGAGCGAGCGGTGGGTCCGGAATCTCGAGAGAGGTTGACTTTTCTGGGTGGGGCCCACTGTCTTTGGGTTTCGGAGCCATGGGAGCTGCAAAAGAAGCATAACAGAATGTTAGGATGAAAGAAATTAGAATCTGCTTCTCTGTTTATGTCAATCGATTGACATAAGTTGTCAATCGATTGAAGTTGAGTTCCAATCGATTGAACCCTGATGTCAATCGATTGACATCAGCGATCACAGGGGGCTGCCCACAACAAGGTCTCACGTCCCCCTATGATCAAATTAATGGTCTTAAGACCATCTCGGACTCCCTCAATTGATTTGAACATTGAAAAAGGTGAGAAAGTGAAATGGGTTCGGGGGTTACCTCAAACGGAATCGCAGCAGAAAGTTTGCCCCAAAATGTTGACGAGGAGATTGATGATGATGATGAAGATGATGGTGAAGATGTGGGGCCCGAATCCCTTTCCTTTCCCTTCACCCTCTATCCATGCGAGGACAGTGGCCGCGGCGGTGGCGATGAAGATGAAGATGATGAAGATGAAGATGATGATGATGAAGATGATGAGGGATGATGATGATGAGGGATGATGATGATGAGGGATGATGATGAATAAGATTGGGAGAGGTTTACCTCAAACTTCCCTGGAAATCGCTTCTCCCTCTCTCTCTCACAGGATTTGAATTGAAATGAGGGAGAGGGAGAAGAGTATTCAGTACGTCTGGAGGGCTTTTCAATCGATTGACAATATATGTCAATCGATTGAACACAATTCAAGTCAATCGATTGATAAAATTGTCAATCGATTGACAACCATTTATACCAATCGATTGACAATAATATCAATCGATTGAAAAAGAAATTCATGGGAACCCAAATGTTCCTCATGTGATCAACCCCAACAGTTTTAAGAATGCATTTTCAAGACAGAGATAAGACATTGAGCATTCATACAAGCATTAGACTCATCAATCACACAAATAGGAAGAATTTATTCCAAACATCATCAATTCAAAGTTTGAAATGGATTATTATCATCCAAGGAGTACAAGATCTTGGTCAAGAAACAAACAAACAAACAGAAAACAAGAACAAAATTCTGTCTATTCATCTGCCATAGGAATTATCAATTCTGCTCAGGTTCAGGGGAAGAAAGGTCTTCTCCCACAGCATACTCCACAGAGTATTCCACAACTTCTCCGTCCGAATCAATCTGAAGATCTTCTAGAATTTCTCGAACTGCGCAAAGCAAATCCCAGGTATTCATATTGGTGATTACCGCAATAGGAGAATCTGGGCATGAACTGGAAAGTGGCGTAAAAATTGGCCTTTCTTGCTCCGTCTGTTCTGGGGTTCCTGGAGAACAGACCCCATGGTAGAGCAAATGTGGTAGGTAATGCAATGGATTCATCCTACAGCCAATCAAAAAGACAAAATAAGAATAAAAGGAAACAAAGAAGCACACAAAGAAAAGAAAACTACTATACAACAACATCAGGTTCTCAAATTTCAAGAAGAATAATCAGGATCATCCAGGTGGATGGTCTCTGATTCTGGTTCGAACCTCTCCAAAAATGGTTTTAAATGTTGTCCATTGACTTTAAAAGCATTACCATTCTTGGGATTAACGATTTCTATTGCTCCGTGTGGAAACACTTCCTTGACAACAAATGGTCCTATCCATCTTGACCTCAGCTTCCCGGGAAAAAGATGAAGTTTTGAATCGTAAAGTAACACTTTCTGCCCCGGTTCAAACTTCTTTCTCAGTATCGATTGATCATGCTTAGCTTTTAATTTTGACTTATAAGTTCGAGCACGATCATATGCATCATTCCGGATCTCTTCCAATTCATTGAGTTGTAATTTCCTCAATGTACCACTTTCATGGATATCAAAATTTAGCAATCTCGTTGCCCAATATGCCTTATGCTCCAATTCCACAGGCAAGTGGCAAGCTTTTCCATAAATTAGCCTGTAGGGAGACATCCCAAGATTCGTCTTATACGCTGTCCTGTACGCCCACAAAGCATCAGTTAAACGCGACGACCAATCCTTTCTATTGATGTTAACAGTCTTTTCCAGGATATGTTTGATCTCCCTGTTGGCTAACTCTGCCTGACCATTTGACTGTGGGTGATATGATAAAGCAACCTTATGGTTGACCCCATACTTCTTCATCAGCGCCTCAAAGGGTTTATTGCAGAAATGGGTTCCACGATCACTAATCATGGCCTTTGGTGTTCCGAATCTTGACAGAATATTCTCCTTTAAGAATGAGATCACTGTTCTGTGATCACTTTTTCTTGTCGGAATGGCCTCAACCCACTTGGATACATATTCGACCGCCAGAAGAATATATTCGTAATGAGATGATGGCGGGAATGGTCCCATGAAATCGATGCCCCAGCAATCGAAGATTTCAATAGTCATGATCGGGGTCATCGGCATTTCATTTCTCTTTGACAAGCTTCCCAACATTTGGCATCTAGCACATGCTCTACAAAATGCATAACAGTCTTTGAAAACTGTCGGCCAGTAGAAACCACTACTAAACACTTTTTGAGCAGTCTTCTGAGCTGAGAAATGGCCACCGCAGGCCTCTGAGTGGCAAGAAGCTAAAATATGAGAGATATCTTCCTCAGGGACACATCGCCTAATTACTTGATCCGCACAGTACTTAAACAAGTACGGATCATCAAAGTAAAACCATCGGGCGATGGACAGAAACCTTTTTCTGTCAGGGGTGGACCAATGAGATGGGGTCTCCCCTGTTGCCAGGTAATTGACAATGTCAGCATACCAGGGCAAGCTAGTTGCTGCAAAAAGTTGCTCATCTGGGAAAGATTCACTGATTGGAATAGATTGTGAAGAATTGTCTTCAAACGTCAATCGTGAGCGGTGATCAGCAACAACATTCTCCACTCCCTTTTTATCTTTGATAACCAAATCAAATTCTTAGAGCAGAAGAATCCAGCGTATCAATCGCTGTTTTGTATCCTTTTTGGATAGCAGATACTTCAATGCAGCATGATCGGTGAAGCAAATGATCTGCGAGCCAATTAGGTATTGCCTGAATTTCTCCAATGCAAACACAATTGCTAGCAACTCCTTTTCGGTAGTAGAGTAATTACGTTGAGCTCCATCAAGGGTTCTGCTAGCGTAGTAGATCACACTAGGCTTTTTGTCTTTCCTTTGCCCTAAAACAGCTCCGATCGCTGTGTCACTCGCATCACACATCAGCTCGAAAGGAAGACTCCAATCCGGAGATTGCATTATCGGAGCTGTTGTTAGGTGATGCTTGAGTTTATCAAAGGATTCCTGACACTTGCTGTTCCACTCAAAAGGTTGGTCCTTAACAAGGAGTTGACATAGTGGTCTAGATACAACACTAAAATCCTTAATAAACCTCCGGTAGAAACCGGCGTGACCTAGAAACGATCGTATTTCTTTCACTGTAGTGGGGACAGGAAGATTGGAAATTATATCGATCTTCGCCTTGTCTACTTGTATTCCCTCAGCAGACACTATATGTCCCAAGACAATCCCTTTTGTCACCATAAAGTGACATTTCTCCCAGTTGAGGACCAAATTCTTATCCTCGCATCTTTTCAGGACTTTCTGAAGGTTCTCCAGACAATGATCAAAACTGCTTCCAAAAACGGAGAAATCGTCCATAAAAACCTCCATGATCTTCTCCACCATATCGCTAAAGATGCTCAGCATGCACCGCTGAAAAGTAGCAGGCGCGTTGCACAATCCGAATGGCATCCGGCGATATGCAAATGTTCCAAACGGACAGGTAAAAGTGGTTTTTTCTTGATCGGCAGGATCAATTTCAATTTGGTTATAACCACTATAACCGTCCAAGAAGCAATAGAATTGGTGACCCGCTACTCTTTCGAGCATTTGATCCATGAAGGGTAATGGAAAATGATCCTTCCGAGTTACCGCATTCAACCTTCGATAGTCAATACACATGCGCCAGCTGGTGGTTACACGTGTGGGTACCAATTCTCCTTCTTTGTTTTCTACCACTGTAATGCCAGCTTTTTTCGGCACTACTTGAGTCGGACTTACCCAAGGACTATCCGAAATTGGATAAATAACCCCAACATCCAGCAACTTCAAAACTTCCTTCTTCACCACCTCTTGCATGTTTGGGTTAAGACGCCTTTGCATTTGACGACAAGGTTTGGCATCTTCCTCAAGATAAATCCTGTGAGTGCATATGGATGGATTAATTCCTCTTAAATCAGCAACGGTCCAACCTAATGCACTCCTGTGTTGCCTAAGCAACTGTATCAGCTTACCTTCCTGTTCGTGATTTAAGACAGATGAAATAATCACAGGAAAGGTCTTCTCTTCTCCCAGAAATACATACTTCAATTCTTTTGGGAGCTCTTTCAGTTCCAACTCTGGAAATTGCAAGTTTGACGGCACAGCCAACTTGGTCTTTGGCGGTAGTTGCTCATATTGAGCCGTCCACATTGTTCTTGCAACTTCCTCTTCAACAACCTCCAATATAGAGCATATCTGACTCATCCTTTCATCTTGTGGAGTGTATTTATCTAATTCATAACATAAGTTAGTTATAATGGACTCCACAGGGTCAGAGTGAGCAGTTGAATCAAAGCAATCTTGAATTACTGCTTCTACCCAATTCACCTCCTCTTCCTCATCATCAAAATCTTCAATTTTTGGATTTGAAAAGATCTTGATATTTAATGTCATATTCCCAAAAACAACGGTCATAACTCCACTCCTTACTTTGATCGTCGCATCAATTGTCGCGAGGAAAGGACGTCCAAAGATCACCGGAATCTGAGATTTAGCATTGTGTACTGGTTCGGTGTCTAGGATAACGAAGTCAACAGGGAAGACAAAGGTGTCAATCTGGACCAGAACGTCTTCTAAAACTCCTCGCGGGTATTTGATTGATCGATCTGCCAGTTGAAGGGTAATGCGAGTGGGCTTAAGTTCTCCTAACCCTAACTGTTGATAAACAGTGTAAGGTAAGAGATTAACACTCGATCCTAAATCGAGTAACGCATTGTTCACTTTCTTCTGACCGATTATACAAGAAACTGTTGGTGTGCCTGGATCCTTGTATTTAGGAGGCAAATCGTGTTTTACGATCGCACTTGCCTGGCATGCCAAGTAAGCACTCTTCTTAACACTTTGCTTCCTCTTTACAGTGCACAAGTCTTTAAGGAACTTGGCGTAGGAAGGCACTTGTTTAATTGCGTCTAGGAGTGGGAGATTGATCTTTACCTGCTTGAATAACTCCAGAAACTCCTGACTTTTCGTTTCTTGTTGAGGTTTCTTCAACCTCTGAGGATATGGTGCCGGAAAAGGACATTTGGGTGCCTCCTCGATGAGAGGTTCTTTTCCAGGTCTTCTCTTTATTTCATTATCCTCAGGAATTGTTATTTTGGGCTCAACTGTTTCGCCCTCTTTTCCTTCTTCCACCAATTCTTCTTCAATCTCTACCTCTTCTTCATCATTAACTACAGGTTGTAAGGGCAAAGAGACTTTCTCAATTTCTTTTCCACTCCTCAACACAGTTACCGCCTTGGCCTCCTCATGTGGTCCAGATCCCGAGGGTCCTGTACCCGAGTGTTGGCCTTTAGGATTTTGCTCTGGCTGTGCAGGGAACATAGTTCGTTCTCGATCCCCTTGTTGGGCAGCTAACCTCTCTACACTTGTATTGAGTTTACTCATTAGCTGCATCATCTGCTGCATCATGAGTGTATTAGAATCTTCTTGTGCCTTCTTATGAGGTGGCACATAAGTGTTTGGTGAGAGTTGGTTGTTGCTTCCCTGATTGTAGTTGGATTGAGGTGAATGATTTTGATATTGGTTCTGGTGATACCCTTGACTTTGTTGATAAGTAGAAGGAGGTTGGTAACTCTGGTGGTATCCTTGGTTCTGAGGTCGGTATTGGTTTCCTTTATTCGGCTGCCACTGTTGAGATGGGTTTGCTGCAGCAGCACTGTTTCTATGATCGAAACCAGGATGACTCCACCTATCATTGGGGTTGAAACAGTTAGGGGCATTTACAGCATGTACCTCCACTGAACTCTGTTCTTGGTAAACAGGGTATATTTGGCAATGTTGAGAGGTATGCCCCATCTGTAGACAACTCGAACATGATTCTTCAGATGCAAATTGTATTACCGAGTCCTTCTTTGCTTCCAAAACTTCCAATTTACGAGCTAGTTGCTCGTATTTCTCCAATAAGCCATCTTCCGCCTTCAGCTGATAAATACTCTTTTTACTTGAACTTGAACTGGGCTGAGTTCTCGTCACTTGAGTTTCCCATTCCGGTGCGTGTTCGGCTAACCATTCGAAATGAGCCTCTGCTTGTTCGGCATTCTTGCTCATAAACTCACCGTCACTCGTAGTTTCTACGAGCTTCTTTGATTTTGGACTTAAGCCATCAAAGAAGAAGCTTATTGTTCGCCATTTCTCAAAACCATGATGCGGGCAGAGCAGTAACAAATCCTTGAAACGCTCCCATGCCTCAGCAAAAGTTTCTTCCTCTTTTTGATTATACATCTTGATTTGTCTCAAGATGTCAGTTGTTAACCGATTAGGGAAGAACTTTTTAAGAAAAGCTTCATGAATTGCTGCCCAAGTCGAAATCGAATTCGGTTTAAGTGACAATAACCATGACTTCGCTTTGTCCTTCAAGGTGAAGGGAAAAAGCTTTAATCGGATTATATCACTTGGGCAAGTCTGATCTGTGAAAGTGCCACAAACATCTTCGAAATCTCGAATGTGCAAGTACGCCTTCTCTTTATCCATCTCGTGAAATGTGGGTAACAGTTGAATCATTCCATTACGGAAATGGAATGTGCCTGTGTGTGGGGGGATGCGGATACAAGAAGGTGTGGCTGTTCGATCAGGGGCCAAGAGTTCTCGTAAAGGTCGCTGACCTTCATCAATGAGGTCATGCCTATTCTCTCCTTGTTGGCTCTCCGTATCAGACATTGAGTTAGAAGTGGATGGGGTGAAAATGGGATTATCAGCACTATGGATTAGATCTTCAAAAAGATTTGTGATGAAGGCTTCAGTGGAATCCAAGGACATAGAAGGACACAACAATACGGCTTGTGTTCTGAAGAAATGAAAAGAAAAAGAAAGATAGAAATGGGATAAGAAAAGATTGGATCAAATCAAAATTCCTGGCCTTTGTTACCGTCCCCGGCAACGGCGCCAAAAACTTGACACGACTTGAAATGTGTTCTCTGAAGAGTACGTCCAAGTGTAGACGGTCGCGTCGCGTTAAAAACCGGTAAGACCGGGTCGAATCCCAAAGGACGGAATGTAAAGGCGGACGAATCTAGATTGAATCCTAAAATAAAATAAAAGATGATTTCTTGTAGTAGGGGGGGGGGGGGTTCTAACAGTCCTAAAAAAAATAGAAGAAACAATTTATAGTGAAGCAAAGACTTAACTAGATAAGATTAAAAACTGTGATATAAATCAAATATGAAAAAGAGTTGGGAACATGTGAATCCACAAAGTACCAGCCACTACCATGATTTTAACAAGAACGAACAGTTGGGGTTTTATCCTTAGAGTATTCCTTATTTCAAAATGATTAAGTTAGGCATTCTAGACACTAGTTATGTGTATCTTGCATATTTAGTGGTTTGTTTACCTTACTTATTTATGAAGAACTGAAATAAGTAGTTAATTAAAACCATGAACAATAACTAACAAATTGAGTATAGAATATTCGAAGTGTTTGTTATGAGTGTTCATAGATTTAACTAATCGAAAGAGCTTTTATTCCAAAATCAGATTACAATTTGAACTTGAAAGATCAATTTGGACTTAGTTTTTGAAACAAAAGTTACTGAAATACAGAAAGGAGTAAACCCAAGTCATACTCATATCAATCGATTGACTTAATGTCAATCGATTGACATGGAATGGCTTTCAATCGATTGACAAGTATATCAATCGATTGACTTGGAGTCTATGTCAATCGATTGGATACTGTATCCAATCGATTGGCATTGACTCTTTCACAGAATCATGGCAGAGGGCTGGGAACAATGTTTCTTCACATTATTCCCAACCAGAGTTCTACTCACGCATAATTAAGACTGCATAAACATAAATAAACCGAAAGATAGGATCAAACATAGCCATGGATTAAAATGTTAAATTAAAATTGCTTAAATCAAACTCTAACTATAACATGCATAACAATCACAATTCCTAAGCAACTAAAAACAAGAATTGAAACCTGAATTAGAGATTGAAAAACAGAATACGAATTTATCCACTGGAATTCTTATCCGAAACCAAAATCAATGGTGAATCCCTACAAAAACAATACAAAATGAGCCAACCCCTCGCCCTCTCTACTCTCCCCTATATATAATGTCAGAAACACGAGTTAGAGGTGTCCAGGTTCATTCCATAACGGCTGGTCGTCGCCTGATTGCTGAGATCTTGCGCCATTAAAACAGACTGTTTCCAGTTTAAGTCAATCGATTGACAAAGATGTCAATCGATTGATAAAGATGGCAATCGATTGACAAATAGTTCAATCGATTGGTAAGGAAAACATGTCAATCGATTGAAACTATGTCAATCGATTGGTATCAAGACTTCATCAATTTGTTTCTTGAGTTATTCCTTTCAACTTGTAATTCCCTTCAGCTTCAGAACCTGCACTCACAGAGCCAAACACAACAACATACCACGAAAAACACATCATTGTGTAAAGAAACAAATTAAACACAATTGCAGGTAATACTAGAGAAATGAGGTTATATCCAATCAGTTTTTACTCCTTATCGAGCTAATATTAAGCTAATATCTGCTCTCATCAGAATCACCCTGGTTTTGATTAGAGAAATGAGGCTGGGACCCAAAATCAACATCATCAATAGCCCTACAACAATAATCAATTTCAAGGGCAACACAATAGGCAGTCCCAACAATTCAATCAAAATAGATCTAATAACTACAATCAAGCTTAGCCCTCTAATCAACAGTCTAATGTGTACGTTCCACCTCACAAAAAGGTGTAAGAGGAAGATCCACTTTCTAATGTAAACTTAACACAGCAATTAATTCAAATGATGAGTAAGATGTCTGCTACGTTAGAAAGGATAGATACATGATAAGAGGGAACGGGAGGAACATTTCATGCCCAACCACTTCCAAACCCTAAGGGATACAATAATGGTCCCAATAATCAAGAACATGCTAAAGCCATGACTACCCTGAGAAGCGGCAAGATAATAGGGCAAAACATGCCTCTTTCTATAGCTAAAGAGTATGTAGAAGAGGAAGTGGTAAATAAGGAGTCATCTAATAAAAATGAAACCCTAGAGTTAAGTGATGAAGCTCCAATAAGAGTAGAAGAAGTTGAGAGAAGGCCTGGAAAGGATCCCGTAAACGACGAAGTACCAAAATGCCCTTTTCTCGCACCCTACTCTCAAAGAAACCCAAAAATGAGGTAAAGAATCTGGAGTTTTTGGAACTGTTTAAACAAGTTAAAATAAACCTTCAACTCCTTGATGCGATCAAGCAAGTACCAGCATATGCTAAATACTTAAAAGATTTATGCACAGTCAAAAGGCGGCAGAGTGTAAAGAAACATTCCTATGTTGCTTGCCAAGCAAGCTTAATTATTCAAAATGAACTGCCCCGAAACTCAAAGACCCCAATACTCCTTCTATATCATGTCAAATCAGAAAATCAAAGAATAGATAATGCACTCCTCGACCTAGGAGTGAGTATAAACCTACTGCCATACTCAGTACTATAAACAACTAGGGTTAGGTGAACTCAAACCTGCCCGAGTTGCATTACAATTGGTAGACAGATCGATAAAGTAACCTAGAGGGGTATTGGAGGATGTCCTTGTGCAAATAGGCACGTTTGTCTTCCCAGTTGACTTTGTGATTTTAGACACTGAACCTGTTTCCAATCTGGGTGCACAAATATCGGTGATCTTCAAACGTCCATACTTAAACACAATCGATGCCACGATACGAATAAGAAGTGGAATAATGACTATTGTATTCAAGAACATGACTTTGAATGTGAAAATCTTTTCAAATCCCCGACTTGAGAATACGAGGATGAGGAAGAAGTACATCTTATCGAAACTGTTATTGAAGATGAGGCTGATTTTGTCGATTACAAAGATCCTGTGGAGGTAGTTGTGTCACAATTTGACGCTGTCTATCAACCTAAAAATTCTACTCCATTGGATGCCGACCTAAATCAAACATATCTCATGATGGAAACAATTGAGGAGGACAGAGCTGAATGCATGTGGTTAGCACCATATGAACTATTGCCTCCAAAAACAAAATTATCTATGCCCTCGAATCTCCAGTTTCCTGATCTGGAATTAAAGGAGCTTCCTAAGGAGCTCAAATACGCTTTCCTAGGAACTGAGAGAACATACCCTGTTATTATATCATCCACTTTAAATTATGAGCAAGAGGATAAACTGGTTCATATGCTAAAACAACACAGAGGAGCATTGGGATGAACTATTGCCGACCTCAAAGGCATAAGCCTGCCCATGTGCACCCATAAAATATATCTGGAAGAAGATGCTAAGCCAACACGGCAAATGCATAGGCGACTGAATCCCAACATGCAAGAAGTAGTTAAAAAGGAAGTTTTAAAATTACTTGACGTCAGGATAATATATCCAATCTCTGACAGTCCGTGGGTCAGGCATAACAGTTATTCCAAATAAAGACGGCGAGTTGGTACTAACATGCATCCCCACTGGATGGAGGATGTGTATCGATTACAGAAAGTTAAACATGGTGACCCGGAAAGATCACTTCCCACTACCGTTCATGGACCAAATGCTAGAACGGGAGGTAGGTCATAAGTACTATTGTTTTCTAGACAGATATAGTGATTACAATCAAATCAAAATCGCTCTTGAAGATCTGGAGAAAATGACTTTTACGTGTCCTTTCGATACCTTTGCCTACCGACGAATGCCATTCGGCTTATGTAATACACCTGCTACCTTTTAGTGGTGCATGCTCAGTATATTTAGTGATATGGTCAAACAAATACTAGAAGTATTTATGGATGATTTTTCTGTGTTCAACCATAGCTTCAACAATTGCTTAGAACATTTTGAACGTGTGCTAGCGCGATGTAAGGATAAACACTTGGTGTTAAACTGGAAAAAGTGTCACTTCATAGTAACCAGTGGGATAGTCCTCGGCCACATAATCTCTGATGAAGGTATCCAGGTAGATAAGGCTAAAATTGATATTTTCTCAAACCTTCCTGCTCCCCGCACAGTCAGAGATATCTGCTCTTTCCTGGGATATGCAGGCTTTTATAGAAGGTTTATCCAAAACTTTAGTGCCATTTCCCGACCACTGTGTCAATTGCTTGTCAAAGATGTACCTTTTGAGTGGTCGGATGCTTGTCAAACATCTTTTAATACACTAAAGCAACTCCTCACAACCGCACCTATTATCCGAGCTCCCGATTGGAGTTTCCCATTCGAATTAATGTGCGATGCTAGTGATTACGCTATTGGCGTGGTCCTAGGCCAGAGGAAATATAACAAGCCTTACGTTATTTCTTACACTAGCAAAACTCTGAAGAGATGCTCAAATGACCTACACTACAACTGAGAAAGAGTTGTTAGCAATAGTCTTTGCCTTAGATAAGTTTTGATCGTACCTTATAGGGTCACCAATAGTCTGTTTCATAGACTATTCAGCCCTTAAATACCTCTTGTCCAAGAAGCATGCAGAACAAAGACTCATTAGATGGACACTACTACTCCAAGAATTTGACTTAACCATTAAAGACAAGAAAGGAGTAGAGAATGTGGTCGCCGACCATTTATCTAGCTTAACCTTTGTTGACAACACTAAACCGACACCGATTAAAGAAGAATTCCCACACAAACAACTAATGGCTATTTCTTCTTTGCCCTGGTACGCAGATGTCGTAAACTACTTAGTCACGGGAGAAACCCTCGTGCATTGGTCAAATCAGGATAGGAAAATATTTCTCTCATTCGCATGTCACTTCTTCTTCGATCACCCATACCTTTTCAAATATTGCGCTGATCAGGTCATCAGACATTGCATTTTGAATGAGGACATAACTGTAATCATGGCCTCATGCCATTCTGAAGCTTGCGGTGGCCATTTTGCTTCACAGAAGACCACACAAAAAGTCTTACATAGCGGTTTCTACTGGCCCACCGTGTTTAAAGATGCCCACTCTTTCTATAAATCGTGCCAACATTGTCAAAAGTTAGGCACAATTTTAAAAAGGAACTCTATGCCTTTGACTCCTATAATCACAATCAAAATCTTTGATTATTGGGGCATAGACTTTATGGGCCCATTCCCAAAATCGAATAATCACGAGTACATACTTCTTGCTGTGGAGTATGTATCAAAATGGGTGGAAGCCATACCAACACGCCGAAGCGATCATAAAATAGTTATATCCTTCCTTAAAGAGAATATTCTTTCTCGTTTCAGAACCTCGAGAGCGTTAATTAGTGACCAAGGCATACACTTCTGTAATAGGCCCTTAGAGTCACACCTTAAGAAGTATGGGGTCAATCCAAAATTGTACTAGCTTACCAACCATAGATAAACAGGAAAGCGGAGTTGGCCAACCAGGAAATCAAGCACATACTCAAGAAAACGGTTAGCTCCAATAGGAAAGATTGGGCATACAAACTGACCGATGCTTTATGGGCATACCGTACTGCATTCAAAACTAATCTGGGAATGTCCCCATATAGACTAGTGTACGGAAAAGCATGTCACCTCCCCGTTGAGATCGAATATAAGGCTTATTAGGCGACACACTCATTAAACTTCGATATTAAAGGGGAGGTCAACTAAGAAAACTTCAACTTGCAGAACTCGAGGAAATACGCCGAGATGCATATGACTCTGCAAAGTTGCATAAAGAGAGGTTGAAGGCTCGACATGATAAAACTATCTTTCGTAAATCCTTTGAGCCAGGGAAAAAAGTCTTGCTGTATGACTCTCGCCTCCATCTCTTCCCAGGAAAACTCTGCTCTAGGTGGACAGGCCCATTCATTGTTAAATAAGTATTTTCGTATGGAGCGGTTAAGTTGATAAATCCAAAGAATGACGAGAACTTCAAAGTTAATGGTCAGCAGTTAAAGCCGTTCTTAGACAATTTTCAATCTAAAGTTGAGCACATCTAACTGGATGAGTCCAACTACACATCTACTTAAACCGCTAGATGTACATTGATTTTGTTGTTGTAAGTTCTAGTTTTTTTGTTGTATTTCTTTTGGTTTATTTCGATTTACTTTCTTTGTGTGACTATTCATCCTCACCTTTACCGTCATCTTCTCTACTCATCTGCAGGTTTACACCATGAACGAGAACGACGATGCTCAATCTGTTTACTCATTAGGCTCTTGGGGGAGATTCTAAGTACCAAAACCCCCCTGGATCGCTAACGAAATTGCTTTCTGCCTTTCTCCTTATCAAGGGCCAGGGGTGGACGATCTCGTTGATCTTTCCTGTGGGTATGTTCCATATCTACCAGCCCTTCTTGCTATTAATCCTTTCGAACATATGGAGTTTCCTTCCGACGTAGAGGAAGAAGCAGAGGAGGGAACCAAGGTTAGGTGGATAGATGACAAACTCCTGCCGCAGCAATGGGAGAATGATGAGATGTGGGAGCCATGGGACGAAAATGACTTGCACGATGTTGTGGCTGAAAACCACAATGATGTCTTCATGCTTGATGATGACTTCATCACTATTTCCTTGGTTCCCTACATCTACATGCACTTGAGCTATTTGTTGTTCAGGCTTCAGTGTCCCCTTCCAGCTAGTACACATGGTTTAGTCACGCCAATAGTGAGGTTGAATTCATGTCACACTTTGTTATTTTAAGTTTTCTTTGCTTCTTTCTCTTCATTTGATTTCTTTATGCTTTTTCTTTCTTAGTTTTATTCTAATCTAGTTTCTGTCACTTATTTTTGTCTTTGTGTCTTTGTCTAGCAATATCACTATGTATCCTAATCTGCCACCGGTATTCCTTCCACACCTGCTGTTTCATGGTCCTCCCCTAAGATCCCTGACACGAGAATATTTTGTGTGCGCTTGTGTGCTATACCCAAGTGTAGGTAGACATGCAAGTAGTAATCTGGTTAAGACCAGGTCGATCCATAGGGAAGGTTGGAAACTAAATACCTAAATTAGACTCTAAAAGGAAAATAACAATCAATGTTTAAGGAAAGTGTGGAACACAGAGTTCCACAATTATCAACTACTAAAGATAAAGCAACTAAATTAAATTAAACTAGTGATTAACTAATTAACTAAAGCGATATTTTAAAACTGTGTTTTTACTTAATAAAAAGGGAAGTGTTGGGATCACACGAATCCACAGTGACCTAGCCATCTACCATGCAATTGCATTAAAGCGCAATGGAGAACATCTTCTATAGTATTCTGTATTTCTCTAAAAATAAAGAATCCATAGCCCTTTCATGACCGGGACTATATCATCTCAGTTAATTTGAAACACGTGAAGCAGTTTAAAACAATAGTTATGACTCGCACCTACAATGGTGTTAGCATTGAAGGTGGTTTGCAAAAGATATTGAAGAAAAATGCTTTAAGGCTTTAAGTTCAGAGACTATTTTGACAAATTGAGCATTTGGGGACAGTTTGATAACAAATCTCTAAAGCAGAAAGTCTAGGGATACTGCATAGAATGTTCTCAAGAATCAGAGAGTTCGATCGATCGACGCGCTTTCGATCGATCGAATCTCATCAACTCTCAATCGATCGAAATGCCTTCGATCGCTTGACTGTATCTCTGGTTCGATCGATCGAACTAACTTCGATCGATCAAACACAGGTTTCAAACTGCTGCATGGCAGAGGCTGGAGATCACTGTTTCATCGTGATCTCCCAACCCTAAACCTACTCAAACATGGTCTGGAGTGTCTCAGATTCATTTTTAACATAAATATGCATTAAGGCTTTGTTTGGTTGTGATTTAAACATGGAAAAACTATGAAACTATGGTTTAATCACTACGTGCAAGCAAAACTATGATTCTAACAGATTATAACTAATGAAACTACTGAAAGAATGTAAATAACACAATATAACAGAACCTGGAACGTTGTATTAAGATCAAACTTGCAGAAAATCCAAGAAACAAGCAATATCAAACTTGAAACCTACAAAACCAAATTAAAACTCTCTAACTCTCTCTATAAACTGATGAAAAGTAAAGTGTGTGTCCTTATGGACGTAAACAAAATGAATATATATACTAAAACCTAGAGCTAGGGCTAAAAACTCCATCTTTGCTGCGTGCGCGTAAGTTCTGATAAAAGCTATGTTCGATCGATCGAACATCACTCGATCGATTGAACTTCTGGAATCTTCAAACGCTTGAACAACCTTCGATCGATCGAACCCTCGATCACTTGAGGAGTCTTCGATCGCTCAAACTGCACTTTTCATCTTTGAATTGCCTTTCGTATAATCTAGCTTTCATTTTATCCTGTTATTGATTCCTGCACCTAGCAAAACAGTAATCTGCACAGATAACAACTCAAAACAGCACAACTTATCAAAGATTAGTCATATTGTATAAAAACTGGCATTATAATCCAAATTGCAGATTTACAAGGGAGTTGTAGACTAAATTAGTGTATTTCTTTATTTTAGCGCAGTTGTATTTTACAAATACCCCCGCTTGTCACAACCCCAACTAGCGAATAGCTAGTCCCTAGCAATGAAGCAAAAATAAAAACAAGCTAAACTATTACTACAACGACTAAATTAAAACAAAATAAACTAAAGCAAAGTAATCTAAATAGAAAGAGAAACTTCCTAACTCACTTTCGCAGGAATCGCGGTTGCATTTAGCAAATGCAACAAGCTGTTAAACCTCTAAGTTCCCCTTAGTGGACGAGTGTCGTCTCATGAGGGTTTGCAGTGAATATACCCACAAAATTCTTAATTTTAAGCGTAAAAAGATATAGAGTAACTTGTGAACAATCCCTCTCATTTAGCTATTAACTTAGCTCTACAAAACATATCAACCTCAAACAAATCATGAAAGAAACTCACATGCTCCTCATGCCACCAAGATAGATCTCACATATATATCACAGTCATGTATCCGTGTGTGTGTGTGAAGTTAACAGCTATGCATTAAACTTTATTTAGAGTTGTTTAGACTATCATACCCTCAGAACTTGTAGTTTCAACTTAATTCTCACATGGGTTTACACTCAAAAATGAAATCTCACAGAAACTTGTTTAATAATGATCGCACATGGTATGAAAGCTTTGATAAGAATGGTATGTTGGTTACTAGTGCTTTCACACCTGACTCAATAAAGGACGAACATTTAGAGTGTATAGTCTCATGAAGGGGATACTACTTACTAGAGGAGCGAAATACCGTGGATAACTCAAATTACACGTTCATGTTCAACTAAGTTGTTAAGAATCATTAAGGCTTTGGCTTTTCGATTTTTATATAGTAGGATAGAAATAAGAGGAGAAGGAAACGCACATCTTTAGCATGTGATGGAGTCTAATAAATTTACTTCACTTCATTCCAACCATCCTCTGTTTTTATATATGTTATTTTTTTCTTTACTCCTTCTTCTTTCCTTTTTTTTTAAAAATGGATGTACTCCACATTCAAACATCTCCTTGTATATTTCTTTTTATAAGGTCACTCCCATAACTACTCCCTTCCATACATCAACAGTTTAATCATATTAGATGCACAATGGGGTTCATTGAAGTCAAAGTATAAGATTTAGGAGTTCAGGTTTCCATACTAGAATTTGCAATATTTAATCGGTATGGGGTTGAGAACAAAACATATTCTGGAATGTTGATACAGATATATGAAAAAGGTAAGGAGCAAATAACGATGGCTTAAATCATTTTCTTAACTTCTTAGTTTTAGCACTTCAGTGTTCATTGAGTTTATTGGTAAATCCTGAACGTTCTCCTCTAATAAGTAGCCAAAAGGAAAGAATTAATTGAGACTAGTGCAACGAATTTAATGCGTATGATCAAGAAAAGCAATTCATATTTTTTGTGATAATCCCCTCAGAATTAAAGATTGGATTCAAAAGCTCACTAAGGGTAACTAGTTTCCACTGCTCATTCTTTAGACACAATAGTCGTATCAACTTATTTTTAGGTTTTCTATATAGCTATCAACACGTACATACGGATGTTGGATACAAGAATGGTCAACACATGCAATCATCCTAGTGAAACTAGAAAAATGCATGAATTTAATTCATAACAAGATGAGATTACTATGAATATATCATAGCTTGGTAACAACTAAGCAAAAGTGAATGTTCAAAGTCATTCTACCAATAAAGTTCAGAATAAAAATTTCAACTGCTCAAGTGTCCTGGTTTATTGCAATTTCGCAGACGATAACCAATCGGCGATTACCTCTGGAATTTTTAATTCTTTCATTTTATTCCAATTCTAATCGAGATTGTACGATATGTGCAATAAAGTTATCCAGATTGCTAAGTATAAACATGTGTAGGTGATTATCTATCTACATCCCACCCCCAACTGAAAATGACAATGCCCTCAGAAGTTGATTTTCAAATGCAAATAGATGGATATCACCTGATAGAAGCAAAATAACAACAGCAACACAAAGCAACCTGTACCAAAAATATAATCTCTAAGCAGCCAAGATCAAAAGAAATGAAATATAATTATAAAACATGATTGAGGCATAATGACATATCCAACCCCCGGAACAATAAAACAATAAAGCATAGAGCAGTGATAATAATGTCCAAACATTCCATCAGTCCCAAAATATCCACAAAACCAAAAGAAAACTACGAGACAAGAGAGAGAACAGTAATAAACAAAATACAACAAAACTCCCACTCTCAACGGACATAATCTAATCATCACCAACATCGGATAAAATCACGATCGGTGCAGCAGGAGTATCCTCATCTCCACCCTCAGCAACAGTAGTAGCCGTCGCCGGGTCACTCATAGTCGGGGCAGCTGATGTAGAGAATGATGGGTCAGCCACGACTGGAGGTGGTACAGGTAATGATGATAAGGCATAGGTATCAGCAAGTGATGGAGGTGGAGTATCAGAAATAGTAGGCAGAACTGTGGATGTAGATGGAGCGGCAGGATCAGGAGATGGTGGTGGAACAGAAGAAGATGGATTGGTGGTGGGTGGTGCAGAAGGGGCAGTAGGTGGATGTAAAGCTATGTGAATAGACTGATCTACCCCTATCGGTATCAAGATCACCTCCAGTAAGGTCGTCATATGATCCATCTGGCCCTCGAGCCGTATTCGTGCCTCCCTCTCCTCAGTAATCAACGAGTGGAGAGTCTGGAGAGACACGGAAGATGACTCTCCCTGGGCCTGAGCGTGAGAGCGTTGTCTCAGGTAAAATTGCGCAACCTCCTCAGCAGGATCAACCTCCTCCTCTGAATCTAGCTCCTCAGCCTCTGTCGGCATCCCAGAAGTGATACCCTGAGTATCAGTCCCTCCTCGCCTCCTCTTCTTTGCTCTAACTGTTTCCTTTCCTTTCCCTTTCCTCTTCCTCTTTTGTGCATCTGAGCGGCGAGTTGCTGTTTCCCTAAATCTGCTTGAAGAAGTCTGGGATACGTCAACAGCGAGGGGGAGTAATCCAACCCGGGCCACAACACTATGAATGCCCCAAGCACCTTTCAGGTGCTTCCTACCAGAAACGTAGCGTGTGGGTTAAACCAAAAACTCGATATATAAACGCGGGAGGCAGACCCGCTTCCCTGTCCCTACAGAGTACAATGCCCTAACATACCATGCTGCCATCTTCTCGTGATATGAAGTCGGGAAAATACAATTACAGAGCACCAAGTGGAGCATGTGGTAATCATCTGTGAGATGTCTGTCCTTGATAAGCGATGAGCCGTTCCAAAACTGAATGGCCCCGCCTGTAATCTCACGTACTATGGTGGAATGAGGGATCTTGGGAGTACCCACCCTATGGGGACAGTCACACTCAGGCTCCTCGGGGACGCCTAAAGCAGCCGATAAAGTTAAAGGGCTGAAAATGATCTCTCGGCCGCGGAAGTAGGATCGATACGTGAATGGTGCGGCTGGGTCCTTAATCATCGTGGCAGCAACCTCTCTCACCCACGAGATATTGACCCGTCTAGGCAGGGTCAACATCTGATACCATTGTGGCATCGCCTGAATCTTTCCCAAGAACCATGGTGCCGAAAGCCACATCGTCTCTAGGGGCCACTCCAACATGACTTTGCGGTGGCTAAAGAATCGCGTGTACCAAGAATGATCAAACATATTCTGGAACCCATGATCGGGTACCGGATCTGGTATAGTCAGGTCAAAAGGCTTCTCTCGATGATAGCCCGTCGCAGGATTCATGGTGGGAGACCTGAAAGTGAAATTGAAAAGAAAAGACAAATGAAAATAGGAAAACAAAGCAAAAAGGAAATTATTACTGAACTGTTTGATCAATCGAAGAATTTTTCGATCAATTGAAAAGGGACTGGGCTCGATCGATTGAGCCCAGTTCAATCGATCAAACACAGTAGAAATGTAGGGACAAGAAACAATCAAAGAAATGAAACGAGAAAACAAAAGACAAGATAAAAATAGCAACGAATAAGTTTTAAGGTCAATAGGGGGCACCCCCATAAGGTTATAACAAGAATTTGACTAGGGGGTTCAAGGAATCCCTACCTCGGGTATAGTGTAGCGAGGGGGAGAAGGTGGTGATGATGATGATGATGATTGGAGAGGTCAGACTCCTTAGTGAATGAGATTGGGTAGGGAGAGAACGAAATTGCCCCGAGCTCTCTCTGCTGCGCACAATCGCTCGAGAGTGATGATGGAGGGAGAGAACTAATGAAGCGTCTGGGAGATACCTCGTTTAAATACAAGTTTCGATCGATTGAATAGGTTCGATCAATCGATCGTTCAATCGATTGAGGCTCTCAAGCGCTTGATGGCTGAAAAGTTTGATCGATCAAAAAGGGATCAATCGATCGAACATAAAATTATAAGGACACTTTAGACAGAAACCCTATGTACCCCCAACTAACTTAAACAGATCTGGACATACAAGAACAGGCTAAAAGCAGTGCAAACGTAGACATGTAAGCTAGACATCACCATTAGCATAGTAAAATTTGCAAATTTTATAGATATAACTTTTTAATAACATCCATTTTGCAAAATTATAACCCTCAAATTGGCACTAAAGACCTTATTACAAAGAGAAACTAAAAATTAAAAGCAAAACTAACAATCCTTTTGTCTAGCATTACACTACAATTGATAAACGATTGACCAAATGACAAAACGTAACTGAAGTGGGTCACTAATTTTTAAACATGAATATTCCATCTACCACAATTCCTTCTTTCTCTGCCAAATCTTCATAGTTGGAGGCCAAACACAATAATTCACGATTCCAGAAAGATCTAAAAGCGTCCATAATATCATCGACAGTGTCTGAATCCTCCAAAGAATTGATTGCACAGGCAAGAGGTGATCCGGATGGAGACATTGATAGAGGAGAATAATTTCTCAGTTGTTTGTTCTCTTGTGGCGGAGTACCAAGAGACCCTATGTAAGGTCCAGGTCCACGAAATAGTTGGTGCGAAAGGAACACCAGCAGACCATTGTGAAACATAGTGATAATCCTGGACAAAGGCAATCAAAAGAAAACAAAAAGGAAAGAAATTAAACAACACAACCGCAAGAATTAAAAGAAAGGAATAAACAAAGAAAAATGAAAGAAAATGAAACGTGACAACGAGTTAACCTCACTATTGGCGGGATAAAACCATGCGCACTAGCAGGTAGGGGGCATTGAAGTCGGAACAACAAATACCTCATGTGCACATAAATATATGGAATCGACTCGATAACGATGAAGTCATCCACATATGTAAAGACAACGTGATGGCGTTCGGGCACCACATCCTGTAGATCTTCTTCAACCCATGGTTCCCACATCAAGTCATTCTCCCATTGTTCCAAGAGTGCATCATCCACTTCCCGTCGAAATGCCCTACTGGTTCTCCTTCCTCTTCAGGGAGGTCCATATGCTCAAAAGGAGTAATTTGGAGGAGGACAAGATTGTAAGGAATATACCCTTGAGTCAGGTCAACTACATCATCGGCATCCGGACCTTGGTACGGTGAAAAGCAAAACGCAATCTCATCAGCGGTCCATGTAGGGTTTTGATCTTCCGAATCAGCCTATGAACCAATCGAAAACATGGACCATGTACCATCATGATTTCTCATTTTAAACAGCCTACGGGGGATAGATAATAAAGAATAGTGGGTTAAATGCAACGACACATTCAAAAAGATAGAAATGAATAAAACAAACTAAGTGTAGCAAACAGAATAAATACAACAGTGTGAGAATACTTTTTAGTGTTTTAAGTAGAGGAATAGCTGGGCTCATCCAACTGGATGTGCTCAGCTTCTAGTTGGAAGTTCTCCAAGAATGGTTTTAACCTTTAGCCATTAACCTTGAAACAATCATCATTCTTGGGGTTTATGAGCTCGGACCCATGTGAAAAAATAGATTTAACAACGAATGGACCTGTCCACCGGATCGGAGCTTCCCAGGAAATGGGTGAAGGCGAGAGTTGTATAATAAGACTTGTTGTCCTGGCTCGAATGATTTATGAAAGATTGTTCTATCGTGGTGAGCCTTCAACCTTTCCTTATGTAATTCGGCGTTATCGTACACATCGCGACGTATTTCTTCCAGTTCAGCCAATTGGAGTTTTCGGAGATGACCTCCCTCTTTAATGTCAAAGTTCAATGAGTATGTCACCCAATATGCTTTGTGCACGATTTCGACAGGGAGGTGACATGCTTTTCCGTACACTAGCCTATATAGGGACATCCCCAGATTTGTCTTATAAGCAGTACGGTACGCCCATAGAGCATCGATCAATTCATATGACCAATCCTTCCTGTTAAAACTAACCGTCTTTTCTAGAATATGCTTGATTTCCTGGTTAGCCAACTCTGTCTGCCCTTTAATTTGTGGGTGGTAGGCTAGAGCGATCTTCTGGTTGACCCCATATTTCTTGAGGAGTGACTCCAAAGGCCTATTGCAAAAATGCTTGCCTTGGTCACTTATTAGTACCCTCGAGGTTCCGAAACGCGACAGAATGTGTTCTTTAAGAAAGGACATAACCATTTTGTGGTCATTGCGTCTTGTCGGTATCGCTTCTACCCATTTTGATACATACTTTACAGCTAGGAAGATGTATTCACTGTTGTTTGATTTCAGAAATGGACCCATGAAGTCTATGCCCCAATAATCGAATATTTCAATTATGATAATAGGAGTTAAGGGCGTAGAGTTTCTTTTTGAAATTGTACCAAGCTTTTGACAATATTGGCACGATTTGCAAAAAGAATAGGCATCTTTAAACACAATGGGCCAGTAGAAACTGCTGTGTAGGACTTTTTGTGCGGTCTTTTACGAAGCAAAGTGGCCTCCGCAAGCTTCGGAGTGGCATGATGCCAAAATCACGGTTATATCCTCATTTGGAACACAACGTCTGATGACCTGATCAGCGCAATACTTGAATAAGTACGGGTCATCAAAAAAGAAATGACGTGCGAACGAGATGAATCGTTTCTTATCTTGATTTGACCAATGACTCAGGGTCTCTCCCGTAACTAGATAATTTACTATATCTGCATACCAGGGCAAACTAGAAATAGTCATCAGTTGCTCATCTGGGAATTCATCCTTAATCAGTATGGGTTCAGTGTTGTCAACAAATGTTAGCCGAGATAAGTGGTCAGCGACCACATTCTCTACTCCCTTTTTATCCTTGATCGTGATATCAAATTCTTGGAGTAAGAGTATCCAACGAATAAGCCTTTGTTTCACATCCTTCTTAGATAGGAGGTACTTGAGGGCCGAATGGTCCGTAAAAAGACGATTGGGGACCCTATCAGATATGACCTAAATTTATCCAGAGCGAAGACTATTCCCAGTAGCTCTTTTTCGGTAGTCGTATAATTCATTTGAGCTTCATTAAGTGTTCGACTGGCATAGTAGATTACATAAGGCTTTTTATCCTTCCTCTGTCCTAGGACTGCACCAATGGCATAGTCGCTAGCATTGCACATTAGTTTGAATGGCAAACCCCAGTCGGGCGCCTGTACTATCAGTGCGGAGGTAAGGTGTTCTTTTAGTGCATCAAAAGTTGTTTGAAAGTTTTCCGACCATTCGAATGACATGTCTTTAGCTAACAGTTGACATAGTGGTTGGGAGATCGTACTAAAATTTTGGTTAAAATGACGACAAAATCCCGCGTATCCCAGAAAAGATCGGATGTCTTTGACTGTGCGGGGGACAAGTAAGTTTAAGATTATATCAATTTTCACTTTATCTACTTGGATACCTTTATCCCAAATAATGTGGCTGAGAACAATTCCCTTGGTCACCATGAAGTGACACTTTTCCCAGTTTAGTACTAGGTGTTTGTCCTCGCATCTTGCTAGCACTCGTTCCAGATTGTCTAAGCAATTTTTGAAATTATGGCCGAACACCAAAAAATCATCCATAAATACTTCGAGTATTTGCTCGACCATATCACTAAAGATACTTAACATGCACCGCTGAAATGTAGCAGGTGCATTGCACAAACCGAAAGGCATACGACGGTAAGCGAATGTACCGAACGGACACATGAAAGTTGTCTTCTCCTGATCTTCAAGAGCGATTTTGATTTGGTTATACCCACTGTATCCGTCCAAAAAGCAATAGTATTTACAACCCACCACTCGTTCTAGCATTTGATCCATGAATGGTAAAGGAAAGTGGTCTTTTCAAGTCACGATATTCAATTTTCGGTAATCATCCGCCATCCGGTGGGGACGCGTGTCGGTACCAATTTGCCATCTTTATTAGGAATAACCGTTATGCCTGCCTTTTTGGGCACACTTGGGTTGGACTGACCCAAGGGCTGTCAGAAATAGGATATATGATCCCAACATCAAGTAGCTTTAGAACTTCCTTTTCTTGCATGTTGGATTCAGACGCCTTTGCATTTGTTGCGAAGGTTTAGTGTCTTCCTCCAGATATATTTTATGGGTGCAGACAGACGGGCTTATGCCTTTGAGGTCGGCAATAGTCCATCCCAATGCTCCCCGATGTTGTTTCAACATTTGGACTAACTTATCCTCTTGTTTAGAATTTAACGTAGATGAGATTATGACAGGATAAGTCTTTTTAGTCCCTAGGAAAGCGTATTTGAGCTCTTTTGGGAGCTCTTTTAATTCTAAATCGGGGAACTGAAAGTTTAAGGGCATGACTAACTTTGTCTTAGGAGGCAATGGTTCATATGGTGTTACCCACATGTATTCATCTCTATCCTCCTCTAGCATGTCCATCATGAGGCAAGTTAAATTTAGGTCCCCGTCCAATGGGGTAGAGTTTTTAGGTTGGTAGACAGCATCAAATTGTGACACCACTACCTCCAACGGATCTTTGTAATTGACCAGATCAACCTCATCTTCAATGACCGTTTCGATGTAGTTAACTTCTTTCTCATCCTCGTATTCTTCAGGTCGAGGATTTGAAAAGATTTTGACATTTAAAGCCATGCTCCCGAATACGATGGTCATTATGCCACTTCTTATTTTTATTGTGGCATTAATTGTGTTGAGGAATGGGCGTCTGAATATCACCGGGATTTGTGCACATGGATTAGACACAGGTTCAGTGTCTAAGATCACGAAATCAACCGGGAAGACAAATGAGTCTATTTAAACGAGGACGTCCTCCAGTATTCCTCTAGGGTATTTGACTGACCTATCTACCAGTTGTAGTGCAACTCGGGTAGGTTTGAGTTCACCTAAGCCTAGTTGTTTGTAAACTGAATATGGTAGCAGGTTTACGCTTGCTCCTAAATCGAGGAGTGCATTGTCTATTCTTTGATTCCCAATTTGACATAAGACAGTGGGAGTACTGGGGTCTTTGAGTTTTGGAGGCAACTCATTTTGAATGATTGCACTTGCTTGGCAAGTAACATAAGCGTGTTTCTTCACACTTTGCGTCCTTTTGACCGTACATAAGTCTTTGAGATACTTAGCGTAAGCCGGCACTTGTTTGATTGCATCAAGGAGTGGAAGGTTTATTTTGACTTGTTTAAACAATTCCAAGAACTCCTGATTCTTTGCCTCATTTTTGGGCTTCTTTAACCTTTGAGGAAAAGGTGTGGGAAAAGGGCATTTCGGTAATTTGTCATTAACGGGCTCCTTTCCGGGCCTTCTCTCAACTTCTTCCACTTCTTTAGGAGCTTCATCATTTATTTCTAATGGTTCGTTATTAGTGGATGGTTCCTCTTCCTGAATTGAAGGTTCATTTTTATTTACCACTTCGTCATCCTCGTACCTCTTCAGGAGTAGAGAGAGGCATGTTTTGCCCTATAATCTTGCACCTTCTCAGAGTGGTCACGGCTTTTGCGTGTTCTTGATTATTGGGACCATTGTTGTATCCCTTAGGGTTTTTGAAGTGGTTGGGCAGAAAACATTCCACTCGACCCCTCTTGTCGTGCATCCATTCTCTCTAATGTTGCGGACATTTTACTCATCATTTAAATTAATTGCTGTGTTAAATTTGCATTAGAGTGGATCTTTCTCTTGCATCTTTTTATGTGGTGGCATGTAGACATTTGACTGTTGATTATTAGAGGGTTGAACTTGGTTGTAGTTATTATTAGATCTATTTTGGTTAAATGGCTGGGATTGCCTATTATATTGCCCTTGATGTTGGTTATTGTTGTTGTAGGGTTGTTGTTGGTATTGACTCTGGGTTCCAGCATCATTTTTCCAATCAAACCCGGAGTGATTCCATCTATTATTATTATTATGAAAATTGTTGTTATTATAGGAATTCCCCACCCCCCTATACCCTTGCATGACATTCATTTCCATGGGGGGATGTTCTTGAAAATACGGCACATTGGGACAATATTGAGTGGTGTGTCCCAACATATTGCATGTGCCGCATGGTTCTTCAGGCAAAACCTGCCTAGAACTCTCTCCTTTCATTCCTAACTCTTTTACTTTCTTTGATAGTTCCTCGTATTTGGTCATTAGGTGATCTTCACTTTTTAACTAATAGATACTTTTCTCCTCTACACCTGATATTTGTGCTCGTGGGATATCCTCAGAGTTAGACTATTCGTGTGCATGTTCGGCTAACCACTCGAAGTGGGTTTCAGCCTCTTCGGTGTTTTTGCAAAGGAGGGGACCTGAGCTCATGGTTTCAACCAATTTTTTTGTTTCATCATTTAATCCTTCGTAAAAGTAGCTAATGGTTTGCCATTTCTCATACCTGTGATGTGGGCATGAGAGAAGCAAATCTTTGAAACGCTCCCACGTTTGAGTGAAGGTTTCATTGCTCTTTTGTTTGTAGGAATTTATTTAACGTTTTAGTTCAGTGGTCATGCGAGGTGGAAAGAATTTCTTTAAGAACGTAGTGTTCATCGCATGCTAGGTGAAAATCAAATTTAGCTTGAGGATAAGTAGCCACACTTTTGCTTTGTCCTTTAAGGTGAAGGGAAATAGCATTAGGCGTGTCACATCCACAAGACAATTTTGTGAGAATGTTTTACAAACATCCTCGAAGTTCTTGACATGTAGATATGCCTTCTCACTCTCCATTCCATGGAAGGTTGGAAGGAGTTGAATTATTCCATTGCAAAATTGGAATTCGCCTGCATGGGGTGGAATGAGAATACAAGAAGGTGCAGGAGCGTGTTCGGGTGTCATGAGATCGCACAAAGGACGAAGCGAATCATCAATTGTTACAACCCCATTCTCACCATTTTCACTTTGATTATCGACCATTGAATCAGTAGGTGTGACTACGAGATTAATAGAATCAGAGAAGTCCGCTAAGTAGAATGGATTTCTGAAAATTCCTTCAATGGAATTATCGGACATGAAAGGGAAAAGATCCTAAAAGGTTTTAATCTAAAGAACTAAAAGAAAAAGAAAACAGAAATAGATAAAGATAGATTGAGGTAATCTAAGTATTAACTCGTCGCCTTCCCCGGCAATGGCGCCAAAAACTTGATACGAGAATATTTTGTGTGCGCTTGTGTGGATACCGGCATTTGGGCCCACTTTTGTTTTTAAAACATTTTTTCAAATTCAAAGAGTCACCACTTAATTTTTAAAAGGAAAAATTAAGAAACCATTTAAAAGGAAACTGATCTTTTGCGAAACCAAAGATAAACTGGGTCCGGGGATTATGGAATGAAAGGGGAAGGAGCCCGGCGGACTAAAACACCCCCTTTCATCCTATCTAGCGATAGGCCTCTACTCAACATCCTTTTTAATCGAATTATTAATCTAAGCATGCCCTCAACTAATACATATATAGGTATACATTACACAAGCATATTGGAAATGGTGTAAAATTGCTAACGGTAAAATATCATTCATAAGTCACGTAATTCAACTAGCAAACATCATGATATGCAATAGAGAACTAGAAAACATACCCGGGATCCGGCCGCGAATATCAAACGTGCAATGCATGCAAGAACAAAATAAGCCTAAGAAAGGTCTCTAACACATATATACACATAAGGCAAAACCTAGGCTAAGGTGTCGCACATGGAGTCGAAAATCAATAAAATCAACAAATGGAGTAAACTAGAGAAGAGGAGAAATTGTACCTCAAATGCGCTACAAAACAAGGATTAGTCCACATGCTTCACATAATAATATGATATCAAATAATCAATCCACGATCATAAGGAATCCATGGTTATGTTCAATTAAGTTCAACTAAGTCCAACTTTATTCAAGTACTAGTTCTAATCATAAGCATCAATGTACATGAATGAATGAATGATTATGAACAAGAATAAGATATGAATTTATTCACTAATTTGGATCACTTAGCCTCTGGATTTAAGCCAAATTATTATTATTCAAAACATGATTTGGGTTCCAAGATATTTGGGAACCATTTGAGTTGAAATAATTAAGATTAGACAAAAATAGTAGCAGTTTTTTATGAATTACAGAGAGCAGACCAGATGTTCAAAAATAGGAATAAAATACTTCTAAGGGTTGGATCTTGATGATATTTGGATATGTTGTGCCTCTGTGAGTCTAGTTTCTAACCCAAAAAGAAAATCAAGGTTTCAATGGTTAGATCTCCGGGAATATGGAAAATACCAGACCTCACTCAGGATTTTGCAACTCTCTGTCCGGAGATCTTGTATGATTTATTAAAAATAGCAAACAGATGAGAAACACTTAGATCTTTTTAGGGGATCTTCCTAACACATTAAGGTATCTAGGAAAAATTATTAGGGATCCCGGAAAACCCTTTAAAAATCTTATTTACTAATTTCAAAACGGACTTACTGTTCTGAAACTATTCTGAAATTCTGGACAGATTGTAATTAGCTCACAAAAACCATGATCCAACCATTCTAATCACAAGATCTTTCTAAAACAAAAATCACAGTGGTAAAACGATGTGTTATTGACACTTTCCCGTTGGTTTCATTCGATTCCAACGGTTAGATCTTGAACTAAAAATCTTTGATTGAAAACAGTTTGTAAACTTACTGTTTTCTCTTTGCTAGTTCAACTTTGTTGATTGGCCTCAACTATTAGATCATAATGTTGGGCTTAAACCAAAACATTTCTTCTACCATTTGATGGTCATTGAAGACTAAGGACCTCTTTAGACTTATGGACTTTTAATGAAGTATGAAATGGACTTCACAAAATCCCAAACAATGAACTCAAACTTGTGGACCAAAACTTGAGTTCAAATCATTACTCCTACCACTTGGTGGTCATTGGAGGCTAAAGACACACATACATGTAGGTTTTGGATGAAGTATGAAGAACTTTCAAAAACCCAAGGGAGAGATTAGTCTAAGCCATAGAGATGGACTTAAACTAAAATATTTCTCCTACCATTTGATGGTCATTGGAGGACAAAGACACACATACATGTAGGTTTTAGATGAAGTATGAAGAACTTCTCAAAACCCAAGGGAGAGATTAGTCTAAGCCATAGAGATGGACTTAAACTAAAATATTTCTCCTACCATTTGATGGTCATTGGAGACTAAATGAAGTTAAAATCTACTCAAACCTCATTGGAATATAGTAAGGATTCTATAAGATTCTTAGTGAGGAGGTTCAAGTCATGGATTAAGACTTGAATCTCACTAATTATATGTAGATTAAGACTATGATTGATTTTAATCTCCATATAGATCATAGGATCATAGGAAACTAAAGAATCAAACTCAAAGAGACTCAATAAGATATATAAAATCTTATGAATCTAAAAAAAAAAGGGAAAATAGGAATAAAAAATAATAATCAAGGTTCACTTAAGAAAATTCAAGAGAACAAATTCTTTAAAACCAACTCATACTTCTAAACACAAGGCTTATTTAGATCCAAACTAATGAACTACCATGAGATTCAATCACAAATTCTATGTGGTGTGTGATGAAATGAGGTAGGAAGAGAGGTTTTGAAAATGTGTAAAGATCCTAGAACTAGGAATTTGTGATTGAATTATTATATATATATATAGATTTGAAGGTTTTACCTCTAGATCTTCTCAAAACTTGTAGAGATGTTGATTTCTTCAAGCTTTTCCTCTTCTTCTTCCTCAAGCTTCAAGCTCCTTCAATGGTGATTTGATGGTTGGGTAAAGATTTGGTGGGGTTTGGGTATAAGATTGGTGGAGTTTCTCTCTCTATCTTTTTTTTTCTCTAAAGCTCTCCCAATATTTCTCTATATAATTCAAGTGTCTCCCAAATGAAAGAAAATGGGTCTTTTTATAGACTTTCCTTATCTTGGGGGCTAAGATAAGGGTAGATAGGTCAATTTGGGGTGGGTTAGGAATATTCTATGGCATCTCTAATTCTCCATGGCACTTCTATGTAATTCCAAGAAACTTGAAGGGCATTTAAGTTGGCTAGAATAAAGGAACATTCTAGAGCATCTTCAAAGCACATGGGAGATTAGTGCCCAACAAAGGGCTTTTTGGGTATTTTCTTTGGATTAGGAATATGCCAAGGAATCTCTAACTCTCCAAATCACATGGGATACTTTCTTTTATTATTTTCCTTTTCTTATATATATATATATATATATATGTATAGACACATTTTTCATTTTAAATCTAAATTAATCATATGAGTCACCAAATAGTATCTTTTTCTTTTTTTTCTTTTGAATCTAAAAATATGAGAAACAATGTTATTTTTAGAAAATATTATTATTATTATTATTATTATTATTTAATCTATTCTATATTTTTTTTTAGAAAGTAACCCATGATCTAGTGAGCTCGAGACAGATGATCAGTGATTGGCCAAATCTAGGGATATTAGGAGCAAGTTTTGGGAGCTTGAAGCTTTTCAGAAGTCGAAGCGATGAACTTGAAGAAAATCGTCGGGACATTATTCATCATTGGTTTCTAGAGGTAAATCCCCCCTAAGTTTAATAGTTCGGTCAAAATTGGGGTGTCTACAGTTTGCCCCTCTTCGGCAGAGCTTGTGAAGCAACGCGTATCACAAGTGAATGTCGAAGCCTGTTTGAAGACAAGCCTTTGACCGAGCTATTGAACTTAGGTAAAAATAAAATGCGTTGCAAAAACATTCGCGGAGACGGTCGGTGCTGGTCGTGCTCAGTGGTGAGCTGCCTACGTATCCCTTCGGGAATCAGACCAGGACGTAGTTCGGGCAAAGGACAACACACAAGCGCAAATAATCATACGGATGAATGCACCTATCCCGTCGTGATGCACATGCTATGCAATGGTATTTTCTTGAATTGACCTGATTATGCAAACGTCATGCTCACTCTATAACACGTTCGACACAAATCACGTGATATGTTAGTCAAAGGAGGTCACCAAGTCTCTGACCGATGCCAATTTAGAGAAGCTGCTCTGACTAGAAAATGATGGTTACTGCAAATCTGTTGCGGAGACTAAGAATGTAAATCCGTTGCATTCCAGAATGAGGGCTAACGTAAATTCTTTTGCGAAAATTGAGAATATAAATTCGTTATATTCTCAAGCGAAGGATCGACGTAAATTCGTTACGACGACCGAGAATATAAATTCGTTATATTCTCAAGCGAAGGATTGACGTAAATTCGTTACGACGACCGAGAATATAAATTCGTTATATTCTCAAGCGAAGGATCGACGTAAATCCGTTACGACGACCGAGAATATAAATTCGTTATATTCTCAAGCGAAGGATCGACGTAAATTCGTTACGACGACCGAGAATATAAATTCGTTATATTCTCAAGCGAAGGATCGACGTAAATTCGTTACGACGACCGAGATTATAAATCCGTTATATTCTCAAGCGAAGGATCGACGTAAATTCGTTACGACGACCGAGAATATAAATCCGTTATATTCTCAAGCGAAGGATCGACGTAAATTCGTTACGATGACCGAGAATATAAATCCGTTATATTCTCAAGCGAAGGATCGACGTAAATTCGTTACGACGATCGAGAATATAAATCCGTTATATTCTCGAGCGAAGGATCGACGTAAATTCGTTACGACGATCGAGAATATAAATCCGTTATATTCTCAAGCGAAGGATCGACGTAGGGCTAACGCAAATCCGTTGCGAGAATCGAGAACATAAATATGTTATACTCTCAAAACGTAGGGTTAATGCAAATCCGTTGCGAAAATCGAGAATATAAATCTGTTATACTCTCATTGGGGATCTTTACGACAGCGGGTATCAAATTATACGGCGTAGCGCTCTATCGATTGCCATGCTTTCTTATTTTCTCTTTCAATCGTCTTCCAACATTCTCGTACCCATTACTTGCGGTTTGAGAGAGATGAAGAGAGCGGTCATGCTGGTTCTCGGCGAGACTTTGATAGGACTGGATCATGCTCACGCTACCGGGGCCGTATTATCTGCCGGGGCACCTTTTGTTCTGCAGGTTTGGCTTATGGAGCGTTTGGACCTCTTTATACACCCTTCCCATCTCTGCGGGTCACTTCCTTACGGTCGTATGGAGATTCACAGCTTGTTCCACTCTATCGATGCATGGCTTGGTTGGCTCCAAGGCTTATCTTACAACGATATCTGCTGGGTCTGCCTGTGGTGGATTCATCGTTCTACTGCTGTACGACTTCCTAGGCGACCCGGCGTTTGGCTACCGGGCTTGCATGCTACTACTTTCTACATTCCTGATCGGGTGGTCCGCCAATTTGGGCTCTTGCAGAATGCTACTGAGGCTGTCATGGCTGATTTTACGAGGGGATCCATTTTGCGTCCTTCCGTCGTGAAGGTTTTCATTGAGGCTTGGCACAGCAGGATGGTCGTCCCGTTTCCGGAAGCCCTTTCTTCGATCGTTCCTACTACTGAATACCTTCGGGAGATTCAAGTTTCGGCTACGAGACGGGCCTGATAGATATATGCATAATAAAGTAGAAGAAAACAGGAAAATCTTGCCATTTACAAAACATTCTGACAGACCTTGCCTACTCACGCTGCGCTTTTGAGATGTGATTTTTATGTTTTTGGAAAACTTTCTATCATGTTCAATCAGGTCTTTCACTCTTCTAATTAATCTTTTATGAAGAACACCCCCCTTTTAATGCCTTTACTTGGTTCTTTGCTTTACTTTGAATCTTGCTTGAAGCTTTAGCCATTCTATACCATGAATTCCGTTTGTTCTTTTACAGTACTTATTTTAATAGCCAGAGACGATTTTTAGGAATATCTGGGTTCTTCGGGTAGCAAACGAAGTTTGCCCCTGGTTTTGGGGCTTCAATGTGTTTCTGGGCGAACGCGAGTTTGCCCCTAGTTTGACACGGGGATTTTTTTTTTTTTTTTTTTATGGACCGAAGGCCGGTATGGCCCGCCTACTTATCCCCGAGTGGGTATCAGGTCCTGAGTAGTTCGGCTTAAGGCTTCAAAAGAAAGTGCCAATCAGGCGATTATTTACTGACCGAACCGAATAGGTTGCCTACGTATCCCCTAACGGGAATCAGGTCAAGCGTAGTTCATCTAATCTGGAGGTTTTAAAAAAAAGGTTTCAAGCAAAATATTTCTTGAGGCGATCGAGGTTAATTGGTTGCTTAAATTCAACCCCATCTAGGTCCATGAGATAGGCTGCCCCTCCGGAAAGGAGAGTTTTGATGATGTATGGACCGACCCAGTTGGGTTTGAATTTTCCTCTGGGGTCATAAACGGGCACTTTAAGTTCTTTGAGGACCAGGTCACCCTCAGCAAGCTTCCTTGGGCGAACCTTTTTGTTGAAAGCACGGGCTATCCTCTTCTGGTATCCCCGAGTGTGGTTTATTGCCGCCAACCTTTTCTCATCAAGTAACATCAACTCCTCGTATCTCGCCTTTATCCATTCTAGCTCGGTTACTTCACATTCCGTCAAGACCCTTAGAGATGGTATTTCTACTTCAACCGGGAGAACGGCCTCCATCCCATATACCAAGGAGTACGGTGTTGCCCCCGTAGATGTTCTTACAGAGGTCCTGTATCCCCATAAGGCAAACGGTAGTTTTTCATGCCAATCCTTGTACGTATCCGTCGTCTTTCCCAGGATCGCCTTGACATTTTTATTTGCTGATTCCACTGCTCCGTTTGTTTGAGGCCTATATGGAGACGACTGATGACGGGTGATCTTATATTTTTCTAACAGCGGGATGACTTCTCCTTGGAAATGACTACCATGATCAGAGATGAATTCATTCGGGACCCCATATCTACAGATTATGTTCTTTTCGATGAAACTTACCACATCCTTGGCTTTCAAAGTTGCATACGAGGCTACCTCTACCCATTTTGTAAAATAATCGATTGCCACGATTATGTATCGGTGCCCATTGGAAGCCTTGGGAACTATCTCACCAATGATATCGATCCCCCATACAGAAAATGGCCAAGGGGTGGTCATGCTATAAAGCTGTGACGGTGGAGTGTGCATCAGATTTGCATGAATTTGACACTTGTGACACCTTTTGACATATTCGCAACAGTCTTTGTCCAAGGTTGTCCAATAATACCCTTGTCGGATGATCTTCTTTGCTAGCATGTGCCCATTCATATGGGGCCCGCACACTCCCTCGTGTATTTCCTCCATCATTCTTTTAGCCTCATTCCCATATAAACACTCCAGATTATACCCGGTGTAGGACTTCTTCCATAGTTTATCCGCGTAGATCACAAACTGAGCAGAGAATCGCCGAACTGCTTTCTTGTCCTTTTCTGAGGCTCCCTTGGGGTACTCTCCCTTTTTAATGAAATTCCAGACGTCCTCAAACCAAGGCCCCTCACCCTCTTCTTCTATGGCCGTGATCATTTCGAACGACGGTTGACTTCTTACTTCTATGGATAGTGGGATCATGGTAGTCTTGGAAGGGATTTGGATCATTGAGGCTAGGGTTGCTAAGGAATCGGCTAGTTGGTTCTCTTCTCGGGGAAGGTAATAGAAGGAAATCCTTTTGAATTGCACTTTCAGGCTTTCTAGGTAGTTATGGTAAGGTCTCAATTTCTCATGCTTCACCCTCCAATCGCCTCGTACTTGGGATATGATCAGGTTAGAATCCCCGAAGACATCGATCCTTTCAACCCTCAGGGCCAAGGCTGCTTCCATTCCGATTATACATGCCTCATATTCTGCAGTGTTATTGGTAGAGTCATACCTGAGTTTGACGGCTAACGGAGTGGGGGTCCCATCGGGTGCTATGAGAATGATTCCAACCCCAAATCCCAATTGGTTGGCCGCTCCGTCAAAGTACATCTTCCACAAGTCTTCCTTTACCTCCATTACCTCCTCATCAGGAAACTTAAATTCCCCCTTATCTTCGGATTCTACGGCGAGATCGGCTAGAAATTCGGCGACGGCCCTCCCTTTCATGGATTTGGCGGTGACGTACTTGATATCAAACTCGGCTAGCATCATGGTCCACCGGGAAATCCTACTAGTCAAGACGGGCTTTTCGAATAGGTATTTTAATGGGTCCATTCGGGATATCAGGATTACAGGGAAGGCTAGCATGTAGTGGCGAAGGCGACGGGTACACCAAACCAAGGCCCAACAGGCCTTTTCCAAGGGTGAATACTTTAACTCATATCCGACCATTCTTTTGCTCAAGTAGTAAATGGCTTTTTCCACGTGCCCTTCTTCTCCTTCTTGGGCCAACATACACCCCATCGAATCTTCGGACACAGAGAGGTAAAGTAACAGGGATCTCCCGGGTGAAGGTGGTGACAGGACAGGTGGGTTTTGGAGGTAGGTTTTGATTTTGTCGAAGGCTTGTTGGCAAGGGGCGTCCCATTCAAACTTCTCTCCTTTTCGGAGTAGTTTGAACAGTGGGTCGCAGGTTAAGGTAAGTTTGGAAATGAAGCGGCTGATGAACTGTACCCTCCCCAGAAATCCCCTCAGTTCTTTCTCATTTTTAGGCGGGTTCATTTCAGTTATGGCTTTTATTTTGGTGGGGTCCACCTCTATTCCTCTTTGAGTGATGAGAAACCCTAATAATTTTCCAGTAGTGACCCCGAAGGTGCATTTTTGCGGGTTTAGCCTCATTTTGAACTCCCTCAACCTCCCAAAGAACTTCTTCAAAGCCCCCAGGTGTCCTCCTCTTTCCTTGGATTTCACAATCATGTCATCCACATACACCTCTACCTCTTTGTGGATCATGTCGTGCAGTAAAGTGATGGCAGCCCTCTGATAGGTCGCGCCTGCATTCTTAAGACCGAATGGCATCACTCTATAATAATAGGTCCCCCAGGGCGTGATGAAAGTGGTTTTCTCTCTGTCCTCGGGTGCCATGAGGATCTGGTTATAACCTGAGAAGCCATCCATGAAAGATAGGAGCTCGTGCCCTGCCGTATTATCGACCAGAACATCAATGTGAGGTAACGGGAAATCGTCCTTAGGGCTTGCTTTATTCAAATCTCGAAAATCCACGCATACCCTAACACGACCATCCTTTTTCGGAACCGGTACTATATTGGCGATCCAATCTGGATACTCGGTGACCATCAAGAATCCGGCCCCTAATTGCTTTTCAACCTCCTCTTTTACCTTAAGTGCCCATTCAGGCCTCATTCGTCTCAACTTTTGTTTTATTGGTTTAGAATTTGGAAATAGGGGGATATGGTGTTGGACGATTTTTGGATCAATTCCTGGCATATCGCTATAAGATCATGCAAAAACATCTTTGAATTCATTTAATAGATTGATTAGCTCTTCGCTTTCTTCATTGCTAAGTGTTGAGCCAATAAAAACATTTTGAGGGTTGTCTTTACTTCCCAGATTAATTGTTCGAGTGTCTTCGATGACTTTACATGCAGGTTCCCTTTCTTTTTCAATTAATTTTTGCAATTCAATTGGTATTTCATGATCATCATATTCATCACATTCATTAAGCGCATTCGAGTAGGCAGAATCAGTCACATTTTCATTCATTTTCTTTGGAGCAATTACAACAGACATAGAAATTGAAAGACGCCTCATTTGGGCCATTACAGACTCCGGGGGTGGGGGATACCTATCACTAGACTCAAAGACCCATTCTTTCTTGCTTTCCCCTCCCTTGTCGGTGATGAAGCATTCTTCCAGATTCTCTGTTTTGGTAATCACTTCCGCTTCTTCTTTCCCCGGCTCTTCCACTGATTCTTCCTCTGGTTCCTCTTCCAATACATCCTCAACATACACTTCTTCAGCCTTGACCTCCAGACCCTTGTCTTCCTTTCCTTTCCCTTCGTCTTTTACCCCCCCTTCGCTCAACAGGTTCTGCATGACCGGTCCGTCCAGTACACCAATCCAATCACCGACTGTAGCAAACTTTTCAGGTATTTGTAAAAATGGGTCCTTGTACTTGGAGAACTCATGGGAGAAAAAGATCTCGATCCCCGGCTTTAGACATTTGCCTTTCTGATCCATCCACGGCTCCGGGAAGCCACAGAAGGGGAAATCTTCTCCTTCCTTCACGAAGTACCCGTTGAGTGTTTTCTGATAGGGGTCCATCGGTGCGTTAGCTGTCTTCTTCTTCGCCCTCGATTCCTCCTTTGTTGGCTGGTAACCCAAACCATGAGAGTGACTCTGAGTCGGAATGCGCGGGAATTCAGGTAGGCCTTGATGATTTTTACCCAATCCCATGCCCGGGAAGAAACCCATCTTTTTCATTATCCCTGCGACCAACGGACTGGCGTATTGATCAAAATAAAGCGGTAGGAATTCTCGCAGCTTTCCTTCTTCCAGCATGTTAATGAACTCGAATCCCCCCAAACCTGTCTCCTCTTCTTGCAGCTGTACCTCTAAGACTGGTGCGCTTGATGAAGCTTCAGACGGACGAACCCAGCTATCCCCGAGGATGTCACAGACCCTGCTCTTCCAAACACATTTGACCTTCTGGTGGATTGTTGATGGTATGGCGCCCAAACTGTCCAACCATGGCCTTCCAAGTAGCAGGTTGAAGGATGCAGGAATGTCGATGACCTGAAATTCGGCCTCCTTCTCAAGTGGACCGACAGCGAGGTGAAGGAGAATTATGCCCATGACAGTTCTCTGAGTGTTGTCGTACGCTCTCACCCTTTGCTCAGATGGTATGAAAGTTGATTCGTCCAAACCCATGCGCTTGGCAGTTCGAAACGGGCATACGTTTAAGGCTAATCCATTGTCCACCAGACAGGCAGGCACAGTGTTACCCAAGCATTCGACGGTGACATACAAAGGTTTGTTATGCACGGGCCCTCCGGGAGGTAGGTCGTCGGACGAGAAGGTAATAGCTAGAGCCGGGATCCTACTGATCATCCCCACGAGGTCTTCCGGCGCTGTATCGATAGAGACATCTGATTGGTTCAAAGCATCCAAGACTGCCTGCCTGTGTTTTTTGGAGGCGATCAGCAGTCCCCAGATAGTGATGTTAGCTTGCGTTTTCCTCATCTGCCTTAAGACCCTGTCCTCTTCTTCTTCTTCATTCACCTTCCCTTTCCCTTTTTCCAGTTCCCTCCCTGGGTGATCCTCTTCTAGTTCGTGCGGCTTGAAGTGTCTACCAGATCGAGTCAGGTGATTGATCTCTTCTCTTGCCCAAACATCGTCGATTTCTGAAATGACCCCTGAACTTTCCTCCTCAATTTTTGCCTCTTCGTCACTCTGATACCACAGATCGTCCTCTACTTGGTTCATGCCCCGATTATCGCCTTAAAAAACCCACCAATCTGACTGCCCAATTACTTCCTCTTCCCATATTTCCGGCTGACTCCTAAGTGTACAAATCCCCAGATCTTCCGGTAACTGATAAAACATTCTCGGTTCCCCGACCTTTGTGATTAGCTTGGATGGATCAAATGTCATTCCTCCTACCCCTAAGAAGTAAAGACCCCGCGGCGGTGGTACAGCATGGTGGTTCGGCAGAGGATTCTTGGTGACATTGGGGGCTTTGACAGGTGGTTCAGATATGACTTTGTTGTCGATGAGGTCTTGTATTTCATGCCTTAACCTCATGCATCGATCCGTCGAGTGGCCCTTTTGCTGATGGTATTTGCAGTAAAGATCTCCTTTAAAATGCGGTGGGAGCGGACTCGGCGGGGGTCGTGGTTCCAACTGACGGAGATGCCCTTTTGCTAACAGCCTATCGAGGGCGGTTGATAATGATACTCCCAAATCCGAAAACTTTCTTAGTGGCTTATCCTCTCCTCCTCTTGGGTGGTTTCTGGTGATATCGAATTTTCTCTCCGGCTCGCTAAGTGCATTGACATCGGTGGGGCCAGAGTGACCCCCCGAATGCCCTCCATTTGATCCATAACTGGGCCTCCGATATCGGTTTTGTGGTTCTTCCTTCTTGATTGTCCCTTCTTGAATCGCATCTTCGATTCTTGTCCCCACATCGAACACCTCAGCAAAGGTGTTGATTGACTGGAACCTCATCTTCTCCTGGTAGACTGGTTGTAAGTTTTTCATTAACATCCGGATTTGATCTTTCTCGGACGGCCTTTGCACCATTTTCGCAGCTTTCCCTCTCCATCGGCTCAGGTACTCAGCAAATGATTCTTTGTTCCCTTGCCTGGTTGTTTCTAGGTCCCGGACAGTGACGTCCAAGTCTTGATTGTATTCATACTGGGCCACAAATGACTTCACCACTTCTTCCCAAACTCTGGTTTTGCTCGGCTCAAGTGTAAGGTACCACGATAGAGCAGCTCCCGTTAAGGTTTGCTGAAACAGGACAGCCATCATGGTAGTGCTCAGCCCACTAGGCTGAAAAGCTCCTATGCACATTCGGACGTGACTGCGGGGGTTGCCTGTGCCATCAAACTTATCAAAAACTGGCATTTTGAATCCGGCGGGCAGCGTCTCGTGGACCCCGTCATACAGGCCTTCTAACTCCATCAGATAGGTATCAACCCCTTGAGCCTTGCGCATTACCCTTTCCAGCTTCTCTATTTTCTCGGTTAGTTGCTTCTCTTTCTCAGCTTGCTCCCTGTCTCTGTTGGCCCTTAGTGCATCGGTCCATTGTGCCTCCTGATCGTCAAACCAATCTCCTTCTCCTCCTCCCAAAGGTGGGTCCATGACAGGTGGAACCATGTACTGTGGTCGGCGGTTCAGTTCTTCTATCATTCCCATCATTCGGTTCATGTTTTCAGCCTGTCTCCGCATCTGTTCCGCCTGCTGTTCTACTAGTACCCTCAACCCAGTCATCTCTTCGTTGTTTCTCTCTTCGGCCATGTCAGCGTATCCTCCCCTTACTAGTCTTGCCGTAGGATCCCTAAACCACGCTTGATTTGCTATCTTTGCTCCTACAACAAATTTTGAAAACTTTTTTTTTAGAAAACCTTTTCACCTTCATTTTATTCGAGGAAGACTTTTATTTTATACATCATGCGGATGCAATGCATGTGTGCGTGTGTGCCTACTCTATATGCCAAAAAAAGAAAATCCTAATTCTAACACATAAACACATAAGATCCTCACCCATGTCGAGTGCGCCAATTTCTCTTCTCATTGTGATCCTCTTTACCCTTTCAAGGTTTTCAAATTTAGAATTTTTGAAATCTATTTGACAAGTATTTCCCCTAGATGATGGGATCTTTTCAAAATTCCTTTTGAAGACAACAACATTTTTAAACAAAAGATGATTGGGTTGAAACTTTGCTTTTGAAATTTATTTGAAAAATGATTTCTTTAATTGCAGAGATTTCTTGGATTATATTCCTTAACAAAAAGGTGATTAGGTCCAAATTTTGCTTTGAAAAAAAACATTCCTTTAGTTGGTAAAACTTGTCAAACCCTTTCAAGAATTTTGGGTTCCAAGAATTTTTAGGTTCTTCCTTCAAATATGGTTGATTTGAAATTTTAACCCAAAAGTGAACTCCAAATTTTTTTTGAAAGAGCGATTGAATGCCTTGGAATAAAGATACCAAAAATCTATTTGCTTCCAAAAACGTTTTTTAAAATTCTTTGGGTAGGAGGATCACATGTTTGGATAATCACCGCACTTTTCATAAATTTGGATGCATACAAGGTCAATGATGCTTAGCTAAACATGATACAAGAGATGTAATCTTATAATCAGGATTTGGCTTATTCTTAAATGTCATAGGACATGAAACGGAATTGCTCAAAAGTGATTAAGAGGTTACACATCTTTTATCAAGCAAGCATCGTCATCATCTCAAATAATCCCTTTCGGGCACACAAAACTCCCTAGCACATAATCTTAATCAAGAATTGATTTCCTAATTTTGAAAGGTTCTATAGAAGCTACTATGCAAAAGGCCGGGTTTTGGTCAAATAAGGGACCCTTGACACACACCCGATAGGATGCTTCATATACCAAATCATGGTACGAGATCAAGGGTGATCACACGGCCCCATGATGGCTTGACCGACCGGGTTGCCCCGAGCCTCCAAGGTCATAGTTCCGTGCAATCGACTGGCGAGACATGCAAGTGCAATGCAACGGGCACACAAAGATTAATTAATTTAATTAAAAGGATGCTTTCAAGTCTAATTCTCGAGTGAACCCAAAATCAGAATTCTGGTCTGCGAAACCAGAGATTCTGGGTTCGATCCCCAGCAGAGTCGCCAGATTGTGGATACCGGCATTTGGGCCCACTTTTGTTTTTAAAACATTTTTTCAAATTCAAAGAGTCACCACTTAATTTTTAAAAGGAAAAATTAAGAAACCATTTAAAAGGAAACTGATCTTTTGCGAAACCAAAGATAAACTGGGTCCGGGGATTATGGAATGAAAGGGGAAGGAGCCCGGCGGACTAAAACATCCCCTTTCATCCTATCTAGCGATAGGCCTCTACTCAACATCCTTTTTAATCGAATTATTAATCTAAGCATGCCCTCAACTAATACATATATAGGTATACATTACACAAGCATATTGGAAATGGTGTAAAATTGCTAACGGTAAAATATCATTCATAAGTCACGTAATTCAACTAGCAAACATCATGATATGCAATAGAGAACTAGAAAACATACCCGGGATCCGGCCGCGAATATCAAACGTGCAATGCATGCAAGAACAAAATAAGCCTAAGAAAGGTCTCTAACACATATATACACATAAGGCAAAACCTAGGCTAAGGTGTCGCACATGGAGTCGAAAATCAATAAAATCAACAAATGGAGTAAACTAGAGAAGAGGAGAAATTGTACCTCAAATGCGCTACAAAACAAGGATTAGTCCACATGCTTCACATAATAATATGATATCAAATAATCAATCCACGATCATAAGGAATCCATGGTTATGTTCAATTAAGTTCAACTAAGTCCAACTTTATTCAAGTACTAGTTCTAATCATAAGCATCAATGTACATGAATGAATGAATGATTATGAACAAGAATAAGATATGAATTTATTCACTAATTTGGATCACTTAGCCTCTGGATTTAAGCCAAATTATTATTATTCAAAACATGATTTGGGTTCCAAGATATTTGGGAACCATTTGAGTTGAAATAATTAAGATTAGACAAAAATAGTAGCAGTTTTTTATGAATTACAGAGAGCAGACCAGATGTTCAAAAATAGGAATAAAATACTTCTAAGGGTTGGATCTTGATGATTTTTGGATATGTTGTGCCTCTGTGAGTCTAGTTTCTAACCCAAAAAGAAAATCAAGGTTTCAATGGTTAGATCTCCGGGAATATGGAAAATACCAGACCTCACTCAGGATTTTGCAACTCTCTGTCCGGAGATCTTGTATGATTTATTAAAAATAGCAAACAGATGAGAAACACTTAGATCTTTTTAGGGGATCTTCCTAACACATTAAGGTATCTAGGAAAAATTATTAGGGATCCCGGAAAACCCTTTAAAAATCTTATTTACTAATTTCAAAACGGACTTACTGTTCTGAAACTATTCTGAAATTCTGGACAGATTGTAATTAGCTCACAAAAACCATGATCCAACCATTCTAATCACAAGATCTTTCTAAAACAAAAATCACAGTGGTAAAACGATGTGTTATTGACACTTTCCCGTTGGTTTCATTCGATTCCAACGGTTAGATCTTGAACTAAAAATCTTTGATTGAAAACAGTTTGTAAACTTACTGTTTTCTCTTTGCTAGTTCAACTTTGTTGATTGGCCTCAACTATTAGATCATAATGTTGGGCTTAAACCAAAACATTTCTTCTACCATTTGATGGTCATTGAAGACTAAGGACCTCTTTAGACTTATGGACTTTTAATGAAGTATGAAATGGACTTCACAAAATCCCAAACAATGAACTCAAACTTGTGGACCAAAACTTGAGTTCAAATCATTACTCCTACCACTTGGTGGTCATTGGAGGCTAAAGACACACATACATGTAGGTTTTGGATGAAGTATGAAGAACTTTCAAAAACCCAAGGGAGAGATTAGTCTAAGCCATAGAGATGGACTTAAACTAAAATATTTCTCCTACCATTTGATGGTCATTGGAGGACAAAGACACACATACATGTAGGTTTTAGATGAAGTATGAAGAACTTCTCAAAACCCAAGGGAGAGATTAGTCTAAGCCATAGAGATGGACTTAAACTAAAATATTTCTCCTACCATTTGATGGTCATTGGAGACTAAATGAAGTTAAAATCTACTCAAACCTCATTGGAATATAGTAAGGATTCTATAAGATTCTTAGTGAGGAGGTTCAAGTCATGGATTAAGACTTGAATCTCACTAATTATATGTAGATTAAGACTATGATTGATTTTAATCTCCATATAGATCATAGGATCATAGGAAACTAAAGAATCAAACTCAAAGAGACTCAATAAGATATATAAAATCTTATGAATCTAAAAAAAAAAGGGAAAATAGGAATAAAAAATAATAATCAAGGTTCACTTAAGAAAATTCAAGAGAACAAATTCTTTAAAACCAACTCATACTTCTAAACACAAGGCTTATTTAGATCCAAACTAATGAACTACCATGAGATTCAATCACAAATTCTATGTGGTGTGTGATGAAATGAGGTAGGAAGAGAGGTTTTGAAAATGTGTAAAGATCCTAGAACTAGGAATTTGTGATTGAATTATTATATATATATATAGATTTGAAGGTTTTACCTCTAGATCTTCTCAAAACTTGTAGAGATGTTGATTTCTTCAAGCTTTTCCTCTTCTTCTTCCTCAAGCTTCAAGCTCCTTCAATGGTGATTTGATTGTTGGGTAAAGATTTGGTGGGGTTTGGGTATGAGATTGGTGGAGTTTCTCTCTCTATCTTTTTTTTTCTCTAAAGCTCTCCCAATATTTCTCTATATAATTCAAGTGTCTCCCAAATGAAAGAAAATGGGTCTTTTTATAGACTTTCCTTATCTTGGGGGCTAAGATAAGGGTAGATAGGTCAATTTGGGGTGGGTTAGGAATATTCTATGGCATCTCTAATTCTCCATGGCACTTCTATGTAATTCCAAGAAACTTGAAGGGCATTTAAGTTGGCTAGAATAAAGGAACATTCTAGAGCATCTTCAAAGCACATGGGAGATTAGTGCCCAACAAAGGGCTTTTTGGGTATTTTCTTTGGATTAGGAATATGCCAAGGAATCTCTAACTCTCCAAATCACATGGGATACTTTCTTTTATTATTTTCCTTTTCTTATATATATATATATATGTATAGACACATTTTTCATTTTAAATCTAAATTAATCATATGAGTCACCAAATAGTATCTTTTTCTTTTTTTTCTTTTTGAATCTAAAAATATGAGAAACAATGTTATTTTTAGAAAATATTATTATTATTATTATTATTATTATTATTATTTAATCTATTCTATATTTTTTTTTTAGAAAGTAACCCATGATCTAGTGAGCTCGAGACAGATGATCAGTGATTGGCCAAATCTAGGGATATTAGGAGCAAGTTTTGGGAGCTTGAAGCTTTTCAGAAGTCGAAGCGATGAACTTGAAGAAAATCGTCGGGACATTATTCATCATTGGTTTCTAGAGGTAAATCCCCCCTAAGTTTAATAGTTCGGTCAAAATTGGGGTGTCTACAGCTTGTGTGCTATACCCAAGTGTAGGTAGACGTGTAAGTAGTAATCTGGTTAAGACCAGGTCGATCCCACAGGGAAGGTTGGAAACTAAATACCTAGATTAGACTCTAAAAGGAAAATAAAAATCAATGTTTAAGGAAAGTGTAGAACACAGAGTTCCACAATTATCAACTATTAAAGATAAAGCAACTAAATTAAATTAAACCAGTGCTTAACTAATTAATTAAAGCGAAATTTTAAAACCATATTTTTACTTAATAAAAAGGGAAGTGTTGGGATCACCCGAATCCACAGCGACCTAGCCATCTACCATGGAGTTGCATTAAAGCTCAATGGAGAACATCTTCTACAGTATTCCGTATTTCTCTTAAAATAAAGAATGCATAGCCCTTTCATGACCGGGACTATACCATCGCAGTTAATTTGAAACACGTGAAAAGCGGTTTAAAACAATAGTTATGACTCGCACCTACAATGGTGTTAGCATTGAAGGTGGTTTGCAAAAGATATTGAAGAAAAATACTTTAAGGCTTTAAGTTCAGAGACTGTTTTGACAAACTGAGCATTTGGGGACAGTTTGATAACAAATCTCTAAAGCAGAAAGTCTAGGGATACTGCATAGAATGTTCTTAAGAATCAGAGAGTTTGATCGATCGACACGCTTTCGATCGATCGAATCTCATTAACTCTCAATCGATCGAAATGCCTTCGATCGCTTGACTGTATCTCTGGTCCGATCGATTGAACTAACTTCGATCGATCGAACATAGGTTTCAAACTGCTGCATGGCAGAGATTGGAGATCACTGTTTCATCGTGATCTCCCAATCCTAGGACTACTCAAACATGGTCTGGAGTGTCTCAGATTCGTTTTTAACGTAAATATTCATTAAGGCTTTGTTTGGTTGTGATTTAAACATGGAAAAACTATGAAACTATGGTTTAATCACTACGTGCAAGCAAAACTATGATTCTAACAGATTATAACTAATGAAACTACTGAAAGAATATAAATAACACAATATAACAGAACCTGGAATGTTGTATTAAGATCAAACTTGTAGAAAATCCAAGAACCAAGCAATATCAAACTTGAAACCTACAAAACCAATGTAAAACTCTCTAACTCTCTCTATAAACTGATGAAAATTAACGTGTGCGTCCTTATGGACATAAACAAAACGAATATATATACTAAAACCTAGAGCTAGGGTTAAAAACTCCGTCTCTGCTGCGTGCGCGTAAGTTCTGATAAAAGCCATGTTCGATCGATCGAACCTCACTCGATCGATTGAACTTCTGGAATCTTCAAGCACTTGAACAACCTTCGATTGATCGAACCCTCGATCGTTTGAGGGGTCTTCGATCGCTCGAACTGCACTTTTCATCTTTGAATTGCCTTTATTATAATCTAGCTTTCCTTTTATCTTGTTATTGATTCCTGCACCCAACAAAACAGTAATCTGCACAGATAACAGCTCAAAATAGCACAACTTATCAAAGAATAGTCATATTGTATAAAAACTGGCATTGTAATCCGAATTGCAGATTTACAAGGGAGTTATAGACTAAATTAGTGTATTTCTTTATTTTAGCACAGTTGTATTTTACAAATACCCCCGCTTGTCAATCCCCTAGCACCCTGCCACAAGAAGGAGAACAACTGAGGAATTATACTCCATTATCTAAGTCTCCATTGAGATCACCACGATCACCTCTCATGAGCGCATTAAATTCTTTAGAGATTCCAAACATACTCAATGATATACTAGACGCTTTCAAATCTTTCTGGGATCGTGCATTATCAAGTTTGGACTCCAACATAGAGGATTCAACGGGATGCTATAATGGTATAAGCGAGGAAGAGGAAGTTTTCAAATCCAAGGAATAGTGGTCCACTTTCAGCCTGTGATTATTCATTTGATCAATTTTTTCGCAAATTGAAGTGTAGTCCTAGACAATTTATTTATTTTTAGTTTTTATTTCAAACTTGTAATAAGGTCTAAGTGACACGACTAAAAAGTTGTGCGCTCTTGTGCAACACCCAAATGTAGGTGATCGTGCAAGTAATACTGGATAAGTCCAGGTCGATCCCACAGGGAAGGAATATGAAGAAAATATACTAAGTTACAACCTAAAGAAAAACAAAAGAAAATAAGAATGTAGGAGTGGAAGTTCTAACGAATCCTAATTAATTAAATTAAACTAAATAATAAACTAAAGTACAAAAAAACATAAATAATGAAATAAATAAACTAAAGGTGTTGAAAACATGTGAATCCACATTGATCCTAACCATCTACCATGCACATTCATTAACGTTCTATGGAGTTCAATCCTCTTTAGTATTCCGTATTTTCTAAAGATAAATAATCAATAGCCCTTTCATGACCAGGACTACATCATCACAGTTAATTTAAAATACTTGGAAGACGGTTTAAAACAATGGTTATTACTTGCACTCTAAATGATGTTAGCATTCAAAGTGGTTTTCAAAAGTCATTGAAGAAACTAGCCTTAAGGCTTTAAGTTCTAAAAACTATTGTGACAAGCTGAGCTTATAGGGACAATTTGATGACAGATTTCTAAAACAGAAAGTCATGGAATACTTAAAAGAATCATCTCAGGAATCAACAGGTTCGATCGATCGAAGCGCTCTCGATCGATCGGACAGCATCATCCTTCAATCGATCGAAATGTCTTCGATCGCTTGACTATGGCTCTGGTTCGATCGATCGATCGAAATAACTTCAATCGATCGAGCCCAGGTTTTCTAAAGATTGCATGGCAGAGGCTGGGAATCAATGTTTCATCACATATTCCCAACGTCTAAACTACGGAAACGTGATAAATCTAATGCAAAAATAGTAAAACATAGCAATCATAACAACTAGATTAACAAACAATCAAATAAAGAAAAAGAACAGAAAAATCTGAATATAAACTTGTAATAAACTTGAAACAAACTTGAATCTTGAATCTACAATGGAAAAGGAGGAAGAAAACATCAAACTAAACTAATCTACTCCTAAACTAACCCTAAAACTATCCTAAAACAGCTATTTTTTTGCGTTCTGGAGCGTCCTCCTTTCGTCTGGTATCAAAACAACTTATTTATACGGGTTCCTAAAGAGTTTACGCAACTTTTGGGAGAAAATAATGTTCAATCGATCGAGCTTAGTTTGATCGATCGAACTCTCAATTGATTGAACTCTCCTCAAGCTCTTGAACTTCTCTGATTTTGACAGCTCTGCACACCGATGGGAGAATGACCATAACTTTTCACTCGGACCTTGGATTGACCTCCCGTTTGGGGCCACACAACCGTAACTCAAAGATCTACATTTCATATTTTTAGGGAAATCTTCCAAATCTGAAGTCTTCATTGTAAAAAATGGTGTTTTCTCAGCTGCTTCCGTTGCTCTCTTCTCCAGAATCACTTTCTTTAGCTCCACTTCAACAAAATACATTCTAATACCTATAAAATAATGCAAAACATAGGTTTTAGCATTAACACAATAAAAAGAACATTGTTATTAGAATGCACCTAAATGTAGGGACTTTGGGGATAAATGTATGCATAAAAGACCATGTAATACACTATGAATATGCACTTTTCACCTCGAATCACTTAGTACCATTTGGGGGAATAATTTTGCAATCAAATGCTATACAAATTTATAATTATGGATTTTGTAATTTTATATCAAAATGATGAATATGTCTAGCTTACATGCTCTGTGTTAAATTGCTATTGTGTTAGCCTTGTATGCTTTAGAACAATTTCTGTTAGTTGGGGGTGAACATGTTGTGTATAACAAGGGAGCATTGAAATTCATGTCTCGATCAATCGAGATTTCTCGATCGCTTGAACTCTTTCTGCTCCATTTCGATTGATCGAAAGTTTTTGATCGATCGTGTATTTTGTGCCCTCAAGCGCTTAATTGTTGCTTAAGCGATTGAACGGTCGATCGATCGAACTTCGTCGATCGCTCAAGACCTATTTTAAATAAGGCGTCTTCAGTACACCTCCTCATTTTCCTCACCCACTCTCAAGCGCTCGAGATAGAGAGAGAGAGCTTAGACGATTTCTTTGTCCCCTTTCTGCATAGCCCTCCATACACACACTATTTGGTACGGATCATTCCCAAGTCCTTACCATCATCATCCCACTCTCCTCGGCACATTTCTCCAACGGTAAGGTTCCGTTGAACCTCCCTCTATTTTTATTGTTTGAAAACGAGAGGGGGTGCCCCCCATTGGTCTTAAGACCAACTAATGAGTCTTTTTATTGTAGATTTTTTTTCTTCTTGTTTCTGTGTTTCTTCTGAACGTTTCTGCAAACCTCTATGCTTGATCGATCGAGCTAGGCTCAAGTGCTCGAGCCTGGGCTTGTTTCAATCAATCGAAAATGTTCGATTGATCGAACAATTGTAGAAAATAGTTTCTCTTTCTTTTCTTCCCTGTTTTGATTGTTCACTTATGTTTCTTTATTCCAGCTTCCACTAGATGAATCATATTACTGGGTATCACAAGGAAAAGACTTTCAACCTCGCCATTCCGGATATGGTCCCGGCGCATGATTTTTGAAACCCACTCGACCAATGATGGTTCACACTTCATTTTCAAACCAAGAAAGATATGATTGAACGACCTTTGGAGGCCATCTGGTTCGAATCCCCATGGTTCCTAGCTTGCATTAAAGCGATGCCCCACTGGTTTGATGTGCTAACGCAAGCAAAAAGGGTCAATCTCTCGTGGATTCGGGAAGCTTGTGCTACTATGATCAAGGATCCAGCCGCATCATTCACCTACAAATCTTTCTTTCATGGTCAAGAGTTTGTCTTTAGTCCTACTTTAGTTGCCACCACCTTAGGGGTGCCTGAGGTACCCAATTGTGTTTGCCCTCAACGTCCTGATGCCCCTGAGACATCTCCCTTAGCTATAGTCATTAAGATCACAGGTGGGGCCGTTCAGAGATGGAATGGTATGGCCTTTATTGAAGATCAGCATCTCACCCCAAATTATCATCTACTTCACCTGGCACTATGTAACTGCATACTGATGACATCCTACCATGAAAAATTGGCACCATGGTACACTCGCATTTTGTACGCTGTCGGGACGGGCCAAAAAGTCTGTTTGCCCCGCCTTTACATCAATTTCATACAGCCCACCCGTTACATCGCCGTCAAGCGCCATCTGAAAGGCACTTAGGCGATACATAAGGTCATTGCCAGGTCTAATCTTCCAACATTGGTCACCGATGATATCCGGGCTACATTGAGTCGATTTGGTGAGATGACTGCCAGGTGCTTTGATGCTAAAAAATGCAAGAGAAAAGGAAAGGGCAAGGAGAAAGTTGGAAAAGGAGAAGGGGCGGAGGTACGGATACCGAGGGAGCCACTTCTGGGATGCCTGTAGAGGCTAAGGAGCGAGATACCGATGAGGAGGATGATCCTATTACTGTAGTGCAGCAATTCAAGCTGTGACAGTGCTCTCAGGCTCTGACCTAGGGAGAGTCGTCGTCCGTGTCTCTTAAGACTATTCATGCGATGTTACTCGAGGAGAGAGCGGCAAGGTTACGACTTGAGGGTAAGGTCGATCACTTGACTGCACAGCTCGATGCACTTTTAGTTCAGTTGGGGTTCGCCTAGTCATTACACACACCTTCACACCCCCCAGCTGCACCAGCCACCTTAGTTCCTTCATCATCGGTAGCTTCGCCTCTGACTTTTGACCCATCTACTCCATCATCGTCATCGACACCGCCTATTATTTTTGAGATACCACCTCCACCACCTCCGATTGTAGCTGATCCTCCATCTGCTATACCTTTTGGCACAGCTGCGAGTGACTCGGTGACAGCTTCTACAGTTGCTGAGGGTGGAGAGGGGACCATTGCTACCGATGCTCCGACCAATGATTTTGATCCAGCTGCTGATGACTCTGTAGTGATTGATTAGGTTATGTTAGAGGAGTGAGTGAGAGTTTTATGTATTTATTTTAATTTGTTCTTCTCCTCTCATCTCTCTCCTTATGTGTATTTTGGATATTATCAAACGTTGATCATTGCTCTGTTCCGTTCTTGTTATTATATTTTCGGTGATTGGTTTTGATGGTATTTGTAGTTCATGTTCTGTAATTCTCTATCTATTGATCATGGTTGTTTAGAGATTATATTTATTTATTACAGGTTGCTATGGCTGTTGCTATCAGATTACTTATAACCAGGTGATACCTATCCATTTTATTTTGAAAATCAACTTCTGAGGACATCGTTGTTTTCAGTTGGGGGTAGGCTGTAGATAGTTATTCACCTGTACATTTCACACTTAGCGCTTTGAAACTCTGAAAAAATTTCATTGCAATATCATACAATTTCAGTATAATTTTGAATAAAATCAAATTTTTTAACTTAAATGATAGAATAACTTTGAACTTTCACTCCTAGTTAGTTGCTTATTATGCAATGACGCATTCATATTAGTCTCATCCTTTTATAAATTACGTTCATGCATTTTTCTAACATAACTGGGATGAATACATGTGCTGACCTTTCATGTATCTAGCACCTATATACACTTGTTGATAGCTAGGTAGCAAATCTAAAAGGGAGTTAATACGACTATTATGTTCAAAGAATGAGTAGTGGAAACTAATTAGCCTTAGTGAGCTTTTGATTCATTCTTCATTTATGAGGGAATTGCCATGCAAATTCGATTTGTTTTTATTAATTATACGTATAAACTTCGTTGAAATAATCTCAACTGATTCTTCATTTTTGGCTGCTTAGTAGAGGAGAACGTTCAGGATCTACCAACTAAACTCGATAAACACCGAAGTGCTAAAACTAAGAAGTTGAGAAAGTGATTTAAGCCATCGATATCCACTCCTTAACCTATACATATATCTTTACCTACATTCAAGAAACCATTTCGTTTCCAACCCCATACCGATTAAATATTGCCGATTCTATTATGAAAGTACAAACTCCTAATTTTATACCTTAACCCCAATGGACCTCATGGCGCATTTAATATGATTAAATTGTCGAGGTATGTGATTAGAAGGGAGTAGTTGTGGGAGTTGCCTTGTAAAAATAATTATACAAAGAAACGCTTGAATGTGGAAGAGGAGTAGGTTTTAAAAAAAAAGGAAAAAAAGAAGAAGAATATGCAAGAGTGGAATCTGGTTGGAGACGTGAAAAGAATAAAATGAAAAGATAGGCTCCATCACATGCTAAGACGCGCATTCCCTCTCTTTTCATCTTCGTGTGCTATATAACAACTAAAATTCAAAGTCTTAATGATTCCTAATTGTTAGCTTTGAAATTCTTTAAGACATTATTTATATTTGTTTTGATGATGACAAATCTATTGATAATAGCATGTTTGTAATTGTTCTATTCTATGTTATTATCAAGTAATTTTTATTGTGCTAATCTCTTGATTATTCATTTAAATGTTCTAAATTTGTTTGAGATCATGAGATAGCATATGGTGAAGTCTAAGAGTGATGGAGCTCAACAAGGATCAAGCTTGAGGACTTGAAGAATTTTTATCCTTGGTTGAAGAATAGGACTTGCTTGTAAGCATTTTGATCAATCACTCATAGGGGCTCAAGTAACTTTAATTAGACTTTAGGATCCTTGCTCTTACACTTTAAAATAATTTCAAGTTCCTAAACATACTTAGACTACTAAATTAAAATCATTTCACAAAAGTTTTTCAGTGGCTAAGTCAAAATCAAGACCTTTGCGCAGATGGATCATCTTTAAGGACAAACCTGATCTAATTGGTAAGGAACTAGATGTTGAGTTTTATATGGTTGGAAAGGTATTTGAATCTAGTTTCCAAATATTCAAACGGATTGCATAAATAAGTTTTGTAGAGTGAGTTATGACCATTTTAGTGAAGAAGTGTCAGTCTGTGAAAAAGCAGCAGAAAACTAGTCGACTGAAAAATGAAGGGTCCAGTCGACCGGAGTTAATGTCAGTCGACTGGAGCACTGTTCAGTCAACCGAATTTCATAGTAGAATGTCTCTTCTCTGTTTTAAACTTTCTAGTCGACCGAACCTTCGATCCAGTCGACTGAAACGAGCAGAATGCACTAACGACTAGTTTTCTAAACTCTCCACAAATTATTTTTACTCCCACCAACCACTTCCAACGACTATAATCTTTCTTGGCCTATAAATACATGTTTTTCCATACCATTTTAGGTTGATTAGTCCATTAGAAAACATCTTTTTGAATCACACAACTTGTTGATTATTAATCATTCACATTTGAGCCCTAGTTGTGTGAGTTTACCAATTTGCTCTAGCTCTTGATTTGTATTTCTTTGAGAGTAAATTGTAGTGAGCTTTTATTTGTACTCACTAAGGAGTTATTGTGTGAGCTATCATTGTATTATTCACTCTAAAGAGAGAGTTATCATTCGTACCCAATTTATTTGTAAAGAGTGAGGGTTAATAACCCTTGTGTGCAAAGAAGAGGTGTTCTTCTTTGGAAGAGATTGAACTCTTATAACGGTTTGGTCTACACCCGTGAAGTAGATCAAGTAAAGGAATCCTCAAGAGGTTTTCTTGAGCGGTGGACATAGGCCGTGGTGTGCGGATTGCCGAACCACTTGAAAACTCAGTTTGCAAGTGTGTCTTCCCTTCTCTCTTTACTTTATTGTTTGTGATAGTGTTTAATTTGCTATTTAGTTTTAAAAGGTTTATTTCCGCTAAAACCTTATTCACCCCCCCATAAGGTTTCCATATTTGGGCCAACACTAATGAATTAGTTCGAACATGAACGTGTGAATTGGGTTATCCACAGTATTTCGCTCCTCTAGTAAGTAATATTCTATTTGTGAAATTATACACTCTAAACGTCCGTTTTCCATAGAGTCAAGTATGAAAGCGTTAGTATCCAAAAATTCACTCATATCAAAGCTTTCATGCAATGTGCGATCATTCTTAAGTAAGTTTCTATGAGACGTTCTTTTATGAGTGCGAACCAATGTGAGAATTGAGTTGAAAATAAAAGTTCTCGAGGTAAGATAGTCCAGCCAACTCTAAACAAGGTTTGATGCATAGCTGTTAACTCCACACACATACACAAGGATGCATGAACGCGATACATATGCTATATCTATCTTGGTGGCATGAGGAGCATATGAATTTCTTTCATGGTTTGATTGAGAATAATGTGTTATTGTCGAGCAAAGTTATTAGTTGACCGATAGAGAATAGTTTTAAAGATGTTTTATCTATTTTTAAATATAAGAATTTTGTGGGTATATTCGCTACAAACCCTCATGAGATGACACTCGTCCACTAGGGGGAACCTAGGCGTTTAACGGCTTGTTGCACTAGCTAAATGCAACTGCAAATCCTACGAAAGTGAGTTAAGATTTCCTTTCTACACATTTTTTGTTTTTCTTTTAGTCATTGTAGTTTAGTTTAGATTGTTTCTATATCGCTTTATTGCTAGGGACTACCAATAAGCTAGTTGGGGGTTGTGATAAGCGGGGGTATTTATAAAATACAACTGCACTATAATACGAAAATATAACTGTTTAGTTCACAATTTCCCATTTTATCCGCAAATGGTGTTACAGTGCCAACTTATATACAATGAGATGAATCTGTGATGAGTTTGGTTGTTTTAGCTATTATTTTGTGTAGATATGCTGTGTTATCATGAGCAGGAACAATTTACAGGAGAAGGGTAAAGCTCAAATACAAGCAAGACATTTCAAAACTGAAATAGGAAATTCGAGCGATCTGAGATGGTTCAAGCAATTGAAAGATCAAGCGATTGAATTGCGTTCGATCGATCGAACATGAGTTTACCAGATTTTTGCAGGAACGCAGCAGAGACGTATTTGTAATTAACCCTAGCTAGGATTTATCTATATATATGTTATAGCCTCGTCAAAGGGGACACCCATTTTTAGTTTTTCAGTTTATAGAGAGAGATAGAGAGTTTTGCTTGGTTTTTGTAGGTTTCAATGCTTTGATCTTAGTTTGGGGTGGATTTCTATCAAGTTTAATACAAGTTCACGTTTATTCAGGTTTTCTATTATTGTTTCTATCATTCTGCTCGTAGGTTTCATAGTTATAATCGGTCCCAAATGTAGGTTTCACATATTAGTAGTGATAAATCAATAGTTTTCATAGTTTTTATGTTTAAAACTCAACCAAATAAAGCGTTAATGTTTTCTCACATTTGAAACCAATCTGTAGCACCTCAAACAATGTCTGAGTAGTTCCAGAGTTGGGAGATCATGATGAAACAGTGATCTCCAGCCTCTACCATGCATACTGCAGAATACCTGCATTCAATCGATCGAAGAGAGTTCAATCGATCAAACATGGGAACAATTAAGTGATAGAAGACATTTCGATCGATTGAGAGAGGATGCAGTTCGATCGATTGAAGGCGCGTCGATCGATCGAACACGCAGAATCTTGAGATGATCCTTTTTAGTATTCCATGACTTTCTATTTTCAGAAAATGTTATCAAACTGTCCCTAAAAGCTCAGTTTGTCAAAACACTTTCTTAACTTTAAGCCTCAAGGCATTTTTTTTCAATGACTTTTGCAAACCACCTTTAATGCTAACACCATTGAGAGTGCGAGATGAAACCATTGTTTTAAACTGTCTTCCACATATTTTAAATCAACTGTGATGGTATAGTCCCGGTCATGAAAGGACTATTGAATCTTTATTCTTAAAAAAATACAAAATGCTATAGAGGGATGCACTCCATTGAGCGTTAATGAATGTGCATGGTTGTAGACACCCAATTTTGACCACACTGATAGGATTTAGGATGGACAACGTCTTGGAGGATTCAATGATGAAAAGTACCCCGTAGAAGGTATCGGATTCTACACAATCGAAAGATTGAACTTCGAAAAGTGACTTCAAGCTCAGAAAAGCCCTTTTCCATGCATAAATCCCGATTTTGTCAAAATCATCTCTCATAATTGATATTCACTCAGGGTTATATGAATATAAAGTGTTCTAAATGCAGTATTCTAGGTATCCAGAGATTCAATTTCAAAGAAAACTCGAAATCAATGCACATTGAAAAGCAATTTTGAAAAAGAAGTCGTTTGATTTCAAAAAGACGACGAAAGTTCCGGAGGACTTTCAGACTTCAATTGAACTTCAATTCTCATTTCAAATCCTCCAGAAATATTTTTATACTAAAGTTCAACTCGACAATTTTCCAACGGTACGTAAACGGACGATTTTAGATACCAAAAAACAATTTTATGAAAATCTGGAAAAGCAGTGCACGTAATATTTGAAACAGGACATAAGAGCAACCAGAGGGTCAAGAAAAATAGGTGGCGGGTCCCACTTATGGGGTGGCAGGTCCTACCTAAGCCGCCACCTATAAGTCAATCCCTCCATCGAGCCTTTTGAGTTCCAAACCCTTCCAGAGGCTTCCCACAGCGAGAAAATTGCCCAAAAACTGTGTTTAGGCACTGAAATGACTATTTTAACCCTTTTTTACCTCTAAAATCTTTGTTTTAACCCTGAAAACTTAAGAGTTAAGTTTTCAAAACTCTATATATAGATCCTATGCATCTCATATGAGATCATCTTGAAGAAGCTTAGAATATCCTTAAGTACACTTTGAAAATACTTGAAGATAGGATCACATCAATTTAAGAGATTTCTAGACAGAGAATTATGAATTAAAGTTTTCTAAACTAATCTTAGGCTAATTAGATCACAATTTGACATCAATTTCCTCCTTCAACTTCTACCATGGATGAGTGCTTGAAGAACTTGAAGAACATTTCAAGAAGAAGATCCTTAAAATCAACTTTGATTACATAATTGAGAATCCTCCAAGAGGTAGACATCACAATTCATCTCTAATTCTTACTTTGATATATAGATCTATAAGATTTGGATCTAGCTTAGTCTTTGTTTTCTTTGTTAGAACACTCATCCTCTTCCTCTCTTGTTCTTCACACACTCACATAGTTAGATCTAAATCCTCTTTGATTTTGTTGATAATTCATAATTAAAGATTGATTTTCACTTTGATTTTCAAATTTTGATTTCATTCATCCATTTAGTTTGGATCCATGCATACATGATGATGTATATATATCTATTTTGAATTCCATGATGATTTGGAAGTATGATCTATGAGAAGGATGATTCCTATGTTCATACTTTTCTCGTGATCATTCCTATAACCTAGAATTCCTATTGAATTTTATCTCCAATATGATATTTGTAAGTCCCTTTGATCCATGATCTAAAGTTCTTCATAGAACTTGAGAGCTAAATTGATTGGAAATCATGATAATCAAGTTGATCTATGAGTTTGATCTCTCTAATAAGTTTCAACCATCACCTAAGATATTTTCGTCACACTTTAAAATGAACTAGTCAAAATTCAGCAAAACAGATTGATTTTGTCCATAAGATTTGGTTCATCAAAACCCATTGTCACGCCCCGAAGTACCAAAAATAGGGAAAAATAAATTTCCTTTATGGGTTCGTAGACACGTGACTGGTTGTGAGTGTCACCTAATTGTCCAAACATGCTTATAACAATAATGTGATATGGGAAAGTGACTAAGTTCAGCGGAAGCAGAAATTTAAAATATCCAAGTCTTACATCAGTAGTATATTACAGGCCAAAAAGATATCCAAAAGATACATATTACAAGACTAGCTAAACTATTACATCACTAACATAATAGTAACAGAACTATGACAAAAGGAAAAACTCCAAAGTCTTCAGCTGGCGAAACCGTAGCCTTCCTCGTAGTAATCTTCACCAGCATAGTCTTCAGTAGTATAGTCAGCATCTTGATAGCAGTCGGCTCCGTCTAGACCTGCAAAGGCTGGACGTGGAAGGTCCAGCGGCATGAAAAGCCGTTAGCGGTTAAGCTAAGTGAGGGTCCCCTTAAGGTTACCACCACTTAAGGTAAGTTATTCTTCATCTCTTCTTATTTCTCGAAACCATATATTGTTCATCATTTCTTATTCTCAATACTATGTCTTGTTCGTCTTTTCTTATTCTCAAAACCATGTCTTATTTAAACCCAATCATTCCTTTTGAAACTTAACCCAGAACTGAACTGACCAATGACATTGACTGAAAGAAGACTTAACTCCAAACGCTTTTACTGGTCAAGAAAGAACATCACTCAACAATGAATAGATAACTGTCGCCCAACTGGCACTCAAACTGTCGCCCAAATGGCATTCAAACTATCGCCCAAATGGCATAAGTGTGCGGGACATTAACAATCTCTTGGTCGAACACGTCATGGCGATCCTCAGGTCGCCCGCACGTTACCGAACACGTCATGCCGATCCTCAGACTAAGGGTACGGGAAATTAATAATCACTTGGACGAACACGTCATGCCGATCCTCAGATCACCCGTACATAACCGAACACGTCATGCCGATCCTCAGTCCAAGGGTGCGGAAAAATAATCAACCACTTGATCGAACACGTCACGACGATCCTCAGGTCATCCACACTTGACCGAACACGTCATGCCGATCCTCAGATCAAGGAACAAAACATAACTCACCAATCGACTCCATGGAATAATCGAGAGACCAATTTTGCAAGAATTATCCAAACACGACACAAAAGTTCATGAATCGACTTTGACCGGTAGTCACACGACTAGAAACGAGGCCTAATGTCCCTTATTCGCATTAAATCTGTTATTGAAGGTTGTATCATTTTTTTTACGCATTCGTACGTTTCGTATTTTAGTTCGTTAATATCATCCATTTATAACTGTTAATATTTCGCTATACGTTCGACATTCCGTTTTCCTCTCAATATACTTACGATAGAAACTTTCCCGATCACTTATCAACGTAATAATCATGCCATACAATATACTTATAGTTTGGGTATAAACTTTCAACGGTTATTAGACTATATTCACAAAAATAGAAAACATAGCACATAGCTCATGGATTTATAACGTGAATTTAATACCAATAAACACATAGACGAAACCCTTAACATACTCATCTATGCGATAGCACTACTATAGCATGAGATTTTCATAACAACACAAGTACCAGCAAACTAGCATCAACAATTAACACCATGCATCAACAAAACATTATACAAGAAGTTGTACAATCTGCCAGGATATATTTTCACTGTGTTGACTGAATTATCATGATTTATTTGGGCATGATAAATTGTTTTGTAGATCAAACTCAAAACTAAAACATTATAGATAATAGGAATATCTTCATGTACAAAAAAAATCTAGCTTCAATTACATTTTTGAGCTACTCAAACTATTTATTTTACAAGACATTTCTTATATCTCGGACTGTTCTGTCCCAGATTTATAGTACTGCATTGTACGTGAATTTTACCTATGAAGGAGGGTTTTTAGACTGAGCTATAGAAGGGTTATTTGTAGACAAATGAGTTAGCTTTCTTCACAAAAAAAACTAGCTTAATTCTCATTTTTGAGCTGCACAAAACATTCATTTTACTAAACTATGTTCTGCTGAAAGTTTCAGTTTCTCAGATTTATAACACTGCGTTGTACATGCATTTCACCCATGAAGGAGTGATTTCTAGACTGAGCTATAGAAGAGGTATTTGTAGATAAATGAGTTATATTTTACCACAAAAAACCTAGCATAATTCTCATTTTGGAGCTCCTCAAAACATCCATTTTACTAAACTACATTCTGCTGGAAGTTTCTATTTTCCCAGGTTTATAACACTGCGTTGTACATGCATTTCACCCATAAAGGAGTGATTTCTAGACTAAGCTATAGAAGAGTTATTTGTAGATATATGAGTTAGATTTTACCACAAAAAAAGCTAGCTTGATTCGGATTTTTGAGCTGTACAAAACATTCATTTTACTAAACTATGTTCTGATGAGAGTTTCAGTTTCTCAGATTTATGGATTTGTCTTGCATGTCATGAAAACTTCAACACAACAACATCAAACTTCTACTAAACATTAATACATACTATATATGTTCTAAATTGAGTTAGATTACTCACTATAACTTGAAACTAAGCTTGGATTGTTGATTTGAGCTTGATGGAGCTTGAACTCAACTTCACTAGTGAACTTCCTCTCCTTCTAACTTTCTATTTCTTTCTTTATGACACTCATGAGCTTCTAAGTTTCCTCATCTCCTCTCTAGAGTGCAGATTATGGAGAGTCTAAGAGAGTTATGGATGCATATAGGAGTGGTTATATAGAAAATGCAAGTGTTAGGTGTCCTATTGCATGCTTGCATGCTAGGACATGTGTCCTTGTAGTGGACATGTGTCCAAAGGGATGCCATGTGGTTGCCACATGGCCGGCCATGTGGGGCCCACCTTGGGTTGTGTGCCACTTCCTCAGTTTACGTGCATAAGTTCCTCGGTATACGTGTCAGTCTCGAATTACGTGCAAACTGGTATTATTTCTAATGTCCGGGTCCGGGTACGGGACTAAGTTAAATCTTATTATGGTCGAGTCGGTAAGGTTACTACAGTCTATATGGTAATACTACAACACGTCCATACCGTCACGTAATTAAAATAATAATATATTAATATAGTCGGTCCAATACAAAAATTCGAAAAACTGATATTATTAATGAAAAGAAAATTACAGGTGTTACATCTTCCACCACCTATTAAAGGATTTCGTCCTCGAAATCAGAGCTTATTTAGGTACAAAACAGAGAAGGATATTTCTCTCGCATCTCTAACTCCATTTTCCACGAAGCTTCTCTTTCACCATGATGATTCCATTGAACTTTCACCAATGGGATCTCCTTGTTCCTCAGCTTCTTGGTTTCTCGACCCAAAATCTTGTTGGGTCTCTCTGTGTAAGACACGTCATTATTCGCCTCAATGTCCTTGAATTCGATTACACGTGGCGTCGTGCCCTGATGATACTCCTTCAACATACTGACGTGAAAAACATTGTGAATACCTGACAACCTTGGTGGCAACATCACTAATTTCTAATATCCTACATGGAATTTCTGGAGAAATTCAGGTGCTACATCTCTACCCATCTTATCAGAGGATTTCGTCCTCAAAATCTAGAGTTTGCTAGGCCTTAGAAAGTACAAGGTACTAATCATATCTCAGATTTTAAGGTTGTGAGGTTCCCACAAGCCAACTAATCAGACCTTCTTACAAATTCTTTCAAACGTCCAAACTTCTTTGCTAAAACAATGCCAAGTGAAATTCAAAGTTCTGACATTGAATATGGCACCTTCGGTCTTTCATCTTGTTCATTGATGAGATTGATTTGGTGATCTGTAAGTTCTCTTTTGGGATCTTCTTTGTGGTGGAACCTTGTTCTGAGTTTCTCGTTCCGGACAATCTTTGCGCACACGTCCAGTCTTTCCACAATTGAAGCACCGCGCCTATCAACTTGTGAGCTATTTCGGTGCTTTGCATTCTTTGAAGTGTTGTCCAGATATTCCGCAACTGTCGCAGATATCATGTTACTTTGGATGTGTCTGAACAGCAGTCTGATTTACTTTACTTTCATTATTTCTTTTGCCTCTTGTGATGATTTTTGATGTATCCAGAGTTTTCCTCAATGATTGTGGACTGCATTCGAGTAGTTGTTCGGGATACTGGTTTGTTTCTTCTACGTGCAAGATTCTTACCTCTCAGCTTCTTGATGCGATGGTTGAGAAGTCTAGTTGGTCTCACGATTGTCTTCTATAACTTGTAGGGGTCGTGGCGTCCTTTTATGCGTGTTATTGTGATTTAGTTCCTTTGCGTGTCGATATGAAATTGTCGTGGAGTTTCGGCATCGTAGGTGATGACACAAGTCGTTAAGAAATTTGTCCATGCATTAATTAATACCAAGCATATAAGTTGTTACTGGTAATTGGAATAGGATTGAATTCACTTGTAAGGAGTTGAATTCATAACAAAATGAATACTCATTATGTACTGAGTTAAAAACGAAGGGGTACGTGATCAATCACTTGTACGTAGGATCACAATGTATAGAATGAGTATCTGAGAATAACCATTATATGATTACTATAGGACAATCATAGTAATTCAATGACTACAGGTGCATGGCCTCCCAGGTAGGACATAAGAATTCCTTGTCTCATGAGCCAATAATTTAGGTGAAACCTTAATGATAAAAGTCAAGGTTACCAATAAGAAGAATTTGTGAAATGAAAGAAAATTAAGTCTAATTTACAAAGGGGTGCAATATGCTTGAGTCCCTTAGGTGAACAAATACAAAGAGATCCTTTGCAATAATGTCAAGGGATACACACTTGCAAAAGTTGGTCAAACGGTTGACAATCCAAACGGTTTACAAAGATTAATTTAACAGATCATAAGTCCAAATGACTTATAGTGATTGGTTTATAAATGAATTATTGGAATCGATTTTCATGGTGATAAGTCCAAAGAGGTAACTTATAGCATTAGAAAGCAAATGAATTCACAATTGGATTTATCACTGATCAGAATGATCCAAAATCTTGTTAAGTGAAATTAGAGAGGACAACGAATAACTGTCAATTAGTGAAACAATAAAGGACATCCCAAGGTTCATCATAAGGATAATTGATCTAAAGCAACCAATGACAGAAAATAGTGGGTTTACTCAAAAGGAGTTAAATCAAAAAGATGAATATACTTACTCAGCCTTACATGATTTTAATTTATAACGTGCGCAGGGTTAGAGATGCATTTCTTCAGTGTGTTGATGGAACATCGGTGTTGTAAACCTGAAACGTGTCTTCTCTTGGTAGGTCCTATGCGATCTGATCATTGGCTTGAAAGTGGAATGCAGTACTCATCTTCACTAATATTCGCGATGCGAGTCATTCGTTGTGATTAAACGTGGTCGATGTCAGCAGTCTATGAGATCGTTCGATCTATTGAAGGTATGTTCTATTCTTGCGTCTTCCATCGCCTCAGGTTAAGTCAATATCTCATGTGCTCCTTATAGTAGGGTTGACCTTGGTAGTGTAGCAGGTTGTGGCTTGAGTGGTCTCAAAAGCAATTCTGAATGGGCGATATGGAGGTGTCTAAACAACTCGTTTCCATAGTCACTTGCGCTGGTGCCGTCAGCGGTCTTCCATAAGCCTTGTATCAGTCTTCCAAATACAATGGTGGGATCGATCTCCTTAGGTATTATGTTGCTTAGCCTTCTGGACTGGTCCTCAAATGTTTGAGATGATTCATCCATTGTAGAGATCAAGAAGATTCTTCTATTCCTACGTATGAGTTCGTGTCTATAAGGTTTCTATCATACCTTATGTGAAGCAATCATAACCTGTTATATTTCACATTATGGTTATCATCATAATCCCGGTAGCTAGAATACGATGATTCAAACGATTGAACAGATTGACCCAAAATGAAGCCGAATCCGAAAAGGCATATGAATTCTCACAGATAGAAGTACAATAGTAGAATGATGTGATCCATTCAAGAATAAGATGTAAATCTAACAATGATTGAATGACTGTTTACTATGGAAGAAATCGTAGTATCTCAAGATTTATAGGAAATGAAAGTAACTGATGGCATAAGGCCTTCAACGAATGAAATAAGAATTAGGTATTTCATAAGTGAAATAGTCCAAACAAAACCCCACTGATAAAGAATAAGGTAGCAACTAAGAGAGACAATAAGAGGTCAAGATGTTCAGAGAGTACAACATTTTTTTTTTTGAGTTCATGGCAAGAACAAGGACAGAGAACTCATTTAGGATTATTTCAAATGAAATGAACTTGTAAGAATTTGTTCAAGGAATAATAAGTCAAAAAGAATGACTTTGCAATACTAGTGGTCGAACTTGTTCTCAAAAGAATTTGTCAAGAATCGGATGATCAAGGTACATACTCAAGAATCGTTGACTGGGGAATTTCTAAAAATTCAAGGAAATGAATTACTTATCAAGGAGTGTATCACAATAATTATTGATGGTAATCGGAGCCACTTTACAAAATATATAGATCCCTTTTCCAGAAGAAATGACCATTAGAATAGAAGGTATCAATTTACTCAAAGAGAGTAGAATGAGTAGAAAGGATATGACTGCTTACTATGGTACTCGCTTACCATATCTAAGGTAAAGTTTGCCTCTCTTATTATCTATAACGGGTCCTTTAAGAGCTCCTCCTCAGGGTCCTCCTCCTTTTCCTTGATGTCAGCTGGATCTGCTTCGTGGTCCTGCTCAGGCATCAGTATCATCTCGTCCCCGTCAACTGGTGGTGCTGGATGGTCGTGTACATCCCTGGTCTCTGAAGATCGTCCGTAGGGTCAACCTCCTCGATCAGCTCGTCATCGCTACTTGCCGGATTGTCACAATTGTCAGGTTATTGTCATCATATGTGTCGTCACAATCAGATGGGTCATCTGCTGAATGGTCACTGCCTGCAGAATCCTCTCCACTCGCTATGTCGTTGTCGCTATCTGTATCAATGGGATCTAAATCTGCATCTGGCTCTGGTATGGGCTCGGGTGAGAATGGTGGTACTGGTGCCGTCATGATAATCAGAAAGAGTATATCGTCATATAGTGCCTTGTCCTGAGTCATGCTGATAAGCTCCTGGTGATTAAGTATGGTAGTATCTGAAGCATGGATCGACTCAGGCTGAACTCGATCCGAATACTGCAATACATCGGTAAGCACAGCTCTCCGTATGTCCTCCTCCAGGGTATGCCTTGCCCTCTACCAGATCCATTGTCGATATAGTACAGGGTCGGAAGGTTGGATACGATCGTCGCGATTATACTGACCTCCAAAATCATCGTGAACAAAGATCGACTCCATAGTCATGCAAGAGGAGATAACTTAGTGCCAGTACTAATACGAGGTAAATCTTAGGCCCATAACTTAAGGTGTAGGACAATCAGTGAGCGTGTCTAAACCTAAAGCTCTGATACCAAAAATCCCTGTCACGCCCCGAAGTACCAAAAATAGGGAAAAATAAATTTCCTTTATGGGTTCGTAGACACGTAACTGGTTGTGAGTGTCACCTGATTGTCCAAACATGCTTATAACAATAATGTGATATGGGAAAGTGACTAAGTTCAGCGGAAGCAGAAATTTAAAATATCCAAGTCTTACATCAGTAGTATATTACAGGCCAAAAAGATATCCAAAAGATACAGATTACAAGACCAGCTAAACTATTACATCACTAACATAATAGTAACAGAACTATGACAAAAGGAAAAACTCCAAAGTCTCCAGCTGGCAAAACCGTAGCCTTCCTCGTAGTAATCTTCACCAGCATAGTCTTCAGTAATATAGTCAGCATCTTGATAGCAGTCGGCTCCGTCTAGACCTGCAAAGGCTGGACGTGGAAGGTCCAGCGGCATGAAAAGCCGTTAGCGGTTAAGCTAAGTGAGGGTCCCCTTAAGGTTACCACCACTTAAGGTAAGTTATTCTTCATCTCTTCTTATTTCTCGAAACCATATATTGTTCATCATTTCTTATTCTCGATACTATGTCTTGTTTGTCTTTTCTTATTCTCAAAACCATGTCTTATTTAAACCCAATCATTCCTTTTGAAACTTAACCCAGAACTGAACTGACCAATGACATTGACTGAAAGAAGACTTAACTCCAAACGCTTTTACTGGTCAAGAAAGAACAACACTCAACAATGAATAGATAATTGTCGCCCAACTGACACTCAAACTGTCGCCCAAATGGCATTCAAACTATCGCCCAAATGGCATTCAAACTATCGCCCAAATGGCATAAGTGTGCGGGACATTAACAATCTCTTGGTCGAACACGTCATGCCGATCCTCAGGTCGCCCGCACGTTACCGAACACGTTATGCCGATCCTCAGACCAAGGGTACGGGAAATTAATAATCACTTGGATGAACACGTCATGTCGATCCTCAGGTCGCCCGTACATAACCGAACACGTCATGCCGATCCTCAGTCCAAGGGTGCGGAAAAATAATCAACCACTTGATCGAACACGTCACGACGATCCTCAGGTCATCCGCACTTGACCGAACACGTCATGCCGATCCTCAGATCAAGGAACAAAACATAACTCACCAATCGACTCCATGGAATAATCGAGAGACCAATTTTGCAAGAATTATCCAAACACGACACAAAAGTTCATGAATCGACTTTGACCGGTAGTCACACGACTAGAAACGAGGCCCAATGTCCCTTATTCGCATTAAATCTGTTATTGAAGGTTTTATCGTTTTTTTTACGCATTCGTACGTTTCGTATTTTAGTTCGTTAATATCATCCATTTATAACCGTTAATATTTCGCTATACGTCCGACATTCCGTTTTCCTCTCAATATACTTACGATAGAAACTTTCCCGATCACTTATCAACGTAATAATCATGCCATACAATATACTTATAGTTTGGGTATAAACTTTCAACGGTCGTTAGACTATATTCACAAAAATAGAAAACATAGCACATAGCTCATGGATTTATAACGTGAATTTAATACCAATAAACACATAGACGAAACCCTTAACATACTCATCTATGCGATAGCACTACTATAGCATGAGATTTTCATAACAACACAAGTACCAGCAAACTAGCATCAACAATTAACACCATGCATCAACAAAACATTATACAAGAAGTTGTACAATCTGCCAGGATATATTTTCACTGTGTTGACTGAATTATCATGATTTATTTGGGCATGATAAATTGTTTTGTAGATCAAACTCAAAACTAAAACATTGTAGATAATAGGAATATCTTCATGTACAAAAAAATCTAGCTTCAATTACATTTTTGAGCTACTCAAACTATTTATTTTACAAGACATTTCTTATATCTCGAACTGTTCTGTCCCAGCTTTATAGTACTGCATTGTACGTGAATTTCACCTATGAAGGAGGGGTTTTTAGACTGAGCTATAGAAGGGTTATTTGTAAAAAAATGAGTTAGCTTTCTTCACAAAAAAACCTAGCTTAATTCTCATTTTTGAGCTGCACAAAACATTCATTTTACTAAGCTATGTTCTGCTGAAAGTTTCAGTTTCTCAGATTTATAACACTGCGTTGTACATGCATTTCACCCATGAAGGAGTGATTTCTAGACTGAGCTATAGACGAGGTATTTGTAGATAAATGAGTTATATTTTACCACAAAAAAACCTAGCTTAATTCTCATTTTTGAGCTCCTCAAAACATCCATTTTACTAAACTACATTCTGCTGGAAGTTTCTATTTTCCCAGGTTTGTAACACTGCGTTGTACATGCATTTCACCCATAAAGGAGTGATTTCTAGACTAAGCTATAAAAGGGTTATTTGTAGATATATGAGTTAGCTTTTACCACAAAAAAAACCTAGCTTGATTCGGATTTTTGAGCTGTACAAAACATTCATTTTACTAAACTATGTTCTGATGAGAGTTTCAGTTTCTCAGATTTATGGATTTGTCTTGCATGTCATGAAAACTTCAACACAACAACATTAAACTTCTACTAAACATTAATACATACTATATATGTTCTAAATTGAGTTAGATTACTCACTATAACTTGAAACTAAGCTTGGATTGTTGATTTGAGCTTGATGGAGCTTGAACTCAACTTCACTAGTGAACTTCCTCTCCTTCTAACTTTCTATTTCTTTCTTTATGACGCTCATGAGCTTCTAAGTTTCCTCATCTCCTCTCTAGAGTGCAGATTATGGAGAGTCTAAGAGAGTTATGGATGCATATAGGAGTGGTTATATAGAAAATGCAAGTGCTAGGTGTCCTATTGCATGCTAGGACATGTGTCCTTGTAGTGGACATGTGTCCAAAGGGATGCCATGTGGTTGCCACATGGCCGGCCATGTGGGGCCCACCTCGGGTTGTGTGCCACTTCCTCGGTTTACGTGCATAAGTTCCTCGGTATACGTGTCAGTCTCGAATTACGTGCAAACTGGTATTATTTCTAATGTCCGGGTCCGGGACTAAGTTAAATCTTATTATGGTCGAGTCGGTAAGGTTAGTACAGTCTATATGGTAATACTACAACACGTCCATACCGTCACGTAATTAAAATAATAATATATTAATATAGTCGGTCCAATACAGAAATTCGAAAAACTGATATTATTAATGAAAAGAAAATTACAGGTGTTACACCCATAGTTTGATGGATTTCAAATTTTCTAGGTAAACTTTGATGAATTAGCTTTCATTTGATCCATTTTGAGAATCATTAGGATCTATATGCTATTTTTAGAAATTATTGAGAAATCGGTTGACAGATTTGAACATAGTCTCTTTGTATTTGAATTTCAGAAAATCTATGATAGTTATCATTGATCTGCTTTTTGGGGATGATTCCTAACTCATGTATCTATATGCCGATGAAAAACCGTGAGCATACAATCGAGTTAAGATCATGTCTAAGTGTTTGAAGTTGATACAACTATTCTGGAATTTTCTAAGTTTAACTACAATCATGATTATGTATACAAAATGGTCATACCTTGATCACTCTGAATAAAACTTGGTTTATCAATCATCTAGATCAAAATCTTAGATTAACTTGATTAACATGATTTATGAATTTCTATTATGTCTTGCATTCCTTTGTCAAAGAGTCTGGATAAAATAATATTTCAGAGACTTTAAGTTCATGAAATGTCCATTGGATTATTTTTATCATAAACTACATTGAAATAACTTTCTTTTGACACCATTTCAGAGCTTGATGTGATTTTTGTAGAATTGATTATGATTTTTACAAGAACAGTGGACAGTCCTGATCCACTGTTCCCAAAACTCTTATTTCTCTAACTTCAAAAATGCTAATGAGGTCCTACTTTTTGGAAAGGTTCCCTAAGACAAGTATCTAACTTTCTACAAAAGACCCAACTCATGTTTAAGATCACTTTTGAGAGGATTCATTAGAGGTCACCAAATCTGGAAATTTGATTGATGACATCTTCTTCTTATTTTTCATGCATATCATTTGTTTGCTTGTATTTTTGCAATACTTGGGTATTCCTTGGTGATGTTGTCAATATCATGATATAAAAAGTGTTCTTTACTTTTCAAAAGATTTGTAGTGTGAAAGCAAAGGTCGAATCCACAGGGATTGGTTAACTACAGCGACTTAATTTTAAAACCTAACTTTAGTTAATTATGAAAACGGATTTTGATTTGATTTTAATTAAACTAATAACAATAAAACTAAATCTAAACTATGAAAGCAATTAAAAGTGTTTTTGTAAATATGTAAAGGGAACCTAGGATTGCAACTCCACCACTAGCTTCATAATAGGGATATTTATGCATTCAATTAGCTTACTAAGTTGGATGATTATGGGGAATTGTGGCTACAAGCCCAATTCCTCCGTCAAGAAAATAATCATGGTTCAAGCACTAACATATTCCATCTTCGGTTAGCACGAATTATCCCACACTAAACTAGGGTTGTGACATAATTCGTTTAATCTAGGCATGGATTATTCGGATACTTGATAGCACAAATCAATAAACCACCATCACATGTAAACAATCTAAACAAGCACAGCGAGCATAGATCGTTGAGCACATCACAGTCAAAATAGATCTAAGATAAGAATAAATTCTGAAAGTAATGATTTAATCAATAAAAGCACGATTTATTTATAATAATCCCCGGAACATGTGACTGTCATCCATACATAATAAAACTAAAATAAAAACATAAAATACTCCCTATTACTCGACTAGGGCTTCATTGAAACCCTAGATCTAAGGTTTAAGCTGCCATGAAAGTGGAGATCGACAAGTAGTTGATGGAGGAGGCCATGGAAATCCTTGGTCTTCTTCTTCTTCTCCTTGCTTTTCCCTCTTCAAGGGCTGGAATTTCAGTCTATATGGCTATATGTGTATGTATGTATGGGTGTGTAACCCTTCAATTGAAGTAAAATAGAGTATAAATAGAGTTTACAACAAGCTTTGGAAGCTTTCCTAACCCGAAACGAACTGAAACTGATATATTTTACAGTCTGGACGTCATTCAGCAGTTTCGTTTGCACAGGAGTCTTCAGTATACTGAAATACGTATACTTGCTTTTTGTACGGATTGCGCGCGCGGGCCGCGCGAGCGCGTCATTTGACAGGTCGCGCGCGCGAGTCGCGCGAGCGGGTCGCGCGCACAAGGTGGTTTTTTCAGCTTCTTTCTTTATTCTTTTTCATCCTGTTTAGCCTGGTTTAGTTGATTTCTTTCAAATCCTGTCCGAAACTCGAAAACGAAGTAAAAATACACAAAACAGGATAAAAAGTACTAACAAATGTGAATTAAGGCGTATAATTAGGATTAGTTCTCTCCCGATCACACCCTCAAACCTACATTTTGCTAGTCCTCGAGCAAAACTAAAAATAAAAACTAAACTACTCATAAAAATCTACTCCATTTTCGCATGGATCACGATTGCATTTAGCATATGCAACAAGCCTTTTAAACCTCTAGGTGTCCCTAGTCGGACGAGTAAAGTCTCGTGAGGGTTCTCATCAACAAGGCTCCCACAACCATTTTTATTAACTTAGAAATTTAAAAAGTTTTAATAAAAAGAAAAACAGAATCAACAATACTCCTTATTATAAACAATGATTCGAAATAGAATAACGAACAAGAAGAAACGGAATCAAACGTTCACCTATATCATGAGAAAGAATCAAGTGTATGCAATGTAAGAATCAATAGAGTTCCTCATAAGATTGCACGTGTGTGATGTGGTAGTCAAATGAACACGCGTATGTCATGAACATGGAATATAACTCGGTTAACCGTATAACTATGCTTCGGCTAAAAATCTCACAATGAATTACACTCTCAAATGAAACACTTAGAAACATGTGTAATTTATCTAGTATATGCGAGCAAAAAAAATATGTTTTCAAAACGAGCAACGCTCACGTATGACTCGGAAAAGACGGATGACACAAAAGAACAGTAGTCTCATGGATAGGATGCCAATAATCAAGAAAAATTAATCATTACCATGTTTTAATCTCCCTCCCATCGTTTACGTATCAAAACCATGTTTCCTAGGATCAATTAGGACTTTTCAAAGGTTGTAACGTGGCTCAGGTAATGAAAAAGGACAGAAATGATTAATTGGGTAGGTTTACGAATGGCATTGTAAGGCATGTTCGATCTCTTTCATTCTTCTTCTACAAACTTTCATCTTTTCTTTCTCTTCATTCCTTTTCATTCATTTTTCTTATTTTCTTTCATTTTTTCAACCTTCCTCTTCTTTATTTTGTTTCTTTTCCTTTTTCTTTTCTCGATTCTCAAATGACTATGCATTGAATACCAAGCAACTACCCCAATAACATCTTATTTTCTTCTTCCTCATCAACACATCCCCTTAATACTACTAAAAGTTGATCACTCTTCCAGTGGTATACTCCAAGTCGATCAAGTTGGAGCTTTTAAAGAGGATAATGGTGAACAAAGAAAACGAGGCATTGTAATGGCTCAAAGGGGCGAACTAAGGAAATTTTATCTTTTATCGGTCAACAGTAAACAAAGAAGGGCCTAAGATCATTTCCTAGGGTTATATGATTCTTCAACATTTACGACGGAAGATTATTTAGCATGGTAACAAATATTTTAACTTGACTATCAACCAAAACAAGAATAACGAGACTAAACAACAAGTAGATGCGCTATTTCAATGAAATTCGACAAACACAAAATGTATTTATAACCATCTAAAAAGAAAAGATAGGCTCAAAAGCTCACCGGGTCTAGTCTCCACATTGTGTTATCTAGAAATCCGAATCATATTATAATTCACATCAAACATGTATTCAAGCGACTACGTGCAGTGCATAAGTTTATGTGCAAAATTATGATATAAAACTACGATTCAAATGATACATGACCTAAAACGTCTCAATATGACTTTAGCAAATATTTAATCACATCTTTTCATGTTTATCATTCTATAACAATCAAAGTTCTCTAACAAAAAGTATCAAATTGATATTGCAAAAACATCGGTAACATCGTTTATTTAAGCACAAGTATCGAAAATTTTTGAAAAATTGCAGTATAATGTGCATGCGTGTGCATACCCCCAAACCTAAACCTTTCATTGTCCCCAATGAAACAATAAAACAAATTAAAAGAGAGTATGTAAAGAAGGAACGATAATACCTTGATCTTGACAAGCATAGAACAGGTGAACACATTGGAATATGGCAGTAAAGTTCAATGTTACCTGTTACTTCTTAACAAAAGAAAACAAACAAAAAGAATAATAAAAGCAGCTAAAAGAATTGTAACTAAGGTAAACGAAATGAAATAAACTATAAGACCGAACAAAATCATGAAAACAAAAAGATAAAAACTATAAAAGAAAATAAAACATAACTATAACAGGAAAACAACACAAGACTTGATCTAAAAGTAACTAAGAAACAGAAACAGAAACAGAAACAGAAAAGTAAAAACCTATCAGAACAGGTGTGGGAGAAAGATATAGAAGACAAAAGAAAATGTCAGAAAAATGGGGGATCGCGCGAGCGGCCGTCGCGCGCGTGAATTCCGGAAATTTTTTTTTTATTTTTTTTGATCTCGCGCGAGCGAGACATCCTCGTGCCCGCAAATTAAGGCGCGAGGAGAACCTGAGAGCTCAAAAAAAAAATAAAAAAATAAACACAAATTCCACTAAGGCACATTCTCGCACCAGCGGGTCGCGCGAGCGACGTCTCGCGCGAGCGAGCGGCGAGCGCGAGAATGATTTTTTTTTCTCAGTTCACTTATTTTATGTATATAAATTAAGAATAACTTTACTCCAACCCCAACCTGTCTAGAAAACTCAAAAACTGACCAAAACGACCCAAAAACATGCAAAAATAAGATAAATAGACGAAATAAAGCTTGGGTTGCCTCCCAAGAAGCGCTATCTTTTACGTCTTTAGCTAGACCGTTCTAGCTCAAGATTTATGGAGGCCGTAACTCAGATTTTTTACCCTTTAGGATATCAGGAAGAGCCCGGTGATAAGCAGAAAGCACATCGCTTTGTATTAATTCATTCAACGGTACATCCTTTCCGGTTTCAACTCGATTCCTCACCTTTTGAGTAAATTCGTCATTAGGGTCTAGGTTATTCAAATTCATCCGCTCATTTTCCAGTATATTATTTTCATTACTCACATGTATTACGTAATTGGATTAAATAGTTTGTCTTACCTCACTCTCCGCCTCACATAGATAGTCATCATCTTTAGGAGGTTGATCAATAGCGTTAAAGACGTTTAATTTTAAGTTCATGTTCACAAATGACACTTTCATTACCCCCGTTCGACAGTTAACATGCGCGTTAGCCGTAGCTAAGAATGGACGACCTAGAATGACAGGAGTGTGCTTCCGAGCATCTAGTACGGGTTCAGTGTCAAGGACCATGAAGTTGACCGGATAATAACATTTATCAACTTTAACCAAGACGTCCTCGACGATTCCTCTAGGTATTTTAATAGAACGATCCGCTAATTGTATAGTAGTGGCCGTAGGTTTAAGTTCACCTAGTCCTAATTGTTTGTAGACATGATAAGGTAAGAGGTTAACACTAGCTCGTAAGTCAAGGAGAGCCCGATGAATGATAGTGTCACCTATGACACATGAAATCGTAGGCGTACCGGGATCCTTATACTTCGGAGGAGTATGTTGAAAAATTGAACTTACTTTTTCCGTGAGGAAGACCTTTTTAGGAGTATGACTGCGTATTTTGCGTTTTTGCGTACATAGGTCTTTAAGACATTTAGCGTAAGCGGGAATTCGTTTTATCGCATCGAGGAATGGAATATTTATTTTAGCTTGTTTAACACCTCGAGTATATCCTCAGTTTTTGATTTTTTCTTTGAAAAATTAGACGGTTCCTCAACATTGGGTGGAAAAGGTAACTTTGGAACATAGTTAGTTGGGACCGGTTCTTTATTATTCTTATTTTGACTCATCTCCTCACTCTCTTCTTTATTCGATTTAACGTCCTTTTGATCCAGAATCTTAACAACTTCATCTTCCCGAATAGTCGTCCTAGTCGATACGGCGTTTACTTGTTCACTCGACCCCTTAATCTCATATTGTCCCTTAGGATTTTGAATAGTTTGCGCAGGCAACTTCCCCTCGTTCCTACGACTCATTGTATTCGCTATTTGTCCAATTTGGGACTCAAGCTTCGCAATGGATTGTGTGTGAGAGTGCACTATTTGTGCTTGTGCTTGGACTTGAGTTTTAATATTCTTAAGGGAAGCCAACACCGTCTCCTCAAAAGCGTTAGTCCTTGGGGGGTTAAGATTAGGAGGAGGGTGTTGGTATTGATTTTGTTGAAATTGGGGTCGATAAGTGTTAGGAAAATTATTCGACCTAGGCGTATAATTATTTTGTGGGAATTGTTGCATAGCATTTACGTGTTGCTCCACAAATTCGGGAAACTGAGATGCCGATGGGCATGTAAAGATATTATGTGACGGTGCAGAACACAATTCACATACTTCGTGAGGAGGTGCGGTTGTCGCTTGATTCATTGTCATATGGCGGCCAAGTTTTTTTAGATAATTCTTGAAATTCAATAGAATGACCCGACTCAAACTTCACCTCTCGTTTGGGTGGAGGAAGATATCCTTCCGAACGTACCGACACAGCCTGATGTATCGAGTTCTCGCTTAAAGTTTCAAAAATTTTCTAGGCCTCGTCGGCGCTTTTGTGTAGAAAAGTTCCCGCACAAACGGCATCGACGGTATTACGGACAGAGGGAATTAGTCCCTCGTAGAAGACCTGAACAAGTTGCCACTTAGGAACCTGATGATGTGGGCAAGAGCGTAATAATTCTTTAAATTTCTCCCACGTATCATAAAGCGTCTCCCCATCTTGCATTACAAAATTTGTTATGGATTTCCTTATCTGATTTGTACGCATAATAGGGAAAAACTTTTGTAAAAATGCGGTGTGTAAGGCTTCCCATGTTCTAATTGTGTTTGGCTCAAGTGATTGAAGCCAATGCTTCGCTTTGTCTCTTAAAGAGAATGGAAAGAGCCGCAATTTTAACTCATCATCAGTTAGATTTTGGATTTTTAAGGTAGAGCATATATCCTGAAAATCTCCTAAGTGTTGATATGGATCTTCATTTAAACGGCCATGGAAAGAAGGAAGTAGCGAGATCGTAGACGATTTTATCTCAAAGTGAGATGCTATCGCCTCCGGTAATTCGATACCGGCTTGTGGCGTGTAAGTAGTAGGAATAAAATAATTTATAAGTGGACGAGGTGGCGGTATATTAAGATTATTCATATTAGCACCGTCGTTTTGATTGTTATTGTTATTTCCACCGTCAGCCATTTTAATCGGTTCGATTTTAAAAGTTCGAGTTTTCCTTAACCTTTCACGGGTACTTTGAATTTCGGCCTCAAACAACGACGACGGAATCGGAGTTGATTCGTCGTCTTGCAACCCAGCTCTAGAAGCTTGGGTTGTGGACTTACTAGTTCTTAAGGTACGTTCAAGTTCAAGATCGAAAGATTTTAATTCTGGTTTATTTGAACGTGTACCTACCATAAACTAAAATAAAGGAAAAGAAACTAAAAACAAAGACTGACTAAACAAAAGAAACAAATAGCAATCATGCAAATAAGACGACAAGCAAGCACACAGTACTACTATGATGCATGAATATTATCCTGTAATGCAATGACTGCGTCAAGCCCAGCGCCCCGGGTTTCCTAGCTAATGCAGTGTTCACTCCACAACTAACGTAATGCAAGTAATTGCGTCTCAGCGCCCTGACTTACAGTGATTTGATGCGAAGTTAAAGCAAGCAATTTACTTAATTTTTATTTATTTTATTTACGTAAGCTCCTTTGATGTAATTAGCTACTCCACTCGGAAACGTTGGAATTTAATGACTCGAAAACCTAGAAAATAAAAGAACAAGTTAGTAATTTAAAACAAAAACGGAAAATAAGAAGAATAAAAACTAATCTAATATTTACGAATTAACAAAACTAAGATTATAAAATTAAAGGTAGTAATGCAATCCCCGGCAACGGCGCCAAAAATTGATGTTGTCAATATCAAGATATAAAAAGTGTTCTTTACTTTTCAAAAGATTTGTAGTGTGAAAGCAAAGGTCGAACCCACAGGGATTGGTTAACTACAGCGACTTAATTTTAAAACCTAACTTTAGTTAATTATGAAAACGGATTTTGATTTGATTTTAATTAAACTAATAACAGTAAAACTAAATCTAAACTATGAAAGCAATTAAAAGTGTTTTTGTAAATATGTAAAGGGAACCTAGGATTGCAACTCCACCACTAGCTTCATAATAGGGATATTTATGCATTCAATTAGCTTACTAAGTTGGATGATTATGGGGAATTGTGGCTACAAGCCCAATTCCTCCGTCAAGAAAATAATCATGGTTCAAGCACCAACATATTCCATCTTCGGTTAGCACGAATTATCCCACACTAAACTAGGGTTGTGACATAATTCGTCTAATCTAGGCATGCATTATTCGGATACTTGATAGCACAAATCAATAAAGCACCATCACATGTAAACAATCTAAACAAGCACAGCGAGCATAGATCGTTGAGCACATCACAGTCAAAATAGATCTAAGATAAGAATAAATTCTGAAAGTAATGATTTAATCAATAAAAGCACGATTTATTTATAATAATCCCCGGAACATGTGACTGTCATCCATACATAATAAAACTAAAATAAAAACATAAAATACTCCCTATTACTCGACTAGGGCTTCATTGAAACCCTAGATCTAAGGTTTAAGCTGCCATGGAAGTGGAGATCGGCAAGTAGTTGATGGAGGAGGCCATGGAAATCCTTGGTCTTCTTCTTCTTCTCCTTACTTTTCCCTCTTCAAGGGCTGGAATTTCAGTCTATATGGCTGTATGTGTATGTATGTATGGGTGTGTAACCCTTCAATTGAAGTAAAATAGAGTATAAATAGAGTTTACAACAAGCTTTGGAAGCTTTCCTAACCCGAAACGAACTGAAACTGATATATTTTACAGTCTGGACGTCATTCAGCAGTTTCGTTTGCACAGGAGTCTTCAGTATACTGAAATACGTATACTTGCTTTTTGTACGGATTGCGCGCGCGGGCCGCGCGAGCGCGTCATTTGACAGGTCGCGCGCGCGAGTCGCGCGAGCGACTTCTGGATTCTCACGCGAGCGGGTCGCACGCGCAAGGTGATTTTTTCAGCTTCTTTCTTTATTCTTTTTCATCCTGTTTAGCCTGGTTTAGTTGATTTCTTTCAAATCCTGTCAGAAACTCGAAAACGAAGTAAAAATACACAAAAATAAGATAAAAAGTACTAACAAATGTGAATTAAGGCGTATAATTAGGATTAGTTCTCTCCCGATCACTTGGTGTCTTAGTGAAGAGAATTAAATGCCGTGGATCTGGATTTCGATATGGGAGCTTGCCTCGTCTACATATGGCTTAATGCCCATATATCGTGTACTATCTCTATCCTTTCTCTTAGAATTTTTCTAGGTTTACAACTTTATTTTCAACGACACAATTTCTTTAGGATAGTCCCCGTTTATGTGCTTATATGTTAGAGACATTTTATTTAGGATTGTTACGTGATTGCATTACACTTTTTCTTTCTTTTGCTTTTTACGACTCCGCTTGAGTCAACCCAATGTAAGTCTTTTTGTTCCCTCTTGCATATCATGACACGTTTTCTTTATTTGCATCGGTCCCGGGCGGGACTAGCCACTGTGAGTATACCTCTCTCTTGTATTGCATGTGCATTCGATTTCTATTTGATTTAATCTCTTGAAATGATTTTCATTAGATGTTCCTTTTTGCCATATATGTATTATCTAGTATGTTTGAGGAAACAACACCAATTATGAATTAAGAACAAGGATATTTGAATCAAGGCCTATTGTTCGGTAGGGTGAGGAGGTGGTGCATTAATCCTGCTCGGGCTCCTTCCCCTCTCGTACCAAGACCCCCGAACCTTTTTTCTGGTGATGAAGGGCGAGTAACCTTATTCAATTTTGGGCGAGTTAAATTTGGTTTCCTAATTCCTGATAAAAATTAGGTGGTGACTCTTTGTCTCTAAGATCGCGTGAGGAAGTTCTAGTTCCTTGAAATGTGCTCCTTGGATCCGTCCCGGGACACTGTCAAGAAACGCCATGACCCCCCTTCCCACATTTTCACGGTCCACAATGGTAGATGGCTAGGTTACTGCGGATTCGTGTGAACCCAACACTTTTATTTTATAAAGTTAAAACCCAGTTTGATATTGCTTTAGTTAGTTAGTTAATTATTAGTTTAATTTAATCGCTTTACTTTTATTAGTTGGTAATCTGTGGAACTTTATGTTTCACATTTCATTTAAAACATTGAATTTTTAATTGTCTTTTCAAGATTAGTCTAAGTTAATAGCTCATCACCTTCTCTGTGGGATCGACCTGGTCTTATCAGATTACTACTTGCACGTCCACCTACACTTGGGTGTCGCATAAGAGAGCACAATTTATTTTCGTGTCACATATGCAAATAATAAAAGAGAGTGAGCAGTTTCAACAATATGCCGATATTTCCTTTCAACACCACCATTTTGCTCAGAAGTGTCAGTTTAAGAGGACTAGTGAATCGTTTCATCTAAAGCAAGCAACTCACGAAATTTATGATAAGTATACTCTCCACCTAAATCACATATAAGTCATTTGATGACAGCAGAATTTTGAGTTTTGACAAAAGCACGAAAGGTGTTGTAAATATCAAATAAGTATGAACAACGTTTTACAAGATAATCCCAATAGTAATGAGTGCAATCATCAATAAAGGATACATAATATCGAGACCACCCCACTTGTAGTAACAGGAGAGGGTCCCCACGCATCAGAATGAACTAAATCAAATGGTGCAGTGAAGAAGAAATACTTCTATTAAAAGGTAAAGCTGAAAATTTTGCTAGTTTACAACCACTACAATCAGAATGTCATGAGTGTAAATCTCCTACTTTTCCTGTAGAAGTTAAATATTTTAAATGAGAAACTGAAACATGACCAATGTGAGAATACCATAAATAAAAACTAGACGAAGATGGACTCAAATGAAAGGATGATAACTCAACACTGGAAGCTACAACCACTGATACATTGAGCTTGTCCAAGATGTACAATCCCCCCTTGCCTACGGCCTATCCCAACCAGCTTCTGAGACTGCGGATCCTGTATATGACAAAAGTAGAAGAAAAAGAGACTAAGTAACCTGCATGACAAAGCTAACCAACAGAAACAAGGGTTAGAGTAAGATTGGGAATGTGGTAAACACTACAGAGAGATAAGTGAGGTATGACAACAGACCCAACACCTGTTAATGGCATTGGAGTACCATCGACAGTCATAATAGGTAAAGAGGAAGCAGAACATAAGGAAGCAAAAGAGGACAGGTAAGGTGACATGTGATTAGGAGCCCCAGAGTCTAAAACCCAAATACATGAGGACATACCTAGAGAAGAGGTGGACATAGCATGTGGTTGTGTGGCAAGGAACTTCTGAAATTGCTCAACAAGGGAGCTGGGTCCAAATGAGTCTGATGGTTGTACAACTGCTATAGTGTTAGGCTGTGGAGGCCTATACGAACGCTGCTGAGATTGATTGTCACATTTTTCAATGAGAAGACTGAGGTTGCTGTTGTTGTGGTGGTCGACTATGTGAGGGCTGGTTTGCTCGACCCAATCAAGGACACTGAGCCTTCTGATGACCTTTTTCCTTACAGTAGCTGCTTACATCACTACCAACTCTTGAGTAAAGCTTATTCTGATTGTTGGACATTGGGCGAAAAGAGGCTGCTAAAACAGATGGAGTAGAGTCGGGGAAAATTCCCTTTCCAGATTGAGTCTTGAGACGTATTTCCTCGGCTACTAACTCATAGAAAGCAAAATCAACAGACGGAAGTGGGATACGATGGAGAATGGACCCACGAAGGCCCTGAAAATCAACATGTAAGGCCATCAAAAACTGAACCAGACATTATTCCTCCTTACTAGCAATATATGGTATAAACGCCCGTAATTTGATCGACTCCATGAGAGCAAATTGATCCTAAAGATCTATCATTATAGTGTAGAACTCCTGAATACATATAGCAGTAGATCCACTGAATTTAAGTTGACATATTACAAGTTTTACAAAAATATAACTTGACATATTACAAGTTTTACAAAAATATAAGTTGCAAACAGTATGTTAAGTATCTAAACATATAAACATATCTACAACTCTCAATCCAACTCGTCACCTAAATCATTTCTTTTCTTCATCTTGATCCATACCTGCAGTGGTTATTCAATAACCACAACAGAAAATAACATTTGTTTAAAGTTTCGCTTAATGACAGAACTAATTAGACTATCGTCATGTTGAACATGTAAATGCAATAATCAACATAATCATTCATTATTTCAGTCTCCGGAATGTCAAGGGTCCTTCTACCCCGGATCTTCTCACTCTTTTGTCGCACATAGCGTCACTCTCGTGTGAGCGTCATTAGTATTTCATTGTGGTCATCACCACGCCCTACTCATTGAGGGCTTCCTATCCCTTATTATGGCACCTTTAAATGATGACCATTACTTGACCCCCCTTTGACTCACATAAACATATAAGCAATAATCACATAAAAATGATAATTTTTCATATAATAGTTGACATGTAAATCCCAAATAACTCACATGCTTGGCTATATAATCACGAGTTTAACTAACCAAAGTATCAATTATCACATAAACACATATAAACACCCAATTTTGAGATTAGAATACTCAAATATTTTCGATTCCCATTGTAGAAGCCCAATTTGAGGTCAATTTCAAGCCTTGTTGTGTTCCTATATATTTTTGGATTAACACGGTTTACCGATTAGATCTCAAATGTTAAATTACACAATTAAAGTAAAATTAAACTACATAGAGATGTACATCTTACCCTCCTCTGCACCTCAACTGACTTTAGACTTCAATTTGATGAATACAGCGAATTTCCTAGACCCACTTGAAATTTTGCCCAATTCCTCTTTGGTCCGTATGATCCCCTTCCCTTCCCTTTCCTTCTTTTCTCTCTTTTCCTCTTCCTTGTTCTCTTGTATTTCGGTGGAAAATAGAGATTTGGGTCGAAAGCTAATTGGCAGCTTTTTTTTTTCTTCTTCTAAGACTTAATGAATTCAATCCTAATACATTCAGCCCATGAAGTTCTCCCATGCATTAGTCACTAAGTTAGGTGTCAATAGAATAAACTACATTGCTCAATCTTGACCAAGTGTCCCATGACTCACCACCTCTTGTTATAAAACTTCCTTACATATATACTTGTACATATATATCACAACTTGGTCACCAGCAAATGAATGGAGATTTAAAAAGAAATTGTCTAGGATAATCCACTAAGTCCACTTTTTTTTTATCCAAATTCTATTTACACTCCCAAGTGTTGCATTATTCACCCAATTAACTATCCAATTTCTAATGAGTCTAGACCAATTATAAAATATACCCAACATGTGATCCCAATTATTTGCATCCATGTGAGGTTACTAAATTCAACCGACTAGTTATGTCAACGTGCCCAAGTCACTCTCACAAGGGTACACCCAACTAGTAACATAAATAATACGGAGTAATAATATTAAAAGCAATTTAACAAAAATTTATTTAGACATATAAATGTAACTAAATACAATTTACACTATTTAGACCGTCGTCGGATCCCACTTTTACACTTGTCCCACCTGACATGGGACTTTCATCTGTGTTCCCATCCGAACACCTTTTCACCCGTGAATTCGCAATCTCACCACAAATCATCATATGCATTAATATTACATAGTAATAGTTAACATATATTAATAATATTGGTGTTACATATAATGATCTCCTTTTTATTTCCTTACTAATTTCATGAACCAAACTCAAATTATTACAATATTTGATTATTAATACAATTATTTAAAAAACAACAAATTATACTATTAACTTGGACACTTTGCTGCTTCTTTTTTTTAAGATGAAAGGACACTATGCTTCTTTTCTTTACATTTTTTCATTTTGTTAGGAGAGGTGGAGAAGAATGCAATTAAAAGGATTAAAAAAACGACATGGATATAAAACTGAACATAATTTGTTGTTTTCTTCAAAATGCTCTCCTAAACTGGTTTTAATATAAACTGATTTTAACAGCACAACAGGTTTCAAATTATTATTTTTTTTAATTCCTAGACACGTGCAAATTCCTGAATTCGTAAACATGTGATACTGTAAGTGTCAGAAGTCGCGAATCAATGGAGATCGAGATTAATTTGGAAAAAAAAAGTAAATAAAAAAGAAGAGAGAGACATATAGTGCTTCTCAAAAGAGTGCGTCTTAAATTTTAAATCATAAATATTTTTCAAATACATATATTAGTAGATCCAAATTTTGATTAGAAAATGTTGAGGCGGTTCTATCATTATTGTAAGTGATCCCATTGTCATGGGAAGCATTTGGAATATAAAATTTGAGAAGCATAACATTATTCTTCTAAAAAATTTGCAAAAAGAAAAGATTTACTGCATGTGCAAAACCCTAACTTCTGTTTGGCTCATGTATTTAGCGAGTGAAAACAAAAGAGAAAGTTGTTTTCTCGTGTTTTCCCTTTGTAGTTTCTTTCATGCTAAAATCACACTAAAAATAAAAATTTTCTATAATATAATTGCATTCTACGAATAAATAAAGGAAAATCACTTACAACGTTCAAAATATTTAATTTATTCCTCAACTTATTCTCTTTTCTTTCCTATTTTCCTCTTCATTTTCCTTTGGCTTTGTTTGGTTCATGAATTTTGTGAACGAAAAGAAAAGGGAAAGAAACACAATAAGGAAGACTAATTCCCAAGTGTTTTCCCTTTTGTTTTCATTCATGCTTAAATCACATAAAAGATTAAAATTTTTTTAAAGAAAAAATATATATATATATATATATCATGTTTATATATGATACTTACCTGGATTATGCATGGCTAGACACACACACACACACACACACACACCCTTAACCCAACCCCAAAGTCCCACAATGGTGTGCAACAAAGCCCAACTAGTGCCACTCATTTTGACTGAAGAACAAACAGGGGGCAAGCAAAGACTCCCCCCTAAGTAAGGGTGTAAGAAAAAATCACAAACCGACCGAACCCCTAAAAAACCGACCGACCGACCGATTACACCCCTATTGGTCAATTTTTAAACACCAAATAAACTGAAAAAAAAACCGACCGACCGTCCGATTTACACCCCTACCCCTAAGGGGAGTCGAACCCTCAATCTCTTCACTGGGGAGAAAGAGGTCACAAGATTTGCGCAAACCCTCTTGGTTTTTAAAAATATTTTTGTAATACATGAATAAATGAGAGAAATAACTCATAACATTCAAAATGTTTAATTTAGCTCTCAACATATTCTCTTTTCTTTGCTGTTTGCCTCATCGTTTCCCTTATTAACAAAACAAAGGAAAATATTTGATTCTATGTTTATTTTCTTTTCCCTCACTAAATCTATAAACCAAATAAAACTTTATTAACCAAACACAGGAAGGTTTTCCTCTATATTTTCCTTTCTTTTCCCTCACTAAATCCAAGAACCAAATAAAACCTAAGTAGGGTAAATACAAGTTGTGCTATAAATCCTAAATTTCAATTTTGGTTTTTAAATAACTTAACAAATGTACCATACGTTGTGACACTGTGCAGTAATATCACATGCGATTGTATGTGATACAAAAAATATTTTTGGGAGCCAAATATGAGAAATATAGGAGCAATGACTTAGCCTAGTTGATAAAAATGCTCTTTACACCACGCTCATATCAGGGTGAACCTTACCTCCTCCCCCGGACCTTGACAATTATGTCCTCGTAATTAACCAGTACTACACTAAATGATAAAATAAAAAATAAAAAATAAAAAATAAAAAATGAGAAATATAGCATTACTCTACTTAAATAGAAGGCCATTAAAGCAATACCCACCTAACCTAAAGAGGTGTGCCAAATTACATGTCGAATTGTTACTATATATTGACATTACTTTTGGAACATTATTGGAGACGTATTTTTAGATGGTCATGCTATAATTTGGCACCAATATAACAGGATCTCAATTTTGCCCTGTACAAAGAAGGAGAATTGTTTCTTTTGGTATGAACTATTGGAGTCATATATACTGAAATATAGGGTAAATTACCCTTTATGCCCTTGTAGTTTGGGTGTGATGTTACTTTGGACCCTGTAGTTTCAATTTTGTCATTTTAGTCCTTACAGTTTCAATTTAGGATCAATGTATTCCATTCATAAAAATTTTCTACAATTTTTGACAGAAATGAGTCATGTGATGCACCCATGAGGTATCATTAGGGGCATAGTGGTAAATTTACTTAGAGTAATACACTTTACACACTTGTATTGAACCTAAGTCTATAAAATATTATAAGAAAATTTGATGAATGGACTATATTGAATTAAACTGAAATTGTAAGGACCAAAATGACAATTAAAACTACAAAGATCAAAGTGAAATCACAACCAAATTACAAGAGTATAAAGTGTAATTTACCCTAAAATATAATATTTTAACAATGCTACAATGCCTAAATATAAATTGACATGAAGAAAATATCATTATTCTAACATTTGGGATTCTCTAAGCAAGAAACATGTGCAAAGAGATACACATGATATGGGATCCATGGCGTGTTGGAATAGATCATAAGCTACCCTCCTATTTTAATATATATATATTAGCATGTATTCCGCACAATGTGTAGGCATATTGTGCACATAATAAATCAAAAATATCGGAGATGAATATTGTTATTATCGAATGTTCAATTAAAAATCACACACTTATAATTGTCCTTATGCAATGTTTCGTGTAGCATATACAAAATTTCACCCTCTAGAATCGATCCATTTATATAAATTAATAGTGTTTCTCTAAAAATTGTGAGTACTTTCATCTCACAAAAACTTAGAAATCATCATATAGGTTTAAAAAAAAAACACATGATAGTTCTTATTTTTTGTTAAAATAATAATGCCATTGGTTGCATGCATATATTAACCGTGGAGGAAGTAATACAAATTCATGGGATGGGAATGTGGGATGGGCTGGAAAAAGAAAAAGAAGAAAAAAAAAAAAAAGTAAAAAGAAAAGTAAGAACAACCATTCAAAATGATCATAATAAAAATCTTGATTAGAATTGAAACAATCTATACACTGTAGTAAAAGATTAAACACGGGAAGAGTGAGAGGCGGTTGAGTGAGGTAGTTAAAGTGGGTTATGAAATGAGAATTCAAGCAGTGAATAGAAAGATCCAGCGAGGCTTCAAGCATTGTAAATTTGTAATCATATTTATTCTTTAGGGGTTTTGGCTGAAGTTCTTTACCTCGTCGATGACACAGCTTCTGTATAGGAAATCACCTTTGTGCCAAGGGTTGCCTTCACGGTGATTGTTAGGATCTGTTTGGAAATGTATGAAATAGGATTTTCCATTCAACACTTTTCACAGGCCTAGTGCCTGACAGCTTCAGATATTAAGGTTGCTCGCCGGTTCGGTGTCCTGTTCTTTTATCTACTTCATGATACATTCTCATCAAAGATCCAACCAGGTTTCAGCAAATTTTTTTTTGTTGGGAAAACTGGAGATTCCAGCTTCTAAGATTGATGACGCTGACACAATGGCGCAAATATGTGCGTGTATGAGTGAATAATTTGCAAACTCAAAATAGCGATCAAACATCGAATGCTTGTATATTGTACATTTCTGATTCTTCAATAAACAATATTTGAAGATGGTGAGCAAGTTGATGGTAACACACAGAGATGAAGAATTACAAGAGACAAGGAAAGGAAAGAAAATTGCGATCACATTGAGGTACAACAAAGAAGGCAGAGCAAGAATACGTTGACAAATGCCCAAACATCTTGAACCTCTGGATAGTGACAATTGAGCATAACTTCTAGATCTTAATTGGATTTCTATTCAAAAATTAAATTCCAGACCATCACTGGTTCTGGATAATGATCCTTTCGAACTTTTGTTGCATGGGACATAAGTTGTAATTGAGGGGTTGTTTGGGAATATTCAGATACGGTTTGTGGTTCACTAATGAACTGGTTCGACATATTCAAATATTCGATAGATACCATTTCATTGCATAGGAATGTGTACCCGGTCCAAAATAGCCACTAAAACAGATTCTTGTGGAACAAATATGTAGCTTGAGTTTTTAAAAAAAACAAAGAGAGAAAATGAGAAAGAAGTCCTGTTTTATTGATTCCCAAACAGGCCTTTAGACTTTATCAAATGAAGACTCTTCATTTAGTAAGACGCATTAAAGAACAGTGCATTCGTGTATATTGCATTGAAACATCTTAATTAATTCACTTAAATTACATGGTATGTTATAACAATTAGATTCTTTACCAATAATCCCTGCAAGAACAAGAACCACCTTTAAAACAATGGAACCGGTTCCGGTCTCGCACAACTATCTCTCGATCCACAATCTCCGAAAGCAATTTCATAGCAGCATGACAGTCTTCGCAAACACGAAGATTCTTCATTATCCTAATTGGTGTCCCCTTTCTTGTGTTTATTAGCCCAAAAACAAGTGCCAATTTCTCACTATGACGATTTAGGACCTTTTCTTTCTCATTCTCTTCCATGTCTAGTAAAACCACAGACGTGTTTGGTACGTACCCTTTTAGCTTCATTTCTTCCAACAACTTTTCCCACCTTCCAAACATCTCCTCGGCTTGAGGATGTGTCTCATCCCCTGCCACAAACTCATGGAGCACACCATCGACGGTGGTTGAACTCCACCCAGGTGTCTTCTTCACCCCTTTCTCTCTCATCAATTTTCTCACTCTTGCGGAGTCGTCCCACCGTTTTGCTTCTGCATAAATGTTTGACAAAACCACATAATACCCATCATTGAGTGGATCCAATTCAAGGAGGTGTTTGATTGCTTCTTCAGCCATTTCGATGTTCTTGTGGATCCTACATCCACCAAGAATAGCACCCCAAACAACCCCATTAGGCTTGATAGGCATGTTCTTGATGAACTCACGTGCCTCTTGAAGTAGCCCTGCGCGACTATAGAGATCAACCATACAACCATAATGCTCGATTTGGGGAACTATCCCATAATCTCTGGTCATGCTTGAAAAAAAATTTCGCCCCTGGTTTAACAAACCCATATGGCTACAAGCATGCAAGAGTCCAACGAAGGTGACCCCATTTGGTTTTACGCCTATTTGGGTCATCTCAGAGAAGAGCTTCAAAGCTTCCTCAGCTTGCCCGTGCATTGCGAGCCCTTGAATCATGGCTGACCATGACACAATCGTACGATCCGCCATCTCTGCAAAAACACCACGGGCAGCTTCCAAACACCCACATTTTATATACATATCTATCAATGTATTACATATACGAACATTTCTCCGAAACCCACTTCGGTTTGAGTACTCGTGAATCCTCTTTCCAAGGTCAAGTGCACCTAAATCAGCACAACCCGCGAGAACAGCCACAACCGTAACTTCGTTCGGTCTCAAACCCGCCTTTTCCATCTGTGTAAAAAGATCAATAGCCTCCTTTGGCTTTCCACACTGGACAAACCCAGCAATCATACCCGTCCACGACCGAACACTTCTCGCCGGCATTTGTACAAACAAATCATATGCTCCATCAATGTCTTCCCTTTTTACCAACTGGGTTATCATTATATTCCAAGTCACTGTATCTCTCTCAGACATTTTATCGAACAGAAGCCGAGCATCGTCCATAGCTCCACAAGAAGCATATAGATGAACAACGGTGTTTTGCAAAAACAAATTCGATTGAAACCCAAGTTTCTCAATAAACCCATGTACAATTCTACCATGTAAAACATCAAACAATTTTGAGCAAGCTTTAAGGACAAAAGAGCAAGTAAAAATGTCAATACAAACATCATATACTCTCAATCTATAAAATAGTGAAATGGCATCAATTGGAGAATTGCCTTCGGCCAATTCTCTCAAACAAGAGTTCCAAACAACAATCTCAGGCTTACCCACATGATCAAAGATTTGCTGAGCGTAGGTGAAACTAGGAGTGAAAGCGCAAACGAACCCAACTCGGGTGAAAGGTAGGACCGAGTGTGGAGTGTTGGTTTTGATGATTTGGGCATGGACTTGTTTGAGTTCAAACAGAGAGTTGAAGCTGTGGAGAAGATCAGTTTTAGGGTGTTGTGAAGTGGGTAATTGATGGGTTTTTGAATGGTGGGTGTGATGAGGTCTCGGGGAGGAGTGAGAAGGGACTGAAGATATGGAGGATAGGCATTGAAGCATTGTTGTGCACACGGGTCCGTTGGTCCCGTCGTGGGAATTCAAGCATCCCTTCCGCTTTTGTCTAAATTATAATACTAATATGCTTTTCAAATTTTTACTCTACAAGTGTTTTTCAATATATATACTTTTGATTGGTAGATGTTAAAGCGATCCTATCATTAATGAAGGGGGACCCACTATCACATATGTTAGAAAATATTTTTGGAGCAAAAAATTTGAAAAATATTGCATTACTCATTATATAAAACCTCTCTCGCATTTTGAGAATTTACACCAAACCTCGATTGAAGCTAGATTCTCAATCAATTAATCCTCTTAAAAATGAAGATCAATCAAAAGTAGCGAAGGAATATGCGGACGTAAACCCAAAAAAGTGTGTTAATGCCTAAAACAACTACCATGGTAAAATACACTGTCCCATTGGAGGTATGTCCTGTCCCGCCCTGCAATGGAACGGGGTTTAGAGGAGGTATAACAAGGGTATGGGTAAATATTTGATTTTTCAAAATCAAAACTCTGTATGAGTTGGGGTAGAATTAGTAATTAAAATCATAAACCCGCCAAAACTCTGTTGATATCGAAAAACTTTCTAACACAAAATTTTAAATTTTTAACGTACCGAAGATAAATCTGTCAGTCCTAACACGAAATCGACGAAATCCGACTCTGCTACTTATAAGGTTAGGATGAGTTTGGTAAATAAGTTCTTAATAGGAATCGGAGTTGGGAAGGAGTTACTCTGTACCAAACCCGCACTTTGCACCCTTAATATATCTAATCAAGTGTAAAAATGACCCCCCCCCCCCCCCCAACAAAAAAAAAAAAAAAAAAAAAAAAACCTAAAAGGCGTTCCTAAATGGCCCAAAATCCCACACATGTAATGTACACTCCTCTAGGGTTGCAATTCGGGCATGCTATACTTTATTTTAGGTTTGTCCAAGCTGTCACGCCCCGACGTAGCATAAATATGAAAGCGTTTAATTTCCTTTATGGACCCGTAGGTCGCGACAGTTTGAAGGATCGATTCCGTCCCAAACGTTGAACAACATAAAACCATAAATCAGAGTAGAGCAATCAAGGCTTACAAAAGTTATTCTAACATATTACATCTTAGGGTACGGGGTCAACTAAGGCACAGACCGCCTTGAAACAAAATAATAACTAAAGGTCTATTACAGTCATCCTTATAAACATACAGTTTAAAACTTAAAATATGCAATGATGATAACAGTTTCTCTCCCAAAAGCAGCCGTTCTCAATTAGCATAGTCATAAGATTCCTCCTGATAATAACCTGAAAAGCCTGAACACGAATGTCCAGGACGCATCAACGTCGTCAGCTTCAAGAAGCTGGTGAGTATTAAAAAAAACATAACTTTGAATGTAAAACATACTCATTTACCTTTTTTCATTTTCAATTTTGTAAAACCAATCGTTTGACCACATAAAGAATTCATTTTATAAAACAACGAGGGATATCTTAAAAGTCGTTCATTCATAAAAGCATATGTTCGTATATGAGACAATGCACCACACTCATCTTGCCGACTCTTTTCTCTCGACAGACACAACAACCCACTATCTCACTCCAGTATCTTTGAAACACTAAGATAGCCACACTTTAGCAACAGGGCGCCAGGGAGTGTCCAGTTTGCCTCACACTTTGGTCCGGGGTACCAGGGAGTGTCCATTGCCTCACACTTTGAATACCTAATCCGCCATGCAAATACCGGAGCAACCTCACGCAGTATCCAGACTCGGGTATCAGGGAGTGTCCGTAGGCCACACTTTAGCACTACCATGGGTGCCAGGGAGTGTCCAAGTTCGGCGTCACACACTTTAACGCTTCCATGGGCGTCAGGGAGTGTCCATATTTGCCACCGTCGCATTTCAAAGATACCCTCGCCGTAACCTCAACCACAACCACAACCACAACCACAATCTCAATCTCAATCTCAAACTCTTCCCACACTGACCAGTACTCTTTTCTACACTGTTTGACACCCACATGCATGTACCACTGACTCCACATGTATGTCATGAATTTAAACATAAAAGAATTCGCTGAATTAAAAGAACAACGTACGCAGGGGGATTGATAAGTCATAACACATTGTTTTAATCTTTCCAACATAACCAATGGTATTCTGTTTTAATAAAATTCCCAAACAGAAACTTAACAGTGCTTTAAAATTTATCCAAACAGTCCCTTATACGAAAACACACAAAAATTAGAAACTGCCACAAGTCGCGCGCGCGGGTCGCTCGCGCGATATGTCGCTCGCGCGGGCCGCTCGCGCGACCTGCCCATTTTTTGTTTTATTATAAAAAACCTTTTCTTTCCTGCCTGAAATCAGACACCTCGCGCGCGCGGGTCGCTCGCGCGAAAGGTCTCTCGCGCGACCCTCACTCGCGCGACCTGCCTAAATTTCATTTTCTATATAAAACTTTCTCCATCTGCCTGAACCCGCGAGGCTCGCGCACGCGGCTCGCTCGCGCGAGGGGTACAACATTACACATACAAGGACTAGTTTGCCAAACAAGGCCCTATCCAAATGATTGGTTTGCCATAAATGGAAAGTAAGCATAGTCACATCAATCTTATACGTCCAAATCAAAACTGTGCAAGTTTAACGCGGCACGGACGGTTTTGCTCATAAACTGGTATTTTCGGGGCGCGGTGGTCACCACAAAAATACAGAAATTTCATTTTAGTGTAAGAATCAATTCCACGGTTTTATAAAATACTGATTTAGTTAAAAGTAAACTTTTCCACCGTTTTGGAAATACAGATTTGAAATCTAACACATGTGTTGCTAAGTTTTACAAAATCGTAGTTTGACCCCAAAAGAATTTTAATAGGAATTAAACCAAGCAACCAGTTTTAATACAGGGGAATAGAAACAAAAAGAAAGCAAACAATACAAATTTAAATATGACTATGCCATTACAAATTAATTATGAAAATGCAGGTTATTACACAAGCTCAGCCTGAGTTTTAGTAGTCTGTCCAAGCCAGAGTCCGAGCTATCCATCCTGAGCTCGACTTGTGTTTTAGTATTACAACCTGAGCTCGAATTGGAGTAGATAAATAACAACAATGGAGTACCAAATCTAAATTCTTTTGTTTAGGATTGAGATATAACTTTCCATCTATCAGTTTAGCTATTGAATAATATCTAAAAGAATATTTTGTCACTTCATAAAATTAAAATTCCATAGTTAAAAACAACATATATTGAATATAGTATAATTATAATATTTGTATATACTTATATGTGTTTGTAAGTTGAGAGTTTGGGTTGATAAACTCTCTGCCAAAGCCCAATCCAAATTCAGTCCAGGCTTGAACTTTCTAGCCCAAGCCCACCCAAAAATTCCTAAAAAAGTTTTCCAAACCTGAGTAAATTACGGGTTGGGCACGGTTTAGCCCGCTTAAGTTGCAGCCCTACATAAATCTGTGGGACATGGCCTCTACACCACGCTGCTTTTCGGATCACCGATGTGCCCAGTTTAACTGAATTGTGTCCCGGGACGGATCCAAGGTGCATATCATGAACTAGGACTTACGATAATCCAAATAAAAAAGAGTCGCCACCTAATTTTTTTTTCAGGAATTAGGAAACCATATCTTTGACTTGTATAAGGGTACTCGACCTTCATTGCCAGAGACTAGGCTCGGGGGTCTTGGTATGAGAGGGAAAGAAGCCCAAGTAGGACTAAAGCACCCCATCATTGCTTACTAAACAGTAGGCCTTGATTCAAATATCCGCATTGTTAACTCATAATAGTGTATTCTCTCAAACATACTAGAAAATATATACATGACATAAGAATCTTGTTTTAACGAAAATCATTCAAGCAACTAAATTCAAGTAGCAAGCAGATGTACATGCAATATAATGGAAGAAATACTCATAGTGGGGTGACTCAAGCGGAGTCGCAATGCAAAGTAAAGGAAACGTGTTATGATGTTCAAAAGGGAACAAGAGAACTTACATTGAGTTGACTCAGCAGAGTCACAATGCCAATTAAAATGGAAACATGCTATGCATCATGCAACTATCCTAGATAATTTATCTCTAATATATAACACATAGTTGGAGACTATCCTAAAGGATTTTTGTCGTTAAATCAAAGTTGTAAAACCTAAGAAAAAGGCTAAAGAAAAGGATAGAGCAAGTACTCCGTACATGGGCACTAAGTCACATCTAAAAGGGGCAATTTCATAAACCAATGACCGGATCCAAATCACTTAATTCTATTGCGCGGAAGCGCTTAATTCAAACCACAACAAAGATAATAATCTAAATAAGAAAAGAGAAGGCAAAACAATCACACACAAAGACACAAGATTTTCATGAGTAGTTCGGCCAACTATGCCTACGTCCACTCCCTAGAGCTAAGGAACAATCCACTATCAAACGAACGGATGATTACAGTGCAAACGCGAGAAATCACTTCCTCACCAAATGCAAAAACAATTGATCTCTCCAAACAAAACCTCACAAAAGGATAAACAAATAAGAGATCCTAATGAACCCTAAGGTTCTCCAATGAACAATACTATCTATCTATCTATCTATCTATCTATCCATCTCTCTCCCTCTTTCTCTCTCTCTCTCTCAAAAGATGTAAAGTTTCTCCAAGAACAATAAGCCCTAAATTCAATGACTTAAAAGTTACTTCCAATTGACTCCAAAGAATCCTTATATAGGGATATACATATCTCCTATTCCAAAATTTCTGCCAAAATTGAATTAGGAATCTAAAACCACTTATTTCCTTCAAACTTTCCAAATTGCCTGAAATTCGCGTATCCACCCGGGCCGTCCACTCGAGCGGCATACCTAGCGGGAGACATTTCACAACCTCATAACAAATAGCCTTGCCCAAAGCTGCCCGCCCGGGCAGTAAAGCTAACTTTCAATTCCTTATTCTATTTTAACCAAATCAAGCCACAATTCCAACAATCTCCATCTTTGCGAGATTTCCAAATTCCAATGCAAATTGAGCCACACGACTCCACAACAAGCAAACTTTACCGTGGTGAGATTCGATCCAAATGCTCGAGCTCTAAATTTACCAAATGTAAATGCAAAGCCAAATCTAATACAAAACAAGCAAATGCAACTGTAATCATCATCCACCCTAGCATGACGTCTCATACCAAGTCCAAAAACAACCTTCCTCGCTCCAGTTTTCAAATTGTCATCCTCAAGGCTGGTCAAGTCTAAACCTAGTTTGAACTTGAACCCACCAATGACTGAAGTCAACAAATTCTCCAAGAGAATAAGATCACCAAACAAATCATTTTCATGATCCAAATTGAGTTGCACCAACTCCAAATCCAAACAATTTACCAAAGCTAGCAAATTCTGAAATGTCGACACAAACCTAGCTTTGTTCCAAACGCCAACTTCCAAATGACTAGTCTCAAACAAACGAGGTTGAGAAGACACCTCTTCCAAACCAACTTGGACAAGGGGATCATCGCACTCCACTTTCTCCACAATTGGGGATACTTCTAAATTAACTCCTCCAATAGGACTCCCAACAAATGAATGCACATCAACGAGCCCATCCAAAACAAACGTGTCATACAAACGAGTATCCTTCCCTAAAACAATTTTCTCTCTAAAATAAATTTTGTGGGTCTTGACACTTTCGAACAAACCTTTTTTCCAACGGACATAGCTGAGTCCCCAAATCAACTTGTCCCTGCTTCATGTGTAGAAGCTTGGACCCAATAAAAGGTTTCTTTCCAATGGTGGCAGCTCCACCTCCAAACGAGTTACCCCACAAGAAGTATAAGTTATTTTCCCTTACCCTTCTAAGAAAAATGAGAGCACCTTTTGAGACCTTCAATTCTCCATCAACCAATGTGACTTTGAAACCCTTCGACTCCAAAGCACCCAACGAATCCTAATTCATCTTCAAATCCAGAGCATACCACACATCTGTCAACTTCTTGATAGTTCCATCATGCAACATAAAATGAACATCACCTACTCCCATCTTCTCATAAAAAACACCATTGCCCAGATGGATTGCTCCACCCTTCAACAAATTTAATTTGGTAAAACTCTCCATATTGGGACACATATGATGAGAGCAAGCTGAATCAAGAACCCATCTATCCAAGTGACCTTCTTCAACCGTGGTAGCCAACACAAATTCTGAATCATCATCTTCAACTTGAACCACATTAGCATCCTTCTTCAAATCACCCACCAATCTATGGCAATCCTTCTTCCAATGACCAAGTTCGCCACAGTAAGCATACTCATCTTTGGCCAATCTTGACCCACCAATTGAAACTCCTCTCCCATGAGATTTGTTTCCAAACCATGTCTTCCTATCCGTTGGTCTTTTTCTTGTAACTAAAGCTTCGGATGTATCATTGTGGGAATCCTTATCTCTCTTTCTAAATTCATTGTTCATGAGAGCATTTGACACATCCTCAAACTTGACTGAATCTTTTCCATAAATCAAAGTGGTTGCCAAGTGTTCATACAAATTGGGTACAGAATTCAAAAGAATGAGTGCCTTATCCTCATCTTTAACAACTTCATCCAAATTCAATAAATTGGAAAGTAATTTATTGAACGCATTCAAGTGACCCAACATAGATGTACCTTCAACAAATTGAAATTGAAAGAGCTCCTTCTTCAAATAGAGCCAATTTTCCATGCTCTTGGTCATATACTTGTCTTCCAATTTCTTCCAAAGAGTTTTTGCCACGACCTCCCTTATGACAAAATACTTCACAACCATAACGAGACAAAGCCGAATATATCCGCATGCCAACTTGTTCATCTTCAACCATTCTATCTCATCCCAATTTGAAGGTTTGTCTTTCAACACAAAATCTAATCCTTGTTGCACAAGGGCATCCATCATCTCGCACTGCCATATCCCAAAACTATTTGTTCTGTTGAACTTTTCAACTTCAATCTTCCTCTCGAAAGCGACATCTTCATACCTTGTGTGCCTGAACTGGAAGCCATTGATTTGTCACCCGTCTTCTTACCAAATCATTCTTATCCCTCCATATGCCCTAGGTTTAAACTCGGAGCTCTGATACCACTTTGTTATGTGGAAGCGCTTAATTCAAACCACAAGCAAAGACAATAATCCAAATGAGAAAAGAGAAGGCAAAACAATCACACACAATGACACAAAATTTTCACTAGTGGTTCGGCTAACTATGCCTACATCTACTCCTCGGAGCCAAGGAACAATCCACTATCAAACGAACAGATGATTATAGTGCCAACGTGAGAAATCACTCCCTCACCAAATGCAAAAACAAATGATCTCTCCAAAAAAAAACCTCACAAAAGGCTAAATAAATAAGAGATCCTTATGAACCCTAAGGTTCTCCAATGAACCAATACTATCTCTCTCTCTCAAAAGATGTAAAGTTTCTCCAACAACAATAAGCTCTAAATTCAATGACTTAAAAGTTACTTCCAATTGACTCAAAAGAGTCCTTATATAGGGATATACATATTCCCTATTCCAATATGCTTAGGATTTGTTGCCAAAATCGAAAACCAATTAGGAAACCTTAATTCCTTCAAACTTTTCAAATTGTCTGAAATTCACGTATCCACCTGGGCAGTCCACTTGGGTGGGATACTTCGCGGGTGACATTTCAAAACCTCATAACAAATAGCCTCGCCTAAAGCTTGCTCTCTAGCTCGCTTAGGTGGGCCTGCTCGGGCGAACTGCTCGGGCGAACTGCTCTGGTAGTAAAGCCAACTTTCGAATCCTTCTTCTATTTTAACCAAATCGAGCAATAATTCCAACAAAATTCTCTATACTATGACACCATAGAACACCCAAGAATTTCATAGGAATAAACAAATCCAAGCACACAAGTGATATGCATAAAAAATAGAATGAAATTGTCATCAATCAAAATTCCAGATTCAAAGACCTCTATTGAAACCTATCAAAAGTGGTCTTAAACATGAGATGCATTAAAATCCATTAATCAAAAGTTAGATAAATGTGTTAGGGAGCTTATCCAAAAAGTAGGACCTCATTTGCATAATTTAAGTTCCAGTAATTTAAAGTTTGGTAACAATGGTCCAGAACTCTCCACTGTTTTTGTAAATATCATATTTAATTCTAGAAAACTCATGAGGTTCCAATAGGTGTCAAAAGAAATCTATTTCATTGATGTTTATGGTAAAAATAAATCCATAGAATATTCTGTGGCCTTAAGATCTCTAAAAAAGGTATCAGCCTCTGCTTCTATGAAATATTGGTATTATTTGACAATATGGATGCTATACATGAAAAGAATTTCAAAATCACATGAGCATGTTGATCTAAGCTTTGATCTCCCATCCATTTAGCCTAAAATTACTTCTAAACCAAGTTTTATTCATCAATTGTTGTTGAACGATCAAGGTATGACCATTTTGCTTACATAATCATAGTTGTGATAAAAATTTAGAAAATTCCAGAACAGTCGCATCAACTTTAAATGCTTGGAAACGACCTTAACTCGATCGCATGCTCACGATTTTACATTGATATGCATATATATATATACATGAGTTAGATGAGTTAGGAATCATCCCCAAAAAGAGGAACATCGATAGCTATCATAGCTTTTCTAATTTTTAACCACAAAGATATTATGTTCAAACCTGGCAACCAATTTTTCAACAACTACTAAAAATAGTAAATAAGTCCTAAAAATTCTCAAAACGGACCGGATGAAAGCTAATTCATCAACAGTTACCCATACAATTTGAAATCCATCAAACAATGAAGTTTGATGGACCAAATCTTATGGCAAAACATATCTGCTCTGTTGAATTTTAAAGTTATTGACTAGTTCATTTTAAATTGTGATGAAAACATCTTCAGTGATATGTATAGTCTATTAGAGATATCATATTCATAAAACAACATGTTTAATGTGATTTCCAATCAAATTAGCCCCCAAGTTCTATGTAGAACTCTAGATTGTGAATCAAAGGGTCTACAAATATCATATTAGAGATGAATTCAAAGAAGAATACATATTTAGAGATAATCAAGAGGATGATATGAACATAGGAATCATCCTCCTCATAGATCAACATACTAGATCAAAGAAGGAATCAAAATGTGATACGTGTACGAAAGTGAGTGTGTGCATGGGTCAAATTCAATGAAATGCAACAACATAAATAAGATCTAGACATAAGAATTTTGTGAAAATAGATCTCTGATATTTATCAATAAAATCAAAGGGAATTAGGATCTAGCTATGTGAGTGTGTGCAGAATGAAGGAACAAGATGAAGAGTGTTCATAAAACTAATCTAGATACAAATTCCAACAAATATATACTCCATCTGTCCCTTGAAAATAGTCCACATTTCCTTTTTGGGATGCCCCAAAATTATTGTCCACTTCTTAAATTGGTATACAATTTTACTACTTTCTAAAACTACCCTTCCTTGAAATCTACGCCAAGAGAAAACTAAAAAAGTTGTTGTAATGATTAGGGGCAATTGTGGAAAGTAGGTGTAGTTCTTTTTGCCCCATTAAAAAGTTGATTTCCTAAGAGTGTACTATTTTTATGGGACAGAGGGAGTACAAAACTAGTGATTAGAGATCAGATTTAGTGTTTACCTCTTGAAGAATTCTCAATTAAACTTCAAATTATGCTATAATTTACAATCTCCTGTAAGTGTTCTTAAAGCCATCAAGCAGTTCTTCAATGGTGGATGAAGCTTAAGATGCAATTGATGTTCAATTCACTAAAATTCCCTTTTTAGATCTCTCTTTCAGTATTGAAAACCAATAATTTTCCCATAATTCTCTCACAATTCACTCATAATTATCTACTTTCTCTCTCTGTATTGCATAGTCTATTCAATTATGTCAATCTCTCTATGATATGTCATTGTGAATGAATGAGAGGTGATGGATCTATATATAGAGATTTGAAAACTTAATCACTAAGTTTCAAGGTTAATTAAGGGATTTCAAGGTTAAGAATATGGATAAAATGGGCAATGCAATGTCAATACACAATTTTCGAGAAATTTCTTCGCACATGGGGGCTCTCTAGAAGACATCGAGAAGGAAAAAAATGTGATGGCGGACTCAGGAAGGGGGTGGAAGCTCCCATGGGGACCACCACCTATCATACGCCAACTATTTTTTTCATTCCTCTTTCCTTTCTCTACCCCTAACACAATTATCACGTGCACTAATTTTTCAAAATTTTGTCAAAATACTTTTTAGCTTCCAAAATCGTCCATTTTTGTACAGTTGGAAGTTGTTGAGTTGAATTCTATTCTAAAAATGTTCCAGGAGTGATTTGAATAGAAATCAGAAGTCAATTGAAGCTCGGAAGTCTCTCGAAACTTTTGCCCCATTTTTGAAATCAAATAACTAATTTTTCAAAATTGCCCTCCATTGCACTCCAATTTTGAGTTTTTCTTCAAAATTGAGTTGCTGGATAACTAGGTCATTGCATTCTGAGTACTTCATGCCCTTTCACCCTCAGATGAAAAAGAGTTTTGGGAGATGATTTTGATAAAATCATGATTTGTGCTTAAAAAGGAGTACTGAAGGTTTCGATAACACTTTTTGGAGTTTAATCTTCCTGCTGTGTGGAATTCAGATACCTTGCATGAGGTATTTTTCATCATCGAATTCTTCAAAAGGTTGTCGATCCTAAATCCTAAGAGTATGGCCGAAATTGGGTGTCTACAATATATCCTCTATACATATCTATCAAGCTATAGCCACTCTCTATCTTTGCAGGTAGGAGCACTCTCCTCCTTTTCACACATCTACCCATTTCTCTGCTTTTTGTTCTTTATTTTTACTCCCCTTTACCTCTCATTCTCTCTCTACATTTTTTTGTCACTATACCTGCTCCATTCTTACTGGCCTTTCTAAAATGCTTCCCCTCTTCTCTATTTTGATATACTAATGTTTCAATTTTTTTAGTTGCAAGTTTGAAGAATAGTAGAATTGTTTTTTCTTTAAGTGCAAATTTTATTGACTTCGATGATGCAGTTGATCTACGATACCAAAACAAGCTTTGTACATGCGAACAACGACATACAATCAAAATAATAGAGTCTTATGAGAAAAACAACGAAGGAAAATTGAATTTTATTTGCCATAATATAACTTACAAAATGTGGAATTGGTGCAAGGCTATATCCCCAATCCTACTGCCAACTTCAACAAAAAGCCAACCACCGCATCAAAACATTGACCGAGTTGAGAGAAACTAGACAGTTGAAGAACCATTTGAATTCAAGTCTCGATGCACATCAATATCTGTAGAATTGAAAGTAGCAAAACAGGGCATGGTTAAGCTACTAGAAGTATTTTGGTGTATGCAATTTCCAATGTAATTGCACTAACTAGGCTAGCATTGAAAGAAAATCGTATGCGAATACCAAAAGTTTACGTAGCGGAAAATAAAATTTAATGATTTTCTAAAATCCATGATCAATCTATGATGTATACAAAAAAACATAAAACATCCATAGGGGTTAAACGAATAGTTACCCTTGAAACGTGCTTTACAAAACTTACACATCCTTATTTGCTCCGACTTCTTTTGGTACCCTCGTATAAGGTTCACTTGAATAGTCCATGTCCGATCTCTTAGTATATTCACACGGATGAATCTCGAACTTAAAAAAACCTTTAATCTTCAAAAATTGAAGAAACTAAACTTATGCCAAACGAGGCACTGTGGTGTGAGGAAATGAGAGTAGCCGTGAGATTTTGGTTGTGATTTTAATATAGTGTGCTAGCACTATCTGTCACATACATATAACCAAATATAATCCCTTTCCTAATTACAGTAGCAAATTTAGTTTGATTGAAATTCCATCTTTCCTAATCAAACTAAATCTCATAATTAAATTATAATACTATTACTATTAACAGTTAACAGTAATTAGATGCCCACATGTTTCTTCAAATTACACATCATCCTATTGTGTGTGACCCCTTAGGTTCATACTAATATCATAGTAGGAATAAATACTTCTTAAGTATTCAATTAGAACCCCTTCTAATTATAATTGAATTAGAACACCATCTAGTTTTTTCTTATAGGAAATAATTAATATTACTATTTTTTTTATTTCCTGGCTTCCACTAGTCATGAGTGATACCTAGCAGCATATCATGACGTAACCTAGATAGTCTGAAAAATAGTGAACCTTTCCATTGAGAGTTATCGTAAAATTCAATCCATCAATCATACAATGTCCCAATTAAAACTTTTGGATAATGGGCATATTTATCAAACCTTGATTTAATTATATGCTATCAAAGTAATTGATATTACGCTGTACATTGAGATTAGAAAACTCCTTTCTAATTGTCACCTTGCCTTGGCTAAGGAACTTAACTTGAGTAATATCTTAGAAGATCACACAGGACATTTTCTCTCTTTACTTAAGAGTGAAAAATTTCTTATGGTAAATTCTCATGCGTCTATGTGCAACTCACTACACCCAACAATGTATGAATATGTCTCTGGTGAAAACACAAACATCGCGTATTGTTAAAAGTGTACAACCCAAACACAAGGCAACCATGATGTCTCAGGTATAGGGATCACTTGTACTACTGTAACTAAGAACAATCCATTGTTATTTAAGCAAACTCCATTTGGATGTTCTTTACAATTGATCATGTTCAGTGAACAGTTCTAATCCAGCACCCACATGTCTGTTCCAGTGTCCCCACACTGATGACTTAAGACTAGTAATATGTTATCAAATAAAATAAACATAGCATGTGCTAGTATAACTGGATTATTAAATGCCCAATTTAATAATCCTATGACTAAGAACATTTTGAGAATAAAGTTACCAAGAAGTACAAGGTCTTTTTTCTTAACTGTTTAAGTAGACATCTTCTTAACTTTAAATCTATAGATTTATCATGAAGAATAAATAACAATAATTTTCATGATAAATAATAAACTTGCCATTTGATATGTAATGACATTGATAATGAATGTAATATTCCTAAAACACTCATCCAACAATTGGCTTTTAGGGCATATTTCTAACAAGCATGGCAGGAGTTATCTACCATTAAGTGGGTAGATCAGTTCAAGAATGTAAAAACTAGCTATTTTTTGTATTGGTTCTAAATGTCCATCTTTGGAATGTATGGACAAAATATGTAAGGAATTGGGCACTTTCAATTTGGAGTATTGAGAACTTTTAGTGTGTTGTGAAACCTATCACAACAATATACAAAAAAAGGCATCTTGCATCTGGAATCATAAAAATACCATAACTTCATTAGCAGATTCGGATAAGAATGTTTAAACTTCACAAAACATTCCACCTATTAACATTACCAAAAATTACCACATGTTAGCATCCCCACAAATCCCACATATGCTCCCCAAAATAAAAACAACACCATATGTAAAACAAAAAATAGAAATTAAAACAACAATTCCTTGATTGGAGTTTGGCTGCGTTGCAAGTGGTTGAGTACCCTTTATACTTCCTTCCTAGTGCTTTATGTAGCTGTTCAAGAAAAAAAAAACTCCAACTATCCCTCCTTTCACTTGCAACAACCTCAAGTATATTTGGAAACAAACTATTGTTGCAATCGAGAGCAACAACTACTAATAGCACTATACCAAATGGGTCTTTCAAATCGCAACCATCTAGACTGATGGTTGCCGCTCTTAAACCCACTCTTCATGGCATCAAAGCAAACAAATTTCCTCTTAAAAATTGGGCTAACTGTAGCACTAGACCTAGTGGTTCTTTTGATGACTTCATTGGCGTACATTCCAAGCTTAGTGTATGAATCTCTGTAATTTCCCTCTGACTCATCAAGTACCCTCACTTTTGCTCTATATTGTTTCATTTTAAGGGCATCTACCCCAAACTTGTGAAGTATAGCTTATTTTGCTTCCAATTACATGTTTGGGGGCTTCATTAATAGCTTCACCAAGGCCTTCATTAACACCTTCACCATCACCCATTATAAACAGTTTCATCATCATTCACAGGTTCCCTGTCCATATTATTAAAAGGTTCTTTGTGAAGTACCTACAAGACATGAAGGAGCTAAAGGAACTGAGGGAACTGCAGATATTGAAGGTGTTGGGATTGTGCCCTCAAACCTATTACTTTATGCATTAGACATTATGACAGTTATATTTATGGATATCAATTTACATTTTATTATGTATGTTTCATGAGATGAATGTTTGTTTGTATGTAATCCTTAAATGTCAGTGTAAGCAATTCGTATTTATGTTTGAGATGCATACATACGAGATACGAATTACTATTCCTTAATGTTTAGAATCATTACAGTGGATGATGAGATTGGATATCTCATCAGGTTTACATTATAGCATAATTAACTACCATAGGATGGAGTGATGTGTCTCATTCACTAGAGTATGTATCTCTTAGTTCATATGCTAATGCTTGTAATGCATTGATAGACTGTGAGCTTTCCTATTAATACTCAATAACTGTCAATAGTTAATAGTAACTCATAACTTGTATATGATATATAATGCCCCAAATCCTGGAAATGGGGGTTAGGGTAGTTAAGTAACTTAACAGTCCAATTAAAATAGGAAACTTTGAAAGTCTGAAGATCCAAACGACTGATCGGGACATCGGTCAACTGGTTTTGCAAGATGCTGAGAGCATTATTGAACTGCTCGATCTAGTCGATTGACAAAAAGGTCCGGTCGATTGGTTTTCAAGCAGAGAGTTTATAAAACATCCGACCTGGTCGACTGGAATAAAACTGGTCGACTGGGGCATGAAATTTTTAGTCAACTGGGGCAATCCGGTCGACTATTTTTCACAAAAATAGAGTGTCTAGACCTCTTGGATACAGAATCCAGTCGACTGGACTCCCGATCGGTTAACTGGATTGTAGCAGTAGAAGACTCTACTGCACAACAACTATATGTTCACATAACTTTGTTCCCAAATGGGTGATTCTAACTCAATAAAAGGGTAAGTAAAAACTATGGGACACCATCCCAATCCAAGCACAACTAAAAATGAAAACGAGTTGTTCCATCAACAACATATATGCGTGCAATCTTACGAAAAGGAATGACTTATGTTATGATTAGATGCCAATATGAATATAACAAATCCTAACATGGTTTAGGAATACAATTAACTGTCTAAGTTGAAGGGGGATAACATGCATCCCAATACAACCATGAATACTAGTTTAAATAAATGAGTACGGACTAACATACATCCGATAACAATCTAATATGTGAAAGCATAACTTACAAATCTAAAACATATTATTGGATGATTTCTAGAATCTTCCCACAAACAGGGTCTTTAAAAAAATGATTACATGCATGTCACTATAGGGCCTTGCCCTTATCCATTCCACCTGAAAAGGGTGTTAAAAGCAGTTCATGAGCATGACGACCCGTATAGTCATACAATTCAATAATACCATTAATTATATGCATGAATGCATGAATGCAATGCTTCGTTGCCGAAGCAAAACAATGTCGCCCATAGGCCTTTTCGTGAATTTTCCACACACTCATTCTCAACATAACACCCGATCTATGGGCTACCACGTTATAGGGGCCTTTAACCACCTCATACGGGTCTTTAGCTTACAATTTCTATGGTTTGCAAGACCAGGAGATCGTGTTCCTAATGGATCTAATCCTCACATTCACACCCACAATCGGGATTATCTATGCGTCAAATCAAAATCCACTTGTAGAGGTTTTTCATGATCTTTAAAATCTAGAAGTCCCTCGAAAGCCCCACACATGGAGGTCTTTTACCCAAAATCCTTTTCGTGCATTTTATATTGATGCACGTGTTCATGCCTAATTTCATAATCATGCTTATCTCATGCTTATGAAATACAGATGAACAATATTATGCTAGATGGACAAGCATATTCATAATTTTTCATAAAATCTAAGCATAGGCAAGAAGATATGAATTTCTACACAAACATGCTATCAAAGCTTCTATGAAAGCAAGTAGACATGTTTTCAACTTCCAAATAATCACCTAAGCCACGTAAGCACATAGGTAAAACACATAAACAACTAGATCATTTAGGCAAAATTTCAAGAGAACTAGGTTTGGATTTTATGCATGCCAAAGGTGTACCAAACCAAGTAGTATTTTAGATTCATACTAGTTAACATATAGTACATCATATTAGAGATATTATATAAACTACATTGACTTTTTAGAAAATTCTTTCACGAAAATAATTTGGGGCTTTTGCAAAATAAATGCATCCCCACGTGCTCCTCATCGCTAGGAACTTTTAACTCTAAAGGAGCAAGGCTAGAAGTAAATAAGAGTAGATGATACCGAAGGTCAAAGCTTGAAGAAAAGCTTAGAAACCCAAAAATGGTGTATCTCTCGTGGAGAAGATGAAATGAGGAGAGAGAAAGAGATAGATAAAAATGAAATATCTCCTAACAACCTTCTTATATAGTAAGTGGCTTGGTACAACCCTCAAAGCACAAGGTACCACACACACAAACTGCTATATCTCACTAACCTTACCAGTTATGACAAAAGTTAAAACACCAGAAGTGAATCATTTAAGCATACGCTCCTTTTAGTCTAAAAAAAATCTCATTTTTGAATTTTCTACTCAAGACTTACATCTCAGGTAAAATTACCAAAATACCCCTATGACTAAAAATCCAAAAAATTCCAAATTTTCACTAGAGTTATGAAATATGATATTAAATCACTATTTAAAAACTCGGGTTATTACACTATACATGTTCTTAATCTTGAGACGATAATGAGCACAAGTCATGTGTATGATTACTTTGACTTAGCAATCAGTGAGGTCTTCAAGATCTTCACATAGTTACCTTGGGTAATCATATCTCATAACATTGTGAACATATATTGTCAAGATAGAATCTACCCTATGTTGAAAAGTAAGCATTCTATTGAGAATGTCACCAAGTTAATTACTGAGAACTGCAGTCTTGTTGTTTAGTAGTTATCAACATGTTTGGTAATCATGACAGGTAAATGAGACTCAAGGACTATAAGATGCATTCATATGTCAGGTTGACAGTACTAGTTATCCGACTACCTGAGTGTGATTACAAAACCTAAAGGTAGAGAAACATTAGTATCACCTTACAAGTCTAGTTACCGTTTCAAATATGTTCTTATGCATTGGAATGCAGTTATTGTTATTTAGTAGTACTAATGTTAACTAATCAGTTAGTTAATTTTTTGATTAAAGAATTTAATTATAGAAGAATTAATAACTAATCTAAGTCGATAATTAAAAACCTAGGAGGTCCCATTCTTAGCTTCATAAGGAATGCAAGGAAGACAAGAAAAAAGGGAACCAATCGATTGCCACTTCAGGCAATCGATTGGGTAAGCAATCGATTGGTATTAATTGCCAATCGATTGGGGTCGGCAATCGATTGCTATTAAGGTTGGTTAGAAAACTTATAAATAGAGGATCTATGGCACAGAAATAGATTGAAAGTCGTTTTGAGCGACCAATAAGTTCCATACCTATTTCTAAGTTCTTTTGGCCTTCTTCCTCTCTCATGTAGGGTTCCCACAAGCCCTAGTCTTCTAGGTTACATTCGAGAAGACATAAAAGTGAAGATTTTCTAGAGAAAGTTGTTGGAAATCTCTATATCTATTAAAGTTCTTCGTTCTAGAATCTTAAGAGGTATGTTCTGTTATCTACTCGTCACTAGATTCTATAAGTAGTAGGTCTCTAATACTAAACTTTTTTTCTTTGTTTTCCAGTGCAAATTAAGTTTTTCAAAAAATAAATCCAACAATTGGTATCTGAGCCATGCTTATTCGAATCTTTTAATGCATTTTGGAATCCTAGTTTGATTTATATGGTCGTTTTAGTATGTTTTTGAGACTGTACCAACACAAATCAGTTTCTATAGTAGTATTACAGCAAAAATAGATCTTGAGAATGTTGGAAGAAAAAGGGAATCAATCGATTGGTAATTGAAACCAATCAATTACTTAGGGCAATCGATTGGTGTTATTTTATTTTATTTTGTTTATGTTTTCTGGACTTCATATATTTTACATATTAACCTTTTAATATATTCTAGAAAAGTTTTTATCAAATTTTTGTGGCTTTTGTACCAATCGATTGCCAATTGTAAAAATCAATTGGGTGAATCAATTGATTGACTCTTCTTGTAATATCTTGCGTTTTAATCGTGCTTAAAGGTTTATTGACATTAATTGTGCATTTAAAATACTCAGTATGAAATTTGAGACTAATTTAAAACTAGAAAAAAATCAGTCATAGGGGTATTTTGGTCATTTGTACCTCTGATGTTAGACTTGACCAGAAATTTGAAAATGAGATTTTTGGACTGAAAGGTGTGTGTGTTCAAATGATTCACAATCTGTGTTTTAAGTTTTGTCATAACTGGTACCGTTAGTGAAATATAGCAGCTTATGTAAGTAGTACCATGTGCTTTAGGAGTTGTACCTTATCACTTGCTATATATGTAACATGTTAGGTTTAATATTAGTAATTTGACAACTCTCTCTCTCTCTCTAGAACTTGGAAAGTTAGGGTTTTGAGCACAAAACCCTTGGTATCATCTAGATCCTTCGATCTTTGGGCAAAACTTCAAGCTTTAAAGTTGTTCCTTGCGTCGAGGAGTAGGTGTGGACGTCAAAATCAATCTCACCTGACAACTTATATCGGTTAGGAAATTCCAAGAAATCAAGGTAGTTCATATAACTCTCTAATATAGTGTATCATATGTTAACTAAGTCTACTCTAGGAGACTACGAAGTTTGGAGCACGTTTGACGTATGTGGTAGGTCCTTTTTATGATGTGTAGTAAAGATATATGGATGGGTATAACACGTAAGCAGGTTAGTATAGGTGGAACAATAGATAAAATATGATAAAATAATGTAAAAAGTGTAGAATAATAAATATGTAAATATATAGCAGAGTAATGGGATTCGGAGAGACTTCGGGTCGGATGAGAACCGAAGTAGCCCCAAATGAGAGAGAGAGAAAGCAGTGAGTATCCAGGAGTTATGTGTATTGGAGTAAGGTGAAGGGTGGTGAGTAAGTATTGGAGTGTGGTGAAGGGTAGAGTGAGACGAAGGTGTAATAAAGCCGAAGGGTCTTGTTGAGACGAGTGGTGTAATGAGGCGAAGGATCTTTGGTGAAATGGAGGGTATTGGTGAAGACGAAGGGTCAAGGCAAGGCGAAGGGCAAAGTAAGGCGAGGGGTCTTGCGGTTCGAAGGGTCTGATTGTGTTCGGGACAATGTGAATATTTGTAAATGGGTCGGAGGAGTAGTCACTGTTGATCTTTTGCGGTAGTAAAGGATTCTGTGTGGTTGTGTTGGTCCGGTCGAATGTAGTAAATGAGACCACTATTTATACAGAAAGTCATATGAGGCTGCTAAGTTTTGATGTGGTGGAGAGAAGCTGAGTTGGCATTCTCTGTGTGGATCGTTTGTTTTAGGTAGATGGACGGTATGGATGGTTTAAATGCTCATGTTTAAGGTAGGTGGAGGTATTGAATGAGATGTTGATCTGTCATGGGCTTCGGGAGAAACAAGTCAAATAGAGAAGGTATTGTCCCTCGGTGGTAGACGAAGGTTGTGGGGTTAGTCAAGGGGGAAAGATATGTTATTTGTGCAGAGGTTTAATCGAGTGAAGATACCGAGGCTCATGCTATTGGTGTAGAGGATTAAGTAAGGGCGAGTGTCGAGGCTGCAGAGGGTTAAGCGAGGGCGGGAACCAAGGTTCTCTTTTATTGGTGCAACGCAAGCTTGAAGTGACTGAGCACTGTTGGTCAATGGTTTAAGCATGTTTTACGCTAATGGGCTTCGCCCATTGGTTGTGAGACTGGTCGAGGTCAGGCACGTGAAAGTCACGTGTCTCTCTCTCTCTTTGGGACCAACCCTAACCTTGCCCATGGGGCGCAGGCTAGGGAGATGCCTTCGGTTCTAGCCACCTAGCCATGAGCTTCTGAAATCCCAACGGACTTGAGCCACCCTTAGGTACTGCTTCTGGACCAAGGGTGGTTGTTCGAGAGGTGAGTGTGTGTATATTTGAAGTGTGCTTCCTTTGAGGGCTACTTGAGATGGGCTTTGTTTGAATAAGTCTTCGGAGTGGAGTCATCCGTAGTGGGAGCTTCGGAGTGGGCTACTTTCGGCATTCAGAGAATAAGGCTTCGGAGTGGAATCATAGGCTTCAGATTCCGAAGTGAAGCTTCAGATTGGGCTCATCCGAAGTGGGCCTTCGGAGTGGGCTAGCGGAGGCTTCGGAAAGGTGAGGCTTCGGAATGGGCTTATCCGAGGTAATGCTTTGGAGTGGGCTCATTGAGGTAGGCCTCGGGGCGAGTTTCTCAGTCGTGGAGCTTCATAATGGGCTCCGTAGGGTGGGTATTGTTTGTAGCAATTATTGTTGGTGGAGCCCATATTGGTACACGTGGAGTCGTTGGTGACGTGTACTGGTCAAGCTGTATTAGCGGTCAACTACTATCTACTTTTGCCCCCCTGTCCGTATTCTAGGCGTGAAGCGGCTAGGATGCGGGCATAATCCTTGCATATCTTTCTGAGATTGTTTTTCTGATGACGAATGGATATTTTGTCTTTTACGGGTGGTACTGGTGTTCTGGTAACTTTACTGACGGTTGACAGACGTCTAAACTTTTGCAGATAGTACTAACTTTCTGGTGAAGTTTCTGATGGCGAATCATGTAGGGCCAGAATGTTTTGGCGATGGCGGGGTCAAAACTTCTTGGGACCTTTGTCATGACTTGTACCAAGCTTGTGCATGGAGTCGGGCAATAAGTTTTGCCTAGCATATTTCCAGGGATTTTCTATCAGTGCAAAAATGGGGAGAGAATGTATGTTTTCATCAATGCACATGTCTTATTCGACTGTGTGTGCTCTATCCGGGTGTCATGCTTCTTCGTGGTGCTTAAGGCGAGTGAATGATTTATACTGCCTTCCTCATATATTAAGGATGAAGTTCTTAATTATGGGATAGTTGATGGTGAAGTTGTGTTTTGCTGTCAACCGCTGCGAAGCCCTCTTCGGCAGAAGTATTGGGCTATTGAGCTCGAAGCTTTAGCCTTCGAGGTTCTTGTCACAAGGTGTCGAACCGGATGGCATTTTCTGGTAAAGTGGCAGCTCAGCTCTGTTCCCTATTTCGAATCGGACTCCAGTGGGCACATGTGTGCGCCCATTTTATTGTATGTATTGGGTCTGTTCCATGGTGCATCCACTATCCTTGAATTGATGTATGTATTGGGGTTGTAACCATATCTTTTTGTGGCATTGAGAATTCAATTTTTTATGTTTGAGATTGTGCATTTTTGTTTTTACATTTCTCATGGCGTATCATTCTTTTGATGAGTGGTGGTATGGAGAAACCTGGAGATATTAATAATGTGGAAAAAAAGAATAGAGGAAGGGGAGCATGTTGCTCACTTTGTCCCTTGATGTCAACATAAAAAAGGGGTTTGTACCCGCACCACCCTTGTGAGGCTAAGAGATAGGGAGAGTGACGCTTGTCCCATCTTTGGGAGAGGAAGAGTTTGTTACTCATGCCGCACATGTGATGGAGTGCGTTTTGCTCATGCTACTTATATGGAGATATAGAGACTAGAGTCGTGCTCTTTGGGAATTGGAGACTACGATTGGACGATTTGGAGATAGGGAAATTAGGGATGTTCATGCCATGTCGCTATGCAAATTTGGAGATAAGGGGAGAGTATATGGAGACATAGAGATAAGGGTCGTGCCCTTCTTTGGAGATATGGGGCTTAGGGGGAGAGCGGGTACTCGTGCCGCCCCTCTGGTGGAGAGCGCGATGCTCGTGCCACCCTTCTCAAAGGGGGAGAGCGTGTTGCTCGTGCCGCCTTAGTGAGGCCTCTCAAATTGAAGTAGAGGGTGTTACCCGTGCCACTCAAGTGAGGTAGGGGAGAGTGCGATACTTTTGCTACCCTAGTGAGGCAAGATGAGGAGAGCGCGATGCTCGTGCAACCATATGGAGAGTGGAGCTCGTTCGTTATGGAGAGATAGAGAATAAATCATAACAATACTGATAGTGATAGTGGAGTTATTGAGCATTTGTCGGTAGTGTAGACTATATGTTAGTGATTACTCATGCTATGATGTATAATTTTGATGTATCAAAGTACTTGTACTACTTCGAGAGGGTACAGGGTGAGAGTAGGACGTGTGTGGTTACCATAATTTTGAAAAATCCTCATGCTTTGTCCTGCTTTAGAGATATAGACCCAGTGAGCTTTGTGCCTTGTCATACCAATAGTGAAATAATGCAAACACTTTCCCAAGCGATGCAAAGAACAGTTATCGAGTAAGCTTTCGAGTAATCTTCAACGTGGTACTTTGAGGGTGCAAGAAAGACCCTATCTGAGTGAATGTCATTGACATGTAGCTTGGTTGGTTAGTCATTTTGAGGTTATAAGTTATACCAGCATATTGCTGGCCAAAGAGCAAGTGCTCACGGCGTCATGTCACTGTTTAGAGATTGAATTTGCTGGTGAGGGAACAAATGGAGCATGTTACTGACTAGTAGGTGGTGGCTGCGTATTGCTGGAGAGAGAGCAGGTGGTGGTTGTGGCAACATGTATATTGCTTGTTGCTGGCAAGAGAGCAAGTGGTGGTAGCATTTCTTGTGGCGAGCATGTTTGTAGGGACTTCATTTTGACGGTGGTCTTTGGGATAGTGAAGTTGAAAATTTTGTATCTTCCCGAGGGCTTCCTTTTTTTTTTTTTTTTTTCTTTTTTTTCTATGTTAATGTGGTGATGGTGAGGGCGAGTTGAGATTTGTCAGTCCATTACATTAGTTCTACCAACGAGAAGTGTGTTGTGACTAGTCGTAGATAATGGAGCTAGTCATTATAAGAGGCCTGCTTAGCAGAGTAATACCTAGCGGGAGAGAGTAAAGTTGACCAACTATTGGGCCTTAGATTTGCTTAGAGAAAAGACTTTTTGGAGAGTGAGCTGTCTGAGATTGGGCAAAAAAATTGACAGTACTTGTAACTCGGATGGTCCATTTATCTGCCTATCAATGACTGTGGACTCTTTGAGGTATAATTTGGGTGTAAGACTGTTTAGATCAATGGGTCCCTTCTCCCCCCTTTTAAAAAGAAACAGGGGCTCGTGGCTTAGGTAGAACATTTTCTTCTATAATAGTGTATATGTGTGAAGGAATGTGGGTGGGTTGTGTTAGGTAATAAGTATCTCCGGTGAAAGAATGAGAGTGGCTGGTTATGCTGGTAAATTAAGTAGAGTTGTGGCAATTATCTTGAGGTCGATCTACCTGTAATGAATCTTTTTCTGTATCACGGTTGTACTATATCCATATCTTGAGGTGAATTGGCTGGTGGTGGTATATTTAGCAGCACTTGTATCCCTTTTCTATAATTTTAGGGAGGGGCGAGGGGGGGGGGGGGGTTGGCTTAGGCCTTTGGAGGCTTTTTTTTTTGTGTTTGGTTGTAGGACCGAAAGAGGGAGTTGAGGGTAAGAGAGAATCAGAAGTGAAGATCTCACAAGTCCGCAGCGTGAAAGATTTCATAGGTGCAGAGTGAAAGCTCTTGAGATTGCCTTGGGTCCGTGGATGGAGATTCAACGAGTGAAATGTGCCGGAATTTCTCAAATGGAGATTTTGCGAGTGAAACTTGTCGTGGACACGCGAATGGAGATTCAGCAGATAAAATATGTCGCGATCCGGTGGGTAAGATATGTCACAGTTCACAGATAGAGATTTGAGGGGGTGAAATGTGCCACTATTCGTAAATGGAGATGCGGTTGAAATATGTCGCTGTCCGCTGATAGAGATTCAGCAGATGAAACGTGCCGCAGTTCGTAGATGGAGATTCAACAGATAAAATGTGTTGCGTTCCGCGTCTGCAGAATGGTTTTTTTTTACTGATCCGAGAGACTGAGGAGTTTGAGATGATTCCCAGAGAGAGAGAGAGAGAGTGGAGATTCAGCGGATGAAATGTGCCACGATCTGCGGATGGAGATTCAGCAGATGAAATGTGCTGCGGTCCGCGCCTGCAGAATGTTTTTTTTTGGACTAATCCAAGAGATGGAGAAATTTAAAAGGATTTCGATAGAGAGTGGAGGTAGGGAGAGAGATGGGTGGTCCGAAGGGGTGGGGTCCGGAGGTTGGTAGAGGCCGAATGGGGGTGGGCCAAAGGTCGGGGGGCCAATGCCCCATTTTTTGTTTTGTTTTGTTTTTTTTTTTAGTCCGGGTGGAGAGAAGGAGGTCCGAAGGGCCCCGGGTGGTGAGGTCTGGAGGGGTCCGGGTGGTGGGGTTCGGAGGAGGTTCGGGTGGTGGGTTCCGGAGGAGGTTCGGTGGTGGATCCGTAAGGGGTTTGGGTGGTGAGTTCCGGAGGAGGTTTGGTGGTGGGGTCCGGGTTTTTTGTTTCGAAGGGGGTACCCGAAGGAGAAAGTTTCTGAGAGAGAGGGGGTTCCGGAGGGAGATAGAGTTTTGGAGAGAGAGTGAATTTTGGAGAGAGAGTGCATTTCGGAAAGAGAGAGAGAGAGTTTCCGAGAGAGAGAGATCCGGGAGAGGGGGGGGGGGTTTCGGAGAGGGTGGTTACGGGGGAGGGGTCCGACTGTTTTTTTTTTGGTCGAGGGGCCCAAGGAGAGAGTGGAGGAGAGAGAGAGAGAGGGGAACTCGGGTTGAGGTCCGAAGGGGGGGGGGGGGGCAAGATTCATATTTTCTTCTTCCTCTTTTTTTTTTTTTTTTGAGGTGGTGGGGCCATAGAGAGAGAAAGTATAGAGAGAGTGTGAGCCGAAGGTGGTGCTTTGGAGGTGAGTTGTCCCTTTTTTTTTGCTGAGCTGTAACTCCGAGTTATTAACTTGTTAGCTCTTAAATCTTTGAAATTGAAGTGTGTGTGGTCCACACCATAACACACAACTACACTTCATCCTTCATTTTGATTGGACCAAATGAAGGCTGGAAGGAAAAAAAAATGTGTTGGACCAAATATATAGGTTGGGTTTAAAAGAGGACAAATGTGAGTAGCCGCAAGTAAGGGGGATGAAGTTGAGCGGCGAAGGTGAGTAGCCACAAATAAGGGAACGAAAGTGAGTAGCACCAAATAAAGGGCGAAGGTCCCCTATAGCCGAAGGTCCAAAGATTTGCTTACTCAAAGCATTTACCAATAAAATAATTTATTATTTAAGTAGGACCCAGATGTGGAGTTGGTTTCGAATGGAGAGCCGAAGATCAAGCAAAAGGATTTTTTTAAATTTGTGTATGGCCTTCGGATGGGAGGGCCGAAGGTTTTTGTCTATTTATTTTATTTTTATTTTATTTTGCTTCGGGGAGGTGAGATGATTACATTGATTATTTTTATTTTTATTTTTTTGCTAGGCCGAAGGCATGGGTTGGGGTAGGGGCCGAAGGTCATTCCGAAGGGTCATGGGGGGATGGGTAGTGTTGGTTTTTTATTTTTTTATTTTGTTTTTTGTGGACCATGTGGGGGCCAAGAGCCGAAGCTCATTGTGGGGGTAGGCAATGACTTGAAGGAGGTCATGTTGGGGTAAGTTGATTTCTTTTTCTTTTTGTTTTTGTATATACATGTTATATATATATAAGGAGGTAAAGATAGAGTGAGATTGACCACCACATGGGGTAATATGCATGGGCGGAGCCAGTAATGTTGGTTAGAGGGGCTTGAGCTATACGGGGGTTCGGGGGCAACACCCCGAGGTGATTTTTTTTGGAGTCTATTTATATATAATTGGAGATCTCTTTTTATTTTTATTATTTTTAGGAATATGCTTATAATATGAGACTTATTGGTGACACGTAAATATTGTATAGTGTTTTTCAAAATTCTTGGGGGACCTATTTCTAAAAATTCTTACACTAAAAGTGTAATTTTAAAAATTCTAGGCGCATTTCCTCTTGAGTTGTATATACCTATATATCAATATAAATATAGTTGATGGCACTAATTTGGGCCTTGTACTCCTTTGAGGGGCCAAAACATAAGCTGAGGAGGAGCATAAAATGTGTATGTATACATGTATATATGTATAGGGAGAGAGAGGGATTGGTTTCGGATGGGAGAGCCGAAGGTCAAGAGGATTTTTTTTTTTAGTAATGGCCTTTCGGTGTTGGGGGCTGAAGGTGTTCTTTTTTATTTATTTATTTATTTTTGTGAATAATGGAGATGTCCGAAGGTGGAGAGAGAGAGAAGCGAAGGGGGTGGGGTGGGCCCTTGCTGTGGTCCGAAGGTCATTTGGGGGGTCTTGGATAGTTTTTTTTTGTTTTTGGTAGGGGGGCCCGAAGGGTCATGACTTATGGGGTAGGGGGTGGAATATTTTTATTTTTGTTTTTTTTTTAAAACAAGAATGGGCAAAAATGATTAGGCTATCCATGAAAAAAAAAAAAATTATCTTACATAAGAATTAATGGAGTAATGGAAAATAATTTGGTGTGACAAGTACATGGTATACATGTTTAACTTTTTGATCAATAGAAAGTTTGACTTGTTTGATTGTGTCTTACGAGAAGGGTAGTTTTGAAAAGTAAATAAAAATTGTATACCAATTTTAATTATAAAAATATGGACAATAATTTTGGGACAATCCAAAATAGAATAGTAAACTCTAAAAATGAAATGATGAGAGTAAATATTGGGTATTGCGGTGATACCAAGTAGGAGAGAGAGAGAGAGAGAGAGTTACAATTAAAAAAAAAAATTGTGATAATTAGAGACAATTGTGAACAAAAAAATAAAAAATTAGGTGTAATTTTTGCTAATAAGTTGAGTTACAAAGATTGACTCACAAAATAAAACGGAGGGAGTAGTAGATTTGGAGCGATGACACTATTAACAATTAATGGCAATGGCAATGGCAAGGCATTTCGGCGATGGCAAGAGGAGGGTGGGCCCGAGGTATAGAGAGAGAGAGAGAGCGCTAACGAGATAGAGAGGAGAAGGCTGAGAAGCTAGCGAGAGGGGGGTTTCCGAGAGTGAAGCGCATCGCCAGCGCATCGCCAGGTCATGTCGTATGGTACTGTATGGCTTTTTGACTATGTGAGAAAAGTTTATATTGAGCTGATGGTTTGTCATGCTTAAAAGTATGCAAATATATATATGAGAAATGATAGATGCACAACAAAAACTCATAACTAATTGCACAACCTGCTTAAAAATGTTGGACTTTGTGCTGAAAAAACTGTACACCTCTTTTTTTTGTCTTTTTGTGTGTACAGCTTTTTCAGCACTAAGTCCAACAATTTTAAACAGGTTGTGCAATTGGTTGTGAGTTTTTGTTGTGCATCTATCATTGCTCTATATATATATATATATTTTGCAGTTGGCCTAAATAAACCAAAACATTGTTTACAAAAGTACTTGAAACAATAAGTTGGTCAACAAAAGACTTATCATTGTGGGTCCCAAAGAACTTTTAAGTCCATAAGTTAGGCTTGTCATAAGCATATGGGAATACGATTGAAGTATTGAATCATAAATAAAAATAAAAAATAAAAAAAAACAAAACAAAATTTTGGTGTGGCAAGTATATGGTATGCATGTTTAACTTTTTAATCTAAACAGAAGGCATTAACTTGTAACAACTTTTTCATCTGATGTTTATTTGGGACGATTCAAAAAACTGCAGGCTCGTGTCGACGAGCACTTTTCGAAATAGTTTTGAACATGTCTTTTTATAACTAAAAAGAAATAATAATAATTTAAATGACCCGTTTCAAAGTTTGGAGATGGAATTATTGAAAAGTAATTTTGAATAAATACAAGTTTATAAAAAATGATGGCTTTTGATAATAAATTTTTAACAACTACAAGACAAGAAATGTGTAATGGTTTTTGTAGGAAAAGTGTTAACCATAGAATGTGTGAATGTCACGGATTAGGAGTAATTGTCACAGAGTTGAAACACTGTTACAAAGTTGGAGCAGGGAGGGAGGGGTGAGAGAGTAAGAGGGAGCAAGAAGGTTAGAGGAGAGAGTAGAAAGGGCGAGTGATAATAAAGTGAGTTGTCTCTGGTGGGACCAAGAAAAAAAAATGAACTGCAAGTTGATGGAGGGGTGGCACAAGTGGGTGTGCATCCCTTTGGCTTGCAAAAGATAATGTTGAGTATTAGCAGCACTAGAAAAACTATTATTCGTTTTCGCTAACCATGCTTGCGAGTATACCTCCCACTGTGGTCGCCAAAATGTGGTAGGTCCTTTTTGTTATGTGTAGTAGAGATATATGGATGGGTATAACACGTAAGCAGGTTAGTATAGGTGGAACAATAGATAAAATATGATAAAATAATGTAAAAAGTGTAGAATAATAAATATGTAAATATATAGCAGAGTAATGGGATTCGGAGAGACTTCGGGTCGGATGAGAACCGAAGTAGCCCCAAATGAGAGAGAGAGAAAGCAGTGAGTGTCCAGGAGTTATGTGTGTTGGAGTAAGGTGAAGGGTGGTGAGTAAGCGTTGGAGTATGGTGAAGAGTAGAGTGAGACGAAGGTGTAATAAAGCCGAAGGGTCTTGTTGAGACGAGTGGTGTAATGAGGCGAAGGATCTTTGGTGAAATGGAGGGTATTGGTGAAGACGAAGGGTCAAGGCAAGGCGAAGGGCAAAGTAAGGCGAGGGGTCTTGCGGTCCGAAGGGTCTGATTGTGTTCGGGACAATGGGAATATTTTGTAAATGGGTCGGAGGAGTAGTCACTATTGATCTTTTGCGGTAGTAAAGGATTCTGTGTGGTTGTGTTGGTCCGGTCGGATGTAGTAAATGAGACCACTATTTATACAGAAAGTCATATGAGGCTGCTAAGTTTTGATGTGGTGGAGAGAAGCTGAGTTGGCATTCTCTGAGTGGATCGTTTGTTTTAGGTAGATGGACGGTATGGATGGTTTAAATGCTCATGTTTAAGGTAGGTGGAGGTATTGAATGAGATGTTGATCTGTCATGGGCTTCGGGAGAAACAAGTCAAATAGAGAAGGTATTGTCCCTCGGTGGCAGACGAAGGTTGTGGGGTTAGTCAAGGGGGAAAGATATGTTATTTGTGCAGAGGTTTAATCGAGTGAAGATACCGAGGCTCATGCTATTGGTGTAGAGGATTAAGTAAGGGCGAGTGTCGAGGCTGCAGAGGGTTAAGCGAGGGCGGGAACCAAGGTTCTCTTTTATTGGTGCAACGCAAGCTTGAAGTGACTGAGCACTGTTGGTCAAGGGTTTAAGAAAGTTTTACGCTAATGGGCTTCGCCCATTGGTTGTGAGACTGGTCGAGGTCAGGCACGTGAAAGTCACGTGTCTCTCTCTCTCTTTGGGACCAACCCTAACCTTGCCCATGGGGCGCAGGCTAGGGAGATGCCTTCAGTTCTAGCCACCTAGCCATGAGCTTCCGAAATCCCAACGGACTTGAGCCACCCTTAGGTACTGCTTCCGGACCAAGGGTGGGTGTCCGAGAGGTGAGTGTGTGTATATTTGAAGTGTGCTTCCTTTGAGGGCTACTTGAGATGGGCTTTGTTTGAATAAGTCTTCAGAGTGGAGTCATCCGTAGTGGGGGCTTCGGAGTGGGCTACTTTGGGCCTTCGGAGAATAAGGCTTCGGAGTGGAGTCATAGGCTTCAGATTCCGAAGTGAAGTTTCAGATTGGGCTCATCTGAAGTGGGCCTTCGGAGTGGGCTAGCGGAGGCTTCGGAAAGGTGAGGCTTCGGAATGGGCTTATCCGAGGTAAGGCTTTGGAGTGGGCTCATTGAGGTGGGCCTCGGGGCGAGTTTCTCAGTCGTGGAGCTTCACAGTGGGCTCCGTAGGGTGGGTCTTGTTTGTAGTAATTGTTGTTGGTGGAGCCCATATTGGTACACGTGGAGTCGTTGGTGACGTGTACTGGTCAAGCTGTATGAGCGGTCAACTACTATCTACATTAGCCCCCCTGTCCGTATTCTAGGCGTGAAGCGGCTAGGATGCGGGCATAATCCTTGTATATCTTTCTGAGATTGTTTTTCTGATGACGAATGGATATTTTGTCTTTTGCGGGTGGTACTGGTGTTCTCGTAACTTTGCTGACGGTTGACGGACGTCTAAACTTTTGCAGATAGTACTAACTTTCTAGTGAAGTTTCTGATGGCGAATCATGTAGGGCCAGAATGTTTTGGCGATGGCGTGGGGTCAAAACTTCTTGGGACCTTTGTCATGACTTGTACCAAGCTTGTGCATGGAGTCGGGCAATAAGTTTTGCCTAGCATATTTCCAGGGATTTTCTATCAGTGCAAAAATGGGGAGAGAATGTATCTTTTCATCAATGCACATGTCTTATTCGACTGTGTGTGCTCTATCCGGGTGTAGGTGTGGACGTGAAAATCAATCTCATCTGACAACTTATATCGGTTAGGAAATTCCAAGAAATCAAGGTAGTTCATATAACTCTCTAATATAGTGTATCATATGTTAACTAAGTCTACTCTAGGAGACTACGAAGTTTGGAGCACGTTTGACGTATAAATAATCCAAATCTAATTCTTTCAAGAATTTGCCTATGTGCTATGTATTCTTGATGTTTATGTGTTTCCTTCTATGCAATTAAGTTATTATGTGCTTAATTGGAAGTTGAAACCATGTCTACAAGCTTTACTTAGAAATTCATAAATATGTTAAGATTGAATTTCATATCTCTTGATATACTTGAAGTATGAGATTATGTTTACATGCTTGTTTAAGTAGCATGCTATTGTTCATTTGCATTTCATGTCATGAGATAAGCATGATTATGAAATTGAGCATGTACATGTGCATTAACATGAAAATGTACGAAAAGGATTTTTGGTGAAAGACCTCCATGTATAGGGCTTTCAATTTGAAAATGGAAGATCTCCGTGTGTGGGACTTCTGTAATTTTAAGATCATGAAAACCTCCGCGAGAGGATTTTGATTTCAAGAATAGATAATCCTGGTTGTGGGTGTGAAATGTGAGGATTGGATCAATTAGGAATGTGATCTCTTGGTCTTGCAAACCATAGGAATCAAAAGCTAAAGACCCGTATGAGGTGCTTAAAGGCCCCCATAGCATGGTGACCTATAGATCGAGTGTTGTATTGGGAGTGAGTGTTTGGAAAATACACAAAAAGCATATGGGCAACATCTTTTTGCTTCGGCAATGAATCATCACATGTCACGCCCCGACGTAGCATAAATATGGAAAGCGTTTAATTTCCTTTATGGACCCGTAGGTCGCGACAGTTTGAAGGATCGATTCCGTCCCAAACGTCGAACAACATAAAACCATTAATCAGAGTAGGGCAATCAAGGCTCAAGGCTTATAAAAATTTTCTAACTTATTACATCCTATGGTACGGGGTTAACTAAGGCACAGACCGCCTTGAAATAAAACAATAACTTAAAGTATATTACAGTCATCCTTATTACAAAACCAAATCATATCTTAAATGCACATAAACAATAAGCATATAAAAATAAATTCTCTTCTCAGCAACTGATCTCAAATAGCATAGTCATACGGTTCATCCTGATTATTACCTGCAAAGCCTGGACACGAATGTCCAGGACGCATCAACGCCGTCAGCTTCAAGAAGCTGGTGAGTATTAAAAACATAGCTTTGAATGTAAAAACATGCCCATTTACCTTTTCCCCATTTCCATTTAAATACCACAAGTTTATATTTATGATAAAGAGCTTGTTAGAAAAACAACCACAACAATAATTAAAAGATAAATTCACACATATGTGACCGTGTATGAGAACAATGCACCATCTCATCTAACCGACTCTTTTCTCTCGACAAAATCCAACAACCCTCTATCCTACTCCTGGTATCTTTGAAATACTAAGATAGCCACACTTTAGCAACGGGGCGCCAGGGAGTGTCCAGTTTGCCTCACACTTTGGTCCGGGGTACCAGGGAGTGTCCAATGCCTCACACTTTGAATACCCTAACCGCCATGCAAATACCGGGGCAACCCCCACACAGGTATCCAGACTCGAGTCATTCAGGGAGTGTCTATAGGCCACACTTTAGCACTTCCATGGGTGCCAGTGAGTGTCCAAGTTCGGCTTCACACACTTTAACGCTTCCATGGGCGTCAGGGAGTGTCCATTTTTGCCACCTTCGCATTTCAAAGACACCCTCATCCTCTTTTTCAACTCCAACCACAATCACATCCACAACCACAACCATAACCACAGCCACAATTACAACCACAACCACAACCACAACCACAACCACAACTCAAACTCATACTCTTTCCACACAATCATTACTCTTTTCCACACTATCATTACTCTTTTACACACTACCAACACTCACCATGCATGTACAACTGACTCCACATGAATGTCATCAAACTTTAAACATAAAGGAATTCACAGAATTAAAGAAATAATACGCGTACGGGGATTGAAAATTCGTAATTCATTGCCTTAATCATTTTAAACATAACTAATAGCATTCTAAAAACTGCTACTGAAATTCTCGTTTTCTGTCCAAACGGTGCAGAATCTGAGAAAATTGCATTAGACGAAAAATGTGCAGAATCGAGTTTTGCTTGGGACAGCGCGGGCAGAGCCTTAAATTTCATTCGTTTTCCTAACAAAAATCTGAAAACAAAATTCTGCTACTGTTAAAATTAAAAGAGAAAATATTAGATTGAATTTCTAATATACTTTTTCTGCTACTGTAATCCTCATTTTCTGCCTAAACGGTGCAAAATCTGAGAAAATTGCATTAGACGAAAAGTGTGCAGAATCGAGTTTTACTTGGGACAACGCGGGCAGAACCTTAAATTTCATTCGTTTTCCTAACAAAAATCTGAAAACAAAATTCTGCTACTGTTAAAATTAACTACCTAAATCAGTAAATAAGGAATGAGTTACATTTTGAGTGAGTTAGTAATACTCACCGTGATGTAGATTGAAGAAGTTGTTGAGAAAGAAATACAAGAATTAAGAATCTCCAATTTCAAGCTTGGCTATGGAGGATTGAGCTCTTCAAATTCTGAAATTATTATCTCTCTATGTGACTCTCTCAAGCTCTCTATGTTAGGAGTGTAGAATGTGTAGTGTGATTGGGTGTATAAATACTCAAACTTCCACTTAGAAAACATTTGTCTAACATCCCACTCATTCTCCATTAATCTCCACTAATTACAAAGAAAGTGCAACAATGATGTGTAAATATACACTTGCAATTCATAATGCTCCATTGATAATTGAAAGGGTAGGTGGAGTTGGTGTGGGTCAAGGTGTGTTTGGGAATCAAGCTTATGGCATTAGGACAACACACATACTACAAGCATTTGCCAAACAAGGCCTAAGGGAAAACTTTAGCAATAATAATTGGGTATAAAGAAATTTGTCCAATCAGTTACTCCCAAAATTCTGTGGAAGTTTAACACTGCGCGGACAGTTTTAAACCTAAACTAGTATTTTCGTGACACGGTGTTTATCACAAAAATACAGAAAATTCATTTTAATGTTAGAAAGAGTTTTCTGATTTTATAAAAATACAGTTGGAGTTTAAAAGAAATAATTCCACCGTTTGAAATACAGATTTGAAATTTAACACAGGTATTGCCAGTTTTTAGGAAAATTGCATTTTGACCCCAAAAGTAATTTCAATTATGGGATTAGTCAAGAAATAAATTTTTCACATAAGAATTTAAATAAAGGCAGACAATGTATATTTAATTTTAAATATGGCAATGCAAGAAAATGGGGGTTATTACACCCTTCCTCCCTTAAACAGGATTTCGTCCCCGAAATCAAGACTAACTAGTAAGAAACGTTATGACTCGTCTCAATATCGTCATAATTAACCACGTGCGAGGGGTCTCGTATGTACTTTCTTAGTATACTCACATGGAATATATAGTGAACCCCAGACATCTTTGGTGAAGTTGATAGGTCGAACGTTCCAAAGGCTTGTGGGGTATCAGACTGTTGGTATAGGGTTTAGAAACAATGCATGTACTGGATGGATGGGAACAACACATATGATTGTTTGCTCATGTATTTACACGATCCTTGATCGGCACAGATGAGGGAAGAGTTGCGTTCAAGGAGGAGGAGTGAATAAGAAATGAGGGAGAGAGAGAATATTTATACCCCTTTTTTTTTTTTTTTTTTTTTTTTTTTTTTTTTTTTTTGAAAGAGAGTAAAAGTTTTGAGAAAGTGGAGCAACCTATTGATTTGGCAATGAGATGATTTGGACAATTGCGAATGCACTAGTGCTGTTTTGGATTTGGTAATATCAATGTTCGCAGTATGGATTTGCATGTGCTGCCATTGTATCGAATTGGGCCTGAATGAAGGATTAGGAATGATCAAGCATGTCATGTCAGCCTTTGAGCTAGTTTAAATTGATGTTAGCAAACACAAGTGGATCGTGAAAGTGATGGGGATTAGAACCCTCTTTTTAGAAAGTGCACTTATGTTACTAACAAGAGATAGTATTTCCACAGCTGATTCTTGAACTGATAGCCCAATGTTTAGGGTACATTACATAAGAAGCGAAGATAGTGCTAAGGAGGGTTTTTTTTTTTTTTTTTTAGATATGAAAAGTTACAATGATACAAATGTACATTTGGATTTTGCTGAGTGGGAACTGAGTCCTGCCAACGTGAGGCTTCCCTCCAGAGATCGAATGCTAACGACATCCTACACACTTTTCAGCAACCATATAGATCCTATAGTCCGTTCCACAGAACCCTGGGTTAATGTTCTTCAGGACTTACTTCTGAGGACAATACCGTCCTGGGATGCTTACCCTCCCAGTTGCCCTATAAAACAATACCCAATGATCCAAACTACATTAAGCTGGTGGAGGGACATGCATAGTAAGACATATGGGCTCAATCCCACGCACACTCGACGTACAGGGACTACCTCGAATACGGACCATGATGTTCATTCCATTTTTTTTTTTTTTTTTTTTTTTTTTTTTTTTTGAAGAAAACACAAAAAAAAAGAGCCTTAGTTTTGAGGCTCAAGCCACCTCGCAACCTTTTTTCCTTTTCTTTTAGAGACACGTTGACTCTCCACCATGTCAATTAAACCCAAGAAGGAGCTTTGAGCTAAGTTATTAACAGTGAAGAAAGAGTAAGGATCAGTGGAGGGAGTAGGTGTTTTTGATGAACTTGCTTGAAGATTTGGGAGGAGATTTGGATATCTTGGGACCTCTGGTTTTTTCGTTTGCTCCAAGGGAATCCGGGACTTGTTAGATTGTGAGTGTTTAGACCAGCAGGAGCAAGTTGGAGTAACAGAGGTGGTGGGGGCAGGACGAGAGACTGGAGAAATTGCGTCGGGAGTAGCGAGATCCAGTGGTGTTGGAGAGGTTTGGTGGTTGGTGCTAGATTGTAAGGACTGGACTGGAGAAATTGTGTTGGGAACAGCGAGATCCAATGGATTTGAAGAAGTTTGGTGGTTGTTGCTAGATTGTAAGGACTGGACTGGAGAAATTGTGTTGGGAGTAGCGAGATCCAACAGACTTGGAGAGGTTTGTTGGTTGTTACTGGACATTAAGGACTGGATCAGATTAGACCAAGGAGAGGTTGTACAAATTTGAGTGACAGGGGGAATACAGGTAGGGCTAGAGATTTCAGAAGAGATTGGAGTAGTTGTGGTGTGAGAAATGAGATTGGAACACTTTCGAGGGTTTTCTATGTCGTGATCTAGATCTACCATGGCATAGTTGAGCCAAGGATCTGGATCAGGCTCTTTGGATTGTTTGGGTGACTCTTCTTTTGATTGAGCTTGAAGTTGTGAGACTTGTTCTTTCGTTTCAAGAACTTGTTGTTCGAGAAAAAGGATGTAAGAAACACAACCCAAAATGGGATCTTGAAGCCTAGCTGTGGCTTCAAACACAAGGGATTTGATAGTTTGTAGATGATCTACCTCAGGTACCCTTTCAATAAGGCGTAGAAAATTCCTATATCCGAAAAGGCCGTGAATTGCCTCATAATCCTTCACACTCCCAGCATATTGAAAGTAGGGAGCCAAGGAACAGTCACTTCTGCACCGTCTTCTGTTATACTCGCATGCACCACAACGACTTGCGTTAACAACCTTCTTAGAAACCATTTTTGGCTTGTTTTAGCTTCCTTTTATTAAGATCTGGGTTGGGTGAGGGGTTTTTTTTTTTTTTTTTTTTTTTTTTTTTTAGGGGAGAGATGAGTTTCTGCCAAGAGGCAAAAGGAAGAAGAAGAGAAGAAGAAAGAGATGGGGAGGGTCAGACGGAGAAAGGCTCATGGTGAGAAGGATAGAGAGATATGGGACATGGATGGTCTTTAAAAGGAGAGAAAGAGAGAGAGAGCACGAGAAGAGTGACAGAAAGAGAGAGGGCAGGTGAGAAAGAAAGAAAAGAGAGAGAGAGAGGATCACTGAGAGTGACAGAGAGAGAGAGAGAGCACGTGAAGAGTGACAGAAAGAGAGGGGGCAGGTGAGAAAGAAAGAAAAGAGAGAGAGAGAGAGGATCACTGAGAGTGACAGAGAGAGAGAGAGAAAGAAAGAGAGATAGTGGGGCGTTGAGAGTGACAAAAAGGGAGAGAAAGAGGGGGTTAGTGAGAGGGTCATAAAGAGAGAGAGAAAGAGAGCGGGGTCGGTGAGAATGAGAGTGACAGAAAGAGAGAGAGAAAGAGAGAAAGAGAGAGGGCAGAGAGTGATGCATCAATATTAATGCACGTGTAGAGAGTGAGAGCATGTGGAGAGGCTGATGTCTAATAGTAAAGAGGTCGTATTCTTATTCTCCATACTCTGGGTTGTGGGCCATACTGACTGTTCTGAGATTTGACTCAGGAAGTTGGTCAGTGCCTAAGCTATTAATGAGGGCTATGGTATGCTTTAACTCCTTAGAAACTCGGCTACTATATGTCTGTAGGGGCATCATAAGTTATGGTTATCTCGACTAATCCTAAATGGATATGTCTGAAGGTATATGGAAATTGCTATCATTCTTGTCGATATGACAAGACAAACGGATAATCATTTCTATGATAAAACCAACTTAGAATTTTAGTTTCTGAACTAAGGGTAATCCGTACTAAACTAACACTAGAACTTGGTTGTATAGCTTAGTAAAACTTAAGGGTAACCTATGTCACTAATCTATGGCGTGAATAACTGAGCCTGGTCAATCTAGAAAACCTATGGCTCTGATACCACTAAATCCTGTCACGCCCCGACGTAGCATAAATATGGAAAGCGTTTAATTTCCTTTATGGACCCGTAGGTCGCGACAGTTTGAAGGATCGATTCCGTCCCAAACGTCGAACAACATAAAACCATTAATCAGAGTAGGGCAATCAAGGCTCAAGGCTTATAAAAATTTTCTAACTTATTACATCCTATGGTACGGGGTTAACTAAGGCACAGACCGCCTTGAAATAAAACAATAACTTAAAGTATATTACAGTCATCCTTATTACAAAACCAAATCATATCTTAAATGCACATAAACAATAAGCATATAAAAATAAATTCTCTTCTCAGCAACTGATCTCAAATAGCATAGTCATACGGTTCATCCTGATTATTACCTGCAAAGCCTGGACACGAATGTCCAGGACGCATCAACGCCGTCAGCTTCAAGAAGCTGGTGAGTATTAAAAACATAGCTTTGAATGTAAAAACATGCCCATTTACCTTTTCCCCATTTCCATTTAAATACCACAAGTTTATATTTATGATAAAGAGCTTGTTAGAAAAACAACCACAACAATAATTAAAAGATAAATTCACACATATGTGACCGTGTATGAGAACAATGCACCATCTCATCTAACCGACTCTTTTCTCTCGACAAAACCCAACAACCCTCTATCCTACTCCTGGTATCTTTGAAATACTAAGATAGCCACACTTTAGCAACGGGGCGCCAGGGAGTGTCCAGTTTGCCTCACACTTTGGTCCGGGGTACCAGGGAGTGTCCAATGCCTCACACTTTGAATACCCTAACCGCCATGCAAATACCGGGGCAACCCCCACACAGGTATCCAGACTCGAGTCATTCAGGGAGTGTCTATAGGCCACACTTTAGCACTTCCATGGGTGCCAGTGAGTGTCCAAGTTCGGCTTCACACACTTTAACGCTTCCATGGGCGTCAGGGAGTGTCCATTTTTGCCACCTTCGCATTTCAAAGACACCCTCATCCTCTTTTTCAACTCCAACCACAATCACATCCACAACCACAACCATAACCACAGCCACAATTACAACCACAACCACAACCACAACCACAACCACAACTCAAACTCATACTCTTTCCACACAATCATTACTCTTTTCCACACTATCATTACTCTTTTACACACTACCAACACTCACCATGCATGTACAACTGACTCCACATGAATGTCATCAAACTTTAAACATAAAGGAATTCACAGAATTAAAGAAATAATACGCGTACGGGGATTGAAAATTCGTAATTCATTGCCTTAATCATTTTAAACATAACTAATAGCATTCTAAAAACTGCTACTGAAATTCTCGTTTTCTGTCCAAACGGTGCAGAATCTGAGAAAATTGCATTAGACGAAAAATGTGCAGAATCGAGTTTTGCTTGGGACAGCGCGGGCAGAACCTTAAATTTCATTCGTTTTCCTAACAAAAATCTGAAAACAAAATTCTGCTACTGTTAAAATTAAAAGAGAAAATATTAGATTGAATTTCTAATATACTTTTTCTGCTACTGTAATCCTCATTTTCTGCCTAAACGGTGCAAAATCTGAGAAAATTGCATTAGACGAAAAGTGTGCAGAATCGAGTTTTACTTGGAACAACGCGGGCAGAACCTTAAATTTCATTCGTTTTCCTAACAAAAATCTGAAAACAAAATTCTGCTACTGTTAAAATTAACTACCTAAATCAGTAAATAAGGAATGAGTTACATTTTGAGTGAGTTAGTAATACTCACCGTGATGTAGATTGAAGAAGTTGTTGAGAAAGAAATACAAGAATTAAGAATCTCCAATTTCAAGCTTGGCTATGGAGGATTGAGCTCTTCAAATTCTGAAATTATTATCTCTCTATGTGACTCTCTCAAGCTCTCTATGTTAGGAGTGTAGAATGTGTAGTGTGATTGGGTGTATAAATACTCAAACTTCCACTTAGAAAACATTTGTCTAACATCCCACTCATTCTCCATTAATCTCCACTAATTACAAAGAAAGTGCAACAATGATGTGTAAATATACACTTGCAATTCATAATGCTCCATTGATAATTGAAAGGGTAGGTGGAGTTGGTGTGGGTCAAGGTGTGTTTGGGAATCAAGCTTATGGCATTAGGACAACACACATACTACAAGCATTTGCCAAACAAGGCCTAAGGGAAAACTTTAGCAATAATAATTGGGTATAAAGAAATTTGTCCAATCAGTTACTCCCAAAATTCTGTGGAAGTTTAACACTGCGCGGACAGTTTTAAACCTAAACTAGTATTTTCGTGACACGGTGTTTATCACAAAAATACAGAAAATTCATTTTAATGTTAGAAAGAGTTTTCTGATTTTATAAAAATACAGTTGGAGTTTAAAAGAAATAATTCCACCGTTTGAAATACAGATTTGAAATTTAACACAGGTATTGCCAGTTTTTAGGAAAATTGCATTTTGACCCCAAAAGTAATTTCAATTATGGGATTAGTCAAGAAATAAATTTTTCACATAAGAATTTAAATAAAGGCAGACAATGTATATTTAATTTTAAATATGGCAATGCAAGAAAATGGGGGTTATTACATCACATTCACGCATCCATGCATGAAATTCATTGTAACATCAAATTTTATGACTACGGGTCGTTGCGCTCATGAACTATGTTTGAACCATTTTCAGGTGAAATGAACAAGGGTAAGGTCCTTAAATGATCGGCGTGCTACATGTCTTGTAAAGACCCCATATGTGGGGAATTTTTGTCCTAATGTAATACATAACTCACTTAGTGTAATTTAGTAAATTTGAAGCTTCATGTTTAGGTTCGAATTATAGGAATTACATGTGTTGATGTTCTAAGTTATGTATTCCTATTATAGTTTTGTTATCAGACACGTGTTAGTCTGCTTTCCACTAAACTTGAATGTTTGATAGTAATGAGAGGCATGTTATATCCCTCATTCCTAAACTTGCATATTAGTGTCCTTAAGACAATTCGGAACTTCTTATATTCACGTCTGCTTGTAATTGTGACATAAGTCATTATACTCCTAATACGTCACATGTTTTCTATTGTCGTTTGATCTCTAAATTCTTTGCCCTTAGTATGCTTGGGTGGAGGGACTTTAGAACAGATATGTAAAATAGTAAATTCTTCGTCGGTTATGTTTAACGTATGCAAAATCATGAGTTTATGTTTTGGATGTTTTACATATCAAATTCGTGTCTTGGGAACGTTTTACAATGTCTTTCATGAGTTGTAGAAGTGTGGATTTGATTTGGTTGAGTGAGGTTTAGGTAAAATCCCTCAAGCAAGGAAGGATTTTGCCCAGGTTCCATTCGACCGGTCGAACGGGGTAGTTCAATCGGTCGAAATGCCCCCCAGCCAATGAATAGTGTTTTCTACAATTTTTGAATAGTTTCATAGCATTTTGCCTCTACTATATGTTAATTCCATTCATGCCATTTAAGTAATCATTATTACTTAATTCATTAATGTTATTAACAAACACCCCTAATTTGGATCCAATAAAAATACTTTCAAAACTCAATTCCTTATAGAAAAAAAGTCAACTTTTCCTCTGAAGGTAAAATTTCCGATTTTTGCACATTGTATGATATTGGAGAATCATTTTTACTAGGTTCCCTCCCTTTTAAAAATTCTTAAAAATCATATTTGATGTAGGTGATCTAAATGAACTATTCGCGGAACTTGTAAACTTTTGAATCGAAAATTTTGTTTTTGACCATACATTGCCATTTTGGACATTCTGGGTCAACATTTCCGTAATCCTTGTCGAATTTTTGTTTACTTCTTCCTCTATGGATTGGTCTACCTAAAAAACATTGGATTCTCCAAAAGAGTTTCAGGAAAGTTGTAGTTTCATTATGTTTATATATCCGCACTAACTTCCATGTTCGAGGTGTGGGGTATTACACTTCCGGCAATAGATCGGTGAAGAACAGAGAACACAAGATGCTATTTTTTTTAAAGTACTAATTGTTTCATAAAGAGTTAATGAAGGATGTAAATCAATTAGGGGTTCCATTAGATAATTTGTAGTGATATATACGTAGATATGTGTTTGAATATCTCTTGCAGGGTGCCTATCTCTCATGGAGCAATTTTATGCATGTTGTACATTTTTTTAAAAAAAAAATTTACTATTGGTTTTATTAAGTCATTGTAAAGGGCATTGTGACTCCAATCCCGCACATAGGAGAGCACAATGGTTTCCCTTGCCTATGTTTTATTCTTTTCTTAGATCAATTATAAACCTCCAAAGAAGTATAGAAAATTGATGTAAAATTAGAATAGGAGTATCCATGAAGATGGAGCCTGTAGCAAGAAACCAAGAAGATGGATCTACTAAAGATAGAACGATGAGAGATAAAGGCTCATTATGTGTCTATGTTTTATTTTAGCTAATGTTTATCGTGATGCATGCTTTATTGTATTAGATATAATAATTGCTAGCATGTACATGAAAAACCATTTTCTAAAATAAAAGGAAAAACCCATTTTGACACATTAGTAAATATTCGATATTTATGGGTAACATGGAAAAATAATTTTTGAAAAGCAAAATCCTTATTTACAAAAATCTAGTGGGAGAGGGATTTAATAACTCCCATGGTCTTCCATTAATAAGTTCATTATAAAATGAATAGAATACTCTGTCATTCATTTATGAATGATCGTTCCACTCGGAGGGTATCCTATTAATTGGTTACTAGATATGAACTTTCTTAGGATAGAATCAATGAAACGTGTTAGAGGGTAACCGACACTTGGAGGCGCTAATTGAGATGGTTCATATTGGATTCTAGTTAATAATGAATGCTAGCTAAGCTATGGGTAAGAGACTTCACTCGAATTTTTATCCAAAAACTTAGAGACCAAAAAGTCAGGAGTCATGACTTGTTTTTGCAAGAGTTGCATAGCGGACTTTCATGATGGGATACCCAATCAAAAGATAAAATGATGACATGCACTCATGGGAGTTGTTTTATTGTTTAGTTATTCTGACAACGTTGTTTAAAAAATAAAAGTTTTAAGGATTCTTCTATTTTATACATAGTTAATTTTTTTTTATCCATATTTACGACATCTTTTATTTATTTATTTCAGATTCAATATATCTGCATTTAGTCCACTTGCCACCATACTCACTCAGAACAAATTGATTGGAAATAAATTTACTGAATGGAAACAAAATCTTGACATTGTGTTAATAGTGGAAGATCACATGTTCTTACTGAACCTTGTCCCGAGGAGCCGCCAACAAACACTGCGGCGGCTGCCAAACATGCCTATGATAAGTGGAAGAAATCGAATGGAATGGCTCATTGCTACATGCTTACCTCTATGCCAGGTGTGTTGTAACATTAATTCTAAACAAATGACTCTACTGGTGCAATCATTACTAGCCTCAAAAAGATATTTGGGGATCATGGCAGACCTGCTAGGAAGATCATTATGCAGTAGATCGTGGGTGCAAAGATGTTGGAAAGAACTCCAGTTAGAGAGCATGCTTTAAAAATAATTGGATTTTTAAATGAATTAGAGAGTCTCGGTGCCAACATCGATGCACAAACTCAGGTTGGTATGATCCTCAACTCACGGCCTACATTATTTGCTCAATTCAAACTAAATTATAATATGAACCAAATGGATTTTTCTATGAGCAAATTGATGAGTTCTCTATAGGCAGCAGAAGGGGTGATCAAACCTGGGGGCAATGTTATGAACATTGAACAGTCTTCTACTTCTGGATCTGCCAAAAAGGGTAAGAAAGGAAAGAAGAAGAAGGCTGGCACTAAGGGTCCAAAAGTTGGACCTGTCCCAAAGATTGGAAAATTAAAAGGCATGGGCAAGGGGAAGGGCAAGGGAAGGCAGGTGATATGGGCAAAGGAAAGTGTTTCCAATGCGGGGAATTAGGCTAATGGAAGAGGAACTGTCTGAAATATTTGGCTACAAGAGTCGGAGGTATGATTGAATCACAAGTTATTGAAGTAAGTTTTATAACGAATACTTCGTATACTTGGTGCATTGATTCTGGTGCAACTAGCCATATATGTAATTCATTGCAAGGGTTCGGATCAACTTGGAATTGCAGTAATGGAGAAATCAAGCCGACTTTAGGATCTAGTGTAACCATCTCAACAGTTGTAGTAGGAGTAGTAGTTTTAGAATTCCAGAATAATAAGTCTTTAGTTTTACCAAATGTTCTTTACGTTCCAAGTATGAAACATAATTTAATTTTAGTTTCTCAATTATCAAATAAAGTTATTCTGTTCTTTTGGAACTGAAGTTGTGATTATGAGAAATAGTTCGTTTATATGTTCTGGTGTTAAATCTAATGACTTGGATGTGATCAATCCAACTATTTATGAAGAATCTAAAATGAAACTTAATAACTTAATAGTAATAGTACCATCTAAAAGAAAGGAATATTCTTCTAATCCAATAAGGCTTTCGTATGTAAGGCTAGGTCATATCAATCTAAACAGGATATGCAGACTCGTAAATCTAAATAGGATAAACAGACTTGTCAAAGATGGGATCTTAGACACTTTGGTTCTCGAACCAATTCTGATATGTGAATCTTGTATAGAAGGGAAAATGGCCAAGAGGCCTTTTTCCCAGAAAGGGCAATATGTCAAATAACTTGTTGGAATTAGTATATAAAGATGTATGTGGACCAATAAACATTAGAACATAAGGTGATTATGAGTATTTAATTACATATACTGATGACCACAAAAAATATAGGTATGTATATCTAATGCACAATAAGTCTGAAGCCTTTGAAAAGTTTAAAGAGTTTTGGGCTGAGGTAGAAAAATAATTAGGTAACCGTATGAAAGTCATTCGATCAGATCAAGGTGACGATAGATCAAATGGTACAGAATGGGATTCTGTCATACTTGACTGCACTAGACACAGGACATACCTCAACAAGATGATGTAACAAAAAGAATGAGCTGGGCACTTTTAGACATGACTAGGTCGATGATGAGTTATTCAGAGTTGCCATTGTTCCTATGGGGGTACAATTTGGAAACTACATCGTACATACTAAATCATGCCCCAAGCAAATCTTTTCCTAAGACAACTCAGATGTTGTAGAGTGGATGCAAGCCTTCTTTATAGTATTTTTGAATTTGGGGGTGTCCAGTACATGTGCTAAAATGAAAGATGAGCAAGTTGGAGACACGATTGGAAGTATATGTTACTTTGTGGGTTATCCAAAGGGTACCTATGGTTGGTATTTTTATAATCCAAGAGAACAGAAAGTGTGTGTTAGCACGAATGTTGTTTCTTGGAGGATGCTTATATCATGAGCTATAAAGATAGAGGAAATATAGTTTTGGGAGAAGTAAATAGGGAGCCCTTAATTCTTCCAACAGTTAACAACAATCAAGAACAAGAAAACACTACATCTTCACATATTTCTGCATCGGTACCTCGTCATAGTGGGAGGATAGTCAGTTAACCTAACAGATACATGTTCTTAGGAGAAGTTTTGAAGCTGTCTCTTGTGAACTCCAAATCTGATCCTACCACATATGAGGAGGCAATGGCTAATAATGACTCAGATCATTAGATACAGGCTATGAAGACTGAGATGGAGTTTATGGACTCCAATCATGCCTGGGAACTTATAGATACACATATTAAACCCATTGGTTGTAAGTAGGTCTATAAGAGGAAAATAGGATTAGTTGGAAAGGTTGAGACCTTTAAAGCACTACCTATAGCGAAGGGTTATACTCAGAAGGAAGGCATCGACTATGAGGAATCCTTCTTGCCTATAGCTATGCTTAAGTCCATAAGGATTCTCTTATATATTGCTACATATCTCGATTATAAGATTTGGCAGATGGATGTCAAGACTGCATTCTTGAATGACAATCTTGAGGAGGACATCTATATATAGCAACCAGAAGGATTCATAGCTGATGGTACAGATAACTTGGAATGCAAGCTGCAAAGGTTCATTTATGAACTTAAATAGGCTTCCAGGAGTTAGAACATCCAATTTGATCAAGCAGTCTAGCCATTTGGTTTCATCCAGAATCTAGACGAGCCTAGTGTATACAAGAAGTGCAAAGGAAATTTGGTGGCTTTTCTTATTCTGTTTGTTGATGATATACTACTCATTGGGTTAAGGTTTGGTTAGCCAGTACTTTTGATATAAAGGATCTCGAAGAGGCGAGCTATATTCTAGAGATAAAGCTCTTTTGAGATAGAAAGCAAAAGATAATGGGATTATCTCGAGTTCCTTATATCGATAAAGTACTGTCAAGGTTTTCCATGGATAACTCAAAGAAACGTTTGTTACCTTTCAGGCATAATCTACCAATCTCCTAGGATCAGTGTCCTAAGGTACAAGAAGAGAGGGATCGTATGGCAGGAATGCCTCATGCTTCGGCAGTAGGTGGTCTTATGTATGTGATGTTGTGCACTAGACTAGATATCTTTTTGTGCCATTGCCATGGTTAGCATATATTAGTTTAATCTCGGTATAGAACACAGAACTGCAGTCAAGCATAATTGTCACGACCCATTCGGATACGTACATAGGACACGTGGCATGCCACCAAGGCTCATCCAATTTAATTAAAGTAAAAAGCAACAGAAAACATAAGTGAAAGCCATGAAATTCAGAGTTATAAAAAGTTTTGCGCATTTAAAAACACCTAAAGAAACATCTTGTTTGAAAACAACAATCCAGTCGACTGATCGTAGGTTCGGTCGACTGGAAATGCAAGATATAGAGAGCCCAAAACTCAGCAGTCAATCCAGTTGACTGTGTTGGGAGACCTAGTAGACTGTGGTGCCAAATTCTCAGTCGACTGATTTTTCTCGTCGACTGAAACAGAAATTCTACTTTTGAAAATACAATCCAATCGACCCAGTCGACTATCTCTTTCACAGAACGAAAAAATAACATTTCTACCCAATAATCTAGTCGACTGCGTCAGGGAACCAGTCGACTGCTTTTCAATATATCAGGCAGTGGCTGGTTCAAAATAGGCCTTCAGTCAACTATTCCCAAACTAGTCGACTGTTTTACCTCAGTTTGCTAAGCATTCTGTAGCTTATCAACTATAGTTGCCCAAACTCAATTTTAACAAATTGACTAATATATTCCAACGATCCCAAACATAATTACAGAAGTTTTACTATAGTTTACAACACTACAAACCCATCCAAGATTATAAACTAACCACATGGTTTCAACTCCTCAAAAATCTTATCACAACATGAAAAAGAAACAAAAACATGTACAAAGGTAGTCCCGTCATCCCATTGGCCTCATTCTTCTCATTTCTTCTTTCCTTTCTTCTTATCACCTGCAATAGAGTAAAGCTCCACTACTCAGCTATATGTTGAGTGCACAAATTCTAACATATGCATATGTGATATAACATGCTTTAATCTCATAAATCAAATCAAATAGTCTCTAGGGAGAAAAACACACATTCATCCGGTAATGGCAAGTCCAAGTCATAAACCGTGATGCTAATGGCTAGTCTAAGTCTATAACCATCACATCTCAAGTGCCCTGGCAAGTCCAAGTCTTAAACTATGCGCAGTAGCCTTCGCTACTAAATTCTCTAACATCTAAAAGCTTACTCTGGCATGAAATTGTATAAAACTCCCCTTTGACTCTCATAATTAATTAACGTGCTCGCGTAATTGTAGACATACTTTTCACATTTAAGCGCGTGCATAATTAATGGGCCTACTATTAACACATGAGTTTTACCCAGATCATAATTTTGTCGTCGAAAATCAAAACATGTATATTTCTTGATGATGCCAAAATTTGGTTAAAGTAAATTAAAGCAATTTAAGGGGAGGGAGAGTGAGAGACTGGTTTTTTGTATATGGTTCGACCTTATTAATGAAGGTACCTATGTCCACGTGTGTGTCTGAGCACGTTTACTATACTGTAAAAAGTCAAGGACCTGTGGTGAACCAACAATAATTTGGAGCTACCGTAGGTCAGCTGGGCGTGTTGGTGATTGCTATAGAGGTGCTGTAGAGACTGAAAAGTCGGTCCCTTTGAAGGGGGGTGAGTGGTCTCTTTTATAGATGCAAGAGATCTACTCATATATGGATAAGGAAATATAGTCCAATTGAGCTTGATTGGCATTAATTGTGGGGGTTTCCTAATTGGATTAGGAAACAATGGGCTCTTTCCATAAGTCTTCTATCTTGAGTAAGAAATTACCTGGAATATTCTAGGGCATATCTCATGGGCCTGGCTGGACTACGCCTATATCGCACTCCCGACCTATTGGTCGGGGCCTGTTGATGTACCACTCAGGATGTCCAGACCGCTCGGGCCGACGCTTGCCCAAGGGACTATGCATGATTTGGTCGGGACAGGGATCGACTGTTGAGTTAAACAGCTCGGTCATACGATAGAGCTAATTTTGGGTGTATCAACTGCCCCCCATTTCCAAGTTTGGCCGGATGCTATATCGGGGCAAGTTTGGAAATTTGTTTGATGCCACTTGCCACTATCTTAGTGCTCAGGGAAGCTGCCTTGGAGCTTCTGAGTCTTGTGAGTCCTCAGGAACTGGTTAAGAGTTGAGACTTAGCCTAGCTCGGAGTCTTTAAGTGCTCGAGAATCGGCCAAGAGTTGAGACTCGGCCTAATTCAGAGTCTTTTGTTTGAGTTAGCTCCCAGGATGGTTATCTTCTACCCGTATAGCTTCGTTAAGTTTATGGGCAAAAGAATTTAACCATGTTGGAAAAGCCGACCTAAAGCGTATTGCTTTAGGGTCCTTTTATGTTAACTCACCAGGATGATTACCTTCTGCCCGATCAGCCTTCGTCAAGACTGTTGGGAGAAGAGTTTGACAATGTTGGTGGAGTCAACCTAAATCACGTTACTTTAGGGTCTTTTTGCTCCTCTATCGTCGGCCAACCTAAGAGATTCTAGTCACCTCGATCGTCGATTTGGACCTAAGTGGAGTTATTTCCTCTGAGTACTGTAGGCGCCCGGGTTGTCTAAGAGTTTGCCTTAGTTACTGCAAGGCCTGTATGTACCCGGTGTGATTGCCTATTTAGTCCGTTGTGCCTTTCTGCCCCCAAGCTTTTGCTAAGACGAGGGTCTTGCAGAGGCTAGGACTGTAGGTAATTGACCTGGAACATGGGTGGTTGCAGGGTCTTTTGAAGATTGCCATCATTAGCCACCTAGGGGGATTTGCCCCCATCGTAGGTTGGACCTAAGCGAAGCCGATGCCTCGGGTGTGATCCCGAGGTCTTTTGCCTCGGGTGTGATCCCGAGGTCTTTCGCTAACTGTATAACAGTGGTCTTTAGTTGCCTCGGGGTTGAGCCCGAGATCTTTTTAGTGCCTGGGTTCGGAGCCCGATGTCTTTTATGCCTGGTTTCAGAGCCCGAGGTCTTTTAGTGTGCCTTAGGTGTGGCCCGAGGTCTTTTCAAGAGCTCACTGACAGTCTGCGGAGCCTCATGCGATGATCGGGCAAGTGCCATTGTAGTTGGATTGGTCGAGACTATTAGAGACAGGAGGTCGAGTTGGGATCACCGAGCTCCTGATTACTCTGAGCTGGATTCAAGGTCGGGATCATTGGATCCTGACTGCTGTGAACTAGAGGTCGGGCTAGGGCTACCGGACTCAGACCGCTGTGAACTGGAGGTCAGGTCGGGACTGTCGGACCTTACCTGCTGTGAGCTGGAGGTCGGGTCGAGACTGCCGGACACTGATTGCTATGAACTAGAAGAACTGTCAGAACTCCCGGGCTGATCTCACTTTCGCTTACTTTTAGAAGAATCGTTGCTTACACGCCCAGGGTCTTTGATTTTTAAAAATTCTTTAGTGCCAATGTCTCTCCCACCCTCTCAGTGAGTTCAACTAAGGTTTTCGATCGGTTTCTGTAAAACGACGCAGCGCACTTGGTGTGTTGAACTCCCGATCAGAAGGCTATAATAGCGATAGTTTCATCAAGATCATAGATTCCTAGCTTCTCTTCATTAAACCGGTTGGTGAATTCCTTGAGGGTCTCATTATTCCTTTGTATAATTGTCAGTAGCAGCATGTCAAGCTTTGGACGTTCATACATATTCATGAACTGGTTGATGAACTACTTATTGAGTTGCTTGAAATTATGAACCGATCTGGACTCGTAGGTGTAGAACCATTGCACGGCTGGGCCTTTCAAAGTGCTGGGGAATGCTAGGCAATGTAGTTCATCGGAGTTGGTGGCTAGGGCCATCTGAGCCTTGTAGGTTCGGATATGGTCGACTGGGCTTCCTGAGCCGTTATAGGGATCTAGGCAAGGCTGCTTAAATTTGCACGGGATGGAAAACATCATGATCTGGCTAGAGAATGGTGACTCCGTCTTAGTATTGGCATGATTCTGAGTAGGGTTTTGGCCTACCCTTTTGGCCAATCCATCAATCTATTTCTGCAAGTCGTTGATACGTGCCACCACACCTTCCAGACTGATATCTGAGCTTCAGGTCGGGTTAGTGGAGGAGGCTTCCTTCTCATGGCAGTGTGCTGTCACCAGAGATTGGGCTTGGCTATGACTCCAGTTCATCATATGCCTAGGGACACCTCGGCTCTTGACCGAGTGACCCTGGACTAATTCCCGGGCCATATGCTTTTGCCTTTCCTCTCAGGCAGCATGCCTACCGTTGATGTCTCTGGCATCCTCAACACGGGACGGGTTGGCTCGGGCACGTTGTCTGGTTAAGATCGGTTCTTGACCGTACGCAATGTTCCTGGGTCGTTTCCCAGTAACTGGAGGACTGCTTTGCTGGGCCAGCAGGGCTTCGATCTGTTGCTGGATTTGACGCTAGCCCTCCAAGAGTTGTGTGAGGGTCGCGGTGATCTGCTCAGATGTCATGACTGCCGTAGCCGACACCGGGGCCGGCAGAGCATCCCGGTTGGCCTGCAGTGCAATCTTCTTACCCTTCTTCAGAGGCATGGCTATCAGCCAAGAGATTTGTTGATGAAGAACTTGTCATTCCCACAGACGGCGCTAAGTTGATGATGCCAAAATTTGGTTAAAGTAAATTAAAGCAATTTAAGGGGAGAGAGAGTGAGAGACTGGTTTTTTGTATGTGGTTCGGCCCTAATAATGAAGGTACCTACGTCCACGTGTGTGTCTGAGCACGTTCACTATACTGCAAAAAGTCGGGGACCTGTGGTGAACCAACAATACTTTGGAGCTACCGTAGGTCGGTCGGGCGTATTGTTGATTGCTATAGAGGTGCTATAGAGACTAAAAAGTCGGTCCCTTTGAAGAGGGGTGAGTGGTCTCTTTTATAGATGCAAGAGATCTACTCATACGTGGATAAGGAAATATAATCCAATTGAGCTTGATTGTCATTAATTGTGGGGGTTTCCTAATTGGATTAGAAAACAATATGCTCTTTTTATAAGTCTTCTATTTTGAGTAGAAAACTGCCTGGAATATTCTGGGGCATATCTCGTGGGCCTGGCTGGACTACGCCTATATCGCACTCCCGACCTGTTGGTCGGGGCCTGTTGATGTACTGCTCGGGATGTCCAGACCGCTCGGGCTGACGCTTGCCTAAGGAACTGTGCATGATTTGGTCGGGACAGTGACCGACTACTGAGTTGAACCGCTCGGTCATAGGATAGAGCCAATTTTGGGTGTATTAACTGCCCCCCATTTCCAAGGTTGGCCGGATGCTATATTAGGGCAAGTTTGGAAATCTGTTTGATGCCACTTGCCACTGTCTGAGTGCTCAGGGAAGCTGCCTTGGAGCTTCTGAGTCTTGTGAGTCCTTAGGAACTGGTTAAGAGTTGAGACTTAGCCTAGCTCGGAGTCTTTAAGTGCTCGGGAATTGGCCAAGAGTTGAGACTCGGCCTAATTCAGAGTCTTTTGCTTGGGTTAGCTCCCAGGATGGTTGTCTTCTACCTGTAAACCTTCGTCAAGGTTGTGGGTAAAAGAATTTAACCATGTTGGAAAAGCCAACCTAAAGCGTATTGCTTTAGGGTCCTTTTATGTTTACTCCCCAGGATGATTACCTTCTGCCCGGTCAGCCTTCTTCAAGACTGTTGGGAGAAGAGTTTGACCATGTTGGTGGAGTCGACCTAAATCACGTTACTTTAGTGTCTTTTTGCTCCTCTATCGTTGGCCAACCTAAGAGATTTTAGTCACCTCTATCGTCAGTTTGGACCTAAGTGAAGTTATTGCCTTTGAGTACTGTAGGCGCCCGGGTTGTCTAAGAGTTTGCCTTAGTTACTGCAAGGCCTGTATGTACCCGGTATGATTGCCTGTTTAGTTCGTTGTGCCTTTCTGCCCCCAAGCTTTTGCTAAGACGAGGGTCTTGTAGAGGCTAGGACTGTAGGTAAGTGACCTGGAATATGGGTGGTTGCAGGGTCTTTTGAAGCTTGCCATCATCAGCCACCTAGGGGGATTTGCCCCCATCGTAGGTTGGACCTAACCGAAGTCGATGCCTCGGGCGTGATCCCGAGGTCTTTTACCTCGGGTGTGATCCCGAGGTCTTTTGCCAACTGTATAACAGTGGTGTTTGGTTGCCTCGGGGTTGAGCCAGAGATCTTTTTAGTGCCTGGGTTCGGAGCCCGATGTCTTTTGTGCCTGGGTTAAGAGCCTGAGGTCTTTTAGTGTGCCTTAGGTGTGGCCCGAGGTCTTTTCAAGATCTCTCTGACAGTCTACGGAGCCTCATGTGATGATCGGGCAAGTGCCATTGTAGTTGGATTGGTCGAGACTGTTAGAGACAGGAGGTCGAGTTGGGATCACCGGGCTGGATTCAAGGTCGGGATCACTGGATCCTGACTGCTATGAACTAGTGGTCGGGCCGGGGCTGCCGGACTCAGACCGCTGTGAACTGGATATCGGGTCGGGATTGCCGGACCGTGCCTGCTGTGAGCTGGAGGTCGGGTCGAGACTGCCTGTGGATACGCGGCGTTCCACCACTTGCTTGTTTTCGTTTGAAATTTGATTTGGATCAGAGAAAGAAAATGTCTGTTGGAAACAGATACAGAGTCGCCACTTGGTCTTTAAGGAACCAAGAAACCTAATTTTGACTCACCCAAACGGATAAAGGTCACCGGCCCTTCATAACCAAAGAACTTGGCTCTGGATTTTGGTACGAGAGAGGAAGGAGCCTTTGTCGCGACTAAAACACCCTCAACTCGCCCCGTCTTTCGACGGGCCTCAATTAGCATCTAAATAATCATCTTATACTATGTATGGTTCGACAATTAATACTATGATAGTATATTACATAACATAAGAAAATTTAAAATGGAAGATCTAAAGATAAGATATCATTCATAAGATGTAAGCCAAATATCATACAATGTAAAGTGAAAGATCACACAAATAAACCTAGGAAAAATCGTCTAATCATGTATCAAGTAATTAAGCTTCCTTAATCTAAAGGGGACATGAATTGTTCTTGAAACAAAATAATCAAAGAAATCAAAATATGCTTAGCAAGCTAGTATGATGCATGTTAATCTTTGGGAAAAGAAGACCTCTCAATCCCCAGGATGGATGAGAAAGGAAGATTTGATTGAGGAGGAGGCATGGACGTGTGATCAAACTCGTTCCTTATAATCTTCTTAGTTTAGGACCATGAAAGCCCCAAATCTTGCATGGATGCAATGTATGTATCTAGAATGTTGGTTGTAGTGTGTTTTGTGTTCATGGATTCCTAGAATGACTTAGAAGTCTAGAATGTGTATGAATGAATGAAGGAGTTCATCATGGGATATGTACAAATGTAGTATGAACTACTTCCTAAGACATGAGCTAATTTGGAGTACATGTAAGCATCAAATCAAAGGATGGAAGTAAAAGTATGCTTGCTGTGGATAGTTGACAGAACAGTAGCATGATCTTTTGGAAATTGAAAAGAGGGGTTAGGAATGTTTTCAATGCATGATGTTTTATGGGGATCTTCCTTATGTCTAGAACACAACCCAAAAAGCCAATCTTTAATAACTATCACAGATTGAGAGAAATCATATAAACAATAGAGGTTATTCCGAAACAGAGTCCGTACTGTTAACTAAAATGTTTGAAAATCTTAGAAAATGAAAACAAAAGATCTAGAGGCCTATATTATATAGAAAGTTCCCTAAGACATTGAAGTTTAATAGAAAAATAAGCTGGGATCACTCCTTTTGGAAAAGTTTTCTGTAACATAAGTTGAAAGTCAGCCTAGATGCTGTGATAGCAAAGGCAAAATATCTGGAGAGAATATTTGGACCAAAATGGGGTCTTTCTATGCATCTCTAAGTCAAACCAAAAATCATGGGTGTTCTCTAATGAGTTAGGAAGACTTTCCAAGTGGTCTTACATTCATACATTGAGTATTGAACTCAAAATAATTCCTTGAAGTTAAATGACTCACTGTTTTGAGGGTTTTTAGAAAAACAAGGTTTGTTTCTTGAAATCAAAATGAGGGGTTTAAGAGGGGGGTTTTGAAATGGGGGTTTTGAAAGTATACTTCCAGAACTTGGATGTATATTCTAACCACTTGGAATATCAATTCCTAACTCATTTCAAGAACTTCCCAAGTATTTGCAAAACATGGTTTACCAAGCTTATCGCACTCCCGACCTGTTGGCTGGACTGCGTCTATATCGCACTCCCGACCTGTTGGTCGGGGCCTGTTGATTTACCGCTCAGGATGTCCAGACCGCTCGGGCTGAGGCTTGCCCAAGGAACTGTGCATGATTTGGTCGGGACAGGAACCGACTGCTGAGTTGAACCGCTTGGTCATAGGATAGAGTCTGTACTATCGACTGAAATGTTGAAAAATCTTAGAATATAAAAATAAAACATCTAGAGGCCCATATTATGCAGAAAGTTCCCTAAGACACTGAAGGTCAAGTGAAAAATGAGTTGAGACCACTCCTTTTGGAAAAGTTTTCTGAAATATAAGTTGAAAGTCAACCAAGCTGCTATGACAGCAAAAATAGAATGTCTAGAAGGAATGTTTGGGTCAAAATGGAACCCTTCCAAGTGTTTTCAAGCCAAGACAAAACTCATGGGTGTTCTATAATGAGTTAGGAAGACTTTCCAAGTGGTCTTGTAATCACCCTTTGAGTATTGTGTCACGCCCCGACGTAGCATAATTCAGGAAAGCATTTAATTTCCTTTATGGACTCGTAGGTCGTGACAAGTGAGTATGACCAATTGTCCCTGCAACAAATATCTTAACAACGTTTCTAAAGCAAAGGATACTAACAGAACATAAGCTCCGAAATAAAAGCTTACTAAACTATTACAATAGTCATAGTCTTAGGCACAAAACGCCTTATTCAAAAGTCTAAACTAGTTTATTACAAAACCCAAATTTAAAAGACATAGGAAAATATAAAGCAGCCTCCTGGAAAGTCTCCTGACTCTAAGTAGCATAGTCAAAATACCCTGGCTGCTCCTGACCCTGAAAATCTGGACATACAGTCCAGGACGCATCAACGCCGTCAGCTTATGAAAGCTGGTGAGCAAAATAAACAAGTGCTCGCAATGTATATATATAAGCATATAAACAACAGTCCAATTTAACATTAACAATAATATATTCAAGGTTCCAATTCCAACATAAGCCACGGGGGAAAATAAAGAAAACAATAAATATGTGACCATGCATGAGCAATGTAATATCTCATCTTTCTGACTCTTTTCTCTCAACAAAACTCAACACAAACAAACCATTATCTCAGATACCAGGAATACTATCCGATCAATATCCAAAACAGCACACCCAACTATCGCTTCAGATACCAGGAATAATATCCGATCAATATCTAAGCCACACTCAATACCATCATTTCGGATACCAGGAATAATATCCGATCAATATCCGAAACAAGCGCCTTAGATACCAGGAATAATATCCGATCGATATCTAAGCCGTACACAACACTACCACCATCGCTTCGGATATCAGGAATACTATCCGATCAATATCCGAAACGCGCGCCTTAGATACCAGGAATATTATCCGATCGATATCTAAGTCGTACACTAGACCGCCACCCCTTTACTCTTTTCACGCTTTCTCACGCACATGCATGTTGACACAACCTCAACCCAAATATGTATATAAATGTTTCATAAATAACACCGTTAATAAATCACAAAACCGGATAATCGTACGAGCATAAATTTCGACCTTAGTTGTGCTTGTTCGTACAATTCTTAAAACATAAGCCTTTAAAAACAATACATTAGCCAAACAGTTCTTTTAAAACTTTTAAAACATTTTCCAAACAGTCCCTAATAAGAAAATACAAAAACTGTTCAAACTGCCAGGTCGCGCGAGCGGGCCGCGCGAGCGAGGGAGAGGGCAGATCGCGCGAGCGGGTCGCGCGCGCGAAGGGGAAAGCTGATCGCGCGAGCGGATCGCGCGCGCGAGGGGCTGGACAGGTCGCGCGAGCGGATCGCGCGCGCGAAGGAGAGCCAGATCGCGCGAGCGGATCGCGCGCGCGAGGGGGAAAAAAGTCCGCGCGAGCGGTCCGCGCGCGCGAGATGTTGCAGAACCTCATCTTCTTCGTTTTCTCCCCTGTTTCTGGTTTTGGACTGAAATTTACCCATTTCTGTTTTCTGTTTCAATTATGTCGTGCAATATATGGATCTCTTCAGTTTTCCGCGTAGATTAAGAATACGCGATCAATTTTAACTAATACGGATTGTATCTCTTGATTTTCGTGATTAAAGTTAAAGTGACAAAACTTAAAATCATCAATACGTCGCCATACGGATGAATTACTCCGTAGGATTCGAACCGTAGTCTATTGGGACCAATATCTTCCATTCCCAATTTACAGAATCGATTTTGGTTACGATTTTTAAAACTCCAATTCTCAAGCTTTAATGGTGTTTTGATATATATACACATATACACACATATATATACTGAAATTTACATATATAAACATGGCGAGTGAGTTTATAATACTCACTGAGACGATTATACAGAAATTTAAAGGCCGAGAACTTCCGCCGTAATAATCCGTCGTTGAGAATTTCCTCCTCCGTTCTTGATTTTGGTAACCCAATATGCGTATATATATGTGTGTCTAAGTATGTGACTGATTATATATATAAACTGTATGTGTGTGTTGTGTGATCTTGAGAGAGCAAGAGAGTGATTGAGAGAATTTGAGAGAGTTTGGGAGTGAGAGATGAGAGACTGTGAGTGAGTGATTGAGAGAGAGAGAGCTGCCGAGAGAGATCAGAGGTAGTCCAAAAGGGGGGAATTAGTGAGTGTATATATCATATGCAAAGTGCTTAGCACTATGCATATAAAACACACATGACACTCCACACACACTCACAAAGCACTACACACACATTCCACTAAACACAGCACACACTGCACTAATGTGTACACAAGATACCCTTGTGTGTGTTGAGCTCACGCAATGATACACACACACAGGTAAAATTATACTGCCCATTTCCAAAACTGGTATTTTACGGTTGAAATAAAAAAAATACAGAAAATTATATTAATGTAGGAATTTAATTCCCGGTTATACAAAAATATAGACATCGATTTTGAAACCATAGAAAATGTTTTAAAAATTACGGTTTGACCCCAGATAATTATTACAAAGAGAAATTAAATTAAAATACTCATGGAAATAAAATGCAATATTTATTTATTAATGATAATAAAATACAGGGCGTTACACCCTACCCACCTTAACAGAGATTTCGCCCCGAAATCTGAGCTAACTAATCCTGAAACAACTCGGGGTATCTAGTCCTCATGTCTGACTCTAACTCCCACGACGCCTCTCCTTCGTCATGATGCCTCCACTGAACTTTAACCAAAGGAACGTCTCTTCTTCTCAGCCTCTTGATACTCTGGTCAAGAATTCTCACAGGTCTATCCTTGTAGACAACATTCTGACTTGTCTCAATATCATCAAAATTAACCACATGTGAAGGATCCCGTATGTATTTCCTTAACATACTGACATGGAACACATTATGAACACCAGACATCTTTGGTGGCAACGCGAGCCGATAAGCCACTTTCCCAACACGCTCCAAAATCTCGAACGGTCCGATGAAACGAGGTGCCAATTTCTCTCTCTTCTGACCAAAACGTATTATTCCACGAACAGGTGAAACCTTAAGGAGTACGTGATCTCCAATACTGAACTCCAAGTCCTTTCGACGTCGATCCGCATAACTCTTGTGTCTACTCTGTGCAGTTTTCATCCTTTCCTTGACCAGTGAAATCTTCTCATTGGTCTCTCTCACCAAATCTGGTCCTAACAGTTCTGTGTCTCCTACTTCAGCCCAGCACAACGGAGATCGACATGGTCGTCCGTACAAAGCTTCGAACGGCGCCATCCCAATACTCGAGTGATAACTGTTGTTATACGCAAATTCAACCAAAGGTAAGTGCGTCTCCCAAGATTCTTCAAAGTCAATTGCACAAGCTCTGAGCATATCTTCCATAATCTGATTAACACGCTCGGTCTGCCCATCGGTCTGAGGATGGAATGCAGTACTCATCTTGAGCGAAGTTCCCATAGCCTTCTGCAGACTTTCCCAAAATCCCGAGGTAAAACGTGCATCGCGGTCTGATACAATTGACACAGGCGCACCGTGCAGTCGCACCACTTGCTGAAGATACATTCGACTCATCCTTTCTACTGAGTAAGTCATATTGTACGCGATAAAGTGTGCAGACTTCGTCAAACGATCCACAATTACCCAAATCGCGTCATGATTCTGTTGTGACCGGGGTAATCCAACCACGAAATCCATAGTTATGTGCTCCCACTTCCATCCTGGGACAGGTAAGGGTTGTAACAATCCCGAGGGTCTCTGATGTTCGGCCTTCACTTGTTGACAAGTCAAACATTTAGACACAAACTCGGCTACTTCTCGTTTCATCCCTTCCCACCAGAAGTTTCTCTTCAGGTCTTTATACATCTTTGTTCCTCCTGGGTGTACTGTCAGTCTCGATTTATGTGCTTCTTCGAGGATATCTTTTCTCAAGTCTCCTAAATCTGGCACACACAATCTATCTCGACATCGGTATCCTCCATCGGCCCCAACCTTCCATTCTGTCGGGTCCTTCTCTAACATCTTGGCGAACCATGCTTGAAACTTCTCATCTTCCTTCTGGGCTTCGATGATTCGACTCACAAGTGTTGGTTGTACTACCAAGCATCCAAAGTGTTGCCCGATACTTCCCTCAGAAATCTGCACATCAAATTCTGTTATTGTCTCCAAGGCTTTCCATTCCCTCAACATCAATGAAGCAATCATTCCTTGAGGTTTCCGGCTTAGGGCGTCAGCGACTACGTTTGCCTTACCGGGGTGGTACTCTAATGTGAAGTCGTAGTCCTTGATCAGTTCCATCCACCGACGTTGCCTCATATTCAACTCCTTCTGAGTAAACAAATACTTAAGGCTTTTGTGATCTGAGAACAAATCAAATTTCTCCCCATAGAGGTAGTGTCTCCAGATCTTAAGCGCGAATACTACTGCTGCCAGCTCTAAATCATGAGTTGGGTAGTTCAACTCATTCGACTTCAACTGTCTTGAACCATAGGCGATAACCTTTCCGTCTTGCATAAGGACACATCCCAATCCTTGATACGAGGCGTCACTAAAAATAGTGAACTTCGCACCATTCCTTGGTATCGCAAGTACTGGCGCTGTTGTCAATTTCTCTTTCAATTTCAGAAAAGCGCGTTCATGCTTATCAGTCCATTCAAACTTCAAATCTTTCTTAGTCAAACCAGTTAACGGGGCTGCTATCTTTGAGAAACCTTCCACAAATCTCCGATAGTAACCCGCTAGTCCCAGAAAACTTCTGACTTCTGTAGCATTGGTCGGCCGAGTCCAATTCGCCACTGCATCGGTCTTTGATGAGTCAACCGCGATTCCTTGTTGAGAGATCACATGCCCGAGAAATTTAACTTCCTGAAGCCAGAATTCACACTTGCTGAATTTAGCATACATGCGGTGATCCTTGAGAGTCTGCAACACGATCCTCAGATGTTGTTCATGCTCTTCTTCTGACTTGGAATAGATCAAAATATCATCAATAAAGACAATAACGAACTGATCTAAGTATGGCTTGAATACTCTGTTCATCAAGTCCATAAACACAGCTGGAGCATTTGTCATCCCAAACGGCATTACTAAGAACTCATAGTGTCCGTATCTCGTCCTGAAAGCAGTCTTAGGTATGTCTTCCTTCCGCACCCTCAACTGGTGATACCCTGACCGTAGATCAATTTTAGAAAAGGTCGTGGCTCCTTGCAACTGATCAAACAGATCGTCTATCCGAGGTAAAGGATACTTATTCTTGATAGTAACCTTATTCAGTTCTCGGTAGTCAATACACAGCCGCATTGACCCATCCTTCTTCTTCACAAACAACACTGGTGCTCCCCAGGGTGAAGTACTTGGACGAACAAAACCTAACTTCTCAAGTTCTTGAACTTGTTCCTTCAGCTCCAACAACTCTGTAGGGGCCATCCTGTAGGGAACCTTGGTTATAGGTCGAGTACCTGGCACTAATTCCACACAGAATTCTATGTCCCTTTTCGGCGGTAATCCTGAAATATCTCGGAATACTTCCTCGAACTCTTTGATTACCGGTATAGATGATACTGTCACCTCTGCACTGATAACCTCAATGTTTGCTAGGCATCTAGTGAGGAACATATCACCCGAAGGGTTACATTGGAAATCGAAGAGTTGATTCCCCTTGTCCGCAAATGTGATCTTTTTCTTTGCACAATCCAACTTCGCATGATTCTTCTCGAGCCAATCCATTCCCAGGATTATATCGAACTCCTTCATTGACAGAACCACCAATCTCGCCAAAAGTTCGCGGTCTCCAAACCGAAGAGGACAATCCTTACACACATGTAATAACTTGACTGTGGTCCCTAAGGGTGAGACAGCACTCAAAGCTTCCTCTAAACGATGCGGTATGATACCCAACTTCTGAACGATCTTAACAGATATAAAAGAATGTGTAGCACCCGTGTCGAATAACACTTTAACATGAGAGTTAAACAAAGTTAGAGTACCTTCCACTGCTCGTTGCTCGGGCGGTCCCTCCTCATTGGTACCTTCTTCATACCCTGCCTCCTCATAACCAGCAGCCTCGGGAATAACAGCATTCAGACGGGCTTGTCCTTGCTGACCATAGTTACCTTTCCTAGGAGCCTTGCATTCTGGACTTATGTGACCTGGCATGCCACAATTATAGCACACAACTCCTGAACGATCCGTACGCCTAGGTGCTCTGCAATCTTTAGCTCGATGACCGGGAACTCCACAATTGAAGCAGTTGTTGTTTTTGGCCCCTTCTATTGCTAGAGGCTGATATTGCTGAACTGCTTGTGTCTGTTGAGGTTTCTTCCCTCCATCCCAGGTCCTTTTCTGTCCTTGAGGGTACCCTGGTTTCTGTCCGGGATAACCCTTTTGCGGAGGTCGATTTCCAAGCGGCTTCGAATTCTGACACCCATCATTCTCTAACCCCATAGCCAATCTTACCAGAGCTTCAAATGACTGGCCCAGATGCCCCATAGTCAAATGTCTGAGAGACAGGTTGAGACCTCGGTGATACTTCTTGATTTTCCTCTGGGGTGTGTCCACCATATGTGGAGCAAAGCGAGACAGACGCTCAAATCGAGTAGTGTACTCTCGGACAGTCAGATTCCCTTGAGTCAACTCCATAAACTCTTTTTCCCTCTTGTCCTTCTCTTCTTCGGGGAAATACTTCTCGAGAAACCTTTCCTTGAACACCACCCACGGCATTCTCCTTGCAGTTTCTTCCCCTATGGTCGCCTTTTCTGCATCCCACCAATCAGCCGCTGCATAAGACAACTGAAAGATAGCCAGACGCTTCTTCTCCAGATCAGTGCACTCTATGGTCTCAAAGATACGCTCCATCTGACGTAGCCACTGTTCCGCTTGCCAGGGTTCATCAGTTCCAGCAAAATACTCAGGTCGCAGAGCGCGAAACTCCTTGAGAAGCTTGTCTCCAGTCTGGTGGGCTTGCCTCCCATTCCCGTTGTAATCCCCATTCTGATTATTGTTCCTTGCGTTCTGATCACTAACCCTCTCCAACCTCCTTACAAAAGCTTCGAACATCCCGGTTGGATCTATTACTGGCGGTGCATCTTCAATAGCGGGACGATTCCTGAGATTTCTTCTAGCCATCTGATCGAGAGAACGGTACCTATCCATCAATCAACAGAATTCGGTCAACCTCTTGAGAAGAAAGAAAATTCTAAACGATAGAAAGCGACTAGACGCGGAATAAAGTCGAACTATCTTATCTCAATTCTATCTTAACGGGAGATCTTATGTGTTCTGGACAATTGGTCGAGCCATAACCTGGCTCTGATACCAAAAAGCCTGTCACGCCCCGACGTAGCATAATTCAGGAAAGCATTTAATTTCCTTTATGGACTCGTAGGTCGTGACAAGTGAGTATGACCAATTGTCCCTGCAACAAATATCTTAACAACGTTTCTAAAGCAAAGGATACTAACAGAACATAAGCTCCGAAATAAAAGCTTACTAAACTATTACAATAGTCATAGTCTTAGGCACAAAACGCCTTATTCAAAAGTCTAAACTAGTTTATTACAAAACCCAAATTTAAAAGACATAGGAAAATATAAAGCAGCCTCCTGGAAAGTCTCCTGACTCTAAGTAGCATAGTCAAAATACCCTGGCTGCTCCTGACCCTGAAAATCTGGACATACAGTCCAGGACGCATCAACGCCGTCAGCTTATGAAAGCTGGTGAGCAAAATAAACAAGTGCTCGCAATGTATATATATAAGCATATAAACAACAGTCCAATTTAACATTAACAATAATATATTCAAGGTTCCAATTCCAACATAAGCCACGGGGGAAAATAAAGAAAACAATAAATATGTGACCATGCATGAGCAATGTAATATCTCATCTTTCTGACTCTTTTCTCTCAACAAAACTCAACACAAACAAACCATTATCTCAGATACCAGGAATACTATCCGATCAATATCCAAAACAGCACACCCAACTATCGCTTCAGATACCAGGAATAATATCCGATCAATATCTAAGCCACACTCAATACCATCATTTCGGATACCAGGAATAATATCCGATCAATATCCGAAACAAGCGCCTTAGATACCAGGAATAATATCCGATCGATATCTAAGCCGTACACAACACTACCACCATCGCTTCGGATATCAGGAATACTATCCGATCAATATCCGAAACGCGCGCCTTAGATACCAGGAATATTATCCGATCGATATCTAAGTCGTACACTAGACCGCCACCCCTTTACTCTTTTCACGCTTTCTCACGCACATGCATGTTGACACAACCTCAACCCAAATATGTATATAAATGTTTCATAAATAACACCGTTAATAAATCACAAAACCGGATAATCGTACGAGCATAAATTTCGACCTTAGTTGTGCTTGTTCGTACAATTCTTAAAACATAAGCCTTTAAAAACAATACATTAGCCAAACAGTTCTTTTAAAACTTTTAAAACATTTTCCAAACAGTCCCTAATAAGAAAATACAAAAACTGTTCAAACTGCCAGGTCGCGCGAGCGGGCCGCGCGAGCGAGGGAGAGGGCAGATCGCGCGAGCGGGTCGCGCGCGCGAAGGGGAAAGCTGATCGCGCGAGCGGATCGCGCGCGCGAGGGGCTGGACAGGTCGCGCGAGCGGATCGCGCGCGCGAAGGAGAGCCAGATTGCGCGAGCGGATCGCGCGCGCGAGGGGGAAAAAAGTCCGCGCGAGCGGTCCGCGCGCGCGAGATGTTGCAGAACCTCATCTTCTTCGTTTTCTCCCCTGTTTCTGGTTTTGGACTGAAATTTACCCATTTCTGTTTTCTGTTTCAATTATGTCGTGCAATATATGGATCTCTTCAGTTTTCCGCGTAGATTAAGAATACGCGATCAATTTTAACTAATACGGATTGTATCTCTTGATTTTCGTGATTAAAGTTAAAGTGACAAAACTTAAAATCATCAATACGTCGCCATACGGATGAATTACTCCGTAGGATTCGAACCGTAGTCTATTGGGACCAATATCTTCCATTCCCAATTTACAGAATCGATTTTGGTTACGATTTTTAAAACTCCAATTCTCAAGCTTTAATGGTGTTTTGATATATATACACATATACACACATATATATACTGAAATTTACATATATAAACATGGCGAGTGAGTTTATAATACTCACTGAGACGATTATACAGAAATTTAAAGGCCGAGAACTTCCGCCGTAATAATCCGTCGTTGAGAATTTCCTCCTCCGTTCTTGATTTTGGTAACCCAATATGCGTATATATATGTGTGTCTAAGTATGTGACTGATTATATATATAAACTGTATGTGTGTGTTGTGTGATCTTGAGAGAGCAAGAGAGTGATTGAGAGAATTTGAGAGAGTTTGGGAGTGAGAGATGAGAGACTGTGAGTGAGTGATTGAGAGAGAGAGAGCTGCCGAGAGAGATCAGAGGTAGTCCAAAAGGGGGGAATTAGTGAGTGTATATATCATATGCAAAGTGCTTAGCACTATGCATATAAAACACACATGACACTCCACACACACTCACAAAGCACTACACACACATTCCACTAAACACAGCACACACTGCACTAATGTGTACACAAGATACCCTTGTGTGTGTTGAGCTCACGCAATGATACACACACACAGGTAAAATTATACTGCCCATTTCCAAAACTGGTATTTTACGGTTGAAATAAAAAAAATACAGAAAATTATATTAATGTAGGAATTTAATTCCCGGTTATACAAAAATATAGACATCGATTTTGAAACCATAGAAAATGTTTTAAAAATTACGGTTTGACCCCAGATAATTATTACAAAGAGAAATTAAATTAAAATACTCATGGAAATAAAATGCAATATTTATTTATTAATGATAATAAAATACAGGGCGTTACATATTGAGTTCTAGAGAAATCTTTGAACGCAGATCATTCACTGTTTTGAAGATTTTTGGTAAAACAAGGCTTGTTTCTTGGAATGCAACTGTTGGGGTTTTAGAGGGGTTTTGAAATAAGGGTTTTAAAAGCACATTTTTTTTTTGCATAATAAGGGGATTAAGACCACTTAAGAAATTAACATCAAACTCATCATCACGAATTCCCAATATTGTTTGCACAAACTCATTAATAAATTCTAGATGAGTTGGGCAGAGTTTCTGGGAAGAACTGGGAATTAGAGTTTTTGGGAGAAACAAGGTAAATTGGGAAAGGTTTCTAGGAAAAACAGGGATTCCAAAGTTTCTAGGATAAACAGGGGTCTGCGGATAACTTAGTCAGAGTTACTAAGGGAGGCAGGGATATCTGGATAGTTTGGGTAGTGTTTTGGGAGAAATAGGCATATTTGGGTAAGTTTCTTGGAAATGGGAATTTTTGAGAAGCTTGGGTAGAGGTTCAGAAGAAACATGGATTTTTTTTGCAATTTTAGGTGAAACAAAGATACCTATAGGATTTCTGGGAGAAGCAGGAATATCTGGGTGATTCGAACAGAGTTTTTGGGAGAGACAAGTATCTCGGAGTTTCTAGAAGAAACTGAGATTTCTGGGTAAATATGGGGGATTTGGACAGAGATTATAAGAGAAACATGTATTTTCTGGGAAATTTGGGAGATTTGGATAGAGTTTCTGGGAGAAATATGGATATCCGGATGAGTTGGGCAGAGTTTCTGGGAGAAACAGGTGTATGTGACAGGAGCTAGTGATGATGGTGATCATACTGTCTAGCAAGTTTTCATACTCCTATAACTTTGGACCAAAAAATAAGGTTCGCGGTGTATATCTTTGTGACCATGGAGCAGACATCCTTATCATGGTTCCTAGGCAAGTCAACTCAATGTGATCACATGTGAGTAATTGCCTTGGTATTCATAAGAAATAGGTTCTACCTCATGCCACATAAGCGTCTACACTGCACAGGTAATCCCGTTAGGGCATACAGCAGTTATATCACTTTGTCTTATTTGAGATAAATGAACAGTCCTATGATAAGTTCTACAGGAATTTATATGCAAAGGCTAGGTTTAGTCAAAGAGGGTCCGTTGACGAGAGTTCCAATATACCGTTAGAGAGACAGTACAGAAGTTTTTACTCTTTTTGATATACCTTGGAAGGTACTGTATCAACAGTAACTCGTGCCCTGGCATAGCAAGACCTGAACAATGTTAGTGTCGTGTTTCAGACACAATCAGAGGGGGAGATGCAAAAGTGCAACGCGGTGAACCAGACATAGTAAAAAGATGATTTTAAGGATGCTTCTTATGAGTCAAACCTCTGTATTATTTTTTTTTTAAAAAATAATAATTTCCCAGCAGAGTCACCAGATTGTGGACACGCGGGATCGGCCTTCCACTTTTAGTTTGTTTGAAATTGTTTTGGAGAAAACAAGAAGAGGTCTGTTGAAAACAGATATAGAGTTGCCACCTTGTTTTTAAAGAACCAAGAAACCTAATTTGACTCACCCAAATGGATAAAGGGCACCGGCCCTTCATAACCAAAGAACTTGGCTCGGGGTTTTGGTATGAGAGAGGAAGGAGCCTTTGTCACGACTAAAACACCCTCAACTCTCCCCGTCTCTCGACTGGCCTCAATTAGCATCCAAATAATCATCTTATACTATGTTTGGTTTGACAATTAATATTATGATAGTATATTATATCACATAAGAATCTTGAAATGGAAGATCTAAAGATAAGATATCATTCATAAGATCTAAGCTAAATATCACACAATACAAAGGTGAAAGATCACACAAACAAACCTAGGAAAAATTGTCTAATCACATAGCAAGTAATCAAGCTTTCCTAATCTAAAGGGGACAAAATTGTTCTTGAAACAAATAATCAAAGAAAATCAAATATGCTTAGCAAGCTAGAATGATGCATGTTAAGCTTTGAGAAAAGAAGATCTCTCAATCCCCGAGATGGATGAGAAAGGAAGATTAGATCGAGGGGAAAGCATGAACGTATGATCAAGTTCATTCCTTATAATCTTCTTAGATTAAGAGTCACCAAAAACTCCAAATCTTGCATGGATGCAATGTATGGATCCTAGAATGTGCAAAGTAGTAGTGTGTTTGTGTTCATGGATTTTCTAAAGTGGCTTAGAAGACTAAAATATGCATAAATGCATGAAGGATGTTATTATAGGACGTACACAAATGTAGTATGAAATACTTCCTAAGAGATGAGCTAATTTGGAATGCATGTATGCATCAAATCAAAGAAAAGAACTCAAAACATGCTTGCTGTGAATAGTGGACAGAACAGTGAGTTGATCTTGTAAAAATGGAAAAGTGAGGTTAGAAATGTTTTTCATTCATGATATTTTATGGAGATCATCCTTATGGTGTCTAGAACACATATTAAAAAGCCAAACTCCAATAACTATTACAGATTAAGAGAAATCATATGAACAAGAGAGGTTGCTCAGAAACAGAGTACGTACTGTCGAATGAAATGTTGAAATATATTAGAAAATGAAAACAAAACATCTAAAGGCCCATATTATATAGAAAGTTCCCTAGGACACTGACGTTAAAGTGAAAAATGAGTTGGGATCTCTCCGTTTGGAAAAGTTTTCACAAATACAAGTTGAAAGTCAACCAAGCTGTTGTGACAGCAAAAACAAAATGTCTGGAAGGAATGTTTGGGTCAAAATGGAACCCTTCCAAGTGTTTTTAAGCCAAGCAAAAAATCATGGATGTTCTATAATGAGTTAGGAAGACTTTCCAAGTGGTCTTGTAATCACCCTTTGAGTATTGAGTTCTAGAGAAATGTTTGAACGTAGATCATTCACTGTTTTGAAGATTTTTGGTAAAACAAGGCTTGTTTTTTGGAATCCAAATGTTGGGGTTTTAGAGGGGTTTTGAAATCGGGGTTTTAAAAGCACATTTTCAGCACAAAAAGGGGATTAAGACCACTTAAGAAATCAACATCAAACTCATCATCAAGAACTCCCAATATTGTTTGCACAAACATAGTTTTGTTTGAGTATATGACTTCAATAATACATACGAATGTATTGAAGTTAGAATCATCATCCATCAAACATGTCTTTGAGGTCAAGAGCTACTAACCATAAGAATTCACTCTCCTCACACAACATGTTATGTAGATGATGATAAACATGTAAGTAATCAAAGAAAAATAAAAAAGAAATGAGGTGAGAAGAGGTGAACATAATATGTAAACAATCAAATAAGCAATCAATAGATGATAATCATTGAGATATTGGACTTGTAGCTTGGAGTTTCACTCATATATGGTGACATTTGGACATGAAGTAACTTCCTATCTCATGAATGCTCAATAATGGTGGTTGGGGAGGATTTGGATGTGAAGTATAAGAGAGGTAATGGAAGAAAACAAGATTAAAACTCACTTTCTTATGGAAAATCAGTGGGAGATGCTCCCTTTCTCTCTTCTAAACCTATCTCTATCTCTCTTTCTCTCTAAAACTTTCTCAATCTTTGCACTTGCCCCTCCCCCCCAAAATAAAGAGCAATGGGAGGGGGGGGGGGGGGGAGTTTATATAGGCCAATTTGGGGTGGTTTTGGGATTTAGAAAGTGCTCCCATTGGTCCCAAACATTTGTGAACAAGAAAGTACGTCATTTTGGCTTTCAATTATTCAATTTGGACCCCAAAATAAATTACAAAATTGGCTTCAGAGGGGGTTGAGTGCCACCGCGGCGGCAATGCTCCTCCTTCGTCCAGATAATGCTGTTTAGGCCCCCAGAGGTTCCGGTATTCGCGAAAAGGCCCTATTTCGTCCAAAATTCACAAAAAAATGTACATGAACTCCAAACCGAGGTTGTGATATACCGTTGGAAAGGTAATGGAGTCTAATTTACATAAAAAATAGTTTGGCAATAGGTCACTTTGAAAAGTTTTTCGGTATTGGCGATAAAAGCCGATTTGATCGCCTTTTTCACCTTCAGAAATTCATAAAAAATGTTTGAAATCCAAAAATTATGTGCGATATACCGTCGGAAAGCTATTGACCTCTAGTATCCATGAAAAATGTTTGAAAAATGTTTGAGTGCTCCAGTTTTAAAGTCAACTTTCGGTCAAACTGGTCAAACTTGGGATTCCCGGGAAGTTCTGGAAACCTCTGGGAGCTCCCAAGAGCTGACGTTTCATTCGATTTTCTTTTAAAACTCATTTTAATACTTTCCACATGATCTAGAATGATTCTAGAACTTTTCGGCGAATTTGGACTATTTCAGTCAAATCTTGGTCAAACTTGGTCAAACCTTGGTCAAACCGGTCAACGGGGACTTTCTGGGACTTCCGGGGGTCTTTGGGAGCCGATGATTTCATGTGGTCTTGCTTTATAACTCATTTTATTGTTTTTCTTATGACGTAGCGCGTTTCTAGAACATTTGGTCTAAATTTGAGAGTTTTCGGGCTTTCAGGGGCATTTTGGTCATTCTGAGCATTTTGAGAAATAGAACTAACTTCCAGGAGTCCTTTTGAGTCTTTTTGATCATTATGAACCACCAAGCTATGAGTCTCATAAATATGATAGCCGACAAAATGGGGTGTCTATACCAAGACGGAAGAGAAAGAAAGATTAGATCGAGGGGAAAGCATGAACGTATGATCAAGTTCATTCCTTATAATCTTCTTAGATTAAGAGTCACCAAAAACTCCAAATCTTGCATGGATACAATGTATGATCCTAGAATGTGCAAAGTAGTAGTGTGTTTGTGTTCAGGGATTTTCTAAAGTGACTTAAAAGACTCAAATATGCATGAATGCATGAAGGATGTTATTATAGGATGTGCACAAATGTAGTATGAACTACTTCCTAAGAGACGAGATAATTTGGAATGCATGTATGCATCAAATCAAAGAAAAGAACTCAAAACATGCTTGCTGTGAATAGTGGACAGAACACTGAGTTGATCTTGTAAAAATGGAAAAGTGAGGTTAGAAATGTTTTTCATTCATGATTTTTTATGGAGATCATCCTTATGGTGTCTAGAACACATATTAAAAAGCCAAACTCCAATAACTATTACAGATTAAGAGAAATCATATGAACAAGAGAGGTTGCTAAGAAACAGAGTCCGTACTATCGACTGAAATGTTGAAAAATCTTAGAAAATGAAAACAAAACATCTAGAGGCCCATATTATACGAAAAGTTCCCTAAGACACTGAAGGTCAAGGAAAAAATGAGTTAGGATCACTCCTTTTGGAAAAGTTTTCTGAAACAAAAGTTGAAAGTCAACCAAGCTGTTGTGACAGCAAAAATAAAATGTCTGGAAGGAATGTTTGGGTCAAAATGGAACCCTTCTAAGTGTTTTTAAGCCAAGTAAAAAATCATGGGTGTTCTATAACGAGATAATGAGTTAGGAAGACTTTCCAAGTGGTCTTGTAATCACCCTTTGAGTATTGAGTTCTAGAGAAATCTTTGAACGCAGATCATTCACTGTTTTGAAGATTTTTGGTAAAACATGGCTTGTTTCTTGGAATCCAAATATTGGGGTTTTAGAGGGGTTTTGAAATAGGGGTTTTAAAAGCAGATTTTCAGCACAAAAAGGGGATTAAGACCACTTAAGAAATCAAGATCAAACTCATCATCAAGAACTCCCAATATTGTTTGCACAAATATAGTTTTGTTTGAGAATATAACTTTAATAATGCATATGAATGTATTGAAGTTAGAATCATCATCCATCAAACATGTCTTTGAGGTCAAGAGCTATTATCCATAAGGATTCACTCTCCTCAAACAACATGTTATCTAGATGATGATAAACATGTAAGTAATCAAAGAAAAGTCAAAAATAAATGAGGTGAGAAGAGATGAACATAACATATAAACAATCAAATAAGCAATCAATAGATGATAATCACTGAGATATTGGACTTGTAGCTTGGTGTTTCAATCATATGTGGTGACATTTGGACATGGAAGTTGCTTCCTTTCTCATGAATGCTCAAGAATGGTAGTTGGGGAGGATTTGAATGTGAAGTATAAGAGAGGTAATGGAAGAAAACAAGATTAAAACTCACTTTCTTATGGAAAATCAGTAGGAGGAGCTCCCTTTCTCTCTACAACTTTCTCAAGCTTGCACTTGGCCCCCCAAAATGAAGAGTAAAGGGGGGTTTATATAGGCCAATTTGGGGTGGTTTTGGAATTTAGAAAGTGCTCCCATTGGTCCGAAACAACTGTGAATAAGAAACTACGTCATTTTGGCTTTCAATTATTCAATTTGGACCCCAAAATAAATTACAAAAATAGCTTCAGCTGGGGTTGAGTGCCGCCGAGACACTGCTCTTCAGATACCCAGAAATTTACGTTTAGGCCCCCAGAGGTTCCGGTGTTCACAAAAAAGCCCAATTTCGTCCAAAATTCACAGAAAAGGCGTACAAACTCCAAATTGAGTTTGTGATATACCGTTGGAAAGGTAATAGAGTCTACATTCCATAAAAAATAGTTTGGAGTTAGGTCACTTTGAAAAGATTTGCAGTATGCGTGATAAAAGCCAATTTGAACGCCTTTTTCACATTCGGAGATTCATAATAAATTCGTTTTAAATTCAGAAATCATGTGTGACATACTATTGGAAAGCTATTGACCTGTAGTATCTATGAAAAATATTTGAAAAATGATACAGCACTCCGGTTTCAAAGTCAACTTTTAGGTCAAATCGGTCAAACCTAGGATTTTCAAAAAGTTTTGGGAACCTCTGGAAGATCCCAGGAGCTGACGTTTTCGTCTGATTTTCTTTTAAAACTCGTTTTATTACATTTCACATGATCTAGAATCATCTCGGAACTTTTTGACGAATTTGGATGATTTCGGTCAAATCCTGGTCAAACTTGGTCAAACCAGTCAATGGGGATTTTTTCTGGGAACTTCCAGAACTTCCGGGGGTCTCTGGGAGCTGACGATTTAATCTGATTTTGCTTCAACACTCATTTTACCACTTTTGTTATGACGTAGCATGTTTCCAGAACTTTTGGTCTAAATCTAGGAGTTTTTGGGCTTTCAGGGGTATTTTGGTCATTCTGAGCATTTTGAGAGATAAAACTAACTTCTAGGAGTCCTTTTTGAGTCTTTTTTGATCATTGTAAACCACCAAGCTATGGGTCTCCTAAATCTGATAGCCGATAAAATGGGTGCCAGATTGTGCACACGCGGAATCGGTGTTCCACTTTTCGTTTGAATATTGATTTTAAAAAGGTAAGAAAAGGCCTATTGAAAACAGATACAGTGTCGCCACTTGGTCTTTAAGGAACTAAAAAACCTAATTTTGACTCACCCAAATGGATAAAGGGCACCGACCCTTCATAACCAAAGAACTTGGCTCGGAGTTTTGGTACGAGAGAGGAAGGAGCCTTTGTCGCAACTAAAACACCCTCAACTCGCCCCGTCTTTGGACTAGCCTCAATTAGCATCCAAATAATCATCTTTTACTATGCTTGGTTCGACAATTAATACTATGATAGTATATTACATCACATAAGAATATTGAAATGGAAGATCAAAAGATAAGATATCATTCATAAGTTCTAAGTCGAATATCACACAATGCAAAAGTGAAAGATCACACAAACAAACCTAGGAAAAATTGTCTAATCACATATTAAGTAATCAAGTTTTCCTAGTCTAGAAGGGGGACATGAATTGTTCTTGAAACAAATAATCAAAGAAAACGTAATATACTTAGCAAGCTAGTATGATGCATGTTAATCTTTGAGAAAAGAAGATCTTTCAATCCCCGGGACGGATGAGAAAGAAAGATTAGATCGAGGGGGGAGCTTGAACGTGTGATCAAGTTCATTCCTTATAATATCCTTAGATTAGGAGTCACAGAAACTCCAAATCTTGCGTGGATGCAATGTATGATACTAGAATGTGCAAAGGTTGTAGTGTGTTTGTGATCATGGATTTGCTAAATTTATTAAGAAATCTAAATATATGCATGGATGAATGAAGGATGTCATTATAGGATGTGTACGAATGTAGTATGAACTACTTCCTAAGATATGAGCTAATTTGGATTGCATGTAAGCATCAAATCAAAGAATAAAAGTTGAAACATGCTTGCTGTGAATAGTGGATAGAACAGTGAGTTGATTTTGTAAAAATGGAAAAGTGGGGTTAGGAGTGTTTTTAATGCATGATTTTTATGGAGATCATCATTATTGTGCCTAGAACACATATCAAAAATCCAAACAACAATAACTATTACAGATTAAGAGAAATCATATGAACAAGAGAGGTTGCTTAGAAATAGAGTCCTTACTGTCGACTAAAATGTAGAAAAATCTTAGAAAATGAAAACAAAACATCTAGAGGCCCATATTATATAGAAAGTTCCCTAAGACACTAAATTTCAAGTGAAAAATGATTTGGGGCCACTCCTTTTGGAAGAGGTTTCTGAAAAACATGTTCATATCAACCTAGCTGCTGTGACAGTAAAAACCAAATGTCTGGAAGGAATGTTTGGGCCAAAATGGAATCCTTCCAAGTGTTTTTAGATCAAACCAAAAATCATGGGTGTTCTCTAACAAGTTAGGAAGACTTTCCAAGTGTTCTTGTAATCCCCCATTAATTATTGAACTCAAAATGTTATTTTCAAGTTGAATAACTCACTATTTTGAAGATTTTGAGAAGAACTAGGGTTTTATTTCTTGAAATCAAGATGAGAGGTTTAAGAGGGGTTTTGAAATAGAGGTTTTGAGAGTATATTTTTAGCACTTAAATGGAGATTATAACCACTCAAAATATCAACATTAAACTCATATCAAGAACCTCCAAGGTTGTTGGAGAGTATTGTTTTCTTTTGAGCAGAACCTCAAGAATACTTTGGAAGTATTGAGGTTATAATCATCATCTATCAAACATGTTTTTGAGGTCAAGAGCTACTATCAATAAGGATTCACTCACCTCAAACTTCATGTCATCATGTAGATGATGATGAACTAGTAAGCAAATAAACAAAAATAAAAAAGAAATGAGATTAAGAAGAGATGAGCATAGTATGTAAATAAGCAAGTAAATAGCAATCAATAGATGATGATCATTGAGATATTGGACTTGTAGCTTGGTGTTTCACTCATATGTGGTGACATTTGGACATGGAAGTAGCTTCCTATCTCATGAATGCTCAAGAATGGTGGTTGGGGAGGATTTGAATGTGAAGTATAAGAGAGGTAATGGAAGAAAACAAGATTAAAACTCACTTTCTTATAGAAAATTAGTGGGAGAAGCTCCCTTTCTCTCTTCTAAACCTATCTCTATCTCTCTTTCCCTCTACAACTTTATGAAGCTTTGCACTTGGCCCCCTAAAATGACGAGAAAAGGGGGGTTTATATAGGCCAATTTGGGGTGGTTTTGAAATTTAGAAAGTGCTCCCATTGGTCCCAAACATTTGTGAACAAGAAACTACACCGTTTTGGCTTTCAATTATTTAATTTGGACCCCTAAAATAAATTGCAAAAATGGCTTCAGCGGGGGTTGAGTTCTACTACGGCACTGGCCATGTGCCATTGCGACAATTGCCCAGTGCCGCCGCAGCACTACTCTTCAGACGCCCAGAAATTTAGGCCCCCATAGGTTCTGATATTCTTGAAAAGGCCATATTTTGTCCAAAATTCACAAAAAATGCATACGAACTCCAAACCAAGGTTGTGATATACTGTTGGAAAGGTGTTGAAGTCTACTTTCCATAAAAAATATTTCGGAGATAGGTCACTTTGGAAAGTCTTGCGGTATTAGTGATAAAAGTCGATTTGATCGCCTTTTTCACCTTCGGAAATTCATAATAAATTCGTTTTAAATGCAGATATTATGTGCGATATACCATTGGAAAGACATTGACCTCTAGTATCCATGCAAAATGTTTAAACAATAATACGGCACTCCGATTTCAAAATCAACTTTTAGGTCAAATCAGTCAAACCTGGGATATCCAAGAAGATCTGGGAACCTCTAGGAGCTCCCAGGAGCTGACGTTTTCGTCCAATTTTCTTTTAAAACTCATTTTAGTACTTTTCACATGATTTAGAATGATCTCAGAATTTTTCAGCGAATTTGGATGATTTCGGTCAAACCCTGGTCAAACCTGGTCAACCCTAGGTCAAATCGGTCAACGGGGACTTTCGGGGGTCTTTGGGAGCTGACAATTTCATCTGATTTTGCTTTAAAACTCATTTTCTTACTTTTCTTGCTATGTAGGATGTTTTCAGAACTTTTGGTCCAAATTTGGGAGTTTTTTGGCTTTCAGGGGTATTTTGATCATTCTGAGCATTTTGAGAGATAGAACTAACTTCTAGGAGTCCTTTTTGCGTCTTTTTAGATCATTGTGAACCACCAAGCTATGGGTCTCCTAAATCTGATAGTCGACAAAATGGGGTGTCTACAATTATCGAATCACCGTGTCCTCACTTGACACCTTTCGTTGACAACAGTCAACCATTCTTCTCACTTTCCAAATAACATTGAAAAATCTTATGTTTAATTATGTAATTTAAAACAAATGATTTTCCCTAGAACGGGTGTGACAATATTCTTCAGTACTTGAGAAGGACTAAAGATTATATGCTTATGTATGGTGGGGATGAGTTAGTTCTAGTTGTTTATATCAATTCTAACTTTATGTCGTATAAGGATTCAAGGAAGTTGACATCCGGACATCTCTTTTACCTTGGGAGGTGGTGCTATTAGTTGGAGGAGTATTAAGCAGAAATGCAGTGCAGACTTAACTACATAAGCTGAGCATGTAGCAACTTATGAAGCATCAAAAGAAGTTAACTGGCTCAAGAAGTTCCCTATAGAACTAGGAGTGGTACTTGCATCATTGTCACCTATTATACTTTACTGTGATAATAGTGGATAGTGGCTCAGTAGAAAGTGTAACACCCTGTATTTTGCTCTCATTAATAAATAAATATTTCATTTTAATTCTATTTATAAATATTTGTTTGGGTCAAACCAAAATTTTTGTAAATATAGAAATTACTTTATGTGGATTTGAAAACGATATCTATACTTTTGTACAATCAGGAATTTATTTCCTACGCTAATATAACTTTCTGTGTTTTTTTTTTCAACCGGATAATACCAGTTTATGTTTTAAATCTGCGTTTATGCCGCGTCTTTAGTGTGGGAGCACGTGAGCTCAACTACACTGGGCAAAATTCGCCGTTTGCCTGGAGCCTACACATTTTCTCAGTATATATGTATACAACTCTCACAGTTCACTCATCCCTCTCGCACAAACTCTCTGTCTCTCAATTCATTCTCATTCTCTCTTGCTCTCTCTCTCTCAAGAACATAACACACACACACCCAAAGTATAAATATGCATACACATAGTTAGTCATATATATATATATATCAAGATCAAGAGAGAGAACGGAGGAGTAAAATTCAAAACGACGGAATTGATGGCGAAAAATCTCAGTCTCTAAATTCTCAGTCTAATCCCTCAATGAGTATTATAAACTCACTCCCAATGTATATATATGTGTATTATAGTATATATATGTATGTATATACATGACACACACCATTGAAGCTTGAGAATTGGAGTTTTCTAAATCTTAACTAAAATCAATTCTGTGAATTGAGAATGAAAGATCTTAGTCCCAATAAACTGTGGTTCGAATACTACGGCTTAGTTCATCCGTATCGCAATGTATCGTTGATTTAAAGTTTCGTCACCCCTCGATTTTATGTGAAATTCGAGAGCTACGATTAAAATTAGTTAAAACTGATCACGTATTCGTAATCCCTGCGGAAAATGTAGAAATTCATATATTACATGTCTTGGTTGAAGCAGAATTTAGAAATGGGTCAAAAATAGGCTTTAAATTCGTAACAGGGGAGAAACTGCTGATACCAATCGATTGGCATGATTACCAATCGACTGGGACCAATCGATTGGCATGCTTCAGCACTGACGACTTTTACTAAAACTTTCATAACTTCCTCTAGAAAACTCTAGAAAACTCGAAAACCGTTCGAAGCGTTGAAAACTAAACTCAAAGATCTTTCATTTGATATGTAATTCATCTACAAAAATTATAACTCATTTTTAAGGGCATTGATTCAAAATGGACCTGCTTGTGTACACTAGCTGTAAAAGCGTATTAAAGTAGTTTTTGATGAATTTACCTGTTGTTTCGTATATGACTTGATAATTTAGATCGTGGGTGCTAATTCAATGATTCTAAGTACATTGTACCTTGTTAATAAAGAAAAATAAAAATACTTGATTTTCTCGTACGTTTGTTTGGGGTTACAATTTCATGGACATTGACATGCATGATAGGGTCGAGGTGGAGTCGACGTGCATAGTGTGTGAGAAAAGTGTGAAAAGAGTAAAGGGATTGTGTATTAGTATGGGTTGCCTCCATGGACACTCCCTAATACCCAAGTTCTGGATACTGATCGAGGTTATCGCTGGTATACTGTAGTTATATTATAGTGACACTCCCTATACCCAAGTTCCGAATACTGATCGAGGTTATCTCTGGTATGCTGTGGTGGTATTATAGTGACACTCTCTAGTACCCGAGTTCCGGATATTGATTGAGGTAATCTCTAGTATGCCGTGGTGGTACTATAGTGTGATGCCATGGGTTAAGGCAGTGGATATCGTGAAGAAGTGATTTCAGGGTACCTTTTTAATGTGACGGTGGCAAATTGGACACTCTCTGGCACCCGTGGTAGTGCTATTGTGTGACACCTCCATGGACACTCTTTGGTACCCGAGTTTTGGATAATGATCGAGGTAATCTCTGGTATGCCGTGGTGATACTATAGTATGATATCGTGGATCAAGGCTGATTGGACATTCCCTGGTACCCGTTGTACTATAGTGTGGCTGCTCGAGTATTTTCCAGGTACTAGAATGAGGGAGTTTTGGACGAGGTAACCTTGTGTGTGGTAGAGAAAAAAGTGTCAGTAAGATGAGATATAACATTGTTCATGCACGGTCTCATATTTATTGCTTACTATACCCCACGTGACTTATGTTGAAGTTGGAACCTTGAATTATTGCTTTTATAGTTTAAATTGTACCATTATTGATATGCTTATATATACATTGCGAGTACATATTTATTTTGTTCACCAGCTTGCATAAGCTGACGGCGTTGATGCGTCCTGGACTCTATGTCCAGATTTTCTAGGTCAGGAGTAGCCAGAGTATCTTGACTATGCTACTTAGAGTCAGGAGACTTTCCAGGAGGGATAATTATATTCCTTATGTCTTTTTATTTTGGAGATGTAATAAACTCATTATTAGATATTTGTATAAGGGCGGTTTGTGCCATTAGACTTGAACTAATGTAATAGTTTAGTAAGTTTTAAATTCGAAGCTTATGTTTATTTAGTATCCTTCTCTTTAGAAATGCTTTTAAGTTATCTGTTGCAGGGATAATTGGTCATTCTCACTTGTCACGACCTATGAGTCCATAAAGGAAATTAAATGCTTTCCTGAATTATGCTACTTCGGGGTATGACAGGCTTTTTGGTATCAGAGCCAAGTTATGGCTCGACCAATTGTCCAGGACACATAGGACTTTTTATGAAGATAGTGTTAAGATAAGATAGTTCGACTTCATTCTGTGTTTCGTTGCTTTCCATTGCTGAGAATTTTCTTTTGTATTTGGAGATTGACCGAATTTTGTTAATCGATGAATATGTACCTTTTCCCTGAACTTATGGCTGGAAGAAATCTCAGGCCTCGTCATGCTACTATTAAAGCTGCACCCCTGGCAGTAGATCCAACCGGGATGTTTGAAGCTTTTGTAAGAAGGTTGGAGAGGGTCAGCGATCAGAACACCAGGAATAACAATCAGAATGGGAATCATAACAGGAATGGGAGGCAAGCCCACCAGACTGGGGACAAGCTTCTCAAAGAATTTCATGCTCTGCAACCTGAGTATTTTGCTGGAACTGATGAACCCTAGCAAGCAGAGCAGTGGCTACGCCAGATGGAGAGTATCTTTGAGACCATAGAATGCACTAATCTGGAAAAGAAGTGTCTGGCTATCTTTCAGCTATCATATGCAGCAGCTAATTGGTGGGATGCTGAAAAGGCAACTATTGGATAAGAAGTTGCAAAGGAAATGCCGTGGGCAGTATTCAAAGAGAGATTTCTCGAGAAGTACTTCCCTGAAGAAGAGAAGGACAAAAAAGAGAAAGAGTTCATGGAATTGGCACAAGAAAATCTGACAGTCCGTGAATACACTACTCGATTCGAACGGTTGTCCCGCTTTGCTCCACACATGGTGGACACACCTCAGAAGAAAATCAAGAAGTATCACCGGGGTCTCAACTTGTCTCTCTGACACTGACTATGGGGCACCTGAACCAGTTGTTTGCAGCTGTGGTGAGGTTGGCTATAGGACTGGAGAATGATGGTTGCCAGAATTTGAAACCATTTGGGAAACGACCTCTGCAGAAAGGCTATCCCAAGCAGAAACTGGTGTACCCTCAGGGACAAAAAAGGACTTGGGATGGAGGGAAGAAACCTCAACAAACATAAGCATTGCAGCAGTATCCGCCTCGAGCGATAGGAGGGAACAACAATGATAATTGCTATAATTGTGGTATCCCCGGCCACCAAGCTCGAGAATGCAAAACACCTAGACGTTCTGATCTTCCGGGGGTTATTTGCTATAATTGTGGCATACTGGGTCACATAAGTAAGGACTGTAGAGCCCCCTGAAAAGGCAATTATGGTCAGTAAGGACAGGCCCGTCTGAATGCTGTTATCCCCAAGACTGCTAGTTATGAGACAGGGTATGAAGAAGGTACTTATGAGGAGGGACCGCCCGAACAACGAACAGTTGAAGGTATTCTAACCTTGTTTAACTCTCATGTTAATGTTTTATTTGACACGGGTACTACACATTCCTTTATATCTGTTAATATTATTCGAAAGTTGGGTATAGTACCGCATTGTTTAGATGAAGCTTTGAGTGCTGTCTCATCCTTAGGGATCACCATCAAGTTATTACATGTATGTAAGGATTGTCCTCTATGGTTAGGAGACCGTGAACATTTGGCAAGATTGGTGGTTCTGTCGATGAAGGAGTTCGATATAATCCTAGGAATGGATTGGCTTGAGAAGAATCATGCGAGGCTGGATTGTGCAAAGGAGAGGATTACATTTGCAGATAATGGGAATCAACTTGTTGATTTCCAATGTAACCCTTCAGGTGATATGTTCCTCAACAGATGCCTAGCAAACATCGAAGTCGTTAGTACAAAAGTGAGAGTGTCATCAATACCGGTAATCAAAGAGTTCGAGGAGGTATTTCAAGATATTTCAAGATTACCGCCTGAGAGGGATATAGAATTCTGTGTGGAATTGGTGCCAGGCACTCGACCTATAACCAAAGTTCCCTACAAGATGGCCCCTATCGAACTACTGGAACTGAAGAAACAAGTTCAAGAACTTGAGAAGTTGGGTTTTATTCATCTAAGTACTTTACCCTGGGGAGCACCAGTGTTATTCGTGAAGAAGAAGGATAAAATTATGCGATTGTGTATTGACTATCGCGATCTGAATAAGGTTACTATCAAGAATAAGTATCCTTTACCTCGGTGCTGCGTACGCGAAAGTTTCTGAAAATACCATGTTCGATCGATCGAACATTTCTCGATCGATTGAACATTTTGAACTCAAGCGCTAGAGCCGAGTATCCTGACCAACTAGACTACAACGGAAAATTTCATTTAGCTAAAAACTAAAGAAAATTCCCGGCAACGGCGCCAAAAACTAAAATTGCATTTAGCTAAAGCAACAAGCCGTTAAACCCCTAGGTTCCCCCTAGTGGACGAGTGTTGTCTCGTGAGGGTTTGTAGTGAATATACCCACAAAATTCTCCAATTATAAGCTCAAAAAGATTTAGAATAACCTGTAGAATTCCCCCTCCATTAAACTGTTACTTTAACTCTACAGAGATATACTATCCTCAATCAACCCATGAAAGAAATCCACATGCTCCCTTATAACACCAAGTAAAATATAACATATGTATCACCATCATGCACCCGTGTGTGTGAGAGTTTAACAACCATATGTCCAACCCTATTAAGAGTTATTTAGACTATTGCACCTTGAAAAACTCACAGTTTCAGCTCAACTCTCTCATTGGTCATACTAAAAAAGAACGTCTCTCAGAAACTTAATTACAATGAGTGATCGAACTCTCGATCGATCGAACTATATTCGATCGCTCGAACTGCAAACTTTAGCTTTAAATTCTTTTGTCTGCACTACATCATTCCAGTTGTCCTGATATTCATCTCTCTAGTCCACACAGCAGTGATCTGCACAAACAATAGCTAAAACAATACACTTTATCATAGATTAATCACATTGTATGAAAACTAGCCTTGTAATGCAAATTGCAGATAAAACGGGAAGTTGTAATTAAAACCAATGCAATTCTTCCTTTTAGCGCGGTCGTATTTTACAAATACCCCCGCTTTGCACTCGAATAGGCGATTTGTTTAATCAATTGCAAAGAGCCGCGACCTTTTCCAAGATAGATCTACGGTCGGGGTATCACCAGTTAAGGGTACAAAAGGAAGACATACCTAAGACTGCTTTCAGGATAAGGTACATACACTATGAGTTCTTAGTGATGCCGTTTGGGATGATGAATGCTCCAGCTGTGTTTATGGACTTGATGAACAGAGTATTCAAGCCCTACTTGGATCAATTCATTATTATCTTTATTGACGATATTTTAATCTATTCCAAGTCAGAGGAAGAGCATGAACAACATCTACAGATCACGTTGCAGACACTCAAGGATCACTGCCCGTATGCTAAATTCAGCAAGTGTGAAGTCTGGCTTCAAGAAGTTAAGTTTCTCGAACATGTGATCTCTCAACAAGGAATCGCGGTTGACTCATAAAAGACCGATGCAGTTGTGAATTGGACTCAACTGACAAATGCTACCGAAGTCATAAGTTTTCTAGGACTCGCTGGTTATTATCGAAGAATTGTAGAAGGATTCTTAAAGATAGCAGCCCTGTTAATTGGTTTGACTAAGAAAGATTTGAAGTTTGAATGGGTGGATAAGCATGAACTCGCTTTTTTGGAGTTAAAAGAGAGACTGACAACAGCGCTAGTACTTGCGATACCCAAGGATGGTGAGAAGTTCACTATTTTTAGTGACGCCTCTTACCAAGGGCTGGGATGTGTCCTTATGCAAGACGAAAAGGTTATTGCCTATGGTTCAAGGTAGTTGAAGCCAAATGAATTGAATTACCTAACTCATGATTTAGAACTGGCAGTAGTCGTGTTTGCGCTCAAGATCTGGAGACACTACCTCTATAGGGAGAAGTTTGATTTATTCTCATACCGCAAGAGCCTCAAGTATATATTTACTCAGAAAGAGGTGAACATGAGGCAACGTCGATGGATGGAACTGATTAAGGACTATAACCTTACATTGGAGTACCACCCTGGTAAGGCTAATGTAGTCGTTGATGCCCTAAGTTGGAAACCTCGAGGAAAGATTACTTCATTGATGGTAAGGGAATGGAAGGCTTTAGAGATAATCGCAGAATTTGATATGCAGATTTCTAAAGGTAGTGATGGGCAACACTTTGGGTGCCTCATGGTACAACCAACACTTGTAAGTCAAATTATTGAGGCCAAAAGGGAGATGAGAAATTTGAAGTATGGTTCATCAAGATGTCAGAAAAGGACCCTATGGAATAGAAGGGTGGGACCGATGGAGGATACCGATGTCGAGATAGATTGTGTGTGCCAGATTAAGGGGATTTAAGAAAAGATATTCTTGAAGAAGCACATAAGTTGAGGCTGACAGTACACCCAGGAGGAACAAAGATGTATAAGGATCTAAAGAGAAACTTTTGGTGGGAAGGAATGAAAAGAGAAGTAGCCGAGTTCGTGTCTAAATGTTTGACTTGTCAACAAGTGAAGGCCGGACATCAGAGACCCTCAGGATTGTTGCAACCCTTACCTATTCCAGGATGGAAGTGGGAACACATAACTATGGATTTTGTAGTTGAACTACCCTGATCACAATAGAACCATGACGCGATTTGGGTAATTGTGGATCATCTAACGAAGTCTGCACATTTCATCGCGTATAGTATGACTTACCCAGTAGAAAGGATGAGTCGGGTGTACCTACAGCAAGTGGTGCGATTGCTCGGTGCACCTGTATCCATTGTATCAGACCATGATGCACGCTTTACCTCTGGATTTTGGGAGAGTCTGCAGAAGGCTATGGGAACTTCGCTCAAGATGAGTACTGCTCTCCATCCTCAGACTGATGGACAGACCGAGCGTGTTAACCAGATTATGGAAGATATGCTCAGAGCTTGTGTAATCGATTTTGAAGAAACTTGGGAGACGCATCTGCCATTGGTTAAATTCGAGTATAATAACAGTTATCACTCGAGTATTGGAATGGCACTGTTCGAAGCCTTGTACGGACGGCCATGTCAATCTCCATTGTGTTGGGCAGAAGTGGGAGATGTAGAGTTATTGGGACTGAATTTGGTGAGAAAAACCAATGAGAAGATTTCACTGGTCAAGGAAAGAATGAAAACTGCACAGAGTAGGCATAAGAGTTATGTGGATTGGCGTCGAAAGGGTTTGGAGTTTAGTATCGGAGATCACGTACTCCTTATAGTTTCACCCGTTCGAGGGATAGTACGTTTTGGTCAGAAGAGAGGAAAGTTGGCACCTTGTTTCATCGGACCATTTGAGATATTGGAGCGTGTTGGGAAAGTGGTTTATCGACTTGTTTTACCACCAAAGATGTTTGGTGTTCATAATGTATTCCATATCAGTATGTTGAGGAAATATATACGGGATCCTTCACATGTGGTTAATTTTGATGATATTGAGACGAGTCAGAATGTTGTCTACAAGGATAAACCTATGAGGATTCTCGACCAGAGTGTCAAGAGGCTGAGGAGAAGAGACGTTCCTTTGGTTAAGGTTCAGTGGAGGCATCATGACAAGGGAGAAGCACCGTAGGAGTACGAGTCTGACATGAGGAATAGATACCCCGAGTTGTTTCAGTATTATTTAGCTCAGATTTTGGGGCAAAATCTCTGTTAAGGTGGGTAGAGTATAACACCCTGTATTTAGTTCTCATTAATAAATAAATATTTCGTTTTAATTCTATTTATAAATATTTGTTTGGGGTCAAACTGAAATTTTTGTAAATATAGAAACTATTTTCTGTGGATTTGATAATGATATATATATACTTTTGTACAATCATGAATTTATTTCCTACGCTAATATAACTTTCTGTATTTTTTTATTTCAACCGGATAATACCAGTTTATGTTTTAAATCTGCGTTTATGCCGCATCTTTGGTGTGGGAGCACGTGAGCTCAACCACACTGGGCAAAATCTGCCGTTTGCTTGGAGCCTACACATTTTCTCAGTATATATGTATACAACTCTCACAGTTCACTCATCTCTCTCGCACAAACTCTCTGTCTCTCAATTCATTATCATTCTCTCTTGCTCTCTCTCTCTCTCTCTCTCTCTCACTCAAGAACATAACACACACACACCCAGAGTATATATATATGCATACACATAGTTAGTCATATATATATCAAGATCAAGAGAGAGAACGGAGGAGTAAAATTCAAAACGACGGAATTGACGTCGGAAATTCTCAGTCTAATCCCTCAGTGAGTATTATAAACTCACTCTCAACGTATATATATATGTGTATTGTAGTATATATATATATGTATGTATATATGTATATACATGACATACACCATTAAAACTTGAGAATTGGAGTTTTATAAATCTTAACCAAAATCAATTCTGTGAATTGAGAATGAAAGATCTTAGTCCCAATAAGTTGTGGTTCGAATACTATGACTTAATTCATCCGTATCGCGATGTATCGTTGATTTAAAGTTTTATCACCTCTCGATTTTACATGAAATCCGAGAGCTACGATTGAAATTAGCTAAAACCGATCACTTATTCGTAATCCTTGCGAAAAAATGAAGAAATCCATATAGTACATGTCTTGGTTGAAGCAGAATTCAGAAATGGGTCACAAATAGACTTTAAATTCATAACAGGGGAGAAACTGCTGATACCAATCATGCCAATCGATTGGCATGTATACTAATCGATTGACATGTTTCAACACTGACGACTTTTACTAAAACTGTCATAACTTCCTCTACAAAACTCAAAAATGCGCACCGTTCGAAGTGTTGGAAACTAGACTCAAAGACCTTTCATTTGATATGTAATTCATCCACAAAAAATTATAACTCATTTTTAAGGGCATTGCTTCAAAGTGGACCTGCTTGTGTATTAGTAGTTGTAAAAACGTATTAAAGTAGCTTTTGATGAATTTACCTGTTGTTTCGTATATGACTTGATAATTTAGATCGTGGGTGCTAATTCAATGATTCTAAGTACATTATACCTTGTTAATAAAGAAAAATAAAAATACTTGATTTTCTCGTACGTTTGTTTGGGGTTACAATTTCATGGACATTGACATGCATGATAGGGTCAAGGTGCAGTCGACATGCATAGTTGTATACTATGTAAGAAAAGTGTGAAAAGAGTAAAAGGGATTGTGTATTAGTATGGGTTGCCTCCATGGACACTCCCTAATACCCAAGTTCCGGATACTGATCGAGGTTATTACTGGTATGCCGTGGTGGTATTATAGTGACACTCCCTAATACCCAAGTTTCGAATACTGATCGAGGTTATCTCTGGTATGCCGTGGTGGTATTATAGTGACACTCTCTAGTACCCGAGTTCCGAATACTGATCGAGGTAATCTCTGGTATGCCGTGGTGGTACTATAGTGTGATGCCATGGGTTGAGGCAGTGGATATCATGAAGAAGTGATTTTAGGGTACCTTTTTAATACAACGGTGGCAAATTGGACACTCCTTGGCACCCGTGGTAGTGCTATAGTGTGACGCCTCCATGGACACTCCTTGGTACCCGAGTTTCAGATACTGATCGAGGTAATCTCTGGTATGCCGTGGTGGTACTATAGTGTGATGCCGTGGATCAAGGCTAATTGGACATTTCCTGGTACCCATTGTAGTATAGTGTGGCTGCTCGAGTATTTTCAAGGTACTAGAACGAGGGAGTTTTGGATGAGGTGAACTTGTGTGTGGTCAAGAGAAAAGAGTCAGTACCAATATAACATTGTTCATGTACTGTCTCATATTTATTACTTACTACATCCCACGTGACTTATGTTGAAGTTGGAACCTTGGATTATTGCTTTTACAGTTTAAATTATACCATTATTGATATACTTATATATACATTACGAGTACATGTTTAATTTGCTCACTAGCTTGCATAAGCTGACGGCGTTGATGCGTCCTAGACTATATGTCCAGATTTTCCAGGTCAGGAGCAGCCAGAGTATCTTGACTATGCTACTTAGAGTCAGGAGACTTTCCAGGAGGGCTAATTATATTCCTTATGTCTTTTTATTATGGAGATGTAATAAACACTTTATTATATAGTTGTATAAGGGCTGTTTGTGCCATAAGACTTGAACTGATGTAATAGTTTAGTAAGTTTTAAATTCGCAGCTGCTATTTATTTAGTATCCTTATCTTTAGAAATGCTTTTAAGTTATCTGTTGCAGGGACAATTGGTCATTCTCACTTGTCACAACCTACGAGTCCATAAAGGAAATTAAATGTTTTCCTGAATTATGCTACTTTGGGGTGTGAAAGAAAGAGCCAAGGAACCATGGAAAAGAAAAGCATGCTGAGAGGAAGTATAATCTTATCAGAGATATAGTTCAACGTGGAGACGTGACTATTACTAAGATTGCCACCGCAGACTATCTTCTAGATCCGTTCACAAATGGCTTACCGTACAAGGTCTTTGATCGTCATCTAGATAGTTTAGGTCTTAGATGTAATTTTAATTGGTTATGAGTGTAAGTAGGAGTTGTTGGGATTGTGCCCTCAAACCTATTACTATATGCGTTAGACATTATGATAGTTTCATTTAAGGATATCAGTTTACATTTTATTATGTATGTTTCATGAGATGAATTTTTGTTTGTATGTAATCCTTAAACGTCATTGTAAGCAATTTGTATGTATGTACGAGATGCATACATGGGAGATACGAATTACTATTCCTTGATGTTTAGAATCGTTGCAGCGTGTCACGCCCCAGAATAGCAAAAGTAGAGAAAATAAATTCTTTTTTGGATCTATAGGTCGTGATTGGTGAAGTCACATGATTGTCCACGCCTCAGAGTACTAAACAATAGGAAAGATAAAGAGGAAACTATAAACAGTTTAACTTCATGGATAACATAACTTGAAAGCTACTAGTTATTACAAATCAAAGTTTGAAATCACAAATAGAATTAGTGTTAAGGCAACATATGCCTGATTACAAAAAGGTCTGAAAGCATAAAGTAATTAAACTATTATCTAGGCTTAGTCTTCAATTGGTGTAGACCTTGTCCTCGGTGTAGAAATCTTCCTCCATCCGGTTTCCCTCAGGGTAGTCCCCCACAGTAGTGTCATCCCTGGCATAGTAGTCCATAGTTGTAGGTCCTTCCCTTGCAAAGTCATAGACATATATGATGCGCTAGAATGTGGGAATGTCCAGCGACATACAATGCCATCAACTTATGAAAGCTGTGTGAGTTAAACACTAACAGGGTATCATAAGTATGAAGTTATTACAAGTTATGAACGGTATAAGTAATAGCTCTACTACATAATATCTTCTCGGTATTCAATCTCATCATTACGACTACATACTTCTTGTTACACAAAGATTGACTATACCCGAATGATCGAAGAACATACTTGATAGTAATACCTCCAATGATACACCATTGCTCCGTCCACCACTTTTGAGAACATATTAATGACCGAATCCCACCCACGCAAGATTTCTAGATCTTAGCAAACCTACTTAGTTCCATACTAACATCGATACATGACATTTTCCATGTGGCCTAACTACTATGAATAAAATGAAGTATAACTCAAATTGATACGTGATTGATACGTTACGTTAACTACGTTACTGTCATGCCCCGGAACAGCAAAAATATAGAAAATAAAATTCCTTTTTGAGTCTGTGGGCAATGACTGGTGAAGTTACTGAATTGTCCACACCACGCAGTTCTAATCAATAAGTAGTAAAGAGAACAGTAATAAAACAAAATTGTTTATAATGTACTGTACCTAAATTATTACATTAGAGTTAAAACATCATGTTAAAAGTCTGAAGGCAACATATGCCTTCTTACAAAATATAAGCTATAGAACTAGTATCTATTCTAATCTTTAGCTGGCGTAGACATAGTCGTCAGCGTAGTAATCCTCCCCAGCATAGTCAGCATAGGTAGGTCCACCCTCTATATATCCTCCCTCTGGGTAGTAACCATGATCACAAGGTTCCCACCCGCATAGTCATAAATAAGGTAGTTTGGATGGGGAATGTCTAGGCATAAAAAGTCGCCAGCTTACTGAAAGCTGAGTGAGTAGAAACTTACACAGTATCATAGGTATAATGTAATTACAAGTTAGGATGGCCATAAAATATAGTTCTAATAATATTATCTTTCCCTTTAATCCAACCTTTCATTAATCGATTACTCACGTCTCATATACCCGAAACAACAACATCTGACTTGTAGATGAATAGACTAGATTGCAATACTCCTAGATGCATCAATGATTTGTCTATTACTTTTAAGAATATATTCAGAGTCCACCGTAAGTCATAGACACCACGTTAGTCCATCCCCCTCTTTTAAGAACATTTGCATAATCCACCGCAAGTTAGGACTTCGAGCAAAGACACATCAACTCTATTGCCATGATGTAAAGACGTTTGCTAATGATTATCGTCCACCTCTTTTAAGGACATATACTCAGTCTACCGCTTTTAAGGGCATATGATTAGATCACTAGCTATCTTAGGGCTGTTGGTCCGGTCCACTGCTTTTAAGAACATATGCTCAGTCCACCGCTTTTAAGGACATAAAATTGACCAATGCCCATTCCCGTAATCCTCCCAGAACTTATCAAACCTACTTAACATCTTACTAACACTGATATATGACATTCCCATGTAGCCTAACTACTCTGATTAATATGAACGGATTATCAAACTGGATTAGGATCGACACTTAACTAATATCCCGAACCTTGATACGTTACTACAACATTATCACACTACAGTGTTGCATTATAATAAATCACATAATGAAAGCAGGTAATAGCATTTAAACAACTAAGCAGTTCATGTTATAAGAAACATGAGATATTAGTATACTGTAAATACCAATCGATTGAAGTCCTTCTTAATTGATTGGGTGATAGGGGGTGTCAATCGATTGGATAAGCAGTAGTTTTAATCGATTGAAATCTATATCAATTGATTGATAAATGTTCAATCAATTGAATCCAAGTTCAATCGATTGAACGAGTCATTTTTTCCAGAATCTGGGAAGAGGCGCCCTGAACTTTGGGGGTCATTTGGGTCCATTTTTTCACATACAAAACTCATAAAAATATTATACTAAGGCTACTGAGTGAGTTTAGAACTCACTGGGTAATCAAGGGAGTGTTTGGGTAAGCTTGGGGATTTAAGCTTTAATGGCCTCCTCTCTTTTTCTTCCTTCTAATTCTGTCCCCTCACCTCCTCTACTTCTCTTTCTCATTCTTCTTGTTATGCTTTTCTTCTTCTTTCTTCGATAGTGTGTGTATATATATGAAGTGTATGTGTATATATATAAGAGTGTGTGTATAATATATATCTCTTCTCTCTCTAAACTCTTTCACTGTCAATAACCTCACACCCACAAATATAACCCATATATATTGGAAAAGAGGTGTTGACACGACTAAAAAGTTGTGCGCTCTTATGCAACACCTAAGTGTAGGTGATCGTGCAAGTAATACTCGATAAGTCCAGGTCGATTCCACAGGGTAGGAATAGGGAGAATGTTTACTAAGTTACAACTTAAAGAAAGAAAAACATGAATATAAGAGTGGAGGTGTACTAACAAATCCTAATTAATTGAATTAAACTAAATAACAAACTAAAGCATAAAGAAACATAACTAATGAAACAAATAAATTAAAGGTGTTGAAAACACGTGAATCCACATTAATCCTAACCATCTACCATGCATACTCATTAACGTTCTATGGAGTTCATCCTTTTTAGTATTCTATATTTTTCTAAAGATAAAGAATGAATAGCCCATTCATGACCGGGATTATATCATCACAAATGATTTAAAATACTTAGAAGACGGCTTAAAACAATGGTTAATACTTGCACTCTAAATGTTGTTAGCATTCAAAGTGGTTTTCAAAAGTCATTGAAGAAAAGGCCTTAAGGCTTTAAGTTCTAAAAACTGTTGTGACAAACTGAACTTACTAGAACAATTTGATGACAGATTTCTAAAACAAAAATTCTTGGAACACTTAAAAGAATTATCTCAAGAATCACAGGTTCGATCGATCGAAGCTCTTTCGATCGATCGAACTGCATCATCCTTCAATCGATCGAAATAACTTTGATCGCTTGACTGTTCTCTAGTTCAATCGATCGAAATGACTTCGATCAATCGAGCCTAGGTTTTCTAAAGATAGCATGGCAGAGGATGGGAATCAATGTTTCATCACATATTCTCAACGTCTAAACTACGAAAACATAATAAAACTAATGCAGAAACAGTACTAGAGCAATTATAACAACTAGATAAATACACAATGCAATAAAGATAAAGGAAAAGAAAAACCTGGAATAAATTTGAATATAACTTGAAATAAACTTGAAACAAACTTGAATCTTGAATCTACCATAGAAAAGGAGGAAGAAAAAGATTAATCTAACCTAATCTACTCCTAAACTAACCCTAAAACTACCCTACAACTGCTGTTTTTTCACGTTCTAGAGCGTCTCCTTTCGTCAGCCATCAAAATGACTTAGTTATCAGGTTCCAGCAGATTGTACACAACTTTCGGGGGAAAATGATGTTCAATTGATCGAACTTAGTTTGATCGATCAAAGTCTCAATCGATTGAACTCTCTTCAAGGGCTTGAACATCTCTGATTTTGACAACTCTGTGCACCGATGGAAGAATGGCCATATATTTTAACTCGGACCTTGGATTGATCTCTCATTTAAGGCCACGCGATCGTAACTCATAGATCTACATTTTATATCTCTAGGAATATTTTCCAAATTTGAAGTCTTCTATGTCAAAAATGACATTTTCTCAGCTAATTCTGTTGTTCTCTCCACCAGAATCACTTTTCTTTAGCTCCACTTCATTCACTTACATTCTAATACCTATAAAACAATGAATAAACATAAGTTTTAGCACTAACACAATAAAAATAATATTTTCATTAGAATGCACCTTAATCTAGGGATTTGGGGATAAAGTATGCATAAAAGACCATATAATACGCTATAAATATGCACTTTTCACCTCTAATCACACCCCAACTAGCTTTTTGCTAGTCCCTAGCAATGAAGCGAACTACATCAATGTTTATTTGAACTCTAAAAATTGAAAACAAAAGAAAGTAAAAATCCTAACTCACTTTCGCCAGAATAGCGATTGCATTTAGCATATGCAACAAGCCTTTAAACCCCTAGGTTCCCCCTAGTGGACGAGTGTTATCTCATGAGGGTTTGCAGTGAATCTACCCACAAAATTCATGTTTATGGTAATGGTTCTCATTTAAATATTTTCAAGAAATTTTTCCTCTCATTTAGCAATGTGGTTAAGCTCAACAATCTCATGAAACTCTCTATTATGCCATAGCCATGCAACACACACATTATAGTTAATCTACTATCAAAGTCATTAGAATATTCTATACCTATTAATCTTAAAGTGTGTGTGTGAATGGACAACCAAAATACAAAACATTAGTTTCAAAGTTCGCATAACCTAAGACGCCATCAAGGTGTTCATTTTGACTCAACTCTTACCGGGATTACATTCTTAAGATGAAATCACTCCGAATTAGGTGTAATAGCTATCACTCATGATATGGAAGCTCTAAAGAGTGAATGTAAATGGAATCTAATGCTTCTCATATATAAATTAAAAGATAGAAATTTTAGTACACAAAGTCTCATGAAAGGAGACTTTTCACTAGAAGAGCGAGATACTGTAGAGAACTCTCCCATTACCTTAACTTTAAATCCAGTCTACTTAAAATCATCAGGACTTTAAAAAAGAGGTATTAGGTGAAAGAAGAAAGAGGTTCGTGATATTTAACTGGTTCAAAGGATGTGAATGGAATATCTACTACAACTTTTCAAACTTCCCCACATCTCCAATCTATTTCTACTTCTTCTTCTTTTGTTTTTTCTTTTCTTTCCCACACTCTTCTTTTTATTATTATCATTATTATTTTTTTGTAACAACCATTGACATTTTTTTTTCTTTTCACGTTTTTTTTTTAATCTTTGCCAACTTTTCCTTATTCACACTAACACTTTCTTCTCAACGAAACACATCCCAATCACACCTAAATAAAGACTGAGGCTTGAACTCCTAATTTGGAGTTAGGTATAGAATTTAGTATTATGAAGACAAGGAGATTATAATGAGCTCAAGAGGTGAAGTAAAGGAACAACATAGAGGTAGGCCAAGGTTGCATTATGCGTGTACGGTCAAAAGATGGCCTAAACATCTTCTAAATGTTAGATCTATAATCTATAAAATAGTAGAACCCTAAAGCAGTGGAAACACAGTCCTAGGATCAAACCATGTTAGATTATTAAGGGTACAAAGAATAGATTACATACCTGCATCCATTGTAGCAATTACCAAACCTTAGAAGAACGATGATGATCAGTTATGTGTTCCTCAGTCAAATCTCTTGAGTTCTTTAATGGGTTCCTTCTCTAGATGGGATGGAGGAGGAATTAGTATATATGATTTGACATATTGGGGACCATAACCTATATGTCTTTATATACTGATATATTAGGGTTCCCATTATTCCTATCAGGGTCAGTATTTGGTATCCACTCATTAAACCCATACCTAGTAGAAGTCCATGGACTCCCTATAATTAGACCACATAATATAAGCCCATTTAATTAATAGCCCTTATAATACAATTGATATTAATATGTTGACCACTCTTTTTGGAAATATAATTTCCTAACAATCTCCTACTTGGGCTATGATTCTTAAAAGAATTATATTACATGTTCCTTAGACGTGTACCTATGCTATTTATCTTTGGACTTCACTTTAGTTTTAATCTGGTCCATTTCCTATATTAATATGCGATCAAGGCGGCTTTTTTCACACATAATCGTAACTAGACCTTCAATGGACACCATACCAACACATTCAATGACATAGATCAAGTATGGATGAGTAGCATAGAAATTACATGCAATGTGATCTCAAATATGCCTATTTCCAACTGGTCCTACTTTAGTCTTTATTGAGATCAATCCGAAATAATGCAAAATGCATATAGAAAATAATTAGATTCAGAGATAAACCATAATCCATCAACTTTATTCTGCAGAAAATTAAAAACCACATAATTGTCAAAAATAGAACCTCCAAAGTAAACTCCCACTAAACCAAAGTATTGTTAGACAAATTAACACTCATATGAGTAGTGTGCTCGTGAAAAACCTTGAGAGGTAATCCCTTGGTCAGCGGATCCACAATCATGAAGTTTGTCCCTATATGCTTTATCGAAATTTGACGACTCTGAACTATTTCCTTAAGAACCAGAAACTTTTATTGTCATAGTACATCTTTAATGGCCTTTAAATGCCATCTACCACACGCAGCCCAGTGACAAAGTTTTGCAACCATAACCCATGATTGGATGCCTCATAACAGGCTATGAACTTCGCAACCATGCTTAAAGAAGTTATGAGTGTCTGCTTAGCACTCTTCCAAAATATAGCTCCCCAGCCAACATATAACTATTGCCTGATGTGGATAGTTTACTAACTTGGCATCCAACAAAATAAGAATCAGAATACCCGATGATCTCCAAAAAGTCTGATCTCCGATACGTGAGCATGTAGTCCTTTGTTCTCTATAAATACCGCATAACCCCTTTGGCTGCTTTCCAATTATCCATTCGTGGGTTACCCAAATATCTGTCCAATACTCCCACTGAACTTGTGATATACACAGTCATCAACCACATTCGCCTCAAAACCATACGAGGTAATTACTGATGGAACTTGTGATACCATTGACGGGAAGCTTGCATGAGACCATAGATGGATTTTTTTAATTTGCAGACCATAGACTTTGGATCTCTGCATACAAAATTTTTTGGCTGAACCATATAAATCATCTCAATAATGTTTCCATTGAGAAACGATGTCTTAACATCCATTTGATGTAGCTCTAAGTCAAAATGAGCCACGAGTGCCATTATTGTCCTAAAAGAGTTTTTCGATGAAACCGGAGAGAAAGTCTCTTTATAATCTATGCCTTCCCTTTGATGAAACCCTTGGCAACTAGACGAGCCTTATATCTCTCGACATTGTCCTTTGAATCCCTCTTGGTTTTAAATATTCATTTGCAACCAATGGGCTTCGTTCCTTCAAGTAATTCCACAAGATCCCAAACGTCATTGTCTTTCATAGATTTCAACTCATCATTAATGGCATCAATCCACTTTTGAAAGTTATGACTTTGCTTAACTTGGTGAAAGCTAATTGGATCATCTTTTACATTCTCTATGTTAAAGTCATGTTCTTGGAGGAATACAATGTAATCATCCGGAATTGCATTTTTCCTTTCCCTAGTGGATCTTCTTAATGGCATCTCCTCTTGAGGTTGTTGAGTTTTCACTTTAGGTATAATTTCTTCATTTTTCACAGGGAGTTCTTGTACATTGTCTTGAATATCTGGATTTGCATCTTGAACAATGTTAGGAATAGGAATCTGAACATTGTCAATAGCAATATGACTAGGAATAAATTCCTCTTCAAAGACAATTTCTCTAACCTTATCCCCCCCACAAACTCAACTTCAAAAATCTTACATTTCCCGTCTCAATAAATGTTCTAGTAGTGGGATCATAAAACTTAAAGCCCCGAGAGCATTCAGCGTATCCAACAAAGTAGCACCTAATTGTTCTTGAGTCCAATTTTTTTCATGTGGCCTATAAGGCCGTGCCTTAGCTGGACAACCCCAAATATGGAAATGCTTAATGCTAGGTTTCTTTCCAGTCCATAATTCATAAGAGGTTTTGGTTTCTATTTAACTTGGAACCCTGTTGAGGATATATGCTGCAGTCTTTAGAGCTTCTCCCAGAGTGATTCTGGTAAAGAAGAATGACTAATCATACCTCTTTCCATGTCTTTAAGCGTTCTGTTTCATCTCTCAGCTACACCATTCATGCTAGGTTTGCCTGGCATTGTGTATTGAGGGACGATACTGCATTCCTCTAGGAATTTAGCAAAGGGTCCTGGACGTTGTTCACCTGATTCGTCATATCTACCGTAGTATTCACCACCACAGTTAGATTTGACAGCCATAATTTTCTTGCCAAGTTGAAGTTCAACTTCGTCTTTAAATGACTTGAAAACATCCAGGTACTTCTTATGTATTAAATATAGGTATCCATATCTTGAGTAGTCGTCTATGAATGTAATGAAATATTGTTGTCCATTCCAAGAGGCTGTAGGGAATGGACCACATATATCAGTGTGAATGAGTTCTAAGACGTCTGTACACCTATTGGCACCTAATTTCCTTATGTTTGTCTGTTTCTCCTTAATGCACTCAATGTAGACTTGAAAGTCTTCCAAATCTAAGGGGCCAAGAATCTCGTCATGCACAAGGCTCTCAATTCTCTGTTTAGAGTTAGAGATATGACCTAATCGCTTGTGCCATAAGATGGCAGAATTCTCACTTAATTTTCACTTTGTACTACGTGAATTCATATGTAGAATTTCATTCTAGGAAGTAATAGTGTCAAGCATATAAAGATTATCAATCAAAGAACTGGTACCAATAAGTTTTGAATCTTAAAATAGACTAACTTTATTATTTCTAAAAGAACAAGCATAACCAGATTTGTCCAAATTAGAAGTAGAAATTAAATTCCATCTAAAAGACGATGCAACAAAAGTCTCAATCAAATCAAAATAAACACCAGTCTTTACTAATAATCTAAAATTTCCTATAGCTTCTACCGGAACTTTCTTACCATTGCCCATAAAGATGAATCTTTCAGCATCAGTTGGCGGCCGGCTCCACAGGCAACCCTGCATAGACATACTTATGTGAGTAGTAGCACCAGAATCTACCCACCAAGTATCTTTATGTACAGAAGCTAAATTAACTTTAGAACAAACCAAAGCGAGAAGCTTACCCTTCTTTGCACACCAAGTGGCGTATTTGGGACAGTCTCTCTTCATGTGACCTCTCTTCTTACAGAAATAACAAATGAATTCCTCATTTTGCTTCTTTAGTTTCTTCTGCTGAGGTGTCACTCTGCAGCATCCTTAGCTCTCTTCCTTTTATTATTCTGAGAGGTTGATGCTAAGTGAGCACTTTCAGTCTTGTCTCGCTAAATTCTTTCCTCTTCTTGCACACAATGAGATATGAGCTCATTAAGAGTCCATTTGTCCTTTTGAGTGTTATAACTCACTTTAAATTGATTGAATTGTGTTGGAAGAGGTATGAGAACCAAGTGCATGAGCAAGTCCTCAGACAGCTCTAACTTTAGTGCCTTGAGTATCCCACTAAGATGAGCCATTTCCATAATGTACTCCCTTATGTTCCCATTTCCTTTATACCTCATGGAAATAAGAGTAGCCAAAACGGTACTCATTTCTGATTTTTCATTTTTAGCAAAATATTGTTGTAATTCAGAGAGGAACTTCATAGCATTTGTTCTCTCAGTGATCGAGCCCCGAAACGCTTCCGGAGTGGAATGTTTCATAATCATTAGACTCATACGATTCGAGCGATCCCACTTCTCAATTTTACTCTCATTCGGGTTTTCCGTAGTTGAAGTGGGTTGTTCTGTCCTTAGCGCAAGGTCCAAATTCATACATCCGAGAATGATTTCCACTTTCTCTTTCCAGACCTTAAAGTTTCCCCCATTCAGCATTGGGATAGCACTAATTTGAGCAGAAACATTTGTAGCAGTAGCAGAAACTGAATAGAGAACAAAATAAAATAAAATAACATGCTAACAATTAACAACATGTCATAATATAAACATATCATAAATACTTTATATATGCATGCATGACACATTAAATAATTTACTTAATGGTGGGCCCATCACAAGATACCTAGAATAACATTGATATTTAGTCTTTGGACAGAAATATCAACTGTAAGTAGTACTCCCCGTGTAGTGATCAAATACTGACAATAAGTCCTGTCAAACAGTAGCCTTCCTTTGGGCCGACTCACTGCCCACATGCATAATTATATCTTGATAATTGTCACATATTTACCACCACATGTACACCCATCATTCGGCCAATTAAGAATCTTCCTTTGGGCCGAATGTTAATCGCATGAATAACAGATATACCATCTTAATATTTTAAAATAAATAAATTTACACAACAGAGGTTACTATGGCAACATATTATTTTAATTTATTTATTTAAAATATCAGACGTATGTATTGGAGTCTAAAATAGACCCCAAATCTTAAGCTACCATAAAACTTAATTCATGTTATGAATTAACCAATATTCTAAAGCAAAATAAAAATACCTTAGTTTATGTTATGAACAACCAATATTTCATGATACTATGAAAAATCATTTTTATCGCGTATGAATCCAAAAATTCTAAAGTGCAATAGAAAACCTAATATCATAATATGAATTAAAATCAATCTGATATTAACCCAATATACATAGTCGAAAACATGATGTTTATGAATCTGATTTGGTTGAAACTATATCCAAAACAATATAAATATCACATGACCAAATATATTTAAATACGATTATTCAACAAAGGCATATATATAAATGTCAAGTCACATGGTGCCGCCGAATGCACTAAGCGGCTTGATTGAAGACTTGCTTTTCAGAATCTGTATCTGTATCCAAAGATATGTGTACGGGTCATGTGAGTACATGTATTGATGTTCATGATTTCGGTTGAGTCAACCAACAATCCCTTGGCCAAGATTCCATGAATCATTAACTATATACACGGTTCGACCAATATTCCACCAAATCAATTTATGCCGAATATTAGATGATCATTATTACAGTTCAGTTGAGACTATATACACAACTCCTCTAATAATTAACATGATAACTACTCTGATACCACTTGTTAGATCTATAATCTATAAAACTGTAGAACCCTAAAGCAGTAGAAGCACAGCCCTATGATCAAATCATGTTAGATTATTAAGGGTACAATATTGTAGAATACATACCTGTATCCATTGTAGCAATTACCAAACCTTAGAAGAACGATGATGATCAATTATGTCTTCCTCAGTCAAATCTCTTGAGTTCTTTAATGGGTTCCTTCTCTAGATGGGATGGAGGAGGAAGTAGTATATATGATTTGACATATTGGGGACCACAACCTATATGTCTTTATATACTGATATGTTAGGGTTCCCATTATTTCTAACAGGGTCAGTATTTGGTATCCACTCATTAAACCCATACATAGTAGAAGTCCATGAGCTTCCTACAATTAGACCACATAATATAATCCCATTTAATTAATAGCCCTTATAATATAATTGATATTAATATATTGCCCACTCTTATTAGGAAATATAATTTCCTAACACTAAATTCATAGGATTATTCATTTCAGTAAATTCAAGAGCTCTAAATTTGGTAAATCCTGAACGTTCTCCTCTAGTGATCAGTCAAAATGAAGAAAATTGAGACTTTCAACGAATTACAACGTTTTTCAAAAAGTAAGAGTAATTTTATAAAACCCTCAAAAAACAAGAAATGGTTCAAAAGAGCACTTGGGTTATTAGTCTACACTATAGTCTCTCAAAACACTTAAGATATGCTTACTAATCCATTTAAGCTAAGTACAAGGTTATCACAACGTACTCAAAGTTGTTTGAAGATTAACAAGCATAAAACATACTATGACTGAGATAGTAAACAAACTACCATAGTGTATTACATACTAATAACATACCAAAAATAACACTAATGCATCATAAGTAACTACATTAACTATGAGAGAAATACAAGAACCATTTTATTATATTAAATAACTAGGTCTAACCCGTGCCTAAAGGCATTATGAAATAATTCTAATGGTGTGTGACATCGGCAACTAACTAACTCCACGTGCAGCACTTGATAACTTTGCGTGTCGTTGACACTTTCTTTCAAATAACGACGATATATTTTCGTTACATTTCATGCATGAATTCAGTGTGTTTTTGCATGGACAACTAAAGTGACAATATAAATGACTCCAGGACCACTACAGGCAATCTACAAACCCACAAAAATAGAGAGATCAAGTTTCTAACCCCCAAAACAAATACATTATTCCTAATATGTTGCCTAAACATAATACAGTATGTGTTAAAGTACAGGAAATGGGTTGTGATCACAATTGGGCATAAACAAATATCATCACAGGTTATGTGACATTCCAACATCTGAATAAAAAACAAAAAAAAGATGATAGAAGGAAGTACTATGCTCTTTGATGGTATATGAAGACTCAGTGTCTTCACTTTTCAAAAGCATCCAAAGGAATCACCTCTACAAAATTGAGGATCTCCTATGTATATATGTTATCAAATTCATGCAAATTACAAATGAAGACAGCACCAAACAGAGCTTAAAGGAAAATAGTCCCTATGCATGACTGAAATAAACTGAAATTATTAGAATCAAAAGCACATTTTTCTATTTGGAAACATTTCCAGCCCTTGCAAACTACCAATTACACCCACCCCCACCTCCCACCCCCAATGCAATGTATAAGATCAAGTAAGGAATTGGCAAATCCAGTTCACAATGCAATGTATAAGATGTTTATCCCAGCTTAATCGATGAACCAAACAGAGGATTATGAAATATTTGCAGGCAAAAATAGATCACACGGGTATTCCTTTTTTCATCAGCCCTCTAACACAAAATTGGGACCTTAATATTTTGGGGGCCTTTTTCCTTGTAGTTAATCAACCCCTGCTTGCCAATCCTCCTACTCTCTAGTAATAGGATAAGAACTAATTGAAATGGATACATTCTAGAAATCGAGTCTATATGTCTATGTGCTTGGAAATGAAAAAACAAATTTGACCGAAAAAAAACCCAACAGGGTATTCTCCTCAAAACCCAAATAGAGACAAACATGGATCAAGTTAAACTAACAGCAACAAATATGATGATACACCCAAAAACAAAAAAAAAACCTCTTTGTGTAATGGCCTAATTAGAGTTTTTGTTGAAACAAATCTGTACCTGAGAAGACAGTGGAAGGTTAAAAGATTGAATGAAAAGCTTGAAAAAATGGAGTCGGAATTAATATTTAAAAATATGACTAACTCAACTTTTGATTCAGATTTGGGTCTTTTCGACAAAATGGCTTATGAAATTGCATTGATCGGATTAGATGCAGTATACCCAAATCATCTTGAATAAAAAAAATCACTATAAAAATAGTCAGATTGTAGAAATGATTTTAAATGAGTTTAAATACCATGAAGTTAAATGAGCAAAGCTTTACCAATTTAAATTAGTTAAATGCAGATATGTAATTTTTATATATCAGAAGCAAAAAATGCATCCATGTCTACCCATTAGTTTTGTAAATCATACTTACATTGCACATGTGGCCTTATTGGCTGCCTTTGGCATTATTGGGATGAGATGACTTTGTAAATCTATAATTAATTAGCAGTAAGAATTTGGGGACAAAATAGAGAGCAAGATAAAATTTACGGAATATAATTTTTAAGTTAAAAGTTCTTAAGGCCAGAAGCCTTTAAGTCAAACAACCCTTAAGCTCTCATTAAAGAGTAGCAGTGATAAAATTGTCAAACTGTTACAAATGATTTTGCTTTCCCTCAAATAACCACATTAAAGTAAAAATCAACAAACACACTATCACAACACCATCAAGAGAAATCAATTGATCAAGTAAAAGTATCTATTGGTCAACAAAGCTAAAATCTATAAATTCAGGGCTATGTACATTGAAGAAAAAGAAAAGAAAAGAAAAAAAAAATACATAAAGTAGAATAGTTCATTTTTCTTCTTGTCCAACAGAGAGAAACTAATTAGGGCGAGGAAAAACCAAAAGGAAAAAAAGAGAAGGCCTTGTCTGAAACGCACCTCCTCTACGACGACGGCGATGACCGTCGATGTCTTCGGATGCCCTCAGAACAAAGCTAAAATCAATACATTCAAGGCTATGCACATTGAAGAAAAAGAAAAGAACAAACAAATACATAAAGTAGAATAGTTCATTTTTCTTTCTACAGTTTCATATAGTCCCACAGAGAGAAAACTAATTAGGGCGAGGAAAAACCAAAAGGAAAAAAAGAGATACATATATATAACCTTGTAAAAACAAAACTTATACAACATTGATAGTGGAATCAAAACAATGTAGAATTTGTAACTGGAGGAGGGAAAAAAAAAACAATTGCTAGAAATCAATACAAAGTTGATAGTATATAAAAAAATGTAAATTAAATAGCACTTGAATGTAAAGAAAAAAAAGCACAAAGTTAGAATACCTGCTTGTTCATGAGCAAGTAACATTTCTCGCCAATTAAATGACACATGAGTCTTTGTTCAGGATGTAGTAATCGAAAGCTTATCGTTCCTTTTCATTTCGCCTCTTCAAAAGTACATCAACAACCTAAATTAAAATCATGATTTGAATAAAAGGGTATAGAATTTCTTAGTTCCGCATGGCTAATATGGATTAAAAATCCAACAGAGAGAAAACAAATTAGGGCGAGGAAAAAGAAAAAGGAATAAAAGAGAAGACTTCATCTGAAACGTACCTCCTCTCCGACGACAGTGATGACCGTCGATGTCTTCGGATGCCCTCAGAACAAAGCTAAAATAAATATATTTAGGGCTATGTACATTGGAGAAAAAGAAAGTAAAAAACAAATACATAAAGTAGAATAGTTCATTTTTCTTTTTACAGTTTCAGATAGTTCAATAGAGAGAAAACTAATTAGGTGAGGAAAAACCAAAAGGAAAAAAAGAGATACATATATATAACATTGTAAGAAAAACTTGTACAACATTGATACTGGAATCAAAACAATGTTGAATTTGTAACTGGAGGAGGGAAAAAAAACAATTGCTAGAAATCAATACAAAGTTGATAGTGAATAAAAAAAATGTAAATTAAATAGCACTTGAATGTAAAGAATAAAAAAGCACAAAGTTAGAATACCTGCTTGTTCATGCGCATGTAACATTTCTCGCCAATTAAATGACACATGAGTCTTTGTCCAGGATATAGTAATCAAAAGCTTATCATTCCTTTTCCTTTGGCTTCTCCAAAAGTACGTCAACAACCTAAATAAAAATCATGATTTGAATAAAAGGGTATAGAATTTCTTAGTTCCGCATGGGTAAATATGGATTAAAAAGTTCACAATGACACAAAATTCAACAAAGTTCACTCGTCGAGTGTCATGTCCGGAACTCTTCGACCTCCGAGTGTTGAGGATGTGTGGGTCACATAGCTATAAAACTTGCAGCATGAATCAATACATGATCTAACTTTTAGGCCTTAGGCTTCAAAAGTAATTAAAGCATTTGACTCGCAAATGTTTGGCAAAAAAACCAACTGTACAAAGAGTTGGTCAAAACAAATGCACAACCATATCATCCTTTTCTTCTATGGTCAAAACAAAACCTAGAATAGAGTAATTAGAATTACAACAAATCCTAATCATTTCTCAATGGAAAAACACCATTTGATTAGAAATATTTCAAAGTGCAAAAGAATTGTAAAGCATGACGACACAAACATCAATAAGTATAAGGATATTAAACTAATAGTTAGTGCATAAACACATGATGGTCTTTTTCTTTAATTTAGCATATGGAACATAATAATGCAATTAGGAAAAAAAAAAAAAACTTCCTCCTCATTTCAAAGCTAATAATGTATTTCTTCCTTCAAGTGAATGTGTTATGTCTACACATTGAAGTGAAGATCCAAAAACTAAAAATAGTAAATACAGTTATTCGAATGTTTGCGGCTGTAATCAAAGACAAAGCATTCAATTGTTGTGGTGGTGCTGGTGGTAGAAGCACACATTAACTATGGACACCCAATAGTAAATAAAATTCATAAGAAAGGAAGTGAAAAGAACGTGCAAATAACTTGGTTCTTACTTACTGGTGGTGGTGCTGGAAGGTTTTATTTCTTGTTCTTACTAACTATAAAATAACCTGCAAATTTATGGCCCAAAATCAACCCAACTATCAGATAGAAGAAATAATGAGGATTCCATTAATTCTAGCCACATGAATGACAAAATAGAAAGTAATGAGGATTCCATCAATTCTAGCCATATGAATGGGCCCAATTCCAATTCAAACTCAAACCCAAAGCAATAAAATCTCAAAGTAAAAGACCAATATGCTTATAGTAGCCTCCCCCAAGCCAGACCCAAACTGTAAACATAAAAGCCGACCAAAACAACTCATTAGGGCCTAAAAATGACCCGTGTTAATTCCATCACCCAAAAAGTTAGAAAATTCATTTGCCATTTTCAAAGTTCCAGCTCCAACTAAGCTCTATAACATGAAGAATAAAGAGAAAAGCCCTATATAAAAGAGTCTATAGAATAGCTCAAGTTGTCAAATGCTCACCTGAATATGAAAATTACACACCTAGAATAAATCAATGACTCTTATCTCCTGCATAAAAAATATGAAAAACTTCAACAATGAAGAATCAGTGCCTGAAATTAAAAGGAATAGCAAAATGAGGAACAAAAAATTCAAAACAAAAACTTAGAAGCCCTAAAAAAGGGTTAAGATGGGCGGAGGAGCAGGTCCGGTAGGGAACAGGTGGTGGTGGTGGTGGTGGTGGTGGTGGTTAGGCTCAAGTTTGGCAGGGTTAGGAGAGAGAGAGAGAGAGAGAGAGAGAGAGAGAGAGAGAGAAGGCGCAGGTGGTGGTGCTGATGAGTGCCAGGAGGCAACAATGAGTGCGAGAGAGAGAGAGACAATTGGGTGTGCAGGAATTCAAAATTCAAAATGTGTGCTATTAGTGGGGGGAGGGGGTGAGAGAGAAACATTCCAAACTCAACCCTCACCTTTCTTTATCTTTTGTAAGACTCAATCCTGACCACTTTTTGTCTTCTCCTCGATTGGAGACAAACACCTTTGTGATTTATTATATAGATTAAAAATTTTAAAATTTTTACAAATTTTACTTTACTGAGTTACATGTTGCTATACATGTATATTGACATTAAAGCACAACAAAAAAGATATGAGGCATGCAATGACTCGCTCCACCGCAACTAAAACTAAACATTATCCTTAATGTTCTAAACTGAGCACATGGACAAATAAAGTAAAGCGAGAGAAGGAAGGATGTTACCTCGAGGAGTTAATATCCAGATTTTTTTCATTTTCTTTTATTTCTTTGTTAAGTTACTTGCAAAATCATTAGCAGTAACAAGGAAAAATAGATAATAAAATGCAATTACTCAATAAATAAATTCGGTTAATCAAGATTTTTATCATAGAGTAATAACCGAAATTTTTGAGGATCTTCCCAGTGAAATAATTTAGCAGTAAGAGAACATTGGGATCCTCATAAAAATGCAACCCCCCCCCCCCCCCCCCCCCCCCCAACTAATGTCAAGCTCAAGGTCAGAGGAGGTGATGCAAAACCTATGGCTTCCAAATTTGTTGGGGACAATTATAAGAGGTATACCACACTTTTAGGAATTATACTCAAGAAATGATCTTTGGTGTTGGTATTTTCTATAACGGCCTCTATTTTAATACTAGGGGGTGGCCATGGTTCAATAAAAGGGGCAGAGTCTAAGTGATGTTCTAATGAAGCATGATTACCCTCCTCTTATCCTATAACAGAATCTATGGAGATACAATCAAAGCAATTAAATTTCTATTCTATCCACATGGTTTTGGACTGGACTTGGATAAAGCTATCTATTTGGTCCTCTATGTCGTTATCACTCAAGAAGGTCAAGCAGTCTAGAAGATTACTAGCTTCTTGTTGAAGTTTAAAATCATCTAATGTGGGACCAAAAGTTTCTAAGTCCCCTCTTAAAGAATTTTGAAAAATAAAATTTTGTGAAGTATATGTGCTAGAATCGTTATCATCCTCTTCCACAACACATTCTTTTTGTTCAATATTGGGGTACACATGACTTTTACGCTCGGGATGAGAGCTTTGATTAATAGAGAGGATAAGTGATGGGCAATTTGGTGACACCCCCTTTTTGGCCGAAAGAGGCGAGGGTTCATGAATATCACATGAATCTAAATCGAATTTAAAATTTTCAATTACGACATCCCTAGGGTCACTATCAAAGGTAGGGTTAGAGTCAACAAGGGACTCTTCCTTTACTAATTACGTGCAATCATCTAAACTCTCATTATCTTTTATAACCTCATTCTCATCCTTGTAACTCTCTTCACTATATATATCATCGATTGAGGTGCTCTGAACAAAGAGGTTGTGCAACATTATCCAGGCTATGAAGGAGTTGATGTCTGGGGGTGTATATTGAAGAGAAGATGATCCTACAACTTCATGCTCAATGGTTTAATTTTGGAGTTCAGACATCATTATATACCTGTCATTATCCTCCAATTCCATTCCATTATTGGTGTCTTGAAATTTGGGTTGTAGTGTTGAAGAACTGGTGTAATCTTCTATAATTTGGCTAGCAAGTGGTTGATATCTAGCTTCTAATTTATCAATTGCCCTATCTAGTCTTTTCATTTCACTAAGTAGTAATTCTAACATACCATTATTCTCAACTTGGTTATTCTCCTCATTATAACTATACGAAGTTTCGCCCCATCGTGGTGGGTAGTAATTCTCATCCCATTGTATTTGTGGATCAGACTTCCTAGAAGGAAAGTCTTGGTGCATTTGGTAATTGTGGGAACTACTACTATATCCTACACTGTTATTTTGTTTATCTCCCCATTTTGATAGATAGAACTCTCCATGTTGAGGTTCTTGATATGTTTGATAATATGGGGGACTACCATTATTGTTTCCCCATTGTGGTGGTTGCTAGAACTCGGGTTGATAATGCGCGTCATATGTGGGTGCTTGCCAACTTGGGGGACAATTTTCATTACCTAATGTGTACCTATTCGTGGTGTTTGTGTTGTACGGAGGGTAATATGGATAAGACATGTTTGTCCAAAATTTTTAAACAATAGAATTTTAATTATTTATTTACTAGATTTTTTTTTCTCGTGAGAGAAAAAAGTTCAAAGTTTTTCGTTTTTTTTAAGTAAGAAAAATTGGAAATAACTCAGTAAAAATCCTAACCTAGTTGCCTTCCCCGGCATCGGCACCAAAAATTTGACACGACTAAAAAGTTGTGCGATCTTGTGCAATACCCAAGTGTAGGTGATCATGCAAGTAACACTAGATAAGTCCAGGTCGATCCCACAGGGAAGGAATATGGAGAATGTCTACTAAGTCACAACCTAAAGAAAGAAAAATATGAATATAGGAGTGGGGGTATACTAACAAATCCTAATTAATTAAATTAAACTAAATAACAAACTAAATCATAAAGAAACATAATGAATGAAACAAATAAATTAAAGGTGTTGAAAACACGTGAATCCACATTAATCCTAACCATCTACCATGCATACTCATTAACGTTCTATGGAGTTCATTCCTTTTCAGTATTCTGTAATTTTCTAAAGATAAAGAATCAATAGACCTTTCATGACTGGGACTATATCATCATAACTGATTTAAAATACTTAGAAGATGGTTTAAAATAATGGTTAATATTTGCACTCTAAATGGTGTTAGCATTCAAAGTGGCTTTTAAAAGCAATGAAGAAAAGGGCCTCAAGGCCACCAAGTTGATTATGGAGAACTGCATTCTTGTTGATACGCAATTACTGACTTGTTTGGTAATCATGAGAGTTGAGTGAGATTCAAGGACTAGAAGATGCATTCATAGTTCAGGTTGACAGTACTGGTTATTTGACTACCTGAATGTGATTACGAATGTTGAAGGTAAATAAACAGTAGTATCATCTTATAATCCAATCACTACTTTAGATATGTTCTAATGCATCAGAGTGCAGTTATTGTTATTTAGTGGTACTAATGTTAACTGATTAGCTAGTTAATTCTCTAATTAAAGATTTTAATCATAGAGGATTAAATAACTGATCTAAGATAATAATTAAGTACCTAGGAGGTCCCATTCTTAGCTTCATAAAGAATATAGTGAAGGCAAGGAAAGAGGGAACCAATCGATTGCCACTTCAGGCAATCGATTGGTATTAGTGCCAATCGAGTGGGGTTAGCAATTGATTGCCACTTTAGGCAATCGATTGCTATTAAGGTCAGTTAGAAAACTTATAAATAGAGGACCTATAGTTTAAAAATAGATTGAACATTATTTTGAGCCACCAATAAGTCCTAGACCTATTTCTAAGTTCTCTAGGCCTTCTTCCTCACTCAAGTAGGGTTCCTACTGTGGGTTCCCAAACCAAGCTTAGGGACTAGAAAGATTAAGCCCGCTTGATTGATCCCATTACAAATCTGATGTCAACATTTACGAGGGAGGTTCACCACCCTTCATTAGCCTTTATCTAATCCAACCAATTTGGATTACTCGTATTTGGATTTCTTGGGGCTTTTTATCCCACTCGAGGAAACAATCGATGCCCATGATCAATATTCGAGCCTACACGAGTGAGTAATCCATATATCCTACAAGGCTAAATCTAGAGAGATCCTCACTAATAGAGTCACCACTTGGTTTGATAAAGGAAACCATGAAATATAAATCTATCAAGTCCAATGGATAGAGAGCACTGCCCTACCATCACTAAAGAACTCGGTTCGGGGTTTAAGGTACGAGAGAGGAAGGAGCTAGATCATGCTAAAACACCCCCTCTCGCCCCATCGTGAGATGAGCCTCTACTCAGCTTTCAAGGTGTTTGACTAGACATTATGAAGACCGTTTCATTTACACTAATGCAATCCTAATTCTAGTTATAAACAATAAAGAGAGAATGTCGTGCATGAAACTAAGAAATTACATGCAATGCTCGTGCTAAAGCGGTAATCCGAGGACTAAATGTATTACTAAGCTCCCCTATGCATGCAAAAAGAAATAAAATAAAATAAAATAAAACATAAAAATCACACTCAAAACCCTAAAAAAAACATGATATCTATGCACATGTAATCATGTAGGAAATTTAAAATCTGTATTTTATCGACTTAATCATGCTTCTATGTGATCCTAGGAAAGTAGTAAATAAAAGGAATGCTAGAGAATTTACCCAGGATAGCAAAGCATTCTGAATTATCCTAATAAACCATGGTTAGGACAATAATAGCAATATATAGAGGATAATCTAAGTGAATACCCTACTATTCTAAGCATGGATAGTGTATGCATGTCCAACCATAACTATTGTGTGGAGTAGCATGCATGTGTAACCTTAATTAAGTGTTATCCCTAGTATAGATAACCTACTATTCTACGTAGGGATAGTGTGCATGTGTATGCATGTGCATGGATACATGGATAAGAATGAGTCAATTAATGAATTAAACTATTATGAACAATCCAATTCACGGATTAAACTAAGTGAAGTAAACTAATTATGCAAAAATGTGAATTGAAGTATGGATATGAATAAAACATGGATAGCCTACTATCCCAACTAATATGAATTCCAACATTATTCCTATATGAGTGCCCTAAATCTAGACTCATAGATCCAAATTAAGGATTCATTACCCCCAGGGAAAGGATATCCATGGATTGGATACCAACCCCTCAGGCTTTGGCTACCATAACATCCAGGTAGCTTCGCCTAGGGTAACTTAACTTTAACAATGATACTACAAACAAGGAATTTAAACTATCCGAGAACTTTAAAGATCTAAACTAATAATAATGAAGAACACGAAGAACAAACAAGAAATTAAGCGTAGAACTATGAATAAAAAGAACAAACTTATAAAACAAAGCAAAAAATAAAAAAAGAAGAAGAACTTACCCCAAGAACTCCTCTCAGAATACTCCTCCGACAGAGCTTCAGTGGCATTGCGGACTCCAATACTCGATTCCTAACTCTAAAAAAACTTACACTTTCCAAAGGACTTTCTTGGAGTGCTTCGGAATCCTCCAGAGGGGTTTCTTTGGCTCTCTAGTCCTTAGGATTTTTAGGTGTGTTGGATGGAGAGGGGAGGACCCCCTTTATAGTTTGAGTTTTGGGTTGAAGAGTTCATAGCTAAGCGATTTAGGACTAAAAAATACAAAATTTTACATTTTTGGGCAATTTCACACGGATTGGGATCAAATAAAGGGTCCATAATGCATCTGGGACATTTGAGTGCCATAGTGGCACTCAAAGATGTGGGGAGGTATGGACACGCGGAATTCCACTTCTTGTTTGTTTTGAAATCAGTTTGAAAGGAAAAGAAAAGGTCTGTTGAAAACAGATACAGAGTCGCCACTTGGTCTTTAAGGAACCAAGAAACCTAATTTGACTCACCCAAATGGATAAAGGGCACGGGTCCTTCATAACCAAAGAACTTGGCTTGTGGTTTTAGTACGAGAGAGGAAGGAGCCTTTGTCACGACTAAAACACCCTCAACTCGCCCCGTCTTTCGATGGGCCTCAATTAGCTTCCAAATAATCATCTTATACTATGTTTGGTTCGACAGTTAATATTATGATAGTATATTACGTCACACAAGAATTTTGAAATGGAAGATCAAAAGATAAAATATCATTCATAAGATCTAAGCCAAATATCACACGATGCAAAAGTGAAATATCACACAAATAAACATAGGAAAAATCGTCTAATCACATATCAAGTAATTAAGTTTCCCTAATCTAAAGGGGACATGAATTGTTCTTGAAACAAATAAATAAAAAAAGGATCAAAATATGCTTAGCAAGCTAAAATGATGCATGCTAATCTTTGAGAAAAGAAGACCTCTCAATCTCCGGGATGGATGAGAAAGGACGATTAGATCAAGGGGAAACATGAACATATTATCAAGTTCATTCCTTATAATCTTCTTAGATTAGGAGTCACAAAAACCCCAATCTTTGCATGGATGCAATGTATGTATCTAGAATGTGCCAAGGTTGTAGTGTGTTTTGTGTTCATAGATTCCTAAAATGACTTAGAAGTCTAGAATGTGTACGAATGAATGAATGAATGAATGAAGGAAATCATCATGGGATATGTACAAATGTATTATGAACTACTTCTTAAGACATGAGCTAATTTGGAGTGCATGTAAGCATCAAATCAAAGGATGAAAGCAAGAGAATGTTTGCTGTGAATAGTGGACAGAACAGTGACATGATCTTTTGAAAATTGAAAAGGGAGGTTAGGAATGTTTTCAATGCATGATTTTTTATGGAGATATTCCTTATTGTGTCTAGAACACAACCCAAAAAGCCAATCTTTAATAAATATTACAGATTGAGAGAAATCATATGAAAAATAGAGGTTACTCACAAACAGAGTTTGCACAGTCGACTGAAATGTTAAAACATCTTAGAAAATGAAAACTATAGATGTAGGGGCCCATTTTATATAGAAAGTTCTCTAAGACACTGAATTTCAAGGGAAAATGAGTTGGGACTACCCCTTTTGGAAAAGTTTTCTGTAAGGCAAGTTGAAATTCAACCAAGCTGCTGTGACAGCAAAGGCAGAATATCTGGAGAGAATGCTTGGACCAAAATGGGATCCTTCCATGTATCTCCAAGTCAAACCAAAAATCATGGGTGTTCCCTAATGAGTTAGGAAGACTTTCCAAGTGGTCTTGTATCCATAAATTGATTATTGAGTTATAGAGAAATCTTTGAGCTTAGATCATTCACTGTTTTGGCTCACTGTTCTAAAGATTTTGGGAAAAACTTGAGTTTTCTTTCTTGAGATCAAAATGAGAGGGTTTGAGAGGGGTTTTGAAATAGGGGTTTTGAAATAGAGGTTTTGAAAGTATATTTTCAACATCAAATAGAGATTATGACTGACACGCGAATATTCTTGTGTGCTCTTGTACAATACCCAAGTGTAGGTAGACGTGCAAGTAGTAACTGGTAAGACCAGGTCGATCCCACAGAGAAGGTGTTGACCTATTAACTTAGATTAAACTCAAAAGAAAAGGAAAAAAAAATTCAATAAAATTTAATAATGGTGCAGAACACAAAGTTCCACAAACTAAGACTACTAACGAAAGCAATTTGAATTAAACTAAAGAACTAAATAGCTACCTAAAGCAATATTTCAAAATAAATTTTTCTTAATAAAAGGAAGTGTCGGGATCACACAAATCCACTGTGACCCAGCCATCTACCATGCAGTTACATTGAAGCACTATGGAGTACATTACCTACAGTATGCCGTATTTCTCTTAAAATAAAGAATCCATAGCCCTTTCATGTCCGGGACTATATCATCACAGTTAACTTAAAACACGTGAAAGCGGTTTAATTCAATAGTTAAGACTCGCACCTACAATGGTGTTAGCATTGAAGGTGGTTTGCAAAATATATTGAAAGAAATTGCCTTAGGACCTTGATTTTAGAAACTGTTTTGACAAACTGAGCATTTAGGGACAGTATGATAACAAATCTCAAAAACAAAAGGTCCTGAAATACTGCAGGGAACATCCTCAAGAATCAGAGAGTTCGATCGATTGACGATCGTTCGATCGATCGAAAGCCTTCATCCCTCAATCGATCGAAATGTCCTTCGATCGCTTGACTATCTTTGGTTCGATCGATCGAACTACCTCCGATCGATCGAATACATGATTTATTCTGCTGCATGGCAGAGGCTGGAGATCACTGTTTCATTGTGTTCTCCCAACCCTAGGACTACTCAAACATCGTCTGGAGTGTCACAAGTTGGTTTTTATCATATGAAAACATTAAGGCTTTGTTTGGATGTGAGTTTTGCATGAAAACTATGAGAACTAATGATATAAACTTGTCTAACATGCAATACTACTAAGTTAACGAGTTACACTATTCTAAACTAAGTGCAGAATATAAATAAACAGTAGAGAAGTAACCTGGAACGAAGAACTTTATCAAACCGTAGAGTAATCAAGCTGTATAAACCAAGAATCAATGGAAAACCTACAAAAACTAAGAAAAACTCTCCTCTCTCTCTCTAAAACTGATAAAAAACAAAAGTTGGCGTCCTTTGGGACGTATACAATGCTTATATATATAGAAAACCTAAAGGCTAGGGTTACAATTCCGCAACTGCTGTGTACGCGAAAGTTTCTGAAAATACCATGTTCGATCGATCGAACATTTCTCGATCAATTGAACATTTGGAACTCAAGCGCTTCAACCTTCTTTAAGCGATCGAACCTTCGATCGATCGAACTATAATCGATCGCTCGAACTTCAAACTTTAGCTTTGAATTCTTTTGTCTGCACTACAGCATTCCAGTTGTCCTGACGTTCCTCTCTCTAGTCCATACAACAGAGATCTGCACAAACAATAGCTAAAACAATACAACTTATCATAGATTAATCACATTTTATGAAAACTAGCCTTGTAATGCAAATTGCAGATAAAACGAGAAGTTGTGATTAAAACCAATGCAATTCTTCCTTTTAGCGCAGTTGTATTTTACAAATACCCCCGCTTTGCACAACCCCCAACTAGCTTATTGCTAGTCCCTAGAGATAAAGCGAAAATAAAAACTACTAAACTAATACTACCATGACTAAGAAAAACAAAGGAAAACTAAAAACAACCCAAACTAAGAGAGAGAAAATTCCTAACTCACTTTCGCAGGAATCGCGGTTGCATTTAGCTCACTAAGGGTTATTAGCTTCCACTACTTGTTCTTTTGGCACAATAGGCATATTAACTCAGTTTTTAGGTTTTCTACATAGCTGCTAATTAGTGCATAAAAGTATTGGGTACATAATAGCTTCACACATGCAATCCATCTCAGTGATAACAGAAAACGCGTGAACTTAATCCATAAAAAGATGAGAATACTACAAATGTGTCATCGCCTAATTAACAAGCAGGAGAGATTATTCAGAGTTATTCTATCAATAAGATTCAATATTAAAAATTTTCAAAATTTTACCAGACCGCATTCTAATTAAATTTAAGACATATCCAAGTGCAAAATATGATCATTACGGGTGTATATCTATCTATTAGTATCCCCTACCCCCAACTGAAAACAGCAAAGTCCCCAGAAGTTGATTTTCAATAATTAAAATAGATGGGTATCACCTGTATAGAGCAATGCGATGATAACAAGCATAACAACCTGGCATAGAAATATAGAACACAATCTCCAAAACAACAAGGATCAATAGATAAAGATAAAGCAATAAAACCATGATCCAAACAATACAAACCACTGGAATGGTAAAGGAATTAAATAAAAGCAGTGATAAATAATGTTCATACGTAACCAAACTAACCAAAATAAAGAACTGTCCCACATGTCCAACCATAGCACACCGACCAAAAATAGTACAACAAAAATAAACATATAATCAAAAGTACAATAACACCACCCCCTTCCAAGAAAATGCTACGCGGCTCCCGACGAATCATCATCAGCCACGTCAGAAGGAATGTCAATGGGTGCAGATGGAGGTGGTGCAGTAGCAGGTGCAACAGCAGCAGACGGGGATGGAAGATCAGCAGTAAGTGGAGCAGAAAGTGATGGATCGGCGGCAAGAGAAGAAGTGGATAGGCCTGTAGGAGTAGGAGCATGAGCAGCAGAAAATGATGGATCGGCAGCAGGCGGTGCAGACAGGGTAGTCGTAGGATGGTGAGCAGAGTGAACGGCCTGATCGACCCCAATCTGAATCAATATAGACTCAAGCAAGGTCTGCAGCTGATCCATCTGGCCCTCAAGTCTAATCCTGGCCTCTCTCTCCTCCAATAGCAGCTCATAAACTGTCGGGAGAGGCACAGAGGAAGAAGACTCTCCCTGGGCCTAAGTCTGCGACTGCTGTCGCAACTCAAACTGCTGAGCAGCAGCAACCGGATCCTCCTCCTCATCGTCTGTATCAAGCTCCTCGGCCTCTGTGGGCGTCCCTGAAGCTCCAGCCTCTGTGTCTGTCCCACCACGCCTCTTCTTCTTCGCCCCCACCTTCGCTTTCCCTTTTCCTTTTCGTTTCCTCTTCTGGGCGTCTGAGCGGCGAGCCGCTGCCTCGTCGAATCGGCTTGGGGAAGCACGAAGGTCATCTCCAGCAAGCTCAGGAAAGCCAGCCTGAGCCATAACTCTGTGAATCGCCCAAGCACCTTTCAGGTGCTTCTTGGAGGCGATGAAACAGGTGGGATGGACCATGAAGTCGATATAAAGCCGTGGTAAGAAGACCGGCTGTCCTGTCCCCACTGCAAATAATACTCACGCATACCAAGCCGCGATCTTCTCTCGATAAGAGGTCACCAAGAGGCAATTGCTGAGGACCAGGTGAAGCATGTGGTAGTCGTCGGTAAGGAAGTGGTCCTCAATCAAAGCCTCGCCATTCCAAGAAGGAACGGCGCCTCCGGTGAGCTCGCGGATAACGACAAATGGTAGGGTCTCAGGTGCGTCAGGCCGATGGGGGCAAATATAATCTGGTACCTCTGGTACCCCCAAGGCGGCCGAAACTGTAGCGGGACTGATGACGAACACCCGACCCCGGAAGAAAGCATGATGTATGAATGGTGCGTGCGGGTCGCGTATCATCGTCGCACACGCACCTCGTATCCATGACAGATTTACTCTCTTGGCAAGCGAGAGTATATGGAACCAGTGGGGCATGGATCGAATCCGTGTCAGGAACCATGGGTGCTCCGACCAAGCAGACTCGATAGGACGCTCAATCATCACCTTTCGCGTCTGGAAATAAGGCTCGTACCATACCCGATCCTCAGCATTCCGGAACCCATGTGCGGGTACCGGATCAAGTATAGTGAGGCTGAGGGGCTTGGACTTGTGGTAGCCAGTTACTGGATTCATCGTGGCAGCCCTGAAAATAGAACGCAACACGACACAGATTAGAATAGGGAAGAAAAAAGAAAGAAACTGCTACTACTCTAGTTTGATCGATCTAACTTACTTCAATTGCTTGAACTGGAGTAGGATTCGATCGCTTGAGCATAGTTCGATCGATCGAACATTGCATCTTCGATCGATCGAAAATAGTTTGATCGATCGAACACAGCGATGTGATGCGATTGCAAAAACGAATGGGAAAATGAAAATGAAAGAAAAAAGAATCTACAAAAGAGAAAACCTACGACCAAGGGGACACTCCCTTGGGATTTTTCTAACAAAATGAAAGACAAAGGGCTCGTGGAGCCTACCTAGGTGTAAAAGGAGACCCGCGGGGTCAGAGGATTTAGAGGATGATTGTGGGGGTGAACTTGACCGCCAATTGATGTCGAATGTCACGAAATTGCCGAGTCGCCCCTCCTTTGTGCTCGAGCGCTTGAGTGTGTGAGAGTGAGGGAAATGAAGAGGAGTTCTGTAGACGCCTCGTTTAAAATAGTGCTCGATCGATCTAACTCAGTTCGATCGATCGAAAGAAAAACTCTCAATCGATTTAAGAACGAGTTCAAGCGCTCGAGCTTGCAGGGGTTTCGATCGATCGAAAGAGGTTCGATCGATCGAACTCAAAAACTTATAGAACTTATTGGAGAATTGAACCAAAACACCCCCAACTATCAGACACAGATCTGGACATGCAGAGATACTTAAAAGTAGTTCAACCACAGACATGTAGGCCAGAATGGACATCACCAAAAGATAAAATTGCAAAGATTTAGTAATAAAAGATTCAAAATGCAGTCAATTTGCAAAATTATAACTCCCCACGTGATCCGTAGACCTTATTACATAGAAAAACTAAAATAAAAACCAAACTAAAAATCATTTGCCCAGAATGACACTTCAATTGAGAAAAATGAAAATGACAAAACAAAACTGAAGTGAAACACTAAACTTCCAACACGAAAACTTCTTCTTCTTCCATTGCTTCGAACACCACCAGATCTTCGAGATTGGACGCCACACTTGACAATTCCCATTCCCAAAATAATCTGAAAGCGGCAAGAGTGTCATTCAGCATGTCTGGAGTCGCTAGGGAATGAGGTGTGCACATGAGAGGAGACTGCGGTGGAGACATAGATAATGGTGTGAAAATTCGCAGTTGTTCTTCCTCTTGCGGTGGGGTGCCAGGAGACTGCGTGCGAGCCCCATGGAACAACTGATGTGGAAGGAATACCGGAATACCATTGAGAAACATAGTGACAATCCTGGACAAGGAAACGACAAAAGACAAACAAACCGAGATTAAGATAACAGAACACAAGAAACAAGGATTAAACATGAAAAGAAAAACAAGGAACAGGAACAACATAAAAAGAAATGTGACTAAGTTCCAACCTCACTATTGGCATAGATTCCCAAAATGCACTAGCTGGTAAGGGGCATTGGAGCCTGAATAGCAGAAAGCTCAGGTACACATAGCGGTATGGGACCAACTCGGGAACAAGGAAGTCGTCAACAAAAACAAAAACTGCATTGTGACGTTCCGGGACGACATCCTGGAGGTTATGATCTTCCCATGGCTCCCACATATCATCATTTTCCCATTGTGCCATGAGTGCATCATCCACCATTCTCCCCATGTACAGGTCTTCTTCCTCATCCACATCATCGTCATCATGAAATTCCATATTTTCATATGGATTGATGTCAAGGAGGGCCGGTGGGTATGAAGGTACCCTTGGGCAGTATCAATGAGAGTGTGAACTTCAGGGTCTTGATGAAGCAAGGGGCAGGGTGTGAGTTCACCCTCAGTCCAGGTGCCACAATGACATTCTGAATCAGCCCATGAACCGATAGAATGAACATCGTCACCTCGCATTTATGCACCTGCAATTGAGTGGTTTAAGGTATAGCGGATTAGAACGAGATCACAAACACTAAAAGAATGAACAAAGAATTAAAAAAAAAACAAAAAAAACAACAGAGAGAAACTAAAATGCAGGGAAAAATAAGGAATACAACAACAATATGGAACTCCACTTTGGATTTTAAGTGGGAGAATAGTTGGGCTCATCCAGCTGGATGTGCTCAACTTCAGTTTTGAAGTTCTCCAAGAACGGTTTCAACCTCTGGCCATTGACCTTGAAACTATCATCGTTCCTTGGATTGACGAGCTCAACCGCCCCGTGTGGAAAGACAGTTTCTACAATGAACGGGCCTGTCCAACGGGAACGTAGCTTTCCTGGGAAAAGGTGGAGGCAAGAGTCATACAGCAAAACTTTCTGCCCCGGCTCAAATGATTTACGAAAGATCGTACGATCGTGGCGAGCCTTCAACCTTTCCTTATGCAACCTTGCAGAGTTATACGCATCTCGTCGTATTTCCTCTAGCTCTGCAAGTTGGAACTTGCGTAACTGACCTCCCTCTTGGATATCAAAGTTCAATGAGCGTGTCGCCCAGTAAGCTTTATGCTCAATTTCAACAGGGAGGTGGCAAGCTTTCCCGTAAACCAATCTATACGGGGACATACCTAGATTCGTCTTGTAGGCAGTACGGTATGCCCATAAAGCGTCGGTCAGCTTGTATGCCCAGTCCTTTCGGTTGGAGCTAACCGTCTTTTTGAGAATATGCTTGATTTCTCGGTTAGCCAATTCCGCTTGCCCATTCGAATGTGGATGATATGCAAGAGCGATTTTATGGTGGACTCCGTATTTTTTGAGAAGTGACTCCAAAGGCCTATTGCAGAAATGCTTGCCTTGGTCACTTAGTAAAGCTTTCGGAGTTCCAAAACGAGACAAGATATGCTCTCTTAGAAAGGACATGACCGTTCTGTGGTCATTGCATCTCGTTGGTATTGCTTCAACCCATTTTGACATATACTCTATAGCAAGGAGTATGTATTCATAGTTATTAGACTTGGGAAATGGGCCCATAAAATCTATGCCCCAACAATCGAATATCTCAATTGTGATGATAGGGGTTAAAGGCATAGAATTCCTTTTAGAAATAGTTCCAAGCTTTTGACAGCGTTGGCATGTCTTGCAAAAGGAATGCGCATCTTTAAAAATTGTGGGCCAGTAAAAACCGCTTTGTAGAACTTTTTGTGCGGTCTTCTGTGAAGCGAAGTGGCCACCGCATGCCTTAGAATGGCATGATGCTAAAATTACGGTTATATCCTCATTGGGGACACAGCGCCTGATAACCTGATCAGCACAGTACTTGAAAAGATATGGGTCATCAAAAAAGAAATGACGCGCGAATGAGAGGAACCGTTTTCTGTCTTGGTTTGACCAATGATTCGGGGTTTCTCCCGTGACAAGGTAATTCACGATATCAGCATACCAAGGCAGACCACTTACTGCCAGTAGCTGTTCGTCCGGGAACTAATCCTTAATGGATTGGGATTCAGCATTGTCGACAAAAGTCAATCGTGACAAATGGTCCGCAACCACATTCTCTACTCCTTTCTTATCTTTGATTGTTAGATCAAACTCTTGGAGTAAGAGTATCCAGCGAATGAGCCATTGTTTAGCGTCTTTCTTAGACAGCAGATACTTGAGGGCCGAGTGATCTGTAAAACAGACGATTGGTGACCCTATCAGATAAGACCTAAACTTATCCAAGGCGAATACTACAACCAGCAGCTCCTTTTCAGTAGTTGTATAATTCATTTGAGCTTCATTCAAAGTTCGGCTGGCATAGTATATCACATATGGCTTACTGTCCTTTCTCTGGCCTAGGACCGCGCCAATGGCGTAATCACTAGCATCGCACATTAATTCGAAAGGCAAACTCCAGTCGGGTGCCTGTATTATAGGTGCGGTGGTGAGGAGCTCTTTTAGATCATCGAAGGACTTTTGGCAACTTTCTGACCACTCGAATGGTGCATCTTTGACAAGAAGTTGACAAAGAGGTCGAGAGATTGCACTGAAGTTCTGGATAAACCGACGATAAAATCCCGCATGCCCCAAGAACGAACGGATGCCTCTCACTGTACGGGGGACAGGTAGATTTGAGATTATGTCGATTTTGGCCTTATCCACTTGGATTCCTTCATCGGAGATTATATGGCCGAGGACTATTCCCTTGGTCACCATAAAGTGACACTTTTCCCAATTCAAAACTAGGTGTTTATCCTCACATCGCATTAATACATGCTCGAGATTGCTGAGGCAATCTTCAAAGCTATGGCCAAACACAGAAAAATCATCCATGAAGACTTCAAGGATGTGTTCGACCATGTCACTGAATATGCTTAGCATGCACCGCTGAAAGGTAGCCGGTGCATTACATAAGCCAAACGACATTCGACGGTAGGCAAATGTACCAAATGGACAAGTGAATGTGGTTTTCTCCTGATCTTCAGGAGCAATTTCAATTTGGTTATATCCATTATATCCATCCAAAAAGCAGTAATACTTGTGACCTGCCACACGTTCTAGCATTTGATCCATGATTGGCAAAGGAAAATGGTCTTTTCGGGTCACAGTATTCAACTTTCTGTAGTCAATACACATCCTCCATCCAGTGGGGACACGTGTTGGTACCAATTCACCATCTTTGTTTGGGATGACCGTTATGCCTGCTTTCTTTGGCACCACTTGGGTTGGACTGACCCAAGGACTATCAGATATCGGATAAATCATCCCAACATCAAGTAGTTTGAGCACTTCCTTTTTAACTACTTCTTGCATGTTGAGATTCAGTCGCCTTTGCATTTGTCTTGAAGGTCTAGCGTCTTCCTCCAGATATATCTTATGAGTGCATATGGATGGGCTGATGCCTTTGAGGTCAGCAATCGTCCATCCCATAGCATCCTTATGCCTGGTCAGCATTTGCACTAGCTTACCTTCCTGTTCATGAGTTAAAGCAGATGAAATGATCACAGGATACGTTTTTCCAGTCCCTAGGAATGCATATTTTAGCTCTTTGGGTAGCTCCTTTAACTCTAACTCCGAAAACTGAAAACTAGAAGGCATTGCCAACTTAGTTTTAGGAGGCAATTGTTCATATGGCATTACCCACATGCATTCTGCTCTATCCTCCTCTATCGTATCCATAATAAGACACATCTGGTTCAGGTCAGCATCCAATGGAGTTGACTCGGTAGGCTGATAGATAGCGCCAAATTGAGTCATCACAACTTCCAAAGGATCTTTGTAGTCGACCAAGTCAACTTTATCTTCAATGACTGTGTCAATGTAATGAATTTCTTCCTCATCATCGTATTCTTCAGGTCGGGGATTAGAAAAAATTTTGACATTCAATGTCATGTTCCCGAATACGATAGTCATGATACCACTTCTAATCTTGATCGTGGCATCAATAGTGTTGAGGAATGGACGTCCAAAGATAACCAGGATGTGTGCACCAGGATTAGACACAGGTTCTGTGTCCAATATCACGAAATCAACCGGAAAGACAAAAGAGTCTATTTGGACAAGGACGTCCTCTAACACCCCTCTAGGGTACTTCACAGATCTGTCTGCCAATTGCAAAGCAACTCGGGTGGGTTTGAGTTCACCCAACCCTAGCTGTTTATAGACTGAATATGGCAGCAGGTTCACGCTTGCTCCTAGATCGAGGAGTGCGTTATCTATCCTTTGATTCCCAATTCTACATGAGACCGTAGGTGTACCGGGGTCTTTGAGTTTTGGAGGCAACTCATTTTGAATGATCGCACTTGCTTGGCACGCGACATAAGCATGTTTCTTCACACTTTGCCTCCTCTTTACCGTGTATAGATCTTTGAGATACTTAGCATAGGCCGGCACTTGCTTGATAGCATCTAGGAGTGGAAGGTTAATTTTGACTTGTTTAAACAATTCCAGAAACTCCTGATTCTTCATCTCATTCTTAGGTTTCTTCAACCGTTGAGGATAAGGTGCAGGAAAAGGGCATTTTGGTGGTTCATCCTCAACAGACTCCTTTCCAGGCTTTTGCTCAACTTCTTCCTCTACTCTAAGAGCTTCAATGTTTGCCTTTATTGCCTCGTCATTAGTAGACGGCTCCTCCTCTTGAGTAGATGGTTGCTCAAGCTCATTATCCACCACTTCCTCCTCTTTGTACACTTCGGGTGTAGACAGAGGCATGCCTTTCGCTATGATTTTTTCGCTTCTCAGCGTAGTCACGGCTTTAGCATGTTCTTGATTGTTAGGACCATTGTTATGTCCCTTGGGGTTCGGAAGTGGTTGGGCAGGGAATGTTCCTCCTGAACCCTCTTGCCGTGCATCTATCCTTTCTAACGTGGAAGACATTCTACTCATCATCTGTATGAGTTGCTGCGTTAGATTGGCATTAGCAACTGGCTCTTCTTCTTGTACCTTCTTATGTGGTGGCACATAGGTATTGGTCTGTGGTGCATTGGAGGGTTGAGCTTGGTTGTAGTTATTGGTTCTGTTTTGATTGTATTACTGGGACGGCCTATTGTTTTGCCCTTGATATTGATTGTTGTTGTAGGGCTGCTGTTGATATTGATTTTGGGTCCCAGCATTATTTCTCCAATCAAAACTGGGTGATTCCATCTATTGTTACTTTGAAAGTTATTGTTGGAATTCCCCGCCCCTCGGAAACCGTGCATGGCATTCATCTCCATAGGGGCCTGCTCTTGAAAATACAGCACATTGGGACAGTATATATTGAGTTGTATGTCCCAACATGTTGCATGTGCCGCATGGTTCCTCAGGCATAACCTGCCTAAAGCTCTCTCCTCGCATCCCTAGTTCTTCTACCTTCTTTACCAGTTCTTCGTATTTGTTCATCAGATGATCATCACTTTTCAATTGGTACAAACTCTTATCTTCCACACTAGATATTTGAGTTCGAGGTGTATCTTCAGAGTTAGACCATTCATGAGCATGTTCAGCTAACCACTCAAAATGAGCTTCAGCCTCTTCGGTGTTCTTTCGAAGGAATGGTCCAGAGCTCATAGTTTCGACCAATTTTTTTGTTTCACCATTTAGTCCTTCATAGAAGTGACTGATGGTATGCCATTTCTCATATCCGTGGTGGGGACATGAGAGAAGCAAATCTTTGAAACGCTCCCAAGTTTGGGTGAAGGTTTCATTGCTCCTCTGCTTGTATGAACTTATTTGGCGTTTGAGCTCTGTGGTCATGCGAGGTGGAAAGAATTTCTTCAAAAACGCAGTGTTCATCACATGCCATGTGAAGATTGAATTCGGTTTTAGGGTGAGTAACCACGCCTTCGCTTTATCCTTCAAGGTGAAGGGAAATAACATTAAGCGTGTCACATCTACAGGACAAGTTTGGGAGAATGTTTTACAAACATCCTCGAAATCCTTAACGTGTAGATATGCCTTCTCGCTTTCCATCCCATGAAATGTTGGGAGGAGTTGAATCATCCCATTGCGAAATTGAAATTCGCCAGCATGTGGGGGAGTGAGAATGCAAGAAGGAGTAGGTGCGTGTTCTGGTTGCATGAGATCGCACAACGGACGTAGTGAATCATCAGCTGGTACCACAACATTGTCACCATGTTCACTCTGATTATCATCCATTGATTCAGTTGGAGTGGTGACAGGGTTACTAGAACTGGAAGAATTAGATGAATATAGAGGATTTCTGAAAATGCCGTGGACGGAACTATCGGACATAAATGAGAGAACCTAAGGAGATTGAAAACCTAGAGAACTCAAAGAAAAAGGAAAACAGAAATAGATTAGGAAAGATTGAGGTTATCTAAGGAATTGATCGTCGCCTTCCCCGGCAACGGCGCCAAAAACTTGACACGCGAATATTCTTGTGTGCTCTTGTGCAATACCCAAGTGTAGGTAGACGTGCAAGTAGTAACTGGTAAGACCAGGTCGATCCCACAGAGAAGGTGTTGACCTATTAACTTAGATTAAACTCAAAAGAAAAGGAAAAAAAAATTCAATAAGATTTAATAATGGTGCAGAACACAAAGTTCCACAAACTAAGACTACTAACGAAAGCAATTTGAATTAAACTAAAGAACTAAATAGCTACCTAAAGCAATATTTCAAAACAGATTTTTCTTAATAAAAGGAAGTGTCGGGATCACACAAATCCACTGTGACCCAGCCATCTACCATGCAGTTACATTGAAGCACTATGGAGTACATTACCTACAGTATGCCGTATTTCTCTTAAAATAAAGAATCCATAGCCATTTCATGTCCGAGACTATATCATCACAGTTAACTTAAAACACGTGAAAGCGGTTTAATTCAATAGTTAAGACTCGCACCTACAATGGTGTTAGCATTGAAGGTGGTTTGCAAAATATATTGAAAGAAATTGCCTTAGGACCTTGATTTTAGAAACTGTTTTGACAAACTGAGCATTTAGGGACAGTATGATAACAAATCTCAAAAACAAAAGGTCCTGAAATACTGCAGGGAACATCCTCAAGAATCAGAGAGTTCGATCGATCGACGATCGTTCGATCGATCGAAAGCCTTCATCCCTCAATCGATCGAAATGTCCTTCGATCGCTTGACTATCTCTGGTTCGATCAATCGAACTACCTCCGATCGATCGAATACAGGATTTATTCTGCTGCATGGCAGAGGCTGGAGATCACTGTTTCATTGTGTTCTCCCAACCCTAGGACTACTCAGACATCGTCTGGAGTGTCACAGGTTGGTTTTTATCATATGAAAACATTAAGGCTTTGTTTGGATGTGAGTTTTGCATGAAAACTATGAGAACTAATGATATAAACTTGTCTAACATGCAATACTACTAAGTTAACGAGTTACACTATTCTAAACTAAGTGCAGAATATAAATAAACAGTAGAGAAGTAACCTGGAATGAAGAACTTTATCAAACCTTAGAGTAATCAAGCTATATAAACCAAGAATCAATGGAAAACCTACAAAAACCAAGAAAAACTCTCCTCTCTCTCTCTAAAACTGATAAAAAACAAAAGTGGGCATCCTTTGGGACGTATACAATGCTTATATATATAGAAAACCTAAAGGCTAGGGTTACAATTCAGCAACTGCTGCGTACGCGAAAGTTTCTGAAAATACCATGTTCGATCGATCGAACATTTCTCGATCGATTGAACATTTGGAACTCAAGCGCTTTAACCTTCTTTAAGCGATCGAACCTTCGATCAATCGAACTATAATCGATCGCTCGAACTTCAAACTTTAGCTTTGAATTCTTTTGTCTGCACCACAGCATTCCAGTTGTCCTGACGTTCCTCTCTCTAGTCCACACAGCAGAGATCTGCACAAACAATAGCTAAAACAATACAACTTATCATAGATTAATCACATTGTATGAAAACTAGCCTTGTAATGCAAATTGCAGATAAAATGGGAAGTTGTGATTAAAACCAATGCAATTCTTCCTTTTAGCGCGGTTGTATTTTACAAATACCCCCGCTTTGCAATGACCTCTTGGAATATAAACATCAAACTCATCATCAAGAACCCCCAATATTATTGGAGAGATTCATTTTTATTTTGAACATAACTTCTAGGATACCTTGGAGGTATTGAAGTTATAATCATAATCTATTAAACATGTTTTTGAGGTCAAGAGCTACTATCCATAAGGATTCACTCACTTCAAACTTCATGTCATCATTAGATGATGAAGAGCAAGTAAGTAAATAAAGAAAAAATAAAAAATAAAAAAAAGAAATGAGATTAAGAAGAGATGAACATAATATGAACAAACAAGTAAATAACAATCAATAGATGATAATCAATGTGATTTTGGACTTGTAGCTTGGTGTTTCACTCATAGATATTGACATTTGGACATGGAAGTAGCTCCCTAACTCATGAATTCTTAGAGAAATAGTGGTTGGGTGTATTGATGATGAAGTATATAGAAGGATGATGCAAGAACTTGAGTTTAGAACTCACTTTCTATAGAAAATCAGTGGGAGAAGCTCCCTTTCTCTCTTCTAAACCTATCTCTATCTCTCTTTCTCTCTAAAACTTTCTCAAGGTTTGCACTAGGCCCCTCCCCCCAAAATGGAGAGCAATGGGGGTTTATATAGGCTAATTTGGGGTGGTTTTGGGGTTTTAGAAGTACTCCCATTGGTCCCAAATATCTGTGAGCATAAAACTACATCGTTTTGGTTTTTAATTAATCAAATTGGACCCCCAAATAAATTACAAAAATGGACTCTGCGAGGGTTGAGTGCCACCGCGGCACTGGCCATGTAGTGCCGTAGCAGTGGCCCAGTGCCTCCACGGCACTGCTCCTCAGATGCCCAAAAAATTGTATTTAGGCCCCCAGAAGTTTCGGTATTCGCAAAAAGGCCCTATTTCGTCCGAAATTCACAGAAAATGCGTACGGACTCCAAACTGAGCTTGTGATATACCGTTGGAAAAGTATCAGAGTCTACTTTCTATACAAAATATTTTGGAGTCAGGTCACTTTGAAAAGTTTTACGTTATTCGGGATAAAAGCTGATTTGATCGCCTTTTTCACCTTTGAAAATTCATAATAAATTCGTTTTAAATCCAGAAATTGTGTACGATATACCGTTGGAAAGCTATTGACCTCTAGTATCTATGAAAAATGTTTAAAAATTGATACGATGCTTTGGTTTTAAAGTCAACTTTTGATCAAACTGGTCAAACCGGGGACCTCTAAGAAGTTCTGGGAACCTCTGGGAGCTCCCAGGAGCTGACGTTTTTGTCTGATTTTCTTTTAAAACTCATTTTAGTACTTTTCACATGATCCAGAATGATCTTGGAATTTTTTGACGAATTCAAATGATTTCGGTCAAACCCTGGTCAAACCTAGGTCAAACCAGTCAACGGGGACTTTTCGGGAACTTCCGGGACTTTCGGGGGTCTCTGGGAGCTGACGATTTCATCTGATTTTACTTAAAAACTCATTTGCTTACTTTTCTTATGACATAGCATGTTTTCAGAACTTTTGGTCCAAATCTGGGAGTTTTTGGGCTTTCAGGGGCATTTTGGTCATTCTAAGCATTTTGAAAAATAGAACTAACTTCCAGGAATCCTTTTAATTTTTTTCTGATCATTGTGAACCACCATGGTATAGGTCTCCTAAATCTGATAGCCGACAAAATGGGGTGTCTATAGGAGGCACTCTGAGAGTGCCGCGTTGCACTCAGATGAGTGCCACCATGGCGCTCAGCCCGGAAATTGTGTTTTTGCTCCTTACTTCCTTTATTTCGTTTTCACTTCAGTTGTCCTTTTTGAGCTTCTGATATACAGTTGGAAAGGTATGGAAGTCTAGTTTAAGATGTTTTTGGTCTCATTCAAAAATAGTTTGTAGATTTTGAGTTATGGTAAAAAAATGTGAGGTTGACTCCAAGAATGAGCAAACCTGTGAGGTGTAAAAAGGGTAAAAATTCTCCTAAGTTTTTTTTGGCCAATGTGAGGGCTTGGGTCCCTAATTAAAGCTATTTTAGGAATATTTTGTAAAGGGAGTTCTCAGGATACCACCTTGAGCTTTCGATTTTGCTCGGTAAAAGGCAAATTTTTGTCATTTCATCTGAAAAAGCTATCCTAACTTGGGTTTTGTCTCTAAATAGTGTTTCTAATGTACCTAAATCTTCTTAGAGGTTATTCTAAGGTATCTAGGAGACCACAGTTCTTCATGAAGTTCTGCTTCATAATTGACATTTCCTGATTCCAGTTATCGGGTTGTTCTTGAAGCGGTATTCCTTATGTCGAACAGACGAACCAAAATAGGGTGTCTACAATTTGCCCCTCTTTGACAGAGCTTTGTAAGCTACATGCATCATAAGGGAATGTCAAAGCATGTATTACAACAGTGAGTCTAGATGACTTTTGGAAAAAAAAAATTAAAACATGGAAGCACGCACACAATAAAAGTTGCAAAAATTAAGTGGTCGCGCTCAAAAGGGTTGCCTTCATATTCCTTTATAAGAAATCAAACCAACCGTAGTTCAATGAGTACACCACATGCAAGCAATAATTCAAGTAAAACACAATGAATGATATGGAACTAAAACTAATCTTAACATGCATGATACTCGGGGATTGTTCCATTTGGAATCATGGATGATCACAAGAGGTGTCCAATCTAGGACAATTCAATAGGGGTGTCCAATCTAGGATGATTCAACAGGGGTTTCCAATCTAGGATGGGGAGATGTGCCTCAATCTAGAGAACTTTGTGGATTTTCCTCATCTTGAGGGCTTTATGACATCTCCATGTGTAGTTCTTTGAGCTACGTGGAGACAAGGAGGTCTCTAGAGCCACTTAAGATGAACTAGGCCTTAAATATGCAATGATGAACCTTTCAGGTGAACATCACGAGCGTTTATAACAGCGACTGTGGGATGCTTTAGCTAGAGAGTTTTATGACATCTTTGTGCGTAGCTCTTCGAGCTAGGTGGAGATAAGGAGGTCTCTAGAGCCACTTAAGGCGAACTAGACCTAAAATACACAGTGATGAGCCTTTCAGGAGAACATCATGAGTGATTGGAATAGTGGTTGTGGGGTGCCTCAAGTTAGAGGGATTTCAAACATCTCTGTGCATAGCCCTTTGAGCGAGGTGGAGACAAGGAGGTCTCTAGAGCCACTGAAGGCAAACTAGACCTAAAATACACATTGATGAGCCAGTTACGGCAAACATCACATGCATTTGCGATAGAGATTATCAATGCAACTATCGACATCTCCGTTCATAGCTCTTCGAGCTAGGTGAAGGGCAACTCAACTGGGGAATAAGTTTATGGAGCCAACTATAGCAAACCATGAGTGCAATGCCGAGTGACATAACTCTTCTGGGGAAAAGGGTACTCATGAAGTCCATTCAAGACGACCCATAAGAACCATGAGATTCAAGGCATTTTCAAAATGACTGGTGCAATAATGCGGGAGTTTCTTACAATGCAATATAAGGTAATGCAATACAATGCAGTGTAGTGCAAATGCTCTGCTAGGGAACAAATGTGACACCACTCAGCTGGAAAAAGGTACTTAGGGATCTATTTAAAGTGATCTAGGAGCACTACGCATGACTTAAAAATCAATTGAATGCATGGATGCAACAATGCTGGAATTTTGAAGACTAATGCAATGTAGTGCTAATGAGAATAATTACTCTGCTGGGGATTCATGTGCATGTAAATGATGTTCTATGAATATTTCCAAGCACTCAACATTGTGAAAAATTGATTAAAAATGCATTAGATGGATCAAAACGGAGCCAAAAGTGGGTCTGGGGACCAAACGGGGCATTATAGGGACATAAATGCAAAAATCTGGGAAAACTGGGCTGAGTGCCATAGTGGCACTGGGTGCGGCACTTAGAGAGAGCTACCATGGCTCTTAGCCTCTATTTTAGGCATGTTACTCCTCATTTGTTTCTCATTTCAAAATTTGCTTTTTTTTTTCTTCCAAAGTTGGTCCTTTTTCTCTATTTTCTCTCCATTCTCAACCTCTAAATCTTGGTTCTCTCATCCTCACATTAGGTTGTTTTCAAAATGAAAGTTTCATTTAAATTTTTAGAAATCACTCATTTGTCACTCAAAATCTACTCCAAAAATCACTATCACAAATTCATCACTCAAATTCAAAATGTCAACATCCTCTTCTTCAAGTTAATCTTTCAACATTGAGAGTGGGGGACCTCTTCCTCTCAATCACCAGGAGGGAAGACGCTTTTACAAGCCTTCATCCAATTGCTTCCCTCCAGAACAACTCATAAGAGACCCACATCAATATTTCTTGTTACTAACTACTCCAAAAGCTTAAGCTATTAGAGAATGGACCCAACAATGTATATCAAACTTCAACACCCTTCCTAACGTGCAACCCCAAAACCCAGGTGTTAAAGAGAGACAAATAACAAAGTACAAATATACACAACAAAGCGGGATAGAGAGTCGAACACAAGACCTTTCACAAACAAGGCTCTGATGCAGGGCTCTGATACCAAACTCCATCACCACTTGTAAGGCCTAGCCCATTCAACTCCTTAAAACCCAGGTGTTAAAGAGAGAGGAACTAAAGCCCTATAAACTGCACAAAGGGGCCATAAATGGGTGATGTGGGACATTCCAACAATCCTTCAAAGCTAGGGAATGAGAGGTATTTTCAAAGCTTTTCTTTTGAAATTCTTATTTTCCTCTTTTCATAAGTGATGTAAAATTAAATTGAAGCTTGATAATCAATGCATGCATGCTCTAGTATATATTTCTTATGTTTGACTTCATTCTTTGGGCAAGAATCAAGAGCCATCATTTTCAAAACATGGGTTTTCAAATTATGCACACAAGGTGTTTGTAAAAATGCTGAACTCATCAATTTATTCTCTCTTGCCATCCTTGGTATCAAAGATAACTTTGAAAGGGCACGCATGCCTTAGCCATGGCTATAAGTGGTATGAGGGACTTTCAAAGGTTGTGAATGCCAAGAAGAAAGCCGCCAACTTTGGTGAATTCATAAAGCTATTAGTTAGGTGTTCCAATGACATGGTTCACCTTTCTAGCTTAACAGAGCAGAGCGATGGTGGGACTCCTCCAACACCTTCTATCTTCTTTTCAGGGAGATGACTATGACCCCAAATGACTTCTTCATGATCACTGGGTTTTGAGTAGGAGGAGATCCTATCATTACGGAACCTTAACTAGACACCTCTAGACAAAAGGTAATCAATCTATTGGGGATATAACCACTCAGAGTGGTGAGTGGTGCGATTCTTTATGCTTGGTTTCTCGAGACCTTCTAGAGATATGATCAATATACTACCGACCAAGTCACCAGAGCCTTCATCATGTATGTTCTAGGGTGCTCCCTATTTAGTACCAAAAAATATTAGATTCATCTTTCTATCTTGGGGAGCTTGACTAATGTTAATCAAATCCATTCCTACGATTGCGGTGGGAATGCTTAGTGATCCTCTACATGTAAATGGGAGAAATTTCTCGTATGGGCTCGCCCTCGATTGAAGATTTCTCGAATGTTTAGTAGGTATCGCTCAATCTATTCCTTTTCTTCCTTTTTTTTTCTTTTTTTTTCATTGGGATTCTAATAGTTTTCCTTCTTCTTCCTTAAGAGTTATGGAGTTTCTAATACTTTGGGATGCTAGCTCCTAAGCCCATGGATTTGAGTATAAGTCTATTCCCAAGAGGTCTTAAATGGAAGAAGGAAAAGGTAGGTGTGATGGTTAGAGCCCACGACCTCAATAAATGCTAGGACATCTTAACCCACCACACTAGGGAGATGGTGACATGGGATCCTTGGTCTAGAATCCCCCATGCTACAAAGACTCCCTACGCGTAGGTGGTTCAACTATCAAAACGGTGCATCCTACTCACGGGCCCTTATGCTGCTACTTGGTATCTAGGAGAGAGGGTCTTCAGATAAGCATGCTTACTAGATCATTTCATTGTTCCTGATGTCCCTCCTAATATGCTACGAACTCATAAGCTTCGAGGTGGCGACCTTGAAGAAGCTCTTATGGGAGTGGATACCCAACTATTGGTTGATGGAAGAGGTTATGAAGATTTTCAGATCTCTCTTCTTATGTCCAACCTTCCTATGACCGGTCATGCTGAGGTACAACTCTATCTTAAATCCTTCTTCTTCTTATTTTGCTTGGCTTGCTACATTCTCTTATGGTTACAAGGAGGGCCTTCTATTAGAGATGCAGGGAGCTCTAGCACTAGGGTTCGAGGCACATGTCTGCTTATGAGGTAGCACCCTTGAGATTCTCTACTTCTGACCTCCCTCCTATTGCTTGGACAATTCCTACCCTAGACAGTGATGATAGTGAGGTTCCTTATTGTGTTCTAGAGGTAATCCCTCAGGATTTATGCTATATCTCCTCTAATGTGGCTTTTGTCTTGATGTCCTACATGGAAAAACACAGGACCCTAGTCACTAGTTTGAGATCGTGGATTCACCGACTAGAATATAAGATAAAACTCTGCACCATGCCCCTAGTTTCATATTTTTTTTCTAATCTCTTATTCTTTCTTCTTAGAACTTCAGTCGGCCAAATGTTCCCTATAGTCTTATTTTACCCAATTTGACGCTAAAGTGACAAACATGGTGAGACAAGCATTTCTACGAACTAGTGTAACTATTCCTTTTATGTTTATGAAATCAATGAATGCATGTATGCTTTCTAACCCTCACTTTTCCTTCTTTTTTTGATTCACAGTACCTTTTCCTTTTAGCGTAATGATATACCAGCTAAGCAGAGGCATATAGTGGAGATGGAGATGCGATTGGGAGAATCATCATCACACCAACCTCCTACTAGGCCAATGCCAGAGCCGGTCAGGCATTCAACCTCTTCTCGCTGAGTCATCATTGAAGAAGAAGAGGAAGAAGTCGAAGAACCACCACGAGTTTGGACGAAGAGGGAAAATGTGGGCAATAGATGCCCTTGAGACTAGCTCTATGTTTTATTCTTACTTCCCATACACTATTATGGATGAATGTATTCGATCGGATTGCACCTATGGATTTCTTTCCTTGCACTTTCATTTTGAAATCTCGTTTGAATTGTATGAGTGACATGCTCCCTTGGAGAACTTTCTACGACTCTTATGACTCTTTTTTGACTAGGAATGAATGAATTAAAACATATGCTAAGGCACTTTATATGCATGATGGGACTTTAAACGGACAAAAATGTCTGTTCGGACTCAAAATGGATGCCTAAAACCAACGAAAACGCACAAGGACGCATCTACACAAAGAAGAGGAAAGGGGTGTGTGGGTACTTGAACCAATCTTGGGGCATAGGAGGATTAAGCCCACTTGATTGATCCCATTTCAAATCTTATGTCAACAACCATGAATGAGGTTCACCAACCTTCATTAGCCTTTATCTGATCCGACCGATTTCGATTACTCGTATTTTGATTCCATGGGTACCTGAGGCAACAATCGGTGCCCATGATCCATATCTGAGGGTACATTAGTGAGTAATCCAATTTAGATATCCCACAAGGCTAAATCTGGAGAGATCCTAGCTAATAGAGTCGCCACTTGTTTTAATAAAGGAAACCAAAAAAACTAAATCTATAAAGTCCAATGGATAGAAAGCACCGCCCCGTTGTCACCAAAGAACTTGGTTCGGGGGTTAAGATACGAGAGATGAAGGAGTTAGATCGTGCTAAAACACCCCCTCTCACCCATCGTGAGATGGGCCTCTACTCAGCTTTCAAAGTGATTGACTAGATATTATGTGGACTGTTTTAATTATTTCTACTGTAATCCTAATTCAAGTTATGAATTGCTAAAGAAATAAAATAGTGCAAGAAACTAAACAATTACATGCAATGCACGTGCTAAAATAATAATTCAGGAACTAAACATATTACTATGCTCCCCTATGCATGCGGAAGGAAATAAAATAAATTAAACACGAAAATACACTCAAAACCCTTAAAAACATGATATCTAAGCACAAATAATCATGTAGGGAATTTAAATCTGTATTTTATCCACCTAATTAATCATGGTTCTATGTTCTACCTAATCATGCTTCTATGTTATCCTAGGAAAGTAGTAAATAAAAGGGAATGTAGGAACTTACCCAGGATGACATAGCATTCCCAATTATCTTAATTAACCATGGTTAGGACAATAATAGGAATAATGTATAGGATAATCTAATGAATAGCCTACTATTCTCAGCATGGATAGCAGGTATGTATATCCAAACATGACTACTGTCTATAGTAGTGTGCATGTGTAAGCATAATTAAGTGTTATCCCTAGTATGAATAACCTACTATTCTATGTGAGGATAGTGTGCATGTGTATGCGTGTACATGTGTATGCTAATTCATGGATTAAATTAAGTAAATTAAACTAATATGCATGAATACAACATGGATAGGAATAAAAACATGGATAGCCTACTATCGTAATTAATATAAATTACAACATTATCCTTATATGAGTGCCCTAAATCAAGACTTGTAGATCCAAACTAAAGTTTCATTACCCCCGGGGATCGGATATCCATGGATTGGATACCAATCCCACATGCATCGACTACCACAACATCCGGGTAGAGTTCGCCTAGGGTAACTTAACTTTAATAAGAATACTAAAAATAAGGAAATTAAACTACCCTAGAACTTTAAAGATCTAAACTAATAAATAATTGAAGACAATATGAATAAACTAGAACTTCAAACTAAAACTATGAATATAAAGATCAAATAGAAAATAAAGCAGAAAATAAAAAGAAAGAAGAACTTACCCTGAACTCCCCTCAGAATGTTCCTCCGGCAGAGCTTCGCTCGCACTGCGGACTCCAAGACTCAATCCTAACTCTAAAACTTATATTTTTCCTATGGACTTTCTAGAAGTGCTTCGGAATCCTGTAGAGGGGTTTCCTTGGGATCTCTAGTCATTAGGATTTTCAGGTGTGATCGATGTGGAGGGGAGGAACCCCTTTTATAGTTTGAGATTTGGGTTGAAAAATTTGTTTCTAAGCGATGTGGGACACAAAAAACACAAATTTTCACGTTTTCATTTCACGCGGATTAGGGTCAAATCAAGGGTCCATAATGCATCTGGGACATCTGAGAGCCATAGTGGCAATTGGGAAAGTTCCACGCGATAGCTAAAATGCAATATAGAAATGTATAAAAATGTATTTTTTTTCTTCCATTTTTCAGTTAAAGATGATTGAACTTTAAAAAAAAAAAAAAAAAAGAACTTCAGACAAACTAGGGTTTGATGATGTGAAGTTGTTTTGACTAAATGAGCGAAGCTAATAATGATGTTGACTATCAATATTGAAGTCAATAGGGCTTTGATTCTTCAATGGAGATAGCTGATCTTGTCAAAACAAGATATAAAGTATGCTTTGCTTTAACAGAATTGTAGTGTGGAAGTAAAGGTCGAACCCACAGAGATTGTTTATTCTTGTCCTTTAATTTAGAAAACCTAAATCTATTTAGCTATAGAAAAAGAAAATTTGATTGGCTAACGATTTAATTAATACTACGAATTAAACTATGAAATTTATGAAAATAAAATATTAAGATTAAATCTAAGTAAACGATTGCAAAATTTAAGATTGTTTCAAATATGAGTAGATGAGATCTAGGATTGCAAATCCACCACTAACTATGCACCGGAGGTCTATACTTTCTACTTTAAGTTCTCTGATTGGATAGTCGCGATCTATCGTAGCTACAATCCCAATAGTATCAACAAGAGGATATCGCTAGTTTAATCTAAGCATAACTCATCTTTGGTTCACATGAATTATATACCTATAACTAGGGTGTAGCATAACTCATCTTTCCTAGGCATGAATTATAAAAGATGTAAACATCACAATCATATAAACACTATTGTATGTAAATACTCCTATCAATCACAGAAACCAAGGACTATTGAGTTCAATAAGTATAAGGAAAAATCTAAGACAAGAATAGATCCAAAAAACTCTTGATTATTATCATTAAAAATCGATTATATATAAATAATCCACCAACATACAATTACTATCTAATACATAAAATCCTAAAATAAGAAAGCATAGAATTCCCCCTTTACATAGCTAGGGTTTCATTGAAACCCTAGAATAGAAGTTTAGTTGCACATGGTTGATGAAAACATGAAGATTGAGTTGATGGTTGCCATTAGAGATCTTCAAGTTAGATCTTCTCTTTCTCTTGCCTTCAAAGTTGATGAATGAATGAATGTGTGTCCTTCCCATAGCTTTAGAATGAGATATATATAGTTATAGAGTTTTGGAAGGTTTTTGTAAACCTATTCCGACTGAAACTGCTATAATTTACTTTTTGGACGTAATTAGGTAATTTCGTCCACATACGGGTCTTCAACACTTAAAAATACGCATTTTATGTTTTTTGTACGGATCGCGTGAGCAGGCTGCGCGAGCGCAATTCTGGGAGGTCGCGTGAGCGATATTTGGGATTTCCGCGCGAGCGGGGCCGTTCGCATGAACTGGCTTTTTCTATTTCTTTCTTCTTGATTTTTCACCCCATTTAACCTAGAATCCTTACTTTCTTCTAAAACCTAACAGAAATTGGAAAACGAAGTAAAATTATACAAAAATAGGACAAAAACGGCTAACAAATGTGAATTAAGGCGTATAATTAGGATTTGTTCTCTCCCGATCACACCCCCAAACCTAAATTTTGCTAGTCCTCGAGCAAAAAGAAATAGAAAAATAAGCTACTCACAATAAAATTCCTAATCCATTTTCGCATGGATAACGATTACACTTTAGCCTGTGCAACAAGCCTTTTAAACCTCTAGGTGTTCCTAGTCGGACGAGTGAAGTCACGTGAGGGTTCTCGTCAACAAGTCACCCACAACCATCTTTATTAACTTGTAAAAGAAAAATTTTATTTAAAATTTTAATATTTCAACATCGACTCCTTCCTTGATAAACTAAATTCAAATAAAACTTTAAATTATCAAGAGTGACATAATCGTACGTCTACCTACACTATGAAAATAATCCAAAAAAATATATCAACAGAATTAATAAAATATATCGAAGACTCGCATGTGTATGAATAGTAATCAAGTGGATACACGGTGACTATGAACTTGGAATATAAATCGGATAACTATCTAGCGATGCCTCGACTACCAATCTCACGTTAATTACATTCTAAAAGAAAATCACTCGGAACAGGTTTAATCACTCGGATATATGCGAAGGAGATAATTATATATAAAGCAAATAAATCTCGCATATGACACGGAACAACGTATGACATGACAGAAAAATAGTCTCATGAATAGATATCGATCGTCAAGTAAATATCACTACTATCATGCTTTTATTCCCTTTTTCTATCGGTTCCATATTCAAATCATGTTTCCCTAGAATCAACTAGGACTTTACAAGGATTGTAATGTTGGTCAAGGGTTATAGCTAAGAAAAGAAAGGTAAAAAGGGATTTAAAGAGTCCTTGAATATATATGAATAGCTGTAACTTGTAACACAAGGGCTTTACTACAATGACTATTTATTATTTTTTTCCTCTTTTTTTCACTTCATATTTCTCTTGTTTTTCAAGAGATTCATCTTATTATTTTTTTTTACCTTCTCTACTCAGTTCTCCACTTTACATGAGTCGTTATTAGCCTACTTTCTTTATGTAAAACTATACTTTACTACTCTTTGACATGGGTTAAGTCAAATTTTATAGTGACGGACTCTATATCGGAGTGGGTAGGATAATAGGCGAACAAAGGAAAGGCTTATTAAAAGGCTCAAAGGGTTAACAAGGGATATAAAATTATATTTGTTGGGTAGGTCAAAGGTCAAAAAGATTTATTAAGACAGATGGCCTAATATCCTTTTCTAGAGTCACATGATTCTTCAATGCTACGATATCGAAGGAAATAGAACTTTTTATTTTATTATTAAACATGGCAATGACAATACTAACTCGACTTTCAATCAAGATAAATAATATTGAGACTAATCAACGAAACAATACGCTATGTCAATGAGATTCGATAAAAGTAAATTTAAAACCCTCAAAAAGGATGAAAGGCTCTAAAGCTCACTGGGTTTTAGTCTCCACACTATTACTATCAAGAAATCCAAGTTATATTCTAATTCAATATCAACATGCATCCACATGACTACGTGCCGTGCAAAAAGATATGCAAGTATAAGATATAAAATATTGATTCTAATGATATATAATTCTCAAGATATACCTTCATAGCTTCAGTAGAAATGGACTACATACTCTCTTAATTTCAAAGTTCAATGAAATCTAATTGCAACAAGAAATAATGCAACATTGAACAATATTAAGAAAAATATAATAGCATAAAACGTACTTTATTTATTAAAATTACTAGAGTAAAATGTTTGCTGTTGTTTTTTTTTTTTTTCATTATTTGATTTTTTTTACAATGAATAAAAAGAATAACAAATCAACAAAAGAAAAAGAAATAACGAACTAAAAATTGAAATCGAAAAAATTCAAAATAACAACTAAAATAAACGAACTGAAAATAAATGAAACAAAATAAAAGACTACAAGTAAAATAAACGAAAATATCCATATACTCTCCCCCAAACCAAATCACAGCATGTCCCTATGCAGGTGGGAACATGACAATGACATGGATGTAATCCGCATAGAAGATGACCAGGACATCCGCTCCACAAAAAGCGTCTGAAGGTGGTGGCACGTCAGAATGGATGTACCAATCGATCAGCTCCTAATCCGGATGCTTAGCAGGGTCAAACGGCATCACAATCTCCTCATCCTCATCCTCCGCAAGAATCTACGAAATCAAATCTGCCTCAACCTCCTCAGCGATGCCTGATCCCAAATCGACCACATCATCCTCAGGACTGGCATATGGTGCAAAGATCGAGGCTATGTCCTCAGGTGACCAGTCAGGGTGACCCGGACGTTGTTGAACAACGTACGGTATGTAATTAGGGAGGTCCCTATAGGGATAGGTAACCTCAGGTTTAGGTACATCGGTCTATATAGGATCACTCAAAGAAATGACAACTAGACCCGAAATAACTCCCTCATCATCATCGGTCGAGGAATCGGCCGAATTAGATAAAGAAGACTCAGAAGACGTAGGTGGAGCGCCATAAGGGCCATCGATAACCGTAGGGTCATCGCCAAAGAGGTCATCCTCATCGTCTGAAGAACCGGAACAAACATGAATGGGGACACGAGGGTGGCGACGGAACCAACCGGGACGACCGACTGGACCGTATGGTTTGGCTACCCTAGGACTCAACGAGATAATGTCAGAAGATGAACTAGAATCAGTATGAGGACTCGACGGACTTGAAGACCTATCGGGTGAAGTAGGAGGGAATATAGGATGGTCCATAGTAAGGAGATGAAAATGAGATATGAGGATCGAGGTAGGTTATATGGATATATGAACACTATCAACCTGAAACCAAAAATAAGTCACAACTGAAACTTTATTAGTTTTCATTATTAGAATAAGAAATAAAATTAACGTCATTGGTTACTAGAATGTGTAGCATGGATGAGTTAAATTTTTTTAACTCAAGCGATTTAGTTTTGAATTTTAAAGAAAATTCCGTCATAATTTCCTCCAAACCTGAACCTAAGATATTCCTGTATAGTGCAATGGGAGCTGGAATTGCTTTGTATTAATCATTTCTATGACAATTGCAATAGTGATTAATTCAAAACATTATATAGCTAACTATGATTTTGGACGCATAACCAAACAATAATGACGTGAACAATGCGACTAATATAAGTTTTAGAAATATAACAAACACAAAAGAAAAAGTGCAGAAATAGAGTATGACAAGCCCAAAATGAAAAGAACGACATAAAAGATAATAAATAATAAACCGATCGCAGCCGGGTACACCAATATCCTAACAATAAACAGAAAGAGAAAGCTGAAATATAAAAGCAGAAATAATAAAATAATATACATGCCAAATGTCTGAAAAAGTCTATACCCACCCAACCAAATACATCCAAAAATGAAAAACACAAGTCCAATTATCCACCCAACCAAACCTAGTCGTCATCGCCCTCCACTAATACTAGCTCCAAACCTGTACTCCCCTGACCAGTATCACTAGCGCCATCGCCATCGCCATCGCCATCGCCATCGCTCCCATCACCTGCATCATCACCATCACCTCCAGCCTCCTCCTCCTCTCCCATCTCCTCAGCCACCTACTGCATCGGCCGCGAAAAAGTAGACTAATAGGCCACCTCTCCCTGGGCTAAAATATCATCCAACTGATCTGGATGGGCCAACTAGAAATAAGAACGCATGTAGGACTGCAACCTAAGGGTCTCGCCATAGAACGCACACACATCCCCATAAGTCCAATCGTAAGGGGTGTCTTCCAGCGGAGGTGGATGCTGTACCTCCTGCTCTCGACGTGCCTGGGCCTGCTCTCGGGCCCTCCTAACCTCTAAATCTAAGTGATCCAGGCTTAACTTCTAATCAGCAGAAGCAAACTCTGGAATACATTCATCTACTGGCTCATCGGGTGGTATAGGAAAGGCCTTGGCACGGAGAATAGTGGTGATGGTGCGAGGGTACGGTAATAGGAGCTTAGAATTGGCTGAGTGGTCAATGGACTGACTGGCGAGACGCATGCCCTCCATAATCATGAGGCCTGGGTAAGACCAGTCTCTATGTTAAACTGCGTAGAGGGCATGGTGGATCTCCTTGGTCCTTTCCTGCTCATGGCCAAGGGGGTACAGGTTTCTTCTGAAGACATGGTCGACAAACAACATCTATCGGGGCATATGAAATCAACGTATAGATTGCTCTGAACCAGATCGGCCACCACACATGTTCTGGATAATGTGGATAAAGGAGTGGGATTTGTTTAAAACATTGAGTTTAGGGACCTGGTAGGAATGGGAGGGGATTTGGAGGACATCAAAAATATTGTTTGGGTTTAGGGTGATGTGACGGTTATCTATAGTAGTGTAGATGTAAGCACATTGGCTGAGAGAGGCTTTATGGTATTGGAGGTTTTGGTAAAAGTGGCGTACTAGGCGGGGGTAGCTAATAAGGTTGGGATTATGGTAATAGAGCTGTGGGGCCAACTTTTGGGTAGTTAAAGTATTGTGGCCCCACTTGGTGTCTTTATCAGATGTGAAGAATTTAGCGTCGATAGCGGCCTCGTGATTTAGGTCTCGATTGGCGTATTTGGGGGCAAGCTCGTTAGGGTTTGGGTCGTCAGGTGGAGGGGATGGTTGGGTTTGTTTTTCCTTCCCTTTGGATTTCTTTTGAAGCAGTTGGGAGGATGAGGCAGATTTAACTGGTCTTTTCGTCATTTTTTTAAAAGGTGTGCATAAGAATTAAAAAAAATGAAAATACGGGCTTTAAAAGTGGGATATGCCCAGAAAATAGAAGAGGAAAAAGGGAGGGGAAATGGGTCACCTGCAAAAAAAAATCCTGGCAAGGGATGCAGTTAATATAAATTCAGCAGTTAAAATAAAATGGGGTTCACAGGGGAACACCCAGCAATTGTGAGAAGGGACTGCCCCCTTCCCACTGAATGTCCCAGCTAGGGCACACACATTGTGGCAAGTCACGGGGTACTTGCCGCGTGTTTATGTATAATGTTCGTAACGAAGGTTTTAGATACGTTTCAAAAGAAGTACTAAGAAAGGAAAAATTAAAAGTTCGTAACAATTGAAATCAAGTTTATAAGTATCTTTAGTATTCCAAAGATTCAATTTGAAATATCATAACGCTAGGTGCTGAATATGAGTTCTATGGTTCGTGATTCAATCGTGAAATTGATTAGACAAGTATGCATTAAAGTTATGCATTATAATTTCTGTGATTGAGTATGGATCTGTCTCAAGATGTAGAATGGATTCTGTGTATAGAAAGCAACACACACAAGTGATCATACTATAGTGTGCAAATTCAGCATTCCCCAACTTACAAACCCTAAGTCCATCCACACATGGTTACGGTTCAGGCTATGTGTGTGAGAACTGGATATATTCTAATGAATAAATGTGTACGTACATACGTACTTTCATGAGTCAAGATTCACAAACCCAAGTTAAAACCTAAAAAAAATTCCTCAGTGCTATACAATTCAGGGATTAGGGTTTGTGTTTGAGTATATGAATTAGTCTGGAAATCTTAAGTAATTTAATCTAATCAAACCCTAGAAATTGATCTACCACATATACTCTGATAATATAGTGTGTAGGGGTATAGGGTTCATGATTGTGAAACTGTGTGAGTATGTAGATATATGTATATAGATACATACATTCCCAAAACACGAACCCTAAATATCACCAATGTATATTTGTGAGTCTATACGTCTTTATCAGTGTGTATGAAGCTTCGTATGTGTGAGTTGAGAGGCTGAGTGTGAATCTATGTAGAGATGAAAATGTATATATATATATAGAAACATAGATATAGGGATCCAAAAATCCCCAAATCTATAAACCCTAACTTATACATGTGTGTATATCCCCAAATCTATAAACCCTAACTTATACATGTGTGTATATAAATATGGACACATGTATGTATTGATCTGTATATGCACATATATATATATGCATGTGTATGTAGGTACCTATGGTGGAAGAATCAAGTTTGGGGGGGGGGGAAGATTTTGGCCACGAACTTAGCAGCGACTACGGCAGAGGCAGCGGCGTCTGTGTTGCGGTGGTGGCGGTGTCTCGCGGTGGTGGTGGTCTGGCGACGTTGTGTAGTGGTTGATGGTGGGAGGAGATGAGAGATCTTGAGAGAGAGTGAGAGAGAGTTGCGAGAAAAAGAGAGAGAATAGAGAACTGAGAGAATTAGGGCAAAAAGCCCTATATATATAAGAGAGCGAACCTCGCGCGGGCAGACCACGCGAGCGAGCTTCACGCGGGCGGACCGCGCGAGCGAGCTTCGCGCGCGTGGATCCCTCTGCGAGGACAATCCGAGGCCTGTTTTTTGTTTAAAAAATTATTTGGCTAAGTCATATATTCGCATGAGTGGGCCGCTCCAGCGAGGACCTCATAAGCGCAAATTATGGTGCGAGCAAAAGCTGAGGCTCTTATAATAAATTTTCAAAAAATTTCCTAAGGTACAAACTCGCGCAAGCGGTCCACTCGAGCGAGGACCTCGCGGGCGTGAATTTTGGCGCGAGTTACTACTGAGGCATGTTTTCAAAATTTTAAAAAATTTTGTCTAAGGGGCCATCTCGCGCGAGCGGGCCGCGCGGGTGAGAAGCCAATTTTCTCATTTTCTCTTCTGTTTTCTTGTCTAGGGGTTTAAATAGTCAATTTTTTTTTTCTCTTTTTGGGTGTTCAAAACTCAGACATTGGCAAAAAAAACTCCTAAAAAGTGAACAAAACTAAAGAAAACTCTAACAAAAGCTTGGGTTGCCTCCCAAGAAGTGCTAAGTTTTATGTTGTTAGCTCGACCGATGCTGGTGCTCAGTCGAGATATATCGAATCTACCAAATCTATTGATTCTATCTTTCTTTCATCTATCTCGTCAGACCGGTACAACTTAAGCCGTTGACTGTTTACTTTAAAAGGTGTTCCGCCGGTTGTATCTTGTATTTTTATCACTCCATGCGGGAACACATGTGTTATTACGAATTGACCGTCCCACCGGGAATGTAGCTTACCCCTGGAATAACCTTTATTTCGAGTTAAATAACCATAAACATTGCCCAACTTTCAAAATTTTTTCTTATGATCATCTTATCATGGAAAGCTTTCGATCGCTCTTTATAGATTTTGGCATTCTCATATGCCTCTTTCCTTAATTTTTCCAGTTCTTGTATTTGAAGTTTTCGATGGCACCCTGCCGCCCTTATATCTTGGTTAAGCGATTTCACAGCCCAGTAAGATCTATATTCAAGTTCTACCGGTAGGTGGCACGCTTTTCCAAAGACTAGTCGGTAAGGAGACATTCCTATAGGAGTTTTATACGCTGTTCGATATGCCCAAAGTGCATCGCTTAGTCGTTGCGACCAATCCTTGCGATCTGGATGAACTATTTTTTTCAGTATACTTTTTACTTCTTGATTTGAGACTTCTACTTGGTCTTGGGTTTGCAGATGGTACGCGGTTCCTACTTTATGAGTGACGGAATACTTTCGGACGAGCGCCTCAAAGTGACGATTACAGAAATGTTTTCCTCCGTCACTAATAATCTTTCGTGGTGTACCGAAATGACAAAATATGTTATCTTTAATAAATTGAACCACAACTTTATGGTCATTTATTTTTGTCACAACTGCCTCCACCAACTTAGAAACATAGTCGACCGCGACTAGAATGTATTCTAACGCAAAGGACGATGGAAACGGACCCATAAAGTCGATGCCCCACACATCAAATATTTCTATAATAAGGATTGGGGTAAGGGGCATCGCATCGCGACATGACATATTACCTGTTTGTTGGCAGCGTGTACACTTTAAACAATATTCATGCATGTCTTTAAACAGCGTTGGCCAATATAAACCGCTTTGGAGGACTTTAGCGGCCGTAGGACGGCCTCCAAAGTGACCTCTGCATTCTAAAGAGTGACAAAAGTTCAATATAGAGTTGAACTCACTCTCCGAAACACAACGTCGCATTATTTGATCAGAGCAGTGCTAAAATAAAAGTGGGTCGTCTCAATAATAATGTTTAATTTGTGAAAAGAAACGATCTTTATCTAGACTTGACCAAGTATGAGGGATATATCCCGTGGCTAAGAAATTTACGATGTCACTGAACCATGGACGATTCAAGGCAGATAACGCAAGCAATTGTTCATCTGAAAATGAATCCTTGAGAGGGGTGATATCGTTGGATTCGATAAGAATTCATGACAAATGGTCGGCTACAACATTCTCAAAACCCTTTTTATCCCGTACTTCATAATTTTGAACTCTTGAAGGAGTAAAATCCATCAGATTAATCGAGGTTGTCTCTTTCTTATTTAAGAGATGATGCAATGCGGTGTGATCAGTATAAACAATAACCTTTGAACCTAATAAATATGAACGGAATTTGTCAAGGACAAACACGACCGCGAGCAATTCTTTTTCCGTAGTCGTGTAATTTAATTGAGCTTCATTTAGTGTTTTACTTGTATAATGACGTGGGGATTTTATTCACTTTTTGACCTAATACGGCACCAACGGCATAATCGAATGCATCACACATTAGTTCAAATGGCAATGACCAATCGGGGGATTAGATTACTGGAGTCGTGGACAGTAAGGTTCTCAACCTTTCAAATGCCCTTAGACATTCATGATCGAAGACGAATGGGACATCCTTGGCAAGCAAATTGCATAAGGGTCGTGAAATTTTACTAAAATCTTTGATAAACCGTCAGCAGAAACCGGCATGCCCGACAAATGAACGGATTTGAGGAATTGAAGACGGTGGTGGAAGTTTGTCAATTAATTAAATTTTTGCTTTATCTACCTCTATACCATGCTTGGATACAACGTGACCCAAGACTATTCCTTCTTGAACCATAAAAAAGCTCTTCTCCCAACTCAAAATCAAATTTGCTTCCTCGCAATGGGCGAGGACTTTCGTAAGGTTTTGGAGACATTCGTCAAACGTAGGACCAAAAACTGATAAATCATCCATAAATACTTTTAGGAACTTTTCAACCATATCAGAGAAAATTGCCATCATATACCGTTGAAAAGTGGCCAGTGCATTGTACAAACCAAACGGCATACGACGATAAGCAAAGGTACCAAAGGGATATGTGAACATTGTCTTTTCTTGGTCATCGGGATAGACGGGCACTTGGTTATAACCAGAGTATCCATCTAGGAAACAATAGTAACTTTGACCAGACAGACGTTCTAAGATTTGATCAATCAATGGGAGAGGGAAATGGTCCTTACGAGTCATTGTATTAAGTTTACGATAGTCAATGCATACCCGCCAACCAGTAGTTTGACAGGTGGGTATGAGGACTCCTTTTTCATTTGGTACTACTATAATACCCGATTTCTTTGGAACAACCTGTGTTGAGCTGATCCAATTACCATCGGAGATTGGATAAATAATACCTGTATCTAAGAGTTTAATGTGACTTTCTTCATAACCACCACATTCATTTAGGGTTGAGACGTCGTTGCATTTCTCTAGATGGTTTTGCGGTTTCCTCTAAATTTATTCTATGCATGCAAACTGATGGATCAATTCCTTTTAAATCGCCGACCATCCACCCAATCGCTTTCTTATGATTTCCTAGGACCTGTATCAGTTGTAATTCTTGAATTATAGTGAAATTTGATGCAATGATAACTAGAAGGGTAGTATTAGGCCCCAAAAATGTGTATTTCAGATAGTCAGGTAACGATTTAAGTTCAAGTGTCGAGGGACACTCGATGGACGGTAATGCCGGTTCATGTGTGAGAGGCGGTAAAGCCTCTATTTTAGGTGTCTATGGAAGTACACTAGTTGTATTTACCGATTCCAATAAGGTGTTCAATTCTTCAATATTCGTATCAATATTGAAATTGTTAAAATTGAAATGATATAGACATGCTTCCAAGGCTTCTTTAGTCAACATAAAAGGCACTGCCTCTTCGATTAATTCATCAATTAAATCAATGGCATAACAATCTGCCTCCTCGTCATTTTTATACGGTTGATTAGATGCATTAAAGATGTTAAGATGAACGGTCATATTTCCAAAAGTTATGTCCATTACCCCAGTCCTACAGTTAATAATAGAATTTGTCGTGGCTAGAAAAGGATGTCCTAGTATAACTGGGACGTGTTTACTAGCATCTAGGAATAGTTCTGTGTCTAGCATGGTGAAATCAACTGGGTAATAGCATCTATCAACTTTTACCAACACGTCTTCTACTACCCCACGTGGAACTTTAATTGACCTATCGACTAATTGTAAAGTAGCTGCGGTTGGTTTTAATTCTCCTAAGCCCAAATGTTCATATACCGAATAAGGTAATAGATTCACACTCACTCCAAGGTCAAGAAGGGTCCGGTGTATATATTTGTCGCCGATGTGACAAGCGATAGTTGGAGTACCCGAGTCCTTGTATTTAAGTGTGTTGTGTTGAAACATAGAGCTAACCTTTGCTGTTAGAAAGATTTTTTTAGATAAATGATTTCTAGATTTCCTCTTTTGGGTGCATAAGTCTTTTAGAAATTTAGCATATGGAGGTATTTGCTTAATAGCATCGAGCAATGGAATGTTAATCTTTACCTCTTTAAACGTCTCTAGAATATCCTCCAGACATGTTCCCTTCTTCGAGAAGTAAGATGGGCCATCTACGCTTGGAGGGAATGGCAACCTAGGTATATAATTTGATGGATTTGTCACTTTAGAGGTATTCGGTACTGAAGGAGTAGGGTCCTTCGTGACTGTATTCTCATTCTCATCATGTTCCCTACTAATTTCTTTACTTTTATCTTTTCGAGGCTCGAGAAGAGGTATAACCTCCTCAGGACGTTCAGTTGTTCTTGTCGACACTGCATTTACTTGGTCACTCGGCATACTTACCTTATATTGCCCTTTAGGATTTTGGACCGGTTGACTCGGTAACTTCCCTTCATTATGACGATTTAATGTATTAGCAAATTGTCCCATTTGGGATTCTAGCTTAGCTATCTATTGCGTGTGGGAGTTAATGAGTTGAGACTGTGATTGTGATTGGGCCTCTAATTTTTTTAACGATGCCAACACACTCTCTTCAAAAGTTTTATCCCTAGGCGGATTAGCACGGAAGGGAGGTTGTTGGTATTGATTTGGTGGAGGCTTGTACGCATTTGGAAAGCTTATCATCTCAGGTTTTGAATACGGTCCTTCACTATTGGATTTCCATAAGAGATTTGGATGAGGATTCCATGTTGGGCCCAGTTTATAACCTGTGGGGTTATAGTTGGGTCTTTGGAACTGATGAACAACATTAATATGTTGTTCCGAAAATTCCAGAAACTGTGACGCAGACGGGCATGCCAATGTAAAATGAGGCGAATCAGAGCATAACTGACATATTTCAGCAAGAGAAGGTAGGCCTTGCATGTGGCCCATCATCATAAGTTGGTCCATTTTCCTATTTAATTCTTGAATTTCGAATGAATGGCTTGACTCAACTTTAGCCTCTCTTTTTGGTTGTGGTGGAAGATAGCCCTCGGGACGTACGGACACAGCTTGGTGCATTGAATTTTCACTTAACGTTTCGAATATCTTCCAAGCTTCATCGGCACTCTTGTGCAGGAAGGTCACCGCACAAATAGCATCGACTGTGTTACGAACAGCGGGAATTAGTCAAACATAAAAGACTTGTACTAGTTGCCATTTTGGTATCTGATGACGAGGACAAGAACGTAAGACTTCCTTAAACTGTTCCCACATATCATAGAGGGTTTCTCCATCTTGCATCGTGAAATTCGTTATAGATTTTCTAATTTAATTTGTACGAGTGATGGGAAATTTTTTTTGTAGGAAAGCCGTATGCAAACCCTCCCATGTTCTTATAGAGTTTGGTTCCAAAGATTGGAGCCAATATTTCGCTTTATCTTTAAGGAAAAAGGGGAAAAGTCACAATTTAAGCTCATCATCTGTTAATTTTTGAATTTTAATGTAACATAGATACCTTGAAATTCACCTAAATGATTATACGGATCTTCCTTAGCACGACTGTGAGAAGATGGCAGAAGTGCAATGATCAAACTTAGTCTCAAAGTGACCTGCAGTCACCTCTGGTAGTTCTATGTAGTGGTGTCAAACGGGCCGGGCCGGGCCGGGCTCGGTCAAAGCGGGCTTGACCGGGCTAGAGGGCCGGGCCTCACCTTAAATCGGGCCGGACCGGGCCGGGCTTGAGAAGGGAGGGGGGATGTCCGCCCCGGACCGGTGGCCCGGGCCGGGCCGGGCTAGTGGACGGGCTCATGGACGGGCTAGTGGACGGGCCGGGCCGGGCCGGGCTCATGGACGGGCTCGGGGGAGGGTTTTTTTTTTTTTTTTTATGCATTAATGATAAGTGATTACTAAAAAAAAGTTTGTTTAACAAAAATAAAGTAAATAATATTTATTATTCAATACAAATTAATGAGATTACTATTATTTGATATTTAAAAATTATAGTCTAATAAAAAATAGAGATTACTTATCATAAATTGTACAATAAAAAATAAAGATTTATTCATTAATGATTAGTGATTAGTAAAAAAAGTTCATTAAAAAAAAGTAAAGAATATTTATTATTCAATAAAAATTAAAGAGATTACTAGTATTTGATATTTAAAAATTGTAGTCTAATAAAAAGTAAAGATTATTATCATTAATTTTAATAATTTGTATAATAAAAAGTAAAGATTTATTCATTAATGATTAGTGATTACTAAAAGTCTAAAAAAAAGTTCATTAAAAAAAATAGTAAAGAATATTTATTATTCAATAAAAATTAAAGAGATTACTAGTATTTGATATTTAAAATTATAGTCTAATAAAAAATAAAGATTAGTTATCATTAATTTGTATAATAAAAAGTAAAGATTACATTTTACAGAATTAGAATATTTTTTTTTTAAAAGCTGTTCACAGTTTATACTCATGCGGGCCAGGAATATTACAATTGATTTGTTTAAAACTAAATGATCTTCAACTCTCATATTCATTCTTCAATTCTTCATTCTTCAATTTTCTTCCGTAACATCCAAATTTGCGAAGTCTTCAAGAATAGGATCTTGGCGGTTTTGAGTTCGATATTGTGCACGGTCCGAATCCTTCAAGCACATCAAGCAGTCAAGCATATCAGGAGATAATCTGCTCTTCCTTTCCTCTAGCACCCTTCCACCTACACTAAAAGCAGACTCCGATGCAACTGTGGAAGCCGGAGGAGTTAGTAGATCACGAGCCATGATGGAAAGAACAGGGAAAGCTCTTACATGTTCTTTCCACCATGTCAAAAGATTTAAATCGACCATTTCCTCGTTGGTTAATCGGCTTTCCCACTCGGTTTCTCGATACTTATTTAATTCAGCAAGAATGTTAGAGCTACTTACAAATGATTGACTAACACCCTTTTGTTTCTTTCGACTGAGAAACTGGCTCGCCCAAGAACCACCTGACGCTCCCGAACTTAACTCAATATTAGAAGTAGAAGAAGAAGTAGCACTTTCTTTATTTGTATATTTTTCATAGTAAATACGAAATAAAGATTCCAAAGTATTTTCCGTTTCAGAAGTAGTTATTTCTAGACCAGGCTCACCATCTGGTCCTTGCATCAATTCAGATATTTGTTTAACCATTTCACAAACACCATCAAAATTGATTCTAGGATCCAAGATTGCAGATAAGTAAAATACAGGTGGAATGTTAGACCAATATTTTTTAAACTTTTTTTTCCATTTTCTCGCAAATATCAATAAAAATGTCATTTTTTTGTTTATAACTATGAAATGTATGAGCCATATTATATAATTCCATAAGAACTAAACAAGAAGTAGAATAGTAAACACCGGAAAGTTTATTTGTAGCATTGTAAAATACTTCTAAAAATCCATGAAAGTCAAATGCCATCTCCCAATCGTTTGAAGTCAAGTTTAGTGATGGATAATTAACATTAACAAATTGAGTAATAATATTACTATACTTTTTACAAGAATCTATCATAAGATAAGTAGAATTCCAACGAGTTTTAATATCAGTTTGCAATTTCTTTGGATTAAGACGATTTTGTTTACAAACACCATAAAATGCTTGTATACGGCTAGACGTTGAACAACAAAAAACCACTGCCTCTCTAATTTTATGTATGTGATCATTAATTTTTGTTAATCCATCTTGGATAATCAAATTAATGATATGGCATACACAACGACCATGAAATAATTTTCCATTCAACATTGGGCGCATAAGATCTTTAAACATATTAATATCATTTGTATTAGCACTAGCATTGTCAAAAGTAATGCTTATAATTTTTTTCATAATATCATACTCATTAAAAACATTGATTATATAGTTATATATATTTTCACTAGTATGAGGATAGTCTAATGCACGGAAAGCAATGATATTTTTATTCATATTCCAATTTTCATCTACAAAATGCACCGTTATACATATATATCCCGTTTTATTACAACCAGTCCACAAATCAGAAGTGCATGCAATTGTACAATTAAAAGTAGAAAAATCCTCAATTAATTTTTTTTTGTTTGTTGAAAAACAGATTGTATATCACTTCTAAGAGTATTTCTAGTAATAGGTTGGTAGGCGGGTTGTAAAAAAGTTTGAATAAAACGTGTAAAGCACTCTTCTTCAACTAAAGTAAACGGCATATCGGATGCACAAACAAATTTTGCCAAGCCTTCCCTCATTTTTTTTTTATTATAAAGAAAAGTTCCAACACTTGTGCCAGTAGAAGCAGAAATTTGGGATTGTACTAGGCCGCCCGCTTGAGCGGTACCTGCTTCCCATGCACCTTTATGTTTGCTTATGATGTGCCTTTTAAGTGTATTATTTCCTCCACCTTTGTAAGAAAATTTTAGTCCGCATATTTTGCAAATAGCTCCATTTTTTTCGTCATTTAATTTAAAAAATAACCAAACAGGTGATTTTAATTTTCTTTCAGTGGTGGGACTGGGATCATTAGGATTTGAAGGAGATGGTTCAGATGGATTAGACCCCATAATTTCAACGTCGTCATCATCCTCCAATTCCTAATCATTAATCTCATTTCTTTCCCCATAATCTAAATTTTCAAAGTCATAAGTTGGGCCTTCCCTAGTTTTTGAAGATCTTGAGTGAGATGCCATTTTTTTTTAAATAAAAAAAAAAGAGGGGAAAGAAATATAAAAGATTAAATATACTAACAACTAAATAAGCAACTAATAAAGCAAGAAGTGAAACAATAAATAAATTTACCTCAACTTATAGTAGTAGAAGAAGAAGTGAACAACTATAAATTATAATAAGACTTGAGACTTGAGAGCTTGTAAGTTCAAGTTGTAGAAGACTAGAAGTGCCTTTACAAATTAGAGCTTTGATAATTGAATCACCAACTTGTAGAGTAGAAGTGCTTGTAGACTTGTAGTTTATGGAGTAGTATAGAGAAAGTAGAGAATAGAGAGAGATAATTGATTTTTGTATGAGAAAATATGTTGTGGGAGGTTTGGTATTTATAGAAAATGGGCTAAGGGGCATTTTGGGAAGTCAAAAAGCACATTTACATTTTTACCCTCAAAACTAGCCGTTAGAGGGGTAAAAAGTGGAAAATTATTTAAAAAATGGCCAAACTAGCCGTTATGGGCTCGGGCGGGCCTACCGGGCCGGGCTTCGGGCCGGGCCGGGCCACAACGGCTAGTAAATCCGGGCTTTTGGGCCGGGCTAGCGGGTGAGCGGGCCGGGCCGGGTTTCGGGCTAAGGAGCGGGCCGGGCCGGGCCGTGGACGGGACAAAGGGTGTCAACCCCGGACCGGACAAAAGTGCTCGGGCCTAGCAGGCCGGGCCTATACCGGGCCGGGCCGGGCCGGGCTTTTAGCCCGAAAAAATCGGCCCGGACTCGGGTCGGGCCGGGCCAACCCGACCCGATTGACACCTCTAGTTCTATGCACGATGGTGGAGTATAAGTAGTGGGGGCGGAGGTATGTTAGGGTTGCCTCCATTATTTTGATTATTTCTGTTATTCCCGTTATTCCCAATAACAGCCATTGGAATAGGTTCGATTTTAATCATTCTAGTTTTCCTTACACGGTTAAGAGTACTTCGAATTTTTGACTCAAACAAAGACGACGGTTCAGGTGTAGATTCGTTGTCTAGCATCAACCGAGCTCTAAAAGCTCGTGTTGAAGACCTAAGGACTCGAAGGGTGCGTTCAAGTTCAAGATTAAGTAGATTTAATTTAGGTTTACTTGAACGGGTACCAAACATAAACTAAAGACTGACACTACTATAAAGATTGACTTAAAAAAAAAGAAAAGAAAATAAACTACGCAAATGATCAAGCACGCAAGCACACAGTACTACTATGATGCATGAAATTATCCTTATGCAGTGATTCGCGTCAAAGCCCAGCGCCCTGGGTTTCCTAGCTAATGCAGTGCTCACTTCACACCTACCTAATGCAAGTAATGCGTCTCAGTGCCCTGACTTACATTGGGTTGATGCGAAATTTAAACAGCGGATTTACTTGTTATTTTTAAATTGATTGCAATTTATTTATATTTTTTTCAGGTCCGCGTAAGCTTCGTTGACGTGCACAGCTACTCCACTCGAACTTGCTAGAATTTGATGACTTGTAAACTGCAAAACACGGTTAATTTTAGCGACTCAGAAATTAAACTAGAAATAAAGAAAATAAAATATAAGCTAATATTTACTAACTAATTAAATTAAGATCCTAAAAATTAATGGCACAAATTGCCAATCCCCGGCAATAGCGCCAAAAATTGATCTTGTCAAAATCAAGATATAAATTATGCTTCACTTTAACAGAATTGTAGTGTGGAAGTAAAGGTCAAATTCACAGAAATTGTTTATTCTTGTCCTTTAATTTAGAAGATCTAAATCTATTTACCTATAGAAAAATGGAATTTGATTGGTTGATGATTTAATTAATACTACGAATTAAACTATGAATTAAACTATAGAATTTATGAAAATAAATATTTAGATTAAATCTAAGTAAACGATTGCAAAATTTAAGATTGTTTCAAATATGAGTGGATGAGATCTAGGATTGAAAATCCACCACTAACTATGCATCGGAGGTCTATACTTTATACTTTAAGTTCTATGATTGGATAGTCACGATCTATCGTAGCTACAAGCCCAATAGTATCAACAAGAGGATCGCTAGTTTAATCTAAGCATAACTCATCTTTGGTTCACATGAATTATCTACCTATAACTAGGGTGTAGCATAACTCATCTTTCCTAGGCATGAATTATAAAAGATGTAAACATCACAATCAAATAAGCACTATTGTATGTAAATACTCCTATCAATCATAGAAACCAAGGACTATTGAGTTCAATAAGCATAAGGAAAAATCTAAGACAAGAATAGATCCAAAATACTCTTGATTATTATCATTAAAAATTGATTACATATAATTAACCCACCAACATACAATTACTATCCAATACATAAAATCCTAAAATAAGAAAGCATATAATTCCCCCTTTACATAGCTAGGGTTTTATTGAAACCCTAGAAAAGAAGTTTAGTTGCACGATTGAGTTGATGGTTGCCATTAGAGACATTCAAGCTAGATCTTTTCTTCCTCTTGCCTTCAAAGTTTATGAATGAATGAATGTGTGTCCTACCCATAGCTTTAGAATGAGATATATATAGTTATAGAGAGTTTTGGAAGGTTTTTGTAAACCTATTCTGACTTAAACTGCTATAATTTGCTTTCTGGACGTAATTAGGCAATTTCGTCCACACAGGGGTCTTCAGCACTTAAAAATACGCATTTTATATATTTTTTTATACGGATCGCGCAAGCGGGCCGCGCAAGCGCGATTTTGGGAGGTTGCGCGAGCGGGCCGAGCGAGCGATGTTCTAGATTTTCGTGCGAGCGGGCCGCTTGCGCAAACTGGCTTTTTCTGCTTTTTTCTTCTTGCTTTTTCACCCATTTAACTTGGAATCCTTACCTTCTTCTAAAACCTGACAGAAATTGGAAAACGAAGTAAAACTATACAAAAATGGGACAAAAACGGCTAACAAATGTGAATTATGACGTATAATTATGATTTGTTCTCTCCCTATCAATAGCTTTAGGTTCGAATAGTGAACTCGAAACTCTCGGTTTGAAAAGTTGAATGTTGTGTTTGATTGTCTTTAGAAGCTTGTCAGAGGGGTATATTGGTCCAAAAAAGAGTGATGGATTTTTTTGCTGTTTTTTAAGTTGTCCTTAAACCAACAAGATTACCCTAAAATGTTCTTAAACCTAATTTTCCCCAATATATATTAGTATACATATGTATATGTATACTTGTCTAAAGGTTTTCTCCGACTCACTCTCTCTCAACCACATGGCATGCTGTGGATATTCTGAGATCAAAGATTCATGAAGTTGTTCAGCAGGTTTTGGAATGTAGAACAAACAATGAGGAATCAAAGATTGACAGATTGGTTACTTGGTTTGAGAAAAATGTCTTGCAAAATGGACATGATTGCATATTCGTACATGAAGTACAAATATTACAAATCGTCATGCATAAATTATAGAGAATGGTTGAGATATGTTTTTCCATATATCTATTGAACTAAAATCATAAGATTGAGTAATATTTGGGACACAACCTTCATACAACTTTCATACAACCTCCCCAAAAGATGTGTCTATCTCTCTCCTGTGATGTCACTGGACCCCACAGTGACACAGGAAAGAGAAAGATGTGTCTATCTCTCTCCTGTGATGTCACTGGACCCCACAGTGACACAGGAAAGAGATAGACACATCTTTTGGGAAGGTTGTATGAAGGTTGTGTCTCAAGTATTACCCCATAAGATTTCATGGCAGAAATCGTTTGTAATAATAGAGGGTGTATTTGATAATCCAATTAAGTGCTAAGAATAATTTTTTTAGCATTTATTCTTTTTCAGTATGTTTGATAATATAACACTTATTTGAAAACTATAAAAAAAATCCGCCAATAATTTTAAGTGATAATTTGTAATGAAAATAATCTCTGAATGCAGTCTATTTATGTACTTAAAACACTATTTTTAGTTAGGGGGACAACTTGGGCGGGCTGTGCCTCATTCTAGGTCTGTCCAAGCTCGGCGCGAGTTTTAGTAGAGTCTACACATGCCCGAGCCTGAATTGGAGTAGATAAACAACAAAAATAGAGTATCAAACTAAATTCTTTGGTTCATAATTGAGATAAAACTTTCCATATATCAATTTAGGTATTCAATAATATCTAAAAGTATATTTTTGTCTCTACAAAACAATAAAATTCTATGGTTAAAATTAATACATATTTAGAGTATACTATATTTATTATATATATATACGTGTATATATATGTGTGTGTATAATATGGGCTCAGGCTTGGGTTACTCCGGTTGATAATCTCTCTACCCAACCCCAGCCCAACTCCAATTAAGGCTTGAACTTTCCAATCCAAGCCCACCCAAGATACCTAAAAAAGTTGCTCAAGCGCATGCCTGAGTAAATTCTGAGTTATGCGCTCACCCAAGTTGCAGCCCTATTTTTAGTATTGCAAATTCAATTGCTTAAAAATTTTCAGTACTTAAAACTCAACACTTAAATTTCAATTTTATCAAATGGACCAAGTGAATATATAAATTGTGTTTGTATGTGTATACATGTATATACTGTTAAGTTACCAACTGCTCTAAAAAAGCTTAAGCTATTAGAGAACAGGCCCAACAATGTATATCAAGCTTCAACACCCTCCCTTACGTGCAACCTCGACTTGCACGTGAAGAGCAAACAAACCAAACTCCATCATAGTGGAGACAAATAACAAAGTGCAAATATGCATAACAAAGCGGGGATGGAGAGTCGAAACTAGGACCTCCCACAAACAAGACTTTGATACCTTGTTAAGTTACCAACTACTCCAAAAGCTTAAGCTACTAGAGAGTGGGCCCAACAATGTGTATCAAGCTTCAACAGAAAAAGGGTAAATTATTTAATAAATTATATCTTAAAGTTTATTAAGGGGATCTTATCCAACTTTAGGATTAATTAGGTTTAAACAACATATAAATATTTCACATATGCCTTAATAAACATTTAAGCACATAAGGGTGATTCCACAACTTTGTCCCCATCTCAATGGAACTTTCTCAACTCATGTCCCAATTTGGGACTGCCACATTGGCTAACATTGGGTTCCCAAACTGGACACCCACAATCAACTAGTGAGTTAAAACTCACTTAAACATGTGCTAATAAACACCAATTATGTATGTTAATGCATGCTAAATCACGTTTAATGACTGATCGCGGGAGCGGGTGTTACATCTCTCCCCTCCTTAAAAAAAGTTTGTCCCCAAACTTAAAGTACCTCAAGTTTCGAATAGGAATGGGTATTTCTCATGCATTTCATCCTCTCATTCCCATGTAGCCTCCTTAACCGAGTGATTCTGCCACAAAACCATGAACTTGAACTTTTGCATTGAGAATTCTCACTGGATGTTCTATATACGTCAAGTCTTCTCTAATTTCCAACGATTCTGGCGTGATTATATGACATGAATCTGACACACAACGTCGCAACATAGATACATGAAACACATTATGAACGTTCTCCATTTCCTGTGGTAGCTCTAGTCGGTAAGCCACTGGTCCAACTCTACCAATAATTTCAAACGGTCCAACGTACCTTGGATTCAGTTTTCCACGTTTTCCAAACCTCACAATTCCTTTAGTTGGTGACACCTTTAGAAACACGTAATCACTCACTTCAAACTCTATTAGTCCCCTTTCAAATCTGCGTAGCTCTTGTGATGACTTTGGGCTATTTGTAATCGTTGCTGTATCAACTTCACTTTCTCGGTGGTCTGCTGAACTATCTTAGGTCCCAACAATTTTCGTTCCCCTACCTCAGCCCAACAAATCGGTGAACGACATCTACACCCATGTAAAGCCTCAAAAGGTGCCATCCCAATGCTAGATTGAAAACTATTATTGTAAGTAAATTCCGCCAATGGTAAGTGTTGTTCCCAATCACCCTTGAAATCAAGAACACATAGTCTAAGCATATCTTCTAATATCTGAATTACTCGCTCTGACTGTCCATCAGTCTGGGGATGGAAAGCTCTGCTAAAATTCAACTTCGTGCCTATAGCCTCTTGTAAACCCTTCCAAAATCTTGATGTAAATCTACTATCCCAATCCAAGATAATAGACACTGGAACTCCATGAAGCCTTACAATTTCTTGAACATACAACTTTGCCAATTTTATCGGATCATTAGTCTTAATCAGTAGAAAATGTGTAGATTTGGTTAATCGGTCAACGATTACCCAAATACTATCGTTTGATCTTCTAGATTTTGGTAAATCTGTCACAAAATCCATCATGATGTTCTCCCATTTCCATTCCGATACTGGTAATGGTTGTAATAACCTCACTGATCTTTGATGTTCCGCTTTTACTGGTTGACATACCATACATTTTTCCATGTATTCGGCTATTTCCCATTTTATTCCAAACCACCAATAGTTCTCTCATAGATCACGATACATTTTGGTACTTCCTAGATGAATAGAATATTTGTTATTGTATACCTCCTCTAGAATCGTCTCTTTAATCCCATTAACATTGGGTACACAAATTTGATTTCTATATTTCAATGCACCATCCACATAAGTGAAATCTGGTTGCTTACCCTTAGGAACTCCGTCATAAATCTTCCTCAAACTTGGATCTTGAAGCTGTCTCATTCTAATTTCATCCACAAGTGTCGGTTGCGCTATAATAGCTGCCATCAAAGCTCCCTCAGTTATTGAAATGACTTTGAGTTCCAATTGCTCCATTTCATGAATCAGCTTTTCTTGAGAAGTCAAAACATAGGCTAAGTTACCGGTTGATTTTTGGCTCAATGCATCGGCCACCGCATTAGCCTTCCCTGGATGATATTGAATCGACAAATCATAGTCTTTCATTAACTCCAACCACTGTCTCTGTCTCATATTCAAATTTCTCTGAGTGAATATATACTTTAAGCTCTTGTGATCCGTATAAATTTCACACCGTTCCCAATATAGATAATGCCTCCAAATCTTCAAGGCAAAGATTACCGCTGCCAATTCCAAGTCGTGTGTCGGATAGTTGGTTTCATGTGGTCTCAGTTGTCATGAAGCATATGCAATTACTTTGCCATTCTGCATTAGGACACATCCTAGACCCCAATGCGAAACATCGCTGAAGATAACAAACCCCTCAGTCCCTGATGGAATTGTCAATATTGGTGCTGTCATAAGTCTAGTCTTTAATTCCTTGAAACTTTTTTCACATTCCGAACTCCAAACAAAAGGAATATTTTTTCTCATTAATTGAGTCATCGGCATCGCGATTCTTGAGAAATTTTCTACAAACCTTCGGTAATATCCGGCCAAACCCAAGAAACTTCGAACTTCTATCACATTTTTCGGTGGATTCCAATTGGCTATTGCTTTAATTTTCTGCGGATCCACTGAAACGCCTTCTTTAGAAATCACATGTCCCAAAAATGCTATTTCAGTTAGCCAAAACTCACATTTCTTCAATTTACCAAATAACTTCTTCTCACGAAGTCGTTGCAATACCAATCGTAAATGCTTCTCGTGATCTTCAACACTTTTAGAGTAGACCAAAATATCATCGATGAAGACAACTGCAAATTCATCTAAGTATTCCTTAAATACCCGGTTCATCAAATCCATAAAAGCTGCGGGTGCATTGGTAACTCCGAATGGCATGACCATAAACTTATAATGTTCGTGTCGCGTCCTGAAAGCTGTCTTTTCCACATCTACCTCTTTAACTTTCAACTGATGGTAGCCCGATCTTAGGCCGATCTTCGAGAAAACTTGAGCTACTTGAAGCTGATCGAACAAATCATTAATCCTCAGTAGTGGGTACTTGTTTTTAATAGTCAACTTGTTCAGCTCCCGATAATCAATACACATATGTATGGTTCCATCTTTCTTCTTAACAAATAAAACTGGTGCTCTCCATGGTGAAACATTAGGTCGAATGAATCCCTTGTCAAGCAACTCTTGTTACTAGTTCTTTAACTCTTTCAGTTCCACAGGTGCCATTCTGTATGGTGTCTTTGATACCGGTTGTGACTCAGGTGCTACATCAATGGTAAATTCAGTCTCTCGCTCGATCAACACGTTTGGTAGATCCTCAGGAAATATATCAGGAAACTCCCATACTATCAAAATATCCTCAACCCGAGTCCTAGTGACACGTTTATCAATTACAGTACATAGGAACCCTTGACAACCCTTTTTCAACAACTTCCCAGCTTGAATTGCTGATACTGCTACCCCAACCCCTTGAAAGGTAAACTCTTTTTGTCCCAGTAACTGGAAATTAACTATTTTCTGTTCACAATTAATCGTAGCCTAATTTGTAGACAATCAATCCATGCCCAAGATTACGTCAAAGTAGTTGATGGTTAACGGAATTAAGTCAGTAGTCAATACTCTATCACGTACTCTGATTTCACATGCTTTGAACACTGAAGAGGTTACTAACGGTTTACTTAACGGCAATGACACAGATAAATCATACCCTAAGGGTTTCAACATGCTATTCAAATATTTAACAAATTCATGTGAGATAAATGAGTGTGTTGACCCTAAATCTATCAAAATTCGTGCCTGATGTGAACAGATATGAAGTATACCTGACACCACGGAGTCTGTAGCTGACACATTTCCCAGTGCAAGTTGAAAAGACTTCCCTTGTTGGCCCTGCTTGTATTTTTTAATATCTTGTTCAGCTATGAGAGCTGTAATCTGAACTTGAGCCACAGTTCCAAATTCATGAGTATCCACCCTACATTGGATATTATCCCTCAACCCTTCTTCAAACTTTCGAGCTTTATCTTCCTCGGTTATCACTGTCTCCTTTGCAAATCGAAGCAATTCACTGTACTTGGAGATGTATTCATTCACTTTCATATCTCCTTGTTGGAGATTCATGAATTCTCAACGCTTTTGTGCTTTAGCTGCTCGAGGAAAATATCATTTATAAAACTCCTCTACAAACTTATCCCAAGTGGTCGGTCTACCTTGTTTAAGTAAATTCACCCACCAATTCTGAGCACCTTCCTTCAAAGTATCTGTAGAAAATGTAATCTTTTGCTACTCGGTACATTCTATGGCATGAAATATTCATTCCATGTCTGATACCCAATGAATAGCTGTCATCGGATCCGGACCCCCATCAAACATACTCGATTTTCTCTTATAGACTGCTGAATCGTAATACGATCCACCCTTGGTTCAGGATTCGGATTCGCATGCCTTACATCTACCGGTGGCACTCGATCACCAACGACATCAACGAAATTAGTTACCAAGTCAACCAAATGATCCATTCTCGCATCGAGTTCTCAATTTTGGTCCATTTTTCTCAAAATTCTTGCTTGCCAATCAAATATGCATAAATACTACACATGCTATGCCATATGGCATATGATATAAATGATTAAACAATCATAACATATCATCATACATGTGGTGCATCTATATGCTCAAAATCTACATGTTACTCTCAAGTCGTCGTCTCTCGTCCCAAAGTTTCTAAGCCTATTACTCTGATACCACTAAATGTCACGCCCCGGATCCACTCATATGAACCTAGGACACGTGGCACACCACCAAGGCCTTCAAACACCAAGTTACAAATAAAAAGGAAGGAAAACAAGCACATTTACACCATTATGTTAGACAAATCAAGCCCAAGGGCGAAATGGTCATTTAAGATTTTTGTCGAGTTTCCATCTGAAAAGGTAGATTTTTAAATAAGGAATCTAACGTTGAAAACGATGCATGAATACGAACTTCCTAGACCAAGTTATGTTCATTTTTATCTTGGTTTTAATTATACTCCAATACAAAAACTTGCTGCCAAGAGTTGGATCAATCAAACTTTTTGCAGAATATGGTTTGCTTAATCCAACTTTCTGCAAAATATACTCTGCCTAGAGTTTGCTCAACCCAACCAGAGTTTGCTCAGTCCAACTTTTTGTAAAATATACTCTGCCCAGAGTTTGCTCAATCCAACCAGAGTTTGCTCAGTCCAACTTCCAGCAGAATATGTTTTGTTGCTGCTAAAACAAATTGCTGCTAAAAACATTCTAGTTTGCAAGTTTAAATCATCCCAAGCCAAACCAAATTCCATGGAGACTTCTAAAACATTTTCAAATCACTATTATACCATTTCAAAACATTCCCAAGAGACTCAAGCATGATTATAAACATCAAACAATATGTGAGTTGCAATCTCTCCCAAAAACTCCCCAAATCTCTCCCAAATACTCCCCATTCTCACAAGATCAAAAAAACAAGTTTCTCAACCAAAATTCCCATTCAAACATGTCCCAAACTATATTAACAAAGCATGAAAGATACCATTAACATTCCAAGCTCCGATTATAACATTTACACGCGTCTTGGAGCGATTATACCAAAAACTAACATAATTTCCCAAGTTTTAGCAAAAACTCAAGTTAGCTATTACAAACTACAAGTTTTACACAAAAACAACTATAGACATAAGCTACTACAAATTTACAAGTTTCCTCGCCATTCGAACCCCAAGTTTATCTCCCCGAATTCTCACCGTCATGCTCACCTATAATGGTTATTCAATAACCACTATAATACATAAGCTATATGCTTAGTGAGAGATATCAATCAAGCACACAGATGACATATCAATGCTTATATTTAACTTAACAAATAAAAATGATCTCAGGATAAGCAAGCATTTCCTCCGCCACTACCCGCAAGTCGACGACACCCCCAATAGTCCACGGCACAAGCCAATGACCCACACCACACACGTGCAGTCTAATGCCGTTGTCGGCAACAAATGGTCATCACCACAGAACAATCTCATAGCAAATTCATACGAGTTTACTTGGACCCAAATAGGCAACTAAGCATGCTCACATAAACAAAATACCGTGCTTTTCACATAATTATAGCTAAACATGGATAATTAGCTAAATAGGCATGTAATTTACATCTAAATGAACATAAACACAAATCTCATCCAAAAACAAGATTGAAACCACTCACCTCTTCACAATTCGTTCCTAGTTGCAAAATTAAAGCCCAAATCTACTCCGGTTTCAAATCCTACATGAATTTGACAAACTACGGATTACCGCTCCAAATTGGGTGACGAGAAATACGAGAATTAAGCTCAATAAAAATAGTACCAAAATGTAGAACTCACCTCTACAAGCCCAAATCCGGTCTCGAAATCGAAATTGGAAGTCGAACGGCGCATCGATTGATGTCGAGAAGCTCCGGTGAAACCCCCATCTATTTTCCTCTCTAACCGACCCAAATTGATGAAGAAGAGATATGATCTCTTCTTTGATTTCCAGCACACATATAGTTATCACCATTTTATTATGAAACCCACCCATTTTTTAAAAAAATATTCATTTGCACCCCAACTAGTTTTATAACTAACTATTTAATCCTCCAAACTTAAATGGGTATTTGTCTATGTTTCGTGTGGGTCCCGTGAGTGGTCCCACATAATTTTATGAAGTTTCTAATTAGCCTAGCAATTATATAACGTGTTCAATTCGTCCTCACCAAGGTATCCCAAATGACCACATAAATGGTCTCTAACAATAAGCGATATATTCTAAACAACATATAAATATTTCACATATGCCTTAATAAACATTTAAGCACATAAGGGTGATTCTACAACTTTGTCCCATCTCAATGGAACTTTCCCAACTCATGTCCTAATTTGGGACTACCACATTGGCTAACATTGGGTTCCCAAACTGGACACCCACAATCAACTAGTGAGTTAAAACTCACTTAAACATGTGCTAATAAACACCAATTATATATGTTAATGCATGCTAAATCACGTTTAACGATTGATCGCGGGAGCGGGTGTTACACATAAGGCTATTAACAAAGCTACAACTACTTTCAAAATCCCACTTTCTTGCCAATTCCATTTCCTTATTTCTTTGATCCCTCGCTTCTATCACCTATAATGGTTTATTACATGATCTGCATTATCCAAATTACACAACTACCAAATAACAACATGAACTTGGTTATCAAAATTACAACTTAACTTGTCATGAGTCTAGAACTAACTATTAACATACTCTAGTCCAATCCACAAGTAGTTCCAGCTATGTTATAAGTTTCCAAATTAAAGACATAAGGCTATTAACAAAGCTATAACTACTTTCAAAATCCCACGTTCTTACCAATTCCATTTCCTCATTTCCTTGATCCCTCGTCTTTATCACTTACAATGGTTATTCAATAACCACTACACTATATGAATGACAACCTTTATGCACATAAATAATAAACATGCTCAATCTCATCTTTTTACACATCTCTATAGTCTCCGGGAACGTAAGTACCGGCCACCCTTTCACGCTAGACCATGACTACTCCATTATTCTGTGCAACTAACCGAACTACACATGCCTCTCTCATTCAGACGTGTGATCTCATGGCCATTTTGGCACCTAGTCACATTCTCAATGGCAAGTACAGGTTTTCCTTTGACCTATATATACAACTCAACATGCTCACATAGTCATTACACCGTGCAATTTCACAAACTATACATGAGTTATCAAAATTTACACAAAACTTGTGAATTTAAGCTAACTAATCATGCTTGGCATCACAAAGATAGTCTCAAACATCCAATTATCCAATTTACATAACTATTGTCATTCACCTTTAAGTTTTTGCTCCTACTTGCAGAATTAAGATCCTAGTGATGTCCAAGTATAAATCCTATACAAAATTTACAGGTTATGAGCTAAACCCCCAAATTGGGTCGCTAGAAAAACTATCTCTAAAATCAATAAGAATGGTACCATCGCGTTAGACTCACCCTCAGGAGTCTGAATATATAGCCTGTTTCAAATTCCGATGTCAAACGACATTTCGTTTGGCGTCGAGAATGTCGACAAACTTACGTCATAATTTTGTCGAATTTCTATTCTCTGTAAATTCATTTGCTTTGGAGAAGATGAATTGAAGTTATGAGTTACATGCCAAGTGTCTCTTAGCATGTAACCTCCAAATTGTGTTTTAATAATTCCTTCCCTAAAGTTTTATCAGTTTTACGAGTATACCCCTGCTAGTTATAAACTCTTAAAAACTATCCCAAACTTAAATGGGTGTTTTTCTATGTCACATGTGGGTCTTATATGAGGTCCCACAAAATATTATGAAGTTGCTAATTAACCTACTAATTATGCAATGTGTCCAATTCGCTTTCACAAATGTATCCCTAATGGACCACAAAAGTGGTCTCTAACAATTAACATGGTATTAAAACAACATAATATAATATTCGCATATGCCTTAATACACATTTAAGCACACAAGATTTAACATATCTGTCGCATGATATGGGGACCTCTCATAACTGTCCTAAGCTGGGACCGCCACATTGGCAAATATCGAGGTTCCCAACTGAACACCCCTAATCATATTAGTGAGTCAAAACCCACTTAATACATATATTCTTATCATTATTATAATACTAATAATGCATGCTAAATCGTGATTAAAATAATCCGCAGGAGAAGGTGTTAAATCTTTGAGACTATCTTTGTGATGCTAAGCATGATTAGTTAGCTTAAATTCACAAGTTTAGAGTAAATTTTAATTACATGGTGTAATGACACAAGTTTGTGAAATTACATGGTGTAATGACTATGTGAGCATGTTGAGTTGTATATATGGGTCAAAGGAAAACCTGTACTTGCCATCGAGAATGTGACTAGGTTCTAAAATGGCCATGAGACCGCACGTCTGAACGAGAGAGGCGTGTGTAGCTTGGTTAGTCAAGATGAATAATGGAGTAGTCGCAGTCTAGCTTGAAAGGGTGGCCAGTACTTACGTTCTCGGAGACTATAGAGATGTGTAAAAAGATGAGATTAAGCATGTTTATTATTCATGTGCATAAAGGTTGTCATTCACTAGCATAAAGCTGATATAGTGTAGTGGTCATTGAATAACCATTGTAAATGATAAAGGCGAGGGATCAACGAAATGAGGAAATGGAATTGGCAAGAACATGGGATTTTGAAAGTAGTTGTAGCTTTGTTAATAGCCTTATGTCTTTAATTTGGAAACTTTTGACATCGCTAGAACTACTTATGAATTGGACTAGAGTATGTTAATAGTTAGTTCTAGACTCATGACAAGTTAAGTTGTAATTTTGATAACCAAGTTCATGTTGTTATTTGGTGGTTGTGTAATTTGGATAATGCAGATCATGTAATAGTTTAATAATAGGTTTAAAGGTTGTAATATAAGGTTGTAATCATGTTGGTTAGTTTGAGGAAACGTTGTGACTCACTTATCTTGGTGATTTTGATTGGTGCAAAGAGCTTGTGAGTTATACTCAATGAGTTTGAAATGGAAATGGATTTTAGTTTAATCTTTATTTGATTTGTTTCAATGTTGGTTATGAAATCTTGGAAACTAAGAGATTGATTTATCAAAGTTTTTACATGTTATGGAAGTTCTCTTGATATTTCAAAGTCTTTGAAAGTGTTGAAAATTTGAGGTGGTTGAATGTCCTTAGGCAAAATTCTACAGCAAGGGAAGGATTCTGCCCAGGGGTCATATGATCGGTCGAAGGGGGCAATTCGACCGATCGAAATACCCCCTGCATCACTTTTACTTTTACCACTTTGGGTGTTTTGTTTTACTTCTAATTAAACATAGGGGTTACCTTTGGGACCCCTTTGAACTATTCAAGTGTTACTTTTGAAAGAGAATCTCATTAGGTTATGTTTGGATGTGCTTTTTTAAAATCACTTTGAAATGTTTAAAAGGTATTTAGTTCATAAGTCAAAACTTTGTTAATGTGTTTTATAGAACTCTAATGACATGGGGACGTGCATTGGTGGCGTGCCACGTGTCCTAGAATCATATGTGCGTTTTCGGGGCGTGACATTTAGTGGTATCAGAGCAATAGGCTAGAAATTTGAGTCTGAGAGACGATGATTTAAGAGCGACGTGCACATTACGTTATGGAGTTGCATATAGAAAAGCATATATACAAGAGATAAAATTGGCATAACATATAATTGTATGTCAAATGGTAGTTTGATGTGTGTTGCATGATATTAGCATGGGCATCATGTTGCACGTTTCTATTTACATTAGAAAATGTAAAGGAATGAGGTGCTGTTGGTTTGAGCCGTGATGATATGTTGGATTCGATGATAAGAATGAGTTCAGTGAGGTATGTTGATTACGTTTAGAACAGATTGAAATAGTAAAAAAAAAAATAGGATTTGAAAACTATGAATTCTGAGTTAATGGTGTTCTATGAGTATGGCTCCAGGATAAAGTTCGGGTAGTAAAAAGGGAAAGGATTCTCTATGGATTATTGGATGATAATATATGGCAGGTATTTTAACTTGGGTTATTGGGTTATAGAATATTATTGAAGCTTCTAGATTCTGAAATTAACTTGGGATTTACAGAAGATATAGTGATTTATTATTTTCTGAGATTGGTACAAGTGTTTTGCTCTAAGGATTGAATTATATTATTAACGCTTGACGTGGTGAATGGGATTATAAGGAAAACATGGTGAAGTTCTATAGCAAGTCTATTGAATATGGATAATATTCCATGTAATACATGTGTGATCATGTAGTCTTATACATTGGTATTCGTTATTAATTTCCGACAATAGTTCGGGCTCAAGATCTCTTTATTGTGGAGAGTCTTCTTATTATTTGTGGATTCTTCGATATGGGAAATGTGATATTGGGTATTGTGGATTTCTTACGATATATTATAGGTATTATGGATATCTATTGTGTCACTGCTGCTTATGGTGAGTTTTCTTGTTATTTTTCTAATTCTCCGAAGTGGGGTATGATTATGGTGGTCTGACTTTCTATAAGGTTGGTTTTGTGAGTATGGTATTAGAGGCACCTGTTATGTGGCTACAATTTATTTGGCTTATTTATTTGGAGATTCGTATTCTTATGTTTATTTGGGGGTATTCACCAAACTCAGGGTATCATTGAGATTGGGGTGTATGTGGGATTTGTTTGGATATTCTGGAAAGTGAAGGACTTATACAATGGTATGTATTATATGAATTTGTTGAGGAATCTCTCAACCATATGATTATTTTCTATTGGGTTTGATGAATCTCTCGACCCTACTATGGTATAATGATGTTTGTTAGTGCTTTGAGTAAGGCTGAGATCGATTGGGGAAAATTGAATGGTTGTATATTTGATACGTCAAGGTAGGCTGCAAGGGGTGAATAGGAATTATGTTATAATTGATTATGATGAGAAAAGATGGGAGAAAACGTGTATGGATAAAAAAAAAGAAATCAATTGACCTTAAGAATTAAGACAAGGATCCGTTTCTACAAGTAAAGGGTTGCTCAGATAGTTATGAAGGGATGCATAACTTAAAAGTGTTGCATATATGACCTGTAACACACACAATGCAAACGCACACAGAAAAACAAGAAACAAACAAATCATGACACAAGATATACCCTGTGGTTCGGCTAAATTGCCTACGTCCACAGCCTCTTATACCAGTTCACTATAATCAAAGAACAGAAAGGATTACAAGTTTTCTCTCTAAAAAACAGCACTCATCACACTATGGCTGCACATAGAAGGGATAATATATCCCACTAGGGTTACACTGAAAATTACTATAATACCCTTGGCTCGAAATAAAATTCGACATGGATCAGACTTCACAAACCCAACAATCTCCCACTTGAAGACTGATCTGAGAGAGAAAGAAACAGCTGTGACCTCCATCAAAACAATTAGTGCTGGTGTGAGAAATCAATGTCATCTAGTCTTGAAGACCAATAGACTTTCACCATATAGACTTGATTTGAGAGAGAAAGAAACAACTGTGACCTCCATATAGACTTTTCTTAAGCTTACATACCAGATTCTCTTTCCCTTTCACCATATAGCCTTGTGGTTGATGCATATAAATGTCCTCCTCCAAATCACCATGGAGGAAGGCGGTTTTGACATCCAATTGTTCCAAGTGCAAGTTCTCAGCTCCTACAATACTTAGTACAGATCTGATAGTAGAAATTTTAACAACAGGAGAAAAAATTTCTGTTTAGTCAATACCTGGTTTCTGCTGAAACCCTTTTACTACCAACCTTGGCTTGTACCGATTGCTCCCATAAGATTCTTCCTTTATTCTATAAACCCATTTTTTGTGCAAAGCTAACTTCCCCTTTGGCAACTGGACAAGATCCCATGTCTGGTTTGATGAAAGAGAATACATCTCATCATCCATGGCATGCTTCCACTCCTCCCTGGTCTCAACCTATAAAGCTTCCTCAAAACATTCTGGTTCACCACAATCAGTTAATAACAAAAAATTCATTGAAGGTGAATAGTGCATTACAGGCTTACTAACTCTAGTAGACTTCCTCAGAGGGGAGTCTGTGATTCTTCCTGTGGTGTAGGTTGTATGTTCACATCTTGGGTCTTCAAAACATTCTTGTTTGAAATCTCCTCAAACTCTATAAATTATGAATTTTCAGTAGTCTCCTTTTGATGACCAAGTCTATCTTTGTACAAAACAGACTCATTGAACACTACATCCATGCTCTTCACTGTTTTCTGTTTTTCAAATTCCCACAGTCTATACCCATAACTATCAGTGCCATAGCCAATGAAGTAACACTTCCTAGACTTAGGATCATGCTTACCTCAGTTCTCAGGTTCAACGTGTACATAAGGATTGCAACCAAAAATATGAAGATGAGAGAGATTTACCTCTTTTCCAGTCCAAGACTCTTCTGGCAAACCACAATTCAAAGTAATTGAAGGTCCCCTGTTGATCAAATACACGACAGTGTTTACTGCATCAGCCCAGAATTGCTTAGGTAGCCCAGCATTTATTCTTAGGGTCCTTACACCCTCTAGGATCGTTCTATTCATGCGCTCAGCCACTCCATTCTGCCTTGGCTTCCTCGGGATTGTTTTCAGTCTTCTAATTCTATTTGCAGCATAATATGACTCAAAGTCAACATCACAATACTCACCACCGTTATCGGACTTGAGATACTTTAGCTTTAACCCTGTCTCATTTTCAACCAAAGCTTTCCAATTCTTGAAAGTACCAAACACATCAAATTTACGCTTTATGAAATAAACCTACAATTTTCTAGTAGCATCATCTATAAAAGTGACAAAATAGCGAGAGCCACCAAGAGAAGGTACCTTAGATGGTCCCCATACATCAGTATGGACCAATTCCAATCGTTCTGATTTTGGAGTCCTTGCCACCTTGGTAAAACTGACTTTCTTCTGTTTTCCCAAAATACAATCTTCACAAAAGTCCAGATCAAGATACTTCAACCCAGGTAGTTTCCCTTCCTTCATCAACACCTTGATTCCTTTCTCACTCATGTGACCAAGCCTTCTATGCCATATACTAGCATCAATTCCAGACAACACCATTGTTATGCTACTGTAGGTACCCGAGGAGACATAGAGGGTGCCTTCTTTCTTACCACGAGCAAAAACCATGGCCCCTTTGCTCATCTTCCAAGAATCTGCCGTGAATGACGTTACCCCTCCAGTTCCTAACAACTGCCCAACCAAAATCAAGCTCCTTGTCAAACTAGGCACATGTCTGACATCCTTCAAATTTAATACTGTCCCATTGGGTTGAGTAATCTACACATCACCCTTCCCAACAATATTGCAGGCCTCATCATCACCTAAATAGACTTTTTCAAAATTTCCCTGCACATAATTTTGAAGGACATCCATGCAGGGGGTGGCATGGAATGAAGCTCCCAATTCTACAATCCATGAGTCACTGCAAGAATCTGCTACACAAATTAAGGCATCACTATCCTCATCTTCAACAATGTTTGCGGTGTTCCTACTCCCTTGATTGTTGCCATACTGCTACTTTCTCAAATTTTTGCAATCTCTCTTATAGTGCCCTTTTTCACCACAATCCCAGCATTCAGCTGATTTCTTATCACGCCCACGAGATTTTGATCTCCTTTTTCTCGATTTTGATCTCCCACGAGAGCCATTGTTCCAATTTTTATCGTTGCCCCTGTTCAATTTTCTGCCTCTTTCTTCTACATTCAATCCTGAACCAGAAGTTGAGTCTTCCCCTGAAGATCTCCTACAAGCCTTTTCTCCGAAAACAAATCTAGCCACATCTTCAAATTTTAGCACCGAGGACCCGGATGAATTGCTTACTACCATCACCAGTCCATTCAAACTGTCCGACAAACTTGGCAGAAGTAACAAGGCTTTTACCTCATCGTCAAATACAATTTTCACAGACTCCAATTGGATTGTTATGGTATTGAACTCGTTCAAATGTTCAGCAACGATAGCATCATCTGCCATCTTTAGATTGAACAACTTCTTCATCAAATAAACTTTATTAGATGTAGAGGGCTTTTCGTACATCTTCTCTAGGGCTACGAACAACCCTGCTATTGTCTTCTCCTTTGCGATGTTTGAAGCAACCAATGGTGACAAACTCAATCGTACGGTTCCTAGGGCTTTATGATCTAGTATAGCCCAATCTTTGTCTTTCATATTTGCTGGTTTCATGCCTTCGATAGGTAGATATAGATCCTTCTGGTATAACACATCTTCAATCTGCATCTTCCAGAAAGCAAAGTTCGAACCATTGAACTTCTCAATCTTAACCTTCCCTTCCTCTGCCATTGTAAGTCACTGGTCTACAACCTGGCTCTAATACCAATTGTTTCGTATATGACCTGTAACACAATGCAAACGCACACAGAAAATAAGAAACAAACAAATCAAGACACAATATATACCCTGTGGTTTGGCTAAATTGCCTACGTCTACAGCCTCTCACACTAGTTCACTATAATCAAAGAACAGAAAGGATTATATGTTTTCTCTCTCAAAAATAGCACTCATCACACTACGGCTGCACATAGAAGGGATAATATATCCCACTAGGGTTACACTAAAAATTACTATAATACCCTTGGCCTAAAAATTACTGCTCGTCTAACTTGGGGGGCCCGCCCCCTGAACCCCCGGTATCGGAGTGGATCAGACTTCACAGACCCAACAAAAAGGAATTTGAGATTTTGATAGTGTTAAAGGATCGAGTAGAATGACGATTAAAAAAATACATATATTCTAAGGTTATTTTATATTGTTTTATGATTTATTAATTTATAAAATTACATATTATTAGTCAAAGCACTATTTGGGAATTGATTAAGTTGAAAATTTTGTAATCTTGGTTATCTATGTTATTTCTAAAATTTTTGAGAAACATTTTATGATTATTGGGAATAATTTTAAGTATATAATAATTTGATACATTTAAAATTGTGAGATATTGTCTAAGGTTCAAGATGTGAATTTTCAATATGAATTGAGATGATGGGTCGATCAATGGATATCATGTATATTTATGTATTGATTCTATGTTGTGATCATATGATCTGAATTATGTAATAGCACATGAAGGGTATTAGCAAATGAGATCCGATGTATATTGAACATCCGAAGGGAATTTTCCAATAAAAAATATCTAGTATTGCATACCACAGTTATTCTACTGATTGGGTTAATGGTATGATCATTCGATCAGGAAGACCATGTGTGATTCGAGAATTTGTTGACTTGTGCAGTGATGCGAGTTTGCAGACAAACTCCTTTTTAAGGAGGGGATATATGTAACACCCGCTCCTGGGATTATTTTAATCACAATTTAGCATGCATTATTAATATTATAATAATGATGAGAATGTATGTGGTATGTGGGTTTTAACTCACTAAGATGATTAGGGTGTCAAGATGGAACCCAGATATTGGCCAATGTGGCAGTCCATGCTTAGGACAGTTATGAAAGGTCCCCGTGTGATGGGATAGATATGTGGAATACATCTTATGTGCTTAAATGTTTATTAAGGCATATGTGAATATTATTTTATGTTGTTTTAATAACATATTAATTGTTAGAGACCACTTATGTGGTCCATTAGGGATACATTTGTGAGAGCGAATTGAACACATTTCATAATTAGTAGGTTAATTAGCAACTTCATAATATTAGTTAGGACCACTTATGGGACCCACATGTGATATAGACAAACACCCATTTAAGTTTGGGATAATTTTAAAGAGTTTTATACCTAGTAGGGGTATAATCGTAAAATTGATAAAAACTTTCGAAGGCAATTATTAAAACACAATTTGGAGGTTACATGCTAAGAGACACTTGGCATGCGACTCATAACTTCAATTCATCTTCTTCAAAGCAAATGAGAAATTCGACAGAAATTATGACGTAATTTCGCCGACATTCTCGACACCAAACAATGTGTCATTTGACATCGGATTTCGAAACAGGATACATATTCAAACTCCTAGGCATGAGTCTAACACGATGGTACCATTCTTATTGACTTTTGAGATAGGTTTTTTGTGACCCAATTCGGGGATTTAGCTCATAACTTGTAAATTTTGTATAGGATTTATACTTTGACATTACTAGGACCTTAATTATGCAATTAGGAACAAAAACCTAGAGATGAGTGATATTAATTATATAAATTGGATAATTGGATATTTCAGACTATCTTTGTGATGCTACGCGTGATTAGTTAGCTTAAATTCACAAGTTTAGAGTAAATTTTGATAACTCATGTATAGTTTATGAAATTGCATGGTGTAATAACTATGTAGGCATGTTGAGTTGTATATATGGGTCAAAGAGGAACCTGTACTTGCCATCGAGAATGTGACTAGGTACCAAAATGGCCATGAAACTGTATGTCTGAATGAGAGAGGTATGGGTAACTTGATTAGTCGTGTAGAATAATGGAATAGTCGCGGTCTAGCATAAAATGGTAGCCGATACTTGCATTCCCGAAGAGTATAGATCTGTGTAAAAGATGAGATTGAGAATGTTTATTATTCATGTGTGTGAAGGTTGTCATTCACCAACATATAGATGATATAGTATAGTGGTTATTGAATAGCCATTGTAGATAAAGGCGAGGGATAAAAGAAATGAGGAAATGAAATTGGCAAGAACGTGGAATTTTGGGAGTGGTTGTAGTTTTGTTAATAGCCTTATGTCTTGGAAATGTAACATAGCTAGAGCTACTTGTGGATTGGACTAGAGTATGTTAATAGTTAGTTCTAGACTCATGACAACTTATGTTGTAATTTTGAAACCAAGTTTATGTTGTTATTTGGTGATTGTGTAATTTGGATAATGCGGATCATGTAATAGTTTAATAATATGTTTAATGGTTGTAATATAAGGTTGTTATCATGTTGGTTAGTTTGGGGAAACGTTGCGACTCACTTATCTTTGTTAGTTTGATTGGTGTGACGAAACTCGAGAGTTGTACTCAATGAGTTTGAAAGTTGAAAATTTGAGATGGTTGAAAGTCGTTAGGCAAAATCCTGCAGTAAGGGAAGGATTCTGCCCAGGGGTCATTCGACCGGTCGAAGGGGATAATTCGACCGGTCGAAATATCCCCTGCATCACTTTTAGTTCTAACACTTCGGGTATTTTGTTTTACTTCTAATTAAACATGGGGGTACCTTTGGGACCCTTTGAACTATTCAAGTGTTACTTTGAAAAAGAATCTCATAAGGGTGTGTTTGGATGTGTGTTTGTAAAATCACTTTGAAAATATTTAAAAGGTATCGAGTTCGTAAGTCAAAACTTTGTTAATGTGTTTTATTGAACTATAATGACACGGGGATGTGCATTGGTGGCATGCACATGTCCTAGAGTCGTATGTGTGGTTCTGGAGCATGACACTAGAACTACGAAGGGTTCAACAAGAAGCCCAATGGGTAGAGCATCTAATGCGCATACCCGAGTACCCTATCGGTAAGCACCTACACAAATAAGGGTGCCAACCTTTTATGAAAATGATTTTTTTTAACAGATTCAATACAATCATTCAATGCTTCCAAAAGAAAGGGCTAGATAAATTCAAAGAAATATCAAACTCATTCCAAGGACCCTCTCTAAGCTTCAATTGATATATGAAAAGAATCGGAGGAAGATATTACACAAGCATGAATATCACACAGAGACCGAATTTCAATTAAACACAAGATTCTCAAAACTTATCAATGGTAGGCTGTCAAAGAATCTTTATACGAAGCAAAAGTACGATGTTTCAAAGCAAGAGTTCCATAATGAACCAAACAACTGGGTTAACTCCCGAGGAATGATCCAAACACTCAAGAATGAGATAAAGGTAAACTTCACAAAGCATATGATATACTCGGTACTAAAGACCGTGATGACTCAAAGTTATGTCTTAATCACATAGGAGGTACGAGTCATAAAGACATACTCATAATACATCACTTCTCACAAGAAGACAATGATCAATATAGACACAAAAGTCTACAACAATGGTAATAGGAAGTCGATAGAAGAAATGATTATCACATTCTAAAGCATAAGCATCGCTATAGTAAAATATAATGATTTCACTAATAGATGGATCTATTAAGAGATCCCATCTCAAAACAATACAGCCCAAGAAATGCCACTGCCAAAGGTCAAAGGGTTCACAGGGAAAAGTGTCTACGAAGACACAATGATGCCATCAACAAGACAACAATAAATCAAACAAGTAAACGAATAGATATAAACCAACAAGTTCACCAATATTCGTTGTCGCATGCAACAACCAAATATATATATATATATTAAAGAAGTAAGCCTTGACCAAAATAAGAAAACATATGGTCATAACGACATCAAGCTCCCAAATTCAACTGTTGAAAGCCTGATTCACATCAAAGATGGAATCAAACTAGGCGACACACCTAAAATAAGAGTTATAACAAACTCACGTCACAATCGGAGCGCAAATAATGAAAGAGTTCAAGAAAACACGGTCGAAGTTTCTCAACATAATGAAGACGATTCTACAAAAGTTACCATACTAACGGAATGTGATCTTAAAACAAACGACACCAGCAATACTCCTCTGCTCAAAGCAAGGATGAAATTGAAAGATTGTAACAATCTCGACCAAAGCACAATTACAATAATCTTATGATAGGGTGAGGAAAAAGGACTTAGTGATCAAAATAAACAAGGAATGCACCAAGCATGAATCCAACTTGTTAGCAATGACATCAACATCAATATATCAAGATGACATGAAAGTAAAAACTAGGGGTTCATCTAGCTATTGAAAGCCCGTAACCCAAAAAAAATCGACCGAGGAGGTCTAAAATTACTAGCATAGAATCTTACATGATTTACTTCTAAACACAAAGTAATAGAAATTAATAACAAGAGAACATGCCCTAGGCATACTCCTAACGCCAATACAAAAATAAGGTGGATGGGGTCAAATAGGTACTCTCATTCAAATAATAGAGTGAGAGATAAATCAACGAAATCAAATGATGAAACTAAATACAATCTAACGGATAATTCTTAGAGTCAACTAAAAATCCCCACTACAGATCAATCTTAAGGTCAAAGAAATAACAATTGGTTACATTGATAGGCCACGAAATTAGGCAACATCAATACACAATTACCAGAAGGTCCAAATAACATGGAAAATTACAACAAGGTCCCTTAATAAGGATATGGTATGTTCGAGTGACACATGAAATGGAATTGGAGAACTCACAAATGACTACTAAGTCCAAATGGGTCCATGGTCAAAACCACTAATGCCCAAGATGAACTAGCTATAAGGAAAAAAATCCTTACAGTCATAGCAAAAGATGCACCTAATGCAAATTTACACAAAATTCTTGCACAATCCAATAATAAGGTACTATATGAATGACCATAGAATTTAAGGTATGAAAGACCACACGATTGTGAAACAACAAGCTCTCAAGGCATTCAATAAAACGCAATCAAATTTAAGCCTTAGTGAAGAATAAATTAAGGCTGCCAAAAACAGAGATCCACAATACGTAAGAGATCATGCTTCCAAAAACTAATATGATCTTGAATTCACGAAAATAGCAAAATAGAGAATCTCAATAATAAATTGTCTAACATCTATCCTTCAAGAAGTAGGGAAAGATTCGAGTCTTTAACAAAGCAAGTTCGTATTTAATGAAATAACTTTTAAGGATTTAATAAGGCAAAACCGTTGGAGAAAGATCGATTCAAGAATCAACGAGTCCAAAGAAAAAGGCCATCATAGCACTATAGTGTGATATACCCCTCAAAACTTAAGGGTGAACTAGTTTAAAATCAACAACCCTCAATCACGATCGAATTAACAAGGTACAAACATTCTTTTAAGAAAAGACTTGGAATAATGGAACCACAACACTCTAGCAAGAGCTCAAAGATTAAAGGATTAAGAATATACCTACTTCCAAGAAGTACAACAAAAACAAGATTCCATACTTACTCACAAGGGAAGAAACACCAGAAAATACGTGTTTTCAAGATGAACGTCACACCGTTACAATTTTAACAGCGATTGCTCATTTAAATTCATAATGAAAATCAATAACTATCGATAAACAACTCATAGAAAAGATTTCACCAATCAACAGGATATGCAGTCTCAAAAGAAGAGGCAATCCTTAGAATCACGGAATTCACTCAAATATGGAAATCATTGAATAAAGGAACTAATAGGCTTGGAACAACATAAATATATTTTCCACAAAAGTTAGAATCCTCACAATGATTCATACGATAGGATTTGGTCATATGCAAGAATCACATAGTGAAATGACAATTAGATTGTGAAAATATAAGAAATCACCAGAAATTTGGGTCAACTGACCAACCACTTGATAGAAAACTCGTAATCTACTCAAAAGAGTAATTACCATGTCAAACTGATATCTGAACGATGAAATTCTCATAGGACAAAGAGTATGACAATCCTATAAGAAAGAAGAACTATTCCAATGATAAACAACAAGTGTTCATAGCCACATAAAATATACATGGACTTCCAGCCACAATCAAGGCTATCAAGATAGGATACTCTCACAAAGATCAACATAGCCTTTAGAGAGGCTTTGTATCATGTGCAAAATAAAACTAATGCCACACAAAGTTAAGCATCTCAAGAATGTACCTTAAATGTAGGAATACCCGACTTTGAAGACACAACCTATATAAGCCATCTAATAACATGCACGCCACGTTATTAGAACTAATAAGTTATTCGTCGGGTTAGAAAAACATCTCTTAAGTACTTCAAAAATACCTATACATATAGGTTTTTAATATGCCCAACATATTAACATGTTGGTTTTCACAAGTACAAAACTTATTCCCCCAGATTTTCTATCTAAGAAATCTTATTACGAAACGCCGATCAAAGTAACTATGAGTACGCGTATAAGCTACTCTGAACATGTAAAATATGAAATATTATCTCAGCATGCTATCGTTATCATGCTTAACAATTCAGTAATATTGAAACAAGTAATCACGTAGGCACATAAGCATATTAGCATGTTATCACATAGTCCCAAAATTTAAACATACTTTTCAACCTTTTCATTTAGAACATGAAAATTTATCACGTAATGTGCTAACCAATACATTATGTTATAATAGTGTAAATGTATAAAACATATGCATGAAAGCATATAGGCATAAGATGTAAACACATATATACATATGTCATGTGAGCTTATAATTCCATAGGCTATCATTTTCAACTAAGTATGCTCGAAAGCATAATAGATGCAACGGTCACACACAGACCCAAATAACTCGCAGAGTACCAAGGCATTCGAACCCGGTTAGCTCTGATACCAATCTGTCGCGCCCCAAAATCCAAGACACGTGGATGGGACAAAAATTCAAGAAAGAGGCTAAGGAGAAGAAGAGATCCTATTTGGACCAACCATACAGTGCGAAATCTATAAAAGAATCCTACGTGGATTCTGAAGAAAGTCAAAAAGTCAGAGGTCAACCCACTAAGACCAAACAGGTCAAGTAGGGTCGACCTACAATACTCTGGTTTGAAGAAGTTTTAAAAGATGGAAATAAGAAGTATCAAAAGGGAAAGAAAAGGAAGAAGAGGTTTATTTTTAATGTTTTCATGAAATTAAGATGTGAGAATTTACAACCAAACGGCCCCTTAGGAATCAAAAGTAATTTTCTCCCATGACATATAAGTCATAGGCTTAGTGTATACCAAATTAGATTCTTAAAATGTTCAAGTTTGGATAAAATTTATAAATTGGACAGACCGCCTAGAAAAATATCCGGTTGACCAAATAGAGCACCTAAAAATATCCGGTTGACCGGGAAGAACAATATACAACAAGAAACCACATGGAGGTCTAAAGGCTTTATATTAGAATTCTACCAAGTTCGAAAGATTTTAAATGCATAAACGGATCAAAGGGGATTCGAGGATTCCGGATACAAAAATCACAAATTTTAACAAAGAGAATATTACACATTGAAAGTGAGTTCCAATACATGGACTCTAACATCATTACCAAAAGTGTAAAGGGCTAACATGTGCCCAAGCTAGGTTAGAGCGTACAAATCAACATAGATGAAAGAATTAGGATCAAAGTACTTGTAAGTTCCATAATCGAATCTAACATTTTCGATTTCAAATTATAACTACTGCAAGTCTTAGCAAAGGAACTATGTCATGTAAGTTCCAAAAAAATAAGACTTCTCGTAGGTGGCTTTCAAAATGTGATGTTACCCCTGTCAAGACCACTTGAAAAAAATGAGTTTTTATAGATTCATTAAGCACGACAGCTTAGTAGAAAACGTTGTAGATATACAATGGATCCCATAGCGAAAAGTGGGATGTGGTGCCATGAATGTTGCCTAAGCATTATAACTAATGAGCCCTCAGGCCATGCACACGTGTTCAATCGCCCCATTACCGGACTGTGAGCCACCCCCCACTGGGAATGTAGCATACCAACTTTCCGATAGCTAGTTGAATAGTAGTTGGAGTTTGGTATGTTCTTAGGTACATCCACCTTGTCCTCACACACAACCCACATCCAGATTTTTCACATCTTTTATCCCCATTTTGGGATTTCTCATATGCAAATCATGCCATGCTATGACGTATGCCCACATGGCAAAAATGCTCGTGAATTCTATGATTCGAATGCAAGTATCATATCTCAAGAATGACCAATAATTTCATCATACTTTTGTAAAATTCACAACAAAAATGAGTTTTACCGACGAAACATGGTGATAAAATTTATATTTCGTCGCCAAAATTATAGCATTAGCGACAAAATTAAATTTCATCGCCTAAAAGGCTAAAATGCACATACATTTGGCGACAAAATAATCATTTCATCGCCTAAAGTGTCAATTTTGGAGACAAAATTATAGTTCGTCGCCAAAAGTGAAGCTACTGGTGACGAAATAATTATTTCATCGCCTAAAGTGTCATTGTTGGCTATGAAATATTATTTTTATCACCTAAAGTGAAGAATTTGGCGACAAAAATTTTTGTGTCGCCTAAAGTGAGTTCTAAAGTGATGTCTATGGTGACGGAATTATATTTCGTTGCCTTAAGTGATGTCTATGGCGATGAAAAGTAGTTTGTCGCCAAATGCATGGCGACAAACTAATATTTCATCGCCTAAAGTGAGTGCTAAAAAAAATTCCATTTTCCTTTTGTTTGGCGACCTTCGTTGCTTAAACTGATGTCTATGGCGACAAAAATATTATTTCGTCGCCAAAAGTGATGACTGACATTATTAGTTTTGTTTGTAAGATTTATTTCTTAATTGTTATAATTTTAATTTCTATTTGAAGGGTGTGAAAGAATAAATCATCGTGGAGGTAGATACATAGAACATACTATTATCATACTATTACGTTATTAATTTATCTTTTAATTATTTATTAATTAATATCTAAGTTAATTTATTGGGAGTATTTTAGAACCAATTTCACTATCATTTTGGTAAAAAAAAAAACAATGCATGTGATAAATACAAAACAAGGTTAAAAAATAGAAATAGAAAAATAAAAAAACTTGCACATATTTGACATGTTTATATTATATACTACGTAATAAACAGTAATTTATATATATATATAATATGGTTCGCAACACACTAGGCCATGCTATCTGATTTTTATTCGAGAATCTAAAAGTGGTCTCACAATTATTTCAAATGGTCCCACAACCACAGGTCTTGAGAACCATATTAGATATACAAAATGTCAGATAATATAAAAGGGTAATTAGTGAAAATGACATTATATTAAGTTTTGTTAGAGTTAAGATTATTAAGATTCTTGATTAGGGAAAAGTCCTCCAATCAAAAATATTAAGTAAAATTTCACTTGGTATACATGAATATTAAGTGAAATTTTATTGCACACTTACATAAATATTAAGTGAAACAATTTGGGATTAATATTTGAAAAATATGGCATTGCTTGGTTTCCATATGACTTGTAGTTGTACCACATACAATATAACCTCTATAAATTAATAATGTTGTGATCACCTAAATTCTATTAATTTAGAGAGATATCAATTTATTGATAAATTAATAATTCTTAATAAATAATTTAGGAATTTTATTATTTAAAACAATTATTGATTTATCAAAAGAAAAAGAAAATGAAAAAGAAAAGAAAGAAAATCTTTTTATTTTATTTTATTTTATTTTATTTGTTATGCATCTACTTACAAAAAAAGGAAATATTTTATTTGTTTATTTATTGTTTACTTTTAAGATAACAGCAAAAAAAAGAAAAAGAAAAAGAAATCAATAGAAAAGAAACAGGAAAAAAAAAAAACACTACACCAAAAATGTTAATCTGACATCAATTTTCCCCAAATTAAACATCCCAAATATTTTTTTTGCGGGAATAAAACACCCCAAATTACTTTCCCCCCAAATTAGATTTTGGTATGCCACAAACAAGAAAAGAATTGATTTGCAATTCTTGTTTGTGGAAAATCATGTGTTTGGTTTGACACAAAAATGAGAAATGAAATGATTTCCAATTCTTGCCAATTCTTGAGACTTGAAGTTTTAGGCAAGACTGAAATCCGACCAAAAATGGTCGGATTTGGTGAGAATTGATTTGTAAATATTGTTCTTCCCAAAATACCCAAATCCAAAAACCCTAACCTGATTTCTTCTTCTTCTTCAGTCTTCTTCTTCTTCTACGATCTGATTCTTCTTCTTCTTCTTCGGTCTTCTTCTTCTTCTTCTTCTTCAGTCTTCTTCTTCTTCTTTGGTCGTCTTCTTCTTCTTCAGTCGTTTGGTTCTTCTTCTCCGGTTGTCTTCTTCGGTCTTCTTCTTTCTTTTTGTTCTTCTGGTCTTAGGTGTGTTTGGGTAAATTAGGTTTAAGGTCCGGGGTATTTTAGGAAGTATCATTAATTCTTTTCAATTCTATTCTTTCTATTTTTGTTTCAAGCCAAACAAGAGAATTAGAATTGCAAATCAATTCTACTCTTTTCTTTTCTTTTCTATTCTCTCCAATTCAATTCTATTCTATTTTACAATCATACCAAACGGACTGTAAGGGTTCTAATTCAACACCCTAAAACTCTATTCCTTCCTAGACACCAAACTCCCCTTCATTCCTTCCCAGACACCAAACTCTCTTCCTTTTCTACTGCACCTCTGTCTCTGTCTCTGTCTCTCTCTCTCTCTCTCTCTCTCTCTCTCTCTCTCTCTAATCTCCTCTCATCTCTTTTGAGTCTTCTCCCTCTCTCTTCTCTGCAACCCAGCCAAGTCGCCGCCATCACCACCCAACAACCACTCTGCTGCTCGAAAGGAAGAGGACCCAACCAAGCCGTCGCCGCCACCACCACCATGAGCACTATCGGCGACCGCCATCACGACTCAGCCACCACCACCACCACTCACAGTCGTCGCTGCTTCAGCCACTTTCAGCGCCAGTCGTAGCCTATTCCTCTTATCTTCTCATGGCGCTTACCATCATCATCCAGCACTCACAGGAATCGGGCTTTGTAAGTTAGTTAGGGAGGTAAACCTCTCTCTCTCTCTCTCTCTCTCTCTCTCTCTCTTGAATCTGTGAATATGGTGTTAAATTTGTTTTTGCTTTTGAAGTTCTTGATTGATGAAAGAATTTTGGATGTAGAAATTGATTCTTGAATCTTGGAATCTTGTACATTTGATTTCATTTGACATGGTTTTGGACACCATCTCTCTAAAACTAACCCTCTTATAACTACTGTACAAACACGAACTCAAACTGGAAAGGGGCAGAGACATTGAATAAATAGGAATTCCAGAAATTGGTGTGCTCAAGGAAGTTGTCAACAGCATTCACACTACGATAGACTTCAACGAGGTGAGTGTAAAAAGTGTATTTATATTTTTAAACATTAAATATCTCAATTCTTGCTTTGGATGCTACAATAATCGTTGGGTTGGATAAAAGCCCAATTAATAGTTTATGCACAGGATAAAAGCCACAACTTTAAGTATCTCAATTCTTGCTTTCTATACTTTTAAGTATCTCAATTCTTGTTTTTTTATAAATAGTTTATGCCTAATAATTTTTGGGTTGGATAATAGCCATAACGTATTATCCATGTACTAATAGAAATGCATATCATGTATGCATATTTATATGATTAATCCGGCCAAAAGGCTTTTTATCATAGCCTTGTTAAATGAGTAGCTAAACCACAAATTTTGCAAAAGGTTCATAGCAGAATACCAAACCAATTCAAATTTACGGTCAAATGTAAATACACATTGTCTCTAAAATGGTCTTGGGGCACTTTGTAAAACTAGAACTTGATCCCCTTTTCTTTTCTGCATAGAACATCTTTGTCTTTAATGTCTCTTTTCTCTTGTTTGTCCATCCTATTTTAAACACAGCTGTACTGGGCATCACAATTCATGTCAATAAAGATGGGTTCAACCCAATTTTAATTATTTCAGTAACTTTGCAAGACCATAGAAATGGGTTTTGTAGTCCCAAAGTTTTAATAAAATAAATACCCAATTCTGTGGGCCGAATTGTAATAGCAACTTTAATGGAATCAAGGATCCCTTAGAATAGTGGATTCAAGGAATCCAATTCCTTACTATGGTGGATTCATAGAATCCAAATTGAGTACGCAGACGCATGGAGTCCAATTATTCTTGTAGATAGAATTTAGAATTCCTGAACACGGTGGATTCATGAAATCCAAAATTGAGTGAGTGAAATTTAGAATTCCGGAACATGGTGGATTTGAGCATTGTAACTTCTCCACTGCTTAATCATGCGTGTTCATAAGTTACGCGAGTTCATAAGTTTTAGTTCGAAAGTATTTTTGATAGAAACTGTGTCTAATCTATATTTCATGATTTTGTTACTTTTTTACAACCGTATAAGCTACCAATGTTTTCCATTTATTTGTGTCACAGATTCAGTATGGACATTGTTGATTTCTAGGGCTCAGTTACATTTTTTTTGTCTAATGAACAATATTTATTAATTTGTTATTATATGGACACTATGTGTTAGTTTGTATTAGTTTTGAATAGGAACATGCTGTAAAGGTATTTTGTGGTTTGAATTAGTTTTGAAAAGAAATACAATATAATGGCATTTTGTGGTTGAATAGAACCATGCTATGATAGTTTGTGGTTTACTAATGTTTTGTTGGTGTACAAACAGCAACCATAACAGATTCTAGTAATATATAAAAATTTTAACTTTTTTATTTAAAAATAGTTTTGGCGACGCAATATTTTGTCACCAAATGTTTATTCTAAATTGATTAAAATTACTTTAGCAATGAAATATTTCATCGCTAATGGTAACAACATTGGCGACAAAATGTTTTTGTCGCCATAGCACTTTATAAAAATGCTAAAAAAGCATTGGCGACGAAAATATTTCGTCGATAATTTAAACTGCAACAAAATTTATGACTCTTTTGGCGACAAAATCCGTACTAATTGCGACAAAAAAATGAGAATTGGCGACGAAAGTTTTTGTCGCCAAAAGTAATGTCTATGGCGACAATATTGGCAACAAAGTCTTTTCGTCGCTAAAGCCTTTAGCGACGAAAAAGGGACTTTTGGCGACGAAATTTGTTTGTCGCCGAAGCACATTTTTGTTGTAGTAATAAGCAATTCTTTTCAAGAATCCTTGTAGTACGAGTTCTACTATTTAGAGAACTAATACTAATACATAATCATGCTTTCAATTTAGCAAGAAATCACATAATCCATTTAACCAACTTAGTAAGCAAATTAGCAACTAAGCATGTAAGTCACATAAACATGTGTATTTGGAAAAAATCATAGTTATTCCACATGTCCTCTATTCCTAGCAGTAAATACAAATCAAAGATAGAGATAGGAAATCATATGTATATAGACAAGAGAGAAATAATAGAAGATCCAAAATTGTAGAGCTTCAATAAACAAGAATTTAGGAAATCCCTCTTCTCCCTCTAGCCGATAATTTGAGTTAGAGGACACCAATGGAGAAAATGAAGACACCAATAGGAAGACCTAGATGAGGTGATGATCTTTGCTTCTAATAGCTTGCTTCCAATGATAAGTTTATGGCTTCCAAAATGAAGCTTGCAGAGCTAAGAGGCTATGGAGGTTTTTGGTTCTCCAAACCCAAGAGAAAAGGGGAATATTGATGAAGAGATAGGAAAGACAAAGAAAAAGAAAAAGAAAAGATCAAGAGAGAGAGAGAGAGAGAGAGAGAGAGAGAGAGAGAGAGAGATCCGAATGAGAGGGAGGGGGAGGAGAGAGAGTGACAAGCTTCCTTAGGAAGCTTGGGAATGGTTGGGAGGTGACTAGTGCGTCCCATTATTGTCTCTCTCTCACACACACACACAAAATGTAACACATATACACACTTCTTCTAAAACAAATACTAAAGTGACACTAACAAGTACCAAAATTAAATACACAGTCCCATATTTAGACACACATTAGTCCGAAATTACCAAAGGACCCTTAATTAAATTCTAGGTTTCTACAGTGTAAGAAATATTGTGGGTCATTGGTGCACCCACATAACATTGGACTGGGTCCAATGGACCTTGTTTAGGCACAAAGCAATCCAATGGGATGGGTTTTGGAGTCCTAGAGCAACGAGGGTTTGTGTACCTATATATATGTAAACTACAACTTTTACACGATGTAAAAGCCGGTCCCCCTCTCTCCCCTCTCATGTTTTCTCTCTCTAGGCCGTCACTATTGGAGCCTTGGGATTTAGCGTGTGATACTAACGGAGATCACTCTAGTAGTGTCTTCAATGACCGATAAGAAGCACAAGAGAGTACTACATGGATGCTTTGTAGGAGCAGCAGTTCGTGGGAGATCTTGTCGGCCTCGTAACAACGCCATAGTCGATTCGTTATGTAATTCCGCTTGGTAAGACACCTATACCCAAGTAGTACGCTTGTGTGCATATTTATCTACATTAGTATCAGAGCTATAGGTCGTTGATTCGCCCGTGAAGACAAATCTACCATTAAAGCTTGGTAAAGCTTTTAACATAAACATGGAATTTCATTTTTTCAAGTAGGTCTAATACAAAACTCCAATAGAAGTCCTAATTTTTTTTATCATGATTGCATTCTTAATAGTCCCTAGAGTTACCCCATAAAATTTCATGGGTTGATTATCTCCGATGTGGAAGATATCGCAAATCCTAGAGCTATTTTTGAAATAGTAAAGTTATTCTTTTACAAACCTCATATCTATTTAATATTCATGGGCATAATTAAACTGTTGATTTGGAATGGCTGTTGTGTTTTGCGGATTAATTATGTCTGCAAATCGTGGTCACGTGGTGAGTAACAGGGTTGTCGCCAAGCTGTGACCAGGACTTAGGCCGTGTTTGGGCAGTTGCCCCCCGTTGGAGTGCGTGTGGCTAAGACTGCCAAAATTTTGTCTTGGCAAAACATATGACATGTTTGATTTTAAAAACCAAGAAATTTTTTTTAAAAAAAAATAATAATTTGTTGTTGCCATCAAGGGCTAGACGTGCCAATTGCCAAGAAAAAATTAATAATTTGTTGTTGCCAACATGGGCTAGACGTGCCAATTGCCAAGCACACTTGCTGTTGGCATGTGTAATTCATGTGTTGCTTGGCAATTACTCTATGTAGTGTCTAGTCCAGAGACGACAACACCCTGTTTGGCAAGGTTACTAGAGTATGATTTAGAGTTTATACAAAGCGAAACAAATCTTAGCAAGCCTTAATACTTGGAAGGTGAGGAACACACTTGCCTAGAATATGTGCATTTTTTTTGTGTGTGCACTGTGGAGGCAGTTTGTGATGTTTTTTTTTTTTTTTTTTTTTTTGTTTTGTATTTTAGAGCATATAATTTATACTATTAGATATTTATTTAATTACTTAAAATGGTCAAAATATATTATTAATTTTTGTAATTAATAAGGGATATAAGGGATACTGTTTGAAACCATATAAAATTCTCATAGATAATTTTTTGGTAAATTATCTAAATCATATTAATATTTTAGAGCATATTATTATGTGTTTTTGGTACACGTTTTAAATTGCTTAAAATGTTTTTATCGATTATTAGTTCATGGAATTAACCCAATGTATTTAGCACACTAGTGGCAGCTTGAGGAAATATTTTAGTGATTTTTCTCGCTCTTTGGGATATATTTTAGAGCATATATTGTGCTATGTACGTGATATTAATTACTTAAAATAACAAATTAAGTTGTTAATTCTTGAAATTAATAAATGTTGTTTTTGTTCACTGTTTAGAGACTTGAGAAAATTTTTATGAATTATCTCATTTTTTGTTTTGGTATTTTAGGGCATAAAATTTATGCTTATGGACATTTTTTTTATTGCTTAAAAAAGCCAAAATAAACGATTAATTTTTGAAATTAATATGGGGTATTTAGAACACCATATTAGACCACTAAAAATTATTGGACAACAAATTTCTCAATTTTTTTGTATTTTTTGGGAATTTAGTTGCTCATAGTTATTTTGTTTAACTAGATCAATTTATTTGTTAAATTGATTCAAAAATTTTACTTGGGCCATGGTAAAATTATGGAAATTCTTTTTATAATGAAAAATCAAATTTTCAGTTATTTAAATTTTTTCATAAGGTTTTAAATTAATTGTTAATTTAAAAGCCTTTAATGAATTGGTTTTAAAATATGTTTTAAGACTGAAAATTGTGTTAAAATTAGTGAAAAATCAAGGATTTTTCTTTGATTTTGCTTAGCTTATGGGAGCTATTCGGGCTATGCAATAATTATTTTATTGCAAATTTTATTGTTTCTTAGAGACTCATTGCATAGTTCGTCATATTTAATTACTGTTGTTTGTGATTGGATGACCCGGGACCTCTAATCTTCCTCCTTAAATGAAGTGATGAATTAGTCCATTTATTTTTAAATAGATCACATAAGTACTTGGTGTATGTGATTAATGCATTAATCTGGATTAAATAAATGGATAATTAATAGACAATTTGTGGAGCTTGTGTCCTCACGATATATGTTTAAGGTTGTTTCTGTGTATGTATATGAAAAAAGCATCCCTATTTTTTTATGGATATAAATGTAATGTGAGGATGAGCGTTTAGATTTCTTATATATTGGAAAAGCCAACTTGCAAAGGGATGATTTTATTTGTTCATACATCATACACTTGAATTACCTTAACATGAGCTCTAAGTTGTCAATTCAGACCCACGTGGGGGTCCATGTGCACTTTTCGTTGTATGGCGCACTTTAAATATTGTGGATGATCTTAGATAGGTATTTGTACCATCTAATTGATATTTAGAAAATTCAATTATAAAAGGTTTTTCTTAATTTACAAAATTAAGATTTGATTAATGAGCAATAGCAAATTTTTTGGTCTTAAATTGTAAAAAAGGAAAATTACCTTGTAATTGGGTTTTAAAACAAACTTTATGAAATGTGCAAATAAGAATGGCAATCCCTTGCGCATGTTCTCAAATGTTTTTCAAATCACACTTCATTGATCTTTACAAAGATAATAAGTTTAAAGGGACTAATTTTTGGGAATATGGCACTACAAAGTAACACACCTACAAAATGAGTAAGAGCTTATGGCCTTTAGACTTATTCTATAGTCCAACCTATTCAACCGAATAATGGGCCTCCGGTTCAATATCGTTATAACCTTGAAAGCCTATAACACTTTGCTGGAGAAGGATCATAGCATGCGCTTTATGATAATCAGCATGCATCATGATCTTGTTGGGAAGTATAAGTACTGCCCAATAGGCAAAGAGTTGTGGGATCAGCTCGAATTTGTTTTCGGTGGCACATTCATTACTAGATTGAGTATCTAGTTATGAAGTTTGGGAAGGTAAATGGGACTTTCTAAGTGCAGGATGACTGGACATCTAAGGTCTATGTCAGTGTGATTTGTGATATCAGATTGCTAGGAACATCTTTACTCCCGAACTACTGGTTCGGGCTATGAATAGTTCGTTGCCTGATTCGCAGGACCACAAGAAACAAATCCTGATCCACAACGGAAATGTTAAATTTTTGTTTTTGACATTTCCCGATATGTTGAGCTAAATATGGAGTGCCAAAAGGTAAGGCGAACCGTATTACTACACTCTTGACCATAACTTCCAAAAGTGGAATGAGCTCAAGGCTAGTGTGCCTAAACACAATGGTAAGATTACACTCGCCAAGAGGGAGGGTGGGGATAGCAAGTTTGCGCCCAAGTCTAACAAAGTGGGAGAACGTAGTTGAAGGCATTTTTCTAATTCGGTGGAAATAGGATGGATATTTTTGGGTGGTAGTGTTACTAGGACATGGTTATCTAGGGATAACTACTTAAGAGTTTTTTTAATAAATTCTAGCTACCTCTATTATTCATTTATTCTGAGACATGACATGTTGGACTTGAACGCATAGGATGTGATAGGATAACTTGATTAGCTCGAGAAGGCCTTTTGGGGCCTACTCGCTGAGGTTATCCTACCCATGTGTGAGTTTTGCTTGGTTGGCAAAGCATACCGAAAGCCTTTTAAAGAGGCTATTGGAGCTACTCAAGCATAAGAGTTAGTTCACTCAGATATCTGTGAACTTGTGGTTGTAAAGGCATGTCATGACGCCTCTTATTTTTCCATTTTTTTAATAGATGATTTTACGATATATGAGAATCGCGAGTTCTTATCTAATCAGTTCAGGGAACTGTGTGAGGAAAAGAGGATACGCAGATAACTTCCTATTCTTGAAACTCCGCAACAATATGGTGTTAAAGAGAGAAGGAATACGACACTCCTAGATATGGCTAGGACTATGATGGCACAAGTCAATCTCCCAATGTTGTTTTTGGGAGGATGTACTCTTGATTGCTGCCTATATACTATGAGTGTTTTTCTCAGTTAGTTCCTTTTACCCTCTTATGAGCTATGGAAAGGAAAAAAGCTCATTTGGGAGCATTTGCGTCCGTGGGTCTCAGGAGATTATGTTCACTATTCCTTGCATAAGTGTGAAAAACTATGCCCAAGAGCTAGAAAGCATATCTTTATAAGGTATTCTAATAACTCGAAAGGCTATGTTACGTATAATGAACAACTGTATATAGGAATGACAGAAATGGTGTCACATGATTTTGAGTATGACTTCCATAAGCTTGGTAATACTAAGGGATATCTTGACCTCTATGAGTTGGAGGATGTTGAAGATAGCATACCATTTTTAGACGTGGGTAGGGAGATTGAGATTCCACATCCAGTAATCGCTGCGAAATAATACTAGTCTCCAGTCAAGTGGGAGTACACCGCTAGCCGCTAGTGGGTGTACACCACTAGGCACTCAAGATTCTCAGGTATTATATCGCGGGTGATTAGGAAACCCTATCACTGTTTTCAAATTGAGGTAGACATTTTCTTGTATGCAAATGTGTGTACAAGTGGATGAGGATGATCCTGCTTCTTTTGATGAAGTAGTTTCTTCGTCTGCTGAAGCTAAGTGGATAGTTGCTATGCCAGATGAGATGAGCTCTATGGGTGTGAATAAGGTCTGGGAGTTAGTTGATATTCCGCTTATGCATAAGGATATTGGAGACAAGTGTGTTTTCAACATCTAACGCAAGGCAGATGGTTAATTGATAAGCACCTTGTGGTGATAGTTTGTACCCAAAGAGGGTATAGACCATGGAAATATGTTCTCCCAAAGGGTCAGATCTGACTTCATTCGCCTTATCCTAGCAATTGTCACACATTTAGTTTTAGAACTTTGTCAATTGGATGTTTAAACTACTTTTTCAATGGAGAACGAGACGAAGAGATAAATCTGGATCAGCCCATTGATTTTGTGACCAAAGGGAACGAGCGCGAAAGTGTGCTGTTTCAAACGTTCCATTTATTATCTCAAGCTAGCAACTGTCTAGTTAGTAGTACACTGTGTGTACATTAAATGGTCCAAGGAAAGTGTTCTAATTCTTGTATGTTGACGACATCCTTCTAGTTGGGAATGAGATGAGTTCCATTATCGTCACTTGAGAGTGGTAGTCCTCTCAGTTTGAGATTGAGGACATCGGTGATACCAATTATATGTTGGGAGTTTAGATTATGAGACATTGTTCTAGAAGCTCCATTGTTTGTCTCAAGGGACTTACAAGATGAAGGTTCTTGAACGTTCTCATATGAAAGCTTAAAAACCCGCTGACATCCCAATTTTAAAAGGGACTCACCTTAACCTTAGATTAATATCTTAAGAATAATGAGAAAAGAAAACAAATGTCCAGTTTGCCATATGCATACGCAATAGGGAATTTGAAGTATGCTATGTTGTGTACTCAGTCAGATGTGTGCTATGCGATTGAATTGATTAGTCATTGTTGTAGCAACCCTAGTCCTGTCACTAGAGAGTAGTGAAGACGATCTTGCGATATGTTCGCAGGAAAGTGGACCTCACCTTATGTTGTTCGCAATGGAAGCATAATTTGTGGTGTTCTTACCAGCTATTTTGGTTGAAGAGTTTTTGCAATGGCTAGGCTCTTCATAGTGATGAGGTTGTGCTCATCTACGGTGATAGCACGTAAGCCTGAGCATATGCAAAAGATCTCAAAAACCATTCTAGTACATGGACATTCGTTTTTGTCACATTTGAGATGTAGTTTGCGCAAAGGGAAGTTGTCTTGAGGTACATCTCCACATGGGGGTTTGATGTGCTTAGACATTTTATTATTGACATTATTATTTGAGTTTTTATAAACTAGTTGGTTTCCATACATGTATTTGTTATATGAATGAAAAGAATGCATATTTTTAATATGTCACTGGACTTGAATCGCCCTGCTCACACGAGTGATTCACCTTGGCGTCGAGATAGCGGACTAGGACATTTGTGTCCATGGTGCTTAGATGGCGGGCAAGATGAGACATTTGAGTTCATGGTGGTTAGATAGCCAACTAGGACATGTGTGTCCATAGTGCTTATAAAGCGAGCTAGAACACTTATATATATGCAGTGTAAGAGCAGCGAGCTAGATATAAGCCTTTATTATCTCTATATGTCGCCTTAGATGGCGCTAGGATGAGACCTTTATATTTGGTCGAACATAGAGAGATCCCATGACGCTATGTAGCCTGTTTATAGCCGAATGTGAGTTTTTAGATGAGCGCCAAGAGGGGCGACTGTGCTGGAAAACTCAGTTAGAGTCTTGTAAGATTCGTATGGCGTTACTTGTTTTTCCAAACACAGAGTGACATGCCCATTTTTATGGAAAAATGCCATAACATACATTTCATACAGTATGTATTTTTGCGATCGACTGTGGAGCAGTGAATGGATTCTTCTTCACTATTGTGTGAGCCACGTAGTATATCCAAGATATTGGTTATTATACAAACTGGTTGCCTTCACGACTTGAGACTAAGTCATGAAGAGGACGCTTGATGATAGCTATCTTAACATGCTATCCTAGGTTGAAGAGAAGATTCCGTTCTCTGGGGTGTGTCTGGGCAAGCAGTCAAGTTAATCAGATTGACATGTGGGCTCAGGGAAGACCATTCAATAACACACCATGTTTTGTGACTCATTAGGAGGCCTGTGATAATCGTATTTTATTACTGATGTGTCATGAGTACATTACATTGAGGTGGTGCAGCACTTCTTTTCACCGAGGGATTGAGAATGCTGTGTTCGATGTGGTTGAACCGTCTAAGGCATACATGAGAAGCTTCTGAGTGATGTGTCTTGCTAGTTATGGTGATGATTTGGCATTACACTCCTATTGCTGTACTTTTTTTTTTGTAAGGTCGAACGTTCTATTTATTTCCCTATATGAAGAGATGAGAAGTTTTGTTTGGAGAGATTGTTTTAGTAACAAGCCCTATATGGGTGAGTGGGAGATGTAAGAAATATTATAGGTCATTGGTGCACCCACATAACATTGGACTGGGTCCAATGAGCCTTGCTTAGACACAAAGCAATCCAATGGGATGGGCTTTGGAGTCCTAGAGCAACTAGGGTTTGTGTACCTATATATATGTATATGGTACACACAAACTACAACTTTTATACGATGTAAAAGCTGGCCCCTCCCTCTCTCACACACACACACACACTCTCTCTCTCTCCCTTCTCTCTCACGTTTTCTCTCTTTAGGCCGTCACCATTGGAGCCTTGGGATTTAGTGCGTGATACTAACAGAGACCAATCTAGTAGTGCCTTCTACGACCGATCAGAAGCACAAAAGAGTACACGGAGGCTTTGTAGGAGCAGCAGTTCGGACAATAGTATTTATTAGTCAGCTTGCTAATACACCTATACCCAGCTAGTATGCTTGTGTGCATATTTATCTACATACAGAAAATAACTTGACAATCAGTATTTCGGACAATAGTATTTATTAGTCATTTGTTCAGGAGAACGGTTTGATCCAACGTTTGGATCTAGGTGGGTTTGTAATTTTTCTACCCTAACATTTCAATACACTTAGAGGGAAATATTTATGTATTCAAACCCAAGCCAAGGTCTCTTAATTTGGAGTATAAATTCAAGCCCTAACATGTTGATTTTTTGTATTAATATTTTAGGGGTATAGTAGCAATTTTGCATGCACCATTAACATTGATAGGGTTCTTCTGAAACAGGGGAGATCAGTATTAAGAATACCAAAAAATAACATAATCACTTCGTAGTTCTTACCTTCAATTCTCTATGAAAAACCCCTCTACTGTGGTAGTAATTAAGCGACTGCAACTACCAGAAGCAGCCCTTGTGCTAATTTTAACAATCGCAAGTATTTGCAATTAAACCCAAGGTTATCACATATGATTCTACAAGAGAAAAAAGATGCGAGGAAATTGAATCATTTAAACTTACTCATTCCTTTTTTTGCTGATAATTTATCCAATGGCAAGGTAGTATCCATAACTCCTAAATAAAGAGTAAAATGAAAATAATAAGAATGATGAGTGGCCAAGTTCAAAGTTTACTGCAAGTCCTTACACAAGAAGTAAGCACACAGAAATATTGAAACTGAATTTTATTGAAAAACAATGACATGTCTCATAGAAAGTATCTGCATGATACTAGTAATTAAATATTATTATGCACATGTAACTCTTTGGGATTAACATCCGCGTTAATGTACTAGTTGAGTGAACATTTTCAAATAAAAGTGATGAACTTTTCCGAAAACGGTAAATTGAATAAAGGAAAAAAGAAACATGTACAAACATAAAAGAGGCATACAACAGGTTAGCTTCTTTAAGATCATCACTTTTCAGTAACTGCCTAACAGTCATTTGAACTTCAGTCAACTGTGATGTTATGCATAGGGCTTCAAAATTCACTTTTGTAAACGTTAGGAAAGATGTACTATGTTAACATATAGAATAGATTTTTCAAGTTGATCAGATGATCATCAAGACCATTTGGTGTGAGTGAATTGATAACAACAATATCAAATTTTCAATATTGACTACAATGAAACAAGTTCTCACACATGAAATATGGCTTTTTATGGGTGACAATATGTTAGTAACATGCTAAATATAACCCCACTCACATCATTGATCATATAAAAACAAGGGGCATAATATGTACAGACAATGTCACTGCTTGAATATCCTTTTGTGCATTTGATTTGCTTATAGCAGCCAAACTTTGTTACTTTGTTATGCGGAAGCACCCGCAAAGATAACAAATAAATGAGAGAGAACGAATAAAAACAAACACACATAAGAGCACCAGATTTGACCGATGGTTCGGCCTAAGGATGTGTTCATACACCGGAGTAAAGGAACAAGGATGATTACAATGTACCAAAGAGAGTTCACTATCCTTACCAAAAGTTCTCTCAAAGAAATCACAAACAAATCAAATTGTTCTCTAAAATAAAGCCTTACAAAACACTCCAAAGGCTAAATAAAGAGATCTTAAACCAATAACAATAAGCCTCACAATTCCAAATGCTTATGAAAGAGGGTTTCAGAGGTAAGCAAATATGGTTTCTTGTGACAATGATTCACACTTGATGGAGGACTTGAGTTCTGTATTGTCATGACTGTAAGCAACTTGCCACAAATGAACATATTTTAGTTTTTTTTTCCTTTTCTTTTCAAAAGTGTGGGATTTAGAGTGTTTTAGGACCATTGTCCAAGGAATTCCTTTTTTTCTTGTTATTTTATTATCTATATTTTCAGTATTTTCTTAGGAATGATTTTGTCCGACCAAAAGCCACCACTTTATTGGTGTTAGTGAGACAAATTTAAGACTTTTATGGCAAAGTTTTTGAGTGGTCACATGGATCAGCATAGTTGGAATATGAATACTCTTAACAATCCCTCACTCACGATGTCACTCCCTCGACTAGAACTTGTGACATCTTGGATGCGGTACAACGTTGTCGGACAAAGAGCTTCCATTCCACCTAAGATGAATTAGAAATATACAATTTAGTGCTTGAGTATAGGGTCAACATATATTTAGTACCTTTGACTTTCCTAAGTTGTAAATTGATCCTTAATTTGTGTTCTAACTTAAAAATTGATCCCTTTTCCCAATTTGATAAGTTTATTTATGATGAATATATCCTTAACAGAATATATATAAAGATATTTATATATACATATATATATAGTAATCAATTTACATTAATTAGGAGAGAAATGATTTCCTAAAATATAGTTATGCAAACAGTGCAATCCCTAAATCATTGCAATCTTTCTATCTCTCTCTCTCTCTAGAGTTTGTTTACTGCAATACCCATTTCTCGATCTGAGGCTGTGAGGATTTATTCGAACAATAAAATCAAACGAATGGGAGCCAGATCGTGTAATGGCGAGGCAACTATGAGGCAATGCAAAGGTTGCTTTTTGGGTTATGGGTTGTTTTCAAAGGGTGAAGGCTGGGGTCTTTTTCTGGTTTGGGTGTTTGCTGCTCAAATTTGAATGGTGAGGAGTAATGGGGAGTCCATTTGGGTCTTTATCAATGATTATCGCAATTCATTGGTTTGAGGTAAGTCTTGATTCGTGTAAGGAATCGAACAATGCTTGCCATGGATTCACACCCTTGTTGCAGAAAACTAGGGTTTGACGGATTTGGGTTTTTTTTTTCTTCTTTTGTGTATGGTGGTTGCAATGTGATTGTGGCACCCTTTTAATTAGGTACTAGGTTTTGATTTCAACCATGCTTGAGCCCAATCATTAATGTTCAATTGATGGGTTTCAATGAGATTGATTGTTGAATTTTTAAAATTTTCTTTTCTCTGAATATGGTGATGGTGATGGTGATGGTGATGATGATAATTTTTCTTTTCTCATAACAAATTGTGGAGTTTTACTTTTGAGTTTTGAAGGAGAGAAATTTGCTTTGATTTGGTGAGAAAAAAAGGTGAGAAATTTCTCACTACAATAGATAAAATTTCTCATATGTGGTCGGTATTTTGACAGTTTGTTTTTATTTGGTGAGAAATTTCTAATCAAATACATTAAAAAAATGTGATAAATTTCTCACTATAATAGATAAAATTTACTTGTTAACTCTCTCTCGCTCTCTCTCTCTCTCTCTCTCTCTCTATATATATATATATATATATGTATAACAAATCAGGGTTAAATTTAAAAACCCTGATTTATGGGAGTTGGGATATTTATTAAATTTTCTCTTTAATCCTCTCTCTTTCTATATATATATATATATATATCAAATTTGGGTTTGAATTTCAATACCCTGATTTATGAGAGTAGGGGTATTTTGGTCTTCAAAATAGGTGAGGGACTAATTTCTAAGTTGACTTACAGAATTGATCAATTTCTAAAAACGGCTACAATAAAGGACTGAAATCTAACTCACCCAAGATGAATTAGTGTTAGGTGATCGAGGCACACTTTACTTTTAGAGTTGTCGTTGGGAGTGACATTGTGGACACCCCAACGGTTTTATTCAATTAATTTTTGGTAAAGGAAAATGATAACTATTTATGCTTTAAACTTGGACACTAAATATTCTGTGTATGAGGATAAGATGTTGTTTAATTAACATGTTAATTGGTTCCATATTTTAAATTAATTAGTAAATAATTTGATGTTTGTGTAACTACTTTTTGGTACATAGAAGTTTGCTTCGGATTTTAAATAAAAAAAGTAGTTAAATGTGAAAATGAGGTTGAACTAGATTAAATTTTAAATATTTTCAAATAGGCCATAAGAGTTGATTGGCCTGAGCCTTTTCTCCTCGACTATAACATGAAGCAAATGACTTTGGTGTTTTTCCTTAGGTGCTTTACCTACTATTTTAAAACACAATTGGTCTACGTGTAGAACTACGTTTATGGCACATTAAACAAAAAATAGCTAAAGAAAAGTATTAATGTGTTGTCGTAATGTGAATTCTAATATTAATTTGTTACCTTATAAGTTAATAAGCCAACCTGTGAACATTATGGCTATAAAAGATCTGTTTATGTAGGGTCTATTGTACTACTTTGCACTAAGTTTTTCATTCCAAGTCGGTTAACTTACTTACATACTTATATAGATAGGAGGTTAGTATAGGACTTAGTCCATTAGAGTACACTTTTATAGAAATAAATTCATTCCAAAACTCAATCTAGGAATTCATCCTTCACTTCTTTTAAGGACCAAAATACCCCATATCATTATTTGTAGAAATATATATATATATATATACATATATACACATAATATTTACTCCCTACATCAGAGCATGAAATCAGGTTTTCAAAAATTCAAAACTCATATAACTATATATATATTGTGAGAGAGAGAGAGAGAGAGAGAGAGAAGATACAGAGGGACCACAACTCCCTCACTGCCAACACCACCACCACATCACCACCACACTCAATCACTCTATGATGCCCCGCCCCGCCACGAGTCCCGGCGACAAGGTGTTGGCTAATAGCGGAAGTAAACAATAACCATAATAGTAGGCTTTGACACCATTCTGTAACTCCCCGAGTCCTAGACTCCGAGGGTTACCAGGAATATATGACATCATTTGAAAAACATTTATAAAATAGAAATCTAGTTTTCATTTAAAATATTCTTTCTTAAAACGTTTTTAGGATAAGCGGCGGAAAATTAGAGTTAAAATATCATGATATTTAGAAGCGGGTGGACTAACAGTTGTCCAATTAAACATAATATGTTCTTTGAAATAGATTTATTACATCATTTAATTTAAAAACCCACAAATAGGGCCTTCAAGCAAAGCGGAAGCTCATCAATTCTCGGTGGTCTTGCCCTTATCTATATCACCTGAAAAGAAGGTTTTATAGTCCATAAACCATAGAGGCTCGTATAGTCATATAACCGTACAATAACATTTGTTATATAACCTACGTGAATGCAATGAATGCCAATGTCATGCATGAAAAACATTCTCATGTCTTTTTAAACACTCACCCTCGATCGTCAATATCATTACCCGGACCATGGGCTTCCCGTCCACGTAGGCCTAGCCTCAAACGTGCGTGACTTTGGGCCTTACGAATTACACAGATGCCTAGCCTTCATGTTACGGGGGTTTCTTGCAGCACATCCCACAATTTGAGTTCCTAGTGGTACCCATCTTACAAGCCTACCCACAAATTTGGGATTTCTATCTTTTTAAAACAAAATCCCTCCTAGAGGGTATTATGCATGGAAGCCTCTAAGGTCTTCCCTTTTCAAAATTTGAAAACCTCTATGATCTTTCATCCCAAATTCATTTTCGTGATTTTCGTGTTCGTGTTCATGCTCATGCTTGTGAAATGCTATGTGACATATGCGAGCTCTAAACATCATGACATATTCAACATTTCATAGATCACATATCAGGCATGCTGAAATCATCCAAATAAACACATAAAACATATTAATTCATACAAACATGTAAGTACACTGTTAACATGCGATACATTTTTTATTGAGGGTTATACGGAACTATTGTTCACCGAGATTGACATAATAACTAATCAGAACAGAAACCAGAACTGCTCAATCCGTTACGACTAACGTCAACAGGAATACCCAAATTAGTAAGGTACAACACTTCCAAGCATATGTACAACTACTACTAAAGTAAAGTACAACTCTTAAAGCTTAAGGGACAAGGTCCCTTAGCTCATTGCAGACTTAAGTACAAGAAAACATATGTTTTTACCAAACTGTCTCGGGTCGCTCGAGCGGGCCGCTCGTGTGGGCATTCGCTTGCGCGGGTAGCTCGTGCGGGTCGCTTGCACGAATTATGCCTAGTAAGGCCACGTGCACATTTAAAAACAACTTCAGATAATAGTCTGGTCGCGCTCAAGGGTCGCTCGCATGGACCCTCGCTCGCACGCGCGAGCCGCGAACCAGACCCCATTGTTGTCTTCCACGAAGCTTCTGTAATTTAAATCATTTTTCAAACTTAATTAAAACAGAACTTCTAATATATGAATTTGATCATTTTTCGCGTAGATTTCAAATATGAAATCGATTTTTCATAAATCGAACCATAGCTCTTAATTTTATCAAAAATCCGAAAGGCGACACAACTTTAATTTGGTCGTTCGTTGTGATCATAAAGAATTAGCTTTCGAAATTCAAAATAGAGCCTCGTGGGATTGAGACCTTTAATTTGATATAAAGAAATTGAGTTTTCGTTACAGTTTTTTTGCTTGCTATTTTCAGACCCTTAACGATACATATATTAACAGTTTATAAAAACTGAATAAAAATAAATAAATAAAATGGTGCAGAAGCTTACCAAAACCAAAGTTTGATTTCCCCTAATTGAATATGTATATATATATATCTGGCTATGTATTCATGCGTGTGTGTGTGTATGTGATAATATGTGTGTATGTATTAAACTGAGAGAGACAGAGAGAATAAAGAGACAATAGAGTGTGTTTGAGAGATGAGAGAATGGTTGGGGGGGTTGGTATGTATATGTAGCTTTAGTTACTTAGGGGCCACAACACACACTCACGTCATATATACACATATGCACAGCTCACATATGCACACACTATGCACATTTGACTTCCTTTGGGCCCAAGTCTCCTATGGGAGATATTTGTGTGTGTTGAGCTCACGCGATGATACACACACGCAGGTAAAACTTAAACTGCACAAATTTCAAAATTGGTATATTTTTTGAAAAAAATGTGAAAATAAAATACGGGGTATTACATCCTACCCGCCTTAAAAGAAATTTCGTTCGCGAAATTTGCACATAGATAACAGAAAACAAATAACTCAACAAGAGAACAAATGCGGATATCGATCGAACATCTCTTTCTCATTCTCCCAAGTAGTCTCCTTAGTACCATGGTGTCACCATAATACTCAAACCAAATGAATAGTTCTACCACGAAGCACATGCTCCTTAGCTTTTAGAATCTGTACTGGTTGCTCTTCATAGGACGCATCTTACTCTAATGGTAAATCAGTCCAATCTAAAACATCAGATGGATCAGGTTCATACTGTCAAAGTATCGAAATATGAAATACATTATGAACTTTTGCCAACTGCGGAGGCAAAGCCAATCGATAGGCAACTTCACCCACACATTCCTAAATCTGAAAAGGTCCAATGAAACAAGGTGAAAGCTTCTTGTCCTGACCAAAACGAAGTACTCCACGACGAGGTGAAACCTTGAGAAATACATGATCCCCAACTTCAAAGGACAACAGTCTCCTCTTCTTATCAGCATAACTTTTTGTCAGCTCTGAGCCGTAAGTATCTATCAAACCCGTCCCGAAAAATCTTTTTATTTTAAAGGAATAAATATCTTAAATGGAATTATTAACGTGGTTTAATAATTGTGGACGAGGTTGACCATCGGTCAACGGAAGGTGTCAAAAGAGGACACAGGAACATGGAAAATCATGTTACATTGGCATAGCTAAATGACATTTATGTGATTTAAATGTTATTTGACTTATCTGGTATTTTTATGAATAGTAATTATACATGTGTATTATAATTTCTGATAGTTTTGATATAGTTTTAGATCGTTTGAACACTGTGGTGAGAATGTAAGTGATACGTTGCTTAATAGGTAGGTTATCTAGAGATTCCACGGGAAATAGTTTTCGGAACGTAATTACGTCGACAAACGAGATTTAGTTGAAAACTTTTATAGATTTTATCTTTCACTCGTAAATGCATAAAATGGATGTGCGCGATGTTTCAGGAGTTAATTAGATGTTTTGAGAACTCGCGGGGTAGTAAACGCGATTTCTAGAACGTTTTTCTATAAATAGGTGAGGGTGGAGATTTCATTTGCCAAAACTTATAAAAATATCATTGGAGAGGAGAGAGAAAAGGGAGATTATTGCCACGGGCTTTGCGACGACGATAGGTGACCTTTCGTCCGTCTGTTTTTAACAAATATTCATATTTGAACTCCCCAAGGTAAGGGCTACGTTTTGATAGTCTTTAGGCCACATTTGGCTAAGTTTTTATAAATTTATAAATCTAGGAATTTGGGAAAAACAAGTGTAAACTTGTAGGTTTCGCGTAGGATCGGAGATTTGGCGTTTAATCGAGCTTCTAGTCGTTCCCTCAAAATTATAGGACGATAGCTCGACGTATGAATTTCTGGCCTATGTTAAATAGGTGAAATTGTGATCCGGGCAAAATCTAAGTGTCAATTTTAGGCCCGTTAATTATGCACGCGCGTAAATGTGAAAAGAATGTCTAATTTTACTCGAGCACATATATGTGTTGAATGAATATGTTTATGTGCCTATGTGGGTTAAAGGGGGATTTGTGCTAATTCACCGTGAGACGTCCTCTCAAAGAAGAAGAATTAGTAGTGATGACGGTCACTTGTCGAGAAAGGCATTAACTTGACATGTCGAATGGGCATGGGTCATGGTTGAGTCTTAAGACTTTGGATCACTGAATGTGCACTTATTCCCTAGAGACCAATAGTTATGTGTTATGATGAGATTAAAGCATGATTTGTCATATATGCATATGTTAGAAATTGTGCACTCAGCATATAGCTGAGCAATGGAGATTTACTCCATTGCAGGTATGACGAAAGGCAAGAGGAAGCAAGAAGAGTGAGGCCGATGGAAATGTTGGGGATCCTCTTATATATGTTTTGTCTTCTTTGCCAATCATTGTAATAATGAGCTTTTGAATAGCTAGAACCATGGATTTAACTTGGAGGTTTTAGTGTTGATTTCATGATGTTGTAATAGGTATTAAAACTCTTTTGGGTTATGTGGTAATGAATCCGAACTCGTGGATTCGTGTTTTGAATGCTTGTTTGTCAAATTCGAGGTTTAAAGGAATATGGATGGAGTTTTGTGAATTGCGCCAAACAAGCCTTAGCTTGTTTCGCTATTGTTTTTGTTCATGGTTAGTAAGCCTATACTTTATTTTGATAGCATGTTATAGCTTGTGTAGTTGGAATTTAGTATGCATTTTTGGAGTGGTGTAAATGGTGAAGGTTGGATGCCTTAAGCAAAATTCTGCAGCATTAAGGGAATTCTGCTAAAGGGTCATTTGACTGGTTGAAATAACGCCTGCCAAAATTCTTTTTTGACCTCTTTCGGAAATTATTAAAAGGTTTTGATTGGTTCTTAGGGTACCTGTGGGATCTCTTTTAACATAAAATCATTCGTTTCGGAATATAATTACGTTTTCAATTTTATACGGATTTTACAACTCGGAGGGTAATGTTTCGAAAAGTTTTATATACTCAAGGTTGTTTAAAGTTCTTTTTCGCTGCGTATAGTTCCTTGTTGAGCCTTGGTGGCATGCCACGTGTCCTATTTCCGCACATTAGCGAGGTGGGTCGTGACATTTAGTGGTATCAAAGTAATAGGTAACAAAACTTTGGGAACGTTCGACGTCGAGCGGAGTGTTGAGTGAATTGACACATATGCTAGAATGCAGTCACACATGGTAGAGATGTTTGATGCATATGGTATGTTGTTATACATACATGATTATGTTATTGGCATACATATATAGTATTTATGCACTCGTGAATCGGTGGAATCATGCGGACGTAGAACTGTGTGGTGAGATGAAATTTTTTGGTGGGTTATCATAGACCTTGTGGGGTGATATGAGGGAGAGATGATATCCTGATTGTGACGATTAGTTGAATTTTCAAATGAAAATGAAATGATTTTTGGATCAAATCGATAATTATTTAAAGTGATAGTAATAAGTGCTCTTTGAGGGCTTTAACCGAGAACAGAGTTTGAGTAGTGAATGTCAGGGGAAATTTCCTTATAGTTCACGTAGAGAATGAAAGGTGATTGTTTGTAGTCGAGTTTTGGAATTGAGATTGATTGATAAGAGTTCCGTCTCGGACATGGACTAAACGTCGTGACTAGAGAGAATAAAGATGTATGGTTGGGTCACATGATAGAAAGGTAATTCAGCAACACGTATTGCTCGGGTATGGGGTAGGTTAGGAATCTCTCACCTTATCTTACGGTGTAAACCTAGGGTGTGATCGTATGGGTTATCTTACGATTTTTTCTTATGGTGTATGATGGGTGGTTAAAGAATCTTTCAACTGATTTTATGGTATTGAAATGATTAGATGGTTGAGGAATCTCTCAACTATCTTACGGTATGTATTGGGGGTTGAGGAATATCTCAACGGATTATGAGTATCATGGTTGTTGAGGAATCTCTCAACTGAACCTAGTTCCGAATGGTCGTGGTACCATAGTGGGATCGGATGTCGTATAAGGATTAGTAGAGAATGCTACCGGATTGATGGAATAAGTGAAAATGTTGAGATTTAAGGCTTAACCTAAGATGAGTGGTTAATAATGGAAATGATAGAGTGTGCTTGAATAGCTTGAAGCTACACTTGGTAGAAGTGTAGTTGATAGTGAAATACTAGAGTAGTGTTTAGACGGGGTGGTCATATACTTGTGAGTGTAATGATAAGGATTGAAGGATGACATAGGTTGAAGGAGGAATCTTAGTGTTCCTTGAGAAAAAATAAATGAATGAAAATGAATAAGATTAAAAAAATTCCACGGTGTTGAGATGAGTTGTCCAAGGAAGTGAGAACATGAGACTGACTGAAAAAGGTAAGTGTGATTAATTGAATGTGATAAGAGAGTCAGAGGAATCGAGTTGATATTTGGATATCATAGATATAAGAAGATCTTATTAGAGAATCTTGTAAAGGAGGTTGTTATTACAAGGGGTTGTAATGAGGATAAACCCCAACCTGAGTCCAACGGTTGTGTGATTCGATGAGTTTTGATGTTTTCGAGCACTTGCGAGTGGTTCTAAAATGGTTGGGAAGTAGCCCCAAATGCCTTGTGAGGTTGGGGACTTTTAAAGATGTTAAATGGAGTAAAATATGGTCCAGGGGGTACTTGGATCGGTCAAAAGGGGCAGTTTTACGGAAAATATTTTTTTAAATGATCCAAATAGTGATTTTGAAAAAAAATTTTCGTCGAGTTTTACGGAAACAGGCATAACTCTTTGTAGAAAATTCGGATTCGTGCGCCGTTTCTTGCATTTGAACTGGGAGTCAAAGAGTTATCTTTTGGTGTACAATTTAACCATACTTTACAAATGACCATTTTGGTCTTGGGCTGTTTTGTCACAGAAAAGTTCTTTTAAGAGGTCTAATTTATGCTTTCTTTGCTAATTATTGTATTTCAAATAAAGTGAAAGATCTTTTAATGACTGTAAAACATCGTTAAGTATTTATAATGAGTGGTTGTCAACGGGAGGTTGGAGTATAACAAGTATTATGATACTGAGCAAGAGCAACTGTGGAAATGGATAGAGTAAAAAGACTTTGGGTAAGTCAGATCACAAGAGTGAAAGTGTAGATTGGGAAGATGAATCTCTAATGAGAAAGTGAACAAGAACGGTAGAAGTGGGATGAAGACTTGGGAGTACGTTGAGTACATTATCGGATATGATAATAAGAATGTAAAATGGTCAGAGGATAATGGTAAATGTAGTGGAATGCTATCTCAGTCATCCTGGATTCCAACAAGGTTGGAGAATTTTGAGAATGTCAAATTTCATCCCAAGGAAATTTTAAAGTGTTTAAAATGTTTTAAAAATCAAACTTTTCTTTGAGTAAGAAAATTTTGTTAAATACTTGTAATAAGGTATTAAGTAAACTTTGGATGACGAGTATCATGGAAGGATATGGTATGCTTAGTGCTTGGGACACAATAGTGTTGGACAAATGAATGAGTTCTACATGAGCAACTCATAAAGTTGGAAATTCTAAAGTAATGGATTAGTAAAATGTTCTACACTTGGACTTAGTAAGCTGGAGCTAGTACCACTAAACGAGTTGACTTGGGTATTGTCTAAAGGGAACTTGATCTTGGTTTAAGTATTTGAATAACCCGAGGTTATGAATGATTTGAAGTTTTGAACATTTAGGAAAGAGATTTGTAAAGTGTGAAGCACTTAAAGACAATAGTTATGAATGGGTGATCTTGAGTATGGACACGAAAGGTATGTGAATTGGGAGTTAATAGGAAATTTATTAAACACGGTGAGACTATGGTACTTCATTGGGAAGATTAAATTACTGAGTTGTCTTCAGATGGTTACGAGAATAGTATGAATACTTGAACAACATGTCCTTCGAGAATAATGAATTTGGGATCAGAATAGCAAAGATAAAGGATTAGAGAAATCTGAAATGGAGTTAAGTCAGGCTGACTAAAATTATGAAATATTAAACTGTTGAATAAGGTATAGTGATTTGAGATGTTATACGAAGAATATACGCTCAGTATAAAGGGTTGTGAGGAAACCAGTAAGAGTTGAAATACAGGAGTGTGATTGATATGGATTTGTGTAAAGGTAAAAGTGAAATACCAGAGACTTATGGGGTTGTGATCTCCAACAGAAAGGTAACTGACTCAGGATATATGTACACTATGAGAATCGGATGGACTGTGAATAATCAATGATTAGAGACAGTGATGAGTTACATGCTAGACGTAGAGATACGTTGTAATGAATTCTGTGAGATAAGGGTGAGTCTAAGTTGATTTTGGTTAACAATATTAATTGTTACTACAGATATTGGGGCAACTATGTTGCGAAAGGAGATGAAAGTGTTATGTGAGAGTTTAAATCAATTTGTTTTAAAACATGAATAAGAAATGTATTTGACTTTGTTAAAAGTTTTAAATCAAAATTTTAAGGTGTAATCTTCTACACTAATCGGCGGTGGTTTGAGTACAGAATTGGAGAAATAAATGACAAGTATGTCTAACTATTCGGGACATCAGGTGAGCCCAAAGAAGTAAAATGATATGAAATTGCCAGTTAGGAATATGGATAGTATCTTATGAGGCATGTATGATTGGAAGTAAAATACGAGGTTGGATTAAACCGAACTGGAATTTGATAAGGAATGAGAGTCGTTTGAAAATGTGTTATCGTTCTACGGGTATTCCACAATTAACAGGATAAGGGATGGAATTCATGGTATATGAAATAGTTGATTGAGGCATTGACATATCAACAGTGTATAAATGTATGATATTATTCAGTTTTGATTACTTCGAGATGAAGAATTATGTATGGTTGTTAACCAGTTGAGACGTGTTAGAAACGACTGTTAGTCGAAAAGAAAGATGGGTGAAAATGAGGTGAGTTATTTATTTTGTTTTAGCTATTGGGATGAACTTTAAAGTTCGAAAAAGATGTGACAAGCACAATGAAGGTATGTGTGGGTTGACGTGTGACGTCGTGATATGATTTAATGTCAAGATTGACTATTGATTATGTTCTACTCAGGCATTGATGTTCTTATTCGTCGAGATGTTTCTGTGTTGTTAGTATTCGATAAGAATCTTCAATCGGGTTGAGACAGGGGCTCCAAGGATTTATTTTCCTTAAGAGCCTGAGGATTTATTTTCCTCGTGAGATTGTAGTATCTTGGAGGAGATGTGTAGTTTGTAATGAGACCAACGTTGGAAGTACTTGTGAGAAGTCTTGTAGCTTGATAAGATGGTATAAGTTTGGGGACAAACTTCCTTTTTGGAGGGGAGAGTTGTCATACCCGTCCAGGAAAATCTTTTTATTTTAAAGGCATAATAAATGTCTTAAATGGAATTATTAACGTGGTTTAATAATTGTGGATGAGGTTGACCATGGGTCAACAGAAGGTGTCAAGAGAGGACACGGGAATATGGAAAATCATGTTGCATTAGCATAGCTAAATGACATTTATGTGATTTAAATGTTATTTGACTTATCTAGTATTTTCATGAATAGTAATTATACCTGTGTAGTATAATTTCTGATAGTTTTGATATAGTTTTAGATCATTTGAACACTGTGGTGAGAACGTGAGTGATACGTTGCTTAATAGGTAGGCTATCTAGATATTCCATGGGAAATAGTTTTTGGAACATAATTACGGCGACAAACGAGACTTAGTCGAAAACTTTTGTAGATTTTAATTTTCACTCGTAAAGGCATAAAATGGACGTGCTCGATGTTTCAGGAGTTAATTAGATGTTCTGAGAACTCGCGGGGTAGTAAACGTGATTTCTAGGAATTTTTTCTATAAGTAGGTGAGGGTGGAGATTTCATTTGCCAAAACTTATAAAAATATCGTTAGAGAGGAGAGAGAAAAGGGAGATTATTGCCACGGGCTTTGCGACGACAATCGGCGACCTTTCGTCCGTCTATTTTCAACCAAAATTCATATTTGAACTCCCCAAGGTAAGAGCTACGTTTTGATAGTCTTTAGGCCATGTTTGACTAAGTTTTTATAAATTTCTAAATCTAGGAATTTGGGGAAAACACGTATAAACTTGTAGGATTTGCGTAGGATCTGAGAATTGGCGTTTAATCGGGCTTCTAGTTGTTCGCTCAAAATTATACGACGATAGCTCGAGGTATGAATTTCTAGCCTATGTTATAAATGTGAAATACATGTTTTATATTTCGATGACAAAATTGTGATCCGGGCAAAATCCATGTGTCAATCTTAGGCCGGTTAATTATGCACGCGCTTAAATGTGAAAAACATGTCTAATTTTACGCGAGCACGTATATGTGTTGAATGAGTACGTTTATGTGCCTATGTGGGTTAAAGGGGGATTTGTACTAATTCACTGTGAGAAGTCCTCTCGAAGGGGGATGATTAGTAGTGATGACGGTCACTTGTCGAGAAAGGCATTAACGCGACATGTCGAAGGGGCATGAGTCGTGGTTGAGTCTTAAGACTTTGGATCACTGAATGTGCACTTATTCCCTAGAGACCAATAGTTATGTGTTTTGATGAGATTAAACCATGATTTGTCATATATGCATATGTTAGAAATTGTGCACTCAGCATATAACTGAGCAATGGAGATTTACTCTATTACAGGTATGAAGAAAGGCAAGAGGAAGTGAGAAGAGTGAGGCCGATGGGAATGCTGGGGATGCTCTTTTATATGTTTTGTCTTATTTGCCAATCATTGTAATAATGAGCTTTTGAATAGCTAGAACCATGGATTTAACTTGGAGGTTTTAGTGGTGATTTCATGATGTTGTAATTGGTATTAAAACTCTTTTGGGTTATGTGGCAATGAATCCGAACTCGTGGATTCGTGTTTTGAATGCTTGCTTTGTCAAATTCGAGGTTTAAAAGAATATGGATGGAGTTTTGTGAATTGCGCCAAACAAGCCTTAGCTTGTTCCGTTATTGTTTTTGTTCATGGTTAGTAAGCCTAAACTTTATTTTGATAGCATGTTATAGCTTGTGTAGTTGGAATTTAGTATGCATGTTTGGAGTGGTGTAAATGGTGAAGGTTGGATGCCTTAAGCAAAATTCTACAGCATTGAGGGAATTCTGCTAAAGGGTCATTCGACCGGTCGAGGTGGGTTTTTCGACCAGTCGAAATACCCCCTGCCAGAATTCTTTTTCTACCTCTTCCAGAAATTATTAAAAGGTTTTGATTGGTTCTTAGGGTACCTGTGGGATCTCTTTTAACATAAAATCATTCGTTTCAGAATATAATTACGTTTTCAATTTTATACGGATTTTACAACTCGGAGGGTAATGTTTCAAAAAGTTTTATGTACTCAAGGTTGTTTAAAGTTCTTTTTCGCTGCGTATAGTTACTTGTTGAGCCTTGGTGGCGTGCCACATGTCCTGTTTCCGCACATTAGCGGGATGGTTCGTGACAGTATCCTTGTACAAATCAATTTTATCTTTTCAGTAGTTTCCCTTTCTAGATCTGGTCCCAACAGAGATGCTTCTCCAACTTCTGTCCAACATATGGGAGAACGACAAGGTCGCCCATATAGGGCCTCGAACGGTGCCATCTAAATACTTGCTTGATAACTATTGTTATATGCAAACTCAATTAATGGTAGGTGGTCTTCCCAACTACCCTTGAAATCCATAACACAAGCTCATAGCATATCTTCCAAGGTCTGTATAGTATGTTCTGACTGACCATCCGTTTGAGGATGAAAAGCCGTACTCAATCTCAATTGTGTCCCCAAAGCTTTCTGTAGACCTTCCCAAAACAAGGAAGTAAATTGCGGATCTCGATCCGACAAGATCGAAACAGGGACTCCATGTAATCGAATGATCTCTCGAATATACAAGTGACTAAGGACATCAACCGAATCAGTCAAACGCATTCCTAGAAAATGTGCAGACTTTGTCAAACGATCCATAATGACCCAAAAGGCATCATGACCGCGTGGTCACCTAGGAAGTGCTGTCACAAAATCCATTGTCACGTGCTCCCATTTCCACTCTGAAACTGGCAATGGTTGCAATAACCCTGCAGGTCTCTGATGTTCGACTTTTACCTACTGACAAGGCAAACACCGAGATACAAACTTAGCGACACCGCGCTTCATAACCTTCCACCAAAACTGACGTCGTAGATTATGGTACATCTTGTTGCCTCCTGGATGCATCGCTAACCGTGAATGACGGAATTCCTTCATCACTTGTTCACGAATCGTCAAAGGCACAAACAAACAGTCTTTGAACTTTAACCCACGCTTGAAGTCAAAAGTCCAACCTTCTATAACATCACCACGAAGAATTCGCATACGACAAGTAGATGCTACAGGATCAAATTGTTGCTCATCTTTCACTTGTTGAATGATCAAGGGTTGAGCCATGACAGAACACAAGGAAGCACGATCCTCAGAATCGTCAAGATCTACCTCAAACTCCCTAATCTGATCGAGCATATTCCATTCCTGAATAGCCAAACAAGCCAAGGAACCTCGTGACTTACGACTTAGCGCATCGGCCAATACATTTGCCTTCCCTGGATGATACTGTAAATCAAAGTCATAATCTTCTATGTACTCCAACCATCGACGTTATCGAAGATTCAGGTCATGTTGAGTAAAGATATACTTCAAGCTCTTGTGGTCTGAAAAGACGTCAAATCTGTAACACCTGTAATTTTCTATCATTATAATATCAGCTTTTTCAAATTTCTGTATTGGACCGACTATATTATTATAATATTATTTTAATAACGTGAAGGTATGGAAGTGTTGTAGTATTACCATATAGACTGTACTAACCATACTGACTCGACCATAATAAGATTTAACTTAGTCTCGTACCCAGACCCGGACATTAGAAATAATACACGGTTGCACGTAAATCGAGATTGACACGTATACCGAGGAACTTATGCATGTAAACCGAGAAAGTGGTGCACAACCCAAGATAGGCCCCACATGGCCGGCCATGTGGCAACCACGTGACATTTCTTTGGACACATGTCCACTACAAGGACACATGTCCTAGCATGCAAGCATGCAATAGGACACCTAGCACTTGCATTTTCTATATAACCACACCTATATGCATGCATTACACTCTCTTCCACTCTCATAATCTATACCTAAGTGAAGAAAGAGAGCTGGGAGTTATAAATCCCATGTAAATATGGAAGAAAAACAAGGAGAAGAAGAATGTGACACCATTGAAGTTGAAGTTCAAGCTTCATCAAGCTCAAGAACAACATCAAGCTTAATTTCAAGCTTTGGTGAGTAAATTGTGAGTAATTGTGAGTAATCTAACTCAATTTAGAACATATATAGTATGGATTAATGTTTAGTAGGAGTTTGATGTTGTTGTGTTGAAGTTTTCATGACATGCAATACAAGTGCTTTAAATCTGAGAAACTGAACTTCCAGCAGAATGTAGTTTAGTAAAATGAATGTTTTGTGCAGCTCGAAAATCCGAATTAAGCTAGGTTTTTTTTTTGAAGAAAGATAACTCATTTATCTACAAATAACTCTTTTATAGCTCGGCCTGAAAATCACTCCTTCATGGTTGAAATGCATGTACAACGCAGTGTTATAAACTTGGGAAAACAAAAACTTCCAGCAGAATGTAGTTTAGTAAAATGAATGTTTTGAGGTGCTCAAAAATCGGAATTAAGCTAAATTTTTTTGTGGTGAAAAATGACTCATTTATATACAAATAACTCTTCTATAGCTCAGCCTAAAAATCAATCCTTCATAGGTGAAATGCATGCACAATGCAGTGTTATAAATCTGAGAAACTGAAACTTTCAGCAGAACATAGTTTAGTAAAATGAATGTTTGGAGTAGCTCAAAAATCTGAATTAGGCTAGGTTTTTTTGTGGAGAAATCTAACTCATTTATCTACAAATAACTCTTCTATAGCTCAGTCTAAAAGCCTCCTTCATAGGTGAAAGTCACGTACAATGCAGTGCTATAAATCTGGGACATAGCAGTCCAAAAGTATAGAAATGTCTAGGTAGAATAAATATTTTGAGCAGCTCAAAAATGTAATTGAAGATAGATTTTTTTTGTACATGAAGATAGTCCTATTATCTACAATGTTTTAGTTTTGAGATTGATCCACAAAGCAATTTATCATGACCAAATAAATCACGTTAATTCAGTCAACACAATGAAAATGTATCCTGGCAGATTGTGTAACTTTTTGTATGATGTTTTGTTTATGCATGGTGTTGATTGTTGATGCTAATTTTCTAGTACCTGTGTTTTTATGAAAATTTTGTGCTATGGTAGTGTTATCGTGTAGATGATTATGTTAAGGGTTTCATCTATATGTTTATTGGTATTAAATTCATGTTATAAATCCATGATGCTATGTTTTCCATTGTTATGAATATAGTCTAATGACCATTGAAAGTTCATACCCAAACTATAAGTATGTTGTATGGCACCATTATTGCGTTAATAAGTGATCGAAAAAGTTTCCATTGTAAGTATTTTGAGAGGTAAAACGGAATGTCGGACGTATAGCAAAATATTAACAGTTATAAATGGATGATATTAATGAACTAAACTACGAAACGTACGAACGTGAAAAATAACGATAAAACCTTCAATAATAGATTTAATGCGAATAAGGGACATTGGGCCTCATTTCTAGTCGTGTGACTACCGGTCAAAGTTGATTCATGAACTTTCGTGTCGTGTTTGAATATTTCTTGCAAAATTGGTCTTTCGGTAATTCCATGGTGTCGATCGGAGAGTTATGTTTTGTGTTCTTGATCTGAGGATTGGCACGACGTGTTCGGTCAAGTGCGGATGACCTGAGGATCGTCATGATGTGTTCAATCAAGTGGTTGATTATTTTTCCACACCCTTGGACTGAGGATTGGCATGAAGTGTTCGGTTATGTACGGGTGACCTGAGGATCGGCATGACATGTTCGTCCAAGTGATTATAAATTTCCCGTACCCTTGGTCTGAGGATTGGCATGACGTGTTCAGTAACGTGCGGGCGACCTGAGGATCGGCATGACGTGTTCGACCAAGAGATTGTTAATGTCCCGCACACTTATATCATTTGGGCGACAGTTTGAATGCCAGTTGGGCGATAGTTTGAATGCCATTTGGGCGACAGTTTGAGTGACAGTTGGGCGACAGTTAACTATTCATTATTGAGTGTTGTTCTTTCTTGACCAGTAAATGCGTTTGGAGTTAAGTCTTCTTTCAGTCAATATCATTGATTAGTTCAGTTCTGGGTTATGTTTCACAGGGAATGATTGGGTTTAAATAAGACATGGTTTTGAGAATAAGAAAAGACGAACGAGACATAGTATCGAGAATAAGAAATGATGAACGAGCTAGGGTTTCGAGAAATAAGAAGAGATGATGAATAACTTGCCTTGGTGGTGGTAACCTTAAGGGGACCCTCACTTAGCTTAACCGCTAACAGCTTTTCATGCCGCTGGACCTTCCACGTCCAGCCTTTGCAGGTCCAGATGGAGCTGGCTATGATCAAGATACAGATTTTACTACTAAAGACTATGCTGGTGAAGATTACTACGAGGAAAGCTATTGTTTCGCCAGCTGAAGATCTTGGAGTTTTTCTTTTATCATGGTTCTGTTATTAATGTGTTTAATGATGTAATGGCTTAGTTGAACTTGTAATATCTATCTTTTGGATATCTTTTAGTCTGTAATATACTAATCATGTAAGACTTGAATGTTTAGATTCTTGCTTCCGCTGAACTTAGTCATTTTTCCGTATTATATTATTGGTTTAAGCATTTTTGGACAATCAGGTGACATTCACAACCAGTCACGTGTCTACGAACCCAAAAAGGAAATTTATTTTTCCCTATTTTTGGTACTTCAGGGCGTGACAGGGATTTTTGGTATCAGAGCCTAAGATTTACCTCGTTTTAGTACTGACACCAAGTTAGCCCCTCTTGCATGACTATGGAGTCGAGCTTCGTTCATGATGATTTCAAAGGTCACTATAATCACGACGGTCATATCCAGCCTGTCGACCCTGTACTATATCAACAGCGGATCTGCTAGAGGGCGAGGCATATCTTAGAGGAGGACATATGGAGAGCTGTGCTTACCGATACATTGCAGTATCCGGATCGAATTAAGCCCGAGTCGATCCATGCTTCAGAGACTATCATACTTATTCACCAGGAACTTATCAGCATGACTCAGGACGAGGTACTATATGACGATATACTCTTCCCGGTTATCATGGCCGCACCAGCACCACCATTCTCACCCGAGCCCATACCAGAGCCAGAATCCGATTCAGATCCTATGGATACAGATAGCGACGACGACATAGTGAGTGGAGAGGATTCTGCAGGCAGTGACCACTCAACAGATGACCCATCTAATGGTGATGACACAGATGACGACGATGACCTGACAATTGAGGACGATCCGATTGTAGTGACGACGAGCCGATCGAGGAGGTTGACCCAGCAGACGATCTTCAGAGAGCAGGGGATGATGTACACGACCATCCAGCACCACCAATTGACGGGTACAAGATGATATCAATGCCTAAGCGGAACAACGAAGCAGATCCAACTGACATCGAGGGGGAGGAGGAGGACCCTAAGGAGGAGTTCTTAGAGGACCCATAATAGATAATAAGAGGCAAACTTTACCTTAGATATGGTAGGCGAGTACCATAGTAAGCATTCATATCCTTTCTACTCATCCCACTCCTTTTGAGTAAATCAATGCCTTCTATTCTAAAGGCCATTTCTTCTGAAAATGGTATCTATACATTTTGTAAAGTGGCTCCGATTGCCATCAATAACTACTGTGATACACTCCTTGATAAGTAATTCATTTCCTTGATTTTTTTAGAAAATCCCAGTCAACAATTCTTGAGTATGTACTTTGATCATCCGATTCTTGACAAATTCTTTTGAGAACAAGTTTAATCACTAGTACTGGAAAGTCATTCTTTTGACTTATTATTCTTTGAACTAAAATCTTGAAAGTTCATTGTCTTTGAAATTATTCTAAATAAATTTGATTACTAATACTGCAAAGTCATTCTTTTTGACTTATTATCCCATGAACAATTTCTTACAAGTTCATTTCATTTGAAATAATTCTAAATGCGTTCTCTGTTCTTGTTCTTGTTAGGGACTCAAAAACGTTGTACTCTCTGTACATTTTGACCTCTTATTGTCTCTCTTAGTTGCTACCTTATTCTTTATTAGTAGGGTTTCGTTTGGACTATTTCACTTATGAAATACCTAATTCTTATTTCATTCGTTGAAGGCCTTATGCCATCGGTTACTTTCATTTCCTACAAATCTTGAGATACTACGATTACTTCCATAGTAATCAGTCATCCAATTATTGTTAGATTTACATTTTATTCTTGAATGGATCATATTATTCTACTATTATACTTCTATCTGTGAGGATTCATATGTCTTTTCGGATTCGGCTTCATTTTGGGTCAATCTGTTCAATAGTTTCAATCATTGTATTCTAGCTACCAGGATTATAATGATAACCATAATGTGAAATATAACAGGTTATGATTGCTTTGCATAAGGTATGATACAAACCTTATAGACAAGAACTCTTATGTGGGAACGCAAGAATCTTCTCGATCTCTGCAATGGATGAATCATCTCAAACAACTAAGGACCAGTCCAGAAGGCTAATCAACATAATACCTAAGGAGATCGATCCCACTGGTATATTTGGAAGACTAATACAAGACTTATGGAAGACCGCGGACAACACTAGCACAAGTGACTATGGAGACGAGTTGTTTAGACACCTCCATATCGCTCATTCAGAATCGTTTAGAGACCACTCAAGCCATAACCTGCTACACTACCAAGGTCAACCCTACTACAAGGATAACTCGAAAACGGCGAACAATGATCATGGCATTTGTTTCAACTATGGAAACCCTGGATGTCTGGCTAAGGAGTGTTAAGCTCCCAAGACCTGTAACCAACCAAACATTATCTGCTACAGCTGTCGCAAGAGAGGACATTTGAGCAAGGACTGCAAAGCACTCGAGATGGACGCTACGGAGCACATGCAGCTCAGACAAGCCTAACTCAATACCACTATCCCCAATACAGCTGGATTAGGCAAAGAGGCACAACAAAGACTGAAAGAACACATGAGGAACAAGAGAAAGTCCGAAACAACAATAGCATCAGTCCAACGCAAAACATGCCTACTTTGTTTCAACTGCAGAAATCGCGGACATCACTTCGACGAATGCCCAACACTGAAACAAATTGGTGGACATAGATCGCGATGTTACAAATGTGGTGGAATGGACCACATTCGCAAGGATTGTAAGGCGATGAAGAACATCAATCAAGATCTGTTGATGAACTTGGACGAAGAAGGGGAGTCGATACAACCTATGCAATCGATTATGCAAAATTTTGACTTATTAATGAATCTAGTTTTGTGTATCTAGTATTATTGTAATGATTAGTGTTCCGATATATATATATATTATTGTAGAGGTACAACAAATCAGCAGTTAGTAACTATAAGTATACAACGAGCATCGTATCCCACCTTTAGACTGACGGTCATACCAGACGAGCTAACCTAACGATAGAAGACGTCTTACCAGCTCACAACATCAACATCGGAGATACATGAAAAAGTTTACACCATCAATTATGAAAGCTTGTGGCGCATTAGGAACAAAAATACGAGAGAACCCACTCATCGCTGATCAAAATGTTCTCCAACTACGACAAAGTCAAGCATAGGCATGACGTCACTCAAGATCCTATATGGAAGGCCATGTCAATCGTCATCACGTTAGACAGATCTAAAATGAAGGAAGAACCTACAGTTTGAAGTCGAAGATAAAGTACCATTAAAATATCGATCGCTCGAGGCAACGTGCTATTGGACCAAAAGAAAGGAAGCTATCACTGCGACAGATTAGAGTATTTACGATCGAATCGCCCACCAACTCGTGTACGTTATCACCAACAGTGTAGTAGATCACAATGCTTTTTGAGTGGATACGCTAATCCACAACGTTCTTCGTACTAACGTACTGAGGGATACATTCATGACCCCTACAAGTTATAAAAGACAATCGTGAAACCAACTAGACTTCTCAACCATCGCATCAAGAAGCTGAGAAGTAAGAATCTTGCCGACCAAAGACGCAGAAGAAACAATGAAAGGAAAGTTAATCAGAATGCCGTTGAGACAAATCCAAAGCAACATGATATCTGTGACGACTATGGAATATCTGGACATCACTCCAAAGAATGCAAAGCACCGAAACATCCCACAAGTTGATAGCTGCAGTGCTTCAATCGTGGAAACACTGGACGTATGCACAAAGATTGTCCAGAATGAGGAATTCAAAACATGGTTCCACCACAAAGAAGGCCCCAAAAGAGAGCTCGCAGATCATCAAATTAATCCCAACATTGAACAAGATGAAAGAATGAAGGTGCCATATTCAATGTCAGACTTTGAATTTCACTTGGTGTTGTTTAGCAAAGAAGTTTGGACATTTGAAAGAATTGGTGAGAAGTTCTTATTAGTTAGCTGGTGGGAACCTCACAACCTTAAAATCTGAGATGTGATTAGTACCCTGTCCTTTCTAAGACCTAGCAAACCCTAGATTTCGAGGATGAAATCCTCTGATAAGGTGGGTAGAGATGTAGCACCTGAATTTCTCCAGAAATTCCATGTAGGATATTGGAAATTAGTGATGTTGCTACCAAGGTTGTCAGGTATTCACAATGTTTTTCACATCAATATGTTGAAGGAGTATCATCAGGGCGCGACGCCACATGTAATCGACTTCAAGGACATTGAGGTGAATAACAATGTGTCTTACACCGAGAGACCGATCAATATTTTGGATTGAGAAACCAAGAAGCTGAGGAACAAGGAGATCCCATTGGTGAAAGTTCAATGGAATCATCATGATGAAAGAGAAGCTTCATGGGAAATGTAGCCAGAGATGCGAGAGAAATATCTTTTCTATTTTGTAAATAGATAAGCTCTGATTTCAAGGACGAAATCCTTTAATAGGTGGTGGAAGATGTAACACCTGTAATTTTCTGTCATTATAATATCAGCTTTTTCGAATTTCTATATTGGACTGACTATATTATTATATTATTATTTTAATTACGTGACGGTATGGACGTGTTGTAGTATTACCATATAGACTGTACTAACCATACTGACTCGACCATAATAAGATTTAACTTAGTCCCGTACCCAAACCCAAACATTAGAAATAATACCCGGTTGCACGTAAATCGAGATCGACACGTATATCGAGGAACTTATGCACGTAAACCGAGAAAGTGGTGCACAACCCGAGATAGGCCCCACATGGCCGGCCATGTGGCAACCACGGGACATCCCTTTGGACACATGTCCACTACAAGGACACATGTCCTAGCATGCAAGCATGCAATAGGACACCTAGCACTTGCATTTTCTATATAACCACACCTATATGCATGCATTACACTCTCTTCCACTCTCATAATCTGTACCTAAGTGAAGAAAGAGAGCTGGGAGTTATAAATCCCATGTAAATATGGAAGAAAAACAAGGAGAAGAAGAATGTGACACCATTGAAGTTGAAGTTCAAGCTTCATCAAGCTAAAGAACAACATCAAGCTTAATTTCAAGCTTTGGTGAGTAAATTGTGAGTAATTGTGAGTAATCTAACTCAATTTAGAACATATACAGTATGGATTAATGTTTAGTTGGAGTTTGATGTTGTTGTGTTGAAGTTTTCATGGCATGCAATACAAGTGCTTTAAATCTGAGAAACTGAACTTCCAGCAGAATGTAGTTTAGTAAAATGAATGTTTTGTGCAACTCGAAAATCCGAATTAAGCTAGGTTTTTTTTGAAGAAAGATAACTCATTTATCTACAAATAATACTTTTATAGCTCGGCCTGAAAATCACTCCTTCATGGTTGAAATGCATGTACAACGCAGTGTTATAAACTTGGGAAAACAAAAACTTCCAGCAGAATGTAGTTTAGTAAAATGAATGTTTTGAGGAGCTCAAAAATCGGAATTAAGCTAGATTTTTTTGTGGTGAAATATAACTCATTTATATACAAATAACTCTTCTACAGCTCAGCCTAAAAGTCAATCCTTCATAGGTGAAATGCATGCACAATGCAGTGTTATAAAATCTGAGAAACTGAAACTTTCAGCAGAACATAGTTTAGTAAAATGAATGTTTGGAGTAGCTCAAAAATCTAGTTTAGTAAAATGAATATTTGGAGTAGCTCAAAAATCTGAATTAGGCTAGGTTTTTTTGTGGAGAAATCTAACTCATTTATCTACAAATAACTCTTCTATAGCTCAGTCTAAAAGCCCTCCTTCATAGGTGAAAGTCACGTACAATGCAGTGCTATAAATCTGGGACATAGCAGTCCAAAAGTATAGAAATGTCTAGGTAGAATAAATATTTTGAGCAGCTCAAAAATGTAATTGAAGATAGATTTTTTTTGTACATGAAGATAGTCCTATTATCTACAATGTTTTAGTTTTGAGATTGATTCACAAAGCAATTTATCATGCCTAAATAAATCACGTTAATTCAGTCAACACAGTGAAAATGTATCCTGGCAGAGTGTGTAGCTTTTTGTATGATGTTTTGTTTATGCATGGTGTTGATTGTTGATGCTAGTTTTCTGGTACCTGTGTTGTTATGAAAATCTTGTGCTATGGTAGTGTTATGGTACCTGTGTTGTTATAAAAATCTTGTGCTATGGTAGTGCTATCGAGTAGATGAGTATGTTAAGGGTTTCATCTATATGTTTATTGGTATTAAATTCATGTTATAAATCCATGATGCTATGTTTTCCATTGTTATGAATATAGTCTAATGACCATTGAAAGTTCATACCCAAACTATAAGTATGTTGTATGGCACGATTATTGCATTAATAAGTGATTGAAAAAGTTTCCATCGTAAGTATATTGAGAGGTAAAACGGAATGTCGGACATATAGCCAAATATTAACGGTTATAAATGGATGATATTAATGAACTAAACTACGAAACGTACGAACGTGAAAACTAACGATAAAACCTTCAATAATAGATTTAATGTGAATAAGGGACATTGGGCCTCGTTTCTAGTCGCGTGACTACCGGTCAAAGTTGATTCATGAACTTTCGTGTCGTGTTTGAATATTTCTTGCAAAATTGGTCTTTCGGTAATTCCATGGTGTCGATCGGAGAGTTATGTTTTGTGTTCTTGATCTGAGGATCGGCATGACGTGTTCGGTCAAGTGCGGATGACCTGAGGATCGTCATGACGTGTTCAATCAAGTGGTTGATTATTTTTTCGCACCCTTGGACTGAGGATCTGCATGAAGTGTTCGGTTATGTACAGGTGACCTGAGGATCGGCATGACGTGTTCGTCCAAGTGATTATTAATTTCCCGTACCCTTGGTCTGAGGATCGGCATGACATGTTCAGTAACGTGTGGGCAACCTGAGGATCGGCATGACCTGTTCGACCAAGAGATTGTTAATGTCCCGCACACTTATGCCATTTGGGCGACAGTTTGAATGCCAGTTGGGCGATAGTTTGAATGCCATTTAGGCGACAGTTTGAGTGCCAGCTGGGCGACAGTTAACTATTTATTGTTGAGTGTTGTTCTTTCTTGACCAGTAAATGCGTTTAGAGTTAAGTCTTCTTTCAGTCAATGTCATTGATCAGTTCAGTTCTGGGTTAAGTTTCACAGGGAATGATTGGGTTTAAATAAGACATGGTTTTGAGAATAAGAAAAGATGAACGAGACATGTTATCGAGAATAAGAAATGATGAACGAGCTAGGGTTTCGAGAAATAAGAAGAGATGATGAATAACTTATCTTGTTGGTGGTAACCTTAAGGGGACCCTCACTTAGCTTAATCGCTAACGGCTTTTCATGCCGCTGGACCTTCCACGTCCAGCCTTTGCAGGTCCAGACGGAGCTGGTTATGATCAAGATACAGATTTTACTACTAAAGACTATGCTGGTGAAGATTACTACGAGGAAGGCTATTGTTTCGCCATTATTAATATGTTCAATGATGTAATAGCTTAGTTGAACTTGTAATATCTATCTTTTGGATATCTTTTAGTCTGTAATATACTAATCATGTAAGAATTGAATGTTTAGATTCTTGCTTCCGCTGAACTTAGTCACTTTCCCGTATTATATTATTGTTTTAAGTATTTTTGGACAATCAGGTGACATTTACAACCAGTCACGTGTCTACAAACCCATAAAGGAAATTTATTTTTCCCTATTTTTGGTACTTCGAGGCGTGACAAAATCGTTCCCCATACAAGTAATGACACCATGACTTTAAAGCAAACACAACGGTGGTAAGCTCTAAATCATGCGTCGGATAATTCTGCTCATGAGGCTTCAATTGGCGAGAACCATATGCAACAATCTTGCCTTCTTGCATAAGCACACACACCCCAAACCAAGAAGTAAAGCATCACAATAAATTGCGTAGTCAACACCATGCTCCGGAATAATCAAGACCAGTATTGAAGTTAATCAAGTCTTTAAGCTGAAAAGCTTTCTCATACTCCTCAGTCCAAATGAATTTCACCCCTTTTCGCGTAAGCTTAGTCAAAGGTGAAGCAATGTAAGAAAAGTCCTTCACAAAGCGACTGTAATAGCCTGCTAAACCCAAGAAACTACGTATCTCAAATACATTCTTAGGTGGCTGCCAATTAATAACAACTTCAATCTTTGATGAATCAACTGACACTCCATCACTCGAGACGACGTGTCCCAAAAATTTCACTTCTATTAACCAGAACTCACATTTAGATAATTTACCGAACAATCGGTGAGTACGCAATACTTGTAGGACAATCCTCAAGTGTTCCTTATGAAGTTCCTTAAAAGAAGAGTAGATAAGAATATCATCAATAAATACAATCACGAACTTGTCCAAATAATCGTGAAATACTCGCTGCATAAGATCCATAAATGATGCTAGAGCATTGGTCAAACCAAATGGCATAACCACAAACTCGAAATACTCATATTGGGACCTAAAAGCTGTCTTCGAGATATCTGACTCTCGAATATGGAGTTGATGATAACTCGATCTCAGATTAATCTTGGAGAAACAAGTGGAACCTTTGAGTTGATCAAACAAATCATTGATTCTTGGAAGTGGATACTTATTCTTGATTGTCACATGATTGAGTTTTCGATAATCGACACACAATCTCAATGTTCCATCCTTCTTCTTAACAAAGAGGACAGGAGCTCCCTACGGGGATACACTCAGGCGAATAAAACCCTTACTCTAGAGATCTTCCAACTGAAGTTTCAACTCCTTCAATTCTGCTGGTGCCATACGATATGGCAGAATAGAAATAGGTGAAGTTCCTGGCACAAGGTCTATTGCAAAATCGATAGCACGGACAGGTGGTAATTCTGATAAGTCTTCTGGAAAGACATCATGAAATTCACAAACAATGGGTGGCAATTCCACAAGAGAAGTGCCCTTCTCCATGGCCAATAAACTAGCCAGAGTTCCAAGAGAAGAGTATAAACTACTCTGTGAAAACAATGAAGGTATCAGTAAATCTAACTGATCACCCTTGAATCTACAACTGTCCCCCTCAAGAGTGAAAAGAGTAACCCGACACTTAAAACAATCTATGAAAGCCTGGTACTCGACCAACCAATACATCCCAAGAATGACATCAAATCCTAGATTTGGCATAACGATCAAATCAACACTCAACTATCGGTCTGCTATCAAAAGCATACAACCATGACAAACATGATTCAAATGAATAATACCTCCAACTGGAGTATCAACAGATAAGACATGCTCTAAGCATTCTATCTCTAACCCCAATACTGATGTGAATGCTGATAAGATGAATGAGTGCGATGCACCAGTGTCAAACAATATATATGCCCAAGAGTTAAACAATGACAATACCTCGGATCACAGAAGCTCCAGCATTTCTAGAAACATGATAAGCGGATGACATAGGGAGAGCAAAATTCCTTCCTTGGGGTTCTTGGTGTTTTTGTGGCTTAATACTACCATGGTTATCTGTCCTCTGATAACTACCTTGATTCCCTCTATTCTAGTAGGGTTTAACGCTCTGAGCAGATATTGCCTGAGATGGTGGATAATACGGTGTCGAACCAATCGATTGAGTTTTCTTGGGTGGTGGTTGAGGACAAAACTTGATGAAATGGTTCGGATCACCACATCGGAGACAACTTTTTTCCCAGCGGTATTCACACCTCGCTGTAACCCCGATTGTTGAGAACTTCAATAAGAAGATCTCTGTTATGAATAGGATCGTTGTTGTTGCTGTTGAGGAGGTTGGGACTGAAATTGAGACCTAGTCTCTGTCTTGGCTATCTTAGCCTGACTGGTGCTCTTGGCTGGAGTAGTCATCTCCCTGACCTTTTTCAGATCCAAATCCACACTTTCAACACCCAACGCTCTTGTTAAAGTATCAGCATAAGTGGTGATAGGCGTGCTAGCCATACTTTTCCGAATATAGGGTCGAAGACCGAAGGCAAAGCGTGTAGCCTTGAAATGATCACTGACCAAATGCTCTTGCGCAAAACTAGCCAAGGTGGAAAACATAGTGGCATATTCTGTGACTAACATATCCCCTTGCTATAGGGTAAAGAACTCAGCCCTTTTTGCGTCCCTCTGTACTTCTGGGAAGTAGTTATCGAGGAAAAGACTCTTAAATGATTTCCAGTTCATGCCAGCAAGTGGATGAACACTCACAGTGCAAATCCCACCAACAGGTAGCTTTTCTAGAAAATAAGTATGTAGCCAACTTGATGCGGAGAGCATCCTCATGAAGATCAATGAAGTCAAATATTTTCGTGATATGCTGAAACCAATCCTCTGTAGCCATTGGGTCAGAGCTACCAGAGAACTGTGGCGGCTTCCTAGCATCAAAATCCTTAGTAATTAGCCGCTCCCGAGCTCTAGCGGGATTTATCTCACCTCTTGGAGCACGAGGGGGAGGAGGTGGCATAGCATCTCTGACTGCCCTTGCAATTACATCAGCAACATTCTGTAACCCTTGTGGTCCATCAAGAATATCAACTGGTCCTGTGGAGGCTTCAGACTCAAATACAACATCATACGCGGGACCTCGACCACGACCACGACCATGACCATGACCTCGGCCACGACCTTGACCTTGACCTTGACCACGGCCTCTACCTGGACCACGTCCTCGAGCATGACCTCAACCTCGGCCTCTAACTGGCACCGAAGCAGCCGATATCTGCTTATCAGCCTCAAGCTCAAAATTACGATTCTCGTGACCCGGCGGCATAGCTATAACAAGATTAAATCGAGTAAATGAATCACGCAACATGATCTACACATGAAGTGCAATCAATAATACATGTATATGTCAAGTAAGTAGTTACATCTCAAGTTACCAAGTAACATGTTAACCCATATCAATTCATACGTCGTTTATCAACTAACATAGCTAATATGTCAACAAAACTATATAAGTGAGCACATAAACCGGCGTCCAAAGTATTTGACACGGTTATGCTCTGATACCATTCTATGATGACCTACCCCGCCACGAGTCCCGGCGACAGGGTAAGGGCTAATAGCGGAAGTACAACAATAAACATAATAGTAGGCTTTGATGCCATTCTGTAACTCCCCGAGTCCTAGACCCTGAGGGTTACCAAGAATATATGACATCATTTGAAAAACATTTATAAAATAGAAATCTAGTTTTCGTTTAAAATATTCTTTCTTAAAACGTTTTTTTCAGGATAAGCGGCGAAAAATTAGAGTTAAAATTTCATGCTATTTAGAAGTGGGTGGACTAACAGTTGTCCAATTAAACATAATATGTTCTTTGAAATAGATTTATTACATCATTTAATTTAAAAACCCAGAAATAGGGCCTTCAAGCTAAGCGGAAGCTCATCAATTCTCTGTGATCTTGCCCTTATCTATATCACCTGAAAAGAAGGTTTTATAGTCCATAAGCCATAGAAGCTCATATAATCATATAATCGCACAATAAAATTTGTTATATAACATGTGTGAATGCAATGAATGCCAGTGTCATGCATTAAAAACATTTTCATGTCTTTTCAAACACTCACCCTCGATCGTCAATAACATTACCCGGACCATGGGCTTCCCGTCCACGTAGGCCTAGCCTCAAACATGCGGGACTTAAAGCCTGACGAATTACACGGAGGTCTAGCCTTCACGTTACGGGGGTTTCTTGCAGCACATCCCACAATTCGAGTTCCTAGTGGTACCCATCTCACATGCCTACCCACAAATTCGGGATTTCTATCTTTTCAAAACAAAATCCCTCTTAGAGGGTTTTATGCATGGAAGACTCTAAAGTCTTCCCTTTTCAAAATTTGAAAGCCTCTCAGGTCTTACATCCCAAGATCATTTTCATGCTTTTCGTGTTCGTGTTCATGCTCATGCTTATGAAATGCTATGTGACATATGCAAGCTCTAACCATCAAGACATATTCAACATTTCATAGATCACATATCAGACACGCTATCCATTTAAAGTAACACAATAGACATGCTGAAATCATCCAAATAAACACATAAAATATATTAATTCATATAAACATGTAAGTACACCGTTAACATGCTATACAACTTCATTGAGGGTTATACGGAACTACTGTTCACCGAGATTGACAGAATAAGTAATCCGAACAGAAACCAGAATTGCTCAATCTGTTACGACTTTCGTCAACAGGAATACCCAAATTATTAAGGTACAACACCTCTAAGCATATGTACAACTACTACTAAAGTAAACTACAACTCTTAAAGCTTAGGGTACAAGGTCCCTTAGCTCAGTACAGACTTAAGTACAAGAAAACATAAGTTTTTACCAAACTGTCTTGGGTCGCTCGAGCGGGCCGCTCGTGCGGGCATTCGCTTGCGCGGGTTGCTCGTGCGGGCCCTCGCTCGCGCGGGTCGCTCACGTGGATTATGCCCAGTAAGGCCACGTGCACATTTAAAACATTTCAGATAATAGTCTGGTCGCGCGCGCGGGTCGCTCGCGTGGACCCTTGCTCGCATGCGCGAGCTGCGAACCAGACCCCATTGTTGTCTTTCACGAAGCTTCTGTAATTTAAATCATTTTTCAAACTTAATTAAAATAGTACTTCTAATATCTAAAATTCATCATTTTTCCGCGTAGATTTCAAATATGAAATCGATTTTTCATGAATCGAACCATAGCTCTTAATTTTATAAAAAATCTGAAAGGCGATACAACTTTAATTTGGTCGTTTGTTGCGACCCTAAAGAATTAGCTTTTGAAATTCAAAACAGAGCCTCGTGGGATCGAGACCTTTAATTTGAAATAAAGAAATTGAGTTTTTGTTACATTTTTTCTGCTCACTATTTTCGGACCCTTAACGACATATATGTTAAAAGTTTATAAAAACTAAATAAAAATAAATAAATAAATAAAATGGTACTGAAGCTTACCAAAACCAAAGCTTGATTTCCACTAATTGAATATGTATATATATGTATCCGGCTATGTATCCGTGTGTGTGTGTGTGTGTGTATATGTGATAACATGTGTGTGTGTGTATTAAACTGAGAGACAGAGAGAGAATAGAGAGACAGTAGATTGTGTTTGAGAGATGAGAGAATGGTTGGGGGGGGTTGGTATGTATATGTAGCCTTAGTTACTTAGGGGACACAACACACACTCACACACACTCACGTCACACATACACATATGCTCAGCTCACATATGCACACACTGTGCACATTTGTCTTCCTTTGGGCCCAAGTCTCCTATGGGAGATATTCGTGTGTGTTGAGTTCATGTGATGATACACACACGCAGGTAAAACTTATACTGCACAAATTTCAAAACTAGTATTTTTTATTATAATAAAATGTGAAAATAAAATACGGGGTATTACACACTCCCACTCCCCTTTCTACCAGCTGCCACCGCCGACAGCCCTCCAGCGACCACCCGCCACCATCATCCACCCTTCTTCCTCCATAACCATCACCCTAACCCCATAAACCACACCATTTTCGGCCACTACCAAGCCGACCACCTTCTCATCTCCCCCTTTCTACCTGCCTCGACATAACCACCATCTCCGGCCACCCCTGGACAAATTTGAAATCTATCATCAACAAAAATAAACCAATTACGAGATGACATAAGTCGATCACTCTTTGGACAAATTCCTCACCCACTTGTTATGGGCATGTAGTAAGTGAGAAATTTCACTCATAGCTTTAATTCTGCCTGCAGACAACTATTTGAATTGTTACATACATACTTGTTTGAATGAGAAAAATTCTTACATATTACGTGAAATTTCTCACTTAATATTGAGAAATTTTTCCCATTTAATTATGCACAAAATTTTAGGTAGAATTGAAAACATGATTAGAGACAAGAAGATGAAACCTTAACTCAAAAACTGCCGAAGAAACAAAGTGAGAAATTTTCTTAATATTTGACTGAGAAATTTCCTAATATGCCGTTGACGAAGTGAGAAATTTTTCACTTTTTTATTGACGAATTTATCACAATACCAAATTGAACTCTAATACAACTCTCCATACAGAAACGATATTAATTGAATAATTAATCAAAGCCTTTTTTTAATCTAATCTAATCACAACCTTATGCATACTAAATGCAGGGTTGTTTGGATTGGAATATACAAAATTCAAAATTCAAGAAGTTCAACAAAATTAAGAAACCACTATTTTAGTAATCTCCACGACTTAAGGCACCATATCTCCATTGATACAATTATCTTATCTAGGAGCATTAATGCATATTCGAATTAAATAAAATGCAATAAAGTTGTTTTATTTCAAAAAATATCTAAAACAAAAGGGGGAAATGATTGATTTCTAACATACGTTTGGATTAAGGATCAATTTATATACTAACAATATCCATTGGACTCAATCTACTTTAAATGCATTACCGGGAACTAAAACTTAGATTTCTGTATATCTAATTGTATAGTTGTCAGATTCTCATCCCATATTTAGGTTTCAAATAATGAGATAATATAATATTCAAAATAACTTTATATTGTATTCAAGGGATCTTACTATAATTGAAGGTGACCTTATTGCCATGTACATCACGATGTCCTTAATTTAGGAGCCTAGCATTTTTTTTATTTTTCTAATTCTAAAGTTATACTCTCTCTTATTTTCTTGTATTTCCCAACATTGCATGTCCCACATGTAGAATAGATGAGCTTAGTTAGATCTTGTTGGACAATTTGACTTAATTAATGTGATTTAATTATTTCTTTAGAATTCTGATACGATGCATACAATATCAGATGTTTCCATGGAAAAGATTAAAAAAGTTGCGACATAGATATTAATCACCAAAGTTGTACTATGAAGCTATATTTGTATATAATATGACAAATCTTTGGTGGAGTAATTATTGCTGAAAATGTTAAAGTAAGTGTTTATCTAGAATGAACATAATAAGACTGACCTTTCTATGAATAAATCCTTGGAAACAATGGTTGTTTAAACATTAGCCTGATAAACAAAGACACGAATAGAATGATTAGCTAATAAATAAAGACATGAATAGAATGGAAAACCTCAATATACAAGAATGCTCTAGAAACAAGAGCTTCACATAGAAAACTACATGAAAAAATATGGAGAGTTAAGGTATTGGTTTAGTTGTTGGCTCCATTAAATTCTCGTATGAAGTGGAAGTAATTGTACTTACCTTCTTGTTTTTAATGCATGGTATGATACTTTGGTGAAAAACATTGTTAATGGAGATAAATTAAAATAAGTATATATATATATATATGGGGGCTGCTAACTTACAGCATGATGATTGTAAGTTAGTAACATACAACAATCCTTTTAACGATGAAAAACAGATTTTTAGCGACGAAATTTTTGTCGCTAAAGGTTCCAACTTTTAGCAACGAAAAATTTCGTCACTAAAACCTTGTTTTCCGTCACTAAAAGTCTCCTATGTTGTAAGTTAGCAAATCCCTATATTATATATATAGGGAGAGGCTATTAGGTGCACTAGGTAAGTGCACTGATCCAGTGCATGAGGCTTTTAAGCCTAAAAAATCCGCGGATCAGCGGGGCGCGGGATGGGGCTCTGGTCAGCGGGGCAGCCCGCAGGTTTTTTAGGCTTAAAAGCCCAGTGCATTGGGTCAGTGTACCTAAGAGCCTTTCCCTCTATATATATATATATATATATCCATATATAAGAATATTATTTTTCAACAATGCTACACTCACTCCAATTACACCCCAAACCACACCCTTGCTTTAAATGCATGTACCATGTGCTGTGTATATGGTGCACCAAAAAGCGTAAACAAAATTCAAAGATCATAAGGTACATGCATTTAAAGCAGTGGGTGTGGTTTGGGGTGTGTTTGGAGGAGTGGGTGTAGCATTTCTCATTATTTTTATTCCAAGTAAAAATTATTCATGTGTTATGAAAGAATACATACATATAATATATGGTAAATATCATTGACCTCCCCTGAGGTTTGGCCTAATATCAAAAACTTTCCTTGGATTTTGAATAATATCATTAACCTCCCTTATTTTAAAACTTTGTATCACTAGCCTCCCTTATGTTAATGGTAGTGGATGAAATCTTGTGATATCAGTCAAATTTTGAATGTGGACTGACATTGTTAAAAGAATTGTATGCCCTACAAAGCCAATAATAATAAATAATAATTTACTACAAGCATTTCATGGGTTGCACTATAATACAATTTTAGTTGGTAGATTTTGTCCTAAGATTACATTATTCGAAAAATGATATTGATCGTTGATCAGAAATATTTACTCTAATTTTCTTGTAATCTAAATTGTGTTCACAATCAATAAGCATGGTAGGACAACATCTTATAGATGGTTGTCTCTTGTGGTACTACTATATGTGATAGGATGACGTGCTTAAGCTATCAGGGTAGAGACTCTTAGTAAACATTGTAGGTATTTGTAAGATGACAAATCCTAAACAGAATCATTAAAGAACACTCTTGGACCAGTCACTGTTATTATTAGAAGTGTTGTTCTTCTAACAATTGTAGAAAGTCTTTATTGACTGAGGATATTACCAAATATTATATATATATATATGTTAGTGTAGCTTTAATATTGTCAAACCGGAGGTGTCTAATTAGAGACTATATATGGACTTGTTGGGCTGCATTAATAATGTATGAAGATTTGTAGTTGTCCAATAATGGATCCACCAATCTTAGTGTTAGAGAGAATATTCAAGATTATATTTCTTGTATATTGAATTAAATCGGCCGGTGCAATTTAGAAAAATTATTTCTAAAGTATTCAATATTTATGAAGAGACATACATGTAAACTAATTGGGTAATAGTACCTTTGGTGGTCCAATCCTAGGTTTACATGGAACATTAGTTGGTGGAGGGACTAATATGAAAAATTGTTAGGAGGGTATAGTCACGTATTAATTCTCTATTCTTTGGGTAAAAGTTGCAATTTGTCTTATAGAGATGATTGCAATTATCAAGTCAAGAGGGATGTATTTGTAATTTGAAAAGATGATGAATTAGATTTCATGTACTATGTATCATGTATGTTCAATGGATTTACAATGGAATAGGTTCCATGTATATATTTCTTTTAGAATAGTGTACAAGGAACATATAAAAGGAACTTAGTTTGATTATGTGAAATTACATTTCCTAAACACTAAGTACATCTTGACTTACCAATGAATGAGAATCCCTAATAGATTCAATGCACCATGCTTCCTCCCTAGCCTAGTGAAGAATTCTAGAGGGCTTAATGAAATCTTATAAATAGGTACAAGCAAGTGTTGCAAATCAATCACTTGAAACTTATTTCTATATTCTTCTCTTGTTGGCTAGTGGGAGAAAAAGAAGCATAAGCATTTGAGACTTAGGCGGATTTTGCACTTGTGAAATCTAGTGAGTTTGTTTTGAAGATAAAAAGAAGAATAAGCTTTGGAAATTTCAAGAGGACTTGCACTTGAAATCTTGTGAGGTAAGTTCCTTGTCATTGATTTATGTAAATCATGTAGATAGTTCTTGGAGTAATTTTAAATAAAATAAAAAGAAAAATAATTCCTCATATTTGATTTGAGTATTATTTTTTCCGTCAATTGTTTCCCTTGTTTAAGACTAATTGACTAAAACAACCTCACAAACTTGTGTCAAATGACGTAAATACCCTCACATTAGATATTTCACTTGACAAATGTGACCACACCTTGAAATATCTAATATGAGGGCATTTGTGTCATCTAATTCAACCATGTGAGCTCATTTTGGCCAATTAGTCAATAACAAGGGAACAAATGTTAATTCACCCTCAAAATTTGCTGAGATTACAAGATTTCATCTACTACCGTTTGACAGAAAGGAGGTCAGTGATACAAAGTTTCAAAAATAAGGGAGGTTGATAATATTATTCAAAACTCAGGAAAGGTCTATGATATTAGGCCATACCTCAAGGGAGGTCAATGATATTTACTCTATATATATTTCAGGTTCGGCACCGTTGATAATTTTATTTAACTCCTTGTTTGGTTTATAAATTTAATGAGTTAAAATAAAAATAAATGAAAAAGACATCCTAAGAGAAAAATTACTTTATTTCTGATAATTTCCCCTCTTATTTAATCCAAAGCAGAACTTCATATAACTTTGAAAGAGTCGAAATTTCATAGAAATTAATTTGGAATGACATGAAAATTTAAAAAGTTTATCCTTCATTTCTTTATATTTTGGTTTTCTGGGGCATAAAGTATTGTTAAAAATGTTTGTAACACCATTAAAATCACAGGTGTTGGTTTAAACTGGGAAAGGTATATTTGACTCGATATAACATTGACCAATCCAACTATATGCTAATTTAATTAAAAGAAAATGACTTGTATAAACTCCATGGTGTACCAAACTATGTATGATATTAATATTATTGTTTGGAGGTCAACGGTATGGACTTAATCGAAAGCCTCAACCCATTTCTCCAATGTGTTTGCCCTGATGTCGTAATGATCTACTATGTTTTGTTTGATTCATAAATTTAGTGAATCTAATGAAAACAAAATGTAAAGTAAATCATTTTTCACTATAGTTTCTGATGACGTTGTTTTTGAGTAAGGGGAGTTTGGTGTATTTGATGAGTTAGAGCAGAAAAAAGAGAGAGAGTTTGTATGTAGTTCGGTCCTATTAACGAAGGAACCTACGTTCACATGTGTCTGAGCACTCCGCTATGTGAAAGAAAACTATTGCAGGGACCTTTGTGATCTAACAATGGTGACTGAAACTACCAAGGATCGGCTGTGTAGGGTTGGTGTTAGGGTTTCCTCAGGAGAGGCTAGACAATATGATATATTTGCTAGGTTGAATTCGGATGAATTCGAGCTCGAATTCCCTCTTAGAGGCATGGGAGGATCTTTTTATAGAAGGAAAAGTCCTCCATTATAAGGGGTTTTATTTCAATTAGGTGATTGCCGCTTATTTGGATTGTTTCCTAATCGGATTAGGAAATTGGTGATACAAATCTGTAGAGGTGTTCAAGAAAATTGAAAAACCAAAAATCGACCGAAACTAAACCGACCAAACACCAATTGATCGATTTTCAAAGTAGTGCACAAAGCTAAAACCGACCAAAAACCGACCAAAACCGCCTAAAATCGATCTACCAAAACCGAATGGTCGGTTTTAAAATGACTAAAAAATCGAAAAAATTGACTGCGAACAACCCTACAAATCTGGGAGGTTTCCTAACTGGTTTAGGAAACTGCTAGGTTCTAATTAAGAAGTGTGGGACGCACCCTTGGGCAAGCCGAGCTGGTTTCGAGCTGTATTGTGATAGGGCGATGCTATCCCGACCTAGTGGTCGAGATTCTCCTCTGATAGGGCCCCGTGTTATAGAACCAGGATGGCCTGGGTGTCCGAGACCACTCGGGATGTTGCTCATCCAAGCAGTTGTTCATATCTTGGGCCGGATGGAGGTAGGTTATTAGATATAACCACTTAGTTGTATGGTAGAGCCAACTTTGGGTATATCATTTTCCCCTATTTCCAAGGTTGAACTGGTGTTGTATCAGGTTAAGCGTGGAAATCTGCACATGCTTCTTAAATTTTTCATTGCTCAAGACCAGGTAGTTATTTGATTACTTGGGAGCTCGGGAACTCGAGAACTTGGTTGTCTACATGTCAGTATGGGACTGGTGGTGGTTAGGAAGTAATCGTCCTAGGGCTACCGGAACCGGACAGTTAGGAACAAAAGGGAGCGTTGCAACGCGCATTAAATGCCACATTTCCCGAGGCACCTTTTGGGCTACTCGAATTGACCGTTGGTCTACCCGAGGTGGATGACAGTTGTTTCCATCTCGGTTTTGCGCCCGACCGTTGGATGCTAAATGATCTGAACCGTCCAAGAGTTCTATATATTCGAGCCTTGGGTTCTCTTTCCCCCTTATGCCATTTTTACCAATTTTAAAGAGAGAAGCTATGCCATTCTTGAGAGATAAAGTTGTCTAATATATTTTTCCGACCACGTAAGTCATTCTATCTTGCTCATTATCTATTTCTTCTTCCTCTCTCTTTTCTTTATTTTGCTTCTTCTTCTGTGGCTTTCCCCTTTTATGTCAGTATTTGGCCATCATTTTGGAGGGTAGAAATCCTTTAGGACTAAATCGGGAGTGAGACTTCTTCTTCTTGAGTTTCTGCTTTTTTTTGCCTAGGAAGTACATTGAGTTTATGGTCCTAGGCCTTCTTTAACTGAGGTCTATTACGTCACCCGAACCCTGTTTGCCTTGCCTATTAGATTTCTGATCCTTCCTTCATTGTACCTAAGGCAGGAGTTCCTGGCTCATTTTTGGGTCATCCCCTGATAAATCAGTCGGTACTTAGGGTCCAACCATGTGCTATTCTGATTACAACTCTTCGTCTTGATCGAACGATGAGGCCTCTCGATAAGAACACCTAAACCGAGCGAGCCTTCTGCTTCCCGACCCCCCTTTGACCATCATAGCGAGGGTAGAGTCCCCAAAATGGTTTCTGATGAGAATGGCCCTAGGGATCGGCGAGATTCCCATGCTCCCTCTGATTCGGGAAGCCATGAGTCGGTGTTCGCGGGATCTGTTCTTGAGTTATCCTGTAGGGGTACAGGGAGTAATTTGGGGGCGCAAGTCCTAGTTAGGTTTAGGAGTATATATTCTATCCCCGACTCCTTTTCCTTGGCTTTCCCAGAGAAAACTTTCGGGGCCTACTTTCGGCAACCCAAGTATATCACATTTTATGAGAACGCGTTCATTGCGGGTGCTCATATTCTTCTGAATCCCTTGATCTAGGATCTTCTGAGTCACCTTGGGATTTTTCGCGTGCAACTCGCGCCCAACTCTTAGAAACTCCTGATGGGGGTAGTGTACTTGTAGCCCCAATATTTTGGGTACGAGTTGACCGTCCAAGAGTTTTTGTGGATCTACCGAGCTTTTCCCTTGGTCGGGGAGCTTGAGTTTTTCTCTCTTAGTGCTCATCAAGGGAGAAGAATTATAGTTAAGTGCCCGAGCAACAACAAGGCTGTAAGAAGAAGTTCTTCCATGTGTTCTTCGGTGAGCTGTACGAAACCGACACCCTGGGACGGAGGTTGTCGTACGCAAGCTGAGGGGTAAGGATCTTACTATCTTTTTTCTAACTTTCCTTGTACCACCTCGTTTTTTTGAATACCAACCACCATGCGATTTGCTTGCAGCTGGATCTTCCACCGTTCTTGAAATCCCGATCGAGTGCTAGGAACAAATTCTGGGTCTAGCCCAAGCACCAATCGATATCAACCGGCTACTAAACAAATTCGACGACCAGGTAGAGAGCTTCAACCCGAAGCAAGTGTTCCGCACTCTCAACTTTCCATCTCTCCTTTCGACCACTGGTATGATGCTTCTGATCTCTTTTATTTTATTTCCCGTTCTCTCTTCTTTATGATCGACTACTAAACTCCTGTTCTTTTTCAGACAGCAATGGCCCCAAGAAGGATATGGCTACACTTACTACTAAGGAGGCTGCTATGGCCGAGAAAGCAGCTGAGAAGAGGAAGCAACCGAGAACTGTTGCGGGAGAGGGGGTGAGTTCCAGCGGCTGAGGAGAGTGCCTCTTCAAGTGAAGAAGGATGTCCCGACTTCTTGGGAGAAGGTCAGGGATAGCACTTTCAAATTAGTGGCTAGGGTGGGCCTTTCCAAGACTGTTGGGTCTTCATCAAGACGAGGGATCTAGCTCCTCGGCTGTTACACAGGGTACCTCCTGCTGACCTGACCTAGTGGTTGTACTACTTATTGAATTTTGTAAGTAGCGTGACTTTAAATTTCCTATCTCATTTTTGCCTCTTTGTGCACTGACTTAGACTTTTTTTTTTCTTCAACTCGGGTGTCTGGCAGTTTGGATCCGTCCTGGGACACAGTCAAGATCGACAGAACGCCTCACAATATCCATACTATGGCAAAGGATAGAAATCCTAGGGGAAGGCATTATTTAGATTAGTGAAGTTTACACAGATCCTCCACTTATTGTTGCTTTTCTTGGCCAGAACTACATTAGCTAACCAGTCGGGATACTGCACTTCCCAGACTGACTTGGCTTGGAGCAGTTTCCCGACCTCTTCAATAACAGCTTCTTGTCTTTCTTGAGCCATTCCTTTCCTTTTGTATTTGACAGGGCAAAAATCTGGATTGACATTGAGTCGGTGGGACGTTGTCATGCCCACGACTTGGTCAGCTGAGCTGAGGAGTAAGGATCTTACTATCTTTTTTTTTCTAGCTTTCCTCGTACCACCTCTTTTTTTTAATACTAACCACTATGTGATTTGCTTGCACCTGGATCTTCCACTATTCCTGAAATCTAGATCGAGTGCTAGGAGCAAAATCTGGGTCTAGCCCAAGCATGAACGATATCAACAGGCTGTTGAGCAAATTTGACGATCGGGTAGAGAGCTTCAAGCTGAAGCAAGTGTTTCGTGCTCCCGACCTTCCATCTCTCCTCTCTACCCCTAGTAAGATACTTCCTATCTCTTTTATTTCATTTCCCATTCTCTTTTCTTTCTGACCAATTACTAAACTCCTGTTCTTTTTCTGACAACAATAGCCCCCAAGAAGGGCATGGTTGCATTTGCTGCTAAGAAGGCTGCTATGGCTGAGAAAGAGGCTAGGAAGAGGAAGCGATCGGGAACTGCTGTGGGAGAGGGCGGTGAGTTTCAACGGCTTAGGAGAGGGCCTCCTCAAGTGATGAAGGATATCCCGATTCCCTATTGGGAGAAGGTCAAAGATAGCACTCCTACCTTGGTAGCCAGGGTTAGTCTTTCTATGCCCGTTGGGTCTTCATCAGGATGAGGGCTTTAGCCCCACGGCTGTTCCCATTTGGGAAAGGATCCAGCCCTCGGAGGACGTCCAGAGGTTCCAGAGGGTTCCTCCCGTCGACCTGACCGGGTGGTTGTACCACTTCTTGGATTTTGTAATTAGCTTGGCTTTTAATTTCCCGTCTCATTTTTGCCTCTTTGTGCACTGACTTTGGCTTTTTTCTTCTTCAGCTCGGGTATTTGACGGCTGGGACTGAGTTCCAATTTTTTGACCTCTTCGCTTAGATTTCTACTACTCACATTAAGCTGGCGGTCAAGGAGAAAAAGGCTATAGAAGTAGTCACTGAGCTCGGGATTGCCAAAGCCTTTGTCACCGAGATAGAAAAAAGGTTCAGCAAGGTATCTGCATCAGGCTAGAGCTTGAGGAGGAGGTGGCTAGGTTAAATGCAAAGTTGGAGGCCTCCCGGATTAAGGAACGGGCACTGACTGAAGCTGCCACTACTCGGGAAGATGCTGAGAAGGCAGCCAAGGAGGAGTTCGAGGTCAGGTTCCTCCAAGGCTCTAGCGAGTTGAAGAGGAGAGCAGCGATAGACCATCCCGACCGGACCTCTCGGCCTACCTGACGGCCTAGTCGGATTTATGGGTGGACGAGTCTTTCGAGGGAGCTTTATCCCCTGCTCTATCTGTTGCTGTTGTTGAGGCAGCCGGGGAGACCAAGGCGGTCGATGAGACTATGGTAATGGACCGATCTTGCTGCTACTGGGCAGCTTTTACTTTATGCTATAGTTTTTTTTGGGAGGCTATTAAAACTGCCCCTACGTAATGTAAATACAAGCTTTTTTTTAATGAAAAAGACCACTGGAGGTCACTTTTTTGCAACAACTCGTGTTATTTTTGCCCGACTTGTTTATTGCTTGACTTGTTTAATTTGCCTTAGTCTAGTACCCTTGCCTTAGCAAAAGGTTTTAGACGATAGAGTAGTTCAAACATTGTTCAGGAAGCTTTAAGGCAATTATTGCCTTTGGACTTCTAAGTCTCGTAGGCACTCGGGATTGTCTAAGAGTCCATACTTAGTTAATTCTGAGCCCTGTAAGTACTCAGTTTACTTTAGGGAAATAACTAAGTGTTGGTACTTAATTCAGAGTCTTGTAGGCCCTTGGGATTGTCTAAGAGTAGTGCAGTTAATCCCGGGCTTTGTAAGTACTCGTTTGAGCTCCTGTAGAGTTATTCCTCTCTGCCCCCCAAGCTTATGCTAAGGACGGGGGTATTGTGAAAAGATCACTTTTAGGCAACTGACCTAAACGTTAGGGATTTAGGGTCTTTTGACTCCTCTATTGTAGGCCACCTAAGAGGTTTGTTCCGTATCGTCGGATATGCACCGAAGGGGAGTTTACTGCTTATATAAAGCATACCTTGGGTTTGCTGAGGTCTTTTTCCACATGCAAATTGGAGGTCTTTGGTTGACTCGAGGTGGCCGAGGACTTTTGCTACGCAAAATCACTATTGTAAAGTTAACATCTATGGAATTTTCCATAACTGTGTAGGGCACAGAAAAAGCTACTTGGGAAATTACAAGAGGGCTCGAAAAGAGCTACTCTCGAAATCATGCTTGTGCTAGTCTAATAAACTAGTAGCACTTGCGTAGGTGCTATAGGTGTGATAACTTCCGTCCTTCCATAGTTTGCAACCAGTAGATTCCCGATTGGTTTACCCGAGTGACTAGCCAATTAGCCCCGAGCTTTCCATGGCCTGGAACCTTGGTTGATTAATTTACTACTTTGAGGATGGGGTCTCACACTTGGAAGCTATGGTGGTTTACTTTCCAATTAAAGTACTGCGAAGCCTTCTGCTTATAGGTTGCCATCCTTATATAGGCCCGATCCCTTTTTTTCTCAATCAGGTCAAGCTCTGTCCTAAGAAATCCCTTATTATCCTAGGCGCTAAAGTTGCCTACCATGTACGATCCCAGGCTGAGTTCATTCAGGACTATCGCCTCGAACCCGTGTATGAGTGAGAATGGGATCTCACCAATTATAGCTCGGGGCGTCGTGCAGTAGGCCCATAAAAGGCTAGATAACTCTTCTGCCCAAAGTCTTTTGGCATTTTCTAATCTTATCTTGACAAACTATATGATCGTTAGGTTTGTTACCTTAGCCTGTTCGTTTGCTTGAGGGTGTTCTGGTGAGGAGCAGAATACTGATGTATTGAACTGCTTCCCGTTAACACTGACAAGTACTTGGAGAATTTCAAACTTGCTGAGAATGTTCCTTTCAATGAAATTCTCCATATTTTTCTCTGTTATAGTTGATAATGGCTCAGATTCAACCCACTTAGTAAAGTAATTCACCGCGATGATAGCAAACCAGACCTGGCCCTTTGCCATTGACAGGGGGCCGACTATATCAATGCCCCACTGGGTAGATTATCGAAAATGAGAATTTTTGGGAAGCTTGGGTAGATTTTGGCAGTGGTTCGAGAGGAACAAATATTTTTGGAAAATTCTAGGTGAATTTTGGCAGCGTTTCTGGGGAATAGAGATCTTTGGTAGAGTTTCAGGAAAGCATGTGAAATTTAGCAGACTAGGAAATCAAGGATTTTTGGGAGAAGCAGGAATATCTGGATGAGTTGGGCAGAGTTTCTGGGAGAAACATGTGTATATAACAGGAGCATGTGATGATGGTGATCATACTATCTAGTAAGTTTTCATACTCCTATGTCTTAGGACCAACAAACAAGGTTTGCGGTGCATATCTTTGTGAGCACAGAGCAGACACATTATCATGGTGCCTAGGTAGGTCAACTCAATGTGATCATACGTGAGTGATTGCCTTGGGAATCATAAGAGGGAGGTTCTATCCTATGCCACATAAGCGTCTACACCGCACAGGTAATCCCGTCAGGGCATACAACAGTTATATCATATTGTCCTATCTGAAAAGATAAATCAACAATCCTATGAAAGGTTCTACAGGAATCTATATGCAAAGGCTGGGTTTAGTCAAAGAGGGTTTGTTGACGAGAGTTCCAATATACCGTCAGAGAGACAGCATAGAAGTTTTTACTCTTTTTGATATACCTTAGAAGGTACAGTATCAACAGTGACTTATGCCCTGGCACAGCAAGACTTGAACAATGTCAGTTGCGTGCTTTAGACACAGTCGGAGGGAAAAAATACAAGAGTGTAATGTGGTGAACCAGACACAGTAAAAGGATGATTTTAAGGATGCTTCTTATGAGTCAAACTGTTGTATTATTTTGTTTTGAAAATAAAAATCCCCAGCAGAGTCGCCAGATTGTTAACACGCTGCCTCCGAGAGCCTAGCACCCGTGTTCTTTTTCGGGGTTTTGGAATTGATTTTCCTTTTGAAATGTTTGAGAAAATGAAAGAAGAAGAAAGTTTATGAAAATAGATACAGAGTTGCCACTTGGTCTTTAGGGAACCAAGAAACCCAATTTGACTCACCCAAATGGATAAAGGGCACCGGCCCTTCATAACCAAAGAACTTGGCTCGGGGTTTTGGCACGAGAGAGGAAGGAGCCTTTGCCATAGCTAAAACACCCTCAACTTGCCCCGTCTCTCGACGGGCCTCAATTAGTATCCAAATAATCATCTTATACTGATTCAAGGTGAAAAGTATATGTTCATAACGTATTACATGGTCCTTTATGCATACTTTTAACCCCAAAGTCCCTACATTTAGGTGCATTCTAATAACAATATTCTTTTTATTGTTTTAATGCTAAAATATATGTTTTTGCATTGTTTTATAGGTATTAGGATGTAAATCAATGAAGTGGAGCTAAAGAAAAGTGATTTTGGTGGATAGAACAACAGAAGCAGCTGAGAAAATGCCAATTTTGACAATGAAGACTTCAGGTTTGGAAGATTTTCCCAGAGATATATCATGTAGATCTTTGAGTTACGGTCGCGTGGCCGCAAACGGGAGGTCAATCCGAGGTCCGAGTAGAAAGTTATGGCCATTCTCCCATCGGTGCGCAGAGTTGTCAAAATCAGAGAGTTCAATCGATCGAACTAAGCTCGATCGATCGAACTTCATATTCACCCAAAAGTTGTGTAAACTCTGCAGGAACCCTATATATAAGTCGTTTAGACGCCAGACGAAGGGAGGACGCTCCAGAACGCAGAAAACAACAGTTTTAGGGTAGTTTTAGGGTTAGATTAAGAGTAGATTAGGTTAGATTCCTATTTTTCTTCCTCTTTTGCATTATTATACTGAAGATTATTCAAGATTCAAGTTATTTACAAGTTATTTTCAGATTTATTCCAAGTTTTTCCTTTTCTTTATCTTATTTGATTGTTTATGAATCTAGTAGTTATGGTTGTTATGTTTTACTGTTTCTGCACTAGTTTAATCATGTTTCCGTAGTTTAGACGTTGGGAATATGTGATGAAACATTGATTCCCAACCTCTGCCATGCAATCTTTAGAAACCTTGGGCTCGATCGATCTAAGATATTTCGATCGATCGAACCAGAGCCATAGTCAAGCGATCGAAGGCATTTCGATCGATTGAAGGATGAGGCAGTCCGATCGATCGAGAGCGCTTCGATCGATCGAACATGTTAAATCCTGAGATGATTCTTTTAAGTATTCCATGACTTTCTGTTTTAGAAATCTGTCATCAAATTGTCCCAATAAGCTCAGTTTGTCACAACAGTTTTTAGAACTTAAAGCCTTAAGGCTATTTTCTTCAATGACTTTTGAAAATCACTTTGAATGCTAACACCATTTAGAGTGCAAGTAATTACCATTGTTTTAAACCGTCTTCTAAGTATTTGAAATCACTTGTGATGATGTAGTCCCGGTCATGAAAGGGCTATTGATTCTTTATCTTTAGAAAAATACGGAATGCTGAAAAGGAATGAACTCCATCGAACGTTAATGAGTATGCATGGTAGATGGTTAAGATCAATGTGGATTCACGTATTTCTAACACCTTTAGTTTATTTATTTAATTAGTTATGTTTCTATAAGTTTTAGTTTATTATTTAGTTTAATTTAATTAATTAGGATTTGTTAGTACACCTCCAATTATTCATTCTTATTTTCTTTTTCTTTAGGTTATAACTTAGTAGACATTCTCCCTATTCCTTCCCTGTGGGATCGACCTAGACTTATCCAGTATTACTTGCACGATTACCTACACTTGGGTGTTGCACAATAGCGCACAACTATTTAGTCGTGTCATATACTATGTTTGGTTCGACAATTAATACTATGATAGTATATTACATCTCATAAGAATCTTGAAATGGAAGATCAAAAGATAAGATATCATTCATAAGATCTAAGCCAAATATCACACAATGCAAAAGTGAAACATCACACAAACAAACCTAGGAAAAACTGTCTAACCACATATCGAGTAATCAAGTTTTCTTAATTTAAAGGGGGATATGAATTATTCTTGAAACAAATAGTCAAAGAAATCAAAAATGCTTAGCAAGCTAGTATAATGCATGTTAATCTTGGAGAAAAGAAGACCTTTCAATCCCCGGGACGGATGAGAAAGGAAAATTAGATCGGGGGGAGCATAAACGTGTGATCAAGTTCATTCTTTATAATCTTCTTAGATTCGGAGTCACAAAAACTCCAAATCTTACATGGATGCAATGTATGATCTTAGAATGTACAAAGTAGTAGTGTTTTGTGTTCATGAATTTTCTAAGGTGATTTAGAAGTCTGAATTATGCACGAATGAATGAAGATTGTTATTGTATGATGTGTACAAATGTAGTATGAACTACTTCCTAAGATATGAACTAATTTGGAATGCATATAAACATCTAATCAAAGAATTAAAGTTAAAACATGCTTGCTGTGAATAGTGGACAAATAGTGAGTTGATATTGTAAAAACAGAAAAGTGAGGTTAGAAGTGTGCACAATTCATGATTTTTTTTATGGAGATCATCCTACCGTGTCTAGAACACAAATCAAAAGGCCAAATCAATATTGTATGTACAGATTGAGAGAAATCATATAAACAAGAGAGGTTGTTCAGAAACAGAGTCCGAATTGTCGATTGAAATGTAGAAAAATCTTAGAAAATGAAGACAAAACATTTTGAGGCCCATATTATACAGACAGTTCCCTAAGACACTGTAGTTCAAGGAAAAAATGAGTTAGGACCATTCTCTTTGGAAACGTTTTCTAAAAAACAATTTGCAAGTAAACCAAAGCTGCTGTGACAGAAAAATAGATGTCTTGAAAGAATGTTTGGGTCAAAATGGAACCCTTCCAAGTGTTTTTAAATCAAACCAAAAATCATGGGTGTTCTCTAATGAGTTAGGAGGACTTTCCAAGTGGCCCTGCAATCATCCATTGAGTATTGAGCTCATAATGTCATTTTGCATTTGAAGAACTCACTGTTTTTGAAGATTTTGATAAACAAATGTTTTGTTTCTTGAAATCAAAATGAGGGGTTTAAGAAGGATTTTGAAAAGGAGGTTTTGAGAGTGCATTTCCTTAACTAAATGGAGATTATAACCACTTGGAATATCAACATCAAAATCACCTCAAGAACTTCCAAGATTGTTGGAGAGCATTGTTGGTTTTTTATCATAACTTCAAAAATACATAAGAACTAGTCGAACACCCGTGCATATGCACAGGAATTTGTCAACAAATATAAATATATAACAAATTTAATAGCATAAATTCCATCCAACAATTGTAATTTTTCCATTTTAAACATAATATACTAATTTGTACAAATACAGCAAAAAAAATCTCAACCTGGAGCTTAGAGATTGAAAGGAAAGAAGTGCCCTAAATAAAATAAATAGAAGACAGTACATGGAGAGTATCTTAAAAATCAAACACTATATAAATATGGAAGCGCATACACAAGCTTGAAAGCAAGTTCACCTTCCTAGGCTGGATTGAAGCCTAAACACATTGCAAACAAAACAAATATTAGAGAATGCTATGTATTGGGAACCACATTTGAGACTGAGATTTGAAAAGCATAGGATTACGCTCGCATGTTGTAATCTTTACGAGTAATGTTATGCTTCCCACACCAAATGATTCCCAAACACACGTGGTAGTGAGACCACATTTAATAATGGCAGGACCACTTCAACGTCCTCTACTCAAAATCAGGTGGGCACATTACCACTATGTGTTTGAGAAACCACTTGGAACACAAATTTGGGAAGCATAGCATTACTCAATCTTTAAAGGTTATTTTATGTTTTTTTTCTTTTTAAATTTAAACTTCCTAGAATCAAATAAAGCACCAACCCTTTCTTGAAAGAACTTTTATCAAACACAGTGATCATGAATAAAAAGTAAGAAACTCTTCCCACTATTTGGCTCAATAATATCGATCATATTGTTTTTCTCTATAAGTTCAGTATTATCTTTCTTAGCATATATGTATGTGTATGAGAGATTAGCACATCTTGGGGTTGCCCCTGAGTTAGAAAAATTGATTGTGACATAATTTCATTTACCTATGAAGCCACAACCTTTTTTTTTCTACATGCTTGATGTTTCTTATAGAGATGATACCTGTTGAGAAACCAAAACAAAATCAATTTAGAATGGTACTTCACTGATACTACATATTGCAAGAACGTCAAAATTCCAAGAAAAAATAATAAGCGAATAAGTCCACTACTAATAGCAAGAGGGACATCCAAACTTTTGGGTGTAAATAAAAGCATAAATGAATTAAAGATAAATGATAATATGTGCATTATCAAACCTGTGTCAGATCCTCTTCGTAATCACTAAGCTTGAAATCGATATCAGCAGCTCAATCATATCCTAGAAAATCCTTATTTAGGAGTATTGATCAAAACTGCTTAAAAATTTAAGCCAAAAGCATAGACTAAAATTCTCACATAGGAGTATTGATTAATTATTACATGGCGGCAGCATGAGCAGTGTAAAATCCACTTCAAATGTTGGACAAAAAGTGGAATCTTCATATGAGAGGAAGAGAAGAAAAAAAACACACCCACTGCCTGTATATACATATGTATATATAATGTTAGGCTAGTGTAAAAAACTTTCTTCCTAAAAACTGAACATTACTAATTCTACTCAATGAGCTTTGTAATTGTTGGATACTAAAAGCCATGCAACATAGGAGTTATAACATTGGACAATAAGCAATAAAACTTTCATTCTTATTGGAGCACATTTAATGTAAGAACAAAACTGCTAGATATTTTTCATACTAAATTGCTAGAGGCTTTTTAGTAGTAATTAATTGCCAAAAAGTATACGTCTTGAGTCTTGACTTAATAAGTGAACTCCATGAAGCTAATTGTATCAGTGTTTGGGGATTTGGGTACATTATGAATCAATTCTATGCGCACAATTAGAAATTGTTTCTCTTGTACTTAAATGGCATAATCACCTATGATACCTATTAATTTGCAAAGCTGAAAACAACACTATACAAAGACGAAATGCAGATTTATTCCAAGTAATGAAACAGGTGATTTATTTTGTGAGAGACGAACCATTTTACAGGTGACAGAAGAGGCCAAGAACTATGTACACGCAGTTACTATTCCGTTTTCGTAATTCTTTGTCTATTTTTGAAGGCAGAAGTGTGTTTGTCTATGAAGAATGGAATAGTGGTGAGAGAATAATTCCCGACTAGGGGAAAAAAACAACAAATCCAACAACGAAGTACTGGAGAATCACATGTACAGAGAGAAGAAGGGAGGAAATAGGTACCTTATAGGCGTCGATCGAAGAACAGTTGATTCCTTCCTACAAACACGATCAATCATATACTCAATTGAATGATGTAGAGATACAGAAGAACGTATGTATCCGATCGGTGTGCACGTATATATATACACAAGCAGGGGGAAGAAGTAAGAGAAACCTGAGATAGAATCATAGATCCGAAGAAGTGTAATATGTTCACAAAGAAAATTTCTTTATCCAAAATCTGTTTAAAAACGTCAAGATATAGTTTATTTCCAAAAGGAATTTCATATCATAAATAAGGGAAAAAACAGATCCATTGAACTTAAGAAGTCAAAAAATAGAATTTGAAGTCATAGTTATACACATATAATATGAAGTCAACTGATTAACGGTGTATATGGATGTTTTTAATCAGTGTACACAGTTAAAACCCTCGATTGATCAAGTCAAAACCCCCATTGCTCATGTGGAATTGGCAACCAACAAAAGTTACAGAACCCTGCTTGCAAACAAAGTATTACCTTGATCACGTTGTGTCGGGATCGATTTTATGGATTGCACAAAATTGGATAAACAAAAGCAAACAAACCCCCACAGATCTGCAACAAATTAACCCATATAAATAGACCCAAAGAAGCTGGGAAGGAAAAAGAGAGAGAGAGATAGGAAGAGGGAGAGGGAGAGGGAGAGGGAGAGAGAGAGAGAGAGAGAAAGAGAGAGAGAAAACCAAATCAAACATTAACCAAACAAAATCCTTCAGATCATCCATCATTCATTTGTGTAGGCATTTTTGAGGTCTCCACTGGCATTAACCCATGGTGTAGCTGTTGCGATGATGGAAAAGTTAGGAGTGTTGAGGAGGGGAGGAAGAAAATGGTAGAAGGGAGAGATTGAGAGACAAAGAGGCATTTGACGTTTCAATTATCTGCAAATCAAGAGAGAGTGAGAGGTAAAGAGGCATTGGCATAGAAGGGTTTGTGAATGAGAGAGAAGTAGAGAGAGCAAGAAATCAGGTGTAGATGCCACGTTGGGTTTTTTTAGCAGAGTTGAGAAGCTGATGTAGAAGGCTGTGGAAGCTTCATTTGCTTCTGTCACGCCCCAAAGTACCAAAAATAGGGAAAAATAAATTTCCTTAATGGGTTCGTAGACATGTGACTGGTTGTGAGTGTCACCTAATTGTCCAAACATGCTTATAACAACAATGTGATATGGGAAAGTGACTAAGTTCAGCGGAAGCAGAAATTTAAAACATCCAAGTCTTACATCAGTAGTATATTACAGGCCAAAAAGATATCCAAAAGATACATATTACAAGACCAGCTAAACTATTACATCACTAACATAATAATAATAACAGAACTATAACAAAAGAAAAGCTCCAAAGTCTTCAGCTGGTGAAACCATAGCCTTCCTCGTAGTAATCTTCACTAGCATAGTCTTCAGTAGTAAAGTCAGCATCTTGATAGCAGTCGGCTCCGTCTAGACCTGCAAAGGCTGGACGTGGAAGGTCCAGCGGCATGAAAAGCCGTTAGCAATTAAGCTAAGTGAGGGTCCGCTTAAGGTTACCACCACTTAAGGTAAGTTATTCTTCATCTCTTCTTATTTCTCGAAACCATATCTCATTCATCATTTCTTATTCTCGATACTATGTCTTGTTCGTCTTTTTTTATTCTCAAAATCATGTCATATTTAAACCCAATCATTCCTTTTGAAACTTAACCCAGAACTGAACTGACCAATGACATTGACTGAAAAAAGACTTAACTCCAAACGCATTTACTGGTCAAGAAAGTACAACACTCAACAATGAATAGTTAACTGTCGCCCAACTAGCACTCAAACTGTCGCCCAAATGGCATTCAAACTATCGCCCAAATGGCATAATTGTGCGGGACATTAACAATCACTTGGTCGAACACGTCATGCCGATCCTCAGGTCGCCCGCACGTTACCGAACACATCATGCCGATCCTCAGACCAAGGGTACGGGAAATTAATAATCACTTGGACGAACACGTCATGCCGATCCTCAGGTCACCCGTACATAACCGAACACGTCATGCCGATCCTCAGTCCAAGGGTGAGGAAAAATAATCAACCACTTGATCGAACACGTCAAGACGATCCTCAGGTCATCCGCACTTGACCGAACACGTCATGACGATCCTCAGATCAAGGAACAAAACATAACTCACCAATCGACACCATGGAATTACCGAAAGACCAATTTTGCAATAAATATCCAAACACGACACGAAAGTTCACGAATCAACTTTGACTGGTAGTCACACGACTAGAAACGAGGCCCAATGTCCCTTATTCGCATTAAATCTGTTATCGAAGGTTTTATCATTAATTTACGCGTTCGTACGTTTCGTAGTTTAGTTCATTAATATCATCCGTTTATAACCGTTAATATTTCGCTATACGTCCGACATTCCGTTTTCGTCTCAATATACTTACGATGGAAACTTTCCCGATCATTTATCATCGCAATAATCGTGCCATACAATATACTTATAGTTTGGGTATGAACTTTCCAACGGTCATTAAACTATATTCACGTAGCTTATGGATTTATAATCATGGATTTAATATCAATAAAACATATAGATGAAACCCTTAACATACTCATCTACGCGATAGCACTACCATAGCACGAGATTTTCATAACAACACATGTATTGGAAAACTAGCATCAACAATCAACACCATGCATAAACAAAACATTATACAAAAAGCTGTACAATCTGCCAAGATATATTTTCACTGTGTTGGCTGAATTAACATGATTTATTTCGGCATGATAAATTGCTTTGTAGATCAAACTCAAAACTACAACATTATAGATAATAGGAATATATTCATGTACAAAAAAAATCTAGCTTCAATTACATTTTTGAGCTACTTAAACTATTTATTTTACAAGACATTTCTTATATCTCGGACTGTTCTGTCCCAGATTTATAACACTGCATTGTACGTGAATTTCACCTATGAAGGAATGGTTTTTAGACTGAGCTATAGAAAGGTTATTTGTAGATAAATGAGTTATCTCTCTTCACAAAAAATCCTAGCTTAATTCTCATTTTTGAGCTGCACAAAACATTCATTTTACTAAACTATGTTTTGCTGAAAGTTTCAGTTTCTCAGATTTATAACACTGCGTTGTACATGCATTTCACCCATGAAGAAGTGATTTCTAGACTAAGATATAGAAGAGTTATTTGTAGATATATGAGTTAGCTTTTACCAAAAAGAAACCTAGCTTAATTCAGATTTTAAAACTGCACAAAACATTCATTTTACTAAACTATGTTCTGCTGAGAGTTTCAGTTTCTCAAATTTATAACTCTGCGTTGTACATGCATTTCACCCATGAAGGAGTGATTTCTAGCCTAAGCTATAGAAGGGTTATTTGTAGATATATGAGTTAGATTTCTTCACAAAAAAACCTAGCTTAATTCGGATTTTTGAGCTGCACAAAACATTCATTTTACTAAAATATGTTCTGCTGAGAGTTTCAGTTTCTCAGATTTATGGATTTGTCTTGCATGTCATGAAAACTTCAACACAACAACATCAAACTTCTACTAAACATTAGTACATATTATATGTGTTCTAAATTGAGTTAGATTACTCACAATTACTCACAATTTACTCACCAAAGCTTGATGTTGTTCTTGAGCTTGATGGAGCTTGAACTTCAACTTCAATGGTGACTTCTTCTCTTCTTTCTCTCAAGAATTAAAACTCCAGCTCTCTCTCATAGATTTTAAGTGCTGGTCATAGAGACAAAGTGTGTATAATGCATGCTATATGCATGCTTATATAGAAATCCTAGGAGCTAGGTGTCATGTGGCATGTGTATATGCCATATGCCATGACATGTGTCCTACTAGTGGACATTTGTCCAAGAGGGTTGCATGTGGTTGCCACATGGCCGGCCATGTGGGCCCACCTTGGATTGTGTGCCACTTTCTCAGTTTACGTGCATAAGTTTCTTGATATACGTGTCGGTCTCAATTTACGTGCAAACGGGTATTATTTCTATTGTCTGGGTCCGGGTACGGGACTACGTTAATTCTTATTACGGTCGAGTCGGTACAGTTACTACATTCTAATATGATAATACTACAATACGTCCATACCGTCACATAATTCAAATAATAATATAATAATATAGTCGGTCCAATATAGAAATTCGAAAAACTGATATTATTAATGAAAAGAAAATTACAGGTGTTACAGCTTCAGCCTTTATATATATATAATAGATGTAATGAAGTTGGAATCATCATCTATTAAACATGTTTTTGAGGCAAGAGTTACTATCCATAAGAATTCACTCACCTCAAACACCATGTCATCATCTAGATGATGATGAACTAATAAGTAATCAAAGAAAATTAAAAAAGAAATAAGTTAAGAAGAGATGGACATATATAAACAAGTAAGCAAATAGTAATCAATAGTTGATAATCATTGAGATATTGGAGTTGTAGCTTGGTGTTTAACTCATATACATTGACATTTGGACATGGAAGTAGATTCCTAACTCAAGATTGATCAAGAATGGTGGTTCGGGAGGATTTGAATGTGAAGTATAAGAGAGGTAATAGAAGAAGACAAGATTAGAACTCACTTTTTTTTATAGGAAATAAGTGGGAAAAGCTCACTTTCTCACTTCTAACTCTAACTATATCTCTCATTCTCTCTACAACTTTCTCAAGCTTTGTACTTGGCCCCCCCAAAATGAAGAGCAAAGAGGGGTTTGTATAGGCCAATTTGGGGGTGGTTTTGGGATTTAGAAAGTACTCCCATTGGTCCCAAACATCTGTGAACAAGAAATTACGTCATTATGACTTCCAATTATTCAATTTGGATCCCCAAAATAGATTACAAAAATGGACCCATTAGGGGTAGAGTGCCGCCGCGGCACTAAACCTCAAACACCCAAAAAATTACGTTTAGGCCCCCAGAGGTTCCGATATTCGCGTAAAGGCCCTATTTCGTCCGAAATTCACAGAAAATGCGTACGAACTCCGAACTAAGCTTGTGATATACTGTTGGAAAGGTGTTGGTGTCTATTTTCTATAAAAAAAATGTTTCGGAGTTAGGTCACTTTGAAAAGTTTTGCGGTATTCGCGATAAAAGCTAATTTGATCAGCTTTTTCACCTTCAGAATTCATAATAAATTCGTTTTCAGTCCAAAAATTATGTGCGATATACCATTGGAAATCTATTGACCTCTAGTATCCATGAAAAATACTTAAAAAATGAAACGGTGCTCCGGTTCCAAAGTCAACCATTTTAGGTTAAATCGGTCAAACCAGGGATCTCCGAGAAGTTCTGGGAACCTCTGGGAGCTCCCAGGAGCCGACATTTCCGCCCGATTTTGTTTTAAAACTTGTTTTAGTACTTTTCACATGATCTAGAATGATCTTAAAACTTTTGGGTGAATTCGGATGACTTTGGTCAAACCGGTCAACGGGGACTTTCCGGGAACTTTTGGGAATTCCGGGGGCCTCTGGGAGCTGACGATTTCATTTGATTTTGGTTTAAAACTCATTTCGTTGTTTTTCTTATGATTTAGCTTATTGTTAGAACTTTTGGTCCAAACCTGGGAGCATTTGGGCTTTCTGGGGTATTTTGGTCATTTTTACCACTTTCTGTGCATTTTAAGAGGTAGAATTAACTTCCACGAGACCTTTTTTGAGTCGTTTTCAATCATCGTGAACTGATCTCGTCAAAATTAAGATATAAAAAAGTGTACTTTACTTTTCCAAAGATTTGCAGTAGTGAAAGTAAAGGTCGAACCCACAGAGATTGTTAATTTTTATCCTTTAATTAATAAAATCTAATCTATTTAGTTATAAGGAAATCGGGAGTTTGATTGATTTATAATTTGATTATTACTACTAATTAAACCATGAAATTATGGAAATAAAGTCTAGAATTAAATCTAAGTGAACTTGTATGCTAAATTGAAAATTGGTTTGAATATGAACAGATGAAGTCTAGGATTACAAATCCATCACTAACTATACATCGGGGGTCTAAACTTTCTATTCTAAGTTCTATGTTTGGATAGTTATGATCTATCGTAGCTACAAGCCCAATAGTATCGTCAAGAGGATATTGTTAGTTCAATCTAAGCATAATCCATCTATGGTTCACATGAATTATCTACCTATAACTAGAGTGTAGCATAACTCATCTTTCCTAAGCATGAATTATAAAAGATGTAAACATCACAACCACATAAGCACTATTGTATGTAAATACTCCTATCAATCACAGAAATCAAGGACTATTGAGTTTAATAAGTATAAGGAAAAATCTAAGACAAGAATAGATCCAAAATACTCTTGATTATTACATTAAAAACTGATTATAAATAATCCACCAACATACAATCACTATCCAATACATAAAACCCTAAAATAGAAAAGCATAGAATCCCCCTTTGACATAGCTAGGGTTTCATTGAAACCCTAGATTAGGAGTTTAGTTGCACATGGTGGTTGAAAGCATGAAGATTGAGTTGATAGCAGCCATTAGAGACCTTCAAGCTTGCTCTTCTCCTTCCTCTTGCCCTCCCAAGCCTTCAATGAATGAATGTGTGCAAAGATGCGTATATATTGATCTCTATCTGTGTGTAACCCTAAAAATTATAAAAACTAAGTATACATAGAGTTTACAAGAAGTTTTGGAAGCTTTTCTATCCCGAAACGAACTAAAACAGCTGTTATTTACAATCTGAGCGTCATTAAGCAGTTTCGTTCACATAGGGCTCTTCAGTATAGCAAAATATGCAACTTCGATTTTTGTACGGATCGCGTGATCAGGTCGCGCGAGCGCGTAATTGGAAGGTCACACGCGCGGATCGCGCAAGCGATTTCTGGGATCTCGCGCGAGCAGAACGCGCGCGCGAAGGGCTTTTTTCAGCTTCTTTCTTCTTACTTTTTCTCCTTATTTAACCTGGAATCCGTGTTTTCTTCTAAAACCTGACAGAAAATAGAAGATAAAGTAAGACTACACAAAAACAGGATAAAAATTGCTAACAAATGTGAATTAAGGCGTATAATTGGGATTTGTTTTCTCCTGATCACACCCCCAAACCTACATTTTGCTAGTTCTCAAGCAAAAAGAAAATAAGACTACTAATAATAAAATTCCTAATCCATTTTCGTATGGATAATGATTGCACTTAGCTTGTGCAGCAAGCCTTTTAAACCTCTAGGTGTCCCTAGTCGGACGAGTGAAGTCTCGTGAGGGTTCTCATCAACAAGTCACCCACAACCATCTTTATTAACTTGTGAAAATAGAAATTTTATTCAAACTTTAAAATATTTCAATGTCAACATCCTTCTTTGATAAAATCAAATTCAAATGAAACTTTTTAAATTATCAAGAGTAAAACAATCGTACGCCTTCCTATATTAGGAAAATAATCCGAAAACATATATCACCAGAATCAATAGAATATATCGAAGACCCGCATGTGTGTGAAATAGTAATAAGGTGGATACACGGCAACTATGAACTTGGAATATACATCGGATAACTATCTAGTGATGCTTCGACTACAAATCTCACGTTGTTAATTACACTCTACAATAAAATCACTTCGAAACAGGTGTAACCATTCATATATATGCAAGAAAGAATTATTGTGCAAAACAAATAAACTCGCATATGACTCAGAACAACGTATGACACGATTGAAAAATGGTCTCACGAATAGATATCGATTGTCAAGTAAATACCATTACTACCATGCTTATACTCCCTTTTCCTATCAGTTCCATATTCAAATCATGTTTCTATAGAATCAACTAAGACTTTATAAGGGTTGTAATGTTGGTCAAGGGTTAAAGCTCAGAAAAGAAAGGCAAAAAGGGATGGAAAGAGTCCGTAAGTACATAGGAATAGCCTTAATGTGTAATGAAAGGGCTTTACTACAATGACTAGTTATTTCACTTTTTTTTTCTTAATCTCTTTCGAGAGATTCATCTTCTTTTTTTTATTTACTATGCAATTTTTTTTATTATTGTTATTTTTTTTATATACTCCTTTTCTTTTACTACTCAATACATCACTTTTTCCTTAGTCGTTTATTAGCCCTATTTCTTTATGAAAAAGTATTCTCTATCTACTCTTGGACATGGGTTAGGTAACATTTAATAGTGGCGAACTCCACATCGGAGTGGGTAGGATAATAGGTGAACAATGAAATGGCTTAATTAAAGGCCCAAAGGGTTAACAAGGGATAAAAATATTTGTATTGGGTAGGCCAAAGATCAAAAAGGTTATTAAAACAGATGGCCTAGTGTCATCTTCTAGAGTCGCATGATTCTTCAATGTTATGATACCAAAGGAAATAGAATTTTTTTTAATTTTATTTTTTTAAACATGGTAATTATAATACTAACTCGACTTTCAATCAAAATAAAGAATAGTGAGACTAATCAACGAAATAATGCATTACGCCAATGAGATTCGAATAACATAATAAAACCCTCAAAAAGAATGAAAGGCTCGGAAACTCACCGGGTTCTAGTCTCCACAATATTACTATTTAGAAATCCAAGTTATATTATAGTTCAATGTCAATATGTATCCACATGACTACGTGTCGTGCAAAAAAGTTATGCAAGTTTAAGATATCAAACAATGATTCTAAGGATATATAGTTCTCAAGACATACCTTCATAAATTCGGTAGACATCGGATTACATACTCTCTTAATTTCAAAATTTCAACGAAATCTAATTACAATAAGAAGTAACGCAACATTGAACAATATTAAGAAACTGGTTAAGAAACTATTTTCATTTATTTATAGAACTAATAATATGTTTGTTTTTCTATTATTCTTATTTCTCTCTTGTTCTTTTTTTCTTTACAATGAATAAAAGAAATAACGAATGAAAGAAATAAGAAAATAACGAACTAACAAAAGAAAACTAACAAAAAAAAATTATTCTGAATTACTAAAAATAAAACGACTATACTAAAATAATAATAAAATGACTATACTAAAATGAACGAATATCCATATACTCCCCCAAACCAAATCACCGCATGTCCCTATGCAGGTGGGAACATGACAATGACATGGATATAGTCCACATAGAAGATAACCAGAACGTCCACACCACGAAACATGTCTGAGGGAGGTAGCACGCCAGCACGGAAGTTCCAATCGACTAGCTCCCACTCCGGATGCGTAGCAAGATCAAAAGGTGGTCCCATTTCATCAAAATCGTCCTCATTAGTCATCTCTGGAACCACATCTATCTCAGTCTCCGCAATAATATTCGGACCCAGATAAATCGTATCATCCTCAGGATCGGAATAAGGCACAAAGATCGATGCAATATCCTCGGGGGACCAATCAGGGTGACCCGGACGTTGTCGAACAACATCCGGCACATAATCAGGGAGGTCCCAATAGGGATAGGTAACCTCAGGTGTAGGTACATCGGTCGATAAAGGATCAGACAATGAAATGGTAGCTAGACCTAAAAGAAGAGTCAGAAGACGTCGGTGGAGCGCCATAAGGGTCGTCTGTAACTGTAGGGTCATCGCCGAAAAGGTCATCCTCGTCCGAAGAATCAGAACAGATATGCATGGGAACGCGAGGACGACGACGATTCAAGCCAGGACGACCGACTGGACCATAGGACTTGGCTACCCTAGGACTCGGTATGGTATTAGAATCGAAAGAACTAGAGTCGGAATAATGACCCGACTCACTCGAAGACCTATCAGGTGAAGTAGGCGGTGACATAGGATGGTCCATAATATGAGGATGAAAATCAAATATGAGGGTCGAGGTAACTATACGGATATCGAAAAACTAAAAACCTGAAACCAAAAATTAAGCCATAACTTAACTTTATTAGTCGAAATTATTAGAAGTAATAAAGTTAACGTTACTCGTTGTTTGATTGTGTATCATTAATGGATTTCAAATTTTAAACTTAGGCAATGTAGTGTTGAATTTTAAACAGAAATTCTGACATAATTACCCCCAAACCCGAACCTAAGAGATTCCTGTTATAGTGCAATGGGAGCTGGAATTGCTATGCAATATTAATTCAATGACAATCGCTCCAAGTAAATAAATGAAAACATTGTATAGCCAAACAAGAAAGTGGAAGCCGAACTAATTAATAGGGACGTTACTGATGTGACTAACCAGAAGCAACAGGAATAAAATCAACCATAAAAGAAAAACAATAAAGGCATAACAAAATAATTACAAACCCATGTAACAAAAATAAAAAAAAAATGAAAGAAAGAAAATAAACGACCGGTCGAAGCCGGGTACATCACCATCCTAATAAATAACCAGAAAAATGAAAAAAAACAAAATACAGGTCAGTGTCTGCAAATGTCCGAATCCATCCACCCATCCAAATACAAGAAAAAATGAAAAAGAATGTCTGTCACCCATCCCAACCCTAGTCTAATCAACCCCACCCTCCAACAGCACCAGCTCCATCCTATACTCCCCTGGCCGATAGTCGCAGCGCCATCGCCATCGCCATCCCCATCACTCCCATCACCTCCATCATCGTCATCACCATCACCAGCCTCCTCCTCCTCCTCGCCATGCACCTCTCCATGCTCCTCGGCCACCTGCTGCGTCGGTCTCGGAAAGACGAACTGGTATGCAGCCTCACCCTGGGCTAGAATATCATCCAACTGGTCTGGGCGGGCCAGCTAGAAATACGAACGCATATAGGACTGAAGCCGCAGGGTCTCTCCACCGAATGCACAGACTTCCCCATATGTCCAAGCGTACGGTGTATCCTCCAGGGGAGGGAGAAGCCTTTGCTGCCTACTCCCAACGTGCCTGGGCCAGCTCGCGGGCTCTCCTCACCTCTAAATCGAGATGATCCAAGCTCAGCTTCCAATCGGCGAAAGCAAACTCTGGAATATGTCCATCTATCGGCTCATCGGCAGGGATAGGGAAGGCCTTGGCCCGGAGAATGGCCGTAATGGTACGAGGGTAAGGTAAAAGGAGTTTAGAGTCAACAGAATGATCTATGGCCTAGATAACGAGGCTCTTGCCCTCCATAATCACAAGACCGGGATGAAACCAGTCTCCGCGATAAACAGCGTGGAGGGCATGATGGATCTCCTTGGTCCGTTCTTGCTCGTGACCAAGGGGGTATAGGTTTCGTTTAAAGATATGGTCGACAAACCACATCTGGCGGGGCATATGAGATCGGCATATAGACTGTCCCGATCCAGAGCGGCCGCCACACATATCCTGGATAATATGTATAAAGGAGTGGGCTTTATTGAGGATATTAAGTTTAGGGACTTGATAGGAGTGGGAGGGGATTTGGAGAATATCAGAGATGTTGTCTGGGTTTAGGGTGATGTCGCGGCCATCTATGGTGGTGGATAGAAAGGCGTGTTGGCTAAGGGATTGTTTATGGTATCGCATGTTCTTATAGAATAAGCGGACGAGACGTGGATAACTTATGAGGTCGGGATTACGAAAATAGAGTTGTGGGGCCAACTTGCGGGCAGTGAGATTATTGTGGCCCCACTTGGTGTCTTTATCCGACGTGAAGTACTCAGCGTTGATAGCGGCCTCGTAATTGAGGCCGCGGTTGGCGTACTTAGGCCCTAATTCATTAGGGTTTGGATCGTCTGGAGGAGGTGGTGGAGGTGGGCCTGTTTGTTTTTCTTTGCCCTTAGACTTCTTTTGGGGCGGTTGGGAAGATGATGCAAATTTTGCAGTTTATTTTGTCATATTTTAGAGAAATGGGTGAAAGTTTTAGAAAAATTTTGGAAATGCAGGCTTTAAAATGGTCTATGCCCAAAAAAAGGAAAGAAAGGGGTAGGGGGAATGGGTCACCTGCAAGAAAAACGTCCCGGCAAGGGACACAATCAATATAGCTATTCAGCAGTGTGAAAATAAAATTGGAGTTCACGGGGGAACACCCAGCAACTGTGAGAAGAGCCGATCCCTTACCACCAACTGTCCCGACAAGGGCACACACATTGCGGCAAGTCACGGGGTACTTGCCACCTGTTAAGAAATAATAGAAATATGTATGAAACAAAAATATGATATGCCTATGTCATGGTAATGAGTTTGTTTTAAGTCATTGGTTTTCCGATATTCATGAAGTTAACGTCATATTAAAGAATTTGGATCATCGCACTAAATTTCAAAATATGAACATTTTAAGAAGCAACGACATGATCGCACTAAATCTAGATATACGTGATTTAAGTATATAATCACTCTGTGATTATTTATTAATTGAATGATCGAATTTGTGGCCTTGTCAAAGTGTATGTATAAGTGTCCATAAATCTCAATCAATATGTCAATAGAGGTTAGGGTTTAAAGAGGTGTATGAGTGAAGGACTGTGTGTTTGGGCAGATAATGTTCAAGTTAAAAATACTATTAGATCTGCATTGATGATAATGCACACAAATGAAACCGTAACCAATTGATTCTCAAATCGACCACATAGAATATTAAGGCAATGTGGATATGTGAACATCAACACATACGTGTGTATCTGTTTGCTTATATGTGAACCTAATCATGGGTATATGTGTATAACGTCCTAAATTAGAACCCTCAAATATATAGATATATTCAAATTCGAGGTTAGGGTTCGCGAATTCGTGTTTGTAGTTCTCTATAGCTGAACATATACAGAGTTGTGGGTGTATCATTTTTGTGTGTGTATATCCAAATTAGTATATGTGTCTATGCATATAAATGTATGTATCTGTAGATGCATAAATCTCACACATAACCTCAAGACCCTACGTATCTCAGTATTGTCAACACAGAGGTTAGGGTTAGGGATATTGAAAAGATAGTGTGAGTGAGTGTTTACAAATATGGATGAATATAGAAGCAGATCTAGATTTTTAAATCAATTGTACTCAACCCTAATCAAGAATTGAGTTCAAATTGACCCCTCTCAATATCTAGGGTTTGAATTAATCCATACATATCAAACAATTTCATCTACTCAAACCCTAAAACAAAGAATTGTTCTACAGCATATATTCTAAAATTAGTGTGTGTAGGGGTTAGGGTTCTGAGTGAGAGACTATGTGTATGTGAATCTATGTGTATGTATATCTATATATATATATCAAAATCGATGTATGTATATACTTATATACGTATATGTATATGTTTGGATAAGGGTATAGAACATCCCCCCGTAAAATCACAACCCTAGATCTACACACTGCGTGTATATATATGGGTATATATATGTCAGTGGATGTATGTATATATACACATGGGGATATCATATATGTAGATGTATGTATATGTACCTTTGGAAAAGGGGCAGAGAAGGAAGAATTTGGGGTGGCCGCGAGTTGTGATTACGGCAGCAGCGGCGGCGTGTAGTTGACAGTGGTGTGGTGGTATGGTGGTTATGGTGGTGGCAAGTGAAGGAGAGAGGAAGAGATCGCGAGAGAGAAGGGGGGAGGTTGAAGAGAGAGAGAGAGAGAGAGAGAGAGAGAAAAGAGAATCTGAAAAAAATTAGGGCTCAGCCTTATATTTAAAGGAACGGGCACATCGCGCGAGCGAGCTTCGCGCGCGCGGATACCTCCGCGAGGAGAAGCTGAGGCTTTGTTTTCAGTTAAAAAATTTCCTTACGTGACGAATCCACGCGAGCGGGCCGCGCCAGCGAGGTACTCGCGTGTGCGAATTTAGGTGCGAGTTGAAGCAGTGTCTTCAACTCGAAAACTTGTGCAAAAATTTCTAAGTCTCCGAATCGCTCGAGCGGGCCACTCCAGCGAGATTCTCGCTCGCGCGGATCCGAGGCGCGAACAAAAGCTGAGGCTTCTAAAAAAAATATTTCAAAAATTGTATCTAAGGGAATATCTCGCGCGAGTGACCTATCGCGCGAGCGGGCCGCGCGCGTGAGAAGTCACTTTTCTCTTTTTATCATCTGTTTTCTTGTATAAGTGTTTTCATGATCAATTCTCCTCTTTTTGGGCAATTAAATCTCGGACATTGGTAGACCAACAACCTAAAAAACGAACAAAACTAAGGAAAATTCTAATAAAAACTTGGGTTGCCTCCCAAGAAGTGCTAAGTTTTACGTCGTTAGCTCGACCGATGCACGTGCTCAGTCGAGATAGACCGGTTCAACTAGATCTATTGATTCGATTTCTCTTTCCTCTGTGTCGTCAGACCGGTATGGCTTAAGCCGTTGTCCGTTTACTTTAAACGGTGTTCCACCGTTTCTATCTTGAATTTCAATTGCCCCATGCGGGAACACTTGCGTTATTATAAACAGACCGTCCCAACGAGAACGTAACTTACCTGGAAACAACCTTAATTTTGAATTAAACAACCAGACGCGTTGTCTGACCTCAAAATTTTTTCTTATGATCATCTTGTCGTGGAACGCTTTCGAACGTTCTTTATAGATTTTTGAATTCTCATATGCCTCGTTTCTCAATTCTTCAAGTTCTTGTAGTTGAAGTTTACTATGACATCCTGCCGCTGTTATATCTTGGTTAATCATTTTTACGGCCCAATAGGATCGATGTTCGAGTTCCACCGGTAGGTGGCACACTTTTCCAAATACTAGTCGGTAAGGAGACATTCCAATAGGAGTTTTAAAAGCTGTACGATATGCCCACAGCGCATCGGTAAGTCGCAACGACCAATCTTTGCGATCTGGACGCACCATTTTTTCCAGTATACTTTTTACCTCTCTATTAGACACTTCAACTTGGCCTTGGGTTTGCGGATGGTACGCGGTTCCTACTTTATGAGGGACAAAATATTTTTGGATGAGTGCCTCAAAGTGATGATTACATAAATGTTTACCTCTGTCGCTTATAATCGCTCGAGGTGTGCCGAAACAACAAAATATGTTATCTTTTATAAATTGAACCACTACTTTATGGTCGCTCGTTTTCGTCACAACTGCCTCCATCCACTTAGAAACATAGTCGACCGCGAATAGAATATATTCATACCCAAACGATGACTGAAACAGACCCATAAAGTCGATGCCCTATACATCGAATATTTCTATAATAAGGATAGGGGTCATGGGCATCTTATCATGACGTGACATGTTACCTGTTTGTTGGCATCGTACACAATTCTGACAGAATTTGTGCGCATCTTTAAACAGTGTTGGCCAATATAACCCGCTTTGGAGGACTTTAACGGCCGTACGACGGCCTCCAAAGTGACCTCCGCATTCTAAGGAGTGAAAGAAGTTCAAAATTGAATTGAACTCACTCTCTGGAACACAACGTTGTATAATTTGATTAGAACAGTGTTTAAATAACAGTGGGTCATCCCAGTAATAGTGTTTAATTTGTGAAAAGAACCGATCTTTGTCCAAACGAGACCACGTATGCGGGATATATCCCATAGCTAAGAAATTGACGATGTCACTGAACCACAGACGGTTTACGGTAGATAACGCAAATAATTGCTCGTCCGAAAACGAATCCTTTAGAGGGGTCATATCGTTAGATTCTACAAGAATTCGTGACAAGTGGTCAGCTACAACATTTTTAGAACCCTTTTTATCACGTATTTCATAATTAAACTCCTGAAGGAGTAAAATCCATCGGATTAATCTCGGTTTCGTTGCTTTCTTATTCAATAAATGACATAATGCGGTGTGATCGGTATACACAATGACCTTCGATCCCAATAAATATGAACGGAATTTGTCGAGGGCAAACACAACTGCAAGTAATTCTTTTTTAGTTGTTGTATAGTTCAATTGCACGTCGTTTAGTGTTTTACTTGCATAATAAATTACGTGAGGGACTTTATTAACTTTTTGTCCCAAAACGGCTCCAACGGCATAATCGGAAGCATCACACATCAATTCAAACGGTAGTGACCAATTAGGGGATTGGATTATCGGAGCCGTGGATAGTAAGGTTCGCAACGTTTCAAAGGCCTTCAGGCATTCATTGTCAAAGACAAAAGGAACATCATTGGCAAGCAGGTTACACAAGGGCCGTGAAATTTTACTAAAGTCTTTGATAAATCGTCTATAGAAGTCGGTATGACCTAGGAAGGAACGGATCTGACGAATGGATGATGGCGGTGGAAGTTTGTCTATTAACTCGATTTTCACTTTATCAACCTCTATACCTCGCTTGGAAACTACATGACCCAAGATTATTCCCTCATGAACCATGAAATAGCTCTTTTCCCAACTCAATAGCAAATTTTCTTCCTCGCAACGGGCAAGGACTTTCGTAAGGTTTTGAAGGCATTCATCAAATGTAGGGCCGAAAACTGAGAAATCGTCCATAAATACTTCGAGAAATTTCTCAACCATGTCCAAGAAAATTGCCATCATACATCGTTGAAAGGTTGCCGGTGCATTGCATAAACCAAACGGCATACGACGGTAGGCAAAGGTTCCAAAGGGACAAGTGAACGTCGTCTTTTCTTGGTCATTAGGATAAACGGGCACCTGGTTATAACCAGAGTATCCATCTAAGAAACAATAATAGCTCTAACCGGACAGACGTTCTAGGATTTGATCAATGAATAAGAGAGGGAAATGATCCTTACGAGTCATCGTATTAAGTTTTCTATAGTCAATGCATACCCGCTAACCTGTAGTTTGACGGGTGGGGGTATAAGGACTCCCTTTTCATTTGGTACAACCGTAATACCTAATTTTTTTGGGACAACCTGAGTTGGGCTGGCCCAATTACTATCGGAGATTGGGTACATAATACCTGCATCTAAGAGTTTTATAACTTCCTTCATAACCACCTCTTTCATGTTAGGGTTGAGGCGTCGTTGCATTTCCCTAGATGGTTTAGCATTTTCTTCTAAATTTATTCTATGCATGCAAATTGACGGGTCAATTCCTTTTAATCGGCGACCGTCCATCCAATTGCCTTCTTATGATTGCCTAGAACCTGTATTAGTTGTACTTCTTGAATTCTAGTTAAATTTGATGCTATTATAACTGGAAGGGTTGCGTTAGATCCTAGGAATGCATATTTCAGAGAATCCGGCAACGGCTTGATTCGAGCGTCGGGGGACACTTAATGGATGGTAATGCCGGTTCATGTGTAAGAGGCGGTAAAGCCTGTATTTTAGGTTTCCATGGAAGCGCATTAGTCGTGCTTACCGATTCTAATAAATTATTCACATCTTCAATATTTGTGTCAATATTGAAATCATTAAAATTGAAATGAGATAGGCATGCTTCCAAAGCTTCCTTAGTCAACATAAAAGGCGCTGCCTCTTCGACTAATTCATCTATGGCATAGCAGTCTGCCTCTTCATTATCTCTATATGGTTGATTAGATGCATTAAAGACGTTAAGATGCACAGTCATGTTACCAAAAGTTCTATCCATCACTCCAGTCCTACAGTTAATAATAGAATTAGCCGTGGCTAGGAAAGGGCGTCCTAGAATGACTGGGACATGTTTACTAGCATCTAAGACTGGTTCGGTGTCTAGCACGATAAAATCGACCGGATAATAGCATCTATCAACTTTCACCAATACATGTTCTACTACCCCTCGTGGAACTTTAATTGACCTATCGGCTAATTGTAAGGTAGCCGCAGTCGATTTTAGTTCTCCTAAACCCAAATGTTCATATACTGAATAGGGTAGCAGATTCACACTCACTCCTAAATCAAGAAGAGCCTGGTGAATGTATTTATCACCGATGGACAAGCGATGGTTGGAGTACCCGGGTCTTTGTATTTTAGAGTGTTGTGATTAAACATGGAGCTAACCTTTTCGGTTAGAAAGACTTTCTTAGATAATTGGTTTCTAGATTTTCTCTTTTGAGTGCATAAGTCTTTTAAGAATTTAGCGTATGGAGGTATTTGCTTAATAGCGTCAAGTAATGGAATGTTAATCTTTACCTCTTTAAAGGTCTCAAGAATATCCTCCGGGCGTGTTCCCTTCTTCAAAAAGTGAGATGGGACGTCCACGCTTGGAGGGAACGACATTCTAGGTACATAATTTGATGGATTTGTCACGTTAGACGTATTAGGTACCGAATGAACAGGGTCTTTTGTAATTTTATCGTTATCTCCATCTTGTTCCTTACTTATTCCTTTACCCTTATCTTTTTGAGATTCGGGAGGAGGTATAATCTCCTCCGGACGCTCAGTCGCTCTAGTCGACACCGCGTTAACTTGATCACTCGCCGAGATCACCTCATATTGTCCTTTAGGGTTTTGGACCAGTTGACTTGGTAACTTTCCCTCATTACGACGATTTAAGGTATTAGCAAGTTGTCCCATCTGGGATTCTAATTTAGCTATCGATTGCGTGTGAGAGTTAACCAGTTGCGACTGTGATTGTGATTGGACCTCTAAGTTTTTTAATGACGCCAACACACTCTCCTCAAAAGTTTTATCCCTAGGAGGATTAGCACGGAAGGGAGGTTGGTGGTATTGATTTTGTTGAGGCCTGGGTGCATTTGGGAAGTTCGTCGTTGCTGGTTTTGAATACGGACCTTCACAATTAGATTTCCATGAAAGGTTCGGGTGAGGTCCCCATGTCGAGTCCGGTTTATAACCAGCGGGGTTATAATTAGGTCGTTGGAACTGTTGGACGGCATTTATATGTTCTACAAATTCCGAAAACTGAGACGCCGACGGACATGCTAATGTCGAATGCGACGAATCTGAGCATAACTGGCATACTTCAGCAAGAGGAGGTGGGCCTTGCATGTGGCCCATCATCATGAGTTGGTCCATTTTTCTATTTAGTTCATGGATTTCATAAGAATGATTAGACTCAGCTTTAGCCTCTCTCTTTGGGTTGGGTGGAAGGTGTCCCTCGGGTCGTACAGATACAGCTTGGTGCATAGAGTTTTCCCTTAACGTTTCGAATATCTTCCAAGCTTCATCGGCACTTATGTGGAGGAAAGTCCCCGCACAAATAGCATCGACGGTGTTACGAACGGCAGGAATTAGTCCTTCGTAGAAGACTTGCACCAGTTGCCATTTAGGTATCTGATGATGAGGACAAGAACGTAAGAGTTCTTTGAACTGTTCCCACGTATCATAAAGGGTTTCGCCATCTTGCATTGTGAAATTGGTTATCGATTTTCTAATCTGAATCGTTCTAGTGATGGGGAAAATTTTATGTAGGAAAGCAGTAAGCAATTCATCCCATGTTCTTATTGAATTTGGCTCCAAGGATTGGAGCCAATACTTCGCTTTGTCTTTAAGTGAAAACATGAAAAGACGCATTTTCAATTCATCATCTGTTCAGTTCTGAATTTTTAACGTAGCACAGATATCCTGAAATTCACCTAAATGGTTATAAGGGTCTTCCTTAACACGACCGTGAAATGACGGAAGGAGTGCAATAGTTGACGATTTAATTTCAAAGTGGGCTGCAGTCACTTCCGGTAATGCAATACATGATGGTGGTGTGTAGGCGGTAGGGGTAAAGTAATTCTTTAACGGTGGTGGTGGAGGTATGTTAAGATTATCCCCATTATTCTGATTATTTCCATTATTCCTGTTATGTCCAAAATCGACCATTGGAATCGGTTCGATTTTTATCGTTTTGGTTTTTCTTAAACTGTTAAGAGTACTTCGGATTTCCGACTCGAATAGAGATGACGGTTCCAGTGTGGAATTGTCGTCTAGTATCAACCGAGCTCTAGAAGCTTGCGTTGACGACCTAACGACTCTAAGGGTGGGTTCAAGTTCGAGATTAAGCGGGTTTAATTTAGGTTTACTTGAACGGGGTACCAAACATAAACTAAAGACTAACTCAATTAAACAAAAATAACCTATGCTAATAACTAGGCATGCAAGCACACAAGACTAATATGATGCATGAAATTATCCTGTAATGCAATGATCGCGTCAAACCCAGCGCCCCGGGTTTCCTAGCTAATGCAGTGCTCACTTCACACCTATCCTAATGCAAGTAATGCGTCTCAGCGCCCTAACTTACAGTGGTTTGATGCGAAATTTAAATAACGGATTTACTTGGTGATTTTAAATTGATTGCAATTTAATTATTTTTCAAGTTCGCTTAGGCTCCGTTGACGTGCATAGCTGCTCCACTTGATCTTGCTAGAATTGACGATTTGAAATCTGTAGAAACAAGGATAATTTTTAGCGACTCGAAAGTAAAACTAGAAGTAAAGAAAATAAAATAGAAGCTAATATTTACTAAGTAAGTAAATTACGATTCTAATAATTAACGGCAAAAATTATTTCAATCCCCGGCAATGGCGCCAAAAATTGATCTCGTCAGAATCAAGATATAAAAAAGTGTACTTTACTTTTCCAAAGATTTGCAGTAATGAAAGTAAAGGTCGAACCCACAGAGATTGTTAATTTTTATCCTTTAATTAATAAAATCTAATCTATTTAGTTATAAGGAAATTGGGAGTTTGATTGATTTATGATTTGATTATTACTACTAATTAAACCATGAAATTATGGAAATAAAGTCTAGAATTAAATCTAAGTGAACTTATATGCTAAATTCAAAATTGGTTTGAATATGAATAGATGAAGTCTAGGATTACAAATCCACCACTAACTATACATCGGGGGTCTAAACTTTCTATTCTAAGTTCTATGTTTGGATAGTTATGATGTATTGTAGCTACAAGCCCAATAGTATCGTCAAGAGGATATTGTTAGTTCAATCTAAGCATAATCCATCTATGGTTCACATGAATTATCTACCTATAACTAGAGTGTAGCATAACTCATCTTTCCTAAGCATGAATTATAAAAGATGTAAACATCGCAACCACATAAGCACTATTGTATGTAAATACTCCTATCAATCACAGAAATCAAGGACTATTGAGTTCAATAAGTATAAGGAAAAATCTAAGACAAGAATAGATCCAAAATACTCTTGATTATTACATTAAAAACTGATTATAAATAATCCACCAACATACAATCACTATCCAATACATAAAACCCTAAAATAGAAAAGCATAGAATCCCCCTTTGACATAGCTAGGGTTTCATTGAAACCCTAGATTAGGAGTTTAATTGCACATGGTGGTTGAAAGCATGAAGATTGAGTTGATAGCAGCCATTAGAGATCTTCAAGCTTGCTCTTCTCCTTCCTCTTGCCCTCCCAAGCCTTCAATGAATGAATGTGTGCAAAGATGCGTATATATTGATCTCTATCTGTGTGTAACCCTAAAAATTATAAAAACTAAGTATACATAGAGTTTATAAGAAGTTTTGGAAGCTTTTCTATCTCGAAACGAACTAAAATAGCTGTTATTTACAATCTGAGCGTCATTAAGCAGTTTCGTTCACATAGGGCTCTTCAGTATAGCAAAATACGCAACTTCGATTTTTGTACGGATCGCGCGAGCAGGTCGTGCGAGCGCGTAATTGGAAGGTCACACGCGCGGATCGCGCTAGCGATTTCTGGGATCTCGCGCGAGCAGAACGCGCGCGCGAAGGGCTTTTTTCAGCTTCTTTCTTCTTGCTTTTTCTCCTTATTTAACCTGGAATCCGTGTTTTCTTCTAAAACTTGACAGAAAATAGAAAATAAAGTAAGACTACACAAAAACAGGATAAAAACGGCTAATAAATGTGAATTAAGGCGTATAATTGGGATTTATTCTCTCCTGATCATGAACCACCAAGCTATGGGTCTCCTAAATCTAATAGCCGACAAAATGGGTGTCTACAACCACCACCATCTATATTTCCCAAATGAACATATATACTAATTTTCAACCTTTTTACGGATCAACATTACTCTGTCATCTCTTCACCTTCATCATTCGGTGATGTGCTGAAAACGAATAACCCTTTGAGTTAATCATATTCAAAGAAATCACGTTCCTCTTCAAACTAGGAATATGGCAGACACCAGTCAAGATTCTTGTCAATCCATTGGTCGTCTTGATTCAAACTGTCCTAATCCCCTTTACTTTACTTGATGAACCATTTCCCATAAAGACTACCCCCTCTATCGGTTGATAAGTGGAGAACCAATCTTTATGTTAACACATATATGAGGAACAAGCCGAATCAAGCACCCACTCCATCCTTTTCATTTCATCTTTTACGATTGACAAAAGATCTTCCGTGATTCACTCTTTCTTTCCTTACCGCTGCAGTTATCCCTTCCTTTTTTGGACCATCACGTTCTTCCTAATCCTTTTTTTTCTTTAGACAAAAGAGATCAATGTGACCCTTTTCTCCACAGTAGTAATAGTTTATCTCTCTCATTGTCCGCCTACCTCGCCCACTTCCACCATTGCCTTGGTTATTCCTCCCATATAGCTTCCACTTCTTATGGCTAACCAATGCTTGTAAATCACCCGAAGATTTTATATCTTCCATCTCCAACTTCTCACTAGAGTACAAAGCCTTCTTTACCTGCTCCAATGTGACTAAATATCTCCTATACAGCAAAGTATTGAAAAGATGCTTATGGTAGATTTGACAGAAGTGAACAAAATTATGGCTTTGTCCTCGTCATCGAGTTAACACCAACATTGGATAAATCACACAGCAAATTAAACTCATTGATTGAGATTTAAGATCCACTCCTTCTTTTCTCTTAAAAGAGTAGAGCTCCTGCTTCAATATGAGTTAATTGGTGAAGTTCTATACTATGTTGAGATCCTCCAGCTTCTTCCACAACTCACTCGCTGAAACTTTACCCATCACATCATAAACCACATCATTGTCTAAACTCAAACGGATGGTCCTCACCGCTTTTGAATTCACCCACTCACAATTATCGTCTATCATCCTTCAGAGTTTGCCATCCTTCCCGTTTAACATTTTTTAATGTTTGTTGATCTAAAACATCTTTCATCCGCACTTGCCACATGTTGAAATTCTTCTTTCCATCGAGCTTCTTTATCACCATTTGTGTTCCACCAACATCACTATCTGAAGCCATGTATGCAAAACCTAGTTACCTTTGATTCAACTTTATTGTGCCCAAGCCTATGAACCAATCAAATAGTAACACACACGAAAAGGGAAAGGAAACCAAAAGAAAATCAACACACAAGATTCTATGTGGTTCACCACACTGGGCTAATCCACTACCACACCGTGACAAAGAATGTGAGAAATGCCATAAATTATCACCATTTTAAATAGTGACAAAACCATGACAATTGGAAGTGATCTGTCACTTTTAAAGGGTAACAAATGAACCATGACAAAGGGTATTTGTCACTATTCTAGACAGTGACAAATTTATTTGTCACACCCGGAAATGTCATGGTTTAGAACCATGACAAATGGCCTTTGTTATTGTTTAAAACCATAACAAATCAGCTATTTTGGTGTTGTGTTTACTTATTGAATAATACAAACCCTCACAATAGTTGCCTCATACTTGAAAGTATTCCAATTATCTTTTGAATTCTCTATCTAAATCTTAGTATATAGTACTAGATTTACCCCCATTGGTAAGGGTTCTACCCCAAGAAACTTCCCTTGCAAGTATTACTATACAATTTGGAAACTGTAGACACCCCGATTTTGACCGACTGTCAAAATTAGGGGATTATTACCTCTAAAACCGATGACGACAATGACCGATGGAATTCAAAATCTTTAAGGGTAATTCATGCTCTTCGGAAAGCATCTCAATTCCCAAGACCGCAAATTAAAATATAAAAAAAAAAAAAAAAGAAGAAGAAAACATGGTGTTAAGGAGATTACGGGCGTAAAATATGCATGGAAGATTATTATTATCATTAATTAGTTTGAAAAATTCAAGAAAACCTTTCCAAAAAGTGTATATATAAGATAGAAAATGAAAATGTATTTTTTTTTAAGATTGGATAAGAAAAATTGATTTACTCAATTTGAATCTCAAAGAAACGAAAAAGAAAAGAAGAAAGAAAAGAAGAAAAAGAAAAAGGAAAAGAATTTAGAAAAGAAAAGAAAAAGGAAAGAGTTTATGAAAAAAGAAAAAAGAAAATAAAAAGAAAAACGACACGCGGCACTTGTGCGGCACACGCCGGCAGTCAGTGAGTGCAACAGATAAGTCAGCGAGTGCCGCCCAATGTAACAGGTTTGTTTATCTCAAGTGCGTATTGAACTCCCAAAGATCACACTTTACATGTTATAAACGCCTCAAATTTACTAAATTAGCCTTTTCTAAGTGGTCCATATAAGGAGAGATGTATCTTCATTACAAGGGGTTGGTGAATTGTTGGAGAAATTTGAGAATCAAGAGGATTTTGAAGAGAAGCCGTTGAAGAGAGCTTGAAGAAAAGTGTGGAGAACCCTTAAAGATCTTCACAAACCATAGCAATCTGAGGAAATTAAGAGGTAATTCTCTCATCTTAAGTTATATTTTAACATAATTCAATCATAATTCATAGAATAAACTAGGATTTTTACACATTTTCAAAAAGTCTCTTCTCTATCCCCTTCTTCACACACTACTTGAATTGTGATTGAATTCTCTTTTTGTATTTGTTGATTTGGATCTAGAGGATCATGGAATTGATATGAAACAAGTTTTCTACATAAAATTTACCTTGGATCATTAAGTTGATTTAGATTCCTCCTTTTTTGCTCATGCTCTTCTCATGGAATTCATGGAATCTTCAATATTCCATTTGAATTATTTGAGTTTGATCTCTTAATTTTCTGTAAATTTATGATTTATATGAGAATTAAGATTGATCTTGACCATGTTTATGTACAATTGGTGGATCTAAGTCCTATATTCATGACTTGGGTCCATCAACTTCGAAGTTTCATGAAATTCTCTTCATATTTCATTGAAACTCATGAGGGTTCGTGTTCTTATAGTCTCCAAGGATTATTGATTTGAGGGGGGAATCAAATAAGTAAGTCACGACTCCTCAAGGATTGTCAACTTAGGAGAAGAATTGGACTTGGTTCAAGTTAGTTTTCATAGTTTGATTATTAGAATAAGATAAGACTAAGAGTTTGAGTGTGTTCATGAGATTGAGTAAGTCCTTAGAGATCTTCATTGAGGTCTCTTTAAGGTTAAATCCATGAAAGATCTTAATGTTTTGATTGTTGTCTTAGTGGTCATAATCAATACTTGGTCCAAATTGTCTCTAGAACTTTGGAACAAGTTGGATATGGATATCAATTCAATAATGGTGCAATGACTTCATTGACAAGCTGTGATCAAGGATTTTTAATTAAATCATGATCTGTTGGATTTGAATGATACTAATTGGAATATGTTCATAATATAGAAGTTTACCACTATGATTTTTATTTTGTCCCAATTACATGGTTAGGATGGTTTGGTCATAGGTATTGTAATCTAATCACTCTCAGTTTAGAATTCCAGAATAGTGAATCTATTTTAAAATGGCTGGATTAGAACTTTAGCCAAGTAGTTTAGGTTTTAAATTATTTTTTCTATGATCTATAATGGGTTGACTGCATTTTCCAAGCAATTTGAGAGGTTTAAGATTAATTCATTATTTTTAATAAATCATACAAAATCTCTAGACAGAGAGTTGATAAAATCTAGGTGTTGTTTGGTCTAGGTCTAAATTCCAAAGATTGGACCATATGATCTTTGATTTCCTTTTTGGGTTAGATACTAGACTCATAGAGGTTCATCATACTTTAAAATCACTCAGATCAAACCATGGGAACCATGATTGTTCTATTTTTGAATGTCTAATTTCTTCTTTGTAAATTCTGGAATTCTGAGATAGATTTGGTAAATCTTACCAACTTTGATTGAAAATATTTTTTAATGCCTTAAGGCTTGAATCATGTTTTGAATAAGAATAATTGAATCCAAATCTAGAGGTTAAAGGATTCAAATCAACAAATAATTCACACCTTGGTTCATCTTCATGCATCTATTCTTGTTATATTTAGGAGTAATGCTCATGTCTTAGAGATACTTTGGATATGGATTAAGATGATTGAATACTTATGTCTTAGTCAAGGATTCCTTTTGACCATGTTTAAATCACGTCACTTATATGTGGACATTGCATTGGATCTAGGTTAAGCTCCCTCTGGACCTTTCCGTTGAGACTTATATCTATAGAAGCGTCACGACTTCCTTGGTTGGAAAGGATTCAAAACTTTGTCGATTTCCTTCATTCTTGTTATATTTAGATGAAAATTTGATATTATTTGTGTTTAAGTATGTAGACTAACTTCTGTTTTATAGCTCTATCGATGTATGCCTCCTTGAGTTTCCTCTCATTTATTTCATTATTTGATTTTGTCATGCCCAGGAGTAGTGAAAATTAGAGGAAAATAAAATTTTCCTTTCCGGATCCATGAGCAATGAGTAGTTACATAAGACTGACCTACCCTTGCAAGCATTCTGATATGGTTATAACATATGTAGGAAGCATAGAAAGTCTAATGGTATTCATGGAGGAACTTTTAAGCGTTTGGTACTAAGCTATAACAGTTCCAAATAAAAATCACAAAAATCTAAGTTTGGGCTATCGACGTCACTTAAATTATTACAATAAACAAAATATAGTTTAGAGCATAAGGGAAATCTTAGTATGATAATAGACTAGATTCTTCGGTTTAGTTGGCATATCCATGCCCTTCCTCAACGCATTCTTCTGAATAGTCCCCCTCAGGGTAACCTTCCTGATAGTCTCCCTCTTGAGGCTTAGGGTACTCTTCTTCATAGTTGCTTGGGTAGGTTTCTTCATTATGACATAGACAAAATATGTCCAAAGCCGTAGAGCCGTTGGCTTTTGAGGCTAAGTGAGTTGACCTAACCGATCACTCCTAATACAAATAAACATATACAAGTACAACAATGGTTTGAACCAAACATTTAGTAAGCATGATATTTAACAAGTATAATATGAGAATATGAATGAGATAGTAACAACACAATGCATCATAAATATACTTAACTTCACTCGACCACCTTGGGATTTTAGGCATTGTAACTGACTCGTGTAACTTGTTACATTACCGTGTAACACTGTTAGCTTAGAGCGAAATGATTATGTTACTATCATCGCCTTTGCCCGGGACTGTACTATTAGGTTTGGTTTTAAAAGAGTGTAATCACTTTACTGACCTTGCTTAGGGAATAGAATAGTTAAAGTGATGTCGTCACCTTCACCTGGGGCCATAATAGATTTAGAAGTTGTAACTATTGTATTCTAGACTTGGTTGGGATATCTTGCTATCGTCGCCTTCACCGGGGGCCATAATAGCTTGTAAACCACCTACTCTTATGACTTGACCATATTCATTCGAATGGGTACTTGAGCTATCGTCGCCTTAACCCAGGGCCGCAATAGCATTATAAGTTGTAACCATTGATTTGACAGACCACTGCGGTCCACTCAAACATGTGTGATAATAAAACTAGGTTGGCCTCCTCAACTAACCATACGTATGTCAACTTTAACATCATGACTCTACTACGTTCATATGAATGTTCATGCGAGTGTATGACGTATAACATAACAAGCATGAATCATAACAACAATTATCAATTAAGCATGGAGTATAGTTATCTACACATGCATTTTCATATAAACAATTTATCTTTAACTTACGGACACATAATACACATAAAGTATGTCCACGCCAAATAATATTCATATAATATACATAGAGTATTTCTATAATATACCAAGTGAGTGTTGATAAAAAAATGAACAGATACTACTATGAAATCATAATACTTATCGAAGTTGGAATTCGAGATGGTGACTGAGTTGTGTACAAGGACACTGTTCTTAAGAGTAGTTTTCACCCTTTGAAGAACTTGTCTCGGTGCAAAAAGGCAATGGAAATCTACCCTCCAGGATTGAGCAATCTCTTCCTTGTTAACGTGTACTTGTAAGAACAAGGGACTCAGAACAGCCTTGGATTTATCAGTGATCAATACAGAGAGGGAAAACGAATGGAGAGAAAAATAGAGATGTAATGATTTGTGTATTTTTCCAAAGAGGACGACTTATCCCGACATAATTCCATAATTAATCAAAACGTCTTATATAAAAAGGTAAGGTTTTAATAACGGCTAATTAATTGCATAGTAAAAAAGGAAGTTGTAATAAACCTGTAAGGAAAGAGTTTATTCAGTCAAATTAAAATAAAGAGTGTTTCAAAAAATAATATAATTTGCAAAACAGTGGTCCAACCGGGTGAGCCCGCGAGGCTTGGAGGCCGGGATTTACAACCCCCCTGCGCGCGAGTAAGACGTGACGCGCCCGGTTAATTGGTTTCCAGAACGAAACCCAATTTTCCATTGAACTTGGGCTTGGTATGGGCTTGGCTCACGTGTGCGTGAGTGTGCACATGTGCTAGCTTATTACTTAAGCCTAAGACCACAAATCTTATATATGCCCTTCCACACTCCTCTTCACAACCAGTGTGGGACAAAGGTCCCTTTCAAGCTTTTAAGACACTTTCCCAAAAGCTAGAGAGAGAAACCCATTTGGCTTTGAAATATTAACCAAAGAGAATAAAAATACAACAATCCCTTACATATTTCAAAGGCAATTAAAAGATATAGAATGATGATTGACCACTTTAGTGTATTGCATCAATGTTGGTGTGTTGGGGACTATGAATCAAAACTTAGGGAAAATAAGAATTGGCTCACAGAAAATTTGTTGAAATTTAAAATTTAAAATTTCTATGAACCTCATTTCCTTGTGTGAGTCAAAGATCTTATCACCCACAACACACTCCGATAACCAAGGCTGTAAACGTGGTTTGGCATGTTTTGGCCATGCGCCTTACCTGGATTTCATGAGTGCTCTAGAGTACCTATCTAAGTTTTCATAGGAAGCGGCCCCAGTTCCACACTCACATAGGTGAATCCATCAAGTGCGTACTACAATTACACACACCACCCTTAAGGGCTATGGTTTCATTAAGAGTATAAAACTCCACCTCACATATTGTAGTTTACACTATCTACACCATAGGAATGGACTATAATATGTAATAAATGATAGTGTCTCACTTAGTCAACCCGTAGCTTGTTATTACCCATATGAACCTAGTTTGTGGGATCTCTACTCATGTAGGTTTGGTTACTACTACTGTTGACCATTGTTCTAGACATAAGTCCCATTCCCCTCGATGTACTAGCCACTAGCTTCCTTCCTAGTGGTTTGGTCAGAGGATCTGTTAAATTCATCTCTGACCTTACCAAGTCTAAGGATATAATTCCATCTTTCAACAGCTGCTTCACAATATTGTGTCTTAGGCAAATGTGCCTACTTTTTCCATTATAGGTCTTATTTCTTGCCCGGGCTATTGCAGCCTCGCAATCATATTGTAGCGACACAGATGGAACTGGTCTCATCCATAAAAGGATATCTGCCAAGAGGTTTCTAAGCCACTCGACCTCAGAACCTGTCTTTTCTAAGGCTATAAACTCGGATTCCATAGTGGACTGAGCAGTGCATATCTATTTGGAAGATTTCCAAGAGACTGCACCTCCTCCAAGGGTAAATATATACCCACTCGTGGATTTTGTCTCGTCTGAATCTGAGATCCAGTTTGCATCGCTATACCCTTCAAGTACAGCGGGAAACCCATGATATACTAAACCATAATCCATAGTACCTTTAAGATACTTAAGAACTCTATATATAGCTGTCCAATGTTCCTTACTAGGATTATGAGTGTACCTGCTCAGTCAATTAATAGCATATGCAATATCAGGTCTAGTACAGTTCATAAGATAGGTAAGACTACCAATTATTTGAGCATAATCAGACTGTGAAATGCTAGTTTCATTGTTTTTCTTCAATTGTATACTTCCATCATAGGGAGTTGTAACAGATTTAGAGTCAAAATGCTCAAATTTCTTTAGAATCTTTTCAGCAAAATATTCTTGAGACATCATGAAACCCTCTATGGTTTTAGTCTATTTTATCCCAAGTATTACATTAGCCTCACCTAAGTCCTTCATATCGAAACTAGATGATAACAATCGTTTTGTTTCATTTATTACAATCATATTAGTGCCTAAAATAAGCATATCATCAACATATAGGCAAATAATTATACTAGCATCATTGTCAAATTTATGATACACACATTTATCGGCTTCATTACAACATATCCATTACATATCATAACACTATCGAATTTCTCAGACCATTGTTTTGGTGCTTGCTTTAGGCCATACAAAGATTTTACTAACTTACAAACTTTGCTTTTACTACTAGATTTCCATGAGCTATAAGGCCTTCAGGTTGTTCCATGTAGATTTCCTCCTTTAACTCACCATTAAGAAATGCAGTTTTAACATCCATTTGATGAATTAAGAGTTTACTCAAAGAAGCAAGAGCTACTAGAATTCTAATAGATGATATTCTAGTCACGGGAGAATAAGTATCAAAATAATCAACATCTTTCTTTTGAGTGTATCCCTTAGCTACAAGTCTAGCTTTAAACTTATCGATAGATCCATCAGGTTTTAACGTCTTTTTGAATATCCATTTACATCCTATAGGTTTTGCACTTGGAGGTAAGTCAACCAATTCCCAAGTGTGATTAGCCATGATAGATTCACTATTAATCGCTTCTCTCCAAAAGGGAGCATTGGGAGAGGACATAGCTTCATTATAAGTCATAGGATCATTATCCATTAAAAATGTGAAAAACCCATCTCCTAGGTTTGTTTCTCTCCTATCTCGTTTGCTTCTACTTAAATCAATTTCTACAGACTCATTTGAGTAAACGTTAGGCTCAACAGTAGGTTCTAACCTTGGTCTTTCAATGGTTGTTTTCAAAGGAAATATGCTTTCAAAGAAATCTGCATTTTTTGATTCAATTATTGTGTTTTTCTCTAACACGTCACTTTTACGAACCAAGAATCTATATGCAGCACTATTCTCAACATACCCTATGAATAAACAATCTGCTATTTTCAAACCTATTTTCCTTTTCTTAGGTTCTGGAAGTAGAACCTTGGCTAGGTACCCCCACACTTTAAGGTATTTCAAGTTAGGTCTATGATTTTCCCATAACTCATAAGGGGTCTTTCCTGTTTTCTTAAAAATAATTCTATTTTGAAGGTGACATGCAGAGAGGATAGCTTCCCCCCACAAATTATTTGGTACTCCAGAACTAATTAACATAGCGTTCATCATTTCCTTTAACATTCTATTTTTCGTTCAGCTACTTTGTTAGATTCTGGTGAATAGGGTGGAGTTACCTCGTGTACTATACCATGTTGTTTACAGAATTGACATGGGGGCCAGATTCATATTCACCTCCCCTATCAGACCTAAGTCTTTTGATCTTTTGATCTAATTTATTTTCAACCTCAGCTTTGTATTGTATGAATTTTCCTTCTGTCTCATCTTTATTTCTAAGTAAGAATACTCTAGTATATCTCGAGTGATCATCTATGAATGTCACATAATATCTCTTTCCTCCTCTAGATTCAGTTGATTTCATATCTCCTAAATCTGAGTGAATTAAAGTGAACAATTCTGTTTCTCTTTGTACTATTTGTTTGCAAGGTTTCTTAGTACCTTTTGCTTCACTACAAATTTGGCATTTCTCATTATTAGTGATACTAACATTTTCAAGAATACCAAGTTCTTTCATTTTCTTGATATATAAAAAATTCACATGTCCTAATCTACTATGCCACAAATCATAAGAGTCAATCAAGTAAGCAGAAGAAGTAGTAGCATTATTATTTATAACATCAAGTACATTCAGAATAAATAATCCCTTATTGTAGTACCCTTTCCCCACAAACATTCCTCCCTTATTGTAGTACATTCAAGAATACCAACTTTCATTTTCTTGATATATGAAAAATTCACATGTACTAATCTACTATGCCACAAATCATGAGAGTCAATCAAGTAAGCAGAAGAAGTAGTAGCATTATTATTTATAACATCAAGTACATTCAGAATAAATAATCCCTTATTGTAGTACCCTTTACCCACAAACATTCCTCCTTTAGATATAACAACTTTATCAGAATCAAAAGTAACTTTCACCCCCACTTTACCAAGCAGTGACACAGACACAAGGTTCCAGCGTATGTCGGGCACGTGGAGAATATTAGAAAGAGAGAGGACCTTTCCGGAAGTTAGTTTGAGAACTACCTTCCCTTTTACAATCACAGGTGAGGGCCTAGAATCTCCCATGTAAACATGTACCTCTCCTTCCCCTACCGAAGTGTAGGAGGCAAAGGCACTTCTGTTGCCACAGATATGCCTGGTAGCCCCAGAGTCTACCACCCAATCTTTCTCCCCAGCCACTAAGTTAATCTCAGAAACAACCACTACAATAACATCTGCCTCAACTAGATTAGCTCTAGGGGCAGGTTTGTCGTTATTCTTCCTGTGTTTGCATTGAGTCGCATGATGGCCCAGTTTGCCACATACAAAACATACTCCTTTCTTTTTAACAAATTGATTTTGAGGTGTAAGATTTTTGTTGAAATTGGTTTTGTAATTCTACTTTTTTAAAATTACCATGGGTACGCTTAGGCTTCTCCTCAACTAGGTTAGCCTTGGAAGCCATAGCCTTGGCTTTCTCGGTTTTTTCAAGCAGGCAATTTTCTCTTCTATACGGATGTGCACAATAATTTCTCTAGGGTCATTTCCTTTCTTTTATGCTTCATCATGTGTTTGTAATTTTTCGAAGATTCAGGAAGCTTTTCAATCAGGGAACCAGCCACAAAAGGTTCGGGCAGTTTCATGCCTTCATTGGTCAATTCAGAGACAACTAAATGGAAATCATGGATTTGAGAGGAACCATCTTTGTCATCGGTCATTTGAAAATTTAGAAAGTTACCGATGGAATATTTTTTGATACCAGCATCTTCGATAATGTACTTTGTGACTAAGGCATCCCAAATTTCAATTGTGGTTTTGAAGGTACAGTAGATGTCAAAAAGTTTGTTTGAAAGTGCATTTAAAATAATGCTTTTGCAAATCTTATTTGCATTTTCCCAGAGAGGCAGTTCGGTTTCAAAGTTTGTTGAGCCTTCTATGGGTTTTGGCTTAGTCAATACAAAATTAACTTTTGCAATATCAAGAACGAGCAACAATTTGGTTTGCCAACGCTTAAAATTATTCCCGCTGAACGATTCAATTTTAGTAACATCGGGAATAGCTTTAGTCGCGGTCAACATAGCAGTATCCATTTAAACACTACTCTTAAGATTATTGATAAAAAAATTGAACAAATACTGCTATAAAATCAAAATACTTATCGAAGTTGGAATTCAAGATGGTGACTGAGTTGTGTACAAGGACACTGTCCTTAAGAGTAGTTTTCGCCCTTCGAAGAACTTGTCTCGGTGCAGAAAGGCAATGGTGATCTACCCTCCAGGATTGAACAGTCTCTTCCTTGTTAACGTGCACTCGTAAGAACAAGGGACTCAGAATAACCTTGGATTTATCAGTGATCAATACAGAGAGGGAAAACGAATGGAGAGAAAAATAGAGATGTAATGGTTTCTGTATTTTTCCAAGAGGACGACTTAACCAATTTTATAATCACAGGAACTCGACATAATCCCTTAATTAATCAAAATGTGTTATATAAAAAGGTAAGGTTTTAATAACGGCTAATTAATTGCATAGCAAAAAAGGAAGTTGTAATAAACCTGTAAGGAAAGAGTTTATTCAGTCAAAGTAAAATAAAGAGAGTTTTTGAAAAAAATAATTTTTGCAAAACAGTGGTCGAACCGGGTGAGCCCGCGAGGCTTGGAGGCCGGTATTTCCACCCCCCTGCACGCGAGTAAGACGTGTCGCACCCGGTTAATTGGTTTCCAGAACGAAACCCAATTTTCCATTGGACTTGGGCTTGGCTCACGTGCACGTGAGTGTGCACATGTGCTAGCTTATTACTTAAGCCTAAGACCACAAATCTTATATATGCCCTTCCACACTCCTCTTCACAACCAATGTAGGACAAAGGTCCCTTTCAAGCTTTTAACGCACTTTCCCAAAAGCTAGAGAGAGAAACCCATTTGGCTTTGAAATGCTAACCAAAGAGAATAAAAATACAACAGTGAGTTAGGACGACTGATCGGGAGAGAACTAATCCTATTTATACGCCTTAACGAACATTTGTTAGTACTTTTTATCCTGTTTTGTATATTTTTACTCCGTTTTCTAGTTTCTGACAGGTTTTGGAAGAAATCAACTAAACCAGGCTAAACAGGGTGAAAAAGCAGAGTTAAAGAAGCTGAAAAAGACAAGTCGCGCGCGCGACCCGCGCCCGCGAAAACCAGAAATCGCTCGCGCGATCCGCTCGCGCGAGATCCCCAGAATCGCTCGCTCGATCCGCGCGCGCGAAGTCCAATTGTCGCGCTCGCGCGATATGTGGAAAAATCAAAGTTGCGTATTTCAGTATACTGAAGACTCCTGTGCAAACGAAACTGCTAAACGACGTCTAGACTGTAAATTACATCAGTTTCAGTTCGTTTCGGGTTGGGAAAGCTTCTAAAACTTGTGTTAAACTCTATATATACTTAGTTTTTATTATTTTTAGAGGTTAGACATTGTGAGACATTATTGGCAATTATTATACACACATACTTCCAGCCATTGAAGGGAGGGAAGCAAGGAGAAGAAAAAGAAGACCAAGGGTTTCCATGGCCTCCTCCATCAACTACTTGCCATCTATCACTTCCATGGACGGCTAGATCATAGATCTAGGGTTTCAATGAAGCCCTAGACGAGTAATAGGGTTTTATTTATGTTTTTATTTTAGTTTTATTATGTATGGATGACAGTCACATGTTTAGAGGATTTTTATAAATAAATCGTACTTCTAGTGATTAAATCATTGCTTTCAGAATTTATTCTTGTCTTAGATCTATTTTGACTGTGATGTGCTCAACGATCTATTCTTGCTGTGCTTGTTTAGATTGTTTACATGTGATGGTGGTTTATTGATTCGTGCTATCAAGTATCCGAATAGTCCATGCCTAGATTAGACGGATTAGATCACAACCCTAGTTTAGTGTGGGATAATCCGTGCTAACCGAAGATGGATTATGTTGGTGCTTGAACCATGAATATCTTCTTGTCGGAGGAATTGGGCTTGTAGCTACAATTCCCCATTATCATCCAACTTAGTAAACTAAAGTAATTCATAAATATTCCTATTATGAAGCTAGTGGTGGAGTTGCAATCCTAGGTTCCCTTAAACATTATTTAAAACAACTTTAATTGCTTTCATAGTTTAGATTAATTTTTATTGTTATTAGTTTAATTAAATTCAAATCAAAATCCGTTTTTCCTAATTAATTAGACTTAGGTTTTAAAATTAAGTTGTTGTAGTTAACCAATCCCTGTGGGTTCGACCTTTGCTTTCACACTACAAATCTTTTGAAAAGTAAAGTATACTTTTTATATCTTGATTCTGACAAGATCAATTTTTGACGCCGTTGCTGAGAACCCTCACGAGACTTCACTCGTCCGACTAGGGACACCTAGAGGTTTAAAAGGCTTGTTGCATATGCTAAATGCAATCGTGATCCATGCGAAAATGGAGTAGTAGTTTACTAGTAGTTAGTTTTTATTTTAGTTTTGCTCGAGGACTAGCAAAATGTAGGTTTGGGGGTGTGATCGGGAGAGAACTAATCCTAAAAATACGCCTTAATGTGCATTTGTTAGACCGTTTTATCCTGTTTTTGTATATTTTTACTTTGTTTTCTAGTTTCTGACAGGTTTTTGGAAGAAATCAACTAAACCAGGCTAAACAGGGTGAAAAAGCAGAGTTAAAGAAGCTGAAAAAGCAAAGTCGCGCGCGCGACCCGCGCCCGCGAAGAACTAGAAATCGCTCGCGCGATCCGCTCGCGCGAGATCCCCAGAATCGCTCTCGCGATCCGCGCGCGCGAAGTCCAAATGTCGCGCTCGCGCGACCCGCTCGCGCGATATGTGGAAAAATCAAAGTTGCGTATTTCAGTATACTGAAGACTCCTGTGCAAACGAAACTGCTAAACGACGTCTAGACTGTAAATTACATCAGTTTCAGTTCGTTTCGGGTTGGGAAAGCTTCCAAAGCTTGTGTAAACTCTATATATATTTAGTTTTTATAATTTTGAGAGGTTGGCAATTATTATACACATATACTTCCAACCATTGAAGGGAGGGAAGCAAGGAGAAGAAGAAGAAGACCAAGGGTTTCCATGGCCTCCTCCATCAACTACTTGCCATCTATCACTTCCATGGACGGCTAGATCATAGATCTAGGGTTTCAATGAAGCCCTAGATGAGTAATAGGGTTTTATTTATGTTTTTATTTTAGTTTTATTATGTATGGATGACAGTCACATGTTTAGAGGGTTTTTATAAATAAATCGTACTTCTAGTGATTAAATCATTGCTTTCAGAATTTATTCTTGTCTTAGATCTATTTTGACTGTGATGTGCTCAACGATCTATTCTTGCTGTGCTTGTTTAGATTGTTTACATGTGATGGTGCTTTATTGATTCGTGCTATCAAGTATCCGAATAGTCCATGCCTAGATTAGACGGATTAGATCACAACCCTAGTTTAGTGTGGGATAATCCGTGCTAACCGAAGATGGATTATGTTGGTGCTTGAACCATGAATATCTTCTTGTCGGAGGAATTGGGCTTGTAGCTACAATTCCCCATTATCATCCAACTTAGTAAACTAAAGTAATTCATAAATATTCCTATTATGAAGCTAGTGGTGGAGTTGCAATCCTAGGTTCCCTTAAACATTATTTAAAACAACTTTAATTGCTTTCATAGTTTAGATTTATTTTTATTGTTATTAGTTTAATTAAATTCAAATCAAAATCCGTTTTTCCTAATTAATTAGACTTAGGTTTTAAAATTAAGTTGCTGTAGTTAACCAATCCCTGTGGGTTCGACCTTTGCTTTCACACTACAAATCTTTTGAAAAGTAAAGTATACTTTTTATATCTTGATTCTGACAAGATCAATTTTTGGCGCGTTGCCGGGGACACAATAATAACGAAAACAACCAAAATAACAACGGAGCTAATATGAATAATCTTAATATACCGCCACCTCCTCCACTTATAAACTATTTTATTCCTACCACTTACACGCCACAAGCTGGTATCGAATTACCGGAGGCGACAGCATCTCACTTTGAGATAAAGTCGTCTACCATCTCGCTACTTCCATCATTCCATGGCCGTCTAAATGAAGATCCATACCAACATTTAGGAGATTTTCAGGATATATGTTCTACTTTAAAAATTCAAAATCTCACTGATGATGAATTAAAATTGCGGCTCTTTCCATTTTCCTTAAGAGACAAAGCGAAGTATTGGCTCCAATCTTTGGAGCCAAACACAATTAGAACATGGGAAGCCCTACACACCGCATTCTTACAGAAGTTTTTTCCTATTATGCGTACAAATCAAATAAGAAAATCTATCACAAATTTTGTGATGCAAGATGGGGAAACACTTTACGACACATGGGAAAAATTTAAAGAATTATTACGTTCGTGTCCACATCATCAGGTCCCTAAGTGGCAGTTGGTACAGGTCTTTTACGAGGGACTTATTCCCTCGGTTCGTAATACTGTCGATGCCGTTTGTGCGGGTACCTTCCTGCACAAAAGCGCCGACGAGGCCTGGAAAATTTTTGAAACATTAAGCGAGAATTCGATGCATCAGGCTGTGTCGGTACGTTTCGAGGGATATCATCTTCAACCTAAGCGAGAGGTGACAGTTGAGTCAAGTCAATCAATTCAAATACAAGAATTAAATAAAACACTTGACCGACTTTTAACAATGAATCAAACGACAGCCCCACCCGCTCATGAAATTTGTGCATTATGTTCTGATCCTTCACATTCAATACTTGCATGTCCATCGGCGTGTCAATTTCCGGAATTCGTGGAGCAACACATTAACTCTATTCAGCAAAATCCATGAAATAATTATAATTCGACTACTAATAATCCGGATGCGCCATGGAGAAACCATCCTAACTTCTCGTGGAAAAATAATACTAATAATCTTAATGAGGCAACTAATTTTCCAAATGCGTATCGACCTCAGTTTTAACCTAATCAATACCAACACCCGCCTCCTAATCCGAATCCTTCAAGGGGTAATGCTTTTGAGGAAAAGGTGTTGGTGTCCCTTAAGACTATTGAAACGCAAGTACAGGCACAAGCACAAATAGTGCACTCACACACACAATCCATTGCGAAACTTGAATCCCAAATGGGACAACTAGCTATTGTAGTGAGTCGTAGAAATGAGGGGACGATGCCTAGTCAAACAATTCAAAACCCTAAGGGACAATATGAGGTTAAGGGGTCGAATGAGCAAGTAAACGTCGTATCAACTAGGTTGACTACACGAGAGGAAGAGGTAATAGAAATTCCGAATGAGAATGTGAAAGATATGAATATCAACTCTAATACGAAGAAGGGTGAGGACGCGAGCCAAAATAAGAAAGAAAAAGAATCGGACCCAACGAATTATATTCCGAGAATGCCATATCCACCAAACGTTGAGGGACCGTCGCATTTGCCCAAGAAAGGGTCAAAAATGGAAGATATACTCGAGGTGTTTAAACAAGTTAAAATTAATATTTCATTCCTCGATGCTATAAAACAAATTCCCGCTTACGCTAAATGTCTTAAAGACCTATGTACGCAAAAACACAAAATACGCAGTCATACTCCTAAAAAGGTCTTCCTCACAAAAAAAGTAAGTTCAATTTTTCAACACACTCCTCCGAAGTATAAGGATCCCGGTACGCCTACGATTTCATGTGTCATAGGTGACACTGTCATTCATCGGGCTCTCCTTGACTTAGGAGCGAGTGTTAACCTTTTACCTTATCATGTTTATAAACAATTAGGACTAGGTGAACTTAAACCTACGGCCGCTACAATACAGTTAGCGGATCGTTCAATTAAAATACCTAGAGGAATCGTCGAGGACGTCTTAGTTAAAGTTGATAAATGCTATTATCCTGTAGACTTCATGGTCCTTGACACTGAACCAGCGTTAGATGCTAGGAAACACATTCCTGTCATCTTAGGCCGTCCATTCTTAGCAACCGCTAACGCACGTGTTAACTGTCGGACGGGGGTAATGAAGGTGTCATTTGGGAACATGAATCTCAAATTAAACGTTTTTAACGCTATTGATCAACCTCCTAAAGACGATGATTACCTATGTGAGGCGGAGATTGAGGTTAGACGAACAATTGAACCAAATAACGTACATCCTGTGGGTGAGAAAAATAATTTGGTGAGTAGTGAGCGGACGAATTCGACTAATCTGGACCCGAATGATGAATTTACTCGAAAGGTAAGAAATCGATTTGAACATAATGAGGGAGAACCGTCAATTGAACTGATTCAAAGCGACGCTATTTCTGCTTATCACCGAGCTCTTCCTGATATCCTACGGGATACACAATCCGAGTTTCAGCCTCCATGAATCTTGAGCTAGAAAGGTCTAGCTGAAGACGTAAAAGTTAGCGCTTCTTGGGAGGCAACCCAAGCTTAATTTCGTCTGTTTTCTTTGTTTTTGGTCGTTTTTGAGTCGTTTTTGTCAGTTTTGGAGTTTTTCTGGACAGGTTTGGGGGTCAGAATTAATTTATTTTAATATTATATACATAATTTTAGCCACAAAATGGAAAAAACTGAACTCGCGCGCGCGGCCTGCTCGCGCGAGACGTCGCTCGCGCGGCCCGCTGGCGCGAGAATGTGCCTTAGTGAAATTTTTGTTTTCTTTTTGATTTGAGCCCTCAGGTTTTTCTCGCGCCTGGTTTCGCGGGCGCGAGGTAGCTCGCTCGCACGAGATATTGATTAACCAAAAAAAAAAAACTTGGGATTCGCGCGCGCGATAGCTGCTCGCGCGGACCGCTCGCGCGATTCCCCATTTTTCTGATATTTTCTTTTGTTTTCGCTATCAGTCCTCCACAACTGTTCTGATAGGTTTTACTTTTCTGTTTTTGTTTTTTACATACTTTTAGATCGAGTCTTTGATTGTTTTCATAATTCTGGTTATGTTTTATTTTCTTTTATAGTATGTTTTATTTTCTTTTATAGTTTATTTTCTTGTTGATTTTCGTAGTTTTGTTAAGTCTTATAGTTGATTTTGTTTAGTTCAGTGTAGTTTAATTTTGTATATTAGATATCTCTATTAGCTATTCTTTTGTTCAGTTTCTATTGTCGAGTATTAACAGGTACATTTGAACTTTATCGCCATATTCTTCTACATTTACCTGTTTGTCCTTGCCGAGATCGAGGTACTATCGTTCCTTTCTTTACGTACTCTCCGTTCTTTCATTTTATTATTTCATTGGGGACAATGAAAGGTTTAGGTTTGGGGGTATGCACACATGCACATTATTTTATGCAAAATTTTAAAATTTTTCAATAAGTGTGCTTAAATAAACGATGCTACCGACGTTTTTGCAATCTTGATTTGATACTTCTTGTTCAATAACTTTGATTGTTATAGAATGGTAAACAAGAGAAGAGGTGATTAAACATTTGCTGAAGTTATGATATGACGTTTTAAGTTATGTATTGTTTGAATCGTAGTTTTATATCATAGATTTGCACATAAACCTATGCACTGCACGTAGTCGCTTGAATACATGTTTGATGTGAACTATAATATGATTCGGATTTCTAGATAACACAAGGTGGAGACTAGACCCGGTGAGCTTTTGAGCCTATCTTTTCTATTTTGAGGGTTATAAATACATCTTGTGTTTGTCGAATTTCATTGAAATAGCGCATCTACTTGTTGTTTAGTCTCATTATTTTTACTTTGGTTGATAGTCAAGTTAAAATATTTTCTACCATGTTAAGTAATCTTCCGTTGTAAACGTTGAAAAATTGTATCATCCTAGGACATGATTTTAGGCCCTCTTTGTTTTTCACCCTTTTGATCTTTGTCCTATCCAGTTAAATGATAAATTTCCTTAGTTCACCCATTGATCCATTTAAATGCCATTTTTCTTTAATTACCATTATCCTGTTTTTGCTCCAATTTGGCCAACTTGGAGTATACCACTGGAAGAGTGATCACCTTTTAGTGGTGTTAAGGCGATGTGTGATTGAGAAGAAGAAGAAAATAAGATGATGTATTGGGATAGTTGCTTTGTATTTTGATGATTACTTATGCGAAAAGCAACGAAAAGGAAAGAAAAAAGATAAGGATTGAAAAAAAAAAGAGTTGAAAGTTACTTATGCGAAAAGCAACGAAAAGGAAAGAAAAAAGATAAGGATTGAAAAAAAAAAGAGTTGAAAGTAGAAAGAAGAATAGAAAAAAAAATTAAAGAAAAAAATATATGAATGAAAAGAAGAGAATGAAATGATGAAGTTGGTAGAAGAGATGAATGAAAGAAATCGAACATGCCTTACAATGCCATTCTAAAAACTACCTGATATATCCATTCTATCCTTTTTTCGTTGCCTGAGCCATAATACAACCTTTGAAAAGTCCTATTTGATCCTAGAAAAGATGGTTTAGATATGTAAACGATGGGAGGGGGATTAAAATATGGTAATGATTAATTTCTCTTGATTGTTGGCATCTTATCCATGAGATTACTGTTCTTTCGTGTTATGCGTCTTTTTCGTGTCGTATGTGAGCGTTATTCGTCTTGAAAACATAATTCCTTTGCTCACGTATACTAGAAAAATTACACATGTTTTGAGTGTTTTATTTGAGAGTGTAATTCATTGTGAGATTCGTAGTCGAGACATAGTTAAATGGTTATCCGAGTTATATTCCATGTTCATGACATACGCGTGTTTACTTGACTACCACATCACACACGTGCAATCTTATGAGGAACTCTATTGATTTACATGATGCATGTGCTTGAGATTGTTTTTCATGCTATAGGTGAACGTTTGATTCCGTTTCTTCTTGTTCATTATTTTATTTCAAATCATTGTTTTATAATAAGGAGTATTGAATATTATGTTTTTCATTTTTAATAAAGTTTTTTTTTTCTAAGTTAATAAAGATGGTTGTGGGTAACTTGTTGATGAGAACCCTCACGAGACTTCACTCGTCCGACTAGGGACACCTAGGGGTTTAAAAGGCTTGCTGCATATGCTAAATGCAATCGTGATCCATGCAAAAATGGAGTAGATTTTTATGAGTAGTTTAGTTTTTATTTTAGTTTTGCTCGAGGACTAGCAAAATGTAGGTTTGGGGGTGTGATCGGGAGAGAACTAATCCTATTTATACGCCTTAACGAACATTTGTTAGTACTTTTTATCCTGTTTTTGTATATTTTTACTATGTTTTCTAGTTTCTGACAGGTTTTGGAAGAAATCAACTAAACCAGGCTAAACAGGGTGAAAAAACAGAGTTAAAGAAGCTGAAAAAGACAAGTCGCGCGCGCGACCCGCGCCCGCGAAAACCAGAAATCGCTCGCGCGATCCGCTCGCGCGAGATCCCCAGAATCGCTCGCGCGATCCGCGCGCGCGAAGTCCAATTGTCGCGCTCGCGCGACCCTCTCGCGCGATATGTGGAAAAATCAAAGTTGCGTATTTCAGTATACTGAAGACTCCTGTGCAAACGAAACTGCTAAACGACGTCTAGACTGTAAATTACATCAGTTTCAGTTCGTTTCGGGTTGGGAAAGCTTCCAAAACTTGTGTTAAACTCTATATATACTTAGTTTTTATAATTTTTAGAGGTTAGACATTGTGAGACATTATTGGCAATTATTATACACACATACTTCCAGCCATTGAAGGGAGGGAAGCAAGGAGAAGAAAAAGAAGACCAAGGGTTTCCATGGCCTCCTCCATCAACTACTTGCCATCTATCACTTTCATGGACGGCTAGATCATAGATCTAGGGTTTCAATGAAGCCCTAGACGAGTAATAGGGTTTTATTTATGTTTTTATTTTAGTTTTATTATGTATGGATGACAGTCACATGTTTAGAGGATTTTTATAAATAAATCGTACTTCTAGTGATTAAATCATTGCTTTCAGAATTTATTCTTGTCTTAGATCTATTTTGACTGTGATGTGCTCAACGATCTATTCTTGTTGTGCTTGTTTAGATTGTTTACATGTGATGGTGCTTTATTGATTCGTGCTATCAAGTATCCGAATAGTCCATGCCTAGATTAGACGGATTAGATCACAACCCTAGTTTAGTGTGGGATAATCCGTGCTAACCGAAGATGGATTATGTTGGTGCTTGAACCATGAATATCTTCTTGTCGGAGGAATTGGGCTTGTAGCTACAATTCCCCATTATCATCCAACTTAGTAAACTAAAGTAATTCATAAATATTCCTATTATGAAGCTAGTGGTGGAGTTGCAATCCTAGGTTCCATTAAACATTATTTAAAACAACTTTAATTTCTTTCATAGTTTAGATTTATTTTTATTGTTATTAGTTTAATTAAATTCAAATCAAAATCCGTTTTTCCTAATTAATTAGACTTAGGTTTTAAAATTAAGTTGCTGTAGTTAACCAATCCCTGTGGGTTCGACCTTTGCTTTCACACTACAAATCTTTTGAAAAGTAAAGTATACTTTTTATATCTTGATTCTGACAAGATCAACGACTCACCTCGATATAGATTCGCAAATACAAGTATAGCTTCGGTCCTTACAATTCATATAAATTCACAGAACAACAATTAACATGCATACTAATAATGGGGGCATAATGGTAATTTTTTGGATGAGTATCTAAACCTTAACGTGATGATCCTTACATCATTCTTAGTCCAACGCCATTGACTAGACTCAAATCGGAGTCCGTCATATAAAAGGATGGGTTTCCTATACCAGTGTGGGTCCTAACAGTAAGCTATATTTTTTACTGTAGCAAAAGGTCACTAACCTTGAGGGGTTAGCTCTAAACATAATTGTAGGAATTTAGGAACTGACCGCGTATTTTTCTGAACTACGGTTTATTTACTACAAATTATTGAAGTTCTAATTACATAATCATAGTCTCTGGAGTCCTATAATTATAAAATACAATTTAAGAAGACGAATGGTCCTTGGAAATATTTTTATTAAATACTAGACATAAAAATGAGCTAATATTATTTTTCTCATAATTTTCGGAACTTGTTTGGTGTTTAAAATAATTAAAGGATAACAATTGGATCCTTATAATTAAGTAAAATACTAAAGTTTGGGTTTATAAATAAATAATTTATAAAAAGAATTTATAAACCCAAGGTATTAGGCCTTAGGGTAGTTAGTATAATTTTTTATATTTTAAAAATAGTCATTAGGTAGTTATTACTTAATTACTTCAATTTAAAACTAATTCTTATTATTTACTTAGACTAAATAAATAATAAGCGCAATGTACAATTAATATAATACAATAGCATAATATGAGAGTATTATTTAAAACAATGTTTCAGAATATTTAAATCTTAATTTTGGCATTTATAACTATTTTAAAAATAACTTGGAACTATTTAAAATTACTTATAACTATTTAATATAATTATGCTAATAATTATTATTTATTTAAACTAGGTGAACAATAAGTATAATATATTACATATTATAATTTCATAATATTGTAAATGTTAAAACATAATATTTCATAATTTAAAATGATATAAAAACTATTTTTTACATATTTTAAAACAATTATAAACATATAAAACCTATTTATTAATAAAACAGATTAAATAAAACTAACTAATAATTAATCAAAGATTCGCGGGTCAGCCCGAACTGACCCGAACCAAACGGATCATCCGTTTAAAAACTCAGAAATATCCAGATTAATAACTCGCGGGTCAAACCGACCCGAACCCATAACTATAAGGACGATCCATATAGAGAATCATTACAACTCAACCTAGATACCCAACCCGAATCGAGACCCGATCCATACCCATTTCCATTTGTACACACAAAATGACCCAACCTGAACCGTACCAGCAACCATACCCGGACCGTTTATACTCACATTGAAACCCGAACCGTACCCGATCCATGCCAGCTCTTACCTGAAACGATGCCCTTTTGCTTAAGTGGGGATACCCATATTTTAATTACGACTCGACCCTAATCCGTACCCTAACCCAAATGTACACACATTCCAACCCATATCCATACCTTACCCGACCCGATTGTTATAACCCGACGGTTTTTTGGGTTGTCACCTTTTTCTTCGGCGAGTCGAGGGTGGCCAGAAATCTTCCAGAGGCCATATCTCCTTCCTCTCTCCATAGAAATTCATGAAACCAACGCCAAAAGGACCGGAATCTTCTCCTCTATAACATACTAGGAGCTAAGGCCTGGTTATCTTGTTTAGGATTCCAACAAACCCATTATTGTTTCAATTAAAAGAAAAGAATAATGCTTTGCATGTGTATCTAACATTATCCATAAGAAAAACTGTTACGAGGGGGTGCTATGTGGGTCATGAGGATCACAATGGTGTAACCTAGAGGCTGTTTGGTTGAGATTTAAAAATCAACCTACTTGGTGGTGCTCTAATGCTTACCGGAGTTCATTCAGAGCTTAAGGCTCTGTTTAGTTACATGCATGGGGTCTGGGTGTGTATATGAAATGCAGAAAAGATACAGAAATGAAATAGTGGGGGTGGGTTTACCAGAACCTGTCTCGGGTTCTCTTTTCTCTCTAGGGTCTCCTTCTTCTTCTCCATTCTTCCTTCTTTTTGCTTCATTGCGTGTGTGTGTATGTGTGTATTTTGGGTGTGAGCATGGGGAGGCAGAGAGTGACAGAGGGTTGGGAGACAGTGAGGGGTTGTTTATGGCTTTTCCTCTTTCTTTTCTTCCTTCTCTTTCTCGGTGGTTCTCTCTTTATCAAAGGCCCCGTATATACACAAAACACAACATGCATACATACATATACACACAGATTTGTAGATCTGTTTGAAGTTGATGGAGGGATGTGAGAGGGTATTGATTGAGGGGGTGGACTTGAGGGAGATGAGTCGGCGGTTGGTGGTGAAGGAGAATATCCGGTGGTTAGGGGACAGGTATTATACAATGGGTATAAGGTAGTTAGGTTATACAATAAGCATCCTAGGTAGTACTTGAATTTTCATATTTGTATGTTTTTGTCCTTGTTTGAAACTACGTGTCGTACAGTCTAGGTTTACACAAATTTTACGGGTTTGTGTGACAATGTTAGTTCGGGTCTGCAAACTACGGATTAAGCTTACAAGTTTAATAATACGTATAGTTCATATAAGGTCTTGAAAATACGGAACAAAAATACCGGAGCCCATTTTATTAAACTTAGAAATTTTATGGGTATTACCGATTTTATCGATTTTCGACTCTATGAGTGACACCTTAGACTAGGGTTTTGCCTTATGTGTATATATAAATTAGAGGCCTTTTTCTAGGTTTTCTACTTTTCGCATTCATTGAATGTTTTTTTATTGCAGCTGGATCAAGGTGAGTTCTCTCGTTCTCTATTTGCCTATCATTTGTTTACTATTCGAACCTACTTGTTTTTGTATGCCTTTTTTTCTCGTTAGCAATATTGCACCCCTTTCAACATGCTTTTGAATTGTATATCTATATTTATGTATTATTTGAGAGACGCATTATTCCAGAGCATATTTGAATAATTAATTAAATTATAAGAATATTGAGTAGAGGTCTATCTTAAGATAGGATGAGGGGGTGTAGTTCACCGGGCTCCTTCTCCTCTGATTCCATAATATCTGGACCTAGTTAATTTTTGAGTAATATTTGGGGCATAACCAAAGCCACAACCTTTTGGTCACAACCTCCGTTTTGTGTCTATCTCTCTCCTAGTGGGCATTGTGGGGTCACTGGCACTGTGGGACCCATCAAGAGAGAGATGGACCCAAAATGGAAATTGTGGGCAAAAGGTTGTGGCTTTGGTTGTGCCCCAAGTATTACCCTTAATTTTTAATTTCGCAAAAGATCAGTTTTCCTTAAAAGGAACGATTTCTTAATTTCTTTCCTTAAAATTAAGTGACGACTCTTATTCTTTTGAAAAAAGCAAACGTAGTTGCCTGGTATCCACAGAAACCATTTTCCACTGGAAACTATCCCAAATGGGCAATGCTAGGGGCACTAACAAAATCCACTAACACTTACTAACACACTTTATCTCTCTCTTAGTTGTTGCGGACCCCACAATGCCACTAAGAGAGAGATAGAGTGTGTTAGTAAGTGTTAGTGAATATTGTTAGTGCCCCAAATATAACTCTTTAGGTTCTCCCAATCAGATTAGGAAAGCTGACTGCACACATAGAAATTTCGTGCTCGTGCGCTACTACTGTACGGACGAGATTCTAGTTTCCAATTATTTCTAGCCTCGCCCGAGCATCAATCCAGCCTTGAGAAATTATGTTCAATTCTCAACAAAACTTAAGATGATTATAGTGTAAAAAGACATGGCCCACTCGAGCGGCACTCCAGTCATGAGAAATTCTATGAAATTCTCAACAAAACTAAAGATGATTCCAGTGTAAAAAGGCATAAATCTTTTTTTGTGGAACCATATACTGATATACGTAAGAAAATGTAAATACAAAATTACGCAGACAACCTACATACTTGGGTAGGCTTGAAAGATAATGCCAAAGCTTGTCCACTGAATGAAAAAATAAAATGGGCCACATCTCAAATCAGTGATGTGACTGATGTCTCTCAATGCAAACCAATTTCCTTTTATTTTGAGCAGTGAAATGCCATTCATAAGAATGCTTTAGTTACTCAAAGGTCGGTTTTTATTTATTATTATTGAATACAAACTATTAATAATCATATTATTATGCCAAACACCCATAACAAATGTCGAAGGTTGCAAACAGCCTGAACAGGGGATGTGTTGGGAACATGATGATGGTACATACTTCTAGGTTTTATTATTTACTGTAAGAAAATCTCAATTGTTTGTGAAATTTTTTTTTTTTTTTGTTGAGAAAATGCCATGTGGCACAATGTGGGATAATTTTTTGTTGTCTTTTATACAGTTGTATAGATGGATAGATAGATTAATTTTTAGGGTAAATTGCCCTTTTTTCCCTTCAAATTTGGACGGTTTGATATTTTAGACTTTAAAATTTCAAATGTGATATGTTGGTCCCTAAAGTTTTACAACTACAGCAAATAAGTTTAATTAGCCCTTTAATGATGAATAATTTCGTCATTTTTTTTTTCGATACTTACCTAGATTCGGACCGGATACACACACACCCCACACTCACACACACCCCAGCCCTAACCCAACCCAACCCCAAAGCCCCACACTGGCCCACAGCAAAGCCCAACAAGGGCCACTCATTGCGACTGAAGAATAATTGGGGGGCAAGCAACTAGAATCCCCTATGGGGATTCGAACCCTCTCCCTTTCCACTGGGAAGAGAGAGGCTATGTCAATTGAGCTACAACCCCCTCGACAATAATTTCGTCATTAAGACTAAAAAAAAAATTGTTGAAAAAAGTCTTAAATGTATCAAATTGCGAGCCGTCCCAAGCTTTAACGACCAAAATACCACATTTGAAACTTTAGGATTTAAAGTACCAAATCGCCCAAACTTTAGGGATGAAAAGTACATTTTACCCTAATTTTTAAGGAAACTTGAGGAGTTGTAATTATATAGACTCTAGGGGAAGTGTAAAAGTCAGGTTAAGGGAAAAGGGTAAGGAAGATTCTAAATTTTGTTGGTTAATTTTATTGCTCTTTTAACAAATCAATATTCTAAAAAATTGAAGTACTGACGAATGGCATAGCCTGATTCAATATTCTATAGCATATAAATAGAGAGTAATGTTATACGTACACTCAATTCATATCCAAAAATTCACACCCACACTCACAATTACTTTTGGTATTCACAGTGTCAGTGCAGTCATAGTGCCATCTAGAAGTTATTTTGAGTGAGTGTAAACTTTTGATTGTGAAGTGAATGTGGGTGCATTATTCATAAATAAAATAAATTTAGATAACATAAAATTTTTATCATCTTATTTCCATTCTCCTTTCGTTCTTGTTTAAATATGCGAGCTATAAAGGGCTCTAGAAACATTTAAAGAAAAGGAATAGGTACAAAAAAAATTCCAATTGTCTCACTTCACCCTTCAAGTAACCAGCTATTAAGAGCATTTTTCTCACTCATTTTTGTTCACTTATTATTTATTAAGGCTTTCACTGGATGTCATTGTTTGTGATAAAAATATCCAACCAATGTGGAAGTGACACGTGAGATTTGATGTGGCAGGGCAGTTGGTTAAAATGGATATAGCGCAGGAACAGTTATGAACAGTTTTACTGACTCATTCTGTTCAAAATAGTTAACTGTCAAGGGACACGTGTTGATCATGATGGAACAATTGAAAAGGCAGGTGTCACTTCAAGGAAATGCTACGTGTAGGAGCAGTTACCAATTTGAAAAGAAGAGGGAACATTCAAACAAGACTGCTGGGAGGTCTCGACGTTTATAAATTGAAGGATTTTGTGTTCAAGAGTGATCCTTCGATCAACATCAACATATATCTTTTAATACATTTACTGTATTTTTTATCTAGGCACTTGGATTTAGAAATTCATCTTCAAGGTTAGTTTATAGTTTTGTTTTTAACTTAATAAAGTAGTTTGTTACTTTATTGTTCTTATTTGTTGTTCTTATTTAGGAGTAGTTATCAATTAGTTAATTCGAAGTGCTCCAATTAATTACATCTTTACACGATTGAAGTCCTTGTTAAGGCATCAAACGTCACCACAATTTGTCTGGTGAGGCGCAGTTTGGATCACACACATTGGCAATTTGCTTGCCTGGCACGCTCACACATATATAAATTTTCCAACCAAACATTTTTGGCACGCCCGGTGGGACCCAAGTGTCAAGAGATGGCAAACAGGAACCTTCAAAGCAATAGGTCTATCAATAACGCCAATGTTGGTATCAATATGGTTGAAACTGGTGGTTCTCCACACCAAGATCCTCAAAGTAGTAATACTGGGAATCAGGTGAACAATGAGAACCCAGAAATAGGAGTTGAGAACTTTAATCCAATTCCAAATAATGGGAACATTGGTTCAGAAAATCAACATGATTTGGTGAATCAATTGACACCAATTTTTGACCATTTGGGAAACATGATCCAGAGTGTTAAAGTTCTGATCTCTTCACTTAACAACAACATACCACAGTTTGCACCAGCAATGGTACCAAGTGAAAATTCTTCTATGATTCGACAGAATGAAAGGGGTTACACCCATGGCTTATTTCAGCCAAATCTTATGATTCATGCAAATAGGCCTCCTTTTAGGCCTAATTCACAAGAAAGTTTCTATATGTCTGTCCCTAATAATACTCCTCTAATATTCAAAGAGATGCAAGGGAATTCTATAGAACATGGTCAAGATCATGTCTATAGACCAGTGAATATTGAAGAGCCTAGGCTTAGGGAAAACATAACAGGCCAAAATAGGAGAGTAAATAATAATCCTATATTCGAACCAGACCCTACTAGAATAGGAGTGGGTCGAAGGAATGAAAATCCCAGAAGGGTAGATAATATTCCCCAACCACCTCCAATACCACCAATGTACCCTTCTTTGGGTCAACCAGGTCATCAACAACCACTTAATGTGGTTGATAGAAATGACATGATTAACTTAATCCATGAGGTTTGTGGACCCATGGCTCGGGGGGTACAAACTCCAGTATACAGAAAACCTTATCGTGATTGGATAGATAGGATTGAATTCCCTAGGGGATTTAAGTTCCCCACATTTTCTATGTTTGCTGGAGATGGGAGTCAATCCACAGTTGAACATGTAACAAAATTCATCAGTCAGTGTGCTGATGCAGAAAATAATGAATACCTTAGGCTTCATTTATTTCCTAGTTCATTAACAGATATTGCATTTACTTGGTTTATTAACTTGGCTCCTAATTCGATCCATAGTTGGACACAAATGGAAGAATCCTTCCATACTCAGTTTTTTCATATAGAACCAAAGGTGTCTATGGCAGATTTGGCCAGACTATGTCAAAAACCTGATGAAAAGGCTACCCAATTCATTAATAGGTTTAAGAGGGCTAGAACAAAATGTAAAATCATTTTACCGGAGCCTGAATTTGTCAAACTGGCTCAGAATGGTCTCGAATTTAGACTTTGAAAGAAGTTTGATGCGCTAGAATTTAGAGATCTTGTTTGACTGGTCGAGTCTCTAGATATGAGGCCTTGTTAGAAGAAGAAAATGAAAGAAATGCTTCTTCATTGAAAACATAATACAAAGATCCTAATTATGAGATAGATGCTGCAGAAATAATAGGAAAGGAGCCTTTCACATGTAAAAGTCTTGTGAAGAAAAATGTTTCTGCTGAAGTATATAAATCTAAAGGATCATTCAAAAAATATTCATTTGATGTCTATAAATTGGATAAAATATTTGATCATCTGTTAGAAGGAAAAATCATCAAGTTATCTGATGGGGCAAAATTACCTTCTAATGATGATTTAAAAGGTACAAATACTACAAATGGCATAATTCTTGGACTCATTCAACTAATAACTGTACTGTTTTTCGAGACAGGATTCAAGATCTGATCAAAAAAGGGAAATTGACATTCCTTGAAAAATAGATGGGGGTTGATAAAGATCCATTCCCAGTAGTGCAAGAGGTGTCCATCAATGTCCACGACATTTCCCTCGAAGCTCTAGTTAAGGAAAGGGAAAATGCAAAGTCAGAAGACCAAATGAATAGGTTTAAAGAAATAACAAAGAAAAATCCTGAATCATCAATTTTCAACCAGGAATATGCAAAGAATTTATGCATTGGTTGTGGGAAAAGATATGCTAAAATCTATGATGAATGGGTTGGGGCCAAAACAGAAAGAAAAAACAAACAACTTTTGTTCGAACATAAAAGGGCGAGTCCTTTGTATGAACCTCCATTTTCAACCAATCATGAATGTTGGAAGAGGGCAGTTTAGGGGACCAATTTATCAAGCCTCAACGTGCACTGGACCAACTACAGCAAAGTATGCTCCAAGACCAATGGCTCCATTTAAAGCCAATTTTTCAAGGAACTTTCATACTAGTAACTATGTTCGACCACCAAGGAACATGCAGTATGTAAGGCCAGGTTTTTCTCATGCACCAAAGAAAATTGTACGGTGCAGAAAGAAAAGCAAACTCAATTCATGCCATCAAAATTGGTTCCAGCACATGTGATACAAGTCGAGATGAACATGGGAACACTAATAAATCACCAAAAGTTGGTGAGACATCACAATCAAGTGAATCTGCATTGGTGCCAAGGGTGCCAAATTGGTTTGTCTTGCAAGATGATAGAGTTAAAAATATGACGGAACAATAAAGTTCTCAAAACAAGAATAGGATGATTAAACCTCCTCATGTTGAAAAAAAATACATGGTATGTGCTTCAACATCCTAAGGAAAAAAACCAAAAGATGGTTCCTGTGACAAATAGGACTCAGCAAAGGAAACTTCAGAGAAAGTTTACTATGTGGAAGGAATTTTCCAACATGCAGACTCGAAGTCAAGAATTAGAAAATGAGATCGAGAGGGACTCCAGTGATGTTTCGAGGCCTAATCCTAGGTTCGATCAAAATATGAAGCTGATAATGATACTATGTCTAAGGAAAGTATCATTAAAGCCAAAGTTTTGGAATTGGAGAAGGCTATAAGCATTGATGATGGGGATAAAGCAATGACAGTGGTAGAATCTCAAGTTTTGGGAAACACTGAGATGAAATTTAATGACGAGATTGTCAAAAATGAGAATATACACATTCAGTTTGGCACATTTCCAGAGCAAATGGAAGTTAACATTGCCACATTCACACTACCAAAGATCTTCGAAGCAGTAGAAGTTCAACAAATTGATGAAGAAATGGAAATAGAAGTATCTACCGAAGATGTCTCTGAGGTAAATCTTCTTGAGTTCATTTTTAGTGATTGCAATTTTGTTTATTCATTCGAAGAAACATCAACAGAAATGACTAAGCACCTTAAACCATTATATATAAAGGCTTGTTTAAATGGAGTTCTTTTAAACAAAGTATTGGTGCTGCTGTTAACATTATTCCTCAGAATACTTTGAAAAAGTTTAATAAACAAAATTCAAAGTTGATACAAACCCACATTATGATATCAGTTTTTACTGGTGATAAGAAAAACACCAAAGGAGTAATACCTATTGAAACCATAGTAGGTTCGAACAAATCCAAAAATGCTTTCTTTGTGGTAAATGTTAGTCCTAGTTATCATGCCTTATTAGGAAGAGATTGGATTCATGCTAACCAATGTGTTCCTTCTTCAATGCATCAGAAATTGTTGCTTGTGAAGGAAAACTGTGAGATTGAAACAGTGAAGGCTGATACTCAGCCTTTTCATGCAAGTTCTAACTGTGTCGAAGCTCAGTTATATCAGGAGAATGTTAAACCAATTGACCTTAAAGAATCAGAAGATGAATCCCTAGAAGAAAATTGGGACATTTTGGCTGATATGCCATTTGATTTTTTGGAACCATTAGATGATGACAAGGTGGTTTAATGACTCATACACCTATAAAAATAGAAGATATAGAAGAGACCATTCAACTGGTCTTACAAAAGTTAATAATTACAAGCATAGAATCAAGAATTGAGAGAGATTCGACCATAAATTGGTCATATTATATCTTTGAAGAAGATTCACAAGAGTTAAATGATGTTGGCAGGAAAGAATTATCTATGCTGCCAGAGAATTCAATACAAGAAGTACCACAAGATTCTTTATTGGAGATCAATTTAGGGTCAGATCAACAAAAGAGAATTACTTATCTAAGTTCAAAACTTAGAAAATGTGACCAGTGTAAATTGGTCGAACTGTTGAGAGAATTTTGAGATTGCTTTGCTTGGGATTATGATGAATTACCAGGACTCGAAAGAAGTTTGGTAGTACATAAATTGCCTATCAAAGCTAGATATAAATCTGTAAAGCAACAATCTCGAAGGATGACGCCAGAAGTCACTTTGAAGATTAAAGAAGAAATCGAAAGATTGCTCAAGGCAAGATTCATTAAAACTGCCAGGTATGTTGAATGGCTTTCGAATGTTGTTCCAGCTATGAAGAAAAATGGTAAATTAAGAGTCTGCATTAATTATAGAAATCTTATTTTAACCACACCTAAGGATGAATATCCTATGCCAATAGTCGATTTATTAATTGATAGATCTGCTGGAAATACTATAATGTCTATGATGGATGGTCAATCAGGATATAATCAAATATGTATTGCTGAGGAAGACATTCATAAGACTGCATTTAGGTGTCCAAGGAGTATAGGTACTTTCGAGTGGATACAAATGCCTTTCGGTTTGAAAAATGCAGGAGCTACTTATCAGAGGGTCATGAATGCTATTTTCCATGACATGATTGGAACATTTTTAGAATGTTACATAGATGACATAATTGTTAAATCTAAAACATTTGATGATCACCTCATGCATATGAAGTTAGCATTTGAAAGAATGAGAGTTTTCAAGCTCAAATTAAATCCATTAAAATGTGCTTTTGGGGTTAGTACCGAAAATTTTCTAGGATATTTGGTGCATAAAAAAGGGATTCAAGTGGATAAGAATAAAGCTCAAGCAATTATTCAAAGTAAACCTCCCTCGACCAAAAAGGAATTGCAGAGATTCCTAGGACAGGTGAATTTCATTCGAATGTTTATTTCCAATACTACTGGAAAAACTTTGATCTTTTTTCCTTTGTTAAAATTGAAGGATCATGAAGAGCTAAAGTGGGAAGATAAACATCAGACTGCCTTTCAAACTTTGAAGGATTATTTGGTGAAGCCACCAGTGCTAATGCCTCCAAGAAAAGATAGGCCTATGAAGTTATATATCTCAGCAGCAGAAGCATCAATTGGGGTCTTATTAGCCCAGGATAATGATGATAAGAAAGAGCAAACTGTGTATTACCTTAGTAGGTTTTTAAATCCTGTTGAGTGCAAGTATTCTTTTATGGAAAATTTATGTTTATCCTTGTATTTTGCAATAATGAAATTAAGATATTATCTTCTTCATACTGAAGTCTATGTGATTGCTAAGTTCGATTTAATCAAATATATGTTGACTCGACCCATTCTGAGAAATCGAATTGGTAAATGGATTTTTGTTTGTCAGAATTTTGTTTACTTTATGTACCACAAAAGGCAGTAAAAGGGCAAGCCTTAGCAGATTTTTTGACTGATCATCCAAACTGCCTTGAAACAAAGAGAAATTATGAAATTGGACATATAACCATTAGTCCATGGAAATTGTGGTTTAATGGTTCAAAAATTGAATTTGCTGCAGGTATTGGGTTCATTATTGAATCACCTGAGAAGGTTAAGACTAAATATGGTTATAAACTTGATTCGAATCAATGTACCAATAATCAAATTGAGTATGAAGCTCTAATAATGGGTCTTGAAACCCTGTTAGACCTTAAAGCCACATTTGTGGATGTCTTTGGAGATTCTCAGTTGGTTATAAATCACATGAATGGGATATACAAATGTATGAGTAGTACATTGAAAATATATTATGATACTACAATGAATTTATTATCCAAATTTGATAATGTGAACCTGTTGCATATTCCTAGAAGTTTTAATAAAGAAGCCAATGACGTGGCTCAAAGGGCATCTGGATTTAGAATAAATATTGAGGATATTGAGAAGGAACATGTTACTTATAGGAAATTATTACCAATGTTGATAGATAGATTACCTTTTGTTGATATCTCGAACATAGAAGTTCATGATGATTGGAGAAAACCAATCATAGATTATCTCTCAGGATTGAATGAAAAGCCCAGTCAAAGTATAAGATTGAAATCTGTCAATTACATCATGTATAAAGAAAAATTGTTCAAAAGAGGAAGTGATGGGTTATTGCTTGAATGCTTAAGTAATCTCGAAGGAATTAAGGCTATAACTCAAATTCATGAAGGATTTTGTGGGGCTCATCAATCTGGGATTAAAATGAGGTGGTTACTTTGAAGGCATAGCATATATTGGCCAACTATCTTGAAAGATTGTATCGAGTTTGCCAAAAGATGTCAAGAATGTCATAAACATGGTCCTGTGAAGCATTTACCTACTGTTGATCTCAAATATGTGGTAAAACCTTGGCCTCTTAGAGGCTGGGCCATGGATGTAATAGGGAAAATTAGCTCTCCTTCTTCGAAAGGTCATGGATTCATCATTGTAGCCACAGATTATTTCACTAAATGGGTAGAAGAAGAACCTATGCAGACTGTGACCCAGGCAACAGTCATCAAATTTCTAGAAATATAGTTTACAGATTTGGCATTCCTCAAACCATTGTATCTGACAATGCCTCTATATTTGAAGGGGATGTGAATGCTTTTGCAAATAAATTGGGGATCATAATGTCAAAATCAACCCCATACGATGCTCAATCTAATGGTCAGGCTGAAGCCACCAACAAGGCTATAAAGGAAAATATGGCTAAAGTCATAAAAAATAATCCAAGGATATGGCATGAGATTCTTCTAGAAGTTTTATGGGCATATAGAACTTCGAAGCGAACAAGTACAGGGGTTTCTCCTTATGCTTTAACTTTTGGTCATGAGGCAGTGCTGCTAATTGAGATAAAAGTTAATTCCCTTCTAATTATGAAACAGAACCAATTATCTTTGGATGGCTATCAAATATCAATGGCTATTGAATTGGAAGACATTGATGAAGAAAGAATTAAGGCTCTTAATAATATCCTGATACAGAAAAGAATAACAGCAAAGTGGTATAATAAGAAAGTGCAACCAAGAACCTTTGATGATGGAGATTTGATTTGGAAAACAATATTGCCTATTGGATCTAAAGATCCAAAATATGGAAAATGGTCACCTAAGTGGGAAGGCCCATTCCAAATCCACAAAGTTTTTAAGGGTGGATTTTACCATTTGAAAAACTTGAATGGGTATGTCCACTTAAGGAAAATCAATGGTAGATTTCTCAAACAGTATTATCCCACTATTTGGGAAGCAAGAAATTTAGAATGAAAAATATAACATTCCAAAATAAGAACATACATTTCACATTAAAAAGTTGGATACAAATACCAGATTTTGGTAAATTACAAGTTTATGCTGGTACAATTTTTCATACCAGTTTTGTTATGAATTGGGCCTTTAACCTAAAATTATCCCAAGACCTAGTGTACAGTTTTGACTGATTAAGGATGAATTTCTGCCTAGAAATTGACTCTTGGTTCTTCAGAGGCTTTGATTCAAACTCTGTCTTCAAAACCAGAAGCTTTGCTTCAACACCTTCTTGCTTGATCTTCAGATTGGCCAATTCAGTCTCTGCAAGCTCGAGCTCCTTTTTTAATTTGTGCACTTTGACAGATAGTTTTTCAATGACAGTATTGGTTTCATCAAATTATGCCAATGTTCGATCCATCTTGAGGGTCTTTTCTATAGTATATTCCATGTCAACCTCTAATTTTTTCCTTTCTTCGATGACTTTTTCCAACAAAAAGCTGTCAAAATCGAAAGTTGACATGACTGCAGAAATAGTCTCCTTGTCTAGAGCAGAGATGTTATAGCTATCTAACATGAATTGGCACAGGGTTTTCATAGCTTTTTGTACTTCTTTTTCTTCAAAAATTTTAAATGAAACTTGACTGAAAAGTCTCAAGGTAGCAAGAGCAGCCACTGGGTCTATTGAGGGTACTTTCGGTTTGCTTCGACCTGACATCTGTTGAAAGAATTCTTAAACATTGGTTGAAGCAGTCTCTCCCATCTTTAAAACATATTTCAGACTTTCTTTAAAGTCTTTAGTTTCCTCAGGAGTCAGATTAGGAGGGAGAGGCATGTGAAATTCCTCAGATCTTGAGACACCTGGGACAGCTTGAGGTTTAAACGAGGCTAATGCTGGAGCAGCTTTAGGATCAAAATTTGTTTTAGGCTTCGAAGGACCAGCTTCATTCTCAGGAACAGATGTAGTCTGGTCAACAAAAGATAAACATTTATTTAGAATTCGTCTATGAGGAAGATCAAATATGAGAGAAGTTTTGAATGTTTTACCATTGGTTGGTATTCAAGTAATAAAGGTTGAGTGCCCAGTGGAGGAGACTTCTGAATTTCTGGAATATCATGTCTCTGAGGTGATGGTTCTAGAATCATTTGTGTCAACTCAGGTTCGGGTCCCACCTTCGAAATAGGGACTGCTAGAATAGGAACTTCTTTGATGATTTCTGAACCAACAGGTGGTTCAATTATTCTCTTGGTTTTTTTCTTTCGAATCAATGAGGAGACTGGACTTGTGTCTGCCTCTTTTTCAAATTCAACGGTCTCAGATACAAGAGGAGAACTTTCTACAGGAAGGATTAATTTTCTTTTGGGTTTCGAAAGTGGTGGAGCAGGGATTGAAATCTTTGAAGCCTTTGAGGTAATTGGAATGCTTGGTTTGGTTTTCGAAGCTCTAGTTGTTGGTAAAGAGCCTTCACCAATTGACTTCCCTGTGTTGAATAATTCAAGACAACAATAAGTTAAGGTTCTTTTTATCACCAAAGATGAAAAGGATTGAATTGGTAATTTATTTACCTTTTGACTTCGAATCAATGTACCTCAAGAGTTGGCACTTGTCCATCTGCACTGACATCAAGTTTCCCCCACCAACTTGAGAAGGCAGGTGTGCAGTTTGTATAAACTGGCAGAGAGGTGAATTCTAAATTGCTAACCTTATTTTGATAAACTGCCAAAGCAGCAATTATCGTTGTTTCTGGAATCCTCGAGGTTGTCTTGTAGGCCATAAGTATATTGGCTTGACTTCTAATAGGGAAAGGAATTGATTGGGTAAGCCCAAATTGTCTCAAAAACTGGTTAGGAAGATAGAGCTCCATGGGATTTGACACTAAGAGTATTTCCAAAGAATAGATCTCTACTAATCAAGATACTCCCCCATGCAGCTTTTAGTTCAACTGCACTTGCTGCTCTATCCAGTATTTGACACAGACAATTGGGGGAAATAAGAGTTCTATCTTCAGGATTATACAGGATAGAAAATGGTTGAAATAGATTATTTAGCCTAATTGCTAGAATGTTGAAAAAGAATATAAGAGACTCTTTGAAAGTTTGTTCAACATTTGGCAATAGGTCAAAGAAGATCCCATGTGAAACAGTGTTCTTTAAAGGTCCTAAATTGTGAATTTATGGAAAATAAGCATATAGCTACAGTTGTAAAATCCAGAAAGGACCACCTTGAGTAGGAAGGAAAGGGTCAAAACATAAATCAGAAAAGGACCTATAGAGAGATCCTAGAACGAAGGGAGCTAAAGCTAGTCTTCGACCAGCAGTTAGAGCTCTGGCAATATTGGAGAATTCGAGGACAACCCTTTGAGAAGACGTGCTAAACAGATGCTTTGACAGCCAGTACAGAAGGAAGCAGTAATACTCTTTATTTGTTACACCCCCCCAATGACTTTCTATGAGTAGTTAAGAAATTTGTGTATCCTAATGACTTCGAATCAGTATTAATGATAGGACTATCAGATTCGACCATATAGGGATGGGCATCTTCTCTATGGGATAAAAACTCTAATAAGTGACATATGTCCAAGACAGTGGGACCTATTGGGCCAAATCGAAACTGAAAGTGGTTGAAAATAGGGTTCCAAAAGCATAAGGCTCCAGCCAACAGGTTATGTCACGCCCCAGCGTAGCAAAATAAGGAAAATTTTTCATTTCCATTTTGGACCCGTAGGTCATGACAGGTGAGGGATCGCTTGTCCTGTACTTAGCTTAACATGTACCAGAAAACAGAGTATATAAAGTAGTAAGGAAGAAAATATAGATCAACATTTAAAACTTAATTAATATTACATTGTCTCGAATAAAAGTATTTCTTAAGGCACAGGCCGCCTTATTCAAATTAAAACATTATTCATATATTTTATTACAACTTTAATAAATTATAAAAGCAGCTCTGCAGACTTCTCTAGCTGGCATAATCATAAAATCCTGCATAGCCATCTCCTGGACATTTTGGGTGTCCAGGACAAAATAAAGTCATCAGCTAATGAAAGCCGAGTGAGCATAATGAACATACAAGCAATGTATATAAAAGCGCATTAACCGTCTTAATATTTGGTATTTTACAGTACTGTTAGTCCATTATTCTAGTCGTCCCATATAAACAATAAATGAATAATTAAATCAATTATATAAGACCGTGCATGAACAATGCAACCACCTCATCTTACTGACTCTTTTATCTCGACCACAACCTCTCGACTCATTCGGTTCGCCAGAACCATCCGGCACGAGGCCGTTGTTTTAGATCGGTCTACCGTATCCGAGTCGGCCTGGACACGACCTGATTGGCCTGTCGTATCCGAATCGACCTGGGCTCAATCCTTCCTAATCAATCTACCGTATCCGAATCGGCCTGGAATAATTAAGGTAACACAAGACTCTGAAAGGCCTACCGTATCCGAGTCGGCCTGGGCTCAATCCTTCCTAATTAATCTGCCGTATCCGAATCGGCCTAGAATAATTAAGGTAACACAACTCAAGACACCCCTTTCTTTACTTATTTCTCACAAATGTATATGTTGACTCAAACGACCCCTTTCCAACATGCCAACTCGACTATGCACGTGTATGACTTATTCCATTTAAAGTGTTCTTTAACCTGACAGTGGTTGTTTTAAACATGTGATTATTATCAAGTGAAACAATTTAACTTAATTTGATTTTTAGGAAAACTGATGATGTAATTTTTGGAGTCATAGAATTTTTATCACAAATTTTTAGAAGATAAAATAATATATAAATTTAGTCACAAGGCCCTTCTTAATGACATAAATATATAAAAGTAGAGGGTACATGCTTTGACATTATTTTTAATAAAAACAAGGCATTAAAATTCAATTCTGCTATTTTTTTCATAAATCTAGAAATACCAAAGGTATTTTGAAATAATTAAAATATTAGTTAAACAACCACTAATTTATTTATTAACAACATCAAGTTCTAGTTTTATAATTTGATAAATTACAAAACTATATAAAAATGACCTCTAATATGTTAACAATAATACAGAATTTAATAGAGTCAATAAGTACTTTTAACACTTATTTTATACTAATATATTTACTATTTATTTTTATGATAAAAATAATAATTTACAAACTTATATGTAAGTAGCAAGTATTGAACTCCCAACCTTGGGGTCAAGGAACTAACCAATAAACAAACTATTTCAAGGGGGACTAATTGGGATCCTAATATTTCATTGTCAATTTACAGAGTAAGTTTTCGTTAACATTTTTGGTACCACTAATTTTGTACCTCCATGGCTATATGTACATATCTATACATATTCACTTATTTTCAAAACCTACGGATAACGCGTAATGACTTAAAGTACATTAAGAGTGAGTTCAAGAGACTCACTGTTCTTCGTAGTGGCTGGACTAAGAGACTGAAAGATTTCATAAATATCCGTAATATAAGCTTTGAGCTATAATGGCAATGGATCTCCTACTGTGATGTTCTTCCTTTTCTACTTGGCACTTGTAGAATTGTATTGTGCTTGTGAGTGAGTGAGTGAGAGAGCTACTGAGAGCTTGAATGAGAGAGATGTGTGAAATGCTTTGTGTGTTATGTTCTTATATATAGATTTCCATTAGTGTAGTAAGTTTGTTTTGTGGCTCACAATGAAGCACACACCTCTCGTTTTAAACCATGTAAATTTTCATCATTGAGCTCCAATCAGTAACAAAAGGTGTGGTAAAAAAAAACTTGTACACACATCACATATATTATCCACATACGGATCATCATTGCAATCCAATGATTTGAATCAGTTTGGTTAGTCCGATTAGCCCGATTTGGTCAGTTAGCTAATTAAAATGTCCCAAATAAAATCATTAGGGACAAAGATGTAGGCGACGTGATATTATATTTTATTAATAGTTCTAATCTCAAATCATAGGGTAACTTAGGGGCGCAGTCTTAAGTAGTAATAACAAAATTAAAATTACTAATGGTTGTAAAATTAAAGGCATTGCATTATTAAATGTTAACACAAACATTATTTATTTATTAAAAATAATACCATAACTACAAATAGTACACACTAATAAAATAGAAAATAACATTTTATTTATTATTAGGGACGCGAAAGTACAGGTTGCTACAGGTTAGGGCTGGCTTCGATGGGGTATTTGGAAAGATCAACGGCGTGATAAATCCCGGTGGCAATCAGAGCTTCTTTCTTGTTTTCTAAAATTCTTTCTACCTACTCTGACCATTCTTTCGCAGGCTTAGGTCAATGTCTAAATCTCAATTCGGTTCTAGGAAGAGGTATTTCCCTTTGATAAGCCAAGTGTTGCAGTCCTAACCTAGGATAGTAGACATGGAGTTTAAGATTGGGAGTACTCAAACAGGGACCTACGACTATAGAAGATTCCTGTTATGGAAAGTAATGGGAACAAGGATCTCATTGATTAGAGATGTTTCTTGCCCATTCGAATATCGCTTCTGTTCATCTTGAATGACTTTTTCGAAGTCATCACAGACTTTCTGAAGTTGAGTGTTGTCACTGGATGTTGCCATTGTTGGAAACGAAATAACCAGAACAAGTATGAGAGTAATTGCAATGAAGACAAAATGCAAAGGAGATGGATAGAGGAATAAAAGAGTTTACAAAAGTTAGAAGGTTTGTTTTTCTTGTGTCTTAACTATTTATAGCCTTTGGTGACGTTTGGGAGGAGGCGCATTCATTTAAGAAAGTAGCTGTTACAGTTGGTTACTCATTTAGACGTTATACCAAGTGAAAAGACATACTAGTCGGTAATGAACCATTTCAGTTTGGTTAAAAAAATGAATTTTTAATAATTCATTGAATTAAGAAGAGAGTGCAAATTCAAATTACAGACATAATTGATAAAAGTGTGGAAATCCGTAAGTCACAAGATTGTGAAACATAGCCTAATAATAAGCAAAATACTATGCTTCTAATTCTATCTCGAGGCATAAATTCCTGGTTTGCAATGCCAATTCATCTTCACTTCGAAGAGTGAGATAAGCCTCCTTGTGTTGTTCTTCATACTGATTTAAGCGAGAGTTGATCCTTAATAAGGCTTTGCGAAGCCCTCGAAGTACCTTGGCTAATGGAGTTTTACCTCGAATAGATATGCCAGTGGCTTTGGATTCATCTTTGAGATATGCAATTCGACTTTCGAGGTCAGGCTTCGAGTAATGGTAAACATTGCTTTCTTCATCAGAGCTTCCACAGCCATAGATATATTTCTCTTTGAATTCTGAAACTTCATCAAGGAATGCATTGGGGACTTCTTTAAAACTTTCATAAAGATCCATTAAGTAGTTCAAATGATGAAAACTTGCTTGGTGATGAGAATACCATCTCACATGAGAAGCTAAGGTTCGAAGGGTGAAATCCATTTGGGTTCGAACAAGTGTTGAAATACTCCAATCGTGGCTTAGGATGTGACAACTCCATTCAAAGTTAATTCGAGCCCTCGAATCTTGCAAAATGGAGAGTGGAAGATGTGAAAAGGCAACTAGAAGCCTTTGAGCTTGGGTGATCAAGCATAGGGAGGGTGACAGAATAGGAGGAGTATGTTCGAATATGGGACCATTCCTGCACAATTGGTCTAGCTTTAAGAGAGGATCACCATTGTCCTCAGTTAGGTCCACTACTTGAACTTTGGCGTCTGGAAAACCTAGTACAGAATGATCGAAAAGAAGCACTCTTTTTTTATAATCTTTCTCGAAAAATTTGCATTTGGATAGAAAAGCTGAGGAGTAGTGCTCATTGAAAAAATTTTCATGAGATACTCTTACATATGTATGGATGAGGGGTCTGCCTTGAGGAATTAAGATATCACCTCTTTGAAGCCTTTCCCCAGGAGGACTGGTTGAAGAGATCAAACAGGCATTCAACAAGTTTTGTTCTCGAGAAAGACGGTTCGAAAACAGATAGTATGGTTTTATTACCCTGCTTCGAATAACCCCTTCAGTTTCAGGATATTCAAAGTTTGGGTGAATAACTGAAGGTGCTGTAGTTGGTATTTTGAGCTTCATACCTTTGTAGTATTATATCCCTTCACCATGGGAATGGGTTGTTCCCAAGCAGGAGGAAAAGTTTGGTTATTATAGATTGATTTCAAAAAACTTGAAGATGAATTTTGTCCTGATGAGGAAGCACTTGGTCGGTTTAGCATGTTATGCCACTTTCCCCATTTCGAATAAGTAAAGGGTTCAGGAGGAATCTCAGGGGGATCCCAATTGGTTTGGGGAGGGATTTCAGGACGTTTGGTTGACAGTAGCACTTCTTTAGGAAGATCTAAATGGAAGTAATCACTGGTATCGAATGAAGGTTGAGAAAAAGACATGATTAACAAAGTAGATTCGAAGTGACAAAGTTGGGGATTCAAGGATTAAGCAAATACAGCAGCTTGTGTGAAGATAAAGGAAAACTAACCACGGTCACCATTATCTTTTTCGAATCAAAAGGAAAATGGCGCGAGGGTAATGTTTGTGATAAAAATATCCAACCAATGTGAAAGTGACACGTGAGATTCGATGTGGCAGGGTAGTTGGTTGAAATGGATACAGCGCAGGAACAGTTATGAACAGTTTTACTGACTCATTATGTTCAAAATAGTTAACTGCCAAGGGACACGTGTTGATCATGGTAGAATAATTGAAAAAGCAGGTGTAACTTCAAAGAAATGCCACGTGTAGGAGCAGTTACCAGGTTGAAAAGAAGAGGGAACATTCAAACAAGACTGCTGGGAGGTCTCGACGTTTATAAATTGAAGGATTTTGTGTTCAAGAGTGATCCTTCGATCAACATCAACATATATCTTTTAGTACATTTACTGTATTTTTATCTAGGCACTTAGATTTAGAAATAGAATACCTTCGAAGTCATCTTCAAGGTTAGTTTATAGTTTTGTTTTTAACTTAATAAAGTAGTTCGTTACTTTATTGTTCTTATTTGTTGTTCTTATTTAGGAGTAGTTATCAATTAGTTAATTCGAAGTGCTCCAATTAATTACATCTTTACACGTTTGAAGTCCTTGTTAAGGCATCGAACGTCACCACAATTTGTCTGGTGAGGCGCAGTTTGGATCACACACATTGGCAATTTGCTTGCCTGGCACGCTCGCACATATATAAATTTTCCAACCAAACAGTCATGTGTCTCATTCTATTATCATTTTACCCCTGTATTATCAACATAATTACTGGAATAGAACACATGTCACCCAATAAAGATTTGTGTGAGCAATGAGTTAGCAAAAATGGGTGAGCCAATGCTCACATAACTATTAAGCTCTAGAGTTTGCTAAAACATTCTCTTTCAAATTAAATTCTTTTTTTTTATTAATGGATGACAATTCATTTATTCAAATAGCAATTCTCAAAAGATATTAGTACAGGCATACAAAAGTAGGAAAACATTAAACATAAAGATCTCTACAGCTAGACTGCAAACTCTCAATCCCAAGATAAGACCAACAGTAGCGTAACTCGACCGAGCCAGCTGAGGTAGAAGCTACCAAGGAGACCCACAAACAAACAAAGATCGCCAAAACTTTGATGAAATTAATAGCGACAAGAGCCTACCAAAACACCAGATTTGAAGGAAACAAAACTGGATCCATAAGAGAAAGCACCAAATCTGAACCGCTTAGCATTGAAACGGCGAAGAGAAGAGCCCGAGCAGACCGTAAACCAATCAAAGCAAGGAAATCGAGGGTCGAAGCGGAACCAAACAAAAGAAAAAAAAATAAAAACAAACCGTCAAGAGAGGGACGAAACCCTCACAGATGAGGAACAAAACTTTTATAAAGAGAGATAACACCCGCATAAAACGGGACAAATAAATACTAAAAGTATCAAGGAACCCGAAAATTCTAAAATCATTGCAACCCGGATAACTGTAGTATACTAAATAGAAAAATAAAAAGAAGGGCTGAATAAGAGGTGATATCTAGTCATCTTGCACTTTTCTTCTATGAAAATGAGATTTTGTAGAGCATAGAGGAATCCTATCTTTTTCTCCTCTCCACCTCCTTGGTGTGAATAACTTTTACTTTGCCATAAGTTAGGTATATAACTGTATATTGATTGACTATCATAACTATAAAATAAGTGGCCAACAGATAAATAATAAAATAAAACAAGTGATCAAGGTATTTGGTCCCTTTCCATCATAATTAATGAATAATGTCAAATGTTATTCTCTCATACGTTCAAAATTAACTTAAGTTTAGTGAAAGGGAATGGAACATGTTCTAGCAAAAGTAAATTTCTTGTTGGGTTAAATATACTTTCAGTTGAGCCTTTGTTGTTTATTATCCACCAAAAGAGTTAAGAAAATGCAATTTGCGGTTGATAACAAGCATTTATGGTGAAATTATTCCATGTGACGGATTTTGATGCGACGGATTATCGTGAACCGTTGATCTTGTGAGCCCCATGTTGATCTAACGGTTCACGATGATCCATCACACCGAAACCCGTCACACGAAATAATTTTTCGCATTTCTGAGAGCTCATTTCATTGTTGTCGCGACTTTCTCATGTATCTCTTTGCATCTCATGTCATGATGTGTTTGGAATAACATTTTCAGATTATATTACTGTGAATTGTTAAGGGTTCTTTGGTTATAAGTTTAAATTTGAGAACTTGTTTGGTCGGAGGTCTCGGTCTAAAATAATTCTATTAAAATGACTTTATTGTACTTTTTAGGTCCATAATACCTTTCAAATCAAGAACATATTCCTTCAATTTCTCCTAATTAATAAAAAAAAAATCAATTTCTCCTAATTAATAAAAAAAAAAACCAAACATGAATATTTGTCCTAAATTTTATGCCGAATTTTAGGGCTTGTTTCTCAATCTTGTTGCTGAAGATTTATTCAAATTCGTAACCCTCCACACCTATTTTACATTCATTCTAGAGGGAACAAAAAATAGAAAAGAGAGCATATAAGTAAACAATGTCAATGAAACAAAGTGTTGAAAATGTTATCAGAAAACTGATTGAGAAATTTTACAAAGTGTTCAAAATATTGATTTTTCCAAAAAAATTGTTTGAGAAATTTTCCAAGGTATTCAAACTGGTGGAAGAAATATATATAAGAAATTTCATAAAGTGTTCAAAATGCTATTTTCTCATGAAGTTGTTTGAGAAATTTCTCAAGGTGTTCCAAGCGTTGTGGATGTACATATGTTTTCAAAACACTGTTTGAAAATTTTCACAAAACACATTTTGAGAGAATTAGAAAGTTATTTACTTACAAACCATACAACCCAAACTAGCGGTAACAATGGTGGTCGCAGCCAATGATGGTGGTCGAAGGTGACTTGAAGAGGCGACAATGGTGGTTTACAGAGCATAAAAATCAAACTTAGCAGCGAGAATGGTGATCGCGGTTAGCGATGGTGATCGAAGTGACTTGAGGCTACGACAATGGTGGTTGAGCATTACAAAGTCTCTCTCTCTCTGGTGATGTGATCTCTATCTCTCTATGTGTGTGTGTGTATACGTATATATTATATATACATATGCGTGTGTATCATACAGATAAGAGAGTAAAAGTGGTCATCTAATCTAATATATATATATATATATATATGAAAACAAAGGATTTTGGTTTTGCCACATGGCACTCCTTCCTCTCTCCCTTTCTTTCTCTTTATCTCTCTCTCCAAATTGTAATTAATATTAATGATAATTTAAGATTAATGCTAATGAAATTTAAATGAAAAATGCACACACATATCTACATTTACATGTTATGTACATATAAATTAATGCCATTTTACATTCATTTTTTTTTTCAAATGTATTTATAAGATATGGTATGAATTAAATACCTTAGACATTTTATATTCCAGTCAATTTGGTCAATGCCAATTTCTTTGATTTTTTGTGCATATTTAGAATTTGAAAAGTTTATTCTTCATATTTTTGTATTGCTCCAATTTTAAGGTTCGAAATTCCTCTTCTTCTTTTTTTTTTCCTGGCCTTTTGCAAAGAGTTCATTGGCATTTTTTATAATCAGTTCACAATTGTTTTTTCTTGCAAAACTAGCATAAGGATTCTACAAATTCTTTTAAAAATGTTAGATTCCTGCATTGCATAGGTATGAAAATAAAAAACAATTCATTTTGTCACATCAGCGCGTGTGTGGCAGCTTCTCTCTCTTTCTCGCTCACACTCACACACAAATTGGTTAAATCAGTGGTTGTGGGAGTGATTCGGCACCTATCATTATGCATTAGTCATTGGCATTTAGTGAAGGCAAGAAAAACACTTTTGACCAAAAATAAAAATTAAAAAATAACAAACACAAACAAAACATATCTGATGTGTTAAAACTCTGTCAAGGCAACTAAAGAAGAAACCCAATTTAAATAAGGTCAAAATGAAAACAAAAACTTTTCATGTAGCCTATACAATTAATCTCATTATTTTTCACAAGCCTAATATATATATATATAGATATGGAGAGGCTCTTAGGTTAATTAAGTCAAGTGAACTGGCTATTAAGCCTAAAAGAACTCGCGAGCTGTCCCGCTGACCTGCGGGTTCTGTTAGGTTTAAAAGTCAGTTAACTGGGTAAATTCACTCGACGCAATTCACTTAAGATCCTGACCTTATATATCTAATATATATATATATATATATGAAAATATATGGATTCTATTTCACCACATAGGTGCTATGTGAAGTCTCTCTCTCTCTCTCTCTCTCTCTCTCTCTCTCTCTCTCTCTCTCTCTCACTAAATTGCAATTAATGATAATAACTATATAAGATTAATGCTAATAAAATTTAAATGAAAAATGCGCACACACACACACACATATATATATACGTACATCTAGATTAAGGATATTTTATATTAATTTTTATTGCCATGTGTCACGTTCTAAAAAAATTACTTAATTTTGATTTTTATGTATTTGGATAACATATCAAAAAATTAACGTTTGTGACTAAAAATGTACACTATCTAAGCCACACATTTCTCTCTCTTTTATCCCTCCCCTAATTCCACTCCCATATATCTCTGTCTCTTACCATGTATATGTAATTGACTATTAAACTGTCCTGATTTTTTTTATTTTTTTATTTTTTATTTATTTTTACTTCTAAGCTGGAATTTAACTCTCTCTCTCTCTCTCTCTCTCTCTCTCTTAAACAAAAAAATATTATCTCCACTCATCACGTAATACCATAGCGAATTTTTCTAATTCTTTTATTTCCAAAAAAACCATCACAACCCTCCAAACACTTTTTATATCTACGTCTTTCTCTACCTCCCTAAATCTTAATCAATTTTTTTTCTCTACCCGATTTCTACTAATACATGTTTATGCGTTCACTAAAATCACATAAGATGATCTCCATTTTTCTAGATTTTTGTTCTAATATTAATTCTACTAATATTGCTCTTGGTTTTGCAACCTCTAGATTAACAACCAATCGTGGTTTGCAAGAGAGAAACCAGTTATTTATATCAAAGTAGTACTCTTTATGGGTATGTGTTTCATACGACTTTTCCTAATCTATGGTGGCTCAAATCGTTTTAAATAGCTTTATATATGGATGCATTTCTACTACTGAGATTATAATTTTGATTCATAGTATTTGTTTTTCTATTAAAATGTTATTTCAAATAGTAGGAGCATACTATTATGGAGTGAATACTAATCTGTCTCAAATGGTGTCCACATGTGTGTATATATATTAAAATATTGTTTCAAATATCATTTTATAAGACTTTTCCAAATTTATTTTTTCGATTATGATGTTGTTTCATATGATTTTCCTTGCGAGTTATTTTGCTCAGAATGGTGAGAGCATACAACTATGGAGAATTTTATCTTACCATCTCACTTAATTTGATATGATTTGTGTTCATAACTTTAGTTTCTATTTTATAAAAAAAAAAGTGTTAAATAATAAAATAATAAGTAAGTTGCTATACTTTTTTTTCCTTGAATGAATCAACATGTGTGATGTATAAAGTTCATGCGAATGAGTGTCTATTTTTTATAGAGAAAATAAACTTTTAATGAAACTATATTATTTCGTTTTAACTTAGCCCATCCATTGCACGGGTTCACGAAAAGGAAATACATACAGGGATAGACTGAGTTACTCATTTTTCGTTTTAACTTAGGTCGTCCTTATAAGTTTTAACAGCCAAGTCATTGCCACACTTTGCTTAGATGGATTGGAATGGACGAATTGCATAAAAAAAAAATTGTCTATGCTTTTTTTCATCTCTTAATATTTCAATTCCATGCCTATGTGCTTTATTTAATTGTAAATATATTTCTTCATTTTCTGTGATTTTCTTTAACTTTTTTTCCCCTCTACGGAGAGGGCATGGACAATTACTAGTATATATTATGAGGAATGAGGAGCATAAAGTGACCATGTGTGTGTGTGTGTGTGTAAGGGTTATTTAATTTGATAATAAATTCAAATTTTAATTACTATTTTGAAAGACAAATTTAAGAGATATGTTTCGTATCTTATTTAACTAAGTAATGGATAAAAGTCAGCTATATTGTTAGAGAAGTAATGACTAATACCAGAGCAAAAAGTGTCATTAAATGTGTACATTAATCTTGAAAAAGAAAATTATAAAAACCTAAATGAGGGATGGACCTCTTAATTCGAAAGTATCCATTAAAGATTACATTTCAGTGTGTTCTTTATCTTCAACTTATTTTAAGAATGTTACCTCATAGAATTTCTTTAAATTATTAATAAAATCCATCTTTATTACTTCAGCGTTCGAGTTGGAGATTGGAACCCAATCAACCGATGTTATTTTTGGTCCGATGGAGTATGGACCCAATCTATTTAATATGGTTCAATGAATATATTCCTTCCTATCATTTTTCCTCTTAAAAGTTCTCTCTATTTTTTTTCCTTCTTAATTTGAAAGGTCATTTAGAGAAATGTTATGATTTTCAAATTTCTATTCCAAAAATGTTTACCAATCAAAATTCAACTGGTCTCATTATATTAGACCTAACCTCACTGCCATATCATTTGAAAAGCACTTTTAGAATAGAATTTTAAGAATAACATTACTCGGCCATTTATACTAAACAAATGGAAAATAAAAAGTCCATAAAAAGTATGATTAATTAAACATAGCTTTACCAATAGATAATGGGGATAAGAACATTTTATTATCATAGGAACGGCATGCACTCATGGCCTCTTTTAAGTATGTTAAGAGTATCACATAAACATGTCTCAGACACATATATCCCATATAAAGAGTGGATTCGTTTGTGGGTCTTCAAGCGTGAGTCCCATACTCCCACACTCCCACCCAAGAGACCAAAGTATCCAAAAGTTTCTTCACATCTGACACAGACACACATCTTCATTGATGACTGATGAGGAGGAGAGAGAAGAGAGGATAAATCAGAATGAGTTGATGGTGCCTAAAGTGGAGTTGAGTGAGTCAATTTCTTTATGAATATGTATTAGATTAACTACTAATGATAATGACAGCTAAAACTAGGTCCATGGTTTAAGAAGAATCTTATACGCCTACAAACTTGAAATGTCAATTCAATTTGGACCAGTTTTTAGTTGATAAGCACGGGTCATGCTTGCTCGTTGAAGCCATTGAATTGAGACAAGTCAGAATTAGTATTATTAATTATTTTTTTTAAAGGAAGAAAAGAAAATCAAGTAATTAATTGGGATTACATGCTTTTGTATAAAAAAAATCACTTCATTCAAATATTGTATGATTTGGATTGTGACAACATACATTCCTTTGAGCCGCCTAAATTCTCATGATAGTTACTTTTGATCAATAAAGGGGATTTTTTTTTTCTTCATATTTTAGACTTACCTAGGATCCGTCCGACAATCCTATTTTGATCAATCACATTGGCTAAAATTCCAAGTACGTTTGATAATAACTTTCGGAATTTATTACTTATTGATAAACTTTTACAGCGAAGACAAAACTATTTTGTAGACCGATTAGGCTATTGAATCACATATAAAACTGCGAGTCAACAAAAGGAAATTTTTTCAAGAGTAATTTTTTAGTGACAACCTTCATACAATTTTTTTAAAAAAAATGTGTCTATCTCTCTCATGTGCTGTCACTGGACCCTACCGTGACACAGGAGAGAGATAGACACATCTTTTTAGAGGTTGTATGAAATTATCACCAAAAAATTACTCATTTTTCAATTGGCGAAAACGTACCATAGAGAGTGATGATGCTATTTTTGGGCAAGAGGAATTTATTGTGATTAGAGCGAATCCAAGGGAAAGGTGAGAGAATTTGTATGTGGTTCGGTCCTGTTAACGAAGGTACCTACGTCCACATATGTCTGAGCACTTCCACTATATAAGAGAACTACTGCAGGGACCTTGGTAATCCAACAATGGTAACTGGAACTAACAAGTGTTGGTCGTACATGATAAGTGTTTATTAGGGTTTCTTGGGTGAGGCCAGACAATTTGAACTGTTTGCTAGTTAAATTTGGATGAACTCGGGATCCCCTCTAAGGGAGATGGGAGGACCCTTTTATAGACTGAAGAGTCCTCCTTACAAAGCGTTTGAGACTCAATAGGTGACCATCTGACAACCTGTGATAATTGTTGCATATCCGGCCAGTTTCCTAATCTGATTAGGAAAATGTTTGCTTCGAATCTGGGTAGTCTCCTAAACTGGTGTAGGAAGCTGCTAGGTTCTGAGCAACTCATAACGTGCCTTTGGGTAAGTTAAGCTGGTACCGAGCTATATTGTGAATCTGTGATTGGACGGAGCTATACTGACCTGGTGGTCGGGCTTCTTCTCTAGCAGGGCCTTATGTTACAGGACAAGGTAGCTCTGAACCTCTCGGGATGGTGCTCATTCAAACAGTCGTGCATATCTCCGCCCGGATAGAGGTTAGACGTTGGATAGAACCACTCGGTTATGTCATAAAGCCAGTTTTGGGGGTATCAGGTAGTGTATGGTGATCAAAAATCAATTTTTTGCATTGCAAAAACTTTGCCAAATAGTTGCTGGTCAATTGCAAAATTTTGAATTGACTCACATTTCTCTTGAATTGAATCGCAAAATTAGATAATTTCATATAGTTTTTAATATTTTACAATCACTTATAAACTACTAAGCTGTTGATAAACGGGCTTTACAAGGTGACCAAGTACCTTTTTATAAATATGTTTTTGCTCACCTCAAAATTGTTCACCCTCCTTTCCTATTGACTAATGCAGTGGGTCCAGTATTAAATGAGAATTAATTATTGGTGTTGTAATACCCGAGGTGATCTACTAGCCCAACAACTTGACGGGCCTGCCACATTGGCCCTTAAAATGCTTAAGCCCAAGTTGTTAGCAGTAGCCCCAATGATTCTACATATATCGTACTAACTTTTTGTGTAAATCCATTGTGGGACGGGATCTTACAATCTCCCCCACTCAGAGTCGCGACGTCCTCGTCGCGTAGGCCCAGTTCTCCCATTGGCTAGTCGATGTGGAAGCAGATCATTAGTGAGCACAGAGTAGCCCATTAGTGTGCACAAGGTAAACTACATTAGGGCCTCTACTTCTCTCCAGAGCCTCTACTCCTCTGCCACCGCTCACGGCGCCCTTATAGGACCAGGGTTGGCTTTGATACCATTTGTAATGCCCTAAGTGGTCCACTAGTCTAACAACTTGACGGGCTTGCCACATTGGCCCTTCAAAATGTTTTAAGTACATGTTGTTAGTTGTAGCCCCTTTGGTTCTACATATATCAGGCTAATTTTATAACGCCCCAAGTGGTCCACTAGCCCAACAACTTGACGAGCTTGCCATATTAGCCCTTCAAATCTTTAAGCCCAAGTTGTTAGTAGTAGCCCACTTGGTTCTACATATATCAGGCTAACTTTTTACATTTATCTCATGTGGGACAGGATCTCACAATCCCCACCACTCAGAGACGCGGCGTCCTCATCGCGTTGGCCCAGCTTTCCCCCTGGCTGTTTGATGTAGAAGCAGATCATTCGTGACCACAGAGCAGCCCATAAGCATGCACAAGGTATACTACCTCGTGGCCTCTACCCCTCTCCGGAGCCTCTACTCTTTTGCCACATCGCCCACGGCGCCCTTACGGGACCAAGGTTGGCTTTGATACCATTTGTAAACGCCCCAAGTGGTCCACTAGCCATTAACTTGACATGCCTGCCACATTGGCCCTTAAAATGCTCAAGTCCAAATTGTTAATAGTTGCCCCCTTGGTTCTACATATACCAGACTAACTTTTTCTATATTTATCCGATGTGGAACGATATCTCACAATGATAATATTGGATGTCACTAGATTTGAACCCATAACCGTTGGGTAGCCCAAACAAAGTATATTCACCACTCGTGTTACTTGTAATGCCCTTATTGTTAGATTCCGTCCTACATTAAATAAATATAAAAAGTTAGTCTGATATATGTATAACCAAAGGGGTTACTACTGACAACTTGAGCTTAAGCATTTTAAAGGCCAATGTGACAGCCCTGTCAAGTTGTTGGGCTAGTGGACCACTTGGGGCGTATACAAACTTTTTGTATATATCCAATGTGGGAAGGGATCTCACATGTGTAGAAGAGGGTGAGCAATTTTGAGGTGAGTAAAACTGCACTCTACTTTTGTAAAAACCCATAACCGTTGGGTAGCCCAAACAAAGGATATTCACCACTCTAGCTACTTGTAACTTACTTATTGTGAGATTGCATCCCATGTCGGACAAATATAAAAAGTTAGTCTGATATATGTAGAACCAAGGGGATAGTACTAATAACTTGAAATTAAGCATTTTAAGGGCCATTGTGACAAGCTGTCAAGTTGTTGGGCTAGTGGACCACTTGGGACATTTATAAACTTTTTGTATATATCCAATGTGAAACGGAATCTCACAAATATAGAAGAGAATGAACAATTTTAGAGCGAGTAAAAACTACACTCTACTTTTGTATAAACCACCCCCTACCTCTCACTTTCTCTCTCTATCACACACACGCGCGCATAAGAATATTCTAGTATAGAACGGAACTTGGGTTCTAAGTAAAAGTAATATTCTCTTCTAGAGAGAGGAACCTGGTTCTCCCCTTTCTGGTTGCTTCTTGGGGAAAGGAACCTTTAGATTTTCTTATATTTTTTTATTTATTAATTTTTGAGAAATCTTCCATTCAAACACAAAATTTAAAAATAAAAAATTGAAAAACATCTATGCTATTTTGGAAAAACTTCTATATTGCATTACTAATAATATACAATCATACATTAAATGTGTTGAATAGTTTCATAAAAATTATTTTGTGACTATCACATCTATGCAACTTCCACTAGGTCTTGAATTTGACTCCCGCAATAGAAATCACATTTTGTGTGGCTCTCACATGTATGTGACTTTCACTATAGGTCCTGAATTTTCCGCAATAGAAATTATTAAGTATTATTGTTAGGTCACTGGTTAGATGTCCATTAACAATTTGATGGGTGCCTGGGATTGCTATGGCTCAACCAGTTTGAGGATCGAAGCGCTTGCAGGCCCTTAATTGGGAACTTGTTTAGGCCCCTCCTATTATTCACAGCATGTACGGGTTATTATTTTGGTCATGTCCAGGTAGGGATCACCACTTTTAGTCAGTAGAAAAAAAAAAGTTTTATGTAAGGCTAGATTTTTTTTTTGTAGAACTAAAATTTAATTTTCTACTTAAAATATCAAATTTGGTAAGTGTTCGCGGTCAATAGTTGAAGGGTTGTCGCATCTGTTATGATGGTTACATTACATGTTTTAATTATTTAGCACGTAAATGCTTTTACTTAATTCGGTGTTTCAATTTTAATCAAGCAAAGTACGTAATAAAAAAATAAAAAAATAAATAAACAAAACAGAAAATTTTAATCTAGAAAAAATCAGAAAAAGTACTTGCTCTTTTGATTGCATTTTAACCGGGTGACTTAACGGCACATAGTCAGCTATTTTTAAGATCAATAGATGCACGAAATTATTTTTTGTTCTTGTTTTTGGTTTTTTTATTATAATTTCTGAGGGCATGGACAAGTGATTTGGGGTTAAGAAGTTTTGAAATATCTAGGTTAATTAGGACTTATCAAAATATAATATGTGACTGAGGACACCACTTAAACGGGAACCACTTTATGTAGTTAATGGTATTTGGTTTTTTCTCTATGATATACCAAATGCATGTATTTCTGATTTGTAAATTTCAATTTCTGTTCTGACCAACACAAAATTACAGTTTAATCTTGAAATGATATTCACCCCATTAAATGGTGACGTGATTGTGATTTTAGTGTTGTGTATGTAAGTCCCATATTATGAATAAATTACACTGACCACCATGGTATAGTAGTCACATAAAATAATTGCTCAATTAATCGAACCTCAAAGAGCATTGTCATGGACTATAATGCGCTTACATATAAAGAAGAAAAAGACCCGTTATCAGTAAACAAATTTGATTCTCAAATGATTTAATATATATCACATGAGATAGTGGTTGGTAGTATTACATGTTATTACATGTAGTACAACTGATAAAACATTTAAAAACTGTATATAGGAACTTAGGAAGACATCTCATTAGTCATAAATAAAATGAGCTCCATTTATTGAAGTTTACAACTATAGGCGCACAAGTCACTGTCTTCCACTTAGTTGGATTTTAGGTCAGAAACAAGTTGCAATTGATGTACTTAACTGGAGTTGGATGGTCAACACAAACTCTTTGTGGGTGTAACTGGCAATAAATTGACCTTTCCTAATGTCTGAGAATCTTCTTCGACCCATTCTTGTGAGCAATTGAGAGAGACTCTACATATGGATGTCCTTTTCTCCTAATCTTTTTTTCTTTCTTTATTATTTTATTTTTTAAAAAAATAACAAATAATATGCTTTAGTTATTCTGATTTAAATGATGACATACAACTCATCTGCCAATCTTGAACTGGCAACAGTTTATGAATCTCATAAGTAATTATGCAACTTTAAGGTTAAGACAACTATTTTGCAAGTCAGCTTTTGTAATTCAATCACAAAATAATGCAAGTCAATTGCAGAAATTTGTGATTGGTCAAATTTTTTAACGGTTGAATAATGGGAGCAGAAGTTGTTGCCAAAAGGACCCCAATTGACGACTCTCATTTCCTTAATCGGTTTTGTGGCCCAGTATAATATATCCTTTAAAACTGGTTATTTCTTAAATCACTATAACTTTTATTCTCATAATATATAAATTAAAAGTGGGACTTTAAGTATTGCCAAACAGATTCGCAGTTTTGCATAGAATGAGTAGTTGTTGCGTATATGGGTATGTTTCTAATTATGAACTAGTAAATTGCCTTTAAATCTTGTTTGGGAAGATGACGTTAAAATTTTAATTTTTATAAATATATACAGTTGGCATTGCATCAAATTCCCATGTAATGCAAGAACTACCAACAAAATAGAGTAATTGTAGTTGTATTTGTATGCGTGAGAGAGGGTGGCCACATTCAATAGAATACTATGGATAATGAAGCCCCCCTCATTTGCTAATATCAATAAGGAAAAATCGTCCATATATTCTTGCACTTTTAGTTATATAACCAAATTTCAAGTAGCAATTGTAGTAAAAAATGTGACGTTACTGACGTTTATTGTAATTTGTTGTCAATGAGTATTAACCAATTTGAAGGTGTTATATGAAAGTAATAATGTGTTATTTGATATTTTGATAATAAGTTAATAACTATTTAATGGGACATTTAATTGTAACAACCGGTTATCTTGTGTAGTTAGGAAATATCAGTATACAGTATAACTATTGATGCACGTACGTTACAACTGGTTACTTGTCAATTCTAAAATCATAGGGACATTTGAGGAAATTCACATAGTTATTGAAGAAAGAGCTTTACATGATGACACTATGATGATAACATTGCATTGATGGTAGAAGGTGTAACTGTTACAATTAAAACACAAAGAAAGAGAGGTGGGTGATGAAATAAAGAGAGGAAAAAAACAATAAATTCAAAAAAAAAAAAAAAAAAAAACAACTATTTCTTTTCCATCTATGGCAAGTTGAGTGAGTCAACCTTGTCAAAACCTAATTTGAGATTTGACAAAACTTTCTTAAAGTGTTTTCCTAAAATGGGACTAAGGGCAAATTTGACCACATCATGATTATTTATCATCATCACTTGCTTGAAGCTTTTTCAAAGAGAACCAATCTATTGTCCCCCAACCTAGTCTTGTAAGCAGATTTCTTGTATTCACACCATGTGAACTCATTGTACACACTTTCTTCGCCTTCTTCCATTAGTGAGGATAAAGGTGCTATCTTTTCACTCAACGGTGGGCCCCCAAAGTAGATCATGGACATCCTTGGTTTCAAGCTGTCAGCCAAAACTCTATGCCTCACACTCCTAAATCTTCCATTAGTCATTACCTGCATCAAATTACCCACACCTCAAAATGAATAAAAGTTTTCTATAAGACATCCAAACATGCATAACAAATTAACCAGCATTGATGTGTGTGAGATAAAAGAGCCATTGGAATAAATATCTAAAGTACTATATATATGAGACAATAGCCATACATTAAATAAATATGGCCAAAGGCAATTAAAGTAGGAGTAATGATATGCTTTCAAATTTTTATCCAAAAGTGATTCTCAAATGATGTGACAATCGGTCAGGTAAAAATTTTTAATCAAACTTTATTTAGTTCCACTATATTAGACGTGACTCAGTGCCACGTCATTTAGAAAACACTTTAAAATAAAAATTTAGAATCATAGCACTACTTTAAAGTAGAGGGAAAATTATGGTGACTTCTTCAAAGAAGTCATCTACATATGCCTAAAAGGGCATTGAAAAACAAAGAATGTATCTCATATATTGTTTACATATATAGAGAGAGAAAGACAGCGGAAGGAGAGTTTTTAGAAAATAAAAAGTAAAAAGGAAAGATGGAAAGCAAGAATAAACAAACCAAAGCGCATTACAGAATATTATGGTAAGTTGGTAACCTCTTAAGAAAAGTCATGAACATATCCTTAAAAGATTATTATTGAAAAGAAAAGAATAAATAACGATATAGACACACACACACTTATATATATATATATATATGAGTAAAGATTGGGACACACTAACACAGGACAGAAATAGACACATTTCTAGAGTTGTGTCTCAAAAATTATATGTTTGGGTGTGTCTCAAGTATTATCCCATATATATATAGAGAGAGTATATATATAGAGAGAGACAGAAATTGAGTGATGTTCTTTAGGTATTTTAGGTGCTCTCCCTCTATACCATTGGTGTGAATAATGTAACATAAAGTATCCCGTGTATATACATCAGAAATTATTCCTTGTCCGTAGGCATTATCATAAAAAAAAAAAAAAAAGTTCCATTTAAACCTTGATTAACTATATTTTTATAATATTAATAATTAAATGCATATTTACTATAGAAATAAAGAGAGTTAAGAGAGAAGAGAGAAATACAAAAAGGTATAAAAGCCATAGATAGTTTGAAAATTTTAAAAATTTTAAATTTTAAAAATTTGTGAAGATAACGGAAGCAATTTTGAACCTTAAACAGATGAAACATGTTGTAAAGTGTCCAAGGTGTCCTAGTATGAAACAATTCTCCTATATTATACAAATACAACATGAGCGAGCCCTAATTTTGCTAAATGAGATAACTATCGTTCAATTCAGTTTTTAGTCTGTATACATATTTATATATTATATATATACTTATATTGTGTGTATAGAGAGAGAGAGAGTATTGTAAGTAGATACCTGCAAGGAATCACCAACATTGATGAAAAAGGAGTATTGATCAGGTGGGACTGAGACCCATGTCCCATCACTGAGAGAGATTTGCAGGCCTGATGTGTTGTTAGATCTCACAGCTGACATTATTTGTGGGTCTGTGTGCTCTCCAAAACCAATCAAATTTCTACCACTCAATGCTTGAAGCTCTGGACATGGAGGATAATGGTTTAGCCTGAAACAGGAGTCACTCTTTTCATCTCTCAGAAGCCTACTCAACACATTCCTTGGCCCACAAATCTTCAACCCATCAGTTATTAGTTCCAATATTTCACAAACCAAGTTTTTAACAGCTGATATGTAGTCATTCACAGCAGACCTACAAAAACCAACAAATCATATAGGGTTAATTACACTTTATCCATTGTGGTTTGGTTCGATATCACTTTACTTCTCTATGGTTTGAAAGTGATCACTCAACCCCCGTGCTTTCACGTAAAGTGTGACTATTAAAATTAGTTACCACTTTATCCCATGTGGTTTGGTCCCATGACATTTTATCCCCATATGATTTGGTCCGATATGATTTAGTCCGATGGCACTTTAACCCTCTTGTGCTTTTGAGATAAAGTGTCAACTTAATACTTATTTTAGCGGTGACACTTTACCCGAAAGCACAGGAAGATTGATCACTTTTAAACCACATGGGGTAAAATGACATCAAGCAAAACTACAGAGTAAAGTGTAATTAACCAAATATATATATACACACACAAATATATGTATTTAGTAGTACAACTTTTTAAAATGGGTTTGGAAATGTTTAAAATATGATTAAATTTTGGGAAAAAATTGGGAAGACTCCCATTTGGTTTCCAATGCAACGTTGCATTGGAAACTGTTTTTCTTGCCATTTATGGTAAATTAGGACTAAAGGAGCCTCCTTAGAACTGCTCTAAATTTTGTCTCAAAATTATTTTACATTTGATTTTTTTTTAATGAAAACTAATATGATGTTACATATAATGAAAGTAAAATTTTAATTTTAATTTTTATAGGGCACAGATTTCTATGTAATAAATGTGTATCAAATAAGCACCTGAATAGAGAAGTGCTAGACACACATCTCAAACCACACCCTAAACTACACTCTATGCTTTAAATGCATGTACTCTGTGCTGTTTGAATTTTTACACTTTTTTGTGCACCACTTATACAGCACAGGGTACATGCATTTAAAGTAATGCATTTAAAGTAATGGTGTGGTTTGAGATGTGATTTGGAGTGTGTGCCTAGCATTTCTCACCTGAATATAGCATAAGAAATTTCATCTAATCTAATACTCCGTAGTTTAAAGGAAATTGTTTGGTAAATTAAATTCCAAGATTCAAAGTCCCCCGCACAAAACAAAAAAAAAAAAAAAAAAAAAAAAAAACACAAAAAAAAAAAAGAAAATCAACAAGGAAAAATTTGTAATTGGCCAAAAGTTACATTTCAGTAGCTTTCAGCATCTTTTGGCCAGAGATACATTTTTGACGACTTTATGACTAATGAGCGAGAACAAAAGTTTCGCCAAATATAGAACTTCTCGTTTGGTGAATTATTGAACCAGTTCTACCCTTTCAAATATTTATTATATATGGGTTCAAGTCTAAATTACTTTTTTGAATAGACCATTTGTCAAATCACAATGATGTTATTTTAACCATAAATAAATTAAGGAAAGAGTTGGACCAAATCAGATTCGGTTTTACAAATAACAAAAACTTACCAAATAATTTGTGGGTTTTCCTGGAAAATGGAGAGAGATTTCAGGGAATCCAAATCAGGATTGGTACTGAAGAGGAGATATTCAACCCAACCCACGTCACCGTTTGAGCCAATTCTCTTGTTTCCATAGCCAAAAGGGTTAGGTGGGCCAGCTTTGTCTTTCTCTGGCTGTGGCAAGTTGAAGAACTTCACAGCTTCATCTTCTAATCTGGTCATGAACTCTATTGGAACACCATGGTTGACCACTTTGAAGAAACCAAACTCTTTACAGGCCTCAACTATAAGAGTGTGTGCACCAGGTTTTGAGAGGTCTATTACAGGAATTCCAGTGAAAAGGCTGGTGCATGTGGGTTTGCATGTTTTGATGACAGAGAAAGCGTCTAGAACTGGCTGGGACACCACCACCATGGTCGTGAGAGAGAGAGAGAGAGAGAGAGAGAGGGGGAGAGGGGATTGTTTTGTGAGATTGTTGGGTGTTTGATTGTGTATTTAAATGGCCAGATGCTAATGCATGAGAGAGAGAGAGAGAGAGAGAGAGAGAGAGTAGAGGCGTTAGTAACTATAAAGAAGTGGCACCTGGCTTCGTGTGTGTGCGCGCTTGGTTATTTATGCTATCAAGGGAGACCTTGGCTTCAATTTTCTATAAATTTTTATTCTTTAAAACCAAAAAAGTGAGCTGGAAAACAAATGGGACATGACTTATAGGCTTATAGCCATAGGCATATGAAAATTTGGCCCGATCAGGCGCGATTGGTGGCGGGTGGGCACGGGCTTGGGCGGGCGTTGACGGGTTTGGGGTGTTGATCGGGCCAGCTGGCTTGGAAAATAATCTGCCTAAAGGCCCTAGGGGTGTGGGCTTAGGGCTGGGCTTTGTGATTGGGCTTGGGCCTCAGGCCAGGCTTTGGGCTGTTAGAATATTCACTTTTAATAAAGAAAAAAAAATGCTATTTAATAAAAATAGAAATAAATTTAATAGTAATATTTACTTGTTTGTTTATAGTTACCAAATGAAGTTAAACACTTTATTGGACAAAGGTTCTATAAGGTTAATTGAATTGAGTAATTTTGAATATTACAAATGTAATATACATCATTTCAATTAAATTAAATCATTTAAAATTTAATTATTAATTGAATTAAGAGATTTAAAAAGTAGCATAAATTGTATGAGTCATTTAGAAAGTAAAATAAATTGAATTAAGTGATTTGAAAGTAAATTATTGGAAAGTAATATTAATCTAAAGGGGTATTTTGGGCCTTGGCGGACTTGAGGGGGGTGGGGCTGGGCAGGCCTCTGGCTATTTTTTCGTGCTTAGAGCTCGAGCTATCGAGTTGGGCCTCGGGTCAGGCCGAACTTTGAATAGAAGAGCCCATAGCTCGCCCAAGGGGCCTATGAGCTTGGGCAGGCCTAGTCGGAGGTATGGGCCAGGCCTGGCTTACCGGGTCGCACACGGCCCTGGGCCAAAATTACATGCCTAATGACTTACGATTATTGCTTAGGTTCACAAGTCAATATCCATAAAAAAAATTAATAATAATAATAATAATAATAAATCAAAATCAAAATCAAAAGTTAAATCAGAAAGGGTAATGAAATAGTTAGCAACTTTTCAGGTGAAAAAGTAAATTTTAACCGTTTGATGAATATTTGGTCTCAAAATAGTAAGTAAAAATACTGTTAATTTAATAATTATTTATTCTTCATCCAATGATTGTAAAATGCTTGTGCATGTGAGAAGCTGGTCATAAGAATATTGTCCAATCAGAAAGGGATTGAAGAGATGACCATTTGTCACGTCCCGCAAAAATAAAGCGTATTTTCACTAAAAATAAAATGAATTATACTTTGATTCTTTAAAATAAAACTACAATATTTCTTTAAACTCCCAACAGGCCGATATTCTCTACGGATCGATCTCTTATATCATATTTAGTCTTATCTCCCTTCCAGGCTTCGGTTACCGGCACTACTTGATGAGATATCCAGTCTCATCATCCACTGTGACAAATTCTAAGTATCAAAGAATAGTGATTCGTATCTCACTTGTATGTATCTCATACACATATGAATTACTTACAATGATACTTAATGATAAATAATCACCTCATGAAAGATATACATAACAAAATGTAAAGCTGATATCCATATATTAAAATGCCTATGTCTCATACATAAAGTAATGGTTTGAGGACACAATCCCAACAAACTCCCACTTGCACTCATAACCATTCAGGACTACATCTGAGACCTAGTCTATCTAGATGACGATCAAAGACCTTCTGTGGCAAGGCCTTTGTAAACGGATCTGTAAGATTGTCCTATATCATCTTTAGTCTTATCTCCCTTCCAGGCTTCGGTTACTGGCACTACCTGCATCTAAAAACCATACTGAGAAATATACAATATGACAGGTATATCAAAGGCTCAAAAGGTACAACAGAATCAAATAAATAGACCAAACACAAAACAACCGCTCATACGAACCAACTGCTCATACAAAGAGCATCATACTAAGTTCCTCTTGGTCACATAGCAAGCCATCTCACCTCACCTTACCTTACCTTACCTCACCCGTCTCTAGTACGTCGGCCCCTGAGGCCTGTTGGACTAATGGCAAGTGCTCCTTGCTCATGACCTTTCAGTCCCATAGCACTTAGTAATCAATACATACTCATTGATTCCAAATGAAAGCACAGCAAAACTGCAAAAAGAGTACAAGTAGTGTCACGCCCCGGAGTAGCCAAAAATAGGGAAAATTTAAAATTTCCTTTTTGGACCCGTAGGGAATGACGAGTTACATAAAACTGACATGTCCGTGCAACATACTAACATAATGTATATCAGAGTAAGGAATTGCAAAAGCGTCTAATGGTATTCATGGGGGAACTTAAAGTGTTTTGCTACATAAGCTATTATAGAAGTTCCAAATGAAAACCACAAAAGATAGGTTTGGGCGATTGACGCCACTTAAATTATTACATCAACCAAAAGATAGTTTAAAACATAAAAGAAGTCTTGATACGAAAATAGACCAGAGTCCTCCTTCTAACTGGCAAATCCGTAATCTTTGTTATCAAACTTTTCCTGATAGTCTGCCTCAAGATCACCTTCCGGATAGTTCCCATCCCGAGGATAGTGATATGCATCTTCAGGGTTACCTTGATAGTCATCCTCATGATAACCTAGACGTAAAATGTGTAGGGCAGGGAAGGAGCCGTTAGCTTTTGAAGCTAAGTGAAATCGTCTTAAACGATCACTCCTAATACATTTAAGGATATACAGGTACAACAATATCTTGAACCAATATTAATGAGCATATGACATGGTAGTATGACGACACAATGTCGTATTGATATATTCGACTTTTACTCAACCATGGACACCACAACTAACTCATGTGACTTGTTACATTACCAGTGTAACGCCGTTGGCTTAGAGTAGAATGATTACGTTGCTATCGTCGCCTAGTAGGGCCCTACAGTAAATTTTGGTTTTAAAAGAGTGTAATCATTGGACTCTTAGGTGAGGCCTTGTCGGGAGAATAGAATAGTTGTAGCGCTATCATCGCCTAGCAGGGCCCTATAGCATTAGAAAGGTAACTATTGTATTCAGTTCAGATGGATACTTTGCTATCGTCGCCTAGCAGGGCCCTATAGCGTATCAATCATCAACTCATACATAACTTCAATGATTTCAATGGAAACTCTGGCTATCGTCGCCTAGCAGTGCCCTATAGCAGTTTCAACGTTCCCATTTACTTGACTGTACCACTTAGACCACTGCTATCCATTCAATATGCATGATAATATGACTGGGTTAGTCCCTGTGACTAACCATGCAGATGTCAACATTGACATCATGACTCGACCATGTTCTTATGAATGTTCATGTGACTATATAAATGGGAAATCATGATAAACAAGAATATCAACGAATATTAACTAAACATGGAGTATAGTTAACTAACACTACAAGAAAATGGGCCTTTTGTGACGAAAGTTTTTGTGACGGTTCAATATCCGTCACAATAAATGTTTTTGTGACGGATTCTGTGACGGAAATATATCCGACACAAATAATGATTTATTCGTGACGGAAACGTACAATTCCGACACAAATACATTTTATTTGTGACGGAAGTGTACCTATCCGACACAAATACATTTTTATTTTTCTCGAATTTATTTAATCCATCACAAATAACAATTTTTTTGTGGCGGGAAAAGTTGGGGGCAAAAGTGAGTGTATGAAAAAAAAAAAAAAAAAAGAAGAAGAAGAAAAGACCATCGGGTTGAGTTAAGAAGAAAAAATCCTCTCTCACTCTCATTCTTCCTCCTCATCCTCTACCCTCCCTCCTCCTCCACCCTCTTTCCCTCCGACGCCCTCCCTCCTCCACCCTCTCTCCCTCCGGCGCCCTCCATCCTCCTCCACCCTCTCTCCCTCCGGCGCCCTCCCTCCTCCTCCACCCTCTCTCCCTCCGGCGCCCTCCCTCCTCCTCCGCCCTCTCTCCCTCTCGTCCGACGCCCTCCGTTCTCTCTCTCTCTCTCTCTCTCTCTCTCTCTCTCTCTCCCTGTGAGACCTTCACTGGTAAGAAGAAAATGCATCAGGTCTTTGGGTCTTTGATACATTGGTAAGTTCTAGGGCTTGAAACCCCAATTTTTTTGTTTAGGGCTTAAACCCCCAATCTCTGCTTCTTGTAATTGGTCATTAGTATGGATTGACCTATTTAACACTTAACATTCATGCAGATGTACTTCCGTTTTCTTGTTCTTTTGTTTTTTCCCAATCTTATTTTGTGTATGTCCCTGATCTTTTTTTTTATGCTTTTGCGATGCTGATACAGTTCGATTGGATTTTTTAACTGCCAAAGAGGAAACTTCTATTTCCCCACAAGGCAAGCAACAAACACAGATTTCTTATACTCCAGGTTTTACTTTATATAAACTTATATGTATTTATTTATGTTCAGGGTCAGTATCAAAAACCAAAAAAAAAAAAACACTACTATAAATCTATATATTACAATGGCATGGATGCGGTTTTTAGGGAGTATCCTTGTTTTGTTCTTATCTTAATCTTAATTGATTTATCACGTGGTGAAGCTGTAAGAGAGTCCACTGTTTGCTGTGTCCATTTTTCTTTAAATTATTTTTTAATTATCAACTTTGTTTGATAATGTACATTCAAGGAGTTTAAGCAATTTTGCTCACCTATATATATATATATGTATTAACGTGCTTAGTGCTACATTTTTGCTGGTTGTCTCAGTCTTAATAGGGTTATGTTTGGTACTATTTTAATAGTCTTGTTTTGTCATCTATAAACTGAATTTGTATTTGTTTGGAATTTCTTATAGACAGTTCACATTGACATGACTCAAAGTTAATCCTTAAAAGTTCTGTATTGTATTGCATAATCTTACTATATATATATATATCTATATATATAATGATATGAATATGTATTCCCATGGGTTTAATTCTGTGAGAAGTTAGTTAGGCACTTGGGTACTTAATCTATGACAAAAGGATTTGATATGCATTAATAGAAGACTAGACCCAAAAAAAAAAACCTTATCTTAGGCTCTTCTACTGTATCTCAAGCACAATTTCAGACCACACCCAAATCTATAAACACATTTACGAAAAGTTCACTTATTTCCTTCTTGTTAAATTTATGCTTTTGTTACTAAGTTTTGCCTCATATCCACCCTTTTTTTTTTTGCCCCCTAGCACTTCTAAAACGCCAAGGGGTTAATGTGAAGGGTCTATTGAAAGCAGCTCCTGCAAAGGAAGAACCTCAGCCGTATATTGACTGCACGGGAAATCTGCAGGTTCTATACTTATTTGTCTATATTAATACTAGGTGGGCAAGGATTGTGCCAGTTAAAAAATGTGTTATGATTATTACCTAAAGTAATTAGTAGTGTTTTTACATTCAAATAATAATAATTTCAATCTTAGAATTTGTCAAAACCTTTAGACCATTGTACTATATAGTTTTTTTCCCTACAAACCTTACCAATCATTTGTACTATATTCACAATTAAGAAGTGATTGACATAAAATAATATTTATTTTTTACTTGTTATATATTCTATTCAGAACAATTTATTCTGTTTTTAGTTGGGGGCTAGATATTTTGCCCCAATGATCACTCTGTTTTTATTCTGAAAGTATGTTTTTATTTTTGGTTGTTTTCCATTTTTGTGAACATACAGACTTACACAAATGAATTGCAGCTAGGTTGCTCATTTGTTGGAAGAGAATGCCATACTCAAAAGACAGCAACAACATGTATATTTTAAGTAGTGTATTAGAAAAAACAATCTAAACAAACCCTTACACATTAGTAATTTCCTTCTTCAGCTTTTAGAATATTGTTTCTCATACATTCACACTTTTAAACTTTTTTTTTACTCCTTCAACTTTTAGTATTTTCAATTTCGTTTAGTTTTCTCTTTTTGATATATAAATATTTTTTTTTAAATTACCTGTATTGCCTTCAATCTCGAATTTTGTTTTCAATTCTTTTTTGTTTATAAAATTATAGTTTGTGTTTTTCATATTCTGTTTAGTTTTCGCTTTTTGACCTTTTGAATTGGAGAAGTTTAATTATTTGATATTGGCTGTATTGCCTTCAATCTCGAATTCCGTTTCGTATATTTCAAAATGTTTGTTTAAAAATTATAGTTTATGTTTTTCAAATTCTGTTTTTTTTTTTAATCAGACAAGTGTAACTATTTCATGATTTTTCTTTCAAGTGACTCAAATTGCAAAAGTGAACAGTCACGTATATATATATGGGTGATACTTGGGACACACCCAAATATACAACTTTTTGGACACAACCTAAGAGATGTATCTGTTTCTTTCCTATGTCACTGTGGGGAATGACATCACAGGAGAGATATAGACACATCTTTTGGGTTGTGTCCCAAAAGTTGTGTCTTTGGGTGTGTCCCAATCTTTACTCTATATATATAGTATGTATGTAATTTATGTCTCTTTGTGTGCATAGTGGAACTCAAATCGATAGATTTAGAACGGAGTGAAGTTTTTGATGAATTGACTCAGTTCTGAACTTGATTATGTTTACTAGATTTAAAAGTACCACTCGGTTCCTGATTTCTTTTCCGTAAAATGCTGTTGCTAGCTTTTATTGTTTGATCTTATACTTTTGTTTCTTTAGTCTACTTTAATGGTTAAAGTGAATATCTTATTTTGGACTGAAATATTTATTCCACACATAGATGGCTTTGTAACTTTTTCTTTTTTGCTTTGGAACTTTGACTTATATATTCTTGGAGGACTAATCGGACTGAAATGGTGGAATGTTTCATGGAAAAGTATTTAGATTATACGAAATTGATAGCAGCCACAGTATTGGAATCTGATCGTGACATTACTCAAGAATTGTTCTATAATTTTGGGCAATATTTGACAAAAATCTAATTAGTTTTCTCTGGAATGCAGCTCTCTTTGAAGTTCATTGATACTGAACAATTTCAGAGGCAAGTCTAATTAATTGATTTTTTCTACAATTTTTGCAACTATTTTCTTCACAATTGCTTTCCATAACATTACTCTTATAATTCTTAATTTTTGTAGACTTCGAGATCTAAAGCAACTTGGTGAGTCTTGTCTTGTTTAATTACAAGGAAGTTTAGTTCACAAACACTGTAGATTTTTTTACTTTCAATTTTATGGATCGGAAATCTGCAGGATCTTCCTATAACTGTTTTGCTTGTCTTCCATAGATATTTCTAGTTAATGTCAGTGCATTGAAATCAATTTTACAAGACAATATATGAGTAGTGGTGCTTTTTAGTAAAGATCTATTAGAGAGTGATGAAAAGATGGTGTTTTTTCATTTCCTAACAAGAAAGGGGATGTTTGGGGGGACTTCTTGGGTAATTTTTGCTATATAGTTTCTTAGTTTGACTTGACTCTCAATCTATGTGTTCTTGTCATCTTGTGCAAAACATGGATTGTGTAAGGCTGGGGCCTGGGGGTAGAGTAAAATATACCAAGTCTTAACATAGCGGAGTTGGATATAAGAGAGAGAGAGAGAGAGAGAGAGAGAGAGAGAGAGAGAGTGTGTGTGTGTGTGTGTGTGGGGGGGGGGGGGGGGGGGGGGGGGGTTTAGGCTTTTGGCATGTTTGGGAATGATTATAATAAATGTTTAGCACCTCTTCCATGTTCACTAGAAACGTTTTTGAGACTAAAGGGAAAAAGGCAAGCTTTGATATAAGAGAGAGAGAGAGAGAGAGAGAGAGAGAGAGTGTGTGTGTGTGTTTGTGTGCTAGGCTTATGACATGTAAAATTAAAATTATACATATTTCTTTTCTTTTCTTCAATAATTTGCTTACAATTATATTTAACAACCAAATAACAAAAAGTTTGCGAGTGACTTTTCTCCCTTTTCTAATATGACAATTATATTTTGAGAAGTTTTAACTTCAATGTTGTTTAGGAAGACAGAGGTTCAGCTATATCACAAGCAACCAAGATGGTTGAGTCCCTGAAGTTTTTGCCTGCCCAGGAAAATTTATTATTACTAGTTGGTAAATAGTGTTAACATTTATAATTTTTGTTCGAAGCACATATTTGTATTGATAGTTTGATTATCGTGGATTTATAGGCTCGCATCTATGAAGGAAATGAACCAATCCAGTTCTTTTTGGTCTTTCAGAGTTGCATTGTTTTCAAGGTTGGGAGATCTAGGTTATTGGGACAGGGACTTCCATTTAAAAGTCATTCTTAGATGACAAAATCTAAATTCATATTCAGATAGTGAAATTCTAATTTTTATCTTTTGAACAATCCATCCAAAGTGATGTCGTGTCCGATTGGTTTTTTTTTTTCCCCTCATCCTGACCTCAAAACTAGGATCTTATATATTTTCTTCTCACACACTAGTGTCTCTCTAGCTTGCTATTGCCCAAGGATATTTATTTCTGGTTTGCTTTTCCTGTCTTAACGTACATAATTTTCTCTGTCTCTAAAGAGTTTTGATTGTTCTACTTTGTTTAATCAGGTGGCATCATCTTTAAATTCCTCCTACTGTTACATACTTCAAAGTGGCTCCTCTATCTTTGCATGGTCTGGAAACCTCACAACCTCAGAGGATCAGGAACTTGTTGAGAGGCTGCTGGATCTGATCTGGTCATTAGGAGAACTGAAGGTGTGTATTCCCTTAAACCTTTTCATGTCCATGTCTCCTTCATTTATAGTTATTTTTTTATTATATTATCCTTAATGTGTCCACATGTTCTGAACTATTATTGTTCTGAACTATATTTTACTAGGTTTTGTATGGAAGAAGATTTATACTTCGTTTCAGGAAGGAAATAACTAGAATAAGAACTACTATCACTCTCTAGTAGGAAACTCACAGATCTTGGCACCATAGATCCATATTTTTAGGCTCCGTTTGTTTCAACGTAAAATGTTCTCCGGAAAATATTTTGAAACTTAAAATGTTCTCCGAAAAATATTTTGACATTTCAAAATATTTTCCGGAAAACATTTTACGTTGAAACAAACGGAGTGTTAATTCTAGTCTAAAAGTGGGGACTATGCATTGGGTGGTTATCAGATGAAGTCTTTTTATTCTTTAAAGAGCTCCGTCTAAAATCTACCTTTTGGCTAAGAGTCCATTTGGTTAGCTTTTAAATGATCACTTATTGGAATAAGGGATTTTTTGAAAATCTGCAAATTTGTGCCTTTCAGAAAAGCTATTTTTTTTAGCTTTAGAAGGAATCAGATTTTTTTAAAAGTTGAATCCACACGGTAATAGATTTTAACTTGCCCCCAAAAAGCTATCTGAAACAAGCTTTAAGTGGGTCATGCATTCCAGCTATCTCTTTTGATCAAGTTTGGTGATTCAAAATTGGGACCAACGGGCATTTTCGTGGTTCTTCTATCATGTGGAGAGAAGGAAACAAATTTTCACCTAGGAAAGCTTACTTCTATCATAGTGTCACTGTGAAGATGACATCTGTTGAAATTTCTGTGCTTGGTGTGTTTCCCAAGAACATTTTTAACCATTTCATTCATTTTCATCAGAAATTTCTTGAACGTGATTTTCTTCTGGAAAAGTTGTCTTGCGAAGCTCCTATATATATTGCTATGGAGGGGAGTGAGCCGTCTTTCTTTATACGTTTCTTCGCGTGGGACTCTGCAAAGTCTGCTGTAAGTGATCTAGTTATGATTGTAAATCCACGAAGTTATCACTCAGAATCAAAATGTAAGCAGTCTTAACATGTCAATATCATTCAGATGCATGGAAACTCATTCCAAAGAAAACTTGCTATTGTGAAAAACGGGGGAGCTCCAACTCTAGATGTAAGTGGTTCTTTATTCTTCTTTTCTTTGCCCTGGTAATTAGGTTCTAGAATTTCTCCGTTTCTGATTTTTCTTTTTCTTGAGTCTGATTTTGAGTTATTTTTCTCTGGACCATATTTCCTTGTGCACCTTCTGTATGTTCTATTTGATTGCATAGGACATATTAGGAAGTGGAAATCAATTATAGTTTTTCATTTTATTGCTGCAACTTCTAACAACAAAAGTATTGTTTCCTTGAAATATCGTAGGTTCCCTACATTACCAATGTAACCTGCTATGTCTTGCTTCTAATGATATTTCTATTTTTGTAGGTTCCTACTTCATCAAGTGTGCACCCCCCAAACTCTGAGGCTGATAGAGATACAAAGCAAGATGATGAGGTAATTTCTTTGTATATTTCCTATTCATTATTAATTGTGTTGATGAGCATAATTGTGAGTTGTAGTATGTGAGTGTATGTTTTTATGTAGTGAAACAATATGGTTAATTATCTGGTATTAATGAGCAGAATTGTGAGTTGTGGTGCATTCACATTAGGGTTAGTGATCTTCAATTGTTTGTTGCATAGCATGAAGTAACATAAAAGTGCCAAAGAGTTGTATGTTGATTTTGGGTTGATTTTGGGTTGTGATAAATTTATTTACACAGGTTAATGGAAATTTTTGGATGTTGTAGAAACAGAGGAAACTCGGCCGATTTTTTTTAGGAATCTTTACCCTTTTTTTTTTTGTTCTTGTGTTGTTTGTTTGAATTGTTTTTTATTTGTATATTTGGTCTTGTTTTGCTCTTTGGGTTGCTAGGTGGTTGCATTATATATTTTTAATTCAAGTTTCGTTTTCTGTTTCAGGTTGTCGCGAGGGATTAGAGGATTAGAGCATAATTTGTTGTTTTTAATTGAATCTTATGAGCGTAAAGACTTTATTTAGATTATTATCATTATTATCATTATAAGTTATGAAACAATTATGTATGAACATATACTTTATTGTCTCTTATTTTATCTTTAATTAATATGCTTGTAAATTTTATGTGGTTCTTGTCGTTAAAATTAAGTATGGCATAATTTATTGTGATGTAGAATTAATGATTTTGGGTGACAATATATAAATTTCCGTCACAAATAATATTTGTGACGGTTTTGGTAATAATTGTTCTGGTCACAATATTAAAATTTCGTCACAAACATTATTTATTCCGTCACAAATACTATTTGTCCAAAACTGTTACAAATAGTATTTGTGACGGTTTCAGGTCGACACAAATAATGTGCTTCAAATTAAATGTGACACTATTTGTGTCGCACACAAATCCGTCACAAATATTATTTGTGACGGTTTGGGTCGACACAAATAAACTGTCACAAATAATAAGTTTATGTGACACTATTTTTTGTGTCACACAAAAATCCGACACAAAATCCGTCACAAAAACTTTATTGTGACGGAATTTGACCGACACAGACTTTTTGTGACGCCCATAACTTGTGTCGGGCACAAAACCGTCACAAAAGGTGTATTTCCGTCACAAAAAGTATTTGTGACGGAATTGCACCTTTTTTGTGACGGTTTTTTTCCGTCACAAAAACCCTATTTTTTTGTAGTGTAACATGCGTTCATCATATAAGTAGAAATCTTAACATTCACATAACTAATACTTATCAGTATCGTCCACACAGGACGCACTGGGTATACATATATGGACAAGGAATAATTCTATAGTATACCAAGTGAGTTAAGACGACTCACCTCGAAGCGGGTGCGTAGAAACAAGCATAACGGTGGTTCCTACAAAGTATAAGAAGTCATAGAACGTTGATTAATAAACGTGCTAGAATCAAGGGCATAATGGTAATTGTGTCGGGTGGGTTCCTAAACCTCAACATGATGATCTAGACATCATTCTGAGTCTGACGCCATTGACTAGACTCAAATCGGAGTCCGTCGCATAAAAGGCTGAGTTTTCTATACCAGTTTGGGCCCTAAAGATAAGCTGTATTTTTTACCATGCCGAAAGGTCACCAAACTTTAAGGGAATATTTCAGACATCATTCTAAGACTCTGAGAACTGACCGCGTATTTTTCTGAGGTACGGTTTATTTATTATGAATTTCTGAAGTTTAGTCATCTAATAATAGACGTAGGAACACCCTAATAATAAAATATATTTTAGGAAGACATTTGACCCTCATAAATATTTTTATTAAATGCTAGGTCTGAAAATAGGTTAGTGATATTTTTCCCATAATTTTCGGGGCTCGTTTGGTGTTTTAAATAATTAAATTACAACCAAATCGGGCTTTTAATAATAATTAATAATTATTAAAAATACAAAAGTTTGGGTTTTATAAATAATAATTTATACTATAGAGGTACTAGGCCTTAGGAAAATTTAATATAATTTTTCTATACTTAAAAAGTGGTCATTAGGTATTTATTACCTATTTATTTTAATTTCAAATAATTTCTTATTATTTATTTGCATTAAATAAATAATAAGAACCATATATACTATATACAATATGCTAATAAAATATGATAGTATTTTCCAAAATATTATTTCAAAATATTAAAATACTATTTTTGGCATTTTAAAACCTTTTAAAAATAATTTAAACTATTTAAAATCCTTTATAACTAATTATAATTGTTTATCAATACATAATAAATAATAATTAATACATATAATATTAATCTGAATTAACAGAATTAATAAAACATTAATTAAACTTAAAAATGGATTATAAATCCTAAATCAGGATTAACAGACTAATTAATTATTAAAAATAGATTAATTAAACCTTAATTAAGATTAATAGATTAATTAATAATATAAAACAATTAATTATAAACAAAAGCAAAGACCCGCGGGTCAACCCAGATCCAACCCGAACCCAATGGGTTACCCAAATGCACTAAGTATAAGATCCAACCCAAAAACCCAAACCCGGATCTACTTCTACTCACAAATGTACCCACCCAGTCACAACCCGAACCCGACCCATCAAATCTGGTCGGATCCGAAGTGAAACGACGCCGTTTCATTAAGTGACTTTCGGGTTATTTTAAACGACCCGACCCGTTTATGATTAAAACGATATAACCTGAATTAAAACGGGTCTATACTCCTACTGAAGCTCAGGGTACCACCAACTTAAGCGCTAGGGTTTGGGTGTGTTCTCCGGCGAGACAAGCCGCCGCCGGCGTGGCGCGTTTTTCGCCGGAAAACTTCAACTCTCCATAACTCACGCATTTCTCCATGGAAATGCGTGATTCCAACTCCTAAGTGATCGGTTCGGGGTCCCCTACAACATACTATGAGTTGGGACAATGGTGTATTCGTTTTCCTAACCCACTGTGGGATTATTCTTTTCGGGTTTATGAAGAATAATGGACTGCATGTTGAGTTTGGCTTACCCAAACTTGAAGCTGCTTCTATGGGGTCTTTTGGGGACTCTTAGGGTCCGATTGGTATAATTTTTATGGGCCTTAGTGGTGTTTGAAATTTCAAGCTCCGGTGAGGGGCTTTAATGGCTACCGGAGCCTACTAAGAGCCTTAGGCTCTGTTTGGTTCGCATGAGGGGGTCTAGGAGGTTGTGTAAGGGTGTGTGTAAGTGTGTAGGAGTAAACAGGAGGTGAAGTTTACCTCAGGGGAGTCTCCTTTCTCCTTCTCCGTCTCCGGCAAGCTCACCTCCCTCTGCGTCTCTTCTCTCTCAACGCTCGGTGACCCTCTCTGCCTCTCAACTCTCATGCACACACACATATATATATATATACACAGATTTTGCAATCTGTTTTGAGGGGATATGATGGTGATAGATTTGAGAGGGGGGTAGGGGAGTGTGCGTCGGCGATGGGGGTGTGGGTATTGTCCGGCGGGTCATGGGGGTTTGGGTAGGGTCATTACCCAATGGGTATAGGTATGTAGATAGTACACTTGCCATTTATGGTAAGATTCCATGCTACTAAAAAAGTGTAGTTGAGCCGTCGCTTGGGACCACGTGCAATACAGTCTAATTTGAATACAGATTCTACGGGTTTACGTGCAATAGTCAGTCCGGGTCCGTAACTTGCAGTCTAAGAAATAATAATTAAATACGCACACATATATATAACCAGTTTTCTGGGTTCACAAAATCGAGACACTGAAAATACGAACAAAAATACGGGGACAGATTTTATTAACGAAATTTTACGGGTATTACAAGTAGAGATAACAAAGAAATACTCCGGAGAATTTAGAAAGCATATTTTGTACACAACCTGGTTTACCCACCTTTCTGATCATACTCTCAGCTTCTCTTCTTTTCTTCCACTAACCCGAGGGTGTATATATATATATGCATTTATAATTATGTGTGTATATATATATTATGAGTTGTGTATGATATAATACATATGTATATATAGACTTTAGAAGTCTTGGGGACCAAGTTGGGTTATGTGGTACTTAATGTTGCACACCACACACACCACACAACCTGAAAGGCACACAAATGTGTAGGATTTAGGTTTTGAAAAACTTAAAATCATGTACAGTAGAAAATATAATTTATAAAACTAATTGGTAGCCCGGATCTACTACTCGTTAACTCTATAGATGCGTACTAGAGAGGGAACAAGAATTATACCTTTGAGTCTTGAAGCCAATTCTGAAATCTTTGACTTCCAGCAGCCTCCACTAGATGGTATTTACTCTTATAACTCCTATGAATGCTCCCGGAGAGACTAGAGTTGGTGGGAACCCTAATAGAGAGGATAGAGAAGCTTTGGGAACCCTAAAACAGTTTCTGCAGCTTAGGGATGTTAAAAACGATGACACTAATTCTGGATGCAGCTGCCCTATTTATAGATTCCCAGAACTGACTTTATCTTCAATCGATCGAACCTTCGATTGATTGAAACACTTGTGATCGATTGAACCTGTCTTGACTTCAATCGATCGAAACTATTTCGATCGATCGAACTTGTCTTGACAACATCCTCTTGTGCCTTTCCAAGCATCCTGGTGGAGCTAAGAGTGGGACCACCTAGGCTCTTTGTTGTTGGTTCAGACCAGTTGTTAATTCCTATGATCAAACTCTTCGACCAGCAAAATAACCAACTGATCAGTTAATGCTTACTCCACTATAAAACGATAACTGAACTCCAATGCAAAAGAACATATCCGAAGCGATAACTAGACTTGTATGGTGTACTAATGTCCCTCTACCGTCAGCATTCATAATCATATTCAGGTAGTCGGATAACTGTTACTGTCGACTTGAATGATGATTACATTTTTCATCCCTTGAGTCCCATTCACCTCTCATGATTACCAAACATGTTGATAACTACTTATCAACAAGACTGCAGTTCTCAGTAATCAACTTGGTGACATTCTCAAGGGAATGCTTGCTCTTTATCAGAGGATAGATTCTATCTTGACAATATATGTTCACAACCCTATGAACATGACATACCCAAGATGCCTAGGTGTTGACCTTTAAGACCTCACTGATTGGTAAATCAAAGCAGCCATATCCACAGTCTATGTTCATAATCATCTCAAGATTGAGAACACGTACCTTATACAAGTTATGAGTTCCTATCGACTATTGACAGCCTTAAGTGTCAATAGAAAAGCTCAGGTCTGTCAATGCACTATTAGCACTAGCTATTAACTAAGAGTTATACTGTAGTGATTGAGATTCATCACTCCATCCAATGGTAGTTAATTATGCTACAGTGCAAACCTGATGAGATATCCAGTCTCATCATCCACTGTGACAAATTCTAAGTATCAAAGAATAGTGATTCGTATCCCACTTATATGTATCTCATATACACACGAATTACTTACAATGATAGTTAAGGATAAACAATCATCTCATGAACGACATACATAATAAAATGTAAAGCTAATATCTATATATTAAAATGACAATGTCTCATACATAAAGTAATGGTTTGGGGGCACAATCCAAACCAAACTCCCACTTGTACTCATAACCATTCAGGATTACATTTGAGACCTAGACTATCTAGATGACGATCAAAGACCTTTTGTGGCAAGGCCTTTGTAAACGGATCCGCAAGATTGTCCTATATCATCTTTAGTCTTATCTCCCTTCCAGGCTTCGATTACCGGCACTACCTGCATCTAAAAATCACACTGAGAAGTATACAATATGACAGAAATATCAAATGCTCAAAAGGTACAATAGAATCAAATAAATAGACCAATCACATAAACCAACCGCTCACATGAACCAACTGCCACACAAAGAGTATCATACAAGGTTCCTCTTGGTCACATAGAAAAGCCACCTCACCTCACCTCACCTCACCTTACCTCACCCGTCTCTAGTACGTCTGTCCCTGAGGCCTATTGGACTGTTGGCAGGTGCTGCTTGATCATGACCCTTCAGTCTCATAGCACTTAGCAATCAACACATGCTCATTTATTCTAAATGAAAGTATAGCATAACTGCAAAAAGAGTACAAGTAGAGATAACAAAGAAATACTCTGGAGAATTTAGAAAGCATATTGTACACAACCCAGTTTACCTACCTTTATGATCATACCCTCAGCTTCTCTTCTTTTCTTCCACTAACCTGAGGGTGTGTATATATATATAGTTGTGTGTATATATTGTGAGTTGTGTATGAAATAATACATATGTATATATAGACTTTAGAAGCCTTGGGGAACAAGTTGGGTTATGTGGTACTTAATGTTGCACACCACACACAACACACACCACACAACTTGAAAGGCACACAAATGAACACATGCACAACACACATACACCACACAAATGCATAGCACACATGCACAATACACATACACCACACAAATGCACATGGGTTAGGTAGTGCCCACGTAAATGGTTAGGGTGTGTTTGGGTAATACATATATACACATCACATTACTAATATTAATACCCAAATTAATATATCTAGAAAAATATAAATAGTAAAGCAATACTATTGTTGCATTTATTATTATTATTATTATTATTATTATTATTATTATTATCTCAAGCTGTATAATACAGTACAAATACAAAAACTGATATATTATGAAATATGCATAGTTAAAAAATACAGGTTGCTACACCATTTAATGGGTTTCATTCATATGTCAAGTTTTATTTCCGTGTTGAACCAAAAAAAGATATATTTATTTCCTTATAATAAAAAATTTTATTTGCTTCATTCAAAAAGGCATTTGATCCATGTATCTTGCCTAACGATCGTGGGCTGCAAGGGTGTGGGCAGCACCCTTGGCAGTGCCTGTGTGGCGTTGGCAGAGCCATATAATGATTTTTTGTAATTTTTGCATCAAAGTCATCGTGTGGTCCTACCAGCGCCACGTAGGCACCGCCCACGGGTCATGCAGCTGAGGATCCCAGCCCATATATCTTACCAATAAGAACTCCGTATTTTCTGCCATCAATTGTCCAATTTGGACAAAAAAAAATTATAAATGCGAAGAGCATCTCCAACAGTGAAATGATTTATAACCCTGCTACTTTATTTGAAAACTATTTTAGCAATCCACTATTTAATCTTCAATTCTAACAGAGCTCTTGATTTTATCTAGCCATCTCATTTTGTTATATTATCTATGGTTAAGATTTTGTGTCAATTAAATAATAAAAGATCCAAATGTTGAGATTTGGAGAGAGAATATAGAAAGTGGTTATTGGCTAGACAAATATGTCTAGACAAAAGCCAAATATTAAAATGACTAACCATATAGCTAGCCTGCTGGAATACATAAAACTCCGTCTAACTAGCTATTTTTGTCTTAAAAGTTAAAATGGCTAGTTTGTTAGAAATTTAAAATTAATTTTATTATGTTGATTTTGATAGAATATATATAATATATCACCTCAAGAATGGATGAGTCATATTTATTTTTTTATTAATTTTTTTTTTGACAGTGAGTCATTTTTATTTGTAACTAGCTATAACTTGTGTTTATTGATGCTTTCTGCCAATAACTAACTCTACATGTATTTTGCATTTAATACCTTTGCATGTCTTTGGCATTTCTCGATAAATTACAACAAAGCATTTTTGTAATACAATTTTTAAGATAGTTGTGAATTTGAGAATAACATCTACATCATCTATTCCTTTTGTTCTAATTGTGAATCTATCTCATGAAGAAAATTTTGAAAAGTTTAATGGAATAGATTTTAAACGCTGGCAACAAAAAATGCCTTTTTATTTAACCACATTGAGTTTGGCTAAATTTCTTTGTGAGGACCCTGTGGAACTCAATGACGAAGAAACCAATAGAACCGCTGTCGATGCATGGAAACATTCAGATTTCTTGTGTAGAAATTATCTTCTGAATAGTTTGGACAATATTCTATATCACATGTATTATAAAATGGAATCAGCAAAGGCTCTTTGGGAATCTTTAGACAAGAAATATGAAACTGAAGATGCTAGCATGAAGAAATTCATAGTTGGAAAATTTCTTGACTATAAGATGTTGGATTCAAAAACTGTCATTAGCCAAATTCAAGATCTTCAAGTAATCCTACATGATATTCATGTCGAAGGGATGTCTCTAAGTGATTCATTTCATGTGGCTACAATAATTGAAAAATTACCGCCAACTTGGAAAGACTTCAAGAATTATCTCAAACATAAACGTAAAGAGATGAATCTTGAGAATTAATAGTGAGACTAAGGATTGAAAAAGATAATCGTGGTTCTGAAAAGAAGAGTGCAAGCTCTTTTATGGGAGCAAAGGCCAATATTGTGGAATAAAGTTCAAAGAACAAAGGGATGCATAATGGTGAAGGTCCTACTTAAGGAGCTAATGGTCCAAAAAGATTCAAATGCAAGTGTTATAATTGTGGCAAACCTGGAAATCATGCCAAGGACTATCGTAAGACGAATAAGAAACAAAGTTCTCAAGCAAATGTGACAGAATTGGAGAAGCTTTCTGATAATGTCTCTGACATAAACCTCTCCGTGGTTGTATCACAATGTAATTTGGTTGGTAACACCAAGGAATGGTGGGTGGATACGGGGGCTACGTGCTACATTTGCTCAAACAAATGGATGTTCTCTACCTACAAGGCGGTGAATGAAGAAGAACTCTATATGGCAAATTCTGCTAGTTCTAAGGTTGAAGAACGTGGAAAGGTCACTCTGAAAATGACTTCGGGAAAAGAACTTACTATTAATGATGTGCTTCATGTGCCCGATATGTGAAAGAACTTAGTCTCTGGATCATTGCTTAGCAAGAATGACTGCAAGCTAGTTTTTGTTTCTGATAAATTTGTACGTACTAAGAATGATATGTATGTAGGAAAAGGGCTACCTTAGTGATGGTCTCTTTAAGACGAATGTAACGACTGTTGTACCCAAAACTATTGCTAATAATAATAATAATAATAATAATAATAATAATAATAATAATAATAACAATAATGCTTGTAATTATTTTGTAGAGTCTTCTAATAATTTGGCATGCTAGATTAGGTCATGTAAATTATAATATATACTTTGTGTAGATTAAGTAATTTAGATTTTCTACCTAAATTTGACATTAATAATAATCATAAATGTGAAATATGTGTTGAATCTTAAATGACTAGACTTCCATTTAATTCTGTTGATCGAATTATTGAACCTTTAGATTTAATACACAGTGATATATGTGATTTAAAGTTTGTACATACTAGAGGAGGAAAAAAGTATCTTATTACATTTGGTGATGATTGCACTAGATATAGTTATAAAGATGAAGCAGTAGAAATGTTTAAACATTATAAAAATGAAGGTGAGAATCAACTTAGCAAAAAAATGAAGGCAATAAGAAGCACTAGAGATGGTGAATATAAATCTCCTTTTGAGGGGTTCTGTGCAGAACATGGATCATTCACCAAACTATCGCTCCTTATTCACCTCAATCTAATGGTATTGCCGAATACAAAAATCGAACATTGAAAGAAATGATGAATGCTATGTTGTTAAGTTCTGGACTACCCCATAATTTGTGGGGGAAAAGCTATACTTTTTGCCAACTATATTCTCAACAAATTGCTTCATAAGAAAATCCAAAAGACACCTTATGAATTATGGAAAGGTCATAGACCATGTTACAAATATTTAAAGAGTGTGGGGGTGCTTAGCAAAAGTGATAGTTCCTAAACCCAAAAAGGGTCAAAATAGGACCTAAAATCATTGACTGTGTGTTCATTGGTTATGCCAATAATAGTAGTGCATATTAGTTCTTGGTGCATAAATCTGACATTCCCGATATTCATGTCAATACATTTATAGAATCTAGGGATTCTAAATTCTTTGAGAATATGTTTGCATATAATATTTCTCCGAATTCAAGAACATTAAAAAGACCTCTGGATAATACTAATGTTGATACTCCTATAAACCAAGAACCTGAATCTTCCATTTTGGAACCTAGACGGAGTAAGAGGGCAAGGGTGACAACATCCTTTGGCCCAGATTTTGTTACAAACTTGATAGAGAATGATCCTCAAACGTTTAAAGAAGAAATGTCCTCTCCTAAGGCTTCATATTGGAAAAAAGCTATCGCTAGTGAAATTGAATCCATTATAAAATCATACTTAGGAATTGGTGGATCTTCCACCTAGCTCAAAACCTCTGGGTTATAAAAGGATCTTCAAAAAGAAGATGAAAGCAGATGGATCAGTAGATAAATATAAAGCTAGACTCGTAGTCAAGGGCTACAGGCAAAAGAAAGGATTGGATTATTTTGAAACCTATTCACTAGTTACAAGAATTATGTCTATTTGGATGCTAATTGTGATCGCATCAATGAATAACCTTGAGATCCATTAAATGGATGTAAAGATGACATTCCTAAATAGTGATTTAGATAAAGAAATATATATGGAATTGTTAGGGATATATACTAAATGCCATGCTTTATGTAGTTGATTTATTATTCATTTAATAAAATTAGTTAATCCATTTTTATGAGAATCCGTGTGGGCAATATTTGTATTATTTTATTTATTTAATATTATGCATGTGTGTCTTTCATTCTACATAGTAGGTGATTTGGTGTGTAGAGTTCGGCTTACACACGGAAGATCAGACCATCAGATCTTGTAGAATGTAAGATTTTGGTTTATAGTCATAGATGGATTGGACACACCGTCGGTAGGACTGAGCATGGTGTTGTAGTAGGTTTGTCTTGACTGCGGGAAACGGTGTAGTTTCAACTCATCATGCTGGCACACTTTGTGTATTAAACAGGACCGACTTGGGGTAATTATCTTTATACTGACTTATAAGATAATTAATATCTCATGACAATTATGAGTGCTTATGCTCTAAATCCTAAGTTAATTTATTGACATGTACATTTGATATTTACACTTTGATCCCTAAAAGGGTGAGATCCTTAAATGGGTCAATATCTCATTGAATTGGGTGACAATATTAATTGTGTGGTGGATATCAATTAATGATAGAATCCATGTCTCAATTTTGGGATTGATGATTGATTTGTGTCCAATATTGCATTCTTAACTTCATGATTTTGCCCTTATTAGACACAAATTATCACTTATATTAGGAGATTTAATGGATAAATTGTACTTTTGTTGTTCTTGTTGTTTTGCACTTTTTGTTAATAAAATCTCTTTCTTGTAGGTTTTGGCAACTTGTTCAAAGTGAGAACTAACCCTGTTGGTTCTTGTAAGAAGAGGAGGAAATCCATCCCAGCAAAGGCGGATCGATCCGACCTTCTGAGCGGATCAATCCGCGTGTTTTAAAAGATGTCACCAACAGAATCAAAAAGAGCGGATCGATCCGGCCCTTTGAGCGGATCGATCCACGATTTTAGAGGGACATTCTGCGATAAGAATCTGTATATGGATCGATCCAGCCTTTAGAAGGGATTGATCCACGACTTCTCGAGCAGATTCCAATAGCCCAGATGAAAGGCGGATCGATCCGCTCCTGTAATTTTTCCCTCTTTTGTATTTACAAGTTTGCCATTATGTAAGTTTTGTATAAATAGAAAGAGATAGGATTTTTGTAGGGATCTTGCATTTATTTTTGTATCTATCATTTTGCTCCCAACCTTCTTCTTCTTCTTCTCTCATTTTTGGGAACCCACTTGGGTTCCCTTTAATTTCTTCTTCATTTGTATAAACTTGAAGCTTGGATTGAAGTTTTAATGGCTAGGCATATTTTCTATCTCTTCTATTTTGATGATATTGCTATGTTTTTCATTATTAGTTAGATTTACTTAGGTTGTGGATCATGAGCTCTTGGATTTAATGTTGTATCATTTCTAGGTTTCATTTGTGTAGGATTCAAAACTAAGGGCTTCATCTTATTTGTATTGCATTTTTGATTGTCAAAACTTAGACTTTGAATCCTGCCCTGTGTATTTCATATGGAATAAACCTAGTGTTTTGCACTCCATGTGTTTGATAAATATTGTGTGTGGGATTTAAAACTTGGGGTCTTCATCTTTGATGTCAAGCATCTTTGATTGTTCAAACTCTTGGGTTTTAAATACTATCTTTTGAATGCTTCATAGATGATTTGTCCACCAAGTAGATTAGTTAGTGTAGGATGGACAAATCATTCGGATTAGAAGCCATAGACGCTTCATCTTGTATGTCATGCATCCTTGATAGTCAAACGTTAGCTTCAAATCCGTTTCTATGGAAATCTCAAAGCTTCCTTCATCTTCATATAGATGCACTCCTTGTGTTTGATAATATGCCACAATGAAATGTTACCTTAGAATGTGCTTAAAACACTAGTCCATTTCATCTTGTTGTGACCCAAGATGGGGGGAATGATCCCAACCTATTGCTTTTTAGATTAGTATTTATTTATCATTTTCTCCTAAAAAAACCAAACAAAAAGCCGCAAGACGCAAAGTCATTTTTGTTCCTTTTCATCATCTTTTCTTATTTCTTTCTTTTGAGCATTTTAATTAGTTAATAAACTTCCTAAACGTTGTTCTTGTATCAATCCCTGTGGACTCGACACCCTACTTCCAACATACTACGTTTTTAATAGGGTTAAATAAGAACTTGATTTTGACAACATCAATACACTTAGCTATAAATAATAATATCATCTCCATCTGAGTCACTATTGTTATTTATAGGATCAAAGCAAGTTAGTAGTTTCATTTTACTAGGAAAGGTACATTGCCTGGATAGTAAAATTAAAAGGCAATTGCCTATCTGAACAAATGATGGATAGTATATGGCTTCCCATCGAGTCATACTATCACGGTGTATCAGGTTGCTGGTGGATTCTTTTCAAATATGGTAGAGGGAACCAATATTTTCAACTCGAATATATAGTAATTTTTGCCCAAATGTAATTATTTATATTATGTGATTCTCAGGCTTTTAAATGGGTTCTTTCAATCCACTCACTGTTATATTTAAAGAAAACAAACTTACTGGACCAAACTATATAGACTGGAAAAGGAATTTGGATATTGTGTTAACTGCTGAAGAGTACAAGTTTGTGCTTACTCAAGAATGTCCTGAGCAACCTGGTGAAGGGGCAACCGCTGAGGAAACCCAGGCTCACAAGAAATGGGTCAAGGCTGATGACATGGCGCGGTGTTACATTTTGACATCCATGTCAAATGTATTGCAACATCAGCATCAGTCAATCGCCGTACCTATGACATGATGGAGAGCCTCTGAGAGATGTTCGGGGATCAAAGTCGTGCTGCTAGGCAGGTTGCCATGAAAGACTTGATGAATACAACTATGGCTGAGGGGACACCTGTAAGGGATCATGTTCTTAAGATGATATCTCTTCTTAATGAACTAGAGATCCTTGGAGCTGAAATCGACGGGGATACCCAGGTCGATATCGTACTCCAGTCACTGCCAGAGTCTTTTAAGCAATTCTACCTTAATTACAACATGAATAAATTTAAATATACCTTGGCAGAGCTGCTTAAAGAACTCCAGGTAGTTGAGGGTCTCAACAGAAAGTCAGGGAGTGCTCTTGTGTTTGAGAAAGGTTCTGCTTCAAAGCTGAAAGACAATAAGAAAATGAAAAAGGCTCAAAAGAAGGCCGCGGGTCCTCCGCCAATCCAAAGACCAAGAGGACAACCAGGAAAGCCTAAAGGCAAATGTTTTGTTTGCAAGTAGCCAGGACACTGGAAGAAGCAATGTCCGATTTATCTCGCCAGACAGAACAATCAAGGTAAATCTCATTTACTAGTTGTTGAATTGTATTTAGCGGTCTGATCTACCGGTACCTGGTTTGTAGATACGGGAGCCATTGATCAATTATGCAATTCTTTGTAGGAGTTCCAGGGAACCAGGCAGCTCAGTGATGGAGAGATTTATCTATATATGGGAAATGCTACGAGAGTAGCAGCAGTTGCAGTAGGAGATCTACGTCTTGGTTTTGGTAGAGATAGGATTTTAATATTAAGAAATGGCCTTTATGCACCTTCTATTAGAAGGAATTTAGTTTTAGTTTCTAGTTTAGTAAAGAATGGATATTCAGTTCATTTTAATAAACTAGTAGTTATTAAAGAAAATAAACATTTTATTTATTCTGGTCAATTGGTAGATGATCTTTATATTATAAATCATGTCTCTCCTATACTGTAACTTAATGAATTGAATAACACAAATAGTTTGCCATTTAAGAGAAAAGAACCTTCGAGGATGAACCAAACGCATCTTTGGCACTTACGCCTTGGTCATATTAATTGGAAAAAGGATTCAAAGACTGGTTCAAAATGGGCCATTAAGCTCATTGGAAGTGGAGGCACTTCCAGTCTGTGAATCCTGCTTGGAAGGTAAAATGACCAAGAGGCCGTTCTCGGTCAAGGGTTATAGAGCAAAAGAGCCGTTGGAACTGGTTCACTCTGATTTGTGTGGTCCTATGACTATCCAAGCAAGAGGGCAATTTGAGTACTTTGTCACTTTCATCGATGATTACTCAAGGTATGGGTACATTTATTTGATGCGGCGTAAGTCTGAATGCTTTGAGAAATTCAAAGACTTCAAGGTTGAAACGGAGAAGCGTCTAGGTAAATGTATCAAGACACTACAATCTGATTGTGGTGGAGAGTAGCTCTTGGGAGAGTTTAGGGAATACTTATTGGAGCAAGGGATTACATCCCAGTTATCTGCTCCCCATATGCCTCAGCAGAACGGTGTAGCAGAAAGAAGGAACAGGACTCTCATGGACATGGTAAGCTCTATGATGAGTTATTTGGATTTACCAATTTCCTTTTGGGGATACGCATTAGAGACAGCTGCATACATTCTAAACTTGGTACCATCTAAGTCAGTATCTACTAGAAGTGTCAAACGGGCCGGGTCGGGCCAGGCTCGATCAAAGCGGGCCCCGACCGGGCTTCGGGCCGGGCTGGGCCGGGCCGGGCCAGGCTTCACCAAACATCGGGCGGGGCCGGGCCGGGCTTGGGAGTGGAGGAGGTGTGTCCGCCCCGGACCGGTGGCCCGGGCCTAGCAAGCCAGACATCGGGCCGGGCTGGACGGGCTAGCGGGCTTTCTTCTATTTTTGAAGTGGGCCGTGGCGGGCTTCGGGCCGGGCCGGGCTTTTTCACTATTTCGGGCCGGGCCGGGCCGGGCCATGGACGGAAGGATGGGTGTCCACCCCGGCCCGGGGTATGTGAACCGGGCCTGGCGGGCTGGGCCGGGCTTTTAGCCCGAAAAAAGTGGGCCGGGCTCGGGCCGGGCCGGGCCAACCCGACCCGATTGACACCACTAGTATCTACTACTCCCACAGAATTATAGACTGGGCGATAGCCTGCAGCATGTTTGGATCTGGGGTTGTCCAGCACATATGCTGAAAGGGAACGCAGAAAAGTTGGAATCAAGAACAGAAGTATGTTTCTTTGTTGGGTATACAAGAGGAACTAAAGGTGGTCTATTTTATACTCCTAAGGATCAGAAGGTTATTGTTAGCACCAATGCCACATTCTTAGAAGAGGACTATTATGGACCACAAGCCCAGAAGCCGTATTGTTCTAGAGAAAATGAGAGGAGAGACACCGACACATACTTCTTCGATACCATCAGTACCAGAAGAAACATCACAAGATAGAGTTATCAATATTCCATTACCGCGTCGTAGTGTGAGGATTATCGAAACTCATGTAGATCCTGAACCAACCATTAATACGTAGGTTCCTGAGCCAGTACAACGTGCAGATAATGGTGTATTAGGTTCAGAATCTTCACAATGAAATATCAGTGATACACAGGCACGGGTTATACCTCATCATAGTGGGAGGGTTATTATTCAACCTGACCGGTATATGTTCTTGGAAGAGTCTTATGACCGGGTCCCTGATGAACAAGGTATCGATCCCTGTAACTACAATGAAGCACTCCAAGATAAAGATGTAGATCTTTGGCAAAAGGCTATGAAGTCTGAAATGGAGTCTATGTACTCCAATCAAGTCTGGGATCTTGTACAACCACCCAATGAAATAAAACCCATTGGATGTAAGTGGATCTATAAGAAGAAGAGAGGAGCAAATGGTAAGGTGGAAACCTTTAAAGCAAGGCTTGTTGCGAAAAGGGTTCACTCAAAAAGAGGGAATCGATTATGAGGAAACCTTTTCACCGGTGGCCATGCTAATGTCTATTCGGATTCTCTTATCCATTGTTGCACATTTCGATTATGAAATTTGGCAAATGGATGTCAAGATAGCATTTCTTAATGGGAATCTTGACGAGTGCATCTATATGATGCAACCAGACGGGTTTATTACGAAGGGCCAAGAACATATGTTGTGCAAGCTTAAGAAGTCCATTTATGGACTTAAGCAGGCATCTAGGTCTTGGAATATCCGCTTTGATCAAGCAATCAAGTCTTTTGGTTTTGATCAATGTGCGGATGAATCTTGTGTGTACAAGAAACATGATGGAAGCGTGGTGGTGTTCTTAGTACTATATGTGGATGATATCTTGCTAATCGAAAATGATGTGGGGGTATTATCTTCTATAAGGGTATGGTTGTCTAGTCAATTCGATATGAAGGACTTGGGAGAAGCCGGTCACATCCTAGGGATCAAGATTATGCGAGATCACAAGAATAGGATGTTGGGCTTGTCACAACGCACTTATATCGATAATATGCTTACAAGGTTTAGCATGAAAGATTCCAAGAAGGGATTCCTTCCCTTCAGATATGGAATTACTCTATCTAAGGATCAGTGTCCTAAGACACCTGATGAGATAGAGAAGATGAAGGCAGTTCCTTATGCCTCGGCAGTAGGAAGCCTAATGTATGCTATGCTATGTACTAGACTTGACATCTGCTTTGATGTTGGCATGGTTAGTAGATATCAGTCTAATCCAAGGAAAGAACATTGGACTGCGGTGAAAAATATTCTCAAGTACCTGAAAAGGACTCGAGACTATATGTTAGTTTACCAAGCAGACAGTCTTGTACCCATTGTGTACACAGATTCTGATTTCATGTCAAATAGGGATTCCAGAAAGTCTACCTCAGGATATGTGTTTACTCTAGGAGGTGGAGCCATTAGTTGGAGGAGTATCAAGCAGTTGTGTGTTGCTGATTCCACCATGGAAGCCGAGTATGTGGCTGCTTCGGAAGCTACTAAGGAGGCCGTTTGGCTTAGAAACTTCCTTATGGATCTAAGAGTAGTACCTGCGGTACAATCGGTTATTACCCTTTATTGCGATAATAGTGGAGCGGTTGTTAACTCAAAGGAACCTAGGGCACATAAGAAAGGAAAACACATTGAGCGTAAGTATCACCTGATACGAGATATCGTACAAAGAGGTGATGTTGAAGTGACCAAGATAGTATCAACAAATAACCTGGCAGATCATTTCACCAAGAGCTTACCGGCCAAGACTTTTGATAGTCATGTAGAAGGGATAGGAGTGAGGTGTGTCGCATCATGGTTTTGAGTCTAAGTGGGAGATTGTTAGGGATATATACTAAATGCCATGCTTTATGTAGTTGATTTATTATTCATTTAATAAAAATCAGTTAATCCATTTTTATGAGAATCCGTGTGGGCAATATTTGTTTTATATTGTTTATTTAATATTATGCATGTGTTTCTTTCATTCTACATAGTAGGTGGTTTGGTGTGTAGAGTTCGGCTTACACACAGAAGATCAGACCATCAGATCTTGTAGAATGTAAGATTTTGGTTTACAGTCTTAGATGGATTGGACCCACCATCGGTAGGACTGAGCATGGTGTTGTAGTAGGTTTGTCTTGACTGCGGGAAACGGTGTAGTTTCAACTCACCATGCTGGTACACTTTGTGTATTAAACGGGACCGACTTGGGGTAATTATCTTTATACTGACTTATAAGATAATTAATACTTCATGACTATTATGAGTGCTTATGCTCTAAATCTTAAGTTAATTTATAGACACGTACATTTGATATTTACACTTTGATCCCTAAAAGGATGAGATCCTTAAATGGGTCAATATCTCATTGGATTGGGTGACAATATTAATTGTGTGGTGGATATCAATTAATGGTAGAATCCATGTCTCAATTTTGGGATTGATGATATCCTCTTGAGAAAGCTTATAAGTTTTGATTATGTCAAACCCTGCAGGTGGATTTTGTATCCGACATATCAGATAAGTTAAGCAGATGATCTCAAGGAATTTTAAGAGATTAATTAAATATGATTGTCAGTAATTATATTTAATTAATGGATATCTGTAATCTTAACATGGGGAGATAATAACCATTTAATAACATGGAGCTCAAAATATATTTTTGAGATAAGGGTAGGAGTGCAATTATAATTCTTTAGTGGTATGAATTATAATTTATGGAAATAGGAATCTGATTCAGTTCGAATTAGGGTTTCCTAATTCTAAAGGAAGCCTATTCCTTATTGACTTCTTATGGTGCCTATCATAGCCTATATATATGCTGCTTTGGCTCTCTCCTCAGTTTGCGTTTTTCCATCAAGAGCATTATAATTCAGAATAGAAAAGAGAGCGTAAAAAGAGAGAGCAGAAACATAAAGGATTTCGAAGGAGCCCACGCTCAGTTCGATATTCTGGCAGCAAAGGAATACGGTAGAAGATCGTGAGCTGTTATCAAGCCCGTGTTCTCGATTCGTCTACTACAGCAATCCGTTTTAGCAGTTTAAGGTAACCCTAGTTCCACCCTTATAAGGTTATTGTAGTTTTCACGTAACTTTTGCAGTACCAACTTATACGCGCTGTCAACGGATTCTGGGAACGCAATTTTCTAACAGGAATAACCCGAATGGTTTATTGCTCCTGGACAAGAGAACAAAGTATGCAAGCTTGTTAAGTTCCTTGTATGGCTTAAAGCAAGCATCAAAACAATGGCATGAGAAATTTGATAATGCAATGTTATCAAACAGACTCAAAATCAATGAGTGTGATAAATGTGTGTATGTGAAGACCACTAAAAAATGATATGTCATTGTTTGTCTCTATGTTGATGATATGCTTATTATTGGTAGCAATGCCGAAATGATAAGAATTACCAAACACTTCTTATCTAGTTGGTTTGACATGAAAGACATGGGTGTCGCAGATGTTATATTAGGATTTAAAATTTCTACAACATCTGAAGGACTTGTCTTGTCTCAATCACATTATATAGAAAAGATACTTAAAAATTCTAGAAGTATGAGATTAAATCTAAGAGGACACCAGTCGATCTAAGTCTTCATTTGGCAAAGAATAATGATATAGGCATTTCTTAACTAGAGTATTCTTGTATTATAAGCAGTCTAATCTACATTATGAACTGCACTCAGCCGGATATAGCATACTTAGTGAGTAAATTAAAATCCTGGAGAAACTCACTAAAAGGATATACTAAGTTTTGGGGTTTTTAAAGTATACTCAAAACTACGGACTTCACTTTACAAGATATCGATGCTGTTACACAAATTGGATATCTGATTCAAAAGACTCAAAATCCACAAGTGGATATGTCTTTATAATTGGAGGTGTAGCCGTGTCTTGGAAATTCTCAAAACAAACTTGTATTGCAAGATCTACAATGGAATCCGAATTCATTTTATTAGATAAAGTTGGGAAAGAAGCGGAATGGCTTCAAAACTTCCTAGAGGATGTTCCAAATTGGTTAAAACATGTGCCTCATATTAGTATTCACTGTGATAACCAATCTACAATTGGAAGAGCACAGAGTCACATGTATAATGGTAAGTCACATCACATTCGTTGACGTCATAATACCGTTAGACAATTGTTCTCAAATGGAGTTATATCCATTGATTATGTAAAGTCAAATGATAACATAGCAGATCTATTAACAAAAGGCCTAACACGAGAGCAAGTGAAAAGTTCATCTATAGGAATGGGATTAAAGCCTATGCACTAAACAAGAGTTGTCATAGTGGAAACCCAACCTAGCTGACTAGAGATCCCAAGATCTTGGTTCAACGGAAATACTAAATTATGTAGTACTCGATACACACTGAGAAGAATTATATCTTCCTCTCATTTCAAAGATGAGTCAGTGTCACTCTGCGGCGAGTAAAATGATAAGATATGCTTTTAATGGTTCCTATACCTTGGAAATTGTCCAAATGGGGTATTGCAAGATACTCTTCATAGTAACCACCTACGTGAGTAAGAAGGGGCTACTTCTATGAGAATTTGAAGGCTGAATTCTCTAAAATACTCACAGAACCAAGAAATGTTCAAGGCCAAAACTAACACAAATGTAAGAACCAAATATCTAAGAAGAAGTGCTATGTGAATTCTGTTGTCTAGGTTTACACAAATGGCTAGGAGTTCAAAGACAACCTCGTCTACTCACCGTCCAATAAATCTGATAGTTTATCACTAGAGCAAGTTCAAGGCCAATAGTAGTTTGAACCAGTACCTCTTTGTCGATACTCAAACTAGTGTTTGTATTTTCATCTACATTGTTATTCAGCCAGTTTCATTCATGTAGGGAATTGTTGGAAAAATGGACTTCCAATTACTAAGTTTGTATAAACTTGAGCCCAATTTTTAGGTGGGTCATACATGTCTATGGATCCAGGACCACATTGGAACATGTTCCTCTCCATGAGGAGATGAACGTCATATATTTACATGTGGAAATCCATTGAAGGATGAATGAGAAATTGTCATCCAAAGTGCGCATGTAAAGATTGGTTGAGGAGGTGTGAAGTGGGTAAAATCTAGTTGTCCCACATAAGAAAACTACAAGGAAGTTGAAGACCATAGACAACCTCGTCTACTCACCGTCCAATAAATCTGATAGTTTATCACTAGAGCAAGTTCAAGGCCAATAGGCTACGTAGTCTGAACCAGTACCTCTTTGTCGATACTCAAACTAGTGTTTGTATTTTCATCTGCATTGTAATTCAGCCAGTTTCATTCATGTAGGGAATTGTTGGAAAAATGGACTTCCAATTACTAAGTTTGTATAAACTTGAGCCCAATTTTTAGGTGGGTCCTACATGTCTATGGAGCCAGGACCACATTGGAACATGTTCCTCTCCATGAGGAGATGAACGTCATATATTTACATGTGGAAATCCATTGAAGGATGAATGAGAAAGTGTCATCCAAAGTGCGCATGTAAAGCTTGGTTGAGGAGGTGTGAAGTGGGTAAAATCTAGTTGTCCCACATAAGAAAACTACAAGGAAGTTGAAGACCATAGATAACCCAAGGTTGATACAAGGGGTATGCCCCTTTGGGGTACCCAGTTTTGTTAAGGGGAAGGACCTAGAAAAACCATAGTCCAACACACACGCGCGCGCCGTCACTGTTTGTCGAACCGACCGACCGGAATCGGGCTGGGCACTGGTCTATAGACCTGGGCTTTGGGCTTTATTTGAATATAAATATTCTTTTTGGATAAAATACTTTTGAACCAAACTAGTCCAAAATTTCTAAACCAATTTCGAACTGGAAATTAATTTTTAATTTTTCATACGAAAATATTTCCCTCCAAAAAATAGTAGAACTACCAACAGTCATACCTTATGCTCTGTTTGGGTGTCTTTTCGGAAAGACATCTGTGCCTTGCTTGGCTGTGTCCCTTATAGACATACATCAACTTTCTATATATTCAACCTCTATTATCATTCATATCATCTGACCATTTTCTCTCTCTCTCTCTCTCTCTCTCTCTCTCTCTCTCTCTCTCTCTCTCTCTCTCTTTCTCTCTCTCTCTCTCTATCTATCTATCTCTCTCTCTCTCTGCATATTAGAATTAAGTCTATTCGGGTATCATACATATATTTACGTTCGATGGGTTCTGCATATTGGAGTGCAACTTATATACAATTGTAAATTCATTCTATCTTGGGAGACGATTGTTCATCAACCTTGTCTCCAAGAGGGAGCAAATTCGTCTTAAAGAATCAGTGTTGACACTGGTTTAAGATTCTTTCTCAAATTGTAATTGTGTATTATTCTTTGAACTGTAAGTTTTTCTGGTTTTATTTTTGTTTCTAGTTTATGTTTCTTGTTTTAATTCTGTCTCAGATTAAGTTCTGTTTTAGATCATATAAATTACTTTTAGAATATTAGATTGCGATTAGTGAATAACAAAAGTTCTTAAACAGAAATTCATAAAGCCAAATAGATCTTTAGTGAAAAGCACTGAAGCCAAAAGTCAAACAATAAAAACTATACACAAATTTGGAAAGGATTTGAAATTTTGAATTGATCTTAGTCATCCACTTGAAAACAAACTCATTTAATTCATTAAACCTCTTATCACTCATATACATTGACAGGAATGGTGGAGCCTAATTCCAAGAGCTAGGGGATAGTTTTGGTGGAGCTTCTATTCGCAAAAGGAAAAAGAAGTCTGAAAAAGGCATTTTTGCCCAGGCGGTCTGCCGTTGCGAGCTCCGCCTAGGCAAGCAAGTTGGTGAGTTTTTCTATAAATACTCAGGAATGTTGCCCGCCATCTAATCTACCCAGGTGAGCATCGCTCGAGCGGTATCAGGGATTTGCTATGGATTTGTTGTTCCTAATAGGTTTAGGAAGCTATTTCATTAAGGAAAAACTTGTATAGGCAATAAATGCTCTTTCCTAAGGCTGTAAATAGTGGTTGTAACTCTCCTTGTAACCCTAAAGCATAATGTAACTCTACAACAGTGTGGATGTAGGCATAATTGGTCGAACCACGTAGAAATCTGGTATTCTTGTGTGACTATTCTTTATTTTCTGTTATTTTTGCATTGATTTCTTATAGATCCTGTGAAAAGATTAGACGTGATTTTCCCAACAACTAGAATCAGAGCTTTTGGTTTAGGTTAGAGTGAAGGTAGAAGAAGGAAAAGTGAAGATCGATAAATTTGATGGTACAGACTTTAGATTTTGGAAGATGTAGATAGAGGATTATCTTTTTCAGACGAAACTCTATGTTCCTCTTTCAAGATAAAAACCAGTAGGGATGAAATATGAGGATTGGGCGTTGCTAGACTGACAAGCCCTAGGTGTGATCTGGTTAACGTTGACTTTAATATTGCAAAGGAGAAGATGACGAAGGGTCTCATGACCACTTTTTCCAACATGCATGAAAAATCGTCGGCTTCCAATAAGGTATATTTGATGCGACGTCTTTTTACCTTACTTATAGGAGAAGGTGCATCTGTAGCAGATCACCTTAATGAATTCAATATTGTAACCATACAGTTGAGTTCAGTTGGTATTGAATTCGAAGATGAGATAAGGGAGATCAGGGCTCTTCTTTTATTGTCATCTTTGCCAAATAGTTGGAATGGGACTATCATAGCTATCAGTAGTGATTCTGGGAGCAATATGTTGAAGTATGGTGATGTCCAGAACTTGGTCCTTAGCGAAGAAATTTGAAGGAGAGAGTCAGGTGAGTCATCCGGGTCGGCATTGAATATGGATAATAGAGGGAGAGCACCAGGGAGGAATGTAAACTAGGGAAGATCAAAATCATGGAGGGGGAGGTCTAAAGGAAAAGTAAAGGTCGCCGATGCAGAATGTTGGTACTGTGGAAAGAAGGTCATTTTAGTAAAGACTGTCGCACGAAGATGGGTGATAAGGAAAAAGGGAAGAATAAGGAGTAGGATTCTGCAAATGCAGTGACTAGTGACATTGAAGATCCTCTTGTTTTGTCTCTTCATACTAGATCGGAATCTTGGGTTGTAGATTCGGAGCCTCTTTTCATGCTACGTCAAACATAGAGGTCATGGAGGACTATGTTCGTGGTGACTTTGGGAGGGTTTTTTTTTGGGATGATAAACCTTGCAATATTATTGGTAAGGGCGTGGTAACTGTGAAGCTACCCAATGGAGCGACGTGGAAATTGAATGATGTTAGGCATGTGCCATGCTTGAAAAGAAATTTGATTTCTGTGAGCCAACTTGCTAGTGTGGGTTATACTGTGACATTTTGCAATGATGATTGGAAGGTTACCAAGGGAGCCATGGTGCTGGCTCGTGGTAAAAGTGATGGAACTCTATATGCGACTGCGGGGAGTAGAGATGCCATATCGGTTGCTGAGTCAAGCAACGAATCCAATCTGTGGCACTGCAGACTTAGACATATGAGCGAGAAGGAGATGAAAGTTCTACAATCAAAGGGAAAGCTACAAGGCCTAAAAATCAGTGGAGATTGACTTCTGTGGAGATTGTGACTTCGAGAAACAAAGGAAGGTGAGTTTTTCAAAGACTGGGAGATGTTTGAAGATGGAGAAACTAGAGCTAATTTATACCGATGTATGGGGACCGTCAACAGTTTCATCACTTGGAGGCTCGAGGTACCGTGTGACTTTCATTAACGATTATCCTAGGAAGGTATGGATTTATTTTTTTAAAAAAAAATCAGATGTCTTTTGCACTTTTAAGAAGTGGAAAGCCTTGGTGGAGAATGAGACAAGTTTAAAGGTAAAATGCCTTAGATCCGACAATGGAGGGCAATATAAAGACACGGAGTTCATTAAGTTTTGTTCAAACAATGGATTTAGGATGGAGAAGACTATTCCAAGGACCCCGCAGCAAAATGGCATAGTCGAGTGCATGAACAGAACTTTGAATGAACGGGCCAGAAGTATGAGGATACATTTTGGGCTGCCCAAGATGTTTTGGGCAGATGCAATTAGCACGACTGCATACCTTATCAATCGTGGACCATCAGTTCCTTTGGATGGGAGGCTACCGAAGGAGGTTTAGAGCGGGAAAGAGGTAAATCTTTCTTATTTGCATGTGTTTGGTTATGGTTCATAAGTGTATATTGATTTTGAAGCTAGGAGTAAGTTGGCCCTAAATCGAGGAAGTGCACTTTCATTGGTTAAGGCACGGATGAGTTCGAGTATAAGTTGTAGGATGACCAAAATTGAAAAATCACTAGAAGCAAGGATGTCGTATTCAATGATAAGGGGATGAACAAGGATAGGATGGGTACAATGTCAAGTAGCACGGAAGCTCAAGTTGAGAAGGCTGGGTATGTTGACCTAGAGGAGCCCTCAGAAATTGAAGATTTTGGGGATAAGAACACACCGGCAAACACAGTTCCGCGGCAAGTGTCGATCACATTGGATTCCATGGTGAGATAGTCTTCCAGAGTCTCTAGACCTACACAGAGGTATTCTCCATCTTTGTGTTATTTCTAATTGACAGATAGTGGCGAACCAAAAAGTTATGAAGAAGCTCTGCAAATGGATGATTTGGTCAAGTGAGAGTTAGCCATGAAAGATAAGATGGACTCACTCATGTCAAATGAGACATGGGAACTTACCGAGTTACCCAAGGCCAGAAGGCACTTCACAAAAAATGGGTTTATAGGTTAAAAGAAGAGCACGATGGTAGCAAGCGCTATAAGGCGAGATCGGTGGTAAAAGGGTTTTAGCAAAAGGAAGGTATTGATTATACCGAGATTTTTTCTCCGGCTGTGAAACTAACTACAATCAGGGTGGTTTTAAGCACAGTGGTAGCGGAGGATTTGCATCTAGAGCAGCTAGATGTAAAGATGACTTTTCTCCATGGTGATTTAGATGCAATCCAGACGAAGCAACCGCTAGGGTTTGAAGCACCGGGTAGAGAGGAAATGGTGTGCATGATAGTAAAAAGCTTGTATAGTTTGAAGCAGGCACCTCAACAGCAGTATATGAAGTTCAACAATTTTATGAGTATAAGTGGATTTACAAGATGTCAGACAGATCATTGTTGTTATGTGAAGAGGTTTGGAAGTGATTTCATCATTTTGCTCTTGTATGTTGATATTATGTTGTTACTAGGAACAAGCATTCAAGGTATGAACAATTTGAAGAGTCAGCTGTCCGAACACTTTGCGAAGAAAGATCTAGGCGAAGCTAAACAATTCTTGGGGATGAGGATTAGCAGGGATAGAGAAGCAGGTACGTCGAAACTGTCATAAGAAAAGTACGTGAAGAGGGTGCTTAGCAGGTTTAGCATGGAAGAAGCAAAACTTTTCAAAATCTTTTCCAATTCGAAATACAAAATACGAGTCACCACTTAATTTTTTAAAAGGAAAATTAAGAAACCGTTTAAAAGAAAACTGATCTTTTTGGAAACCAGAGATTTCTAGGTCCGAGGACTATGGAATGAGAGGGGAAGGAGCTCGGCGGACTAAAACACCCCCTCTCATCCTATCTCACGATAGGCCTTTACTCAACATACTTTTAATCAAATTCATTAATCTAAGCATGCCTTCAACTAATACATACATATAAATATACATTACAAAACCATGTCCAAAGGGTGTAAGATTGCAAATGATAAAATATCACTCAAAATCACATATTTCAATTAGCAAGCAATATGATGTGCATTTAGGGAACTAGGGAACTTACCTAGGATCCAGCTGCGAATATTTTAGACGTGCAATGCATACAAAAAAAATAAAAAAACCTAAGAAATGGTCTCTAATCACATATATACACATAAGGCAATACCTAATTCTAAGGTGTCGTGCATGAGTTTGAAAAATCAATAAAATTAAGAAATTAAATAAACTAAAGAGAGGTTTTGAGAAATCATACCTTAATAGCACGACAAAACAAAGGGGTCAGCCAACATGCTTCAAACAAGATATCAAATAATTAATCCTAAACTTCTAGCTTAAATCTATCAATTGTGAAAGAGTTGACATGACTATGAATTCTTAGTACAAAGTAGACTCTAATTATAAGTATAAATCTATATGGGTGAATACATGAAAATTGACAAGAGTAAGCTATGAAGTCATTCATTGATTTGGATCCTTTAACCTTTGAATTTAAGTTTAATTGATCATTATTAAAACATGGTTTGAGCCCTAGGTCATAGAAAAGTCATTTGGACCATTATTTACAAAGTTGGTCAAATCTGTCATAAAATTATGAAAATTACAGAGAGCAGACCAGAACTTCAAAGAAATAAAAGCATGCTTCCCATGGTTTGATGTCGGTGAATTTTGGACACAAGATGCCTCTGTGAGTCTAGTTTTCAACCCAAAAAGAAAAAAGCAAAGATCAACAGTCCAATCTCTGGGAAAAAGGTAAAAACCAGACATCACTCAGAGATTTGCAAATCTCCGTCTAGAGATTTTGTACGATTTTTTAAAAACAGTAAACGAATCAGAAAGACTCTAATCTTTTTAGGAGATCTTATTAACACATTGAACTTCATATTAAAAATTATTTGGGGCCATTAATACTTGATTATGGTTCTGATTTACTCATTTCAAAAGGGTGTTGCTCTTCTGAAACTTTGGACAGATTGTTGTTATTTCCCAAAACTCATGACCAAACCACTTTAAACATAAAATCTTATTAAAACAAAAATTGTAGTGGTAGAACTTTCAGTTATAGACACTTTCCCATTGGTTTCATTTAGTTCCAACGGTTCAATGTTTTACTAAAAATCTTTGATGAAAAGTGGTTGATGAACTCACTGCTCCACTATTGGGCTTACTATCATTTTGTTGTATCTATCAACAAAGCCATGGGTATTGGCTTGTCCTAAACCTAATCTCCTTTCCATTGAGGGTCATTGGAGATTAAAACATGACTAGTACTCATGAGTCTCAAAGGAATATAGAAAAGATTCCATGAAACATCAAGCTAGAGAACCCAAATCATAAGTATGGACTTGGATCCATCTATTTGCCTATAAAGTGAAGTGATGATAAAACTTTGACTCACATGTGAAGCATAAGCTTACATGAGATTCAAAAGATCAAACTCAAGAGCTTTCAAGAGAGATATTGAAGATCTCCAAGAATCTCAAGAGAAAAGTATAAAAAAAAAGAAGAAATTAAATAAAGAAAACTAAGAGTAAATCCATCAAAGAACCTTTTGAAAATCTTGTTTACTTCAAGTTCATAAGCATTATTGATTCAAACCAAAGAAAGAAACAAAAGAATGAAAGCATAACTAAAATTTAGAGGATCACCTCCAACTATCCTCAACTTCTTGGTGTTTTTAGGATATTCCAAAGGCTAATCAAACTCTTCTTCTAGCTCTTACAACCCTTTAATTTTCTTGAACTTCTTTGGAATCTCTAACTATCAAAGTTTAAAGAAAATTCAAAGTAAGATTCAAATCTAAAAATGAGAGAGAGATAGAAATTCTAAAATCAAAGACTAGAAAGAAAAAAGGATCCCTTGTAATGGGATATTCATCCCCTACATATAGGCAAACCTTAAAGGGTTTCATAGTAAAAACCCTAATTTCAGATGTCCTTTTTGAAGGTACAAAATGTACTATTTCAAAGCTGGTAGACACAAAATGTGGCATTCGGTGGAGATGAAAGCGACACTCAATGAATGCCGGACCGGCTTTCACTGATTGCCGACGCGACATTTAGTGAATGCCGATGCGGCATTCAAAGAATGCCGCGGACTGCCGTCTTTTTTGGAATTTTGATTTTTGCGGCATTTTAAGGATTTTAGCGGCATTTAGAGAATGTCGCAGTAGTTCTCATTGACTATCGGTATGGCAGTTGGTGAGTGCCACAGCGGCATCACGTGACTGCCGCATTTCCTTCACATGCCGTTTTCTACCATTCTCCCTTTTCTTTCCCCTTTGATTTTTTCTTTCTATTTTTGTTTGAGTTGAAGAGCCTTTTGAAGAGCCTGAGTCACCTTTGGAAGCCCTAGATTAGTCGGTCATTGTCATCATTGGACCTGGAGGTAATGCTCCCCTTAATTCGACGTTTGGTCAAAATTGGGGTGTCTACAATGCCCAAAAATCGAAGAAGAATGGAAGTATAAGAAAAGAGTTCCATACGCTTTGGGATTTGGGAGCCTTATGTATGCCATCGTATGTACACGTCCAAACATTGAACATGCACTGGGAGTTGTGAGTAGAGGTACATGAGTAATCTGGGCAAGAAGCACCAGGAGGCGTTGAAGTGGGTTCTCAGGTATTTGAAAGGCACTTCGGAGATTGCTCTTTGTTTCAAATGAGCAAATATGGCACTACAAGGTTATGTAGACGCATATTTGGTGGGTGATATGGACAACAAAAAGAGTACAACGGGGTATGCTTATACTTTGGGTGGTACGACTATCAATTGGTTGTCTTAATTATAGAAGATCGTACGTCTCTCCACTACTGAAGCAGAGTACGTTGCCGTGACAGAGGCAAGCAAAAGGAGATGATTTGGCTACAAGGATTCTTGAGAAAATTGGGGAAGTAACGTGGAAATAATATTTTGCACTGTGACAGTCAAAGTGCTACCCATCTAGTAAAGAATCCGGTTTTCCATTCGAGGACAAAGCATATTTAATTGAGATATCACTTCATACGGTCTCTCTTGGATGATGGAGTGCTATCTCTTGAGATGATCAGTGGGAGTAAGAATCCGGCAGACATATTGACAAAGGTGGTGACCATTGACAAACGAAGTTGTATGGAACTTTAGTTGGTCTTCAAGCGTAGGACTTGAAGACATGTTGCAGAGGGTATGATTGTGGCGTTGAGAAGGGTTTGTGTGTGTATGGCTTATAGCGGTGTGATTAGTCTCCAAGTAAGAGATTGACAGGAATGTTGGAGCCTAATTCCAAGAGCTAGGGGATAGTTTTGGTGTTGCTTCTATTCGCAAAAGGAAAAAGAAGTCTGAACAAGGCATTTCCGCCCGGGCGGTCTGCCGTGCGAGTAATTTGGCGAGTTTGGTGGCGAGTTTTTCTATAAACTCTACAGAATGTCACCCGCCATCTGATCCGGTCAGGCAGGCGCCACCTGAGCAGGATCAGGGATTTGCTACAGATTCATGTTTCCTAATAAGTTTAGGAAGTTATTTCGCTAAAGAAACTTATATAGGCTATAAATACTCTTTCCTAAGGCTGTAAACAATTATTACAACTCTCTTTGTAACCCTAAAGCGTAATACAACTCTACAACGGTGTGGATGTAGGCATAATTGGCCGAACCACGTAGAAATCTAGTATTCTTGTGTGACTATTCTTTATTTCTTTTGTTTTTGCATTGATTTCTTGCAGATTCTGTAGGGAGATTAGACGTGATTTTCTCAACATACATTTTAAAAGGCAAACTGAGCTGCTATATTACATAGATTTCAATTGAAGAAACAAAATAAAATAATGTTTGATTTTACCATGTTCTTGTCTGATGCAAAGGAAGGGTCTGTTTGATTAAACTAAAAATTTAGTGTTAAATTTTAAGTACTACTGAAAATTTAAAGCGATTGAATTTGCAATACTGAAAAACTGAGATTCAAGTTCCAAAATAGATTGTATTCAGTTATTACTTTTAGGAGAATTTATTTTCACTTAAAGTTTTCAGTTGATTTTTTTGCTGCTTTTAACATTCAGTGGTACACTATCAAATACACTACCAAAAAAAAAAAAAGTGCTGAAATTTTTTAGTTTACCACTTAATTGGATTATCAAACACACAGTAGTATTTTAGTATTATTCTGTGAAAGTAGGGACTTCTTTACATTTACTGATTTCTATAGAGTTTGATCTTCTTATTTTAAAATTAAGTGATAAATGATAATTACATTAACATCTTCTGATGTAATCTGAGACATTCATTTCATAGGTGGGGCTAAATATATATTCACCATCTTTTCTGTTAAATATATCACCCTATATTATTAAAAAATAAAAAAAATTTAAGAGAGAAGATGATATATTTAATAAAAAAGATGGCATATTTAATCCCACCCCTAATTGTTTCATTTTTAATAGAGTAATACTTGGGGCACAACCAAAGCCACAACTTTTTTTACACAACCTCCATTTTGTGTCTATCTCTCTCCTAGTGGGCACTGTGGGGTCACTGGCACTGTGGGACCCATCAAGAGAGAGATAGACACAAAATGAAGATTGTGCAAAAAAGATTGTGGCTTTGGTTGTACCCCAAATATTACCCTAAGCTCCATTGAATTGGACTAAGTCACATTCCCCTTTTGGAAAATCAAAAGTCAAATCATAATTGCATTTTTTTAAAAATATTTAATTGAGATGAGTAGATATCCTCACCAAAACAAAAGTAAACAATAACGAGCAAGTTTTTTACTCATCATGTTTTGACTTTTCAAATAAAAGAAATCGTTTTTGTTCTAAGGGTGGATGAGTGGATCAATACTTGCACATGACACAATATCGTTATGGTTGCATCATGAACCCACAATATCGTTATGTTTGCGTCTCTGACAGAGGAGTCAGTGTAATGTTTATCATCAATGTTAGGGGCATTAATAAATTTTATTAATATTTATATTCATATATATATTTTTTTTAATAGCACTGTGGGGTCTTTGGGTCCACTGCGTACCTCACAGTACGTGCCACTAGGAGAGAGATAGAGTGTGGGTGTGAGTGTTAAGTGGAATTTATTCGTGCCCCAAATATTACTCAATATTTATTTCTTAAATATTTCAAGGGAGGTTAATTGGTCTAATTTGTGCAAAAATAAATTATGAATACTGATGTTCTTTTATGAACATCAGTGAAGTCATAAAGTACAAATTATTAGGCTTTTCTAGCAATTAGTCCAGTCCAATAAACTTCTTAGTAATAGGTCTCTTTTATTTTATTTAGACAATTTTGCCCTTATTCCATAACAAATTCACCCAAATAAATAACTTATATATCTATGTATATATATATATAAACTAGCCTTATTGTTCTCCTAACATCTTGGGATTCAATTATACCTTGCAATTTATTTGCAAAATTACATTTAAAATTCAAATAATTTTCAGCTGTAATTTCAATTTCGTTCAAGCAAAATCAAACCATATCTCTATATTTCAAATACACAATCTCTATACATATTTCTTCTTCTTGAGAGCAGACCTCCATTGAAGCAGTTTTGTTGCAGAAAATTAGTACGCTGCAAATTTGATTGCATCAATGACGCGATGGAAATCTCTCATGAAATTTAAATCTTCAAAACCAAACTAATGAAATTTCACAAAAATAACTGTTTGTTATGAAGATGTGAAATTTCACATGTTGGTGATGAACATGTGAAATTTCACAATCCGACTTACTGCTATGAAATTTCAATTGAAAATTCACACAAAAAACTTTTTATTACGAAATTTCAACAAACAACTTACCGTTATGAAATTTAAAAAAATAGTTTACTGTTATAAGTTTCACAATCTTCAAAACACACCAAAAAAAAATGAAAATTCACAAAAAAAAAAAATAAATGAAATTGATGCTATGAAATTTCACATATTAAGGATGTGAAATTTCACATCCAGACTGCTATTATATGCAGCAAAGAATCATCTGATTCTCCATTAAAAACAAGTGTATAGCGTAAAAAATAAAATAAAATAAATACAATTACAAACAAACGTGTGAAAATTCATAGTTTGTCACCACCACAACTCTGCTGGAATCCGCTGCCACCAAACCGGTACAAGCTAGGGTGCTTTTGATGGAGGAAACGAATTCACATTTAGAGATTCCATAGGGGCGATTGAGAGAAGTTGAGATTGGGCGTAGATGTCCAGATGTATTCCCATCTCTTCTACAAGACGTCGGTTTGAAGGGCTTCCTCGATGGGCAAAAAGGAGATGATGTGAATAGTACAGAGTCTGGCAAAGTGCTTATTAAATTGGGCTTTTCCTTCCTCTTACTACGTTTTTGAGAACTACAATATAAATTTATAGCTGGTCGCCGATCTTCTTCGAAATCATATAGGCCAGAATCATCGGAATACACTACCTCTTCTTCAAGGATGTTATCATCGTCGCTAGAGACGATATAGGGAAATTTTGCAGTTTTAGAAGGAGAAATTTCGAACATATAAACCACACAATTTATCAAAAATGACATTCACAATAATGTATGGTGATATAGTCTGTATATCAAAGAACTACTCTCAAACTTACTACTAGGAAACTGTGTTCCCAGAATCCATTGACAGCGCGTATAAGTTGGTACTGCAAAAAAAAATTACGTGAAAACTACAATAACCCTACAAGGGCGGAACTAGGGTTACCTTAAACTGCTAAAACGGATTGCTGTAGTAGACGAATCGAGAACACAGGCTCGATAACAGCTCACAATCTTCTACCGTATTCCTTTGCTGCCAGAATATCGAACTGAGTGTGGACTCCTTCGAAATCCTTTATGTTTCTGCTCTCTATTTTTACGCTCTCTTTTCTATTCCGAGTTATAATACTCTTGATGGAAAAACGCAAACTGAAGAGAGAGCCAAAGCAGCATATATATAGGCTACGATAGGGACCATAAGAAGTCAATAAGGAATAGGCTTTCTTATGGAATTAGGAAACCCTAATTCGAACTGAATCAAATTCCTATTTCCATAAATTATAATTCATACCACTAAAGAATTATAATTGCACTCTTACCCGTATCTCAAAAATATATTTCGAGCTCCATCTTATTAAATGCTTATTATCTCCCCATGTTATGATTACAGATATCCATTAATTAAATATAATTACTGACAATCATATTTAATTAATTTCTTAAAATTCCTTGAGATCCTCTGCTTAACTTATCTGATATGTCGGATACAAAATCCACCTGCAGGGTTTGACATAATCAAAACTTATAAGCTTTCTCAAGGGGACATCATCAATCCCAAAACTGAGACATGGATTCCATCATTAATTAATATCCACCACACAATTAATATTGCCACCCAATCCAATGAGATATTGACCCATTTAAGGATCTCACTCTTTTAGGGATCAAAGTGTAAATATCAAATGTACGTGTCTACAAATTAACTTGATTTAGAGCATAAGCACTCATAATAGCCATGAGGTATTAATTATCTTATAAGTCAGTATAAAGATAATTACCCCAAGTCAGTCCCGTTTAATACACAAAGTGTACCAGCATAGTGAGTTGAAACTATACCGTTTTCCGTAGTCAAGACAAACCTACTACAACACCATGCTGCAGTCCTATCGATGGTGTGTCCAATCCCATCTAAGACTGTAAACCAAAATCTTACATTCTATAATATCTGATGGCCTGATCTTCCGTGTGTAAGCCGAACTTTACACACCAAACCACCTACTATATAGAATGAGAGACACACATGCATAATATTAAATAAATAATATAATACAAACATTGCCCACACAGATTCTCATAAAAAAATGGATTAATTGATTTTATTAAATGAATAATAAATCAACTACATAAAGCATGGCTTTTAGTATATATCCCTAACAATCTCCCACTTAGACTCAAAGCCATGATGTGACACACCTCACTCCTATCCCATCTACATGACTGTCAAAAGTCTTGGCCGGTAAGCTCTTGGTGAAAGGATCTGCCAAGTTATTTGCTGATGCTATCTTGGTCACTTCAACATCACCTCTTTGCACGATCTCTCGTATCAAGTGATACTTATGCTCAATGTGTTTTCCCTTCTTATGGGCCCTTGGTTCCTTTGAGTTAGCAACCGCTCCGCTATTATCGCAATAAAGGGTAATAGCCGATTGTACCGCAGGTACTACTCTTATATCCATAAGGAAGTTTCTGAGCCAAACGGCCTCCTTAGCGGCTTCCGAAGCAGCCACATACTCGGCTTTCAAGGTGGAATCAGCAATACATGATTTCTTGATACTCCTCCAAGTAATGGCTCCACCTCTTAGGGTAAACACATATCCTGAGGTAGACTTTCTGGAATCCCTATCTGACATGAAATCAGAATCTGTGTACCCAATGGGTACAAGACTGTCTGCTTGGTAAACTAACATATAGTCTCGAGTCCTTTTCAGGTACTTGAGAATATTTTTCACCGTAGTCCAATGTTCTTGCCCTGGATTAGATTGATATCTACTAACCATGCCAACAGCAAAGCAGATGTCAGGTCTAGTACATAGCATAACATACATTAGGCTTCCTACTGCCGAGGCATAAGGAACTGCCTTCATCTTCTCTATCTCATCAGGTGTCTTAGGACACTGATCCTTAGATAGAGTAATTCCGTGTCTGAAGGGAAGGAATCCCTTCTTGGAATCTTGCATGCTAAACCTTGCAAGAATATTGTCAATATAAGTGCCTTGTGACAAGCCCAACATCCTATTCTTGCGATCTCGCAAAAGCTTGATCCCTAGGATGTGACCGGCTTTTCCCAAGTCCTTCAGATCGAATTGACTGGACAACCATACCCTTATAGAAGATAATACCCCCACATCATTTCCGATTAGCAAGATATCATCCACATATAGTACTAAGAACACCACCACTCTTCCATCATGTTTCTTGTACACACAAGATTCATCCGCACATTGATCAAAACCAAAAGACTTGATTGCTTGATCAAAGCGGATATTCCAAGACCTAGATGCTTGCTTAAGTCCATAAATGGACTTCTTAAGCTTGCACAACATGTGTTCTTGGCCCTTCGCAATGAACCCGTCTGGTTGCATCATATAGATGCACTCGTCAAGATTCCCATTTAGAAATGCTGTCTTGACATCCATTTGCCAAATTTCATAATCGAAATGTGCAGCAATGGATAAGAGAATCCGGATAGACTTTAGCATGGCCACCCGGCGAAAAGGTTTCCTCATAATCGATTCCCTCTTTTTGAGTGAACCCTTTCGCAACAAGCCTTCCTTTAAAGGTTTCCACCTTACCGTCTGCTCCTCTCTTCTTCTTATAGATCCATTTACATCCAATGGGTTTTATTTCATTGGGTGGTTCTACAAGATCCCAGACTTGATTGGAGTGCATGGACTCCATTTCAGACTTCATAGCCTTTTGCCAAAGATCTGCATCTTTATCTTGGAGTGCTTCATTGTAGTTACAGGGATCGATACCTTGTTCATCAGGGACCCGGTCATAAGACTCTCCCAAGAACATATACCGGTCAGGTTAAATAATAACCCTCCCACTACGACGAGGCACAACCCGTGTCTGTGTATCACTGATATTTCGTTGTGAAGATTCTGAACCTAATACACCATTATCTGCACTCTGTACTAGTTCATGAACCTGCATGTTAATGGTTGGTTCGGGGTCTACACGAGTTTCGATAATCCTCCCACTACGACGCGGTAATGGAATATCGATAACTCTGTCTTGTGATGTTTCTTCTCGTACCGATGGTATCGAAGAAGTTTGTGTCGGTGTCTCTCCTCTCATTTCCTCTAGAACAATACGGCTTCTGGGCTTGTGGTCCATAACATAGTCCTCTTCAAAGAATGTGGCATTGGTGCTAACAATAACCTTCTGATCCTTAGGACTATAAAACAGACCACCTTTAGTTCCTCTTGGATACCCAACAAAGAAACATACTTCTGTTCTTGATTCTAACTATTCTGCGTTCCCTTTTAGCACATGTGCTGGACTACCCCAGATCCGAACATGCCGCAGACTAGGCTTTCGCCCAGTCCATAATTCCGTGAGAGTAGTAGGCACTGACTTAGATGGTACCAAGTTTAGAATGTATGCAGCTATCTCTAATGCGTGTCCCCAAAAGGAAATTGGTAAATGCAAGTAACTCATCATAGATCTTACCATATCCATGAGAGTCATGTTCCTTCTTTCTGCTACACCATTCTGCTGAGGCATACGGGGTGCAGACAATTGGGATGTAATCCCTTGCTCCAATAAGTATTCCTTAAACTCTCCACCACGATCAGATCATAGTGTCTTGATACATTTACCTAGACGCTTCTCCGTTTCAGCCTTGAAGTCTTTGAATTTCTCAAAGCATTCAGACTTACGCCGCATCAAATAAATGTACCCATACCTTGAGTAATCATCGATGAAAGTGACAAAGTACTCAAATCCCCCTCTTGCTTGGACAGTCATAGGACCACACAAATCAGAGTGAACCAGTTCCAACGGCTCTTTTGCTCTATATCCCTTGGCCGAGAATGGCCTCTTGGTCATTTTACCTTCCAAGCAGGATTCATAAACTGGAAGTGCCTCCACTTCCAATGAGCCTAATGGCCCATTTTGAACCAGTCTTTGAATCCTTTTCAAATTAATATGACCAAGGCGTAAGTGCCAAAGATGCGTTTGGTTCATCCTCGAAGGTTCTTTTCTCTTAAATGGCAAACTATTTGTGTTATTTAATTCATTAAGTTGCAGTATAGGAAAGATAGGATTTATAATATAAAGATCATCCACCAATTGACCAGAACAAATAAAACATTTATTTTTTTTAATAACTACTACTTTATTAAAATGAACTGAATATCCATTCTTTACTAAACTAGAGACTGAAACTAAATTCCTTCTAATAGAAGGTACATAAAAGCAATTTCTTAATATTAAAATCCTATCTCTACCAAAACTAAGATGTAGATCTCCTACTGCAACTGCTGCTACTCTCGTAGCATTTCCCATATATAGATAAATCTTTCCATCACTGAGCTGCCTGGTTCCCTGGAACCCTTGCAAAGAATTGCATACATGATCAGTGGCTCCCGGATCTACACACCAGGTATCGGTAGATCGGACCGCTAAACATGATTCAACAACTAGTAAATGAGATTTACCTTGATTGTTCTGTCTGGCGAGATAAACTGGACATTGCTTCTTCCGGTGTCCTGGCTGCTTGCAAACAAAACACTTGCCTTTAGGCTTTCCCGGTTGTCCTCGTGGCCTTTGGATTGGCGGAGGACCCGCGGCCTTCTTTTGAGCCTTTTTCATTTTCTTCTTGCCTTTCGGCTTTGAAGCAGAACCTTTCTCAAACACAAGAGCACTCCCTAACTTTCTGTTGAGACCCTCAGCTGCCTAGAGTTCTTTAAGCAGCTCTGCCAAAGTATATTTAAATTTATTCATGTTGTAATTGAGGCGAAATTGCTTAAAAGACTATGGCAGTGACTGGAGTACGATATCGACCTGGGTTTCCCCGTCGATTGTAGCTCCAAGGATCTCTAGTTCATTAAGAAGAGATATCATCTTAAGAACATGATCCCTTACAGGCGTCCCCTCAGCCATGGTTGTGTTCATCAAGTCTTTCATGGCAACCTACCTAGCAGCACGACTTTGATCCCCGAACATCTCTCGGAGGCTCTCCATCATGTCATAGGCGCTGGCCATTGACTGATGCTGATGTTGCAGCACATTTGACATGGATGCCAAAATGTAACACCGCGCCATCTCATCAGCCTTGACCCATTTCTTGTGAGCATGGGTTTCCTCAGCGGTTGCCCCCTCACCAGGTTGCTCAGGACATTCTTAAGTAAGCACAAACTTGTACTCTTCAGCAGTTAACACAATATCCAAATTCCTTTTCCAGTCTACATAGTTTGGTCCAGTAAGTTTGTTTTCTTTAAGTATAACAGCAAGTGGATTGAAAGTACCCATTTAAAAGCCTGAGAATCACATAACATAAATAATTACGTTTGGGCAAAAGTTACTATGGATTCGAGTTGAAAATATTGGTTCCCTCTACCATATTTGAAAGGAATCCACCAGCAACCTGATACACCGCGAATAGTATGACTCGATGGAAAGCCATATACTATCCATCATTTGTTCAGATAGACAATTGCCTTTTAATTTTACTATCCAAACAATGTACTTTGCCTAATAAAATTAAACTGCTGACTTGCTTTGGTCCTATAAATAATAACAGTGACTCAGATGGAGAGGATATTATTATTTATAGCTAAGTGTATACCATCACTTAATTCTAGGTCAAGAGTTCCATGAGGAACACCTCTGATGGAGAGGTGACCCACACCAACAATCACCCAAAACATTCTTTTAAAGAAATTTGTACTGATGATTCCATGATCAACTACATCCGATAGGGAGGATGACACTAGAGCCATCACACAAAATTAATCATATCATCTACAAACCAGTGATGGAGACCATGGGATTTATACTTGATAAATTCCCTCTCCTACTTAGAATTTTTAAAAAAAATTTAGGGTTATAATTTTTTAGAAAAACTTTTAATTTAATTAATAAAAAATAATGGAATACTTGACAAGGATTAATTCATCCTTACTTGTGAAACCCACATGTGTAGATAATAAAATTATTCTATTATCATGATTTTAGAAAATAAGTACTTATGTTTTCAAATTATGGAATTAGTTTTATTTCTAAATACACATGTAGTTGTCCATCATTTTAAATTAATATAAATTAAACATGCAGCTAGACATCTGAAATAGGTCTAGGAACAATTATCCATGTTGTCCTATTCATTAAACATGAAACAATAATAATCATTCAATCACACATAAATAAGGAAACCACAATAAAATAGGAATCCCACTATTTATGGTCAAGCTGCAACTCTTGTGAAGAAATCTTCATTGAACCCGATTTACCATCAGCAACTGCCTTCCAGAACTGTTTTCTGAAACAGCCTTCAGAAAGTGCCTCCAGATTGCTTTCTGAAACTGCTTGTAAACTGTCTTCACGAACTGTCTTCACGGATTTACTTGAGATATATTACACAAACCCTATGCCTCCATGAAGGAGTTCACATGCTATTTCTTTGCAGTAAATTAACCACACATCAATCAAGCGTGGGATTCAATACACACAAATCCTATGCCTCCATAAAGGAGTTCACATGCTATATTAAAACAGCGAAATTAACCACGGATAAAACCATCATGGGATCCAATCACACAAAATCAGTGACCATAATAGTGGAATAAGAACGCTACAAAACAAGGGTTAGCACAGTTCTACGTTCTATCCATCCATCAAAACACGCATAAGATCTGTTTTATTGGACAACATGGTTGCGTCCAACCCATATGCAGAATCAACGTTGCTCTGATACCACTGTTAGGAAACTGTGTTCCCAGAATCCATTGACAGCGCGTATAAGTTGGTACTGCAAAAAACAATTACGTGAAAACTACAATAACCCTACAAGGGCGGAACTAGGGTTACCTTAAACTGCTAAAACGGATTGCTGTAGTAGACGAATCGAGAACACGGGCTCGATAACAGCTCACAATCTTCTACCGTATTCCTTTGCTGCCAGAATATCGAACTGAGTGTGGGCTCCTTCGAAATCCTTTATGTTTCTGCTCTCTCTTTTTACGCTCTCTTTTCTATTCCGAGTTATAATACTCTTGATGGAAAAACGCAAACTGAAGAGAGAGCCAAAGCAGCATATATATAGGCTACGATAGGGACCATAAGAAGTCAATAAGGAATAGGCTTCCTTATGGAATTAGGAAACCCTAATTCGAACTGAATCAGATTCCTATTTCCTTAAATTATAATTCATACCACTAAAGAATTATAATTGCACTCCTACCCTTATCTCAAAAATATATTTCGAGCTCCATGTTATTAAATGCTTATTATCTCCCCATGTTAAGATTACAGATATCCATTAATTAAATATAATTACTGACAATCATATTTAATTAATTTCTTAAAATTCCTTGAGATCCTCTGCTTAACTTATCTGATATGTCGGATACAAAATCCACCTGCAGGGTTTGACATAATCAAAACTTATAAGCTTTCTCAATGGGACATCATCAATCCCAAAATTGAGACATGGATTCCATCATTAATTAATATCCACCACACAATTAATATTGCCACCCAATCCAATGAGATATTGACCCATTTAAGGATCTCACCCTTTTAGGGATCAAAGTGTAAATATCAAATGTACGTGTCTACAAATTAACTTAGGATTTAGAGCATAAGCACTCATAATAGCCATGAGGTATTAATTATCTTATAAGTCAGTATAAAGATAATTACCCCAAGTCAGTCCCGTTTAATACACAAAGTGCACCAACATAGTGAGTTGAAACTATACCGTTTTCCGTAGTCAAGACAAACCTACTACAACACCATGCTGCAGTCCTACCGATGGTGTGTCCAATCCCATCTAAGACTGTAAACTAAAATCTTACATTCTATAATATCTGATGACCTGATCTTCCGTGTGTAAGCCGAACTCTACACACTAAACCACATACTATATAGAATGAGAGACACACATGCATAATATTAAATAAATAATATAATACAAACATTGCCCACACAGATTCTCATAAAAAAAATGGATTAATTGATTTTATTAAATGAATAATAAATCAACTACATAAAGCATGGCTTTTAGTATATATCCCTAACACTTACGCCCATGGTATTCCTATTGACTTATTGATTCTGTAACTATATGTAGAAACAAAAATGAATTTGCTTGATTTGTGGAAATCAGTTCGATACAATAACTAGTGGTTTTTATTGTGCTATGATTTACCTTCCATAACAGATTTACTACTATTAAATGACATGTATGTACATATTTACATCTGATACATATATAGGGGTAATTATGTCCATAAAATGGTCAATAAAATGGGTATAGGGACCTATTACTACACACGTTTGGGGGGGGGGGGGGGGGGGGGGGGTGGATATATTTCTACATTAAGGAAGGGGAGAGTCCCTATTAGGCATGGCCAGGGTAGGTAGGTAGGGACTTATCACTAAATTTCTATATTTCAAATATGGGATATTCTATATGTACTCGCCTATTTTACTTTGTACACTCACTTACTCTTTACACCCACCATTTTAATTAGCATGATTAATTCTCATCATATCCATTCAAATGTCTTTGACACTATCAATGTTAGCTCATTCATCTATTGTGTTCATGATGCATTTCAGATTTCTGAGTAGCCTAAGTAATGCTAGTTCACAAATGTCTTTGGACATGTAGTTATGTATTATATTCTAAAATTTCTCATATGATAAAGGTGATATTTATAGGTAGAATAAGAGATACAATGGTTTGAAATGATGTAACAAATTCATAATATAAAGTCCTAAAATCTTAGGATTTTATTTTCATATATTTATGCAATATCAATGGAATTTGATAATTTATTGAGTAAAAAAATCTATAGTGGGAGATTTTGGACTAATCCCTAAATACATTCACCATAATAGGACCTATTGGTATAAAGATATATTTAATGAACCTATTCCAAAATAGTTAGGTAAAATATGACTTATCACTATATTTTATTTTCTTTGATTCATAAATTACAATTATGTTTTAAAATTGTTTTTAACTTTCAATGCAATTTATGCATGAAGAAACATATAAAGGAAACACAATTAAAAGAATATATTTTCCTTCTTGTTTTCCTTTCACTTTTTTTTTTTTTTGGTAAAAAGTATTTTACACCCCTAATGTATATACCGGTTTGTACTTTGCACCATAATATTTCAATTTTCTCAAACTGACCCTTAATGTACATAGCGAGTTGAAATGTGGCCCTTCCATTAGAATTTCTGTTAAAAACTAACGGAAACTCGCCCATGTGCTAGTCATGTGACTTATTTAAGGATATTTTAGTCTTTCACCATAAATTAAAAGCATTTTGCACCCTTGATGTTTGGTTCATTTGGCGATTTGCACCCTTAATGTTTAGGTCGTTTGGATAAGTTTTATTTTTATTTTTATTAAAAAAAAAAGTGATCCGACATAATGTTTGGGTGCCTCTACCGCTATTCATTAATAATAGTAAGAGACCTAATCTAAATAAAATGAAACAAATCCAAAGTTACCCAGCCTATATATCCTAATTGGAATTTTAAATAAACTGTAATTCTAAAATTCAAGAAAATAAAATGAAAGGAATATAATACAAAGAAATTACAATAAAAGATTTCCAAACGAGTCAGATATAGTGTTTAGGGTGAATAAATGCATAAGGAAAAGAGTAAGGACTTACAGGTCATTTGGTGTTGTTAATGAAGCAGCCTACGTCCACGTGTGCTGAAGAGGAGTTGACCCAAGCGTATCTCGACCGCGAGGACGAACAGGATGGTCGGTCGAGAGTAATGGATACTATGAATATTTTAGGATATATCACTATGTATTTTAGGCTATATGCATTTGTCTCCTTCAATGTTTGAATTTGTTTTGCTCTCTATGTTCACATATTATATATGTATTCATGCCCCTCCCGATATCCCTTTAACAATTTTTTTTTAATTTTTTTTGGCCAGAATTTATTGCTTTAAACTCAAAAATATCACTTTGAACCACAAATTTTTTTTAAAAACTAAATAAATGACTTTCATCCATAAATTTCACTATGATCCTAAACTTCTAAAGATTCTTTGTTTTGTAGGTGGAACTAGTGTTAAAAATAAAAAAGAAATAACACATATGATCCTTTTTATTTAAAAAAAAAAAGTGAAAAGATTTAATTGTTTGTTTTTGGGTAATTCCAAAACTCATGGAATAATAATGCAATTTTTTTTTATCTCAAAGGTACAGTTTTCCCTTAAAAAAAGAAGAAGAATAATAGGCCAGGGCGCTGTGCCTAAGCCGTCCCCAGGCTCAAATCATGGCTCCGCCACTGGTAGTGACACTTTTTTGATTCAACACTAATTCCCATTGCGATTAAAGTAAATAATAAGGTGGTGAATTTAGCAAAAAAGGTGATGGATTTAGCCCCACCCTTGTAGAATTAGAGTTTATTTAAAATTGGATAAGTTGGATAACTTTAGATTTGTTTAATTTTAAGGGCAGTTGGCCACAACTCTCTGTAAATGTCATAAATAAGCCAACAGTCCAGCCAGTTTTTTTTAATGCCATAAGTCCTCATAGTTTTTCAATTTTTAAAATGACATAACTCTCAAACTACAAGTCGGTTTTTGATAAATTTTATATATCCATCATATACAAAACAAAATCTACACAACCATCCATATTGGCTATAAAAAAACATGTTTTACAAAAAAAAAAATGTTATTTTGCAGCTCCAACACGGATACTGAAAAAATATATATATATTTTTTGTCAAATCAACACTTCCATTGTGTAGATCTTAAAAAAAATAGCTCAAATAAAAAAATAAAAAAAATTCATCCAAAACAGTCCCAAGATCGCAAAGTTATTGCAATTTTAGCAAATGTCACTGTCTAATGTTACTATTATTATAATGCTACTAGGTAATGACAGTGACATTTGTTCAAATAAACCAAAAAAATGCAAAATCATGGCCAATTTTCATATGTTACTGTCGTTACAATATTGTCCAAGTAAAGATAGTAACATATCATCAAATTTCAAAAAAAAATTTGAAAATAGTATCATATCACTGTCATTTGTGACGGTAGCGTCATACAGTAACATGATTTTTTTATTTTTTATTTTTTCCAGTTTGATAGATTTTCTCTTCTATATTACAGATATATAAATTTTATTCACATCATAGTTGTAGTTTGAAAGTTATAGCATTTTAAAATTTGAAAAATTAAAAATTGTTCTTCTTGCATTAAAAAAAATGGTCTGGACTAACTGCATAATACTACCTATTCCAGGGACTGCTAATTAATTTTCTCTTAATTTAATTTGGATTAGTCCTCTTATTATTATTAATGGATAGCGGTAGAGACACCCAAAAATTATGTCAGAGTACCTATATATATATATAAATAAAATGTCCAATCGACACAAATATTAAAGGTGCAAATCGCCAAATAAATCAAAAATCAAGGGTGCAAAATATTTTTAATTTATGGTGAATGACTAAAATACCCTTAAATAACTCACATGACTAATACATGGGCGAGTTTTCGTTAGTTTTTAACAGAAATTATGATAAAGAAGGCCACATTGCAACTTACTATATACATTAAAGACCAATTTAAAAAAATTAAAATATTAAAGTACAAAATCCGTATGGGTGCAAAATACTTTTTACCTCACAAAATTCATGAACCATACGTATATTTAATAGTTGTTGAAACGGTACTGGAAGGGAAAAGACATGAAAGCCAGCTTTTTTAGAATAGATATTTTGAAGAAGTAAATTTTGGCCCTTCTTTTTTGTGCTAAATGAACGGCTGCCAATGGTCCAGAACTCACTCTCCGAGTACACACAAACACACAGAGTCAGAGGGTACCTTTAACGTTGTATAAAATCAAAGCAAAAGTGATAGGCATTATTAAGTCCGTTCGAAGTGTATATGTTCTGCTGCCCTTATTTTGATAATTTTGGGAGTAATTTTGTTTATTCAAATTTGGTTCACTATTATTTATTTATGCTTTAATTGTCTGACATGTGTCTCAGTAAGGATAACTTGAGAATAAAAGAGGACACATGTCAAACAGTAAAAATATACATAAACAATAGTGAATCAAATTTAGATAAACATGATACCCTAAAGTGCAGATAGCAGCTATATATGTCAGGGAAATACATTCCAAAAAAAAAAAATATGTCAGCTGAATACCCACATATACACCACCACACAAAAAAGAATATGAGAGTGGGCTGTTTTTTTTTTCTTTTTTTTCACCAAATTAAAAATAGAAATATACATTTTGATCCCTCAAAATTTAGTCAACATATAGTTAGTCATTTTGACTTTTTAAACCCATAAATTCATCCTTAATCAATAAGATATACTAGGAATTAGTCCTTTTTCCCAAATATCTATATTTTTTATGGACAAAATTGCCCTAATAATTAGATATATATATATATATATACACACACATATGTAACCATCACTTGAAATTAGGGGTTTTAAATTAAAATCCAAAAATAACTACAAATATATACGTATCTATATATATATATATATATATCTCAAATTCGTATTGCCAAAAATAAGCAAATTCAATCCCCTCTCTCTCTCTCTCTCTAAAATCCCATCACCAGATCAAGCAATTGAGAGACCTTGACCCATTGTATATTTAATATTCATATCGTTTGATTTTCTCTCTCACCAAACCATGCTTCTACTACTTATCTTTCACATCTTTCTCTATCTACCCATTATATATTCATATCTAAACTCGGACAGGGAGGCCCTCTTGGCTGCCGTTCATCATGTTTGTGATGCACATGGCGTTGATTGATGAAGACAAGGATGAGGATAGCAAGGCCAATCAAGAATTGGAAGTAAAGTGTAGTGGGGTCGGTGTAAGGCAGAAATGCTACTTTGGTATATTTGATTTTTTTTTTGAAGTCCTTTTTGTTTACTGTTCTGTTTTTAAATGTAGTTTTTCTATTCTTAAATCAATGTTGAAGATCATTCTTAAATACTTCTTCTTGGCAATATGTTTTCTCACCATTGTTTTAAAGATTTTGTAACAGAAATGTAAATATAGTGAGAATTTCTCACCACTTTAGAAAGATTTTGTTACAGAAATGTAAATATAGTCAGAATTTCTCACCACTGTTTTAAAGATTTTGTAATAGAAATATAAATATGGTGAGAATTTCTCACCGCTTTGGAAAGATTTTGTTACAGAATGTAAAAATAGTCAGAATTTTTCACCACTTCGCAAAGATTTTGTTACAAAAATTTAAAAATAGTGAGAATTTCTCACCACTTTTGTAAAGATTTTTGTTATAGAACTGTATAAAATAATGATAAATGAGAATATCTCACCACTGATGTCTTCTAAAGTTAGGAATTTCTCATTATGGTTAGAAGTGATAAAAATTTCCTTAATTTAGCAATGTGTAAATATTGGTTGCAATAGGGTAGAAAAGTTGATATAACGACATCTTATTTACTTGTTAGGCGCAAGCATCAACACATTCTAGTGAGTCGTTGCAATACAAGGCTAATTTCAACTCTCCCTCCATTCTTTTTAAAGCAAAACTAATTGTGGTTTTTGGTGGGTTTGTCTCTATGGTAAGGAAGCTTTGTATATATGATAATGAACTTTTGTACTTGACGATTTGTGGTAAGGGAGTTTAATTTGTACCCAAGATAAGGAACATTTGTACCTATGGTAATAAATATTTATACTTATAGTAAAGAATATTTGTACCCATCAGAAAAAACATTTGTATCTAATAGTAACAAACATGCTTTACAAGGTACATATATTTCTTATATTGACACAAACACTTCTTGCCACAGTACAAACATTTCTCACCGGCCACTGAGATTTGGTTGTACGATACAACCAAACCACCAGGATATATTGAAGTCTTTGCCTATTAGTAATAACACGTCATCAAAATAACCATAATTAAATTCTATTTTTTAAAAGGAATACTTAATTATTAGTCCATTATAATAACCAAAATTAAAAATAGGACCTATTAAACCAGAACCTAAGATTTAGTCCCTCACATCCTAAATTGACTAAACTAGCCTCAGAGACTCGTTTTGCGCGCTTACAATACACCACCCATATAATATCATATTTTCCAAATCACGATCACCACCAACCGTACACTTACTGTACCTAGCAATATGCATGTACAAACAATTAACTCGATGATACATAACAGTGAAGAATTGCTATAAATTCACAAATAAACACAATAATTGATAAAAGTTTCTCAAAAAAGCAGTGAGAAATTTATCCTACATCATAAACTATAAACACAATTCGTTTTTGTGATAAATTTCTGTTTAGTACCGCGCTTAATGCTCCCCAATCAACTACGGATATTTTAGGCAACCATGACTGTAGGACTCCTCGACTTCTGCTATAATAGATAATATCTAAATATAAAACAAATTCAAATTACTTTCTAATTAAAAAAGATAATTAGAGGTTATGTTCACCATATCACGATCACCACCAACCATACACTTACTGTACCCAACAATCTGCGAGTGCAAACAAATAACTCGATGATACATAACGGTGAAGAATTGCTATAAATTCACAACTAAACACAATAAATTGATAAAAATATTTTCTCAAAGAAAAAAAAAAAAAAAAAAACAACACTGAGAAATTTATCCTACATTACAAACACAATTTATTTTTGTGATAAATTTCTGTTTAGTATCACGTTTAATACTCCCCAATCAACTACCACGAGATTGCAAGTTCGTGTGCTTAAGCTCTTAAGTGCTTCATAAATTATGTAGAACGAAGCCTTTAATTTGGGTTACATGTGAGTGTCTTAGGGTGTATTTGATAACCCATTAAGTGTTGAAAATGAAAAGTTTTAGCACATATTTTTTTCAGTGCGTTTGATAATGTACCACTTAATTGAAAATGCACTGAAAAATCCATGAAAAACTATAAGTGAAAATTTTCAACTGAAAATAATCACTAGATGCACTATGCTTTAGTACTTAAAATGTTACCAGTATTGCAAATTCAATCAATTAAAATTTTCAGTACTGAAATTCATCACTTAATTTTCAACTTTATGAAACGGACCTTTAATGTCTAAGGACTTGCCATCAAAGGAATTTTAGTACGGAAGTTGTTAACTGGGTAATTTTGATTTTTAATTTTTTTCTCTGTGGCACAATTATTGATTTTTCCTTTCTTTTTTTTTTTTTGTGTGGGTCTTGTTAGAGGTTTCTAGATTTTTTTGCCTTTCTCCTTTTTTTTTTTTTTTTAATTCAATTTGTTTTTTATTGATAAAGAAATATAGATGTTGGGTTTAGATTTTCCTGGTTTTCATTTTCTTGGTCAAGGGTTGATGTAGGGGCTGTTTGTTTGTACCAACTTAAGGGTTGTTTGTATAGTTTTTGTGGAAGATCGAAGATGGTTGGCCTCTTTTGTTTATATCATTGGAATTAATCTTTACTATTGCTATAATATATATATATATATATATACGGTCAGACTCTAGAATGAATAGGATAGAGTGAATATATTCAGTGAATATTTTTTTTGCCTAAAAAAACCCGTGGGATGAGTGGGGCGCATACGGGTCAGTGGAGCAGCCCATGGGTTTTTCAGGCAAAAAAAAAATGTTCAGTGAGTATGTTCACTCTAGACCTCGGCCGTGTATATGTATATATATATATGATCAAAAAACAATAAAATAAAATTGCTTGAATAAACTAGTAATTGTTTTCATTTTTTGTATTTGGAGCAACAAGTAATTTGGTACTCTGAAAGCATCAGTGACAGTCAAAGACGTCTGCAGAGCAGTACCAGAGCAAGCAAACACAAAGAAAATCTCAAAAATTAAGTGATCGTGCTCAAGGAGCTGCCAATATATTCCTTTATATGAAATCAGTCCAACTGTAGTTCAATGAGCACACCACATGCAAGCAATAATTTAAGTAAAACACAACAAATGATACAAGACTCAAACTAGTGCTAACATGCAACATTCTCGGGGGTTGGATCCAAGTTATAGTTTTCGGCGTAACTAGGATCCCAAACTCATAAAAGGTGTCATATTCTTGGACGATGCAAAATTAGGGTGTCCTGTTCTTGGATGATGCATTATTGGGGACGATGCAATAGTGAGGTGTCCTATTCTCGAATAACTCAATATCTTCGTGCGTAGCTCTTCACGCGAGCTAGGTAGAGACACACTATAAGGAAAAATGCTATTTATGTCACTTTTAAAATTGTTTTATGTCACTTTTATTTTGAGTGACATAATTCTTTCCCGCGTGTACTTTTTACATCACCTTTTAAGTAATTATGTCGGTTTTTTAAAAAGTGACATAAAAACTGTATTATTTATGTCATTTTTTGTAAAGGTGACATAAATACTAATGTTTCGATGTCATTTTTATAAAAAGCCACATAATTAATAAAATTTTGGGTAAAATACATTTTGCATCCTCAAACTATACCCTGTTTGGCACTTTGGTCCCTGAGCAATTTTTTCCCGTATTTTGGTCCCTCAATTAACATTTTGTGGCAGTTTGGCCCCTCCGCCACTTTTAGCGTCACTTTTGGCGTCACTAAAAGTGACTTTTTTTGGTCACTAAAAGTGACAAAGGGGGCAAAGCGCCACAAAATGTTAGTTGATGGACCAAAATGCGAAAACAATTTGTTTAAGGACCAAAGTGCCAACCAAGGTATAGTTTGAGGGTGTAAAATGCATTTTACCCTAAAATTTTTATAGCACTTTTTTAAAACCGACAAAATAAAAAAAAAAGCGGTGGCAAATTTGTAATTAAAACAAAGTTTATTTTGACATAAAAGTTAAAAGATGCACGCGGTATACTAGAATGAAACTAAAATAGTGACATAAAATTTGGATCTGCAAACTCTCTTCCTCTCCCCCTCTCTTCCCCCGCAACCCACACATCGCCGCCACCGCTCACACGCTGCCGACGCCAACGTTGTTCAATCGGTCTCTTGTTTTCTTCATCCTCCACTTCCCCCCCTCTCTCTCTCTCTCTCTCTCTCTCTCTTCACATATCGTTTTTAAGTCTCCCTATCTTTCCCGCGACCCACACCGTCGCCGCTCACAAGCAGCCGCCGCCGCCATTCACTCGCTGCTGCTGTCGCCATTCACACTCTGTGGTTGAGTATTAAAAGAGTTGGAAGTCGAAGAACATTGCGTTTGCAAAGTGGTTAGGGTTTGATTCCGAGTTCGAAGAAAATTGGGGCTTCATCTCTCTTATGCAAACAGCTATGCATATATGTTTGATTGTTCATTTGTTGTTTTGATTTTTTTTTTTTTTTTTTCATTTTTCAATATCTCATCACATCGATTTGCATTCTTCCCCAAAACCAGCTTGAGCTTGAGATTACCTCGAAATAAATGGAATGTTGTACATTGAGGGTTGTCCTAATATGTTTACTAAATGCCAGATTTGGTGATGCTAATTTGCCTGTTGATGATATTGCTGTAGTTTGTCTTCTAGTAAAATATGGATTCCCATTTTTTAACTTATGGCTTCATGTTTAACATGGGTATATCCATTTTCAGGTTAATTTCACACTACAAAATCTGACAAGTTGTGATATATTGCAGGTGTACTTTGGGGTTTCAACCTTGCTTGATGCCACCTCCGGAGATGTTCTAAAAGTAGAAGAAGAACAAAAGAAGGTGAGTTTTCAAGTCTACTCCATACCATATTCATTAACCTATGATTTGTAGACAATTCTCTTAAGAGTGATTGGTGTGTTAGCCTTGTCAGCATGACTGATGAAACTTATGTCCACCATTTTTTTCACAATTCTAGTGTATACCTAAATAGACAACATTTTATGCCTCTATTGTAACATTTATAGAAAAATTAGAACTTTCTTTATTATGTTAATTTCTATTATTTTCCACACAGCCACATAAACTCAAACACTGGCATATGTATAACATTGATATTCAGAAAGGTTTCCTTCTTAATGTGTCTGGATGGTGGGGGATTTTGCAAAAGGCTCCCACTCATATATCTTATTCAAAGCTGCTTTTCTTTATTTTAGAGTAAGGTTTGCACAAGTTTGTTTGTTTGTTTTATTATTTTTTTTAAGTGAAATGACTTTCACTTGTAATTTTCATTGTCTTTTGACAAACTTAGGATTCCATTTGATTATGTCAAAAATTTCAAAACCAAGGAGTAAATATGTTACTATTGACGATATAATCTGAGATACATATTTAGGCTTATAGCCTAAGGATTCATACTTTTTTTCCCCCTTTCGGACTGAGCAATGGTTAAGACATACATTTAATTTGGTTTCTCTATTGCATTTTGAGACCATTAGATATAGACCAAGGATTTCGTTTCTGGATCAACAAGTCAGAACTTTAGTCTCCTGCAGGAGTTCTATCAGACTACTTTGAAGGCCCTTGAAGAGGCAAAGAATGAGGTAAGCATTTAATCTCATCTTGCAGCTAAGTGCTTTTTTGTTACAATAGGTCATAATATTTTTGCTGTCTTCTTGGATAAAGGCTATGGTTCAAGACAAATCTAAAGCTTTGCAAGATTTGGTTTGACATGGGTGAATATGGGCGGATGAGTAAGGTATTTTAGTATTTTTTTCTTTTTTAGACATTAACTTTATAGAGTACTTCTATATTAGCTTATTTGGGACCGACAATAAGTTATATGGGATTAATTAGAGATTTGAAGCCGTTTGGCAAAAAAAAATTCGCAATTTTTCTTTTGTTCCACTTTTGATCTAGAAAATCAGTTTTCAATAATCTATCAATGGATTTTTTTTTAAAAAAATTTATTTCCACAGCAATACCAACGGGCTCTTAAGTTACTTTATAGTTTACTATATGTTATATGGTTTATGAACCATTTTCTTTTTTCATACTAGATATTGAAGAAACTCCACAAATCTTGTCAAAAAGATGGGACAGATGATCAAAAGAAAGGGACATAACTGTTGGAGGTGTATACAATTGAGAGTCAGATGTACACTAAGAGTAAGAAAAACAAAAAGCTCAAGGTAAAGTCCTTTAGTTTTTGCTGCTTATCTTTCTTCTGCTGAGGTACACAGATTCTTTCTGTGATTTCCTGAGTGTACTTTTCCGTGTGTTCCTATGCAGTCCTTATCACGCTGTGTTTCTTTTTCTTTTTTGATAATTGATTAGAATAGATGATGTCCTTTGCTGATCCTTTTATTATGTAGATCGGATGTGTATACAGGATAATCAAATATTAAAATACTAAGATTCAATTCACACACTATCTGCTTTGTTTTATTCTTTTTGCACTTCCTTCTCTTATGTTTTTCCATACACTTTCCACTGATCTGCCTTTTGCAATTTGTAATAGACTTCTGCCTAGATGGAAGAAGTAACAACGTAAGAGATGGTAAGAGGAAACCATGTAACATGGCTTTGTTTAATTGTGTAGACATCCATTCCACTCTATGAAATCTTCTTATGTTTCCTTATGAGTGCATAGGCTAAACTTTTGAAACAATTTCGTTTGTTAATATGCAGCTTGACTTATCTTTTCAGTGAATGGATTTATATTCTAAAAATTTGGTGACTACTTCCTTTCTGGCATATCGTAGTGTTTGGTTGAATTTAGAGGAGAGATTACAGAGCTAGTCCTTTCCATTTATGATTCTTCATTACTCTCTTAGGCTTTGCTTGATTTATGGATTTAGAGAAGGTAGAGAAAAATGAAGGGAACTTGTTCCCTTGTGTTGTGCTTTCCCTAATATTTTCTTCTATGTTTAATTTGTATCAGAGTAAATGAACATCCATGTGTTATCCTAATTGACTCACACCCATGAGTCCAAGACTAATTTTCTTAACTGATGGGTATAGATGATGGGTAATCGTCCCTTTTCAAAGGTATATATGCATACATGTTTATTTAGCTTTTGGTAATTATAGCCAAATTGTCCTCTTTTTTTATTCTTTCTTTCTTCGTTGGGCTATTATCTTGCCCTGCTTTAGATTATCTTTTGGTTTCATTTCATCGTTGCAATAATGACGTTAGAAATGAGCTCTTTGTTTGTGATAAACGAGTCGAGAAACCAACATTATCAGTTTCAATTTAGTATCTGTTTCAGTTTAGGGGTAGCTTGATATCCTTTTAAGTTTCCGTTTTGTTCTTGAACTGATTTTGAGCCTTAAACTATTATAAGTATGATATTTGTTAGGATTCAGCCTATTCACAAGTAGACTCATGCGAGACTACGAGTTAATTCAATTTTCATGCAGACCGATACCCAATTCAATACAATTCACTATCTAGATTGGACTTTAAAGTTTTATTAAGTATTAAGTGTTAAGTGGAAAACTTTCAAACAGTTTGAGCATTTCTTTTGGTTGGATTTAGTTTATTTTCTCATTGGTCAGTTGAATAGACTTTATATGATGCAAAATGAGAGTCACCTAGCAAAGTAAAGAAGTACAACTTGAAGAAATCACATAAGTGTTTGGGGAAAGATGAGTTGCACTCTATAATTAGTGATGGTTTGGATATGGGAATGAATTGGGAAAAGCGGAAAGCACAAAAGCAAGTAACCGTAATGACCCATGTAATGGTCAGAGAGTGCACATGCTAAACCACCATTTCTTGAGATCTTTCTCCATCTTTTTGGAGGGATTTCTAAATAGGATTCCATCTTCTAATATGCCAAACCTCCAATTCTTGAACTTACTTTGGCCAAAATTCTGGAACTTACTTATTGGGCATACCAGACTTTTATAGTAAAAAGCACCCTTAATGGTCCAACCAAACACATCCTGACCAAATAGAGCACCGTTTTGGAATGCTTGCTTCATTTTGTGAAATATGATTTGGTATCCATTTCTTTGTGACTGAATTGACTATGAAATCATAACTATTCATAGTTCTTCACATCGATTTACATATGCAGCATCATCCCTTCTCCCATATCCCTACTGATTGTATCTTTGCATTGAATTCCTTAAACGCAACTACTTCCAACAAAGAGTGAGAACTACAATTGGTGCTTCTTTGAGGTAATTTACGACATTCATTTACGCTTCCATTCTTGGATTTCCTAGATCATGGGATGTGGTTTCTGTATTTACAGCTTCGAAACTTACTTTGTATCTTGTCATTGGGTGATTCTTTTAAATTTGATGCTTAAACTTTCCTCAATTAATTACATGAGAACCATAGCTTCACTCAAGGAAATAAATATTTTATGGAATTCTTGAATCTAGTGTGCGTTTGGTAATTGCAGACCCATCGACTCTTTTTTTATTGATATTTGTAATACAAACTCACAGCCACTTATTTCCAATTTGGACCATTACAATATGCATAAAAATGTTTTAAAGGCTGACCTAAGTCTACGAATTTGCATATTCGCATCTAACTTGCAATCCGTGAATCGGAATTGCATGTCATTTCTCCCTACAAGTCCATTTAGTTGAGTGTGAAGTTTAGCTTTCTGTCCCGTGTAATTTCAAGTGCCAAAACCCATTTTGGTCTCTCAAAAAGCAAAAACTTAGTTTTACAAGGCCTAAGTCTATGAATTTACGTATTGGCGTCTAACTTACAATTCGTGAATCGGAATTGTGTGTCATTTCTTCCTATAAGTCCATTTAGGTGAGTATGAAGTTTAGCTTATGGTATTGTGTCATTCCAAGTGCCGAAACTCATTTTGGTCTCTCAAAACCCCAAAACTTAGTTTTAGAAGGCCTAAGTCTAGAATTAGCATTTTCGCATCGAACTTGCAATCCGTGAATCAAAATTGCGTGTCATTTATTCTTACAAGTCCATTTAGATGAGTATGAAGTTTAGGTTTCAGTCCTGTGTCATTCCGAGTGCCGAAACCCATTTTGGTCTCTCAAAACTTAGTTTTAGAAGGTCTAAGGTTTTGAATTTGCGTATTCATGTAATTGAGCTTTCATGTAATTGCATGGTAGATGGCTAGGTCACTGTGGATTCGTGTGATCCCAACGCTCCCCTTTTATAAAGTAAAAACCCGTTCTAAATTTAATTTAGTTAAGTAGTTAATTCATAGTTAATTTAATTGCTCTACTTTTAGTAGTTGTTTATTGTAGAACTCCGCGTTCTACACCTTCGTTAAATATTGAATTTTCATTTTCTTTTTAGAGTTTAATCTAAGTAATTAGTTTACAACCTTCCCTGTGGGATCGATCTGGTCTTAACCAAAATACTACTTGCACGTCTACCTACACTTGGGTATTGCATACAAGCGCGCACAAAATAATCTCGTGTCAGCGGCTAACTCTGCTGGGAAAGGGTATTCTTGGAGCCATTCAAGGCAAATCACGAGAACTATGCCAAAATTCAAGACTATTCAATACGAATGGTGCAATGATATGAAAACTTCTTCTAATGTAATGCAAATGAGACTAATTGCTCTGCTGGGGATTCATATTCTTATGCAATTGTGATGTAATAAAATTACATGAATGCTTTCGAGTATTTCTTATCATGAAAATCTCATTCAAAAATGCATTAAAAGGATCAAAACGGGGCAATAATTCGGTCCGAGGACCAAATGGGGCATCAAAAGGGGCAAAAATAAGCAAATCTGGTGAAATTGGGCTAAGGGCCATAGTGGCCATTCTTGATGGCCGTGCGGCCATGGGAGACGGCCACTATGGCTTTCAGCCTCTTATATATATTTTTGACTTCTCATTTGCCTTCATTTCGAATTTTGGGACTTTCCTCTCCAAGAATGCTCTCTTGCCTTCATTTTTCTCTCTAAAATCTTGAGTTTAAATCACCTTCATTTCATCTTCATTTTCAAAAACTGATTTGGAAATCACTCATTCCTTACTCAAATTCCTCAAAACAAAATCAAAATCAAGAGCTTGAACTGCAAATTCTACCATGTCCTCTTCAAGTTCTTCTTTCAATAGTAAGGATGAACGTCCACTCCCTCTCAAAACTCGAGAGGGGAAATTCTCCTACCTACCTTCTTCTAAAAAATTTCCTACCAAATTATTCCTTAGAGATCCGGATCGACATCTATCATTTCGTGCCAGAAAAGGATGGGTAAGCCAACAACCTTCATACTCCAACTTCCATTTTTTTCTTTCTTTCTTTTCAATGCAAATGCTATGCTTTATGAATCTAATGCATATCTACGAATGAATATATATACTCTAATTATCATCTATATCATGTTTGATGCAAAAATGAAGCAAAATTAATCTTGCTACCATGATTATTTAAAAGTGCTCTAAAGAATGTGCACACCAAGTGTTTGTAAAAATGCTTAACTCACCATTTTTGCTCCTTTTTGTCATTCTAGGATCCAGAGAAGTCCCCCAAAGACCACAGATGCCTTGCATATGGATATGAATAGTACCAGAAGCTTCCACCGCCTGTGAAAACCAATGTTGAAAATGCCAGATATGGGGAGTGACAAATAATGAATATTGCATATTCATGTGCCAATATAATAGATATAGTGCTTATTTAATCCCCAAATTCCCAGTTTTACATGCATTTCGGAATGAATATGATTTAATGATGATGTTACTCAAATGTGTGTAATTATGTACTTTTACATGTTTTATTGCGAAAGTGAAAATGAAGTTGAAATAATGCAATAAAGGGAAAGAAAGAAGTAGTAAACACATGGGATTGTCTCCTATGTGCTCAACAACTTCCCAACTAATGGTCAAACAAACCAAACCAACGTAAGAAAAAAATAAAAGGCTTGATGGTGATGTTTAGATACAGATTTTTCTTTCTGTCTCTCTCTCTCTCTCTCTCTCATTCTCACTCTCTCTCTTTCTCTCTCTCTCTCTCTCTCTCTCTCTACAGGTCTGTCAGAATGGGTAGAAATATTAGGCAAAGAAGTTGACGAAATTGGGCAAGCTTCCCTTTTGTTCCTGTTCAATGATGAATACAATGATGAATTTACATCAATCTTTGTCTATAAATAAACATCTAATGAAGGAGAAGAGAGCCTCACACACACATCCTACAACACACAAACAGAGAACCACAGAGAGAAAAAGTCTAGGGAGGTTACCATGTGAACACTTCATAGTGTCCTTAGGAGTAGAAATTTAAGCTTTTCATTGCTTTTTCTAGTTCTAAAAGTTGTAGAGATTTTCTTCTCTGTAATTGATGATTTCATGTTAAAAAATATGTGACAAAACTGTGTACTGTATTTCTCAAATTAGTTCTTAAATATTTGTTTTCTTGTAGGTCTTTTGCTAATTTGTACTAGTAAAACATTTCTATTAAAATTTTGATTTTCAAGTTCGAACGTTTGTAAATATTTTCATTCACTGTATGACAGAATTTGCAAGTAAATGCCAGATTTCTTTGCCACGTAGTTGTTATAAGCACCTATTAAAACCCCAAGCACTCCCTATCCATATCTCATTCCCTAATTAGATCAGGATTTAGTTTGGCTTTGCTTGTGTTTGTGGAGTTCACCCATTGTGACCCAGCAAAAATCAAAGTCAAAGGTTCAATATTTTATTTTTGGTTCAGTATTTCAGTTCATTTATATTTTATTAGCTTAGTTATACTAAACTTTGTTATTTTACAGATTCCATGAATTCAATCCCAACTCATGTTATGTGAAGAAAAAGTGTATTAATATTAGTTATCACCTTTACCTTAGTGTTATGACCTTAATCTTAATTAGACGGTGATTGTGTACATCTATTTGATTTCTCTTTAAAAATTATTTAGAAGACAGTTTCATTTCCAAAAATGGCAGGGTAAAACTTTAATTGGGGATATGCAATAAAAACTCATAAACCAAAGCTTCTGTGTACTAATCTTAAATGGACAAATTTATCTAGATGAGTTGTTTTTCCATTTATGGCAAAAATATATCTATAGTTTATGACTATTTAACATATTTATAGACTATGGCTATATTGCACTTTAAAAGATACATAATTGAAATAAGAATTTAATTATGTGAATTGTCAAACTATGCCATCTTCAATGGGCAAATTTATCTAGATGGGTTGTTTTTCCATTTATGGCCAAAAATATCAGTAGTTTATGACTATTTAACATATTTATAGACTATGGCTATATTGGACTTTAAAAGATTACATATTTGAAATAAGAATTTAATTATGTGAATGCCTTTTGTCATAACAAACGCCTAGCATACAAAACAATTTATTTAATAAAGTTTATATTTCAAGTATGTGTTTATATATTTCTATCCATTAATGGTCAAGCAATTGTGTAGTGGCAGAGTGGTGGGGACTGGGCGCCGAATAATTCACGTTTGCGGCGAGTCACTGTTCGAACATGGCTACTGCCCAATTGCCTCTTTATTTTTCTTTAAACTAAATGACGTCTTTTCATATCAAACCTGACACACATATGACTTCAACTGGTATAAGTTTATTTTCAAATAAAGAATCACTATATTTAAAAATGCCAAACCCTTTCAAAGGCACAAAAGTTGTGCGATCTAGTGTTGATTTGCATATTCCTAATCCCTTTAAATCCAAGTTAATTAATATTTTCTGTTTTTAGATAACTTAGATTAAATATTTGCATTATTTTCATCTTTCGCTATGATAAAATTCAAAAAGTTCATTTCATATGAATCTAGCTTTTATTTTTTTTTCTTCCTTTTCTCACTAGCATCTTTTTTGTACTGTTAAAATATTTACCATAAGCTACTAAAAAATAGCCTTTTAATTAAGTTTACTACAAAAGTATAAAAGCTAGTAGTTTAGGAAAACCCCCAAAAAATCCATCATCGTTTATTCTTTTTAGGGACAAACTAATTACTGCCTATCTTTAAAATCTTTATTTTCGTTACCTATGGGTTCGACCTTGTCTTGCCAGAACTTTATTACTTGTACGATCACCTACACTTGGGTGTTGATAAGAAAACGCGTTAGTAGGATGTTGTCAAATTTTTGGCGCTGATGCCGGGGAACGGTTAAAATAAATTTTAAAAATTAAAAAATAAAGTTAGGTTTAAAACTATTTCTCCCACTATATATACCTATTCTACCTTATAAATAATCTAGTTTTTTTTAAATATTAATAAACATAAAAAATAAAAAAATAATTATAGATAATTTTTTTTTTTGATAAATATATATTCATAAGTATGTACGTATCCATCTTCTAAAAAAAAGACATACATATATACATATATAAACCTATCTTCTAAAAAATAAAAAAATACAAAAAAATGCAAAAAAAGGAAGTTTTTTCTTACTTAGCTATAAATAATAGTGATATTTTCAAAACATAGTTTTCTTTTACTTCATATGCCCGTAGATACTACTGAAGCTTTATATCAAGTACTGCACAATTCTAATATTTATACTGATTCATCTAGTATAAAATTTCCTAGAATATTGGCTGAGATTAAAGGCGTAGAAGGAATAGCTGATGATGCTCATAGTAAACATGAGGATAATACACCACAACTTATTTTACCAAAGCATGAACAACGCTCTTTAGGTGATTTCTGCCCAACGTCCGGCCCTTCTTGATTAAGGGTTTTTTTTTTTTTTTTTTTTGTGGAAAATGGTTCAAAGTCCATAAAATGGATTTTTTTTTTTAGTAGAAAGAGTAAAGTCCGTTTGGTAAAACTGAAAAAATTAAGTACCAAAAATTAAGTGTTGAATTTTAAGTACTGAAAATTTTAAGTGATTGAATTTACAATACTAATGACCGTGTTTCAAGTACTGAAATAGACTGAATTCAGTGATTATTTTCAGTAGATCATTTTCAATTAAAGTTTGTAGTAGATTTTTTTTTTATTTTCTATTTTTATTTCTTTTCTTTTTTACCTTTTGATGATGCCGAAAATTGGTAACAGAGGTATAGAGAGAGACACAAGGGATTGTATTTGGTTCGGCCCCGTTAATGATGTGACCTACGTCCACGGTTACGTCAGTGCGCTTTCACTAGCAGATCACCGTGGTGTTTGGTGAGCCAACAGAGTTGGCAGCACTACCAGAAACCGATCGAGTTTATGCGTAACAGTAAGCTGTCTATGTGCTATTCTTTGGAGTCAGAATGCGATCCCCTTCAATGAGGGCGAGAGGCCTCTTTTATAGATATAAGATGCCACTCGTACAAGGTAAGTCTGCAGATCAGGAAACCTAATCTATCTACAATCTGATTTACACGAATTTAGGAGAGGTTCCTCAACGGTTTAGGAAACTACTTGCTCCTTCCATTTAGCCTTCTAGCTGGAATAGGTAACTGTCTGGTTGCCCGCTGGGCAAGCAACCATGCCTTCTGGAGGTGCGTCCATGTGGGGCCAATCTGGAGCGAACGCCCGGGTTGTTGACCATCCCGAGCAGTTTTGTGTAACAGCCCAAGAAGTTTGAGCAGTAGGCCCAAGTTCAAGATGACTTGACTTCTCTTTGCTGAGGTGGCGAGGGTTAACTTTGACCGGATATTTTTGTACATATCAGCTACCCCCCATTTTCAAAACTGACGGGGTGCTTTATTAGATGAGGTTTGAAAATTAGTACTGCTCTATAAATCCGTTCGGGGACTGGCCCCGGGATATTACCCGGGGCATGACCGGTTGAGCTGGTCTTCCGAGGTCTAGACTGAACGGTGGCTATGTGGGTCCAGGATGAACTTCTGCCACATGTCAATTGGTCACTAGCCAGGTCAGGATCCAGCGAGGTTGGTATGAACGAAACCGAATAGTCACGTCGTAACCGAACAGTCTCACAGAAAATGCATACGAAGTCCAAATTGATGTTGTGATATACCGTTGGAAAGGTAATGGAGTCTATTTTACATGAAAAATAGTTCGGAGATAGGTCACTTTGAAAAGTTTTGCGGTATTCACGATAAAAGTTGATTTGATCGCCTTTTTTGCCTTCACAAATTCATAATAAATTCGTCTGAAATCCAAAAATTATGTGCGATATACCGTCGGAAAGCTATTGACCTCTAGTATCTATGAAAAATATTTTAAAAATGATACAGTGCTCCGGTTTCAAAGTCAACTTTTGGTCAAACTGGTCAAACCTGGGATTACCGGAAAGTTCTGGAAACCTCTAGGAGCTCCCAGGAGCTAACGTTTTCGTTCGATTTTCTATTAAAACTCATTTTAGTATTTCCCACATGATCTAGAATGATTCCGGAACTTTTTGGCAAATTTGGACGATTTAGGTCAAACCTTAGTCAAACCTGGTCAAGCCGGTCAACGGGGACTTTTTGGGAACTTCCGGGACTTTCGGGGGTCTCTAGGAGCCGACGATTTCATCCGGTCTTGCTTTAGAACTCATTTTATTCTTTTTCTAACGACATAGCGCGTTTCCAGAACATTTGGTCCGAATTCGGGAGCGTTCGGGCTTTCAGGGGTATTTTGTTCATTCTGAGCATTTTGAGAGATAGAACTAACTTCCAAGAGTCCTTTTTGAGTCTTTTTTATCATTGTGAACCACCAAGCTATGGGTCTCCTAAATCTGATAGCCGACAATTTTCCCCTCTGTGGATACCGGGTTTCCACCGCTTTGTTTGCTTTTGAAATTGATTTGAAATTTGATTTGGAAGAAAGAAAATGGTCTGTTGAAAACAGATACAGAGTCGCCACTTGGTCTTTAGGGAACCAAGAAACCCAATTTGACTCACCCAAATGGATAAAGGGCACCGGCCCTTCATAACCAAAGAACTTGGCTTGAGATTTTGGTACGAGAGAGGAAGGAGCCTTTGTCACGACTAAAACACCCTCAACTCGCCCCGTCTTTCGACGGGCCTCAATTAGCATCCAAATAATCATCTTATACTATGTTTGGTTCGACAAATAATACTATGATAGTATATTACATCACATAAGAAAATTTGAAATGGAAGATCTAAAGATAAGGTATCATTCATAAGATCTAAGCCAAATATCACACAATGCAAAGTGAAAGATCACACAAATAAACCTAAGAAAAATCGTCTAATCATGTATCAAATAATCAAGACTTCCTAATCTAAAGGGGGACATGAATTGTTATTGAAACAAATAAACAAAGAAATCAAAATATGCTTAGCAAGCTAGTATGATGCATGTTATTCTTTGAGAAAAAGAAGATCTCTCAATCCCCGGGACGGATGAGAAAGGATGATTGGATCGAGGGAAACATGAACGTGTGATCATGATCATTCCTTATAATCTTCTTAGATTAGGAGTCACAAAAGCCCCAAATCTTTGCATGGATGCAATGTATGTATCTAAAATGTGCCAAGGTTGTAGTGTGCTTTGTGTTCATGAATTCCTAGAATGACTTAGAAGTCTAGAATGTGCATGGATGAATGAATGAAATCAATATGGGATATGTACAAATGTAGTATGAACTACTTCCTAAGATATGAACTAATTTGGAGTGCATGTAAGCATCAAATCAAAGAATGAAAGTTAAAAGGTGCTTGCTGTGAATAGTAGACAGAATAGTAAGATGATCTTGTAAAAATGGAAAAGAGGGGTTAGGAATGTTTTCAATGCATGATTTTTTTATGGAGATATTCCTTATTGTGACTAGAACACAACCCAAAAAGCCAATCTTTAATAACTATCACATATTTAGAGAAATCATATGAACAACAGAGGTCACTCAGAAACAGAGTCCGTATTGTCGACTGAAATGTCAAAAAATCTTAGAAATTGAAAACGAGTGATCTAGAGGCCCATTTTATACCGAAAGTTCCCTAAGACATTGAAGTTTAAGGCAAAAATAAGTTGGGACCACCCTCTTTGGAAAATATTTCTGAAAAAGAAGTTAGAAGTTAGTCAAGCTGCTGTGACTGCAGAGGCAGAATGTTTGGAAGGAATGTTTGGGTCCAAATGGACCATTTTCAAGCACTTCCAAGTCAAACCAAAAATCATGGGTGTCCTCCAATGAGTTAGGAAGACTTTCCAAGTGGCCTTGCATCTATATTTTGAGTATTTAGTTCTAGAGAAATCTTTGAACTCAGCTCACTCACTGTTTTGACTCACTATTTTGAAGATTTTTGGGGAAAACAAGGTTTTCTTTCTTGAGATCAAAATGAGAGGGATTGAAGGGGGTTTTGAAATAGAGGTTTTGAAAATGTATTTTCAATACTCAATAAAGATCATAGCCACTTAAAATGCCAACATCAAACTCATCATCAAGAACCTCCAAGATTGTTGGAGAGATTTATTTTCATTTGAACATAACTTCAAGGATACCTTGGAGGTATTGAAGTTATGATCATCATCTATCAAACATGTTTTTGAGGTTAAGAGCTACTATCCATAAGGATTCGCTCACCTCAAACTTCATGTCATCATCTAGATGATGATGAACTAGTAAGTAAATAAAGAAAATCAAAAAGAAATGAGGCAAGAAGAGATGAACATAATATGAACAAGTAAGTAAATAACAATCAATAGATGATAATCAATGTGATTTTGGACTTGTAGCTTGGTGTTTCACTCATAGATTTTGACATTTGGACATGGAAGTAGCTTCCTAACTCAAGAATGCTCAAGAATGGTGATTGGGGGTGTTTGGGATGTGAAATATAAGAGAGGTAATGGAAGAACACAAGATTAAAACTCACTTTCTATAGCAAAATAGTAGGAGGAAGCTCCTTTTCTCTCTTCTAAACCTATCTCTATCTCTCTTCTTCTCTACAACTTTTCAAGCTTTTGCACTTGGCCCCTCCAAAATGAAGAGCAATGGGGGGTTTACATAGGCCAATTTGGGGTGGTTTTTGGATTTTAGAAGTGTTCCCATTGGTCCCAAACATCTGTGAACATAAAACTACGTTGTTTTGGTTTTCAATTAATCAAAATGAATCCCCAAGAAAAATTACAAAAATACACTATTCTGGAGGGGAGTGCCGCGGCGGCACTGGGCCAGTGCCGCGGCGGCACTGCTCCTCCTTCGTCCAGATAATGCTGTTTAGGCCCCCAGAGGTTTCGGTATTCGAGAAAAGGCCCTATTTCGTCCGAAATTCACAGAAAATGCGTACGAACTCCAAATTGAGGCTGTGATATACCGTTAGAAAGGTAATGGAGTCTACTTTACATAACAAATAGTTCAGGGATAGGTCACTTTGAAAAGTTTTGCGGTATTTGCGATAAAAGCCGATTTGATCGCCTTTTTTCACCTTTGGAACTTCATAATAAATTCATTTTAAATCCAGAAGTCATGTGCGATATACCGTTGGAAAGCTATCGACCTCTAGTATCCGTGAAAAATATTTGAAAATTATTTCGGTGCCTCGGTTCCAAAGTCAAATTTTGGTCAAACTGGTCAAACTTGGGATTCCCGGGAAGTTCTGGAAATCTCCGGGAGTTCCCAAGAGCTGACGTTTTCGTTCGATTTTCTTTTGAACCTTGTTTTAATACTTTTCTCATGATTTAGAATGATTCCGATGAATTCAGACGATTTTGGTCAAACTTGGTCAACCTTGGTCAAACCTTGGTCAAACCTGGTCAAACCGGTCAATAGGGACTTTCCGGGAACTTCCGGGACTTCCGGGGGTCTCTGGGAGCTGACGATTTCATCCGATTTGACTTAAAAACTCATTTTATCACTTTGCTTACGACGTAGCATGTTTCCAGAACTTTTGGTCCAAATCTGGGAGTTTTTGGGCTTTCAGGGGCGTTTTGGTCAATCTGAGCATTCTGAGAGATAGAGCCGACTTCCAGGAGTCCTTTTGAGTCTTTTACGATCATTGTGAACCACCAAGCTATGGGTCTCCTAAATCTAATAGCCGACAAAATGGAGTGTCTACACCCTCTTTGGCATGAACTTATGAGGTAACGCATGTCGCAAGCGAGTGCCAAAGCTTTGAAGAGACAGGTCTTTTTGGAGGCTATAGATTTAGGATAAAAAGTGTTGCGAAAGATGTAGGGATAGAAAACATGATGCTGGGGCCAGGGATGGTCGTGCTCTTCGTGAGCTGCCTATGTATCCCAAGGGGAATCAGACCAGGACGTAGTTCGGGGCACAAAGGAACAAGTCGCACGTGCACAACAAGACAGACGAATGCTATGTTATGAGGATGATATGCAATGCATGGATGTGATATGAATTGCGTCCTGAGTCCTATCATGTTTAGTGTGTAGATCTTAGTATGAGCTGGTGCTGTGGGGTGTATGCCACTTTGAGTGGACTTATGCCGTGCTAGTGTCTCTGACCGTGATGCAGTGGCTGACTCGGATAAAGGCACAATGATTTGGAAGACTCTGGGCCTCGGGGCGAACTTCTTAAATTACGGGAAATGTGCTTCGCAAACAAATGAAATGGATCAGACGTAAGGTTTTAGAAGATGACAACTAAAGGTGACTGAGGGATCTTATGATAAATGATAGGTAAGGAAGCTATGAAAATGGACATATGAGAAAGCTCATGACAATCAGGAGACATGGAGTCGTGGAACGACGGTGCTCGTCTGGACACAGGTGATGTTCTGGTTGTTCCTGATGACCGATCTTTGGGAGTCGGTTATGCTTTTACTGATTTCTGGTGTGGGAACTAGCATCCTTCCGTATTTATCCTCGGGAGATGGCGTAGGACTCTCAGAGAATCTCTCTTTTCTTGATTGGGAACCAGGACCCATCTCTGAATCTCTCACGGTTGATCAAATCTTCCGGCGCTCAATCCAAGAGGACCGGTCGGGGCCTCCAGGAGCTGGTATCTTTCCGTTTCTGTCCTCAGGGGATGATTGAAGACTCTCAGGGAATCTCTCTTAACTGTTTCTTGATCAAGAACCAGGACCCATCTCTGAATCTCTCACGGTTGATCAAATCTTTGCATTGGTCGGTCCGAAAAACCGATTCGGGCCTTCGGGAGCTGATATCTTTCTGTTTATATCCTCGGGGGATGGTGTAGGATTCTCGGAGAATCTCTCTTAACTGTTTCTTGATCAGGAACCAGGACCCATCTTTGAATCTCTCACGATTGATCAAATCTTTGCATTGGTTAGTCCGAAAAGCCGATTCGGGCCTTCGGGAGCTGATATCTTTCTATTTCTGTCCTTGGGGGATGGTGTAGGATTCTTGGAGAATCTCTCTTAACTTTTTCTTGATCGGGAACCAGGACCCATCTCTGAATCTCTCACGGTTGATTGAATCTTTGCATTGGTCGGTCTGAAAATCCAATTCGGGCCTTCGAGAGCTGATATATTTCTTTTTCTCCCTTCGAGGGATGGTGTAGGATTCTCGAAGAATCTTTCTTAACTGTTTCTTGATCAGGAACCAAGACCCATCTCTGAATCTCTCACGGTTGATCAATCTTTGCATTGGTCAGTCCGAAAATCCGATTCGGGCCTTCGGGAGCCGATATCTTTCTGTTTCTGTCCTCGAGGGATGGTGTAGGATTCTCGGAGAATCTCTCTTAACTGTTTCTTGACCGGGAACTAGGACCCATCTCTGAATCTCTCACGGTTGATTAAATCTTTGCATTGGTCAGTCCGAAAAGCCGATTCGGGCCTTCGGGAGCTGATATCTTTCTTTTTCTGTCCTCAAGGGATGAGCCGAATCAGCTGGGGTTAAAATGGATCTACTGGGCATAAAGCCTCATAAATCTTGACTAAAATGGGCCACTGGGGCTAGATCAGATCACGAACGGGCTAAAACGGGTCAGAATGACCAAAACGGGCTGAAATGGAGCAAAGCGGGGCCCGCAGGGAGCAGTGCCGTGGCGGCACTGGGCCACTGCCGTGGCAGTAGTTGGTCAGTGCCACAGCGGCACTGCGTGGTCGGACTCCATGTGTGTATATCTCAGGTTTTTGGGCATTTCAAGCTCATTTTTGGCCATTTTGGGGTGCTTTTGGAGCCAAAATCCGTCAAAATGTAGCTTATGCGCGCTCAGGTGAGTAATCTTTCCCCATGATCAGAATTTCGATTGGTGTTTTGGTTTGTTCCATTTTTCAAGAAGAAAGTTTGGTTCTAGTCTTCCAATTTCTTGCAGATCCATGGCTTCGAGCTCAAGGAGACCGTCTAAGAAGGCCAAGGAACGAATGAAAGCCGAGAGCCAAACCCTGGACTTGATTTTACGGGACCCCCAACGTCATCTTTTGACCGCGGCTCTAGCGAGCCTGGTATATGAAACTTTTGACAGTTTAGGACTATTTTGTGCATTGTGCTAGTTGTATGAATTGTAGTGTGCTCCTAGAGTTTGTTGGAAGCTTGTTTTGTGCTCATATGTTGATTTTGTGAAGTTTGGACTTTGGGATGTGAATAGTGATTTTGTGCTTGTTTTTTTTTTGTCATTTTTGATGTGTGTAGGTGCCAGAAGTGACATTAAAGGGCCATGGTAGACATGCTCATGCTTTTCTGTGGTACACCCAGCTCTTGCCTACCATCAAGAGAATGGTAGACGATGACGGGTTTGGCGGCTTTGTCCGCCTAGTTTCAAAGAGTACCAACGATCTGGCACATTTTTATGCTTTTGCTGAGAGATGGTGGGACACCACCAATACTTTCCACCTGCTATTTGGTGAGATGACAATGACGCCTTTTGATTTTTCCATGATTATCGGTTTGAGAGTTGGCGAGAAGCGCCTGATTCTGGACTACTTCTATGAGATTGATCCCGAGGCTACCGAGATATTGATTGGGGTTATTCCTCCTAATCTGGAGAGGCACTGGTTCCCTTGAGGCTGGCTTTATCGGGCTTATGGCAGAGGGAATCACAACCTGAATAATTCTTAGCTTTTGAGGGTATTTCTTCTGTATGTCCTTGGTTGCTCGATCTTCGCGACACAGAATGACCAGGTGAGCTTGAGGCTTCTTTCTTGCTTGGAGACCATTGGTGAGATCCCCTCTTATGACTGGGGTGGTGCTGCCCTGGCCCACCTTTACAAGTATATGGGTGAAGTTTCCCGGGGCGATGTCAAATCGATAGGGGGATTTTGGCGAGCTTGGGAGGTATGTACTACATCCTTTTTTATCTTCCGGCTTTTTGATTTTCGTACTTCTTGGCTTTTCTAATTTTTCCTTTGTCTGTGCAGCTTTAGAGTTTTGAGTACCTGAAGATGTTGGCTCCTTCCCCTGCCGATGAATCAGGTGAAGATGAGGATGGCATGGCTCCTATGCCTTTGTTCCCCCGAGGCTTGAGATGGCGGAGGGATGTTGCCGGTATGAAGAGCGGGGCTCATCGGATTATTCTCCTTAGAAACTTCTTATCTAGACTGACAGTTGCTAGCTTTGATTAGATACCTTGGGAGTGTGCTGCCTATGCTACCCCAGAGGAGATACAGGCGGTCAGGCCTCTTTCCTCTTATCGATTTCTGATGAAAAGTACCGAAGGTAGGCAATGGTTCCTTGGCGAGCGAGTGTCTCGGCAGGTGGTTGGCGGTTCGAGGTATTATGTCCCTCATAATCCTCCTGTGATGGATGCTGATGACCTTTTTGGTGATGCTTTGTTGGCGGCCTTAGCTAGTACTGATGTTTGGGATCACTTTCTCTCTGAGACCGGCTATGAGACTTACCGTGGCCGCTTCCTGATGCCCAACTTCCCACTCCTGGATGTAAGTTTCTGTTACATTTTTGTCTTTATCGGTTGCCTATGTTTTTGACTCATCTTTTCCCTAACTTGTTTTGTGCCTACAGCATCGCGAGATGTATAGGAGATAGGTTCCCCCAGATTCTGATCCTATCCCTCTTTGGGATTGGACCGTTAATGTTTTGGGTGCAGATGGCTCCCCCCAGGTTATGGAGGTGCCATGGGTCACATGTGGGTATCCTACCCAACCAGCAGGCGTCGTCAACGTCCCTTGGAGTTATGCTGAGGAGGGCCACGCCTTGGTAGCTAGCTTACGGTCTTTGGTCCTCATGTGAGACCATCGGGTATGTCTCTAATTTGTGCTCCTTAAGGTTATAAGGTCCTAACCCTGATTTTGCCCTTGCCATCCCTAATAGTGAAGCAGCCCTCCACATTGTAGCAAACCCAATTTTTCAGGAATGCTCCAAACACATCGAAATAGACTGTCATCTTGTAAGAGACAAAATAAAAGGTGCTATAAAAACTTTCCATGTCAACACTCAACATCAACTTGCAGACAACTTCACTAAACCACTTGGTGCTGCTCCTTTTAATACTTTACTTCACAAAATGGGAATTATCAATATTCATTCTTCTTCATAAGTCAAGATATATTCATCTTGAGGGGACTATTATAACATAGCTAGTTAAATCAGAGTTAAAACTTAATTTGATTGATTAGTTCTCTCGTTAAGTAGTTACTTAGGGTGTGTTTGATAACCCAATTAAACACTAAAAAAGAAAATTTTGAGCACTTGTTTTATTTCTGTGCGCTTGATAATGTACCACTTAATTGTTAAAGCATGTAATACCTGTAATTTTTATTTTATTTTATTAATATAATTTCAAGTTCTGGACAGTAATTATAAGATTTCCACTATAATTAATATTATTTTGAAACCCGTAATTATACTGGTGTTACCCAACCATGCTTATACCCTAAGAAAACCCCCAAACAAACCCTATCAAGTGGTGGTGAGGTGTCTATGTGAGGTGTTGGTGCTTGAGTGTGATGTGAGGTGCTAAGTGAGGTGTTGTGTGAGGTGTGTTGTGTACTTGAGTGAGTTGTGTGTAGGTGTCTATGTGAGGTGTAGTGTGCGTGAGTGTTTGGGAGGTGTTGTATGTATGTGTGTTTATAATATATGCACATATTGGTGGCCCTCCCCCTTTCCCTATAAAAACCCCCTCCCATTAGTTGTCGAGGAGGAAGAAAAAAAGAGAGAGTGAAGGAAAAAGAAAAGAGAGGAAACGAAGAAATCTCAAACCACACCGCGACCCCAATCCTTCAGTCAGTTCCTAACTCACTTGGTATACTATAGTTCTGTGATTTATTATGTTGTACCCCGAACCTAGTTCTATATTACTATTCTGTTAATATTACTACATTATTAGTATTAGTATTCTGGTTAACCCTAGGCTTAAACGGGTTGTACCCCGTACTAAATATCTATTTTATATTTCATTTACTATTATTATTATTATTATTATTATTATTATTATTATTATCACTATCTGATTAACCGCGTGTTAATATGTTGCACCCTGAACATATTATCTCCGTTATTATGTAATACCCTGTACTTCCACTGTAATTTTATACTCCCTCCATCCCATAGTAAGTGTCCACATTTCCTTTTTTGGATGTCCCATAATAAGTGTCCACTTTCCTAAATTGGCATATAGCTTTTACTTACTTTCCAAAACTACCCTTATAATAAAGACAAAGAAGCATTTATTTGTGGTCCCAAAACAAGCAAAAAGTCAAACACCCATCACATCTAAGGGTAAAATTGGAAAGTGACTCTTTAATGAATCAAATAAATTAATATAATACAACTTTCTTAAATATTGTGCAAAAAGAAAGTGGACACTTATTATGGGACAGAGGGAGTAATACTTTTAATATTAATAAGATTCAATATACCTGTAGTTACCTTTCCTGAAATTTTAGTTTCAATCGATCGAACTTCTTTCGAGCGATCAAATTTTTGTTTCTTCAATCGATCGAAACCTTTTTCGAGCGATCGAACATCAGTTGTCTTGAATTATGACGTGGAACCCTTTGTCAAGCGATTGAACCCATCTCAATCGATCGAACCCTAACCGACCTATTCTCAATCGATTGAACCCATTTCGATCGATCGAGATTAGTATTTCCAGTTTATGTGTTCTGCCACCTACACTTTCCCTCTCCTCTATATATATGTAGCATATACACACACTCCCATGGTTCTGAATTTGAGAGAGATTAGAGATAAAGATATATAGATCATATATATACACACTCATATACATATATATACACAAACCCGTATATATATATTATATACACACATACTCTCGGGCTAGAGAGAAGAAGAAGAAGTAGTAGAAGGAGAAGAGAAAGAGAGAGAAGGAAAAGAGAAGAGAAGAAGAAAGAGAAAGATGAGAGAAATGAAATCACCCCGAGGAACCCGCGGCCACCCCGAGCTCGCCGACATCACCATCTTTACCAGTACGTGACTATACTCACTCTGTAGCATAGATGCATAGTTATATATATTTTTTAGTAAGATAGAACGAACCCCGAACGTATACGGGAAGTCTAGTTCAGTTTGGGAAGAAACCAATGTTCAATTGATCGAACTGATTTCAAGCGATTGAGTTCGATCAATTGAACACAGATAGACTTCAATCGATTGAACTTGACTGAATTTTAAATGTTTAGTTTGTTAATATCTGATGAATTGTTAAACTGTATATTATCATGTGTTGATTGGTAGAAGCTATATTTGGAATAATACACACGTGAAATAATGGACTTAATATATTGAATGGTAGAACCAATTGTATGATGATGGTATAATGCTGTAAATCAGAAGTTGACATACGTAGTAGTGGATCGAAGGTCGGTGCCATTTGTATTTGTGCGTGGTCACTAAGATCATGTGATGTCAGGTATGGAATCCAAAGTTGCTGGGATAGGATCGGGACTACGTGTCAGGCTGACGTATGATAGAGTTAGACTGTGTGTTAAATTTGGGAATGTATATAATGTAGGACTTCGTGTCGAGTCTATACTAACAGAGCTGCGTGCTGTACCATATCGGTGCTACGTGTCGTAGTAGCATATCGGGGCTGTGTGGTGTCATAGTATAGCAGAGCTGAGTGCTGAGGTATTACACAGCTAAGTGTTGTAGTACTGCTAATGCTATGATATGGTAGAGCTAAGTGCTGTGAGATTATAGAGCTGAGTGTGGTGACATTGCTAAGTGCTATGATATTGCTGGGTACGGAAGTATGGCTGAGTGCTGTGATGGAGCTGAGTGCTATAGTGTGATGAAGCTAAGTGCTGTGGTATAGCGGAGCTAAGTGCCGAGCTACGTGCCGTATTATATCAGAGCTGCTTGCTGAATTATATCAGAGCTGCATGGCGTATTATATCAGGGCGGGTTGACCAAAACATTAGGGCTGTGTGTCGGTATCTGACATACCGTAGGTATGGGACTACGTGTCTGATTAATGTGGACCCAAGAGTCTATGTTATGTATTGGGACTGGTTGGGACGATGTCTGTTATTCTATATTGAGTTGGTGCATACATGCATACGAATGATGAGATGATCATTTTATTGATACTGTTGTTTTATATACTGTAAATCTATAGATACTCTGTTAGTGTTTGCATTCATTCAGCTTTCGTAGCTGACGGCGTTTATGCCACTGGATATTCGACTTCCAACTGGCCAGGATTATGAGTATGCAGGAGATGCATACATAGGTAGGGGCTACAAGGATGGAGCCTACGATGACGGAGGCTATGCTGGTGCTGACTACTACGCAAGCTGAAGATTTGGAGCTTGTTGTGATAGTTTATGCTTATGTTTTTAGAGACTCTGTAATAGTTACATTCACAATCGGCGTATGTTGTCGTGGTACTTTAATTATGTTTCTATAGATGCTCAAGGTTTGTAATAGTTTAGTATTACACTATATTTTTATATATCGGCCTTAGAACTTTCCAATGCGTGGTTTGAATCATTACTCTAATGGTTTGACTTTGGTTATGGACAATGTGGTGACTTTCAACTTTCATTACCTACAGGTCCAAAAAGGAATTTATTTTATCTATTTTTGCTACTACGGGGCGTGACAGGATTTTTGGTATCAAAGCCTAGGTTTATTAGTCGTGTTCACCAACTGTCCCAACATTTCTTGAGTTTTGAACCTTAAGATTCCTTGAGATAAGGATTGACTCCAAGAGAATGCTTTTGAGTTGTTCATTTAGAGTTGCTTTATTATTAATGTGATAATAGTTGTAGCTACTATATTTAGTTGCGAACTATTTTCTATGACTGTTTTTTGGATTGGCAACTAACCAATAGCTATTCCTATAGGTACTTGATCATACCGCATCGATGGTAGGAATGCCTACCCGAAATCATCCCGCACAGATTGAGGATGCACCCATACTGCTGATCCGACTGGATTATTTGAAGCCTTTGTGCAGAGGATGGAACGGATCAACAATCCTAGTGTGCACAACGAAAATAATCTTGGACCACCTCCAAGGCCAGTCAAGGATCGAATCGTAGAGCATTTCCGTCATTTTCATCCGGAGAAGTTTGACAGGAATACTGAGCTGTGGCAAGCGGAATAGTGGCTTCGAGAGATCAAAGCAATCTTTGACATCCTAGGATGTAATGAGATTGAGAAGCATCTACTGGCGATATTCCAATTGACTTGTGTGGCGGCAGATTGGTGGAAATCGGAGAAAGCAATCATAGGAGAAGATGCGGTAGGACGGATGCTATGGATCACATTCAAGGGGCTGTTTTGGAAAGCTACTTTCCTCAAACGGAGAGGAATAAGAAGGAGAGAGAATTCATTGAGCTAAGGCAAGGGAACCTTACCGTGAGGGAGTATACGGTGCAGTTTGAACGATTATCCTACTTTGCTCTGCACATGATTGATACCTAGGAGAAGAAAACAAGCAGTATCACCAAGGTCTTTCACTGCCACTACAACGAATGACTCTGAACCATTAGGGTCAAAAATTCAAAGCTATGGTAGGGATGGCAGTCGGTCATGAGGATATTAATGGTCGGGAGCAAGGATGTTTTGGGAATCGACCACCACCCAGGGGTAACCAAGGACCAAGCCCTCCGATGCGGTTCCAAGGGAACAAGCGCAACTAGACTGGAGAGAGGAAGTAACAATCTGCATTTCCTCAGAATCGCTATGCTGTAACCCAAGCACCTCCCCACCAAGACTCCCTGTTGCTACTGCAAGCAATATCAGTGGATTCTTTAACTATCGAAAGCCAGGCCATGCGACTAAGGATTGCCAAGCTCTAAAGAACTACAACCGGTTGGGCATTCGCTGTTATAACTGTGGCAATCACAACCACACCAGTAAGGACTGTAGAGTACCCTGTAGGGCATACAATGGACCAGCTGCTTAGGGCCAAGTTGGACAGGTTCGTATGAATGCTATCCTCTTAGAGAATATGGTATTTGATGAGGCTGAATAGTAGAACATGGAAGGTACTCTTACGTTATTCAGCACTTGAGTTAAAGTTCTATTTGATACTAGTGCTTCGAATTCGTTTATTACTATTAGAATCGTTAAACTTTTGGGTTTAGTACCCTAGGCGCTTGACATAGCCCTTAATGCGGTATCACCTTTGGGATTAATTATATGATTAGGAAATGTATACAAGGACTGTGCCTTAACCCTTGAGGTTAGGATTCTTCCTACAAATCTAATCGTTTTGTCGATGAAGGAATTTGACATCATCTTAGGATTTGATTGGCTCATGAAGTATCGTGCTAAGTTGGACCGTGCCTAGGATGATTACTTTTTCTGTACTAGGAAGTCAGCCTTTTGATTTTCAATGCAACCTCTTTAGTGATGCTTTTCTCACTAGCTGTTGTCGCGCCCACCCCGAACAAAATGGGGTGTCTTTAGCTGTCTAGTAGCTATCGAGAGCTCAAATTCGAAACTCACGGTAGCATAGATTCTTGTAGTCCGAGACTTTGAGGATATGTTTCAGAATATTTTAGAATTACCACGTAAGAAGGAGATTGACTTCTATATCGAATTAGTGCCTGGTACTTTACCACAATCAAAGGCTCCTTATCGGATGGCACCAACAGAGATTCAAGAAATGAAGAAGCAAGTACAAGAGTTAAAAGATCTCAAGTTTGTTCACCCTAGCATGTCACCTTGGGGAGCGCCAGTGCTATTCGTTTAGAAGAAGGACAAAACTCAGCGACTTTGTATCGACTATAGGGAGCTCAACAAGGTCATGATTAAGAATAAGTACCCACTCCCTAGAATCGATGATCTGTTTGATCAGTTGCAAGGGGCGACAACTTTCTCAAAGATTGATCTACGATCCGGATATCACTAACTGTTGGTTCAACCTGAAGATATTTCAAAGTCTGCTTTCAGGATGAGGTACGGGCATTATGAATTTTTGTTATGTCTTTTGGATTAACCAATGCCCTAGCGGTATTCATGGACCTACTGAACAGAGTATTTAGACCGTACATGGACCAGTTCATTATCATGTTCATTGACGATATTCTAATCTACTCAAAGACCGAGGAGGAATATGAGAAACATATAAGGACCGTACTATAAACCCTTTGAGATAATCAATTGTATGCGAAGTTTATCAAGTAAGAATTTTGGCTAAAGAAAGTCAAATTTCAAGGGCATGTCATCTCGCATGATGGTATAGCCGTAGACTCGTCAAAGATAGACACTGTATTGGATTGGAATATACCAACCACCATAATAGAAGTTAGACATTTTCTTGGTTTAGCTGGATATAATCGGAGATTTATGGAAGGATTCTCCAATATCGTTGTTCCTCTTACCGAACTAATTATGAAGAAGGACTTGAAGTTTGATTGGAGTAACAAGCATGAATGCGCATTCCAAGAATTGAAACAAAGATTGACCACAATGCCAGTGCTGGCAATACCTAAGAGCGATGAGCAGTTCACCATTTATAGCGATGCATTACACCAAGGACTCAGATGTGTTATGATGCAAGATGGGAAAGTAATCGTATACGGATCACGGTAATTGAAACCTCACGAGTTGAACTATCCGATGCATGACCTCGAGCTAGTTGTGATTATTTTTACACTCAAGATTTGGAGGCATTATCTCTATAGTGAGAATTTGATTTGTTTTTGGATCATAAGAGTCTGAGATACTTGTTCTCTCAAAGAGAGTTGAACATGAGGCAATGACGTTGGATGGAATTATTGAAAGACTATGATTTCATGTTGTAGTATCACCCTGGAAAGGCAAAAATAGTAGCCGATGCACTTAGTCGGAAATCCCAAAAGATAGCAGTAGCTTCTCTTATGGTCAAAGAGTGGCGAGCATTGGAAACTTTGGTTGAATCTGGTATTCAGGCCTTAAATCCAAGTGAAGGACGACACTTTGGATGTCTCATGGTGTAACCAACACTCATCAGTCATATTTTGGAGACATAAAAGAAGAATAAAGGACTTTACGAGTGGTTCGCAAGCAACACGGTAAAGGAACCAGAGAATTGGAGTATTGGTGCAGATGGAGCACGCAGATGTAAAGGCAGACTTTGTGTGCCAGATGAAGGTGATCTTAGAAAGGATATATTGGACGAAGCTCTCAAGTCATGAATGGTTGTCTACCCAGCAGGTACAAAGATGTAAAAAGATTTAAAGAGAAACTTCTGATAGGAAGGAATGAAATGAGAAGTTGTTGAGCATGTGTCTCAATATCTTATGTGTAAGTAAGTAAAAGCAGAACATCAGAATCCACCCAGATTTCTACTACCGTTACCAGTTCCCAGATAGAAGTGGGAGCATATCACTATGGACTTCGTGGTAGGATTGTTGAGATCTCAGCAAAATCACGATACTATTTTTAGGTAGTTGTGGATCAACTTACCAAATCAGCACATTTCATAGCTTATAGCATATCGTACTCGGTTGAACTTCTGAGCCATATGTATATACAACAAGTCGCGTGACTGCATGGTGTACCTATATCAATCGTATCAGACCATGATTCGAGATTCACTACAGAGTTCTGGAAGAGTCTACAGATAGCTATGGGAATGTCATTGAACTTGAGCACTGCCTTCCACTCGCAGACGGACGGACAGACTGAACGAGTTAACCAAGTGATGGAGGACATGCTACAAGTGTATGTCATTGATTTTGAAAGCTCATGGGAGACTTATCTACCGCTGATAGAATTTGCGTACAATAATAGCCACCATTCGAGTATAGGGATGGCACCCTTTGAGGCATTATATGGAAGACCGTACCAACTACCATTGTGTTGGGCAGAGGTTGTAGACAACCAACTACTTGGACCAGAGTTAGTTTAGGAAACTAATGAAAAGATCAAGATTGTGAAGGAAATGATGCATATGGCACAAAGTAGACACAAGAGTTATACCGATAAATGCCGCAAAAATTTAGAGTTCAGTGTTGGAGATCAAATACTTCTCAAAGTATCTACGGTTTGAGGCGTTGTCAGATTCAGATAGAAAGGAGGAAAGTTGTCACCATGTTATATTGGATTGTTTAAAATTTTAGAGTGCGCGAGAAAAGTAGCCTGCCGACTTGCACTACTACCTAAAATGTCAAGAGTACATAATGTATTTCATATCAGCATGCTTAGGAGGATTGTATATGATTCGTCACATGAAATTGACTTCACGGACATTGAGGTGAACAACAACGTGACTTATAGTGAAGGACCAGTCCGGATTTTGGATCGAGGAGTCAAGAAGCTGAGGACTAAGGACATTCCTCTGGTGAAGGTTTAGTGGAGACACCACGACGAACACGAAGCTTCTTGAGAATTGGAATCAGAAATGCGCGAGAGGTTTCTAGCTTAGTTTAGTGACTAGCTAGCTCAGATTTTGGGGACGAAATCTTTGATAAGAGGAGGATATTACAATGCCTATAATTTTTTATTTTATTTTATTAATATAATTTCTAATTCTAGAAAGTAATTATAAGATTTCCACTGTAATTAATATTATTTTGGAACCTATAATTATACCGATGTTACCCAACGATGCTTATACCCTAAGCCAACCCCCAAACAAACCCTATCAAGTGGTGGTGAGGTGTCTATGTGAGGTGTTGTGTGCTTGAGTGTTTGTGAGGTATTATGTGAGGTGTGTTGTGTATTTGAGTGAGTTGTGTGTAGGTGTCCATGTGCGGTGTTGTGTGCTTGAGTGTTTGTGAGGTGTTATGTGGGTGTTGTGTGAGGTGTGTTGTGTGGTTGAGTGTTATGTGTATGTGTGTGTATAATATATATACATATTGGTGGCCCTTCACCCTTTCCCTATAAAAATCCCCTCCCATTAGTTGTAGAGAAAGAAGAAAAAAAGAGAGAGTGAAGGAAAAAGAAAAGAGAGGAAACAAAGAAATCTCAAACCACACCGCAACCCCGAACCTATGGTCAGTTCCTAACTCACTTGGTATACTATAGTTCTGCAATTTATTGTGTTGTACCCCGAACCTAGTTCTATATTACAATTCTGTTAATATTACTATATTATTGTTAGTATTCTAGTAAACCTTACGCTTAAACGGGTTGTACCACGTACTTAATATCTATTTTATATTTAGTTTGTTGTTGTTGTTGTTATTATTATTATTATTATTATTATTGTTATCACTTTTTGATTAACCGTGCGTTAATATGTTGCACCCTGAATGTATTATCTCCATCATTATTTGTAATACCCTATACTTTCATTGTAATTGTGTAATACTTTTAATATTAATAAGATTCAGTATACCTGTAGTTGCCTTTCCTAAAATTTCAGTTTCATTCGATCGAACTTCTTTCGAGCGATCGAACTTTTGTTTCTTCAATCGATCGAAACCTTTTCAAGCGATCGAACATTTGTCGACCTAAATTATGACATGGAACCCTTTCTCAAGCGATTGGACCCATCTCAATCGAACCCTGACTGACCTATTCTCAATCGATTGAACCCACTTCGATCGATCGAGATTAGTATTTCCAGTTTACATGTTCTGCCACCTGCATTATCCCTTTCCTCTATATATATGTAGTATATACACACTCCCAAGGTTCTGAACTTTGAGGGAGAGATTAAAGATGGAGATATATAGATTATATATACATACTCATATACATATTTATACACACACCCGTATATATATTATATACACACACTCTCAAGCTGGAGAGAAGAAGAAGAAGAAGAAGCAGTAGAAGGAGAAGAGAAAGAGAAGGAGAAAGAAAAAAGAGGAGAGAAAGGAGATCACCCCGAGGAACCTGCGGCCACCCTGAGCTCGCTGACGTCACTATCTTTACCAGTGAGTGTCTATATTCTCTCCGTAGCGTAGATACATAGTTATATATGTGTTTTAGCAAGATCGAACGGACCTCGAACGTACACGGGAAATCCAGTTGAGTTTGGGAAGAAAACCAACGTTCAATCAATTGAACTGATTTCGAGAGATTGAACACAGACAGACTTCAATCGATCGAACATCGATATCCTCAATCGATCAAACTTAACTTTTGTCAATCGATTGAAGGGCTTCAATCGATTGAACTTAACAGAATGTTAAATATTTAGTTTTTTTATATCCGATGAACTGCTAAGCTGTATATTATCATGTGTTGATTGGTAGATTAATGGACTTTACTTTAAGTCCATTATTCCATGTGTGTATTTGGAATAATACACACATGGAATAATGGACTTAATGTATTGAACGGTGGAACCAATTGGATGATGATGGTATAATGTTGTAAATCATAAGCCGACATGCATAGTAGTGGGTCTATCGATCACGGTGGTCGGTGCTATTTATATTTGTGCGCCGCTAAGATTGTGTGATATCAGGTATTGAATCCCAAGGTGTTGGGATAGGATCAGGACTACGTGTCAGGTTAATGTATGATAGAGTTGGATTGTGTATTGAATTTGGGAGCATATGTGATGTAGGACTTCGTGTCTTGTCTAAACTAACAAGGCTGCATGCTGTAACATATCGGGGCTGCATGTCGTAGTAGCATATCGGGGCTGCGTGCTGTCATAGTATAGCGGAGCTGAGTGCTGAGGTATTATAGAGCTAAGTGTTGTAGTATTGGTAAGTGTTGTGATATGGTAGAGCTAAGTGTTGTGAGATTATAGAGCTGAGTGCAGTGACATTGCTAAGTGCTGTAGTATTGCAAAGTGCTGTGATATTGTAGGGTGTGCAAGTATTGCTGAGTGCTGTGATGGAGCCGAGTGTTGTAGTGTGATGAATCTAAGTGTTGTGGTATAGCAGAGCTAAGTGCCGAGCTGCATGCCGTATTATATCAGAGCTGCTTGTCGTATTATATCAGAGCTGCGTGCCGTATTATATCAGGGCGGTTGGCCAAAACATTAGGGCTGTGTGTCGGTATCTGACAGACCGTAGGTATGGGACTACGTGTCTGATTATTGTGGACCCAAGAGTCTATGTTATGTATTGGGACTGGTTGGGACGACGTCCGTTGTTCCATATTGAGTTGTTGCATACATGCATACGAACGATGAGATGATCCTTTTATTGATATTGTTGCTTTATATACTGCAAATCTATAGATACTCTGTTAATGTTTGCATTCACTCGGCTTTCATAGTTGATGGCGTTTATGCCGCTGGATATTCGACGTCCAGCTGGCCAGGGTTATGTGTGTGCAGGAGATGCATACATGGATATGGGTTTCGAGGATGGAGCCTACGATGGCAGAGGCGATGTTGGTGCTGACTACTACGCAAGTTGAAGATTTGGAACTTGTTTTGATAGTTTATGCTTATGTTTTTAGAGACTTTGTAATAGTTACATTCATAATTGGCGTATGTTGCCGTGGTACTTTAATTACGTTTCTGCAGATACTCGCGGTTTGTAATAGTTTAGTATTACATTCCGTTTTTATGTATCAACCTTAGAACTTTCCAATTTGTGGTTTGAATCATTACTCTGATAGTTTTACTTTGGTTATGGACAATGTAGTGACTTTCAACTGTCATGGCCTACGTGTTTAAAAAAGAATTTGTTTTCTCTTATTTTGCTACTACGGGGTGTGACAAAGCAGCCAAAAAACTACTGAAACCTTTAAGTGAAAAATTTCTACTGAAAAAATAATCACTTACACTACAAGGAAAAAGGCCTTTTATGTCACTAAAAAGGTGACATAAATAGGTATTTATGTCACTTTTTTTCCAGTAAAAAGTGACATAAATGGAGGCGACATAAATGTTTTAAAAGTGACATAAATGTTTTCAAAAAAGTGACATAAATGTTTCATAAATCCAACACATTTGTTAATAAAAAGTGACATAAATACTTAAAATTGATATAAATAAAATGGTATTTATGTCACTTTTAACCTAAAGTGACATAAAAGTAGAAAAGTGACATAAATACCAAACGAAATTATTACATCAAAGTCTTCAAAGTGACATAAATACTTAAAAGTGACATAAATACCATTTTATTTATGTCACTTTTAACCTAAAGTGACATAAAAGTAAAAAAGTGACATAAATACCAAACAAAATTATTACATCAAAGTCTTAAAAGTGACATAAATACTGTAAAAGTGACAAATACTTTAAAAGTGACATAAATACCACCCTGTTAAAACAATATATATCACCCTGTATATATATACAATACTACCCTATACAAAATTAAATCCAACTCAATTAATGATCTATTGAAACTACTAAATTTCATCGATTCATCTAAATACCAACCAATTAATATATTGGAATGAACAAAAAAATATACAATCGATCCGAGTCAAGTGCTAAACTAATAACATATACATATTACATATTCATCAAAAAACTAAGAAAACTATGAAACCAACAACAAAAAATTAGCCCAACAAAAAAAGTGGTTCACTTGTCAAAACTTTCCATCAAATTGTGAAACTTTGTACCTACAAAAAAGAAAAAGTTTTCATTAATTAGTTGTATATATAAAATAATAAAAGAGCAAAACTATGTTTGGGGGTTTTGAGAGACCAAAATGTGTTCGGGAACACGGAATGATGAAATACTCATTTTTTTGCATTATTTGTGAACTATGAATCCGTTATGCATTCCTTTAGTTCTCACAAGTTTATTTAGGCATGTTTGAGGTGGGAGTAAAGTTTCATGGCGTTTGGTTAAGCGGTTTACCGTTTCACTACTCAAAACCTCAAAAACTAAGAATTTTCAAGTCTAAGTGATGCAAAAGTCATTTTTTCGCATTATTTGTGAACCGTGAATTCGTTATGCATTCTGTTAGTTCCCAAAAGTTTATTTAGGCATGTTTGAGGTGCGAGTAAGGTTTCGTGGCGTTTGGTTAAACGGTTTACCGTTTCACTACTCAAAACCTCAAAAACTAAGAATTTTCAAGTCTAAGTGATGAAAAAGTCATTTTTTCGCATTCTTTGTGAACCGTGAATGCGTTATGCATTTCGTTAGTTCTCGCAAGTTTATTTAGGCATGTTTGAGGTGCAAGTAAGGTTTCGTGGCATTTGGTTAAGCGGTTTACCGTTTCACTACTCAAAACCTCAAAAACTAAGAATTTTCAAGTCTAAGTGATGAAAAGTCCTTTTTTTGCATTATTTGTGAACCGTGAATGCGTTATGCATTCCGTTAGTTCCTGTAAGTTTATTTAGGCATGTTTGAGGTGTAAGTAAGGTTTCGTGGTGTTTTGGTTAAGCGGTTTACCGTTTCACTACTCAAAATCTCAAAAACTAAGAATTTTCAAGTCTAAGTGATGAAAAAGTCATTTTTTTGCATTCTTTGTGAACCGTGAATGCGTTATGCATTCCGTTAGTTCCCACAAGTTTATTTAGGCATATTTGAGTTGCAAGTAAGGTTTCGTGGCATTTGGTTAAGCAGTTTACAGTTTCACTACTCAAAACCCCCAAAACTAAGAATTTTCAAGTCTAAGTGATGAAAAAGTCATTTTTTTTGCATTTTTTGTGAACCGTGAATGCGTTATGCATTCCGTTAGTTCCCGCAAGTTTATTTAGGCATGTTTGTGGTGCGAGTAAGGTTTTGTTGCATTTGGTTAAGCGATTTACCATTTCACTACTCAAAACCGCAAAAACTAAGAATTTTCAAGTCTAAGTGATGAAAAAGTCATTTTTTTTGCATTATTTGTGAACCATGAATGCGTTATACATTCCGTTAGTTCCCGCAAGTTTATTTAGGCATGTTTGAGGTACGAGTAAGGTTTCGTGGCATTTGGTTAAGCGGCTTACCATTTCACTACTCAAAACCCCAAAAACTAAGAATTTTGAAGTCTAAGTGATGAAAAAGTCATTTTTTCGCATTCTTTGTGAACCCTATCACTAGCTTCTACAATGATTTCTTAAGAAAAAAAAACTTATATACAGTATAATCCTTTCTAGTCTTACTATATGTATTAATGAGATTAAATTGCAGTTTGTGCTATAGGTTTCTTGTTGTGAGCAGTGATTCAAGAGAATGCTTTTCAGGAAATTATCAAGAGATCGATAAATTAAGTCAGTTGTTAGACTGATTCAAAGTTGCAGTAATTGAAATTTGAAGTTCAAACTAAATTCTAGAAATGAATAACGGGAATAAGTAGATAGTATAATTCTTTCTGTAATGGCATTTGGAAGATCCAGAAACAAATGAATAAATTGATACCTCCATCCGCCTCTTGATTGCCAGCACAGAACACAGAGAAAACTCAAAATCTACAAATTGAAAAAGCAAATGGTTAGAAGCCAACACAGAGAGAGAGAGAGGGAGAGAGGGAGAGAGAGAACTGCACACTATGCTCTTGGAAATTGGGTGATTTTAACCACTTGGCTAATGAAACTTAGTTATCTGAACCAGCAATGTAAGCATCTATAATTAGTCATGGTTTTAGCTACATGTCATCATATATGGGCAATATATTTAGCTAGGAGTGGATAGCTTTCTTGAAGTTATCACAGAGAGATCATATTTTTTAGAGCTAGCTAGGGAGAAAATAAGGCTCAATAGAAAGTTCTCTTGAGTAAAATGATTTATTAAGGTCGCGAAATGGCTTTATGAGGTTAGATGATGTATAAGAATACAATCCAGGTTGTATAGAAATTGCTCTTTTTTACTATTACCAAAAGCAGAGTGCTTGAAATCTGTTGAGATGTTATTGGGGTCTAACTCAATTTTCATAGTACTTTTATGCAGGACATTGATCTGGGTGATGGTAGGTTCCTATCTATATCCTGCAAAGAGATGTTGCCTTGCCTATATATATATGATATAAATTGATGCATGACATGTATCCACTCACACCCCCCTGAATGATTCTTCAGTATAGTGAGCTGTGACTCACACAAGATGAGGATAAACAACCAAACCACCATCATCTGACGGTGCATACGGCGCTTAGTAAGACATCCTCAGACTTCGCATTTCCTTTTTTTTTTTTTGTTGAGTTTTTAGTGGTAGCCAAACTCAACTTTTCTAAAGTTAATATATTAGCGATTAGGTAGGAAAAGAAGGTAGGCGAGTTTCCACCACTAATCCCGTGGGTTATGAAATCGCTATCATACATAAAAATTAATGGGTGTACATAGTGACCCACCATGGAAATGAAATGCTCGCCTCTGAGAACAAATTAGTATATCTCCAAAAATTTAAGTCCAGGTGATTAGATTAACAATTTGGTGAAGACTTTAAATCTCACTTCCCCACTTTGCTAGATAAGATCCTTTTACGTGGACAACCATTGGATAGTCTAAAATCCTGAAGAATAGTGTTTTAATTTGGCAGTACCACGGCGGCAGCTTGCATCTAGAGTCTAGACATAGCTTGCAAGAACTTAATAAAACATATGATAATATATAATTTAAACATAGAAAAATCAAGAGATCGTACCTTATGAAACCGTTTAACCTTTTTAGCTTCGCATTGATGTCAGCCCTCCTTGCAGTGTTAGTTGTGGCGTCGTAGTCTTCCCTCCCGTTGCTTGGTTGGTTTGTTTAGTATAATAATAAAAAGCTTAGGAAAATGAGCTAAAGAATGATACTAGTTGCATGTTTTGCTTTAGTGTGTTTGACAATAGCATTTTGGAGTTTGATAAGCGAACGGAACTCTAAAAGCTAAAATGAAACCTCACCGCAAACTAGATTTATGATTTAATCACCAAAAAATGCGATTCAATCATTGAAATTCGCGATTGGCCAAAAACTACCTTGGGCAACCTTAGGCAAAAGCAAGTTTTTATTGATTGGTCCTGCGAACAAGAAGCAGTTGTGCCAAACACCCTCTATTGAGTTGTGCTTGAGTCTATCTTCCCAAATTGCCAAAAGGCACAAGTTCTAGCATTGAATGAATTACTATTGCATTTAAAAATCCAAAACAGACCTTTAGCACTACCGGGGTAAAAGACAATTAAATTAATAGAAACAATAAAGGGAAACAAATAGCAATATTCTTAAGCTATCATTACCCACTCCATCATTTGAGTAGCTGGAGGCAGCAGCTACTCGGTTATCATGAATGTTAAGTTACCTAGTGAGCTTTTGAAAGAAGAAAGGATTGTATCTAATAACGTTCCCTCCTTTGCTCTGCATTATGGTCTTCTTGGAGCAATTCTTCGATCTTCGCTCTACTTTGGGCACTACCACACAAATGCATGAAAAGTTGTCAAAATAAATGAAAAATTATCAAACATGAAAGATTCTGGATAATAGCTAACCATTATTTTGTTGGATAAATAACATGTTTCAAAGTTAAACCATAGTTCATTTGTCTATGTATTAACGACTCTATGAGAAGATGTGATATGGTTAATAATATCAAGCTTACCCTCTCAACAATGTTATGTGAATCCGTAGCCTATCCTCGTCTTGCACGCACCCTATTTCTTTTACTTCCTGTTTTTCTTACTAACCAAAACAAAGAGAAGTGTTTCCCTAAAGTTTTCTTTTCTTTCCCTCAATAAATCCATGAACCAATCTAAGTCTAAATGCCAAATAGAACGATACATACCGTAGTGTCCATCACATCTATTACCCTTGGCCAAGTTAAAGAGATAGTTATAAGATTGAGTAAAGCAACTTGCGAAAAATGCAAATTTCTACAAAATAAGCTTAATTATGCATGTACTGAATAATAATTGAAAGGCAAGAATAATCACAAGTAGCTCAGTAGAAAGGAAAAGCACCATCATACACAAAGGAACAAACCAATTCTGACTAAGATATAAAACCATGTATGTTTATCCCAGCCTGAAGAATACCCAGGGCTGATTTTGATTAACCTCAACCTTTAGCTCTTCTTTTGCAGCAGACAACTTTGGAATTTAACCCTGAAATGGAAATCGTTATCAATAAGAACATTTTAGAAATACTATTAAGCTATCAAGTGACACACTACACTTGTACTATGGAATAGCACACAATTAAATAGATATATCGCCATAGGATGAAGAACAAAACAAGAGAAATGCCAAAAAATCAGTGTATCAAGACCATAGCCTGAAATCTTAAGAAGCACATGTTAAAATATGATCAGTTAAGTAATCCAAATTTACACACTATGTACAAGCATATATTCTAAAACATGAACGCTCCAAATGATAAAACAGACAATTGACAAGATGAAGAGGAAGTGTTTATTGAATTATTCCTACTAAACACAATTATCAGTCATTAACCACACGGTCATATATATCATTATTTCATAACCACTCCAGTGATGAGACCTTCACACTGCTTATTATCAGTGTGCTGTTTGGAATAAGCTTGTGAAGCTTGTAAGTTGTAGCTAATTTACGGTTTAACCAATTCAGATACTCCTACCATTGTTCACGATGGAGGATGCCAGGGAAAGGCACTTACCTAAGCTCCTTCCTATTTTCTTGAGTTACTAGTATATTTGGCAGATTTTTTTATTTTATTTAAGCATCAATGAAACACACTAGGTAAATAGTTTTCCTTCTTGTTTACCTTTCTTTCCCTTTTCTTTCACAAAGGCTTTGTTTAGTTCATGGACTTATTGAGGAAAAGAAAATCAAAGAAAACACATATGAAAACCCTATCCTTTATTTGGTCAATAAGGAAAATGAGGAATTTAAGAAGGAAAACAAAATTGGATGAAAATTAAGTTAAAAATTATAATTTTGTGAATCACCTCCATTCCTCTATTCTTGAGTTTCACTTAAATATGAAAAATTTTGAACTTTCAGCGTTATTTAACATGGAGGAAAACAATAGGACAAACACTAGGGAATTCCTTTCCCTTTTCTAAATCCACAAAGCTAATTGAGCATCTACAAACCGAAGGAAGCTCAGTGTCTTCATTTCTTGCTACAACATGAGATATTCAAGAGTGTAAGAAAAAACACTATGTGCTTAAAATCTGCACACTAATGGAAATTGCTAATTCTGAGATTATATGTGTGTGTAAGAGAGAGAGAGAGAGAGAGAGAGAGAGAGATAGAGAGAGAGAGAGGGAGAGAGAGATAGAGAGCATACACCTTTAGCTTGATTATGTACGGTAGCAGCCTAACTCCTTCGGTTGAGCTGGATGATTTGCCAATTCCTTTCTTCATGTCTTCCTCATATCCCCCACCCCCTCTTTAAAATTAGAAGAGAAAACTATTGTTAATAAAATGTAAACTTTAAAATAGTATTCTCTTATCAGAAAATGATGTACATAGACTATAAAAGAAGATCGATGCTGATTCTAACCATTCAATCAGAGATTCAGAGTTCTGATATTAGACATCACAACATTCACAAAACTAGTCTGATACTATCTCACCAAACAACCTGGTAGGTGCTGAGTTTTACCGAATAATGGAAAAAGTAAAGAAGAAAACGTAGGGAAAAATAGGAAAAAAAGATCAGTAGGGCAATGCTCACTTCAACATGCAAATGTAAGGTTAACTTCAATAACAAATTTTAGATAAATTTTTGTCCAAGTTTTCATCCTTAAAAAATGGAGGGAAAGTATGTAATTTGGATCAACATTTTAATGCCTTACTTGCCTGCTTGTTCCTATGCATACATTAGCCCAGAGCAAGAAAGCCTTTCAGAGTCCCTGCAATCAGTCCATACAAAATATGAGATGTTTTTGTCCTCTTTGTTTATGCCTCAGCTTGAAAGAGCAGCATTTTGTACCTCAAAAGTAACGGAGCCTTACTACATTATATCAGTACCCACTGGATCTACAGAAAAATGAACAGATAGCGTTTTTTCGGTGATCTACTGGAACTTAGATCTCCATATCCGCTTTCCAAATTCAAGAGATTTTCAGATGCCAATACCAATCTCTTGGACTTTGTTTGGTTTATGGATTTGGTGAGGGAAAAGAGATGGAAATCAAAACAAGACGGAAAACTAGTACCTATCCGTAAGGTAAAAGGAACTAGATTTCCATACTCATTTTCTTTTCCCCTCATGGAATCCATTAACCAAACAAAGCCTAAGTCAAGATAAAATTCCTACTACTAGATTGATAGAAGATTTGGCTTTGAAGAGCATAGATATTTTAGTAATTGTAAGACTAGCTTCTCAAAATTTCACAAATTCATAAGCTCGTATACTTTTCTGACTTGTTAGTATTTCGGAAAAAATTGTGTTAAATTTAACTAGGACTGGGAACAAATGTCACAAGACCATTAAACTCTACCAGAACTTAAGCTAAGAACTCTAAGAGTAATTTTCCATGAAGTATTAACATTCAGAGCATCCTTAGCCATTCCAGCATCGCAGGAAAAAAATAAATAAATAAATAAAACTTTGGTACCACATCAAAGTGTGGGGAAGAGGACCCATGTTAGTAGAGGGCACAATCAAAAATCAACTAAAAAGAGCTTGAACTTCTTACCATAAAGTCAACAAGAATGAATTTTGTACATGAAAGAATGCTAATGCATAGATTGGCTCCTTACATCTATGTATTCTGAACTACCCATGAAAATCACAAAGGCCTCAACTGTAGAATATGCAACAATTAGCATGTGATAGAATATGTACATACATGCATATGTTGGATAAAAGTATATCTAGTGTCCGACAAAATAAAGATGAGTGTATTCCTTATTGCTAGGACTGAAGTTTGGACCTGAATGATTATGTATAAATGGGTGAACAATATTGAACGGGTGTAACAGTTAATGCTAAAGACTGGATTAATAACAAAGATGAGTAACTACAATCTAAGCAATTATAGAAACAGAACAAATGCAGACTGCAATTTAACTACACTTTCACTTTGGCTTCTTAGTGTTCAAGAAAAGATCCCATGAGCAGAAGAAGGATTCTTAATTAGCGAGTAGCACATTAAGGAGGACATACAATAGCAACTAAGGATTTGTAACAATATAATGTAAGTAACAATATTATTTCCATTCAAGAACACCTTGAGTGGCTTGGACAATTAAGGATGGAAATTCCATAGTCAGCTTTGCAAGAGATGCAAGTGCATCTTTAGCAAGCTCGCCCAGTACACTCTCAACTACTGCAATAAGAAGCAGGAACTCGACTCCATAGTTGAACTCCAGTCACCAAAAGTTATTCGAATCCCTTCAAAAGTTACTCAAGGGATTAGATACAAACTAAATTTGGGGAACAGAACTGTAAGGTTCTATTTGGTTCATGAATTTAGTAAGAGAAAAGAAAAGTAAACATAGGGGAAAACACCTTCCGTAGTTTGATTAATACGGAAAACAACGAGGAAGAAAGGAATGAATGAAAATATGGTGACAAGAAATTAAAACATTTATATATTATGAGTTACTACTTGAATTCTAATTGTGCTTGAAATTTTTAAATTTCTAATGTTATTAAGGCATGAAGGAAAACACTAGGGAAACGGTTTTCCTTATCAGTTTCCTTTCCCTTTTTTGTTACTTCTTTGAATCAGCAAACCAAACAATGCCTAAGGGAACCATTTAAATCCAAGAAAGCTACAAAAACTAAGACCAAATGTTAATAAGTAAAAGTTTGTTCAACTTCATTTTCAAGCATGTAGTTGATATTTTTGCATTTGCACAATTAGCAGCAATAATATGCTCTGGTTTATTTTGCACAAAAAAAAATGTACGATGCTAATTGAAAGGTGAGTCATTTGCACTTCATCTCTGAAAAAAAAAATAGTGTTAATTCATATCACAAATTCTATCCTTTTTCATTACCTGAGCCACATTACAACCTTTGAAAAGTCCTATTTGATCCTAGGAAACATGGTTCGAATATGAAAACGATGAGAGGGGGATTAAAACATGGTAATGATTAATTTTTCTTGATTATTGGCATCCTATTCATGAGACTACTATTCTTTCGTGTCATGCGTCCTTTCGAGTCATATGTGAGCATTTCTCATTTTGAAAACATATTTCCTTTACTCACATATTTTAGAAAAATTACACCTGTTTTTGAGTGTTTCATTTTAGAGCGTAATTGACATTGTGAGATTCGTAGTCGAGACATAGTTAATTGGTTATCCGAAGTATATTCCAAGTTCATGACATGCGCGTGTTTATTTGACTACAATATCACACACGTGCAATTGTATGAGGAACTCTATTGATTTATACGATGCATGTGCTTGAGATTGTTTTTCATGATTTAGGTTGATGTTTCATTGTGCTTCTTTATGTTCGTTATTCTATTTCAAATCTTTGTTATATGATGAAAGAGTATTGAATATTATGTTCTTTGTTTTTAATAAATGTTTTTAAATTGATAAGTTAATAAAGATGGTTGTGGGTGACTTGTTGACGAGAACCCTCACGAGACTTCACTCGTCCGACTAGGGACACCTAGGGGTTTAAAAGGCTTGCTGCATATGCTAAATGCAATCGTGATCCCTACGAAAATGGAGTAGTATTTGTAGTAGTAGTTTTATTTTTCTTTTCTTTTTGCTCGAGAACAAGCAAAGGGTAGGTTTGGGGGTGTGATCGGCGACGAATAGTTACCGTTTATAGTTCTAAAAAAATGCTTTGTTAGCCCATTTCATGTAGTTATTAGTTATTTTTTAATAAGTATTCTAATTTTTGTAGGATTTGGAGCTTTAACTTGAAATTGCACAAAAATCCAATGATTAGTGGCTTTGGAAGTCATTCTAGGCTCAAACGGTGATTCAGGTGAAAGCTGAATGCAGTAGCAGTCTCGGAATATTGCATTTTTAACAAAGAATACTTTGGATTTGAGAAATTTCTCCAGAGATATAAAATGTAGATCTTCGAGTTACGGACGCGTGGCTTCAAACGACGAGTCAATCCGAGTTCCGAGCAAAAGGGTATCGCAATTCTACAAAAGTCGCGCAGTGCAGCGAAAAGGACCTCGCGCGAGCGGGCCGCGCGAGCGACCTGTGAAAAAACCAAAAACGTGTATTTTATTAAATTAAAGTGCCCAGCGAAGGTGGTTTGTGCATATGACGTCCAGAAACGTATATATAGCTGTTTTAGTACGATTTGGCTTAAGAAAGCTTCCTAAATCCTTCCAAACTCTATATAAATCCTATTCTAAATCAATTTTGTGGTTACACATCATTACACAACATTAGATACATCCATATACAATGAAAATTTCAGCCATTGAAGAGAGGAAAACAAGGAGAAGAAGAAGAAGACCAAGGATTCCCATGGCCTCCTCCATCAACCTCTTGCTGTTCATCAATTCTATGGACAACTAAACTCTAGATCTAGGGTTTCAATGAAACCCTAGCCAAGTAATAGGATGTATTTTATGTTTTTATTTTAGTTTTATTATGTATGGATGACAGTTACATGTTCCGAGGATTTTTATAAATAAATCGTGCTTTTATTGATTAAATCGTTACTTTCAAAATCTATTCTTGTCTTAGATCTATTTTGATGGTAGTGTGCTCAATGATCTATGCTTGTTGTGCTTGTTTAGATTATTTACATGTCATGGTGCTTAAATTGAATTGTTCTATCAAGTATCCGAATAGTCCATGCCTAGATTAGACGGATTATACCACAACCCTAGTTTAGTGTGGGATAATTAGTGCTAACCGAAGATGGATTATGTTGGTGCTTGAACCATAGTTATTTTCTTGACGGAGGAATTGGGCTTGTAGCTACAATTTCCCATTATCATCCAACTTAATAAGCTAAAGTAATTCATAAATACCCTTATTATGAAGCTAGTGGTGGATTTGCAATCCTAGGTTCCTTAAACTTATTATAAAAACAACTATTTAATTGCTTTCATAATTTAGATTTACTTCTATTATTATTAGTTTAATTAAAATCAAATCAAAATCTATTTTTCTTAAATTAGCTAAATTTAGGTTTTAAAATTAAAGCACGGTAGTTAATCAATCTCTATGGATTCGACCTTTACTTCCATACTGCAAATCTTTAGAAAAGTAAAGTATACTTTTATATCTTGATTTTGACAAGATCAGTCAACTTAGTATTAAGTTAACAGTTTGGTTCCAATTATAGTTTTTCTTTCTTTCTTTGAAATCTAATTTACTATCCTGACAATAGAAAGGTAAATTCTTCTTCTTCTTCTTCTTCTTCTTTCTCTCTCTCTCTCTCTCTCTCTCTCTCTCTCTCTCTCTCTCTCTCTCTCTCTCTCTCCGTGTATATATATACATGTACACCAAATATATATATATATATAAACTCGTGCACTAACATGAGAGATACTTTGTCCAAACAAAAAAAGGAATGCTAAGTTTCTAAGGGAAGATTAAAGAAAAGAAGAATCTTTCACGATCCCACATGAATAATAGGATAAGTAACACTATAATTGATTCCCAATAGCCCCATGGGTACAAAAGCTTCCCTTTGGACAAGGCCAAAGCCATTCTCACCCCATTCCTGCATTCCAAGCCCCACGAGTTTTTGATAATCCAGTATTTGTCTCTTTCGACGCTTCCGCAGCCAACAATAATAATAACATGATCAGTCATATCATCAAAATTAAAATAGTAAGAGTAAGGACCTAATGGCACTTCAGGCGCATGATATAGTCCCTATATATTTCAATCATATTAGCATAATTTAAAATTTTTGTGTTTTCATTGTAAAACAACTAAGGGTTGGTTTAGTGCCCCCATTGTAATCCTCAAACAACGTGTTGGTTTTATGCCACCTTACGCATGCAACAACAGGTTGATACCTGAGGACCAGGACCAGCCTAGGGCAAAAGCGGGCAAAGCAACCACTTTGAGCCCCCCAAATTTTTGATGAATTTGAGGGCCCATTTTTAACTCCAACCGTTATAACCTTATGCATATATGTTTACAGACAAAGCCACTTTAGGTTTTCTGCCCCACTAGCTCTCAATTGCTCTCATTGTACAATTGAAGTTCTCTAACTTTTTGTGTGTATATATAAATGAAGCCTAGCCTCTTTTATAGCCATCCCCTCCCTAATGGATGCATAGGATGTTCTTGATCCAACGGTAGCCAACGAGTCTCCTGAACATTCTTGAGCACTCTTGGGACTCTAACATTCTCCACAAGCTTTCACTAGGTTCAAGTTCCATTCACTTCTAGACCATAATAGCCTTACACAATCCTCTAAAGCCTTCTAGAACCATCCACGATCTTGCAGAAATGTCTCCATTCTCGTAGACTCCTCTAGACTCTTCCGAATTCTTTTAGAAGCTCTCTAGGACTTGCCAAACTTTTTGAAACGTATCCAGACCACTTCGAACTACTCTAGAACACTTTGAACCCTTCTAGAATGCCCAAGCCTCCACCAACATCTTTTACGCTGAGCAATCCCATGAAATGCGACCAAGCTTTGGCCCTCCAAACTGGTTGTCCATGACACTAGGCGAACCTAGGTGGGTCTTTTATAAAAAAAATTTTAAAACATGGGGATGAGATTGTAATTTAGTAAAATAAGATTAAATTAAATCAAGTGTGTTTTTGGAAAAGATGGAAACTGTGAAATCAATTTTGTTTCGGATGAGGATATAGAAGAAGAGGGTGATGAGTGTACGTGTATGAGTCTGAGTCCGATGGAGAGAAAGTATGCGATGGATATGGAAAAGAAGAGTTAAAAACTTAGTTTGTTGATAATGTGATTATATATATATGAGAATTCTCTATATTATTAATTGTCTAAAAATAAATTTTCTGCCTAGGCCTCAGCCAGGCACCCCTCCGCTGCCTGCCTACCCTATAGCGATTTTTAGAACATTGGGCCCACCCAATCCAAAATGGTCCAAATCTTACATAAAAAAAACAAATTACGGAAGTTTAGACCAATAATTCAATAGCATTTAAAGAAAAAGAAACACAAAAACATTCGAACTTGAATTCCAGAGAGTTGACTATCTCTCTCTCTTTTGAACCACCAAGCATCATCACCATGATAGCCCATCACTAAAAACATGAAAGCTGAAACATCACACAGACAAACAATGAAAGTGTTACACATTCACCATTGTCAATTGTCCACACCGGTGAAAGTTGAAACATCACACAGGAACACTGTGAAAGTGCCCTTGTTGTATACTGGAATTTGTTGAAATAAAAAGCAATAAGAGAAAATTTGATCTTTGTTACTTCATGTATTAAATTTTTCTTAATTAATGTAAACAGTTCTTTGAAGACAATTTGATAATTTTAATATAGGTTCTAAAAAATAAAATGTAAAAACAAAATGTTTGAATATGTATAGAGCTCGTTTTTAGAGTTTGCTTTTGGCCCTGGATAACTTAGGGTTGGTCTGCTGAGGACTTCCATGATACTCCGTACGCGATTCATCTTGTTGTGTTATAACTTCGGAACCGTCAATGTATAATATTTCTCTAGTACTGTCCATTCGTAGATCACACTAAAATGGTTTGTTGATGTAAAATTCTATCCTCTATATAGTTAGCTTTTAGCTACTTTTTTTTTTTTTGGAGGGGAGGGGTAAGACTTTCAGATAATTAATGTACGCCAAACTTCTTGGTAATAAAATTTCCTCTTTCCTAAAAAAAAAAAAATTAAATAAATAATCCTCTGTCCTCATTCATCTAATTCACGTCTCAATCTCAAATGAAAGAGAAAGAACAAAACTTTTATTAAATTCAACTTAAGAAATGAATTACAATAGGAAAAATTACACATACACCCCCTGTTCTTGGAATCAGTTGCACATAAACTGTATTTAGGGTCAGTTGCACATCGATCCTGTAGTTCAAAATATGACACTAATACTACTTATACTTTAATGTAAAGTGTCACCGTGAGGGAACACTAATAGTTTTCCTAAATGACTATCCTACCCTTGTTACATTTCCTAAAAACTAAACAAATTGGGTCAAAATTAAGCATCTTTACGATGAGATTCTACCAAGACAACACTAATGGAGGAATAATAGTGGTCATGCTCCATCTAATCAATGAAGGCAACTCTGCCTCTTGAATAAATGATTCAAGGAAACAAGAAAGCAAGCATCACGTGGTGGTGGTGGTGATCAAGATTCAAGAGAATCTCAAAGAGGGAGTGAAATTATGAAACCCACTGATCATCCATGAATAAAAAGTTAAAATAAACATGTTTTAATTATGCCACTACAAATGGGTAAAACACAAGTAACTGTAAATAGACATAGCAATCTGAGTATGAGTTAATGAACTAAACTCTTCAACTCTTGAAAGCAAAAGATCTGGCTAGGGGACTGTGCATTTCAATCTAGAGACAACTACACTTATCAATTTCTCTGTGTAAACAAAGAATATGGAAAAATAGAAAATTTAAAGCGATTCATAAAAAGTGCAAATTCCAAATGTCTGCTACGATTAACAAAACAGGGGTTTAAAATACTTTGCAAAACCAAATTTATTTTTTTGGTTCTTCGAACCCAAGAATCATCTCCCGCAACCCCAATACATATATAGGGTATATGTAATACACACCCACATATACATATATTAGAAATAACCCGGCAGGAAACCAAAAAAAAAAAAAGAAAGAAGAAGAAAAAGAAAAGAGGGAAAAAAATGCAATACTTTAAAAATTCAAAACTTTTGTGTAAAATTGTACCGTTCATTCAAACCCACATGCTATTTATGTGAAGACAGAGATTTCATGGGCACATCTATATACTATTAGTTCATTAATTTTGATTTTCATATTAAACTGAGACGGGGTTGGATTTTTTTACAACAAATTCATTACATTTAAACAACAAAATGATAGAAAACTATAACCCAAAAAAAGTGGCCTTTTTTTTTAGCATGCTCTTTTCTTCTTATTTTTTCTTTTTCTTTTTATTTATTTTTGCATTTTTTTTTCTTTAATGGTTTATTCTGTTGCATTGTGTAAGGTACCTAAATCCTATATTAGGTTAACTACTTAACAAACTAAGGGTACATTTGATAAAACTGAAAATTTTAAGCGATTGAACTTGCAATATTGAAAACTGTGTTTCAAGTACTGGAATACATTGCATTAACACTACAAGAAAATATGCTTTTTATGTCACTTTTAAATTTCTTTTTATGCCGTTTTTATTGTGAGTGACATAAATATTTCTTGTTCAACCTTTTTATGTCACTTTTAGACTATTTATGTCACTTTTTCAAAAAAGTGACATAAAAACCTGGTTATTTATGTCACTTTTTAAAAAAAGTGACATAAATAACCAGGTTTTTATGTCACTTTTTAAAAAGTGACATAAATAAAAATGCGGTGGCAATTTTGTAAATATAACATTTTATTTTTATGTCATTTTTTTGTAAAAAGTGACATAAAAAGCTGATTATTTATGTCACTTTTTTAAAAAGGTGACATAAAAACCTGTTATTTACAAGGTTTCCCGCGCGCCCAAATTTTTTTATGTCACTTTTTAAAAGAACAAGGATCCTTGTTCTTTTAAAAAGTGACATAAAAAAATTTGGGCGCGCGGGAAACCGAGGTGTGGGCGCTGAAGCTCTTTTTTAATCCCTCTCTCTTTTTCCTCATCTCCTCTCATCTTCCCCCACCTCCTCTGATCATCTCCTCTCATCTTCCTCTCATCTTCCTACCGCCGGCAGAGAATCGGCCATCACCACCAGCATCACCGCCGTCGCCACCTCCGCCGCCATCACCACCAGTGTCATCGTTGCCGCGCGCCTCTCTCTCCAGGTTTCTCTCTTTCTCTCCCCTCCCCCTCTCTCTCACGCACACACACTCTCTTCTCTATACATTTGAATGTATTGCACGAAGATGGGTCACTTCCATCTTTCATAGAAGTGTAGACATTTTTTTTTCACTTCCAATGTTGCTGGTACTATTAAACAGCTAACAGCTCGGTTCTGTGGAATAGAGCAGTTTTCGCACTATCTGCTCGATTAATTGCCTCTGAGATTGATGGGGCTTTAGGGTTTTGTGAGAAGCGTAAGAATGTTAGTGTTGAAGAGGATTCGTATTATAGGGAAGCAATAGTGGCCTTAAAATTGGCAAAGGAGGTGATCAAAGTTCAACAAGGGTGGATAGCTAATGCTGTGAAGCATTTGAATCAGACGGGTGGGTTTTCGAGGTCTTTGGCGAATTCGACAACTGATTGGCCCTGTTTGCTGTTAGAATTGTTGTCTGAAGCTGCTGAGACTGGTTATTTTCAGGTAATATTTGGTTTCTTAGCAAAATGCCATTTATGGAAGTTAGATAGAAGAAACCCTCCAATTTAGTTAATAATTGTCTCAAGTTTTAGGAGTAGCACTAAACCCAGAAGCTTTTTTGTGGGGACAAGATAAAAGTGGAAATTGTTGCACTCCTATCCTTTTTCTTCCTCTCATTGTTTGTTAAATTTGGAAAATTACACCCATGCGGTGTTTCTGCATTTCCAACGGAAGGAAGACCTTGCGAAGTTCTATAAGAATCCTTTCTACTTGGGAATTTTAAGGGACCATGTAATGCCTTACTGCCATGTACGCCCTGACATGTAAACTCCAAATTTCAATTACTTCAAACTTCTATATCTTTACATTTTTTGTGAAATAAGACACATCATTATTGGTTTTGTAATTTTTTTCCCCTTAAGTTTGCTGTGCATTTACAGGGGCTAAGTTATGTGGATTACGAATCTGCAGTAGAGGATGGCATCCTTCCCATATTTCGGAAAGGAGAGGTTTGAAATAATATGCTGAACAGCATCTTCAAATTATGATTCATTAGGTAGTTTTAGAATGGCATTGTAAGGCATGTTCGATTTCTTTCATTCGTCTCTTCTACCAACTTTCATCTTTTCATTCTTCTCCTTTTCATATTTCTTTTTTAATTTCTTTCCTCTTCTTTTTTTTCAACTTTTTTTTTAATTCTTTTCCCTTTCTTTTCGTTGCTTTCTGAATAATCAATCAATAAATAACAAGGCAACCACTCCAAACATCATCTTGTTCTCTTCTTCTTCTTAATCGACACATCGCCTTAATACCATTAAAAGTTGACGAATCTCTCAGTGGTAAACTCCAAGTTGGTCAAGTTGGAGCAAAAACAAGGATACTGGTGATTAAGGAAAAATGGCATTTTAACGGCTCAAAGGGCGAACTAAGGAAATTTTTATCATTTTTCTGGATAGTGGTAAACAAAGAGGGCCTATAATCATGTCCTATGGTTATATGATTCTTCAACATTTACCACGGAAGATTATTTAGCATGGTAACAAATATTTTAACTTGACTATCAACCAAAATAAGAATAATGAGACTAAACAACAAGTTAATGCGCTATTTCAGTGAAATTTGACAAACACAAGATGTATTTATAACCCTCTAAAAAGAAAAGATAGGCTCAAAAGCTCACCGGGTCTAGTCTCCACCTTGTGTTATCTAGAAATCCGAATCATATTATAGTTCACATCAAACATGTATTCAAGCGACTACGTGCAGTGCATAGGTTTGTGTGCAAATCTATGATATAAAACTACGATTCGAACGATACATGACCTAAAATGTCATATCATGACTTCAGCAAATGTTTAATTACATCTTCTCTTGTTTACCATTCTATAACAATCCAGGTTACATAACAATATGTATCAAATTTATATTGCAAAAACATCGATAATCATCGTTTATTTAAGCACAAGTATCGAATTTTTTTTGAAAAATTTAGTGTAATAATAATAATGTGAGTGCATACCCCCAAACCTAAACCTTTCACTGCCCCCAATGAAACAATAAAATGAAAGAAAGGAAAGTACGTAAGGAAGGAACGATGATACCTCGATCTTGGCACTCACAAACAAGTGAACACAAAGGAATATGTCAATAAAATTCAATGTTACCTGTTACTTCTTGATAAAAGACGAACAAAGAAAATAATAAAAGCAGCTAAAATAACTATAACTAAACTAAACGAAATTGAATAAACTATAAGAATTAACAACACTATGAAAACAACAAGAAAATAAACTATAAAAGAAAAGAAAAGATAACCAGAACTTATGAAAATAACAAACGACTCGATCTAAAAGGACCTAAGAAACAAAAACAGAAGAGTAAAAACTACTCAAACAGGTGGGGGGAAAGGATATAAGAAAACAAAAGAAGAAAATCCAGAAATGGGGGGGGGGGGGGGGGGGTCGGGCGAGCGCGAATCCCTCCGCGAGAAATTTTATTTTATTTTTTTTTTCAGGCTCGCGCGAGCGAGGAAGCCTCGCGCCAGCGAGCTGAGGCACGACATGAACTTGAGGGGTCATAAAAAAAGTTATAAAAAAAACTAAGGCACATTCTCGCGCGATCGAGCCGCGAGCGCGAGAATGGTATTTTCTCTTATTTCACCTATTTTATGTATATAAATTAAAAATAACTTTACTCCAACCCCCAAACCTGTCCAGAAACTCAAAAACATACCAAAACGACCCAAAAATAGTCAAAAATTATTAAAACAAATGAATTAAAGCTTGGGTTGCCTCCCAAGAAGCGCTATCTTTTACGTCTTTAGCTAAACCATTCTAGCTCAAGATTCAAGGAGGTCGTAAATCGGACTGTGTACCCCTAAGGATATTAGGAAGAGCTCGGTGGTAAGCAGAAATAATGTTGCTTTGGATTAATTCATTTGACAGATCATCCTTATTTTGTTCAAATCTATTTCTTACATTCCGAGTGAATTCATCATTAGGGTCCATATTATTTAAATTCATCCGCTCATTACGAATTATATTATTTTCCTCACCCATATTCAGTTCTCTGTTAGGCTCAATATTCCATCTTACCTCACTCTCCGCCTCACATAGGTAATCGTCGTCTTTAGGAGGTTGATCCATAGCATTAAAAACGTTCAATTTCAAGTTCATGTTCCCAAACGACACTTTCATTATCCCCGTCCTACAGTTAACACGAGCATTAGCAGTCGCTAAGAATGGACGACCTAAGATGACAGGAGTGTGTTTCTTAGAATCTAGCACGGGTTCAGTGTCAAGGACCATGAAGTCGACAGGATAATAGAATTTATCAACTTTAACCAAGACGTCCTCGACGATTCCTCTAGGTATTTTAATAGAACGATCCGCTAATTGTATTGTAGCGGCCGTAGGTTTAAGTTTACCTAGTCCTAGTTGTTTGTAGACGTGATAAGGTAAAAGGTTGACACTAGCTCCTAAGTCAAGGAGAGCCCGATGAATAATAGTGTCACCTATGACACATGATATCGTAGGCGTACCTGGATCTTTATACTTTGGAGTAGTGTGTTGGAATATTGAGCTAACTTTTTTTGTGAGAAAGACCTTTTTCGGAGTATGACTACGCAATTTACGTTTTTGAGTGCATAGGTCTTTAAGACATTTAGCGTAAGTGGGAATTTGTTTAATAGCATCGAGGAATGGAATATTGATTTTAACTTGTTTAAATACCTCGAGTATATCCTCAACCTTTGACCCTTTCTTTGGAAAATTTGATGGTTCATCAACGTTTGGTGGAAAGGGCAATTTCGGTATATGATTAGTCAGGGCCGTTTCTTTTTCTTTCTTATATTGGCTCGCGTCCTTACCCTTCTTTGTATTAGAGTTGATGTTCATATCTATCACATTCTCATTCAGAATTTCTATTACCTCTTCCTCTCGTGTAGTCAACCTAGTTGAGACGGCGTTTACTTGCTCATTCGACCCCTTAACCTCGTATTATCCCTTATGGTTTTGAATTATTTGAGTAGGCAACGTCCCCTCTTTTCTACGACTCACTACAGTAGCTAGTTATCCCATTTGGGATTCAAGCTTTGCAATGGATTGTGTGTGTGAGTGCACTATTTGTGCTTGTGCTTGTGCCTGTACTTGTGTTTCGATTTTATTAAGGGACACCAACACCTTTTCCTCAAAAATGTTACCCCTTGAAGGGTTCGGATAAGGAGGCGGTTGTTGGTATTGATTAGATTGAAACTGGGGTCGATATGCATTAGGAAAATTAGTCGCCTCATTAGGATTATTATTATTATTTTTTCACGAGAAGTTAAGATGGTTTCTCCATGGCGCGTCCGGATTATTAGTAGTCGAATTATAATTATTTCGTAGGTATTGTTGAATAGAATTAATGTGTTGCTCCATGAATTCCGGAAATTGAGATGCAGAAGGACATGCACAGATATTATGAGACGGTTCAGAACATAATGCACATACTTCTGAAGAGGGTGGAGTGGGCCTAATTCCCATCCTCATAAGTTGGTCAAGTTTTCTATTTAATTCTTGAAATTCAATTGAATGACTTGACTCGAACTTTACCTCTCTTTTTGGTGGTGGCAGATATCCTCCAGAACGTACCAACACAGACTGATGCATCGAATTCTCGCTCAAAGTTTCAAATATTTTCCAGGCCTCGTTGGCACTTTTGTGTAGGAAAGTACCCGCACAAACGACATCGACAGTATTACGAACAGAAGGAATAAGTCCCTCATAAAAGACTTGAACTAATTGCCACTTAGGAACCTGATGATGTGGGGAGGAACGTAATAATTCTTTAAATTTCTCCCATGTGTCATAAAGTGTTTCCCCATCTTGCATCACAAAATGAGTTATAGATTTTGTTATTTGATTTGTTCTTGTGATTGGGAAAAACTTTTGTAAAAATGCAGTATATAATACTTCCCATGTTTTTATAGTGTTTGGCTCCAAAGATTGGAGCCAATACTTCGCTTTATCTTTTAAAGAGAATGGAAAGAGACGCAGTTTTAATTCATCATCAGTGAAATTTTGGATTTTTAACGTAGAGCATATATCTTGGAAATCCCCTAAGTGCTGATAAGGGTCTTCATTTATACGGCCATGGAAAGAAGGAAGTAGCGAGATGGTAGATAACTTTATCTCAAAGTGAGATGCCGTCGCCTCCGGTAATTCGATACCTACTTGAGGCGTGTAAGTCGTAGGAATAAAATAATCTTTAAGCGGAGGAGGTGGTGGTATATTAGGGTTATTATTGTTATTTCTATTGTTTTGATTATTTCCAATGTCGGCCATTGGAATAGGTTCTATGTTAATAAAGTGTGGTTTCTTTAGCTTTTTAAGGGTACTACGTATTTCGGACTCAAACAACGACGATGGTTTCGGAGTTAATTCGTCGTCTATGTTTAACCTAGATCTAGAAGTTATGTTTGAATACTTGTTAATTCTTAATGTACGTTCAAGTTCAAGATTACAAGGTTTTAATTCCGGTTTACTTGAGCGTGTACCAACCATAAACTATAAGAAAATAAACTAAAAACAAAACTGACTCAAATAATAAAAAAAAAAAATAGCAATCACGCAACTAAGATAACAGGCACTCAACTACTATGATGCATGTAAATTACCTGTAATGCAGTGACCACGTCAATTCCCAGCGCCCTGGGTGTCCTAGCTAATGCAGTGCAATTAACCCTAAACTAATGCAAATAGTGCGTCACAGTGCCCTGACTTACAGTGGTTTAAAGCGAGTTTCACAAGAAGCAATTTACTTGAATTTTTTTTTCCGCGTAAGCTCCTTTGACGTGCACAGCTGCTCCACTCGAAACGCTAGAATTTTGAGTTCCTAAGAAATTACAAAAATAAAAGAAAAGTTAGTAACTTAAAACAAAAACGAAAAATTAGAAGAAAAAAATAATAACAAATAAATAAAACCTAATCTAGTATTTACGAATTAACTAAACTAAGATTCTAAAACTAAAGGTAGTAATGCAATCCCCGGCAATGGCGCGAAAAATTGATCTTTTCAAAATCAAGATATAAAAGTATACTTTACTTTTCTAAAGATTTGCAGTGTGAAAGTAAAGGTCGAAGCCATAGAGATTGATTAACTACCACGCTTTAATTTTAAAATCTAAATTTATCTAATTTAAGAAAAACAGATTTTGATTTGATTTTAATCAAACTAATAACAATAGAAGTAAATCTAAATTATGAAAGCAATTAAATAGTTGTTTTTATAATAAGTTTAAGGAACCTAGGATTGCAAATCCACCACTAGCTTCATAATAAGGGTATTTATGAATTACTTTAGCTTATTAAGTTGGATGATAATGGGAAATTGTAGCTACAAGCCCAATTCCTCCATCAAGAAAATAACTATGGTTCAAGCACCAACATAATCCATCTTCGGTTAGCACTAATTATCCCACACTAAACTAGGGTTGTGGTATAATCCGTCTAATCTAGGCATGGACTATTCGGATACTTGATAGCACAATACAATTTAAGCAGCATTACATGTAAATAATCTAAACAAGCACAGCAAGCATAGATCATTGAGCACACTACCATCAAAATAGATCTAAGACAAGAATAGATTTTGAAAGTAACGATTTAATCAATAAAAGCACGATTTATTTATAAAAATCCGCGGAACATGTAACTGTCATCCATACATAATAAAACTAAAATAAAAACATAAAATACATCCTATTACTTGGCTAGGGTTTCATTGAAACCCTAGATCTCCATAGAATGATGAACAACAAGAGGTTGATGGAGGAGGCCATGGGAATACTTGGTCTTCTTCTTCTTCTCCTTGCTTTCCTCTCTTCAATGGATGAAATTTTCGTTGTATATGGATGTATCTAATATTGTGTAATGATGTGTAACCACAAAATTGATTTAGAATAGGATTTATATAGAGTTTGGAAGGATTTAGGAAGCTTTCCTAAGTCAAATCGTACTAAAACAGCTATATTTACGTTTCTGGACGTCATATGCACAAACCACCTTCGCTGGGCACTTTAATTTAATAAAATATGCGTTTTTGGTTTTTTCACAGGTCGCTCGCGCGGCCCGCTTGCGCGAGGTCCTTTTCGCTGCACTGCGTGACCTTCGTAGAATTACGATAACCTTTTGCTCGGAACTTGGATTGACTCTCCGTTTGAAGCCACGCGTCCGTAACTCGAAGATCTATATTTTATATCTCTGGAGAAATTTCTCAAATCCAAAGTATTCTTTGTCAAAAATGCAATTTTCCGAGACTGCTACTGCATTCAGCTTTCACCGGAATCACCGTTTGAGCCCAAAATGACTTCCAAAGCCTCTAATCATTGGATTTTTGTACATTTTCAAGTTAAAGCTCCAAATCTTACAAAATTTAGAATACTTATTAAAAAATAACTAATAACTACATGAAATGGGCTAACAAAGCGTATTTGTAGAACTATAAACGACAACTATTTGTCGCCGATCATTGACCATCTTAATGATTTTAGCACCCAGAATTTCTAGAAATTCTATAAAGAAATTCAGAGTAGTGAACGTCACCATGATGACGGTTACAGAAGGCCCATTAGGGTGACCCTAGTTAGGATCCCTATAAGATCCTATAATCAACGTCTTAGCAATGACGACGATGACTCTAACACTAGAATCAATTAGAACAGTTGTAACCTTGACGTCCTAAATTTCATCTAGGATTCATAGACAGACTCACACCTAGGCTATACCTAGCCCGTATTCATGTATTACTGTATTTGCACTGAATTAGAACTTTGGTTCACATCTCAAGGTACTTAACCCGTGAGTGGGACCCACAATGTATTTAGGAACTATGTGGACCCCACACTTATCTACCCTTGGACACATACACATACATGTGCACCTTGTGCACGCATTAGACACAACCAAACCTCCTCACCATTTCCTCTATAAAAGCACACCCCCTCACCTCCATTACACCCTCATAATCTGCAATCACCCCCACACAACCTGTCAATACAGATTAGAGAGAGAGAGACTAGAGAGAGAGCTTGTGTAGAAACACCTCTCACCCCACCCTACACCCTCGGCTTGTGCACACCCCCACACCCCACACATTGTGTACACAAGCACATACCCTTCTCTACACCCTCTTTGCATCACCCTCTCCATACACAGGACACACACAGAAACTTGGAGCAGTGAAGAAAGAAAGAAAGAAGAGAACGGAGAAGAAGAATGAGGAGATCGGAGGTTTGAGAGAATCTAAGACCATCTAAGGTAAACCCAATCCATTTCCTCTTTCCCATATACCTCTGCATGTCATCTAGACTCTCACACGCACGCATGCACTAACCCAAACAGAGCTCAAGGCTCTGCATGAGCTCCGGCAGCCATTGAAGATCCACCTTTGGAGCTTGATTTTGAAACAACAACCAAAACCCATAAGATCTACACCAAACTGACCGGAATGAATCCCATTAGACCCCATTCGAACAGTTTTTGAAATGGGGTATGTTTGATTGTGGATGCAGAGCATTATTCCCGTTTTGGCCAAAAACGATAATCCTTTGGTAGGAGATCTGAATGAATGAACCAGACCGTGAGCCCCTAGTATGTTGAAGAGGACCAAATTCCGGTCACTTTGCTATTGGATTCGTGCATTTTGATGGGAAGATAAGAGAGAACGAGTCGTTTGAAGATTTCCCGGCGAGCCCCGACTTTCCGGCGGCCATGTATCGCTGGAGAAAAAGGTGAAACCCGAATGGGTTTCGGGTTATAACACCCGGGTTAGGGTCGGGTTAGGGGCGGGTTTAGATGTGTGTTTAGATGGGTCAAGGTTTGGGTTTGGGCCGGGTTAAGTTAACCCATGGGTCAACTTAAGTAGCACGACGTCGTTTTGACGTCGGGTTGACTTTGGTCGGGTTTGGGTAAACGGAGCGGGTTAGTGTGTGAGTAGGAATGGGTTATGGTAGCGGGCCGGGTTGGGCTTATATAACCCGTGGGCCATTTTAAGTCTAACGGTGTCGTTTTGGCGCCGGGTTGTGTTTGGGGCAGGTTCGGGTTTTTGGGTTGGGTCGCGTTGAGTCTGTTAGTAGGTTATGGGTATGGTTCGGGTTTGGCTAGTGATTGGGCTAGCGGGCTGGGTAGGTATGTGAGGAGAGTTGGGTTTCCGGTTCGGGTTTGGTCTAACCCGAATGGGTTTTCGGGTTGAACTTTGTTGTATCTATATATGGATTATCCATATTAAGTCAGGTCGGATCAGGGTTTGACCCAGTGGGTCACCCAGTTGGGTTCCTTTGAGAGTGTATTGGGATAATCCGTTTAGGTCGGGTCGGTTCGGGTTTGACCCGTCGGGTCTGTGGATTACTATTATTATTATTATTATTATTATTATTATTATTATTATTATTATTATTATTATTATCATCATTACTAGTTATTAAATTGTTTTAAATAGTTTTAATAATTATAAATGGTTTATAATTACATTATTAATGTTTTACATAATAGAATATTATTATATAATATTCTTAATATTATGTATATCATTATTATAGTATATATATTATATATTTATTATTTATATGCTTAGTATAAATAAAAAATATAAGTTTTAAATAGTATTTTAATAGGTAATAAATACCTACATGTATTTATAAATTCTCGAAAATTAGGGTAATGACTCTGGGACTATTTTATTATGTTATATAAATTATAAAGCTATAATATTATAGTCTAATATTTTTACCAATTAATAAGGAGCTATTTTATGGGTATATTAATTATTAAAAATACCAAACGAGCTCTGAAAATTATGAGATAAATACTGAGAGTGTATTTTAATATCTAGTATTTAATAAAAATACTTCTAAGTACTGATTTCTTTGTATAATTATAGTTATGTATTTAAATCTTGTTTTAGGTATTTTCTGGTATATATTATCTTCAATAATTCATAATAATTAATCAAGGACTCCGAAAATTACGCGGTCAGTTCCCAGACTCGGTCGAAAATACGGCCTATCTTTTAGGGCCCGCATTAGTGTAGTAAGCCCTACCTTTTACCTCATAAAACGCGACGAACTCCGATTTGAGTCTAGTCAATGGCGTTGGACTCAGAATGACACGTAGATCACTACCTTGAGGTTTATAACCTCATTTGGTAAAATTACCATTTTGCCCTTATAATTGTACTCATACATTATTACTATTTATTCCGTTTATTGTTGTAGAACTTGACAGTTATCTGCTTTCGGAGGATCGGTGACTTGAGGTGAGTTTCCTAACCTCACTCTAATCCTAATAAAATGAATATAAGATGTTTAAAAGCTACCTGTATGATATTTTGTATAAGTGATATGCTGATTTATGATGCCACATGTATTTTCAATAATTGTAACACTATGCAAAGCATGTTATGGTAGTGATATCGCATACGTGAACATGTCAAGGGTTTTATCTATATGATTATTGGTATCAATCCATGTTATGTGATCCATATTTTATATGTTATATTTCTGCTGCTAAATGATAAAAGCACATTTTACGATAATTGTTAACTGGGTTAACTAACGCATGCTATGTTAATAATAAAGAGAATGAAAGTGGTTTTGCATATGGGTATCGGTAGTGGACTCACTTGCATTTCATGACTTGTGTTAACATGCATTGTATAAGCAAGAGAGGTGTATGAAGAGATATGAGAACGTGAAAGAGATGTGATTGCTAGATCCGATGGATCAACGGCTGACGAACCGGGTGGACATGAACGGTTAGGGTTCCTAGTGCGCCTCTCCCCGTTGAAGACGTCTGGTGATGCGCATACATCGTTGAAGATGTCCCATGTATCATTGAAGACGTCCAGCTAGTGCTCTAATATACTTCTCAGTCGTGTAGACGACCGGTGAGAGTATACACATGGTTGAAGACGTCCCATGTGCCAGTTCCATTGTTTACAGATAGTGTGCGCCGTGGAGACGTCCGGTGGCCTATCAAGGGATGAGTATGAGTCGGCTGTTATAGTATGTTATCATTCTTGACGTATCAAGTGTTGTTAAGTGAATGAGAAAGAGAAAATGAATAATGAGATTGAATTGATGAGTAAAATGGTTTTGTTCAAAATGATTTGTTTTGGAAAGTCTTGGTTTTAAAATGAAATGGTTTTGAAAAGTATCTGTTTTGAAAAGCAAGCGTCTTTGAAAAGAGTTGGGAGTAAGTCACATAGGTCGTGCATTTGCACGCACGAGGATATAATAAGGAGAATGTATTCTATGATGTTATATTTATCTGTTTACCTGTCTTTTGATAAGAGATTAACCATACCTTAAAGTACTAAACTATGACGTGAGTTGAGAGATGTTCTGTATTTATTGATTATTGTGCGGTTGAGACTCTCACTCAGCCTTGTTCCAAGGCTGACGACATGTTACGCCCTGGGCATTCGTATGCCCAGAGTGTTGCAGGTTTGGAGAGAGATAGAAGAGTTCAGGATGCTGTGCCGTGGAGCCAAGGAGAATAAAGCCTGCCAAGGAGAATAAAGCCTGCCCAAGATCTGATAGACAGTTTCTCAAGTTTTAAGCTTATGTAAATTGTTTAGTATGGCCTCTTGTATTAGGATTGAAGTTATTGTAACCCTTGTTTAATTTCCGTTGTATTTATACTCTGATAAGTTTAGATCATGCTTATGCTCTAGCATTTACCTTATGGTTGCATGGTGCGGAGTTAGAAGGACAGGACGGTTAACAAACTAGTCACGTGTCTACGGACCCATAAAGGAAAATTTTTATTTTTCCCTATTTTTGGCTTACTCCGGGGCGTGACAGGGTTTTAGTGGTATCAGAGCCTAGGTTTTGGCATTTACCGTTTGTCCTATGCATTTTAAGTTATAAACCATTAGATTTTTTCCCCACTGATGAAGATACTAATCCTATGATAGTTTATATTGGACAGGTTAGCATGGAACCCTTTTATATCCAAGATGGGTTTGGAGGGCACTGGGTATACCCAGATCGTATAGAGCCCGCAGACCCAGTGTTGTATCGACAAAGGATTCGACAGAGTGCCCAACGACATTTGGAGGATAATATGTGGCATGACGTACACGTGTTGGGAATTGAGGACCCAGAGATCCTTCAAAGAGAGGCACATTACCGAGAAAACACCCTTAGACTTGTTCATCAGGAAGCAGCCAGGATGACTCATGACCGCTATACCCTCCGAGTCATGACTTTTTGAGTTAAGCTGACGCCCCCACCAGGACCCGTAGGACCATCTCTTGCTATGCCACCCCCAGTACCAGAGGAGTCTATAGCTGATACACCCTTAACTGTTGAGTCAGTCATGAGGACTAATAGGGAGTAGGATGATGATGGAGAAGTTCCGGCAAAGGAGACCAATTTTGTGGAGGATGCTGATTTCGCAATCAATGTTGACCCAACTATGAGTGTGGGCGAGAAACCACCCAAGAAAGACATAGATGAGAAGGAAAAGTCAAAGGTCGAGGATCAGGATGATTGAAGATTTTGTAATAGGACTAGTAGTCCATCTTTTGTGTATATAGCTATACTCAGGCATGTAACACGTTGTAGTAGTAACGTGTACGCCTTTTCGTGTATCTGTTTTTTAGCACTGTTCCCCCTGCTATGTACTTACTTAGCGTACGCGCTCTCAGATGTAAATGTTTTTGTAACTATGCTGCACTATATTTGAAGCTATCTATAGAGATTATCTTTAACCTAACTAATATATTTTCACATGGATGTACTACTTGCTTATAATTAATAGTAAATTTATTTAAGCTTGTATACTCTTAGTCTATAAGAATGACTAATAAATCCCCGCGACGAGTTAAGCTATAGAAGTGACAAGTGTAAAATATCGAATTAGGAACTAATATAGGTTCAGGGAATCAGACTTGGAACAGTTGGCAGTAACTCAAGGTTTAGAAAGAATTAAGAAAGGTACCCCTTATCACTATGAAATTTTAAGATATTTCATTAATTAGCATCAGTACTAAGTTAGTTTTCTGTGTTGGGTAGGCTAGTATGGAGCACCAGATAGAGTACGATGCTACGGATGGACAGTACAGAGATACCTTGGAGAGACAGTTTGCTCCTCGAGGATTTGGTCATGTTAGCACCACTATCAGGCATAGAGTTTGCCAGAGTATAAGGAAGTGGACACGTTGTTTCTTCCGTGAGAGACTTGTTCCAGAGTTAGCATATCATAGAGTGGTAGCACCGCGCTTGCTGTCTGCTGAGATGGAGGAGGTTTCTCATGCCCTTGGAAACCTTGCGATACATGACCAGGACGAGCCTCAAGAGGACATAGTACATTTTGTTACCCCTGCAGGTTCTGATGATGACTCAGATGATGATCAAGAGGAAGACCCGATAGCAGAACCTGAGATGATAGAAGACCCTAATTGGCCCCTAGAGCCAGCCTGGGATGCATTTATAGGTATCCCTCCGATTGACTTTCCACCATCCAGTGACTTAGGAGAGGTGACTTCGGACTTTGATGTAGAGAGAGATGGAGATTGCAGTTAGTTCATCTTATTCTATTCCACTTCTTTTGATGTATTCCAGATTAGTAGAACTAGTATTCGTACTATTGTTGTACCTTTTTATTTTCTTATCAGTAATAGTCTGCTTACGACTTAACTTAAAACATAATTGTATGGATGAGATGAATTCTTACTAATTGCTAATCTTACCTCTTATACATTTATTACTAATAAGAATATAGGATTGACCATTGGTCGATAGATGTTTAGGCACTGATGAATTTCCTGAGATGGATCTCGGAACAGTCAACTCAGCCTAGAGTCTAGAAAGACCAAGGATAGGGATGCCTTACCCTTGATCCTAGTAGTAGTTGTGACAACCGTTATATGCTAGAAATTTCTGTTGACTCAATGAATTGTTACTGTACTTGTCATGTTGCAAGATAAGATAAGGTATTGACCAAATAGGTGTCAACTTGTAGGTATAACCCTTGTTAACGGACACCATGGTTAGGAGAAAACGGAATGCTCAAAATTCACCCAACGGACCAACGAATGGGATACCTCCAGCAGTGGATCCAACAGGATTGATAGGAGCTCTTGTCCGACGTGTGGAGCAAGCAAGTGATCACTTGGACCGCGTCATCAACAACGGAAATACATGTCAGAAAGGAGATAAACTATTTGAGAGATTCCGTGCACTTAAACCAGGAACTTTCACTGGAATGACAGAAGCGTGGGAAGCTGAGCAATGGTTTCGTGATATGGAACGAATGTTTCAAGCCCTTGAATGCAACGAGACGGGAAAAAGACGCTTGGCTGTTTTTCAATTGACGTATTCGGCAGCAGACTGGTGGGAATCTGTCGAAGCTACAGTGGGCGAAGATGTTGCAAGGAGAATGACATGGGAAGCATTCAAAACGAAATTCCTAGAAAAATACTTTCCAAGGACGGAAAGAAACAAGAAGAAGAAGCAATTTATAGAACTAGTTCAAGGCAACATGACGGTACAAGAATACACAGCGAAATTTGAGAGACTATCGCGATTTGCTCTGTACATGGTAGATACTCTGCGAAATAAGACACTGTAATATTACGAAGGACTTAACTCGGACATTCAAAAGACAACAGCAGTATACCTTGACCAACCATTCGAAGAAATGGTCGAATTAGCCACACAACTGGAGAACATAGCTCTGAACAGCAAGAAACTAGAAAGCCACCAACAAAGAGAAAAAGATCACTGGTTCTAGGCAACCAACCCAGGAGGAAGTCGAAGAGGCAATCAACTGTCACGGGCAACCGCTCGAATGCAGCCTGTAATCACCAGAGGAAACTCTGAACACATCCAGAATCATAACAAGAGACAGCAAATCAGTGACAGAAAAGTTAGTCAGACAGTCGTTCAGGAATACGCAAAGCAACGTGATATCTGCTACAACTGCAGAACACCTGGACACCACTCCAAAGAATGCACAGCACCAAAACAACTCACAGGGAAATAGGTGCGGTGTTTCAATTGTGGAAAGGCTTGTCATGTACGCAAAGATTGCCCCGAACAAGAAGTTCAGAACAATGCTCCACCACCACTGAGATCCAGAAAGAGAGCTCGCAGATCAGTAAATCAATCCCAGCACTGAACAGAATGGAAGACCGAAGGTACCATGCCCATTGCCAGAACTTTGAATCTTATATAGGGATGGTATTACAAGATGTTTGGGACACTCGAGAGAAATTATGAGGAGGAGCTGAAGTATTTCCAGGAAATCAGACCTCGGAACAGTTGACGACAACTTATTGTCCGATAGACCATTTAGATTGATAAGAGCGCCTGAGTTGGTATAGAACGACTAACCTATTGGATAAGGATTCGTACATTTTAAGACTTAGCAAACTCCAGATTTCGAGGACGAAATCCTCAAATAAGGTGGGTAGAATTGTAGCACCCAGAATTTCTAGAAATTCTATAAAGAAATTCAGAGTAGTGAACGTCACCATGATGACGGTTACAGAAGGCCCATTAGGGTGACCCTAGTTAGGATCCCTATAAGATCCTATAATCAACGTCTTAGCAATGACGACGATGACTCTAACACTAGAATCAATTAGAACAGCTGTAACCTTGACGTCCTAAATTTCATCTAGGATTCAAAGACAGACTCACACCTAGGCTATACCTAGCCCGTATTCACATATTACTGTATTTGCACTGATTAGAACTTCGGCTCACATCTCAAGGTACTTAACCCGTGAGTGGGACCCACAATGTATTTAGGAACTATGTGGACCCCACACTTATCTACCCTTGGACACATACACATACATGTGCACCTTGTGCACGCATTACACACAACCAAACATCCTCACCATTTCCTCTATAAAAGCACACCCCCTCACCTCCATTACACCCTCATAATCTACAATCACCCCCACACAACCTGTCAATACAAATGAGAGAGAGAGAGAGAGACTAGAGAGAGAGCTTGTGCAGAAACACCTCTCACCCCACCCTACACCCTCGGCTTGTGCACACCCCCACACCCCATACATTATGTACACAAGTACATACCCCTTCTCTACACCCTCTCTATATCACCCGCTCCATACACAGGACACACACAGAAACTTGGAGCAGTAAAGAAAGAAAGAAAGAAGAGAACGGAGAAGAAGAAGGAGATCGGAGGTTTGAGAGAATCTAAGACCATCTAAGGTAAACCCAGTCCATTTCCTCTTTCCCATATACCTTTGCATGTCATCTAGACTCTCACACGCACGCATGCACGAACCCAAACAAAGCTCAAGGCTCTGCATGAGCTCCGGCAGCCATTGAAGCTCCACCTTTGGAGCTTGATTTTGAAACAACAACCAAAACCCATAAGATCTACACCAAACTGACCGGAATGAACCCCATTAGACCCCATTCGAACAGTGTTTGAAATGGGGTATGTTTGATTATGCATGCAGAGCATTATTCCCGTTTTAGCCAAAAACGATAATCCTCTGGTAGGAGATCTTAATGAATGAACCAGACCGTGAGCCCCTAGTATGTTGAAGAGGACCAAATTCCGGTCACTTTGCCATTGGATTCGTGCATTTTGATGGGAAGATAAGAGAGAACGAGTCGTTCGAAGATTTCCCGGCGAGCCCCGATTTTCCGGCGGCCATGTATCGCCGGAGAAGAAGGTGAAACCCGAATGGGTTTTGGGTTATAACACCCGGGTTAGGGTCGGGTTAAGGGCAGGTTAGGATGTGTGTTTAGATGGGTCAGGGTTTGGGTTTGGGCCGGGTTAAGTTAACCTGTGGGTCAACTTAAGTAGCACGACGTCGTTTTGACGTCGGGCTTACTTTGGTCGGGTTCGGGTAAACGGAGCGGGTTAGTGTGTGAGTAGGAATGGGTTAGGGTAGCGGGCCGGGTTGGGCTTATATAACCCGTGGGCCATTTTAAGTCTAACGACGTCATTTTGGCGCCGGGTTGTGTCTGGGACGGGTTCGGGTTTTTGGGTAGGGTCGCGTTGAGTCTGTTAGTGGGTTATGGGTATGGTTCGGGTTTGGCTAGGGTTTGGGCTAGCAGGCTGGGTAGGTATGTGAGGAGAGTTGGATTTCCGGTTCGGGTTTGGTCTAACCCGAATGGGTTTTCGGGTTGGACTTTGTTGTATCTATATACGGTTTATCCATATTAAGTCGGGTCAGATCAGGGTTTGACCCAGTTGGGTTCCTTTGAGAGTGTATTTGGATAATCCGTTTAGGTTGGGTCGGTTCGGGTTTGACCTGTCGGGTCTGTGGATTATTATTATTATTATCATCATTACTAGTTATTAAATTGTTTTAAATAGTTTTAATAATTATTAATGGTTTATAATTACATTATTAATGTTTTACATAATAGAATACTATTATATAATATTCTTAATATTATGTATATCATTATTATAGTATATATATTATATATTTATTATTTATATGGTTAATATAAATAATAAATATCTGTTTTAAATAATATTTAAATAGGTAATAAATACGTACATGTATTTATAAATTCTAGAAAATTAGGGTAATGACCCTGGGACTATTTTATTATATTATATAAATTAGAAAGCTATAATATTATAGTCTAATATTTTTAATAATTAATAAGGAGCTATTTTATGGGTATATTAATTATTAAAAATACCAAATGAGCTCCGAAAATTATGAGATAAAAACTGGGAGTGTATTTTAATATCTAGTATTTAATAAAAATACTTCTAAGTACTGATTTCTTTGTATAATTATAGTTATGTATTTAAATCCTATTTTGGGTATTTTCTAGTATATGTTATCTTCAATAATTCATAATAATTAATCAAGGACTCCGAAAATTACGCGGTCAGTTCCCAGAGTCTTAGAATAATGTCTAGAGCATTCCCTTAAAGTTTGGTGACTTTTCGACTCGGTCGAAAATACAGCCTGTCTTTTAGGGCCCACATTAGTGTAGTAAGCCCTACCTTTTGCCTCGTATAATGCGACGGACTCCGATTTAAGTCTAGTCACTAGCGTTGGACTCAAAATGACACGTAGATCACTACCTTGAGGTTTATAACCTCATTTAGTAAAATTACCATTTTACCTCTATAGTTGTACTCATATATCATTACTGTTTATTCTGCTTATTGTTGTAGAACTTAACGGTTATCTGCTTTTCGAGGATCGGTGACTCGAGGTGAGTTTCCTAACCTCACTCTAATCCTAATAAAATGAATATAAGATGTTTAAAAGTTACCTGTATGATATTTTGTATAAGTGATATGCTGATTTATGATGCCACATGTATTTCCAATAATTGTAAGACTATGCAAAGCATGTTATGGTAGTGCTATCGCATACGTGAGCATGTCAAGGGTTTTATCTATATGATTATTGGTATCAATCCCCGTTATGTGATCCATATTTTATATGTTAGATTTCTGCTGCTAAATGATAAAAGCACATTTTATGATGATTGCTAACTGGGTTAAATAACGCATGCTATGTTAATAATAAAGAGAATGAAAGTGGTTTTGCATATGGGTATCGGTAGTGGACTCACTTGCATTTCATGACATGTGTTAACATGCATTGTATAAGAAAGAGAGGTGTATGAAGAGATATGAGAACGTGAAAGAGATGTGATTGCTAGATCCGATGGATCAACGGCTGACGAGCTGGGTGGACATGAACGGTTAGGGTTCCTAGCACGCCTCTTGCCGTTGAAGACGTCCGGTGATGCGCATACATGGTTGAAGACGTCCTATGTATCGTTGAAGACGTCCGGCTAGTGCTCTAATATACTTCTCAGCCGTGTAGACGACCGGTGAGAGTATACACATGGTTGAAGACGTCCCATGTGCCAGTTCCATTGTTTACAAATAGTGTGCACCGTGGAGACGTCCGGTGGCCTATCAAGGGATGAGTATGAGTCGGCTGTTATAGTATGTTATCATCCTTGACGTATCGAGTGTTGTCAAGTGAATGAGAAAGAGAAAATGAATGATGAGATTGAATTGATGAGTAAAATGGTTTTGTTCAAAATGATTTGATTTGGAAAGTCTTGGTTTTAAAATGAAATTGTTTTGAAAAGTATCTGTCTTGAAAAGCAAGCGTCTTTGAAAAGAGTTGGGAGTAAGTCACATAGGTCGTGCATTTTGCACGCACAAGAATATAATAAGGAGAATGTATTCTATGATGTTATGTTTATCTGTTTACCTGTCTTGTTGAGACCTCTGCTATGCCCGTGGTAAGAATGCGTCTTTTGATAAGAGATTAACCATACCTTAAAGTACTAAACTATGACGTGAGTTGAGAGATGTTCTATATTTATTGATTATTGTGCGGTTGAGACTCTCACTCAGCCTTGTTCCAAGGCTGACGGCATGTTACGCCCTGGGCATTCGTATGCCCAGAGTGTTGCAGGTTTGGAGAGAGATAGAAGAGTTCAAGATGATGTGCCATGGAGCCAAGGAGAATAAAGCCTGCCCAAGATCTGATAGATAGTTTCTCAAGTTTTAAGCTTATGTAAATTGTTTAGTATGGCCTCTTGTATTAGGATTGAAGTTATTGTAACCCTTGTTTAATTTTCGTTGTTGTATTTATACTCTGATAAGTTTAGATCATGTTTATGCTTTAGCATTTACCTTATGGTTGCATGGTGCGGAGTTAGAAGGACAGGACAGTTAACAAACTAGTCATGTGTCTACGGACCCATAAAGGAAAATTTTTATTTTTCCCTATTTTTGGCTTACTCTGGGGCGTGACAATGATAGATAATACTAAGGATGCAAACGTACATTGTGTTGGGGGTTCCCGGTGCATAGAAATAGGCACATAAGTAGTTAAATGAAGTAAGTTAGGTAAAAAAAAACATAGTGATCATGCATAGTTTGGCATAATTTACAAAGCAGGAGTTTACAACATAACATATGCATCATCCATACTTTTACGTCATTTACAAAAGTTTGTACCAGAATTGTTATCACACCAAACTTTGAGCTTGTGTTGCATATACATAAACACTAGTAGGAGGGGCTGGGATACTACTTAGTCACATCACCATTACATAGTGTCTGGTTAAGAACAACTTCTAATGTATACCTCAATGTCTAACATAACAGAATTCACTGATTTTGAAAATTCAATTAAATCTCTATTTCTATAGCCAAAAAAATAGATAATTGCCACATTTTTTTTGTACAGCCACTACCTAGCCAAAGGTCCCAAATTGTATCTCTTGGCAAGGAAATATATTCATATTACATATTGAAACACATGCACACAAGAGAAATTGAAGGAACATACCATCATCTTCTATCATGGGGTGATATAGTGATATGGTGTCATAAATTTCTGCCTTACAAGTTTAATTGTTTCAATTTTCCCACGTTCGCCTCATCCCATCCAACACAGCTCATGGAACCTAAATAATAATAATAATAATAATAATAATAAAAACATAAGTAAATTTTGAGATCTTACTATATATCAGAGCACATAAAGCTTGGCAATATAAGCGTGGAAAATTAGTTAAGCATACAACTTATCTACTATAATACCTTGTATTTTTGAAGTGTATAATAATATATAAGATTCGGTATACTTCTCTTGATCATACTTAAAGTTTCACATTCAAGCGATTGAACTCTTTTTGAGAGATCGAGAAATCCTTTGTTCAAGCAATCGAACTCCTTTTGAGCGATCAAAATCATACCGACATGAATTTATGACATGGTCCCTACTTCAATCGATCAAATCGATCTCCATTGATTGAAACTGGATGACCTGCTATCAGGCGATCGAAGTAGGCTCGATCGATCAACCGCGATAGGATTTTTATTCCATAGTTCACACAAACACTACCATCTTGCACCCTCCCTCTTCTATATATATGTGACCCATTGGTGTTTGGGGGGTTTCTGAACCCAGAGAATTTTGAGATAGAGTGAGAGATTATGTTTGACATATTTATACTCACACACCATACATATATATACACACATAGAGACTTTATATATATAAATACAGTCAGAGAGAAGATGAAGAAGATAAAAGACAGAAGAGGAAGAGAAGAAGAAGGAGGCAGAGGCAGAGATAGAGAAGGAAAGAGGATAGAGAAGGAGGAAGCCATTAAAGCATAAAGCTTGACGTTTTCCAAACTCACCCTTAATGACGTTCAATGAGCCTTAAACTCACTCGGTAGCTTAGTTATCATGATTTACATGTGTTGGACGTAAACAAATGACCCAAACACACTCTAACAAATTTTAAACGTTCACTGCCAAAATCTGTGAAAGACGACTTTCGAGCGATTGAACTAGGTACAATTGATCGAACTTTGCTTTTCTTCAATCGATCAAAATGGATTCAATCGATCGAACCTCAATTTCCTCAATCGATTGAAATGACTTCAATCGATCGAACTTTGCTTCTTCAATCGATCGAAAACAAAACATGGTTGCTTCTTTGGAGGTTGTTATTTCATAATGCTTAATCGTTTAATGTTATTTCCATGTTTCTATTATGCAATACTATGGGTTACGGGGATAATGGGATATGATAATGAGAATGAGATAATATGGTGAGTAACTTTGTCGGGTTCAGAATGTTAGTAATAATACAACACAATATAACAAGATAAGATCAGAGGTACAATGGTGGATATCATTGGATAACATGGTAACCAAGTCAATTGGGTATCAGTTACTTTGAATGCAAGTATGTCAGTGTTAGGGATTGGTTGTGAACACATCTGCGTGGGATGTGAGCATTATGCATTGTACTCACAAGAATTCTTAAAAGTGGTGAACAAGATTACTAATACGTATTGATTTTCAATGGATGATACTCATAAGTGTTCTTAAAAGCAGTGAACAGTAATAGTTCTTGAAAGCTGTGAACTGAAGTATTGGTGCATCTATAAACTAGGAGTTACATTAGAACAATGTGCCATGCTGATGAGTGTTCTTAAAAGCGGTGAACTAGAGCACTAGTATGTTGTGATGATATAATTGCATCATCTCAACCAATCAGGGTTGGTACAGTCAGTCTTAGGGTTGGAAGGCATTAAGAATCAGATAATGATAGTTAAATAAAAAAGAGGAAAAGATTTTATTAGTATCACTACTTTATATTGTGCATAACGAGTAAGGACTTTATACCTATGATATTGTGGTAGTTTCCATTCACTCAGCTGAAGTAAGCTGACGACGTTTATGCTTGGACATTCCCTGTCTAGAATATCCTGCCCCTACTGTTACAGGTAGCAGAGCTTATGACGATGGCTATTACCCGAAGGGGGAGTATGCTGAGGGTGGCCCTACCTAGGATGGTTACACCAGGGAAGACTATTATACAGATGAGTATGTTTACGCCAGATGAAGACCTGAAGATAGACATTAGCTTATATTCCTAATTTACATTACTGTTGGACTTTGTAATAACAGGCACTTGGGCATTTGTTGCTTTCAGACCTTTTATATTCCTGTAGCGACTCTGATGTTATTGTTGTTGGGATTGTGCCCTCAAGCCATTACTTTATGTATGAGACATTGGCATTTTAATATATAGGATATCAGCTTTATATATCATTGTGTATGTTTCTTTCAAGAGATGACTGTTAATCCTTAAGTATCATAATAAATATTTTGTGTGTGTATGCGATACATACAAGTGAGATATGAATTACTATTCTTTGTTACTTAGAATTTGTCACAGTGCACGATGAAACTGGATATCTCATCAGGTTTACACTATAGCATGATTAACTACCATTGGATAGAGTGATGAATCTCAATCACTAGAGTATGACTCTTAGTTAATATGCTAGTGCTTATAGTATGTTGACAGACCATGAGATTTCCTATTTATACTTAATACTTTCAACAGTTGATAGGAACTCATAACTTGTATAAGGTATGTGTTCTTAATCTTGAGACGATTATGGATACAGACTATGGATGTGGCTGCTTTGACTTACCAATCAGTGAGGTCTATAAAAGATCAACACCTGGATATCTTGGGTATATCATGTTCATAGGATTATGAACATATACTATCAAGATAGAATCTACCCTCTGATTAATAGTAATAATCCCCTTTGGAATGTCACCAAGTTGATTACTGAGAACTGCAGTCTTGTTGATAAGAATTATCAATATGTGAGGGGTGAATGGGACTCAAGAAAGGGAAGATGTAATCATTATTCAGGTTGACAGCAATAGTTTATCCGACTACCTGAATATGATTCTGAATGCTAACGATACAAGGACATATGTATACCATACAAGTCTATATATTATTTTAGATTTGTTCTTTTGGTTTGGAGTTCAGTTATCATTTTATAGTGGAGTATACGTTAACTGATCAGTTGGTTAAGTTTTTGATCAAAGAGTTTGGTCATGGGAATTAACAACTAGTCTGCGTCAACAATAAAGAACTTAGGAGGTTCCACTCAAGATGCTTGGAAAGGCACATGAGGATCTTGTCAAGACAAGTTCGATCGACCGAAAGAGTTTTGATTGATTAAACTTAAGACAGGTTTGATCGTTCGATTAATCAAAACAACTTTGATTGATTGAACGCAAAAGTCAGTGTAGGAATCTATAAATAGGGCAACTACGTGCAAAATTTTTTAATCAACGTTTTTTCACTCCATGAGCTACAGAAACTATTTTAGGATTTCTCAAACTTTTTCTATCCTCCCTATTATAGATCCCACCACCTCTAGCCTCTCCAGAAGTGTTCAAAGGAGACATAGGAGTGAAGACCATCTAGTGGAGGCTACTGCACCATCAAGGAAGAAGGGAATCAGAATTGGGTTCAAGACCATTAGGTATAAACTCTTTTTCCTCTTGTTTAACGCATCTAAGGAATTGATAAGTAGTTGATCTGGGTATACCAAAAAGTTTTTTAAACTTTGTCTTTCCACTGTGCATATAATTAAGTTTTTGAAACCTAATTTTCCCATCAATTGATATCAGAGCCAGGCTTATTTGGAACTATAGATACGTTTTGAAACTCTAGATTAACTTGCATGATGTTTTTAGAACTATATTTTTTAAACTGCATCGCCACAGGTCTGTTTCTGTAGTGTTTTTGCAGGAGAAAACAAATCAATGATTCCATTGAATGCATGGCAGTTTCAATCGATCGAAAGTGTTTCGATCAATTGAAACTGTGTGATTTTCAAGTGATTGAACGTAGTTTGATTGATTGAATATTATTTTATTTGATCATTTGAAGTCTGTTCGATCGATTGAAAATGATTCTCTATCCAGATCTTCATTTCACAGTTTTAAAATTTTTAGAATTATATACTTTAATTTTTATACTATTCTGGTAAAATTTTAAATCTGTTTGTGAAATTTTAGTTCCAATCGATCGAACTAGTTTTGATCGATTGAAAGTTCGATCGATCAAACCATCTTCGATCGGTTGAAGTCTAACATAGAACCAAAGATGCTATTTTAAGTTCTAATTACTTCCATGAAGAGTTCATGGAATATGCAAGTCAATTAGGGATTCCAAAGGTCATATATTTTGGTATATATGCGTGGTTGTTTGTACCACTAACCCTTTTGCAGCAAGATTATTCCGCTATCTCCTATGGCACCGATAATTTAAATTTTGTATTTAAGTTTGTGATTGGTGTATGTTTAATTTTGGTTTGGTTTTAAGGCATGTGTAAAGGGCGCTGCGACTTCAGTCCTACGAATAGGAAAGTCAAACCAGTTTCCCTAGCCTTTTTACATTGATTGTTATTTTCTACCGTTAGATAAATTATAAACTTTGAAAGAAGTATAGGACCAAAATAATAGAATTAGAAAATCCATGAATATGGAGGAACAAGCTGTTGTTCATGAAGATAGAACCGGAGGCGACTAACCAAGAAGGAGGTTCTATGGGGATAGAGCCATGGGAGATTGAGGCATATGAATGCCTTTATTTTTATTTTAGTTTTTTTGTTTTATGTGCTTTGTTTGTGATTGCTGTTTTATACATTTTTACTGCTTGCATGCACTCAAAACAAGTTTTCTAAAACAAAATTCAAAAATCGTTTTAACTCATTAGTAAACATTGGATGTCTACGGGCAATGAGTAGAAAATTTTTTTTTCTAAAAGAAAAGTCTTTATTTATTAAATCTAGTGGGAGATAGACTTATAATTATAACTCCCACGATATGCCATTAACGGTTCACTGTAAGATGAGTAGTGCATTCTGTGTCACCTCACCAGGGATGATCATTCCATACGGAGGGTACACTACTCATTGGTTACTAGATGTGAACTTCCTACAAATAGGATCAATAAGACGTGTTAGAGGGTGACCACCACACGAAGGCACTACTTGAGGCGGTTGTGATCGGATCCTAGTTAATGGAACACAATAGCCAAGCTATGGATAAGGCATCCCACACTGGGCATATTTCAGAAACTTAGAGATCAAATAGGTTTGGTAGTCAAAACTTGTTTTTGCAAGAGTTGCATAGCAGATAAGTTGTGATTAATCGAAATATCGAATATTGAACACCACACAGAGGCTTTATTCTTTCATTTCGATATTCCAGCGACTTTGTTTTAAAGTTAGAGTTTTAAGAATTCTTTTATTTCAAATTGTGAAATTCTGATATCCATATTTATTTTGTCTATTTGTTTTTTTTTTCAGTAAATCATAATGTCTGGATCTACATTTAGTCTACTTACCATTATACTCACTCAAAACAAGTTAATTGGAAATAACTATACAGAATGGAAACATAACCTTGACATCGTTTAAACTATGGAGGATCACATTTATGTCCTCACCATCCCATGCCCTGAAGAACTCCCTGCAAATGCTTTGGCAGCTACTAGACACGAGTTTGATAAATGGAAGAAATCTAATGGAATGGCTCATTGCTACATTCTGGCCTCTATGGCTGGTATGTTGCAACACCAATTCCAATCGAATGACACTACAAATGCTATAATCAAGAGCCTCAAAGAAATGTTTGGGGAACATGGCAGACCTACTAGACAGGTTGCTATGCAAAAGATAATGAGTGCAAAGATGTCGGAAGGAACACCAGTCTAAGAACATATTTTTAAAATGATTGGTTATTTAAATGAACTAGAGACCCTGGGTGCCAACATCGACACACAGACCCAAGTTGATATGATCCTCAATTCGATGTCGCCATCATTCGCTTTATTTAAACTTAATTATAACATGAATAAAATGAATTCCTCAATGAGCGAATTAATGAGTTCTTTACTGGCAGTGGAAGGGGTGATCAAGCTTGGGGGCAATGTTTTGAACATTGAGAAAAGCTCTTCCTCGTCACAATCTATGTTGAAAGGTAAGAAAGGAAAGAAGAAGACTGGCATTGGTGGTCTAAGTGTTGGACCAGTCCCAAAGATTATGAAATCTAATGGAAAAGGTAAGGGCAAGGGAAAGGTGGGTGGCCAAGGCAAAGGAAAATGTGTCCAATGCGGTGAGAAGGGCCACTAGAAGAGAAACTATTCGCAATTCTTAGCTACAAGAGTTCAAGGTATGATTGAATCATATATGATTGAAATAAGTTTTATAACAGATACTTCAAACACTTGGTGCATTGATTCTATTGCAACTAACCATATCTGTAATTCGTTCAAGATCAACCAGGAAATATAGTAATGGGAAGATCGTGCTATCTCTGGGATCTAGCACAATTGTTTTCGCGGTTGCTATAGGAGTGGTAGTTTTAGAATATGAGGACAATTAGACATTAGTTTTATTAGATGTACTTTATGTCCCTTTAATGAGACGTAATTTAATTTCAGTTTCGAATTTATCAAATAAAGGTTATTCTTTTTATTTTGGAACTGAGGTTGTCATTAAAAGAAATGGTTCTTTTATATGTTTTGGTGTTAAAATTAACGGCTTGTATGTGATCAGTCCAAGTATTTATAAAGATTCTAATATAGAACTTAATAACTCAGTGGTAACTGTACAATCTAAAAGAAAGGGACCTTCCACTAATCCAACAAGGCTTTGGCATATAAGGTTTCGCAATATTAATGTAAATCGGATTAGCAGACTAGTCAAAGAAGGATCTTAGGCAATTTTGTTCTCCAACTATTAGATGTCTTTGAGTCTTCTTTTGAGGGTAAGATGACCAAAAGGCCCTTTCCTGCAAAGGGCAATAGGACCAATGCATTGTTGGAATTAGTTTATACTGATATGTGTGGACCAATAAATATTAGAACACGGGGTGGTTATGAGTATTTCATCACATTTACTGATGACCACTCTAGGTATGGATATGTGTACCTAATGTAGCACAAGTCTGAAACCTTTGAAAAGTTCAAGGAGTTTAGGGCTGAAGTGGAGAAGCAATTGGGCACACATATTAAGGCCATTCGATATGATCGAGTTGGCGAGTACCTCTCTAATGAGTATATTGATCACCTCATACAGAATGAGATTATAGCATAGTTGTGTGTACTTGGTATGCCTCAGTAGAATAGTGTAGCAGAGAAAAGGAATCAAACTCTTTTAGACATGACTAGGTCGATGATGAGTTATTCTGAGTTGTGATTAGTTCTTTGGGGTTATGCTTTGGAAACCGCTGCGTACATACTAAATCTGGTTCCAAGCAAATTCGTTCCTAAGACACCATGGGAGATGTGGATTGGACGCAAACCCTCTTTGCAACATCTCCAGATATGGGGGTGTCCAACGTATGTGCTAAAAGGAAAGATGAACAAATTGGAAAATAGATTAGAAGTATGTTACTTTGTAGGGTATCCAAAGGGTACTTATGGATGGTATTTTTATAATCCTCGAGAATAGAAAGTGTTTCTTAGTACAAATGCTATTTTCTTATAGGATGATCATATCATGAACCATATACCTAAGGGAAGAATAGATCTGAAAGAGATAGAAGGATAGCCCTCAGTCCTACCCACAGTTGATAATGATGTAAGATAAAAAAAAATACCACTTCTTTACCCATTTTTGCACCAGTAACTCATCATAGTGGGAGGGTGGTCAGCTAGCCTAGGAGATACATGTTCTTAGGAGAAGTTTTTCAAGCGGTCACCATAGAATCTGAATCAGATCCTACCATGTATGAAGAGGCAATGACTAGTGTTGATTCAACTCATTGGGTTAAAGCTATAAAGGCTGAATTGGAATCTATGGATTCTAATCAAGTCTGGGATCTTGTAGAACTTCTTGCCAATATTAAACTCATTGGCTATAAGTGGGTCTATAAGAGGAAAAAAGGATTTGATGGAAAGGTTGAGACCTTTAAGGTAAAGTTTATAGCGAAAGGTTATACTCAAAGAGGGGGCATTGACTCTAAGGAAACCTTCTCGCCAGTAGCCATGCTTAAGTCCATCGGAATACTCTTATCCATTGCGGCATGCCTAGATTATGAGATTTGGCAGATGGACGTCAAGACTGCATTCTTGAATGGAAATCTTGAGGAGGACATCTGTATGCAGCAACCAGAAAGGTTCATAGATAGTGGGAAAGGTAACTTAGTATACAAGTTACAAAAGTGTATTTATGGGCTTAAGCAGGCATCCAGGAGTTGGAACATTCATTTTGACCAAGCGGTCAAATCGTTTGGTTTCATACAGAATCTAGATGAACCTTGTGTACATAAGAAGTGTGAAGGCAAAGTGGTGGCTTTTTTATACTTTATGTTAATGACATTCTACTCATTGGAAATTATATAGGGGCATTGTCATCAATTAAGGTTTGGCTAGCTAGTACTTTCAATATGAAGAATCTTGGAGAGGCGAGCTAAATCCTTGGGATAAAGCCTTTTTCGGGATCGTAAGCGAAGGATAGTGGGATTATCTCAAGCTGGTTATATCAATAAGGTGCTAACTAGATTTTCCATGGATAATTTTCGAAGAAAGGTTTGTTACCTTTCAGTTATGGTTTAGCATTTTCCAAGGACCAGTGTCCTAAGACACAGGAGGAGAGGAATCGCATGGCAGGAGTTTCCTATGCTTCAATAGTGGGAAGTCTCATGTATACAATGTTATGCACTATGCCAAATATCTGCTTTGTTGTTGGCCTGGTTAGCAGGTATTAGTCGAATCTAGGTCTAGAGCACTGGACAGCCGTTAAGCACATTCTTAAGTACTTGAGAAGGACTAAAGATTACATGCTTATGTATGGCGGGAATGAGTTGATTCTAGTGGGATACACTGACTCGGACTTTATGTCTAAGGATTCAAGGAAGTTGACATCTGGACAACTCTTTACCTTGAGAGGTGCTACTATTAGTAGGAGGACCATTAAGCAGAAATGCTTTGCAGACTCAACTACAAAAGCTGAGTATGTGGCTGCTTGTGAAGCCATAAAGGAAGTTGTTTGGCTCAAGAAGTTCTGTATGGAACTCGAGGTGGTACCAGCGTCATTGTCACCTATTATGCTATACTACGATAACAGTGGCGTAGTGGCTCAGTCCAAGGAGCCAAGGAACCATGGAATGGAAAAGCACAAGAACAAAAATATCATCTAATTCGAGATATTGTTCAACGTAGAGATGTGACTGTCACCAAGATTGTCATTGCTGACAAACTTGCAGATCTGTTTACAAAGGCCTTGCACAAAAGTTCTTTGATCGTCATCTAGATAGTCTAGGTCTCAGATGCAGTCATGAATGGTTAAGAGTGCAAGTGGGAGTTTCTTGGGATTGTGCCCTTAACCCATTACTTAATGTATGAGACATTGGCATATTAATATATGGATATCAGCTTTACATTTCATTATGCATGTTTCTTTCATGAGATGATTGTTAATCCTTAAGTATCATAGTAAATAGTTCGTGTGTGTATGAGATACATATAAGTGAGATACAAACTACTTTTCTTTGATATTTAGAATTTATCATAGTTGATGATGAGACTGGATATCTCATCAGGTTTACACTGTAACATGATTAACAACCATTGGATGGAGTGATGAATCTCAATCACTACAGTATGACTCTTAGTTAATATGCTAGTGCTTATAGTGCATTGACAGACCATGATCTTTCTTATTAACACTTAATACTGTCAATAGTCAATAGGAACTCATAACTTTAATAAGGTACGTATTCTTAATCTTGATACGATTATGGACACAGACTGTGGATGTGACTGCTTTGACCTATCTTTGCAGGGGAAGGACCTAGGGGTGATGACTACTATGCTGGGGATGACACTATTTTTGAGGACTACTCCGAGGGAGATCCGGCAAAGGAAGATTACTATGCAGATGATTACATCTACGCTAACCAAAGACTAGGCTAAATAGTAGTATAATATATTTTATACTTTCGGACCTTTTTGTAATCATGCAAATGTTGCCTTAACACTTTATGTTTTATTTTATTCAGACCATGGTTGTAATAGATTAGTAAACTTTAAGTTATTTTATCCCTGAGATTAGAACTGTATATTGTTGTCTCTTTATCTTTACTACTGTTTAGTACTGTGTGGTGTGGACAATCATGTGACTTCAGCAGTCACTGCCTATGGACCCAAAAAAGAAATTTATTTTCTCTTTTTTCCATGTATCAGAGCATGACAGGGCACATCCGATACCCATCTTCAAAACGTCATCTCTTGTCTTAATCCTGAGCTTCGTGTCCATCTTGGACTCGATGGGAAGGCCGTGGCAGTCCCACTCAAATCGATGGGTCACATTATAGCCCCTCATCTACTGGTACTGAGTCACTAAGTCCTTGATCGTGTCGGCCAATATGTGTCCGTAGGTGTTTGGTTCGATCGAGCTGGGTCTCGAAGGCTTTGATTTGGGTCCAATATTCGAGAATTTTCTCTTCTTGCTTTCGGGAATGAGAAGTCCTTTCCTTCGCAGACATCATCAATGGGGTCGAGGAAGAGCAAGAAGAGAGAAAGAGCGAGAAATTTTTTGGCATTTGGGATTGGGTTTGGGGACTAATCGCAGATTGAGGGGAGCTTTTTTAGGGATTTCATTTTTTGAATTTGACTTGATGGGGTATATTAAGGGTAGTGTTGTAAAAAAAAATGATGTAGGGACTTTTAACTGAAACTGTTTAGAAGAGGGACCTATGAACCCAAAAGTTTCCTACAAAGGGCTTATTACTAAATAACCCTAAAAATTATTCATACTAAAAATAATTCATAAAATATTAAATTTAAATTGGACTAAAAATATTTAACTATATTAGAAAATATATTAAATAGAAATATAAGCTTTAATCCCTCATAATGGGACAAAAAAAGATTTAGTGTATTTGACTTTTTAAACTCTAAAATTCATCCTTAATTTTTAATAAAATTAAAAATTAGTCCTTTCCCCCAAATCTGTATATTTTTTTATGGACAAGATTATCCTTATCATTATATATATATATATATATCTCATCAACTTAAAATTAGGAATTTCAAATTAATGAGGGCAATAATAAAATGCAATTAATTCTCTCTCATCTCACGATCTCTCTCTCTCTATATATATATATTTATCTCTCTCTCCAGAATAGTCAATGGGATTAGGAGATGGGTTTCTCTCTCTCTCTCCTCTCCTTTATCTGTCTATGTATCTCTATCTATATCTCTCTCTCCTCTCCTTTATCTGTCTTTGGATGTGTCTAATCTTGAAATGCCATTGACAAAAATGTGTTTCTTTCTTTTGAATTCCTCTAATATGATGGTTTGTTACTCAAAGTCTTCCCTCATCAAAGTCTCTAACAAAGTGTACATCGAAACAGAGTATTCATGGTGCATTGAGAGATCATAGACGTCCAATCTACAGAGCGGGCAATGGGAATGATTCATAAACCACATGTCGATGCAAGAAACATGGAAGGCATGTGAAAGAAATTCTCATTCAAAGAAATTCTCTTCAAATCCATATTTCTCTCTCCTTAATTTGGTGAGAATATCCCACCATAATATATACTATAATTCTCCATTTATGATTAGTTAAATGGTTTTCGTGCAGTGTAGATGCGTGCACTTTTTGAGTGAGAAATTTGTATTATTGAACTCCATCAAAATTCTAGATATGAGAATTTCTCACCAAAATGGACAAATTTTTCACCTATAGTCAGTGATTCATTTAAAGTGAGAAATTTCACATTATTGTTAGAAGTGAGAATTTCTCCCAATATTATATAGAATTTCGTATGTTATTATTGAGGAATTTCTCACTCTGTGATGTATTTTTAAGTAAGAAATTTCTCACTTTTCTTTCTCTCTCTCATAATATTTCTATGTTAATTCTCACTCTTCTCTCTCTTATATATATATATACATATTATATGTGTTTTGAATTTCAAAATTCAGATTTATCATATATATATATATATATATATAGAGAGAGAGAGAGAGAGAGAGAGAGAGAGTTATATGGGTTTTTAAATTTTAAAACCCTTAATTGTAGGAGTAGGGGTATTTTGGTCCTCAAAATAGGTGAGAGACTGATTTCTAAGTTGACTTATAGAATGGATCTATTTCTAAAAAATGGCACATTAAAGGACTGAAATCTAACGGACCCTATATTAAATATCTAAAATGATTTAGAAAAATGATTAAATAATAAGGTAGACTAAAAAAGTTTTAAAAAAATTATGCTATTTCACCTAAATTATTAAGTGAAGTTTCACTTAATATTTAAAATTTCACTTAATATTCAATATTTGGATGAAAAATATTTAAAATATTAGATGTTAGAAATATTAAATAATAATTAAGTTTGCAATTTCACTAAAGTTTGCAACTTCGTTTAACAAAATAAGTGAAATTTCACTTAAAAATTTTAATTAGTGAAATCATTTTAATGAAATAAATTACTCAATATACTAACCTCATACCTGGTAATGGTTGGGATGCTTCTCAAATGCTTCAACAATTGTACTACATACTGTGGCAGAGTCGTACGTGTACCGCCGCCGACCACAGCATGTGGTACCATTCGCATAACATATTGACTATTCTATTTGAACTATGTTTAATGAACAACTATGGTACCCTTAATGTTCCTGTGATTAAAAAATATTGTATCCATATTGTGCCGGAATAAGCAAATGTGGTACCATTGTCGTTCCTAACATTAAAAAAATATTATACCCATATTGTGTCGCGATAAGAAAATGTTGTACCCTTATTATTCCAAAGATTAAAAAATGGTGTACCCATATTATGTCACGATAAGAAAATGTTGTATCCTTATTGTTCCTATGATTAAAAATATTGTAACCATGTTGTGTCGCAATAACAAAATATTTTACCCATATTGTTATAAATAGCAAAAAAGTTATACCCTTACTGTTTTTATATTGATTAGATCTACATAAAACTCAAAAACAAAGGCTCTTAGAATTTTGAAAATTACATTTTTAGTGTAAGATTTTTTTGAGTTTTAGAAATAGGTTGCTCTAGAATTTTGAAAGACACCATACAATGTTTAAGTTTCACAAGTAGACTCATATTATAAGTAGACCCAAAAAAAAATCGTCAATTATGTATAAGTAAACCCTAAAAAAATTGCCAATTATGTATAAGTAGACCCTAACAAAAATCGTCTCGGGAGTGCTGCCCCTGAACCCCCGTATAAGGGCCTACATTTAGTAGCTCATCCTGGGCCTCCAAATACTCGAGACCGACCCTGAATAACTTTAAGTGGTACCAAAAACGACTAGTGAAAATACATTGGAAAAAGATAAGTTTCGTATGCTTTAAAAAAGATGTGTATTCTATTTTATTTCATGATATGATATTTTAAAAAAAAAATGAATCAATTTTTTTTATTTCTGTAGTAAAGTAAGAACACTCATGTTACATTCAAAATCAATTAATATGAAAAGAACACTCATATTACTATAAAATGTGTTTAAGGCAAAACATTAAAAAAAAAAAAAAAAAAACACACACACACACACCACAGTATCATATTTATTTTCACTTCACTAATATTTATCTTTTTCACTAATAAATTAAAAACACTAATATTCCTACAAATGTTTGTAAGAAAATACGTACATTAAAACTACGCAATGGGGTATCTTATTTATTTTCATTTCAGTAATCTCTCTTTTTTTCACTAATAAAGTGAGAACACTCTTATTCCTACAAATGTTTGTAAGAAAATACATTAAGAAAACACAATGGGGTATAATTTTTATTTCACTTCACAAATATTTTTTTATTTCACTAATAAAGTATGAACACTCATATTCCTACAAATGTTTGTAAGAAAATACATTAAAAAAATGCATAATGGGGTATCATATTTGTTTTCAATTTACTATTTTTTTTTCACTAATAAAGTAAGAACACTCATATTTTTACAAACATTATTATAATAAAAATAAATTAATATGACAAATTCGTTATCAAATAGAAATGTCACATTTTTTTTACTGTACAACAAGCTATTGTCTTCTCTTGTTCTCCAAAGTAAAGTTTCGTTCTCCAACAAATGGTTACATTTGGACTGATTTGAAAAATAGAAACTTTTCAAAATAATACACCATCTCATAGATAATCTCTCTTTTATTTTATGATTTGTCTACTTAGTGGTTGGTGTGTTACTTAATAGAAGAGTTATTGGAAAGAACTTTAAATTTTACACATTTTTTCGTATGGTACATTATTTGTTACAGAATGTGCAATTTGTGTAATGGTTAGTAAGAACAGTTATTTTCTGAAATATCTTTTGTTATGATTAGAACTTACAATTATTTGACGTACATAATTATCTTCTCTAACTGATAACAAGTAGTAATTAAATGCACCCGTCTTTTGCTGTCCTTTTACAGCCTGTATCTAAAGCCTTTTACTCAGTGTAGTGGGACAGTATTTGGGTATTTTTATTCAGTATTTTTTTTATATTATTTTCTCTCATAAAAGTAAAATTTAGGGCAGTTTTAAAAAAAATTATTTTAAAATATTGAATCACTTCTATAAAAGAAATAGAAATATAAGGTTTGATCCCTATTTTGGACCATTAATAGAAATTGGTCATAGCCATATTGCATGTATAGTAATTAGTCTCTAATTTTGAAAGGTAATCAATATTTAGTCCCTTTTTTCAATTTGATAGAGATTTTATGGACCAATATGCCCTTCGTTACATACATACATACATATATATATATGTGAGAAAATAAATTTATCACTTTTTACACGCTTCTCACTTTTTTGTGAGAAATTCTCACTTTTTACACAGTCCGTTTTTTAAGATTCGGATTATATATATAGTAATAAAGATATATATAGTAATAAAGACTTAAATTTAGAGAGTTTTAAATTTAAACTCCAAACAACTATCTATATATAAATATATAGAGAGAGATAGGAACTCCACAGATTGTATATATATATTTCCAATTCTCTCTCTCTCTCTCTCTCTCTCTCTCTCTCTCTCTAAAATACAATTACACAAAAGCATTATACTCATCATCATCATCGTTGAGATGAAGTTTGGGATTTCCGATACATATTGAAGCAGCCATACCCGATTGGAGGGATAAATTTTTCTGTTACAAACCATTAAAAAAGCTCCTCAATCACTTTCCGGTGGCCACTACCAATCATCCTTACCTTTTGATTGATGCCGATGCCGATACCGTCATCGGAGTTGACGATTTAGAGAGTTACATGGCATCTTTGGAGGCTATACATGATTGGTAACATTTTGTGTTGTGAATAAGAACAAGAAACTTAAGGGCCAGAGTTCTCGACACAGATTGATGCAAAAAAGATAATCACAGATCAGAAATTCGAGAGAAGCACAGTCTAGAGTTCTGGTATAGAGAGAGAAGTGAGAATTTCTCTTTGAAAAGTGAGAATTTCTCACCTAAAAGTGAGAAATTTGTATTAAAAAGTGAGAAATTACTCGTCATATCAATTTAAAAGGTGTGAATTTATTTTTTATTTTTTTGGAATTCTTCTCGATAGATTGTTAATTGTTGATAAATTTCTCATCAAATCCTCTCTATGTGTATGCTTATTTTTGTTTTAAAAAGTGGGATGTTCTACCCTTTTAGTATGAGTGAGTAATTTTTCATTATTATACACATTAAAATATGAAATTCTCACTATTTTCAATACTTAGTCAATATAGTGAGCAATTTCACATTATTTTAGTGCACTCTCATTGATAATTTTCTCAGTTTTTAATTATGAAGTTCTGAATACGTAGTGCGAATTCATCAAGAGTTTGTGAGAAATTTCTTGGTGATGGTGGACTTTATATGAAAATATTTTCTCAGTTTTTAGCTATATATGGTAACTGATTTATCATATATAAATTAGTTTATATATGTACATGTATGAATTGTGGAGTAAATGATGACAAATCAGTTACCATATATAGTTATACATATATATATATTTCTATAAAAATGATATAAGGGTATTTTAGTCTTCAAATTAGGCAAGAGACTAATTTCTAGATTCGTTTTTAAAAAAGACATATTTCTAATTAAATACATATATTAAGACTATATATTAAATTACCCTAATAAAAAATAGTACAAAAAATACTGAGCGAAAAACACCCAAATAACTGAGCTGATTTTCTGTCCTCTCTGATTCACAGCTGTGAGCTGATTTTCTGTCCTCTTTGATTCACAGCTGTTCCTTTTGATTCACAATTTGGGATAAATGCACGTGATTGTGCTACTTTTACAATTTGGGCTAATTAAAACGTGTGCTAGAAGGGAAGCTCAAACTCCAAATTTTGACGCGTGTAAGGCTAGTAATTGCATGGTCATAGTCAGAATATGATGTGGCAATACGTTATTCGTTAGCTGCATTATCGGGTTGGCAATCACCAAGAGTTACTTGGTGGATTTTGTGCTTTTAATTGACGAGCACTGCTACACTCATTAACTTTTTTATACATTTTTTGACATCTAATTTTAAATATATATCTCTTATGTTAAAAAAATTTCAAATAGTACAAAATATATACACTTAAAACATAATGTGTCAAAAAATATATAAAAAAAATGTACATACCTAATATTAGAGTCAGACTATGGAGAGGGCGGCCTCTCTCTTTAATAAAGAGAGGACATCTGTCTTGACCGTCAGATCGTATCTTCATTAAAGGTAGTTTTATTACTTTACAGTTTTTAAATACGATCTAACAACCAAAACAAAAATCCTCTCTTTATTAAAGAGGAACCCTCCTCATACAATTTTTGCCTAATATTATTATTAATTGACGGACCATAAGAGCAGGTGCTCGTGCTCTGCACAAAAGTATGTCACTGTAGGTTCACATCATAGTACACTCTGGGACCCAATCAACTGTTAGCCAAAAAAAAATGTAGCGTAAAGATTGTAGACCCCACGGTCCCCACCACAGAGTGCATCATCACTGCAAATGGCATGAGGATATATAATTGATTTAAAAAGTGAAATATTATTTTATGGGAGAGTAGTGCTACACATACATTTTTTGAAATATTTTTTGACATCCAGTTTTAAATGCAATGTATCATATATTGTGTAAGTGGTATAAAAAAAAGTATGAAAAATTCAAACAACCAATGTACATGTATTTAAAACATAGTGTGTCAAATAGTGTTTCAAAAAATGCGTACACCAAATATTTTCCTTTATGTGATTGTTATTCGCACTTCATGCACTTCATCGAATGCATTAATTGCATAGTATTGCATGGTGTGCTAGTAGTACTTAAAAGTTCCAAAGACTGGTTGGAAGAACTGTATATTTTTACCCTTTTTTTCTTTGATGTAGAATACAATTTATACAGATTACATGACATGTACAGTTAGACAATTACTTAAATCAAGCTCCTAGATTCAAGAGGATTACAATGAGTCAATGATTGATAGACACTTTTCCTAAAATGGGTGTGAACACAATTATTCCAATATTATTTCTTTATATGCCCCCGCAAGATTGACGTTCCATCACGAATACCAATCTTGAATCGATGTCGAGTAAACAACTGTCGTGATAATGGTTTTGTCAGCGAGTCAGCTAGTTGGTCGGCAGTGTGAACATGATTAACACGAAGTTGTTTTTGAGAGACTTGATCACGAACAAAGTGAAAGTCAATGGCTATGTGCTTCATTCGGGAATGGAAGATCGAATTAGCACAAAGGTATGTAGCACAAACATTGTCACAATACATGGTCGGAGCAGATGATTGAGGAACATGAAGTTCACGGAGCAGTTTTGCACCCAGTTTATCTCACCAGTTATGGAGGCAACAGAACGGTATTCAGCCTCAATAGAAGATTGAGCAGCTGTTTTCTGTTTCTTTGAACTCCAGTTGATTAGATTAGCTCCAAGAAAGACAATGTAAGCGGAGGTAGAGGTTCGATCATCACGATTCCCAGCCCAGTCAGCATCAGTAAAGGCATGAAGATTTGGTGGAGAGGCTTTGCGAATCAATATACCATAGGTTAGAGTACCTTTCAAGTAGCAGAGTATCCACTTGACTGCAATCCATTGGTTTGATAATGGTTGATGCATGAACTGAGAAAGCCTGTCTATGGCAAATGATATGTTAGGTCCCGTGAGAGATAGGTACTGCAAGGCACCAAGGGTGGAACTTTAAAGTGTAGCATCTACTAGGGGTGAGCCATCGTCAATCTTCAAAGGAGATAATAGGGACATAGGACTGGAAACTTCTTTGGCACCATCCATCCCAGTTTTAGCAAGTAAGTATGTACTTATTTTGGGACAGGAAGAGCCCAGAAGAGGTAGCTATCGCCTCTACACCAAGAAAATAGTTTAGCTGACCAAGGTCCTTGAGGGAGAAACGGCTGGAGAGGACATTGATGAGTTGTTGGAGAAGGTGAAGCGAGTTCCCAATAAGTATAATATCATCCATATATACGAGGAAAAAGAGATTGAATGGACTATTGGTGAAGTATGAATGATGAGCAATCAGATTTGGAGTTGACAAATTTAAACAACAAGACTCTAGGTATTGTTTCAACTCTGTGCACCATGCCTGTGGTGATCAATGAAGTCCGTAGATAGCTTTCTGAAGTTTGCATACATGTGTTGGAATTCAAAATTAATGAACCTTGGAGGTTGCTGCATATAAACATTATCAGTGAGTGTCACGCCCCGACGTAGCATAAATAAGGAAAGCGTTTAATTTCCTTTATGGACCTGTAGGTCGCGACAGTTTGAAGGATCGATTCCGTCCCAAATGTCGAACAATGATAAACAATAATCAGAGTAGAGCAATCAAAGCTTACAAATATTTTTCTAACTTAATAAATATTACAGCACGAGTCATCTAAAGGCACATACCGCCTTAAATTAAAACAATAACTTAGTGTCTATTACAGTCATCCTTATTACAAAACAGTTTAAAAACTTAAAGCACATAACGGAAATTTCTCTTTCCAGCAGTTGTTCTCAATTCGCATAGTCATAAGGTTCCTCCTGGTTATAACCTGAAAAGCCTGAACACGAATGTCCATGACGCATCAACGTCGTCAGCTTCAAGAAGTTGGTGAGTATTAAAAACATGACTTTGAATGTAAAACATACCCCTTTACAAATTTTCTCTTTTTAGGTTTGTAAAATCAATGGTTAAATCATGGGAAGAATTCAATTATAAAAATAACAGGGAATATATTTAAAAGTCGTTCATTCATTAAAACATATGATTATGTATGAGACGATGCACCACACTCATCTTACCGACTCTTTTCTCTCGACAAACACAACAACCCACTATCTCACACCAGTATCTTTGAAATACTCCGATAGCCACACTTTAGCACAGGGGTGCCAGGGAATGTCCAGTTTGCCTCACACTTTTGTCCGGGGTACCAGGGAGTGTCCAATGCCTCACACTTTGAATACCTATACCGCCATGCAAATACCGGAGGAACCCTCACGCAGTATCCAGACTCGGGTATCAGGGAGTGTCCGTAGGCCACACTTTAGCACTTCCATGGGTGCCAGGGAATGTCCAAGTTCGGCTTCACACACTTTGACGCTACCATGATCGTCAGTGAGTGTCCAGTTTTGCCACCGTCGCATTTCAAAGACACTCTCACCGCAATCTCAACACGTCACACTTTGGTACACAATAATCATGGAGTGTCCACAACACAATCTCAATCTCAATCTCAATCTCATACTCTTTTCCACACTGACCATTACTCTTTTTCACACTGACTGACACCCACATGCATGTACAACTGACTCCACATGTATGTCATGAACCTTCAATATAAAGGAATTTAATGAATTAAAGAAACACGTACGTACGGGGATTGATAGGTCGCAATTCATTGTTTTAATCATCTACACATAATCAAATAGGATTCTGCTTAAATAAATTTCCCAAACAGAGCTTTAACAGTTCATAAACTACCACCCAAACAGTTCCTTAACACAAAATAAGCAAGAACTAGAAACTGCCATAAGTCGCGCACGCGGGTCGCTCGCGCGAGCCGCTCGCGCGACCTGCCCATTTTCCTTTTTATTTTAAAAACCTTTTCTTTCTGCCTGAAATCAGCCACCTCGCGCGCGGGTCGCTCGCGCGACCCTCGCTCGTGTGACCTGCCTATTTTTCATTTTCTTTATAAACTTTTATATCTGCCTGAATCCACGTTGCTCGCTCGCGCGGGCCGCTCGCGCGATGCTCGCTCGCGCGATCCCGCGCGCGAGATGAAGCAGAGGCTTCGTCTTCTTCGTCAGAACTACTCTGTTTCAGTTTTCAGGGGTCTTTTCGACCATTTTCAGAACTGTTGGTATATACATCATGTTATATATGGATCTCTCCCTTTTCTTACAAGGATTACAAATATGAAATCAATTAAACACAAATCAAACCATAGCTCTTGAATTTTATGAAAAACTAAAAGTTGTCAAAACTTAATCCTTAATATACTTTTTCATATGAACAAATTAGGCTTCAATACTTTAAACATAGTCAATACATACTATAGTCTTTCATATTTATCTATCAACACAGATTTTGATTTAGTTTGAGAATTCATGATTTTCAAGCTATGGAACATCAACGTAAAATTAACTATGGCGATTTCCAAATCAAGCTATATAAACAAAATTAAGACATGAATTACATTGGGAGTGAGTTAATAATACTCACAGTTATTTAGAGATGGAGAGTTGTTGAGAAAGAAAGTAAGATTAGCAATCCCCACTTCAAACTAGGCTATGGTGGATTGAGCTTCCTCTTTCTATAATAAAATCTGTAAATTCCTCTCTCTCTCTCTGATACTCTCTCTATATTCTTTCAGTTTGTGAAACCAAAGGAGAATGCAGATTATGCTTGGTGTGGTGATGTACTCTCTCTCCAAAAATTTACTGAAAATTCTCTTCACTAAACTCTCCGTGTTCTCTCTTTGAAATTGATGTGCAGAATGTGTGTGATTGAGAGAGTATTTGAGTGTATGAGTTATATAGAACTCACAATCTTGGGCTCCAAGTTGTGAGTTGTGATACTCACTCAACAAACTAAATTATTTCAAATTTCTAAGTGTACTAACTAAGATACAGATCACACATATAGAATTATACATACGTAGGCACACTGTGACACAACTTCACAGATGCTCAAAGGGTCACCTACGCATATAGGGTAAATATACAGTTGTTTGGGAAATTAGATTATAGGCATAAGTTAACACACATTAAGAGGGCATTGCCAAACAAGGCCTAAGTCAATGATTAGTTTGCCATAAATGGAAATAAAGCATAAGTCATGTTCAACTTTACATCACTTCCAAAATCTGTGATAGTTTAGCATAGTGTGGACAGTTTTAAATACAAACTGGTATTTTTGTGGCGCGGTGGTCACTCCAAAAATACAGAAAATTCATCTTCATGTAAGAAATAGTTTTCTGGTTTCATAAAAATGCAGTTGGAGTTATCAAAAAAAATATATCCACCATTTTGAAATACAGATTTAAAATTCAACACAGGTATTTCTTAAATTTATAAAATTACAGTTTGACCCCAAAAGAATTTTAATATGAATTAAAACAAGCAACCAGTTTTAATGCAAGGGAATTGAAATAAAAAGAAAGCAAACAATACAAATTTAATTATGAAAATGTAATTTAAAAATAAATGGAAATGCAGGTTGTTACATCCTTCCTCCCTTAAACAGGATTTCGTCCCCGAAATCAAGACTAACTAGTCCTGAAATAACTCCGGGTACTTCTTCCTCATATCAGCTTCAACTTCCCACGAGGCTTCGTTCTCGTCATGGTGATTCCACTGAACCTTCACCAACGGAATGTCCTTATTCCTCAGCTTCTTGATACTCTGATCTAGAATCTTCACGGGCCTTTCTTTGTAAGAAACATTATGATTCGTCTCAATATCATCATAACTAACCACGAACGAGGGGTCTCGTATGTACTTTTTCAGCATACTCACATGAAATACATTGTGAACCCCAGACATCTTCGGTGGTAGCGCCAGTCGATAAGCCACTCTTCCGACAAGTTCCAAAATCTCGAACGGTCCGATGAAACGTGGAGCTAATTTCCCTCTCTTGAGACCAAAACGTACCACTCCTCGGGTCGGTGAAACCTTAAGAAGTACTGATCTCCAACACCGAATTCCAAATCCTTTCGGCGTCGATCAACATAACTCTTATACCGTCTCTGAGCGGTTCTCATCCTCTCCTTGACTAAGGAAATCTTCTCGTTGATTTCTCTAACCAAATCTGGTCCCAACAACTCTGTGTCCCCAACTTCTGCCCAACACAATGGAGAACGACATGGTCGTCCGTACAATGCTTCGAACGGAGCCATCCCGATACTCGTGTGATAACTATTGTTATAGGAAAATTCAACCAATGGCAAGTGTGTCTCCCAAGATTCTTCAAAATCGATCACACAAGCCCTAAGCATATCTTCCCATGATCTGATTAACACGCTCAGTTTGCCCATCTGTCTGAGGGTGAAAAGCAGTGCTCATCTTGAGCGAGGTTCCCATAGCTTCTTGCAGACTTTCCCAAAATTCAGAAGTAAAACATGCGTCACGGTCTGACACAATTGACACAGGTGCACCGTGAAGTCGCACAACTTGTTGTATGTACATCCGGATCATCCTCTCTACCGGGTATGTTATACTGTAAGCAATGAAATGAGCAGACTTCGTCAATCGATCCACGATTACCCATATGGCGTCATGATTTTGCTGCGACCGGGGCAATCCTACTACAAAATCCATGGTTATGTGTTCCCACTTCCAACCAGGAATAGGTAATGGTTGCAACAGTCCCGAGGGTCTCTGATGTTCAGCTTTGACTTGCTGACACGTCAAACACTTGGATACGAATTCAGTCACATCCTTCTTCATACCTTCCCACCAAAAATTTCTCTTCAAATCTTTGTACATCTTTGTCCCTCCCGGGTGAACTGTATATCTTGACTTATGTGCTTCTTCCAGGATATCCTTCCTAAGTTCTCCGACATTTGGCACACATAATCTATTCCTGCAACGATATCCTCCATCGATTCCCACTTTCCATTCTGTCGGGTCCTTTTCTGACATCTTCGCAAACCATGTTTGAAACTTCTCATCTTCTTTCTGAGCTCCAATAATGCGGTCAATGAGAACAGGCTATAGGATAAGACATCCGATCAATTGTCCTTCTCCTTCTTCAGCACTCTGTACATCGAACTCTGCCAAGGTCTCCAATGCTCGCCATTCTCTAACCATTAAGGAGGCGATCGTCTCTCGAGTCTGTCGACTCAGAGCATCGACGACTACATTAGCTTTACCAGGGTGGTATTCTTACGTGAAGTCATAATCTTTGATCAACTCCATCCATCTGCGCTGCCTCATGTTCAACTCTTTCTGTGTGAACAAATATTTGAGGCTCTTGTGGTCGAAGAATAAATCAAACTTCTCACCGTAGAGATAATGTCTCCAAATCTTGAGTGCAAATACTACTGCCGCCAACTCCAAATCATGAATAGGATAGTTCAACTCATTCGGCTTCAGCTGTTTGGATCTATAAGCGATAACTCTACCATCTTGCATCAGTACACACCCTAATCCTTGATAGGACGCATCACTAAAGATAGTGAACTTTTCATCAGGCTTGGGTATAGCCAGTACTGGTGCAGTAGTGAGTCTCCTTTCAATTCTAGAAAGGCATGCTCATGCTTCTCTATCCACTCGAACTTTAAATTCTTCTTCGTCAACCCAGTCAAAGGTGCAGCTATTTTAGAGAATCCCTCAACAAATCTTCTGTAATAGCCGGCAAGTCCAAGAAAACTCTGAACTTCCGTAGGGTTGCTCGGCCTAACCCATTTTGACACAGCATCTGTCTTGGACGAATCCACAGAAATTCCTTGAGATGACACCTTGTGTCCCAAAAATTTAACTTCTTGTAGCCAGAACTCACACTTACTAAATTTGGCATACAACTGCTGATCTTTGAGCGTCTGCATTGCAATCCGTAGATGTTGTTCGTGTTCTTCTCCTGACTTAGAATAGATCAAAATATCATCTATGAAGACGATGACAAACTGATCCAAATAAGGCTTGAACACTCTGTTCATCGGATCCATAAACACTGCCGGGGCATTCGTCATTCCAAACGGCATCACCAAAAATTTATAATGACCATATCGGGTTCTGAACGCAGTCTTAGGTATATCTTCCTTCCGTACCCTCAACTGATGATATCCCGACCTTAGGTCTATCTTGGAAAATGTCGTAGCTCCTTGTAGTTGATCAAATAAGTTGTCAATCCGCGGTAAGGGATACTTGTTCTTGATAGTTACACGGTTCAGTTCTCTGTAGTCGATACACAACCTGAGCGTTCCGTCCTTCTTCTTCACAAATAACACCGGTGCTCCTCAAGGCGATGTACTTGGACGTACAAAACCTAGGTTCTCAAGCTCTTGAACTTGTTCCTTCAATTCCAATAGCTCTGTAGGGGCCATTCTGTAGGGAACCTTAGTGATCGGTACGGTACCTGGTATAAGCTCAATACAGAACTCTATACTTCTCTCGGGCGGCAAACCAGAAATGTCTTAAAATACTTCTTTGAAGTCCTTGACTACAGGTATAGACGACACTGTCATCTCTGTACTGATGACTTCGATGTTTGCCAAACATCTGGTGAGGAACATATCTCCTGAAGGGTTACATTGAAAATCAAAGGGTTGATTCTCGTTGTCGGAGAATGTAATTCTCTTTCTCGCACAATCCAACTTCACTTGATTCTGAGAGAGCCAATCCATTCCTAGGATTATGTCGAACTCCTTCATCGATAGGACAATCAACCTTGCAGGGATTTCACAGTCTCCTAACCGTAAAGGACAATCCTTGCACACGTGTCCTAATCTGACTGCAGCTCCTAATGGCGAAGTAGCCCTCAAAGCTTTCTCTAAACGATGAGGTAAGATACCCAATCTCCAAATTGTATTAACAGATATGAACGAAAGAGCAGCACCCGTATCAAATAACACTTTAACATGGGAGTTAAACAAAGTCAATGTACCTTCCATTGCTTGCTGATCAGGTTGAGCTTCTCCATAATATTCTTCTTCATACACAGTTCCATCATATCCTGCTGCATCAGCGATAACAGCATCCAAGCGAGTCTGACCCTGTTAACCATAAGTCACCTGCTTGGGGGCAGTGCAGAACCTGCTAATGTGACCTGGTTCACCACAGTTGAAGCAGACTATTCCTTGCTGAGCAGCATGCCTTGGTGCCTTACAATCTCGAGCCAGATGACCAGGGTTGCCACAATTGAAGCATTTTCCGCCACTACTTCCTTCTCCTACTTGTGGTTGAGTCGGATAGATAATAGCCTGGGTCTTCTTGCTTCCGTCGAAATTCCTCTTCTGCCCTTGGGTACGGTTCATTGGTGGTCTATTCCCAAAATTACCCCTTTAAGGTGGTCGGAATTCGAATTGCTTACGGTTCACTCGAGCATTTTCTTCTAAATCAGTAGCCAAGCCAACCAATCCCTCAAACGACTTATCTAGGTGACCGAGAGTCAGGCGGTGAATTTGTGGTGTCAGCCCTTGGTTATACTTCCGTATCTTCTTCTCTTCAGTGTCAACCATGTGATGGGCAAACTGAGACAGTCTCTCGAACTGGGTGGTGTACTCTTGCACCAACTTGGTTCCTTACGTCAGGTCCATGAATTCCTTCTCTCTTCTGTGCCTCTCCGTAGCTGGGAAATACTTCTCCAAAAATCTCCCTTTAAATGCAAACCACGTCATTCCCGTAGCAGCTGTGTTCCCAATAGTGGCTATCACCGAGTCCCAGCATCGGTCAATTGAAATGTAGCCAATCTCCTCTTGTCCATCTCGTTGCACTGGACAGCTTTGAACATGTGGTCCATCTGTCTTAACCACTGTTCCGCTTTCCAGGGTTCCGCAGTACCCGCAAACTGCTCGGGTCTGAGCGTACAGAATCTCTCCAGCAGTTTATCTCCAGTCTGGCGGTCTCGTCAGTTGTCATTCGTATTACTGATTCTTTCCAAACGTCTGATAAATGCTTTGAACATCCCTGTAGGATCGGCAGCATCGGGTGCTCCCTAGATCAAATTCCTGTTTCTCCTTAGTCCTCCAGCCATTCTATGCATGATAGTGATAGCAGAATGAGAAATATGCATGAAGCAGTACTATGAAGCAATTTAAATGATGATAACATTCAAAAGAGTATATCTTATATATAACTTCTTGTCAAGTTGATACAAAAAGCGTGTATGATAAGGTCAATGCCTACCCTATCCATATGGGTTAAGACGCATGCAAGAGTTAATGTTACAAAAATGGGGTCATTGCCCTATCTGCTAATGCATGTAATTACAGTTTGCAAAAAGAGAATAGAGCTACTAGTCAAAAGTAGTAAATATATACAAAGAGACATCTAAACGGTCAGTCATCGCCATAGGTAGTCATCAAAAGGTCAAGCGAGTCGGCCTGATGAAGTCGCTGAACATGCGAGGGGCCTGCCCCAAAATTACAGCTATGTGGGGTCAACAACGAAGCAGGTCCAGGGGCATCTGCCTCTGGCAAAGCTAGCTCAGGTGCTAGTGCCTCCTCAAGGTCAATCGCGAGGTCATCCCAATCTATGCCATCCTCCTCAGCATCCTCGATAATAGGAGCAAGTACAACGTCAATGTCACCATCATCCTCAACAGCAGGGACGACTGATGGAGGCATCTCTAGTTGTGCAAGGTGAGCCTGTACAACCTGGACCACAAGGGGTAGATAGAAGGCATCGCTGTTAACCAAGCAAACCATCTCTACAAGCACTAAGTGCTGAATCTCTATAAAGTACAGGATCTGGAGGCGAGCACGGGACAAGTCGACCAGACCTAACACATGAATCTGGTGCCAAAGATCTAACTCGATGGTAGTTGCTGCACGCTGCCCAACGGTGGTGAAATAAAGTATCGTAGAAGCCGGTACTATCGCTGCCACAGTAACCCAATGCCCTCCAAAAGCGTCGGGTACAAAAAAAGGCTGAGCTGGATCCATACCTGAAAAAGGTACTAACTTAAATCAGGAAAGAGATAATCTTAAGCGTTTGGGGTTCTGAGTTTATCCTCCCTGTCGTAACATCGGGTGCAAAGCTTAAGCTAACAGATCGTGGAATCAGGTCTAAACTGGTAAACCCTAACCTGGCTAAACTATCTTGAGATAAATAATAACCTGGCTCTGATACCACTAAATCCTGTCACGCCCCGACGTAGCATAAATAAGGAAAGCGTTTAATTTCCTTTATGGACCCCTAGGTCACAACAGTTTTAAGGATCAATTCCGTCCCAAATGTCGTACAACGATAAACAATAATCAGAGTAGAGTAATCAAAGCTTACAAATATTTTTCTAACTTAATAAATATTACAGCACGGGTCATCTAAAGGCACATACTGCCTTAAATTAAAACAATAACTTAGTGTCTATTACAGTCATCCTTATTACAAAACAATTTAAAACTTAAAGCACATAACAGAAATTTCTCTTTCCAGCAGTTGTTCTCAATTCGCATAGTCATAAGGTTCCTCCTGGTTATAACCTGAAAAGCCTGAACATGAATGTCCAGGACGCATCAACGTCGTCAGCTTCAAGAAGCTGGTGAGTATTAAAAACATGACTTTGAATGTAAAACATACCCCTTTACAATTTTCTCTTTTTAGGTTTGTAAAATCAATGGTTAAATCATGGGAAGAATTCAATTATAAAAATAACAGGGAATATATTTAAAAGTCGTTCATTCATTAAAACATATGATTATGTATGAGACGATGCACCACACTCATCTTATTGACTCTTTTCTCTCGACAAACACAACCACCCACTATCTCACACCAGTATCTTTGAAATACTCCGATAGCCACACTTTAATACAAGGGTGCCAGGGAATGTCCAGTTTGCCTCATACTTTTGTCCGGGGTACCAGGGAGTGTCCAATGCCTCACACTTTGAATACCTAAACCGCCATGCAAATACCGGAGGAACCCTCATGCATTATCCAGACTCGGGTATCAGGGAGTGTCCGTAGGCCACACTTTAGCACTTCCATGGGTGCCAGGGAATGTCCAAGTTTGGTTTCACACACTTTGACGCTACCATGGTCGTCAGGGAGTGTCCAGTTTTGCCACCGTCGTATTTCAAAGACACTCTCACCGCAATCTTAAAACGTCACACTTTGGTACACAACAACCATGGAGTGTCCACAACACAATCTCAATCTCAATCTCATACTCTTTTCCACACTGACCATTACTCTTTTTCACGCTGACTGACACCCACATGCATGTACAACTGACTCCACATGTATGACATGAACCTTCAATATAAAGGAATTTAATGAATTATAGAAACACGTACGTACGGGGATTGATAGGTCATAATTCATTGTTTTAATCATCTACACATAATCAAATAGGATTCTGCTTAAATAAATTTCCCAAACAGAGCTTTAACAGTTCATAAAATACCACCCAAACAGTTCCTTAACACAAAATAAGCAAGAACTAGAAACTGCCATAAGTCGCGCACGCGGGTCGCTCGCGCGATATATCGCTCGCGCGACCTGCCCATTTTCCTTTTTATTTTAAAAACCTTTTCTTTCTGCGTAAAATCAGCCACCTCGCGAGCGGGTCGCTCGCGCGAAAGGTCTCTCGCACGACCCTCGCTCGCGCGACCTGCCTATTTTTCATTTTCTTTTTAAACTTTTATATCTGCCTGAATCAACGTGGCTCGCGCACGCAGATCGCTCGCGCGAAAAGTCGCTCGCGCGGGCCGCTCGCTCGATGCTCGCTCACGCGATCGTGCGCGCGAGATGAAGTAGAGACTTCGTCTTCTTCGTCAGAACTGCTCTGTTTCAGTTTTTAGGGGTCTTTTCGACCATTTTCAGAACTGTTGGTATATACATCATGTTATATATGGATCTCTCCCTTTTCTTACAAGGATTACTAATATGAAATCAATTAAACACAAATCAAACCATAGCTCTTGAATTTTATGAAAAACTAAAAGTTGTCAAAACTTAATCCTTAATATACTTTTTCATATAAACAAATTAGGCTTCAATACTTTAAACATAGTCAATACATACTATAGTCTTTCATATTTATCTATCAACACAGATTTTGATTTAGTTTGAGAATTCATGATTTTCAAGCTATGGAACATCAACGTAAAATTAACTATGGTGATTTTCAAATCAAGCTATATAAACAAAATTAAGACATGAATTACATTGGGAGTGAGTTAATAATACTCACAGTTATTTAGAGATGGAGAGTTGTTGAGAAAGAAAGTAAGATTAGCAATCCACACTTCAAACTAGGCTATGGTGGATTGAGCTTCCTTTTTCTATAATAAAATCTGTAAATTCTTCTCTCTCTCTCTCTCTCTTATACTCTCTCTATATTCTATCAGTTTGTGAAACCAACGGAGAATGCAGATTGTGCTTGGTGTGGTGATGTACTCTCTCTCCAAAAATTTACTGAGAATTTTCTTCACTAAACTCTCTGTGTTCTCTCTTTTCTCTCTTTGAAATTGATGTGCAGAATGTGTGTGATTGAGAGAGTATGTGAGTGTATAAGTTATATAGAACTCACAATCTTGGGCTCCAAGTTGTGAGTTGTGATACTCACTCAACAAACTAAATTATTTCTAATTTCTAAGTGTACTAACTAAAATACAGATCACACATATAGAATTATACATACGTAGGCACACAGTGATACAACTTCACAGATGCTCAAAGGGTCACCTAGGCATATAGGGGTCAATATACAGTTGTTTGAGAAATTAGATTATAGGCATAAGTTAACACACATTAAGAGGGCATTGCCAAACAAGGCCTAAGTCAATGATTAGTTTGCCATAAATGGAAATAAAGCATAAGTCATGTCCAACTTTACATCACTTCCAAAATCTGTGATAGTTTAGCACAATGTGGACAGTTTTGAATACAAACTGGTATTTTCATGGCGCGGTGGTCACTTCAAAAATACAAAAAATTCATTTTCATGTAAGAAATAGTTTTCTGGTTTCATAAAAATGCAGTTGGAGTTATCAAAAAAAAATATCCACCATTTTGAAATACAGATTTAAAATTCAACACAGGTATTTCTTAAATTTAGAAAATTACAGTTTAACCCCAAAAGAATTTTAATATGAATTAAAACAAGTAACCAGTTTTAATACAGGGGAATTGAAATAAAAAGAAAGCAAACAATACAAATTTAATTATGAAAATGTAATTTAAAAATAAATGGAAATGCAGGTTGTTACAGTGAGAGTGCCCTGCAGAAAAGCATTGTTAACATCAAGTTGCCTCAACGACTAGCCACATGAAATAGCAATAGTGAGAACAATCCAAATGGTGGTTGGTTTCACAATCGGGTTGAAAGTATTTGTGAAGTCTATGCCAAGTCATTGGTGAAAACCCTTAGCTACCAGCCGGGCTTTATCCAGTGCTATAAAACCATCGGGATTTCATTTAATACGGAAAATCCATTTACACCCAACAATGTTTTGTGAGGAACTAGTCGAAACTAAGTCCTAAGTGTTATTGCGTACTAATGCATCAAAAATTCTTCACATATTGTTTTACGCCATTGTGGATATTGTTGAGCTTGAGTAAGTGTTAAGGGTTCGGTGGTTTCAGAAACAGGGTGGGAGGTGGCAAGGAATAGCTTTTTTGGTTTAAAAATTCCTTGTTTGGCTTGGGTAAGCATTGGATGGCTAGGGATTTAAGGTGGGGGTGGGGGTGGGGGTGGGGGTGGCGGTGGCGGTAGTAGAGAGGGAAAAGGAGAATGGATATATGAGTGTGCTGGTACGGAGGCACCACTCGTGTTGTAGTCGGATGTGGACATAAAAGGATTCAACGCATGTGCATGGGAAGACGAGCCATCATTAAGTGAGACATGGGGAGAAAGAATTGGCTCAGCGAGAGAAGCATAGGAGCAATTAATGTTAATGAATTTTCAACTTGATTTGTTGCTTGATTCATGGAAGTGATTGGAACCGAGAAATGGGGAACATGATATGAGCCCCAAGAGAAAATAATAGCCTCCATAACTCATTGTTCAAAAGGTGCATTGGTTTTAAAAGGAAAGTAATTTTCCACAAATTGGACATGTCTAGAGATGAATAATTTTTTGGATAGGGGGCCAAAGCATTTGTAGTCATTTTGGTTAATGGAGTATCTAAAAGAGACACATGGTCTGGATTTTGGCTCTAATTTATTCGAGGAGTATGGGCGCAACCAAGGATAACAATGGCAGCCGAGATTTTTTAATTTATGATAATTTCCACTTTTTCCAAATAACTTCTCAAACAGACTCTGAAGACTCAAGATTGGGATGGGGAGGCGATTAATTAAATAGATTTCCATTTGAAAGGTGGTGAACCAAAAATGAAGTGGGTTTGATGCTTGGTGGAGTCGTGTGAGATCAGTTTCCACGATGTGACGATGCCTTTTCTCCAGTATTGCAACAAGTTTAGGAGTGTAGGGAGGACTCTTGAGATGTTGGATGCCATGTTTGTGAAGTGTAGGGGCTAACCCAAGATATTCGCCACCTCCATCTGAGTATACTATTAAAATTGAGGCTTGAAAGTGTGTTTCAACAACCTTTTTGAATATTTTAAAGATAACATTAACCTCTAATTTTTGCTTCATCAAGTAAAGCCAGGAATACTTCGTAAAATAGTCAACAAATACAACATAATATCAGAAATTGTCAAATGAGGTAATAGGTGCAGGTCCCCACACATCAGAATAAATTATTTCAAGAGGTTTATTACATGAAATTGTTGAAAAAACAAATGGGAGTCAATGACTCTTACTAAATAAGCAAGAATCACAAAAATGAAATTCAGTCACAGAAACAGGATGGGATTGTTTAGACACAATAGACTTGAGAATTTTAGCTTTTGGGTGGCCAAGACGTTGATGTCATTGGTCCATGGATGATTTTTGTGGAGACAAGGGCGTGTGTCACGCCCCGGATTAGCGAAAATTATAGGAAAATAAATTTTTCCTTTTCAAATTCTTGAGCCATGACTAGGTACATAAGATTGACATGTCCTTGCAAGTATTCTAACATGGTTATAACATAAGAAGAAATGATAAAACGTCTAATGGTATTCATGGGGGAACTTTAAGTGTTTGCTGCTAGGCTATAACAACAGTTCTAAATGAAAACCACAGAAATATAAGTTTGGGTGATCGACGCCGCTCAAGTTATTACAATAGACAAAAGATAGTTCTAAAAGGAAGTCCTAATATGATAAATAGACTAGATTCTTCTGTTCAGCTGGCATATCCATGCCCTTCATTAGTGTACTCTTTTGAATAGTCTCGCTCAGGGTAACCTTCCTGATAGTCCCCCTCTTGAGGATCCAGATACTCTTCTTCATAGTTACCTGTATGGGCTTCTTCATTATAACTTAGACGTAATATGTCTAGGGTAATATAGCTGTTAGCTTTTGAGGATAAGTGAGTTTGTCTAACCTGTCACTCCTAATACAAGCAATAATATACAAGTGCAACAAATATCTTGAACTAATTATTTGATAAGTATATAATATGATAGTATGAGTGAGATAGTGACAACACAATGCAGTATCGATATATTCAACTTTGCCTAGACACCATCACTGACTCATATGACATGTTACATTACTAGTGTAACGCCATTAGCTTAGAGTGGAATGATCACTTTGCTATCGTCACCTAGCAGGGCCCAATAGCAGTTTTGGTTTAAAAGGTTGTAATCATTTTACTCTTAGGTCCTCGTGAACTTGCCTGAAAATAGAATAGTTATAGTACTATCGCCGCCTAACAGGGCCCAATAGCATTAACATTTGGTAACTATTGAATTCAAGACCTAGATGGATATTTTGCTATCGTCGCCTAATAGGGCCCAATAGCGTATAAACCTCAACTCATGATTAACTCCATTAATTCAAATGGGTAGTTTTGCTATCGACACCTAACAGAGCCCAATAGCATTTATCGTTATTCCCATTGATTGGACTGTACTACTCGGACATCCACGGTCCACACAAACATGTGTAATAATATAATTAGGTTAGTCTCTTTGACTTACTATGCAGACGTTAACTTTGACATCATGACTCGACTACGTTCATATGAGTGTTCATGTGAGTATATGATATATAATGTAACAAGCATGAATCTTAACAACAATTATCAATTAAGCATGCGTTTTCATTTAAACAGTTAATCTTAACTTACGCACATATAATACTCATCAAATATGCCCAAACAGGACATACGAGATATTTATATAATACACAAGGAGTATTTCTATAATATACTAAGTGAGTTAGGACGACTTACCTCAATGCGAGTTTGCGAATACAAGTATTGCTTCGGTCCCTACAATTCATACCAATACATAGAATGGCGATTGACATGCATACTAGTAATAGGGGCATAATGGTAATTGTGTCGAATGGGTTCCTAAATCTCAACATGATGATCCTGACATTATTCTGAGTCTAACACCATTGACTAGACTCAAATCGGAGTCCGTCATATAAAAGGCTGGGTTTCCTATACCAGTCATATAAATGGTTGGGATTTCCTATACCAGTGTAGACCCTAAGAGTAAGCTATATTTTTTACTACGTCGGAAAGTCACTAAACTTAGAAAAAATATATCTACATTTTCTTTTGTAGGAATTTATGAACTGATCGCGTATTTTCTGAGTTACAGTTTATTTATTATGAATTATCGAAGTCCTAATTACATAATTATAGTCTAACAAGTTCTATAATTATAAAAAATATTTTAGAAGGACAACTGGTCCTTCGAAATTTTTTTATTAAATACTGGGCCTTAAAATAGGCTAGTGGTATTTTTCTTAAAATTTTTGGAAATTGCTTGGTATTTTAAATGAATTCAAAGATAAACAAGTGAGTCCTTATAATTAAATACAATCCTAAAGTTTGTGGTTTATAAATTTATAAAACATGGTCATTAGACCTTGGGATAGACAACATAATTTTCTACATTTTAAAAATGGCCATTAGGTATTTAATACCTAATTATTACAATTAAAAAAAATTAATTCTTATTATTTATTTTTCCTAAATAAATAATAAGTATAATATATAATAAATATAACATAATAATAGGGTATAAGAATATTATTTAAAATAGTGTTTCAGAATATTTAAAACTTAACTTTGTCATTTAAAACTATTCTTAAATAATTTAAACCATTTACACAATAACATATCTGTATTTATTAAAATTAAACTAATAATTATTGTTTATAACATATAAAAATCATAATTTCAGAATATGAGAATGTTAAGTTACAATATTCTCGAATTTAAAATATTACTAAAACTAATTTTACATAATTTAAAACAATTAATAATCATATTAAACCTATTTATATAAAAAACAGATTAATAAAAACTAATCAAAATTTATTACAGATTCACGGGTTACCCGAACCGACCCAATCCAAAACGGGCTATCCGTTTACAGACTCAAGAGAATCCAAGTTTAAAAGTTTGCGGGTCAAATTATCCCAACCCAAAAGAAAACGGGTTAACTGTATATACTAAAGGAATTAATCGGACCCATTTACCCAGATCTGGATCCATATCCGAGTCCATACCCTGACCCGACCTTGCTGTAAACGAATCTGGTATGATCCAGGATGAAACGACGACATTTAAATAAGTGACGACCCAACCTGAATTTATTAATATAGGTAGACGATATAACCCTTTTCAAAATGGGTTTGTACAACCATTAAGGCGCGGTGTACAAGAGTTTAAAGCTCTAGGAGCTCTGGTCATCTTCTCCCTCAACTGGTCTACCGCCGGCGAGCCCGTTCTCTCCGGGAAATTTTCCCAAGCTCATTTCTCCGTCATTTTTCCATAGAAATGGATGAGATCAACGCTAAACTCTTCATCTCTCTCTCCTCTACGCATCCATGGGTATAAGGAGGTCTAGTTATCTCGTTTAGGGTTCTAACTAGGGGATTATCCTTTTTGGTTTTCTTAAGGATAATGCCTTGCATGGTTGGCCAAACGTGGTCTAAACCAAAACTGTTCTTAGGGGGTGTGTCTGGGACTATAAGGGTCTGTTTGGTATACTTGTCATGAGTTTTGGTTGTGGTTTGAAATAATGAAGCTCTAAGGAGCTTTAATGGTGGTCTCTTAGACTAGGGCCAAAGGCTCTATTTTGTTCATGCATGGGGATCCAAGTGTGTACGTGTGAGGTGTATAATAGCTATGAAATAAATAGACAGGGGTAAGGGTTATACCTCAGTCTCGGGTTCACTTTCTTTATCTTCGGTTTGCTTCTTCTTTTCCACTTCTTTCTGTGAGTCTGTGTAACTTGAGGATGTATGTATGGAAAGTAGAAGACAGAGGGGGTGTGTGAGGGTTTGCTTTTGCTCCATTTTCCTTCTCTCGGTGGTTCTCTCTCTCTCTCTCCATGGTCCCTTATATACACACACACATATGAATACACAGATAATTTAAATGCACACATACACATACAGATTTTCAAATCTATAGTGACTTGATAGAGGGGATTTGAGAGAGGTTGACTGAGGGGGATGTGAGCCGGCGATTTGAGGGTGTTGGTGAAAATTCGGCGGTTTGGGGGTGGTGGTGAGTGACCAAGAGGTTTAAGGGAGTGTTTGCATAGTGGTTATAAGGGGGAGTATACTTAGTGTACTTGCCTCATTAAGTCTGTGGGACTTTGTGTTGTATAGTCCATGTTTGGTACAGATTCTATAGGTTTGTGTGTCAACGTCAGTCTAGGTCCGTAACTTACAGTCTAAGTTAATAAATTCATAAATACAAAATATCTATATAGGACACTGGAAATACGAAATAAAATACAAAAGCTCATTGACACGAAAGAGATTGTGTGCACTCTTATGAGTACATCCAAGTATAGACGATCGCGTCGAGTAAAACTGGTAAGACCAAGTTGTATCCCAAGGAACGGAAGTTAAGAACAGAATGTTCTAGATTGAGACCTAAGGAAAATAAAAAAGATGATTTCTTGAAGATGGAGGTTCTAACGATCCTAATGTATTTAGAACTTAACTAAAATAAGTAAAATGAAGAGATGTCTAAATTAATCAGGGATAGGAGATGTGATTCAAAGCTATATATGAAAAGGTGTTGGGAACATGTGAATCCACATTGTGCCAACCACTTCCATGTTTTAGCATTGACGTATAACTGGGGCTTCACCTTTTTAGTTCTCCTTATTTCGAAAATTATTAAGTTAAGAAACCTAGACATTAGTTATGTGAATTTACATTACTAGTGGTTGAATTACTTTACTTACTATGAAAAACTAAAATAATAACCATTTAAAACTATGAACTATAATAAACAAATCAAGTATAGGATATTCAATGTGTTCATCATATATGTTCATTGAATTAATTGGCTTAAGGGCTTACATTTCAAAATCTGTTTGCAATTTGAATTTGAAAAGATCAATTTTGGTTAAGTTTCTAAAACAAAAGTTACTGGAATACTATAAAGGTTCTGCCCAAGACATGTGCATACCAATCGATTGTCATAGACAGCAATCTATTGGCATAGGATGCCAATCGATTGGCTTTGGATCTATGGAAATCAATTGGGTTCTGTATCAAATTGATTGCCACTGAGTTTCATACAGATTCATTACAGTGGCTTGGTAACAATGCTTTATCACATTGTTCCCAACCACGAGTCTAAGCTAACATTATTTTAGATGCAGAAACATAAATAAACTGAGACATGCTTACAAAATAAGATCTAAACATGAGATTGAACATGAAATTTAGGATTGTAATCGAAATCTAAACAAAAGACTAACAAACTCATAATAGTAATTTGAAATAAACAAAACCCGTATGAAGTCACTAACACTGATTACAGAACTTGAAAACTTCTAATAGTTTGACAAAAATCTAGTATAAACCTACAAAACCATACAAGAATGAGCCAACCCCTCACTCCTCTTACTCCCCTCTATTTATACTACAATACCCATGAGCTAGGGATGCCCAGGTTCATTCTATAATGGATGGTTGTCGCACAAATGAGGGATTGCTGAGGTCTTGCGCCATTAAAGAGGTTTGACTGCACAATCCAGACCAATCGATTGGCTCTGAAAGCAATTGATTGGTATTCGTGTCAATCGATTGTTTATGAATGGAAATCGATTGGTTTTGAAAAGATGACAATTGATTTCCAACAAATGGCAATCGATTGGGACTTAAATTTGAACTTTGATATGTCCTCTTTGTTTATTTACTATCCCTGTTCACATGTTATTAATTTAGCTTCTGAAACCTGCATAAAACACGCTAGACATAACAACATACCAAGGAAATATATCATTGTGTACAGATAAAGATTAACGCACAAAAGCAAGTAAAACTAGAGACATAGGGCTAGGATTGATCAATTCTATTCTTTATCGGGCTATTATTCTTACAAAAACCAGCGTTCATCACAACCCCCAACTAGCACATTGCTAGTCTCTAGTAATAAAGTGGAATTGTAACAATCTAAGACACGCAATCAACCAATGTTACAGTTTTATTAGGTTTAAATAAAAGAAAATTCCTAACTCACTATCACAGGAATTGCGGCTACATTTAGCGTATGTATCAAGCCTTTAAACCCCTAGGTTCTCCCTAGTGGACGAGTTATGTCTCGTGAGGGTTTACAGTGAATGTACCCACAAAATCCCTGTGTTAAGCTTTCTAAACTTACCAAGAAATCTCATTCTCTCCTAAGTGCTAAAAATCATGCTCAACAAAAACATTACTTCCTTTGCCACAACATGGAAGTAAACAATATGTTACAAAGTAGTCATTCTAGTCAAAATACATCCATAGCCTTCATATATCCTTGAATGTGTGTTTGGAGTTAACATCTACAATTGAAATCTTCATCTCAGAGACATGTAGATTGATCATGTTCAAGATTTCATAATTTCAACTCAAATCTTACACGGTTTACACTCAAAAATAGAAACACTCAAAAACTTGCGTAAAAAGATGTGCACTCATAGTATGAAGCTCAAATGAGCAAATGTAAAGGCTATCAAACATGCTTTCATACTAGACACTAAAAAATGCTTATTTTGAAGTGTAGGAGTCTCATGAAAGGAACACTATTCCCTACAAGAGCAATCTACCACGGAGAACTCATTCCATACTCGAAATTTAATTAAAGTTATCTAGACTCTTTAGGACTTGTGAAAGAAATAGGCAAAGAAGTTCGGATGATGAGATGGGTTTCCGAGTTCAAACATGTGGCTGGGTATTTTTCATATTCAGCTCTACTTTTTTCATTTACCCAATCCTCCAATAATTTTTTCAACCCACCAATTCTCTTCTTTTTCTCTTTTCTTTTTATATAGCTTTTTTTTTTCTTTTCTTTCCTTTTCATTTAACTCTTTTACTTCTTCTTTTCCTCCTTTAGTAGCCAACACAAACCAATCACATACTTAAGCTCTATATAGATATAAGATTTCAGGTAAAAGCATTGAGTTATGATAGGTAAGTCGGAATTGTACTTGTTCAGGTAGTGAGGTGAGCTATCGATGGCCTCAATCATTTTCTTCACACATTAGTTCATATTTTGAGTAATTCTCGAGTTCTTAAATTTGTAGATCCTGAATGGCTCAAAACTCACTAGGGTTTAAAGTTTCCACTACAAGTCCAATCACATAACAGTCATATTTCACTCTAATCAAAGATTTTTATCGCAGTTGTCAACTCGTTCAAATATTTTTAAGATATATTCATGCTATGGATATATAACTAGATTGGCGACACAGTAACATGTAATCGAGATCCATAACACGACAAGAAAAATATGAATGCGTTATTGCATAGTAATTAGCTATGAGGAATGAGATTTATGAAAGTCATAAGCTTAACAACCAATTTTTTTTTTTTAGAATTTTCAATTTTTCTTAAAATCAAACCAAAACACACCAAACAAACTCAAGTGAATGTTATGAAACTTAACAGATGTACATATTCAGTTCAAAGTAAACAGGTGCGTATCTACCCCTATCCCCAACTGAAATAAACATTGTTCCCAATGGAAGTATTTCTAGACAACAAAAGGTAGATATCACCTGAGAATACAGTGCAACTCACCAATAAGAATTCACCTATTAACATACAATAATCTCCAACAACACACCAAGATCAAGAATTGTATGGATAACAACAGAGAATATAGTCAATTAAAAACACGATCCATGAGCAAAAAGTACTATCTATATTGAAATGTCCAAAAATAAAAAAAAGTCCACATACAGATGTCAACCAACCCAAAATATCTCCAAATCCAATAATATAAAACAAAAGAGAGAGATAAATTAAGGTACAACAAATATAAAAGCGCACTCTCTTACTCTCCAAAATAGTTCCTAGAGCTCAGCAGATGAAGGATGACTAGAGGCCTGAGGTGCAAGATCTAAAGCAGGATCTGCGACCTCACTACCACCCTCAGTAGCTGTCATAGTCTGGACAACTGTCGGTTCACTCTTAGCCTGTGCAGGAGCACTAGTTGGAGGTTGTTGCATCTCGGGAATGCTGACCTCTGGTGGTGCTAATGAGGAGGCAAGGTCTATAGACGGAGTAGTCTTTGGGGGCGGTGCTGATTTGGAACACAAAGATTGATCCACACCTAACAGAATCAAAATCTGCTCGACAAAGCCTGTAAGCTGCCTAATCTATGTCGTCGTGTGAGCTCAAGCATCATCAACTCTTGTTGAGCAGCTAACTGACACACTATACCCTCGAGATGTACCCGCACGTCCCTCTCGCTAATCAGAATATCATAAACTGCTTGGAGAGTCGCGGGGCCTGCCGTCTCCTATTTCCTGAACTCAAATCCCTCGGCCTTAGTAGGCATCCCTGGGGCTACATTAGGAGGATGCTCAGGGTTGTCCTCTATCATAACCGTATCCTAACCCTCCACCGGTGGCGTCCTTGGGTCAATTTCTTCATCAGACTCCTCCCCCCTCTTTCTCTTCTTTCCTTCACCCTTCTTCTTTCCACTTCCTTTCTCCTACCTTCCCTTTTCCTTTACTAAGGGCCCTTAAACTGTCCATCTGATCTTTTTGCTATAGCCTCACAAAAAATACCAATCTTCAGCCATTTAAGGAAAAGATTGACAGGGACTGATAGGATGCCTGCCTCTGCACAAACTCGATGAATGACCCATGCACCTTTGAGGTGCTGGTACGCCCTAAGTGTCGCGTGCAGTCGAATAAGAAATCCAAAAAGAGGCAAGGATGACATACTGGTTTCTTTGTACAAATTGCAAACAAGAGTTGCGATTACCACCCAGCCAGCTCTTTTGTATAAGTCATCAGAAGGATACAACCCACTATGGCAGGTAAAGAAGATGGTAGGTGGAAGTTAGATTATGATCCCTGAATGTCCCTTCCCCGTTCTACTTTTTCACTTTACCTCCTAAAATCTCTGTGGCGACTACGTCAAAGGACGGGAAAGGTTGATCGATATGGACTGGGAATACATGCTCGGGGACTTTAGCGACCCCAATGGTTATCTTTATTGTCGCTGGGTTGAAAATAACCTCCCGCCCATGGATACAAGATGAAAAGGTATATGGTGCTCCCGGAACTCTAACCATACTTGTAGTTGCCTGGATCCAAGGAGCGTTAACCTTTTTAGTGGCTGTGAGGACTGGGATCAAATCTAGATAAGCACGGAGCTGCGAGAGGTAGAAAAGAATCTTGCCATCACTCCAGAGGTTCTCGAATTGTCGCTCGACCATCACCTCCCGGGTTCAGAAATGTTTTGAGAACCAGGTGTTCTCCTTGTCGTTATGGAACCCGTGGACGAGGGAGGGATACAGAATAACTAGCGAGGTAGACATATTAGGATGAAGACCACTAACTTTGGGCTTGGGAGTCATTCTAATTGAAAAGGGAAAGGAAATAGAAAGATTACATGAAAAACATAAACAAACTGCTCTCTATAAATGCCAATCGATTGGCATAAATTAGCAATCGCTTGAGGATCGATGCCAATTGATTGGTCCCTGATGGCAATCGATTGCCATTAGCGAAAAATAGAGGGGTTACCTAGAAGGTCTCATGTCCCTTGCAACAACTTTTAGTGGTCTTAAGACCAAGAAGGTCACCCTCTAATGTTTGGATCAAAAACTAGGGCAAGGATTAAGGGGGAATTAGGGCACAAACCTCAAATGTGAGTGTAGCAATGAAAGCGAGCTTAGTCCCACCCCCTCGGTGCTAATGATGATTGTGATGATGATAGATGATGATGAATCTTGGGAGACTAGACCCAATCTGCTCCAATCACCCTCTCTCTTCTTATACTCCTTGCCCTCTCTCAACCATTCCCTCACAGCGACAGTGTGGTGCGAGGGTGATTATGATGATGATGAAGATAGGGAATGGTGTTGATGAAGATGATGAAGGTGAGAACAAGGGGAGAAAAATGGATGGGCTTTTCTCTCTCTGTCTCTCGGAATCGCCCTCTCTTCCTCTCTCTCTTAGTGATTTTGAAATTGTTTGAGAGAGGGGAGAGGTGAGCAGATTATACGTTTGTTTAGAATGGCAATTGCTTGCCATCCCTTGGCAATCGATTGGGTTGGAAAAGTAATCGATTATTTTTTAAGTCCATCGATTAGGATTTAAAGTTAGTGGGGACCCATAAATGCTCCATATGGTCACCCCCAACTATTCAAGAATTCCTTACTAAGATATAAAACATGAATTCCAGCATCTAGACAATTCAAAACAACCACCAATCACACAGATAGAAAGAATTATCACAGAAACTCAACATCTTTATTGTTAAAAAAGAATTCTCCATATCCAGGATTATAAGATTTGGTTGAGAAAATGAAATAACGAACCACAGGAAAACTGAAAGAAAATTCCAGTCTTAGTCATGGGCCATAGGACATATGCAATTCAGTTAAGCTCAGGATCTAGGTAAGAAAGGTCCTCCCCTCCAGCATGATCCACAAAACAATTCACCACTTCTCCGTCTGAGTTGATTTGAAGATCTTCCAAAATCTCTCTAACTGTATACAATATATCCTAAGTACTCATATTGGTAATTGCTTCATTTGGGGAATCCAGGCATGAGGTGGACAATGGAGTGAATACTGGCCTTTCCCGTTCTACCAATTTCGGAGTTCCTAGAGAACGAACACCATCGTAGAGCATGTATGGCATAACCTATAGTGCATTCATCCAACAACCAGGAAATAGACAGAATTAAGAGAAATGCAAAGAGAGAAAGACAACAACACACTAAAAGAAAGAAAACTAATGTACATTAACTGAGGTCTAAACTTTTTTTTAAGCAGAATGATCAGGATCATCTAAATGGATGGTCTCTGACACCGGTACAAAACTTTCAAAAAAGGTTTTAAGGCATTAACCATTCACCTTAAAAACATTACCATTCTTCAGATTGACCAGCTCAACTGCCCCATGTGGAAACACTTCCTTGATAACAAAGGGTCTTGTCCATCTCGATCTCAGCTTTCTTGGGAAGAGGTGAAGTTTTGAATCATATAGTAGGACCTTTTGCCTCGATTCAAACTTCATTCTTAGGATTGATTGATCGTCTTTTGTTTTCAATTTAGATTTATATGCTCGTGCACAATCGTACGCATCATTCCTTAATTGTTCTAATTCATTCAATTAGAGCTTCCATAGTTTACCACCTTCATGAGTATCAAAGCCCAACAAATGTGTGGCCCAATACGCTTTGTGCTCCAATTCTAATAGTAGATGGAAGGCCTTTCTGTATACCAATCTGTAGGGAGACATTCCTAGATTGGTCCTATAAGCCGTTCTGTACGTCCACAGAGCATTGGTTAAGCGTGAAGTCTAGTCCCTTTTATTAACATTTACTTTCTTCTCAAGAGTGTGCTTAATCTCCCTTTTGGACAGTTCTATCTGTCTATTGGATTGTGGGTGGTATGACAGAGCAATCTTGTGGTTTACCTCGTATTTCTTTATTAATCCCTCAAAAGGCCAATCGCAGAAATGGGTTCCACGATCACTTATCATTGCTTTGGGCATTCCAAATCTTGAAAGGATATTTTCTTTTAAGAAGGCGATCATAGTTCGGTGATGGTTCCTCCTTGTTGGAACAACATCCACCCATTTGGACACATACTCAACCACTAATAGTATATATTCACAATAAGAGGATGGCATGATTGATCCCATGAAATCAATGCCCCAATAGTAAAAGATTTCAATAGCGATGATTGGAGTCATCGACATCTCATTTTTTCTGGATAAGCTGCCTAACATTTGACATCAGGCACAGGCCTTGCAGAAAGCATATGCATCTTTAAAGATAGATGGTCAGTAAAATCCACTGCTGAAAACCTTGTGGGCAGTCTTTTGGGATAAAAAGTGACCACCGCAGGCTTCTAAGTGGTAGGAAGCTAGAATGTGAGAGATGTCTTCCTCTGGGACACATCGCTTAATCACTTGATCCACATAGTACTTGAATAAGTACGGATCATCAAAATAGAACCATCGGGCGATAGACAAAAACCATTTCCTATCAGGAGTAGACCAATGAGATAGGGTCTCTCCTATTACCAAGTAATTAACAATGTATGCGTACCAGGGTAGAGTGGTCGTAGCAAACAATTGTTCTTTAGGAAATGAGTCACGGATCAGAGTAGCTTGTGAGGACTTGTCCTCGAAGGTCACCCGGGAAAGATGATCAACCATAACATTCTCTACTCCCTTTCTGTCCTTTATGACCAGATCAAATTCTTGGAGTAAGAGGATTCAATGTATTAGTCATTGCTTTGTATCTTTCTATGATAGAAGATACTTCAATGCAGCATGATCAGTAAAGCAAATAATCTGCGAGCCGATGAGATATTGTCTGAACTTTTCCAAGGCAAATACAATAGCTAGTAACTCCTTTTTGGTGGTAGAGTAGTTTCTTTGAGCTGCATCAAGAGTCTGACTAGCATAATAGATAACAGACGACTTCTTATCTTTTTATTGCCCTAACACCTCTGATCGCAGTGTCACTGGCATCACACATCAGCTCAAATGGAAGTCTCCAATCTGGAGATTGTATAATAGGAGCTATGGTAAGGTGATGTTTAAGTCTATCAAAGGATTCTTGGCATTTGTTGGTCCATTCGAATGGAATGTCTTTTGCCAAAAGTTGACACAATGGCTTGGACACAGAATCCTTAATAAACAATAGGAAGATTGGCAATTATGTCAACTTTTTACTGATCTACTTGTATTCCTTCTGTAGAAACAATATGTCCCAACACTATTCCTTTTGTAACCATGAAGTGACATTTTTCCCAATTCAGGATAAGATTCTTGTCCTCACATCTTTTCAAAACCTTCAAGAGATTTCCAAGGCAATCATCAAAACTATTGCCAAACACTAAAAAATCATCCATGAAAACCTCCATAATCTTTTCCACCATATCACAGAATATGCTTAGCATACACCTCTGGAAAGTAATAAGTGTATTGCATAAGCCGAATGGCATCTATCGATATGCGAATGTGCCAAATGGACAGGTAAACGTGGTTTTTTCTTGATCCTTAGATCAATTTCAATCTGGTTATACCCACTATCAAAAAGCAATAAAATTGGTGACTGGCCACTCTTTTAAGCATTTGGTGCATGAAAGGTAATGGGAAGTGGTCCTTTCGGGTCACCGCATTCAGTTTCTAATAATCAATACACATGCGCCAGATTGTAGTCACACATGTCGGAACTAATTCTCCTTCTTTATTTTGTACAACTATAATGCCAGCTTTCTTCGACACTACCTGAGTCGGACTCACCCAAAACTATTCGAGATTAGATAAATCACCCCAACATTAAGCAATTTTAGGACTTCTTTCTTCACTACTTCTTGCATGTTTGGTTTTAAACGCCTCTACATTTGTCAACACGATTTAGCATCTTCCTCTAAGTAATTCCTATGAGTGCATATAGATGGACTTATTACTCTTAAATCCGTGATGGTCCATCCTAGTGCACTTCGATGCTGCTTTATCAACCTTAACAACTTACCCTCTTATTCTTGGTGCAATACAGATGAAATGATTATAGAAAAGGTATTTTCTTCTCCCAGAAACACATATTTTAATTCCTTCAGGAGCTCTTTCAATTATAACTTTGAAAATTACAGGTTTGACAGCACTGCTAACTTTGTCTTTGGCGATAATTATTCATATTGAGCCATCCACATTACTCTTGCAACTTCCTCCTCAACAATCTCCAACATCACGCACATCCGACTCATTTCCATATCATGCGGAGTATATCTATCTAGTTCATAACAAGAGTTAGTGATAATGGACTCCACAGGATCAGGAGGAGTAGTCAAATCAAATCAGTCTTGGATTACCCACTCTACCCAGTTTACCTCTTCTTCATCATCAAGGTCATCTAATTTGGGATTTGAAATGATTTTGACATTTAATATCATGTTCCCAAAGACTAGGGTCATTACTCCACTTCTTACCTTGATTGTCACATCAATCATTGCAAGGAGAGGACGTCCAAAGATCAATGGAATTTGAGATCTAGCATTGTGTACCTGCTTGGTATCTAAAACAACAAAGTCAACAAGAAAGACAAAGGTTTCAATCTAGACTAGAACATCCTCCAAAGCTCCTCACGGATATTTAATTGATCAATTTACGAGCTGGAAAGTAATTCGAGTGGGCTTGAGTTCTCCCAACCCTAACTGTTGGTAGACAAAATAAGGAAGGAGACTCACTCTCGACCCTAAATCAAGAAAGGTATTGTTCACCTTCTTCCGACCAATTATATAAGAAATTGTTGGTGTACCTGGATCCTTAAATTTAGTAGGCAAATCATGCTTGAGAATTACACTTGCTTGGTAGGCAAGGTAAGTGCTCTTCTTAACACTTTGCTTCCTCTTAACGAGGCACAAGTCTTTCAAGAACTTGGCATAGGAAGGTACTTATTTTATTGCATCAAGGAGTGGGAGGTTGATTTTTACTTGCTTAAATAACTCCAAAAACTCCTGACTCTTAGTTTTTTGTTGAGGTTTCTTTAACCTCTAAGGATATGGTGCCAGAAAAGGGCATTTGGGAGCCTCCTCAAGAAGAGGTTCTTTTCTAGGCCTTCTCTTCACTTCTGATCCTTGAACATTGTTATTTTGGGCTCAACTGTTTCGTCCTCTTTTTCTTCTTTCACCAATTCTTCTTCATTCTCTACCTCATCTACCTTTTCAACCACAGGGTATGGGGGTGTGGGGGAGGAGAAGCTTTTTTAATCACTTTCTCGCTCCTCAACATGGTTACAGCCTTGGCCTCTTCATGTGATCCTGACCTTGAAAGGCCTGTCCCTGAATGTTGGCCTCTAGGATTTGGCTTTGGTTGTGCTAGGAACATATTTCTTTCTCGATCCTCTTGTTGAGCAGCTAATTTCTCCACACTTGTATTGAGCTTACTCATTAGCTGCTTCATCTACTGTATCATAAGTATGTTTGGATCCTCTTGTGTCTTCTTATGAGGTAGCACATAGGTGTTGGATGAGGACTGGTTATTACTCCCTTGATTGTAATTAGGTTGAGGTTGATAATTATGTTGGTATTATTTTGGTGGTACCCTTTATTCTGTTGATAGGTGGGTTAGTAGTTATGTTGGCATCCTTGGTTCTCGGGTCGGTGTTGATTTCCCTGATTTGGCTACCATTGTTGAGATGGGTTTGCCATGGCAGCACTGTTCCTGTGATCGAAACCAGGATGGCTCCATCTGCTATTGGGGTTAAAACGACTTGGGGCATTTACAACTTATACCTCTACGGAATTCTGTTCTTGATAAATAGGGTACATTTGGCAGTGTTGAGAGGTATTCCCCATCTAAAGACAACTTGAACAAGATTCTTCAGAATCAAACTGTATTACAGGTTCTTTCTTTACTTCTAGTGCCTCCAACTTACGAGCCAGTTGCTTATATTTCTCTTTCAAACTATCCTTGGCTTTCAATTGATAAATACTCTTTTAACTTGAACTCAAACTTGTTTGAGTTCTTGTCATATGAGTTTCCTATTATGGTGTATGCTCAACTAGCCATTCAAAATGAGCTTTGGCTTAGTCTGTATTCTTACTCATAAATTCACCATCACTCGTGGTTTCCACTTTCTTCAATTTCGGGCTAAGACCGTCAAAGAAGAAACTTATTCTTCGCCACTTCTCGAAGCCATGATTCAGGTATAGTAATAGCAAGTCTTTGAATTGCTCCCATCCCTCAGCAAAATTTTTTCCCTCTTTTTGATCATATGTTTTGATTTGTCTCAACACATCGGTAGTTAACCGATTAGGGAAATTGTTTTTAAGAAAGGCTTCATGAATAGCTGCCCAAGTTGAAATGGAGTTTGGCTTAAGCGATAATAACCATGACTTTACTTTATCCTTCAAAGTGAAGGGAAAAATTTTTAGTTGAATTATATCACTTGGGCATGTTTGATCGGTAAAGGTGCCACAAACGTCTTTGAAGTCTCGGATATGTAGGTACACCTTTTCTTTCTCCATCTTGTGAAAGGTTGGTAGCAAATGGTCATCCCATTATAGAAATGGAATGCACCTGTGTGTGGTAGGATGCGAATACAGGAAGGTATGGCTATTCAATCTGGAGCTAGGAGTTCACGTAAAGGGCATTGACCGTCGTCAATGAGGCCAGCCCTGTTCTCTCCTTGTTGACTCTCTGTGTCAGACATTGGATTAGAAGTGGATGGAGTAGAGATGGGATTAGCAGCACTATTGATGGAATCTTCAAACAAATTTGTGATGAAAGCTTTAGTGGAGTTGAAGGACATAGAAGAACACAAACCACACAATTTACATTCTGAAGAATGAAAAGAAAGATAGAAATTGGGTAAGAAAGGATCGGATCAATCTAAAACTTCAAGCCTTTATTACCGTTCCCTAGCAATGGCGCAAAAAACTTAACACAACAGAGAATGTGTGCACTCTTATGAGTATGGCCAAGTGTAGACAGTCGCGTCGAGTAAAAGCTGGTAAGACCATGTCATATCCCAAGGAATGGAAGGTAAGAACATAATATTTTAGTTTGAGACCTAAGGAAAATAAAAAGATGATTTCTTGAAGACGGAGGTTCTAAAGATCCTACTATATTTAGAACTTAACTAAATTAAGTAAAATGGAGAGACAACTAAATTAATCAGGGATAGGAGATGTGATCCAAAACTATATATGAAAAGGTATTAAGAACATGTGAATCCACATTGTGCTAACCACTGCTATATTTTAGCATTGACGTACAACTGGGGCTTCACCTTGCTAGTACTCCTTATTTCAAAAATGATTAAGTTAAGAAACCTAGACATTAGTTATGTGAATTTTACATAACTAGTTGCTGAATTACTTTACTTACTATGAAAACTGAAATAATAACCATTTAATACTATGAACTATAATAAACAAATCAAGTATAGGATATTTGATGTGTTCATCATATATGTGCATTGAATTAATTGGCTTAAGGGCTTACATTTCAAAATTTGTTTACAATTTGAAATTGAAAAGATCAATTTAGGTTAAGTTTCTGAAACAAAAGTTACTAGAATACTATAAAGGTTCTACCCAAGATATGTGGCTACCAATCGATTATCATAGACAGTAATCGATTGGCGTGGGATGTCTCCCAATCGATTGGCATCGGATAAAGAAAGATAAAAATGGAGTAAGGATAGAGAAATTTCTGATGAAAGTTTCAATGGAGTCAAGGACATAGAAGAAAGAATGAAATGGGGTACGGAAGGATCGAATCAGTCTAAAACTTCTAGCCTTTGTTATTGTTCCCCGACAACGATGCCAACAACTTGACACGACAGAGAATGTGTGCGCTCTAATGAGTACATCCAAGTGTAGACAGTCGCGTCATGTAAAAATTGGTAAGACCACGTCATATCCCAAGGAACGGAAGTTAGAAACAGAACATTCTAGATTGAGAACTATAGAAAATAAAAAGATGATTTATTGAAGATGGATGTTCTTACGATCTTACTGTATTTAGAAGTTAACTAAATTAAGTAAAATGGAGAGACGACTAAATTAATCAGGGATAGGAGATGTGATTCAAAACTATATATGAAAAGGTGTTAGAAACATGTGAATCCACATTGTGCCAACCACTACCATGTTATAGCATTGACGTACAATTGGGGATTCACCTTCCCAGGACTCCTTTTTTTTTTAAAAATGATTAAGTTAAGAAACCTAGACATTAGTTATGTGAATTTTACATAACTAGTGGCTGAATTACTTTACTTACTATAAAAAAACTGAAATAATAACCATTTAAAACTATGAACTATAATAAACAAATCAAGTATAGGATATTCTATGCGTTCATCATATATGTTCATTGAATTAATTGGCTTAAGGTCTTACATTTCAAAATCTGTGTGCAATTTGAAATTGAAAAGATCAATTTGGGTTAAGTTTCTGAAACAAAAGTTGCTGGAATACTATAACGGTTCTACCCAAGACATATGCCTACCAATCGATTGTCATAGACAGCGATCGATTGACATAGGATGTCTCCCACTCGATTAGCATAGGATAAAGAAAGATAAAAATAGAGTAAGGACATGGAAATTTTTAAGGAAATCTTCAGTGGCGTAAAGGACATAGAAGAACACAAACCACACAATTTGCATTTTGAAGAACGAAAAGAAAGATTGAAATGGGGTAAGGAAGGATCGGATCACTCTAGAACTTCTAACCTTTGTTACCATTCCCCGACAATGGCACCAAAAACTTGACACGACAGTGATTGTGTGCTCTCTTGTGAGTACGTCCAAGTGTAGACGGTCGCGTCGAGTAAAAACTTGTAAGACCAGGTCGTATCCCAAGGAACAGAGTTAGGAACAGAACATTCTAGATTGAGACCTAAGGAAAATAAAAATATGATTTCTTGAAGATGGAGGTTCTAACTATCCTACTATATTTAAAACTTAACTAAATTAAGTAAAATGGAGAGACGACTAAATTAATCAGGGATAGGAGATGTGATTTGAAACTATATATGAAAAGGTGTTAGGAACATGTGAATCCATATTGTGCCAACCACTACCATGTTTTAGCATTGACGTACAACTGGGGCTTCACCTTTCTAGTACTCCTTATTTCGAAAATGATTAATTTAAGAAATCTAGACATTAGTCATGTGAATTTTACATAACTAGTGGTTGAATTACTTTACTTACTATGAAAAACTGATATAATGACCATTTAAAACTATGAACTATTATAAACAATTAAAGTATAGGATATTCAATGCGTTCATCATGTATGTTTATTGAATTAATTGGCTTAAGGGCTTCCATTTCAAAATTTGTTTACAATTTGAATTTGAAAAGATCAATTTGGATTACTTTTCCGAAACAAAAGTTACTAGAATACTATAAAGGTTCTGCCCAAGACATGTTCCTACCAATCGATTGCCATAGACAACAATTGATTGGCATGGGATGTCTCCCAATCGATTGGCATCAGATAAAGAAAGATAGAAATGGAGTACGGATATGGAAATTTGTGATGAAAGCTTTAGTGGAGTCAAGGACATAGAAGAACACAAACCACATAGTTTGCGTTCTGAAGAATGAAAAGAAAGATAAAAATATCGGATCATCTAAAACTTCTAGCCTTTTCTACCGTTCCCCGACAATGGTGCCAAAAACTTGACACGACAGAGATTGTGAGCGCTCTTATGAGTACGTACAACTGTAGACGGTCGCGTCGAGTAATAACTGGTAAAACCAGGTCGTATCCCAAGGAACGGAAGTTAGGAATAGAATATTCTAGATTGAGACCTAAGGAAAATAAAAAGATGATTTCTTGAAGATGGAGGTTCCAACGATCCTACTATATTTAGAACTTAACTAAGTTAAGTAAAATAGAGAGATGACTAAATTAATCAGGGATAGGAGATGTGATTCGAAACTATATGCGAAAAGGTGTAGGGAACCTGTGAATCCACATTGTGCCAACCACAACCATGTTTTAGCATTGACGTACAAATGGGGCTTTACCTTTCTAGTACTCCTTATTTCGAAAATAATTAAGTTAAGAAACCTAGACATTGTTTATGTGAATTTTACATAACTAGTGGCTGCATTGCTTTACTTACTATGAAAAACTGAGATAATAACCATTTAAAACTATGAACTATAATAAACAAATCAAGTATATGATATTCAATGTGTTCATCATATATGTTCATTGAATTAATTAGCTTAAGGGGTTACATTTAAAAATCTATTTGCAATTTGAATTTGAAAAGATCAATTTGGGTTAAGATTCTGAAACAAAAGTTACTGGAATACTATAAAGGTTCTACCCAAGATATGTGCCTACCAATTGATTGCCATAGACAACAATCGGTTGGCATGGGATGTCTCCCAATTGATTGGCATAGGATACCAATCGATTGGCTTTGAATCTATGGCAATCGATTGAGTTCTTTGTCCAATCGATTGACACTGACTTTCATATTCATGGCAGTGGCTGGGTAACAATGTTTTATCACATTATTCCCAACCACGAGTCTAAGCTAGCATTATTTTAGATACAAAAACATAAATAAACTAAGACATTCTTAAAAAATAAGATCTAAACATGAGATTGAACATGAAATTTAGGATTGTCATAGAAATCTAAACAAAAGACTAACAAACTACAATTAACAAACTCAAAATAGTGATTTGAAATAAAAAAAAAACCTGAATGAAGTCACTAACACTGATTGCAGAACTTGAAAACTTTTAATAGTTTGACAAAAATCTAGTATAAGCCTACAAAACCATTCAAGAATGAGCCAACTCCTTACTCCTCTTACTCCCTTCTATTTATACTATAATACACATGAGCTAGGGACGTCCAGGTTCATTCTATAACATATGGTCATCGCACAAATCAGGGATTGCTGAGATCTTGCACCATTAAAGAGGTTTGACTGCACAATCCAGACCAATCGATTGGCTCTAAAAGCAATTGATTGGTATTTGTATCAATCGATTGCTTATGAATGGCAATCAATTGGTTCTGAAGAGATGACAATCAATTTGATTGCCAAGAGATGACACTCGATGGGGACTTAAATTTAAACTTTGATATGTCCTCTTTGTTTCTTTACTATACCTTTTCACCTGTTATTAATTCAGCTTCTGAAACCTGCATAAAACACGCTAGACACATCAACATACCAATGACATATATCATTGTGCAAAGATCAAGATTAACACATAAAAGCAAGTAAAACTAGAGATATATGGCAAGGATTGACCAATTCTATTCTATATCGGGCTAGTATTCTTAAAAAAACTAGCCCTCATCACTCATCTTATTGTACTTGGAAATTTTACTGGCATTATACCGCGGGCAATGGGTGATGTGGTGGTACTTGTTGTTCGCCACTCATAGATGTTTCGATTATTCTAGCCTTAAACGAACGATGCCCCCGTGTTCAGATCCTTGACAACAAAGAAACGAGGAAAAAATTCAATGGAGGTGTTATTTTGTTGTCAAAATTGAGATACTGATAGAAAATTTTTCTTGATTGAAGGTGAGCACAAAACATTGTTAAGGTAAAATGTTTTGGTAGGTGAAGTAATTGTAGATGAGCCAATATGAGAGATAGGGATTCCATTACCATTATCGATGATTATATCATTGTTGCCACCATATTCTGAGTGCATGGAGAGGTTCTGCAGGTCGGATGTAATGTGATGGGAGGCACCAGAGTCCATTACACAGCTGCCAGTATTTCCAGAGGATCCACTAGTCATAAAGTTAGCTTGCGGCTCATAATGGGGCAGTGGCCGGGACCTGTACACTTTGGCACTATGCCCGATCTTGTCATAAAGTTGACAAATAATTTTGGCTGATTGCTGTAGGGGGGACTAGTTGGTGTTGAAGCCACCTTGTTGGTTTCTCTTTGACTGATTGAATCTGCCATTGCCAAAATTTTTGTGACCTTGGTATTGTCCCTTATTTCTTTGATTCGAACCTGGGCCCTTATAGTTTATATTGCCGCCACTGCAACCTCATCTATTTTTGTAACTATTAATGGATTTCTGGTTGTATTGGGCAGAATAACTACTTTCTCCTTCTTGGCCTCTTCTTGATTCAAACACCTCTCATGATAAGAGAACTTATCATAAAGCTCTTCGAATAAAATGGGTGCATCTTGGGCCCTTCTTGCAGTGTTGATTTCTTTGTATTCATCTCCAAGTTCACTAAGAACACTGATGATAATTTCATCTTCACTCAAAGGAAAGCCACTAAGTGCTAAGTCATTAATGATTACCTTGATGTTCTACATGTATTCTTCAATTGTCTTTCTTTCCTTTGTTGTTTTTGCTAGGGTCCCTCTCCAGTCGAGCGTCCTAGTACATGGATTTATTGGGGTATGTTTTCTCAAGTTTAGACCATGCTTTAGCTGCCGATGTTGTGGAAGAGATTAATTAAAGGCACAACCTGGTCTGAAACAGAGGAAGTGATGGAATGGAGTAGAAGGCGATCTTGTCTCTTCCAAAGCTTCAGTTCGGGTAATGAGTTCATCCTTGGCTTTGATTGTTTCAGGAGGGCACTGACTTGTTTCGTCGATGAAGCCCATAAGATCATAGCCGTATAGCAGGTTGATAATCTGAGCTCTCTAGGACGTGTAATTAAGTTTGCTGAGTTTTAAGGGTATTTGCAATACAGGATTAATGGATATCAAGGTACTGGTTTGAGATGGAATGATGTTGGGATTTGGTGTAAATGTAGTGGGATTTCCAGGTGTGGAGTTCTCATTCACCATAGAGATAGGATATTGGAGAGTTTTTGGTTTGGGTGAATGATTAGAAGGAAAGGGCTTAGGTTAGATTTGTTTTGTCTTGTTCAAGACAAGGTGGGCTCTAATACCATAAAAGGTCCAGGGACTAGTTGGAAGAACTGTATATTTTTACCCCTTTTGTCCTTTGATGTAGAATACAATTTATATAGATTACATGACATGTACATCTTGACAATTACTTAAATCAAGCTCCTAGATTCAAGAGGTTTACAATTAATGAGTCAATGACTGACAGAGAGACACTGTTCCTAAAATGGGTGTGAACACAATTATTCCAATATTATTTCTTATAGTACCATGCATGAAGTACATTAGTTCAGTTTTGAAGTGAGAACATAAATTTCTTATTGTAATTTTAGAAGAAAGTATCTTTACCACAGCCAATTAACAAACTAGAAATCATGAATTTATACTAAGCACTAGAATTCGGATTTGAGGTTCTTAGAACGTTATATGAAAAAAAAAAAGGTTGCCAATTTCGTACTAATTTAATGCATTATGAATTTAGATTTTGAATGGCCTTTTCTTTATCTTTTTCTTTTTCTTTTTCTTTTTCTAAGAACTCACACCTGTACTAGCATATGGGATGGAAATTTCTACCGCCCCATTAGTAATCCGCTTCACTCCGCTCCTAATGGTAAGGAGTTATAGTCCAACAAAATCGTAAAGGAGTAGAGTTGGTATGAAGAAACAAAGCTCCTGTAGGAGTAGGCGTAGGAGTAGGAGTAGGAGTGGGTTTGGAAAGACTCCCAAACACCTACTCCAACCCAATTATGTTGCAAAGTTACTAAACTACCCTTAGTACTATAAGTAATTTACCCCGTTGGCCGTTGGAAATCTGCTTTGCTCCTACTATTGATTGTGTATAATCAAGCTATGGTTTGCTACTTTGCTATATTTTGTAACACTCTAATCATGTTAATAGTGTTTCAACTATATTTTTATTGTGAATGGATTTCTTATTATAGATCTTTTTAGTTTTTTAAATTGATGTATAAATTCGTAAATGGAGTAAGAGTTGTTGGATAAATATGTGTTTTGGCCATGTTTAAGGCCTAATAAAAGTGGGACCCACTTAGAATTTGAGTGGGGTCCTTGTGGATTTGTGTTCTCCTCCATGAGGAGATGAAGTTTGGATACTCACATGTCCAAAACTATTGATGGGTGAATAAGAAATTAATGCTCAAAGGTTGCCCCTTACAAGGAGTTGTTGAAATGGAAAAGGTTCACAACTTGCCTTATCCCACATAGGAAAACTAGAAGAAGTCTTTAGTGTATTTATAAGGCTACTTCATGTTTTAGGTTTGGGCCCCAAGGGGTACCCAGTTTTGTGTAAGGGGGAGAACCTAAGGCCCCTTTGGGTTTACTCCACACACACGCGCACGTACGCCACTGCCGTCCGTCTGGCCTGCCATGCCGAGTCGGGTTTGGGTGCTGGTGTGGGTATGACCCATACACAGTATTTCTTTTTGGACCCCTAAAGTTTTAGTTTTTTCAATTTCTGTATTGAGTGACCCTTGGAATTTCTGCGCATGTTTTGCATTGCAGAAACCTTTGGGATTTCTAAACTATTGTAGAGATTGAACAGTTTGTAGTTAAAGAAATTGAAAAGGCTATGTTCATCCTATAAATCCCCTATCACTCCCTCGATCTAGATACACCTTTTCTAGATTCTTCTCCAGTTCCTCCTTCCAGTTCCTTAATTTTCCAAAGAGAGAGTAACAGATATAGTTGGTTCACCAAAGCAGTCGAACACCGTGCTTGTCGACTGTTTGTTACCGCTATATACTGGAAGACAGACGCCGGAGATATCCTCAAGTACTTCTGGTGAGGCGGCAAATCTGTTTTAAGGAAACTGTGAATATATCACATGCCTCGGTTTGATAATTTTTCCAGATTTTTGCTTTCTTTTTGTTAATGTACTTTTTAATTTCTATTGCCAATTTCAATTTGTATTATCATATTAAAATCTGTACTGTTTCTATTTTATACAAATTATATTCAAACAGTTTGTTGAATATCTATACAGTTTTCTATCAATCTTAAAACAGATTTGGTTTTAATAATAAAAAAAAAATTAACTGTTAAACAGAAGTAGTTGGGTTTCAAAAAGGAAAAAAAATTTACTAAACAGAATTTATTTTCAGTTTCAATTATGAAAGTAATTATAAGGAAATGATCCAATCCTTTTCTTATCTTAGATTTAATTTTTACTTTGATCATATTTTCATAAATGGAAAATGAGACTGTGAACCCTATTGCGACCGACAGTGCTACTGGCTCTAACACCGTGGTGATTGGTTCGATCCCTGTGAAGGTAACCTCAATCCAAACGGTTCCTGTGAACCACGGGGAGAAATCCAAAAAAATTAATGGTGTGGATTTCAAAAGATGGCAGCAAAAGATGCTATTTTATCTTACCACCTTGAACCTCGCGAGGTTCTTGAAGGAATTCCTAATGAGAACGAACAAGATTGAGAAGTTGTGCTAGCCATTGATGCTTGGAAGCACTCGGACTTTCTATGCTAAAACTACATGCTGAATGGCTTATATGATACACTCTATAATGTGTATAGTGTTAAGACCACTGCTAAGGAACTGTGGGAGTCCTTAGACAGAAAGTACAAAACTGAGGATGTCGGGGCAAAGAAATTTGCAGTGGGAAGATTCCTCAACTATAAAATGGTGGACTCAAAGACTGATCAGTTAAGTTCAGGAGCTACAAGTGATCTTGCATGAAATCCATACTGAAGGGATGACCTTGAATGAAACCTTTCAGGTTGCTCAATTATTGTAAAATTGCCCCCTGCTTGGAAGGATTTCAAGAACTACCTAAAACACAAGAGAAGTGAGATGAAAATTGAAGATCTAACTGTTAGACTCGAATTGAGGAAGATAAAAAAGGGGCTGACAGAAAAGTGGGAAATAATATTGTCACCAAGGCTAATGTGGTTGAGCATGGTCAAAGTTCAAGCGTGGAGAAGAAATCCTTTTCTGGAAAAGGGTACAAAATGGTGCCAAAAGGTGGTATCTCCAAGAAGCATAAATTTCAGTTTCAAGGAAAGTGCTACAACTATGGCAAAACTGGACATCGTACTTCTGAGTGTCATCTGTCAAAAAATAAAGTCAAGAAAGATCAAGAGGCTAACATGGTAGAATTAGACTATATCTCAAGGGATGTTTCAGAAATCAATCTGTCCGATATGGTCTCTGAAGTGAACTTGGTGGGTTCAAACCCAAAGGAATGGTGGATAGACACTAGTGCCACTCGCCACATATGCTCTGACAAAGCGATGTCCACTTCCTTCTAGCCAATGAATAATGGTGAGAAGATGTTCATGAGCAACTCAGCCTCTTTGATGTGGATGGCCAAGGATAGATAATTCTAAAGATGACTTCAGGGAAAGTGCTAACTTTGAACAATGTCCTATATGTGCCTGAAATTCACAAGAACCTAGTGCCTGGTTCTCTTCTGAGCAAGCATGGTTTTTGAATAGTTTTTGAGTCAAACAAGGTGGTGCTGACTAAAGCTTGGATGTATGGGGGGAAGGGGTACATGAGTGATGGGCTATTTAAGCTTACTGTAATGACCATTGTACCGAATAATAATATCAATAAAATGAGTACATCTTCTGCTTATTTACTTGAGTCTTCCAATTTGTGGCATGGTAGACTAGGACATGTTAATTTTAATTCTTTGCAAAGATTAATGAAATCAGACCACATACCCAACTTTCATATTGATACAAGTTATAAATGTGAAACTTGTGTTGAAGCAAAGTTAACAAAGACTTCATTTCAACCAATCGAAAGAAGCGCTGAACTATTGGAATTAATCCACACTGATGTATGTGATTTAAAAATGGTTCAATCAAGAGGTGGTAATAAGTATTTTATTACTTTTGTTGATAATTGCACTAAATATTGTTATGTGTATTTGCTAAAAAGTAAGAATGAAGCTTTGGATAAGTTCATTCTATACAAGACAGAGGTTAAAAATCACCTAAGCAAAGAGATTAAGGTGTTAAGAAGTGATAGGGGTGGTGAATATGTAGCACCATATGGTGAGTATTGTGCACAACACAGAATTATTCACCAAACCACTGTGCCTTTTAAATAAGGTACCTTGAAAAAAAGTTGATCAAACGCTGTCTGAATAGCGGAATGGTAAAAAACCTTCCTATAAATTCTTACGAATGTGGGGGTGTCTTGCAAAGGTTCTTGTACCCACTCCTAAGAAAGAGAGGATAGGTCAAAAAACTATTGATTGTTTATTTATTGGCTATGCACATAATAGCAGTGCGCATCGATTTCTTGTACCCAAATTTGAAAACCCAGATATATACAAGAACATGATCATGGAATCAAGAAATGCGTCGTTCTTTGAGAATGTATTTCCTTGTAAAGAGGAATATAGTTCTAAAAAATGCACATTTGAGACTGTTGGAGAAAATAATAAAATCCAAGAAGAGAATGTTGATGTTGAGACTAGACAAGGGAAAAGGGTTAGAACATCAAAATCCTATGGTCCAGAGTTTCTAGCCTATCTATTAGAAAGCGAGCCTCAAAGCTATGATGAAGCTATAAGATCACCAGAGGGTCCATTATGGGAAGAAGCAATCAAGAGTGAAATTAATTCCATCTTACAAAACCATACTTAGGAACTAGTTGATCTGCCTCCTGGATGTAAGCCTTTGGGGTATAAATGGATTTTCAAAAGGAATATGAAAACGGATGGTACTATTGACAAGTAAAGGCAAGGCTTGTCATTAAAGGGTATAGACAAAAGGAGGGTCTAGACTACTTTGATATGTATTCTCCTGTTACAAGAATAATATCCATTCGAATGATTATTGGAATCACAACTCTACGAAATCTCAAAATATATCAAATGAATGTTAAGACTGCATTTCTTAATGGAGATTTGAATGAAGAAATCTATATGGAACAACCCGAAGGGTTTTCTGCTCCAGGGTAAGAGAAAAAAGTATGCTTGTCAAATCATTGTATGGCTTGAAGCAAGCTCTTAAACAATGGCATGAGAAATTTGACAAAGCTATGATTTCTAGTGGATTTAAGACCAATGAGTGTGTAGACACCCCAATTTTGACCAAACCTCAAATTAAGGGAAGTGTTACCTCCAAGTCTGATGATGACAATGTCTTGACGAACCTAAGGCTTCCGAAGGTGATTCAAGCTCTTCAAAAGGCACATGAGGGGTTCTGCGGCAGTCACACAATACCACTGCAGCACTCACCAACTGCCCCACCGGTAGTCAGTGAGAACCACTGTGGCATTCCCCGAGTGCCGTGAATATCTCTGAATACTGCAATAATAAAAAAAGACGACAGTTCGCAGAGTTGGCCACAGCATTAGTTGAGTGCCGCATCGGCATTCACTGAATGTCGTGCTGGCAATCAGTGAGTGCCGCTTCCATCTCCGATGAGTGCTGCGATTTTCAGAAGTCTACTTTAATATAGTACATTTTGTTCCTTCAAAAAGGACGTCTGGAATTAGGATTTTCATACTGAATCAACCCTCCAAAATTTGCCTATATATAGGGGATGAATATCCTATTACAAAGGAGAATCTTCTTGATATTGAATCTTCTTCTTGAATCTTGAATCTTATCTTGATTCTCTTTGACTTAAATCTCTTCAAAATTCTCAAACACAATTAGGAGAAAGTTTTAGAGGAGTTTAAGAAAGACGTTGCATGAGTTAGAAGAAAAAGAGCTTGAACCACCTTTGAGAGACCTTCAAAAATCTAAAAGTTGAGGATAATTAAAAGGTAACCTCTAGTTAATTAGTCTCTAATTCAAGTTCAATCACAATACATAGAATCCTTTAGGATCTTTTACACTTTTTTGAAAGCTCCCTTCCCACCTCATTTCGTCACACACCACTAATATTGTGATTGAGCTTTCATTTCATTGGTTTAGATCAAAAGTGGCTTAAGGTCTAAGGTTAAATAAATCATGAAGTTAACTTGGATATTACTTGAGCCTTGGTTTCCTTTTTCTTTTTGATTATGATTTACCTCTTAGGATTCATGAGACCTTCATTGTCCTATTTGAATCCTTCGACTTGGAATCCTTTAATCTCCTTGTAAACTTATGATTTACAAGAGGATTAAGGTCGATGTTAACATATTTGGTGAATGGGTCTAAACCTATCTCCATGGTTTAGGTTCATTACTTTGAGATTTCATAACGCTCTTCCATACTCCATTGAAATCTATAAATATATGTTTTTTTGGTCTTCAATGACCATCAAATGGGAGGAGAAATAATTTGGGTTAAGCCAATCTCCATGGCTTGATAGATAGATTTAACGTAAATGAAACTTAACAACGGTGCAGTGAATTCATAAAACACCTTTGATCAAAGATTTTTAGTTAAATAATGGACCGTTGGAATTGAATAAGACAAATTGGAGAATGTCAATAACACAAAGTTTTACCACTACGATTTTTTGTTTTATTGAGATTTCATGTTTAGTGTGGTTTGGTCATGGGTTTTGTGAAGCAACTATAATCCGTCCAGAATTTTAGAACAGTAACACCGTTTTGAAATAAGTAAATTAGAGCCTTAATCAAGCATTCTTGACCTCAAATATTTTTTCTATGAAGTTCAACGTGTTAATAAGATCTCTTAAAAAGGTTAGAGTCTTTCGGATTTATTTATTATTTTTAAAAAATCATACAAAAACTCTGGACAGAGAGTTGTAAATTTCTAAGTAATGTCTAGTGTTTGTCTAATCCCAAAGATTGAACCGTTGATCTTTGATTTTTCTTCTTGGGTTGGAAACTAGACTCACAGTGGCATCTTGTGTCCAAAATTCATTGACATCAAACCATGGAAAGCATGCATTGTCTATTTTTGAAGTTGTAATCTGCTCTCTGTAATTTTCAGAATTTTGTGATGGATTTGATAAACTTTGTAAATAATGATTCAAATGAATTTTCTATGACCTAGGGCTTAAACCACATTTTGATCATGATTAGTTAAACTAAACCCAAAGGCTAAATGATCCAAACCAAAGAATATTTCATAATTTACTCTTATTCATGTATTCATATACATTTATCCATGTAGGTTAATATTTGCAATTAGGACTTGCTTTGCATTGGGATTGAATTGCACTTAATCGAACCTAATTGGGTGTTCCTTATAACCATGTTGGGACTACATTGATACGGAAATAATTTGTGTGCGCTTGTGTGCTATACCCAAGTGTAGGTAGACGTGCAAGTAATATAGTACTGGAAGTCCAGGTCGATCCCACAGGGAAGATGTTAAACTAAAAACTTAGATTAAACTCTAAAGGTAAAGGAAAATTCAAGATTTAAAACAAGGTGTAGAACACGAAGTTCTACGGACTATAACTACTAGAGCAATTAAAGTAAACTAATGATTAACTAATTAACGAAAGCAATATTTTAAAAGTGGTTTTCTTTATATAAAGGGAATGTTGGGATCACACGAATCCGCAGCGATCATACCATCTACCATGCAGTTACATTTAAGCTCTAAGGAGTGTATCTATCTACAGTATTCCATATTTTCTAAAGATAAAGAATCAATAGTCCGTTCATAGCTAGGACTACGTCATCACATTTGTCTCCACAACACATGAAGGTGGTTTAAAACAATAGTTAAGTCTCGCATTCTGAATGGTGTTAACATTCAAAATGGTTTGCAAAGGCTATTGAAGAAAAATGCCTTAAGGCTTAAAGTAATGAAACTGGTTTGACAAACTGAGCATTTGCGGACAGTTTGATAGCAAATCTCAAAAGCAAAAAGTCTTGGATTACTGCAAAAAGACTTCTCAAGAATCTGATAGTTCGATCGATCGACGCGATTTCGATCGATCGAAATTCATCATCTCTCGAGTGATCGAAATGTCTTTGATCGCTTGACTACGCGTCTGCTTGATCGATCGAAATACTTCGACCAATCGAATGCAGGTTTTATACTGCTGCATGGAAGAGGCTGGAGATCACTGTTGCATCGTGATCTCCCAACCTGGGGACTACTCAGACATGGTCTAGAGTATCACAGATTCATTTTCAACGTATAAATCCATTAAAGCTTTGTTTGGTTGTGATTTGAACATAAAAATTACAAAAACTATTGATAAAAGAAAACCAACAAGCAAAACTATGAGCTATTCAGATTTTAAACTACTGAAACTACTGACGGAATATAAATAAAACTAATATGATAACCTGGAATGCAAACACTTGTATTAATAGCTAAAATCTTCAAACAACCAAGCAATAATCTAAAGTTTAACCTACAAAAAACCAACAAGACTCTCTATCTCTATATCAAAATTGATGAAAAGCAAAAGAGGCGTCGTTTTGGACGTAAATACAACGAGTATATATACATAAACCTAAAACTAGGGTTAAACACTTTCTCTTTGCTGCGTGCACGTAAGTTATGATAAAAGCCATGTTCGGTCGATCGAACATCACTCGATCTATCAAACTTCTGGAATCTTAGAGCGCTTTAACTATCTTCGATCGATCGAACTCTCGATCGCTTGAGGGATCTTCGATCGCTCGAGACTCGCTTTTCATGTTTGAATTGTCTTCCTTATAATCCAACAACCCTTTTATCCTGCTTATTCATTTCTTCAAACAGCAAGCAGTGATCTGCACAAATTATAGCTAAAATAATACAACTTATCATAGATTAATCATATTATGTAAAAGCTGGCATTGTAATCCAAATTGCAGATATGTAAAAGAACTGTAGACTAAATCAGTGTATTTTCGTCTTTTAGCGCGGTTGTATTTTACAAATACCCCCGCTTGTCACAACCCCCAACTAGTGAATTGCTAGTCCCTAGCAATAAAGCAAAAATAAAAGCAAACTAGACTAATACTACAACTATTGAACTAAATCAAGATAAACTAAAGCAACTAATCTAAACAAAAAGAGAAACTACTTAACTCACTTTCGCAGGAATCGCGGTTGCATTTAGCAAATGCAACAAGCCATTAAACCCCTAGGTTCCTCCTAGTGGATGAGTGTTGTCTCGTGAGGGTTTATAGTGAATATACCCAAAAAATTCTCAATTTTAAATTCAAAAAGGTATAGAATAACTTGTAAACATTCCCTCCCATACAACTATCAATTTAACTCTACAAAACATATCACCCTCATTCAAACCATGAAAGAAATTCATATGCTCCTTTTGTCACCAAGATAACTATAACATATGCATCACATCCATGTATCCGTGCGTGTGTGAAATTAACAGCTATGCATCAGACCTTATTTAGAGTTGTTTAGACGATTATTCTCTCAGAACTTGTTGTTTCAACTCAATTCTCACATGGGTTTACAATAAAAAAATAAGCATCTCACAGAAACTGGCTTTAATAATGATCGCACGTAGTATGAAAGCTTTGATAAGAATGAATTTCTGGATACTAAATGCTTTCATACTCGACTACACAGAAGACAGATATTTGGAGTGTATAGTCTCATGAAAAGGATGCTACTTACTAGAGGAGCAAAATACCGTGGATAACTCAAATTACACGTTCATATTCAAACTAAGTTGTTAAAAATCATAAAGGCTTTGACTTTTCGATTTTTTTATATAGTGGGACAGAAATGAGAGGGGTACAAAACTGCACATTTTTAGCATGTGATTGAGTTTAGTAATTTTTTTCTTCACTTCCTTCCAACCATCCTCTATTCTCATATATATATATATATATATATTTTTAGGTAGACCCCTTCTTCTTTCCTTTTCTCTTTTATGCGGTCCGTCCCACATTTACTCCCTCCTTGTCACATACTTCAACAATTTAATCACATTAGATGTGCAATGGGGTTCATTGAGGTCAAAGTATAAGATTAAGGATTTAGATTTTCATAATAGACTTGGCAGTATTTACTAGGTGTGGGGTTGAGAACAACGCCGATTCTGGAATGTTGATACAAGTAGATGAAAAGGTTAAAGAGCAGATAACGATGGCTTAAATCATTTTCTTAACTCCTTAATTTTAGTACTTCAGTGTTCATTGAGTTTAGTTGGTAAATCCTGAACGTTCTCCTCTAATACACAGTCAGAATGAAGAATTAGAGACTATTCAAAGAATTTAATATGCTTATGTAAGACAAACAATTCGAATAATGTTATACTTCCCTCAGAATTGAAGATTGGATTCAAAAGCTCACTAAGGGTAACTAGTTTCCACTACTCATTCCTTAGAGCATGAAAGTCATATTAACTCTGTTGTATGTTTTCTACATAGCTATTAACATGTGCATATAGATGTTGGATACTTAAAAGGTCAACAAATGCAATCATCCTAGTGAAACTAGAAAAACACGTGAACTTAATTCATAAAAGATGAAAATAATATGAATGTATCATTGCTTGATAACAGCTAAATAGAAGTGAATATTCAAAGTTGTTCTACCAATAAAGTTTAGAAATTTTATTCAATTAATTTTTTTATTTTTAAATTATGTGAGTTTAATTCAATTCTAATAGAGATTGTACGATGTGTGCAATAAAGTTATCCAGATTGCTAAGTAAAAACATGTGCAGGTGCTATGTGCAGGTGATTATCTATCTATATCCCACCCCCAACTAAAAAATGCGATGTCTTCAAAAGTTGATTTTCAAAATAAATAGAGAGATATCACCTAATAAAGCAAAGCAATAACCGCAAGCATAGCAATCTGTAAGGAGAACATACAAACTCCAAGCAGCCAAGATGAATAAAAAGTAAATATGACATGAAAGAACATGATATCCATCTATAATATAAAAACTGGCCACTGGGATGATAAAACAATAAAATCAGAACAGTGATCAAAATATCTATTCATAAGCACATAGTCCAAAAATATCCACAAGCCCACAAAAAACTACAAGAAAAGAGAGAAGAGAAGTAAGCAAAATTCAACAATAACTCCCACTTGCAATAGACATCATCTAATCATCACCAATATCGGATAGAATCACAATCGGTGCAGTAGGAGCATCCTCATCTCCACCCTCAGTAACAGTAGCAGCCATCGCTGGGTCACTCACAATCGGGACAGCTGATGTAGACAATGGTGGGTCAGCCACAACTGGAGGTGGTGCAGATGATGATGATGAGCCATAGGGATCAGTAGGCAGTGGAGGTGGAGTAACAGAAGTAGTAGGCAAAGCAGTGGATGTAGATGGAGCAGCTGGATTAGCAGTAGATGGATCGGTGGTAGGTGGTACAGAAGGAGCAGAGGGTGGGTGTGAAGTAGTGTGAACAGACTGGTCTACCCCGATCTATATCAAGATCGCCTCCACTAAGGTCATCATCTGATCCATCTTGCCCTTGAGTTGGATCCGCGCCTCCCTCTCCTCAATAAGCAATGAGTGGAGAGTTTGGAGGGATACAGAAGACGACTCTCCCTAGGCCTGAGCCTGAGACTGTTGTCTCAACTCGAACTGCTTCACGGCAGCAATGGGGTCCTCATCATTTGAATCTAGCTCCTCAGCCTCGGTAGGCATCCCAAGTGTAGGTAGACGTGCAAGTAAATAGTACTAGAAGTCCAGGTCGATCCCACAGGGAAGATGTTAAACTAAACACTTAGATTAAACTCTACAGGTAAAGGAAAATTCAAGATTTAAAACAAGGTGTAGAACATGAAGTTCTACAGACTATAACCACTAGAGCAATAAAAGTAAACTAATGATTAACTAATTAATGAAAACAATATTTTAAAAACGGCTTTCTTTATATAAAGGGAATGTTAGGATCACACGAATCCGCAGGGATCATACCATTTACCATGCAGTTACATTTAAGCTCTAAGGAGTGTATCTATCTACAGTATTTCGTATTTTCCAAAGATAAAGAATCAATAGTCCATTAATAGCCAGGACTACGTCATCACATTTGTTTCCACAACACATGAAGGTGGTTTAAAACAATAGTTAAGTCTCGCATTCTGAATGGTGTTAGCATTCAAAATGGTTTGCAAAGGCTATTGAAGAAAAATGCCTTAAGGCTTAAAGTAATGAATCTGTTTTGACAAACTAAGCATTTGGGGACAGTTTGATAACAAATCTCAAAAGCAGAAAGTCTTGGAATACTGCAAAAAGACTTCTCAAGAATCTAACAGTTCGATCGATCGACATGCTTTCGATCGATCAAAAATCACCATCTCTCGAGTGATCGAAATGTCTATATAATCGCTTGACTACGCGTCTGCTTCGATCGATAGAAATACTTCGATCGATCGAATGCAGGTTTTATAATGTTGTATGGCAAAGGCTGGAGATCACTATTTCATCATGATCTCCCAACCTGGGGACTACTCAGAGATGGTCTGGAGTATCACATATTCGTTTTCAACGTAAAAATCCATTAAAGCTTTGTTTGGTTGTGATTTAAACATGAAAATTACAAAAACTATTGATAAAAGCAAACCAACAAGCAAAACTATGAGCTATTCAGATTTTAAACTACTAAAACTACTGGCAGAATATAAATAAAACTAATATGAATACCTGGAACGCAAACACTTGTATTAATCGCTGAAATCTTCAAACAACCAAGCAATAATCCAAAGTTTAACCTACGAAAAACCAACAAGACTCTCTATCTCTCTATCTAAACTGATGAAAAGCAAAAGAGGCATCATTTTGGATGTAAATACAACGATTATACATACATAAACCTAAAACTAGGGTTAAACGTTTTCTCTCTGCTGCGTGCGCGTAAGTTCTGATAAAAGCCATGCTTGATCCATCGATCGAACATCACTCGATCGATCGACCTTCTAGAATCTTAGAGCACTTTAACTATCTTTGATTGATCGAACTCTTGATCGCTTGAGGGATCTTCGATCGCTCGAGACTCGCTTTTTAGGTTGAATTGTCTTTCTTAAAATCCAGCAACCCTTTTATCCTGCTCTAACACATATATACACATAAGGCAAAACCTAAGCTAAGATGTCGCACATGGAGTCAAAAATCAATTAAAATCAATGAAGTAAATAAACCAGAGAAGAGATGAGAAATTGTACCTCAAATGCGCTACAAAACAAAGATTAGTCCACATGCTTCACATAATAATATGATATCAAAAAATCAATCCCAATTCTCTAGCTTAGATCTATTAAGCATGAAATCCAACTTTATTCAATGGCTAGTTCTAATCATAAGCATTGATGTACATGAATGAATGAATGTGAATAAGAATAAAACATGGATGTTCCTTGAGGACCAGGTCGCCCTCAGCAAGCTTCCTTGGGCGAACCTTTTGGTTGAAAGCACGAGCTATCCTTTTCAGATATCCCCGAGTATGGTTTACAGCAGCCAACCTCTTTTCATCGAATAACATCAATTCCTCATATCTCCCCCGCAACCATTCCAGTTCGGTTACCTCGCACTCTGCCAAAACTCTTAAAGATGGTATTTCGACTTCCACTGGCAAAACAGCCTCCATCCCGTAGACCAATGAGTATGGCGTATCCCCGGTTGAAGTTCTCACGGAAGTTCGATATCCCCACAAAGCGAAAGGTAGTTTTTCATGCCAATCCCTATACGTATCCGTCATTTTCCTCAGGATTGCCTTTATATTTTTGTTTGCGGCCTCCACTGCTCCATTTGTTTGTGGTCTGTATGGTGAGGACTGGTGGTGGGTAATCCTATACTTTTCTAGGAATGGAATAGCCTCTCCCTGAAAATGACTCCCATGGTTAGAAATAAGCTCATTTGGCACCCCGTATCTGCAGATTATATTCTTCTGGATAAAATTCACCACATCTTTTGCCTTCAGAGTTGCATATGATGCCGCTTCTACCCATTTGGTAAAATAGTCTATTGCCACAATTATGTACTGGTGCCCATTTGAAGCTTTCGGAACTACTTCCCCGATGATATCAATACCCCACACAGAGAACGACCAAGGGGTGGTCATGCTATAGAGCTGGGAAGGTGGGGTATGCATTAAATTTGCATGAACCTGACATTTATGGCATCTCCTAACATACTCACAGCAATCCTTATCTAATGTCGTCCAATAGTATCCTTGTCAAATTATCTTTTTGGCCAACATGTGTCCGTTCATGTGGGGCCCACAAACTCCTTCATGTACCAACCATATGAGTGAGGTTTCTCGGGGAAATTCACCTTCCACCGGCGGGTACTGGAGAGCTTGGGAGGTAAAATTTCAATGACATATACCCTCTACTCTTTTTCTTCACTTCTTCTGCTTTTATTTTGCTGACCGAATTCATTTTTCCTTGCCTTGCAGATATGGTCTCATGAATACCTTCGCATGAGGGCTCCCAGTACCCGGGGAAGCGAGGCTGCGATTATGCCTCAAGGCTTGAAATGGAGGAAAGGAGCGATAGGCAGGAAGGTTGGAGCCCATGATTTTGTAGGCTACAGAAACTGTAAAAGAGAAGAGAATCCTAGTCTATATGAGTATCATTGCAAAATAAAAGGAAAAGAAAAGAAGAAAATGAAAAGACTGGAAGAGAATCCTAGTCCATGAGAGGAAAGTTGTGCATGAGGGAATTCAGCCTAAAAACTGGATAGCCATCCAGTCTTTTCATTTTCTTCTTTTCTTTTCCTTTTATTTTGCAATGATACTCATATAGACTAGGATTCTCTTCTCTTTTACAACCTGTTCCTGGGGTTACTGACCCTCCAGCTCTCCCACAGTGGAACTGGAACGTTCCCATGGTTCCCTAATGTCTTCTAGAACATGTGAGAAAAGCAGTCTGTTACAGCCAGCGGCACTCGACGGGTTCCGGCGGCATTCACTGAGTGCCGGGCGGCATTCACTGAAGGCCGGGCAGCAACCCGTGAGTGCCGGCGTGGCACTCAGTGAGTGCCGCCGGGTTTTCCAGGTGCTGGGGCTAACTGAATTTGCTCCCTTTTTTAAATTTTCGAAAGGAAAATTAATCTAAACTTAATTTTTGTGAGTTATCTTTATATATTCATGTATATTTGTGCTAAAATGCACCCATGTGGGTGGTATGCACCCATGTGCATGGTATATTCTTCAATATACTATGCTTTTCTTATTATTATTATTATTTTTTTTCAAGAGACAATTTTCCTTTATTTAAAACTCCTTTTTATCATTTTCATTTTATACTTTCTTTCAAAATGTATATTGAGCAAATTTTCAGACTGATTTCCTCATGTGTCCTTCAATGTTCGGGGCTCTCCCGAATACCCAAGTCCTCTCTCTTTTATTTTTTAATTTTGCAAATTTAATCTTGAAGAACATCTTGAGGATTTTGAATTTCTTAGAAAATCTTCGAACGTCACGGTCATCGTCATCATCGGTCTTTGAGAGGTAACCAATCCCTGGATTTGACGTTTGGTCAAAATTGGGGTGTCTACACCTGCTTATTCATTTCTTCACACAGCAAGTAGTGATCTGCACAAATTATAGCTAAAATAATACAACTTATCATAGATTAATCATATTATGTAAAAGCTGGCATTGTAATCCAAATTGTAGATATGTAAAGGAATTGTAGACTAAATCAGTGTATTTTCTTCTTTTAGCACGGTTGTATTTTACAAATACCCCCGCTTGTCTTACACCATCTCTATATGGACATTACATTGGCTCCTAGTTGAGACTTGTATATCTATAGAAGTGATGCACTTCCAACTAATTAGAAGGAATCCATAGTTATGTCAATTCTTTCAATAGATTTAAGTTAGAAGTTTAGGATTGATTATTTGATATCATATCTGAAGTATGTGTACTAATCTTTGTTTTATAGCGCTATCGAGGTACGATTTCTCAACCCTCTCTAGTTTATTTTATTCTTTGATTTTAAATTGATTTACGACACCATGCGCGACACCTTAGAATTAGGTCTTGCCTTATGTGCATATAGGGATTAGAGACTCCTGTACGTTTCTATTTACTTGCATGCATTACACGTTTCCATATTCGCGGCTGGATCCCGAGTAAGTTCTCTTGTTCCCTATTGTACATCATATTGCCTGCTCATCGAATTATATGGTTTTGAATGTATTTTACTTTTAGCAATCTTACACCCTTTAGACATCCTTTTGCAATATATACCTATATCTATGTATTAGTTGATGGCACATTTAGATTAATGATTTGATTAAAAGGATGTTTAGTAGTGGCCTATCGCGAGATAGGATGAGAGGGGGCGTTTTAGTCCGTCGGGCTCATTCCATTCTCATTCCATAATCCCCGGACCTAGAAATCTCTAGTTTCAAAAAAAAAAAATCAAAAGATCAGTTTGCTTTCAAAAGGTTTTTTAATTTTCCTTTTAAAAATTAAGTGGCGACTCGTGTTTTGTATATCGAAATTGAAAAAGATTTTTTTTAAAAAGCTGTGGGTAAGAAAAATGCGATATCCACAATCTGGCGACTCTGTTGGGGATCGAACCCAGAATCTCTGGTTTCGCAGACCAGAATTTCTGATTTTAAGTTCACTCGAGGATTAGACTTGAAAGCATCCTTTTAATCGAATTAATCAATCTTTGTGTGCCTGTTGCATTTCACTTGCATGTCCAACCAGTCGATTACTCGGAACTATGACCTTGGAGGCTCGGGGAAACCCAATTGGTCAAGTGATCATGGGACTGTGTTATCACCTTTGATCTTGTAACATGATTTGGTATATGAAGAAAAAGAGAGGAAAAGTGGAGAATAGTAGAAAACGGCATATGAGGGGTTCCGCGGCAGTCACACAATGCCATTGCAGCACTTACCAACTGCCCCACCGGTAGTCAGTGAGAACCATTGCGGCATTCCCTGAGTGCCGTGAATATCTCTGAATACCGCAATAATAAAAAGGACAGCAGTTCGCAGAGTTGTCCACAGCATTAGTTGAGTGCCGCATCGGCATTCACTGAATGTCGCGCAGGCAATCAGTGAATGCTGTTACGGCATTCACTGAATGTCGCTTCCATCTCCGATGAGTGCTGCAGTTTTCAGAAGTCTACTTTAATATAGTACATTTTGTTCCTTCAAAAAAGACGTCTGGAATTAGGATTTTCATTATGAATTTACTGAATTAACCCTCCAAAATTTGCCTATATATAGGGGATGAATATCCTATTACAAAGGAGAATCTTCTTGATATTGAATCTTCTTCTTGAATCTTGAATCTTATCTTGATTCTCTTTGTCTTAAATCTCTTCAAAATTCTCAAACACAATTAGGAGAAAGTTTTAGAGGAGTTTAAGAAAGAAGTTGCATGAGTTAGAAGAAAAAGAGCTTGAACCACCTTTGAGAGACCTTCAAAAATCTAAAAGTTGAGGATAATTAGGGGTAACCTTTATTTAATTAGTCTCTAATTCAAGTTCAATCACAATACACAGAATTCGTTAGGATCTTTTACACTTTTTTGAATGCTCCCTTCCCACCTCATTTCATCACACACCACTAATATTGTGATTGACATTTCATTGGTTTGGATCAAAAGTGGCTTAAGGTCTAAGGTTAAATAAATCATGAAGTTAACTTGGATATTACTTGAGCCTTGGTTTCCTTTTTCTTTTTGATTATGATTTACCTCTTAGGATTCATGAGACCTTCATTGTCCTATTTGAATACTTCGACTTGGAATCCTTTAATCTCCTTGTGAACTTATGATTTACAAGAGGATTAAGGTCAATGTTAACATATTTGGTCAATGGGTCTAAACCTATCTCCATGGTTTAGGTTCATTACTTTGAGATTTCATAAAGCATTTCCATACTCCATTGAAATCTATATATATATATATATATGTTTTTTTGGTCTTCAATGACCATCAAATGGGAGGAGAAATAATTTGGGTTAAGCCAATCTCCATGGCTTGATAGATAGATTTAACGTAAATGAAACTTGACAACAGTGCAGTGAATTCATAAAACACCTTTGATCAAAGATTTTTAGTTATATAATGGACCGTTGGAATTGAATAAGACAAATTGGAGAATGTCAATAACACAAAGTTTTACCACTACGATTTTTTGTTTTATTGAGATTTCATGTTTAGTGTGGTTTGGTCATGGGTTTTGTGAAGCAACTATATGTTAGGAAACTGTGTTCCCAGAATCCATTGACAGCGCGTATAAGTTGGTACTGCAAAAAAAAATTACATGAAAACTATAACAACCCTACAAGGGCGGAACTAGGGTTACCTTAAACTGCTAAAATGGATTACTGTAGTAGACGAATCGAGAACACGGACTTGATAACAGATCACGATCTTCTACCGTATTCCTTTGCTGCCAGAATATCGAACTGAGTGTGGACTCTTTCGATATCCTTCCTGTTTTCTGCTCTCCCTCTTTTACGCTCTCTTTTCTATTCCGAGTTATAATTCTCTATATAGAAAAACACTAACTGAGGAGAGAGCCAAAGCAGCATATAAATAGGCTATGATAGGGACCATAAGAAGTCAATAAGGAATAGGCTTCCTTATGGAATTAGGAAACCCTAATTCGAACTGAATTAGATTCCTATTTCCATAAATTATAATTCATACCACTAAAGAATTATATTTGCACTCCTACCCTTATCTCAAAAATATATTTCGAGCTCCATGTTATTAAATGCTTATTATCTCCCCATGTTAAGATTACAGATATCCATTAATTAAATATGATTACTGACAATCATATTTAATTAATTTCTTAAAATTCCTTGAGATCCTCTGCTTAACTTATCTGATATGTCGGATACAAAATCCACCTGCAGGGTTTGACATAATCAAAACTTATAAGATTTCTCAAGGGGATATCATCAATCCCAAAATTGAGACATGGATTCCATTATTAATTAATATCCACCACACAATTAATATTGCCACCAAATCCAATGAGATATTGACCCATTTAAGGATCTCACCCTTTAGGGATCAAAGTGTAAATATCAAATGTACGTGTCTACAAATTAACTTAGGATTTAGAGCATAAGCACTCATAATAGCCATGAGGTATTAATTATCTTATAAGTCAGTATAAAGATAATTACCCCAAGTCAATCACGTTTAATACACAAAGTGTACCAGCATAGTGAGTTGAAACTATACCATTTTTCGTAGTCAAGACAAACCTACTACAACACCATGCTGCAGTCCTACCGATGGTGTGTCAAATCCCATCTAAGACTGTAAACCAAAATCTTACATTCTATAATATCTGATAGCCTAATCTTCCGTGTGTAAGCCGAACTCTACACACCAAACCACCTACTATATAGAATGAGAGACACACATGCATAATATTAAATAAATAATATAATACAAACATTGCCCACACAGATTCTCATAAAAAAAATGGATTAACTGATTTTATTAAATGAATAATAAATCAACTACATAAAGCATGGCTTTTAGTATATATCCCTAACAATCTCCCACTTAGACTCAAAGCCATGATGCGACACACCTTACTCCTATCCCATCTACATGACTGTCAAAAGTCTTGGCCGGTAAGCTCTTGGTGAAAGGATCTGCCAGGTTATTTGCTGATGCTATCTTGGTCACTTCAACATCACCTCTTTGCACGATCTCTCATATCAGGAGATTCTTACGCTCAATGTGTTTTCCCGTCTTATGGGCCCTTGGTTCCTTTGAATTAGCAACCGTTCCGCTATTATCGCAATAAAGGGTAATAGCCGATTGTACCGCAGGTACTACTCTTAGATCCATAAGGAAGGTTCTGAGCCAAACGACCTCCTTAGCGGCTTCCGAAGCAGCCATATACTCGGCTTCCATGGTGGAATCAGCAATACATGACTGCTTGATACTCCTCCAAGTAATGGCTCCACCTCCTAGGGCAAACACATATCCTGAGGTAGACTTTCTGGAATCCCTATCTGACATGAAATCAGAATCTGTGTACCCAATGGGTACAAGACTGTCTGCTTGGTAAACTAACATATTGTCTCGAGTCCTTTTAAGGTACTTGAGAATATTTTTCACTGCAGTCTAATGATCTTGCCCTGGATTAGACTGATATCTACTAACCATGCCAACAACAAAGTAGATGTCAGGTCTAGTACATAGCATAGCATACATTAGGCTTCCTACTGCCGAGGCATAAGGAACTGCCTTCATCTTCTCTATCTCATCAGGTGTCTTAGGACACTGATCCTTAGATAGAGTAATTCCGTGTCTGAAGGGAAGGAATCCCTTCTTGGAATCTTGCATGGTAAACCTTGCAAGAATATTGTCAATATAAGTGCCTTGTGACAAGCCCAACATCCTATTCTTGCGATCTCGCATAAGCTTGATCCCTAGGATGTGACCGGCTTCTCCCAAGTCTTTCATATCGAATTGACTGGACAACCATACCCTTACAGAATATAATACCCCCACATCATTTCCGATTAGCAAGATATCATCCACATATAGTACTAAGAACACCACCACTCTTCCATCATGTTTCTTGTACACACAAGATTCATCCGCACATTGATCAAAACCAAAAGACTTGATTGCTTGGTTAAAGCGGATATTCCAAGACCTAGATGCTTTCTTAAGTCCATAAATGGACTTCTTAAGCTTGCACAACATGTGTTCTTGGCCCTTCACAATGAACCTGTCTGGTTGCATCATATAGATGCACTCGTCAAGATTCCCATTTAGAAATGATGTCTTGACATCCATTTGCCAAATTTTATAGTCGAAATGTGCAGCAATGGATAAGAGAATCCGAATAGACTTTAGCATGGCCACCGGCGAAAAGGTTTCCTCATAATCGATTCCCTCTTTTTGAGTGAACCCTTTCGCAACAAGCCTTGTTTTAAAGGTTTCCACCTTACCGTCTGCTCCTCTCTTCTTCTTATAGATCCACTTACATCCAATGGGTTTTATTTCATTGGGTGGTTCTACAAGATCCTAGACTTGATTGGAGTACATAGACTCCATTTCAGATTTCATAGCCTTTTGCTAAAGATCTGCATCTTTATCTTGGAGTGCTTCATTGTAGTTACAGGGGTTAGTACCTTGTTCATCAGGGACCCGGTCATAAGACTCTCCCAAGAACATATACCGGTCAGGTTAAATAATAACCCTTCCACTACGACGAGGCACAACCCGTGTCTGTGTATCACTGATATTTCGTTGTGAAGATTCTGAACTTAATACACCATTATCTACACGTTGTACTGGTTCAGGAACCTGCGTGTTAATGGTTGGTTCGGGATCTACACGATTTCGATAATCCTCCGACTACGATGTAGTAATGGAATATTGATAACTCTTTCTTATGGTGTTTCTTCTCGTACCGTTGGTATCGAAGAAGTATGTCTCGGTGTCACTCCTCTCATTTCCTCTAGAATAATACGGCTTCTGGGCTTGTGGTCCATAACATAGTCCTTTTCTAAGAATGTGGCATTGGTGCTAACAATAACCTTTTGATCCTTAGGACTATAAAACAGACCACCTTTAGTTCCTCTTGGATACCCAACAAAGAAACATACTTCTGTTCTTGATTCCAACTTTTCTGCGTTCCCTTTCAGCACATGTGCTGGACTACCCCAGATCCGAACATGCCGCAGACTAGGCTTTCGTCCAGTCCATAATTCTGTGGGAGTAGTAGGTACTGACTTAGATGGTACCAAGTTTAGAATGTATGCAGCTGTCTCTAATGCGTGTCCCCAAAAGGAAATTGGTAAATCCGAGTAACTCATCATAGATCTTACCATATCCATGAGAGTCCTGTTCCTTCTTTCTGTTACATCGTTCTGCTGAGGCATACGGGGTGCAGACAATTGGGATGTAATCCCTTGCTCCAATAAGTATTCCCTAAACTCTCCCAAGAGGTACTCTCCACCACGATCAGATCGTAGTGTCTTGATACATTTACCTAGACACTTCTCCGTTTCAGCCTTGAAGTCTTTGAATTTCTCAAAGCATTCAGACTTACGCCGCATCAAATAAATGTACCCATACCTTGAGTAATCATCGATGAAAGTGACAAAATACTCAAATCCCCCTCTTGCTTTGACAGTCATAGGACCACACAAATCAGAGTGAACCAGTTCCAATGGCTCTTTTGCTCTATAGCCCTTGGCCGAGAATGGCCTCTTGGTCATTTTACCTTCCAAGCAGGATTCACAAACTGAAAGTGCCTCCACTTCCAATGAGCCTAATGGCCCATTTTGAACCAGCCTTTGAATCCTTTTCAAATTAATATGACCAAGGCGTAAGTGCCAAAGATGCGTTTGGTTCATCCTCGAAGGTTCTTTTCTCTTAAATGGCAAACTATTTGTGTTATTTAATTCATTAAGTTGCAGTATAGGAGAGATATGATTTATAATATAAAGATCATCCACCAATTGACCAGAATAAATAAAACATTTATTTTCTTTAATAACTACTACTTTATTAAAATGAACTGAATATCCATTCTTTACTAAACTAGAAACTGAAACGAAATTCCTTTTAATAGAAGGTACATAAAAGCAATTTCTTAATATTAAAATCCTATCTCTACCAAAACTAAGATGTAGATCTCCTACTGCAACTGCTGCTACTCTCGTAGCATTTCCCATATATAGATAAATCTCTCCATCACTGAGCTGCCTGGTTTCCTGGAACCCCTGCAAAGAATTGCATACATGATCAGTGGCTCCCGTATCTACACACCAGGTACCGGTAGATCGGACCGCTGAACACGATTCAACACCTAGTAAATGAGATTTACCTTGACTGTTCTGTCTGACGAGATAAACTGGACATTGCTTCTTCCAGTGTCCTGGCTGCTTGCAAACAAAACATTTGGCTTTAGGCTTTCCCGGTTGTCCTCGTGGCCTTTGGATTGGCGGAGGACCCGCGGCCTTCTTTTGAGCCTTTTTCAGTTTCTTCTTGCCTTTCGGCTTTGAAGCAAAACCTTTCTCAAACACAAGAGCACTCCCTAACTTTCTGTTGAGACCCTCAGCTGCCTAGAGTTCTTTAAGCAGCTCCGCCAAAGTGTATTTAAATTTATTCATGTTGTAATTAAGGCGGAATTGCTTAAAAGACTCTGGCAGTGACTGGAGTAGGATATCGACCTGGGTTTCCCCGTCGATTGTAGCTCCAAGGATCTCTAGTTCATTAAGAAGAGATATCATCTTAAGAACATGATCCCTTATAGGCGTCCCCTCAGCCATAGTTGTGTTCATCAAGTCTTTCATGGCAACCTGCCTAGCAGCACGACTTTGATCCCCGAACATCTCTTGGAGGCTCTCCATCATGTCATAGGCGCTGGCCATTCACTGAAGTTGATGTTGCAGCACATTTGACATGGATACCAAAATGTAACACCGCGCCATCTCATCAGCCTTGACCCATTTCTTGTGAGCCTGGGTTTCCTCAGTGGTTGCCCCCTCACCAGGTTGCTCAGGACATTCTTGAGTAAGCACAAACTTGTACTGTTCAGAAGTTAACACAATATCCAAATTCCTTTTCCAGTCTATATAGTTTGGTCTAGTAAGTTTGTTTTCTTTAAGTATAACAGCAAGTGGATTGAAAGTACCCATTTAAAAGCCTGAGAATCATATAACATAAATAATTACATTTGGGCAAAAATTACTATGGATTCGAGTTGAAAATGTTGGTTCCCTCTACCATATTTGAAAGGAATCTGCCAGCAACCTGATACACCGCGAATAGTATGACTCGATGGGAAGCCATATACTATCCATCATTTGTTCAGATAGACAATTGCCTTTTAATTTTACCATCCAGGCAATGTACTTTGCCTAATAAAATTAAACTCCTGACTTGCTTTGGTCCTATAAATAATAATAGTGACTCAGATGGAGAGGATATTATTATTTATAGCTAAGTGTATACCATCACTTAATTCTAGGCCAAGAGTTCCATGAGGAACACCTCAGATGGAGAGGTGACCCACACCAACAATCACCCAAACATTCTTTTAAAGAAGTTTATACTGATGATTCCATGATCAACTACATCCGATAGGGAGGATGACACTAGAGCCATCACAGAAAATTAATCATATCATCTACAAACCAGTGATGGAGACCATGGGATTTATACTTGATAAATTCCCTCTCCCACTTAGAATTTAAAAAAAAAATTGAGGGTTATAATTTTTTACAAAAACTTTTAATTTAATTAATAAAAAATAATGGAATACTTGACAAGGATTAATTAATCCTTACTTGTGAAACACACATGTGTAGATAATAAAATTATTCTATTCTCATGATTTTAGAAAATAAGTACTTATGCTTTCAAATTATGGAATTAGTTTTATTTCTAAATACACATGTAGTTTTCCATCATTGTAAATTAATATAAATTAAACATGCATCTAGACATCTGAAATAGGACTAGGAACAATTATCCATGTTGTCCTATTCATTAAACATGAAACAATAATAATCATTCAATCACACATAAATAAGGAAACCACAATAAAATAGGAATCCCACTATTATGGTCAAGCTGCAACTCTTGTGAAGAAATCTTCATTGAACCTGATTAGCTCTATGTCGCCACTACGCAACGGGGATCGAGGAGGCAGCGCCCCAGAAGCTAAATCCGATTTTCCATCAGCAACAGCCTTCCAGAACTGTTTTCTGAAATAGCCTTCAGAAATTGCCTCCAGATTGCTTTCTGAAACTACTTGTAAACTGTCTTCACGAACTGTCTTCACGGATTTACTTGAGATATATTACACAAACCCTATGCCTCCATAAAGGAGTTCACATGCTATTTCTTTGCAGTAAATTAACCACACATCAATCAAGCGTGGGATCCAATACACACAAATCCTATGCCTCCATAAAGGAATTCACATGCTATATTAAAACAGTAAAATTAACCACGGATAAAACCATCGTGGGATCCAATCACACAAATTCAGTGACCATAATAGTGGAATAAGAACACTACAAAACAAGGGTTAGCACAGTTCTACGTTCTATCCATCCATCAAAACACGCATAAGATCTGTTTTATTGGACAACATGGTTGCGTCCAACCCATACGCAGAATCAACGTTGCTCTGATACCACTGTTAGGAAACTGTGCTCCCATAATCCATTGACAGAGCATATAAGTTGGTACTGCAAAAAAAAATTACGTGAAAACTACAATAACCCTACAAGGGCGGAACTAGGGTTACCTTAAACTGCTAAAACGGATTGCTGTAGTAGACGAATCGAGAACACGAACTCGATAACAGCTCACGATCTTCTACCGTATTCCTTTGCTGCCAGAATATCGAACTGAGTGTGGGCTCTTTCGAAATCCTTTCTGTTTTCTGCTCTCCCTCTTTTACGCTCTCTTTTCTATTCCGAGTTATAATTCTCTATATAGAAAAACGCTAACTGAGGAGAGAGCCAAAGCAGCATATATATAGGCTACGATAGGGACCATAAGAAGTCAATAAGGAATAGGCTTCCTTATGGAATTAGGAAACCCTAATTCGAACTGAATCAGATTCCTATTTCCTTAAATTATAATTCATACCACTAAAGAATTATAATTGCACTCCTACCCTTATCTCAAAAATATATTTCGAGCTCCATGTTATTAAATGCTTATTATCTCCCCATGTTAAGATTACAGATATCCATTAATTAAATATAATTACTGACAATCATATTTAATTAATTTCTTAAAATTCCTTGAGATCCTCTGCTTAACTTATCTGATATGTCGGATACAAAATCCATCTGCAGGGTTTGACATAATCAAAACTTATAAGCTTTCTCAAGGGGATATCGTCAATCCCAAAATTGAGACATGGATTCCATCATTAATTAATATCCACCACACAATTAATATTGCCACCCAATCCAATGAGATATTGACCCATTTAAGGATCTCACCCTTTTAGGGATCAAAGTGTAAATATCAAATGTACGTGTCTACAAATTAACTTAGGATTTAGAGCATAAGCACTCATAATAGCCATGAGGTATTAATTATCTTATAAGTCAGTATAAAGATAATTACCCCAAGTCAGTCCCGTTTAATACACAAAGTGTACCAGCATAGTGAGTTGAAACTATACCGTTTTCCGTAGTCAAGACAAACCTACTACAACACCATGCTGCAGTACTACCGATGGTGTGTCAAATCCCATCTAAGACTGTAAACCAAAATCTTACATTCTATAATATCTGATAGCCTAATCTTCCGTGTGTAAGCCGAACTCTACACACCAAACCACCTACTATATAGAATGAGAGACACACATGCATAATATTAAATAAATAATATAATACAAACATTGCCCACACAGATTCTCATAAAAAAATGGATTAACTGATTTTATTAAATGAATAATAAATCAACTACATAAAGCATGGCTTTTAGTATATATCCCTAACACTATAATCTGTCCAGAATTTCAAAACAGTAACACCATTTTGAAATAAGTAAATTAGAGCCTTAATCAAGCATTCTTGACCTCAAATATTTTTTCTATGAAGTTCAACGTGTTAATAAGATCTCTTAAAAAGGTTAGAGTCTTTCGGATTTATTTACTATTTTTAAAAAAATCATACAAAAACTCTGGGCAGAGAGTTATAAATTTCTAAGTGATGTCTAGTGTTTGTCTAATCCCAGAGATTGAACCGTTGATCTTTGATTTTTCTTCTTGGGTTGGAAACTAGACTCACAGTGACATCTTGTGTCCAAAATTCATTGACATCAAACCATGGGAAGCATGCATTTTCTATTTTTGAAGTTCTAATCGGCTCTCTATAATTTTCATAATTTTGTGATGGATTTGATAAACTTTGTAAATAATGATTCAAATGAATTTTCTATGACCTAGGGCTTAAACCACATTTTGATCATGATTAGTTAAACTAAACCCAAAGCCTAAATGATCCAAATCGAAGAATATTTCATAATTTACTCTTATTCATGTATTTATGTGCATTCATCTATGTAGGTTAATATTTGCAATTCGGACTTGCTTTGCATTGGGATTGAATTGCACTTAATCGAACCTAATTGCGAGTTCCTTATAACCATGTTGGGACTACACTGATACGAAAATAATTTGTGTGCGCTTGTGTGCTATACCCAAGTGTAGGTAGACGTGCAAGTAATATAGTACTGGAAGTCCAGGTCAATCCCACAGGGAAGATGTTAAACTAAAAACTTAGATTAAACTCTAAAGGTAAAGGAAAATTCAAGATTTAAAACAATGTGTAGAACACGAAGTTCTATAGACTATAACTACTAGAGCAATTAAAGTAAACTAATGATTAACTAATTAACGAAAGCAATATTTAAAAAGCGGTTTTCTTTATATAAAGGGAATGTTGGGATCACACGAATCCGCAGCGATCATACCATCTACCACGCAGTTACATTTAAGCTCTAAGGAGTGTATCTATCTACAGTATTTCGTATTTTCTAAAGATAAAGAATCAATAGTCCGTTCATAGCCAGGACTACGTCATCACATTGGTCTCCACAACACATGAAGGTGGTTTAAGACAATAATTAAGTCTCGCATTCTGAATGGTGTTAACATTCAAAATGGTTTGCAAAGGCTATTGAAGAAAAATGCCTTAAGGCTTAAAGTAATGAAACTGTTTTGACAAACTGAACATTTGGGGACAGTTTGATAACAAATCTCAAAAGCAAAAAGTCTTGGATTACTGCAAAAAGACTTCTCAAGAATCTGACAGTTCGATCGATCGATGCGCTTTCGATCGATCAAAAATCATCATCTCTCAAGTGATCGAAATGTCTTTGATCGCTTGACTACGCATCTGCTTCGATCGATCGAAATACTTTGATCGATTGAATGCAGGTTTTCTATTGCTACATGGCAGAAGCTGGAGATCACTGTTTCATCGTGATCTCCTAACCTGGGGACTACTCAGTGATGGTCTGGAGTATCACAGATTCGTTTTCAACGTAAAAATCCATTAAAGCTTTGTTTGGTTGTGATTTAAACATAAAAATTACAAAAACTATTGATAAAAGCGAACCAACAAGCAAAACTATGAGCTACTCAGATTTTAAACTACTGAAACTACTAGCGGAATATAAATAAAACTAATATGAAAACCTGGAACACAAACACATGTATTAATCGCTGAAATCTTCAAACAACCAAGCAATAATCCAAAGTTTAACCTACAAAAAACCAACAAGACTCTCTATCTCTCTATCTAAATTGATGAAAAGCAAAAGAGGCGTCGTTTTGGACGTAAATACAACAAGTATATATACATAAACCTAAAACTAGGGTTAAACGCTTTCTCTCTACTGCGTGCACATAAGTTCTGATAAAAGCCATGTTTGATCCATCGATCGAACATCACTCGATCGATCGAACTTCTGGAATCTTAAAGCGCTTTAACTATCTTCGATCAATCGAACTCTCGATCGCTCGAGACTCGCTTTTCAGGTTTGAATTGTCTTTCTTAAAATCCAGCAGTGATCTGCACAAATTATAGCTAAAAGAAAACAACTTATCATAGATTAATCATATTATGTAAAAGCTGGCATTGTAATCCAAATTGTAGATATGTAAAGGAATTGTAGACTAAATCTGTGTATTTTCTTCTTTTAGCGCGGTTGTATTTTACAAATACCCCCGCTTGTCATACACCATCTCTATATGGACATTACATTGGCTCCTAGTTGAGACTTGTATATCTATAGAAGTGATGCACTTCCAACTAAGTAGAAGGAATTCATAGTTATGTCAATTCTTTCAATAGATTTAAGTTAGAAGTTTAGGATTGATTATTTGATATCATATCTGAAGTATGTGGACTAATCTTTGTTTTGTAGCGCTATCGAGGTACGGTTTCTCAACCCTCTCTAGTTTATTTTATTCTTTGATTTTAAATTAATTTTCGACTCCTAGCGTGACACCTTAGAATTAGGTCTTTCCTTATGTGCATATATGGATTAGAGACTCCCTTACGTTTCAATTTACTTGCATGCATTACACGTTTCCATATTCACGGCTGGATCCCGGGTAAGTTCTCTTGTTCCCTATTGCACATCATATTGCCTGCTCATCGAATTATATGGTTTTGAATGTATTTTACTGTTAGCAATCTTACACCCTTTAGACATGCTTTTGCAATATGCACCTATATCTATGTATTAGTTGACGGCACATTTAGATTAATGATTCGATTAAAAGAATGTTTAGTAGTGGCCTATCACGAGATAGGATGAGAGGGGGTGTTTTAGTCCGCCGGGCTCATTCCCCACTCATTCCATAATCCCCGGACCTAGAAATCTCTAGTTTCGAAAAAAAATTCAAAAGTTCAGTTTGCTTTCAAAAGGTTTCTTAATTTTCCTTTTAAAAATTAAGTGGCGACTCTTGTTTTGTATTTCGAAATTGAAAAAGATTTTTTTTAAAAAGCTGTGGGTAAGAAAAATGCGATATCCACAATCTGGCGACTCTGTTGGGGATCGAACCCAGAATCTCTGGTTTCGCAGACCAGAATTTCTGATTTTAGGTTCACTCGAGGATTAGACTTGAAAGCATCCTTTTAATCGAATTAATCAATCTTTGTGTGCCTGTTGCATTTCACTTGCATGTCCAACCAGTCGATTGCTCGGAACTATGACCTTAGAGGCTCGGGGCAACCAGATTGGTCAACATATCATGGGACTGTGTGATCACCTTTGATCTCATAACATGATTTGGTATATGAAGCATTCTATCAGATGTGTGTCAAGGGTCCCTTATTTGACCAAAACCCGGCCTTTGCATGGTAGTTTCTGTAGAACCTCTCAATCTTAGAAATTAATTCTTGATTAGGATTCATGTACTAGGAGTCTTGTATGCCCAAAAGAAATTACTTGAGATGATTACGATGCTCACTTAATATGAGACATGTAAACTCTTAATCACTTTTGAGCAATTCCTCTTCATGTCTCATGACATTTTGGAACATGCCAAACTTTGATTGTTAGATTACATCTCTTATGTCTTGTTAGCTAAGCATCATTGACATTGTATGCATCTAAATTCATGAAAAGTACGGTGATAATCCGATCATGTGATTCTACTACCCAATGAATTTTAATCCATCTTTGTAAGCAAATAAGATTTTTATCATCTTTACCCCAAGGTTATCTTAAAAAATCATGCTTTCAAAAATCTTTTGATCGATGTACCAAACCAACCATTGTCGAGATACATGTTTTCACATCCTTGAATCCTTGGAAATCATTTTTCTTAAAGAAGTGCTTTTTAAAATGAGTTTCAAAAGCAAAAATTCAACCTAATGATCTTTTGATCAACCTTCGAAAAAAGGTAATGGGGTTTCACAATGAGAGGTGAAATTGGCTCATTTAACATGAGTGAGGATCTTATATGCCTATGTGTCTATTTGTTAGGACTAGAATTTTCCTTCTTTTGCATTTAGAGTAGGCACACACGCATACATGCATTGCATCCGTGTGACATATGGACCAGTCATGAGAATTTCACCAGGCATCTCTTAAAAATAAAAGAAGATTATGATTAAAAAAGAAAAAATAAAAAGTCTTTTTAAAAATCATTAAAATTCTTTTGTAGGGCAAAAATAGCATCTGGTTCGGGCACAGTCTAGTTTAGAGGTCCCAAGGCAAGGTTGGTAAGAAGAGAAAACAATACTGAAATGGCGTATCAAACAAACACCAGGGAAGTAGCAGAGTTAAATGCAATAGTGGATTGGCAGGAAGAGCACATGAGGCGACAGGCTGAGAACATGAATCGTATGATGAACATGATAGAAGCAATGACTCGCCAGCCGCCACTCGTAATTCCACAAGTTGTAGACCCACCCCCTCTACCAGCAAGGGAAGAAGACTGGTTTGATGACCAGGAAGCTCAGAGGGCTGACATACTATGGGCTGATAGAGAAAGAGAGAAAATTGAGAAAGAATGGGTAATGGATGAGAAAGTGGAGAAGCTTGAGACGGTGATGCGGAAAGCTCAGGCGGTTGATACCTATCTGCTAGAATTAGAAGGGTTGTACGATGGGGTCCGTGAGACATTGTATGCAGGTTTCAAAGTGCCAGTTTTTGATAAGCTCGAAGGAATAAGGAATCCTCGCAGCCACATGAGGATGTGTATCAGAGCATTCCAACCTGGTGGATTGAGCACATCTATGATGCCCATCTTATTTCAGCAAACCATGACGGGGGCCGCCTTAGCCTGGTATCTCATGCTCGAACCAAGCAAGAGTAGGGTCTGGGAAGAAGTGATTAAGGCATCCGTAGCACAATATGAGTACAACCAAGACTTGGATATCATAGTCCAAGATTTGGAAACCACCATCGGGGTAACAAGGAATCGTTTGCGGAATACTTAAGTCCATAGAGGGGAATGGTAGCCAAGATGGTGCAATGGCCGTCTGAAAAAGAGCAGATCCGGATGATAATGAAGAATCTCCAATCGGTGTACCAGGAAAAGATAAGGTTTCAGTCGATTAACACTTTTGCTAAAGTCTTTGATGTGGGGACAAGGATAGAAGACGCGATCCAAGAAGGAGTGATTAAGAAAGAGGAGCAACCAAATAGATATAGAATGAACTACGGGTCAAATGGAGGGCAGTCGGGGGGTCACACTGGCCCTACTGATGTCAATGCACTAAGTAGGCCAGAGAGAAAATATGACATAACACCGAGAAGAGGAGGAGACAAGCAACTAATGAAGTTCTCAGATTTGGGGGTATCACTATCAATTGCCCTTGATAGGCTGGTGGAAAAAAAGCATCTTCACCCATTGAAATCTTAATCTTTACCGAATCTGCTTCTGCCGAGCTTCCGAGAAGATCTCTATGAAAATTTCACCAACAAAAGGATCATGCTACGGATCGGTGCACAAGGTTGAGGCATAAAATTCAAGATCTCATTGATAACAAGGTAATATCGAAACTACCTGTCAAAGCTCCAAATGTTACTAGGAACCCACTACCGAATCATCATGCTGTACCACCGTCACAGGGCCTTTATTTCTTAGGGATAGAAGAGACAACCTTCGATCCGTCTAGGCTAATCACTATAGCCAGGAAACCAGGGAAGCCTTACCAGCTGCTAAAAGATTTGATAACATGTACTCTAGGGAATCAATTCGGAAGATATGAAGAGGGAATAATGAAGCAAATGGATTGATGGGTTCAACAAACTAACAACACTGATAGTCAAAATGTGGATCAGGTAGAAGATGACCTGTGGTATGAAAGTGACAAAGAGACAGAAATAGAGAAAAAGAGTTTAAAAGTCGTTTCAGAGGTCGACAATCTATTGGCAAAGAAGGAAGTCAGTCATCTAACCCGGTCAGGGAGTCATTTTAAGCCACATGAGCTGGAGGAAGATCATCCGGGGAGGGAATTAGAAAAAGGAAAGGGGAAAATGAATGAAGAAGAAGAACAGGACAGGGTTCTAAAGCAAATGAAGAAAACTCACGCCAATATTACCATATGGGGGCTTTTGATCGCTTCTAAACGCCACAGGCAGGCAGTCCTGGACGCCCTAAATCAGTCTGATGTTTCTATCAACACAACACCGGAGGACCCCGTGGGAATGATCGGTAAAATTCCAGGCTTGGCTATCACCTTCTCCTCAAATGAAAAATTCTAACCTTAGCTATCACCTTCTTCTCAAATGATCTACCCCCCAAAGGGCCCATTCACAATAAGCCATTGTACTGTCGAATGCTGGGGGAATACTATACCTTCTTGTTTTGTGAACAACAGATCTGCTCTAAATGTGTGCCTGGATGAGTCAACTTTTATACCATCTAAGCAAAGGGTAAGAGCGTACGACAATACCCAAAGGATGGTTATGGGTACAATATTCCTTATTCTCACCGTTGGGCCTATAGAGAAAGAAGCTGAGTTCCAGATCATCAACATTCTGGCTTCTTTTAACCTGCTGTTGGATAAGCCGTGGTTGGATAGTCTAAGTGTCATACCATCGACAATTCATCAGAAGGTCAAGTGTGTCTGGAAAAATAAGGTCTGTGATATCCTTGGGGATAGTTGGGTTCACATGTCTAAAGCTTCATCAAGCGCACCGGTTCTGGAGGTATAGTTGCAGGAAGAGGAAATGAGTCAGGGAGGGTTTCAGTTCATCAACATGATTGAGGAGGAGAAGACGAGGGAGTTCCTGTTGCTCTATTTTGATCAGTATGTGAGCCCGCTAGTCGTCGGGATTATGAAGAAGATGGGATTCTTCTCAGGTATGGGACTAGGAAAGAATCATCAAGGTCTACCAGAATTCCTGAGGATCCCCACCCAGACTCACACTCATGGTCTGGATTATCAGCCATCAAATAAAGAACTGAGGGAAAAGAAGAAAGCGATAGATACACCATTGGTTCATTACCAGAAAACGCTCAATGGGTACTTCATGAAGAAGGGAGAGGATTTCCCTTTTTATGGCTTCCTAGAACCATGGGTAGATCAGAAGGACAATCACTTGAAGCCAAGGTTTGAGATCTTTTTCCCCCACGAGTTCTCCAAATAAGACCCATACCTATAGGTCCCTATAAAATTTGCCATCGTCAAAGATTGGATCGGTGTGCTAGAAGGACCAGTTATGCAAAATATTTTGGGCAAAGGAGCACAAAAACTGAAGGAATGGGCCAAGAAGAGGTCATGAAAACTGAGGTCAAGGAGGAATATGCTGAAGGTATGGTAGAAGAGGTACAGGAAGAAGACAAGAGGAACGACATGGAAGAACCAGAGGAAGCAGTGACAAAGGGAGAATCGAGATGGGAACAGGGAGTTTGCCAGGTTGCCATACTGTGGAACTCAAGAAGGGGGTCAACAAAGAGTGGGTCTTTGAGTCTAGTGATAAGTATCCCCTTCCTCAGAGTCTGTAATGGCCCAAATGAGGCATCTCACTATTGCTATGTTTGTTGTAATCACCCCAAACAAAGTTAATGAAAGTATGACTAATTCTACTTACTCGAATGCGATCAATGAATGTGATGAATGTGATGATCATGAAATACCAAGCGAATTACAAAAATTAATTGAAAAAGAAAAAGAGCCTGCATGTAAAATCATCGAGGACACTCTAACGATTAATCTAGGAAATGGAGATAATACCCAAAATGTTTTTATTGGCTCCACACTTAGCAATGAAGAAAGCAAAGAATTGGTCAATCTATTAAATGAATTCAAAGATGTTTTTGCATGGTCTTATAGTGATATGCCAGGCATTGATCCAGAGATAGTCCAACATCATATCCCCCTCTTTCCTAACTCAAAACCAATAAAACAAAAAAATGAGGCGAATGAGGACTGAATGGGCACTTAAAGTGAAAGAGGAAGTTGAAAAGCAATTGAAAGCTGGATTCTTGATGGTCATCGAGTATCCAGAATGGATTGCCAACATTGTGCCAGTCCCAAAAAAGGATGGCCGTGTTAGGGTGTGCATTGATTTTCGAGATTTGAACAAGGTGAGCCTAAAAGACGACTTCCCTTTACCTCATATCGATGTGCTAATCAATAACACTATAGGGAATAATCTCTTGTCTTTATTGGACGGGTTCTTAGGTTATAATCAGATTCTCATGGCGCCCGAGGATAGAGAGAAAACCACTTTCATCACACCTTGGGGAACATTTTGCTACAGGGTAATGTCGTTTGGGCTCAAGAATGCAGGGGCAACGTATCAACGGGCTACTACTACATTGTTGCATGACATGATTCATAAGGAGCCGAAGGTATGCGTGGATGATATGATTGTAAATCTAAGGAGAGGAGATGACACTTGGAGGCATTGAGGAAGTTCTTCGGGAGGAGGTTGAGAGAGTTTAGAATGAGGCTAAACCCTCATAAGTACACCTTTGGAGTCACTACTGGGAAGTTGTTAGGATTCCTTATCACCCAGAGGGGAATAGAAGTGAACCTGACCAAAATAAAGCCATGGTTGAAATGCAACCACCGAAGAATGAGAAAGAGTTAAGGGGATTCTTGGGTAGAATACAGTTCATTAGCCACTTCATCTCAAAGCTCACCTTGACATGTGCGCTATTTAGGTTGCTTAGAAAAGGAGAGAAATTCAAGTGGGACACCCTATGCTAACAAGCCTTCGATAAAATCAAAACCTATCTCTAGAACCCACCTGTCCTGTCACCACCCTTACTCAGAAGGCCTCTGTTGCTATACCTTTCTGTGTCCGAGGATTTAATGGGATGTATGTTGGCCCAAGAAAGATAAGAGGGGCACGTGGAAAAGGCCATTTATTATCTAAGCAAAAGGATGACTGGATATGAGCTAAAATATTCGCCTTTAGAGAAAGCCTATTTGGCCTTAGTCTGGTGTACCCTTAGGCACTACATGTTAGCCTTTCCCGTAATCTTAATATCCCGAATGGACCCACTCAAATACCTATTTGAAAAACCTATTTTGACCAGTAGGATTTTCTGGTGGAACATGATGCTGGCCGAGTTTGATATCAAGTATGTCACTGCTAAATCTGTGAAAGGGAGAGCTGTTGTCGAATACCTGGCCGATCTTGCAATAAAATTCGAGGAAAAGGGTGAGTTTCGATTCCCAGATGAAGGAGTGATGGGAAAAGAGGAAAATTTATGGAAGATGCATTTCTATAGAGCTACTAACCAACTAGGCTATGGGGTTGGAATCATCCTTGTAGCACTTGATGGGACCCCTACCCCGTTAGCCATCAAGCTTAAATACAACTCAACCAATAACACGGTAGAATACGGAGCATGCATAGTTGGGATGGAAGCAACATTGGCCTTCAAAGTTGAGAGGATCGATGTCTTTGAAGATTCCAACTTGATCATATCCCAAGTATGGGGTAATTAGAGGGTAAATCATGAAAAGTTGAGACCTTACCCCGACTATCTAGAAAGCTTGAAAGTATAATTCAAGAAGATATCTTTCTATTACCTTCCCCGTGAAGAGAGCCAATTGGCGGATTCCCTAGCAACTTAGCCTCGATGATACAAATCCCCTTAGGAGTCACCATGATCCCGCTATCCATAGAGATAAGAAACCAACCTTCATTTGAGATGGTTGTAGCCTTAGAAGATGAAGGAGAAGTGCCTTGGTACGAGGATGTTTGGAATTTCATTAAAGAAGGAAAGTACCCCGAAGGAGCTTCGGAGAAGGACATGAAGGCGATTCGAAGATTCTCTTCCCAATTCGTGAACTTTGTGGATAAGCTATGGAAAAAGTCATACACTGGGTATAATTTGGAATGTTTATACAGAAAGGAGGCTAAGAGAATGATGAAGGAAATACACGAAGGAGTTTATGGACCCCACGTGAGCGGGCATATGTTAGCAAAGAATATAATTTGGCAAGGGTATTACTGGACAACTCTAGACAGAGATTGCTGTGAGTACGTTAAAAGATGTCACAAGTTCCAGATCCATGCAAATCTGATGCATACCCCACCCTCCCAACTCTACTGCATGACTACGCCTTGGCCGTTTTCCGTGTGGGGTATTGATATTATTGGCGAGATAGTTCTAAAAGCCTCTAATGGACACCAGTACATAATTGTAGTAATCGATTATTTTACCAAGTGGGTGGAGGCTATGTCATACGTGACTTTAAAGGCCAAAGACATGGTGAGCTTCATAGAGAAGAACATAATCTACAGATATGGGGTCCCAAATGAATTTATTTTGGATCGACAGTCATTTCCAAGGTGAAGTCATCCCGCTTTTAGAGAAATACAAGATAACACGTCATTAGTAATCCCCGTACAGACCACAAACGAATGGGGCAGTGGAAGAGGCAAATAAAAATGTTAAAGCAATCTTTGAAAAAACAACAGACACATATAATGACCGGCACGAGAAACTGCCGTTTGTACTATAGGGATACCGGACCTCTGTGAGAAGTTCTACAAGAGCTACACCGTATTTGTTGGTTTATGGGATGGATGCGGTCTACCTATTGAGATAGAAATACCATCTCTTTGGGTTTTGGCAGAGAGTGAAGTAATCAAATTAGAATGGACACGGGGAAGGTATGAGGAGTTGATGTTGCTCGATGAGAAAAGGTTGGCTGCAATAAACCATACTCGGGGATATCAGAAGAGGATAGCTCGTGCTTTCAACAAAAAAGTCCGCCCAAGGAAGCTTGCTAAGGGTGACCTGGTCCTCAAAGAACTGAAAGTGCCTGTTTATGACCCCAGACAAAATTCAAACCCAATTGGGTAGGGCCATACATCATTAAGACTCTCATTTTCGGACAAGCTGCCTACCTTATGGACCTAGACGGGGTCGAATTTAAATATCTGATTAACCTCGATCGCCTCAAGAAGTATTTTGCTTGAAACCATTTCTTTCAAAACCTCCTACGTAGATGAACTACGCTTTACGTGACTCCCACTAGGGGATACATAGGCAACATGCTTGGTTCGGTCATTAAACATTGCCCGAGTGGCACCTTTTGTCAAGCCTTAAACTGAACCACTACAGACCTAATACTGACTCAGGAATAAGTAGGCGGGCTCTTCAAAAGCCTTTGGTCCATGAAAAATCCATAGAAAATCCCTGTGCTAAACTAGGGGCAAACTTGCGTTTACCCAAAACCACTTCAGAGCCTCATAACTAGGGTCAAACTTTGTTTGCTATCCGAAGAACCCAGATATTTTCCTTAAATCTGTCTCTGGATCCCCTGGCTACTAAAAAGTACTATAAAGGAACAAATGAGAATTCACGGTATAGAATGATTAAAGTCCTAAACAAGATTCAAAGCAATGTAATGAAAAGCCAAGAAAAGGCTTTGAAATGAGGATTTTCATAACCTAAAGATAGATCGAAAGAGTGCGTACATTAATTGAACATGATAGAACATTTTCTAAAACATAAAAACATTTTTTGGGAAGAAAAAGAAGAAAATCACATTCAAAGGTGCAAGAAAGTAGACAGGACTTGTCAGAAGTTTTGTAAAATAAAGCTTTGTCCTGTATTTGCTTTCATCTATGTATGTCTATGGAGTCTGTCTCTCGGCCAAGGTCTGGATCTGCAAAAGGTACTCAGTAGTAAGCCCGACTGAAGTCGAAATTCTCCGAAAGGGAGCAGCCACCCTGTCATGCCAAGCCTCAGCAAAAGCTTTCACGGTGGAAGAGCGCATAACTGAACTCCTCGTGAAATATGCGATAATGTCCTCAGTAACATCTTGGAGAAGTCTGTACTGACGAACCATTCATCCAGGAACATAAAAAGTAGTAGCATGCAAGCCAAGTAACCAGATACTAGGTCATCCCGGAAGTTATACTGCAACAGAGTGATAACTCTACTGTGGACAGACCCAGCAGATATCATCAGGTGAGAGGCCTTGAAGCCAATCGAGCCATGCATCGACGGAATGGAATAAGTAGTGAATCTCCATACGATCACAGGGAAGTGACCCACGAAGGTGCGAAGAGTGTATAAAGAGATATAGACGCTCCATGAGCCAAACCTGTAAGACAAAAGGTGCTCCTGTAGATAACTTGGCCCCAGTAGCATGGGCACGGTCCAATCCCATCATGGTCTCGCCAAGAACCAGCATAATGGTGTTCTTCATCTCCCGTATACCATAAGCAATGGGTATGAAAATGTCAGAAGATGACTGGAAGATGAAGCAAGAGAGCATAGCAATTGACAATGCACTACGTCGAATGATCTGATGCCCGCCATCATAGGAGTCCCCTATGGGAGCATAAACGGAGGAAAGACGTTCAAAATCAAGCTGCCTGTCATGAACAAAAGAGCCGGCCACATTTCAGGATGTATGATGGAGAAGAGCCAGGTCTTGAATATATTCGACCTGTACCGAAGGAACTTTCAAATCCACAAAAGCATCAGAGTGAAGAATGGCACTAAACACCTCAAACAAGGAGCAGATCTCCTGGTAACCAAAGCGGAAGACATGGAGTGAGGGATCCCAACACTGAATAACGGCTCAAAGCAAGCCTTCATTCAGGGACATTCGCTGAAAAGAAAAGAGGTCGTTCAATCTGAAGCACTCAAAGTTAAGCATGTCAATGCTAGAAAGAGTATCCATCCATGAGAAGTGGATTTGAGAGCTAATGTGGCCATTTGAGAAGAAAGTGAAGGAATGAGAGGAGTGTTTTGCGGAGTTTTGGGAAAAGAGAGTATAAATAGAAGTGGATCGGCCCAGAACACAATGCGGCACTCGAAAAAGCAAATGGTACTCTAGAAAGTGCCACGCGGTAGTCCGTAAATGCCGCACAACAATCACAGACTGCCATTGCGGCACTCGCTGAGTGCCTCACAGGCCTAATCGAGTGCCGCAAAGGGCTATTTTTAGCCAGGATGTATTTGTAATGTTTTCAGCTCACCTGAAAACAAAAGAACTGAATATATAATGAAACGTGTGCATCAGATCGCATCACGTACAATAAACCTAGCCATGGTCGCATTCATTCATTTATAAAAATAAATAATAAAGATAGGACATAGTTACAAGCATTCACCAGCTATAGAAAATTAAAATAATAAAGGACCAAGCCATGGTCACAATCACAAAAAAGAAAAAAGAAGAAAAGCAACATTCACAAGCAATAAAAGGATGGCCAGGCTATGGCCTTATCCACAAATAAAAGCATGCAGAATTAAAAACGTAATCAAAAGATATGCAGTGCCTATCCTATCCTGTCCTGGCTATAGTTGTCATCAAAATAAAAGTGTGTGCAATTATCCAAATGTATATGTCCCCTCTCCAAACACTCAGAAAATGGAAAAAGAGAGCTAAAAGAGAAGAGTGAGATCAACCCCGACCCCGGCCTCGAGTCTGACGAGTGACACGTCTAAGAGGCTCCTCCTCTGACTCCGTGCCGCTCCCGACGCCACCACCTCTACCTCCACCTAGCCCGGTGCCTTTGTGACCTCCGCTGGGACCCACTCCAAATTGTTAGACCTACTACTCAAGCTCTCTCACCTGCAGGACCAAAGCCCTGTTCTTTTCCTCCTAAGCAAGAAAAGAGATTTAATAACCGAGTTTGATTGGAAAATTGGAACGAAAGTGCTAAAAAGGAAAAGTATAAATAAAAAGGGGTAGTTAGAGTTTACCCGGGCTCTCGCCTAAGCCTCAGCAGTCACCCGTGCTGCATCGGCCTAAATCAGGATATCAGAAAAAGAAAAATTAGGAATTCAAAATGAGAATGCAAAAATCGAAGTTGGGTTTTAGAAGATTACCCTCCACTCTCATTTGTGAATCCACTCCCTCACGCTATGAGCATAGAGTAGGCCCTCCTCTGCATAATCCTGGGGGACATGGTCGTACTGAAGCAGGATAGTGGGAGCACCTACATGATTACAAGGAACCATAGTCGTGCCCTACTCGCCATAAGAGACCGTCCTAATGCTCCAATCCCGTGGCGGTAAAGCGAGAGTCCGAGATGCAGCAGGAACGGGCTGGGAAAAAGAAAAATGAATTCAGTGAGAAAATATATATATGATAAGAACTAAAAGAAATAATAAAAAGCTAAAAAAAACTCACCCGAGTCACTTCCATCAGAGGGAAGTTTTTCATCAGCTTAGCAGCACGGAAAGCATCATACCCATCAGGAGGCTCCAGAAACTCTTGAATAGTGAAGCCATTCAGAGCGACCATGAGCGGGCTACCCTGAAGCGTCTTTACAACTCTCATAGAATTAGGTGGGGGACATAGCACGAAATATCCAGGAGCCATCATTGACTATCTAGTCACTCTCTCCCCCAAGTACCACTCCCGGACGTCTGGGCCATCTAGCAACAATCTCATCGGGTCATAACCCCCAAATCTCCGTATCCCCTGAGAGGCGATAGGAAGCACATCCACCCAGGGCTGCTATCGAATGTGCGGCTCCCTCAAGTTAGTTAGGAAGTTCCTGAATGTTGTAAAATAATGGCCCCGATCTTCCGCCCGACTCGCTCTTTCTGCCACTTCAGTCCCTGTGGCATGATGAGGGCATCTGCCGGCTGTGTCCTGGGCGACTTCATATGAAGGTACTCGTGGGACCAAGTCTATAATAAAAAAGAGGTGTAAGGTTCACATTTTTAGAAATTGGTTGAAAAGCTAATAAAGAAAAAAAATTAAATAATAATAATAATAAAAGAGAATAAATAAAAGATTGTACCTCCCATACTCTCCAGAAGCCGTCCTTAAAGGGTGGGCAATCTCGGGAAATCTCTCCCAAGTGCTTATACAGGATTGCCAATCCTACACTAGCACATTCGTACTGATAAATGCGATCCATGTGTTCCAAGGACACCACCAGCGCCACCGAAATCTGATCGCCCCAGGTGCTCAGTAGAGAGCACCCCAACATGTACATGATGAACTTACGGGCCATCTGCTCATCTGTAAAGCCCTCATGGTCCCTGAAGGTGTCGAGGAACCACTTGGTTGTAACCAAGGGCTCCTCAGGGACTACTCCTAGCAATAGCAGCACCTGGTCCCACTCTGTCACCGTATCCAAGTACTACAAGTACTTCTCCCTGAAAGGGATCCCAGTGATCATAGAGAAGTCGAGTGGGGTCATCGTCATCTCTGCTAACTCGAAGTGGAACGAGTTGGTGGTGTCCTACCATCGCTCTGAGAGAGCGTGTATCTGGTGTAGGTCGTTCGAGCTCTTCGTCAAGAGCTTGACGAAGTCCTCTAAACCTGCAGCGTCAATGAAGCCCCGTACAGTCTCGTTCAGCATCTCATACCACGCGAAGCCATGGGCTAGGCTGCCATGCCCCTTCAGCACATCGGGCTGGAGTTGCAAAAGTTACAAGGTTCAATATCAGCAAGCAAATGGATACAAAAAAGGAACAAAATAAAAAGTAAATAGTAATAATAAAGAAAATAAGTAATGAATGAGTAAGAAGAGTGATTGCAACACTTGGAAAAAAATTCACAAGCATAACATTCACATTCATGAGAAAGCATGTGAAGTTTTGATGGCATGCATTGCATTCATGAGCTTTATGAGAAAAACTTGAAAATATATAAAATAGAATCAAGAATGATGAAATAAACATGAATGAATAAAAGAGAGTGATTGGAATGCTCGAAAGATCCTACAAGAACGGCATTTGCATTCATAAAGGAGCATAGGAAAAGAATTAGAAAAGAGAGAATGATTTAGAGGAGCGTATACCTCTTGTCGGAACGCTCGGGCGGATAGCTGCTTGTTTGGATCCCGGAGCAAAAAGGTAGGATCAGGATGAGAAGTGGATCTATACCTCGTCCTCTTCCTACTAGAGCTACCCGAGCCGCTAGCCATGGCACTCAACCTGTTGATAAGAAAAGAACATAATGTTATTTTTTTTAAAGAATCCAAGAAAGCAATAAAATTAAAGAGAACAATGGGATTTTGGATCAAGATAAACTAACATGTGGATCCTCTAGGTCAATGCAAGAAAAGGGAGAAAATCTCCAGAGAGTGCTTTGGCTTAGAGAGAATTTAGAAGTGAATTAAATGAAGTAAAAACCTACGTATATGCAATCTGTCTGCTTAGAACAGCACTCGAAAAATGTGCGCGGTAGTTGGTGAAGTACCGTACGGCACTCGCTGAGTGTTGTAGCGGCATTCACTGAGTGCTGCACGGCAGTTACGGACTGCCATGCCTTGAAGCGAGTACCACGAGTAAGGCGATTAAAAGGCCTTTGGTTTCCCCCCAAAATTCAAATTGGGTCCAGAAATTTGAACTTTGAACCCCAAAATTTGCTAACCTTATACGCTTTGGTCCCCGAAAGTGATTTCCAAGACCAACTGACTCCTGATTTTAGAATTTGAATTATTTTGGGACAAATTGACTCATGCTTTTGAAAATTTTGAATTCTTTGAGTCAAATCGACTCCCAATTTTGTGAAATAGAAATTCTTTGAGTCTGATTGACTCGCAATTTTATAAAATTTAATTGATTTTGAGTCTAATGACTCCTATTTTTGGAAATTTTGGATTCTTTGAGTCTAGTTGACTCATGATATGGAATTAGAAATCTTGATTGACTCCTGAAATAAATTTAAGTTTGATTGACTCCTGATTCTGAAATTTTGAAAGGAATTTAAGATTAATTAACTCATGGAATCAATTAGAGTCTGATTGACTCCTGATTTTGAATATTCAAATACATATCTGATCGGGCTGAAGGGCTATTGTAGACACCCCAATTTTGACCAAACGTCGGGTTAACGGGAGTATTACCTCTAAGATCCGATCCGACTAATTTGGGACTTCCAAAGGTCATTCAAGCTCTTCTGAAGGCTCTTCTAATTCAAGACAAAAAGGAAAAAGAGAGAAAAAGGGAAAACAGAGGAGAATGACACATAGTAAGATTTGCGGCAGTCACGGGTTGTTGTACGGTACTCGCTTAAGTTCCGGAGCGGCATTCAATGAATGCCGCAAATTTCACTAAATGCCGTGAAAAAATAGATTTCCAGGAAAAAAAAAAAAAAAAAAAAAGGCAATCCCTGGAGTTGTCTGCGGCATTCTCTGAATGCCAGTGCGGCAATCAATGAATGCCGCGACGGCATTCATCAATTGTCATTCCGGCACTCACCAAGTGCCGCTTCCATCTCCAGTGAGTGCTGCATTTTCGGGTAGACAACTGTAATACATCATGATTTGTGCCACCAAAAGGACATACGAAATTAGTGTTTTTGCCCTTGAAATGACTAAGATACCTGATCTTATCAGAATCAAGATATAAAAAGTGTACTTTACTTTTCTAAAGATTTGTAGTAGTGAAAGTAAAGGTCGAACCCACAGAGATTAAATACTACGCACTTTAATTTTTAAAACCTAAATTTAGTTAATTAAGAAAAACAGATTTTGGATTTAATTTGAATTAAACTAATAATAATAAAAATAAATCTAAATTATGAAAGTAATTAAATATTTGTTTTTATAATAAGTTTAAGGAACCTAGGATTGCAAATTCACCACTAGCTTCATAATAAGGGAATTTACGAATTACTTTAGCTTATTAAGTTGGATGATAATGGGAAATTATAGTTACAAGCCCAATTTCTCCGTCAAGAAAATAACTATGGTTCAAGCACCAACATAATCCATCTTCGGTTAGCACGAATTATCCCACACTAAACTAGGGTTGTGGTATAATCCGTCTCATCTAGGCATGGACTATTCGGATACTTGATAGCACAATTAAATTTAAGCACCATTACATGTAAATAATCTAAACAAGCACAGGAAGCATAGATCATTGAGCACACTACCATCAAAATAGATCTAAGACAAGAGTAAACTTTGAAAGTAACGATTTAATCAATAAAAGCACGATTTATTTATAAAAATCCTCGAAACATGTAACTGTCATCCATACATAATAAAACTAAAATAAAAACATAAAATACACCCGATTATTTGGGCTAGGGTTTCACTGAAATCCTAGATCTTGAGTTTAGTTGGCCATAGAATTGATGAACGGCAAGAGGTTGATGGAGGAGGCCATGAAAATCCTTGGTCTTCTTCTTTTTCTCCTGGCTTTCCTCCCTTCAATGGCTGAAGTTTTAGTTGTATATTGTGTATATTCATTGTCCCCCTAAGAATTGAATTATAATTGAGTATTTATAGATTTGGAGCAAGTTTGGAAGCTTTCCTAACCCAATTCGCACTAAAACTGCTGTATTTAGCTTTTCGGACGTAATTAGGGAGTCTTCAAAATAGTGAAATACACGTATTTGGTTTTTACACAGGTCACGCGAGCGCGATTCAGGGAGGTCGCGCGAGGGGATCGCGCGAGCAATTTTTGGGATTTCGTGCGAGCGGGCCGCGTGCGCGATGTGGTTTTTTCAGCTTCTTTTCTTCTGCTTTTTCACCCCATTTAGCTTGGAATCCTTACTTTTCTCCAAATCCTGATAGAAAATAGAAAACGAAGTAAAAATATACAAAAATAGGATAAAAGAGTACTAGCAAATGTGAATTAAGGCATGTAATTAGGATTTGTTCTCTCCCGATCACACCCCCAAACCTACATTTTGCTAGTCCTCGAGGAAAAAGAACATAAAAATTAAACTACTAATAAAAAAAATACTACTCCATTTTCTCATGGATCACGATTGCATTTAGCGTATGCAACAAGCCTTTTAAAGCTCTAGATGTCCCTAGTCGGACGAGTGAAGTCTCGTGAGGGCTCTCGTCAACAAGTCACCCACAACCATCTTTATTAACTTATAAATTTAAAATTTTTTATTCAAACGAAAAACAAAACAATCAATACTCCTTATCATAGAACGATGATTTGAAATAGAATAACGAACAAGAAGAAACGGAATCAAACGTCTACCTACGTCATGAAAAACAATCTCAAGCACATGCATCGTATAAATCAATAGAGTTTCTCATAAAATTGCACGTGTGTGATGTGGTAGTCAAATGAACACGTGCATGTCATGAACTTGGAATATAACTCGGATAACCATCCCACTATGCTTCGACTACGAATCTCGCAATGTTAATTACACTCTCAAATGAAACACTCAGAAACAGGTGTAATTTTTCTAAAATATGTGAGTTAAGGAAATACATTTTCAAAACAAGAAACCGCTCACATATAACTCGAAAAAGACGCATGACATAAAAGAACAATAGTCTCATGGATAGAATGCCAACACTCAAGAAAAATTAATCATTACCATGTTTCAATCCCCCTCCCATCGTTTTCATATCCAAACCATGTTTCTAGGATCAAATGACTTTTCAAAGGTTGTAATGTGGCTCGGGTAATGAGAAAGAATAGAAAGGATTCATTAGGTAGTTTTAGAATGGCATTGTAAGGCATGCACGATTTCTTTCATTCATCTCTTCTACCAACTTCATCTTTTCATACTTTTTTCATATATTTTTCATTACTTTAATTTCTTTTTCTTTTTCTTTTTTCAACCTTATTCTTCTTTTTTTATTCTTTTTTTTCTTCAATCCTTATCTTCCTCGTTGCTTTTGAAATGAATATTCAATAAATAACACGGCAACCACCCTAAGCATCATCTTATTTTCTTCTTCTTCTCAATCAACACATCGCCTTATCACCACTAAAAGGTGATCAATCTTTCAGTAGTGAACTCCAAGTTGGCCAAATTGGATCAAAAACAGGATGATGGTAATTAAAGAAAAATGGCATTTTAAAGGCTCAAAGGGCGAACTAAGGAAATTTTTATCATTTAACTGGATAGGACAAAGGTCAAAAGGGTGGAAAACAAAGAAGGCCTAAAATCATTTCCTAGAGTGATATGATTTTTCAACATTTACGACGGAAGATTATTTAGCATGGTAGCAAATATTTTAACTTCAATATCAACCAAAACAAGAATAATGAGACTAAACAACGAGTTAATGCGCTATTTCATTGAAATTCGACAAACACAATGTGCTAACCCTCTATAAAGAAAAGATAGGCTCAAAAGCTCACCGGGCTTAGTCTCCACCATGTGTTATCTATAAATCCGAATCATATTATAGTTCACATCAAACATGTACTCAAGCGACTACGTGCAGTGCATAGGGTTATGTGCAAATCTATGATATAAAACTATGATTCGAACGATACATATCCTAAAACGTTTCAACATGACATCAACAAATGTTTAACCACATCTTCTCTTATTTAGCATTCTATAACAATCAAAATTATAAAACGAGATGTATCAAATTGACATTGCAAAAACGTCGGCAACATCGTTTAATTAAGCACAAATATCGACAAAATTTGAAAATTTTGTGTATATAATAATGTGGATGTGAGTGCATACCCCCAAACCTAAACCTTTCATTGCCCCCAATTAAACAATAAAACAAAAGAACGGAGAGTATATAAGAAAGGAACGATAATACCTCGATCTCGGCAATCACAAACAGGTGAACGTATAATAATATGGAATCAAAGTTCAATTACTCCAAACAGAGCACTATTTCACCTGTTAATACTTAACAAAAGAAAATTAAACATACAATGAAATAATAAAAGCTATATTAAATATGTTTTTTTTATTTTGTTATTTATTTACTAATTTTTTTGTAAACAATAGAAACTAAACTAGAATTAAAAGAACGTAAAGGAAATAAAGAAAAACAAAACTAAAACTATGAAAACAAAGATAAACTTAAACGAAACGAACTGAAAAGAATAAACAGAAATGAAAAACAACTAGATAGGTTTGGGAAACAGAAAATCAAAGAACAAAGAGAAAAATTGAGAAATCCCCACCTCGCGCGAGCGGACCGTGCGAGAAAGCTTCGCGTGCGAGAAAGCTTCGCGTGCGCGAACCCTCCGCGAGGTAAAGCAGAGGCATGTTTTATAAACTTACAAGAAAAATCTCTAAGGCCCAAGATCGCGCGAGCGAATCCCTCGCGTGTGCAATTCTAGGCGCGAGATGAAACAGAGAGCTTATAAAAAAGAAAAGTTGGAAAAATTGGTCTAAGGGGGAATCTCGCGCGAGCAGGCCGCGCGCGCGACGTGGTCTTTTCCTCATTTTTCTTTTTTTTTTAATGTAAATAAGTTCAAAATAAAATTTACTTTGACCCCCAAACCTGTCCAGAATGACCAAAACATACTCAAAATGACCAAAAAGTAAGCGAAACGAGCAAAACAAAGCTTGGGTTGCCTCCCAATAAGCGCATTCTTTTACATCTATAGCTAGACCATTCTAACTCAAGATTTATGGAGGCTGAAACTCAGACTGTGTACCCCTAAGAATATCTGGAAGAGCCCGGTGATAAGCAGAAATAACGTTGCTTTGAATTAATTCGGCCAACAGTTCTCCTTTATTGTGTTCAAATCGATTTCTTACCTTTTGAGTAGATTCATCATCCGGGTCTTGGTTGTCAGGATTCATCCGCTCACTACTCACCATATTATTTTCACTACTCATTGGTATTACGTAGTTAGGTTCAATAGTTTGTCTTACCTCACACTCTGCCTCACATAGGTAATCGTCGTCTTTAGGAGGTTGATCAATAGCGTTAAAGACGTTTAGTTTTAAGTTCATGTTCCCAAATGAAACTTTCATTACCCCCATTTGACAGTTGACACGAGCGCTAGCCGTAGCTAAGAACGAACGACCTAGAATGACAGGAGTGTGCTTCCTAGCATCTAGTACGGGTTCAGTGTCAAAGACCATGAAGTCGACAAGATAACAACATTTATCAACTTTAACCAAGATGTCCTCGACGATTCCTCTAGGTATTTTAATAGAACGATCCGCTAATTGTATGGTACCGGGCATAGGCTTAAGTTCATCTAGTCTTAATTGTTTATAGACGTGATAAGGTAAGAGATTAACACTAGCTCCTAAGTCAAGGAGAGCCCTATGAATGATAGTGTCACCTATGACACATGAAATCGTAGGCGTACCTGGATCTTTATATTCTGGAGTAGCGTCTTGGAATATGGAGCTTAATTTTTTCGTCAGGAAGACCTTTTTTGGAGTATGACTGCGTATTTTGCGTTTTTGCGTACAAAGGTCTTTTAAACATTTTGCATAAGCGGGTATTTGTTTTATAGCATCGAGGAATGGAATATTAATTCTTACTTGTTTAAACACCTCGAGCATATCTTCCGTTTTTGAATTTTTCTTTGATAAATTAGACGGTTCCTCAACATTTGGTGGAAAAGGTAACTTTGGAACATAGTTAGTTGGGATCGGTTCTTTTTCTTTTCTAACTCTATCCATAGCCTCACCCTTTTCTTTATTCAAATTAGTATTTACATTTTTCTCCCTCTTATCCGGAATTTCAACAATCTCCTCATCTCGAATAGTCGTCCTAGTCGATACGACATTCACTTGCTCACTCGACCCCCCATTCTCGTATTGTCCCTTAGGGTTTTGAATAGTTTGCGCAAGCAACTTCCCCTTGTTTCTACGACTCACCGCAGTAGCTATTTGTCCCATTTGGGATTCAAGCTTCGCAATGGATTGTGTGTGAGAGTGCACTATTTGTGCTTGTGCTTGTACTTGCATTTTGATATTCTTAAGGGATGCCAACACTGTCTCCTCAAAAGCGTTAACCCTTGGAGGTCTAGGATTAGGAGGAAGGTGTTGGTACTGAGGTTGTTGAAATTGGGGTCAATAAGTATTAGGAAAATTGTTCGACATAGAATTATAATTATTCCATGGGAATTGTTGCATAGAATTAACGTGTTTCTCAACAAACTCCGGGAATTGAGATGCAGAAGGACATGTAAAGATATTATGAGACGGTTCAGAACATAATGCACATACTTCTGAAGAGGGTGGATTGGACCTATTCCCCATCCTCATAAGTTGGTCAAGTTTTCTATTTAATTCTTGTATTTTAATTGATTAACTTGACTCAAACTTTACCTCTTGCTTAGGTTGAAGGTACCCCTCAGGACAGACAGACACCGCTTGGTGCATCGAATTCTCGCTCAAAGTTTTGAAAATTTTCCAGGCCTCATCGGCACTTTTGTGCAGGAAGGTACCCACACAAATAGCATCGACTGTATTACAAAGTGAGGGAACTAGTCCCTCATAGAAGACCTGAACTAATTGCCACTTGGGAACTTGATGATGTGGGCATGAGCATAACAATTCTTTAAATTGTTCCCAAGTGTCGTAAAGCGTTTCCCCATCTTGCATCACAAAGCTTGTTATTGATTTTCTTATCTGATTAGTACGCGTAATAGGGAAAAACTTCTATAAAAATGCCGTATGTAATGCTTCCCATGTTCTTATAGTGTTTGGCTCCAAAGATTGGAGCCAATACTTAGCTTTGTCTTTTAATGAAAATGGGAAGAGGCGCAATTTTAACTCATCATTAGTTAGGTGTTGGATTTTTAAAGTAGAGCAAATATCTTGAAAATCACCTAAGTGCTGATAAGGGTCTTCTTTTATACGACCATGGAAAGAAGGTAGTAGCCCGATGGTAGATGACTTTATCTCAAAGTGAGATGCCGTCACCTGCGGTAATTCAATACTCGCCTGTGGTGTATAGGTCGTAGGGATGAAATAGTCTTTAAGCGGAGGGGGTTGAGGTATATTAGGATTGGGATTATTTATGTTATTTCCATTGTTTTCGCCATCGGCCATTGGAATAGGTTCTATGTTAAAAGTTTGAGTTTTTCGTAAATGTTTAAGGGTACATTGAATTTCAGCCTGAAACAACGACGATGGTTTTGGAGTCGACTCGTCGTCTATTTTCAACTGAGCTCTTGGAGCTTGGGTTGAAGACTTACTAATTCTAAGGGTACGTTTCAAGTTCAAGATTGAAAGATACCCAACATAAACTAAAAGAAAAATAAACTAAAACAATGATTGACTCAACAAAAACAAAAAGCAATCACGCAAATAAGGCAACAGGCACACAACCATTATGATGCATGAATATTATCCTGTAATGCAATGACCGCGTCAAGCCCAGCGCCCCAGGTTTCCTAGCTAATGCAGTGCAATTCACTCCTAAACTAATGCAAATAATGCGTCACAGCGCCCTGACTTACAGTGGTTTGAAGCGAATTTCAAAGGAAGCAATTTACTTGAATTATTTGTATTTAGTTTTTTTTTCCTTTTTTTCGCGTAAGCTCCTTTGACGTGCACAACTGCTCCACTCGAACGCTTGAATTTTGAGTATTTTCTAAATTACAAAAATAAAGAGAAACGTTAGTGACTCAAGATAAAACAGAAAAATAAGAAAAAGAAAACCTAATCTAATATTTACGAATTAACTAAACTAAGATTCTAAAACTAAAGGTAGTAATTTGCAATCCCCGGCAACGGCGCCAAAAATTGATCTTGTCAGAATCAAGATATAAAAAGTGTACTTTACTTTTCTAAAGATTTGTAGTAGTGAAAGTAAAGGTCGAACCCACAGAGATTGAATACTACGCACTTTTAGTTTTAAAACCTAAATTTAGTTAATTAAGAAAAATAGATTTTGGATTTAATTTGAATCAAACTAATAACAATAAAAGTAAATCTAAATTATGAAAGCAATTAAATATTTGTTTTTATAATAAGTTTAAGAGGAACCTAGGATTGCAAATCCACCACTAGCTTCATAATAAGGGTATTTACGAATTACTTTAGCTAATTAAGTTGGATGATCATGGGAAATTGTAGCTACAAGCCCAATTCCTCCGTCAAGAAAATAACTATGGTTCAAGCACCAACATAATCCATCTTCGGTTTGTCGCGCCTGCCCCGAAGGTGGGGGGCGGTCCCCTCGTGGGTCGCGACCATTTTAAAGGAAATGAAATAAAATAGGGTAAAAGGCTCAAAGCAGCGAACCAAGGTGCGAAAGGAAATGTATGAAAGTACGTACAAGTGGAAGTAGGGCCAGTGAAAGTTTTCAGAGTCGCCACCTAACACTTTTGAAAAAGAGTTTGAGAAAAGTGGGCCCTTTTAAAAGTGTGACTCTTGATAGTCGTGCGAAAACCAGAGTTCTTGAAGTGAGTTCGGGGACTCGATTATGTCGAGGGAAGGTATTAGGCACCCTCGAACATCCGTGACACAAGGTTGTCGGTTTAGTGGTTTTCATAGTAACGGGGCAGAAGTAAGAAGTAGTAGAATACATATACTATAAATTATACGTGAGCATTCGTGACACGCAATTATCAATTTACGTATCTCGACACGAGATAGTTTTGAAAGAGAATAGTTATGTATACGTATCTCAACTCGAGATAGTTTGAAAGTACGTATATGTATCTCAATATGAGATAATTTGAAAGTGAAGTTATGGTCGCGCCCAAGTGTGGGTTGCATACGTATCTCGGCTCAAGAATCAGGTTACACGTAGTTCTGTGCTGTCTATGTGTGTGAGTTTTTGGGTCGATCTAGACCGTGAGTATATAAAATGATAATTTCAGTAAAGTCGGTGTAGATAGGAACTTTAACCTGTATGGTGTAGTCCTAGAGTTTAACCTTTGAGAAAGTAGTGAGTTGTGAGAGAGTGTTTTTGAGTAAAAAAATCGGGGTAGATCGACCGTGCAATGAGTTTTTTTTTTGTTTTTATGATTTTTTTGTCTTTTTGTTTTATGTGCCGAAAGTAAGGGTCGGTGCCCATGAAGAGTGTGAAGACATACCTGTCTTACCTGTGTTGTTTGCAGATTCCAAGCAAACGTGGCATTGGAGTTTTATTTTTAGAAAGCCCATTTTTTGTATATTCTTTTCTTCTTTTTTTTTTTTTGTATTTTTGATTTTTATACCGGAAGAAAGGGACGGTGCCCAAGTGGTTTGAGAAAAAAGTTTTACCGGAAGTATGGGTCGGTGCCCAGTGCTGTGCCAAAAGTAAGGGTCAGTGCCCAGTGGTGTAAAAGAGTGTACCAGAAGTATGGGTCGGTGCCCTATGGTAAAAAAAAAAGGTGATGTAAAAGTTTTACCGGAAGTACGGGTCGGTGCCCAGTGCAAATGGAGAGAAGTATTATTTTTTGTGTTTCCTGATTTGATCAACGAAAATCTATAACAAGATATAAAGTGCAGCCGGATGGGTCATTAGATCTCCTTCCGGCCGGCGCAGGATATAAAGTCTAATCGGGTGGAGTTCGAAGGTCTCCTTCCGACTGGCGCAGGATATAGCAGTTTGATAAAGTTCAACCGGGTGGGTCATTAGATCTCCTTCCGGCTGACGCAAGATATAAAGTCCAATCGGGTGGAGTTTGAGGCCTCCTTCCGACTAGCGCAAGATATAACAGTTTGATAAAGTTCAGCTGGGTGGGTCATTAGATCTCCTTCCGGCTGACGCAGGATATAAAGTTCAATCGGGTGGAGTTCGAGGCCTCCTTCTGACTGGCAAGAGAAAGCAGAATATCCGACCAATGGATTTATAGGGGGACCACACCACTAAAGCATATAAAATAAAAGAAAAGAAAAAGGCGGAATATCCGACCAGTGGATTTATAGGGAGCCCCAGATCACTAAAGCATATAAGTAAATAAAAGAAAAGAAAACAGCAGAATATCCGACCAGTGGATTTATAGGGAGCCCCAGACCACTAAGAGTATGAGTTTGAGGGAGTTACTTGTGAAGAAGGGGGCAATTTGAGGCCCAGTCGGTGTTTTGTTGAGAAAGAATGAAAGAAAATTGAGAAACGTAGTAGAAATAATCCAATAAGACCCAAGTCATACTTCCACGCGAAATCGACTTGAATGGACGTCATAGTTGGGTCCGGAAGGGCCGGAAGAGCCAGAATAGCCATAAGGCGGGCCGAAATGGGTCCGGGCTGAGTTGAGCGAGACCCGCGGGGGGTTAGCACTGGCCGATAGAGCCTGAAATGGACTTATAAAAAGCCAAACAGTCCCTAAGAGTTGGATTCGATCAATTCTGAGGTCGCCAGCGGGTCCGGAACGGCCAAATTAACTAAGAACAAGTGTCCGTTCGTCGAAATCTGGACCCGAAGTGGAGAAAATTGGAAAAAACCAAAAGTGGGGCCCAAATACCAAGTCAGCAAGCCATGTGTCAGTCAAAGACACGTGGCGCCTTCTGATTGGCTGGTCAAAGCAGATGGGGCGCTGATTGGGCCGCTGACTGGGTGTGCTGCATGGACAGTCAACGACACGTGGCAACCTCTAAGTGGCTGGTCAACGTGATGACATGGTAGTCATTGCCATGTGTTAATCCCAGATTGGTTGGCCAACCTGGCATGCCAATGACATGGCAGTACACGTGGCAGTCTGTGATACGTGTTAGATGCTGATTTGGGTGGTCAATGCTGACTCAGTAATAACGTGGCAGATGACATGGCAGACAATGACACGTGTCAAATGCTGATTGACTCATCAATGACTTGGCAAACACGTGGCCTGCTGACTAGACTGCTGACTCAGCAATCGTTGCCACGTGGTGGCTTCTGATTGGTTGGTCAACTGCTGAGTCAACGCTGACTCAGCGCTGCTTGTTACCTGCGTGTGGGGAGGCGAAACGGAGTCCTGGTGGCGCGTGTAGCGCGTGCGGCCATTTCCGGTAGCGGCGTCGTCTGGGCTAGACGATTGGTTTAGTGGTGGTGGTTTCCGGCGTGTGTTGCCGGAAAGGCCGTCGGAGGAAGATGTTTGCAGCGGCGGCGCGTGTGGGATTCTGGAGGCGCGTGAGGCTTCCTGCTGTGTGCTTTGGTGTTCAGACCACCGGGGTTGGCTCCGGTTTGATGAGTGGAAGGTCCTGGTATGGGAGGTGAGATAGGTAAAAGTGGTTAAGGCTCTGTTTGGTTGGATTTTCAGTTTCTGGGCAGTGGCTAAGGCTCTGTTTGGTTCAGACTTGATTTATGGGCTTTCTGGGTGTTTTTAAAGGCTGTGGTTGGGTAGGGGGTTGGGTAATGGACTGAGGTTTATGGGTTTGAAATGGTGGAGGCCATGGTGGTGTAGTGGTGGTGATATGGTGGTGTTTGGTTAATGAGAGCATCCACAGTGGGTTGCTCATACAACAAACTTAAGCATAGTTTGGATGTGGGACGCTTGCAATGGGTCGATGATACAACAGCGTACAACACTGAAACTTAAGTTTAATGTACCACTAAGTTCAGCTATTGTACAAGGTTGACGGTACAATGAGGACCGTGAGGAGCCAGACGGCACACATTGTGCCGTGTAATGTCCAGGCGGCATTATATGTGCCGTGTGATATCACACGGCACAATGTGTGCCGTGTGAAGTTTCCACTTTTTGTTATCACACGGCACACATTGTGCCGCCTACTCCCACACGACGTCGTTTGATATCACACACGGCACACTGTGTACCGTTTGATATCTCACACGGCCTTTTCATTGCCGTTTGAACAAAAAACCATTGCGAGTGTATTTCATCTGTACACTAAACTTAGCAAACATTAGCCTTAAGTTTGCTATACCCAGTGTGGATGCTCTGACACTACAACAAAAATGTGATTTGGCGACAAACGGATTTCGTCGCCAAAAGTCCATTTTTCGTTGCTAAAGGCTTTAGCGACGAAACAATTTTGTCGCCTTTGCCTTGTCGCCAAAGGCCCCTGGCGACGAAATTTATCGTTTGTCACAATAGACAAAAATGGCGACGAAATAATTTCGTCGCTATTGATCACAATTTTCGTCGCCATTGATGCGCATTTTGTCGCAAAAAGATTCATTTTTTAATAATAATTTTGCAATGGCGACGAAAAAATTTCGTCGCCAATTCATCATATGCAATGGCGACGAATTATTTTCGTCGCCAATTCATTTTCAGCATATGCAATGGCGACGAAATAATTTTGTTGCCAATTGATCATATGCAATAGCGACGAATTATTTTCGTCGCCAATTCATTTTCAACATATGCAATGGCGACGAAAAAATTTCATCGCCAATTCATCATATGCAATGGCTACGAATTATTTTTGTCGCCAATTCATTTTCAGCATATGCAATGGCGACGAAATAATTTTGTCGCTAAATATATAAAATGGGTTTCTTGTATTAGCGACGAAAAAATTTCGTCGCCAATTCATTTTCATCATATGTAATGGCGACGAAATAATTTTGTCGCTAAAATTATACATTCAAGTAAATAGAATTATTTGAATATACTATAATCGTGTTCGTTCCTGTTTATCACAATAATTTCAAAACCAAAGGAAACAATCATATTAAACATACTCCATGTTTCTGAGCAACTTCATTAAACAACAAGAATTAATATCGTTAATTGTTCACGTACCCAACAAAAAAACTAAAGATTAACAAAAGTATTAGCATAGTGTTCACTACATAACCAATTGTTAAACTACATAATAAAAGTAACAAGATGTGTCCGACTATCTACTGATCCACCATATCCATACCATTGTTCACTACATAACAATTTTATTAGGCTACTTAACAAAATTAATAAGATGTGGCCGACTATCAACCGATCCACCATATCCACACCCAATCTGCATGAAACCAATGGAAAGCATTAGTCTTATAAGTTAGTGAATGAACATAAAATATGTGAAATATAAAGTAATTATAAGTTGAGTTTTCAGCCATCAAAGATACTATTATAATTGCACGGACATCAAATGTACTTTACTCGAATACTTAAGCCTATATAAAGGGCAAACCAGGTTCGCATCAAACACAGTCACTTGCTCGTCCTCGTTCTTTGCAGGTACACGAAGGAGCACGAAGGAACGGATCCGGTACAACAGCACCAGTGCAGTTTTGGCTACAACAGGTTACATGTTTTAATAGGTTAAAGTACAAGTGTCGATTACTCGGCAAATGGTTGTAGGATTATGCCCGACACTTCAGGTTCGACACACCAAGAAACATGTTGTGTACATATACAACTTAAAAGTTTTTTTCAAAATGGACGAAATGCTCCTATTGGACTCCTATTATTTATTGCTGCATGAAAGAGAAATATATGAAAATACAGATTTATTGACGTGTGTCATCAGATTCATGAAGATTTTGGGAAGTCCGACGATTAAACACGTACTGCACTCGACTCACGTACCGGTGTCCATGTAACTTCATGTCTAATTAAGCAATAGTCACATAACTTGTGCTCTGGTTTCTTAATTTTGTTGTGTGAAATACTCAACACAGTTTCCTTTTCCTTGTTTAATATTTTTTTTCCCGGAAAAAGGGATCTTGTTTAATATTTTGGCCTGCTCTACGCTTCTAATTGAAGAATTCAATATCAGTATAACCTGGTTTGGCAAGTACCTCAGAGTTTTAGCCTAAGCTCATGAAGAACAAAGTAGACTTGTTCCCTTCAGATGCAAACAATCATCATATGTCCACCACAATTAGTAAACAGAATTAAAGAAGACAAAAGACAAAACAAATAAATTTCTGACCATACCAAAAATGGCTTCTCCCAAGAGAATAAGGTTATGAACATTTTTAAGCCAAAAATGTTTTGGATTCCTTACTATAATGAATTCCACTTGATTTAGATTCTCTTATTGTCAACCATCAATCATGTTTTCCAAGTAACAAGAACTAGTAGATCAACTTACTGTCAGTATTAAAGAAATTGTACTTACAAATTCGCTCTCGCTCTCCAGATATGCCCACCTATTCTTTTTGGCATTAAAGTGACAGTCACGCCAAAACTCTTCAAAAACAACATCGTTACCCTCGTTTTCTTCAACCTAAGACGTAATAAATGAGTTGTGAAAAAGAGTGATGTATCCAAACTTTTTTGGATATAGGGCTGCCTTAATTAGTGTCAATGCAGAGTAGAGGAGTGTGGGACTTTAGCCACACTTCAATTACAACCTTGGTTATGTGTTTCACACCTTTATAGTTTACAAAATTTTAAGTTTTAGGGTAATTTAAGCACGAAGGAAAACACATAATTACTCTTCTGCTAGTGCCCTTCCATTTTCATATCTTTCTGTTCAACTTATTTACAACATCAACTCATTAACTATTCATCCACTTATATCAAATTTGTATTGCCCTTTTGTGAGACATGTACAATGTTTCTTTCTTGTGCAGGTCGAGATTGCTCCTTTAATGGGCAAAACAGTTGGTCTCTACTTCTCAGCAAAGTGGTGCCTTCCAGGTGTGAAGTTCACTCCCAAACTGATCTCTATCTACCACGATATAAAGCAAATGCTTGTACAAAACGATACTACTAATAATGAGACAAATGCTTGTGACTTCAATATAGGTATTTCTTAAGGAGTGTGTAAACCAAGCCAAAATCCACATTAAATCTGACGCCCCTCATCAACAGCATGAACAGAGAGAAGGAAAACAGGGGAAAAAGGAAAGCAGCAGCAAGAAGTTCCCAAGAATGCCTTACCTTTCGAATTCCATAGCAGTTCCCAAGAAGTTCCTCTGTGAGTGACTTCGAAATCTTCAAAGACTTGAAAATCAGCAGCCCAAACATGTAATTATGACAAAGATCTATGAAAGAGGTATAAAGAGAAACAAAGACCTAATAAATAAATAATAAAAAAAACTCAAATTAATACATGAATGTGAAGATCTATGTATGTGAATGAGAGATCTGTGCATGTGAATGTGAAGATCTGTGTGAGTGAGTGAGAGAGAGAGAGAGAAAGGGAGAGAGAGAGATCACTGAGTTCTTCGGCGACAGCATAGGCAGTTGGCGAGCTTTCTCCCCCCCCCCCTGTCCCCCCCCCCCCCTCTCTCTCTCTGTCTCTCTCTCTCTCTCTCTCTCTCTCTCTCTCTCTCTCTCTCTCTCTCTCTCTCTCTCTCTCTGATGGTTGCTATTCATTAGATAATCTGAGCACTCTAGGCTAGACGTAAGAAAATCTGTAATATAGTTGAATTTTAGGGGTCAAATCTGATGGTTGCTTGTCAAAATTTGTCATTTAGTCGTTATTTATGTGTATGGGCTTGGGGGATAAGTTTCTATACTCATCTAGAGAGTGAGTGTGAGTGTGCTCATTCATGGGTTTGGAGTCTGTGAGAAGAGTTTTATGCATACGTAAATTGTATTTGGAAAAGTACGAATAGAAGGAAAAGAAAAGGAAAGGAAAGAAAGAAAACAAATAAAATAGGAAAATTGACTATTAAGGCATCTCCATTCCTTGCGCAAATGACAATTTTGAATTTGGGTAAAAGTCCTCAAAACCTCTTTCAATCATGGACTCAAACCCATATGTTATCGAGTCTACTCAAACTTAAACCCAAATTGAAATAACACCATTCATAAACTGGAATAGTGATATAGGTTTAAGTAAGGATTGGAAGATCTTCTTCTTCTTTTTTTCTTTTTTCCTTTTCAAGTTTTTGTACTCAGATTTGATTGACACGGATTTGAATAAGGGTTAAAGATACTTTTACTCAGATTTCATACCCAAATGAGGGGCAAAAGATATTTATATTATAAGAAAATTGAGTGGCCATTGAAGAGTCTCGTATCGAATTATATTTGTCAAATTTTTGCACACTATGGAAGCACTAGTGAGAATGATAGGAGTTCGATTGCTATGCAACACTCTTGTTGTCAATATGAGAGCAATATGAGTTCTAAAAGGTTGAGTACATTTCACAAAGAATTCAACAGAAGCATGAACAAAAATTAGTTGGTTTTGAGTTTAGCAAAAATGAACAGAAATATAGACTATACTTGTATTAGTATACAAGGATTATTTAATACAAACTCACACACACTCTAAAAACCAGTGACTAAAAACATATAACCCGTTCCTTTATTGAATTCCCAACACAAGTGCTGCCCAATTGCAGCTTTGAATCCTATTAAACTCAACAGTCACATAAAAACACGATTCGAAAGCAGGCAAGCACGTGTGCGTCTCATACACACACGTATGTATACGATAGTTATGGACAAACAAACTTCTGTACAGAATTTTAATCCAGAATAATGAGACATCAACATTTTAAATTAAGTATTACATTGAAGGCCATTTTAAGAAAGGATGGAACCAAATGAACTAACACCAGTCTGTATAAAACTTGGCCAAAAAATTTCTATTTTTATAGGATTAATTTATAAGTTTGATAATTGATACAGACACAACTACGTCTAATAGTGAACATACATGTCTTAGAGATCCATAACAAGTCAAAATTTAAAAAATTCATAAATGATTTAACTTGTGAGAGCTGTGAATATCCAAAATTTATAGAATTGGTACGTAATGATTTAACTTGTGAGAGTTGTGAATTTCCAACTTACATTGTTGCAGGTCCAGTTTTTTCTCCGATCAATTTTCTCGCCAAACAAACACAATGCAGCCTGCACTGACTCAATCGATTTCGTATCAACCTCTCCCATATTGTACTTTGTCAATACTTGAAATTAGTCTACAAGTCATGCAAATCACACTTATCAGATTGTCAAAACATAAATGCTTGAAATTTAGAAGAAAAAAGAAAGGAAAATGATAAATAAAAAAACATAAAGAAATAAAGAAAAGAAAAAGAAAACTCCCAAATACTGCAACATAAGAGTCTTTAAAAGACAACTAACAGAGGCTGCAAAGTATAAGGGACCACTTAAAAAAAATTATTGTCCCCTTTTAACAACCAAAGAAAGATGAGACAATAGTAAGCATATAACAAAAGATTAGCAAGCACCCACACTTCTTCTTCAAAGAAGGTAACGTGTCGCGTGCCGTGCGACACGACACTTCACACACACTTTTCCCTACAGTGACAAACGTGCAATTTTTTTGTAGGATTTTGTAGTGTCGAAGTGTCAAACGTGCAATTTTTTATTAGGATTTGTAGTATCAATATGCCCATTTAGGGGACAATTTAGTTAAAAAGGCCAAATAGTCCGGTGCAAGGTGTCCGAACCAAACACTAGACTATTAAATTAAAATGGACTAATAGTCCTATCCCCCCTATCCGGCCCTTAGTCCTTGGTTGTGGGTATGATGCAGAGTGGATTTTCATTGGATTCATCGATTTTGTTTTTATAAATTTGTTTCTTCTAAGAATTCGAGGCATTTGTATGATCGAATTGTTTAGGTTCCAAGCGAAGAGTCCAGAGTTTGTAGAGAGTGTGGTGACTCGAATGATCAAACCAAATACATTGAATACATCGAACTCCAAACTCTACTCAGGAAACCAACTCGGTCTACCCCACATGTGCCGACCGCTCTAAAGGAGGTCAAGGGTTCGAAACTCTGAGGCCGAAGTAAATAAGTTGGAACGACACAAGTGGTTGGACGAACTGTATCCAGAGTATGGCGTTGTTTCAAATTCTACCACTCACTTGCCTCCCTTGGTGCACGTGTCTGGGGTTTGCCATCTATTCGATAGAACGGTGTTGCCATGCCGAACACTCTGTACGAAAAATAACGGTAAAAGTCCGAGCCATGAAAGACAGTTGGAGGGATTTGTCCCCATATCGCCAAAAAAAAGGGAACCTTCTAGTGTGTGCACTTGCTGCCTAGCCAATACCATAAAATCGCCATTCTTTTCTAGCCAACTAAACAAAATTTACCATATTGGACCATCAAATTTGACAGCCTTCATAAGAATACGCAGTTAAATAAGAGCCTTAGCTCACCCAACTGCTAGGGCTCAGTATTAAATATTTGTTCAGCAGTTCTAAACTTCTAGTGTGTGCTCTTCTATATATAAATGTGCAATGTCCTTCCGAGTCAACTTAAATATACAAGCCATTTGAAAAACAAGATTACATGTGTCCATAAGCATAAATAACATCACAATAATGAGACAAGTAAAGCAAGTTGTAAACAGGAAAAAAAAAAAAAAAAACTCATCAGCTCAAACAAAACAAAATTAAACAAAAAGATAATGGAGATAAATTGTGCATAGAGCGAGAGTGTACCTATGCATATTTGAACACACACAAACAGAGGGCTACAAAACGACATCAACGTTCTCGTCCATCTAAGCTCCGAGTGCTAGTGATCGAATTCGGAGAGTGCTTCGAAGCCATCGATGTCAAACCCTTAGTATAAACCAAAGACTCTTGATCAACTCAAGCTTAATAATTCATACCTTCCAAGTGTTTTAGTAAAGAATATTATTGAAAAAGATAATAGCAATTGAAAAGCAATAGAAATTGTTAATCAACGGGTAAAACAACACTATAAGTCGTGTAATCGTATTTAGTTGTACTGAAGTAAAATCCAATGTAATTCAATTCAACTCAACCCTTAGAAACCTGCATCTCATTTTGTCCTAAAAAGTAGTTGCAACCACTAATCCATTCCCCACCTCCCACTTGACTGTACCATTGTTTGTAAAATCAAACTCATGTTACAATTTACAGAAAAGTAATGCTATGATTTTCAAATGTGAATTCAAAGTTTGTTTTCTAAACGCTTTGTCAATTGTAGCATATGCTATGGTAATGACAAGGCCGGCCCTTGGCACAAGCGGCTGCTTTAGGCCTCAAAAATTTTTATTTTTATTTTTATTTTCCTATACTTACCGGGCCTTCTCATTTTCTATACCTATTTTCTTCTAATTTCTATGAAACTTATCTTTTTTAGGCCTATTTTCTTCTATTTCCTTCCTAATTTCAATAAAACTTATCATTTTCAGGCCTATTCTCTTCTAATTCCTTCCCATGTACATGTAACTATAAATATATGCATATAAAACTGACCCTGCGCATTTAGAGAAGAAAAGTACATGTACTACCATGCCATGTAATAATAAGGATTAAACACATACTTACATAAACACACTACATCTTTTACCCAAATCAAATGTAGTTCAACTTTGTAGATTTGCTTAATGACGGTGACATGGAGAGTTGAAAGTTCATGGGTAACTATTAATATTCTAATCATGTAATGTACAAGCTAAGAACAAACTTCTGAAATGTTGTAATTACACGCCTCTTGTTTGGTTAGAATAAAATCGATTTTTTTTCTCATTTTTTTTTATGTATTTATAGAGGCAAGGCATAGCCTAAAATCTTACTGCCATAATCTTTAGCAAGACTCTTGAGAGACAAATTATAAGCTTTGACACTGATGAAGATAATTTGCAAATTTTTTTTCCTCATCCTTTAATTTACATGTACGAAAAAAGAAAGTAAAAAATACAGTTTCCCACCCACCAAGAAGCAAAGTTACATACAATCGTGTAACTTAGTGTTTACAATTACTTCTTTTATCTTTTGAGAGAAAAATAAACATCACACGGTAGTATCGGAAGGTAAATTTCCAGAGAAAAGGCACACCCTTTTCACCTCTCTATTCAGTATCCGAAGGCAAATTTCCAAAATGGAAGTTATATTAACAAAAAATGCATATGGGCAATAGAGTTCCATATGGACAAAAAAATGATGGTTTTTTTTAAAAGTCTTTCTTTCCTGTGAACAATATAAACAATATTATCTAAAGTTTTAATTAGGATGCTACATGAAGTTGAAACAATGGAACCTTATCTAAGGTTTACATGTAGAGTCTGAGTCAACTTAATGCATCATAGTGTTGGGGCTTTCACCAACCAAATGTCTCTAATATACATATACCAAGGATAAAACACAAAAGTATGTCACTTGTACCTTGTGTTCTAGTTTGGAGGCATTGCCGATTTCATACTTGTTAAAATTGTGTTTTGTTCCTTCACTAGTTTCTTTATTCCTCTCAGTAATATTAATTTGATGTTTAACAACATAACCAAAACTTGAAGACAACAGTTCTAAAGAATTCCCTCTGAGCTAATAAAAAAATGGTAACATCATGAGATTCAACTTAAGTAACAAATTTAGCAATTAAGAGTCTGTTTGGATTAGCTTATTTGGGACCAACAATCACTATCTGGGAGTATTTACAGATTTTAGTCCATTTGGGAAAAAAAGTTAAAGTAATAATCTAAAATCCCTAAAAATACAAATCCCTAAAAACACCAATATGAAATTCATAAAAAAAAACCACCAACATTTGTGGGGGAAGGGGTCTTTTTTTGGCTCTAATGTGAGTCAGGCATTTCGTGTGTGTGTGTGTGTGTGTGTGTGTGTGTGTGTGTGGGGGGGGGGGGGGGGGGGGGTATGTAGTGGATGGGCAGGGTCTCTAATTTTTATTTTTTTTTCCCTTCTTTCTTATACTAGTACTACTATATGAGCACTATTACACCCACATATTTTTCTACACATTTTTTGACATAGCTTTAAATGCATGTACCCGGTGTTGTATGAGTAGTGCACAGAAAAGTGTGAAAAATTCAAACAACACAAGGTGCATGCATTTAAAGCATAGTGTGTCAAAAAGTGTGTAAAAAAGTATATATACCTAACATTATTGCTACTATATACTTCCTTCGTCCCATTTTATGTATCCCTCTTGGGGAATCCAACAATTTAAGTGGACAAAAAAAATCTACAATTACTTTCCACAATTGCCCATAATCATGCATTTTCTTTTTTTTGTTTTTGTTTTGGTGTTGATTGCAAGGAAGGGTAGTTTGGAAAATTAAGTTAAATTTGCATACTAATTTAGGAAAGTGAACAATAATTTTGGGACATCCCAACAAGGAAAGAGGGACACATAAAATGGGAAGGAGGGAGTATATACTATATGTAATAAATATAAATTTAATAGTGTGTGTTTCATTTTATTTATATATATAAAAAAAAAAAAAGTTATGTTGTGCTTTCTAAAATTTGTACTGTCAATATCCTTCAATAAAATTAGGTTGATCCACACATAAATGTTACTTTATCTTTATTGTAAGGATATTATATGAAGTTATTAAGTTTTGAAGTTGACTTTCAAAAGTAGACACTTAGTTTGGGACGCATTTTTAAAATCTGGACCGGACCGGTCGGTTGAACCGCTTGACCTGTGAACCGGTCCATGAAACGGACCAGTTTGACTAGTAACATTAAAGGCGAGCAGCGACGAGGCTAGTGGAGGTGAGCGGCGGTGACGCTGGTGGTGGCGAGTGGCGCTGGTGGTGGTGGGTATGAGAACAACGATGGTGGGTGTAACCAGTGGTTTCTTTCTGGAAGTGTTTGAGCGGGCCGGGCTATATAGAGATGTCTATCTCCACTATTAGCAAAGTGCGCATCACAAAAAACTAGATTTGTTGTAGTGTGGTGAGGGGCTCGTGGTCGCAGCGTGGTGGGAGGGTCGTAGTCGAGGAGGCGGTGGTGTGGTGCTACTTCGAGAGAGAGAGAGAGATAGAGAGAGACAGAGAGAGAGACAGAGGGGCGCCGCGGTTGTCCAAGAGGAGAGAGAGAGAGAGAGACAGACAGACAGACAGACAGAGGGGCGACGCGGTTTAGCCCTAACTTACAATAGTTTACAAACTTTCAATATTTTACAGATTTAGTTTTTTAATATGGGGCAAATTACACTTTAGTCAATTAAACTATACACCTATTTTCAATTGGGTCCATAAACTTTTTTTTTTTTACAATTGGGTCCTTGAACTTAAAAAATTCATTCAATCAAACCCAAAATTCTGACACTATTAGCTTAAATTATTCGAAATTGTCACGTACGTTGCGCGTAATGCTTATCTGCCACATGTTAGGTTAAGACAAACACAAGAGACTGTGATTGGCTAAACAATTATGTGATTTTGGGTATGATTGAATGCAATTTTGGATCTAGTCGAATGTGTTATTGAATTTGATTGAACGGGATTTTGGATCTTATTGAACACGATTTTGGATCTTATTGAACGCGATTTATGGACCCAATTGAAAGTTTAATATTAAGCCATTAACTTTTTTGTCTAAGTAGTTGGTGAAAGATATTAGAACATTTATTTAGAGCAGTGCTATGCTTCCCAAATTTTCATCCCAAATGATGTTGAAATGGGATCATTGTAGAATCACTTCAACATCACAAACAATCAAAATCAACTGGGTCCACTGCCACATGTGTTGAGTCCACACACATATTTATGAATTTAATTTTATTATACGCATGCCCATTAATTAAATTTACACACACATGCCTACAAATTAAATTTACACACATTATTTTATGAATTTAATTTTATCGATCATAATTAATTTTTATTATAGTCATTCCTCCTAATTTATTATAGTCATTCATTCTAATATTTCGTCGCCATAGACATCACATTAGAACTCACTTTAGGCAACAAATTTATATTTCATCGCCATAGTTATCACTTTTGGCGACGAAATAATATTTCGTCGCCATAAACATCACATTACAACTCACTTTAGGCGACGAATTAATATTTCGTCGCTATAGGTATCACTTTTGGCGACAAAATATTATTTCGTCGCCATAGACATCACATTACAACTCACTTTAGGCGACGAATTATTAATTCGTCGCCATAGGTATCACTTTTAGCGACGAAAAAATATTTCGTCGCCATAGACATCACATTACAACTCACTTTAGGCGACGAATTATTAATTCGTCGCCATAGGTATCACTTTTAACGACGAAAAAATATTTCGTCGCCATAGACATCACATTACAACTCACTTTAGGCGACGAATTAATATTTCGTCGCCATAGGCAACACATTTGGCGACAAAATATTATTTTGTCACCATAGATATCACATTAGGCGACGAATCAATATTTCGTTGCCATAGGCATCACTTTTGGCGACGAAATAATATTTCGTCGCCAAAATTGACACCTTAGGCGACGAAACAGAATTTCGTCGCCAAATTTATGTTTTTTTCAACCTCTTAGGCGACGAAATTTTATTTTGTCGCTGATGTTGTCAATATCAAGATATAAAAGTATGCTTATTTGTGCTTTACTTTCAAAAGATTTGCAGTGTGGAAGTAAAGGTTGAACCCACAGAGATTGATTAACTACCGCGCTTTAATTTTAAAACCTAAATTTAGTTGATTAAGAAAAACGAGATTTTGATTTTGAATTTAATTAAACTAAGAACAATAAAATTAAATCTAAATTATGAAAGCGATTTAAAAGTGTTGTTATAAATATGTTTAAGAGAACCTAGGATTGCAAATCCACCACTAGCTTTATAATAGGAATATTTATGAATTACTTTAGCCTATTAAGTTGGATGATAATGGAGAATTGTAGCTACAAGCCCAATTCCTCCGTCAAGAAAATAACTATGGTTCAAGCACCAACATAATCCATCTTCGGTTAGCACGAATTATCCCACACTAAACTAGGGTTGTGGTATAATCCGTCTAATCTAGGTATGGACTATTCGGATACTTGATAGCACAATTCAATTTAAGCACCATTACATGTAAACAATCTATACAAGCACAGCAAATATAGATCATTGAGCACATCACAGTCAAAATAGATCTAAGACAAGAATAAACTTTGAAAGTAATGATTTAATCAATAGAAATACGATTTATTTATAAAAATCCTCTAAACATGTAACTGTCATCCATACATAATAAAACTAAAATAAAAACATAAATAAAATCCTATTACTTGGCTAGGGTTTCATTGAAACCCTAGATCTAGGTTTAGTTGGCCATGGAATTGATGAACGGCAAGAGGTTGATGGAGGAGGCCATGGGAATCCTTGATCTTCTTCTTCTTCTCCTTGTTTTCCTCTCTTCAATGGCTGGAGTTTTTGTGTATATGGCTGTGTATAATGTTGTGTAATGATGTATAACCACAAAATTGATTTAGAATAGGATTTATATAGAGTTTGGAAGGATTTAGGAAGCTGTCCTAAGCCAAATCGCACTAAAACAGCTATATTTACGTTTCTGGACGTCATATGCACAAACCACCTTCGCTGGGCACTTTAATTTAATAAAATACGCGTTTTTGGTTTTTTCAAAGGTCGCTAGCGAGGCCCGCTCGCGCGAGGTCCTTTTCGCTGCACTGCGCAACGTTCGTAGAATTGCGATAACGTTTTGTTCCGAACTCGGATTGACTCGCCGTTTGAAGCCACGCGTCCGTAACTCGAAGATATACATTTTATATCTCTGGAGAAATTTCTCAAATCCAAAGTATTCTTTATCAAAAATGCAATTTTCTGAGACTGCTACTGCATTCAGCTTTCACCGGAATCACCGTTTGAGCCCAGAATGACTTCCAAAGCCACTAATCATTGGATTTTTGTGCATTATCAAGTTAAAGCTCCAAATCCTACAAAATTTAGAATACTTATTAAAAAGTAACTAATAACTACATGAAATGGGCTAACAAAGCGTATTTTTAGAACTATAAACGGCAACTATTCGTCGCCGATCAGTCGCTAAAACTATACTTTTTGCGACGAAATTTAAATTTCGTCGCCATGTTTCGTCGCTAAAGCACATTTTTGTTGTAGTGGACCAAACATAACCTAAGGGTTTTTGGGAAGATTATTTGAGCCAAACATGGCCTTACAAGAGGGAGGCTGTCTCCTTTTTTTTGTGCGTGGGGGTAAGCTTTCTATTTATAGAAAGTTTTCCAAAACCCTACATTGGTTTTAATCCTATGTAGGCGGAACGCGTGGTTGTAGGTTCCAACTTTCGATCAGGACCTTTGATCGATTTTGAGCTTTGTTCCTTGATATTTTTCAATCCGAGCGTCCGATTCGGATGATTCGAAAAGATCTGGGCTCGGTTTAACGTCCTCCTCAAATCCGTATGTTTGGATCGGAATTCATTTGAAACCCGTAAAACGACTCCGTTTTCTTCAGACCATCGACGTCTGATCTAGCCTGTCTAAACTCTGATTGTCGAAATCTTTTGATCCGACCGTTTGATCTTCCTGATTCAAGATGATTTGAATTTGTATTGACGTTCTCTTTGAATCGGTAAGGTTCGATTGAGAATCTCAGATTTAGAAATGACCGTTTTGCCGTTGTCTTTCCCAATTGAGTCTTGAAACTTTGGTTGGACGTTGTTTCTTCTCTGATCGTCTGATTGGACTGATTCAAGTCTCCAAACCTCTGTTTTTCTCCGTATTTTAGTCATTCATATCTAGTCGGAATTTTGGTGCTTTCGGATTGACAATCGTGTCCCTTTTCTTTGAGTTTGGGGCGTCGAAACTTCGATCGGAGCCCAATTCTCCGTCGGTTATCAAAATTTGATGATTTGAAGTCCTATAGGCTGGAATTGATTCCTGCCTTGCCCTGATGTAATCAAATTCAACCTTCGGTTGTCCCGTACTTGATTCCGGCCTTGAATTTTGTGCTGAACTTTGATTCTGGTTGAAAATGTCTCCAATTATCGTAATCGGATGATCCTGGGTTCTGGGACTCCTGATCGATGAGTTGTGGGCTCTATATTGACTTTGATTTGACCTCTGAGATCCCTGTTTGGATTCTGGAGCTCTTCTCTTGATTTGTGGGTCTGGTGGGCCCCCTACGACAGGTATTTCTTTTTTTGGCAGGTCAAAATGGGGTATCTACACGGTTAGCACGAATTATCCCACACTAAACTAGGGTTGTGGTATAATCCGTCTAATCTAGGCATGGACTATTCGGATACTTGATAGCACAATTCAATTTAAGCACCATTACATGTAAATAATCTAAACAAGCACAGCAAGCATAAATCATTGAGCACACTACCATCAAAATAGATCTAAGACAAGAATAAACTTTGAAAGTAACGATTTAATCAATAAAAGCACGATTTATTTATAAAAATCCTCGGAACATGTAACTATCATCCATACATAATAAAACTAAAATAAAAACATAAAATACACCCTATTACTTGGGCTAGGGTTTCATTGAAATCCTAGATCTTGAGTTTAGTTGGCCATAGAATTGATGAACGGCAAGAGGTTGATGGAGGAGGCCATGGAAATTCTTGGTCTTCTTCTTCTTCTCCTTGCTTTCCTCCCTTCAATGGCTGAAGTTTTAGTTGTATATTGTGTATATTAATTGTTCCCCTAAGAATTAAATTATAATTGAGTATTTATAGATTTGGAGCAAGTTTGGAAGCTTTCCTAACCCAATTCGCACTAAAACTGCTGTATTTAGCTTTTCGGACGTAATTAGGTAGTTTCGTTTGCGTAGGAGTCTTCAGAATACTGAAATACACGTATTTGGTTTTTACACAGATCGTGCGAGCGGGCAGCGCGAGCGCGATTCTGGGAGGTCGCACGAGCAGATCACGCCAGCGATTTCTAGGATTTCACGCGAGCAGGCCGCGCGTGCGATGTGGTTTTTTCAGCTTCTTTTCTTCTGCTTTTTCACCCCATTTTGCTTGGAATCCTTACTTTTCTCCAAATCCTGATAGAAAATAGAAAACGAAGTAAAAATATACAAAAATAGGATAAAAGAGTACGAAGAAATGTGAATTAAGGCATGTAATTAGGATTTGTTCTCTCCCGATCAATACCCTTTTAAAATTTCCTATATAAGAGGAGTGAATATCCCATTACAAGGGATGAGCTTTTTGAATCTCCCAACCTTATCTTGATTCTCCTTCTCTTAAACCTCTAGAAAAGTTTTCTAAATGTACTTAAGAATTGCTTTTGTAGTTTAAAAAAAAGGAGTTTGTGTGTGAGTTAGAGTTGAAGAGTTTGATTACTTTGTGGATTTCCTCCAAACCATCAAGTTGAGGATATTTAGAGGTAGGCTCTAGACTAAATCATCCTTTAAATACATGTTAACTTAGCTAATGTTTTAATGTTGAGTCTCTATTGTGGTTGTGTTCATCTCTTGGGATTTATGAGACTTTCAATGTCTCATTCAAATCCTTTGATTTGAAATCTCTTGGTCTTCTTATGAGTTCATAGTTTATAAGAAGATTAGGAGTGATAATGAGTATTTTGGTTGACAAGATTAAAACCATCTCCATGTCTTGATTTTGTTATTCTAGGACTTCATGAAGTTTCTCCATACTTCATTGAAGTCCATCAAGTATGAGAGTCATTAGGCTTCCATGACCACCAAATGGTAGAAGAATTAACTTAACTAGACCCAAGTTTGATGGCTTAGTAGTTAAAAATTAGTAAGCAAAACACAAACTAGACAAAAGATACAGTGAGTTCATCAACTACTTTTCATCAAAGAATTTTAGTTAAACATCGAACCGTTGGAACTGAATGAAACCAATGGGAAAGTGTTTATAACTCAATGTTCTACCACTGTAATTTTTGTTTTAGTAAGATTTCACGTTTCAAGTGGTTTGGTCATGAGTTGTAGGAAACAATAACAATCTGTCTAGAGTTTCAGAACAGCAACACCTTTTTGAAATGAGTAAATCAGAACCTTAATCAAACATCTTTAACCCCAAATATTTTTTATATGAAGTTTGATGTGTTAATAAGTTCCCCTAAAAAGATTTAAGTGTTTCTGATTTTTTTACTATTTTTCGAAAATCATACAAAACTTTGGACAGAGAGTTATGAAGTCCTGAGTGACGTCTAGTATTTGTCTAATTCCCAGAGATCTAACCGTTGAAACCTTGATTTTCTTTTTAGATTAAACACTAGACTCACAGAGGCATATAGTGTCCAAAAATCATCAAGATCAAATCATAGAAACCATGCCTTTTATTTCTTTGAAGATCTGATCTGCTCTCAGCAATTTTCAGAATCCTGTCACAACTTTGGCCAATCTTGTGAATAATGGCTCAAATGATATTTTCATGAGTTAGGGTTCAAACCATGCTTCGATAATTATTAGTTAATGCTTGAATTCAAAGTTTAGATAATCTAAATCAATGAGTATTTCATAATTTTATCTTGTTCATGTATACATTCATCCATGTGGCTCGATGCTTGTAATTGGGACTCATTGCTTTAGATTTAACTATATTTGATAGATTTAAGCTAGAGGCCTAGGATTGTCATGTAACTTTGTATCTTGTATATTATGTGGACTGGCCTTTGTTTTGTAGCGTCGATGAGGTATGATCTCTCGACTCTCCATTAGTTTAAATATTCCTTTTATTGATTTTTCGACCTCATGTGCGACACATGAGAATTAAAACTTGCCTTATGTGTATGATCTCTCGACTCTCCCTTAGTTTAATTATTCCTTAATTTCATTGATTTTTCGACCTCATGTGCAACACATTAGAATTAAAACTTGCCTTATGTGAATATGTGATTAGAGACCTTTTTATTAGGATTTCAACTTTAGTGTGCAATGCACGTTTACATATTCGCGACTGGACCCCGGGTAAGTTCTCTAGTTCTCTATTTTGCATGTCATATTGCTTTCTAAATGAACTACTTGGTTTTGAATGATATTTTGTCTTTAGCAATTTTACACCATTTCGACATGCTTGTGTAATGTAAATTTATATCTATGTATTAGTTGAGGGCATGCTTAGATTAATAGTTTGATTAAAAGGATGTTGAGTAGAGGCCTATCGCGAGATAGGATGAGAGAGGGTGTTTTAGTCCGTCGAACTCCTTCATCTCTCATTCCCTAATCCCCGGACCTAGTTAATCTCTGGTTTCAAAAAAAGATCAGTTTCCTTTGAAAATGGTTTCTTAATTTTCCTTTTAAAAATTAAGTGGCGACTCATCATTTTATATTTTGAAATTAAAAATGTTTTAAATAAAAAAGTTGTGGGTAAGAAAAATTGCGATATCCACAGCTGCGAATTTTCCACAGCAAACATATCCGAGGGGGCCGAAGGGCTGCGGATTTTTCAGAGCAAACATATCCGACAGGATCGAAGGGCTACGGATTTTTTAAAGCAAACATATCCGATGGGGCCGAAGGGCTGCAGATTTTCCAGAGCAAATATATCCAATGGGGCCGAGGGGCTGCGGATTTTTCATGAGCAAACCCGCATTGACACCGGGGCATAAGTCATGAAGCGCCGCCCAATCAATTGCGTTCGTCCATTCGGCCGAGACGGTCACGTATCTTGAAAGGAATCAACCTGATGATTATAGAAACTCCAAATTCTAAAGAGCAACTCATCTTTAAGTTCGAGTAAACCATGAGCATTAAGTAGCATAGGACATGGATTGCATCTAGATGCATCAAGATTGAACGATCTCGAATCACATCATTTATAGAGCATGAAGTTGCAATAGCCACCATCATTTGCATGAGCACGTGAATCACAACAGGATAGGTGCATTCATCTGTATGACTACTTGTATTTGTGTGTTTGACCCTTGCTTGAACTACGTCTTGGTCTGATTCCTGAATTGATACGTAGGCAGCTCATCATTAAGCACGACCAGCATGAACCATTGTCGCACGCCTGTTTTCTCTTGCAACGCATTTTGTTTTACCTAAATACGACAGTTTGGTAAAAGGCTTGGCTTTGCACAGGCTTCGACATTCACTTGTGAAACATGTTGCTCCACAAGCTCTGTCGAAGAGGAGCAAACTGTAGACACCCCGATTTTGACCAAACGTCAAATTAAGGGGAGTGTTACCTCCAAATCTGATGATGACAATGTCCGGACGAACCTAAGGCTTCCTAAGGTGATTCAAGCTCTTCAAGAGGTTCTTCAATTCAAACAAAAAGAAAGAAAGAAGAAAAAGAGAAGAAAAGGGGATAATAGAAGATGACACATGAGGAGTTCTGCGGCAATCACGCAATGCTGCTGCGACACTCACCAACTGCTGCACCGGCAGTCAGTGATAACCTCGGCGGCATTCCTCGAGTGCCGTGAATATCTCTGAATACCGCAAAAATAAAAAAAGACGCCAGTCCACGGAGTTGTTCGTGGCATTCGTTGAGTGCCGCATCGGCATGCACTGAATGTTGCGTTGGCAATCAGTGAGTGTCGTTCCGACATTCACTGAGTGCCGCTTCCATCTCTGTTGAGTGCTGTGGTTTTTAGAAGTCTGCTTTAATATAGTATGTTTTGTACCTTCAAAAAAGACGTCCGAAATTAGGGTTTTCACTATGAATTTACTGAAATAACCCTCCAAAATTTGCCTATATATAGGGGATGAATATCCCATTACAAAGGAGGATCTTCTTGATACTGAATCTTCTTCTTGAATCTTGAATCTTATCTTGATTCTCTTTGTCTTAAATCTCTTCAAAATTCTCAAACACAATTAGGAGAAAGTTTTAGAGGAGTTTAAGAAAGAAGTTGTATGAGTTAGAAGAAAAAGAGCTTGAACCACCTTTGAGAGACCTTCAAAAATCTAAAAGTTGAGGATAATTAGAGGTAACCTCTATTTAATTAGTCTCTAATTCAAGTTCAATCACAATACATAGAATTCGTTAGGATCTTTTACACTTTTTTGAAAGCTCCCTTCCCACCTCATTTCATTACACACCACTAATATTGTGATTGAGCTTTCATTTCATTGGTTTGGATCAAAAGTGGCTTAAGGTCTAATGTTAAATAAATCATGAAGTTAACTTGGATATTACTTGAGCCTTGGTTTCCTTTCTCTTTTTGATTATGATTCACCTCTTAGGATTCATGAGACCTTCAATGTCTTATTTGAATCCTTAGACTTGGAATCATTTAATCTCCTTGCGAACTTATGATTTACAAGAGGATTAAGGTCGATGTTAACATATTTGGTCAATGGGTCTAAACCTATCTCCATGGTTTAGGTTCATTACTTTGAGATTTCATGAAGCTCTTCCATACTTCATTGAAATCTATAAATATAAGTGTTTTTGGTCTCCAATGACCATCAAATGGGAGGAGAAATAATTTGGGTTAAGCCAATCTCCATGGTTTGATAGAAAGGTTTAACGTAAATGAAACTTGACAACGGTGCACTGAATTCATAAACCACCTTTCGTCAAAAGATTTTTAGTTAAATAATGGACTATTGGAATTGAATAAGACCAATTGGAAAATGTCAATAACACAAAGTTTTACCACTATGATTTTTCGTTTTAATGAGACTTCATGTTTAAAGTGATTTGGTCATGGGTTTTGTGAAGCAACTATAATCTGTCTAGAATTTTAGAACAGTAACACTGTATTGAAATAAGTAAATCAGTGCCTTAACAAGCATTCTTGACCTCAAATATTTTTTCTATGAAGTTCAACGTGTTAATAAGATCTTCTAAAAAGGTTAGAGTCTTTCAGATTTATTTACTATTTTTAAAAAATCATACAAAAACTCTGGACAGAGAGTTATAAATTTCTGAGTGATGTCTAGTGTTTGTTTAATTCCCAGAGATTAAACCGTTGATCTTTGATTTTTCTTCTTGGGTTAGTAACTAGACTCACAGAGGCATCTTGTATCCAAAATTCATTGACATCAAACCATGGGAAGCATGCATTTTCTATTTTTGAAGTTGTAATCTGATCTCTGTAATTTTCAGAATTTTATGACAGATTTGATAAACTTTGTAAATAATGATTCAAATGAATTTTCTATGACCTAGGGCTTAAACACTATTTTGATAATGATTAGTTAAACTTAAAACCAAAGGCTAAATGATCCAAACCAATGAATATTTCATAATTTACTCTTGTTCATGTATTCATATGCATTCATCCATGTAGGTTAATATTTGCAATTAGGACTTGCATTGCATTGGGATTGAATTGCACTTAATCGAACCTAATTGTGAGTTCCTTATAACCATGTTGGGACTACACCATCTTTATATGGATATTACACTATCTCCTAGTTGAGACTTGTATATCTATAGAAGTGATGCACTTCCAACTAAATAGAAGGAATTCATAGTTATGTCAATTATTTCAATAGATTTAAGTTAGAAGTTTAGGATTGATTATTTTATATCATATTTGAAGTATGTGGACTAATCTTTGTTTTGTAGCGCTATCGAGGTACGATTTCTCAACCCCTCTCTAGTTTATTTTATTCTTTGATTTTAAATTGATTTTCGACTCCATGCGTGACACCTTAGAATTAGGTCTTGCCTTATGTGTATATATGGATTAAAGACTCCTTTAGGTTTCTATTTACTTGCATGCATTACACATTTCCATATTCGCGGCTATATTCGGGTAAGTTCTCTTGTTCCCTATTGTACATCATATTGCCTGCTAATCGAATTATGTGGTTTTGAATGATATTTTACCGGTAGCAATCTTACACCCTTTAGACATGCTTTTGCAATGTATACCTATATCTATGTATTAGTTGAGGGCACATTCAGATTAATAATTCGATTAAAAGGATATTGAGTAGGGGCCTATTGCAAGATATGATGAGAGGGGGTGTTTAGTCCGCCGGGTTCCTTCCCCTCTCATTCCATAATCCTCGGACCTAGAAATCTTTGGTTTCGAAAAAAAAAAGATCACTTTGCTTTCAAAAGGTTCTTAATTTTTCTTTTAAAAATTAAGTGGCGACTCGTTTTTTGCATTTTGAAATTGAAAAAGATTTTAAAAAAAAGTTGTGGGTAAGAAAAATGCGATATCCACAGAGTGTGACAAATGCGTTTATGTCAAAGACACCAATGATGGTTATGTCATCTTGTGTTTTTATGTTGATGACATGCTCATTGTGAGAAGTAATGATAAAATTATTACCTCAACTAAGAAAATGTTGAATTCTAAATTTGACATGAAAGATATGGGACTTGCTAATGTTATATTGGGCGTCAAGATCTCTAGAAATACTAATGGACTTGTTTTGCCACAGTCAAATTATGTAGACAAGATTCTAGAGAAGTTCAACAAGTCTGATACAAGTATATCCAGGACGCTTATTGACTTAAGTCTATACCTATCTAAGAATGCCGGTGAGAGTGTTTCTCAATTGAAATATTCTCGAGTGATAGGAAGCTTGATGTACTTGATGAGTTGTACAAGGCTTGACATTGCTAATTCAATTAGTAAACTGAGTAGATACACTAGTAATCCAGGAAATGAATATTGGAAAGGGATAGGGAGAGTACTCCGGTACTTACGTTACACTCATGATCATGGGTTGCACTATATGAGATATCCAACTGTATTGGAAGGATATAGTGATGTAAACTGGATATTAGATATGAAAGATTCAAAGTCTACAAGTGGATATGTTTTTACACTTGGTAGTGCAGCTATTTCCCGCAAGTCTTCAAAAGAAACTTGTATAGCTAGATCGACAATGGAGTCGGAATTCATTGCACTAGACAAGGCAGCCGAAGAAGCTGAATGGCTTCGCCATTTTGTAGAAGATATTCCGAGATGGTCGAAACCTGTGCCAGCAATTTTCATACACTGCAATAGCCAGTCTGCTATTGGAAGGGCACAGAGTAATATGTATGATGGTAAATCAAGATATATTCGTCGAAGACACAATACCATAAAATAACTACTCTCTAGTGGGATTATCACAATTGACTATGTAAAGTTAAAGGACAATATTGCGGATCCACTAACCAAAGGGTTGAGTCGAGAGTTAGTTAATAAGTTATCTAAAGGAATGGAACTAAAGCCTTTGTCATTACAAGGTACCGGAATGAAAACTCAACCTAGTTGACTGGAGATCCAAAGATCTAGGTTCAAAGGGACAATCTAATTTCATGTACCTTAGTAGAATCACTGAGGAGAAATGCTCTTCTGTCCATTTCTATGATACAACAGTGATACGTGCATAGTGTGAGGGTAAGCTTAGCTTTTAATGACTATATGCATTGGTATTGCCAAGCGGAGTATAGCAGGAAACTCAAAATAAGTCACCTATGTGAATGAGAAGTGGGGCCGCTTCTAAAAGAATTTGAGACGAAATTCGTTGATAAACATTCACTAAACCAGGCGAGTGTTCAGGGCCAAAATTTTATCGAATTAATATACTTTTAAATTTTGTCGTTCTTGTAGTTAATAATTAGTATTTCATAATTTATTGCGATGGAAAAATAATCATTTTTGTCACTCTTATGTGTTATGCTATTTGTGACGGAATCTTCAAACAAAATCTGACACAAATACTATTTGTGACGGAATCTTGAATATTCAAACAAAATCCAACACAAATACTATTTGTAACGGAATCTTCAAACAAATCCGCCACAAATACTATTTGTGACGGATTATTTGTGACGGTTTCAGGTAGACACAAACAATAAGTATATATGACACTAATATTTATGTCGGACCAAATTTCGTCTCAAATATTATTTGTGACGGTTTCGAGTCGACACAAATAAACTGTTACAAATAATAAGTGTATATGACGCTATTTTTTTGTGTCGGACCAAATTCCGTCACAACATCCGTCACAAATACTATTTGTGATGAAATTTAGTCCGACACAGAATTTTTGTGACGCCCGAAATTGTGTCGGGCATAAATCTGTCACAAAAGACATATTTTTCTTGTAGTGATTCATTCAAAGCTGGCTCGCCACATAAACAAGTTATATCTAAAGCTAGTGGCCGCAAGAGGTCAGTGCCATTGCGGGCATAACTCAAGACATCATGTTCCATATAAAGGCATTGATCCCTTGTCCTTGCTACCATTTCTACTAGCACTAGGCTAACCCGGCCTCAGGCCTCGTGTCACGTTTGAATGTGGGGAGGAGGGGAATTAGACAATTTGTCCATTTTAATTGGACTATACTTGGAACTAATAAATCCATCCTATGAGATAATTAGTAGCCCAAATGGTAGACTGAGTCCTTTTTTTAGGTTTTTGTTATTTGTATGCATTGCACGTTTTTCATTCGCAATTGGATTTTGGGTAAGTTTTTTTTGTTCCCTATTGCATATCATTCACCTGCTAGATGAACCTACTTACTTTTGTATGTCTTTTATCGTTAGAAATCTTGTACCCCTTTCGACATACTTTTGGAATGTGTATATATATTATTAGTTGAGGACATGCTTAGATTAATAATTTGATTAAAACTGATGTTAAGTAAAGGCTTATTACGAGATAGGATGAGAGGCACGAGAGATTGACAAACTATACACCAGGCTATTTAAATTAAATAAATTAATAATTCAATACCCTCTTAATCCCGCAAAACAAACACTGCCTATGAGTGAAAATGCAAACTAAAAGTCTCAGTACTTTATTTCCATCTTTGACATTATACAAAACAACAATGTGAGACGCACAATGCATTCCACAATAGGGTTTTCAATGCATGTATCCGGTACTGTGCAAGTAATGCATGGAAAAGTGTGAAAAATTAAAACAGCATAGGGTACAATACATTTAAAACCATGTTGTGAAATGTGATGTGTGCCTAACATTGTTATATTTCAGGAGATTGTATTTTGGGAGTAAATGATTCTTTTTATGTACGTACCTTTAATGCTGTGATTTTTTCTGATGTGTGATACCATTTTATAGTGCTTAATTAAAGTAACAAAACTATGATCCATTTTTATTGAAATCTCATGCATATTATCTTTCAATTTGATTCATGACAGTCCACGTAGATATGAGATATATGTATACTATCGATCGTTGAGTGAGTACATGAGCTAAAAGTTACAATGAAAATAGAACAAGTTACAAGTATGAAAATGCTAGTTTGAGCTTGTCAATAATTACTTTTTGGCAACATTTTAAGTATAATAATTAGTCTACCTCATCCTCCCACAAACAAAATATCATTGAACCACAGTTCCATTGTTAGTCCACAACTTATACTACCTTTTGCTAAAGCAGTGCAAGTTTGTGAGATTAACAATTACTTGGTCTTTTTCCCAAAAAAAAACAAGTATTTGGTCCAAAATAAATTGTAACCGAATAAGCTTGTTTTAATTTGTATAACTAAGTATACTTCTACTGAAATATATATAGTTTATATTTTCTCATCCATATTAAATAAAAGTTCCTCACTCCATTATTTTATCCACGCTCATTTAAGAAAAAAAAAGGGTTAGAATTAAAAGGCTAAAAATGCACCCCCCACCCCCCAAAAAAATCACACACAGACACAGTTGTATGGAATCGTGAATAGAAATGCGAAACCCATAATTTTAATTAACTGAAAGAAGAATTGGAAAAAAAAAAGTTTCTTTAAGCTTTCAACCATCTCATTTTCCGGATGTAAGAGAGAGATCTTTTCTATTTTGACAAAAGAAAAAGCATACCACTTTTTTTCAGAAATACAACACACGTTTGCATAACATAAGATTGCAAAATACCCTCCAATGTTTTATAATTTCATCAAATGTTAACAAAGTATTTAAATATTTTTTTTTATGTATATACGAATAAAGAATTTTCAAGGACAAATCTCCTTTTCAATAATAACTCAGTCAAACACACCTAGGGCAAGCTTAGTAGGAATAAATGAACCTTGGAATGGAATGGTCATTCTTGGGTTCTTTCCATTCCTGTATTTGATGTGACTAAATACAGTGGAATGAACATTTCTTTTGGAATTGTCATTCTTACTTAAGCAAGAGTACTGGGCATTCATTGCCAAAACCTAAGGAATGTCCATTTCATTCTCACAGAATTGATTATAATTGTAAAATATAAAACTTTTTCGTAAACTATATTTTATAAAAATAAAAATATCAAATATTTTTTAAAACATTAAAACAAATATTAAATCCTCCATCCCATTTTATGTGTCCATCTTTAAGATAACAATTTTTAAGGAAACATAATGATTGCTTGAAATAAATGCAATTGTTCCAAAACTACCCCTATCGGTTTTTTTGTTCCCTTTTACTTTTTGTTGGGTATTTTCAATATCAATAAGGACAAGTGTGGAAAGTAGCTAAAACATTATCAGAGTGGACATTAGTTTTGGGACATCTAAAAAAGGAAAGATGTACACATAAAATGGGTACTTTTAAAAAAAATAATTTTGTTAAAAAATATAAAAATATTTGGATTAAATTTTATTCATAGTAAAAAAATCATAAAATACTTATTAAACGTAATAGTAAACTAAAAAAATATTTAACTATAACTAGCAAATATGTTAAATTTTTAAAGAGATTTTGCAAATAGATTAAATAATCAGGTGGACAAAATTGTTAAAAATGTTATTTTATTTCATTAAAAAAAACTAAATATTAACTATTTAGGCTAAAAAAATATTAAGAAAATTATAAATTTCAAAATATTGCTTACGAATATCCAATAGTAGATTCTTGCACTTCCAAAATATGTTAAAAGATTACATATTTAAAAAAAAATTCAAGATATTCTATTAAACACTTCCCTTAACGAAATTTCATAAAAATATGTGGTTTCTTAAAAAATATATACATTATCGATAAATAATATATACTGAATTTTTGTACCATAAATATTTTGTACAAATAAAAAAAAATTGTTTAAATCTTATTTCATTCCACTAATTGATTGTTTAAAATCTAAAGTGGAATGTAATTGACACATTCCTAGAAACTTAGCCAAACAGAGGAATGGAATAACTATTGCTATTCCATTCCTGTTTCATTCCATTCCCTTCCTGCCTTATTCCCTTCCTGCTTACTAAATATGCCCCTAAGGTCCACACACAAAATTAGAGTGCATTTTTCCTCACCCTTATTTGCTCTCCCATTGCTCACACCTACCAACAATTTTCTAACACGTGTCCATTTTCATCACTATTTTACCCATATTCTGTGAACATAAATTATTAGATGGACATGAACGGAACATGTGTCAGAAAACTGATCGAGAGTGAGCGATGAGTGAGCAATAAATAGGTGAGAAAAATGCACTCCAAAAAATTATTGGACAACACATGTTCTCTACTTGGTGACACGTGGACGAACAAGAACAGAGAATGGGCATCAGCCGGAGCGCATGCGTTAATTACTTCAGTCAAAGAGCCAAAGGGCCTACAGCCAAATGGAAAGCAAGTGTTCCATTGAGGGCGGCTCAACGTATTTTGAGGCTTTAGAGCATCTTCGATGTTAGAGTCTATTAAGATATTAATATTAATATTGTTATTAATATTAATATTATTGTGCATATCTTTTGACATATATGTTAGGTAAATGCATATCTTTGTATTTTAGGTAAATACATATTGGTGATTAGGAGGATTTTGAGGGGAATCAACCAAGCCTTGGAGAGCAAGGTTGCTGGGCAATGTTTTGTAATATATACTTGATTATTTGTGAATGGGAAAGACAAGAGAGAAATTGTGTGGAGAATCTGTCATGGTATCAGAGCCTAAGAAATCCTAGGGCAAACACAACTTTTTCAGTACTGTAGCCTCCACGAGAGATCATGGTTGGCAGCGAGGACGAAAAGAAAGGTGACGGTGCCAAGAAGGTGGATATGATGTATCATCTTGGATCAAGTGACGGTCCAGGCAACATCATTACCCTGATCCAATTATGTGGTGAGAACTACGATGAATGGGCAAGGGCAATTCGAACCTCGTTAAAGGCGAAGAGGAAATTTGGCTTTGTGGAAGGGATGTTTCCGAAGCCAACAACAGAGGAGAAACTTGAGGATTGGATAGCTGTACATTCGATGTTGGTGTCATGGCTGACCAACACCATTGAGCCGTCTGTTCGGTCGACACTTGGAGAATATGATGATGCACAACTCCTGTGGAACAATCTCAAAAACAGGTTTTGTGTGGTAAGCGGCACTCGTATATGTCAATTAAAAATGTCCTTGGGGGAATGCAAGCAAGGAAAAACCGAGACTGTGGCAATTTATTTTGGTCATCTGTCAAAAATTTGGGACGAACTGACCACATATGTAAAGGTACCGGTTTGTAAGTGTGGAGGTTGCACATGCAACATAGTCACGCAGGTAGAAAGATTGAGAGAAGAGGACTTTCTGCATCACTTTCTTATCGGCCTTGATGGAGCATATGCTTCCATTCGCACTAATCTGCTTGGACAAGAGCCATTGCCGACGCTTGATAGAGCATATCAACAAGTGATTCAAGCAGAAAGACTGCGTGGAGGAGAGTTGTCCTCATCCAATGAAACCTGAGATAGTATCATGGCCTTCGCAACTCAGCCTGACACGCGTGGTAGATCTCGTTTTGTGGATAATACTGACAAGTTTTGCAATCATTGTAATAGAGATGGCCACGATGAATCCTCTTGCTTTCAATTGCACGGGTTCCCCGAATGGCGGGGGGACCGACCTCGCGGAGGAAAGGAACCGGGTCGTGGTGGAGGACGTACAGGAAGAGGAGGTGGGCGTGCAGGTTCTGGCCGTGGCAAAGGGTCTGGTGCACCGCCTATCCGTGCAAATAAAACTGGTGCGGCTGGAACTTCGTCTGGGCAGCAAGCAGGGAGCTCGCAGGGACAGACAGGTGCTACTGAAGCATCGGGTCTCGCGGGTGTTTCAGCAACACAACTGCAGCAACTTCTTGATTTTTTGAACTTGGCCAAAACAAACGATCGACAGTATGGTGAGAACAGTAACTTTAGTTGGATTATCGATACAGGAGCGTCGGACCATGTGACGTGTGACTTGTCTATTTTGAGAAATGTGAGAAAGGTGAAACACTTCCCGGTGGGGTTACCGGATGGAAACACGGTAGCTGCACACCAAGAGGGGAGTGTCGTGTTGCCAGGAGAATTGAAGCTTGATAATGTGCTTTATGTCCCACAATTAACATGCAATTTAATTTCTGTGACACAATTAATCGACGAATCAAATTGCGCTGTACAATTCACTAATAACATTTGTGTTATACAGGACCAACCAACGTGGAAGGTGATTGGAGCGGGTGAAAGATTGGATGGACTTTATTTTTTCCGTGGTGTTCCTCAAGTGAAGGTCTTGACTGTGGATGGTGATTCGTCATTCGAGTTGTGGCATCAATGAATGGGGCATCCGTCGGAGAAAATATTGAGAATGATACCGGCTGTGAGTCACTCTTATAGGAAACATAATAATGCTTGTGATGTATGTCCACGTGCAAAGCAACCTCGATCTAGTTTTCCCATTAGTACGAATAAAGCTAGTAGGATTTTTGAACTTGTTCATTTGGATTTGTGGGGGCATTACAAGACTCGTTCTTCTTGTGGGGCTACCTATTTTTTGACAATAGTAGATGATTTTTCAAGAGGAGTCTGGGTACGTATATTTACTATGCAATAAAATGGAAGTTGAATCTATGTTTCTTGCTTTTGTTGCCATGGTTGAACGACAATTTGAACAAGTACTAAAACGTGTGAGAAGTGACAATGGGACCGAGTTTAATTGTTTGCATGATTATTTTCAAAATAATGGAATTATTTTTGAGACTTCTTGTGTTGGGACTCCGCAACAAAATGGGAGGGTTGAGAGAAAACACCAACATATTTTAAATGTGGCTAGAGCATTGAGATTTCAAGGGAACTTGCCAATCAAATTTTGGGGAGAATGTGTGTTGGCGGCATGTCACTTGATTAATAGAACACCCTCTACTTTACTTAAGACTAAAACGCCATATGAAATGTTATTTGGGAAAGTACCTTCTTATACTGCTATTCGTGTATTTGGTTGCCATTGCTATGCTCATAATCCACGACACAAAGGTGATAAATTTGCAAGTAGGAGCCGTAAATGCATCTTTGTTGGCTATCCATTTGGGAAGAAAGGTTGGAAATTGTATGATTTAGAAACACATGAGTATTTTGCATCGAGGGATGTGAAGTTCTTTGAAAAAGAATTTCCTTTTGAGACATACCAACCAGGAAATGTGGTGACTCCTGTGCTGGCAAACAATGAGGATGGGGCATGGAGTGAGGATGAGGGTGTTGATGAGTGTGATGTGCGCATTGAGGGGGAGTCGCGTGCTGTGGTGCAGCCCGTGCAGCAGCCTACACATGAGGACGTGTGTGACGAGGGGCTGGAGCATACGGTGGGGGAGCAAGGTGTGCAAGTTGAGGGTGAGCTAGGGCGAGTAAGACGAACCAAAACTCCCTCAACACGTTATCGTGATTTTGTTACTCATATTGTATGGAAAATAAGTCCATTTGAGAATTCACCAACTCCTTCATCTTCCTCAGGTACGCCCTATCCTATAACATATTTTGTGAATTGTGAACGTTTTTCTGTGAAACATAGGAATTTTCTTGCAGCTGTGACAGTGGGACATGAGCCAAAGCATTTTAAAGAAGCAATGCAAGACCCGGGATGGCGAGATGCGATGAGTAAGGAGATACGAGCCCTTGAAGACAATGAGACTTGGGTAATGGAGACTCTTCCACCCGGAAAGAAAGCACTAGGGAGCCAGTGGATATATAAAATTAAGTATAAGTCTGATGGTAGCATAGAGTGACTCAAAGCAAGACTTGTAATCTATGGCAATCATCAGGTCGAAGGAATTGACTATAATGAGACATTTTCTCCTGTGGCAAAAATGGTGACGGTTCGTGTTTTTCTTGCAATTCCTGCTGTTAAAAATTGGGAAGTACATCAAATGGATGTGCATAATGCTTTCCTTCACGGTGATCTAAGTGAAGAGGTTTATATGAAGGTTCCTCCTGGTTTCAAGAATACAAATCCTAACATGGTTTGCAGGTTGAAAAAATCATTGTATGGTCTGAAACAAGCTCCCCGATGTTGGTTTGCAAAACTGTCGAAAGCGTTGAAGAATTATGGATTTATGCAATCCTATTCAGATTATTCGTTATTTGGGTTGTGCAAGGGAAGAACTCAGATCCATGTGTTAGTTTATGTTGATGACTTGATTATTGCAGGGAATGATACAGTTGCATTAACAATTTTTAAAGATTACCTTGGCAGGTGCTGTCATATGAAGGATTTGGGAGTTTTGAAATATTTCTTAGGGCTAGAGGTAGCCCGTAATCCAGAAGGAATCTTTCTTTGCCAAAGAAAATACACACTCAAGATAATTTCTGAAACGGGTTTATTGGGAGCAAAGCCTGCGACGTTTCCTATGGGATAAAATCATAATTTGGCTCTTGCAAAGGGCGAATTCCTTGCGGATCCCGATCCGGCACCATACAGGCAACTTGTAGGGAGATTGATTTACTTGTCTGTGACGAGACCTGATCTTGCATATTCGGTTCATATTTTGTCCCAATTTATGCAACAACCTCGTGCGGATCATTGGGAGGCGGCTCTCAAGGTGGTGAGATATTTGAAGCAGAGTCCGGGGCAAGGGATTTTACTTCGTGCTGACAGTGACCTACATCTAGAAGGGTGGTGTGACTCGGATTGGGCTAGTTGTCCACTTCCGCGGCGTTCCTTGACAGGCTGGTTCGTGTTACTTGGATGTTCTCCTGTGTCGTGGAAGACCAAGAAGCAACAAACTGTGTCTAGGTCGTCTGCAGAGGCTGAGTATAGATCAATGGCGGCAACAGTGTGTGAGTTAAAGTGGCTTAAACAACTTTTGGGTGACTTGGGTGTGCGACATACAAAGGGTATGAAGTTGTATTGTGATAGTCAGTCGACATTGTACATTGCTCAAAATCCAGTTTTTCACGAAAGAACAAAGCATATAGAGGCTGACTGTCATTTTGTTCGAGATGTAGTGAGTACCGGGATGATTTGTCCATCTTATGTTTCCACTGGTGTTCAATTGGCAGACATCTTTACAAAGGCATTGGGGAAAGCACAATTTGAGTTTCTCCTTCGCAAGTTGGGCGTTCGAGAGCTACACGCTCCGACTTGAGGGGGGTATTAAGATATTAATATTAATATTGTTATTAATATTAATATTATTGTGCATATCTTTTGACATATATGTTAGGTAAATGCATATCTTTGTATTTTAGGTAAATACATATTGGTGATTAGGAGGATTTTGAGGGGAATCAACCGAGCCTTGGAGAGCAAGGTTGCTGGGCAATGTTTTGTAATATATACTTGATTATTTGTGAATGGGAAAGACAAGAGAGAAATTGTGTGGAGAATCTGTCAGAGTCAAATTCATTATTAAAAGTTAAAATTTGATAAAATTGCACAAAATGTATGCTTCAATGCAAAGGTCATTTGTGTAGCCAAAATTTGAAAAAGTCATTTACTTTCTCAAATATAGTATAGGATTTGGCTTTTGTCAAATTTTGACCATTGTACTTTTTTCTTGTTTTTCCTTCCTAGTACACAATAACAATCTAATGTACAACATCAATTGCTTTTGTATAAATAAAAAATCATTTTTTATTAGGTGTGGCAAAACTAGTGTATAAAACACACTGCCCAATGTACTAGATTAATAACTTTTGTTCCAAAAAATGACATTTTAGATGATTTTTTGCTTTGGAGCATAATTGTCAAATTATAGATTTTTGACATTGTAACATTGCTAAATTATATATTTGAAAGATGCAAAATAACTTTTTGCATTGGAGATGCTCTTAGGCGAAGAATTAAAACGGGACGTTTATTATATTTTAACATGTAAATTATGATATATATTAATTTTGATCAAATATTATTATTAAAAATTAATTTTTAATTTTTTGAAATGCAAAGTTATTAAAATTTTATAATGGGTTTTTTTTTTTTAATTCACATGATAACATGCTAAGCTATTTAATCTCTTATGCGACATGATTATTTTAGGTAAGATCTTATCAGTTTTAGTTTTGTAAAACTTCTTTAGGTGGACGCAATTGTTACAAGTATTGCTAATAATCTAGTTTTTTTCTTTTAATAATAATAAAATTTAACGTCTCAAATTGATGTTTCTATTGTTTCTCAAAAAAATTCTCGCAAGACATTTGGATAGAAAATCATGCAATTTTTTTTCCCCTTTCTTCGTTTTATGATAGGCATGAAGTTTTGAAGTTTAAGTAGATAATGAAATGTTATGGGCCTCTACAATAGGAATAGATTTATCTTTTTCTACGAATACATGTATTGTAGTTGGTTACATTTAATTGGAGACTTTTTATTATTATTATTATTATTTTATGTACATGATTTTTTTCTTTTCTTTTTGATAAGAATGTACCATTATATGGTAAATGTAAAAAAAAAGTTGGGCCTTAATTTTTCGGAGGCCTTAGGCGTTGGCCTAAGTTGCCTTATAGTTGAGCCACCTCCCACATCATATTTTGATATCAAATTAAAAAAGAAAAAAAAAAAAAGAAATGGCACAATTTATTAGTAGTTTATATATTTATTTATAATAATAATAATAATAATAACTATTATTATTATTATTATTTATTTTTGGTTAGGTTGGGTGGCTAGACATCTACAACCATTAAGTTGAGATTAAAGAGAGTACCCTAGGTTGTCTCTCCCTTCTCTCTAAAATAAACCCTAGGTTTTCTCTCACTTCTCTCCGACTTCTGTGCTCTTCTAGCGATCGCCCCTTAGGGGCTCTTGTCACGCCCCGGAGCAGCATAAATAGAGAAAAATAAATTTCCTTTATGGGTCCATAAGGAATGACAGGTGAAAGTCACTAATAATCCACACCACGCAGTACTAGTCCAAAAGAAAAGCAACAGTAATCAACTGAAAATAGCACAAAGTGCTAACTATTACAAACTATCAGAGTATGGTCCACAGGATCACAACAGGTCTGAAGACAACAAATGCCCAAGTACCCGTTAACAAAAGTTTAACAGAACAACTGAAATTAAATCTAACTATAACATCTTCAGTCTTCAACTGGCATAAGGATAATCCTTCCTGGCGTAACCATCATCGGTGGGGCCTTCCTCTGGATAACACTCATCATTGTACTGGTCATCACCTGTAAAACAAGGGGCAGGATATTCTGGACGAGGAATGTCCAGGCAATAAAAAGGCCGTCAGCTTACTGAGAGCTGAGTGAGCATAAACTAACGAGGTACCAGTTATCTGAAGTAAACACAAGCTTATGAAAACACGAGTTAACATCTTATTATAAAAAATAACATTATCTGGTTCCTCTATTCATTCTTGTAAATCGACCCTTATCGTCTTGTTACTCAAATACCGAACTCAACATATTCTGATCTTCATGAACAGACTCAATCGTTTAACTCTAGGGATACACCCTTATTCTGTCCATCGCTTTTAAGAGCAATGGTCCTGCTCACCGCATGTCATGGACTCCACGTCAGTCTGTCCCCAGCTTTTAAGAACAATGGTCATGTTCACCGCATTTCAGGGATATAACGTTTCGAACAAGGCATATCAATCTATTGCCACGACTTAACGTCATCTATTAGTGATCCCAGCTCACCGCTTTTAAGAACCATGGTCCGGTTCACCGCTTTTAAGAGCATATCATAGATCATCCAGTCTATCTTAAGACTTCTTGGTCCAGCTCACCGCTTTTAAGAACCATGGTCCGGTTCACCGCTTTTAAGAGCATATCATGACCAATCGTCCATCCACGCACCATTCCCAGAACTTACCAAACCTACTTACGTTCCATTCTACATCGACACATGACAATTCCCAATGTGGCCTGACTACTCGGATTTAAAAGAAAGCGAACATCAAATTGATATCAGAAACAACACGTCAACCCACGTCTTCATATTACTTTTTATTCTTTATCCATAAATCTTTGGTGTCACATTTCTCCTGTCTACCCCATAGTCGCATAATGGAAATTCCGAATTGAACAACCAAACCTCTTATATAATAAATAGGCAAAGGAAACCATGTACTGATCATGTCAATCGATTGGAACAGAGGTTCAATCGACTGGAACAAAAATTATGTCAATCGATTGATAAACATGTCAATCGATTGGAATAATGTCAATCGATTGAAATCCTATTCAATCGATTGGGATGCAACTGATGTCAATCGATTGAGATCATGTCAATCGATTGGAACTACGTCTTCTCCAGCAGTTTGTAAAAACAGCATATATAACCGTGCACTACAAGCATGTAACCTATCTAAACATCATAATAACTTGCATAAACATCACATAAAGGGACCAAGTGAGTTAGAACTCACCTAGGGTGCGTTTGGGTGTGTTTTCAAAGCTTGAAACCTTCAAACTCTCTCTCTCTCTTTCTCCTCTTCTCTGTCCAGCCCTCTCTCTGTCTCCTCCTTCTTCTTTCTTCTTCTTTCTGCTTCTTCTCCTTCCTCCCAGCTGCCACGGCAGTGAGTGTGTGTGAGGGTGTGTATATATGTGTAGATATAGAGATATATATATATGTGTATATATCTCACAAGAGGTATATATCTCTCTCTCTCAAGCTGCCAAAGTGACCCAAGGCCACAAATGGACGAGTATATATAGGGGTATGGGAGTGCCACGCGTTTAAAGCTGAAGGAAAGAAGAAAACATTTCTCAGGTTATGTCAATCGATTGAGACACCAGTCAATCGATTGGTAACAGATATTTGTAGTCAATCGATTGGAAACAATGTCAATCGATTGAGATGTATGGCAATCGATTGTAATGTTTGACATGTAATCACTTTTAGTCGGTTGAATGTAAATCGATTGGGATAACTTATCAATCGATTGGTATCAAAAAGTGTCAATCGATTGGGAATATGTCAATCGATTGGTAACAAAATTCACCAAAAGGAAGAGAAAGTTTATACGAGTATAGAAATGAAATACCGGGTCTTATTAAAATACCAAAATACAGGGTATTACATCATCCACCACTCAACAAAAGATTTCGTCCTCGAAATCTAAAAGTAACAAGGTCTAAAACAAAAACGAAAACTTCTCGCGCTTCTCTGACTCTAGTTCCCACGAAGCTTCTCCTTCATCATGATGCTTCCACTGAATCTTGACTAACGGAATCTCTTTGTTCCTGAGTTTCTTGATTCCTCGATCCATAATACGAACAGGTCCTTCATTGAACGTAACGTCGCTGTTGACTTCGATATCCTCAAAGTTGATCTCGTGCGCTGGGTTGTGAACACACTTCCTCAGCATACTGATGTGAAAAACGTTGTGCACTCCTGACATCTTTGGTGGCAACGCAAGGCGATAAGCAACTTTTCCAACACGCTCCAGAATCTCGAATGGTCCAATGAAACGTGGCGATAACTTGCCCCTTTTCTGACCAAATCTGACGATTCCTCGAACAGGTGAAACCTTGAGTAATACGTGATCTCCAATGGCAAACTCCAAGTCTTTGCGTCGCTTGTCAGCATAACTCTTGTATCTGGTCTGGGCTGTCTTCATCTTCTCACGTACGACTTGAATCTTCTTACTGGTTTCCCTTACCATCTCTGGCCCAAGAAGTTGACTATCTCCGACTTCGGTCCAACATAGCGGCGATCGGCAAGGTCTTCCGTACAAAGCTTCGAATGGCGCCATATCTATACTCGAATGATAACTATTATTATAGGCGAACTCAATCAAAGGTAAGTGTATCTCCCAAGTACTCTCAAAATCAATGACACAAGCTCGTAACATATCTTCCATCACTTGATTAACTCGTTCCGTCTGTCCATCTGTCTGTGGATGAAAAGCTGAACTCAAGTTCAATGTCGTTCCCATCGCTGTCTGGAGACTCTTCCAAAATTCTACAGTAAAGCGCAAATCTCTGTCTGACACAATAGATACAGGCACTCCATGTAATCGTACAACATGTTGTAGATACATTCAGCTCAAACGTTCTACTGAGTACGTCATGCTATAGGCAATAAAATGTGCCGTCTTAGTAAGTTGATCCACGATTACCCATATGGCATCGTGATTCTGCTGTGACTTCGGCAATCCTACCACGAAATCCATGGTTATGTGTTCCCATTTCCATTGAGGAATAGGTAACGGCTGTAGAAGTCCAGGTGGTCTCTGATGTTCTGCCTTTACTTGTTTACAAGTAAGACACTGAGCTACATGCTCTGCCACATCTCTCTTCATTCCTTCCCACCAAAAATTTCTCTTCAAGTCTTTGTACATCTTCGTACTTCCGGGGTGAATAGTCATCCGTGACTTATGAGCTTCATCCAATATTTCCTTCCGGAGATTTTCTTCATTAGGTACACAGAGTCTACCTTTACATCGTAAAGCTCCGTCTGTACTAATACTCCAGACTTCTGATTCCTTGGCTGACATCTTGGCGAACCATAACTTCAAATCCTCTGATGTCTGTTGAACCTCCATGATACGACTGATCAAAGTCGGTTGTACCATAAGACATCCAAAATGTTGTCCTTTCATTGGCTCCACTGGCTGAAGATCAAATTCAGCTAAAACTTCTAATGCTCTCCATTCTCTAATTAGTAATGCAGCGATCACTAATCGAGGTTTACGGCTCAAAGCGTCTGCTACTACGTTTGCTTTACCTGGATGGTATTGTAAAGAAAAGTCATAGTCTTTGAGTAACTCCATCCATCTTCGCTGTCTCATATTCAACTCCTTTTGAGAGAACAAAAACTTCAGACTCTTATGATCGGAAAATAAGTCAAACTTTTCTCCATAGAGATAGTGTCTCCAAATTTTCAATGCAAACACTATTGTTGCTAATTCCAGATCATGCGTAGGATAATTTTTCTCATGTACCTTCAATTGTCTTGATCCATATGCGATAACATTTCCATCTTGCATAAGCACACATCCAAGTCCTTGGTACGATGCATCACTGTAGATTACATACTTTTCTCCACTCTTAGGTAATGCGAGTACTGGTGCAGAAGTCAATCTTCCTTTTAACTCCTGAAATGCACCCTCATGCTTGTCTGTCCATTCATACTTCGTCTCTTTCCTTGTTAAATTCGTCAATGGTCCTGCTAACTTGGAGAACCCTTCTACGAATCTTCTGTAATATCCTGCTAAACCCATAAAACTTCTGACTTCGGTTGCATTCGTCGGTCTGTTCCAGCTTAAGACTGCATCAATCTTAGATGAGTCCACCGAAATACCTTCCTGAGATATAACGTGTCCCAAGAATTTGACTTCCTGTAGCCAAAACTCACACTTGCTGAACTTTGCATACAACTTGCTATCTCAAAGTGTTTGCAAGGCAACTTGTAAATGCTCCTTGTGATCCTCTTCTGTCTTTGAGTAGATCAGTATATCATCAATGAACACTATAATGAGTTTATCTAGATATAGTCTGAATACTCTATTCATCAAGTCCATAAATACTGCTGGCGCATTCATCAATCCAAAAGGCATAACTAGAAACTCGTAATGCCCGTATCTCGTCCTGAAAGCAGTCTTCGATACATCCTCTGGTCGAACTAACAATTGGTGGTATCCTGAATGCAGATCGATCTTGGAAAAGATCCTAGATCCTTGTAACTGGTCGAATAGATCATCTATCCGAGGTAACGGATATCTATTCTTAATCGTAACCTTGTTCAACTCCCTGTAGTCTATACAGAGTCGAAGTGTTCCGTCCTTCTTCTTTACAAACAGAACTGGTGCTCCCCAAGGCGACGTACTTGGACGAACAAATCCTAGATCCTCGAGTTCTTGAACTTGCTTCTTCAATTCCAACATCTCGGTTGGTGCCATCCTATATGGAGTCTTAGAAATAGGCAATGTACCAGGTACTAATTCCATACAGAAGTCTATTTCTCTTTTCGGTGGAAGTCCCTTAATATCCTGAAATACATCCTGAAAGTCTCGTGCAATAGGAATTTGATCCATTTTAAGCTCCGTACTCGTACTAATGATCGTAGCCAAATTACTCGTAAGAAACAGGTCGCTTGTCGGTTGACACTGAAATCTGATCGTCGGCTTTCCTTGTATTGGAAATACAATCGTCCTAGTAGGGCAATCCAAATTGGCACTGTACTTAGTTAACCAATCCATCCCTAGGATAACATCGAATTCTGACATCGACAGAACTACCAAGTCTGCTGGAAGATTCCTATCTCCCAAAGTCAATGGGCAATATCTACACACCTTACTCAACTTAACTGTCACTCCTAATGGTGACACAGCATTCAGTGTTGACTCAAGTGTCTGGGGTTCTAAACCCATCTGACGCACAATCTTAACAGCAATAAAAGAACGTGCGGCTCCAGTATCAAATAAAGCTTTAACTGGACTATGAAAGAGTACAAGTGTACCTTCCAAATGTTGCTGCTCATCAGCATTAAAGCCTGCTTCTTCTGGAATAATAGCATTCATCCTCGTCTGATCTGGAGGTCCTTAAATTCCTTGCACTGGTGCCCCGTAGTATCCTCCTCGTGGTGCACGACAATCCTTGCTCAAGTGTCCTGGTTTGTTGCAGTTGCGACAGACGATATCTGGTCTGCGATTAGGTCTGAAGATGGTGCAGTTCCTTGTAATATGTCCTGGCTTTCCACAGTTAAAACATCCTCCACTATTGCTGGGTGGGGCTGTTAGTAATGCCTGCGGCTGTAGTCCTCGCTGTTGATTTTGCTGGGGCCGATTATAACTCTGCTGTGGTTTCCTGGTTCCTTCCCAGATTCTCTTGTTTCCTTGAAAATTTTCCTGAGGTCTCCATCCTTGGGTATTTCTTGGTGGTCGATTAGGAAAATTTCTCTGTTGAAACCCTCGTGACAACTGAGGTCGATTTGTCTGTGATTGTTGTACTGGATTAGCATCCTTTTCTAATCCTGTAGCAAATCTAACAATTTCCTCATACGACTGGTTCAAATGACCAACCATCATATGTCTGAGGTGGGGGTTCAGTCCTTGGTGAAATCTCTTCACCTTCTTCTGCGGCGTATCTATCATATGCTGAGCAAATCTGGATAAACGCTCGAACTGTGTTGTGTATTCCCGTACATTCCATCCTCCTTGGATCAAATTGAGAAAGTTCCTTTCCTGTTGATCACTCTCATCTTCTGGAAAATACTTCTCCAAAAATCTGCCTTTGAATGTCTCCCACGACATAGCTCTAGCGGCATCGATCCCAATAGTGGCTTGTTCAGCTTCCCACCAATCTGTGGCGGCATAGGTGAGCTGAAACGTAGCAAGGCGACGTTTCTCTTGTTCGTTGCATTCCAATGCTCCAAATATTAACTCCATCTCTCTTATCCATTGCTCTGCTTTCCATGGTTCTGTTAGTCCATCAAACTTTTCGAGACGTAACCCACGAAAATTTGCTAACAGCTTATCTCCAGTCTGTCTTGGTGGCGGGGGTACAAGAGGTCTCTGGTGGGTGGAGTGATTCTATGTATCCCCCACATGCTCCATCCTCTGCATAAATGCTTCAAAAATTCCCGTTGGATCCATCCCTTCCGGTATAGGTGCTCCATTACGTGCTTGGTGATTTCTCAAGGGTCCTACCATGATGATAACGAGTATCGCCTACAAACGACATATTGATCAGCTGAAAGTCTTCTCGTAAAAACGAACTCAAGATAGAACAAGAAACAGCAAAACTAACCATTCTACTAAACAACACATCACAACGCAACAACCGAAAATATAACAAAAGTACTGCTCGTATATATATATATATATATATCAAAAGATGTACCGTATAGTACACACTAATCAAACTGTGTACCATATGGGACAAGAGTTACAACAACTAAAGTCAGCTAATACTATACAAAGCTATGGTCAAATACCTATCTCTCAAGCTCCCAAAAATCTAGTGGACAACATGTCCTAATATAAACTAACAAAATCTACACCCTGCCGATCCTGACTCAAAAGTCGTCAGCATCTGATCCTGCTGGTGGTGCCTCGTCCTCCGGGTCTATATCCATCTCCTCGAGTGGATCATCCTCAACTGGTGCGATAAGATCTCCGACTACTACTCCTATATCCCAATCCTCTATCATCTCTGCATCATCGTCCTCCATCACGTCTACTATCGCCTGGTTAGCGACATCAACAGCTACTGCAGCAAAACCGTCAGCTATGTCAAGAGCTCCTGCTATAGCCACCTCTCCCATAACAAAATCTGCTGGCTGTGCTATCATCTGAGCTATCCATCCTACTGCCATATCGACCATGGCTGCCATATGCATAATAGGTCCAGCTGGTATCTGAAGCACAACGGGTATCTCTGGCACAACTATCTCCTCGGGGTCATCCTCCTCATCTACTACTACGTCTGCCTCAATAGCCTCTGGGTCTGGTACTGGATCCTCTGGCTCAAACTCTGGCTCCTCGGGGTCATCCTCAGGTTCATCATCATCTGCATGCTCATCCTCTACTGGGTCCTCGTCATCTATCGGATCCTCCTTTCCATCTCCATCCATGTCCTCATTGGGATGCTCATTCTCAGGCTCTAGATCCTCCTCATTCTCAATCGGCTCAGGCTCTGGCTCTGGGACGGGCATGTCGGGCACTGGTGATGGTGGGGCTGCTGGAGCTGCTGCTGGTGCAACTACGGGCTCTGGTGGACCGGCTACAATGGCTCTCAACTCAATCTCATCCATCTCTGGTTTACTCAAAACTAGTCGCAACATCTCCTGGCAAATGTCTCTGCCAACTCTCGCTAAGTGGTAAGCATCCATGCGCATCTGGGTCGGGTGAGTACTCCTGGTCACATAAAGTGCTCTCCACATGTCCTCCTCTAAATGTCGACTAGCTATCTGGCACACACGCTCATGATAAAAATCTGGGTCAGCTGGTTCCACGGTATCTCCATGGATAATATGACCTCCATAAGCATCGGTAACAAACTGATGAAACTCCGGATTCATGCTATCCTGCAAAGGAAACTATCTATCGTCAGGAAGACGAACTTATCTTATACTCATATCTCATCTCAAAGAATCTTAACACACTAGGACCAGATGGTGTGGAAATACTTAGTGAACAAAAGTATCACAACCTAGAGTACCGAACGCAGGCTCTGATACCAAAAACCCTGTCACGCCCCGGAGCAGCATAAATAGAGAAAAATAAATTTCCTTTATGGGTCCATAAGGAATGACAGGTGAAAGTCACTAATAATCCACACCACGCAGTACTAGTCCAAAAGAAAAGCAACAGTAATCAACTGAAAATAGCACAAAGTGCTAACTATTACAAACTATCAGAGTATGGTCCACAGGATCACAACAGGTCTGAAGACAACAAATGCCCAAGTACCCGTTAACAAAAGTTTAACAGAACAACTGAAATTAAATCTAACTATAACATCTTCAGTCTTCAACTGGCATAAGGATAATCCTTCCTGGCGTAACCATCATCGGTGGGGCCTTCCTCTGGATAACACTCATCATTGTACTGGTCATCACCTGTAAAACAAGGGGCAGGATATTCTGGACGAGGAATGTCCAGGCAATAAAAAGGCCGTCAGCTTACTGAGAGCTGCGTGAGCATAAACTAACGAGGTACCAGTTATCTGAAGTAAACACAAGCTTATGAAAACACGAGTTAACATCTTATTATAAAAAATAACATTATCTGGTTCCTCTATTCATTCTTGTAAATCGACCCTTATCGTCTTGTTACTCAAATACCGAACTCAACATATTCTGATCTTCATGAACAGACTCAATCGTTTAACTCTAGGGATACACCCTTATTCTGTCCATCGCTTTTAAGAGCAATGGTCCTGCTCACCGCATGTCATGGACTCCACGTCAGTCTGTCCCCAGCTTTTAAGAACAATGGTCCTGTTCACCGCATTTCAGGGATATAACGTTTCGAACAAGGCATATCAATCTATTGCCACGACTTAACGTCATCTATTAGTGATCCCAGCTCACCGCTTTTAAGAACCATGGTCCGGTTCACCGCTTTTAAGAGCATATCATAGATCATCCAGTCTATCTTAAGACTTCTTGGTCCAGCTCACCGCTTTTAAGAACCATGGTCCGGTTCACCGCTTTTAAGAGCATATCATGACCAATCGTCCATCCACGCACCATTCCCAGAACTTACCAAACCTACTTACGTTCCATTCTACATCGACACATGACAATTCCCAATGTGGCCTGACTACTCGGATTTAAAAGAAAGCGAACATCAAATTGATATCAGAAACAACACGTCAACCCACGTCTTCATATTACTTTTTATTCTTTATCCATAAATCTTTGGTGTCACATTTCTCCTGTCTACCCCATAGTCGCATAATGGAAATTCCGAATTGAACAACCAAACCTCTTATATAATAAATAGGCAAAGGAAACCATGTACTGATCATGTCAATCGATTGGAACAGAGGTTCAATCGACTGGAACAAAAATTATGTCAATCGATTGATAAACATGTCAATCGATTGGAATAATGTCAATCGATTGAAATCCTATTCAATCGATTGGGATGCAACTGATGTCAATCGATTGAGATCATGTCAATCGATTGGAACTACGTCTTCTCCAGCAGTTTGTAAAAACAGCATATATAACCGTGCACTACAAGCATGTAACCTATCTAAACATCATAATAACTTGCATAAACATCACATAAAGGGACCAAGTGAGTTAGAACTCACCTAGGGTGCGTTTGGGTGTGTTTTCAAAGCTTGAAACCTTCAAACTCTCTCTCTCTCTTTCTCCTCTTCTCTGTCCAGCCCTCTCTCTGTCTCCTCCTTCTTCTTTCTTCTTCTTTCTGCTTCTTCTCCTTCCTCCCAGCTGCCACGGCAGTGAGTGTGTGTGAGGGTGTGTATATATGTGTAGATATAGAGATATATATATATGTGTATATATCTCACAAGAGGTATATATCTCTCTCTCTCAAGCTGCCAAAGTGACCCAAGGCCATAAATGGACGAGTATATATAGGGGTATGGGAGTGCCACGCGTTTAAAGCTGAAGGAAAGAAGAAAACATTTCTCAGGTTATGTCAATCGATTGAGACACCAGTCAATCGATTGGTAACAGATATTTGTAGTCAATCGATTGGAAACAATATCAATCGATTGAGATGTATGGCAATCGATTGTAATGTTTGACATGTAATCACTTTTAGTCAGTTGAATGTAAATCGATTGGGATAACTTATCAATCGATTGGTATCAAAACGTGTCAATCGATTGGGAATATGTCAATCGATTGGTAACAAAATTCACCAAAAGGAAGAGAAAGTTTATACGAGTATAGAAATGAAATACCGGGTCTTATTAAAATACCAAAATACAGGGTATTACAGCTCTCCCATCCACTTATGGGAGAGACATATCTATATTGGAGAGCCAATGACTATTTTCTTTGTAGTCTTTTGTTACTTTCAGTAATATATCCCCTCTTGTGAGGGTTTTGTCCCTTTTTGTTGGGGGTTTGTCCCTCCTTGTTGAGATTTTGTTTTGATTTTGTTTGAATTGGTTGGTTGATGCAGTTAAATCGCTGTCTCCATATTCCGTGGTTGGATCCGGTCCTGTTCCACACAGATCTGTGTTAGATTTGTTGTTTGTTCGAATCCTCTTCACAGTCACGGTGGTTTTGAAGCTCGAATCTTTGTTGTAGTTGTTGGAAGCTTTTTACTTCAACCGCTCAGTATTTGAGCTACGTCACAGTCCGCGATTTCATATTTTAATTTTGGAGATTGCTGTGAATATATCAGAAGATTGCTGTGATTTATCATTTTTTTTTCCTTCTTCTATTTTGTATTTGTTCATTGTGAACATGCCTTTTGTGAAATCGAACTTTCATGCATTGTGATAAATAAAAAAAAAGGTTAAAAGGAGAGTTTTTTCGTGGCCATCCGCCAATTCTCACTATTCCCAAACATACGAATTCTCTACTATTCCAAAACAAGCAATCCCATAATGGAAAATTCTATGATACATCCTATTGATTTGGATGTATTATAAATGTTAATGATTTTGGTACTAAAATAAAAATAAGAAAATAAAATTCATGTTTATTATTTTAGCAAAAAGTAAGGGATAAAAGAGTCAATCGAAAATGAGTAATGCTAGATGCACTCCCAAATGTATAACTAAATGTACAACCCTGCTTAAAAATGTTAGACCTCGTGCTAAAAAGTCTGTACAAAAAAAAGAGAGTATGTAGAGTGTGTAATCTTTTCAGCACGAAGTCTAATATTTTTAAATAAAATTGTGCATTTAATTGTACATTTGAAAGTGCATCTAACATTGCTCATCGAAAATGAGTATTCGATTTGTCCAAAATTAGGCAAAGGCATTTGGGACAAAGCTGGTCCACCAAATAGTCCACGATTGCATTCACCAAATCGAAATCCCATTTGGCAATCTCAAAGTTTGCCAAAAACTGTTCATATATTTTTACATTAATTATGGTTGATTTCCATGAGGTTTGGATTTTATTAAGTTATAAAATTATACTAGACTCGCTTGTAATTTAGCTCCATAATACAAAATAATCTACATCCTTAATCACCTTCTAACTCCCCAATTTATTTTCTAATAAGGTAATGAGAATTTTTAAATGTTTAGTCCGCTAAAATAAATTCCTTAGTCCGTCCTTCTTGACCATTCATATCATGTTCTAAGTACAACATTAGTTGCAAAAACAGTAATGGATTCAGACCTTTAAAATTCTTTGTTTCATCTTCTAGGACGGTTTCTTTACCAAAAAATAAAAATAAAAATCTTCTAGAAGGACAAATTTGGTAAAAACAGGAAAAAGAAAGGGAAAAAAAAAAGATTATAAAGCTGATTTTGTCAATCACATTGTTCAATTAAGGTCAACTAAAGGATGGGGCCGGTTTGCTTTGTTTGATTGTGAAATGGACTGACCTATCATTGAAGGTGACACGTCGGTTACAAACTTACAATAATGGTTGGAAAAAATTATTAATATTATATTGTCTAAATTTAAATTTTAAATAATACTTAATAGTTGTACACCATATTGTGACAATAATCGGTCATATGACATGCAACTACATACAGTCGGAAGGATATCATTATTTGAAATTACTTACAGTGATGTTTTAAATTCTATAATGACACGACTTTTTCCATTCTATTCCTTTTTGTATATATATATATATATATATTAATGTATACATAACAACATAAAAGGATTTGTGAATTAGCCATGGGCCACAGCAGAACTTTAAAAGCCTCTTCATTTCAAACTCCTACATTATTCCCTCCCTCTAATAACTTAAAGCAAATCAATATAGGGTTTCTAAGTTTCTGCTTTCCATGCAAAGTAATGAAATTCAATAAACATTTTGCAGAACTATATATGGAAACCCGGTCAAGAGATGTTTTCCAAAGATATTTCACGAGAAGTGGGCACACATCTCAAATCACACCCTAAATCACACTTTATGTTTTAAATACATGTACTCTGTTCTGTTTGAATTTTTCACACTTTTCTGTGCACCACTTACACAGCACAAGGTACATACATTTAAAGCAATGGTGTGATTTGAAATGTGATTTAGAGTGTGTGCCTAACTTTTCTCATATTTCACATCCTAAAACTACTTGTATTCCTACTAGAGCATTTGGAACAGACCAGTTATCTAGCTAGTTATTATTCTATAAACTAGTAAAAAAATTCAACAAGTGCCTTAGCTACAACATCATCATACATCTCAGTAAAACCAAAATGCAAGTATGTCAATTTCCTTCTTGGATCAAGCACGCAAGCAATATATAAAAGCATGTTACACTTGGCTTCCCCATCCCCCCAATACTTTTCAAATTTTGCTTTCATATTCAATGCCATTCTACTTACTACATGATCTCGTGCTCTAATTAGTTGGTTAATTTGGCTTTGAATCACAACAATTTCGTCAAAAAATGAATTTGATGTGACATACATTGAACCTGAAAACCGTTTTGTTGCCAAATAAAAGAGTCTCAAAAATTTTACAAAGACCCTACACTTTTCCCAATCTTCTTCAGTTGGAGGGCATCCTACCCCGGCCTCCCCCACTAATGTCAAGGAAGAAACCTTTGTATGCTGAATCCTCATCCTCTAACCTCTCAAAAACCTTTTCAAATTTTTCAGCACTTTCCAACATTCTATAAGTGGAGTTCTACCTAGTTGGTACATCTAGGGATAACAAACTCTTGGAATTAATCTTTAGCTTCTCTACACATTTTTTAAATGTTTCAAATCTATTTGGAGAAGACTTGACATACCTCACAGCATCACGCACTTTCGCAATAGACGCATGTAATTCTTTCAACCCATCACCCACAACCAAATTTAGGATATGAGCACAACACCTCATGTGTAAGTACTCATGTCCTAGGATAGTACCCTTCCAATCTTTAGCCACTCTTTGTAAGAACCTAATCGTTGTGGTATTAGAACTAGCATTATCCACGGTTAATGGGAAAATGCTACCAATGCCCCACTCAAGCACACAAGACTCAATCTTTTTACCAATTGTATCTCCCTTATGGTTTTCAACTTGACAAAAGTTTAAAATTCTCTTTTGAAGCTTCCAATCATCATCTATAAAGTGACAAGTAAGACACATATAACTCATATTTTGGATTGATGTCCAAGTATCAGTGGTAAGGCAAACCCTACGGTCTCTTAAGACTTTCCTCAATTTCCTCGTCTCTTCATTATATATCTTAACAATATCTCTGGATATTGTTTGCCGAGATGGGATATTACGGAATTTAGGATTCATAACATTACAAAATTTCTTAAAACCATAATTTTCGGCAAACCTAAAGGGTAACTCATCAACGATTATCATCTCGACAAGAGCTTTCCTAGCAGCTTCTACAGAAAAGCTCGTTGCTACAAGATTACACCCTTCTTCTCCTTCTTTTTTGGGTTGAAAAGACAACAAGGTTTGTCCTTTAGATTTTTTTTCCTTCAAACCCAAAGGATCACTAGGACAAACCTCTAAATGATTCCTCAAGTTAGTTGTCCCATGATTCTTTGAATCGGCTTTGTACCTTTTTTTACAATGCCTACAAACTGCCTTTATTAGGCCTTCACTATCCTCTACTTTGTCAAAATGATCCCAAACAACTGATTTTTTCCTACTACTTACATTGGTGTTAGGTGGAAGTGGTGGTTTCTCAGTTGGAGTTGGAGCCGGAGTTTTATTTTCAGTTTCAGCCGGTTGTTCTTGGCGTAAGCTATGCGAAACTTCAATTTCAGTTACTTTAGCAGCTTCCGCTTCAACCCCATCAACAGTACTTACAGTGGAGTCCATGCCTTGTCAACAAGAAAAAATGAAAATAAAATTAGAACATTCAACCAATTGATTGGTAAGTGGTAACATTGGTTTATGAGAAGATGAGAATAAAAACACAAAAGACATTGAATACAGCGTACTAGTTCTATGATCAGATCTATGAGAATAAAAAACACAAAAAAAAAAAAACATATGTAACATAGAAAACCAAACATCACTATTTCTATGATCAGATCTATGTAGATATAAACAAGGTGGAAGGGAAATACAACCACATTTGTCATGTATGTGATCAAATCTATAACATGCAACTGATGCAAGAATATAAAAATCAAGATATGTCATGATTACACTTAGATGTCAATATATATAATTATATATATATCTATCATGTATATGATGAGAATCATGAGATGATTCAGATCTACTACTACTAGATTCAAGAATACAAAGAAGAACCAAAAAAAAAAAAAAACAAGAGCTGCTAACGGAGTACCTCACCGAAGGCTATATAGAGTATTAGAGTTGAAAAGCCGACGACGAAGAAGCTTGGGGTCAGCCGGCGGCGAAGAAGCTTGGTGGCTATAGCCTTGTGCGGCGCAAAGACTCTCCTAGTCCTAGGGTTTCCTGATGTGAGATGAAATGTTGAGAAATGAAATGGTTTAATTGGGAATCTTCTAGATAATTTAAGTGTATTGTAAATATAAAAATAAAAATATACAATACTATATTAAAGTACCCGGGTCGGGTTGGTTTTTATCGGGTTCCGAGATACAAAACCGACATCCGAACCACATACATCCCACTCAACCCGCAACTCGACCCACAACTCGCTAAAACCTAAAAATTTGGGTTGAGTCGGTCGGGTTGGGTCGGGTTGGTCGGGTTCGGGTGAAAGATGGACAGCCCTACATTTAACCACTGTCTAAGTATAACTATGCACATATATATATATGTCATTCTTTACCACGTTATTTTAACCAGTGTGAGGGATTTACCTGCGTGACACATCACTAGTGACTAAAATTGAAGAGAATTCTAGCAAGATTATCATACTACGTCACGTCACATCACGTCATTGCGTGAATGTGGTGTGCCACTCGAATTAAATGACTTTATGTAACTTCCTATTTTATGATGGTTCTGATATACTCCCTCCGTCCCATAATAAGTGTCCACTTCTATTTTGCACATTATTTAATAAAGTTGTATTATTTTAGTTTTTTTGGTTCATTAAATGGTCACTTTCCAATTTTGCCCTTAGATGTGATGGGTGTTTGACTTTTTGCTTGTTTTGAGGCCACAAATAAATGCTACTTTGTCTTTATTATAAGGGTAGTTTTGGAAAGTAAGTAAAAGTTATATGCTAATTTAGGAAAGTGGACACTTATTATGGGACATCCAAAAAAGGAAATGTGGACACTTATTATGGGACAGAGGGAGTATAATTGATTACACTCGATACTTAAATGGTCATACCTTGTGCTCCTAATTTTTAGAAGAAACATATCTGACGTGACACAACTCACACCACCTTAGCGTGACGATCCTGTGTTGTGGAAGTCTCATAATCTCATAGGATGACTTTTTAAAACGAGGAGTCATGCATGCATATTAAATGTTGATATGTCCAAAATGATTCAGCCATGAAGTCGGTCGGTCAAGTCACCGAGAGGTGCTGGTTACTTTGGTAAAGGTGCCAATAGCCAAGCAATCCCGAGGTGTGCGTTAGGACTGTGCGATTCGTACTAACAGGCCGGACATGAAAGACCGCGGCATCCTGTGGACCCGGCCTAACCAGTAGTTTCCTAAACCAACTACAAGGCTGCAAGAGGGAATATGGCAATTTCCTAAACCGCTTAGGAAACTCTCCCCAAATCATGCAAATCAATTGTAATCAGATTAGGTTTCTTAATCTGACTAACTTACCATGTATGGGTGGACTCTTGCACCTATAAAAGAGCCCACCTACCCTGTCTACAGGGATTCGAATAACTCGCTTGCTAACAAGCATAGAACATAGAATTCACCATTGTACGCATACACCCGACCGGTATTACTGGTAGTGCCGCCCCTCTTTGTTGGCTCACTAGGCCCGACAGTGATCTGCTAGTGAACACGCCCAGACGCAACCGTGCACGTAGGTCACCTCGTTAACGGGACCGAACCACATTCAACTTGTTCTTGTCTTTTTCTCTCTCTAAATCCTTCTTACTAATTTTTGGCATCATCAGTTTGGCGCCGTCTGTGGGAAACGACAGAGTTTTTCACCAACAAATTCTTGATTGATCAACATGCCGCCTAAAAGGAGTAAGAACTCCGTTACCCAGCCCGGTCAGGAGGATTCACAGCCGGGCGATCAGCTGCCTCCATGACCACAGAGCAGATAACGGCAATGTTGGCGCAGCACTTGGAGGGCCAGCGGTGAACACAAGAACAAATGGAGGCACTTTTGGCCCGGTAGGAAAAGCATCCTGCACCAGAAGATCATCCCGAGAAAAGCGCTCCCGTTCAGGATACCGCTCGGGCGCGAAGGCGAGCCCGTTCCACCCGGTGTCCCCACCGGACTGGGAACACCTCAGTGATTGTGAGCGCAGCCAGGCAACCAGGCGCTCGCAGAGGCGAGCTCGGTCCAATCCTCGCTGGCTGGAGGACGCCAGAACTATTATCAATCGGCGGCGTGCGGCTAGAGGGGAGGAGTCAGGACGGAAGGCCCGGGAATCAGCCAAGGACCCTCCAACCTGGAGCCAGGAGGACCTTAGGCACACGATTACTCGGACCCGGAGCCGGGCCCTATCCCTAAGTTCAACGCGCTTTGAAGAAGAGGTCTCGTCATCCGATCCGACCTACTGCTTGGATATAGAGAGGAGAACCGGGTGGGATGACGTAAAGGCCCACTTCGAGGAACTGTAACAACAGATTGAGAGGTTGAGCTGCAAGTCTGGCCACGACCTCACCAACACGGAGATGGAATCACCATATACTGCTCGAGTGACGCAGTTCCCTATCCCGCGGAAGTTCAAACCTCCTCACCTTAGCTCCTATGACGGCACAAGGAGTCCGGTGGACCACAGCCGCACCTACAAGGCTCAGATGGCACTGGTCACCATGGTGGACAAGCTACTGTGCCTGGCCTTTCCCAGTACCCTCAAAGGGCCAGCAGCACAGTGGTTCCATGCTTTAAAGCCCCGGACGGTTGATGACTTCAAAGCCCTCAGCAAGCTATTCATCAGCCAGTTTGTCGGAATGCTCGATAGATCAAAACCAAACACTCAGCTGCTAACCGTCCAGCAGCGCAAAGGGGAGTCCCTGAGGTAGTATGTGGACCGTTTCAACCAGCAAAGGCTCCAGATTTGCAATCTTAATGAAACGGCCGCAATTATGGCCTTCTATTCGGGATTTCAACACACCAAGGTTGCCACGTCGTTTCATTGTGACCGACCGACAACCCTGGTGGAGCCTGAAAGTGAAGCACGCTGGCCAGGCGGGAGACGAATCCCCGAAGGCCAAGCGTAAGCGTGAAGGATTTGAGAAGGGCTCGGGAAAGAAGCCGAAGTAGGATCAGAAGGATGTCCTAAGTCAGCCCCCGGAGTTGCTATATCAGCTCGTTGCGCCGGGGGGCTATCATCGAAACATTAAACGTCCAAGAGATGGACCCCTAGGACCAGAGTGACATGGTAGGTCCGGTGGAAGAATTGGAAAGATTGACATTGAATCCCGAGTACCCCGATCGCACGATCAGCATTGGTAACCTACCGGAGCCCGGCCTGAAGGAAAAGCTGACTCAGTTCCTGAGGCAAAATCAGGACGTTTTTGCTTGGAGTCATGAGGATATGCCCGGGATCGACTCCCAGATAATGTCCCATCGACTCAATGTCAGCCCAGATTATTGGCCGGTGAAGCAGAAAAAGAGGGGCATGGCCCCCGAGAAACAGAAAGCAGTAAGTGAGGAGGTCGAGAAGCTACTCAAAGCCCACTCCATACGAGAAGTCCACTACCCCGATTGGGTAGCCAATGTGGTACTTGTCAAGAAAAGTAGCGGGAAGTGGAGGATGTGCGTAGACTTCACTGACTTGAATAAAGCATGCCCCAAGGATTGCTATCCACTGCCCAGGATAGACCTTCTTGTGGACTCCACGGCCGGTCACTCACTCCTCTCGTTTATGGACGCCTATTCGGGGGTACAACCAGATCAGCATGTACCCCGGGGACGAAGAGAAGACTGCATTCATCACTGACCAGGGTACGTATTGTTACAAGGTTATGCCATTCGGTCTCAAGAATGCCAGGGCCACGTACCAACGCCTGGTCAACTACATGTTCAAGGACCTGATTAGGAAGTCTATGGAAGTATATGTGGATGATCTGCTGGTCAAGAGCCGGGACGAGTCCGACCACCTTGAGCATCTGGCCGGGGCCATCAACATTTTGAAAAAATTCAGGATGAGGTTGAACCCGGCCAAATGCACCTTCAGCGTCTCGTTCGGGAAATTTCTGGGCCATCTAGTCAGCAAATGGGGGATTGAAGCAAACCCCGAAAAGATCCAAGCCATCATCAACATGCGGTCGCCCAAGTCGACGAAGAAGGTTCAGAGCCTAGTGGGACGGGTGGCCGCACGGAACAGATTTGTCTCCCGAGCTACCGACCGGTGCCTGCCATTCTTCAAAATACTCCACAAGGCGTTTCAGTGGTCAGAAGAGTGCGAAAAGGCATTCCAGGAACTCAAGAAGTACTTGGCGTCCACTCCTCTACTCTCAACACCCATGCCGGGGGAAGAATTATTTTTATACTTGGCAGTGTCACCATCAGCAGTTAGCTCGACACTCATTCGGGAAGAGCACGGGATACAGTTCCCAATGTACTATACCAGCTGGGTGTTACAGGGTGTAGAGAGCAGATACTCTCGTATCAAAAAACTGGCATCCACCCTCATCACCTCGGGCCAAAGGCTCTGTCCGTACTTTCAGGCCCATGCCATTATGGTCCTCATAGACCAACCCCTTCGCAGAATCCTCAGTCGGCCCGAAACGTCCGGGAGGCTCGTCAAGTAGGCCTTGGAGTTGGAGGAATTTGAAGTGGTCTACCGACCCCGGACGACCATCAAGGGACAAGCCGTAGCAGACTTTCTGGTTGAGTTTACGTATCCAGAAGACCCGGTTGAAGAGTCTGAGCCACCGGCCCTATCGCCTGGGTTACACTCTAACATCCCTACCTGGGTACTGCACGTGGACGGTTCATCGAATCAGCAAGGCAGTGGGGCAGGAATCATCCTAACTGCCCCCGACGGTATCCAGCTCGAATATGCGCTAATGTTCGGGTTCCGTGCCTCCAACAACGAGGCCGAATACGAAGCCCTATTGGTCGGATTGCAATTGGCCATTTCTATGAGTGCACAACAGGTCCAGGGATACAGTGACTCCCAGCTCGTGGTCAATCAGGTTAACCAAGAGTACGAAGCGCGAGAAGACAACATGATAGCCTACTTGGCCCTTGTCCAAGCGGTTTCCAAGAAGCTCAGGGGATTCTCCATCAGGGCCGACCGGTTGGCTCACCTTGCCTCATCTTCTAAGTTAGACTTGCTCTGGATACAGATAGAATATCTACCCAAGCCAAGTGTGGTGAACTCAGAAAGCATGGAAGTAGATCCGGTCACCTTGGGACCCAGCTAGATGGACCCGCTCATGACATTCTTGACGATAGGTGTGCTACCAGACGAGAAAGAAGAGGCCCGTCGGGTCAAGTACCGGGCGGCCCGATACCACCTTGTTGACGGCATCCTCTACAAGAGAGTATTCTCTATCCGGTACCTCCACTGTGTCCACCCTGCACAGGTCCAAGCGATATTGTTTGAAATCCACAAAGTAGTGTGCGGGAATCACATCGAAGGCCGGGCACTCTCCAAGAAGGCCCTATTGCAAGGTTACTACTTGCCAACCATGGCCCGGGATTCTCAAGAGTACGTCAGAAGGTGCGATAAGTGTCAGAGATACTCTCCTATGATCAATCAACCAGGAGAGCTCCAAACACCAATCCATAGCCCTTGGTCGTTCGCCCAGTGGGGAATCGACATTGTCGGTCCCTTACCGATGGGAAAAGGGCAGGTCAAGTTCGCCGTCATCGTTGTTGATTACTTCACCAAATGGGCAGAGGCCGAGCCCTTGGCGACAATAACCGAGCAGAAAATGGAAAGCTTCGTGGAAAGGAATATTCTCAGTAGGTTCGGCATTCCCCAGGTCTTGGTCAGCGATAACGGCAGATAATTCGACACCCCTATCTTCAGGCAGTTCTGCTCGGGCTACGGGATACTAAATTATTACTCCTTCCCCGAGCACCCTCATGCCAACGGTCAAGCTGAGGTGACAAATCGGATAATCTTGCTGTCAATCAAAACAAGGCTTGAACGTGCCAAAGGGCTGTGGGCTGAAGAACTACCAACCCTCCTGTGGGCCTACCGCACTACATCCTGAGCGGTAACAGGCAAGATGCCACTCTCTTTAACCTACGGATTCGAGGCGGTGGTCCCCACAGAGCTCGGGTTGCCTACATATTGGGTGGCTAACTTCAGTACGCCGGATAACGAAGACGCTCTCAGATCAGAATTGGATTTGGTGGAGGAAAAAAGAGACCGAGCCTATCTAAAGGTGGCAGCCTACAAGCAATGGGTCTTGCGATATTACAACAGCAAGGTGAAGCACCGCAGTTTTCAAGTCGGAGACCTCGTTCTTAAGGCAGTGAACCAGTCCACCCGAATCCCGAACCATGGGAAATTGGGGACAAACTAGGAAGGCCCCGTATAAAGTAACCTGGGTAAACCGACCAGGAACTTATTGGCTATTGAGCATGGACGGGTACGATCTCTCTCATCCTTGGAATGTGCAACACCTCCGCAAGTACTATCAGTAACACTTGGCCACGGGAATTTAGTATTGGTAGAGAAATTTGTTTTTGTATCTCTAATTGGGCAACCGCCATAAATTTGTGTTTTTAAATAAAATTGAATAATTTACTTTACAAATTTACTCCTGTCAGTACCCCGTGCAATGCAGAAAAGTCCTCGGGCCTAACCCCAAAGCACAAAAGACCTCGGGCTCCGAACCCAGGCATCAAAAGACCTCAGGCTCCGAACCCAGGCACAAATGACCTCAAGGTCATCCCCGCAGCATCGGCTTCACCTAGGTCTAGCCGACGATGGGGTAAAAACCCTAGGTGGCCGACGATGGCAAGCTTCAAAGGACCCTGCAACTAACCATGTTTCAGGTCGGTTTCCTACGGCCACTCACTCCTGCACTCCTGCCTTAGCAAAATTCTTGGGGGCAGGGGAATATTAGGCCAAAACAGGAAATCACACCAGTCACTAAAAGAACTTGAAAGATATTCCTAAGCACTTACAGTGATCAGAGATGAATACCATGAACGGTAAAACATGATACGCCTATAATATACCGGGACATTCTGGACGGTAAAGCAGGGTATTCCTATAATACACCGGGACATCCCGGACGCTAAACAGGACAAGTTCCTATGACACACTGGGCAATTACCTTTAAAACAAGTCAAGAAGACTAGGTATTCTACTAGTTACGGTCCTAAACTATTTGCTAAGGCAGGGGCTTAGGTCAGCTAAAAATCGGGTGGATACTAGCAATCGTAAACAGGCACAGTGCAGATAAAAGTGAGCAATTAATGGAAAGTGAGCAGTTAATGGAAAGAGAAGTGGTCTCGAGGGCCTTTTCATTAATAAAAAACTGTACAAAGCCTGGGGGGCAGTTGTAGTAGCCTCCCCTAACAAAAAAAAAACAACAACAGGGTCATGGGTTGTCCACGAAGACCACATCTTCCTCCCTAATGGCCTGCTCTTCCACAGAAGGGTCCCCGAGCAGTGCAGCTTCAGCAACGACCTCGGTGTTGGCCTGGCCCTCCTTCCAGTAACTGGACTCTATCCAAGAGTAGCCAGACAGGTCCCAATTGGGGTGGTCGACAGCAGCCCGCTTAGCCAGATCAGTGTAGCCAGTAAGGAATCCTACCTCGAACTCCTCCTCGGCATCCTTGGCTTCAGCATCCTGAGCGACAGTGAGCTCAGAAAGCGTAGCCGTCATGGCCGCCAGGTCTTTCTCGGTAGTGATCCTCCTGGCTTCCGTGGCTGCAGCTTTCATCTCGACAACCTTCCTAGCAGCCCGCTCGGTTGAGAGAAAGTCGCGGGTCTCCCCCAGCTCCAAGGCCGCTACCAAGGATTTTTCTTCCTCCACGGAGAGAGCAAACTCCGCGGACTCCCGGACAGCCTTCTCCACAAACAGGTCGGCCTCCGTAGTGGCCAACCTCTTGGCAACTCCGGGAAGGGTAGCTTCAGGCCCTGCCGCAATGCAGCCAATCTGCAAAGATCAAAATAACGTCAGAATATGTATGGAAGAAAAGCTAATGTTCATGTTATAGAATGACATACCATGTGGATGATGCTGTAGAGCCAACCGATTATGGCCTCGGGACTTAGCAGAGTGCATTTGTCGATCTGACTCTGTAGCAGCCCAGGCCGGACCCTTCCGCAGACGTCGTTCGCCATCTCAAACGCCGGCCTCGAGGAGGGGCCCGTGCGAGCTGTCTCCTCCATGCTAGAAAAGGAGACCCTGGACGGCTTGGAGGTGGGAGGAAGAGGTAATGGCGCGGTGATGGTAACACCGGGCGTCAAGGTCGCAGTAGCCTCCTTCTCTGCCCAAATCGAGATCCCCCAGGAGATCCTTTTGAGGGGCTAGCCCTCGGCGGGGTCTTGCTTTTCCTCTTCTGGCCGGCCCGAGCCATCAGGGCCGCCTCTTTTTCCTTCAAAGCCGCCGCGCTCTTGGGAGCCATTTCTGTAAAACCGCAGAAGAGCGCATGAGAACTCAGCAAAGTACTAAATAAAAAATAACCGGAAGGTCAAGTGATGGAATTTACCAGGAATGATCGACGAGAATATGGGAGCTACAAAGTGATGCTGGGGCTCGTAAGAAACCTTCGGGCTTCCCGACCGGGTCAGCACCTTATTGATGTCAGTCGGGTCCTCCACCAAAGACAAGATCCTCGATTGGAACTTGTCGGGAAGACTGGGTGAGTCAACTGACCCCACTACAAAGCAAACGTACAAATAGGTTAGTCATGGTAAAACAAAGAAACTAATTATGAAAGGAAAGTGATTGGGTTTACTCCTCAACTTCCCCGCCCAGGAGGTCCTCAACTACACACCCGGTGCCTTTTCACATAGCCCCTGGGTGGATACTTGGAAGAATTTCTTCTTCCATCCCTTATTGTTGCTCGGGAAGTTGACTATTATCTTCCGCCCCTACCTGCCCCCAAGCGAGAAGAAACCGGAGTCCCCATGAACTTGAAACGGCTGGTGGGTCCAAAAGAACTCCTGCAGGGTGAGCTCGTACCCGAGGACTTGGGGCCACAAGGAGATGGACCCCATCAGATAACGCCAACCGTTCGGAGCGAGCTGCCCTGGAGAGATTCCGAGGTAAATGAGCGCATCCCGGGTGACAGGATGGAGTGGTAGGCGAAGGCCTACCATAAAGGCGTCTTCGTATAAGGTAATGAAGCCCGATTCGTGGAAATAGGCCCCACCGTTGTGGACCGACAGAGAGAAAGGGCCGGGAATATCGTATCTCACCCTGATCTGACCCAAATCAGGACCGCGCAGGGTGCTGATGATTGACTCGCATGCGAAGACGACGCCGAGACTGTCCGGTATAGACCCTTCATCGCTCGACCCCCGAGACGTCGAGGCCACAGTAGAATCCCGGTGCGTTTCCTCGTGAGACGCCCAGGCAGGGATCCTTCCCTCACTGTGCTTATCAGAGGGGGCCGAGGAGGGAGGGTCTAGGCTTGTGCTCAAGGTTCCCGATCGTGACTGCTCGTCTTCCGATCGGGATGATGTATTGAAGTCTGAGTGGCACATGTCTAAGTCTATGGTGGACCTAGGAGGTAAATGACGACCTAAAAATGGGTCAAGGACTCCAAGCCTGAGATAAAAGGGAGGCATCTTTAATAACCTGAAGGGCAGGTCATACAAGACTCTGGATGAGAAGCAACACTCTCTCAAGACTTTCCCGAGAACACCCGTTCGGTCTAACTGCCCTAAAGTACCTCCGGATTGGAAGAAATAACAGAATCTAAAAAAGAAAAAATCCCACGCCCATTCTGACCTAAGTGGGTTCGCTCCCTCCAGCTTTGTTCAGAAAAGAATAAGAGAGTGAAGAATTGAAGACAAAAATGAGAGACTTACAAAATTTAGCGCAGAAAAGGGATCGGGAATCTTGCTCGGGATCTTGTTTGCTCTCAAACCGCTCGGTAATCTCTATCACTTGGCAGCAGGAATTGAAGAAATGAGCAAGTGTTCCTTATACAGGAATAACGGGCGGTCCAGATCAATCAGATCCAACGGCTCAGGAGTTTTCCCCCCAAGAACCGTCAGACAGCTGTTGCCTCGGGCACGTGAAAGGTCGCCTCAAAAGGCGGGCGCATTAAATGCGTGACGTGACGGTCCAATTACCACGTAGCTATTCGATTACATCCGAACCGACTTCGATGGATCCTGACCAGGCCAATTACTCCCTAACACGTGGCAACACCAACGCCCGGGCTCCTCCCTGTATCGGTCGGTTATTCCACCGGGTGATCTGGAAGGTGGGCCCCATCCCGAGCAGCATTCCCGGAGGATATCCAGACGGTTTTTAAGGTGATACTGATTTTCGATCCTCACCCGATGAAGCATCCAGTCAGTTTCGAAAATGGGGGACAACTGATATGTCCAAAATGATCCAGCCATGAAGTCGGTATGCCAAGTCACCGAGAGGTGCTGGTTACTTCGGTAAAGGCGCCAATAGACAAGCAATCCCGAGGTGTGCATCAGGACCGTGCGGTTCGTACCAACAGGCTGGGCATGAAAGACTGCGGCATCCCATGGACCCGACTTAACTAGTAGTTTCCTAAACCAGGTACAAGGCTGCAAGAGGGAATGTGGCAGTTTCCTAAACCGCTTAGGAAACTCTCCCCAAATCATGCAATTCAATTATAATCAGATTAGGCTTCCTAATCTGACTAACTTACTATGTATGGGTGGACTCTTGCACCTATAAAAGAGCCCACCTACCCTGTCTACAGGGATCCGAATAACTCTCTGGCTAACAATCATAGAACAGAGAATTCACTATTGTATGCATATACCCGGCCGGTATTACTGGTAGTGCCGCCCTCTTTGTTGGCTCACTAGGCCCGCCAGTGATCTGCTAGAGAACGCGCCCAGACTCAACCGTGGACGTAGGTCACCTCGTTAACGGGACCGAACCATATACAACTTGTTCTTGTCTTTTTCTCTCTCTAAATCCTTCTTACTAATTTTTGGCATCATCAAAAGTATGTCCTAAAAGCCAATTAGATTTGAGTAGTATTATTAGGAATATTACTTTGCAATAACAGTTTCATATTAATAAAGGGGAAGTTTATTATTTGTCATTATTGTTGTCTAACAGTTTTATGATATGTCCATAGAATTAAAGTTGAGAAGGTATGTACTTAAAGAGTTAAGGAACAAGATCATATACTTCTCAGTTGCTTTATTCTAAAATTGTTCTTAGTCGTAAAATTATTAAATTGGGCATTTGATAATCTGGTTAGACTAACATATGCCATGTTTATTTTATTTGATAAAATATGACTAGTCTTAAGTCATCAATGTGGAGACACTGGAACAGACATATGGGTGCTTGTTATAGAAGAAGTTCACTGAACGTGATCAACTATTAGGAAAATCCAAATGGAGTTTTACTTATCAATCAATGGATTGTTCTTAGTTACAGTGGTACAAGTAATCCTTAGACCTGAGACATTACTCTTGTCTTGTGTATGAGTTATTATTCTTTAACGTGCACGGTGTTTATGTTTTAATCAAAGACATTTTCATGCACTGTTGGATATAGTAAGTCATGTATGGAGACATGTGAATGTAAAGCAAGGAATCTATCAATCTCAAGTAAGAGAGAGGATGTTTTATGTGATCTTCTATGATATATCTCAAGTTAAGTTCCCTGGGCAGGGCAGGGTGAGAATTAGAAAATGAGTTTTCTAATTTCACCAAATAGAGAAATATCATATGGTTTGAGAACATTTAATTAAATCGTGTTTGATAATATGTCCATTACCCAAAAGATTTAACTGAGACATGGTATGATAGAAGGATTGAATTATACGGTTACTGTTAATGGAAATGTTCACTATTTTTCAGACTGTCTGGGGTGTGTCATGATATACTGCTAGGTGTCACTCATGACTAGCAGAAGCTCAGAAATAATAAATCTTAATATTAATTATTTCTACAAGGGAGAATTAGAAGTTGTTCTAATTTAAATTAATTAGAAAGGGTTCTAATTGTAATACTTTAAAGTATTAGTACCTATTACAAGATTAGTATGAACCTAAGGGGTCACACACAAAAGGGTTATGTGCAATTGGAAGAAGTTGTAAGGGTCTACTTGATATTAAGTTGTTAATATGGAAGTTGTATAATAATACTATTAGTTTATATTTGATTTAAGAAATTCTTCCAATCAAATATAGTTTCCTAATTAGATTAGGAAAGAGTCTTATAGCATTATTATATATATGAGGTATGAGAAACTAAAAGGATTCTTGCACATGCAATATTTTCCCAAGACCACATCCCTTGCACAAACTATACTGCCACCCATTTTGGCTCCAACAAATTTCGTTTTTCTTCAATTAAATATTTGGAGAAATTGGACATTCTTCCAATTTGTGATTTGTGTGTGTGGATACTTTTAGAGATCGGACGCTTGGACGATTTGGTGAACTGTTCGTGGGACAAACCAGATTCAATATTTTGTAAAGCACGCTTCAAGGGTAACTATTATATTAACCCCCTATAGATGTTGTATGTATTTTGTATATATCATAGATTTGATCATGGGTTTAGGAAACCATTAAAATTTTGTTTTCTGTTGCGCGAATCTTTAAGGATTCCACATGGTTTTCTTTCGGTGGTATCAGAGCTTTAGTCTATGATTAATACAAAATACGGAGTACCTAATTATTTTTATAGTATGGATTTATTTTAAATAAATATGATTTTTGGGACTCTAGATTTTGTATAAGATACAAAATTTTAAATTCTTAAAGATTGATACATATATGTATATATGCATATGTATCAGTAAGTTTAAGTATTTGAAAACTTTTACACGTTATAAAAGTCAAAATCAAAAGAATGGGAAGATGTCAATCGGACGGTACGGACTATGTGCGGTGGGTCACTTTTTGTGGTCACGTTATTCTGACAAGAAGTAACCAACTTTTGATTAAAATAGAATTATTTTTAATCAAATTAATATCCTAATATGATTAGTATGTAATCCCAAAATGAATTACTATAATAATAGCGTGCTATTTTATTTAATAGCTTATTGTTTTATTTACATAAGATGTGAATGGTTAATTGAAAGGATGATTATGGGGCTTGCATGCCTTCCTCCTTCTTTCTAGATATAATTTCTGTCTCTCTCCTATATACCTCCCCTTTGATCAAGGATCAAGGGTTTTCATTTTAAAGCCATGTAAAATTAGGTTTAAAGACAAAGATCAGAAGATTACAAGTAAGAAGAAGGTGAAGCCTACTTGGAGTAGATAAGATGTCGAAGAAAAGAATGAAGACTATTTATTATTGTTATTTCAAGTTTAGAGCTTGAAAGCATGTGATGTTTAATAATGATTACAACTCCAAAGACCTAGATTCAACTTAAAGGCTAAAGTTGAATCTCCTTAAAAATCTATAATCATCCATAATCCCTTTTTATGTGATAATTGTTGGGGTGGTTTCACCAAATATTTTATATCTCCATATTTAAATTTTTTTTTTAAAAATAATCCAATTAATGTGTCATGAGGATACTCCTTTAAATTAAAATTTTAAAATTGTTTTCTAAATTTAATTAGTGGGAGTATTGTATGGACATATTAAAGTATAAATGAAGAAATATTTATTTTATGTATTTGATGCATGTATAATTGATGAGACTATAAAATTCTCTTTTTGTTACGATATTAATTTGTAAGTGAATAAACATTATGAATGTCTTGACATGGATACAAATTTGCAAATAGATTTGATCTTACAATCCTTGCCAGATTCATTTTTGTAGTTCGTTATGAAATCAACATCAGACGGTTGATAGTTCCACTGCATGAGTTGCTAAATATGTTGAATACTGTAGAAGGATCCATCAAAAAGATAGGGATCTGATCTCGTCATTCATGAGACTTCTACTTCCAAGTCCAAGTCCTATGGTAAAGGAAAATGGAAGGGGCAGAAGTCCAAGAGGAAGGCAAAGGGAGGGATCAAGAAAGACAAGCTCACAAATGATTGTAGACACCCCATTTTGTCGGCTATCAGATTTAGGAGACCCATAGCATGGTAGTTCACAATGATCGAAAAAGACTTAAAAGGACTCTTGGAAGTTAGTTCTGTCTCTCAGAATGACCAAAATGCCCCTGAAAGCCCGAAAACTCCCAGATTTGGTCCTAAAGTTCTGAAAACATGCTACGTCGTAAGAAAAACAATAAAATGAGTTTTTAAGTAAAATTGAATAAAATCGTCATCTCCCAGAGACCCCCGGAAGTCCCGGAAGTTCCCGGAAAGTGCTCGTTGACCGGTTTGACCAAGGTTTGACCAAGTTTGACCAAGTTTGATCGAAATCATCCAAATTCACCGGAATCATTAGAAAAGTATTAAAATGAGTTTTAAAAGAGAATCGAGCGAAAACGTCAACTCCTGGGAGCTCCCAGAGGTTCCCAGAACTTCCTGGGAATCCCAAGTTTGACCAGTTTGACCAAGATTTGACTTTGGAATCGGGGCACCGAAATAATTTTCAAAAATTTTTCATGGATACTAGAGGTCAATAGCTTTCCAACGGTATATCGCACATAATTCCTGGATTTAAAACGAATTTATTATGAATTTCCAAAGCCGAAAAAGGCGATCAAATCGGATTTTATCGCGAATACCGTAAAACTTTTCAAAGTGACCTATCCCCGAACTATTTTTTTTATGTAAAGTAGACTCCATTACCTTTCCAACGGTATATCACAATCTCAATTTGGAGTTCGTATACAGTTTCTGTGAATTTCGGACAAAATAGGGCCTTTTCGCGAATACCGGAACCTCAGGGAGCCTAAACGTAAATTTCTGGGCTTCTGAGGAGCAGTGCCGCAGCGGCACTGGCCCACTGCAGCCGCGGTACTGGCCCAGTGCCGCCGCGGCACTCAACCCTCGCAGAGTCCATTTTTGTAATTTTTTTGGGGGTCCAATTTTATTAATTGAAAGCCAAAACGACGTAGTTTTATGTTCAGAGATGTTTGGGACCAATGGGAACACTTCTAAAATCCCAAAACCACCCCAAATTGGCCTATATAAACCCCCCATTGCTCTTCATTTTGGGGGGGCCAAGTGCAAAGCTTGAAAAGTTGTAGAGAAGAAGAGAGATAGAGATAGGTTTAGAAGAAAGAAATGGAGCTTCTCCCATTGATTTTCCATAAGAAAGTGAGTTTTATTCTTGGTTTCTTCCATTATCCTTTTATATACTTCACATCCCAAACACCCCCAATCACCATTCTTGAGCATTCTTGAGTTAGGAAGCTACTTCCATGTCCAAATGTCAAAATCTATGAGTGAAACACCAAGCTACAAGTCCAAAATCACATTGATTATCATCTATTGATTGCTATTTGCTTGCTTGTTTATATTATGTTCATCTCTTCTTACCTCATTTCTTCTTATTTTTCTTTATTTACTTACTTGTTCTTCATCATCTAAATGATGACATGAAGTTTGAGGTGAGTGAATCCTTATGGATAGTAGCTCTTGACCTCAAAAACATGTTTGATAGATGGTGATCATAACTTCAATACCTCCAAGGTATTCTTGAAGTGTATTGAAGTTATGTTCTAATAAAATTAAATCTCTCCAACAATCTTGGAGGTTCTTGATGATGAGTTTGATGTTGGCATTTTAAGTGGCTATAATCCTTATTGAGCATTGAAAATATGCTTTCAAAACATCTACTTTAAAACCCCTCTCAATCCCTCTTCTTTTGGTTTCAAGAAACAAAACCTTGTTTTCTCCAAAATCTTCAAAATAATGAGTCAAAACAGTGAGTGAGCTGAGTTCAAGGATTTCTCTAGAACTCAATACTCAACATATGAATGCAAGGCCACTTGTAAAGTCTTCCTAACTCATTGGAGAACACCCATGATTTTTGGTTTGACTTGGAAGTACTTGGAAATGGTCCATTTGGACCCAAACATTCCTTCCAGACATTCTGTCTTTGCTGTCACAACAGCTAGGGCCACTTCCAACTTGTCTTACAGAAAACGTTTCCAAAATGGGAAGTTTATTATTTGTCATTATTGTTGTCTAACAGTTTTATGATATGTCCATAGAATTAAAGTTGAGAAGGTATGTACTTAAAGAGTTAAGGAACAAGATCATATACTTCTCAGTTGCTTTATTCTAAAATTGTTCTTAGTCGTAAAATTATTAAATTGGGCATTTGATAATCTGGTTAGACTAACATATGCCATGTTTATTTTATTTGATAAAATATGACTAGTCTTAAGTCATCAGTGTGGAGACACTGGAACAGACATATGGGTGCTTGTTATAGAAGAAGTTCACTGAACGTGATCAACTATTAGGAAAATCCAAATGGAGTTTTACTTATCAATCAATGGATTGTTCTTAGTTACAGTGGTACAAGTAATCCTTAGACCTGAGACATTACTCTTGTCTTGTGTATGAGTTATTATTCTTTAACGTGCACGGTGTTTATGTTTTAATCAAAGACATATTCATGCACTGTTGGATATAGTAAGTCATGTATGGAGACATGTGAATGTAAAGCAAGGAATCTATCAATCTCAAGTAAGAGAGAGGATGTCTTATGTCATCTTCTATGATATATCTCAAGTTAAGTTCCCTGGGCAGGGCAGGGTGAGAATTAGAAAATGAGTTTTCTAATTTCACCAAATAGAGAAATATCATATGGTTTGAGAACATTTAATTAAATCGTGTTTGATAATATGTCCATTACCCAAAAGATTTAACTGAGACATGGTATGATAGAAGGATTGAATTATACGGTTACTGTTAATGGAAATGTTCACTATTTTTCAGACTGTCTGGGGTGTGTCATGATATACTGCTAGGTGTCACTCATGACTAGCAGAAGCTCAGAAATAATAAATATTAATATTAATTATTTCTACAAGGGAGAATTAGAAGTTGTTCTAATTTAAATTAATTAGAAAGGGTTCTAATTGTAATACTTTAAAGTATTAGTACCTATTACAAGATTAGTATGAACCTAAGGGGTCACACACAAAAGGGTTATGTGCAATTGGAAGAAGTTGTAAGGGTCTACTTGATATTAAGTTGTTAATATGGAAGTTGTATAATAATACTATTAGTTTATATTTGATTTAAGAAATTCTTCCAATCAAATATAGTTTCCTAATTAGATTAGGAAAGAGTCTTATAGCATTATTATATATATGAGGTATGAGAAACTAAAAGGATTCTTGCACATGCAATATTTTCCCAAGACCACATCCCTTGCACAAACTATACTGCCACCCATTTTGGCTCCAACAAATTTCGTTTTTCTTCAATTAAATATTTGGAGAAATTGGACATTCTTCCAATTTGTGATTTGTGTGTGTGGATACTTTTAGAGATCGGACGCTTGGACGATTTGGTGAACTGTTCGTGGGACAAACCAGATTCAATATTTTGTAAAGCACGCTTCAAGGGTAACTATTATATTAACCCCCTATAGATGTTGTATGTATTTTGTATATATCATAGATTTGATCATGGGTTTAGGAAACCATTAAAATTTTGTTTTCTGTTGCGCGAATCTTTAAGGATTCCACATGGTTTTCTTTCGGTGGTATCAGAGCTTTAGTCTATGATTAATACAAAATACGGAGTACCTAATTATTTTTATAGTATGGATTTATTTTAAATAAATATGATTTTTGGGACTCTAGATTTTGTATAAGATACAAAATTTTAAATTCTTAAATATTGATACATATATGTATATATGCATATGTATCAGTAAATTTAAGTATTTGAAAACTTTTACACGTTATAAAAGTCAAAATCAAAAGAATGGGAAGATGTCAATCGGACGGTACGGACTATGTGCGGTGGGTCACTTTTTGTGGTCACGTTATTCTGACAAGAAGTAACCAACTTTTGATTAAAATAGAATTATTTTTAATCAAATTAATATCCTAATATGATTAGTATGTAATCCCAAAATGAATTACTATAATAATAGCGTGCTATTTTATTTAATAGCTTATTGTTTTATTTACATAAGATGTGAATGGTTAATTGAAAGGATGATTATGGGGCTTGCATGCCTTCTTCCTTCTTTCTAGATGTAATTTCTGTCTCTCTCCTATATACCTCCCCTTTGATCAGGGATCAAGGGTTTTCATTTTAAAGCCATGTAAAATTAGGTTTAAAGACGAAGATCAGAAGATTACAAGTAAGAAGAAGGTGAAGCCTACTTGGAGTAGATAAGATGTCGAAGAAAAGAATGAAGACTATTTATTATTGTTATTTCAAGTTTAGAGCTTGAAAGCATGTGATGTTTAATAATGATTACAACTCCAAAGACCTAGATTCAACTTAAAGGCTAAAGTTGAATCTCCTTAAAAATCTATAATCATCCATAATCCCTTTTTATGTGATAATTGTTGGGGTGGTTTCACCAAATATTTTATATCTCCATATTTAAAATTTTTTTTTAAAAATAATCCAATTAATGTGTCATGAGGATACTCCTTTAAATTAAAATTTTAAAATTGTTTTCTAAATTTAATTAGTGGGAGTATTGTATGGACATATTAAAGTATAAATGAAGAAATATTTATTTTATGTATTTGATGCATGTATAATTGATGAGACTATAAAATTCTCTTTTTGTTACGATATTAATTTGTAAGTGAATAGACATTATGAATGTCTTGACATGGATACAAATTTGCAAATAGATTTGATCTTACAATCCTTGCCAGATTCATTTTTGTAGTTCGTTATGAACTTCAACATCAGAAGGTTGATAGTTCTACTGCATGAGTTGCTAAATATGTTGAATACTGTAGAAGGATCCATCAAAAAGATAGGGATCTGATCTCGTCATTCATGAGACTTCTACTTCCAAGTCCAAGTCCTATGGTAAAGGAAAATGGAAGGGGCAGAAGTCCAAGAGGAAGGCAAAGGGAGGGATCAAGAAAGACAAGCTCACAAATGATTGTAGACACCCCATTTTGTCGGCTATCAGATTTAGGAGACCCATAGCATGGTAGTTCACAATGATCGAAAAAGACTTAAAAGGACTCTTGGAAGTTAGTTCTGTCTCTCAGAATGACCAAAATGCCCCTGAAAGCCCGAAAACTCCCAGATTTGGTCCTAAAGTTCTGAAAACATGCTACGTCGTAAGAAAAACAATAAAATGAGTTTTTAAGTAAAATTGAATAAAATCGTCATCTCCCAGAGACCCCCGGAAGTCCCGGAAGTTCCCGGAAAGTGCTCGTTGACCGGTTTGACCAAGGTTTGACCAAGTTTGACCAAGTTTGATCGAAATCATCCAAATTCACCGGAATCATTAGAAAAGTATTAAAATGAGTTTTAAAAGAGAATCGAGCGAAAACGTCAACTCCTGGGAGCTCCCAGAGGTTCCCAGAACTTCCTGGGAATCCCAAGTTTGACCAGTTTGACCAAGATTTGACTTTGGAATCGGGGCACCGAAATAATTTTCAAAAATTTTTCATGGATACTAGAGGTCAATAGCTTTCCAACGGTATATCGCACATAATTCCTGGATTTAAAACGAATTTATTATGAATTTCCAAAGCCGAAAAAGGCGATCAAATCGGATTTTATCGCGAATATCGTAAAACTTTTCAAAGTGACCTATCCCCGAACTATTTTTTTTATGTAAAGTAGACTCCATTACCTTTCCAACGGTATATCACAATCTCAATTTGGAGTTCGTATACAGTTTCTGTGAATTTCGGACAAAATAGGGCCTTTTCGCGAATACCGGAACCTCAGGGAGCCTAAACGTAAATTTCTGGGCTTCTGAGGAGCAGTGCCGCAGCGGCACTGGCCCATTGCAGCCGCGGTACTGGCCCAGTGCCGCCGCGGCACTCAACCCTCGCAGAGTCCATTTTTGTAATTTTTTTGGGGGTCCAATTTGATTAATTGAAAGCCAAAACGACGTAGTTTTATGTTCAGAGATGTTTGGGACCAATGGGAACACTTCTAAAATCCCAAAATCACTCCAAATTGGCCTATATAAACCCCCCATTGCTCTTCATTTTGGGGGGGCCAAGTGCAAAGCTTGAAAAGTTGTAGAGAAGAAGAGAGATAGAGATAGGTTTAGAAGAAAGAAATGGAGCTTCTCCCATTGATTTTCCATAAGAAAGTGAGTTTTATTCTTGGTTTCTTCCATTATCCTTTTATATACTTCACATCCCAAACACCCCTAATCACCATTCTTGAGCATTCTTGAGTTAGGAAGCTACTTCCATGTCCAAATGTCAAAATCTATGAGTGAAACACCAAGCTACAAGTCCAAAATCACATTGATTATCATCTATTGATTGCTATTTGCTTGCTTGTTTATATTATGTTCATCTCTTCTTACCTCATTTCTTCTTATTTTTCTTTATTTACTTACTTGTTCTTCATCATCTAAATGATGACATGAAGTTTGAGGTGAGTGAATCCTTATGGATAGTAGCTCTTGACCTCAAAAACATGTTTGATAGATGGTGATCATAACTTCAATACCTCCAAGGTATTCTTGAAGTGTATTGAAGTTATGTTCTAATAAAATTAAATCTCTCCAACAATCTTGGAGGTTCTTGATGATGAGTTTGATGTTGGCATTTTAAGTGGCTATAATCCTTATTGAGTATTGAAAATATGCTTTCAAAACATCTACTTTAAAACCCCTCTCAATCCCTCTTCTTTTGGTTTCAAGAAACAAAACCTTGTTTTCTCCAAAATCTTCAAAATAATGAGTCAAAACAGTGAGTGAGCTGAGTTCAAGGATTTCTCTAGAACTCAATACTCAACATATGAATGCAAGGCCACTTGTAAAGTCTTCCTAACTCATTGGAGAACACCCATGATTTTTGGTTTGACTTGGAAGTACTTGGAAATGGTCCATTTGGACCCAAACATTCCTTCCAGACATTCTGTCTTTGCTGTCACAGCAGCTAGGGCCACTTCCAACTTGTCTTACAGAAAACGTTTCCAAAATGGGTGGTCCTAACTTATTTTTCACTTAAACTTCAATGTCTTAGGGAACTGTCTGTATAAAATGGGCCTCTAGATCATTAATTTTCATTTTCTAAGAGTTTCTAACATTTCAGTCGACAGTACGGACTCTGTTTCTGAGTGACCTTCATTGTTTATATGATTTCTCTCAATATGTGATAGCTATCCAAGATTTGCCTTTTGGGTTGTGTTCTGTACACAATAAGGAAGATCTCCATAAAACATCTTGCATTGAAAACACTTTTAACCCCTCTTTTCAATTTCCAAAAGATCATGCTACTGTTCTGTCCACTATTCACAGCAAGCACCTTTTAACTTTCATTCTTTGATTTGATGCTTATATGCCTTCCAAATTAGTTCATATCTTAGGAAGTAGTTCATACCACATTTGTACATATCCCATGATGATTTCATTCATTCATTCATACACATTATAGACTTCTAAGTCATTCTAGGAATCCATGAACACAAAGCACACTACAACCTTGGCACATTCTAGATACATACATTGCATCCATGCAAGATTTGGGGCCTTCATGGCTCCTAATCTAAGAAGATTATAAGGAATGAACTTGATCACACGTTCATGCTTCCCCCGATCTAATCATCATTTCTCATCCATCCCGGGGATTGAGAGGTCTTCTTTTTTTTTTTCTCAAAGATTAACATGCATCATACTAGCTTGCTAAGCATACTTTGATTTCTTTGTTTATTTGTTTCAATAACAATTCATGTCCCCCTTTAGATTAGGAAGTCTTGATTATTTGATACATGATTAGATGATTTTTCCTAGGTTTATTTGTGTGATCTTTCACTTTGCATTGTGTGATATTTGGCTTAGATCTTATGAATGATATCTTATCTTTAGATCTTCCATTTTCAAATTTTCTTATGTGATGTAATATACTATCATAGTATTATTTGTCAAACCAAACATGGTATAAGATGATTATTTGGATGCTAATTGAGGCCCGTCGAGAGACGGGGCGAGTTGAGGGTGTTTTAGTCGTGACAAAGGCTCCTTCCTCTCTCGTACCAAAACCCCGAACCAAGTTCTTTGGTTATGAAGGGCCGGTGCCCTTTATCCATTCGGGTGAGTCAAAATTAGGTTTCTTGGTTCCTTAAAGACCAAGTGGCGACTCTGTATCTGTTTTCAACAGACCTTTTCTCTTTCCTTGATTCAAAATCAAACAAGTTTCAAAAGCAAACAAAGCGCGACCAGCACTAGCCTCAGCATCGTTGCATCTTTTGCAACGCTTTTTATCCTAAATCTGTAGCCTCCAAAAAGTCCAGTCTCTTCAAAACTTTGGCACTCGCTTGCGACATGCGTTGCCTCGCAAGTTCCTGCCAAAGAGGGGCAAACTGTAGACACCCCATTTTGTCGGCTATCAGATTTAGGAGACCCATAGCTTGGTAGTTCACAATGATCGAAAAAGACTTAAAAGGACTCTTGGAAGTTAGTTCTGTCTCTCAGAATGCTCAGAATGACCAAAATGCCCCTGAAAGCCCGAAAACTCCCAGATTTGGTCCTAAAGTTCTGGAAACATGCTACGTCGTAAGAAAAACAATAAAATGAGTTTTTAAGTAAAATCGAATAAAATCGTCAGCTCCCAGAGACCCCCGGAAGTCCCGGAAGTTCCCGGAAAGTGCTCGTTGACCGGTTTGACCAAGTTTGACCGAAATCATCCGAATTCACCGGAATCATTAGAAAAATATTAAAATGAGTTTTAAAAGAGAATCGAGCAAAAACGTCAACTCCTGGGAGCTCCCAGAGGTTCCCAGAACTTTCCGGGAATCCCAGGTTTGACCAGTTTGACCAAGATTTGACTTTGGAATCGGGGCACCGAAATAATTTTTAAATATTTTTCATGGATGCTAGAGGTCAATAGCTTTCCAACGGTATATCGCACATAATTCCTGGATTTAAAACGAATTTATTATGAATTTCCAAAGCCGAAAAAGGCGATCAAATCGGCTTTTATCGCGAATACCGTAAAACTTTTCAAAGTGACCTATTCTCGAACTATTTTTTATATAAAGTAGACTCCATTACCTTTCCAACGGTATATCAGAACCTCAATTTGGAGTTCGTATACAGTTTCTGTGAATTTTGGACAAAACAGGGCCTTTTCGCGAATACCGGAACCTCAGGGGGCCTAAACGTAAATTTCTGGGCTTCTGAGGAGCAGTGCCGCCGCGGCACTGGCCCACTGCCGCCGCGGCACTACATAGTGCCGCCGCGGCACTCAACCCTTGCAGAGTCCATTTTTGTAATTTTTTTGGGGGTCCAATTTGATTAATTGAAAGCCAAAACGACGTAGTTTTATGTTCACAGATGTTTGGGACCAATGGGAACACTTCTAAAATCCCAAAACCACTCCAAATTGGCCTATATAAACCCCCCATTGCTCTTCATTTTGGGGGGGCCAAGTGCAAAGCTTGAAAAGTTGTAGAGAAGAAGAGAGATAGAGATAGGTTTAGAAGAAAGAAATGGAGCTTCTCCCATTGATTTTCCATAAGAAAGTGAGTTTTATTCTTGTTTTCTTCCATTTTCCTTCTATATACTTCACATCCCAAACACCCCCAATCACCATTCTTGAGCATTCTTGAGTTAGGAAGCTACTTCCATGTCCAAATGTCAAAATCTATGAGTGAAACACCAAGCTACAAGTCCAAAATCACATTGATTATCATCTATTGATTGCTATTTGCTTGCTTGTTTATATTATGTTCATCTCTTCTTACCTCATTTCTTCTTATTTTTCTTTATTTACTTACTTGTTCTTCATCATCTAAATGATGACATGAAGTTTGAGGTGAGTGAATCCTTATGGATAGTAGCTCTTGACCTCAAAAACATGTTTGATAGATGATGATCATAACTTCAATACCTCCAAGGTATTCTTGAAGTGTATTGAAGTTATGTTCTAATAAAAATAAATCTCTCCAACAATCTTGGAGGTTCTTGATGATGAGTTTGATGTTGGCATTTTAAGTGGCTATATTCCTTATTGAGTATTGAAAATATGCTTTCAAAACATCTACTTTAAAACCCCTCTCAATCCCTCTTCTTTTGGTTTCAAGAAACAAAACCTTGTTTTCTCCAAAATCTTCAAAATAATGAGTCAAAACAGTGAGTGAGCTGAGTTCAAGGATTTCTCTAGAACTCAACACTCAACATATGAATGCAAGGCCACTTGGAAAGTCTTCCTAACTCATTGGAGAACACCCATGATTTTTGGTTTGACTTGGAAGTACTTGGAAATGGTCCATTTGGACCCAAACATTCCTTCCAGACATTCTGTCTTTGCTGTCACAGCAGCTAGGGCCACTTCCAACTTGTCTTACAGAAAACGTTTCCAAAATGGGTGGTCCTAACTTATTTTTCCCTTAAACTTAAATGTCTTAGGGAACTGTCTGTATAAAATGGGCCTCTAGATCATTAGTTTTCATTTTCTAAGAGTTTCTAACATTTCAGTCGACAGTACGGACTCTGTTTCTGAGTGACCTTCATTGTTTATATGATTTCTCTCAATCTGTGATAGCTATCCAAGATTGGCCTTTTGGGTTGTGTTCTATACACAATAAGGAAGATCTCCATAAAATATCATGCATTGAAAACACTTTTAACCCCTCTTTTCAATTTCCAAAAGATCATGCTACTGCTCTGTCCACTATTCACAGCAAGCACCTTTTAACTTTCATTCTTTGATTTGATGCTTATATGCCTTTCAAATTAGTTCATATCTTAGGAAGTAGTTCATACCACATTTGTACATATCCCATGATGATTTCATTCATTCATTCATACACATTATAGACTTCTAAGTCATTCTAGGAATCCATGAACACAAAGCACACTACAACCTTGGCACATTCTAGATACATACATTGCATCCATGCAAGATTTGGGGCCTTCATGACTCCTAATCTAAGAAGATTATAAGGAATGAACTTGATCAACGTTCATGCTTCCCCCGATCTAATCATCATTTCTCATCCATCCCGGGGATTGAGAGGTCTTCTTTTTTTTCTCAAAGATTTACATGCATCATACTAGCTTGCTAAGCATACTTTGATTTCTTTGTTTATTTGTTTCAATAACAATTCATGTCCCCTTTAGATTAGGAAGTCTTGATTATTTGATACATGATTAGATGATTTTTCCTAGGTTTATTTGTGTGATCTTTCACTTTGCATTGTGTGATATTTGGCTTAGATCTTATGAATGATATCTTATCTTTAGATCTTCCATTTTCAAATTTTCTTATGTGATGTAATATACTATCATAGTATTATTTGTCAAACCAAACATGGTATAAGATGATTATTTGGATGCTAATTGAGGCCCGTCGAGAGACGGGGCGAGTTGAGGGTGTTTTAGTCGTGACAAAGGCTCCTTCCTCTCTCGTACCAAAATCCCGAACCAAGTTCTTTGGTTATGAAGGGTCGGTGCCCTTTATCCATTCGGGTGAGTCAAAATTAGGTTTCTTGGTTCCTTAAAGACCAAGTGGCGACTCTGTATCTGTTTTCAACAGACCTTTTCTCTTTCCTTGATTCAAAATCAAACAAGTTTCAAAAGCAAACGAAGCGGTGGAATCCCGATATCCACAATCTGGCGACTCTGCTGGGGATTTTTATTTTAAAACGAAATAATACAGAGGTTTGACTCATAAGAAGCATCCTTAAAATCATCTTTTTACTGTGTATGGTTCACCGCATTGCACTCTGCATTTTACCCTCTCGACTGTGTCTGAAACGCGGCGCTGACATTGTTCAGGTCTTGCTGTGCCAGGGCACAAGTCACCGTTGATACTGTACCTTCCAAGGTATATCAAAAAGAGTAAACACTCTCGTACTGTCTCCCTGACGGTATATTGGAACTCTCGTAAACGGACCCTCTTTGACAAAACCCAGCCTTTGCATATAGATTCCTGTAGAACCTTTCATAGGACTGTTCATTTATCTTTTCAGATAGGACAATGTGATATAACTATTGTATGCCCTGACGGGATTACCTGCGCGGTGTAGATGCTTATGTGGCATAGAACAGAACCTCTTTCTTATGATTCCCAAGGCAATCACTCACATGTGATCACATTGAGTTGACTTGCCTAGGCACCATGATAAGGATGTCTGCTCCATGCTCATAAAGATATACACATCAAACCTTGTTTGTTGGTCCTGAGACATAGGAGTATGAAAACTTACTAGACAGTATGATCACCATCATCACCTATTCTCGTCGTATATCCCTATTCCTTCCAAAAACTCTACCCAACTCATCAGGATACCCCTGTTTCTCCTAGAAATTCTGTCCGAATCACCCAGATTTCCTAGAAATCCCTATTTCTCCCCAGATTACCCAAAAATCTCAATTTCTTCCAGAAACTCCGATATACTTATGTCCCCCAAGAATACCCAGAAACCTCAATTTTTCTTAGAAACTTCGATATACTTGTTTCTCCCAAAAACTCTGTCCGACTTACCCAGTTATACCTGTTCTCCTCGAAGCTCTGTCCAAATCTCTCAGATTACCCAGAAATCTCAATTTCTCCCAGAAACTCCGATATACTTGTTTCTCCCAGAAACTCTGTCCAACTTACCCAAATTTTCATGTTTTCCCATAAGCTCTGCCCAAATCTCCCAGATTCTCCAAAAATCCCAGCACCTCTGCCCGAATCACCCAGAAATGCCTAGATATACTTGTTTCTCCTAGAAACTCTATCCATATTCCTCAGAAATACCCAAAATACCAGTTTCTCCTAGAATCTCAGTCCAAATCAACCAGAAATCCCTATTTCTCCTAGAAACTCAAATGACTTCTAGAAATTTCTCCGAATCTTCCAAATCCCTGTTTCTCCTAGAAACTCTGTCCAAAATCCCCGGAGTATCCCGAAAATCCCTGTTATCCCTTGGTGATCATACTGGAAAGTAAAGTTGGCACACTCTATATGGTTAGGACCTTATTTGCTTAACTGCTATCTATTAGAAATAGGAGCATCATATAGATTAGGACTTACATCCGCATGCTTGTCTCATTTGCATACACCGTTCCCATTAATCTGTGCGCACTGTCTCGACCATTCTTGCACAAGTCAGTCCATGTTTGTTAAACATCACTGTCTTTGTCTGTCTAAAGCCATCACTGTCAAAATCTGATCTAATCCTCTTAAAATCTGTCAGGTCAGTATAGATTCTCGGAGTCAGCAGCTAGGATCCTCGTCTTAGGTCAGAAGTTTGAACAGTCGTTTGGTCAAGATCTGCCCACCAAGTTACTTCAGCATGAATCAAGAAGAATTGGAAAATAAGGTCACTGTGTTGGGAACAACCATAAGCCAGCAATCTGATCGCCTTGCCCAAGTTTTGAGTTTCATGGAAGAATTGAAGCAGCAACGGCCGCAACCTCCGCCCGGGTTTCCACCATCGGGGTTTGAACCACCCCCACTTGAGAATAATGGGGAGGAAGACTGGTTTCAAGGGGTCCCACCATTTGCGTATGAGAAGAAGCTTCAAGAGAAAATGGATAAGGTTGACAAGTTGGAAAGCGTACTGAGGAAAAGCAGGGGGGTCGATGATTACATGTTGGACCTGGAAGGCCTCTTTGAGCCCATCAATCTGAAACTGCCAGAGAATTTCAAGATGCCTGCCATCGACCGTTTTGACGGAACAGGGAATCCAAAAAGTCACATCAAGTTGTGCATGAGCATCTTCCAATCGATGGGCTGCACTCATGAGCACATTGCGATGATGTTCCCGCAAACCCTTAAGAATGTCGCACTATCCTGGTTCCTAACCCTTGAAGCCTCCAAGACCCGAGTCTGGGAAGACGTTGTTAGAACTTTTATTGATCACTACTCTTATAACCAAGAGTTTGATATCACCATCCGGGATCTAGAGACTACCAGACAGAACTTCAATGAGTCCTTCACTGCGTTCTTGAGCAGATGGAGGAATAAAGTGGCTCAAATGATCCACAGACCTGTTGAGAAAGAGCAAGTACGTATGCTGGTCAAGAACATGCAACCAGTATATCATGACAAGCTATTCTACCAATCCATCTCCATATTCGAAGAGCTATTTGAAATAGGCACCAGAATAGAGGATGCCATCAGAGAAGGAAAGTTCAAAAAGGATGAACCCCAACACCAGTCCAAGAGACCTAACTACTCCCTGGACTCCCCGAATATCAATGCACTTAGCAACCAATCAATGGCCTACGCCCTTCGTCCATACCAGTCCATTCCGCCAAATCGCCCAAAAGGCCCTCGCGAATTCTCCAAACTTGATGTTCCTCTTTCCACAGCCTTAGACCACCTACTCAGAAAGGGCCACCTACAGCTCCTCCCTCACAAACCGCTACCGGATCCCATATCCTCCCACTACAACGTGAGCCTACAATGTGCTTACCACCAAAATCTAGGCCATGCCACCGATCAATGCATCCGCCTCCGCCATGACATTCAGAACCTCATAGAGGATGTATCCCATCCTAATCCTATCCACTATCTTGGCTTGGATCAACCGCTCGGGTGATCCCTTTGATGATGACAATGAGTGTTGAAGCTATGCAGTAAAGTGATTGTGTTTGGAACTTCTGCTAAAAAAAATAGAATAAGAAAAATAAATGGGTCGCAAAGACACTCCATTTGAGACCGGGTCGAGTCAAGTTGAGTCTGTTCTGTGTTCCGAGTCCATTTCAATTCTAGTCTGGTGATCGAGTCTGTCTGTCATCGAGTTCTTAATAAGTCTGTAAACCTTCTCTATTGATGGAATGAAATCTCATTTTGCTTAATCTGATGTGCCTAGTCATAAATGCATGAATCACAAAACTAAAGTGTCACTTTTCAAATTACCATGGATATTACTCTGCTAATAATTTTTCTACGACAAAACAAAAAAGAATCCTGAAAGGTTAAAGTCGATTTCACGCTGACACTGATAAAGAGCTGAGAATTGAATAGTCTTACTTTAAGAATTTAAAGATGCTCTTGCCTCAATCTTGAAAAGACATACTTGAAACGGACTTGGAGCTTGCCCAACACCCCTTTTCCACCATTTCGAAGCCTTAAGCCCAATCCAATTGGGAGCCACGCAATCTGTCCGATTGAAAGCAATGCAAACTTAGCCCTTGATGGTGGCCAAACATTTCAGTGAGTTCCATCTCCACTTTTAAAAAAAAAACAAATAAAAGAAAGAAAAAGAAAAGAAAAGAAAAGAAAAGAAAAGAAAAGGAAAAGCTCGCTAGGTTGAAAACCCGAAAGGGCACCTAGGCAAAAGTTAGAGCTGAAAAAGGTGTTGATTTTCAAAATCTGACCTTAGCCAGTCGAAATGTTGGAGAAAATTTTGATGAAACAAATGAGAAAATCATCCGCTTCAAGATACATCTAAAGAACGTGCCAAGATCACATTTCAAAAGGCACAGAATGACCACAAATAAATTCAGAGAGCTGACATGCACATTATGGAATTCTGAGATTGCGATTGAAAGATCTCACAAGAATCGACTATATTAAAAAGCAAAATTGACTAGCTAGGCGAAAGTGAAAAGGATCAATCCTCAAAATAAAACAAAAAGAAAAAGAAAAAGAAAAAGAAAGGGAGATTGAAACTGAATTCCTTTATTCAAAGCTACCACAAGTGGCTCAAGTTTGAACTTATTTGACGATTGGTTTGAGAAACCCTCATACCCAATTTCTTTCAGACCATGACTTGAACTACGCTCGACCTGATTCCCACTCGGGAATACGTAGGAAACCACATCGGTTCGGTCGACACCATCATAACCAAACAAATTTCTTTCAAGACCTTGCCTTGAACTACGCTGGACCTGATTCCCGCTCGGGGATACGTAGGCAACCACAACGGCTCGGTCACCCCACCTACCTAAAAATCAACCCGCTTCTTTCCGACCATGGCCCGAACTACGTTGGACCTGATCCCCACTTGGTGGTACGTAGGCAGACTTTCAAAAAGAAAAGAAGGATGGCTCGCTAGGTCAAAAATCTGAAAGGACGCCTAGGCAAAATTAGAGTTAAATCCAAGGTGAGCAATAACAAAAGAGAGAAAAGAGCTTGCTAGGTCACCTCACTGGTGCCTAGGCAAAAGTTATGAGCATTTGAGAGATTAAAGTCACGGTCCATGCCTCAAGCCAGAAAATCACCTTCCACACTAGGGGCAAACATCGGCTACCCGCCTCGTTTGCCTGACTTTTACTGACTACCCTTCATATAAGGGGAAAACTTCGATCACCTACCTCGTTTGCCCAAAACCTCCAATAAACCATCATCCAAACTAGGGGCAAACTTCGGTCACCCACCTCGTTTGCTTATGAATCCTACTTTGTACACCTCAAACTAGGGGCAAACTCCGTTTGCCTAACACAATCCCTTCACACCAAGGGCGAGTTTTCAAGCTACCAAGTTGTTTTGAAAATTTTGAAATAGAGCATCTTTTACTCTAAAAGCTAAGGCACTAATTCAAAGCACTTCCTGGGAGAAGCAGAAAATTGACTAGATCACTAGGGAGGAATTTTCAAAAATCAGATTTATCAGCAAAGTGCTACCATGTTAAGATGAGGGGTGAACACCAAAAGAGAAATGGTACATCGTTTATAACAAAAGCACATCATGTTTTGACAAGACGAGCTTGTGTCAAATGTGTCATCCTCGTGCGTCAATGTCTGTCAAGTTTTTGAGTCTGTTGTGGTCTCAAATGTGTAAGTCAACAGTGACTAATAAAATTTTCAAATCAAGTTATAAAGAGCATGCCAATACAAGCAGGAGTACCAAACACCATTACTGTACCGGTTAAGGCGTCAGCATGAGAAGCGTCCAAACTTAGGGCAAATGCGAATTTCATCCCTTTCCAGACCATCGAAAGTTGACCATCATCTCCTTGCAACATAAGTCCATGAGTGGCTGTTGATTACCTTCCCTCGTCCATGCAACATAAGTCCATGAGTGGCTGTTGATTTTCCTTCATCTCCAAGCAACACAAGTCCATGAGTGGCTGTTGATGGATCCCGATTCCGGGCCAGCAAGATTTGATCAACTATGAGAGATTCAAATTTGAATCCTGGTTCCCGGTCAAGAGAAGTAGTTGAAGAGAGATCCCAGAAAGAGTCGCTTCATCCCTAACAGATTCAGTTTAATACCCCAGCAGGCATATCAATTTGTACATCGTCAGTTCAATCCATGACAGTCATAGTAGTTCACTGTCGACTCGTCATATCGATTCGTACATCGTCAGTTCAATCACGACAGTCACAGTAGTTCACTGTCGACTCGTCTTCTCGATTAGTACATCGTCAGTTCAATCTATGACAGTCACAGTAGTTCATTGTCGACTCGTCTTCTCGATTAGTACATCATCAGTTCAATCTATGACAGTCACAGTAGTTCACTGTCGACTCGTCATATCGATTCGTACATCATCAGTTCAATCACAACAGTCACAGTAGTTCACTGTCGACTCATCATCTCGATTAGTACATCGTCAGTTCAATCGCAACAGTCATAGTAGTTCACTGTTGACTCGTCTTCTCGATTAGTACATCGTCAGTTTAATCCATGATAGTCACAGTAGTTCACTATTGACTCATCATCTCGATTCATACATCATCACTTATTCTGGTCACGGTTAGTCCAACTGTTGATCCAATCCATGATAGTCACAGTAGTTCACTGTTGACTCATCATCTCGATTCGTACATCGTCACTTCTTCTGGTCACGGTTAGTCCAACTGTTGATCCAATCCATGATAGTCACAGTAGTTCACTGTTGACTCATCATCTTGATTCGTACATTGTCACTTCTTCTGGTCACGGTTAGTCCAACTTTGATCCAATCCATGATAGTCACAGTAGTTTACTGTTGACTCATCATCTCGATTCGTGCATCGTCACTTCTTCCGGTCACGGTTAGCCCAACTGTTGATCCAATCCATGATAGTCACAGTAGTTCATTGTCGACTCATCATCTTGATTCGTACATCGTCATTTCATTAATCATCATTAGTTTACCATCACTCTCATTCAAAATATGCAGTGTTCATCATTCTCATTCAAATCTTAGGCTTCTATGTCCATTAATGGGGCTTCCATGTCCATCACTTGACGTCTCAGGACTTCTGTGTCCGTCTCTTAATTTCCAGGACTTCCATGTCCGTCGGTTATTTGTCAAACTGCATCTCCAATTATAGTCCTCAGGGACCCCACATCTGACTACATTCGCTTGCGAAGCACACTTCCCAAAATTCAGAAGTTTGCTCCAAGACCCAGAGTATTCAAACCTTGATGTCCCTATTCGGGTCAATAACTGCATCACAGTTAAAAATACTAGCACAGCATAAGTCCACTTGGAGTGGCACACGCCCCACAATACCAGCTCATACTAGGGTCAGAACACAAGGCATGATAGGACTCATGACACAATTCATATCACATCCATGCATTGCATACCATCCTCATAACATATCATCTGCCTGTCTCGTTGTGCATGTGCGATTTATTCCTTTGTGCCCTGAACTACGCCCTGGTCTGATTCCCCCTGGGATACGTAGGCAGCTCACGCAAAGCGCGACCAGCACTAGCCTCAGCATCGTTGCATCTTTTGCAACGCTTTTTATCCTAAATCTGTAGCCTCCAAAAAGTCCAGTCTCTTCAAAACTTTGGCACTCGCTTGCGACATGCGTTGCCTCGCAAGTTCCTGCCAAAGAGGGGCAAACTGTAGACACCCCATTTTGTCGGCTATCAGATTTAGGAGACCCATAGCTTGGTAGTTCACAATGATCGAAAAAGACTTAAAAGGACTCTTGGAAGTTAGTTCTGTCTCTCAGAATGCTCAGAATGACCAAAATGCCCCTGAAAGCCCGAAAACTCCCAGATTTAGTCCTAAAGTTCTGGAAACATGCTACGTCGTAAGAAAAACAATAAAATGAGTTTTTAAGTAAAATCGAATAAAATCGTCAGCTCCCAGAGACCCCCGGAAGTCCCGGAAGTCCCGGAAGTTCCCGGAAAGTGCTCGTTGACCGGTTTGACCAAGGTTTGACCAAGTTTGACCAAGTTTGACCGAAATCATCCGAATTCACCAGAATCATTAGAAAAATATTAAAATGAGTTTTAAAAGAGAATCGAGAAAAAACGTCAACTCCTGGGAGCTCCCAGAGGTTCCCAGAACTTTCCGGGAATCCCAGGTTTGACCAGTTTGACCAAGATTTGACTTTGGAATCGGGGCACCGAAATAATTTTCAAATATTTTTCATGGATGCTAGAGGTCAATAGCTTTCCAACGGTATATCGCACATAATTCCTAGATTTAAAACGAATTTATTATGAATTTCCAAAGCCGAAAAAGGCGATCAAATCGGCTTTTATCGCGAATACCGTAAAACTTTTCAAAGTGACCTATTCCCGAACTATTTTTTATATAAAGTAGACTCCATTACCTTTCCAACGGTATATCACAACCTCAATTTGGAGTTCGTATACAGTTTCTGTGAATTTCGGACAAAATAGGGCCTTTTCGCGAATACCGGAACCTCAGGGGGCCTAAACGTAAATTTCTGGGCTTCTGAGGAGCAGTGCCGCCGCGGCACTGGCCCACTGCCGCCGCGGCACTACCCAGTGCCACCGCGGCACTCAACCCTTGCAGAGTCCATTTTTGTAATTTTTTTGGGGGTCCAATTTGATTAATTGAAAGCCAAAACGACGTAGTTTTATGTTCACAGATGTTTGGGACCAATGGGAACACTTCTAAAATCCCAAAACCACCCCAAATTGGCCTATATAAACCCCCCATTGCTCTTCATTTTGGGGGGGCCAAGTGCAAAGCTTGAAAAGTTGTAGAGAAGAAGAGAGATAGAGATAGGTTTAGAAGAAAGAAATGGAGCTTCTCCCATTGATTTTCCATAAGAAAGTGAGTTTTATTCTTGTTTTCTTCCATTGTCCTTCTATATACTTCACATCCCAAACACCCCCAATCACCATTCTTGAGCATTCTTGAGTTAGGAAGCTACTTCCATGTCCAAATGTCAAAATCTATGAGTGAAACACCAAGCTACAAGTCCAAAATCACATTGATTATCATCTATTGATTGCTATTTGCTTGCTTGTTTATATTATGTTCATCTCTTCTTACCTCATTTCTTCTTATTTTTCTTTATTTACTTACTTGTTCTTCATCATCTAAATGATGACATGAAGTTTGAGGTGAGTGAATCCTTATGGATAGTAGCTCTTGACCTCAAAAACATGTTTGATAGATGATGATCATAACTTCAATACCTCCAAGGTATTCTTGAAGTGTATTGAAGTTATGTTCTAATAAAAATAAATCTCTCCAACAATCTTGGAGGTTCTTGATGATGAGTTTGATGTTGACATTTTAAGTGGCTATATTCCTTATTGAGTATTGAAAATATGCTTTCAAAACATCTACTTTAAAACCCCTCTCAATCCCTCTTCTTTTGGTTTCAAGAAACAAAACCTTGTTTTCTCCAAAATCTTCAAAATAATGAGTCAAAACAGTGAGTGAGCTGAGTTCAAGGATTTCTCTAGAACTCAACACTCAACATATGAATGCAAGGCCACTTGGAAAGTCTTCCTAACTCATTGGAGAACACCCATGATTTTTGGTTTGACTTGGAAGTACTTGGAAATGGTCCATTTGGACCCAAACATTCCTTCCAGACATTTTGTCTTTGCTGTCACAGCAGCTAGGGCCACTTCCAACTTGTCTTACAGAAAACGTTTCCAAAATGGGTGGTCCTAACTTATTTTTCCCTTAAACTTAAATGTCTTAGGGAACTGTCTGTATAAAATGGGCCTCTAGATCATTAGTTTTCATTTTCTAAGAGTTTCTAACATTTCAGTCGACAGTACGGACTCTGTTTCTGAGTGACCTTCATTGTTTATATGATTTCTCTCAATCTGTGATAGCTATCCAAGATTGGCCTTTTGGGTTGTGTTCTATACACAATAAGGAAGATCTCCATAAAAAATCATGCATTGAAAACACTTTTAATCCCTCTTTTCAATTTCCAAAAGATCATGCTACTGCTCTGTCCACTATTCACAGCAAGCACCTTTTAACTTTCATTCTTTGATTTGATGCTTATATGCCTTTCAAATTAGTTCATATCTTAGGAAGTAGTTCATACCACATTTGTACATATCCCATGATGATTTCATTCATTCATTCATACACATTATAGACTTCTAAGTCATTCTAGGAATCCATGAACACAAAGCACACTACAACCTTGGCACATTCTAGATACATACATTGCATCCATGCAAGATTTGGGGCCTTCATGGCTCCTAATCTAAGAAGATTATAAGGAATGAACTTGATCAAAGTTCATGCTTCCCCCGATCTAATCATCATTTCTCATCCATCCCGGGGATTGAGAGGTCTTCTTTTTTTTCTCAAAGATTTACATGCATCATACTAGCTTGCTAAGCATACTTTGATTTCTTTGTTTATTTGTTTCAATAACAATTCATGTCCCCCTTTAGATTAGGAAGTCTTGATTATTTGATACATGATTAGATGATTTTTCCTAGGTTTATTTGTGTGATCTTTCACTTTGCATTGTGTGATATTTGGCTTAGATCTTATGAATGATATCTTATCTTTAGATCTTCCATTTTTAAATTTTCTTATGTGATGTAATATACTATCATAGTATTATTTGTCAAACCAAACATGGTATAAGATGATTATTTGGATGCTAATTGAGGCCCGTCGAGAGACGGGGCGAGTTGAGGGTGTTTTAGTCGTGACAAAGGCTCCTTCCTCTCTCGTACCAAAACCCCGAACCAAGTTCTTTGGTTATGAAGGGCCGGTGCCCTTTATCCATTCGGGTGAGTCAAAATTAGGTTTCTTGGTTCCTTAAAGAACAAGTGGCGACTCTGTATCTGTTTTCAACAGACCTTTTCTCTTTCCTTGATTCAAAATCAAACAAGTTTCAAAAGCAAACGAAGCGGTGGAATCCCGGTATCCACAATGATAAGGGTAAAAGAAAGTGTTTTTTTTTTGTGGCAAAGAAGGACATTGGAAGAGGAACTGCAGATAGTACCTTGCTTCCATAAAAGACAAACCTTCTGAAGGGATGTCTAATTTGCTTTTTATAGAAACAAACCTTTCAGTTAATTCTGTTTCTTCTTGGGTATTAGATACCAGAGCTAGTTATAACATTTGCAATTCGTTGCAGGGATTAAGGGGAAGCAGAAGACTAAGTAGAGGACATGCTGCTCTTCGCGTGGGAAATGGAGCAAGTGTTGCTGTATTAGCTGTAGGGAGCTACTATTTAGCACTACCATCTAGCGTAGTTTTATAATTAAAGAATTGTTTATTTTTGCCAGATATTATTAGGAAAATTATTTCTGTTTCTGCTTTATCTAGAGATGGTTATAAATTTTTTTTCGAGAAAAATAAATGTTCAGTTTATTTAAATAATGATTTAGTTGGTTCCGACATATATTTGAATGGTCATTATTTCTTAAACTTGGATAATGGTATTTACTATATTGAGCAAGCAAAAGATAAAATACCAAAGAGACCTAGAGATGAAGTTAATCCTACTTATATGTGGCATCTTAGATTAGGTCATATTAGTGATGATACGATCAACAAGTTGGTTAAGGATGGACACTTTGGTTCATTGGTTTATGAAGCTTATCCAACTTGTGAATCCTGTCCCATGGGCAAGATGACCAAATCACCCCTTGTAGGACATGGGGAAAGAGCTGCCGACATACTAGGATTAATTCACACTGATGTGTGTGGTCCTATGAATTAAATTGCAAGACGAGGTTTTTCATACTTCATAACCTTCACCGATGATCACGAACGGTTAGAGTATGTATATTTAATGAAATATAAATCTGAATCTTTTGAAAAGTTCAAAGAAATCAGAAATGAAGTCAAAAAACAAACTGGGAAAAGTATTAAAGTTCTTTGATCAGATCGAGGAGGTGAATACTTAAACAATGAATTCTTGGACCATCTCAAGGAAAATGGTATTTTATCACAATGGACTCCACCTGGAACACCACAATTAAATGGTGTGTCCAAAAGGAGAAATCGTACCTGATTGGATATGGTACGATCCATGATGAGCTACATAGATTTACCTATATCATTTTGGGGATATGCACTTGAAACAGCAACACGTACATATACTGAATAGGGTGCCATCCAAATCTGTTCCTAAGACACCGCATGAGATGTGGCATGGGAAGAGGCCTAGTCTTAATTACATTAAGATCTGGGGTTGTCCAGCTTATGTTAAGAAACTAGAAGTGGACAAATTGGAATCCAGGTTAGTAAAATGTAGATTTGTGGGCTATCCGAGAGAGTCGTTGGGATACTATTTCTATCACCCAGGAGAACAAAAGGTGTTTGTTATCAAGTTTGTTGTATTTCTTGAAAAAGAGTTTATTTAAGATGGAGGCAATAGGAAAGTGATAGAATTAGAGGAAATGTCCTCTGAACCACAAACCAATATTGACCTACATGAGAAAGAGTCCTCAAATCCTATTATAGTAGCACCTTCTATCACACAACCTCCACATAAGACTAGTAAGACTTCCATACCTAATAAGAGATACTTGGATCTCCATCAAGGTGATGAGGAACTCTTTCATTGTGGAGACAATAGCGACAAGAGTGATCCTACTAATTACAAAGACGCGATGTCAGATATCGATTCGAGTAAATGGCAAGTTGCCATAAAATTAGAAATGGATTCTATGTACTCCAACCAAGTCTAGACCTTGGTAGACCCGCCTCAAGGTATTGTACCTATTGGATGAAAATGGGTTTACAAAATGAAGATAGGCTCGGACGGAAAGGTCTATACCTACAAAGCTAGGCTAATGGCAAAAGGTTACAAACAAAGACAAGGAGTTGACTATGAGGAAACTTTTTCGCCAATAACTATGCTAACATCCATTAGGATTATGCTTGCTATAGTTGCACATTATGACTGTGAGACATGGCAAATGGATGTAAAGATCGCTTTTCTCAATGGTCAAATTGAGGAAGAGATTTACATGGAACAGTCGGAAGGCTTTATATCCCGTGGTGAAAACCACAAAGTGTGTAAGCTGCAGAGATCCATTTATGGACTCAAGCAAGCATCTCGAAGTTGGAACATCCATTTTGATGAAGCGATCAAAGCATTTGATTTTCATCAAAATATGGATGACCCATGTGTGTATAAGAAGCTCAGTGGGAGAGCGATTACGTTCCTGATTTTGTACGTTGATGACATCCTACTCATTGGGAATGATGTATGAATGCTATCATCAGTCAAACTATGGCTTTCACAAAACTTCTCCATGAAGGATTTGGGAGAAGCATCTTATATACTGGGTATAAAGGTTTATAGAGATAGATCTAATAGATTGCTTGGTTTATCCCAATCATTGTATATAGATAAAGTGTTGAATCAGTTCAACATGGCAAATTTCAATAAAGGGGTGCTGCCCTTCAAGCATGAAATTCATCTCTCAAAGGATATGGGTCCTAAAACACTAGAGGAAAGAGAGAGCATGAGCAAAGTACCATATGCTTCAACAGTGGGAAGTCTCATGTATGTTATGCTATGTACCAAACCTGATATTAGTCATGCTATAAGTGTTACAAGAAGATATCAGTCTAACCCAAGTATGGATCACTGGATTGCAGTGAAGAACATCCTTAAGTACTTGAGAAGAACTAAGGATATGTTCCTAATTTATGCAGGAGGAGAATTGAGAGTTGATGGTTACACGGATTCGGACTTCCAGTCTGATGTGGATGATAGAAAATACACATCCGGGTATGTGTTTACCTTTAATGGGGGAGCTGTTAGCTGGAAGAGTTGTAAGCAAGATACAACGGCAGATTCCACGACCAAAGCAGAATACATTGTTGTTTCAGAAGTAGAAAATGAGAATGTATGTATAAGAAAGTTCATCAATGAACTAGGTGTAGCTCCAACTATTGAATCACATGTGCCTCTGTACTGTGATAACAATGGGACGATAGCTCAAGCCAAGGAATTGAAGTCTCATCAGAAATCCAAACACATTCAGCGTCGATTCCATATGATTAGAGAAATCATTGGTAGAGGTGATGTGGAAATACAGAATATAGCAGCAACAGATAATGTAGCAGATCCATTCACTAAGGCATTAACCCAGCAGCAATTGGATCGCCATCTTGAGAGGATGGGTATGCGATACATGGTCGATTGACTTTAGTACAAGTGGGAGATTGTTAGAAGTATGCCCTTAAAGCCAATTAGATTGGAGTAGTATTATTAGGAATGTTACTTTGTAATAATAGTTTCATATTAATAAAAGGGCAAGTTTATTATTTGTCATTATTGTTGTTTAATAGTTATATGATATGTCCATAGAATTAAAGTTGGGAAGGTATGTATCTAAAGAGTTAAGGAACAAGACCATATACTTCTCAGTTGCTTAATTCTAAAATTATTCTTAGTCGAAGGATTATTAAATTGGGCATTTGATAATCCGGTTAGACTAACATATGCCATGTTTATTTTATTTGATAAAATATGACTAGTCTTAAGTCATCAATGTGGGGACACTGGAACAGACATATGGATGCTTGTTATAGAAGAAGTTCACTGAATGTGATCAACTATTACGAAAATCCAAATGGAGTTTTACTTATCTATTAATGGATTGTTCTTAGTTACAGTGGTACAAGTAATCCTTAGACCTGAGACATTACTGTTGTCTTGTGTATGAGTTATTATGCTTTGACGTGCACGGTCTTTATGTTTTAATTAATCAAAGGCATATTCATGTACTGTTGGGTATAGTAAGTCATGCATGGAGACATGTGAATGTACAACAAGGAATCTATCAATCTCAAGTAAGAGAGAGAATGTCCTATGTGATATTCTATGATATATCTCAAGTTAAGCTCCCTGGGCAGGGCAGGGTGAGAATTAGAAAAGGACTTTTTCAATTTCACCAAATAGAGAAATATCAGATGGTTTGAGAATATTTAATTAAATCGGGGTTTGATAAATATGTCCATTACCCAAAAGATTTAACTGGGACATGGTATGATAGAAGGATTGAATTGTACGGTTACTGTTAATTGAAAGGTTCACTATTTTTCAGACTGTCTGGGGTGTGTCATGATACACTGCTAGGTGTCTATCATGACTAGTAGAAGCCCAGAAAGAATAAATATTAATATTAATTCTTTCTACAAGGGAGAATTAGAAGATGTTCTAATTGTAATACTTTAAAGTATTAGTACATATTACCAGATTAGTATGAACCTAAGGGGTCACACACAAAAATGCAAGGTGCAATTGGAAGAAGTTGTAAGGGTCTACCTGATATTAAGTTGTTAATATGGAAGTAGTATAATAATGCTATTAGTTTTTATTTGATTTAAGAAAGTCTTCCAATAAAATATAGTTTCCTAATTAGATTAGCAAAGGGTCTTATATCATTATTATATATATGAGGTACTCCCTCCGTCCCATTTTATGTGTCCATATTTTCTTTTTGGGATGTCCCAAAATTGTTGTCCATTTTTCTAAATTAGTATGCAAATTTTATATAGTTTTATTCCCAATAAATTTTTTTATATAGTTTCCCAAACTACCCTTCCTTGTAGTCAACACCAAAACAAAACAAAAAAAGAAAGTGCAATGATTATGGGCAATTGTGGAAAGTAGGTGTAGATTATTTTTGTCCCCTTAAATCGTTGGATTTCCCAAGATGGACACATAAAATGGGACGGATGGAGTATGAGAAACTAAAAGGATGCTAGTACATGCAATATTTTCCCAAGACCACATCCCTTGCACAAACTGTACGGCCACCCACTTTGGCTCCTAACAGATTTCATTTTTCTTTAATTAAATATTTGGAGAAATTGGACATTCTTTCAATTCGTGATTTGCTCGTGTGGATACTTTTAGAGATCAGACGCTTGTACGATTTGGTAAACTGTTCGTGGGACGAACCATATTCAATATTTTGTAAAGCACGCTGTAAGGGTAATTATTCGATTAACCCCTATGAATGTTGTATGTAATTTGTATATATCAAAGATCTGATCATGGGTTTAAGAAACCACTAAAATTTTGTTTTCCGCTGTGCGAACCTTTAAAGATTCTATATAATTTTCTTTTAATGCATGCCACGCGTTTGAAACCCACGTTGACACAAGTCATTGTTGATAGAGCCATAGATTTCATCTAAACAACAAACTCTCCATGAAAAGAAACACCAATGTGTATTTGTACGTGGCCCTAGAACACAGCCTAAAAATGATCGTATCACATCTTTGATGTCTTTGTTATTTAGCTGTTACAGATCATTTTTTTTTTTGGGTAAAAATTAAAGAAGCACTAACATTTAGGAGATGATAAAAAAGATGATCAATCGAGGCTACCCCATCACGTGCCATAGCACATGCGTGGCTAGTTTATTGGGTGAAGTGGCTATAAGACCTCATGGCTTTCATAAGGCTATCCTCATGGAGACTTTGTATCTTTCTTGTCAGGGGCATCATGGGTATGCGCTATAAACATGGTGGATCAGATTGTAAAAAATCACATGTATAAAAATATCTATATGTATGTATGTGTGTATGTAAGTAAGCATGACAGACAAACCAACAATGGATTTCTTATGCATGTCAACTATAACTGCAAGCTGCAAATATATATATATATATATGAATATATATAATTTAAATGAGCATATAGTTCTTTTTTTTTTGGTAATCGGAGGTGTCCGGGCCAACTTGCGCGCACCTCGACTAATACCCCAAGGTCTGGAGGCGCCAGGTGAATACTTCAGTGGCCACGCCCCCCATGACTCGAACACTAAACCTCTTGGGTAGTACACCCAAGAAGCTTACCACTCAGCCACAAGGGACTTGGTTATGAGCATATAACTCTTGATCGTGCAGAATGGAGAAAAATAATTCATACAGCCGACTCTAATTAATTGTGACACATTGCTTGATTTGATTTGTTTGGTTTGGTCAACTGTAACTGCAAGTGTTGTTGGGAAACAAGATTGATGAGTAGGCCTCAAGCAGCAAGCCTATGTTTCTCTGCCAAGACCTAGATTTTCAACATGTGATGTGTATATACGTGTCTTTCTCTACACATAGAGATGTATTAGTATAAGGTGGCTAAAAGTATTATCGAACAATTCTAACCAATGCCTTTGTCTAATGACTAATTTCACGTATCTTTGGCATTTTTCATGCCTTTGGTGCATTTGATAATGTACGAAAAAATATTTTTAGAATACAATTTGTAAGTCATAAAGTCAAACAATCCTTAAGTTAGAAGCCAAACAACTCATAAATAACAGTCTTTAAGCCATAAGTCAAACAGTCATTAAGACATGCAAAAGTCAAACAACCCTTGAGCTAAGCTAATCAAACAAACCTTTAACCTAAAAGCCATTAAGCCACAAGCAATTAACACAAACACCCCTTAAGCCAAAAACCATTAAGTGAAACAGGTCCAAAGCCAGTATCAAAATAACCCTTTCTTTAAAAGCCGAACTGCCATTAATTGAAACAGCTTTTAAGCCAAAATCCATTAAGCCAAACAACCCTTAAGCCAAAAACCAAACGTCCCTTAAGTTCTTAATTAAGCCACTTCCAAATTAACAGCCCTAAAAGAGAAGGAATATTGAAAATTTGGTGATCTCAAATTTGGACCCTTAGATTAAAGTCATCCTAGCAATATCCTAACCTTTTATTGTTTAGCATTCATGTACGTTTTGATGGGTCCTACAAGTCCCTAATTTATTATATAAATATAATTTATGCATATACTAGAAATTGCTCGTGTCCACGGTACTACTAAAAAAATGTTGAAACCTAAATTAATTACTCGTATATATATATTTTTTATAAAAATCATTTTTTCTAGTACCAATATTTAGATACATATTTACTTTAGAGAGAAGAGAGTGTTGAGAGGATGGGATGGTGTACAGAAGGATAGTGAGTGGAGGGAAATGCAAAAGTTTAAAAAAGTGGGGGGATCGAGTTTTAAATTTTTCAAAATTTAAATTTAAGAAATGGTAAATAATGGAATAGTTTGGGATCCTTTGATGTATGGGTGCAACTTGGAACAAAAATTGCGATTCTAATCTAAAAAATTTTGGAAAATATGTAGACTTTTTTAATATATATTCTATATGATAATAAAAGGGGTCTGAATGTACTTTTAAAAACTTTTGTACTAATATAAAATTTTAAAAAAACTGACTAATCAAAATTTGAAACAATGATATGTTAGATTTTGTATTTATTTTCTAAAAATTATGATAATTTTTAAAAGTTTCAAAATATCCAATATTTCTGAAAAATCAATATTGGGAGAGAAAATGAACATTCTGAAATTTTGGAAAGGCTAATTACGTTCAAAATTTTTTTAGAATTTTTCTAAAGTAATCATTTTAGATCCGCCCATCCGAAAAACAGCCTTGCTTAGAGTATAACACACATAAAGGGTCCTAAGTGTCTTAGTCATCAAGTCATTTAAATCATTTGTAAGGGAAAAATCAAAATACCCACCTAGTTGCTCTCAATACCCACCCAATATCGCTATTAAAATTAATATTTACTCTCTACACTCACCTTTCATCAATTTAAAAATATGCTCAACTTTAAAGAACACAAGTAATTCTCTATACACCCGTCATCCTAGCCTTTTCGACCTATCTTTGTCGTTAATTATTTGATTCACTCTCTACACCCTCTTCCATTCTCTTTATAACTTTTGTAAGATTAAACATGCCCTTCTATACGTAGTGGAGTTTAATGAGTTATTTTTATAGCAGTTTGTATTTTAAAAAAAAATATTATTCCTGATTTGGAATGTAAAATATTCGGGTTATGTGAAATGCAAGCAGACAAAGGATTGTTCAGCCAAGTACATCTAAGCATCCTTTTAACATTCGATAGTTCCTTCCTAATATCTTTAGGAGATGCTCGATTGACTAAATTTGTAAACAAACACCGATTCATTTTGAAAGATCGAAAAAAAAACCCAGGCTTAAAATCCATGTTTCGCAAAATTTTGATTTGTAAGTGTTATAATTATTATTATTATTATATAGCAATTTGTAAGTGCTAAATAATTAACTTTATGTAAACTTTGGGTTGGAGTAATGAAAATGATAGGGATGCTTGTATATACCAAACCTTACTAGCTCCAGGCTAACGAAAGGGCTGGGCATGTCACGGCCGGAACCAATGAATTTGCTAATCACAATAATGACTTGCACTATCCATTACTCCATACAGGTAGTATACAAGGCCGTCATTGAGCACATGCGACACATGCTTGGGCTTGGGGTCCATTATATAAAAGAGCTCCCAAATTGCTCTCCAGGTCTATATATATACATATGTTGTCTTTGTGCCTTTGATTCTTGATGCATACTACATTAAATAAATCTTTGATTTCCCTAAAATACCAATAATAACTCACAAATCAAACTATAATATATAAATATACTTGCAAATATATGTAAATAGACCAAATACTTTTTTGCTTCGGGGGCGCTGCCCCCAAACCCTCATTGTGTAAAGGGCCCCGGTCTACTAATCATGCATGGGGTCCCCAATATCTCAGGACCAGCCCTGCAGGTATACTGTGGTCTAGCACAATCTTTATGTGGGGGTTGCAACTTGGATAGGCTAATCGGAAAGTACTCCAGCTAGCCCAACTCATAACCTGAATTGCACAACTTTCGATCTATCTTCGTAGCGTCTAGACTCAAAAATTCAAGTCCGAATTGAATTTGTCTTAAATTTGGACTGAGGAATTACTAATCCGAATAACCCAAGTCCGAGTCTATAGTTATATGTGTATACATATGTGTATTTGGACAGAGGGATTACTAACCCGAATAACCCAAGTACTTATACGTGTATACATATATGTATTTTATGTTAAAATACTGTAGTTATACTGTATCTTTATCTATGTATTATCTCTAACCGTTGGATCATAGAACCTTTTTTTTTTATGGAAAAACATATACCATTAGATATTATTTAAAAACCTAAATTGATAGATGCTGGGTTTTTCACAAATGCGAACCGAAAAAATTAGGGTTGATACTTTATAGAAGGTTAGTCTACTGCAATTCGGGCTCGGGCTCTAAAACTCAAGTCGGTCTTGCCCTTTGACTTGGACAGACTCTGCTAAAACTCAGGTCGAGTATGAACATACCTCAAATTAAGCCCAGCCCATCTGAGTTGCAATCCTATCTTTATGGCTGGCTTATGTATCAAAAGTAGGCCAGTGGGCCTTTTAATGTAAGCCTGTCCCATATCTGAGCCGTACTTACTCACATACCAGCAAATGAAGGCTGGGGTAGAGTGTGCCTAAATGGTCCTAACTAATTGGACAAAAAAATGGATTCCAATTGGGCCTGACCAAAATGTCATTTTCATTTGAAAATTTCAATGGATTCCAACCGGTCGGTTTTTAAAATATGAAAAAAAAAAAAACAACAAAATTGACCGATATACACCTTTAATATTTGACTTATATTTTCATTCTAATCATAAAAACATGCAGGAATTATAATACTGAGACTTCAAGTTTTGACTTAAATGTTAAATTAACATAAAATACCAGTTATCCTAGCAAGAAATGGAGAAATTATTCAGTGAGCCCGTCACGCCACGTCAGCATGACGTGGTGTGACCATTTAATCTCAGCCATCCACTTGCCCCCTCCTTCTAGGGGGATCATGACAAGTGGTTATCAGATTTCAAATTTAAAATTCCACTAACCACTTGTCATGATCTCCCTAAAAGGAAGGGGCAAGTGGATGGTTAGGATTAAATGGTCACACCACGTCAGCATGCTGACGTGGCGTGACGGGCTCACTGAATAACTTCTCCAAGAAATGATGTCATTTTCTAACCAAAAAAGGAAAAGTAAGAAAAGAAAAAAGAAGTTCGGGTAATAGAGAGTCAGCAATATTTCTTAGAGTCGGGCCAACCCGGATCAAGCTATGACTTTAGACGTTTCAATTGACTGAATATAACAGACTAGACAATTCAATATTTGGCCTGGATTTGTATTCAAAATCCGAATCATAGAATTTTGACGAATTTGGGTGGTTTCCTAATCCGAATCCAGAATTGAATTCTTATCCATTAGAGAGTAAAATTAGCAGAATGAATTTGGATTTATCCAATCCAATCAAATTCTGATTCCAATTCGATCCAACTATTATTAAATTATTAAACAATTTTTTACTAAATGTAATATGTAGCATACAATATAATATACTGATACGTCCAGAAATATTCTATTGAAGGCCAACCGCCACGTCAGCAGAAAGACCCGGATTGTCCGGGACGAGAGCTTGGGGCCCACGGGTCAGAGGTCGTTGGACATTACCGCTCGGGATGATCGAACGACTCGGGCACGAGGCGCGGTGACTTTCCAGGAGGTGCAGCTGGGCCGGACTTTCCAGGCAGTTTCCTTATGTAGCCAGAACTCTATTAAGGAAGAATGAGTAGATTCCTAAACCATTTGGACGACTTTCCTTAATTCGTGTAAATCAATTGTAATTGATTTACATACCATATCAATACACTTACCATGTAAGGGTGGACTCTTGCATCTATCCAAGAGCCTACCTACCCTCTCTAGGGGGATCCGGAAATCACTTCTCTAAGCATATAAGCATTTACTAGAAAACTCACCATCTGCACGCATATACCCGGCCGGTATTACTGGTAGTGCCGCCCATCCTTGTTGGCTCACCAGGCCCGCCGGTGATCTGCTAGTGAGAAGCGTACAGACGCAACCGTGGACGTAGGTCACCTTGTTAACGGGACTGAACCACATACAAATCCTTTCTCGCACTTGTTCTTGTCCAAATCTTTCTTACCAGTTTTCGGCATCATCAGTTTGACGCCGTATGTGGGAATCGACATAGTCTTCTCATCAACAAACATCATTGACTGATCAACATGCCGCCAAAGGGGGGTAAGAAAGCCGCTAATCAGACCGGTCAGGAGGACCCGCAGCCTGAGCAGCAGGCTACCTCCATGACGACCGAGCAGATAACGGCAGCCCTGGCACAGCTCTTGGAGGGCCAGCGCCGAACACATGAGCAGATAGAGGCACTTATGGCCCAACACGAGAAGCGCCCCGTGCCGGAGAATCATCCTGAGAAGAGCCCTCCACTTAAAAGGCCCCCTCGGGCACGAAGGCAAGCCCGTTCCGCTCCGGTGTCGCCATCGGATAGGGAACGCCCCGGTGAGGGAGAGCGCAGCCAGGCCACCAGGCGCTCGCAAAGAGGACCTCGGCCCCATCCTCCCCGAGTGGAAGACGCCAGGACTATCATCGATCGGCGGCGCGCGACCAGAGGGGAGGAGTCCGGACAGAGAGCCCGGGAATCGGCCGATGACCCTCCGGCCTTGAGCCGGGGGGATCTTAGGCACAGAGTTTCCCGGACCCAGAGCCGAGTTCTATCCCCGAAGTCGACACGCTTTGAGGAGGAGGCCTCGTCGTCCGACCCGACTTACCGCTCAGACACAGATAGAAGAACAGGGCAGAGTGACGTCAAAGCCCAAGTCGAGGAGCTGTAGCAGTAGATCGAGAGGGTGAACCGCAAGTCCGGTCACGACCTCACCAACACAGAGACAGAGTCGCCCTATACTGCTCGAGTGACACAATTCCCTATTCCGCGGAAGTTCAAACCCCCTCACCTTAGCTCCTATGATGGCACAAGGAGCCCGGTGGACCACATCCGCACCTACAAGGCGCAAATGGCGCTGGTCACGACGATAGACGAAGTGCTATGCCTGGCCTTCCCCAGTATCCTCAAGGGGCCAGCCGCACAGTGGTTCCACGCTTTGAAGCCCCGGACGGTCGACAACTTCTAAGCCCTCGGCAAGCTGTTCATCAGCCAGTTTGTCGGGATGCTTGACCGGTCGCAACCGGACACCCAGCTGCTGACCGTCAAGCAGCGCAAAGGGGAATCCTTAATGGAGTATGTGGACCGTTTCAATCAGCAAAGGCTCCTGATCCGCAACCTTAATGAAACGACCGCAATTATAGCCTTCTGTTCGGGAGTTCAACACACCAAGGTTGCCACGTCGTTCCATCATGACCGACCGGCCACCCTAGTAGAGCTCTCGGAGAGAGTTAGAAAATACATAGACGTCGAGGAGTTCTTGAAGGCGAAGCGTGCTGGCCAAGCGGGAGACGAATCCCCAAAGGCCAAACGCAAGCGCGAAGGGTTCGAGAAGGGCTCAGGGAAGAAGCCGAAGCAAGATCAGAGAGACGTCAGGGGTCAGCCCCCAACTGCTTTCACCCCCCTTTCCCAACCTATACATGAATTTATGGCCGCCGCAGAGGCACAGAGGCTGCTTCCGCAGCCGGCTAAACTCAGAGCCCCGCCCGGTAAGAGAAATCGGGACAAGTTCTGCCGCTACCACAGGGATCACGGCCATGAAACGGAGGATAGACCCCTCGCGGTGTTTGTCACGGCGGATAGACGACCTCGGCAGGACGCCCGAGCTCCCGATCAGCCCCCGCCGCCACTTGGCCATATCCACGTGATCTTGGGAGGAACATCTGGCGGAGGTGATTCACAATCGGCACGAAAGAGGCATGCCAGGGCATCCCGAGCGGATGTCTAGCGGGTCCAATCCACCGGCTCCTCCCCAACCGACGTTCTAACGTTCACGTCCGACGACTTGCAGGGCATCCACTGCCCCCATGATGACCCTCTAGTAGTGACACTTTCTATAGCCAACTATATGGTCCAGAGGGTGCTAGTGGACACTGGCAGCTCATCCGACATTATGTTTACGACGACATTCGATCAACTTGGGATCTCCAGGGACCGGCTCCGGCCGGTCGCCACTCCCCTAGTTGGCTTTAACGGCTCCAGCACACAACCGCTCGGTATAATCGAGCTCCCAGTTCTCATGGGAGCCTACCCATAGCAGGTTTCCATGCTGACCAACTTTTGATAGTAGAAGCCCCGTCGGCCTACAATGTCATCCTCGGCAGGCCAACTCTCAACAGGGCCAAAGCGGTTGTCTCCACCTACAGCTTAACAGTGAAGTTCCCAACTCCCCAAGGACCTGGATGCTTGCGAGGATACCAGGCTACCGCTCGGAGTTGTTATGTTAGCTCATTGCGCCGGGAGGCAATCACAGAAATGTTAAACATTCAAGAGATGGACCCCCGGGACCAGAGCGACAAAGATGAGGCACGCCGGGTCAAGTATCCGGCAGCGTGATATCACCTTCTTGACGGCATCCTCTACAAGAGAGGATTCACTATCCCGTACCTCCGCTGCGTTCATCCTGTGCAAGTGCCATCAATACTGTTTGAAATCCATGAAGGTGTGTGCGGGAACCATGTCGGGGGTTGGGCCCTCTCCAGAAAAGCCCTACTACAGGGTTACTATTGGCCAACAATGGCCCGAGATTCGCAGGAGTATGTTCGAAGATGCGACAAGTGCAAAAAGTGTTGGGTTTGTGCCCTCAAACCATTACTTTATATAGGAGACATTGACATTTTAATATATGCATATCAACTTTACATTTTGTTATGTATGTTTCTTTCATGAGATGATTGTCATCCTTAAGTATCATAGTAGATAATGCGTGTATGTATGAGATACATACAAGTGAGATACGAATTGCTATTCTTTTTTACTTAGAACATGTCACAGTGGATGATGAAACTAGGATATCTCATCAGGTTTACACTGTAGCATGATTAACTACCATTGGATGGAGTGATCAATCTCAATCACTAGAGTGTAACTCTTAGTTAATATGCTAGTGCTTATAGTGCATTGATGGACCTGAGCTTTCCTATTGACACTCAAGGCTGTCAATCAGTCGATAGGAACTCATAACTTGTGTAAGGTACGTGTTCTCAATCTTGAGACGATTATGAACACAGACTGTGGATATGACTGCTTTGACTTACCAATCAGTGAGGTCTATAGAAGATCAACACCTGGGTATCTTGGGTATGTCATATTCATAGGGTTGTGAACATATATTGTCAAGACAGAATCTACCCTCTATTTCAGAGTAAGCATTCCCTTGAGAATGTCACCAAGTCGATTACTGAGTACTACAGTCTTGTTGATAAGAGTTATCAACATGTTTGGTATTCATGAGAGGTGAATGAGACTCAAGGAATACAATAAGTAATCGATATTTAGGTTGACAGTAACAGTTATCCGACTACCTGAATATGAGTACGAATGCTGAAGGTAGAGGGACATTTGTATAACACACAAGTCTAGTTATAGCTTCGGATATGTTCTTTTGCGTTCGAGTTCAGTTATCGTTTTATAGTGGAGTAAACGTTAATTGACCAGTTAGTTAGTTTGCTGATCAACGAGTTTGGTCACGGTAATTAACAAACTGGCCTGAGCCAACAATAAAGAGCCTAGGAGGTCCCACTCTTAGCTCTTCCAGGATACTTGGAAAGACACATGAGGAAGTTGTCAAGACAAGTTCGATCGATTGAAGTATGTTCGATCGATTAAAGTTTTGGCAGTCTCGATCGATCGAGAATGGTTCGATCGATCAAAGATCTTCGATCGCTCGAAGTCTAGGTCGGTTCTGGGAATCTATAAATAGGGCAGCTGCGTTCTGGAAAAGAAGTTCGTCGTTTTAGAACGTCAGAAGCTGCAGAAACTGTTTTAGAGCCCCAAACCTTCTTTTTCCTCTCTACTAGAGATCCCACCATCTCTAGTCTCTCCGGCAAGCATCCGTAGGAGACATAAGGGTGAAGACAACCTAGTGGAGGCTACTGCATCACCAAGGAAGAAGAAGAAAATCAGAATTGGGTTCAAGACACTAAGGTATAACTTTTGTCCCCTCTTGTGCGCATCTATGGAATTAACGAGTAGTAAATCCTGGGCTGCCATTAAGTTTTTATAACTTGACTTTTTCGCTGCATGTTTAAACTTTTAAATTAAACCGGTTTTTCCAATAATTGGTATCAGAGCCACACTCGTTTGGATCTATAGATGCGTTTTTGGAACACTATATTGATTTGCATGTTGATTTTAGAACTGTTTTCGAAACGACATTGTCACAGATTTTCTACAGTGTTATCGCAAAAGAATACAAATCTGTGATTGCATGGGATGCAAGGCCGGTTCAATCGATCGAACATGTTTCAATCGATCTAACATCCTCTGTACTCGAGCGATCGAACATACTTCGATCGATCGAAACCTTTTGGTGTTCGATCGATCGAATGAAGTTAGATCGATCGAGACAGATTCTTTGTCAGACTCTCTGTTTCACAGCTGTAAGGTGTTTTGAAATTAAAAGCTTTATTTTTAAAAGTATTCTGCAAATTTTTTAAATCATTCTATGAAACAGAAAGTTCAAGCGATTGAAAAGAGTTCAATCGATCGAAGGTTCGAGTGATCGAACGGTCTTCGATCGATCGAACTGTGACAGAGAAGTAAGATGCTATTTTAAGTTCTAATTCAGTATGTAAAGAGTTTATATACTGTGTGAATCAATTAAGTGTTCCAATAGTTACATATATTTGTTATGTATGTATGGATGCGTGTACGACTAACCCTTTTGCAGCTAGTTTAGTCACTATCTCCCATGGTACCAAGAATTTTAAATTTTGTACTTAAATTGTTTGAGATTGGTGCATGTTGTAATTTAAGTTTGGTTTGGTTTTAAGGCATATGTAAAGGGCGTTGCGACTTCAATCCTACGAAAAGGAAAGTCGCACCGGTTTCCCTAGCCTTTTATTTTGTTGTTGCTATTTCTATTTCTAGATAAAATGTAAGCTTCGAAAGAAGCATAGGAGAAATGTAATAGAATTAGAAAATCCATGAAGATGGAGCAAGGAGCCATTGTCCATGAAGATGGAGTGGAGGCGATCAAGCCAAAAAGGAGGTTCTGTGGAGATATAGCCATGGGAGATAGAGGCATCGTTTGGATGTCTTTATTTTCAATTTTAGTTTTTTGTTTTATGTGCTTGGTTGTGATTGGCATTTAATTATATTGTTACTACTTGCATGCACGTAAAACAAGTTTTCTAAAATAAGATTCAAAAACTGTTTTAACGCATTAGTAAACATTGGATGTTTATGGGTAATGTATAAAAACAAATTTTTCTAAAAAGCAAAATCCTTAATTTACCAAATCTAGTGGGAGAGGGTCTTATTTATTGACACCCACGATCTTCCATTAACGGTTCACTGTAAGATGAGTAGTGCATTCTGTGTCACCTCGTCAGGGGTGATCATTCCATACGGAGGGTGCATTACTTATTGGTTACTAGATGTGAACTTCTTTTGATAGGATCAATCAGACGTGTTAGAGGGTGACCACCACACGGAGGCGCTACTTGAGACGGTTGTGATTGGATCTTAGTTAATGGTACACACTAGCTAAGCTATAGATAAGGGATCCCACACGGGGCATTGTTCAGAAACTTGGAGATCAAAAGGGATCGGGAGTCATAACTTATTTTTGCAAGAGTTGCATAGCGGACAAGTCTTGATTAATCGAAAAATAGAAAATTGACCACCACACGGAGGCTTTACTCTTTTGTTTCGATATTCCGGCGACTTTGTTTTAAAATAAAGAGTTTTAAGGATTCTTTTATTTCAAACTGTCAAATTCTGATATCCATATTTATCTTGTTTGTTTGATTTTCAGTAATCATAATGTCTGGATCTGCATTTAGTCCACTTGCCACCATACTCACTCAAAATAAGTTAACTGGAAACAACTACACTGAATGGAAACGTAACCTTGACATCGTGTTAACTGCGGAGGATCACATATATGTCCTCACCACCCCATGCCCCGAAGAACCCGCGGTAAATGCTTCGGCAACTGCCAGACGCGAGTTCGACAAATGGAAGAAGTCGAATGGAATGGCTCGTTGCTATATTCTGGCCTCAATGGCTGGTGTGTTGCAACACCAATTCCAATCGAATGATTCTGCAAGTGACATTATCACATCGCTGAAAAAGATGTTTGGGGAGCATGGCAGGCCTGCCAGACAGGTAGCCATGCAAAAGATAATGAGTGCAAAGATGTCGAAAGGGACTCCAGTCAAGGAACATGTCTTAAAAATGATTGGTTATTTAAACGAGCTGGAGACCCTAGGTGCCAACATCGATGCACAAACCCAAGTTGATTTGATCCTCAATTCGCTGTCACCTTCATTCGCTCAATTTAAACTTAACTATAATATGAATCAAATGAATTTTTCAATGAGCGAATTGATGAGTTCTCTTTTCGCAGCGGAAGGGGTGATCAAACCGGGGGTCAACGTTTTGAACATTGAGAAAAACGCTTCCTCTTCCTGATCTACACCGAAAGGAAAGAAAGGGAAGAAGAAGGTTGGTACTGGTGGTCCAAGTGTTGAACCGGTCCCTAAGATTGAAAAATCTAAGGGAAAAGGTAAGGGCAAAGGGAAGGTGGGTGGCCAAGGCAAAGGAAAGTGTTTCCAATGCGGAGAGAAGGGCCACTGGAAGAGGAACTGTCCAGAATTCTTAGCTACAAGAGTTCAAGGTATGATTGAATCACATGTGATTGAAGTAAGTTTTATTACGGATACTTCAAACACTTGGTGCATTGATTCTGGTGCGACTAACCATATCTGTAATTCATTGTAGGGGTTCAGATCAACCAGGAGGTGCAGTGATGGAGAAATCGTACTTACTCTAGGTTCTAGCGCAACCGTTTCTGCGGTTGCTATAGGAGTCGTAGTTTTAGAATTTCTAGACAATAAAGTTTTGATTTTATCAGATGTACTTTACGTCCCTTCATTGAGACGTAATTTAATTTCAGTTTCTAATTTATCGAATAATGGTTATTCTTTTCATTTTGGAACTGAAGTTGTGATTAAAAGAAATAGTTCTTTTATATGTTCTAGTGTTAAATCAAATGGTTTGTATGTGATTACTCCCAATATTTCTAAAGATTCTTACTTGGAACTTAATAACTCAATGGTAACTATACCATCTAAAAGAAGAGAACCTTCCACTAATCTAACAAGGCTTTGGCACATGAGGCTTGGCCATATCAATCTAAATAGGATTAGCAGACTAGTCAAAGAAGGGATCTTAGGCGATTTGGTTCTCAAACCAATGGAAGTATGTGAGTCTTGTTTAGAGGGTAAGATGACCAAAAGGCCCTTTCCCGCAAAGGGCAATAGGACCAATGCATTGTTGGAATTTGTGCCCTCAAACCACTACTTTATATAGGAGACATTGACATTTTAATATATGGATATCAGCTTTACATTTTGTTACGTATGTTTCTTTCATGAGATGATTGTAATCCTTAAGTATCATAGTAAGTAATGCGTGTATGTATGAGATACATACAAGTGAGATACGAATTGCTATTATTTTTTACTTAGAACATGTCACAGTGGATGATGAGACTAGGATATCTCATCAGGTTTACACTGTAGCATGATTAACGACCATTGGATGGAGTGATCAATCTCAATCACTAGAGTGTAACTCTTAGTTAATATGCTAGTGCTTATAGTGCATTGACGGACCTGAGCTTTCCTATTGACACTCAAGGCTATCAATAAGTCGATAGGAACTCATAACTTGTGTAAGGTACGTGTTCTCAATCTTGAGACGATTATGAACACAGACTATGGATATGACTGCTTTGACTTACCAATCAGTGAGGTTTATAGAAGATCATCACCTGGGTATCTTGGGTATGTCATATTCATAGGGTTGTGAACATATATTGTCAAGATAGAATCTACCCTCTATTTCAGAGTAAGCATTCCCTTGAGAATGTCACCAAGTCGATTACTAAGTACTGTAGTCTTGTTGATAAGAGTTATCAACATGTTTGGTAATCATGAGAGGTGAATGGGACTCAAGGAATACAAGAAGTAATCGATATTCAGGTTGACAGTAACAGTTATCCGACTACCTGAATATGATTACGAATGCTGAAGGTAGAGGGACATTTGTACAAAACACAAGTCTAGTTATAGCTTCGAATATGTTCTTTTGCGTTGGAGTTCAGTTATCATTTTATAGTGGAGTAAACGTTAATTGACCAGTTAGTTAGTTTCCTGATCAAAGAGTTTGGTCACGGTAATTAACAAACTGGTCTGAGCCAACAATAAAGAGCCTAGGAGGTCCCACTCTTAGCTCCGCCAGGATACTTGGAAAGACACATGAGGAAGTTGTCAAGACAAGTTCGATCGATTGAAGTATGTTCGATCGATTGAAGTTTTGGCAGTCTCGATCGATCGAGAATGGTTCGATCGATCGAACGTTTGATCGATCAAAGATCTTCGATCGCTCAAAGTCTAGGTCGGTTCTGGGAATCTATAAATAGGGCAGCTGCGTTCTGGAAAAGAAGTTCGTCACTTTAGAACGTCAGAAGCTGCAAAAACTGTTTTAGAGCCCCAAACCTTCTTTTTCCTCTCTATTAGAAATCCCACCATCTCTAGTCTCTCCGGCAAGCATCCGTAGGAGACATAAGGGTGAAGACAACCTAGTGGAGGCTGCTGCATCACCAAGGAAGAAGAAAAAAATCAGAATTGGGTTCAAGACACTAAGGTATAACTTTTGTCCCCTTTTGTACGCATCTATGGAATTAACGAGTAGTAAATCCTGGGCTGCCATTAAGTTTTTATAGCTTGACTTTTCCGCTGCGTGTTTAAACTTTTAAATTAAACCGGTTTTTCCAACAAAAAGTACTCTCCCATGATCAACCGACCGGGAGAACTCCAGACATCGATCCACAGCCCTTGGCCATTTGCCCAGTGGGGAATTGACATTGTTGGTCCTTTGCCGACAGGGAAAGGACAAGTCAAATTTGCCGTGATAGCTGTTGACTACTTCACCAAATGGGCGGAGGCCGAACCCTTGGCAATGATCACCGAGCGGAAAATGGAGAGCTTTGTGGAAAGAAATATCCTCAACCGGTTCGGTATTCCCCGAGTCTTGATCAGCGATAATGGCAGACAATTTGACACACCCATCTTCAGATAGTTCTGCTCGGGGTACGGGATACTTAATCATTACTCTTCCCCTGAGCACCCACAAGCCAACGGTCAAGCTGAGGTAACCAGCCGGACAATCTTGCAATCAATTAAGACAAGACTTGAAGGTGCCAAAGGGCTGTGGGCTGAAGAGTTACCAACCCTCCTGTGGGATTACCGCACTACACCCCGAGCGGCTACAGGCGAGACCCCATTCTCCTTAACCTACGGTTTTGAGGCAGTGGTCCCCACAGAGCTCGGGCTGCCAACATACCGGGTGGCCAACTTCAGCGATCAGAACAACGAAGAAGCCCCAAGGACAGAATTGGACCTAGTGGAGGAAAAAAGAGACCAGGCCTATCTGAAGGTGGCAGTCTACAAGCAAAGAGTCTCGCGGTATTATAATAGCAGGGTAAAGCACTGAAGTTTTCAAGTGAGAGACCTCTTCCTCAAGGCAGTGAACCAGTCTACCCGAGTCCCGAGCCACGGGAAGCTGGGAGCAAACTGAGAAGGCCCATATAAAGTAACCCGGGTCAACCGACCGGGAACCTACTGGCTACAGAGCATTGACAGGCATGATCTCACTCATCCTTGGAACATGCAACACCTCCGCAAGTACTATCAGTAGCATCTGACCACGGGATTTTAGTACTATAGGAAAATTTCTTCATTGTAGCTCTGATTGGGAAACCATTATAGATTATTATTTTTCAAATAAAATCAAGTAGTTTGCTTTGGAAAATTTATTCCTGTCAGTACCCCATGCAATGCAAGAAAAAAGACCTCGGGCCTAACCCCGAGGCAGCAAAGACCTTGGGCCTAACCCCAAGGCAAAAAAGAAAAAAAGAACTCGGGCTCCGAACCCAGGCACAAAAGGACCCTGCAACCACCCATGTTCCAGGTCAGTTTCCTATGGCCGCTCCCCAACACGCCCTCGCCTTTACAGGACGCCCAGGGGCAAGGGGATTCTAGACCTAAACAAGAAATTACTTAAAGCTTCGCTTAGGCCCAGCCGACGATGGGGCTAAACCCCTAGGTGGTCGACGATGGCGAGCTTCAAATGACCCTGCAACCACCCATGTTCCAGGTCGGTTTCCTACGGCCACTTACTCCCGTACTTCCGTCTTAGCAAATGCTTGGGGGGTAGGGGAATATTAGGCCAAAATAGGAAATCACACCGGTTACTACAAGAGCTGGGGAAATCTTCCTAAGCACTTACAGTGATCAGAGATATATCCCGGATTGTAAAACAGGATACACCTATGATACGCCGGGATAACCCGGACGGTAATACAGGGTATTCCTATAGTACACCGGCGATCCTGGATGCTAAGTAGGGCTAGTCCCTATAGCATTCCTGGCAATTACCTTTTAGAGAGGTCAGTAAGACTAGGTGCTCTGTTGGTTACGGTCCTAAAACATTTGCTAAGGTAGGTGTCAGGTTGGCCAAAACCAACTGTGGCTTTGTTGTATGGAAGAGAAATCTGACCTCAGGGGCCTTTTCATTAATTGAAACAAAATATACAAAGCCTGGGGGGCAGTTGTAGTAGCCTCCCAAAAAAAAAAAAAAAAAAAAAAAAAGCAAGAAGAAGAGTCCTTGAGACGGGAGCCTAGGGGTCGTCTACATCAACAATGTCCACATCCTCATCGACCTCTCCCCCGGCCTGCCCCTCAGGTGCAACATCTCCCTCTTGGCCAGCCGGGGTAATGGCACCCTCAGCCGCGGCAGCAGCCCCATAGGCCTCGGCAGCAGCATCCTCAGTAGCCTCGGGTACCATGTCCCAGTAGTCGGAATCCACCCCCTGGTAGGGAGTGGTGTCCAACTCCGGGTGGTCCCGGGCTAGCCTCCTCTTCAAGTCTTCGTACCCGAGGAAGAAGCCATCATCGAAAGTGTCCCCCGGGGGACCGATCGCTGCTGCCTCTAAGAGTGCCCTCTCTCAAACTTCCGCTGCCGCCCGCGGCCTCCAGCTCCGCCAGAGCCACCGCCAGTTCTTCCTGGGCTGCCCCGAGGCTCGAAGCCAGGCCCTTAACCCTGTTTTTCTCCACGAACAAGGCCCTCTCTTTGGTCTCCAGGGCAACTTCTTTCTCGGCCAGGGTAGTCTCGGCAGCGGTGGCCCTCCCGGCAAGGGCCGGCATGAAGGATTCAGCTCCGGCAGCCATGCAGCCAACCTGCAACCAAAGTAAAAAAGGAAAATGGTAGGTCACTATAACCAGCAAAGCGGAGAATGCAAAAAATGCAGAAAAGTTACTTACCAGATGGGAGATGCTGTATAGCCAAGCCTGAAAAACTTGGGGAGACATGCCGGCACACCTCTCCACCTGACTGGGGAGTAGGCACGGTCTGACTCCCGGGTCTCCCTAGATTCATCCAGGGGTGTCCCGACGGGAGTCTCGGCTCGTGTGGCAGAAGTTTCCCCCACTACCACACCTGGGGGGTTGCTGTCTCCCTGGGAGCCTGGGCCGCCGATGGACCATGCCTGAGTCGCCTGAATGGGCGCACGCTGCCCGAGGCCTCAGCGGACGACCTTTTTCCCGTCGCCGCCATCCGCTCAGCAGCAGCAGCCTGCAGAGCCCTCAGCCGCTCGGGATCTCTCCTGGGGGCCATCACTGCAAAAGGAAAATAGCCATGATTTTAGCAACCGGGATGACAAGGTGACAAAGAGTAGCCGAAGCTAAGGCAAGTGATAAAATTCATACCTGGGATGTTGGGGAAAGTTGGTGCTACAGCGGGATGACGGGGTCGGCGGTTGCCTTTCTGGTCTCCTGTGCAGGTCAGCATGTCCTAGACGTTGACAGGCCGCTCAATCAAACCCCTGATTCTCTCCTCATAATCCTCTGGAACACTTGGGAGATCGACAGACCCTACTACAAAGTAAGCCAAGACGATCAGTTTGGAACCATACAACAAAGCCTGAAAAGAGGCTAGAGAAGATAAGGGACGGGCTTACCCCTCAACTCCTCTGCCCAGGAGGTCCTCAGTTGGCTCCCAGGGGCTGGCTCACAAAACCTAGGGGTGGACACTTGGAAAAACTATTTCTTCCACCCTTTGTTGTTACTCGGACAGTTGACGATAATCTTCTTCCCCTGCCGAGCCCCTAGGGAAAAGAATTCGGCCTCCCCGTGAACTGGGTACGGTCGGTGGATCCAGAAGAACTCTTGTAGGGTGAGCTCGTACCCGAAGATCTGGGGCCACAATGAGATGGACCCCATAAGATACCTCCACCCATTCGGGGCTAACTGCCCGGGAGCTATCTCTAGAAAGATCAAAACATCTCGAGCGACCGGATGGAGGGGGACACTAAGGCCGGCCATGAAGGCGTCCTCGTGCAAGGTAACAAAACCCCTATGGTAAATATGAGCCCCGCCGGGGTGGACGAACAAAGAACTATTATCAGGAATGGCGTACCTATCCTTGATCCGATAAAAGTCCCCGGCATGCAAGGTCGAGGGGATAAGCTCGTAGGCGAATGCTACCTCAGGGGCAGACTCCCTGGGCGCCTCGTCACCAGAACCCCGCGACACTAAGGCAATGGGGGCCTCCTGGTCAGATTCATCGTTGGATACTCGGGCTGGGATCCGGCCCTCGCTGTGATGATCAGATGGGGAACCTGAAGGTGGGTCGAAGCTGGTATCGGGCGAGCCCGACCGGAGCATCTCACTCACTGACCGGGAAGCGGAGTTGAAATCGGAATGTTCCATCTCTCGTATTCCCGTGGAAGGGGGGAGAAGAAGGATACGGCTTGAGTATGGGTCAGGGACTCCGAACCGGACGTATAGAGGGGGAAGGACCGCTAACCTAAGGAGCAGAGAATAAAGAGTCCTAAACACCAAGTGGCACTCTCTCAAGACTATCCCGGAGACACTCGATCGCTCTAACAACCCTGCCCCTTGCCCGGAGGAAGAAACAGAACCTGAGAAAGAAAAAGTCCCACTCTTGTTCTAACTTAAGGAGGTTCGCTCTCTCCAGTCTCGCTCAGAAAAGAGGAAAGAAGGGGACATAGAAAGAAGAAAAAGAGGAACTTACAAAGTTTGGCGCAGAAAAGGGGGCTTGGGGATCTTGCTCGGGATTGCTCTCGCTCTTAAGGCGTTCGGTAGTCTAAGCTCTGCGGTAAAGAGTTCGAGAAATGGGCGGAAGTTCTTTATATAGAAACCAGGGACGGCCCGAATCAAAGCAAATCCAACAGCTTATACGTTTTCCCGCGCAAAATGGCAAACAGTTGTCACCTCGGGCACGTGAAACGCTGCCTCAAAAGGCGCGTGCATTAAATGCACGATGCAGACGTTTTGGTTACCACAGAGATGGTTCGGTTACTCTCAAGCTGGTACCGTTGGATCCTGACGAGACCAATGACCGACTAACACGTGGCGTAACAAGGGCCCGGGCTTGCCTGGTCACCGCTCGGCCCGTACCCCGACTGTTCACCTCGACCAGTATCATCCGGCCAGAGTTCCGACCTATTATCGAACGGTTCGTCGGAGGCGGTCTTAATTTTGATATCTGCATCGGACGAAGTGTCGGACCGGCGCGGGGAAACCAGCCATCACAGGCCGGGCATTGGCAATCACAAATGACATAGTTGAGGGAAAAAAGTGGCCTCAGAGGACCTTCTCATTGATTGTAATATTTTGTACAACGGGGCGCAGTTGTAGTAGCCTTCCCGACAAAACATAAAAAAAAAAAAATCTTCAGGTATCCTTGCCCTTCAGAGCCTGAATCTCCTCCTCCAGGGCAGCCACCTTGGCCACCAGCTCTTTGATGGTGAGCTCCAATGCATGAAAGTCCACCTCCCATATGACCGAGTCCGTCCGCAGGAGAATGCTTTGCTTTTCCACCTCCTGCAGACGACTTTCCAGATTACCTAGGAAGAGGCCCGTCCAGGAGCTAGGCATGTGAAGACCGGTGAGCACTTCCGGCCGACTCCTTTTCAGTGGGGGCGGGGACTCTTTCTCAATCGCTTTTTCTTTGCCCTTCCTGGTTAGGCCCGATTGTGGACCCGTGTCCTCGGACGAGGATGAACCAGAGTTGGTGGTCAGAGTGATTGGTCCTTCAGATGGGGCGTCCCCTCTCACGGTGCGCGGGCCGGATGCCATGGACTGAGGATAGTGGCGCGATCCGAAGGCAGCCGCAACAGGAGCTGCAAAGGGAGCTTCGCCGCCAGCCTCACCAGTAGGTTTCCCGATCAAATCGGAAAAATTGAAGCCGACTTCTACCGCTCGGTTGATCACCTCCATATCAGCGACAGAGGAAGCAACGTCCCGGAAAGCGGCGAAGGACATCTTGCAAAGTTCGGGATTGAAGTTCGGAGGGGGGCAGAGAGAGGGGTCCACTAGCCAGTTGCCGGAGACAACGACCAAAGTATATTGCCACCAGTTCTTGTTTGGGAAGTCCAGGCCCCTGATTAAGTTTCTTCCCTTGGCCCCGGGGCGTAAGTAAGGACCCCCGCGGTCGATGCCCAAAACGTAGCACCAGGCTACGTCCACCGAGTGAAGGAGCAACCCAAGTCGCTAGTTCAGCACCGATATACCCCAGAGAAGGCAGGCGACATTCGGGCGGCATCTAGACAGAGAGAAGCGTAACCCCTGTAACAGGTCGCAGAAGGAGGCAGAAAAAGGGAAGCGTAGCCCCAATATTAGTAGCAGATAACTACTAATGATGACTGAGGGGAAGGCCACCTCCTCCCCTTCGACGTAAGGGCGGACCCCGACGTCGTCAGGGATTTGACAGTCCCTTCGAAAAGCTCTGAGTCCTTCGTCGAAGTTCAAATTGACATGAGAAGCCATTAAAGGGAAGCTTGGATTGTAAGAAAGCAGAGGAAATGAGCTCGGGGAAAGCTGTGTTCTCAGGAACCGCACGGTATACTTAATCTCAAACAGTGGGGATATTTTGAATGAGCACGTACATCTTATATAGAAGTCATGAACGGCTTGGATGGAAACTGATCCGACGTCTCAGACACTCTCCCGCCAAGAGTCATCGATAGCTGTCAACTCGGGCACGTGAAAGGTCGCCTAAAATAGCGCGCGCATTAAATGCGTGACATGACGGTCCGAATACCACGCGATTGTTTGGTTACATCTGAACTGATTCTGCTGGACCCTGACCAGGCCAATTGCTCCCTGACATATGGTAATACTCACATCCGGGCTCCCACCTGAACCGGTCGGTAAATCCACCAAGCGACCTGGAATGTGGACCCCATCTCGAGCCGCGCTCCCGGATGATATCCGGATAGTTTTCGAGATAATAATAATTTTCGAATCCTCGCTCGATGATGCATCCAGTCAGTTCTGAAAATGGGGGGCAGTTGATACATCCAGAAATATCCTATTGAATACCAACCGCCACGTCAGCAGAAAGACCTGGATTGTCCGGGACGAGAGCTTGGGGCCCACGGGTCAGAGGTTGTTGGACATTACCGCTCGGGATGATCGAACGGCTCGGGCACGAGGCGCGGCGACTTTCGAGGAGGTACAGCTGGGCCGGACTTTCCAGGCAGTTTCCTTATGTGGCCAGAACTCTATTAAGGAAGAATGAGTAGATTCCTAAACCATTTGGACGACTTTCCTTAATTCGTGTAAATCAATTGTAATTGATTTACATACCATATCAATACATTTACCATGTAAGGGTCGACTCTCGCATCTATAAAAGAGCCCACCTACCCTCTCTAGGGGGATCCGGAAATCACTTCTCTGCACGCATATACCCGAACGGTATTACTGGTAGTGCCACCCATCCTTGATGGCTCACCATGCCCGCCGGTGATCTGCTAGTGAGAAGCGTACAGACGCAACCGTGGACGTAGGTCACCTTGTTAACGGGACTGAACCACAAACAAATCCTTTCTCGCTCTTGTTCTTGTCCAAATCTTTCTTACCAGTTTTCGGCATCATCATATACCATTTTGATTCTAGCATGAATTATTTCAATCTAATGATAGGGATATCTTTTTATGGTTGATTTTGAGAGAAATTCATAGAAGATTTGGTTAGCATTAAGGGAATAATATATTTGCTAGACAATATGTTGTTTATCGTAGAACCAGTAGTTGTTGCCAAACAGGCCCTCATCCCTTACTAATTACTCAGTGACCACTCAAAGTAAGGGACTACCTGGATTAATTATTGAAAATCTCATCTCGTGCGTTATTGGATTCCAAAAAACACGGGCACACAAAATCATTTATTTGGTGTAGTGGTAAGCATTTATTAGATTATGTAATGTTTTCTCACTCCTAACAATTACATCATATATGTTTTTACTTCTCCAAAATCAAAACTAATCTTCAAGGATGAGATAATTTTCTATTAGTGGCTCCAAAATAAAATTTAACACTCCGTTTGAATTGAAAGAAATGGGGAGAAGAGAATAGAAATTAAGGAGATCATTTTCTTTCGTTTGGTAAATTAAGTGCGGAGAGAAGAAATTGTTAATAAGAAAAGTGGAGAGAAAAAAGTCTAATTTTGTTTCTCTTCAAATCGGAGAGATTCCAATGAGAAAAGAAGAGAATATATAAAAAAAAAAGTCTAAACACCCTGTAGTTTGGGCGAAGTTTCACTTTGAGCCCACTACTTTCAATTGTAATACTTTGGTCCTTGTAGTTTTGAATTGATTTCAATGAAGGCCATACCTCTAACTCTGTTAGTGCAACTTGACGAAAAACTCACATTTTGGTACCCTATAATTTTGGGTGAAGTTTCACTTTGGCCCTGGAGTTTAGGCAATGTTTCACTTTGGGCCCTGAAGTTTTCAAGACACATGAGTGCGCCGTCAAGTTGCACTAACCGAATTAGAGGTAGGGCCTACATTGAAACCAATCCAAAACTAGGGGGACCAAAGTGTAGCAATTGAAGCTAGAGGCCCAAAGTGAACTTGGTACAAACTATATGGTACTAAAGTGTAATTTAGCCATAATTAAAATATTCTTTTAAAATACAAACATACTCCTGAATAAGTCACACTTAAAAAGTCGATAAGGATAAAAGACTAAACTGATGCTAATATTTTTTTTTCCTTCTCTCATGAAATTTAAGCCACTGCCAAATGAGAGTTATTTTTCTTTTCTTTTCTTTTCTCTTCTCTATTGCCTATCCAAAGTGGCCGGAAAAAAACCATTCTTTCCTTTCTCATCTCTTCTTCTTTTTTTTTTTAATGAGATTTTTTTTTCTTACTTCTCTCAATCCAAATGGACGGTAAGAGAAGTGACAATATGTTGCAAATTCTTTTTTATACATTTTTCGTGCAATAAACAAGGTAAGGCTAATTCATCAATTCACTTTCTTTGCTAAACTCGCCTTATTGCTTCATGATTCATCGCACCATAGTTCGACTGTTTGAACATTGTTTTCTGAGTTTTATTGTTAAGAATTTTTGGCTAAAAATTCTGGTAACCAGGTTGTTATCCGATTAGTGTCTCAATTTATAGCTTGTTTGTTTAAAAGCTGTGATCCATTGGATAATTTTTTCACAACTTTTTTTGAGTATTTTGATTCCGTTTTAATCTAAAAAACCGCCTTATAAAAAGCTTCAATTTGTGATTAAAAATTATTTTGAAAACTAACCCAAACTAGGGGTGTCATTGTTTCAGTTTGGTTGGATGCACTTCAAAAATTAAACCGAACCGAGTTGGTCAGTTTACAAGTTATGGGAACCGAAATAGATCGGGAAAACACATAACCGAACCAAACAAGCCATGATTCAGGAACCTACGGTTTGGTTTCGGTCTGTTTGGCCAAAAATAAATTTCAAATCAGATCATCACCAACACAATCAACATGTTTGATTCAGTAATCAAATTAAGCTTGAAATTGATTTGTTTAGGTTGTACACAATCAAAAAATTGAAAAGAGAACTAGAGATCGAAGAGTGGATTACCAGATGAGAGGTTTGCTTGTGAGGTTTAGGGGTCTTCGTCGGTTCAATTTTCACCAAAGAGGGTGTCAAGCCCCAGCGTTGTGAAAATTAGAGAAAATTAAAATTTTTCTTTTCGGACTTGTAGATAAGTGACAAGCTCGGTTCATCTGATTGTTCACAAACGTACTAACAACAAAATATAATTTTGGGAGTTGACTAAGTTTAGTTGAAATTAAAGAGTAATTCTTGGGACACAACTTTCACACAACCTTCTTAAAGAATGTGTCTATCTCTCTCTTGTGGTCACTCGACCCCATAATGACACAGGAGAGATAGACACATTTTTAGGAGAGGTTGTGTGAAAGTTGTACGAAAGTTGTGTCTCAAGAATTACTCAAAATTAAAACAACCACACCAAAGTCTTACAGATTATATTACAATCCACGATACCCAAAATAGAACATATGTAGTCTCACAGAAGCACATGTCGATAACAAAACATAGTTATATTGATTCCAAAAGAAAAGATAAACAAGAGACTATGCCTAGGAAATAGAGTCTTTAACTAGCGAAGCCATAACCCTCCTCGTAGTAGACTCCCTCTGAGTAGCCTTCTCTGGCGTTACCCTAAACCGTATTACCCTCAGCAGTATAACCAGCACTGACATAACCTCTCTCAGCTTGGACTCCATCTGCCAGATTTTGTAATCGTCAAAAGCTGAACATGGATGGTCTAACGGCATAAAATGCAGTCAGCTTCAAAAAACCTCAAGTGGTACCGTTAACTAAAAGATTTAATATTATAGTAATATCAATAATGTTCATTACTCTTAATGTAGTAGAATTTGATTAATAAAGATTATAAAGTAGCGACACGAAAAATCGACATCACGAACATAAGACCGAAAGTAAGAACAACTGCACAATCCACAACTGACTGAACTTGAAATCTCCGAATCAACCGTATCATCAATAATCTCTTTGCAATTGTCTCCGATATAAAACCATTGGTTTAGAATAACATGCTATAGCAGCCACATGATGAGTATACCAGATATGTCTTAACAGGCGCATGATCACCCTTGGTACACTATCCATTACTCCGAACATGTATACTTTGGTCTAGCACGAATGATCAAAAATGATTCGAATGAGGTACAAGTGTATAATGCGCGCAATCAATCGCAGCACCACACCTATGTACAGTATTCTTCAGTAGCAATGAATAAGATTCGTAAAACACAGAACTATGAAAAGTAGAAAGTCATAGATAGAACATCCTTCACAAGTCCTTTCATTAGTAATTGATTGGGTTAAGCAATCGATTGCAAGCCCTACCAATCGATTGGTCCTGGCAATCGATTGATAGTAATGTTGGGATTGTGCCCTCAAACCGGGTCTTTATGTATGTGACATTTGACATTTTATATATGGGTATCATTTATACATTTTTATTATATACTAGTTGGAGCCCTGCGCGCTGCGCAGTAAATTTAATTGTGTCGTTTTGTGTGGTTAAGTGGTTAAAAGTGTATAATAAGATGTTAAAACAGTTAAATAGAAAATTGTAAATATAACTATTTAATCTAAAACTCTTCTTGCGGAAGAAGTTGATAATTCTGACTATCTTATAAATGAGTAGTAAAGGTACCTAATAAAGCGCCACTAAAAATATATGACACAAGTAGGGTATTTCCTCTAAAAGAGGGCATGAATGTGTTTGTAGGGCTTAATTGATGTTCAAATACAATCTATGAATCCTGAATTTGAGGGAAGAAGTTGACCAAAATGTAAATATTAGTGACAAATTCATAATAGCTACTAAAATAGCTACTTTATTTGACATTTTAAATATACCAGAACTTAAATTTTAGAGAAGAAGTTGACCAAAATGTGAAATTAGTGACCAATTCCTAAATAGTCACTAAAATAGTCACTTTTTAAAACTTTTTTAAAGTGAATAATAAACATCCCAAAACTTGCTGACCTAAATGCAATTACACATATTACAATATATGAATCCTAAATTTGAGAGAAGAAGTTGAGCAAATTGTAAATATTAGTGTCCAATTCCTAAATAACCACTAAAATAGCCACTTTTTTTTTGACTTTTTATGAAGTGAATAATAAATATCCCAAAAATTATTGACCCAAATGTAATTAGACACAAATTGTTGATTTAAACCTCAATTGAGAGAAGAAGTTGACCAAATTGTAAATATTAGTGACCAATTTCTAAATAGCCACCAAAATAGCCACTTTTGTTGACTTTTTTTAAGTCAATAATAAATATCCCAAAATTTGTTGACCCAAATGTAATTAGACACAAGATTATTGATTAAAACCTCATTATTACATTAAATAAAATTTCAAAAGCTGACTTGAATGTAATTATTTGTCCAAAATGACAAATTTACTCTCACACAAATCAATATATCCTTACGATGTATAGATAGATATATGGGTAATTATGATGTAGTGAAGGGCAAAAGAGGAAGTTCATATTTTTTGACGTGCTTGCTTATTCGTTTTTATAGTATAGTAGATGTATTATAGGATGATTGTTTGTAATCCTTAAGTATTATAGTAGGTAATTCGTGTTTGTATGAGATACATATATGTGAGATACGAATTACTATTCTTTGATACTTAGAATCTGTCACAATGGATGATGAGACTAGACATCTCATCAGGTATACAATGTAGTAACACCTTGTAATTTCATTTTCATTATTAAATATTATATTTCATTTCTATGAATGAGACCCTCTGATATGATTTCCAAACTGTATTTTATATTGGAGACTATACAAATGACTTTCTTGGTGCAAAATGTATTTTAACATATACACATATTTATTTAGGGTCAAAACCATAATTTTTATAAATAAAGAAGTACTTTCTATGGATTTGAAAAACCGAATTTTTATACAACTAGAAATATTTTCCTACGCTATTATTATTTTCTGCATTTTTGAATGTAATCACGGACACCTAAAAATACCAATTTTTGTTTTAAGCGACGACTATACCGCGAAGTGGGTGAGGGCGCACGTGAGCTCAACTGTAGCACCCATAATTTTCTACAAATTCCACGTAGGAATATCAGATTGGTGACATCACCGTAGTGCAGATACAGAAGGTCCATTAGGATGACCTTAGCTAGAAACCCTTATTAAAAATCCTTTAATTAGCATCCTAACGACGACGATAGGATTCTTAAGCCAGTACTAAGATTAGATAGTCGTAGTCTCGACGTTTATAACCTCTATAGTGGAATCCTTAGACAGATTTAAACTTAGATCCGTACACAAGCCCTGTACTCTAATGTTTTGATATTGTGTTCACTCTCACATCATTGTACTTATACTAGAACTTTGGCACACCTCCCAGTGCACTTACCTGTGAGTAGGACCCATAATGTATTTAGAAGTTATGTGGGACCCACACTACCTCCCTAGGTGGACCCCACCCTGATAATCTACCTTAGATACACACAGCATACACATGCACGTACCTTGGGACCCAGGAGCACACCCATATGCACAACCTGAGATGGGACCCACACTACCACTTGGCGGTTATGTGGACCCCACCTTGATCTACCCCTGGACACACAAACATGCATGCATAGGTATGCATTTGGTGCACCAACTACACACACAACCAAACCTCCCCACCACTTTCCCTCTATATAATGCAACCCCTCACCTCATATTAGCCTCACCTCCCCCACAATCTGTCTCTACAGATTCTTAGAGAGAAAGAGAGCCCGAGAGAAAGTGAGAGAGAGCTTGAGAGAGCAATCCCCCACCACCCTCGGTGTATACACACACACCCCTCCCTACATTGTGTACACCACCACCATCTCTGCCTCACCCCTCTCCATACCATCTCTATCTACTCCCCCACATACACAGACCCGGAGAGAGAGAGAGAAGACAGAAAGAGGAAGAAGAGGCGCAGTGAAGAAGAGAATAAGAAGATCGGAGAAGAGAAGGAGACTCGAGACCTCCTAAGGTAAAACCACACCCCCTTTTTGATTTCTGGATCCTTGCATGTCCCTTAGGCACACCCAGAACCCACATGCAAGAGCCAAACAGAGCCCTAAGCTCTGGATATGCTCCGGCCAGCCATTAGAGCTCAAAATCAAGCTTGATTTTCATAACACAAACAAAGCCCTAAAAATCTACACTAACCTGACCGATATGAACCCATAAAGGCCCCCTAATAGCAGTTCATGATTTAGATGATGTTTGGCCGGCCATGCAGGCCGTTATTCTTTATATTAGGCAAAAGAATAATCTCAATGTAGGACCACCAAACGAATAACCCGTCCCTCCAGCTCCTAGTATGTGACAGAGGACCCCGTTCCGGTCACTTTGCCGTTGGTTTCATGGATTTTGGGTTAGAGAGGAGAGAGAACGGGCAGTTTGAAGAATCGCCGGCGAAGCCCGACTTTCCGGCGGCCTGGTCTCGCCGGAGAAGATGGTGATGACCCAGATGGGTTTCGGGTTATAACAGGCGGGTTTGGGTCGGGTTTGGGTAGGATTAGTCTGAGTGTGTAAGTGGGTTTGGATAGCGGGCCGGGTTGGGTTTAAATGACCCGTGGGTCCTTTAAGTCTAACGGCGTCGTTTTGACGCCGGGTTGTGTTTGGGGCGGGTTCGGGTATTAGGTGTGGGTCGCGTTGTGTCTAGGAATGGGTTAGGGTCCGGTTCGGGTTCAGTAAGGGTTTGGACTAGCGGGCTGGGTTAGTATGTGAGTAAGAATGGGTTTCGGATTCGGGTCATGGGTAGGTTTAGTTGTGAGTGTTAGCGGGTTAGGTTCGGGTCGGGTTAAGGTCAACCCAATGGGTTTAGTTGTGAGATTATATGGGTAGCCCGTTTAGGATTCGGGTTCGGGTTCGGGTCAAACCCGCGAGTTTTGTCTGGATTCCTTTGAGAGTGTATCCGGGTAACCCGTTTACCCATGGATCGGTTCGGGTCGACCCGACGGGTCTCAGAATATACTAATATTATTATTATTATTATTATTATTATTATTATTATTATTATTATTATTATTATGATTATTATTAGTTTTAAAGGGTTTAATTGGTTTTAATAATTATTAATTAATTTATAATTAAACCATTAAGGTTTTTAATATATTATAGAATATTATTTTAATATTCTATATATCATTATTATATTATAAATATTGTATACTTATTATTTATATAGTTAATATAAATAATAAATATTAGTTTTAAATGATTTTTTAATCAGTTAATAAATACCTATGTGTATTTATAAATTCTAGAAAATTAGGGTAATGACCCTGTGACTATTTTATTATATAGTGTCAGTTTTAAAGCTATAATAGTATAGTCCAGTATTTTTAATAATTAATAAGGAGCTATTTTATAAGTATATTAATTATTAAAAATACCAAACGAGCTCCGAAAATTATGAAATAAATACTGGTAGTGTATTTTAATATCTAGTATTTAATAAAAATACTTCTAAGTACTGATTTCTCTGTATAACTATAATTACATATTTAAATCCCGTTTCGGGTATTTTCTAGTATATATTATCTTCAATAATTCATAATAAATAATCTAGGACTCCGAAAATTACGCGGTCAGCTCCCAGAGTCTTAGAATAATGTCTAGAACATTCCCGTAAAGTTTGGTGACTTTTCGACTCGGTCGAAAATACAGCCTGTCTCTTAGGGCCTGCATTAGTATAGTAAGCCCCGCATATTACCTCGAAAAACGCGACGGACTCCGATTTGAGTCTAGTCAATGGCGTTGGACTTAGAATGACACGTAGATCACTACCTTGAGGTTTATGACCTCAATTGGTAAAATTACCATTTTGCCCCTATAGTTGTACTCATACATTACTTCTGTTCATTCCGTTTATTGTTGTAGAACTTGACGTTTATCTGCGTTTCGAGGAGCGGCGACTCGAGGTGAGTTTCCTAACCTCACTCTAATCCTAATAAGATGAATATAAGATGTTTAAAAGCTACCTGTATGATATTTTGTATAAGTGATATGCTGATTTATGATGTCACGTGTATTTCCAATAATTGTAAGACTATGCAAAGCATGTTATGGTAGTGCTATCGCATACGTGAGCATGTCAAGGGTTTTATCTATATGTTTATCGGTATCAAATCCATGTTATATGATCCATGCTCTATATGTTACGTTTCTGCCGCTATGTGTTAAATGCACGTTTTACGATGTTGTTGACTGAATAAATAACGCATGCCATGTTAATAATAAAGAGGAATAAAAGTAGAATTGCATATGAGTATCGATGATGGACACACGTGCATTTCATGACATGTGTCAGCATGCGTCATGTATGAGAAAGAGAAGTGTTTGATGAGAATGTGAATGAGATGAGATGTGATTTCTGGATCCTATGGATCAACAGCTGACGAGCCGGGTGGACATGAACGGTTGGGGTTCCTAGCGCGCCTCTCGCCGTTGAAGACGTCCGGTGATGCGCATACGTGGTTGAAGACGTCCCATGTATCGTTGAATACATCCGGCTAGTGCCCTAATATATTTCTCAGCCGTGTAGACGACCGGTGAGAGTATACACATGGTTGAAGACGTCCCATGTGCCAGTTTCATTGTTTACAGATAGTGTGCGCCGTGAAGACGTCCGGTGGCCTATCAAGGGAATGAGTATGAATTGGCTGTGATAGTATATTTTCATCCTTGATATACCGCGTGTTGTCAAGTGGATGAGAGAGAGAAAGTGAATGATGAGATTGAGTGGAGGAGGAAATGATCTGGTATAAATGATTTGGTTTTGGAAAGTTTTGGTTTTAAAATAATATGGTTTTGAAAATATCTGTTTAAAAGCAAGTGTCTTTGAAAAGAGTTGGGAGTGAGTCTTAGTGATCATGCATTTGCACGCACGAGTTTATAATAAAGAGAATGTATTCTATGATGTTATATTTATCTATTTATCTTTCTTGTTGAAACCTCTATTATGCCCGTGGTGAGAATGCGTCTTTTGATAAGAGAATAACCGTGCTTTAAAGTACTAAATTATGACGTGAGTTGAGAGATGTGTTGTATTTACTGATTATTGTGCGGTTGAGACCCTCACTCAGCCTTGTTCCAAGGCTGACGGCATGTTACGCCCTGGGCATTCGTATGCCCAGAGTGTTGCAGGTTTGGAGATAGATAGAAGAGTTCAGGATGCTGTACCGTGGAGCCAAGGAGAATAAAGCCTTGCCCAGGACCTGATAGACAGTTTCTCAAGTTTTAAGATTGTATAAATTGTTTAGTATGGCCTCTTGTATTAAGATTGAAGTTATTGTAATCCCTGTTTAATTTCCACTGCTGTACTTACGCTCTGATAAGTTTAGATTATGCTTATGTTCTAGCATTTCCTTATGATTTTTATGGTGCGGAGTTAGAAGGACAGAACGGTTAACAAACTAGTCACGTGTCTACGGACCCATAAAGGAAAATTTTTATTTTCCCTATTTTTGGCTTACTCCGGGGCGTGACATCAACCTCACCGGATAAAATTTGGGCTTTGCTTGGAGCCCAAATTCTCTAAACAATTTATATAATTCTCTCATTCTCACAGTCTTCATTCTCTACGAATTCACTCTCAATTCTCTCACGAGGAATTCTCTGTCACTCTAATTCTCTTTCATTTCTCTCTTACTCTCTCTAAGATACACCCACATGTAGATTACAGTATATATATACATAGATACATATATATATATCAAACTCAAAAGTGAGAATGAGTAGAAATTCAAGGCGATAGAATTTACGGCGGTTTCCTTGGCGCTCTAAATTTCTGTCTAATCACCTCCGTGAGTAATTTCAACTCCCTCCCAATGTAAATATATGTGTATTTGTATATATATAGAGGTATATATATATATAGGACCACTTGAAGAGCTTGAAAATGGAGTTTTTTTATAAAACATAACCAAATTGATTCTGTGAATTGAAAATGAAAGATCTTAGTCCCATTAAGCTGTGGTTCGAATACTACGATGTAATTCATCCGTATCGTGATACGTTATGAATTTAAAGTTTTAACACCCTTACTTTAATCGCAAAAATTGAGAGATGCAATCCATATTAGTTTAATCCGATTACATATTCATAATCTATGCGGAAAAATGAAAAAATTCATATATTGCATGACTTGGTTCAAACAAAATTCAGAAATCGGTAAATTTTGAGTTTTGAAATTCAAAAACAGGGGAAAAATGAAGAATAAGATGACTCTGCTTCATCTCGCGCCCGAGACCTCGCTCGTGCGACTTGTATAGATTTGTGCAAAATTGAGTTTTTAACAGATTTCATGAAAAGAGCCTAATCGCTTGCGCGGCATTGTATTTTGGGTAGTTTGTTTCTTTTTTAGTAAGGGACTGTTTGGAAAAGGTTTTAAAAGTTTTAAGGAACTGTTTGGAAGATGTACCATTTTAAAGACTCACGTTTACGAACTGGCCTAATAAGAACGATTAAGACTGAGTCTCTTATTCGTATGGATATTTGGATTTTGTCTTAATAATTGATGTTACGATTCATGACATTGACATGCATGATAGGGTCGAGTTGAGTCGACATGCATATTTTGTGAGAAAGTGTGACAGAGTAAAAAGGGATTGTGTGTTGGCATGGGTTGCCTCCATGTACACACTCTAGTACCGGAGTTCCGGATACTAATCGAGATTATCTCTGGTATGCCATGGTGGTACTATAATGTGATGCTAGGGATCAAGGTTGTGGATGTTGTGATGATATGATCCTAGGGTACCTTTAATATGACAGTGGCAAATTGGACACTCCCTGGCACCCATGGTAGTGCTATAGTGTATGACACCTCCACGAAGACTCCCTGATATTCAAGTTTTGGATACTGATTGAGATTATCTCTAGTATGCCATGGTGGTATTATAGTGACACTCCTTGATGCCCGAGTTTCGGATACTAATCAAGATTATCTCTAGTATGCCGTGGTGGTATTATAGTGTGATGTCGTAGATCAAGGCTGACTAGACATTCCCTGGTACCCGTTATACTATAGTGTGGCTGCCCGAATGTTTCAAGGTACTAGAACGAGGAAGTTTGGATGATATGATCTGGTGTTTTGTCGAGAGAAAAGAGTCGGTAAGATAAGATGTTACATTGTTCATGCACGGTCACATATTCATTTGCTTATTGTCTTCCCGTGGGTATAATAGTTGAAGTTGGCACCTTAAATTAATGTTTAAAAAGGTTTAAGCTGCAAGTTATTAATATGCTTATATATACATTGCGAGTACATGTTTATTTTACTGACCAACTTGCATAAGCTGATGGCGTTAATGCGCCCTGGGCTCTATGTCCAGGTTTTCCAAGTCAAGTGCAACCAGAGCATTTTGACTATGCTAGTTAGAGGCAGGAGACTTTCCAGGAGGGCTATTTTGTATTTCTTATGATTTTGAATTTCAGAGATGTAATAAACACTTCATTAAATATTTGAATAAGGCAGTTTGTGCCTAAGATAATGACTGATGTAATAGTTTAGTAAGTTTTAATTTGGGAGCTTATGTTTATTAGTATCCTTTTCTTTAGAAATGCTATTAAGTTATTTGTTGTAGGGACAATTGGTCACTCTCACTTGTCATGACCTACGAGTCCATAATGGGAATGAAACACTTTCTTAATTTATGCGTGCATGATAGGCTTTTTGGTATCAGAGCCAGGTTATGGTTCGACCAATTGTCCAAGACACATAGGATTTTCCGTTAAGATAAGATAGTTCGACTTCATTCCTGCATTTTGTCTCTTTTGATTGTTGAGAACTTTCTGTTATATCTGGAGATTGACGGAATTCTGTTATTTGAAGGAAAGGACAAGAGAGAGAAAGAGTTCATAGAATAAGCATAAGGAAATCTGACAGTCCATGAGTACACTACTCGGTTTGAATGATTGTCCCACTTTGTATAATATATGGTGGACACAACCAAGAAGAAAATCAAGAAATATCATTGGGATCTCAACTCATCTCTCCGACATTTGACTATGGAAAATTTGGGCCAGTCATTTGAGGCTCTGGTGAGATTGGCTGCAAGATTGGAGAATGACAGTTGTCAGAATTCGAAACCATATGGATATTGACCTCCACAGAAAGGCTATCTTGAATAGAAACTCGTGTATCCTCAGGGACAAAATAGAACCTGAGATGGAGGGAAGAAACCTCAGCAAAAACAGACAGTATAGCAGAATTTGCCTCGAGCAATAGGAGGGAATAATAATGATAACTGCTTCAATTGTGGTATCCCCGGCCACCGAGCTCAAGAATGCAAGGCACCTAGGCGTTCTGATCGTCTGAGAGTTGTGTACTATAATTGTGGGATACCAGGTCACATAAGTAAGGACTACAGGGCTCCCAAAAAAGGTAATTATTGTCAGCAAGGACTAGCTTGCCTGAATGCTGTTATCCCCGAGACTCCTGGTTATAAGGAAATAGTATATGAAGAAGGTACGTATAAGGAGGAACTTCCTAAGCAATGAACTATGGAAGGTACTCTAACTTTCTTCAACTCTCATGTTAAAGCTTTATTTGACACGGACGCCACACATTCCTTTATATCTGTTAAGATCGTTCAGAAATTGGGTACAATACCGCAACGTTTAGATGAAGCTCTGAGTGCTATCTCACCGCTAGGGACCATAGCCAAATTGGTACATGTATGTAAGGATTGTCCTCTACATTTAGAAGACCGTGAACTTTCTGCTAGATTGGTGGTTCTGTCGATGAAGGAGTTTTATATAATCCTGGGAATGGATTGGCTAAAAAAGAATCATATGAAGTTGGATTGTGCAATGAAGAAAATCACATTTGTAGAAAATGAGAATTGACCCTTTGATTTCCAATGAAACATTTCGGGTGATATGTTCCTCACCAGATGCCTAGAAAACATCTAAGTCGTCAGTATAGAAGTGACGGCGTCATCAATACCAGTGATCAAGGAACTTGAGGAAGTATTCTGAGATATTTCTAGATTACCACCTGAGAGGCACATAAAATTCTATATGGAAATTGTGCCAGGCACTCGACCTATAACTAAAGTTCCCCACAGGATTGCCCCTGTCAAACTACTAGAGTTGAAGGAACAAGTTCAAGAACTTGAGAAGTTAGGCTTTGTTTTCCCAAGTACATCACCGTGGGGATCACCAGTATTATTTGTACATCACCGTGGGGATCACCAGTTGTGCATTCACTACTGGGAACTGAATAAGGTTAATAAAAAAATTAGTATCCTTTACCTCGAATAGACGATCTATTTGATCAATTGCAAGGAGCCACGACCTTTTTTGAAATTGATCTATGGTCGATGTATCATCAGTTAAGGGTACAAAAAGAGGACATACCTAAGACTACTTTCAGGACAAGGTACGGACACTATGAGTTCTTAGTGATGCCGTTTGAGATGACGAATTCTTCGACTGAGTTTATGGACTTGATGAATAGAGTAATCAAGCCCTACTTGGATCAGTTCATTATTATCTTCGTCAACGATATTGTGATCTATTTTAACTCAGAGGAAGAGCACGAACAACATCTGCAGATTGTGATGCAGACTCTCAAGGATCTCGCCCATATTCTAAATTCAGTAAGTATGAATTATGGATTAAAGAAGTTAAGTTCCTCGGGCATGTCATCTCTTAACAACGAATCATGGTTGATTTATCAAAGACCGATGCAGTTGTGAATTGGACTCGGCCAATGAATGCTACAGAAGTCAAAAGTTTTCTAGGACTCACTGGTTACTATCGGAGATTTGTGGAAGGGTACTGAAAGATAGTTACCCTGTTAATTGGTTTGACTAAGAAAGATTTGAAGTTTGAATGGACTGATAAGTACGAACGCGCTTTTCTGGAATTAAAAGAAAGTCTAACAACATCGCCAGTGCTTGCAATACCCAAGAGTGCTGAGAAGTTCACTATTTTTTGTGATGCCACTTATCAGCGACTGGGATGTGTCCTTATGAAAGACAGAAAGGTTATCGCCTATGGTTTATGCAAAGCGGGGGTATTTGTAAAATACAACCGCGCTAAAAGGAAGAATTGTAGTAGTTTTGATCACAACTTCCCGTATTATCTGCAATTTGCATTGCAAGGCTAATTTTTATACAGTATGATTAATCTATGATAAGTTGTATTGTTTTAGCTGTTGTTTATGCAGATCACTGCTGTGCGGACTAAACAGATGAGTATCAGAATAAATGGAATGCTGGAATGCAAACAAAAGAAGTCAAAGCTGAAAAGTGAAGTTCGATCGATCGTAGAAGGTTCGATCGATCGAGAGTTCGATCGCTCGAACAGAGTAGAAGCGCTTGAAGATCAAGGGTTCGATCGATCGAAAGCAGTTCGATCGATCGAACGGGGTATTTCCAGAAACATTTGCGTGCGCAGCAGAATGCGGGTTTTAACCCTAGTGCCTTAGGTTTTTCTATTTATATGCGTTTTGTTCACGTCCATTGGGACGCCCACTTTTACATTTTTAACAGTTTAGAAGGAGAGATAGAGAGTTTGTTTGGTTTTTGTAGGTTTTTCATTGATTTCTCATATTGTGGATTGGATTCTTCGAAGTTTATACAAGTATCTTCTATTCCAGGTTATCTATATACTGTTCATTCATACTCTGCACGTATTAGGAGTAGTTTAATCAATCATCGCGTGATATTGCATGCTAAACATTGGTAAAACCATAGATTTCATAGTTTTAATGAATAACTCACAACCAAACATGGTATTAAAGTTTTCTTACGTTAAAAATCAATCCTCGACACTCCAGACGATGTCTGAGTAGTCCCAGGTTGGGAGATCACGATGAAACAGTGATCTCCAGCCTCTGCCATGCAGCAGAATAATCGCTGTGTTCGATCGATCGAAGTCAGTTCGATCGATCGAACCAGAGACAGTCAAGCGATCGAAGTTAGTTCGATCGATTGAGGGATGAAGGTCTTCGATCGATCGAAGGCGCGTCGATCGATCGAACTCTCTGATTCTTGAGGATGTTCCCTGCAGTATTCCAGGACTTTTTGTTTTAGGACTTGTTATCATTCTGTCCCAAATAAATGCTCAGTCTGTCAAAACAGTTTTAAAACTAAGGCCCTAAGGCATTTTCTTTCAATACATTTTGCAAACCATCTTCAATGCTAACACCATTGAGGATGCGAGTCTTAACTATTGAATTAAACCGCTTTTGTGTATTTCAATTTAACTGTGATGATATGGTCCCGGTCATGAAAGGGCCATAGAATCTTTATTTCTTTTGAGGAATACGGAAAACTGTAGGTAATATGCTCCATTGTGCTTCAAGGCAAATGCATGGTAGATGGCTAGGTTACTGCGGATTCGTGTAATCCCAACACTTTCTTTTAAAAGTTAAACACCTTAATTTAGAATATTGTTTTCAATAGCTAGCTAAATTGTTTAATTAATTTTAATTATTGTCAGTAGTAATCCTAGTTTGTGGAACTTCGTGTTCTGCGCCGTCGTTCAAACTTATTCATTTTATTTTATTTTCTTTAGAGGTTAGTCTAATTCGATAGGTCAACACCTTCCCTGTGGGATCGACCTGGTCTTACCAGATATTACTTGCACGTCTACCTACACTTGGGTACTGCACAAGAGCGCACAAGAAAAATCTCGTGTCAGTTTACAATAGTTAAAACCAAATAAATTGAATTACCCAACTCATGATTTGGAACTGGCAGCCATCATGTTCATGCTTAAGATCTGGAGACACTACCTCTATGGGAAGAAGTTTGATTTGTTCTCAGAGCACAAGAGTCTTAAGTATTTGCCTACGTAGAAAGGGCTAAACATGAGGCAACACCGATGGATGGAACTAATTAAGGACTATGACTTTATATTAGAGTACCACCCTTGTAAGGATAATGTAGTCGCTGATGCCCTAAGTCAAAAACCTCAAGGAATGATTGCTTTATTGATGATAAGGTAATGTAGAGCCTTAGAGACAATCGCTGAATTTGATATGCAGATTTCTGAGGAAAGTGACGGGCAACACTTTGGATGCCTCATAGTACAACCAACGCTTGTGAGTCAAATTGTCGAGGCCCAAAAGGGAGATGAGAAATTTCAAGTATGGTTTGTCAAGATGTCAAAAAAGGACCTGACAGAATGGAAGGTAGGGATTGAAGGAGGATATATATACAGACAGATTGTGTGTGCCAGATTTAGGAGACTTGAGAAAAGATATTCTTGAAAAAGCACATAAATCTAGACTGCAGTATACCCAGAAGGAATAAAGATGTATAAAGATATGAAGAAAAACTTCTGGTGGGAAGGAATGGAATGAGATTTGGTCGAGTTCGTGTCTAAATGTTTGACTTGTCAACAAGTAAAGGCCGAACAACAGAAACCCCAAGGATTGTTGCAACATTTACCTGTTCCAGGATGGAAGTGGGAACACATAACTATGGATTTCGTAGTTGGATTACTCCGGTCACAACAGAACCATGACACGATTTGGGTAATTATGGATCATCTTACAAAGTCTGCACATTTCATCGCGTATAGTATGACTTACCCAGTAGAAAGGATGAGTCAAATGTATCTACAACAAATGGTACAACTGCACAGTGCACCTGTGTCTATTGTATCGGACCACAATGTTTGCTTTACCTAGGGATTTCGAGAAAATTTTGCAGAAGGCTATGGGAACTGCACTCAAGATGAGTACTGCTTTCTATCCTCAGATCGATGGACAGATAGAGCGTGTTAATAAGATTATAGAAGATATGCTCAGAGCGTGCATAATCGACTTTGAGGAGTCTTAGGATATGTAGTTGCCGTTGGTCGAATTTGCGTATAACAGCAACTATCACTCGAGTTTTGGGATGGCACCATTTAAGGCCTTGTACGGACCGCCGTGTCGATCTCCGTTGTGCTGGGCAAAAGTGGGAGACACATAATTTTTGGGACCAGATTTGGTGAGGGAAACCAATGAGAAGATTCCACTGGTCAAGGAAAGAATGAATGCTGCACAGAGTAGACATAAGAATTATGCGGATCGGCGTCGAAAGGATTTGGAGTTTAGTATCAGAGGTCACGTACTCCTTAAGGTTTCACCCATTCGAGGAGTTGTACATTTTGATCAGAAAAGATGAAAGTTGGCACCTTGTTTCGTCAAACCGTTTGAGATACTAGAACGTGTTGGAAAAGTGGCTTATCGACTCGCATTGCCACCAAAGATATCTAGTGTTCATAATGTATTCCATGTCAGTATGTTAAGGAAATATATATGAGATCCCTCACATATGGTTAATTATGATGATATTGAGATGAGTCAGAATGTTGTTTACAAGGATAGGCCCGTGAGGATTCTTGACCAGAGTATCAAGAGGCTAAGGAGAAGGGATGTTCTTTAGTTAAGGTTCAGTGGAGGCATCATGATGAGGGAGAAGTATCATGGGAGTTAGAGTCAGACATGAGGAATAGATACCCAGAGTTGTTTCAGGCTTAGTTAGTTCAGATTTTGGGGCGAAATCTCTGTTACGTTGGGTTGAGTGTAACACCCTGTAATTTCATTTTCAGTAATAAATATTATATTTCATTTCTATGAATGAGACCCTCTGATATGATTTCCAAACTTTATTTTATATTAGAGACTATAAGAATGACTTTCATGGTGCAAAATGTATTTTAATACATAAAAATATTTATTTGTGATCAAACCCGTAATTTTTATAAATAAAGAAATGCTTTTTATGGATTTGAAAAACTGTATTTTTATACAGCTAGAAACATTTTCATACGCTAAAACTATTTTCTGTATTTTTAATGTAATCACTGACACCCAAAAATACCAATTTTTGTTTTAACCTGCGACTAGACTGCGAAGTTGGTGAGGGAGCACGTGAGCTCAACCTCACCGGATAAAATATGGGCTTTACTTGGAGCCCAAATTCTCTAAATATTATATATAATTATCTCATTCTCATAGTCTCTCATTCTCTACGAATTCACTCTCAATTCTCTCACGAGGAATTCTCTGTCACTCTAATTCTCTCTTACTCTCTCTATGATACACCCACATACAGATTATAGTATATATATACATATATACATATGCATATATATATATATCAAACTCAAGAGAGAGAACAAGTAGAAATTCAAGGCGATGGAAGTTACAACGGTTTTCTTGGCACGCTAATTTCTGTCCAATCACCTCTGTGAGTAATTTCAACTCACTCCCAATGTAAATATATGTGTATTTATGTAGATATACATATAGAGGTATATATATATGTATATATATATAGGACCACTATTGATGAGCTTGAAAATGAAGTTTTATGAAACTTATCCAAAATCAATTCCTTGAATTGAAAATGAAGGATCTTAGTCCCATTAAGTTGTGGTTCGAATACTACGGTGTAATTCATCTGTATCGCAACGTATTATAAGTTTAAAGTTTTGACACCCTTACTTTTATCACAAAAATCGAGAGTTGCAATCCATATCAGTTTAATCTGATTACATATTCGTAATCTATGCTAAAAAATGAAGAAATCCATATATTGCATGACTTAGTTGTAACAGTATTTAGAAATAGGTCAATTTTAGTTTTTAAATTCAAAAATAGGGGAAAAATGAAGAAGAATACGACTCTGCTTCATCTCGCACATGCGACCCGCTCACGTGAGACCTTGCTCGCACGGCTCGTTGACGTGACGTGTACAGATTTGTGCAAAATTGAGTTTTTAATAGATTTCATGAAAAGAGCCTGATCGCTTGCACGGCCTGCTCGTGCAACCTCTCGCTCGCGCATCTTGCTCGCACGACATTGTATTTTAGATAATTTGTTTCTTTTTTAGTAAGGGACTATTTGGATAAAAGGTTTTGAAAGTTTTAAGGAACTGTTTGGAAGATATACTATTCTAAAGACTCACGTTTAAGAACTGGCCTACTAAGAATGATTAAGACTGAGTCTCTTGTTCGTATGGATATTCGAATTTGTGCTTAATAATTGATGTTACGATTCATGACATTGACATGCATGATAGGGTCGAGGTTCATTCGACACGCATTTTTTGTGAGGAAGTGTGAAAAGAGTAAAACGGGATTGTGTGTTGGTATGGTTTGCCTCCATGTACACTCTCTTGTACCCGAGTTTCGGATCTAATCGAGATTATCTCTGGTATACCGTGGTGGTATTATAGTGTGATGCCTTGGATCAAGGCTATCGATGTCATAATGATGTGGTCCTAGGGTACGTTTTAATATGATGTTGGCAAATTGTACACTCCCTGGCACTCGTGGCAGTGCTATAGTGTGTGACGCCTCCACGAACACTCTTTGATACCCGAGTTTTGGATACTAATCGAGATTTTCTCTGGTATGCCGTGGTGGTATTATACTGACACTCCCTGTTGTTTGAGTTCCAGATATTTATCGAGATTATCTTTGGTATGCTATGGTGGTATTTTAGGGTGATGCCATGGACTAAGGCTGACTGGACATTCCTTGGTACCCGTTGCACTATAGTGTGGCTGCTCGAATGTTTCAAGGTACTAGAACGAGGAAGTTTGGATGATGTGATCTTGTGTTTTGTTGAGAAAAAAGAGTCAGCAAGATGAGATGTTACATTGTTCATGCACGGTCACATATTCATCTGCTTATTGTCTTCCCGTGGTTATGATAGTTGAAGTTGACACCTTAAATTAATGTTTAAAAAGGTTTAAACAGTAAGTCATTAATATGCTTATATATACATGACGAGTACATGTTTATTTTTCTCAGCAGCTTGCATAAGTTGATGGCGTTCATGCGCCCTGGGCTCTATGTCAAGATTTTCCAGGTTAAGAGCAACCAGAGTATTTTGACTATGCTAGTTAGAGGCAGGAGACTTTCCACGAGGGCTATTTTATATTTCTTATGTTTTTGAATTTTGAAGATGTAATAGGATGGGATGGGAATGGAGGCATTCCAACCTAACATACTCTGGTGAATGGGTCTAGAGAGATAGGGAGGGAAGTGGGATACCAGAAGTATAGTGAAAAGTTGAGTGCCTATCTAACCATTTAATTGGATATAGAGGAAGGTTTCAGCAAGCGGGGGGAGAGCTAGTAGGAGCTATCCCATCCCAATAGCGTATATTTGGAGCTCAATATGAAATCCTATTTTCGTGCAAGACCTGTTCGGAATAAGGGAAAACTCCAGAGATCGCTTTGAAGTAAGATTCTTGCGTTGACCCTGAACCAGAATCGGGTGATGGTGAGAGGAACAGGGGACACTTCACTAGATATTTGAATAAGACGCTTTGTGCCTAAGGCAATGACTGATGTAATTGTTTAGTAAGTTTTAATTTGGGAGCTTAAGCTTATTAGTATCCTTGTCGTTAGAAATGCTGTTAAGTTATTTGTTGCAAGGACTCACTCTCACTTGTCACGACCTACGAGTCCATAAAGGAAATGAAACACTTTCTTGATTTATACTTCGTCGGGGCGTGACAATATGCTAGTGCTTATAGTGCATTGACGGACCATGAGCTTTCCTACTAACTTGTATAAGGTACGTGTTATCAATCTTGAGACGATTATGGACACAGACTGTGGATGTGGCTACTTTGACTACCAATCAGTGAGGTCTTAAAGATCAACACCTGGGTATCTTGGATATGTTACATTCATAGGGCTGTGAACATATATTGTCAAGATAGAATCTATCCTCTGATAAAGAGTAAGCATTCCCTTGAGAATGTCACCAAGTTGATTACTAAGAACTATAGTTTTGTTGATAAGTAGTTATCAACATATTTGGCAATCATAAGAGGTGAATGATACTCAAAGAATAGAAGATATAATCATCATTCAGGTTGACAGTAACATTTTATTTGACTGCCTGAATATATTTGTGAATGGTGATGGTAGAGAGACATTAGTACACCATACAGGTCTAGCTATCGCTTTGAATATGTTCTTTTGCGTTGGAGTGTAGTTATCATTTTATAGTGGAGTAAATGTTAACTGATCAATTGGTTAATTTGTTGATCAAAGAGTTTGGTCATGGGGATTAACAATTGATCTTAGCTAACAATAAAGAACCTAGGAGGTCCCACTCTTAGTTTTGCAGAGAATACTTGGAAAGGCATAAGGGGATTGAACCAATCGATTGAAAGAGTTTCAATTGATTGATGTTTCAATCGAACGACGATCGATTGATTATGGGTTCGGTTCGATCGATTGAAAAAAGTTCGATCGATCGAAAGTGGTTTGATTGATTGAAACCTAAGTCGGTTTAGAAACTTATAAATAGGTGGACTTACGAGACAGAATGTTTAATCGTCTTTTTTCTTCTCTCACAAGTCCAGATAGTTTTATAAGTCTTCTAGCCTCTCCTGTATCCTTTATTTAGGGTTCCCACCAACCTTAGTCTCTCCGACAAGTGTTTGAGGAATCATAAGAGTGATTACCATCTAGAGGAGGTTTTGGAAGTTAAAGAATTCAGAATTGGGTTCAAGACACAAAGGTATTGCATACTAATCTTTTCCGGTACACATCTATGGAATTGATAAGTAGTAGATCTAGGCATACCGATAAAGTTTTTCAAATTTGTTTTCTACTGTGCATATATTTCAGTTTTTGAAACCTAAATCTATCAATTGGTATCAGAGCCACGATTATTTGGATCTATAGATGCATTTTTGGAACTCTAGTTTGATTTGCAGGTTGGTTTTTAGGACTATTTTTTAAACTGCATCACCATAGATCCGTTTCTGTAGTAGTTTTGTAGGAGAAAATAGATCTGTGATTGCATTGGATGCATAGGATTTTCAATTGATTGAAAGTTCTTCGATCGATTAAAAAGCTACTGTGTTTGATCCATTGAACGGGTTTCAACGATTGAAAGTGTTTCGATCGATTGAACCTGGTTCGATCGATTGAAATGATTTTCTGTCCAGAAGTTCATACAAGTTAAAAACTTTAAAATTTATTTGTTTTAACGTTTTATAATATTATGGAAATTTTTTTAAATCAATTTGTGAACTTTCTATTTCGATTGATTTAAACAGTTTCAATCGATTGAAATAGTTCAATCAATCGAACCTTCTTCGATCGATTAAAGTAGGAAAGAGAACCAAAGATGCTATTTTTAAAATTCTAATTACTTCCATAAAGTGTTTATGGAATATGCAAATCAGTTAGGGGTTCCAATAGACATATACATTTTTTTTGTTATATGTGCGTGGTTGTTTGTACAACTAACTTTTGCAGCAAGAACTAGTCTGCTGTCTCCCATGGCACTAGGACAATTGTTTTGTTGTGAATTTGTGATTGATGTGTATTTTATTTTGGTTTGATTTTATGGCATGTTTAAAGGTGCTGTGACTTCATTCCTACGAAAAGGAAAGTCACACCAGTTTTCCTAGCCTTTTTTTATATTTATTACTATTTTCTATTTCTAGATAAAATTTAAGCTTTGAATTAAGTATAGGGCCAATGTAATAGAATAGAATATTCTATGAAGATGGAGAAGCATACCAAAGCCCATGAAGATGGAGCTGGAGGTGATCAGCCAAGAGATGGATCTATAAAGATAGAGCTACGGGAGATAGAGGCATTGTTGAATGCTTTTATTTCAATTTTAGTTTTTTATTTTATGTGCTTTGTTGTGATTGGCATTACATATATTCTTACTACTTGCATGCACGTCAATTATGTTTTCCAAAATAAAATTCAAAAACCGTTTCAACACATTAGTAAACATTGGATGCTTATGGGTAATGTGAAGAAATAGCATTTTTAGAGGCAAAATTCTTAATTACCAAATCTAGTGGGAGAGGGACTTATTAATAACTCCCACGATCTTTCATTAATGGTTGACTGTAAGATGAGTAGAGTATTTTGTGCCACCCAACCAAGGGTGATCATTCCATACGGAGGGTACAATACTCATTGGTTACTAGATGTGAACTTCCTAAGGATAGGATCACTGAGACGTGTTAAAGGGTGACCACCACAAAGGGGTGCTACTTGAGGCGGTTGTCATTGGATCCTAGTTAATGGTACACACTAGCTAAGGTATGAATAAGGGATCCAACATGGGGCATTATTCAGAAACTTAGAGATCAAATAGGTTCGGGAGTCATGACCTATTTTGCAAGAGTTGAATGGTGAACAAATCATGATTAATTAAAAGATCGAATATTGACTGACACACAGAGGCTTTGTTCATTTGTTTCGATATTCTGGTGACGTTGATATCCATATTTATTATGTCTATTATTCTGTTAAGAATTGATCATGTATGGATCTGCATTTAGTCCACTTGCCACCATCCTCACACAAAACACGCTAACAGGAAACAATTACATCCAATGGAAACGTAATTTGGACATCGTTTTATCTACGAAGGATCATATATATATATATCCTTACTACCCCCATGCCCTGCCGAACCCAGTGCAAATGCTTCGGCAAATGCTAGACGCGAATTCGATAGGTGTAAGAAATCAAATGGGGTGGCCGGTGGATACATTCTGGCCTCTATGCCTGGTGTGTTGCAACACCAGTTCTAGTTGAATGATTCTACTAGTGCCATTATCACTTCCCTAGAAGAAATGTTTGGGGAACATGGTAAACCTATTAAGAAGATCGGCATACAAAAGATAATGAGTGCAAAATGTTGAAAGGAGCTCGAGTCAGAGACCATGTTTTAAAAATGATTGGAAATTTAAATGAACTGGAGACTCTGGGTGCCAACATTGATGTAGAGACCCCAGTTGATATGATCCTCAACTCACTGTCACCATCATTTGCTCAATTCAAACTTAATTACAATATGAATCAAATAAATTTTTCCATGAGCGAACTGATGAGCTCTCTTCAGGCAGCGGAGGGGGTGATCAAACATGGGGGCAATGTTCTGAACGTTGATAAAAGTGATTCATCTTCCTGTTCTGCGTTGAAAGGCAAGAAAGGAAAGAAGAAGGCAGGCGGTGGTGGTCCAAGTGTTAGACCGGTCCCAAAGATTGAAAATCTAAGGGAATGGGAAAGGCAAGGGGAAGGCAGGTGGTCAAGGAAAAGAAAAGTGTTTCCAATGTGGTGAGAAGGGCCACTAGAAGAGGAATTATTCAAAATTCTCAGCTACAAGAGTTCAAGGTATGATCGAATCACATGTGATTGACGTAAGTTTTATACTAGATACTTCGAACACTTGGTGCATTGATTCTAGTGCGACTAACTATATCAGTAATTCGTTACAGAGGTTTAGATCAACCAGGAGATACAGTGATGGGGAGATTGTGCTTACTCTAGGTTCTAGCCCAACCGTTTATGTGGTTGCTATAGGAGTGGTAGTTTTAGAATTTTGAGATAATAAGACATTGGTTTTATCAGATGTACTTTACGTCCCTTTAATGAGACATAATTTAATTTCTGTTTCAGAATTATCGAATAACAGTTATTCTTTCTATTTTAGAACTGAAGTTGTCATTAAAAGAAATGGTTCTTTTATATATTTTGGTGTTAAAACTAATGACTTGTATGTGATTACTCCAAATATTTCTAAGGATTCTAACATGGAACTTAATAACACCATCTAAAAGAAAGGAACCTTCCACTAATCTAACAGTGCTTTGGCATATGAGGCTAGGTCATATCAATCTAAACAAGATTGGTAGACTAGTCAAAGAAGGGGTCTTAGGTGATTTGGTTCTCGAACCAATGGAAGTCTATGAATAATGTTTAGAGGGAAAAATGACCAAAAGGCCCTTTCCCACAAAGGGCAACAGAACTAATGCATTGTTGGAATTAGTTCATACTGATGTGTGTGGTCCAACAAATATTGGAGCTCGGGGCAGTTATGAGTATTTCATAACATTTACTGATGACCACTTTAGGTATGGATATGTGTACCTAATGCCGCACAAGTCTGAAGCCTTTGAAAATTTTAAAGAGTTTTAGGGCTGAAGTGGAGAAGCAATTTGGCACACATATCAAAGCTATTGATCTGATCGAGGAAGCGACTAAATCTCTAATGAGTTTCTTTATCACCTTGTATAGAATGGGATTTTGTGATAGTTGATTGCACCTGGCATGCCTCAGCAGAATGGTGTAGTAGAGAGAAAGAACCAGACTCTTTTATAGACATGACTAGGTTGTTGATGAGTTATTCGGAATTGCCATCATTTCTTCAGGGCTATGTTTTGGAAATTGTTTTTTACATACTAAATCTAGTTCCAAGCAAATTTGTTCCTAAGACACCACATGAGATGTAGATTGGATGCAAGCCCTCTTTGCAACATCTCCAGATATGGGGGTGTCCAGTATATGTGCTGAAAGGAAAGATGAGCAAATTGGAATCACGATCGGAAGTATGTTACTTCATAGGGTATCCAAAGGGTACTTATGGTTGGTATTTTTATGATCTGAGAGAGCAAAAAGTGTTTGTTAGTACAAATGATGTTTTCTTGGAGGATGATTATATCATGAACCATGAATCCAAAGGAAGGATAGAGCTGAGAGAAATAGATGGAGAGCCCTATGTTCCTCCAATAGTTGAAAATGATATAAGACAAGAAAATACCACATCTTCACCTATTTCTGCCCCAGTACCTCGTTGTAGTGGGAGGATTATCAGCCAGCCTGTCAGATGCATGTTCTTAGGAGAAGCTTTTGAAGCTATCTCCATAGAATCTGAATCTGATCCTGCCACATACGAAGAGATAATGGCTGATATTGATTCAGCTCATTAGGTTAAAGATATGAAGCCTGAATTGTAATCTATGAATACTAATCAGGTCTGGGATCTTGTAGAACTACCTGCCAATTTTAAACCCATTGGATGTAAGTGGGTCTATAAGAGGAAATGAGGATCTAATGAAAAGGTTGAGACCTTTAAGGCGAGGCTTATAGCAAAAGGTTATACTCATAAAGAGAGCATTGACTATGAGGAAACCTTATCGTCGCTAGCCATGTTCAAGTCCATCAGAATACTCTTATCCATTGTAGTATACCTATATTATGAGATCTGATAGATGGACGTCAAGACTGTATTCTTGAATGGCAATCACTACAACAGATTTGACTTTTTGTGGCGCGCAAAGTCCGTCACAAATAATCCAAACGCGTCACAAATACTTATTTGTGACGCGATTACGCGTCACAATTGGGGTCACAAAATCCCCAGTCGCAAATAATATTTTTGTGACGCAGTCAAGCGTCACAAATAATAATATTATTTGTGACGCCATAGTGCGTCACAAATAATAAAATACGGCGTCACAAATAAACTGCCATGAATACCAAATACACGCGCCACAAATAAGAGTATTATTTGTGACGCACTATACGCGTCACAAAAAGTGATTATTTGTGACGGATAGTAGGCATCACAAATAATAATTTCCATTTTAAGAATATTAATTGTGACGCTGAATATGCGTCACAAAAAAGTTTTTCCATTTTAAGAATATTAATTGTGACGCCTGTATATGCGTCACAAATAATAATTTCCATTTTAAGAATATTATTTGTGACGCATATATATGCGTCACAAATACACTGTCAGAATTTTGTATAATATTTGTGACGCATTATAATGCGTCACAAAAGCTATAGGAAAATTATATATATATTTTTTATTTTTTCCTAATTAGGTAATTTTTACATGCTATATACCTGCGATAATTTCAATATTTCAAAAACACAACTACGAAACTCATGCACAAGGAATAAACATCCAAAATACTAATTCATACAAATAAAAATTTAAAGATCAAGTCCAACAACCAAAATACTAATTCATACAAATAAAAACTTAAGTGTAAGTCCAACATTCATACAAATAAAAACTTAAGTGTAACCAAAATTCAAAGAATCCAACATTTGGGATCACTGAACACATCCAACATCTTCCACCATCAAATGTAAGTCCAAACCTGAAATGTGAAAAAAAAAAAAAAAAATTTACATTTTAGCCAATCCAAGAAAAATATAAAATGAAAAACTAAAAAAAAAACATATTTACTTTGAAGTCTAACTAGGCAAATGAAAAAATAAAACTTGTGATGCGTTATTCGATAATCGGAAGACCGTTTTACATTCCGTTTATTCCGACAACTTTAATAAGGCGTGTTTGTATCACTAGTTAAGTTTCACGTCTATCGGATCAACGGTTTTAGGTTTCACCCCCCAAACCCCAAGAACTAAGCTTTTTCAAGCCTAAGTATGTCAAAACTTGTTTTTCATGCGTTATTTGATAAGCGGAAGTCCGTTTTGCATTCCGTTTGTTCCGACAACTTTCTTTAGGCGTGTTTGTGTTGCTAGTTAAGTTTCATGACTATCGGAACGGAGGTTTAAGGTTTCACCCCCCCAAACCCCAAGAACTAAGCTTTTTCAAACCTAAGTATGTCAAAACTAGTTTTTTACGCGTTATTTGATAACCGGAATTCCGTTTTGCATTCCGTTTGTTCTGACAACTTCTTTAAGCGTGTTTGTGTTGCTAGTTAAGTTTCACATCTATCGGATCGGCGGTTTAAGGTTTCACACCCCAAACCCCAAGAACTAGGCTTTTTCAAGCCTAAGTATGTCAAAACTAGTCTTTTACGTGTTATTTGATAATAGGAAATCCGTTTTGCATTCCGTTTGTTCCCACAACTTTCATTTGTCGTGTTTGAGGTGTGAGTTAAGTTTCACGTCTATCGGATTGGCGATTTAAGGTTTCACCCCCCCAAACCCCAAGAACTAAGCTTTTTCAAGCATAAGTATGTCAAAACTTATTTTTTACGCGTTATTTGATAACCGAGAGTCCGTTTTGCATTCCGTTTATTTCCACAACTTTCTTTAGGCATGTTTTTGGTGCTGGTTATGTTTCACATCCATCGGATCGGCGGTTTACGATTTGACCCCCTCAAATCCGAAAAACCAAGCATTTTCAAGCCTAAGTATGTCAAAACTTGCATTTTACGCGTTATTGGATAACTGGAAGTCCGTTTTGCATTCCGTTTGTTCCGACAACTTTCTTTAGGCGTGTTTGTGTTTCTAGTTAAGTTTCACGTCCATCGGTTAGGCAGTTTACGATTTGACCCCCTCAAACCCCAAAAATCAAGCATTTTCAAGCTTAAGTATGTCAAAACTTGCATTTTACGCGTTATTTGATAACCGGAAGTCCGTTTTGCATTGCGTTTGTTTTCACAACATTCTTTAGGCGTGGTTTTAGTGCCGGTTAAGTTTCACATCCATCGGTTAGGCGGTTTACGATTTGACCCCCTCAAACCCAAAAACCAAGCATTTTCAAGCCTAAGTATGTCAAAGCTTGCTTTTTACGCGTTATTTGATAACCGGAAGTCTGTTTTGCATACCGTTTGTTTCCACAACTTTCTTTAGGCGTGTTTGTGTTGCTAGTTAAGTTTCACATCCATTGGTTAGGCGGTTTACGATTTGACCCCTCAAACCCCAAAACCAAGCATTTTCAAGCCTAAGTATGTCAAAACTTGCTTTTTACGCGTTATTTGATAACCGGAAGTCCGTTTTGCATTCTGTTTGTTTCCACAACTTTCTTTAGGAATGTTTTTGGTGCTGGTTAAGTTTCACATCCATCGGATCGGCGGTTTACGATTTGACCCCCTCAAACCCCAAAAACCAAGCATTTTCAAGCCTAAGTATGTCAAAACTTGCATTTTACGCATTATTTGATAACCAGAAGTCCGTTTTCCATTCCTTTTGTTTACACAACTTTCATTAGGCGTGTCTAGTGACAGAGTCGTGTGTATTTGTGTGTGTGTGACAGAGCCGTGTGTATGTGTGTGTGAGAACCGTGTGTATGTGTGTGTGTGTGTGTGTGTGTGAGAGAGAGAGAGAGAGAGTGCCGAGAGATACATTACCAGACAGAGAGATGGAGGAGGCAGTGGAGGAGGCGATTAGGGTGCTGGAGCAGCCCCACGACTGGTGGAATTTTGGGGGGAAATGTGATAGAGCTTTAGGGAAATTTGGGGGGGAAATGTGATACAGACCTTTAGAGAATTTTGGGGGGCCATGTGTCCTCGGCCATGTGTCATGGCCATGTTTCTCTTGAACATGTCATATATGTATAATAGTAGAATCATTAAATTACTTACCATAGTACTTGTTATTTAATATACTAAACTAGTTTATTATTTAAACAATGAATTTTTATTATCAATCATTAATAGAGTTATATTTGGGACACTAACAATATCCACTAATACTTACTAACACACTCTATCTCTCTCCTAGTGGTATTGTGGGGTCCGCAGTACCACTAGGAGAGAGATAGAGTGTGTTAGTAAGTGTTAGTGGATTTTGTTAGTGCCCCTAGCATTGCCCTCATTAATATATAAAAAAACAACTAATTATGGATTCAATACAAATATAATTGCGATACAGTATAAGGGCATAATTGTCTTTTGAACTTTAAAACCACTTTTAAATTTATCTAACCAAACACTTATGGTGTGTTTGATAACCCAATTAAATAGTGAAAATGAAAACTTTTAGCACTTATTTTATTTCAGTGCGTTTGATAATGTATCACTTAATTGAAAAAACATCCAAAAAATCACTGAAAACTTTAAGTGACAAATTTGTACTGAAAATAATCACTGAATGCAATCTATTTCAGTACTTGAAAAACTGTTTTCAGTACGTAAATTCAATCGCTTAAAATTTTCAGTACTTAAAATACAGCACTTAATTTTCAGTACTTAATTTTCAGTTTTATCAAACGTACCCTTACATAATCTATTATACCACTATAACCAGTTTTATAATACATCACTCAAACACCACAACGATCACAATCTATTCTGATCATAATCTATTATAATAGAAGCTATCGCATTCGCAAAACATGAGCTATCCCAAAACAGGCTCATAAGCCTACAAGTTCACTAGCAATTGTCCATGCCCTTGGGCACAAAGGTACCGAAAATAAAAAAGAAAAGAAAAAAGAAGGTAAATGATTGGCAGCCCAACACAAATTACACAACTGTTGAATTATCTAATGCCAATAAAAAAATGCATAATTTTTTCAACTAATTTGAATGCACAATCAGAATCATATTTTACCAACCTCATTTGACAGAATCCAAAAGGACGTTTATAAACTTTCAATTACATAAAAAAATTCACCAAAGCACCAAATTTCTACTAAATAATTACCTGAACAACAAAACCTAAAGAATGAAACAATACACCCACATTTCGGAGAGAGAAAAAGAGACTTCGACTAATCTTTTTTTCGCGGCATCCGACCAGTCCTTAGCAGCCTTACCAGTCTTCCAATAGAAATAATTGGTGATCGTCGTTGGAGGACTGGGTCATGTATATACACAAAAGCAAAGTATGATGGACAGAGTATAGTTTACACAGAGCCATGTGCAATAGGTACACCCAAATAAGGTGAAAAAAGAAAAAGAAAAAGAAAAAAGGTCTCAACTAGGGTGCAAGGAGCAAAACTATACATTACATGTTGCAATGCTTATAAAATCACTGTGTTTTGTAAGCAGAAACTGCATAGCATCAAATTATACCTGAAAAGGTACCGTATAACAAAAATGGTGTACTCAAATGGGCCACAAAAAAAAAAACATCTCCACAAATGAATTAAGATCGCATTACTCTATTAAAAAATAAGGAATAATATTATTACATAGAACAATACTTGATATATACCGGGAGATCGATTCTGAAAGGTAAAAAAAGTTTCGTGGTTACCGAAGCGACGGTTTGCAATTTGACCCCCCAAACCCCAAAAACTTAGTTTTTCATAGTCTACGAGGTGAAAAAGTTATTTTGTAGTGTATCTTGATAACCGGGAGTCGGATTCCTGTTCCGTTTCTTCCTGCAACTTTCTTTAGACGTGTGGGAACTGCGTGTTAAGTTTCGTCTTCACCGGATAGTTGGTTTGCAATTTGACCCCCCAAACCCCAAAAACTTAGTTTTTCATAGTCTACGAGGTGAAAAAGTTGTTTTGTAGTGTATCTTGATAACCGGGAGTCACATTCAAGTTCTGTTTCTTCCAGCAACTTTCTTTAGACGTGTGGGAGGTACGTGTTAAGTTTCGTGGTTACCGGATCGACGGTTTGCAATTTGACCCCCAATCCCCAAAAACTTAGTTTTTCATAGTCTACGAGGTGAAAAAGTTGTTTTGTAATGTATCTTGATAACCGGGAGTCGGATTCCAGTTCTGTTTCTTCCTGCAACTTTCTTTAAACGTGTGGGAACTGCGTGATAAGTTTCGTCTTCACCGGATAGACGGTTTGCAATTTGACCCCCCAAACCCCAAAAACTTAGTTTTTCATAGTCTACGAGGTGAAAAAGTTGTTTTGTAGTGTATCTTGATAACCGGGAGTCGGATTCAAGTTCTGTTTCTTCCTGCAACTTTCTTTAGACGTGTGGGAGGTGCGTGTTAAGTTTCGTGATTACCGGATCGACGGTTTGCAATTTGACCCCCAAACCCCAAAAACTTAGTTTTTCATAGTCTACGAGGTGAAAAAGTTGTTTTGTAGCGTATCTTGATAACCGGGAGTCAGATTCTGGTTCTGTTTCTTCTTGAAACTTTCTTTATACGTGTGGGAAGTGCGTGTTAAATTTTGTGATTACCGGATCGACGGTTTGCAATTTGACCCCCCAAACCCCAAAAACTAAGTTTTTCATAGTCTACGAGGTAAAAAAGTTGTTTTGCAGTGTATCTTGATAACCGGGAGTCGGATTCCGATTCCGTTTCTTCCTGCAACTTTGTTTAGACGTGTGGGAAGTGCGTGTTAAGTTTCGTGTTTACCGAAGCGACGGTTTACAATTTGACCCCCCCAAACCCCAAAAACTTAGTTTTTCATAGTCTACGAGGTAAAAAAGTTGTTTTGTAGTGTATCTTGATAACCGGGAGTCGGATTCCAGTTTCGTTTCTTCCTGCAACTTTTTTTAGACGTGTTGGAAGTGCGTGTTATGTTTCGTGGTTACCGAAGTGACGGTTTGCAATTTGACCCCCCAAACCCCAAAAACTTAGTTTTTCATAGTCTACGAGGTAAAAAAGTTGTTTTATAGTGTATCTTAATAACCGGGAGTCTGATTCCAGTTCCGTTTCTTCCTGCAACTTTCTTTAGACATGTGGGAAGTGCGTGTTAAGTTTCATCTTCATCGGATCGACGGTTTGCAATTTGACCCCCTAAACCCCAAAAACCTAGTTTTTCATAGTCTACGAGGTAAAAAAGTTATTTTATAGTGTATGTTGATAACCGAGAGTCAGATTCCGGTTCCGTTTCTTCCTACATCATTGTTTAGACGTGTGGGAAGTGCGTGTTAAGTTTCGTGGTTACCGGAGCGACGATTTGCAATTTGACCCCCCCAAACCCCCAAAACTTAGTTTTTCGTAGTCTACGATATAAAAAAGTTGTTTTGTAGTGTATCTTGATAACCGGGAGTCGGATTCCAGTTTCGTTTCTTCCTGCAACTTTTTTTAGACGTGTTGGAAGTGCGTGTTAAGTTTCGTGGTTACCGAAGCGACGGTTTGCAATTTGACCCCCCAAACCCCAAAAACTTAGTTTTTCATAGTCTACGAGGTAAAAAAGTTGTTTTATAGTGTATCTTAATAACTGGGAGTCGGATTCCAGTTCCGTTTCTTCCTACAACTTTCTTTAGACGTGTCGGAAGTGCGTGTTAAGTTTCGTGGTTACCGAAGCGACGGTTTGCAATTTGACCCCCCCAAACCCCAAAAACTTAGTTTTTCATAGTCTACGAGGTGAAAAAGTTGTTTTGTAGTGTATCTTGATAACCGGGAGTCGAATTCCAGTTCCATTTCTTCCTGCAACTTTATATTGACTTGAGGAAGGTCTGTGTTAAGTGTCGTGGTTATTAGATCGACGGTTTGCAATTTGACCCCCCAAACCCCAAAAACTTAGTTTTTCATAGTCTACGAGGTGAAATAGTTATTTTGTAGTGTATCTTGATAACCGGGAGTCCGATTCCAGTTCTGTTTCTTCCTACAACATTCTTGAGAGGTGTGAAAGGTACGAGTCAAGTTTCATGGTTACCGGATCGACGGTTTGCATTTTTACCTCCCAAACCCCAAAAACTTAGTCTAATAGGTAAAACAGTTATTTTGTAGTGTATCTTGATAACCGGAAGTCTGATTCGCGTTCTATTTCTTCCTGCAGCATTCTTTAGACGTGTGGGAGGTGTGAGTTAAGTTTCGTGGTTACCGGATCGACGGTTTTGCATTTTGATCCCCCAAACTCTCAAAACTTAGTTTACAATGTGAAAAAGTTATTTTGCAGTATATCTTGTTAACCGGGAGTCCGATTCTCGTTCCGTTTCTTCCTGCAACTTTATTTAAGTACTAGGGATTTAATTGTTAATTTTATTTGTGGCGCACAATATGCGTCACAAATAATAAGGATTTTATTTGTGGCGCACTATATGCATCACAAATTGATGGGGTTTAATTGTGGATTTATTTGTGGCGCACAATATGCATCACAAATAGTAGGGATTTTATTTGTGGCGCACCAGATGCGTCACAACTAGTAAGGATTTTATTTGTGGCGCATCATATGCGTCACAACTACTAGGGATTTTATTTGTGACGCACCAAATGCGTCACAAATAAAGTCCAATGATTGGTCAACCTAATTTTTTTGTGACATCTGTAAGTGCGTCACAAATACTAAATATGCGTCACAAATAATGTTCTTTTGTGACGCGTTTGCGCGTCACAAAAAGTAGGCGTCACAAAAAACCAGATTTGTTGTAGTGAATCTTGAGGAGGACATCTACATGAAGTTGTAAAAGTCCATTTATGGGCTTAAACAGGTATTCAGGAGTTGGAACATTCGATTTGACCAATCGGTCAAATCGTTTGGCTTCATCCAAAATCAGGATGAGCCTTGTGGATATAAGAAATGTGAAGGTAAGGTGGTGGCTTTTTTGTGTTTTATGTTGATGACATTCTACTTATTGGGAATGATGTAGGGGCATTGTCATCAATCAAGGTTTGGCTAGATAGTACTTTTGAAATGAAGGATCTAGGAAAGGCGAGATATATCCTTGGGATAAAGCTCTTTCGAGATTGTAAGCGAAAGATAATGGGATTATCTAAGCTGGTTATATTGAAAAGGTACTAACTAGGTTTTCCATGAAAAATTTGAAGAAAGGTTTACTAACTTTCAGGCATGGTTTAGCGTTCTCCAAGGACCAGTGTCCTAAGACACAGGATGAGAGGAATCGCGTGGCAAGAGTTCCCTGTGATTCGGTAGTGGAAAGTCTCATATGTGTAATGTTATGCACTAGACCAGATATCTGCTTTGCCGTTGGCATGGTCAGTAGGTGATCAGTCGACTCCCGGTTCAGAGCACTGAACAACCGTCAAGCACATTCTTAAGTACTTGAGAAGCACTAAAGATTACATGCTTATGTATGGTAGCGATGAGTTGATTCCAATGGGATACATTGACTCGAATTTTATGTCAGATAAAGATTAGAGGAAGTCAACATTCGGACATATCTTTACCTTGGGAGGTGGTGTTGTTAGTTAGAGGAGCATTAAGCATAAATACATTACAGACTCAACTACAGAAGCTGAGTATGTGGCTGTGTGAAGCCGCAAGAAAGCTATTTGGCTCAAAATGTTCCTCATGGGACTTTAGGTTGCACCAGTGTCACCATCATCTATTATACTATACTGCGATTATAGTGGGGCAGTGGCTTAATCCAAGGATGTAACAACCCTAAAATTTTTAAGTGTGTAAATAATTATTTTAATAATTATTTTTAGTTAGCAATATTATATGAGTGTGCCTATGTAAGACATGTGTTTGAAAAATTTAAGTGTTTGGTGGACATATCAATTAAATCATGAGTGAGAGCATTTAGTTTGGGAGTTATATTTTATTAATTTATATTTGTTAAAAAAAAGTGAAGGGTTGATATGTATTTTTGTTATATAGTGTTTACAGGCCCGCGAATGTGTTAAATAATGTAATTAACATTAAAACTTAGTACAGTGGTCATGGGTACCCATTGGGCTACTCATTTTAACACTTTGTACTGTATTCTGGGCTCATATGAGTCTCTTTTGTGAGCCCATAAAAAGAAAAACGGGATTTATATATTTGTGTGTGTGTTATATTGGCATGTGTTGTGTGTGTAGTGTACATATATACTTATATTAAAAACCCTAGCCCCCATAGTAAAACAAAAAGGGAAGAGAATAAAAGAGAGAAGAAGAGAGAACAGACGTTTATGTGTGTGTGTGTATGTGTGTGTGTGTGTGTGTGAGAGAGAGAGAGAGAGAGAGAGAGAGAGAGAGAGAGAGAGAGAGAGAGAAGAAGAAGAAGAAGAAGAAGAAGAAGAAAGAAGAATGGTCTCGGGTTCGTGGGCACGTGGGGAATCGCGGAGCATTCGTGGGTATCGATTTTTTATCAACGAGGTGAATTAAATTTTTGTGTATCCGAGTATATATATACACATATGTATATATACATGTACACGGGAGTAAATTAAATTAGTATATGTTTAATTTAATTATTAGTGTTAAATCTTTGTAATGTATACGTTGGTATTGTTGAAGTAATCTAGATATTTTCTTTTTCCTTCGTGTGACTTTGTGATTATGACATTAGGGTATTCGAAAGGGTTAGGTAAATAGTTAGTTTGATAAAACCATATGTGAAATATTCATGGTGATTAAGAAATATATGTGAAATTCGTTTTTTTGTAATTTATACAGTTGCAGAAACTTGAGAAAATTATTAGAAAATTGTAGCTTTGAATTTGAACATTCTGTCCGCGATGGTCTGTAGGAAGCGCGATTCTGCACACTTTTCGTCTAATGGAGATTTTCCTGATTCTGCACCGTTTGGGCAGAAATTGAAGATTTCAGTAGCAGTTTTTAGTATATTAAAATGTACGAAATTGGAGAAATATGATTCGTTGTGTTTATTTTTATTCGTTCGTATGACTTAACGAAAATTACTTAGAGATACATGAATTCTCATATAATGTTGATTATAAAAAAAAATGGGTGATAGACATTAACGTTGAGTCCGATGAAAATATTGTGGAATGATTGTTATAATACTTTACGATATGAGAATTTGAATTTTTATTATGGGTTTTATGTAGGCTAATATTGAATGTTGGGTTGAGGTTATTGTACCTGAAATAATTGACCTTATTGTGTGGTCATTTTGATAACAATGAGTAAATTAGATACGTTGAATAGTATATTGGGGATCTTGTAATTTGATTAGAAATTATTGAGGGAAGAATTGTTATGGGTTAATTGATAAAACCTTTTATTGTAAGAAATTGGAATACATCTAAAAGTTAGAGATTGATTGGATGTTAAGACGGAACTATTTGATAAACGTGAAATTCAAAATTATTGGGATAATACGAACGATAAGTGATAATTGCAACATGGTTCTTTAGTGTTCACCGCTCCCCGTTGTTGTGTTATTGTTTTTGGTAGCTCGCACTCTTTTGCCAGTGGCTTCGTGATGAAGCTGGCTTAAGACTTGTTGAGTGTACTTTTTGCCAGTGGCTTCGTGATCAAGCTGGCCTAAGCCTTATGCTCGGCTTATATTGTATAGACGTCTTGACATATTGACCAGTCGTCCGTTGTGGATACCTGGTTTGGTTGATACCCCAACCAAACTGGCACCGGAGTGGGTGTTGGTAGTATGTCCGGGCACACATGGGATATATGTGTGGGCTGTACCATGGAGGGTGGCCAAGTGGTGAACCTAGGGAACACAAAGATAAATTAAAGGCTAATAAATAATGACAATGGAGTATTTCATAAGACTGATAAGTTTGGAATAATGAATGCGACATTTAAGTTATAATGTGGACGGCTTATGTATGGAATTATTCGCCTGGTTTGTGATCATTCGATTTACAGGATGGTAGGCCCACTAACTTTTATGCAGGGCTGGCTCACTATATATATCCGAGGTAAGTATAAAACTCATAGTAACTTTGGATTTTGGGCAAGAAACTACTTGCCACCACATAAATGGAAACTACTCTTATGTCCAAATATGTGTGTGGAACTACCTGTCTTGGCCCAATAGTGTTGTAATGTGGTTTGTAGTTGACGGGTTCAGGTTGGAACCCTCAGATTTTGTTATTTTTGTTTAACTCATACCAGTCATGTGACTGACCCGAGTGTGTTATGCATTCGGGTGCGTTTCTATATGAAATGTAGTCGAATGTATGTGCAGGTTTAGTATTTGGAGATTTTATTTGGAGCTTCTGTTTGGGTGAAGAGATGGTCGCGGTGTTGTTTAGTATTAGAGTTGTACTTATTTTTTTATTGTACTTTATTTTATTTCTGGCAGTGTGGGCCACATGTGTATAATTGTAATAAGGATTATATATTGGGTATTGTGAACGTTGTAGTTGCTCTGACCAATGGATATATAGATTTTATGCTTATTTATTTTCTTTCCGCTGAACTCTGTAAAGAGGGTTTTATTGAATGAACATGATATTTCTTTTGTAAATCGAAAGAATATAATATGTGGAATGAAGTTTAATTTATTTTATAATGAAAATGAATGGTTGAGAATTCAAGTTTAATAATAAAGAGTTTTTTTTTCTTTAAACATTATTTAATGAGTATTAAATTCTATTTTCAAATAAATTATTTATTAGTCTGTGTGAGGCCGGGTGTCACTCTCGGTGTTTTGGAAATTGAATATTAGTCTGGATACATGCTCTGGATTAAATATTTGGTTGTCCAAAAATCGGGGTGTGACAAAGGAGCCAACCACAACAAGGGAAAACACGTAAAAAGGAAGTATCATCTCATCCGAGACATAGTCCAATGTGGAGAAGTGATTGTCACCAAGATTGCCACCATTGACAATCTTGTGGATCTATTCACAAAGGCTTTGCCACAGAAACTCTTTGATCGTCATCTAGATAGTTTAGATCTCAGATGTAGCGGGTTATGAGTGCAAGTGGGTATTTGTTGGGATTGTGCCCTAAAATCCGATCTTTATGTATACGACATTTGGCATTGTATATATGGATATCATTTATACATTTTTATAATGTATGTATCATGAGATGATTTTTTGTAATCCTTAAGCATCATAGTAGGTAACTCGTGTATGTAAGAGATACATATATGTGAGATATGAATTACTATTCTTTGATACTTAGAATCTGTCATAGTGGATGATGAGATTGGATATCTCATCAGTTATACATTGTAGCATGATTAACTGCCATTAGATGGAGTGATGAATCTCAATCGCTAGAGTATGACTCATAGTTAGTATACTAGTGCTTATAATTCATTGACGGACCATGTGTGGACACGCGGAATCGGTTTTCCACTTGTTTTCAAATTGATTTGAAAGGAAAGAAAATGTCTGTTGAAAATAGATACAGAGACGCCACTTGGTCTTTAAGGAACCAAGAAACCTAATTTTGACTCACCCAAATAGATAAAGGGCATCGACCCTTCATATCCAAAGAACTTGGCTCGGGGTTTTGGTACAAGAGAGGAAGAAGCATTTGTCACGACTAAAACACCATCAACTCGCCTCGTCTCTCGACGGGCCTCAATTAATATCCAAATAATAATCTTCTACTATGCTTGATTCGACAGTTAATACAATGATAGTATATTACATGTCATAAGAATCTTGAAATGGAAGATCAAAAGATAAGATCATTCTTAAGATCTAAGCCAAATATCATACAATGCAAAAGTGAAAGATCACACAAACAAACCTAGGAAATATCGTCTAATCACATATCAAGTAATCAAGTTTTCCTAATCTAAAAAGGGGGACATGAATTGTTATTGAAACAAGTTAATCCAAGCTAGTATGATGCATGTTAATATTTGAGAAAAGAAAATCTCTCAATCCCCGGGACGGATGAGAAAGGGTGATTAGATCGAAAGGGAAAGTATGAACGTATTATCAAGTTCATTTATTATAATCCTCTTAGATTAGGAGTCACTAAAACTCCAAATCTTGAATGGATGCAATGTATGGTCCTAGAATGTGCAAAGGTTGTAGTGTGTTTGTGTTCATGGATTTGGTAAAGTGATTTAGAAATCTAAATATATGCATGAATGAATGAAGTATGTTATTATAGGATGTGTACAAATGTAGTATGAACTATTTCCTAAGATATGAGCTAATTTGGAGTACATGTAAGCATTATATCAAAGAATGAAAGTAAAAGCATGCTTACTGTGAATAGTGGACAGAACAGTGAACTGATTTTGTAAAAATGGAAAAATGGGGTTAGGAATGTTTTTAATTCATGTTTGATATATGATGATTTTGCTTCAATATATTCCTATGTATTCTTGAAGTCACATTCAAATGAAAACAAATCTCCAACAATCTTGGAAGTTCTTTACTTGAGTTTGATGTTGATATTCCAAAAGGTTGTAATCTCCATTTTATATTGAAAATGTGCTTTCAAAAACCCCTATTTCAAAACCCCTCTAAAGCCCCAATATTTGGATTCCAAGAAGTAAACCTTGTTTTCCTCAAAAATCTTCAAAATAGTGAGTTATTCAACTTCAAAATAATATTATGAGTTCCATACTCAATGGGTGATTACAAGACCACTTGGAAAGTCTTCCTAACTTATTATAGAACACCCATGATTTTTGGTTTGACTTGAAGACACTTGAAACAATTCCATTTTGGTCCAAACATTCCATATAGAGATCATCCGTATTGTGTTTAGAACACATGTCAAAAAGCCAAACTTCAATAACTATTACAGATTGAGAGAAATCATATAGACAATAGAGGTTACTCAGAAACCAAATCCGTACTGTCGACTAAAATGTTGAAATATCTTAGAAAATAAAAACAAAACATCTAGAGGCCCATATTATACAGAAAGTTCCCTAAGACACTAAAGTTCAAGGGAAAAATGAGTTGGGACCTCTCTCTTTGAAAAAGTTGTCTGAAAAACAAGTTGAAAGTCAACCTAGATGCTATGACAGTAAAAATAGAATGTTTGGAAGGAATGTTTAGACCAAAATGGAACTTTTTCAAGTGTCTTCAAGTCAAACCAAAAATCGTGGGTGTTCTACAATAAGTTAGGAAGACTTTCCAAGTGGTCTTGTAATCACCCATTGAGTATGGAACTCAGAATATTATTTTGAAGTTGAATAACTCACTGTTTTGAAGATTTTTGAGGAAAACAAGGTTTACTTCTTGGAATCCAAATATTGGGGCTTTAGAGGGGTTTTGAAATAGGGGTTTTTGAAAGCATGTTTTCAACATAAAATGGAGATTACAACCATTTGGAATATAAACTTCAAACACAAGTAAAGAACTTCCAAGATTGTTGGAGAGATTTATTTTCATTTGAATGTGACTTCAAGAATACATAGGAATGTATTGAAGTTAAAATCATCATCTATCAAACATGTTTTTGAGGTCAAGAGCTACTATCCATAAGGATTCACTCCTATCAAACACCATGTCATCATCTAGATGATGATGAACTAGTAAGTAAATAAAGAAAATAAAAAGAAATGAGATTAAAAAGAAATGAACATTATATGTAAATAAGCAAGTAAAGCAATCAATAAATGATATTCAATGAGATTTTGGACTTGTTGCTTGGTGTTTCACTCATATATGGTGACTTTGGACATGGAAGTAGCTTACTATCTCATAAATACTCACTAAAATGATGGTTGGGTATATTGAATGTGAAGTAAAGAGGAGTAATGATATAAAAACAAGGTTGAAAACTCACTTTCTTGTTAAAAATCAAGAGGAGGAAGCTCACTTTCACTATCCTAACCTTATCTCTACAACTTTCTCTAAGCTTTGTATTTGCACCCCCCAAAATGAGAAGTCAAGGGGGGTTTATATAGGCCGATTTAGGGGGGTTTTGGGATTTAGAATGTGCTCCCATTGGTTCCAAACATTTGTGAACAAAAATACGTCGTTTTGGTTTTTAATTAACCAAATTGGATCCCTAAAATAAATTACAAAAATGGACTGTTCTGGGGGAAAGTGCCACGGCGCACCACTGCGGTAGTGGACCAGTGCCACTGTAGCAGTGGGCCAGTGCCGCTGCGATAGTGGGCCAGTGCCGCGGCAGCATTTCTACTCCGATGTCCAGATAATGCTGTTTAGGCCACCAGAGATTCTGGTATTTGCAAAAAGGCCCTATTTCGTCCGAAATTCACAGAAAATACATACGAACTCCAAACTGAGGTTGTGATATACCGTTGGAAAGGTAATGGAGTCTACTTTACATAAAAAATAGTTTGGAGTTAGGTCATTTTGAAAAGTTTTGCGATATTCGCGGTAAAAGTCGATTTGATCGTCTTTTTCACCTTCGAAAATTCATAATATATTCGTTTTAAATCCAAAAATTAAGTGCGATATACTGTTGGAAGCTATTGATATAGAACACATAATTTCTGCAAGTTCCACGTAGGAATATGAGAATGGTGACGACACTGGGGTACGATTACAGAAGGTCCATTAGGATAACCACTATTAGAGATCTCTACAAGGTCCTATAGAAGTTGTTTTCAGGACGACATCCCCTTATAATCTAGAACTTATTAGAGTGGTCGTAACCATGACGTTTTAAATTTCAATTTGAATTCATAGACGACTCACACCTGGATGCGTGCACCGGCTCGTACATAGCCTGTACATAGACACAATTGTATTTGTGTACGAACTTTGAGATGTTCACGTAACCCCATGTAATGGCACATAAATCAAGACGTGGGCCCCACTCATGGCCACGTGACAGCCATGCGGCCACCACCCACCCACGTGGCAAGCATGTAGGACCACCATTACATGTGTCACACATGTGCACACCACCACAACACTTGGCACTACATGCAAAGCCACTTGTCAATGCACTTGTCTCGTCCACATTCTTATACTACATGCACACACCATTTTCGGTACATTCAGCACACACACACACACCATCTTATACATCACACTAAATATGTAAAAGGAGAGAGAAACCCGAGAGCTTTTGGTGAGGAAAAAAATCAATCACACCACACTCGCCCTTATATTGTATAACCACACCCCATCTTTATTCACACCCTCACACCCACTCTCTGTACCATCCCTGCCTCATCCCTGTCAACACACACACACGTTGGAGGTCAGAGGAGAAGAAGTATCAGAGGAGAGAGAAGAAGATAATCGAAAAAATAGAGAGAGAGTTGAGATATCCTGAGGTAAAACCCAGCCTACCCATTACTCTCTAACCTTCTGCATGTCACACACACACCCATAGATCACACATGCACGCAACCAAACAGAGCCTAAGGCTCTTTGTCACTTCCGGCCAGCCATTAAAATCTCCATTTGGAGCTTGATTTCCGAAGTAGCACCAAAGCCCCTCTTTCCTACACCAAACTGACCCTTATGAACCTAGATAGACTCACTATAAGAAGTGTTTGATTAGGAGTCCATTTGAATGGCCATGCAGGCCATTATTACTTTTTCGGCCAAAAAGAATAATGGACTAATCTGAGTACTAAACGAATGAACCAATCTCCCATATCCTAGTATGTTGTAGAGGATCTTAAACCGGCCACAATGCATTTGATCTCATGCGTTTTGGGTTAGAAACGAAGGAGATATGAGACCAGGAAGATTTTTCGGTGAGCCCCAACTTTTTGACTGCCCAAGCTCGCTGGAGAAGAAAAAGAAAATAAGGGTTATAACACCCAGGTTTGGGTCGGGCCCGGCCGGGTCAGGTTTAGGTTAGGATTGGGTTGGTCTGTGTGTGTTAGTGGGTTAGGGTCACAGGTTAGGGTCGGTTTTAAAAATCCGTGGGTCCTTTTAAGTTAGACGACGTCGTTTTGAGTCCGGGTAGATTTTTGGGTTTTAGTTCGGGTCATGTTGAGTCTACAGTTGGCTTTGGGTTCGGGTTAGGGTTAACCCGATGGGCTGTTCTATTTGGATTCCTTTGTTCCTTTATATGGGTAGTCCATTTAGAATTGGATTGGATCGGATCTGACCCGTTGGGTCATGCGGTTGGGTCCTTCTGTGAGTGCATGTGGGTTACCCATTTTATATGGGTTGGTTCGGGTTGACCCATCGGGCCTGACAATTATTATTATTATTACTATTAATACTTTCTATCTGATTTAAAAAAAAAGGTTTTAATAACTATAAATGGTTTATAATTATAGTATTAGTGTTTCATATTATAGAATATTATCTTATAATGTTCTTAATACTCTGTATATTATTACTATATTATTATATTATACATTTATTATTTAGATGGTTAATAGAAATAATCGATATTTAAACACTTACGAGCTCTAAAAAATTATGAAAAATTATGGGACTGTCCTCAATGCTATTTTATGATATCCCAAGAGTTATAAAGCTATAATATCATATCTTAGTATTTTTAATAATTAATAAGGAGCTATTTTAAGAAGTATATTAATTATTAAAAATATCAAACAAGCTCCGAAAATTATGAGATAAATACTGGGAGCGAATTTTAATGTCTAGTATTTAATAAAAATACTTCTAATGTCTGTTACTCATCTGTGGTCATACTTATGTATTTAAGGACTAATACGGTGATATTTTATATAATGAATTATCTTCGATAATTCATAATAAATAATCTAGGACTCCGAAAATTACGCTGTCAGTTCCCCGAGTCTTAGAATAATGTCTAAAATGTTCTCCTTAAGTTTGGTGACCTATCGATGAGGTCAAAAATACAACTTTTCTCTAGGACCCACATTAGTGTAGTAAGCACTGCCTTTTACCTCGTAAAACATGACAGACTCTGAATTGAGTCTAGCTAATGGCGTTGGACTTAGAATGACATGAAGATCACTACCGTGAGGTCCACACCCTTATTTGGTAAAATTACCATTATGCCCTCACTTCATGAATTCACATTTAACCTTTGTTCTATCGTATGCTTTGTAGGGAATCTTCTTCTGATCATCAGTTGAGGACGCGTAAGACTTAAGATATCAAGGTGAGCATTTATAACCTCACTCCAAATATGCATGGGGCCTGCTAGTGTGATTTATATGTGATGTGTACATATGTATATATAAATGATATTTCATTGTAATAATAACATGGTATATTACTATGAATATTTAGAAAGCTCTATTGCTATGTGTTGCTATGATTAGCGGTAGTTGATTTGTAACACCGTGTATATGAACATGTCAAGGGATCTATCTATACTTTTTGTTGGTAGCAATCCATGCTGAGAGATATATGAATTGTTGTATCACTTTTGATTATAAACGGCTAAATGAATATAGTAAGACAAAAATGAATAAAGAATGTTAATGCAATCCATGACTGATAATGTTGACGAGTAAAGGATTATGATCACAATCATTCACGGCATGGTGTCAGCATGCATTGCATAGTCTGGATTCTATGGACAGAGATAGATGGTGTAAGACCCGTCGAGACAACTGGATCCGTAGTGATCAATGGCTGACGAGCTGGGGTTTTCTTATTATCGGACTTTATTTATCTCGACAGTGTTGAATGTGGAAGTCTTCGGACTTGGCGGGATATGCTAGAAGTCTTCAGATTTGGTTGGATAATCTAGAAGTCTTCAAACTTGGCGGGATACACTAGAATTCTTTGGACTTGGCTGGATAAGCTAGAATTCTTCGGACTTGGCGCGATATGCTAGAAGTCTTCGAACTCTGTTGGATAAGCTAGAAGTCTTTGAACTTGGCGGGATACGCTAGAAGTCTTCGGACTTGAGTTTAATACTTCGATTCTTCATGACGAAGTGACAGTTGTATATCATTTCAATTCTTTGTGACGAAATAGATACAATCTTCGTGACAGAATGGATACGGTCTTCATGACAGAATGGATACAGAATGGAAACGGTCTTTGTGATGGAATGGATACGGTATTCGTGATGGAATGGATACAGTCTCTACGACAATGTGAAAATTGTTGATATGCCAGAATTGAATCAGAGTCGTTCGAGATGAGATATTATTATTCAGATTTCTTATCTTAATCTGAAGAATGTTTGAGAAGAGATGTTATTGTTCAGATTTCTTATTATATTTATGAGAAGACGAGATGATCTATGAAGTTGCAGACTCAGCGTCCCGACGGGAGGTATAATGCATTTTTTTATGGAGATCATCCTTATTGTGTCTATAACGTATATCAAAAAGCCAAACTTCAATAACTATTACAGATTGAGAGAAATCATATAAACAATAGAGGTTACTCAAAAATAGAATCCGTACTGTCGACTAAAATGTTGAAATATCTTAGAAAATGAAAACAAAATATCCAGAGGCCCATATTATACAGAAAGTGCCCTAAGACACTAAAGTTCAAGGGAAAAATGAGTTGGAACCACTCCCTTTGGAAAAGCTTTCTGAAAAACAAGTTGAAAGTCAACCTTGCTGTTGTGACAATAAATGCAGAATGTTTGGAAGGAATGTTTGGACCAAAATGGAACTCTTTCAAGTGTCTTCAAGTCAAACCAAAAATCGTGGGTGTTCTATAATAAGTTAGGAAGACTTTCCAAGTAGTCTTGCAATAACCAATTGAGTATGGAACTCAAAATATTATTTTGAAGTTGAATAACTCACTGTTTTGAAGATTTTTTAGGAAAACAAGGTTTACCTCCTGGAATCCAAATATTGGGGCTTTAGAGGGGTTTTGAAATAAGGGTTTTTAAAAGCATATTTTCAACATAAAATGTATATTACAACCTTTTGGAATATCCAAGATTGTTGGAGAGATTTGTTTTCATTTGAATGTGACTTCAAGAATACATAGGAATGTATTGAAGTCAAAATCATCATCTATCAAACATGTTTTTGAGGTCAAGAGCTACTATCCATATAGATTCACTCACCTCAAACACCATGTCATCATCTAGATGATGATGAACTAGTAAGTAAATAAAGAAAATCAAAAGGAAATGAGATTAAGAAGAGATGAACATAGTTTGTAAATAAGCAAGTAAAGCAATCAATAGATGATATTCAATGAGATTTTGGACTTGTACCTTGGTGTTTTCACTCATATATGGTGACTTTGGACATGGAAGTAGCTTACTATCTCATAAATACTCACTAAAATGGTGGTTGGGTGTATTAAATGTGAAGTAAAGACAAGTAATGAAGTAAAAACAAGGTTGAAAACTCATTTTCTTGTTGAAAATCAAGAAGAGGAAGCTCACTGTCACTATCTTAACCTTATCTCTACAACTTTCTGTCTACAACTTTCTCTAAACTTTGTATTTGTACCCCCCAAAATGAGAAGTCAAGGGTGTTTACATAGGCCAATTTGGGGTGATTTTGGGATTTAGAAAGTGCTGCCATTGGTCCCAAACATCTATGAAAAAGAAACTACGTCGTTTTAGTTTTTAATTAATCAAATTGGACCCCCAAATTAAATTACAAAAATGGACTGTTCTGGGAAGAGTGCCACAGCGGCACTGGCCCACAACAGCTACAAATATGGACTGTTCTGGGGAAGAGTGCCACAGCGGCACCGGGCCAGTACCGCGGCAGAAGTGGGCCACTACTGTGTCAGCACTGCTCCTCCGACATCCAGATAATGCTGTTTAGGCCCCTAGAGGTTCCGGTATTCACAAAAAGGCCTTACTTTGTCCGAAATTCACAGCAAATGCATACGAACTCCAAACCAAGGTTGTGATATACCGTTGGAAAGGTAATGGAGTCTACTTTACATAAAAAAAAATTTTGGAGTCAGGTCACTTTGAAAAGTTTTGCGGTATTCGTGGTAAAAGTCAATTTGATCGTCTTTTTTACCTTCAAAAGTTCATAATAAATTCATTTTAAATCCAGAAATTAAGTGCGATATACCGTTGGAAAGCTATTGACCTCAAGTATCCATGAAAATATTTTAAAAATGATATGGTGCTCTGGTTTCAAAGTCAACTTTTAGGTCAAATCGGTCAAACCTGGGATCTTCAGGAAGTTTTGGGAACTTCTTGGAGCTCCCAGGAGCTGACGTTTTCGTCAAATTTTCTTTCAAAACTCATTTTAGTACTTTTCACATGATCTAGAATGATCTCAGAACTTTTTGGAGAGTTTGACTGATTTCGGTCAAACCCTGATCAAACCTAGTCAAACTTGGGTCAAAATGGTCAACGGGGACTTTCTGGGAATTTTGTGACTTCCGTGGTTTTCTGGGAGCTGATGATTTTGCTTGATTTTGCTTAAGAATTCTTTTTATCATTTTTGTTACAACGTAGCATGTTTCCAAAACTTTCGGTCCGAATCTGGGAGTGTTTGGGCTTCAAGGGGCATTTTGGCCATTTGTACCACTTTTTGAGCATTTTGAGAGATAGCACTAACTTCCACGAGTCCTTTTGAGTCCTTTCGATCATTGTACACCACTAAGCTATGGGTCTCCTAAATCTGATAGCCGACAAAATGGGGTGTCTACACCATGAGCTTTCCTATTGACATCTATAATTGTCAACAATCAATAGGTACTAATAACTTATATATGGTACGTGTTCTCAATCTTGAGACGATTATGGACACAGACTGTAGATATGGCTGCTTTGACATTCCAAATAGTGAGGTCTTAAAGATCAACACCTGGGTATCTTGTGTGTGTTACATTCATAGGATTGTGAACATATATTGTCAAGATAGAATCTACCCTCTAATAAAGAGTAAGCATTTCCTTGAGAATGTCACCAAGTTGATTACTGATAATTGCAGTCTTGTTGATAAGTAGTTATCAACACGTTTGGCAATCATGAGAGGTGAATGATACTCAAGGAATGAAAGACGTAATCCTTATTTATGTTGACAGTAACAGTTTATCCGACTGCCTAAATATGATTATGATTGATGACGGTAGAGGGGCATTAGTAGACCATACAAGTCTAGTTATTGCTTTGGATATGCTCCTTTGTATTGGAGTGCAGTTATTGTTTTTATAGTGGAGTAAATGTTAACTGATCAGTTGGTTAATTTGCTGATCGATCAACGAATTTGGTCATGGGGATTAAAACTGATCTGAGATAATAATAAAGAATTAACCTAGGAGGTCCCACTCTTAGCTCTGCAGAGAATACTTGGAAAGGCATAGGGTGATTGAACTAATCGATTGAAAGAGTTTCAATCAATTGGTGTTTCGATCAATTGAACCTAGTTCGATCGATTGAAGAAACTTCAATCGATCGAATGTGGTTTGATCGATCGAAACCTAAAGTCGATTTAGAAACTTATAAATAGGAGGACTTTCAAGACAGAATGTTTAATCATCATTTTTCTTCTCTTACAAGTCCATACAATTTTATAAGTCTTCCAGCCTCTCTTATCCCCTCTATTAAGGTTCCCACCAACCCTAGTCTCTCCAGCAAGTGTTCGAGGAGTCATAAGAGTGAAGACCATCTAGAGGAGGCAGCTGGAAGTTAAAGAATTTAGAATTGGGTTCAAGACACTAAGCTAATGCATACTAATCTCTTCCCCTACGCATCTATGGAATTGATAAGTTGTAGACCTGGGCATACCAATAAAGTTTTTAAACTTTGTTTTCCGCTGTGCATATATTTAAGTTTTTCGAAGCCCAAATCCATCAAGTAACTGGGTTAGTATTCCTTTGTTACTATTTTAACTCTGGTCCTCCTTCAAGTTTATTATATAAAATAATCTTGCCTCTGAGATGGTTATTGACTTAGTGTCCTCTTTCCAAATTATACCTTACCAATGTTTATGGTACAAAGCTTATAGTATAATATACATAAGTCAAGACACAGAGTACCATTATATGCTAATACAAAAATATTGCAGTTTTCTAAAATAGTTCATGTTATTAATTGGTTTTATGAGGTTAAATGCAATCGATTGGAAAAAATACAATCGATTGGGCTATCAGGTTATAGGCAATCGATTAGAAATGGAAAACAATTATGTGGGTTTAATGCAATTAATTGGTAACTGACCAATCGATTAGGGGTCGTCTTCTTCACAGAATCTGCTAGTGGTGTGCAAAAAAAGAAGGGGGTTCACTTTGGGATCTTGTATGGGACATAACATACTTATAAAACACATTAATATGGTTACCAAGTGAGTTTGAAAACTTACTATGTGATGGATGATGTGTGTAAGTGATTGTGGGTCTTGTAAAAGCTTGAGAGGAGCTCAAATGGTGGATGTCTTCTTCTTTACCTATTCTTTTCTTTCTTTCCTTCTTAATCTTCTTCTTTGTCTCTACTATAACTCTTCTTCTATTCTTCTAGTTTCATCCATAATGTGTGTGTATGTGTGTGATTAATACATATAAAGAATGTTTATGTGTGTTTTCATGAGAGATGAACTCTCTCTATATATATAGTTCTCTCTATCTTCAAATAGAAAATATGTTTAATCTGGGAGAGAAATGAAGGCTTACATAGGCTAAGGTAGAGGATAGTAGTCCAAGGCTTGAAAGGAGCTCAACTATGTTCGCCACCAGGTGGCGAACATATTTCCAATCGATTACTCTTTTACCAATCGATTGGGGGTCTCTGGCACATACAATTGATTTCTTAAAGGGCAATCAATTGGTGTAAACTAGGCACAAATCAATCAATTGGTCCTACCAATAGATTGGTGGGGCCCTTCTCCCAAAGCTTCATAAAGTTCAAATATAAATTCAAAAGGAATCATAATGGGAACAAAAGGATTAGATTTCCAAATTCATATACATACATATATATATTGTCATGAGGAAAATTATAAGGAAAAATGTAAGAAATTTGGGGAATTATAGGGAAAATTATAGGTGCTACATCTCTCCGCAACCAATCAAAAGATTTCGTCCTCAAAATCTAAATTGGCTAGTATTAGAATAACTACGGATACTTCTCGCGCATTTCTGTTTCCAATTCTGAGAATGCTTTTCCTTCGTCATGATGCTTCCATTGAGTCTTCACCAAAGGAATCTCCTTGTTCCTCAGTTTCTTGGTCTCACGATCCATGACACGCACCAACCTCTTGTCGTAGGACACATTGGCATTTATCTCGATGCCCTTAAAGTTTTTCACATGCATCAAGCCATGAACATACTCCCGTAACAGACTCATATGAAATACATTGTTTACTCCTGACATCCTTGGTGCCAATGTAAGTCTGTAATCAACTTTTCCAATGCATTCTAGGATCTCAAATGGTCTAATGTAGCGAGGCGACATCTTTTCTTTCTGCTGTCTGAACCTCACATAACCTCATACTGGAGATAATTTGAGGAACACGTGATCTCCAACACTAAACTCCAAATCCTTTGGATATTTGTTTGCATAGCTCTTTTGTCTGCTCTGTGCTATTTTCATCTTTTCCTATACAATGATGATCTTCTCACTTGTTTTTTAAACCATCTTTGGTACCACCTACAATTTTAGTCTAGCATGAAGGTGATCTGCATGGTCTCCTATACAACGCTTTAAATGGTTCCATTCCTACGCTCGAGTGATAGCTATTATTGTAGGTGAACTCGTTTAAGGGCAAATCGATCTTCCACAAACTCTCAAAGTCAATAATATACGCTTCGTGCATAGCATCCATCACTTAATTAGTCCATTCTGCTTGTCCATTCATTTGGGGGTAGAAGGTGGAACTCAGTCCCAATGAATTTTCCATGGCAGTTTGAAGACTCTCCAAAAATTCTAAGGTGAACCATGAGTCATGATCTGATACTATTGTGACAGGTACACCATGAAGTCATATAACTTGCTATAAGTATAACTGATTCATCTTCTCTACGGTGTAAGTCATGTTGCACATGATGAAGTGAGTTGACTTAGTTAGTCTGTCTACTACCACCCAAATAACATCGTGGTTCTACTGAGATCTAAGTAACCCTACCATGATGTCCATGGTGATGTGTTCCTACTTCCATTCTTGAGAGGTAGTGGCTGAAGAAGTCCATATTCTAGTGTTCTGCTTCGATTTGCTAACACAAGAGTCACTTGGAAACATGTTCAGTGACTTCTCGCTTCATCCCTTCGCACCTAAAGTTCCTCTTAAAATCCTTATACATCTATGTGACTTATGTGCTTCATCCAAAATGTCATTTCTAAGGTCCTCCACATTGGGCACTCAAAGTCGGCCTCTACATCTAAATCTGCCATCTGCACAAATACTCCATTCTTTAGGGCTTTTGCTGAGGCTTTGTTGAACCATTTCTGTAGTCCTTCATCTTTCTTCTAATATTTAAAAATGCAACTAATGAGTGTCAGTTTTATCACAAGACACCCAAAGTGTCGACCTTCCTCTGACTCGACGGGTTGGAGATCGAATTCCGCTATAGTCTCCAAGGCTTGTCACTCTCGGATCATAAGAGAAGCAACTATTTCGTGAGATTTTTGGCTCAATGGATTAGCAACTTGTTTGCTTTACCCAAATGGTATTGCAAAGTGAATTCATAGTCCTTGAGTAGTTTCGTCCATCATTGTTGCCTCATGTTTAGCTCCTTCTATGAGAACATGTATCTCAAGCTCTTGTAGTCTAAAAATAGGTCAAACTTCTCTTCGTAGAGGTAGTGTATCCAAATCTTTAAAGTAAAAAAAATTACAGCTAACTTTAGATCATGTGTAGGATAGTTTGTCTCATGCAGCTTCAGCTGTCTTGATCCATATGCTATCATTTTACCATCTTGTATGAGCACACACCTAAGTCCTTGGTGTGAAGCACCACTGTAGATGGTGAATCTTTCACTGCTCTTGGGTGTCACAAGCACTGGCGTTGAAGTCAATCTCTCTTTCATCTCTTGAAAAGCGTGTATATGCTTGTCTTTCCATTCAAACTTGAGATCTTTATTCATTAGACCAGTTAAAGGGGTTGTGATTCTGGAGAATCCTTCTACAAATCTCTAGTAACATCCAGTCAAACCAAGAAAACTCTTGACTTCTGAGGCATTATTCGGTCTTTTTTAATCTAGTACCACATCTGTCTTTGAAGTATCCACAATTATTCCTTCTTGAGAAACAAAACGTCCCAGAAATTTGACTTCCTTGAGCTAAAACTGATACTTATTGAATTTTACGTATAGACGGTTGTCTCTGACAGTCAATGATGTAATCTGCATTTACTTCTTATGATCATCCATAGTCTTGGAATAGATCAAGATATTGTCTATGAAGACAATAATGAATTGATCCAAGTAGGGCCTGAACACCATGTTCATCAAATCCATGAACACTGCTGGAGTATTAGTTAACCCAAATGGCATTACTTGAAACTTGCAATGCCAATATCTAGTTCTGAATGTCATCTTTGGTACATATTCCTGTCGAACCAACAACTGATAATATCCTGATCATAAATCAATCATTGAAAATTTTGTCCTTCTATGTAGTTGATCAAATAAATCATTCATCCGGGGTAGAGGATATTTGTTCTTGTTGGTAACCTTGTTCCACTCCCTACAATCTATACAATGCCAGAATGTCCCATCCTTTTTCATCACAAACAATACTGGCGCTCCCCATAGTGGTGTGCTTGGTCGAACAAATCCCAAATCTTTGAGTTCTTGTACTTGCTTCTTCAACTCTTACATTATTGTTGGCGCTATTGTAGACACCCAATTTTGACCACACTATTAGGATATGGGTGGACAACTTCTTGGAGGATTCAATGACGAAAATTATCCCATAGAATGTACTGGATTCCACAAAATAAAAGATCGAACTTCAAAAATCGATTTCAAGGTCAAGAAAGCCCTTTTCAAGCATAAAATCTCAATTTTTGTCAAAAAAAACGTCTCTCAGAATTCATATTCACTTGGGAATAAAAGGACATGAACTGTTCTAAACACAGTTTCTAGGTATCTAGAGATTCAATTTCAAAGAAATACTCAAAATTGATGCACACTGAAAAGTAATTTTGAAAATGAAGTCATTTGATTTCAAAAAAGATGACGAAAGTTCTGGAGGACTTCTGGACTTCAATTGACCTTCAATTCTTATCAAAATTCCTCCTGGAATATTTTTATATTAAAGTTCATTTTGACAGCTTTCCAACTGTACGTAAACGGACGATTTTGGAAGCCAAAAGCATTTTTACAAAAATATGGAAAAGTAGTACGCATGATTTTTGAAACAAGGCTTAAGGGCAACCAGGGGGCATGTTAGCAAGTGGCGGCTCCCCTTATGTAGGTGGCGGTTTAGGTGGGACCCACCACCTATATATTTTACCCGGCATCATATTTGTTTGGTTCTAGACCATTCAGAGGTTCGTAGTGCGAAGAAATGACCCATAAATTGCGTTTAGGCACTAAAATGGCCTTTTTAACTCCATTTTGATATCTAAAGTCCCTCGTTTAACCCTGAAACTTAAGAATTAAGTTTTCAAAACTCTATATATAGAATATACTCTATATATAGATACCATGCATCTCATATGAGATCATCTTGAATCAACCTTGAATGTACTTAGAGATAATAGCATATATTTGAATATCCTTAGAATGAACTTGAATTTGAGAAGAGATTTCTAGAGAGAGAATGGGTGAATTATGAGTTGAATTTCTTTAAAATGAATCTTAGGATAATAAATTATAGAATTGAAGGGAGTGTTTTAAAATCAAATACCTCTCAAAACTTCCACCATTGATGAGTGCATGAAGAACTTGAAGAACACTTAAAGAAGGAGATCCTTCAAACTCAATTTTGAAGTATAATTGAGAATCCTCCAAGAGGCAAACACTAGAATTCATCTCTAATCTATACTCTTATATATAGATCTATAGGATTTCAATCTAGTTTAGTTCTTAGAACACTCTCTCTCTTCTTCTTGCATTTTCCACACACTCACATAGCTAGATCTAAGTCCTCCTTGATTTTATTGATAATCAATGGTTAGAAATCCATTTTCATTATGATTTTCCTCGTTTGATCTTAATTTAGATTCATTCCTTTCATTTAGTTTAGATCCATGCATGCATGATTATATATATGTGACACGACTAAATAGTTGTGCGCTCTTGTGCAACACCCAAGTGTAGGTGATCGTGCAAGTAATATAGTACTGGAAGTCCAGGTCGATCCCACAGAGAAGGAATAGGAAGAATATCTACTAAGCTACAACCTAAAGCAAAAGAAAAGAAAATAAGAATATAGAAGTGGAGGTTTTCTACGAATCCTAATTAATTAAATTAAACTAAATAACAAACTAAACATAAAGAAACATAACTAATTAAACAGATAAATTAAAGTGTTGGAAATACATGAATCCACATTGATCCTAACCATCTACCATGCATACTCATTAATGTTCTATAGAGTTCATTCCTTTTCAGCATTCCGTATTTTTCTAAAGATAAAGAATCAATAGCCCTTTCATGACCGGGACTACATCAGCACAGTTGATTTAAAATACATGGAAGACGATTTAAAACAATGGTTAATACTTGCACTCTAAATGGTGTTAGCATTCAAAGTGGTTTTCAAAAGTCATTGAAGAAAATAGCCTTAAGGCTTCAAGTTCTAAAAACTATTGTGACAAACTGAGCTTATTGGGACAATTTTATGACACATTTCTAAAACAGAAAGTCATGGAATACTTAAAAGAATCATCTCAGGAATTAACATGTTCGATTGATCGAAGCGCTCTCGATCGATCGGACAACATCATCCTTCAATCGATCGAAATGCCTTCGATCGCTTGACTATGGCCCTGGTTCGATCGATCGAAATACCTTCGATCGATCGAGACCAAGGTTTCTAAAGATTGCATGGCAGAGGTTGGGAATCAATGTTTCATCACATATTCCCAACGTTTAAACTACGGAAACATAAATAAACTAGTGCAGAAACAGTAAAACATAACAATCGTAACTACTAAATTCATAAACAATCAAATAAGATAAAGGAAAGGAAAAACCTGGAATAAATCTGAAAATAACTTGTAAATAACTTGAACTAAACTTTAATCTTCAATAATCTTCAATAAATCAATGGAAAAGAGGAAGAAAAACAAGAATCTAACCTAATCTACTCCTAATCTAACCCTAAAACTACCCTAAAACTGCTGTTTTTTGCGTTCTGGAGCGTCCTCCCTTCGTATGGCGTCAAAACGACGTATATATAGGGTTCCTGCAGAGTTTACGCAACTTTTGGATGATTATAAATTTTGATCGATCGAGCTTAGTTTGATCGATCGAGCTTAGTTCGATCGATCGAAGGTTCGATTGATTGAACTCTGCTCAATCGATTGAACTTCGCTCAATCGATTGAACTTCTCTGATTTTGACAGCTTTGCGCACCGATGGGAGAATGGCCATAACTTTTCACTCGGACCTCGGATTGACCTCCCTTTTGCGACCACGCGACCGTAACTCAAAGATCTACATTTCATATCTCTGGGAATATCTTCCGAATCTGAAGTCTTCATTGTCAAAAATGGCATTTTCCCAGCTGCTTATGTTGTTCCATCCACCAGAATCACTTTTCTTTAGCTCCACTTCATTGATTTACATCCTAATACCTATAAAACAATGCAAAAACATATATTTTAGCATTAACACAATAAAAAGAACATTGTTAATAGAATGCACCTAAATGTAGGGACTTGGGAATAAAAGTATGCATAAAAGACCATATAATACGCTATGAACATGCACTTTTCACCTTGAATCACACCCCCCAACTAGCTCGTTGCTAGTCCCTAGCAATGATGCGAACTACAACAATATTTATTTAACTCTAAAAATTAAAATAAAAGAAAGTAAAAATCCTAACTCACTTTCGCAGGAATCGCGATTGCATTTAGCGTATGCAACAAGCCTTTAAACCCCTAGGTTCCCCCTAGTGGACGAGTGCTGTCTCGTGAGGGTTTACAGTGAATTTACCCACAAAATTCATGTTTATGGTAATGGTTCTAGTTTAAATGTTTTCAAGAAATTTCCCTCTCATTTAGCAATATAGTTAAGCTCAACAATCTCATGAAACTCTCTAGTATGCCATAGTCATGCAACACACACATTACAGTTAATCTATTATCAAAGTTATTAGAATGTTCCATACCTATTAATCTTCAAGTGTGTGTGTGAATGGACAACTAAAATACAAAACTTTAATTTCAAAACTTGCATAACCTAAGATACTATCAAGACGTTCATTTTGACTCAACTTTTACCAGGATTACACTCTCAAGATGAAATCGCTCTGAATTGGGTGTAATAATTATCACTCATGATATGGAAGCTATAAGGAGTAAATGTAAATGGAATCAAATGCTTCTCATATCTAAATAGAAAAACTGAAATTTTAGTGCACAAAGTCTCATGAAATGATACTTTTCACTAGATGAGCGAGATACCGTGGAGAACTCTCTCATTACTTTAATTTCAAATCCAATTTACCAAGAATCATTAGGACTTTGAAAAAGAGGTGTTTGATTGAAAAGAAAGAGGCTTGTGATTTTCAATTGGGTCCAAGGATGTGATTGGAATTTTTGCTACAACTTTTCAAACTTCCCCACATGTCCAATCTCTCTTTCTCTCTCTCTCTCTCTTTTTCTTTTATTTTTCACTCTTCTTTTTATTATTATTTTATTTCTTTTGAAACAACCATTGGCACTTTTTTTTTTCTTTTCATGCTTTTTTTTTCTTTTTCTTTTTTTTTTTTTTGCCAACTTTCCCTTATTCACACTAACAAAGTTCTTGTCAATGCAACACATCCCAATCACTCCTAAATAAAGAACTAAGGCTTGAACTCCTAATTTGGAGTCAGGTATAGACTTAAGGATTGTGAAGACAAAGCGATTATGAGTTCAAAGGGTGAAACAAAGGAATATCATGGAGGTAAGCCAAAGCTGTATTATGTGTGTATGGTCAAAAGATGGCCTAAATCATCTTCTAAGTTCATAGGATTATTCATTTTAGTAAATTCAAGAGCTCTAAATTTTGGTAAATCCTGAACGTTCTCTTCTAGTGATCAGTCAAAATGAAGAAAAAATGAGACTTACAACGAATTAATACGCTTTTCAAAAAGTAAGAGTAATTTTATAAAACCCTCAAAAACAAAGAATGACCCAAAAGCTCACTTGGGTTATTAGTCTCCACTACAGTCTCTCAAGACACCTAAGCTATGCTTACTAATCCATTTTAGCTAAGTACAAGGTTGTCATAACGTGCTCAAAGTTGTTTGAAGATTAAAAGGCATAAAACATACTATAACTAAGATAGTAAAGAAACTACCATTGTGTATCACATACTAATAACATAAAGAAAATAACACTAATGCATCATAACTAACTACATTAACTAAGAGAGAAATACAAGAACCATTATATTATCTTTAAAAATAAAATTCAAAATTTTAAAATTTTGACAATTTTAATTTACTGAGTCTTGTTGCTAAGCAGGTGTATTGACATTAAAACATAAAAAGAAATAAACGAGACATGCAATGACTCACTCCCCCCCAACTAAAACTAAACATTGTCCCCAATGTTCTAAACTAAGCACATGGACATATGTAAAGTAAAGCGAGAGAAGGAAAGATGTTACCTCGAGCCGTTGATATCCAATGTGTATTTATTTATTTATTTATTCAATTACCTGCAAAATCATTAGTAGCAACAAAAAATATATATATATATACAACTACTCAGTAAATACATTCGGTTAATCAAGATTTTATCATAAAGTAACAACCGAAATTTTTGAGGATCTTCCCGGTGAAATAATTTAACAGTGAAAAGAATGTAGGGATCCTCATAAAAATGCAACTCCCCCCAACTAATGTCATGCTCAAGGTCAGAGGAGATGATGCAAAACCTATGGACTCTAAATTTGTTGGGGACAGTTATAAGAGATGTACCACACTTTTTAGGAATTATACTCAAGGAAAGATCTTTGGTGTTGGTATTTTCTATAATGTCCTCTATTTTAATACAAGGAGGTGGCCACGGTTCAATAAAAGGGGTAGGGTCTAAGTGATGTTCTAATGAAGCTTTACTACCCTCCTCTTGTTCTAGAACAGAATCTATGGATATATGATCATAGGAATTTAATTTCTGTTCTATGCACATGGTTTTGGACTGGACTTGGATAAAAGTATTTATTTGGGCCTCAATATCATTATTACTCAAGAAGGTCAAGCAGTCTAGCAGATTACTAGCCTCTTGTTGAAGTTTAAGATCATCTAATGTGGGCCAAATATTTTCTAAGTCCTCTCTCAAAAAATTTTGAAAGTTAAAATTTTGTGAAAAACATGTGCTAGAATCCTTACCATCATCTTCCACAACACATTCTATTTGTTCAATATTAGGGTACACATGATTTTCAAGCTCGGGATGAGAGCATTGATTGATAGAGAGGATGGGTGATGGGAAACTTGGTGACACCACCTCTTCGGCCGAAAGAGGTAAGGGTTCATGAATATCAGATGAATCTAAATCGAATTTAGAAATTTCAATAATGTCCTCTCTAGGGTCACTATAAAAGTTAGGGAGAGAGTCAACAGGGGACTCCTCCTTTCCTAGTTGCGTGCAATCACATAAACTGTCATTATCTTTTAAATCCTCATTATCATCCTTGTAACTCTCCTCACTATGTATATCATCTATTAAGGTGCTTTGGATAAAGAGATTTTGCAATTTTATCAAGGTAGTGAAGGAGTTGATGTCAGGTGTTGTATATTGAGGAGAAGATGGATCTACAACTTCATGCTTAATGGTTTGGTTTTGGAGTTCTTGTTGGGTTATGACTTTCTCGAGTGAGTTGTTAACCTCATTCGGTATAAACCCGTCATTGTCCTCCAATTTCATTCCATTGTTAGTGTCTTGAAATTTAGGTTGTAGTGTTGAAGGACTTGTATAGTCATCTAAAGGTTGGCTAGCATATGCTTGTTGATATCTAGTTTCTAATTTATTTAGTGCACTATCTAGCCTTTTCATTTCACTAAGTAGTAATTTTAACATACCACTATCCTCAACTTGGTTATTCTCCTCATTATTACTATATGAAATTTCACCCCATTGTTGTTGACAATAGTCCCCTTCCCATTGAGTTTGTGGACAAGACTCGCCAAAGGGAAAGTCTTGGTACATTTGGTAATCGTGGGAATTACTATTATATCCTATATTATTATTTTGGTTATAGCCCCATTGCGGTTGATAGAACTCTCCATATGGAGGTTCTTGATATGTTTGATAATTTGGGGGACTACCACTATCATTTCCCCATTGTGGTGGTTGGTAGCACTCAGGTTGATAATCTGCGTCATATCTGGGTGCTTGCCAACTTGGGGGATAGTTTTCATCACCTAAAGTGTACCTATTCATGATGTTTGTGTTGTATGGAGGGTAATATAGATAAGACATGTTCACTAAAAAAATAGGACTTTTCTTTATTTATTATTATTATTATTTTTATCTTGTGAGAGAAAAAGTCCAAAAGTTTTTTTTTTTTTTAATTTTATTATAAGAAAAAGAAAAAAAATGGAAATAACTTAGTAAATCCTAACCTAGTTGCCTTCCCCGGCAACGGCGCCAAAAACTTGACACGACTAAATAGTTGTGCGCTCTTGTACAACACCCAAGTGTAGGTGATCGTGCAACTAATATAGTACTGGAAGTCCAGGTCGATCCCACAGAGAAGGAATATGAAGAATATCTACTAAGCTACAACCTAAAGCAAAAGAAAAGAAAATAAGAATATAGAAGTGGAGGTTTTCTACGAATCCTAATTAATTAAATTAAACTAAATAACAAACTAAACATAAAGAAACATAACTAATTAAACAGATAAATTAAAGTGTTGGAAATACATGAATCCACATTGATCCTAACCATCTACCATGAATACTCATTAATGTTCTATAGAGTTCATTCCTTTTCAGCATTCCGTATTTTTCTAAAGATAAAGAATCAATAGCCCTTTCATGACCGGGACTACATCATCACAGTTGATTTAAAATACATGGAAGACGGTTTAAAGCAATGGTTAATACTTGCACTCTAAATGGTGTTAACATTCAAAGTGGTTTTCAAAAGTCATTGAAGAAAATAGCCTTAAGGCTTCAAGTTCTAAAAACTGTTGTGACAAACTGAGCTTATTGGGACAATTTGATGACAGATTTCTAAAACAGAAAGTCATGGAATACTTAAAAGAATCATCTCAGGAATTAACATGTTCGATCGATTGAAGCGCTTTCGATCGATCGGACTGCGTCATCCTTCAATCGATCGAAATGCCTTCGATCGCTTGACTATGGCTTTGGTTCGATCGATCGAAATACCTTCGATCGATCGAGCCCAGGTTTTCTAAAGATTGTATGGCAGAGGTTGGGAATCAATGTTTCATCACATATTCCCAACGTTTAAACTACGGAAACATAAATAAACTAGTGCAGAAACAGTAAAACATAACAATCATAACTACTAAATTCATAAACAAGCAAATAAGATAAAGGAAAGGAAAAACCTGGAATAAATCTGAAAATAACTTGTAAATAACTTGAACTAAACTTTAATCTTCAATAAATCAATGGAAAAGAGGAAGAAAAACAAGAATCTAACCTAATCTACTCCTAATCTAACCCTAAAACTACCCTAAAACTACTGTTTTCGCATTTTGGAGCGTCCTCCCTTCGTCTGGCGTCAAAACGACGTATATATAGGGTTCCTGCAGAGTTTATACAAATTTTGGATGATTATAACTTTCGATCGATCGAGCTTAGTTCGATCGATCGAACCTTCGATCGATCGAAGGTTCGATCGATTGAACTCTCCTCAATCGCTTGAACTTCTCTGATTTTGACAGCTTTGCGCACCGATGGGAGAATGGCCATAACTTTTCACTCGGATCTCGGATTGACCTCCCGTTTGCGGCCACGCGACCGTAACTCAAAGATCTACATTTCATATCTCTGGGAATATCTTCCAAATCCGAAGTCTTCATTGTAAAAAATGACATTTTTCCAGCTACTTATGTTGTTCCATCCACCAGAATCACTTTTCTTTAGCTCCACTTCATTGATTTACATCCTAATACCTATAAAACAATGCAAAAACATATATTTTAGCATTAACACAATAAAAAGAACATTGTTATTAGAATGCACCTAAATGTAGGGACTTGGGAATAAAAGTATGCATAAAAGACCATATAATACGCTATGAACATGCATTTTTCACCTTGAATCAATATGTATATTGTTTTCAATTCTATGATGGCTTAGAAAGTTGATATATGAGAAGGATGAATCATATGTTTATACCTTTCTCTTGATTATTTCTATTACCTAGAATTCCTACTTTGAATTTCGTCTCCAAGAGAACAATTATATGACCCTTTGATCCATGATCTAAAGTTCTCCATAGAACTTGGGAGCAAAATTGATTGGGAATTATGATAATCAAGTTAATCTTTGTGTTTGATCTCTCTAATGAACTATAATCATCACTAGGACCAGAGCTAGGAATAATGGCTTGGGGGGGGGGGCATGTATAGAGCAGTAAGAATCACACGAGGTTTTGAGGGCAGCGTCCTCGAGGTGAAAATTTTTGGGTCTATTTGTTATTCTGCCATCACATGAAGATTATCACTATTTTGAGTTTGAAGTGTTGATTTGTAGAATTTACAATTATGGTTAAACAATTTAGGTTGGTTTCATTCATTAAATAGGTCTAAATATTTAGGATGTGATAGATTATAATTAGGCCAATATAACATATTACATATAAATTTATTTCAATGTTTGGGTGGTTCGATAACAATTAGCCCAACATACTAAATACAAAAATTTAATTTGAGCCTAGCAAATATTTTTTGAGAATTGTGTAATAGGCATACTACTTTTTGGGAAGGGGGCCAATCTAAATAAAATTTAAAATTTCTAAAAAGTCTACATACTCAAAATGGTATTTTAAAAAGTCTTAGGGGGGCCATGGCCTCTGCCTACCCACCCCTCCCTTTGCCCCTGATCATCACCTAAGATATTTTTCTGACACTTTAAAATAAACGAGTTAAAATTCAGCAAAACAGATTGGTTTTGTCCATAAGATTTGGTCTAACAAAATCCATGGTTTGATGGATTTTAAAATTTTTGGGTAAAATTTGATGAATTAGCTTTCGTTCTATCCTTTTTGAGAATCATTAGGATCCATCTACTATTTTTAAAAATTGTTGAAAATTTGGTTGACAGATTTGAACATAGTCTCTTTGTGCTTGAATCCTAGAAAATCTATGATAGTTTTCGTTGATCCTCTTTTTGGGCATGATTCCTAACTCATGTATCTATATGTCGATGTAATATCGTGAGCATACGATTGAGTTAAGGTCACTTTCTAAGCGTTTGAAATTGATTCGACTATTCTGGGATTTTCTAAATTCATCTACAATCATGATTATGTATACAAAATGGTCACGCCTTGATCGTTCAACAACCATTGATGAATAAAACTTGGATTAAAATTCATCTAGGATGAATGGATGAGAGATCGAAAGTCTAGATCAACTTGATTAACATGATTCATGAAGTTCTATTATGTTTTGCATTCATTAATTTTGTCAAATGATACCAAATTTTCAGAGTAGTAGAGTTTGGTTAAAATTATTTTTCATAGACCTTAGGTTCACAGAACGTCTATGGGTTTATTTTTGTCAGAAACGTCAATGAAATATCTTTCTTTTGATACCAAATAGACCTTCATATGATTTTTGTGGAATTAACTATGCTTTTTACAATAACAGTGGACAATACTAATCCACTATTCACAAAAATGCTATGGAGGTCTTACTTTTTGGAAAAGCTCCCTAAGACATGTATCTAACTTTCAGTAAAAGGATTTTAACCTAGCTCATGTTCAAGACCATTTTTGATATGATTTCAATAGAGGTCATTGAATCTGGAAATTTGATTGATGACAATTCATTCTTGTTTATCATACATATCATCTGCTAGCTTGGATTTTTGCAATACATGGGTATTCTTAGGTGTCCTAGTGTAGAGAATTGAATGTCGTGGATCTGGATTTCAATGTGTGGATTTTCCTCGTCTACATGTGGCTTAGTGCCCATGTATCATGTACTCTTCTTTACCCTTCTCTTCGAATTTTTATAGGTTTACAACTTTGTTTTCAACGACATAATTCCTTTAGGATAGTCTCCGTTTATGTGCTTATATGTTAGAGACATCTTATATAGGATTGTTGCATTTTACGTGTACTTTCTTTTTTGCTTATGCGAGTTTGCTTGAGTCAACTCAATGTAAGTTCTCTCATTCCCTTTACATATCATGGCATGTTTCCTTTATTTGCATCGGTCCAGGGTGGGACTAGCCACTGTGAGTATATCTCTCTTGTATTGCATGTGCATTCGATTGCTACTTGATTTAGTCTTTTGAAATGATTTTCAATTAGATGCTCTTTTTGCCATGTATATATTATCTATTATGTTTGACGAAATAACACCTATTATGAATTAAGAACAATGATATTTAAGTCAAGGCCTAATATGTGGTAGGGCGAGGATGGAATGCTTTAGTCCTACTCGGGCTCCTTCCCCTCTCGTACCAAGGCCCCCAAAACCTTGTTTCTGGTGATGAAGAGAGAGTAACCTTATTCATTTTAGGCGAGTCAAATTTTGGTTTCCTAATTCCCGAAACACTGTGCAAGTTCGCTGGAACTTCATGGAGCCAGTCCCACAGTCAGGTGACTCTACTGGGGATTAGAACATGAAACCTCTGATTTCTTGTTCTTCGAGGGTTTGACTTGAGCATTGAATGTCCTTGTTATTAGTTCGATAATTGTGCTATTTTAGCCTGCATTTGCACTTGAATCGTTCTTTCATCGCGACTGCTTGAGACCATTACCTTGTGGGTAGAAGGCCCTCTTTTCTCCATTCGTCAAGAGACTTTGGTAACATGTAATCACTATTAGCCTAGTACCGCGTACGGTATATAGAGTCCTTGGCTTGCTAATAGACACTTTTTGAGACTAAAACCTGGCCTTTGCATAATTAGGATTTTGATTATCATCTTGATTAGGACTATGTGATGAATTACTTGTGATTGCCCATAAGGGATTATGTGGATGATAAAAACGTCTATATGAATGCATCATCAAACCTTGTATGGTAGATTCCTCTAGGGTAGTATGGTCTTTATCCGAACATGCAATAATATTCAAGGAAAACTTTTGAATTTTTTTTTGTAAATACTAGAACTTCTTTGAAAAACCCCAGTCTTTTGAAATTTGGGAATACCCCTTTTGAAAATTCGCTTTGAAATTCCCTTTAACAAATCTTTTCAAATATTCGCCCCCTGAATTTTAGAGAATTTCAAATTTTTTTACCTTGATTTTCAAGAATCATGATTTTCACACCTCAAGCATGGATGGTTCAAATTGTTTTTGAAAATTACAATTCAATTTTGAAAACTTCAGCCATCGAGACTTTCAAAGCCAAAATTCATGGATAATGAATGGAGTAATAAGGTGATTAGCATACTCAAGGACTCTTATGTCCTTATTTGCCAAGTCTAAGCCAGATTAAGATGCATTGCATGTAGATTAGACTGCATTCCATCTGCGTTGCATACACTACACGAGCATTGCATATACAACTCACGAGCACAATACCTCTAATATACTTTCAAGAACAAAAGAGTTATTCTCCTCAGGATTTTGAAAAATTAAAAATGCCTTTCAAAATGAATTCTTTGATTTTAGAAAAAATGTTTTGAAAATGAAAGGAAATGATTTTTCATCTTTGCAAATCCACTTTTGTAAATATTATTCCTGGAATTTTTTTTTAAAATAAAAACCTGAACATTTTGAAATTCCTGAATAAATCAAAATAGAAGATAGGAACCAAGGATTGTACTTCTTCCTGGGTCAAAGCTCCAAACAATAGATTGGTTAGATCAGAATCTAGCTCAGTATCAGTTGAATCAGTCAGAATGGCACACAATGATGATATGGAGGCTAGGTTAACCACAATGCAAGCAGCGTCGGACCAGACTAGGGAAAAGTTCACCGCCATAATGGGTATGATGGAGAAGATGAACACTGCACCATAGGGTGAATAGAATGATGAGGGTTAGCATGAGGATCCAGTCAACCACGGGGTTCAGGGGATTGATAAGGAAATAAGGAACAAGGTCGAGAAATTAGAGAACGCGATCAGAAAGAGCTGTGGGGTTAATGAGTATATGCTAGATCTCGAAGGTTGTTCGATGAACTAAAGCTCAAGCTGCTAGAAAAATTCAAAATACTTGATATCAATAGATTTGATGGAACTGGAAACTTGAAAAGCCATCTTAGAATGTGCATTGGAGCACTACAACATATGGGAATTGAACCTAAGTAGATGCCTCAGGTATTTCAGCAAACTCTAACAGGTGGTGCATTATCCTAGTACCTTACCCTTAAGACTACAGTGGTTAAAGATTAGGGAGATGCTTGCCAAAACCTTCATGGCACAATACTCATATAACCAGACCTTCGATATAACCACATGATATTTTGAAACTACCTGTTAGGATTCAAGGGATTCGTTTGCTGAGTTCATCAATTGTTGGAATGGGAATAGCGGCCAGGATAACAAATAGGCCAATTAACAAAGAGCAAGTCTGTATAGTTGTGAGAAATAACTTGAGTACCTAGAGAAGTTCGAATTTATGCTCATTTGAATATTTGAACAGCTATTCGATGTGGAAAATCAAGAGGGAAACTAGAACAATTGATATAGAAAGACAGAAAGGCTAGTTTATTAGTCTACTAACGTCAACGTATTGGCTTCTAATCCTTTTCAAAGAGAACATCGAAATGTCACTATTGCTAGAAGAAATCAGAACCAGGGGGGCAGTCAAGAGAGAAAAGTGAGCTTTCCAAATTGGGAATGTCTTTAAGAACAACGCTTGAAAGAATGTTGGAAAAAGGTATTTGAAGAAACTGGAACCGAAGCCAGAGCCTGATCCACATCTACCTGGCTTCAAGGCTGAATTTTATTGTGACTTTTATCAGATCCGTGGGCACAGCACGGACAAATGCTGGAGACTCCGCCATGAGATCGAAGATTAAATTGAGAAAGGGGTCATGTCTTCGGTGCCAACACAACCGAATGTTCAGAAGAATCCCTTCCCTAACCATAAGGGAAATCTGCCAAACATCAACTTTATAAAAAAAAAAAAGGGTTTAAGATATAGAACCCAATGATCTATATCATACCATTAGATTAGTTAGTCAGGATGTTTAGCTCCCAAAAAGTACTACAATTTATATTTTGAGAACTGTGGAGGAATGGATCGAAGATAGAAAAGAAGAACTGGAATTCAAAGAAGAGATCACCAATGGAAATCCTATGATTGAATGGTGGGATCCTAATACCCTCATTGATGACTAAATCTGGTACAAATAAGAGAAGCCTATAGAAGCAATCACAAAGAAAGAAAACACTGAACTGATAGAAGAATTGGTAGAGTATGTGAAAAGCCTCGAATTCGGAGATGACAATTTCATTACGATGATGGAAGAAGAAGACTGGTGGTATGAGGAGAAGGATGATTCTGTCAAAAATACTATAATCCCTGATGATTCTATTTGGAAAGTTACTACTGGGACCGAATAATTGGCCAAATAACTTGAGTCTATCTGGATCACCTATGAAGCCAACCACTTGACTCACTCTAGGCGTCATTTCAAATTCCATGAGTTAGAGAATCATAGAAAGGAAGTATAGAATGAGAAATAAGTCAACAAATCTTCTTCCCCACTCCTTTGGAAGTCTATAAAGGCCAAAATGAGCCGTACTATTGAGTCTGGTTTTACTTTGGGTCTTGATGTACCCAAAAATGTTAATGAAATGATCGAAGATTTTGCTTACTCTTTTGTGTCTAATGATTACGATTTTAAAATTTTTGAAGATTTGCAAAAATTAATTGAAAATGAAAATGAATGTGCATGCAAGAATATTGAAGAAACTTTGCTAATAAACCTGGGTAATGAAGATAATCCACAAAATGTTCACATTTGCACCACACTCATTTCAAAAGAAAGTAATGAACTAATCAATTTATTAAAAAAATTTAAAGATGTTTTTGCTTGGTCTTATGATGATATGCCAGGTATTGATCCACAGATTGTCCAACACCATATCCCTCTCTTTCCCAATTCAAAACCTGTTAAGCAGAAATTGAGACGTATGAAGCATGAATGGACTTTAAAAATTAAGGAAGAAGTTGAAAAACAATTAAAAGCTAGATTCCTGATAGTAACCCAGTACCTTGGATGGATAGCCAATATAGTTCCCATGCCAAAGAAGGATGGAAGAATTTGAGTATGTGTTGACTTCAGGGATTTGAACAAAGCCAGTCCCAAGGACGATTTCCCGATTTCACATATAGATGTCTTGGTGGATAGCACAACAGGACATGAGCTATTATCATTTATGGATGGTTTCTTAAGATATAATATAATTTTAATGGCACCCGAAGATAGTGAGAATACCACATTCACAACTCACTGGGAGACGTACTGTTACCGAGTGATGTCATTTGGATTAGTGAATGCTGGAGTAACCTATCAAAGAGCTGCTACTACTTTGTTGCACGAAATGATTCACAAAGAAGTAGAGGTCTATGTGGATAACATGATTGTCAAGTCTAAAGAAAGGAGTAGACATTTGGCAACCCTCACCAAGTTCTTCAAAAGATTGAGAAAATGCAAGATGAGATTAAACCTCTAGATGTGTACCTTTAGAGTCACCACTGGAAAACTGCTAGGCTTTCTCATAACACAGAGGGGAATTGAGGTTGTCCCCACAAGATCAAGGCTATTATGGATATGGCACCTCAAAGAAATGAGAAAGATGTAAGATGATACTGGGACAAATCCAATTCATCAGTCGCCTCATATCTAACCTCACTGTAACTTGCGATCCGATTTTCAGCTTGTTGAGAAAAGGAAAGAAGTTTGAATGGGACAGTCAGTACCAAGAGGCTTTCAACAAGATCGGGACCTATTTGTTGAACCCACCTATTCTTTTACCATTAAAATCAGGAAAACCTTTGTTGTTGTACTTATCCATATCAGAGAATGCTATGGGATGCGTGTTAGCCCAAGAAGGAGATGAAGGGTGTATAGAGAAAGCCATTTACTACTTGAGTAAGAGAATGATTGGGTATGAGTTAGAGTATTCTCTGTTAGAAAAGATATGTTGGGTTTTGGTTTGGGCCACTCATCGTCTAAGGCATTATATGATGGCCTTCCTTGTTGTTTGAATCTCCCGAATGGATCCTTTAAAGTATTCCTTTTAAAAACTAGCATTAACTAGCATGATTTCCCGTTGGACCCTGATGTTGTCTGCGTTTGAATTGACATTTGCTATGAGTAAATCTGTTAAAGGAAGGGCTATCGCAGATCATTTACCAGAACATCCGATAAGTCTGAAAGATTAAGGAGAATTTATGTTCCCTAATGAAGGATTGATGGAGTTAATGTAAGATGTGTGGACGATGTATTTTGATGGAGCTAAAAACTAGAAAGGATATGGAGTAGGGATCATCCTTGTATCCCCTGAAGGAGCACATACCCCATTCACTATTAAGCTGAAGTATACCTCCACCAATAACACTGCTGAGTACGAAGCATACATCTTGGGATTAGAAGTTGCATTAAATTTGGATGTCAAAAAGGTCGATGTATTCGGGGATTCCAATATGATCATATCATAAGTTCAAGGAGACTAGAAAGCCAAAGAAGAAAAGTTGAAGCCTTATCATGAATATCTTGACTCTCTACGAACCTGTTTCTTGCATGTCGCATGCTTCTACCTATCTCGAGAAGAAAATCAGCTAGCAGATTCCTTGGCTACTTTAGCCTCGATGATTAAGATTCCTGTGGGGGTGAAGCTAACTCCATTGATGAATGAACAAAGAGAATGCCGTCCTACGAGATGATCGGAAAAGTAGAAGAAGCAAAAGAACTTCCATGGTACACTGATGTGTGGAATTTCATTGACAAGGGGGTGACAAGCGGGGGTATTTGTAAAATACAACTGTGCTAAAATAAGGAAATATGCTTATTTAGTTTATAATTCCATGTTATATCTGCAATTCATATTGCAATGCCAGTTTATATATAATGTGACGAATCTATGATAAGTTGTGTTGTGTTAGCTGTTATTTGTGCAGATTGTTGTTTTACTGTGTGCAAGAATGAGTAACAGGATAAGGGCAAAGCTAAATTACAAGCAAGGCAATCCAAAGCTGAAAAGTGGAGTTCGAGCGATTGAAGAACCCTCAAGTGATCGAGGTTTCGATCGATCAAAGTCTATTCAAGCGCTCGAATAATTCAACGTTTAAGCGATCGAGTGAAGTTCGATCGATCGAACATGCTTTTATCAGAAACTTACGCGCACACAGCAGACGTTTTGTAACCAACCCTTGCTTTAGATTTTATTATATATATTAGTTATGAACACATCCAGAAGGATGACCACATTGAGTTTTACAGTTTTCATAGAGAGATAGAGCTTTGTAGGTTTCTCAAGATTTAATATTGGTTTTGGCTTGGATTCTTAGTGCGTTATCAAAGTTTTTTTGTTCCAAGTTTTGTATTATCAGTATTTATAGTTTCTTAGTTTAATCTCGTAGTTTAATCTGTTATAATCGCAGGTTTCCATAGTAGTAGTGATAAAATCCATGGTTTTCATAGTTTGCATGTTCAAATCACAACCAAACGAGACCTTAATGAATTTTTACGTTAAAAATGAATCTGCAGTACTCCAGACCATGTCTGAGTCGTCCCAAATTTAGGAGATCATGATGAAACAGTGATCTCCAGCCTCTGCCATGCAACAGTATAAAAACCTATTCTCGATCGATCGAAGTTATTTCGATCGATCGAAGAAGAGAGATAGTCAAGCGATCGAAGACACTTCGATCGATTGAGATATGAGGATGTTCGATCGATCGAAAGCACATCAATCGATCGAACCTTCAGATTCTTGAGATCGTCCTTTGAAGTATTCCTAGACTTTCTATTTCTGAGATTTTTTATCAAACTGTCCCCATATGCTCAGTTTGTCAAAATAGTTTCTTAACTTTAATCCTTAAGGCATTTTTCTTCAATAACTTTTGCAAACTACTTTGAATGCTAACACCATTCAGAGTGCGAGTCTGGACTATTGTTTTAAATCGTCTTCATGTATTTTTAAATCAACTATGATGATATAGTCCCGGCCATGAAAGGACTATTGAATCTTTATCTTTAGAAAATACCAAATATTGTAGAGAGACGTACTCCATAGAGCTTAATGAAACTGCATGGTAGATGATTAGGTCACTGTGAATTCGTGTGATCCCAACGCTTACCCTTTTAAAAAGATAAACCGTTTTAAAATATCGCTTTAGTTAATTAGTTAATCATTAGTTGAATTTAGCTGCTTTAATTTTAGTAGTTGTTAATTGTGGAACTTTGTGTTCTACATCCTATTTAAAGATCAAATTTTTATTTTACTTTTGAGTATAAACTAAGTAACTAGTTTATCACCTTCTCTGTGGGACTATCCAGTACTACTTGCACGTCTACCTATACTTGGGTATTGCACACAAGAGCACACAAAAGATTTTCGTGTCAAGTTTTTAGCGCCGTTGTCGGGGAAGGCGACCAGCTAGTATTTAGATTACCTCGCTCTGTCTTCATCTATTTCTTTTTTTCTTTTTCGTTTTCTTTAGGTTCAAAATCATTTTAGACTTTTCCCTTTCATGTCCGATAATCCATCGAAGGAATTTTCGAAAATCCATTAATTCTACTTATCTAATTCCTCTGATTCAATCAACCCCGTAGCCACACCTACAGATTCAATGGTTGACACTCAAAGTGAAAATAGTGAGAACGTGGTTGTACCTATTGATGATTTGGCGCGTCCCTTGAGCGATCTCATGCAACCCAAACACGCACCTATGCCTTCTTGTATTCTCATTCCACCCCATGTAGGCAAATTCCAATTTCGCAATGGAATGATTCAACTCCTTCCAACCTTTCATGGAATGAAGAGCGAGAAGGCATATCTACATGTCAAGGATTTTGAGGATGTTTGTAAAACATTCTCTCAGAACTGTCCTGTAGATGTGACACGCTTAATTCTATTCCCCTTCACTCTGAAGGATAAAGCAAAAATGTGATTGCTCATCCTCAAGCCAAATTCAATCTTCACCTGACATGCGATGAACACTGCATTTTTAAAGAAATTCTTCCCACCTCGCATGACCACCGAACTTAAACAACAAATAAACTCCTACAAACAAAAGAGCAATGAAACCTTCACTCAAACTTGGGAGCGTTTCAAAGATTTGCTTCTCTTATGCCCACATCACGGGCATGAGAAGTGGCGAACCATCAGCTTTTTCTATGAAGGACTAAATGGTGAAACGAAGAAACTAGTTGAAACCATGAGCGCAGGTGCATTTCTTACCAAAAACACCGAAGAGGCTGAAGCCCACTTCGAGTGGTTAGCCAAACATGCTCATGAATGGTCTAACTCGGAAGAGGTTTCACATGCACAGTTAGTAGTTGTGTCACACCCCAATTTTTGGACAACCAAATATTTAATCCAGAGCATGTATCCATACTAATATTCAATTTCCAAAACACCGAGAGTGACACCCGGCCTCAAGCAGGCTAACAGATAATTATTGAAAATAGTATTTTATACTCATTAAATACGGACATGTAATCCTGTATTAATATAAAAACTCTGTATTATTAAACTTCTATTCCCAATCCTCCATTTCATTATAAAATAAATAACATTTCATTACAAATATAATACTCTTTTAATTTATAAAAGGAATACAAAGTTTATTAAATAAAATTTCTTACAAAGTTCAGAGAAAAAAATAAAATAAAATCTATACATCCGATGGTCAGAGGCACTACAACGTTCCAATGCCCAAAGACTCCACAGCCAAGCACAACGGTCACATCATCGAAAGCAACATCCTGCACATGTCATCCAACTACGTTTCAAACAGAAATGCACCCGAATGCATAACACACTCGAGTCAGTCACATGACTGGTATGAGTTAAACAAAAATAATAAAATCTGAGTGCTCCAACCTGAACCCGTAGACTACAACCACATTACAACACTATTGGGCCAAGACAGGTAGTTCCACACACATATTTGGACAAAAGAGTAGTTTCCATTTATGTGATGACAAGTAGTTTCTTGCCCAAAATCCAAAGTTACTACGAGTTTTATACTTACCTCGGATATCTATGGTGAGCCAGCCCTGCATAAAAGTTAATGGGCCCACCATTCTGTAAATCGAATGATCACAAACCAGGCGAATAATTCCATATATAAGCCGTTCACATTCTAATTTAAACTTCGCGTTCATTATTCCACGCTTATCAGTCTTATGAAATAATCCATATTCATTACTTATTAGCCTTAAATTTATCTTTGCATTCCCTAGCTTCACCACTTGGCCACCCTCCATGGTACAGCCCACACATATATCCCATGTGTGCCCGGACATACTACCAACATCCACTCCGGTGCAAGTTTGGTTGGGGTATCAACCAAACCAGGTTTACACAACGGAAGGCCGGTCAATATGCCTAGATGTCTATACAATATAAGCCGAGCATAAGGCTTAGGCCAGCTTGATCACGAAGCCACTGGAAAAGTACACTCAACAAGTCTTAAGCCAGCTTGATCACGAAGCCACTGGAAAAAGAGTGCGAGCTACCAAAAATAATAACACAACAACGGGGAGCGGTGAACACTAAAGAACTATGTTGCAATTATCACTTATCATTCGTATTATCCCAATAATTGTGAATTTCACGTTTATCACAAAGTTCCGTTTCATCATAATCCAATCACATCTCTAACTTTTAGATGCATTCCAATTTCTTACAATAAAGGGCTTTATCAATTAACCCATAACAATCTTTCCTCAATAATTTCCAATCAAATTACACGATCCCCAATATACTATTCAACGTATCTAATTTATTCCTGTTTATCAAATGACTACACAATAAGGTCAGTTATTTCAGGTACAATAACCTCAACCCAACATTCAATATTAGCCTATATGAAACCCATAATAAAAATTCAAATTCTCATATCGTAAAGTATGATAACAATCGTTCAACAATATTTTTATCGGGATCAACGTTAATGACTATCACCCATTTTTTTTATAGCTCAACATAATATGAGAATTCATGTATCTCTAAGTAATTTTCGTTAAGTCATACGAACGAATAAAAAAAAACACAACGAATCATATTTCTCCAATTTCGTACAATTTTAATATACTAAAAACTGCTACTGAAATCTTCAATTTCTGCCCAAACGGTGCGGAATCAGGAAAAACACCATTAGACGAAAAGTGTGCAGAATTGGGTTTTACACAAGACACGTGGACAGAATGTTCAAATTCAAAGCCACAATTTTACAATCAATTTCTAAAGTTTCTGCAACTGTGTTTATTAAAAAAAACGAATTTCACATATATTTCTTAATTACCATGAATATTTCATATAGGGTTTTATCAAACTAACTATTCACCTAACCCTTTCGAATACCCTAATATCATAATCACAAAGTCACACGAAGGGGAAAGAAAATATCATAGATTACTTCAACAATAACAATGTGTATCCATTACAAAGATTTAACTCAAACAATTAAATTAAACATATACTAATTTAATTTACTCCGATATACATATATACATACGTGTATATATATACTCGGATACACAAAATTTAACTCATCTCGTTGACAAAAAACAGACAACCACGAATGCTCCGCGATTCCACACGTGCCCCACGAACCCTAGACCATTCTCTTTTTTTTTTTCTTCCCTTTTCTTCTTCTTCTTTCTCTTCTCTCTCTTTCTCTCTGTCTCTCTCAATTGCGGCTGTGTAAAGGAAAGGGATTCCTAACCCTATTATTTTATTATGTAAGTATAAAAGATGCACACCTAACCTATTAGTATATTAACACACACACACCCGTACATAGTAACACACATACCCGCACATACTAACACACACACTGCACACATCTACACACACACATGTAAATCCCTTTTTTTGTCTAAGGGCCTCACAAAAAGGCTTTATATGGACCCGAAAATGCATTCTAAAGTGACAAATGATTAGCCCAATGGATTCCCATGACCCCGGGCACTAACTTTCTATGTGAAGTACACTACTTAACATACTAACGACCTGTACACGCTACTTCAACATTTTTTTATTACGTGTCACTAAGATAAATACACATAGTTAATGTCTAATACTTCAAAATAATAATATAAAAATTACTAAAAGCACGTAGAAAATTTGGGTTGTTACATTCTACCCTCCTTAAAAAATTTCGTCCCGAAATTTCTAACAATGGTAAATACACAAGTCAGTCATATATAAAGTTAAGCACGCAATTTCATACAACTATGTATTAGGTTTGACTTTCAACCATACGAGATCAAGTACGTCGAGCGACTAATCCAAACAAGGAAACCCTCATATATATACCTTATTCTCGTATAGTCAATCGTCAAACGTTAATAGATATTCCAAACACAGAGATTGATGCAAACCACGTGAATATGAACTATGTATGCAACATGCTCACAGTTAATCAAAGATTTAACTATATGCCCATGTTGACCTCTTACCTTGTCCCGTACAACTTTTCATCGGGATACCCAATACTTACCACTCAAACCGATAGCTTCAAAATCTTCCCTAAGCTTGCACTAAGAATAAGAATACCCGTCTAGATCCATAAGATGTTGTAGACATAAGGATACTGCCGGCTCAATATATGCTCTCGAAAAAAGTATAGAATTTCCACACGGAGATATACGAGAGAGATGAAGTAGTAGAATACCACTCGATAATAACAGCTTCATAATAAGAAATCCAAAGTGCCAATAATAATAACGTCCACCAAAAATGGCTAGATAAGAATAATATAAAGAATAGAAGTCTTGCAAATAATAATAGACATCTCGATCCTCCGATAGAATAATAATTCAGTTGGATGATAATTAGATAACTATCCGATAATAATAGCTTGAAGAAGATAATTCGATATCAAGCCAGAATTCCACTGCTTGTTCAAAACTCCAACACCCCACTACTTCTCCAACATGTCACAACTACTATGCGACTCATAATATAGTAAATGATTTCAACAAATTAACATATAATGATAGACTTGGAAATTATGCAATTAATCGATTGAAAATAATTAAATAACATGTAGGCAACACATGGATAATACATAAGTACACATAACCCGAAACCCAAATAAATTCGCGACCTATTGCTCTGAGCAACATCTAGTCCACAATCCGAGGATCACCTAGACTCGCTAAGCTAACCTTAAGCTCTGATACCAAACTGTCACACCCTGATTTTTGGACAACCAAATATTTAATCCAGAGCATGTATCCAGACTAATATTCAATTTCCAAAACACCGAGAGTGACACCCGGCCTCACACAGGCTAACAAAGAATTATTGAAAATATTATTTTATACTCATTAAATAAGGACATGTAATCCTGTATTAATATAAAACCTCTGTATTATTAAACTTCTATTCCCAATGCTCCATTTCATTATAAAAGAAATAACATTCCATTACAAATATAATACTATTTTAATTTACAAAAGGAATACAAAGTTTATTAAATAAAATTTCTTACAAAGTTCAGAGAAAAAAAAAATAAAGTCTATACATCCGATGGTCAGTGCCACTACAACGTTCCAATGCCCAAAGACTCCACAGCCAAGCACAACGGTCACATCATCGAAAGCAATATCCTACACATGTCATCCAACTACGTTTCAAACAGAAACGCACCCGAATGCATAACATACTCGGGTCAGTCACATGACTGGTATGAGTTAAACAAAAATTATAAAATCTGAGGGCTCCAACCTAAACCCGTAGACTACAACCATATTACAACACTATTGGGCCAAACAGGTAGTTCCACACACATATTTGGACAAAAGGTAGTTTCCATTTATGTGATGGCAAGTAGTTTCTTGCCCAAAATCTAAAGTTACAACGCATTTTATACTTACCTCGGATATCTATAGTGAGCCAGCCCTGCATAAAAGTTAGTGGGCCTACCATCCTGTAAATCGAATGATCACAAACTAGGCGAATAATTCCATACATAAGCCGTTCACATGAAATAAACTTCTACTGAAATCTTCAATTTCTGCCCAAACGGTGCAGAATCAGGAAAAACTCCATTAGACGAAACGTGTGCAGAATTGCGTTTTACACAAGATTTATGGACAGAATGTTCAAATTCAAAGCCACGATTTCACAATAATTTTCTAAAGTTTGTGCAACTGTGTTAATTAAAAAAACGAATTTCACATATATTTCATAATTACCATAAATATTTCATATAGGGTTTTATCAAACTAACTATTCACCTAACCCTTTCGAATACCCTAATATCATAATCACAAACTCACCCGAAGGGGAAAGAAAATATCATAGATTACTTCAACAATAACAATGTGTATCCATTACAAAGATTTAACTCTAACAATTAAATTAAACATATACTAATTTAATTTACTCCCATATACATATACACTTACGTGTATATATACATACTCGGATACACAAAATTTAACTCACTTCGCTGATCAAAAATTGACAACCACGAATGCTCCGCGATTCCACACGTGCCCACGAACCATAGACCATTCTCTCTTCTTTTTTTTTTTTCTTCCCTTTTCTTCTTCTTCTTTCTCTTCTCTCTCTTTCTCTCTGTCTCTCTCAATTGCGGCTGTGTAAAGGAAAGGGATTCCTAACCCTATTATTTTAATATGTAAGTATACAAGATGCACACCTAACCTATTAGTATATTAACACACACACACCCATACATACTAACACACATACCCGCACATACTAACACATACACAGCACACATCTACACACACACATGTAAATCACGTTTTTTTGTCTAAGGGCCTCACAAAAAGGCTTTATATGGACCTGAAAATGCATTCTAAAGTGACAAATGATTAGCCCAATGGATACCCATGACCCGAGCACTAAATTTCTATTAGAAGCACACTACTTAACATACTAACGACCCGTACACGCTACTTCAACATTTTTTTATTGCGTGTCACTAAGATAAATACACATAGTTAATGTCTAATACTTCAAAATAATAATATAAAAATTACTAAAAGCACGTAGAAAATTTGGGTTGCTACATTCTACACTCCTTACAGAAATTTCGTCCTGAAATTTCTAGCAACGGTAAATACACAAGTCAGTCATAAATAAAGTTAAGCACACAATTTCATACAACTATGTATTATGTTTGACTTTCAACCATACGAGATCAAGTACGTCGAGCGACTAATCCAAACAAGGAAACCCTCATATGTAAACCTTATTCTCATAAAGTCAATCGTCAAACGTTAATAGATATTCCAAAACACAGAGATTGATGCAAACCATGTGAATACGAACTATGTATGCAACATGCTCACAGTTAATCAAAGATTTAACTATATGCCCATGTTGACCTCTTAACTTGTCCCGTACCACTTCTCATCGGGATACCCAATACTTACCACTCAAACCGATAGCTTCAAAATCTTCCCTAAGCTTGCACTAAGAATAAGAATACCCGTCTAGATCCATATGATGTTGTAGACAAAAGGATATAGCCGGCTCAATATATGCTCTCGAAAAAAGTATAGAATTTCCACACGGAGATATACGAGAGAGATGTAGTAGTAGAATACCACTCGATAATAACAACTTTATAATAAGAAATGCAGAGTGCCAATAATAATAATGTCCACCAAAAATGGTTAGATAAGAATAATATAAAGAATAGAAGTCTTGCAAATAATAATAGAAATTCCGATCCTCCGATAGAATAATAATTCAGCTGGATGATAATTAGATAACTGTCCGATAATAATAGCTTGAAGAAGATAATTCGATATCACGCCAGAATTCCACTGCTTGTTCAAAACTCCAACACCCCACTACTTCTCCAACATGTCACAAAATATGCATGCACTACTATGCGACTCATAATATAGTAAATGATTTCAACAAATTAACATGTAATGATAGGCGTGGAAAGTTATGCAATTAATCGATTGAAAATAATTAAATAACATGTAGGCAACACTTGGATAATACATAAGTACAAATAACCCGAAACTCAAATAAATCCGCGACCTATAGCTCTGACCAACATCTAGTCCACAATCCGAGGATCACCTAGACTCGCTAAGCTAACCTTAAGCTCTGATACCAAACTGTCACACCCCGAATTTTTGACAACCAAATATTTAATCCAGAGCATGTATCCAGGCCAATATTCAATTTCCAAAACACCGAGAGTGACACCCGGCCTCACACAGGCTAACAGATAATTATTGAAAATAGTATTTTATACTCATTAAATAAGGACATGTAATCCTGTATTAATATAAAAACTCTGTATTATTAAACTTCTATTCCCAATCCTCCATTTCATTATAAAAGAAATAACATTCCATTACAAATATAATACTATTTTAATTTATAAAAGGAATACAAAGTTTATTAAATAAAATTTCTTACAAAGTTCAGAGCAAAAAAAATAAAGTCTATACATCCGATGGTCAGAGGCACTACAACGTTCCAATGCCCAAAGACTCCACAGCCAAGCACAACGGTCACATCATCGAAAGCAATATCCTGCACATGTCATCCAACTACGTTTCAAACAGAAACGCACCCGAATGCATAACACACTCGGGTCAGTCACAAGACTAGTATGAGTTAAACAAAAATAAAAAAAATCTGAGGTCTCCAACCTGAACCTGTAGACTACAACCACATTACAACACTATTGGGCCAAGACAGGTAGTTCCACACACATATTTGGACAAAAGAGTATTTTCCATTTATGTGATGACAAGTAGTTTCTTGCCCAAAATCCAAAGTTACTACGAGTTTTATACTTACCTCGGATATCTATGGTGAGCCAGCCCTGCATAAAAGTTAGTGGGCCCACCATCCTGTAAATCGAATGATCACAAACCAGGCGAATAATTCCATACATAAGCCATTCATATTCTAATTTAAACGTCACGTTCATTATTCCACGCTTATCAGTCTTATGAAATAATCCATATTTATTACTTATTAGCCTTAAATTTATCTTTGCATTCCCTAGCTTCACCACTTGGCCACCCTCTATGGTACAGCCCACACATATATCCCATGTGTGCCCGGACATACTTCCAACATCCACTCCGGTGCCAGTTTGGTTGGGGTATCAACCAAACCAGGTGTACACAACGGAAGGCCGGTCAATATGCCTAGACTTCTATACAATATAAGCCGAGCATAAGGCTTAGGCCAGCTTGATCACGAAGCCACTGGCAAAAGTACACTCAACAAGTCTTAAGCCAGCTTGATCACGAAACCACTGGCAAAAGAGTGCGAGCTACCAACAATAATAACACAACAACGGGGAGCGGTGAACACTAAAGAACTATGTTGCAAATATCACTTATCATTCGTATTATCCCAATAATTGTGAATTTCACATTTATCACAAAGTTCCGTCTCATCATAGTCCAATCACATCTCTAACTTTTAGATGTATTCCAATTTCTTACAATAAAGGGCTTTATTAATTAACCTATAACAATCTTTCCTCAATAATTTCCAATCAAATTACAAGATCTCCAATATACTATTTGACACGACTAAATAGTTGTGCGCTCTTGTGCAACACCCAAGTGTAGGTGATCGTGCAAGTAATACTGGATAAGTCCAGGTCGATCCCACAGGGAAGGAATAGGAGGAATGTCTACTAAGTTATAACCTAAAGCAAAAGAAAAGAAAATAAGAATATAGAAGTGAAGGTTCTATGAATCCTAATTAATTAAATTAAACTAAATAATAAACTAAAATATAAAGAAACATAATAAATTAAAACAGATAAATTAAAGGTGTTGGAAACACGTGAATCCACATTGATCCTAACCATCTACCATGCATATTCATTAACGCTCTATGGAGTACATCCCTTTTCAGCATTCCGTATTTTTCTAAAGATAAAGAGTCAATAGCCCTTTCATGACCGGGACTATATCATCACAAGTGATTTAAAATACTTAGAAGACGGTTTAAAACAATGGTTATTACTTGCACTCTAAATGGTGTTAGCATTCAAAGTGGTTTTCAAAAGTCATTGAAGAAAATAGTCTGAAGGCTTTAAGTTCTAAAAAAACTGTTGCGACAAACTGAGCTTATAGGGACAATTTGATGACAGATTTCTAAAACAGAAAGTCATGAAATACTTAAAAGAATCATCTCAGGATTTAACATGTTCGATCGATCGAAGCGCTCTCGATCGATCAGACATCATCATCCTTCAATCGATCGAAATGGCTTCGATCGCTTGACTATGGCCCTAGTTCGATCGATCGAAATACCTTCGATCGATCGAGCCCAAAGTTTCTAAAGGTTACATGGCAGAGGTTGGGAATCAATGTTTCATCACATATTCCCAACGTCTAAACTACGGAAACATAATAAATCTAATGCAGAGATAGTAAAACAAGGCAATCATAACATATAAACTAATAGACAATGAAATAAAGATAAAGGAAAGGAAAAACCTGAATATAATCTGAAATAAACTTGAAATAAACATGAAACAAACTTGAATCTTGAATCTACAATGGAAAAGGATGAAGAAAACATCAAACTAAACTAATCTACTCCTAAACTAACCCTAAAACTACCCTAAACTGCTGTTCTGTGCGTTCTGGAGCTTCCTCCTTTCGTCTGGCGTCAAAACGACTTTTATATAGGGTTCTCACAGAGTTTACGCAACTTTTGGGAGAATATAAAGTTCGACAATTGAACTCTCCTCAATCGCTTGAACTTCTCTGATTTTGACAACTCTGCGCACCGATGGGAGAATGACCATAACCTTTTACTCGGACCTCAGATTGACCTCCCGTTTGCGGCCACGCAACCGTAACCCAAAGATCTAAATTTTGTATCTCTGGGAGAGTCTTCTAAATATGAAGTCTTCATTGTCAAAAATTTGTATTTTCTCAGCTGCTTTTGTTGTTCTCTTCACCAGAATCACCTTTCTTTAGCTCCACTTTATCGATTTACATCCTAATACCTATAAAACAATGCAAAAACACATATTTTAGCATTAACACAATAAAAAGAACATTGTTATTAGAATGCACCTAAATGTAGGGACTTTGGGATATAAGTATGCATAAAAGACCATGTAATACGCTATGAACATGCACTTTTCACCTCGAATCACACCCCCCAACTAGCTCGTTGCTAGTCCCTAGCAATGAAGCGAACTACAGCAATGTTTAATTAACTCTAAAATTGAAAACAAAATAAAGTAAAAATCCTAAATCACTTTTGCAGGAATCGCGATTGCATTTAGCGTATGCAACAAGCCTTTAAACCCCTAGGTTCTCCCTAGTGGACGAGTGTTGTCTCGTGAGGGTTTGCAGTGAATTTACCCACAAAATTCATATTTATGGTAATGCTTCCCATTTAAATATTTTCAAGAAAATTTTTCCTCTCATTTAGCAATGTGATTAAGCTCAACAATCTTATGAAACTCTCTAGTATGCCATAGCAATGCAATCCACACATTACAGTTAATCTACTATCAAAGTCATTAAGATGTTCCATACCTATTAATCTTCAAGTGAGTGTGTGAATGGACAACCAAAATACAAAACTTCAATTTCAAAGCTCGCATAACCTAAGACACTATCAAGACATTCATTTTGACTCAACTCTCACCGGGATTACACTCTCAAGATGAAATCACTATGAATTAGGTGTATAATTATCACTCATGATATGGAAGCTATAAAGAGTAAATGTAAATGGAATCTAATTCTTCTCATATCTAAATAGAAAAACAGAAATTTTATAGTGCATAAAGTCTCATGAATGGATACTTTTCACTAGAAGAGCGAGATACCGTGGAGAACTCTCTCGTTACCTTAATTTCAAATCCAATTTACCTAGAATCATTAGGACTTTGAAAAAGAGGTGTTAGGTGAAAGAAGAAAGAGGTTTGTAATATTCAATTGGGTCAAAGGATGTGATTGGAATGTGTACTACAATTTTTCAAACTTCCCCACATCTCCAATCTCTCTCTTCTTCTTATTATTATGTTTTCCTTTTCTTTTGTAACAACCATTGGCATATTTGTAGACACCCCATTTTGTCGGCTATCAGATTTAGGAGACCCATAGCTTGGTGGTTCACAATGATCGTAAAAGACTCAAAAGGACTCTTGGAAGTCAGCTCTATCTCTCAGAATGCTCAGAATGACCAAAATACCCCTGAAAGCCTGAAGACTCCCAGATTTGGTCCCAAAGTTCTGAAAACATGCTATGTCGTAAGAAAAATGATAAAATGAGTTTTCAAGTAAAACTGGATGAAATCGTCAGCTCCCAGAGAACCCCGGAAGTCCCGGAAGTTCCCCGAAAGTCCCCGTTGACCGGTTTGACCAAGGTTTGACCAGGTTTGACCAGAGTTTGACCAAGTTTGACCAAGTTTGACCGAAATCGTCCGAATTCACCGGAATCATTAGAAAAGTATTAAAATGAGTTTTAAAAGAGAATCGCGCGAAAACGTCGGCTCCTAGGAGCTCCCGGAGGTTCCCAGAACTTCCCGGGAATCCCAGGTTTGACCAGTTTGACCAAGATTTGACTTTGGAATCGGGGCACCGAAATAATTTTCAAATATTTTTCATGGATACTAGAGGTCAATAGCTTTCCAACGGTATATCGCACATAATTCCTGGATTTAAAACGAATTTATTTTGAATTTTCGAAGGTGAAAAAGGCGATCAAATCAGCTTTTATCGCGAATACCGCAAAACTTTTCAAAGTGACCTATCCCCGAACTATTTTTTATGTAAATTAGACTCCATTACCTTTCCAACGGTATATCACAACCTCAATTTGGAGTTCGTATGCATTTTCTGTGAATTTCGGACAAAATAGGGCCTTTTCGCGAATACCGGAACCTCTGGGGGCCTAAACGTAAATTTCTGGGCGTCTGAGGAGCAGTGCTGCCGCGGCACTGGCCCACTGCCGCCGCGGCACTGGTCCAGTGCCGCCGCGGCACTCAAACCTCGCAGAGTCCATTTTTGTAATTTTTGTGGGGGTCCAATTTGATTAATTGAAAGTCAAAACGACATAGTTTTGTGTTCACAGTTGTTTGGGACCAATGGGAGTACTTCTAAAACCCCAAAACCACCCCAAATTGGCCTATTTAAACCCCCCATTGCTCTTCATTTTAGGGGGGCCAAGTGCAAAGCTTAAAAAGTTGTAGAGAAGAAGAGAGATAGAGATAGGTTTAGAAGAGAGAAAGGGAGCTTCTCCCATTGATTTTCCATAAGAAAGTGAGTTTTATTCTTGTTTTCTTCCATCATCCTTCTATATACTTCACATTCAAAGTCCACTCCAACCCTCATTCTTGAGCATTCATGAGATAGGAAGCTACATCCATGTCCAAATGTCAAAATCTATGAGTGAAACATCAAGCTACAAGTCCAAAATCACATTGATTATCATCTATTGATTGCTATTTACTTGCTTTGATTATATATATGTTCATCTCTCCTTATCTCATTTCTTTTTCTTTTCTTTATTTACTTACTAGTTCATCATCATCTAAGTGATGACATGAAGTTTGGGGTGAGTGAATCCTTATGGATAGTAGCTCTTGACCTCAAAAACATGTTTGATAGATGATGATCATAACCTCAATACTTCCAAGGTATTCTTGGAATGTATTGAAGTTATGCCCAAAAATAAAATAAACCTCTCCAATAATCTTGGAGGTTCTTAAATGATGAGTTTGATGTAGGTATTCTAAGTGGCTATGATCCTTATTGAGTATTGAAAACATGTTTTCAAAACATCTATTTCAAAACCTCTCTCAATCCCTCTCATTTGGTTTCAAGAAACAAAACTTTGTTTTCTCCAAAATCTTCAAAACAATGAGTCAAAACAGTGAGTGAGTTGAGTTCAAAGATTTTTCTAGAACACAATACTCAACATATGGATACAAGGCCACTTGGAAAGTCTTCCTAACTCATTGGGGAACACCCATGATTTTTGGTTTGACTTGGAAGTACTTGGAAATGGTCCATTTGGGTCCCAACATTCCTTCCAAACATTCTGTTTTTGCTGTCACAGCAGCTAGGTCAACTTACGACCTCTTTTCCAGAAAACCTTTACAAAAGGGGTTGTCCTAACTTATTATTCCCTTAAAATTCAATGTCTTAGGAAACATTCTGTATAAAATGGGCCTCTAGATCATTCTTTTTCATTTTCTAAGATTTTCTAACATTTCAGTCGACAGTACGAACTCTGTTTCTGAGTGACCTCTATTGTTTATATAATTTCTCTCAATCTGTGATAGCTATTCAATATTGGCCTTTTGGGTTGTGTTCTAGACACAATAAGGAACATCTCCATAAAAAATCATGCATTGAAAACATTCCTAACCCCTCTTTTCAAATTCCAAAAGATCATGCTACTGTTCTGTCCACTATTCACAGCAAGTATACTTTAACTTTCATTCTTTGATTTGATGCTTATATGCATTCCAAATTAGTTCATATCTTAGGAAGTAGTTCATACTACATTTGTACACATCCCATGTTAATTTAATTCATTCATTCATACACATTTTAGACTTCTAAGTCATTCTAGAAATCCATGTACACAAAACACACTACAACCTTTGCACATTTTAGATATATACATTGCATTCATGCAAGATTTGGGGTTTTTGTAACTCTTAATCTAAGAAGATTATAAGGAATGATCACGATCACACGTTCATGCTTCCCCTTGATCTAATCATCCTTTCTCATCCGTCCCGGGGATTGAGAGATCTTCTATTCTCAAAGATTAACATGCATCATCCTAGCTTGCTAAGCATCCTTGTTTTCTTTGACTATTTGTTTCAAGAACAATTCATGTGCCCCTTTAGATTAGGAAGTCTTGATTATTTGATACATGATTAGACTATTTTTCCTAAGTTTGTTTGTGTGATCTTTCACTTTACATTGTATGATATTTGACTTAGATCTTATGAATGATATCTTATCTTTAGATCTTCCATTTCAAGTTTCTTATGTGATGTAATATACTATCATAGTATTATTTGCCGAACCATACATAGTATAAGATGATTATTTGGATGCTAATTGAGGCCCGTCGAAAGACGGGGCGAGTTGAGGGTGTTTTAGTCGCGACAAAGGCTCCTTCCTCTCTCGTACCAAAACCCCGAACCAAGTTCTTTGGTTATGAAGGGCCGGTGCCCTTTATCCATTTGGGTGAGTCAAATTAGGTTTTCTTGGTTCCTTAAAGACCAAGTGGCGACTCTGTATCTGTTTTCAACAGACCTATTTTCTTTCTTTGATTCAAATCAATTTCAAAACAATCTCAAACAAGAGAAGTGGTCCGACTCCGCGTGTCCACAATCTGGCGACTCCACTGGGGATATTTATTTTCAAAACAAAATAATACAGAGGTTTGACTCATAAGAAGCATCCTTAAAATCATCTTTTTACTGTGTCTGGTTCACCGCATTGCACTCTTGCATTTCCCCTCCCTCTGACTGTGTCTGAAACGCGGCGCTGACATTGTTCAGGTCTTGCTGTGCCAGGGCACAAGTCACCGTTGATACTGTACCTTCCAAGGTATATCAAAAAGAGTAAAAACCTCCGTACTGTCTCCCTGACGGTATATTGGAACTCTCGTCAATGGACCCTCTTTGACTAAACCTAGCCTTTGCATATAGATTCCTGTAGAACCTTTCATAGGACTGTTCATTTATCTTTTCAGATAGGACAATGTGATATAACTGTTGTATGCCCTGACGGGATTACCTGCGCGGTGTAGACGCTTATGTGGCATGAGGCAGAACTTCTTTCTTATGATCCCCAAGGCAATCACTTACATGTGACCACATTGAGTGACCTGCCTAGGCACCATGGTAAGGAAGTCTGCTCCATGTTCACAAAGATATACACCGCAAGCCTTGTTTGTTGGTCCTAGGACATAGGAGTATGAAAACTAGCTAGACAGTATGATCACCATCATAACCTGTTTCTCCCAGAAACTCTGTCCAGATATCCCAGATATAACCATATTGTCCAGTTTCTCCTAGAAACTCTGTCCAGATATCCCAGATACACCCATATTAACCAATTTTTCCCAGAAACTCTGTCCAGATATCCCAGATATAACCATATTAACCAGTTTTTTCCCAAAAAAAAAAAAAAACTCTGTCTAAATCTCCCTGATTTCCCAGATATACCAGTTTCTCCCAAAAACTCTGTCCTATCTCCTAGAAACTCTATCCAAATTTCCTAGAAATATCCAAAGTACCTGTTTTTCCAGAAGCTCTGCCCAAATCTCCCAGATTCTCCAAAAATCCAACATCTCTGCCCAAATCACCCAGAAATGCCCAGATATACTTGTTTCCCCTGGAAACTCTATCCATATTTATCAGAAATACCCAAAATACTAGTTTCTCCTAGAAGCTCAGTCCAAATCAACCAGAAATCCTTTTTTCTCCTAGAAACTCAAATGACTTCTAGAAATTTCTCCGAATCTTCCAAACCCATGTTTCTCCCAGAAACTCTATCCGAAATTCCCAAAGTATCCCGGAAATCCCTGTTATCCCTTGGTGATCATACTGGAAAGTAAGGTTAGCACACTCTATATGGCTAGGACCTTATTTGTTTAACTTCTATCTGTTAGAAGTAGGGGCATCATATAGATTAGGGCTTGCATCTGCATGCTTGTCTCATGTGCATACACCATTCTCATCAGTCTGCCTGTACATAAGTCAGTCCATCTTCCTTAATCTCACTGTCATTGTCTCTCTAGTCATCACTATCAGAATCTGATACACTCCTCTCGAATCTATAGGTCATTGTAGATTCCCAAAATCAGCCACTGAGATCCCCATCCTGGGTCAGAAGTTCGAGCAGTCATTTGGTTAGAATCAGTCCGCCGAGAAAATTCAACATGAATCAGGAAACTTTGGAAGCCAAGGTCACTGAATTAATAAATCAACAGTCAGATCGGCTGACTCAAGTTCTGAAATTTATGGAAGAGTTCCGACAACAGCAACCACAGTACCCACCTGGGTTCCCACCACCACAAGGGTTCATGCCACCACCACCGCCTAGATTTGGACCGCCTCCCGAGAATAATGGGGAAGAAGAACAGTTTCAAGAGGTCCCACCGCCTGTATATGAGAAAAAGCTCCAAGAGAAAATGGACAAGGTCGACAAGCTTGAGAACATACTAAGGAAGAGTAAGGGAGTCGACGATTACATGTTAGATCTGGAAGGATTGTTTGAGCCCAACAAGGTGAGGCTACCCGAGAACTTCAAGATGCCTGAAATTGACCGTTTTGACGGAACTGGAAATCCAAAGAGCCACGTGAAGTTTTGTATGAGCATTTTCCAGTCAATGGGCTGCACCCATGAGCACATAGCTATGCTGTTCCCTCAAACCCTCCAGAAAGCCGCACTATCCTGGTTCCTAACCCTTGAAACTTCCAAGACCCGAGTTTGGGAAGATGTTGCTAGAACTTTCATTGATCACTACTCCTACAACCAAGAGCTTGATGTCACCATCCGAGATCTGGAAACTACCAGGCAGAATTTCAATGAGTCCTTCGCTGCATTTTTGAGCAGATGGAGGAATAAAGTAGCCCAAATGATCCACAGGCCTATTGAGAAAGAGCAAGTACGTATGCTGGTCAAGAACCTGCAACCAGTATACCATGAAAAACTATTCTACCAGTCCATCTCAACATTTGAAGAGTTGTTTGAGGTTGGGACTAGAATCGAGGATGCTATCTGTGAAGGCAAGATCAATGGAGCTGGGTCACTGCAAAAGGAGAAGAGACCCCATACCTTTGGTGAAGATCAAGAGAGCCTAGATGTCAATGCCTTAAGCCCATCATCAAGACAAAATGATTGCAGTAAGAGGCACAAGAAAGGAAACCAAAGAGTCTTCACACCACTTGACATGAGCTTATCCTCCGCTCTCAATCACCTTGTTCAAAAGGGCCACCTTGTACCTTTGGAGCCTAGTAAGCCTCCTAATCACCCACCTCCTGGGTACAATGAATCCAAGTATTGTGATTACCACCAAGACCAAGGCCATGAGACCGACAACTGTAAGAGGCTCCGTCACTCAATTCAGGATCTCTTAGATGATGCGCCGCACCCCAATCCAATTCACTACCTCGGTCTGGACCAACCCATGACCTATCCATTTCAATGATCCCCTTCGCTGAGGACCATGAATGTTGAACCTGTGCCGGTGAAGCGATGGTGTTTGGGACTTTTGCTATCAAAACAAATGAGGATGCTCTTTTAAAAAAAAAAAAAAAAAAGAATAAGCGAGTCACTGTGACATTCCATTTGAGACCGGGTCAAGTCCAGTCGAGTCTGTTGTGTGTTTTGTCTATTTCAAGTTTAGTCTTGTGGTCGAGTCCGTCTGTCATCAAGTTGTTATGAGTCTGTAATCCTTCTCTATTGATGGAATGAAGTCTCATTTTGCCTAATCTGATGTGCCTAGTCATAGATGCATGAATCACTAGACTGAAGTGTCACTTTTCAAATTACCATGGATATTACTCTGGTAATAATTTTTCTACGACAAAACAAAAAGAATCCTGAAAGGTTAAAATCGATTTCACGCTGACACTGATGAAGAGCTGGAATTGAATAGTCTTACTTTAAGAATTTAAAGATTCTCTTGCCTCAATCTTGAAAAGACATGCTTGGAACTGACTTGGGGCTTGCCCAACACCCTTTCCACCATTCCTATCATTTCAAAGCCTTGGGCCCAACCCAATTGATAGCCATGCGAACCTGTGCGGACTTGGTCCTTGATGGTAGCCAAACATTTCAGTGAGTTTCATCTCCACTTTCAAAAAAAAAAAAAAAAAAGAAAAGAAAAGAAAAGAAAAGAAAAAGCTCGCTAGGTTGAAAACCCGAAAGGGCACCTAGGCAAAAGTTAGAGCTGAAAAAGGTGTTGATTTCCAAAATCTGACCCTAGCCAGTCGAAATGTTGGAGAAAATTTTGATAAAACAAATGAGAGAATCATACGCTTCAAGATACATCTTAAGAACATGCCAAGATCACAATTCAAAAGGCACGGAATGACCACAAATAAATTCCGAGAGCTGACATGCACATTCTGGAATTCTGAGATTGAAATTGAAAGATCTCACAAGAATCGACTACATTAAAAAGCAAAATTGACTGGCTAGGCGAAAGTGAAAAGGATCAATCCTCAAAACAAAACAAAAAGAAAAAGAAAAAGAAAAGAAAGGGAGATTGAAACTGAATCTTTTTATTCAAAGCTACCACAAGTGGCTCAAGTTTGAACTTCTTTGACGATTGGTTTGAAAAACCCTCATACCTCAAACCCCTTATTTCAAGCCTTGCCTTGAACTACGCTCGACCTGATTCCCACTCGGGGATACGTAGGCAACCACATCGGTTCGGTCAATACCATCATAATCAAACCAATTCCTTTCAAAGCCTTGCCTTGAACTACGCTCGACCTGATTCCCACTCGGGGATACGTAGGCAACTGCATCGGTTCGGTCACCCCACCTACCCAAAAATCAACCCGCTTCTTCCCAACCATGCCCGAACTACGTTGGACCTGATCCCCACTTGGGGGTACGTAGGTAGACTTTCAAAAAAGAAGGATGGCTCGCTAGGTCGAAAATCCGAAAGGACGCCTAGGCAAAAATTAGAGTTAAATCCAAAGTGAGCAATAACAAAAGAGAGAAAAGAGCTCGTTAGGTCACCTCACTGGTGCCTAGGCAAAAGTCATGAGCATTTGAGAGATTAAAGTCACGGTCCTTGCCTCAAGCCAGAAAATCACCTTCCAAACTAGGGGCAAACTTTGGCTACTCGCCTCGTTTGCCTAAATTTTACTATCTATCCTTCATACAAGGGGCAAACTTCGGTCACCTACCTCGTTTGCCCAAAACCTCCAATGAACATTTCTCCAAACTAGGGGCAAACTTCGGTCATTTACCTCGTTTGCCTACCGATCTCACTTCATGGCCTTCAAACTAGGGGCAAACTTCGTTTGCCACCCGATCCCTGTACACCAATGGTAAGCCTTCAAGTCACAAGCATTGTCTTGAACAGATGGAAATAGAGCATCTTTTATTCCATAAGCTAAGGCACTAATTCAAAGTACATCTTGGGAGAAGCAAAGGAATTGATTAGATCAGTAGGGAAAAATTTTCAAAATAAGATTCACCATCAAAGTGATGCCACGTTAAGGAGAGAAGTAAACACAAAAGAGAAATGGTACATCATTTATGATAAAAACACATCAAGTTTTGGCAAGTCGACCTTGTTTCATTTTGGTGTCAAATGTGTCGTCCTCGTGCGTCAATGTCTGTCAAGTTTTTGAGTCTGTTGTACTCTCAAATGTGTAAATCAATAGTGACTAATAAAATTTTCAAATCAAGTTATAAAGAGCATGCCAATACAAGCAGGAGTACCAAACACCATTACTGCACCGGTCAAGGCGTCAGCATAAGAAGCGTCAAAACTTGGGGGAAGATTTCATCCTTTTCCAAACTGCCAAAAGCTAAATCATCTTTCTTCATGCAACATAAGTCCATGAGTGGCTGTTGATCCTTCATCTTTCTTCATGCAACATAAGTCCATGAGTGGCTGTTGATGATCTTCCTTTCTCCATGCAACATAAGTCCATGAGTGGCTGTTGATGATCTTCATTTCTCCTAGCAACATAAGTCCATGAGTGGCTGTTGATTCATCATCTTTCCTCGTTCATGCAACATAAGTCCATGAGTGGCTGTTGATGATCTTCTTTCATCTGTGCAACATAAGTCCATGAGTGGCTATTAACCATCATCTTTCTTCGTTCATGAAACATAAGTCCATGAATGGCTGTTGATGATCTTCATTTCTCCTAGCAACATAAGTCCATGAGTGGCTGTTGATTCATCATCTTTCCTCGTTCATGCAACATAAGTCCATGAGTGGCTGTTGATGATCTTCATTTCTCCTAGCAACATAAGTCCATGAGTGGCTGTTGATCCATCATCTTTCTTCGTTCATGCAACATAAGTCCGTGAGTGGCTGTTGATGATCTTCCTTCGTCCAAGCAACATAAGCCCATGAGTGGCTATTGATCTCTCTTTCTTCATGCAACATAAGTCCACGAATGGCTGTTGATGATCTTCCTTTCTCCTAGCAACATAAGTCCATGAGTGGCTGTTGGTCATCCTCCTTCATTCATGCAACATAAGTCCACGAATGGCTGTTGATGATCTTCTTTTCTCCTAGCAACATAAGTCCATGAGTGGCTATTGATCTCTCTTTCTTCATACAACATAAGTCCGCGAATGGCTGTTGATGATCTTCCTTTCTCCTAGCAACATAAGTCCATGAGTGGCTGTTGGTCATCCTCCTTCATTCATGCAACATAAGTCCATAAGTTGCTATTGATTATCACCCTCCATCAGTGTCAAACCACCGCAAATCATCTCTGTCACAAATAAGAATGATACCTTCACTCCCATTTAACGGACGTATTTCCTTCTTCCTAGTAGAGTATGTTATCCTTCAGCTCCCGGAGGCCCCGACCGGCCCTCTTGGATTGAGCGCCGAAAGATTTGATCAACCGTGAGAGATTCAGAGATGGATCCTGGTTCCCGATCAAGAAGAGAGATTCTCAGAGAGTCCCCTACCATCCCCTGCAGAAGATAACAGAAGTCCGGACCGATTCTCCGGCTTGTCATCATAAGGATCTGCCAACGATTGAAAACATCATCCACAGTCAAATCACCCTGATTCCCAAGGCAAGCACTATCTATTCACAATTCAAGGATCCGTGTCCACTGATCATCATGAGCTTTCTCATCTGTCCATTTTTATCACAAAATCCCTCGGTCACCTTTGGCTGTCGTCTGCTAAACAAAGCACATCTGATCTGCCTCACTCGTTTGCAAAACGCACTTCCCAAGTTTCAAAAGTTTTGCCCCCAGACCCTGAGCCTCCTAAGCCTTGGTGTCCTTATCCGAGTCATCCACCACATCACAGTCACAAATACTAACACAACACCAGCCCACTCGGAGTGGCACACCCCACAGCACCTGCTCATACTAGGGTCATAACACTAGGCATGATAGGACCCATGACACAATTCATATCACATCCATGCATTGCATATCATCCTCATAGCATGGCATCCGCATGTCTTGTTGTGCATGTGTGACTTATTCCTTTGTGCCCTGAACTACGTCCTGGTCTGATTCCCTTTGGGATACGTAGGCAGCTCACGCAAAGCGCGACCAGCACTAGCCTCAGCGTCATTGCATCTTTTGCAATGTTTTTATCCTAAATCTATAGCCTCCAAAAAGTCCTGTCTCTTCAAAACTTTGGCACTCGCTTGCGACATGCGTTGCCTCGCAAGTTCCTGCCAAAGAGGGGCAAACTGTAGACACCCCATTTTGTCGGCTATCAGATTTAGGAGACCCATAGCTTGGTGGTTCACAATGATCGTAAAAGACTCAAAAGGACTCTTGGAAGTCAGCTCTATCTCTCAGAATGCTCAGAATGATCAAAATACCCCTGAAAGCCTGAAGACTCCCAGATTTGGTCCCAAAGTTCTGAAAACATGCTATGTCGTAAGAAAAATGATAAAATGAGTTTTCAAGTAAAACTGGATGAAATCGTCAGCTCCCAGAGACCCCCGGAAGTCCCGGAAGTTCCCCGAAAGTCCCCGTTGACCGGTTTGACCAAGGTTTGACCAGGTTTGACCAGAGTTTGACCAAGTTTGACCAAGTTTGACTGAAATCGTCCGAATTCACCGGAATCATTAGAAAAGTATTAAAATGAGTTTTAAAAGAGAATCGTGCGAAAACGTCGGCTCCTAGGAGCTCCCGGAGGTTCCCAGAACTTCCCGGGAATCCCAGGTTTGACCAGTTTGACCAAGATTTGACTTTGGAATCGGGGCACCGAAACAATTTTCAAATATTTTTCATGGATACTAGAGGTCAATAGCTTTCCAACGGTATATCGCACATAATTCCTGGATTTAAAACGAATTTATTTTGAATTTTCGAAGGTGAAAAAGGCGATCAAATCAGCTTTTATCGCGAATACCGCAAAACTTTTTAAAGTGACCTATCCCCGAACTATTTTTTATGTAAATAAGACTCCATTACCTTTCCAACGGTATATCACAACCTCAATTTGGAGTTCGTATGCATTTTCTGTGAATTTCGGACAAAATAGGGCCTTTTCGCGAATACCGGAACCTCTGGGGGCCTAAACGTAAATTTCTGGGCGTCTGAGGAGCAGTGCTGCCGCGGCACTGGCCCACTGCCGCCGCGGCACTGGTCCAGTGCCGCCGCGGCACTCAAACCTCGCAGAGTCCATTTTTGTAATTTTTTTGGGGGTCCAATTTGATTAATTGAAAGTCAAAACGACATAGTTTTGTGTTCACAGTTGTTTGGGACCAATGGGAGTACTTCTAAAACCCCAAAACCACCCCAAATTGGCCTATTTAAACCCCCCATTGCTCTTCATTTTAGGGGGGCCAAGTGCAAAGCTTAAAAAGTTGTAGAGAAGAAGAGAGATAGAGATAGGTTTAGAAGAGAGAAAGGGAGCTTCTCCCATTGATTTTCCATAAGAAAGTGAGTTTTATTCTTGTTTTCTTCCATCATCCTTCTATATACTTCACATTCAAAGTCCACTCCAACCCTCATTCTTGAGCATTCATGAGATAGGAAGCTACTTCCAAGTCCAAATGTCAAAATCTATGAGTGAAACATCAAGCTACAAGTCCAAAATCACATTGATTATCATCTATTAATTGCTATTTACTTGCTTTGATTATATATATGTTCATCTCTCCTTATCTCATTTCTTTTTCTTTTCTTTATTTACTTACTAGTTCATCATCATCTAAGTGATGACATGAAGTTTGGGGTGAGTTAATCCTTATGGATAGTAGCTCTTGACCTCAAAAACATGTTTGATAGATGATGATCATAACCTCAATACTTCCAAGGTATTCTTGGAATGTATTGAAGTTATGCCCAAAAATAAAATAAACCTCTCCAATAATCTTGGAGGTTCTTAAATGATGAGTTTGATGTAGGTATTCTAAGTGGCTATGATCCTTATTGAGTATTGAAAACATGTTTTCAAAACATCTATTTCAAAACCTCTCTCAATCCCTCTCATTTGGTTTCAAGAAACAAAATTTTGTTTTCTCCAAAATCTTCAAAACAATGAGTCAAAACAGTGAGTGAGTTGAGTTCAAAGATTTTTCTAGAACACAATACTCAACATATGGATACAAGGCCACTTGGAAAGTCTTCCTAACTCATTGGGGAACACCCATGATTTTTGGTTTGACTTGGAAGTACTTGGAAATGGTCCATTTGGGTCCCAACATTCCTTCCAAACATTCTGTTTTTGCTGTCACAGCAGCTAGGTCAACTTACGACCTCTTTTCCAGAACACTTTTCCAAAAGGGGTGGTCCTAACTTATTTTTCCCTTATAATTCAATGTCTTAGGAAACTTTCTGTATACAATGGGCCTCTAGATCATTCTTTTTCATTTTCTAAGATTTTCTAACATTTCAGTCGACAGTACGAACTCTGCTTCTGAGTGACCTCTATTGTTTATATAATTTCTCTCAATCTGTGATAGCTATTCAAGATTGGCCTTTTGGGTTGTGTTATAGACACAATAAGGAACATCTCCATAAAAACTCATGCATTGAAAACATTCCTAACCCCTCTTTTCAAATTCCAAAAGATCATGCTACTGTTCTGTCCACTATTCACAGCAAGTATACTTTAACTTTCATTCTTTGATTTGATGCTTATATGCATTCCAAATTAGTTCATATCTTAGGAAGTAGTTCATACTACATTTGTACACATCCCATGTTAATTTAATTCATTCATTCATACACAGTTTAGACTTCTAAGTCATTCTAGAAATCCATGTACACAAAACACACTACAACCTTTGCACATTTTAGATATATACATTGCATTCATGCAAGATTTGGGGTTTTTGTAACTCTTAATCTAAGAAGATTATAAGGAATGATCACGATCACACGTTCATGCTTCCCCTTGATCTAATCATCCTTTCTCATCCGTCCCGGGGATTGAGAGATCTTCTATTCTCAAAGATTAACATGCATCATCCTAGCTTGCTAAGCATCCTTGTTTTCTTTGACTATTTGTTTCAAGAACAATTCATGTGCCCCTTTAGATTAGGAAGTCTTGATTATTTGATACATGATTAGACTATTTTTCCTAAGTTTGTTTGTGTGATCTTTCACTTTACATTGTATGATATTTGACTTAGATCTTCCATTTCAAGTTTCTTATGTGATGTAATATACTATCATAGTATTAATTGCCGAACCATACATAGTATAAGATGATTATTTGGATGCTAATTGAGGCCCGTCGAAAGACGGGGCGAGTTGAGGGTGTTTTAGTCGCGACAAAGGCTCCTTCCTCTCTCGTACCAAAACCCCGAACCAAGTTCTTTGGTTATGAAGGGCCGGTGCCCTTTATCCATTTGGGTGAGTCAAATTAGGTTTTCTTGGTTCCTTAAAGACCAAGTGGCGACTCTGTATCTGTTTTCAACAGACCTATTTTCTTTCTTTGATTCAAATCAATTTCAAAACAATCTCAAACAAGAGAAGTGGTCCGACTCCGCGTGTCCACAATATTTTATTCTTTTTTTTTCATGCTTTTCTTTTCATTTTTTTTTTCTTTTTTCTTATTTTTTTTCTTTTTGCCAACTTTCCCTTATTCACACTAACAAATTTCTTTTCAATGCAACACATCCCATTCACTCCTAAATAAATAACTGAGGCTTGAACTCTAATTTTGAGTTAGGTATTAACTTTAGGATTGTGAAGACAAGGAAAATATGGTAAGGCTCAAAGGGTGAAATAAAGGAATATCACGGAGGTAGGCCAAAGCTGCATTTTGCATGTAAGGTCAAAAGATGGCCTAAATCATCTTCTAAGTTCATAGGATTATTCATTTCAGTAAATTCAAAAGCGCTAAATTTTGGTAAATCATGAACGTTCTCTTCTAGTGATCAGTCAAAATAAAGAAGAAAATGAGACTTTCAACGAATTACAACGCTTTTCAAAAAGTAAGAGTAATTTCATAAAACCCTCAAAAATAAAGAATGGCACAAAGCTCACTTGGGTTATTAGTCTCCACTACAGTCTCTTAAGACACCTAAGTTATGCTTACTAATCCATTTTAGCTAAGTACAAGGTTGTCACAACGTGCTCAAAGTTGTTTGAAGATTAAAAAGCACAAAATGTAATATAACTAAGATAGTAAACAAACTACCATAGTGTATCACATACTAATAACATACAAAAAATAACACTAATGCATCATAACTAACTGCATTGACTAAGAGAGAAATCCAAGAACCATCTTATTATCTTTAAAAATAAAAAATAAAAAATTTTGACATTTTGACATTTTTAACTTACTGAGTCATGTTGCTAAGCAGGTATATTGGTATTAAAGCATAAAAAAAAAAAAAAGAAACGAGGCATGCAATGACTCACTCCCCCCAACTAAAACTAAACATTGTCCCCAATGTTCTAAACTAAGCACATGGACATGTAAAGTGAAGCGAGAGAAGGAAGGATGTTACCTCGAGGCATTAATATCCAATTTTTTTATTTTCTTTTATTTCTTTGTTAAGTTACCTGCAAAATCATTAGTAGCAACAAGGAAAAATAGAGAATATACTACAACTACTCAGTAACTAAATTCGGTTAATCAAGATTTTTATCATAAAGTAATAACCGAAATTTTTGAGGATCTTCCCAATGAAATAATTTAACAGTGAGAAGAACATTAGGATCCTCATAAAATTGCAACTCCCCCCCAACTAATGTCAGGCTCAAGGTCAGAGGAGATGATGCAAAACCTATGGCTTCCAAAGTTATTGGGCATAGTTATAATAGGAATACCACACTTTTTAGGAATTATACTCAAGGAAAGATCTTTGGTGTTGGTATTTTCTATAACAGCCTCTATTTTAATACTAGGAGGTGGCCACGGTTCGATAAAAGGGGTAGGGTCTAAGTGATGTTCTAATTTAGCTTCATTACCCTCCTCTTGTATTAGAACAGAATCTATAGAGATATGATCATAGGAATTTAATTTCTGTTCTATGCACATGGTTTTGGACTGGACTTGGATAAAGGTATCTATTTGGGCTTCTATGTCATTATCAGTCAAGAAGGCTAAGCAGTCTAGAAGATTACTAGCTTCTTGTTGAAGTTTAAGATCATCAAATGTGGGCTCAATATTTTTCAAGTCTTCTCTCAAAGAATTATGAAAGTAAAAATTTTGTGAAAAACATGTGCTAGAATCCTTATCATCCTTTTCCACAACATATTCTATTTGTTCAATATTAGGGTACACATAACTTTTAAACTCAGGATGAGAGCTTTCATTGAGAGCAAGGATAGGTGATGGGCAACTTAGTGATACCACCTCTTCGGCCGAAAGAGGTGAGGGTTTATGAATATCACATGAATCTAAACAGGATTTAGATTTTTCAATTATGTCCTCCCTAGGATCATTATCAAAGGTAGGGGTAGAGTCAACAGGGGACTCCTCCTTTCCTAGTTGCGTGCAATCACATAAACTGTCATTATCTTTTAAATCTTCATTCTCATCCTTGTAACTCTCCTCACTATATATATCATCTATTGAGGTGCTTTGGATAAAGAGATTGTGCAATTTTATCAAGGTAGTGAAGGAGTTGATGTCTGGGGATGCATATTGAGGAGAAGATGGTTCTACAACTTCATGCTTAATGGTTTGGTTTTGGAGTTCTTGTTGGGTTATGACTTTCTCAAGTGAGTTGTTAACCTCATTCGGTATAAACCCATCATCGCCCTCTAATTCCATTCCAATGTTAGTGTCTTGAAATTTAGGTTATAGTGTTGAAGGACTGGTATAGTCTTCTAAAGGTTGGTAAGCATATGCTTGTTGATATCTAGTTTCCTATTTATCAAGTGAACTATCTAGCCTTTTCATTTCACGAAGTAGTAATTTTAACATACCATTATCCTCAACTTGGTTATTCTCCTCATTATTACTATATGAAGTTTCGCCCCATTGTTGTTGATAATAGTCCCCTTCCCATTGTGTTTGTGCGCAAGACTCCCCATAAGCAAAGTCTTGATGCAATTGATAATCGTGGGAACTACTATTATATCCTACACTATTACCTTGGTTATATCCCCATTGCGATTGATAGAACTCTCATGTGGAGGTTCTTGATACGTTTGATAATATGGGGGACTACCATTATCATTTCCCCATTGTGGTGGTTGGTAGCACTCAGGTTGATAATGCGCGTCATATGTGGGTGCATGCCAACTTGGGGGATTGTTTTCATTACTTAAAGTGTACTTATTCATGATGTTTGTGTTGTATGGAGGGTAATATGGATAAGACATGTTTATACAAAATTTTTAAACAATAAAATTTTTATTAATTTACTTGTGAGAGAAAAAGTCCAACAATTTTTATTTGTATTATATATTTATTTATTTATTATTTTTAAAAAAAAAAATTTTTTTAAGAAAAAGAAAAAAAAATGAAAATAACTTAGTGAAATCCAAACCTAGTTGCCTTCCCCGGCAACAGCGCCAAAAACTTGACACGACTAAATAGTTGTACGCTCTTGTGCAACACCCAAGTGTAGGTGATCGTGCAAGTAATACTGGATAAGTCCAGGTCGATCCCACAGGGAAGGAATAGGAGGAATGTCTACTAAGTTATAACCTAAAGCAAAATAAAAGAAAATAAGAATATAGAAGTGGAGGTTCTATGAATCCTAATTAATTAAATTAAACTAAAATATAAAGAAACATAATAAATTAAAACAGATAAATTAAAGGTGTTGGAAACACGTGAATCCACATTGATCCTAACCATCTACCATGCATATTCATTAACGCTCTATGGAGTACATCCCTTTTCAGCATTTCGTATTTTTCTAAAGATAAAGAGTCAATAGCCCTTTCATGACCGGGACTATATCATCACAAGTGATTTAAAATACTTAGAAGACGGTTTAAAACAATGGTTATTACTTGCACTCTAAATGGTGTTAGCATTCAAAGTGGTTTTCAAAAGTCATTGAAGAAAATAGTCTTAAGGCTTTAAGTTCTAAAAAAACTATTGTGACAAACTGAGCTTATAGGGACAATTTGATGACAGATTTCTAAAACAGAAAGTTATGAAATACTTAAAAGAATCATCTCAGGATTTAACATGTTCGATCGATCGAAGCGCTCTCGATCGATCAGACATCATCATCCTTCAATCGATCGAAATGCCTTCGATCGCTTGACTATGGCCCTGGTTCGATCGATCGAAATACCTTCGATCGATCGAGCCCAAAGTTTCTAAAGGTTACATGGCAGAGGTTGAGAATCAATGTTTCATCACATATTCCCAACGTCTAAACTACGGAAACATAATAAATCTAATGCAGAGATAGTAAAACAAGGCAATCATAACATATAAACTAATAGACAATGAAATAAAGATAAAGGAAAGGAAAAACTTGAATATAATCTGAAATAAACTTGAAATAAACATGAAACAAACTTGAATCTTGAATCTACAAAGGAAAAGGAGGAAGAAAACAGCAAACTAAACTAATCTACTCCTAAACTAACCCTAAAACAACCCTAAACTGCTGTTATGTGCGTTCTGGAGCTTCCTCCTTTCGTCTGGCGTCAAAACGACTTATATATAGGGTTCCCACAGAGTTTACGCAACTTTTGGAAGAATATAAAGTTCGATCGATCGAGCTTAGTTCGATCGATCGAAGGTTCGATCGATTGAACTCTCCTCAATCGCTTGAACTTCTCAGATTGTGACAACTCTGCGCACGATGGGAGAATGGCCATAACTCTTTACTCGGACCTTGGATTGACCTCCCGTTTGCGGTCACGCGATCGTAACTCAAAGATCTACATTTTGTATCTCTGGGAAAGTCTTCTAAATATGAAGTCTTCATTGTCAAAAATTTGTATTTTCTCAGCTGCTTTTGTTGTTCTCTTCACCAGAATCACCTTTCTTTAGCTCCACTTCATCGATTTACATCCTAATACCTATAAAATAATGCAAAAACATATATTTTAGCATTAACACAATAAAAGAACATTGTTACTAGAATGCACCTAAATGTAGGGACTTTGGGATAAAAGTATGCATAAAAGACCATGTAATACGCTATGAACATGCACTTTTCACCTCGAATCACTATTTAACGTATCTAATTTATTCCTGTTTATCAAATAACTACACAATAAGGTCAGTTATTTCAGGTACAATAACCTCAACCCAACATTCAATATTAGCCTACATGAAACCCATAATAAAAATTCAAATTCTCATATCGTAAAGTATTATAACAATCGTTCCACAGTATTTTCACCGGGATCAACGTTAATGACTATCACCCATTTTTTTTTATAGCTCAACATTATATGAGAATTCATGTATCTCTAAGTAATTTTCGTTAAGTCATACGAACGAATAAAAAAAAAACACAACGAATCATATTTCTCCAATTTCGTACAATTTTAATATACTAAAAACTGCTACTGAAATCTTCAATTTCTGCCCAAACAGTGCAGAATCAGGAAAAACTCCATTAGACGAAACGTGTGCAGAGTTGCGTTTTACACAAAACATGCGGACAGAATGTTCAAATTCAAAGCCACGATTTTACAATAATTTTCTAAAGTTTCTGCAACTGTGTTAATTAAAAAAACGAATTTCACATATATTTCTTAATTACCATGAATATTTCATATAGGGTTTTATCAAACTAACTATTCACCTAACCTTTTCGAATACCTTAATATCATAATCACAAAGTCACCCGAAGGGGAAAGAAAATATCTAGATTACTTCAACAATAACAATGTATATCCATTACAAAGATTTAACTCTAACAATTAAATTAAACATATACTAATTTAATTTACTCCCATATACATATATACATACGTGTATATATATATACTCGGAAACACAAAATTTAACTCACCTCGCTAATCAAAAATTGACAACCACGAATGCTCCGCGATTCCACACGTGCCCACGAACCCTAGACCATTCTCTTTTTTTTTTCTTCCCTTTTCTTCTTCTTCTTTCTCTTCTCTCTCTTTCTCTCTGTCTCTCTCAATTGCGGCTGTGTAAAGGAAAGGGATTCCTAACCCTATTATTTTATTATGTAAGTATACAAGATGCACACCTAACCTATTAGTATATTAACACACACACGCCCGTACATACTAACACATACACTGCACACATCTACACACACACATGTAAATCCCGTTTTTTTGTCTAAGGGCCTCACAAGAAGGCTTTATATGGACCCGAAAATGCATTCTAAAGTGACAAATGATTAGCCCAATGGATACCCATGACCCCGGGCACTAAATTTCTATGAGAAGCACACTACTTAACATACTAACGACCCGTACACGCTACTTCAACATTTTTTTATTACGTGTCACTAAGATAAATACACATAGTTAATGTCTAATACTTCAAAATAATAATTTAAAAATTACTAAAAGTACGTAGAAAATTTGGGTTGCTATATTCTACCCTCCATAAAGAAATTTCGTCCCGAAATTTCTAGCAACGGTAAATACACAAGTCAGTCATATATAAAGTTAAGCACGTAATTTCATACAACTATGTATTATGTTTGACTTTCAGCCATACGAGATCAAGTACGTCGAGCGACTAATCCTAACAAGGAAACCCTCATATATAAACCTTATTCTCGTTAAGTCAATCGTCAAACGTTAATAGATATTCCAAAACACAGAGATTGATGCAAACCATGTGAATACGAACTATGTATGCAACATGCTCACAGTTAATCAAAGATTTAACTATATGCCCATGTTGACCTCTTAACTTGTCCCGTACCACTTCTCATCGGGATACCCAATACTTACCACTCAAACCAATAGCTTCAAAATCTTCCCTAAGCTTGCACTAAGAATAAGAATACCCGTCTAGATCCATACGATGTTGTAGACAAAAGGATACAGTCGGATCAATATATGCTCTCGAAAAAAGTATAGAATTTCCACACGGAGATATACGAGAGAGATGCAGTAATAGAATACCACTCGATAATAACAACTTTATAATAAGAAATCCAGAGTGCCAATAATAATTATGTCCACCAAAAATGGTTAGATAAGAATAATATAAAGAATAGAAGTCTTGCAAATAATAATAGAAATCCCGATCCTCCGATAGAATAATAATTCAGCTGGATGATAATTAGATAACTGTCCGATAATAATAGCTTGAAGAAGATAATTTGATATCACGCCAAAATTCCACTGCTTGTTCAAAACTCCAACACCCCACTACTACTCCAACATGTCACAAAATATGCATGCACTACTATGCGACTCATAATATAATAAATGATTTCAACAAATTAACATGTAATGATAGGCGTGGAAAGTTATGCAATTCATCGATTGAAAATAATTAAATAACATGTAGGCAACACTTGGATAATACATAAGTACAAATAACCCGAAACCCAAATAAATCCGCGACCTATAGCTCTGACCAACATCTAGTCCACAATCCGAGGATCACCTAGACTCGCTAAGCTAACCTTAAGCTCTGATACCAAACTGTCACATCCCGATTTTTGGACAACCAAATATTTAATCCAAAGCATGTATCCAGACTAATATTCAATTTCCAAAACACCGAGAGTGACACCCGGCCTCACACAGGCTAACAGATAATTATTGAAAATAGTATTTTATACTCATTAAATAAGGACATGTAATCCTGTATTAATATAAAAACTTTGTATTATTAAACTTCTATTCCCAATCCTCCATATCATTATAAAAGAAATAACAATCCATCACAAATATAATACTATTTTAATTTACAAAAGGAATACAAAGTTTAGTAAATAAAATTTCTTACAAAGTTCAGAGAAAAAAAAAATAAAGTCTATACATCCGATGGTCAGAGCCACTACAACGTTCCAATGCCCAAAGACTCCACAGCTAAGTACAACGGTCACATCATCGAAAGATATATCCTGCACATGTCATCCAACTACGTTTCTGTTAGAATATATAAGAGAGAGGGAGAGATTGAGACAATACTATGAATTGTGTATTGAATGGTGTGATTAAACCTTAGAACGAGTAGCCTTTATATAGGCCAAGAGAGAATCCTAAAAGGGAAAGAAAAGTACCTAGGCTAGTAGTACAACTGATAGTACAATGTATCTAGACAGTAAGTATAGTAAGATACAATAGGTACAAGAATGTAGACAAATATTCTAACATTATTCTAACAGCCCCCCTCAAACTCAAGGTGGTAGAATGGAAACCAACTTGAGTTTGGAAACTAAATCCTGAAGAAGTCCCGGTGGATGAGCTTTGGTGAATACGTCAGCAGTTTGATCGGTGGAGGAGACTGATTTAAGTCGAATGGTACCACAAGAAAGATGATGATGAACAAAAAGACAATCGATCTCAATGTGTTTTGTACGTTCATGGAAGACATCATTGTGAGCAATTTGAATGGCACTTTGGTTGTCACAACTGATGGTTGTAGCAGTTGGATGATTTACCCCCATGTCCTCAAGTAACCAGCGTAGCCAGAGAAGCTCCTGAGTGGTATCAGCAAGGGCACGATATTCAGCTTCTATACTAGATCGGGCAACAATAGTTTGCTTTTTACTACGCCAGGAGATGAGAGAGTCACCCAAGAAGAAGCAATACCCAGTGGTGGAACGACGATCAGTAGGATCTCCTGCCCAGTCTGTATCTGAGTAGGCACGTAGCTTAAGAGATGAGTGAGCAGAGAAGTGGAGGCCATGAAATAATGTCCCTTTGATGTACCTGAGAATGCGGAGAACTGCTGCATAATGAGGAGATCGAGGAGCAGATAAAAATTGACTTACAATATAGACAGCATAGGAGATATCAGGTCTAGTAACTTTCAGATAAATAAGACTTCTAATAAGCTGACGATCTAGAGTAGGATCATCCAAGGGTGCACCGTCCATAGGAGTGAGCCTACAGTTAGGCTCGAGAGGAGTGGTACTTGTCTTGCTGTCTGTAAGTCCCGCCCGTGTAAGTAAGTCTGAGGCATACTTGGCTTGAGAGAGATAATATCCGTCAGAACTAGAAGTGATCCCAAGGCCCAGAAAATAATTAAGTTTGCCGAGATCTTTCATTTCAACATGTTGGCTGAGATGGGTTTTGAGATCCAAGATTCCAGATGTATCATCTCCTGTGATAATTATGTCATCCACATAGAGGAGAAGTAGAATAATGCCCCGGTCAGTTCTGTGGATGAAAAGAGTTGAATCATAAGAGCTGCCTATGAACCCAAAGCGCTCAACAATGCTGCTGAACTTTGCAAACCAAGCTCGAGGAGCTTTCTTGAGACCATATAGAGCTCGGCGGAGCTTGCAAACTTGATGAGGATGATGATGATAACCAGGAGGAGGACGCATATAAACTTCTTCAGTGAGGTCACCGTTGAGGAAGGCATTTTTTACATCCATTTGGAATAAGTCCCAACGGTGAATTGCAGCAACTGCAATGAGGCTGCGAACAGAGGTAAGACGGGCAACAGGGGCAAATATTTCCTCATAATCAATCCCATACTCCTGAGTAAAGCCCTTGGCTACTAGGCGGGCTTTGTAGCAATCAATGGATCCATCTGATTGAGTTTTGATCTTGTAAATCCACTTGCATCCCATAGCATTCTTGCCACTTGGCAAGTCCACCAAATCCCATGTGTGATTTTGTTCAAGTGCTGTCAATTCATCATCCATTGCTTTCTGCCAAAGAGGATTGGAATTGGCCTCATGGTAAGATTGAGGCTCATGGTGAGAGAGAATTGTAGAAAAACAATGGTAATCCCGAAGATGAATCGGAGGAGTTTTTACTCGGTCACTACGTCTAGGAAGAGGGTCAGGGTCTGATGCAGACCCATCAGATGGAGCAGGCAGTTCAGTAGAGACAGTGGTAGACAAATCAGATGAAGAGTCTATAGATGTGGATGTGGGTAGAGGGGCATGCAAAGATGCTGATTCAGAGTGAGAACTTGTATCAGGGGTGTCAGGAAATAGATCTACTAAGGGTTCAGTGAAGTGGAAAGGAGTACCTGCAGGAGATAGATGAAACTGGGACATGGATGAGAACATTTTATGTTCCCAGAAGACAACATGACGAGACACATGAAGACGTTTGGAGTAAGGGTCCCAACATCGATAGCCTTTGTGTTCAATACCATACCCCAAGAAACAACATAAGCGAGCTCGAGATTCTAGTTTTGTGCGCTCATGTGGCTGTAGTAAGATAAAGCAGGCAGAACCAAAGACTTTAAGGGTAGTATAGTCAGGAGGGTGGTTATATAGACGCTCATATGGTGACTGATTTTCAGTAGTGGGAGAAGGGACACGGTTCATGGTATAAATGGCAGTGAGGGTAGCCTCTCCCCAAAATTGTTCAGGACATGAAGCAGATGTAAGAAGAGCTCGAACAGTATTAAGAATATGTCTATGTTTACGCTCGGCTCTCCCATTTTGTTGGGAGGTGCCTGGACAGGAACGATGGGGAAGAGTGCCATGCTGGCGAAGAAAATTTAGAACACCTTTTTCTTTGTATTCTTGGGCATTATCAGCTCGAAACACTTTGATATTGCAAGAAAATTGAGTTTTGATCATGTTAGCAAAATCAAAGTAAATCTGGGGTAATTCAGATCGATTTTTCATTAGATATAACCAAGTGTATCGTGAAAAATCATCGACAAAGATTACATAATATCTAGATCCTCCCATTGTGACAGTTGGAGAGGGACCCCAAACATCAGAGTGAATTAGATCAAAAGGTGCAGAGGAAACAGAGTCACTGTTATTAAATGGTAAAGCTGGTTGTTTAAGAAGTTGACAAGGTAAACAGTCAACATTTTCGACTTTAATTGAACCTAACTGACCACTTGACGCTAAGGATTTTAATTGACTTAGCGAAACATGACCTAAACAAGAGTGCCAGAGGTGAAAAGGTGAGGTGGACGATACTAAAGCTGCAGTTTGAGTTGGTGAAATTAAGTGTGATGGAATATGCAGATTGTTAAGTTCAAATAAGCGTCCTATTTTACGACCTGTCCCAAGAGTATGTCCCGTTTTTGGATCCTGTACTAGACATCCAGAATTAGAGAAAGAGACGGTAAGTCCGAGTTCGCACAATTGACCAACAGATATGAGATTTAATGTGAGTTTAGGAATGAGATAAGTGTCAGGGAGAGATGTGTGAGTGGTGGAGACTTGTCCTATGTGACTGACGTTCATACGGTAACCATCAGCTGTGTGTATGGATGGTGCATTAAGAGTAGAATGTTTGGTAGAGAATGTAGTAGGATCAGAGGTCATATGGTTACAGCAACCAGAGTCAAAGAACCAAGAAGATGTACCTGGGGCAACAGATAGAGCAGTAGGAGACGTGTTACCAGAATGATCAAGAACTCTTTTGATGATGTCCATAAGGAGGGAAGCAGAGATGGATGAAGGGTTAGATGACTTAGAAGATGATGACCCCTTGGTAGAAATAGCAGTGGATGATGTTGAACAACCTCGGGACCGATTATCCTGTGAATATCTGGTAGGATTCTCATTGCAATCAGCAAGATAGTGCCCTGGTCCACGCTTGTGACAGAAAGTACACACTCTGATAGGACAATGCAACAGAATATGTCCTGATTTGTGACAATATCTGCAGGAGGGATCTGGGAGAGGCTCCATGATGTGTGACATGAGTTTGAGAGTGGCAGAATTGATCTGGGTGGCAGTGGCTTGGTGATGATCTAACGGGGGGAGCCTGGATGAAGAAGTGGCAGCCAGGCAATGGAGGCAGCTGGGTGGTGGTGACCGGCGATAGAGATGGTAATCGAGCAGCGAAGGCGGTGACAGTGGTAGAACCCAAGTTGAGGCGGCGAGGTGACCGGAAGAAGGACGTCGGGCAGAGTAGATGTGGATGATGGTAGCCGGGCAGGGCTGAGGCAGCGCGATTATGAACTTGAGGCAACTACAAGAAGGATTTTTGATGTAGAGGATCCACTATTGTGGCAACCACAGAGCATACTTTCCTTTTGAAAGGCCACTGGAAGGAAGAAAAGGCCACCATGAGCTTATAGCTCTGATACCATGTTAGAATATATAAGAGAGAGGGAGAGATTGAGACAATACTATGAATTGTGTATTGAATGGTGTGATTAAACCTTACAATGAATAGCCTTTATATAGGCCAAGAGAGAATCCTAAAAGGGAAAGAAAAGTACCTAGGCTAGTAGTACAACTTGTAGTACAACTGATAGTACAATGTATCTAGACAGTAAGTATAGTAAGATACAATACGTACAAGAATGTAGACAAATATTCTAACATTATTCTAACAGTTTCAAACAGAAACGCAGCCGAATGCATAACACACTCGGGTCAGTCACATGACTGGTATGAGAACAAAAATAATAAAATTTGAGGCCTCCAACCTGAATCTATAGACTACAACCACATTACAACACTATTGGACCAAGACAGGTAGTTCCACACACATATTTGGACAAAAGAGTAGTTTCCATTTATGTAATGGCAAGTAGTTTCTTGCCCAAAATCTAAAGTTACTACGAGTTTTATACTTTCCTCGGATATCTATGGTGAGCCAGCCCTGCATAAAAGTTAGTGGGCCCACTATCCTGAAAATCGAATGATCACAAACTAGGCGAATAATTCTATACATAAGCCATTCACATTCTAATGTAAACGCCGCGTTCATTATTCCACGCTTACTTATGAAATAATCCACATTCATTACTTATTAGCCTTAAATTTATCTTTGCATTCCCTAGCTTCACCACTTGGCCACCCTCCATGGTACAGCCCACACATATATCCCATGTGTGCCCGGACATACTACCAACATCCACTCCGGTGCCAGTTTGGTTGGGGTATCAACCTAACCAGGTATAACACTAAAGAACTATGTTACAATTATCACTTATCATTCGTATTATCCCAATAATTGTGAATTTCACATTTATCACAAAGTTCCGTCTCATCATAGTCCAATCACATCTCTAACTTTTAGATGCATTCCAATTTCTTACAATAAAGGGCTTTATCAATTAACCCATAACAATCTTTCCTCAATAATTTCCAATCAAATTACAAGATCCCCAATATACTATTCAACGTATCTAATTTATTCCTGTTTATCAAATGACTACACAATAAGGTCAGCTATTTCAGGTACAATAACCTCAACCCAACATTCAATATTAGCCTACATGAAACCCATAATAAAAATTCAAATTCTCATATCGTAAAGTATTATAACAATCGTTTCACAATATTTTCATCGGGATCAACGTTAATGACTATCACCCATTTTTTTTTATAGCTCAACATTATATGAGAATTCATGTATCTCTAAGTAATTTTCGTTAAGTCATACGAACGAATAAAAAAAAAACACAACGAATCATATTTCTCCAATTTCGTACAATTTTAATATACTAAAAACTGCTACTGAAATCTTCAATTTCTGCCCAAACGGTGCAGAATCAGGAAAAACTCTATTAGACGAAACGTGTGCAGAATTGCGTTTTACACAAGACATGCGGACAGAATGTTTAAATTCAAAGCCACGATTTTACAATAATTTTCTAAAGTTTCTGCAACTGTGTTAATTAAAAAAACGAATTTCACATATATTTCTTAATTACCATGAATATTTCATATAGGGCTTGATCAAACTAACTATTCACCTAACCCTTTCGAATACCCTAATATCATAATCACAAAGTCACACGAAGGGGAAAGAAAATATCTAGATTACTTCAACAATAACATTGTGTATCCATTACAAAGATTTAACTCTAACAATTAAATTAAACATATACTAATTTAATTTACTCCCATATACATATATATATATATATGTGTATATATATATACTCGGATACACAAAATTTAACTCACCTCGTTGATCAAAAATTGACAACCACGAATGCTCCGCGATTCCACCCGTGCCCATGAACCCTAGACCATTCCCTTTTTTTTTTTCTTCCCTTTTCTTCTTCTTCTTTCTCTTCTCTCTCTTTCTCTCTGTCTCTCTCAATTGCGGCTGTGTAAAGGAAAGGGATTCCTAACCCTATTATTTTATTATGTAAGTATACAAGATGCACACCTAACCTATTAGTATATTAACACACACACACCCGTACATACTAACACACATACCCGCACATACTAACACACACACTGCACACATCTACACACACACACATGTAAATTCCGTTTTTTTTGTCTAAGGACCTCACAAAAAGGCTTTATATGGTCTCGAAAATGAATTCTAAAGTGACAAATGATTAGCCCAATGGATACCCATGACCCCGGGCACTAAATTTCTATGAGAAGCACACTACTTAACATACTAACGACCCGTACACGCTACTTCAACATTTTTTTTATTACGTGTCACTAAGATAAATACACATAGTTAATGTCTAATATTTCAAAATAATAATATAAAAATTACTAAAAGCACGTAGAAAATTTGGGTTGTTACATTCTAACCTCCTTAAAGAAATTTCGTCCCGAAATTTCTAGCAACGGTAAATACACAAGTCAGTCATAAATAAAGTTAAGCATGCAATTTCATACAAATATGTATTATGTTTGACTTTCAACCATACGAGATCAAGTACGTCAAGCGACTAATCTAAACAAGGAAACCCTCATATATAAGCCTTATTCTCGTAAAGTCAATCGTCAAACGTTAATAGATATTCCAAAACACAGAGATTGATGCAAACCATGTGAATATGAACTATGCATGCAACATGCTCACAGTTAATCAAAGATTTAACTATATGCCCATGTTGACCTCTTACCTTGTCCCGTACCACTTCTCATCGGGATACCCAATACTTACCACTCAAACCGATAGCTTCAAAATCTTCCCTAAGCTTGCACTAAGTATAAGAATACCTGTCTAGATCCATAAGATGTTGTAGACAAAAGGATACAGCCGGCTCAATATATGCTCTCAAAAAAAGTATAGAATTTCCACACGGAGATATACGAGAGAGATGCAGTAGTAGAATACCACTCGATAATAACAACTTTATAATAAGAAATCCAGAGTGCCAATAATAATAATGTCCACCAAAAATGGTTAGATAAGAATAATATAAAGAATAGAAGTCTTGCAAATAATAATAGAAATCCCGATCCTCCGATAGAATAATAATTCAGCTGGATGATAATTAGATAACTGTCCAATAATAATAGCTTGAAGAAGATAATTCGATATCACGCCAGAATTCCACTGCTTGTTCAAAACTCCAACACCCCACTACTACTCCAACATGTCACAAAATATGCATGCACTACTCTGCGACTCATAATATAGTAAATGATTTCAACAAATTAACATGTAATGATAGGCGTGGAAAGTTATGCAATTAATCGATTGAAAATAATTAAATAACATGTAGGCAACACTTGGATAATACATAAGTACAAATAACCCGAAACCCAAATAAATCTGTGACCTGTAGCTCTGACCAACATCTAGTCCACAATCCGAGGATCACCTAGACTCGCTAAGCTAACCTTAAGCTCTGATACCAAACTGTCACACCCCGATTTTTGGACAACAAAATATTTAATCCAGAGCATGTATCCAGACTAATATTCAATTTCCAAAACACCGAGAGTGACAGCCGACCTCACACAGGCTAACAGATAATTATTGAAAATAGTATTTTATACTCATTAAATAAGGACATGTAACCCTGTATTAATATAAAAACTCTGTATTATTAAACTTCTATTCCCAATCCTCCACTTCATTATAAAAGAAATAACATTCCATTACAAATATAATACTATTTTAATTTACAAAAGGAATACAAAGTTTATTAAATAAAATTTCTTACAAAGTTCAGAGAAAAAAAAAAGTCTATACATCCGATGGTCAGAGCCACTACAACGTTCCAATGCCCAAAGACTCCACAGCCAAGCACAACGGTCATATCATCAAAAGCAATATCCTGCACATGTCATCCAAGTACGTTTCAAACAGAAACGCACCCGAATGCATAATACCCTCGGGTCAGTCACATGACTGGTATGAGTTAAACAAAGATAATAAAATCCGAGGTCTCACTACAAGGAAAAAGGCTTTTTATGTCACTTAAAAAGTGACATAAATAGATATTTATGTCACTTTTTTTTCCAGTAAAAAGTGACATAAATGGAGGCGACATAAATGTTTTAAAAGTGACATAAATGGAGGCTTTTTATGTCACTTAAAAAGTGACATATATAGGTATTTATGTCACTTTTAAAGTGACATAAATGGAGGCGACATAAATGTTTTCAAAGTGACATAAATGTTTCATAAGACCATCACATTTGTTAATAAAAAGTGACATAAATAATTATTTATGTCACTTTTAACCCTAAAGTGATATAAAAGTAAAAAAAGTGACATAAATAACAAACAAAATTATTACATCAAAGTGTTAAAAGTGACATAAATACTTTAAAAGTGACATAAATACTTTATAAAAGTGACATAAATACCACCCTGTAAAAACAATATATACCACCCTGTACATATATATATACAATACCACCCAGTACAAAATTAAATCCAACTCAATAATCTATTTCAACTACTTAATTTCATCGATTCATCTCAATATCAACCAATTAATTGGAATGAACAAAAAAAATATACAATCATTCCGAGTTAAGTGCTAAACTAATAACATATACATATTACATATTCATCAAAAAGTACTATAACAAAACTATGAAAGCAACCAAAAAAAAAAAATTAGCCCAACAAAAAAAGGGATTCACTTGCATGTTAGAACTTTCCATCAAAATGTGAAACTTCGTACCTACAAAAAAGAAAAAAATTTCATTAATCAGCTGTACATATAAAATAATAAAAGATTAAAACTATGTTTGGAAGTTTTAAGAGACCAAAATGTGTTCGGTGACTCGGAATGATGAAAGAGTAATTTTTTCGCATTATTTGTGAACCGTGAATCCGTTATGCATTCCGTTAGTTCCCGCAAGTTTATTTAGACATGTTTGCGGTGCAAGTAAGGTTTCGTGGTGTTTGGTTAAGCGGTTTACCGTTTCACTACTCAAAACCTCAAAAACTAAGAATTTTCAAGTCTAAGTGATGAAAGAGTAATTTTTTCGCATTATTTGTGAACCGTGAATCCGTTACGCATTCCGTTAGTTCGCGCAAGTTTATTTAGGCATGTTTGAGGTACGAGTAAGGTTTCGTGGAGTTTGGTTAAGCGGTTTACCGTTTCACTACTCAAAACCTCAAAAACTAAGAATTTTCATGTCTAAGTGATGACTACCAAATGAATTTGCATATGGTAATGGTATGCTATTCTAATTTATCAATAAACCAAAGACAAGAATAATAGAGAGAATTAACATGCGCATAATTTCCTCATACCAAACTTTTGTGGCAAGTTTCATTTTGGGTGGCTCAAAAGGATACCCACCTGCAAAAGGGACCAAAACCAACAAAGCATGTCAGTGAATCTACACAAATGTAAGCACCCACACGCAAGTTAGTGGATTGAGAGTAGTGTATTTGTTCCTATGATGAAATTCAAGCTCTAAGATTAGGTTCATAAGCACCAGTAATAAATCATAGTCTTTATCAATTTTCTTCTAACCTGAACTACTAGGAAGAAAGGGGATTTGACCACAAGGACCATCCACCAACTTGTCAAATTCCGCATGGAACTTCTCTGTCACGATTAATTAGACAATTTTTAGAAAGGAGGCCTTATAGAGCTGCAAAACATCATCATCGGATTATGATCATCAAATCAGACCCAGTCCGTGAAAATCACAAACCAGTGTAATCAAAATCATATCCTGCCTGTGGCTTCTCACTAAAACCAAATCCTAACCAGTTAGGTGCAAAGCAGTGTGGAACCCTGAATCTGCCAGCTAGTCAAAGAAAAAAAAACTAGCCTTCAATGACAATGATAGCAACAATCTATTAAAAGTTGATATACTACTAGAAGTACAACTTAGATAATGTTTAGGTCCATTCATATTAAGATAATTATAATTAATTACTAATTAACTGAGGTAAACATAATTTTTTTAACAAAAAAAGATGTTGCAGAGATAGGATTTACTTGTTACTCTATGACCAACCAATTCCTTAAAATGAAACAATTCGAACAAAAAAGTCCGTTTGGGATAGTGTGGAAATTCCGTGGAGATTTTTTAACAAGATGTTTAGCATTTGGTATTGATGTGGGAATTGGAGATTTTTTAGCTTTTTCAAAAAAGGTTAAATTTGCTGCTTTATATTAATCTCTTTTTTCAGTTTTTTTCCAGTTTTTTGAAAAAGCTGTAAAATGTTGGGACTAAAAAATTCAAATAGTTGGTTACAAAATGAGAACTAAAAGCATTTAAATAGGTAGCAATAGGAGGATAATATTATGTCTCCTGTTAATTAACGAATATGTTATCTTTCCTCCCTTTAAGGTTAGGTTATATATGTAACAGAACCAAACTTTTGTAACAACAGATTATTTGGTTACAAAAATAAGAAAGGAAAAAATGAGAGACAGAAAGAGGGGGGAGGAAAAAATGTAACAACAGATTTGATGTAGGAGCTATAATCTTTTCCCTTGTCTTCTATCCTCTAGAATAAGTAAACATGCATATTAGGATTGTAGGCTTTTGCAGCTAAATTTGGAGATATACTTTCTAATAGTGATGTGTAAATCCTAACATCAGATAATTGAAACATTATCTGAGCAATAGACTGCAAGAAACTACTGATGTTAGTACAAATCAATAGTAGCATATCAAAGTTGCTATAATAAGAGATTTGATCGTAATATAAGGAGTGGTTGTATCAAAGGGCGTTGCTTATGTAATGGTAAGCAAATTTTTGAAGTAGTTGATTGTTAACAACTGTGCAGCTCTAGTGTGTTGCAAACCAAAAATGACAAAAAAACAATTAAATAAATCAGAATTCCATCAAGATTATGCTGTCATCCTGTTTTGGTAATTTTACCATTAAGGAGGAACATTTTGTTACGATTTCTAAGTTAATTGAAATTCCAGTGAAGAAAATATAAGTAAATTTCATATGAAACCAAATAAAGTTCTCCAAAAAATTATGTAAAGCAATCTAAGGGGGCCTGACCTCAGTTTTCTTCAGTTCAACTTCAACATTCGCTTTCCTGTTGTTTTCCCATGAAGCAACAGCAGAGAGCTTCTTTTGGGCCCTATTCAGTCGTTCTAAATAAGAAAAAAAATTCAACAATTAAATCCTCATATGATTGGACTAGGAGACTGAACAATTGGGATAGTCTCTGGTTAAATAATGACAAGGGGTCTAATATGATTGGATGATTGATTGGTCATGGTACAATTGACCCCTAATTAATTAACTACTTATGTTAACGAAATATCCAAGGAGTATCAAATCTGATATGGACACAATTCCTGTAGAAGTATCATTGCTTCACAGAATATAAACATCTTACTATTACAATCACCTCCTTTGGCAAAGACAAATTCTTTGAATCATAGAAGTTGAACTAGACTGACAATGTTTGAGGGAAAAGAAAGGAAAACATAGAGGAAAACCCGTTCCCTTGTTTGGTTAATAAGGAAAACGATGAGAAAAATAGGAAAGAAAAGAGAACAAGTCAAAAAGAAAATTAAATATTTTGAAAATTGTGAGTCATTTCCCCTTCTTTATTTATATATCACATTTATAACTAACAAAAATGTAATTTTTAACGTTATTTAAGCATGAACGAAAACATAAACGAACTTGTTTTACTTTTCTTTTTCATTTTCCTCACGAAATCCATGAACCAACAAACAGAGCCTAAATATACAAGAATTGCTCAACACCTCTAAAATCAAATTGCATAGAAAGAAGGCATTTTATTGAATTATTTTCCTAAAGAACTCACCCTTTTAAAACCAGGTTCCATGCTTCCAGAAAGCACCACAACAACAAGTGATTCACTACCTGTTATACACATTAATCCCTTCCATATTATCAGCGCGGAAATAACAATCATACCTGGAAAAATTGTGAGCAAAGGACAAATATGTTTAATTTCTCCTCACAAATTTTTTTTTAAAAAAAGACATGGAAGATTTTTAAAATATTAAAAATACCAATTGCCTCACAATATACAGATAAATATAATGTACTCAGATGTAGATATACTTAAAATACATGAATACAAATAAAAGTTTAGAACTTTGGTGTATGTAATTAAAATACTTGTATCTTTTAGATCTTTTAAAAACTGCTATATATTACTCTGAAACTATAGGTTAATGTACCCATCCCATTAACCACCACAATTTGTCACTTCGACGACCATGGATAGAGTGGACCCTACAAAACACAAAGGCGTGTATAGTCAGATAATATTCTTGGTCATTTAATGGCAATTTAGGTGCTGTTTGAAAAGACAAATTCGATTAGGTGTTCATAAGTAAACCAGTTCTAGAATTTTGAGTGTTTTATGCAGATCAAGATTTTGTACGTGTGTCTAGTCTATAGATCTGCTTAAGTGTAGACACCCCATTTTGTCGGCTATCAGATTTAGGAGACCCATAGCTTGGTGGTTCTCAATGATCGTAAAAGACTCAAAAGGACTCTCGGAAGTCAGCTCTATCTCTCAGAATGCTCAGAATGACCAAAACGCCCCTGAAAGCCCGAAGACTCCCAGATTTGGTCCCGAAGTTCTGAAAACATGCTATGTCGTAAGAAAAATGATAAAATGAGTTTTTAAGTAAAAATGGATGAAATCGTCAGCTCCCAGAGACCCCCGGAAGTCCCGGAAGTTCCCCGAAAGTCCCCGTTGACCGGTTTGACCAAGGTTTGACCAGGTTTGACCAGAGTTTGACCAAGTTTGACCGAAACTGTCTGAATTCACCAGAACCATTCTAAATCATGAGAAAAGCATTAAAACAAGTTTCAAAAGAAAATCGAGCGAAAACATCAGCTCCTGGGAGTTCCCAGAGGTTCCCAGAACTTCCCGGGAATCCCAGGTTTGACCGGTTTGACCAAGATTTGACTTTGGAATCGGGGCACCGAAACAATTTTCAAATATTTTTCATGGATACTAGAGGTCAATAGCTTTCCAACGGTATATCGCACATAATTTCTGGATTTAAAACGAATTTATTATGAATTTCCAAAGGCGAAAAAGGCGATCAAATCGGCTTTTATCGCGAATACCGCAAAACTTTTCAAAGTGACCTATCCTCGAACTTTTGTTTATGTAAAGTAGACCCCATTACCTTTCCAAAGGTATATCACAACCTCAATTTGGAGTTCGTATGCATTTTCTGTGAATTTCGGACGAAATAGGGCCTTTTCGCGAATACCGGAACTTCGGGGGGCCTAAACAGCATTATCCAGACGAAGGGAGGAGCAGTGCCGCCGCGGCACTCCCCTCCAGAACAGTAAGTTTTTGTAAATACTTTTGTGGTCCCATTTTGATTAATTAAAATACAAAACGACGTGGTTTCATGATTTCAGATGTTTGGGACCAATGGGAGTACTTTCTAAATCCCAAAAACACCCCAAGTTGGCCTATATAAACACCCCATTACTCCTCATTTTGGGGGAGTCAAATGCAAGTTTAGAGAAAGTTTGGGAGAGAAAGTGTAGAGATAAGGTTAGAGTGGAGAGAAAAGAAGCTTCCTTCTTTGATTTTTCAAAACAAAAGTGAGTTCTAACTTTGTTTTTACTTCATTACTTCCATTTACTTCAACATTCAATACTCCCAACCACCATTTTAGTGAGCATTCAAGAGTGTGGAAGCTTCTTCCATGTCTAGTGTCATTACATATGAGTGATACACCAATCTACAAGTCTCATGCTTCATGAATATCATCTATTGATTATCATCTACTTGCTTGTTTATTTATTGTTCATCTCTTCTCATCCCATTTCTTTTTATTTTCTTTTTTTACTTACTAGTTCATCATCATCTAAGTGATGACATGAAGTTTGGGGTGAGTGAATCCTCATGGATAGTAGCTCTTGACCTCAAAAACATGTTTGATAGATGATGACCATAACCTCAATACTTCCAAGGTATTCTTGGAATGTATTGAAGTTATGTCCAAAAACAAAATAAATCTCTCCAACAATCTTGGAGGTTCTTAAATGATGAGTTTTATGTAGGTATTCTAAGTGGCTATGATCCTTATTGAGTGTTGAAAACATGTTTTCAAAACATCTATTTCAAAACCCCTCTCAATCCCTCTCATTTGGTTTCAAGAAACTAAACTTTGTTTTCTCCAAAATCTTCAAAACAATGAGTCAAAACAGTGAGTGAGTTGAGTTCAAAGATTTTTCTAGAACACAATACTCAACATATGGATACAAGGCCACTTGGAAAGTCTTCCTAACTCATTGGAGAACACCCATGATTTTTGGTTTGACTTGGAAGTACTTGGAAATGGTCCATTTGGGTCCCAACATTCCTTCCAAACATTCTGTTTTTGCTGTCACAGCAGCTAGGTCAACGTACGACCTCTTTTCCAGAAAACTTTTCCAAAAGGGGTGGTCCTAACTTATTTTTCCCTTAAAATTCAATGTCTTAGGAAACTTTCTGTATACAATGGGCCTCTAGATCATTCTCTTTCATTTTCTAAGATTTTCTAACATTTCAGACGACAGTACGAACTCTGTTTCTGAGTGACCTCTATTGTTTGTGTAATGTCTCTCAATCTGTGACAGCTATTCAAGATTGGCCTTTTGGGTTGTGTTCTAGACACAATAAGGAACATCTCCATAAAAAATCATGCATTGAAAACATTCCTAACCCCTCTCTTCAAATTCCAAAAGATCATGCTACTGTTCTATCCACTATTCACAGCAAGTACACTTTAACTTTCATTCTTTGATTTGAGGCTTATATGCATTCCAAATTAGTTCATATCCTAGGAAGTGGTTCATACTACATTTGTATATATCCCATGTTGATTTCATTCATTCATTCTTGCCCATTTTAGACTTCTAAGCCATTCTAGAAATCCATGTACACAAAACACACTACAACCTTTGCACATTTTTAGATACATTCATTGCATTCATGCAAGATTTGGTGTTTTTGTAACTCTTAATCTAAGGAGATTATAAGGAATGAACTCGATCACTCGTTCATGCTTCCCCTTGATCTATTCATCCTTTCTCATCCGTCCCGGGGATTGAGAGGTCTTCTTTTATCAAAGAATAACATGCATCATTCTAGCCTTGCTAAGCATATTTTGATTTCTTTGCTTATTTGTTTCAATAACAATTCATGTCCCCCTTTAGATTAGGAAGTCTTGATTATTTGATACATGATTAGACGATCTTTCCTAGGTTTATTTGTGTGGTCTTTCACTTTACATTGCATGATATTTGGCTTAGATCTTATGAATGATATCTTATCTTTTGATCTTCCAATTTCAAGTTTTCTTATGTGATGTAATATACTACAATATTATTAATTGTCGAACCAAACATAGTATAAGATGATTATTTGGATGCTAATTGAGGCCCGTCGAAAGACGGGGCGAGTTGAGGGTGTTTTAGTCGCGACAAAGGCTCCTTCCTCTCTCGTACCAAAACCCCGAACCAAGTTCTTTGGTTATGAAGGGCCGGTGCCCTTATCCGCTTGGGTGAGTCAAAATTAGGTTTCTTGGTTCCTTAAAGACCAAGTGGCGACTCTGTATCTGTTTTCAACAGACCTTTCGTTTTCTTTCCTTGATTCAAATCAATTTCAAAACAATCTCAAACAAGAGAGAAGTGGTCCGAAGCCCGGTATCCACATTAAGAAATGATTTTTTTCTCGAATACGAATTCCATTAGAGAAAATCATTGCACTGACTATCAGATGCTACATAGAGAAAACAAGGCAAGAGGCGCCACATTGGCGGCTGGATGAGGAGACAAGCAAGGGTTCCTGTGTCACTATAGATGAGACAGGTAAAAAACTACTCCAAGATGTTGGGACGTATATTGGCTTGGAATACTAGTTCCCAGCAACAGGACCATGGTGGAATAAGTAACCACAATGATTAGAAGGAGAATTGATAGTCTGCTTACAAGAAAAGAAGTAGGTAGGAGAGAAAACAATGGAAATTGAAAATACACGACAAAATTCTATTATATTGGAAAGATAGACGTAACAATGGTGTAGGAAGAATATTAGCCAAAATTTTAAAAATATCAAATTGTACCAGTTACTAGAAAAATGGATAGGAATAATATTGTTAGTAATTTGGCTTACTTGTTGTGTTGCACACCAAGGACTAGATGAACACATCAAAGCCCAAGTTTGGAAACATGTGGATGAATTAATTCAAGAATATATTGGTCATGTAGGAAAAAAGCGGTAGTATATTAGATAGTGCTTTTTTCGTATATTTGATTGCACAATTGAGCACGTACTTTGTTGCATATATCTTAATCCTTATTTGTTGTTAACATGGTTTTTCGTCAACTAGATGTCAAAGATCCTACCAGTATTGCTTCATTACCAAATTCGTAGAAACACAGTACAAGAAACTTGATGTCCTTACAAATAGACTATGAATACGGGTTGTATCTCCTTACAAAGTAAAGAAGAACACAAGCTAGAGAGCAGGATATGACATACAAGGTGAGCAATGGACCATAGCGTGAAAAATTCTAGCACAAATCCATTCTTATAGCTTCTGTAATAAATAACCCACCAAAAGTTATAAAAAAAAATAAATAAATAAAAGTATATCATGAGAAAATTAAGATATATGAAAGAAACTAAGCACTGTACTAAAGAAAGGAAATGGCAGATCTATAGCAAATTCCCAAGTCAATTACTAAAACATTTCAACTAAAATTCAGAGCTAAAACCGTACAAATTACTCCATGTTTAGCAAAATTTATTTTTGTGAAGATGCAGAATCGTACATATACTCTGATACATACATATACATATACATATACATATATAGAAATGATGTTACCTTACAATACACCTTCAAAAACCAGAGTGAAACCCTAGATCCAAAATCTGAATGTTATTCCCTATTTCACGAATTTGTGAAATCTTCAGTGTATAAGTGATGCAGAGAGAGAGAGAGAGAGAGAGAGAGAGAGAGAGAGAGACCTAGAGAGTGAGATGCGAGCAGCTGGGCGGCGGCGGCAGCAAGCGAGCGGCGGACGCGCAGCGTGAGGGTTTCGTGAGTGTCTCGGGAGGAGTTTCAGAGGGAGAGATTGAGTGTTTCTACCCTTTTTTTTTTTAAGAATTCGTGAGGTTTCGTGAGGGCTGGATGAGTTTCAGAGGAAGAGATTGAGGGTTTCTACCCTTTTTTTTTTTTGAAGAATTCGTGAGGTTTCGCGAGGTCTCTGGATTAGAAATACCCCCGCCAAAATTTTTTCACTTTTATGTCACTTTTTATATAAATTGACATAAAAATAAAATGTTTTATTTACAAAATTGCCACCGCATTTTTATTTATGTCGGTTTTTAAAAGTGACATATAAACTTTATTATTTATGTCACTTTTTAAAAAAAGTGACATAAATAATAACGTTTTTATGTCACTTTTTTTAAAAAGTGACATAATAACTTAAAAAGTGACATAAAAGGCACATCTGAGAAATAATTATGTCACTCGAAATAAAAGTGACATAAAAAAAATTTTAAAAGTGACATAAATAGCATTTTTCCTTGTAGTGTCTCCAACCTGAACATGTAGACTACAACCACATTACAACACTATTGGGCCAAGACAGGTAGTTCCACACACATATTTGGACAAATGAGTATTTTCCATTTATGTGATGGCAAGTAGTTTCTTGCCCAAAATCCAAAGTTACCACGAGTTTTATACTTACCTCGGATATCTATGGTGAGCCAGTCCCGCATAAAAGTTAGTGGGCCCACCATCCTGTAAATCGAATGATCACAAACCAGGCGAATAATTCCATACATAAGTCATTCACATTTTAATTTAAACGTCGCGTTCATTATTCCACGCTTATCAGTCTTATAAAATAATCCATATTCATTACTTATTAGCCTTAAATTTATCTTTGCATTCCCTAGCTTCACCACTTGGCCACCCTCCATGGTACAGCCCACACATATATCCCATGTGTGCTCGGACATACTACCAACATCCACTCCGGTGCCAGTTTGGTTGGGGTATCAACCAAAACAGCTATACACAACGGAAGGCCGGTCAATATGCCTAGACGTCTATACAATATAAGCTGAGCATAAGGCTTAGGCCAGCTTGATCACGAAGCCACTGGCAAAAGTACACTCAACAAGTCTTAATCCAGCTTGATCACGAAGCCACTGGCAAAAGAGTGCGAGCTACCAAAAATAATAACACAACAACGGGGAGCGGTGAACACTAAAGAACTATGTTGCAATTATCACTTATCATTCGTATTATCCCAATAATTGTGAATTTCACATTTATCACAAAGTTCTGTCTCATCATACTCCAATCACATCTCTAACTTTTAGATGCATTCCAATTTCTTACAATAAAGGGCTTTATCAATTAACCCATAACAATCTTTCCTCAATAATTTCCAATCAAATTAAAAGATCCCAAATATGCTATTCAACGTATCTAATTTATTCCTGTTTATCAAATGACTACACAATATGGTCAGTTATTTCAGGTACAATAACCTCAACCCAACATTCAATATTAGCCTACATGAAACCCATAATAAAAATTCAAATTCTCATATCGTAAAGTATTATAACAATCGTTCCACAAAATTTTCATCGGGATCAACGTTAATGACTATCACCCATTTTTTTTATTGCTCAACATTATATGAGAATTCATGTATCTCTAAGTAATTTTTGTTAAGTCATACGAACGAATTAAAAAAAAATACAACGAATCATATTTCTCCAATTTCGTACAATTTTAATATACTAAAAACTGCTACTGAAATCTTCAATTTCTGCCCAAACGGTGCAGAATCAGGAAAAACTCCATTAGACAAAAAGTGTGCAGAATTGCGTTTTACACAAGACTCGTGGACAGAATGTTCAAATTCAAAGCCACAATTTTACAATAATTTTCTAAAGTTTCTGCAACTGTGTTAATTAAAAAAACGAATTTCACATTTATTTCTTAATTACCATGAATATTTCATGTAGGGTTTTATCAAACTAACTATTCACCTAACCCTTTCGAATACCCTAATATCATAATCACAAAGTCACACGAAGGGGAAAGAAAATATCTAGATTACTTCAACAATAACAATGTGTATCTATTACAAAGATTTAACTCTAACAATTAAATTAAACATATACTAATTTAAATTACTCCCATATACATATATACATACGTGTATATATATATACTCGGATACACAAAATTTAACTCACCTCGTTGATAAAAAATTGACAACAACGAATGCTCCGCGATTCCACACGTGCCCACGAACCCTAGACCATTTTTTTTTTCTTCCCTTTTCTTCTTCTTCTTTCTCTTCTCTCTCTTTCTCTCTGTCTCTCTCAATTGTGGCTGTGTAAAGGAAAGGGGTTCCTAACCCTATTATTTTATTATGTAAGTATACAAGATGCACACCTAACCTATTAGTATATTAACACACACACCCGTATATACTAACACACATACCCGTACACACTAACACACACACTGCACACATCTACACACACACATGTAAATCCCGTTTTTTTTGTCTCAGGGCCTCACAAAAAGGCTTTATATGGACCCGAAAATGCATTCTAAAGTGACAAATGATTAGCCCAATGGACGAAAATGCATTCTAAAGTGACAAATGATTAGCCCAATGGATACCCATGACCCCGGGCACTAAATTTCTATGTGAAGCACACTACTTAACATACTAACGACCCGTATACGCTACTTCAACATTTTTTTATTACGTGTCACTAAGATAAATACACATAGTTAATGTCTAATATTTCAAAATAATAATATAAAACTTACTAAAAGCACGTAGAAAATTTGGGTTGTTACAAGTTGTAGAGGAGGAAAGTATTTATCAGTTGAAAACTGAAGATCATTTAATGAACAAATACAAAGAACTAGTAAAAAAGGTAGAGGAGTTAGGAATGAAAGGTGAGAGTTCTAGGCAGGTTTTGCTTGAAGAACCATGCGGCACATGCGATTTGTTGGGACACATAACTCAATACTATCCCAACGTGCCATATTTTCAAGAACAGGCCCCGATGGAAATGAACGCCATGCAAGGATATAGAGGGGCGGGGAATTCCTACAATAACAATAACAATAACAATTTTCAAAACAATAATCGATGGAATCACTCTGGTTTTGATTGGAAGAACGACGCTGGGACCCAAAACCAATATCAGTAATAGCCCTACAATAACAATCAATATAAGGGCAAAACAACAGACAGCCCCAACAATTCAATCAAAATAGATCTAATAACTACAACCAAGCTCAACTCTCTAATAGTCAACAATCAAATATGTACGTGACACCACATAAAAAGGTACAAGAGGAAGATCCGCTCTCTAACGCGAATCTAACATAGCAATTGATTCAAATGATGAGTAAAATGTCTACGACTTTAGAGAGAATGGATGCACGACAAGAGGTATCAGGAGGAACGTTTCCTGTCCAACCACTTCAAAACCCTAAGGGATACAACAATGGTCCCAATAATCAAGAACATGCTAAAATCGTGACTACTCTGAGGAGTAGCAAGATTATAGGGCACAATATGCCTCTTTCTACACTATAAGAGTATGAAGAGGATGAAGTGGCGAATAAAGAACAACCTTCTACTCAGGAAGAGGAGCTTTCTAATAATATGAACCATTAGAATCAAATGATGTAGCTCCTAAAGAAGTAGAATAAGTTGAAAGAAGGCCCGAAAAAAGGAGCACGTTAAGGATGAATTACCTAAATGCCCTTTTCCCATGCCTTACTCTCAAAGGCTAAAGAAACCTAAAAATGAGATAAAGAATCAAGAGTTCTTGGAACTATTTAAACAAGGTAAAATAAACCTTCCACTCCTTGATGCAATTAAACAAGTACCATCCTATGCTAAATATCATAAAGATTTCTGCACGGTCAAGAGGCGGCATAGTGTGAAGAAACACGTATATGTCGCTTGCCAAGCAAGCGCAATCATAAAAAATGAACTGCCCCCTAAACTCAAAGACCCCGGTACTCCCACTGTCTTATGTCAAATTGGGAATCTAAGAATAGATAATGCACTCCTCGATCTAGGATGAAGCGTAAACCTGCTTCCATACTCTGTCTATAAACAACTAGGGTTAGGTGAACTTAAACCCACTTGAGTTGCACTACAACTGGCAGATAGGTCTATAAAATACCCTAGAGGAAAACTGGAGGAATTCCTTGTGGAAATGACTCGTTTATCTTCCGTTTGATTTTGTAATCTTAGACACTGAACCAGTGTCCAATCCATGTGCACAAATCCCGGTGATTTTTGAACGTCCATTCCTCAACACAATCAATGCCACAATAAAAATAAAAAGTGGTATAATGACCATCGTATTCGAGAATATGACTTTAAATGTCAAAATCGTTTTTAATACCCGACTTGAAGAATACGAGGATGAAGAGGAAGTAAACTACATCAAAACAGTCATCGAAGATGAGGCTATGTTGTCGATTACAACGATCCTTTGGAGGTAGTTGTGTCATAATTTGACGCTGTCTATTGACCTAACAATTCTACTCCATTGGATGCCGACCTAAATCAAATGTGCCTCATGATGGAAATGAAAAAGGAGGATAGAGCTAAATGCATGTGGGTTACACCATATGAACATTTGCCTCCAAAAATGAAATTAGTTATGCCCTCGAGTTTCCAGGTCCCTGATTTGGAATTGAAGGAGCTTCCTAAGGAGCTCAAATATGCTTTCCTAGGAACTGAGAAAATATACACGGTTATAATATCATCCACCTTAAACTCCAAACAAGAGGATAAACTAGTTCGAATGCTGAAACAACATAAAGGAGCATTAGGATGGACGATTGCTGACCTCAAAGGCATAAGTCCATCCATTTGCACCCACAAAATTTATCTAGAAGAAGACGCTAAACCATCACGACAAATGTAGAGGCGTCTAAATCCCAACATGCAAGAAGTAGTTAAAAAAGAAGTTTTAAACTTACTTGACGTTAGGATAATATATCCAATCTCTGACAGCCCGTGGGTCAATCTGACCCAAGTAATCCATAAAAAAGCAGGTATAACGGCAATAAAAATAGAGAGTTGGTACCAACATGTGTCCCCACCGGATGGAGGATGTGTATCGATTACAGAAAGTTAAACAGTGTGACCCGGAAAGACCATTTTCCTTTGCCATTCATGGACCAAATGTTAGAATGAGTGGTGAGTTAAAAATACTAATGTTTTCTAGACGGATATAGTGGATAGAATCAGATCGAAATCGCTCCTGAAGACCAGGAGTAAACAACTTTTACGTGTCCCTTCGGTACTTTCGCCTACCTTCGTATGCCCTTCGGCTTATGCAATGCACCTGCTACTTTTCAGCGGTGCATGTTAAGTATCTTTAGTGACATGGTCGAACAAATACTCGAAGTCTTCATGGACGATTTCTCTGTGTTTGGCCATAGTTTTGACAATTACTTAGAAAATCTTGAACAGGTGTTAGCACGATGTGAGGATAAACACTTGGTTTTAAACTGGGAGAAGTGTCACTTTATGGTGACCAAGGGAATAGTCCTCAGCCATATAATCTCTGATAAAGGCATATAAGTGGATAAGGCCAAAATCGACATAATCTCGAATCTACCTATCCCCCGTATAGTCAAAGACATCCGTTCTTTCTAGGGACATGCGGGATTTTATCATCGATTTATAAAAAATTTTAGTGCAATCTCCTGACCACTTTGTCAACTGCTTGTCAAAGACACACCATTTGAATGGTCAGAAAGCTGCCAAACATCTTTTGATGCACTAAAAGACCTCCTCACCTCCGCACCAATAATACAGGCACCCGACTGGAGTTTGCCTTTCGAACTAATGTGTGATGCTAGCGACTACGCTATTGGCACAGTTCTAGGATAGAGGAAGGATAATAAGCCATACGTTATCTACTATGCCCAGTCAAACGCTAAATGAAGCTCAAATGAATTATACAACTACTGAAAAAGAGCTATTGGCTATAGCATTTGCCTTGGATAAATTCAGGTCTTATCTGTTAGGGTCCCCAATTATCTGTTTCACAGACCACTCGACCCTTAAATATTTGTTATCCAAGAAAGACTCAAAACAAAGGCTTATCCGTTGGATACTCTTACTCCAAGAGTTTGATCTCACAATCAAAGACAAAAAGGGAGTAGAGAATGTGGTCGCGGACCATTTATCTCGATTAACGATTGTTGACAATACTGAACCACTACCGATTAAGGATGAATTCCCAGATGAGCAACTGATGACTGTTTCCAGTTTACCCTGGTATGCGGATATAGTAAATAATCTTGTCCTGGGAGAAACCTCTAGGCATTGGTCAAATCAAGATAAGAAACGATTCCTCTCGTTCGCACGTCACTTCTTCTTTGATGACCCGTACCTTTTCAAATATTGCGTTGATCAGGTCATCAGACGTTGCATTCCGAATGAGGACATAACTGTAATCCTAGCATCATGGCATTCAGAAGCTTTTAGTGGCCACTTTGCTTTGTAAAAGACCGCACAAAAAGTCTTATACAGTGATTTTTATTGGCCCACCATATTCAAACATGCCTATTCCTTTTGCAAATCGTGCCAATGCTGTCAAAAGCTTGGTACAATTTCAAAAAGGAACGTTATGTCCTTAGCCCCTATTATCATAATTGAAATATTTGATTATTGGGGCATAGATTTTATGGGCCCGTTCCCAAAATCAAATAATTGTGAATATATACTTCTAGTTGTGGAACATGTATCCAAATGGGTAGAGGCAATACCGACGAGACGCAATGACCACATAACAGTAATGGCCATTTTAAAAGAACATATTCTATCGCGTTTGGAACCCTGAGGGCATTAATAAGTGACCAAGGCAACCACTTCTGTAATAGGCCCTTGTAGTCACTCCTAAAAAAATACGGGGTCAATCACAAGATCGCGCTAGCCTACCACCCACAAACCAACGGGCAGGCAGAGCTGGCTAACCGAGAAATAAAATATATTCTCAAAAAAATGGTTAGCTCTAACAGGAAAGACTGGTCATATAAACTGACCGATGCTTTATGGGCATACCGTACTACGTACAAAATGAACCTAGGAATGTCTCCGTACAGGCTAGTGTATGGAAAGGCATGTCACCTCCCTGTCGAAATTGAGCATAAAGCATATTGGGCGACATGCTCATTAAACTTCGAAATTAAAGAGGGAAGCCATCTACGAAAACTCCTCCAACTCGCAGAGCTTGAGAAAATCCGTAGATATGCGTATGACTCTGCAAAGTTGCATAAGGAAAGGCTAAAGGCACACCATGATTGGACGATGTTTTATAAAACATTCGAGCAGGGTAAAAAGTCTTGTTGTATGACTCTTGCCTTCACCTTTTCCCAGCCAAGCTCCGATCCTGGTGGATAGGTCCGTTTATCGTTAAATTTGTTTTTCCACGTGGGGTCATTGAGCTCATAAATCCCAAGAACCATGAAAGTTTCAAGGTCAATGGTCAAAGGTTGAAGCCGTTCTTGGAAAATTTCCAAACAGAAGCTGAACACATCCTACTGGATGAGCCCAACTATTCTTCCACCTAAAATACAAAAAAAGAGTCACAACCTATTGTTGTACACTTTTTATTTCTCGCATTTTGTCTATTTTCTACTATTTTTGCTGTATTTCCTCTACTTGAATGTAACGCTATTCTTAATTCGCTATTCCTCGTATTACTCAACTTCAGGTTCCAAAATGAGAGATGATGATGTCCATTTGGGCCGATTCTGAATATCAAAACCCGCCATGGACAGCTGAGGAGGTCGCATTCTGCCTTTCTCCATATGAAGGGCTAGATGCGAATGTTTTCATCGACATATCTCATGGTTACATCCCTTACCCATCAACTCTCCTCGACATAAATCCTTTTGAAAATATGGATGTCTATGAAGAAGAAGGCAAAGTGGAGAATTACTTTGTTGGTGAAGTTGATGATGCACTCCTACAGCAGTGGAAAAATGACTCAATGTAGGAACCTTAGGACGAGAATGACTTACAAGATGTTGTGCCTGAATGCCACAATGCTGCTTTCATATATGTCAATGACTTCCTTATTCCCGAGCTGGTCCCATACATCTATGTGCACCTAAGCTATTTGCTTTTCAGGCTTCAATATCCCTTCTCAGCTAGTGCACACTGGGCATTCATGCTGATAGTGAGGTTAGGACAATGTCATATTCTCATTTGTTTTAGCACTTTCTCTCGTATTTGTTTCTATTTCTTGTTTTCCTTGTCTTATTTTCCTTTTGTCTCCTTCTATTTTTCTTTGTCCAGGATTATCACTATGAACCACAATGTTCTACTAGTGTTCCTTCTGCACTTATTGTTTCATGGACCTCCTATAGGGTCCCCTGGTACTCCGCCGCAAGAGAAAGAACAGTTGAGGGTTACACTCCTTTATCTATGACGTTGTCTGGCTCACCAAGATCACCTCTTGCTGGCACTTTCAATTCTTTGGATGTTTCAAACGCTTTTGATGATATTCTTGACACTTTCAGATCCTTCTGGAACTTAAATTATCGAGTTTGGACTCCATTTTCAATGATCTGGCAGAGTTTGAAGCAAGTATGGACAAGGAACTTTTCGTGTTCGAAGAGTAGTGATTCACTTCAGTTGTATTAGTTCCTTTGTCCATTCTTTAGCAATTGAAGTGTAATCCTAGACAAAACTTTATTATCTTTTGTATAATTCTAGTTTTTGTAATAAGGTCTTAAGTACCAAGTTTGGGGGAAATAATTTTGCAACAGGATGCTATTAAAATTTATTTTTTATAAAATTTGCAACTTTATATTACTGTAATGATCAACTCTGGCTTACATGTTCTGGGTTTGCACTGCTTTTAGACTATTTTGGTTGTTCAGATTAGTTTTTATGAGTTGGGGGTACACAGGTTCATTAATCTAGAGAGTCATTGAAATTCTATGTTTGATTAATCGAGAATGGTTCGATCGAAGGTCTAGAACTCTCTAGCTCTTGACAAAGCCTCAATCGATTGAACACTCGATCGATCAAACATTCTTAATCGATCAAAACTTGTTTTTAAATGAGTCATCTTTCAGACACTTCATCAGTCTCTCTTTCTCGCTCATTCCTTCGAGCGATCATAGACAGAGAGAGAGCTTGGGCGATTGTTGGTCTATGCACACACACATCAAATTAGAGACCCTGGTCATTCCCCAAACCATAGTCATCTTCTCTTTGGCTTCCCGTTCTGCGTGTATATCAGAGGTACAGTCAATATATCTCCCTTTGTCCATACTTGTTCAATCCGAGATGGGTTTCCTTCCCATTGATCTTATGACAAATCAATCGACGTTTTGATCATGTATTTTTAGTTTTCATATCCTTTCTATGTTTGTTCTTTGTCCCCGCATTTCTTCCGCATTGTGGACACGCGGCCTCTGTGAGCCCACCCCCATTCCTTATTTCCGGTGGGGTTTCGGAATTGATTTTCCTTTAGTTTTGAAATCAAAGTTGATTTGAAGAAAAGAAAAGGTCTGTTGAAAACAGATACAGAGTCATCACTTGGTCTTTAGGGAACCAAGAAACCCAATTTTGACTCACCCAAACGGATAAAAGGCACTGGCCTTTCATAACCAAAGAACTTGGCTCGGGGTTTTGGTACGAGAGAGGAAAGAGTCGTTGTTAGGACTAAAACACCCTCAACTCGCCCTGTCTTTTGACGGGCCTCAATTAGCATCCAAATAATCATCTTGTACTATGTTTGGTTCGACAACTAATACTATGATAGTATATTACGTCTCATAAGAATATTGAAATGGAAGATCAAAAGATAAGATATCATTCATAAGATCTAACCTAAATACCACACAATGCAAAAGTGAATGATCACACAAACAAAACCTAGGAAAAGGTCATCTAATCACATATCAAGTAATTAAATTTTCCTAATCTAAAGGGGACATGAATTGTTCTTGAAAGAAATAATCAAAATATGCTTAGCAAGTTAGTATGATGCATGTTTATCTTTGAGAAAAGAAGATCTCTCAATCCCCGAGACGGATGAGAAAGGAAGACTAGATCGAGGAAAAGCATGGACGTATGATCCAACTCATTCCTTATGATCTTCTTAGATTAGGAGTCACAAAAGCCCCAAATCTTGCACGAATGCAATGTATGATCCTAGAATGTGCAAAGGTTGTAGTGTGTTTGTGTACATAGACTTTCTAAAGTGACTTAGAAATCTAAAATATGAATGAATACATGAAGGAAATCATCATAGGATATGTACAAATGTAGTATGGACTACTTCCTAAGATATGAACTAATTTGAAGAACATATAAGCATCAAATCTAAGAATGAAAGCCAAAGCATGCTTGCTGTGAATAGTGGACAGAACAGGGAGTTGATCTTGTGAAATTGGAAAAGTGAGGTTAGAAATATTTTTAATGCATAGTTTTTATGGTGCTCATCCTTATTGTGTCTAGAACATATATGAAAAAGCCAAACTTCAATAAATATTACAAATTTAGAGAAATCATATGAACAATAGAGGTTACTCAGAAACAGAGTTCGTACTGTCGACTGAAATGTTAACAAAATTAGAAAATGAAAATAAAACATCTTGGGGCCCATATTATACAGAAAGTTCCCTAAGACACTGAAGTGCAAGGGAAAAATAAGTTGGGAAAATTTCTTTTGGAAATGGTTTCTAAAAAACAAGTTCAAAGTCAACCTAGCTGCGGTGACAGTAAAAGCAGAATGTTTGGAAGGAATGTTTGGGTCCAAATGGACCCCTTTCAAGTGTTTCCAAGTCAAACTAAAAATCATGGGTGTTTTCCAACAAGTTAGGAAGACTTTCCAAGTGGTCTTGTAATCCACCTTTAATTATTGAGTTCTAGAGAAATATTTGAACTCATATTGTTCATTGTTTTGAAGATTTTGAGAAAAACTAGGTTTTATTTCTTGAAATCTAAATGAGGGGTTTAAGAGGGGCTTTGAAATAGAGGTTTTTGAGAGTATATTTTCAGCACCTAAATGAGGATCATGACCACTTAAAACATCAACATTAAACTTGAACCAAGAACCTCCAAGATTGTTGGATGGTATTGTTTTCATTTTGGAAAATGACTTCAAGAATACATAGGAATGTATTGGAGTTCATAATCATCATCTATCAAACATGTTTTTGAGGTCAAGAGCTACTGTCTATAAGGATTCACTCGCCTCAAACTTCATGTCATCACTTAGATGATGATAAACTAGTAAGTAAATAAAGAAACAAAGAAATGAGATTAAGAAGAGATGAACATTGTATGTAAACAAGCAAGTAAGTAATGAATATATGATATTTAATGAGATTATGGACTTGTAGCTTGATGTTTCACTCATATATGGCGACTTTGGACATGGAAGTAGCTTCCTATCTCATAAATACTCACTAAAAGGGTGGTTGGGTTTATTGAATGTGAAGTAAAGAGGAGTAATGAAGTAAAAACAAAGCTGTAAACTCAGTTTTTTTGTTGGAAATCAAGAGGTGGAAGGTCACTTTCACTATCGTAACCTTATCTCTATAAATTTTTCTAAGCTTTTGTATTTGCCACCCCCAATGAGAAGTCAAGGGGGGTTTATATAGACTAATTCGGGGTGGTTTTGGGGTTTTAAGAGTGCTCCCATTGGCCCCAAATGTCTGTGAACAATAAACTATGTTGTTTTGGTTTTCAACTAATCAATATGGACCCCCAAAATAAATTACAAAAATGGACAGTTCTGGGGAAGAGTGCAACGCTGGCACTGGGCCTGTGTTGCGGCGGCACTGCTCCTCCAACGTCCGAATAATGCTATTTAGCCCCCCTGAGGTTCCGGTATTCGCGAAAAGGCCCTATTTCGTCCGAGTTTCACAGAAAATGCGTATGTATTCTAAATTGAGCTTGTGATATATTGTTGGAAAGGTAATGGAGTCTACTTTTCATAAAACAAAATTTCAGAGTCAGGTTACCTTGAAAGTTTTGCTGTATTTGTGATAAAAGCCGATTTAATCCCCTTTTTCACCTTCGAAAACTCATAATAAATTCTTTTTAAATCCAGAAGTTATGTGTGACATATCATTGGAAAGTTATTGACCTCTAGTATCCATAAAAAATATTTGAAAAATGATACGGCACTCCAGTTTCAAAGTCAACTTTTTGGTCAAATCGGTTAAACCTGCGATTTCTAAGAAGTTCTGGGAACCTCTGGGAGCTCCCAAGAGTTGACGTTTTAGTCTGATTTTCTTTTAAAACTCATTTTAGTACTTTTCACATGATCTAGAATAATTTCTGAACTTTTTAACAAATTTGGGTGAATTTGGTACAATCCTGGTCAAACCTCGGTCAAACCGGTGAACGGGGACTTTCTGGGAATTTTCGAGACTTCCGGTGGTCTCTGAGAGCTGACGATTTGATCTAATTTTGCTTCAAAACTCATTTCATCCCTTTTCTTATGACATAGGATGTTCCCAGAGCTTTTGGTCCGAATCTGGGAGTTTTTGGGCTTTCGGGGGTATTTTGGTCATTCTGAGCAATTTGAGAGATAGAACTAACTTCCAAGAGTCCTTTTTGAGTCTTTTTCGATCATTGTGAATCACCCAGCTATGGGTTTCCTAAATCTGATAGCCGACAAAATGGGGTATCTACAGTTTGCCCCTCTTTGGCATGAACTTGCAAGGCAACGCATATCGCAAGCGAGTGCCGAAACTTTGAAGAGACAGGTCTTTTGGAGGCTATAGATTTAGGATAAAAGCGTTGCGAAAGATGCAATGATGAAAAGAAAACATGATGCTAAGGTCAGTGCTGGTCGCGCTCTGCGTAAGCTGCCTACGTATCCCAAGGGGAATCAGACCAAGACGTAGTTCTGGGCATAAAAGAACAAATCACACATGCACAACAAGACATGCAGATGCTATGCTATAAGAATAAAATGCAGTGCATGGACGCGATACGAATGTGTCACGAATCCTATCATGCCTAGTGTTCTGATCCTAGTATGAGCTAGTGCTATGGGGTGTGCCACTCCGAGTAGGCTTGTGTTGCACTAGTGCTTATTTGACTCTAATATAGTGGTTGATCCTGATAAGGATACCAAGGTGTTGAAGACTCTGGGTCTCAAGGGCAAGCTTCTTGAATTTTGGGAAGTGTGCTTCTCAAAAGAAAGGGAGCGGATGTGGGGTTATTGAGGATGACAACTACAGACAACCAACAGGTGAGGGAACTTACGATAACCGATAATTTTGAGAAAATTTATCACAACCAAGTAAGGGGCTCACGATAAGTGAGGAAGCCCACAAGTGGGAAAGCTCACAGTAACTGAAAAGTGAGGAAGCTCATGGTGACTGATAGATGAGGCACCTCACAACAAATGACAGCCAATGATGGTAATGAATAGTCGCGGAATCTTGAATGTCATAAGTTTTAATTGTGACTAGGCGGTGCTTACCTTGGGAGATGGGATCTCAAGACTGCGGGTGGTGTTTTTCAAACATTTAGCCGATTCTTATGATGACTGAACCAGAAATTCAGTTCAGACTTCTGCTAAGGAAGGTAGGAGATTCTTCGGGAACCTTTCTTAATTTTTGGCTTAGAATAAAGACCCATCTCTGAATCTCTCACGGTTCATCAAATCTTTCTGACCTAGAACCAGGACCCATCTTTGAATCTCTCATGGTTGATCAAATTTGGCAATGCCCAATCCAAGAAACTGGTTAGTGCCTTCGGGAGCCAATATCTTATTGTATTTGTCCTCAGGGGATGGTGTTGGATTCTCTGAGAATCTCTCTTTAAATGTTTCCTGACCAAGAACCGAGACCCATCTCTGAATCTCTCACGGTTGATCAAATCTTCTAGGGCTCAATCCAAAAGAGCCGGTTAGGGCCTTCGGGGGCTGATATCTTTCTATATCTGTCCTCGGGGGATGGTGTTGGAATCTTTGAGAATTTCACTTTAACTGTTTCCTGACCAGGAATCGAAACCCATCTCTGAATCTCTCGCGATTGATAAAATCTTCCAAGGCTCAATCCAAAAGAGCCGGTTAGGGCCTTCGGGAGCTGATATCTTTCTATATTTGTCCTTAGGGGATGGTGTTGGATTCTTCTAAGAATCTCTTTTTAACTGTCGATCGGGAACCATGACCCAAATTTGATTCTCTCACAGTTGATCAATTTTTGCGACGATTATTCTAAAAAAAAAAACTGTTCGGGCCTCGGGGAGCCACTTTCTCTCTATAACTATCCTCTGGGGATAATTTGGATCTACTGGGGATAAAAACTTGTGAATTTTGACAAAAATGGGCCACTGGGGCTAATAGGGACCAGAGATGGGCTGAAAAGGGCCAAAACGTGCCAAAATGGGCTGAAACGGAGCAAAACGGAGCGAAGTGGGGCCCAATGGGAGCAGTGCTGTGGCCGCACTGGGTGGTCAAACTCCATCTTTTTATATCTCAGGTTTTTGAGCTCTAAATGCTCATTTTTGGCCATTTTGGGGTGCTTTTGGAGTCAAAATTCGTCAAAACGCAGCTTGTGCATACTCAGGTGAGTAATCTTTTCCCACGATTGGAATTTTGATTGGTGTTTTATTTTCCTCCAATTTTCAAGAAGAAATTTTAACTTTAACTTCCATTTCCTAGGTAGATAGATCCATGGCGTTAAGATCGAGGAGGCTTTTCAAAAAGGCCTAGGAATGAGTAAGGGCCGAGGGCCAACCCCCGGAGTTGATTTTGCGTGACCCTCAACGTCACCTTTCGGCCGTGGCTCTAGCGAGTCAGGTATGTAAAAACTTTCGATAGTTCAAGACTATTTTTGTGCACTGTGTTAGTTTTGTGAACTGTAGTGTGCGCCTAGAGGTCGTTGGAAGTTTGTTTTGTGCTCATTTGTTGATTTTGTGAAGTTAGACTTGGAGTTGTAAATAGTGACTTTGTGCTATTTTTTTTTGCCATTTTTGATGTGTGTAGGTGCTGGAAGTGACCTTGAAGGGTCACGGTAGTCTCGCCCATGCTTTCTTGTGGTATACCCAACTTTCGCCTGCTGTTAAACAAATGGTAGATAATGCCGGGTTTGGCGGCTTTGTCCGCCTAGTTTTGAAGAGTACCAATGACTTGGTCTACTTCAATGCTGTAACGGAGAGATCGTGGGACTCGACAAATACTTTCCATCTGCCGTTTGTTGAAATGATGATGATGCCCTTCGACTTTTCCAGGATTATCGGTTTGAGAGTTGGTGGGAAGCGTCTGATCCTAGACTATTTTTATGAGATTGATCCTGAAGCTGTTGAGATGCTGATTGGGGCTATTCCTCATAATTTGGAGGGGCATCGGTTTCCTATGAGCGACAGTTGCTACGGACCTTCCTCCTATATGTTCTTGGCTGCTCGATTTTTACGACACGAAATGACCGGGTGAGCCTGTGGCTCCTTACTTGCTTGGAAACCATCGACAAGATTCCTTCCTACAACTGGGGTAGTATTGCCCTGGCTCACCTTTACAAGCACATGGGCGAGGTTTCTCATGGTGGCATTAAATCCACTAGAGGATTCTGGCGAGCATGGGAGTTGTACCCCGTGACTTTTCTTTTCTTTTGGCTCTTCCCTGTTTCTACTTTCTGACTTTTACTCTTCTTTTACTTTTTTTTTTTTTTTTTTTTTTTTTTGCGCAGCTCTGGAGCTTTGAATATTTGAAAATGTTGGCTCCTACCCGGGTAAGGACGAAGACGGTATGGCTTTTGTGCCTCTATTTCCTCGGGGCTTGAGATGGAAGAGGGATGTTGTTGGAGTCAAAAGCGGGACCCAGTGAATTGTCCTTTTTAGGAATTTCTTATCCGAGCTGACGATTGCTAGTGTTGATTGGATGCCTTGGGAGAACGTTTCCCATGCTGCCCCAGAGGAGATTCAGGCAGTTAAGCCTCTTGTTTCTTGCCGACTTCTGATGGAGAGTACTAAAGGAAGACAGTGGTACCTTGGCGAGTGAGTGTCTCGGTAGGCGGTTGGTGGTTCGAGATGCTGCGTTCCCCATACTCCTCCTGTGATGGATCCTGACGACCTTTCTGGTGCTGTTTTGTTTGCAGCTTTGGTTGGTACTGATGCTTGGGATCATTTCCGTTCTGAGACTGGTTATGAGACTTACTATGGCCGCTTCCTGATGCCCAACTTTCCACTCTTGGAGGTGATTTTTCTTTACGTTTTTGTCTCTCTTCGTCATTTATGTTTTTGGACTCATCTTTTCTTAACTTGTTTTGTGCCTACAGTTTTCCCACATGTATAGGAGATAGGCCTCTCCGGCTTCTGATCCCATCCCTCCTTGGGATTGGACCGTCAATGTTTTGGGTGCCGATGGCTCTTCAGAGATCATGGATGTGCCACGAGTCGTGTGTGGGTATCCCATCCAGCCAGCAGGCGTCCTCAATGTCCCTTGGAGTTATGCTAAGGAGGGTCACGCCTTGGCAGCTAGCCTACGGTCTTTGGTCCTTACGCGAGACCACCGGGTATGTCTCTAATTTTATGCTTCTTAAGGTTATGAGGTTCTAACCCTAGATTTTACCCTTGACAGATGGATGGTATGCAGCAGTTTGCTGCCAGTCAGATGGCGTCCTTGGTAAGTTTCTGACTTAACTCTATTTTTGTACTTTTGTTGCTTCTTGACTGATTGCTTTTATTTTGTTTGTGTGTGCAATGTCGTGGAGGTGGTGCTGGCTCGTCGAGGACTAGGCCAAGGTGTAGGGGTGGCAGGAGGCCATTGCCAACGTACACTCTGGGTAGTCTAACGGAGGATGAAGAAGAGGAGGACTGAGGCCTCCTAAGCGGGGACTTTTGTTTTGGCTCCATTTCATGTCTTTGATTTGGTTGTACCAGTGCGTTTTGCGACTGATGGACAATGTGTAGGATGGTTTGTCACCTTTGACAGAGTGTTATGATGTTTTACCTTTGAAGCCGGATAGTTTCCGGTTTGAAGGTGCGGTTGTGTGCTTATTTTGTTGGTGATCACATGATGATATATATTGATTCGAGATGAAAAATGCATGTTCATAGCGTATTATATGGTCTTTTATGCATACTTTTATCCCCAAAGTCCCTACATTTAGGTGCATTCTAATAACAATGTTCTTTTTATTGTGTTAATGCTAAAATATATGTTTTTGCATTGTTTTATAGGTATTAGGATGTAAATCAATGAAGTGGAGCTAAAGAAAAGTGATTCTGGTGGATAGAACAACAGAAGCAGTTGAGAAAATGCCAATTTTGACAATGAAGACTTCAGATTTGGAAGATTTTCCCAGAGATACAAAATGTAGATCTTTGAGTTACGGTCATGTGGCAGCAAACGGTAGGTCAATCCGAGGTCCGAGTAAAGAGTTATGGCCATTCTCCCATCGGTGCGCAGAGCTGTCAAAATCAGAGAAGTTCAAGCGATTGAGGAGAGTTCAATCGATCGAACCTTCGATCGATCGAACTAAGCTCGATCGATCGAACTTTATATTCACCCAAAAGTTGCGTAAACTTTGTGGGAACCCTATATATAAGTCGTTTTGACGCCAGACGAAGGGAGGAAGCTCCAGAACGCACAGAACATCAGTTTAGGGTAGTTTTAGGGTTAGTTTAGGAGTAGATTAGTTTAGTTTGATGTTTTCTTCCTCCTTTTCCATTATAGATTCAAGATTCAAGTTTGTTTCAAGTTTATTACAAGTTATATTCAGATTTATTCCAGGTTTTTCTGTTCCTTTTCTTTATTTGATTGTTTGTTAATCTAGTTGTTATGATTGCTATGTTTTCGTAGTTTAGACGTTGGGAATATGTGATGAAACATTGATTCCCAACCTCTTCCATGAAATCTTTAGAAACCTTAGGCTTGATTGATCGAAGGTATTTCGATCGATCGAACCAGAGCCACAGTCAAGCGATCGAACACCTTTCGATCGATTGAAAGATGATGTTGTCCGATCGATCGAGAGCGCTTCGATCATCGAACATGTTGATTTCTGAGATGATTCTTTTAAGTATTCCATGACTTTCTGTTTTAGAAATCTGTCATCAAATTGTCCCTATAAGCTCAGTTTGTCACAACAGGTTTTAGAACTTAAAGCCTTAAGGCCTTTTCTTCAATGACTTTTGAAAACCACATTGAATGCTAACACCATTTAGAGTGCAAGTAATTACCATTGTTTTACACCGTCTTCTAAGTATTTTAAATCACTTGTGATGATGTAGTCCCGGTCATGAAAGGGCTATTGATTCTAAATCTTTAGAAAAATACGGAATGCTGAAAAGGAATTTACTCCATAGAACATTAATGAGTATGCATGGTAGATGGTTAGGATCAATGTGAATTCACGTGTTTCCAACACCTTTAAATTATCTGTTTAATTAGTTATGTTTCTTTATGATTTAGTTTAATATTTAGTTTAATTTAATTAATTAGGATTTATTAGAACCTCCACCCGTATATTCATCTTTTTCCTCTTCTTTAGGTTATAACTTAGTAGACATTTTCCCGCACAACTATTTAGTCGTGTTAAGTTTTTGGCGCCGTTGCCGGGGAAGGCAACTAGGTTAGGATTTTACTAAGTTATTTCCACTGTTTTTTCTTTTTCTTAAAAAAAATACAAATAAAAACTGTTGGACTTTTTCTTTCACAAGATAAACATAAAAATTTAAATAAAAATTTTATTGTTTAAAAATTTTGGATAAATATGTCTTATCCATATTACCCTCCATACAACACAAACATCATGAATAGGTACACTTTAGGTGATGAAAACTATCCCCCAAGTTGGCAAGCACCCACATATGACGCAGATTATCAACCTGAGTGCTACCAACCACCACAATGGGAAAACAATAGTGGTAGTCCCCCGTATTATCAAACGTATCAAGAACCTCCACATGGAGAGTTCTATCAACCGCAATGGGGATATAACCAAAATATTAATGTAGGATATAGTAATAGTTCCCACGATTACCAAACGCACCAAGACTTTCCTTCTGGGGAGTCTTGTCCACAAACTCAATGGGAAGGGGACTATTATCAACAATAATGGGGCGAAACTTCATATAGTAATAATGAGGAGAATAACCAAGTTGAGGATAATGGTATGTTAAAATTACTACTTAGTGAAATGAAAAGGCTAGATAGTGCACTTGATAAATTAGAAACTAGATATCAACAAGCATATGCTAGCAACTTTTAGAAGACTATACCAATCCTTCAACACTACAACCTAAATTTTAAGACACTAATAATGGAATGGAATTAGAGGACAATGACAGGTTTATACCGAATGAGGTTAACAACTCACTCGAGAAAGTCATAACCCAACAAGAACTCCAAAACCAAACCATTAAGCATGAAATTGTAGAACCATCTTCTCCCACTATGCATCCCCAGACATCAACTCCTTCACTATCTTGATAACATTGCACAATCTCTTCATCCAAAGCACCTCAATAGATGATATATATAGTGAGGAGAGTTACAAGGATGAGAATGAGGATTTAAAAGATAATGACAGTTTATGTGATTGCACGCAACTAGGAAATGAGGAGTCCCCTGTTGACTCTCTCCCTAACTTTGATAGTGACCCTAGGGAGGACATTATTGAAATTTCTAAATTCGATTTAGATTCATCTGATATTCATGAACCTTCACCTCTTTCGGCCGAAGAGGTGGTGTCACCAAGTTGCCCATCACATATCCTCTCTATTAATCAAAACTCTCATCTCGTGTTTAAAAGTTATGTGTACCCCACTATTGAACAAAAAGAATGTATTGTAGAAGAGGATGATAAGGATTCTAGCACATGTAATTCGCCAAATTTTACATTTCAAAATTTTGTGAGAGAGGACTTGGAAAATGTTAGGCCCACTTTAGATGATCTTAAACTTCAAAAAGAAGCTAGTAATCTGCTAGATTGCTTGACCTTCTTGAGTAATAATGACATTGAGGCCCAAATTGATAGCTTCATCCAAGTCCAGTCCAAATCAATGTACATAGAACAGAAATTAAATTCCTATGATCATATTTCTATAGATTCTGTTCTAGAACAAGAGGAGGGTAGTAAAGCTTCATTAGAACATCACTTAAACACTGCCCCTTTTACCGAACCATGGCCTCCGCCTGTTTTTGATAATAAAAAAATAGAGGCTGTTATAGAAAATAACAACACTAAAGATCTTTCTTTGTGTATAATTCCTAAAAAGTGTGGTATTCCTCTTATAACTATGCCCAATAACTTTGGAAGCCATAGGTTTTGCATCATCTCCTCTGACTTTGAGCCTGATATTAGTTTGGGGGAGTTGCATTTTTATGAGGACCCCAACATTCTTCTTACTATTAAATTATTTCATTGGAAGGATCCTCAAAAATTTCAGTTGTTACTTTATGATAAAAATCTTGATTAACCGAATTTATCTACTGAGTAGTTCTATTATATTCTCTATTTTTCCTTGTTGCTACTAATGATTTTGCAGGTAACTTAAAAAAAATGGATATTAACGCCTCGAGGTAACATCATTCCTTCTCTCGCTTTACTTTACATGTCCATATGCTTAGTTTAGAACATTGAGGACTATGTTTAGTTTTAGTTGGGGGGAGTGAGTCATTGCATGCCTCGTTTATTTCTTTTTATGCTTTCGTGTCAATACACCTGCTTAGCAACATGCAATTCAAACTCAGTAAATTAAAATTGTTAAAAAAAAAAAAATTTAAAAATTAAAAATTTATTTTTAAAAGATAATAAAATGGTTCTTGTATTTTTCTCTTAGTCAATGTAGTTAGTTATGATGCATTAGTGTTATTTTCTGTATGTTACTAATATGTGATACACAATGATAGTTTGTTTACTATCTTAGTTATAGTATGTTTTATGCCTTTTAATCTTCAAACAACTTTGAGCACGTTATGACAACCTTGTACTTAGCTAAAATGGATTAGTAAGCATAGCTTAGGTGTCTTGAGAGACTGTAGTGGAGACTAATAACCCAAGTGAGCTTTTGTGCCATTCTTTTGTTTTTGAGGGTTTTTACAAAATTACTCTTACTTTTTGAAAAGCGTATTAATTCGTTGTAAGTCTCATTTTTCTTCTTCATTTTGACTGATCACTAGAAGAGAACGTTCAGGATTTACCAAATTTAGAGCTCTTGAATTTGCTTAAATGAATAATCCTATGAACTTAGAAGATGATTTAGGCCATCTTTTGACCATACATGTATAATACAGCTTTGGCCTACCTCCATAATATTCCTTTATTTCACATCTTGAGCCTTACCATATTCGTCTTGTCTTCACAATCCTAAAGTTCATACCTAACTCCATATTACGAGTTTGAGTTTCTTTTCTTTATCTAGGAGTGATTGGGATGTGTTATCTTGACAAGAAGTTTGGTAGTGTGAATAAGGGAAAGTTGGCAAAGAAAAAAAAATGATGAAAAAAATAAAGACAACCAAAAAAAGAAAAAAAAGAATAAGAAAAGCATGAAAAGAAAAAAAAGGAAAAAAAAGAAAAAAAGTGTCAATGGTTGTTACAAAAGAAAAAAATAATAATAATAAAACGAAGAGTGTGAAAAAAAAAAAAAAAGAGAGAAGGAGAGAAAGATTGGAGATGTGGGGATGTTTGAAAAGTTATAGTAGATATTCAAATCACATCCTTGGACCCAATTGAAAATCACAAGCCTCTTTCTTCTAAACCTATCACCTCTTTTTCAAAGTCCTGATGATTTTAAGTAAATTGGATTTGAAGTTAAAGTAATGAGGGGGTTCCACGGTATCTCGTTCTTCTAGTAAAAAGTATCCTTTCATGAGACTTTGTTCACTATAAAATTTTCGTTTTTCTAATTAGATATGAGAAGCATTAGATTCCATTCACATTTACTCTTTATAGCTTCCATATCATGAGTGATAATTATTACACCTAATTCCGAGTGATTTCATCTTGAGAGTGTAATCCCGGTAAGAGTTGAGTCAAAATGAACGTCTTGATAGTGTCTTAGGTTATGCAAGCTTTGAAATTGAAGTTTTGTATTTTGGTTGTCCATTCACACACACACTTGAAGATAAATTGGTATGGAACATTCTAATGACTTTGATAGTAGATTAACTGTAATGTGTGTGTTGCATTGCTATGACTTACTAGAGAGTTTCATAATATTGTTGAGCTTAATCATATTGCTAAATGAGAGGAAAATATTTCTTGAAAACATTTAAACTAGATCCATTACCAATAACATGAATTTTGTGGGTAAATTCACTGCAAACCCTCACGAGACAATACTCGTCCACTAGGGGGAACCTAGGGGTTTAAAGGCTTGTTGCATAGGCTAAATGCAATCGCGATTCCTGTGAAAGTGATTTAGGATTTTTTCTTTCTTTTGTTTTCAATTTTTAGAGTTCAAATAAACATTGTTGTAGTTCGCTTCATTGCTAGGGACTAGCAACGAGCTAGTTGGGGGGTGTGATTCGAGATGAAAAATGCAAGTTCATAGCGTATTATATGGTCTTTTATGCATACTTTTATCCCCAAAATCCCTACATTTAGGTGCATTCTAATAACAATGTTCTTTTTATTGTTTTAATGCTAAAATATACGTTTTTTTCCTTGTTTTATAGGTATTAGGATGTAAATCAATGAAGTGGAGCTAAAGAAAAGTGATTCTGGTGGATAGAACAACAGAAGCAGTTGAGAAAATGCCAATTTTGACAATGAAGACTTCAGATTTGGAAGATTTTCCCAGAGATACAAAATGTAGATCTTTGAGTTACGGTCGCGTGGCAGCAATTGGGAGGTCAATCCGAGGTCCGAGTAAAGAGTTATGGCCATTCTCCCATCGGTGCGCAGAGCTGTCAAAATCAGAGAAGTTCAAGCGATTGAGGAGAGTTCAATCGATCGAACCTTCGATCGATCGAACTAAGCTCGATCGATCGAACTTTATATTCACCCAAAAGTTGCGTAAACTCTGTGGGAACCCTATATATATGTCGTTCTGACGCCAGATGAACGGAGTAAGCTCCAGAACGCACAGAACAGCAGTTTAGGGTAGTTTTAGGGTTAGTTTAGGAGTAGATTAGTTTAGTTTGATGTTTTCTTCCTCCTTTTCCATTGTAGATTCAAGATTCAAGTTTGTTTCAAGTTTATTACAAGTTATATTCAGATTTATTCCAGGTTTTTCTGTTCCTTTTCTTTATTTGATTGTTTGTTAATCTAGTTGTTATGATTGCTATGTTTTCGTAGTTTAGACGTTGGGAATATGTGATGAAACATTAATTCCCAACCTCTTCCATGAAATCTTTAGAAACCTTAGCCTTGATCGATCGAAGGCATTTCGATCGATCGAACCAGAGCCACAGTCAAGCGATCGAACACCTTTCGATCGATTGAAAGATGATGTTGTCCGATCGATCGAGAGCGCTTCGATCGATCGAACATGTTGATTCCTGAGATGATTCTTTTAAGTATTCCATGACTTTCTGTTTTAGAAATCTGTCATCAAATTGTCCCTATAAGCTCAGTTTGTCACAACAGGTTTTAGAACTTAAAGCCTTAAGGCCTTTTCTTCAATGACTTTTGAAAACCACATTGAATGCTAACACCATTTATTAGAGTGCAAGTAATTACCATTGTTTTACACCGTCTTCTAAGTATTTTAAATCACTTCTGATGATGTAGTCCCGGTCATGAAAGGGCTATTGATTCTAAATCTTTAGAAAAATACGGAATGCTGAAAAGGAATTAACTCCATAGAACATTAATGAGTATGCATGGTAGATGGTTAGGATCAATGTGAATTCACGTGTTTCCAACACCTTTAAATTATCTGTTTAATTAGTTATGTTTCTTTATGATTTAGTTTAATATTTAGTTTAATTTAATTAATTAGGATTTATTAGAACCTCCACCCGTATATTCATCTTTTTCCTTTTCTTTAGGTTATAACTTAGTAGACATTCTTCCTATTCCTTCCCTGTGGGATCGATCTGGACTTATCCAGTATTACTTGCACGATCACCTACACTTGGGTGTTGCATAAGAGCGCACAACTATTTAGTCGTGTCATATATACATATATGTGTACTGTAATTTTGTGATTGTTACTGCGATGAACAACCTTGTGATAGTGAGTGTGTTTGCCTTGCAGGTGGGATAGTCCGTGAAATGGGGAGGTGCTGCCGAAATTTCAAATTTTGCTAGAGCCTTGACAGAAACATGGCATTGTAAGATCATGCTCAACTCACGGCTTAGCTGAACATCACAGATAGTGTGGAACTGATCAACCTTTTCAGTTATGGCTTGACCGAGCTGTTCTCCCTTCACCAGATGGCTTTGAATGCAGAATTCATGCATGCTGCCATTGTCCACTGGGACCCGATAAATCATGTTTTTAATTTCAATGCCCTAGAGATATGGCCCCTATTTGAGGAATTTTATGCTATCCTTGGCTTCGATCCAGACTCAAACTTGATTCTTCCTTCTGCTGATATACCAAGTTCTATGCGAGCTTGCTGAATACCTAAACTATTCCACTACTGTCTCTCACCGACTAGTCTATGGTGAGGTCCTCGATATTACCTCCACCATTGCTTGGTACGCTAATCCTGGGAATTCTAGTGTATATGATGCTACCCGCGGGGCTACTCTGATCTTATGTATGACTTCGCACTTTCTATTCTTAAGTACTTCTAGCGACTTGGTGCATGTGTGCCTTGGACTAAAAATCGGGTAAGAACCCCACGGCTATGGTTGTAGCGGAAACCCTGAATGGTTTTGATAATGCTTTTAACCAAGGAACTCTTCTTCTTTCTGGGCCCCTTTGGTGTTACAGGCTTGGTTATACGAGCGCCTACAACTGTGGACAGGCTGAGTGCCACCAGTTTACTTCTGCAGAGCTGTGCTTTATCCTCACTATACTTTTGCTGATTGGGTTAGCATGATGAGTACTCTTGCTGAGGCCGACATTTGCTGGATTGTGGGGCGTTGGGGTCTTCATGCTGTGATCACAAGCCTCGGGGATCACCAAAGAGTGTGGTTGATGGGTCTGAGAGAGACTTCTGTCTATCATCCTCACCGATTGGCTAGGCAGTATGGGCGAGTTTAGGAGGTCCCCCGAGGGTTCACTGAGAGGGTCTTTGTTTCCAGAGTCAGAGCTGTCACTATTGCTGCTTTCATCAGTGGTTGGGCCTGTCGAGTAAGAGCCTACTTCTAAAGAGCTTTGAAGAAATAAAAGACACAAAATGAAACCAGACTCGATGGGCTCTGCTTTTCCTCTAAGTGTCTTTGATATTTGTGATTGCTTTTCGAAAGACTTTTATTATTTTTCTACCATTCCTGCTTATCTAATATTCGAAGTTTGTTTATTGGTGAACCTTGATTACTTTGAGAACCTTGTTTTATGCATTTTGGACTTTTTGAAGACATTTTGTGACATGATTCTTGATTAGATGTCGCTTTTTGGTACTTGCTTGGGCATGCTGGGGTGTTTAGAGGCGAACGAGGTGGATAGCCGAAGTTTGTCCCTAGTTTGGGATATGGGTGGTTGTGTGGCAAACGAGGTAGGTGACTGAAGTTTGCCCCTAGTTTAGAAGATAGTTAGGCAAACGAGGCGGGTGGCCGAAGTTTGCTCCTAGTGTGAAGGGTGGTTTCTGGGTTATGGCAGGGACCGCGACTATATTTCTCTCACACGCTCATAATTTTTGCCTAGGTACCAGTGAGGTGACCTAGCGAGCTCTTTTCTCTATTTTGTTATTGCTCACTTTGGATTTAGCTCTAATTTTTGTACAGGTGTCCTTTCAGATTTTTGACCTAGCGAGCCATCCTTCTTTTCTTTTGAAAGTCTACCTACGTACCCCCGAGTGGGGATCAGGTCCAACGTAGTTTGTGCCATGGTAGAAAAGAAGTGGATTGTTTTTATAGGTGGAGTGATCGAACCAATGCGGTTGCCTACGTATCCCCGAGCGGGAATCAGGTCAAGCGTAGTTCAGGGCAACCTTGAAGGAAATAGGTTAAAGTTAAGCATAGTACTTTTTGCGGCGATCCATGTTGATTGGTTCTTTGAATTCATCGAGGTCTATGAGGTAGGTCGCTCATCTGGAGAGGATAGTCTTGACGATATAAGGGCTAACCCATTTAGGTTTGAACTTTGCACGTGGGTCAAAGATCAGGGCTCGCAGTTCCTTCAGAACAAGGTCACCCTTGACAATTTCCTCGGACGAACTTTCTTATTAAAAGCACGGGCTATCCTCTTTTGATTGATTCGGACATGGTCGATTGCCGCTAAGCTCTTTGCATCTATAAGAGCCAATTCTTCGTACCTTTCTCTTAACTAGTCAGATTCTGAAACTTCACATTCCATCATCATACGCAGGGACGCTACTTCTATCTCGACTGGAAGTATTGCTTCCATGCCATATACCAGTGAATAAGGAGTCGCTCCTGTAGATGTCCTTCTCTAGGTTTTGTATCCCCACAGCACAAATGGTAGTTTCTCGTGCCAGTCCTTGTAAGTGTCGACCGACTTCTGCAGTATGGCCTTGACATTTTTGTTTGCAGCTTTGACTACCCCATTGGTTGCAGCTTGTATGGTGATGACTTTTGATAAGTGATTTTGTATATATTCCTCAAACAGATCCCTGACTTCTGCCTTGAAATGACTTCCGTTGTCTGAAATAATCTCATGGGGGACTCCATAGCAGCATATAAGATTTCTTTTGATGAATTTGGCCACTTCCTTGGCCCCCAACTTGGTGTAGGATGCGGCTTCTACCCACTTCGTGAAGTATTCGATGGCCACCAAAATGTATTAATTTCCATTCGAGGCCTTCGGAACAATTTTGCCAATGATATCGATTCCCCAAGTCGAGAGTGGCCATGGAGAGGTCATTCTATAGAACAGAGATGGTGGTACATGCACCATGTTTGCATGGATCTAGAACTTGTGGCACCTTCTTACATATTCACAACAATCCTTTTCTAATGTTGTCAAGTAGTACCCTTGTCTTACGATCTTCTTGGCCAGCATGTGACCGTTCATGTGTGGACCGCATGCCCCCTTGCGTATTTCCTCCATCATATTTCTGGCGCTTTTTTTTAATAAGCAAGTCAGGTTGTGGCCATTGTATCCTTTCTTTAACAATTTTCCCCCGAAAATAATGAACTTTGCTGCGAACCTTCAGATTGCTCTTTTGTCTTTCTCGATAGACTCTTGGGGGTATGTTTCCCTTTCTATGAAGTCCCAAACATCTCAGTACCACGGTGTTTCATTCTCTTCTTCGTCGATTGCAGCGATCATGCTAAATGACGGTTCATGTCTTTGCTTGATTACTAGAGGCATCATTTTGACTCCCACAGGGATTTTGATCATGGAGGCTAGGGTAGTCAATGAATCTGCTAACTAGTTCTCTTCCCTGGGCAGGTAGAAGAATGTTATGCTCTTGAACTGTTTCTTAAGTCCATCAAGATGACCATGATAGGACTTCAACCTTTTTCTTTCACTTTCCATTCTCCTCTAGCTTGCGATACAATGAGGTTTGAATCTCCGAAGACATCCAATTTTGAACTCTTAATTCAATGGCCGCCTCTTGTGGACCGTCGCGAATGGAGGAGGAGGTCCTGGCGCTCTCCCTCGATAGTGTCCCGGGACGGATCCCAAGGAGCACACTTCAGGGAAAACTAGGACTTCCTCACGCGATCCTAGAGACAAAGAGTCGCCACCTAATTTTTATCGGGAATTAGGAAACCCAAGTTTGACTCGCCCAAAATTGAATAAGGTTACTCGCCCTTCATTACCAGAAACAAGGTTCGTGGGTCTTGGTACGAGAGGGGAAGGAGCCCAAGCAGGACTAAAGCACCCCCTCCTCGCCATACCGAATGGTAGGCCTTGATTCAAATATCCTTGTTATTAATTCATAATAGATGTTGTTTCCTCAAACATACTAGATAGATATATACATGGCAAAAAGAAACATCTAATGAAAATCATTTCAAGAGACTAAATCAAGTAGAAAGCGGATGCTCATGCAATACAAGGGAGAAGTATACTCACAGTGGCTAGTCCCGCCCGGGACCGATGCAAATAAAGTAAACATGTCATGATATGCAAAGGGAACGAGAAGACTTACATTGGTTGACTCAAGCGGAGTCGCGAAAGCAAAAAGAGTGTAAACGTGCAATGCAATCATGCAACAATCCTAGATAAGATGTCTCTAACAAATAATCATATAAACGGAGACTTATCCTAAAGGAAATGTGTCGTTGAAATCAAAGTTGTAAACCTAGAAAAATTCTAAGAGAAAGGATAGAGATAGTACATGATACATGGGCACTAAGCCACATGTAGACGAGGCAAACCACAAATCGAAGTCCGGGTCCGAGGCACTTAATTCTCTGCACTAAGACACCAAAGAATACCCAAAGCATTGCAAAAATACAAGCAAACAAATGATATGCATGATAAACAAAGAAAACATGTCATCAATCAAATTTCCAGATTCAGCAACCTCTAATGAATCCTATCAAAAGAGGTCTTAAACATGAGCTGGATAAAAACCCTTTTACAGAAAGTTAGATACATGTCTTAGGGAACTTCTCCAAAAAGTGGGACCTCAATATCAATTTTATTGTTTGAGAAATAAATGTTTTGGGAACAGTGGATCAGGACTGTCCACTGTTCTTGTAAAAATCATAATTAAATCTACAAAAATCATATGAAGCTCTATTTGGTGTCAAAAGAAAGCTATTTCATTGTAGTATATGATAAAAATAAACCCATGGACATTCTGTAATCACAAGGTTTCTGAAAAAGTGTTTTAAACAGACTCTGTTATTCTGGAAATTTGGTATCATTTGACAAATGAATGCAAAACATAATAGAAGTATAATAGAAGTTCATGAATCATGTTAACCAAGTTGATTTAAGCTTTTGATCTCTCATCCATTTATCCTAGGTGATTTCTAAACCAAGTTTTATTCATCAATTGTTGTTGAGTGATCAAGGTATGACCATTTTGTATACATAATCATATTTGTAATTAAACTTAGAAAATTCCAGAATAGTTGTATCAACTTTAAACGCTTAGAAAACGATCCTAACTCGATCGTATGCTCACGATTTTACATCGGCATATAGATATATGAGTTAGGAATCATCCCCAAAAAGCGGAACGTCGATAACTATTATAGATTTTCTGAAATTCAAGCACAAAGAGACGATGTTCAAATCTGTCAACCGATTTCTCAACAATTTCTAAAAATAGTATATGAATCCTAAAAGCTCTCAAAACGGACCGGATGAAAGCTAATTCATCAAAGTTTACCCAGAAAATTTGAAATCCATCAAACTATGGGTTTTGATGGACCAAATCTAATGGACAAAACCAATCTGCTTTGCTGAATTTTTATCTAGTTCATTTTAAAGTGTGAGGAAAACATTTTAGTGATAGTTGAAGCTTATTAGAGAGATCAAACTCATAGATCAACTTAATTATCATGATTCCCAATCAATTTAGCCCTCAAGTTCTATGAAGAACTTTTAGATCAAGGATCAAAGGGACTTATAAATATCATGTTGGAGATGAAATTCAATAGGAATTCTAGGTAATAGGAATAATCAAGAGATAGGTATGAACATAGAAATCATCCTTCTCATAGATCATATTTCCAAACCATCATGGAATTCAAAATAGATATATGTATATATATATAATCATGTATGCATGAATCTAAACTAAAATTGAAGAATGAAACCAAAATTGAAAATCAAAGTGAAAAACAATCTCTAATTGTAAATTATCAATAAAAATCAAAGAGATTTGGATCTAACTATGTGAGTGTGTGAAGAACATGAGAGGAAGAAGATGAGTGTTCTAATAAGTAGAAATAGAACTAAGTTAGATCCAAATCTTATAGATCTATATATACAAAGTAGGAATTAGAGATGAACTATAGTGTTTACCTCTTGGAGGATTCTCAATTACAAGACCAAAATTGATTTGAAGATCTTCTTCTTCAAGTGTTATTCAAGTGTTCTTCAAGCACTCATCCATGGAAGTTGAGGGAGGCAATTGATGTTCAAATTGTGGTCTAATTAGCCTAAGTTAATCTAAATTCAATTCATAATTTTCTCTCTCTAGAATTCACCTAAATTGAAAGTATATTCAAAGTATACTTATCTCTCTTGTATGTGCTTCTATGTGTGTTTGTATCTCCAAGTATATTCAAGTGTATCTCTTCCAAGTGTCTAGTGTGTTAAGATGTGATCTCATATGAGATGTATGAGATCTTATATAGAGTTTTGAAGACTTAGCTCTTAAGTTTCAGGGTTAAAACAGGATTTTTAGAGCTTAAAAGAGGGTTAAAATGGCCATTTCGGAGCTTAAACGCAATTTCCAGGCAATTTCCTCGCAGTGGGAAGCTTCTAGAAGGGTCTGGAACTCAAAAAGCTCCGTGGAGGACACAAATGGAAGTGGAGGTTATGGTGGGACCCGCCACCCCCATACCCAAAACCGCCATTTACTATTTGGGTCCCTCTGGTCACCCACAAGCTCTGTTTCAAATTTCATGCGCACTGCTTTTCCAGATTTTTGTAAAAATGCTTTTTGGTGTCCGAAATCGTCCGTTTACGTACCGTTGGAAAGCTGTCAGGTTGAATTTCAGTATAAAAATATTTCCAGAGGTTTTATAATGAGAATTGAAGTCCAATTGAAGTCCGGAAGTCCTCCGGAACTTTCGTCGTCTTTTTGAAATCAAATGACGTCTTTTCCAAAATTGCTTTCAAATGTGCGTCGATTTCGAACTTTTCTTTAAAATTGAATCTCTGGATACCTAGAATACTGCGTTTAGAACACTTAATGTTCATATAACCCTGAGAGAATATGAATTCTGAGAGATGATTTTGACAAAACCGGGATTTATCCATGGAAAAGGGCTTTTCTGAGCTTGAAGTCACTTTCCGAAGTCCGATCTTCTGATTGTGTGGAATCCAGTACCTTCCACGGGGTACTTTTCATCATCGAATCCTCCAAGACGTTGTTCACCCTAAATCCTATCAGTGTGGTCAAAATTGGGTGTCTACACCTCTACCCCTAAATTGCATGCCTCGTATTTAGTAGTATTGTTGGTGGAGCTATAATTGAGCTTGACTTCTAGTAGGGTGTGGTCCCCATTTGGTGACACCAGAATCATTCATACTCCGTAGCCTTTCATGTCGGCTGCCCCATCAAATACAATTTCCACTGCTCTTCTTTGATTTCCATGATATTTTCGTCTGGGAACGGGAAATCTCCATTCTCTTCGGAATCAGCAGCGTGTTCCGCAAGATGCTCAGCTATAGTTCTCCCTTTTACCAATTTTCTTGTAACATACTTGATGTCAAATTCGGATAGCAGAAGTAACCAACGGGATATACGACCGGTTAGGGTGGGTTTTTCGATGAGGTATTTTAGAGGATCCATGAGGGATATGAGCACAATTGGAAAGGCTAGCATGTAGTGCCTTAATCGGCGGGTGCACCAGACTAAGGCCCAACACGTTTTTTTGAGGGCAGAGTAATTGAGCTCATACCCAGTCATCCTCTTGCTAAGATAATATATGGCTTTTTCGGAGCGGCTCTCTTTTCCTTCTTGGGCTAGCATGCAACCCATGGCATTTTCTAAGACAGATAGGTAAAGAAATAAGGGCTTGTGAGGAGTGGGTGGTGAAAGAACGGGTGGATTTTGAAGGTAGGCTTTTATTTTGTTGAATGCGGCTTGGCATTGGTCATTCCATTGGAACATCTCTTCTTTCCTCAGTAATCAGAACAAGGGATCACATGTAGTTATGAGCTTTGAGATAAAGCGACTGATGAATTGAATCCTCTCGAGGAATCTTCTCACGTCTTTCTCATTCTGTGGTGGTGCCATTTCTAGAATTGCCTTGATTTTAGAGGGATCAACCTCTATCCTCCTCTGTGTAATGAGAAAGCCTAGGAGCTTCCAGAAGTCACACCGAAAGTGCATTTCTTTGGATTTAGCCTCATCTTGTATTTGCGCAACCTTTCGAAAAACTTCTCCAATGCCACCAAGTGTCCCCCTCTATCCTTGGATTTTACGATCATGTCATCTACATAAATCTCTACTTCCTTATGAATCATGTCGTGTAACAGAGTAGTGGTAGCTCTTTGATAGGTTGTTCCAGCGTTCTTGTGTTCGAAAGGTATCACCCTATAGCAGTAGGTCCCCCAAAGTGTGGTAAATGTCGTCTTTTCCCGATCTTCTGGTGCCATTAAAATCTATTGTACCCTGAAAAACATCCATGAATGATAGTAGCTGATGGCCTGTAGTGTTATCTTCCAAGACATCAATGTGGGGAAGCGATAAGTCATCTTTTGGACTGGCTTTGTTTAGATCCTAGAAGTTGACGCACACGTGAACTTTTCCTTCTTTCTTGGGGACTGGCACGATGTTGGTAACCCATTCCGGATACTCTGTAACAATGATGAACCCTACCTTGAACTATTTTTCTACTTCTTCTATGATCTTCGGTTCCCATTCCGGTCTCAGGCGTCTCAGTTTTTGCTTGACAGGTTTAGAATTGGGGAGGAGAGGAATACCATGTTGGACAATGTCGGGATCGACCCCAGGCATATCCTCGTAAGACCAAGCAAAAACATCTTTAAATTCTTTTAGCAAGAGAGTCAATTTTTCTTCTTCTTCTTTATTAAGTGTTGATCCAATTTGCATAATTTGTGGATTATCTTTATCTCCTAGGTTAATCGATGAAGTATCTTCGATTATTTCATAAGCAGGTGGTTTTTCGATTAGTTGCTTAAGTTTGATTGGGAGATCCTCGGAGGGATCTGTGTATTCATAAGTATTAGACACAGAGGAGTATGTAGAACCGTCTTTCATTTCATTCATAAGAAGTGGAATGATTACATCAGACGATGGTGGGCTCACAGCGGCCGACTTAGGTACAGACTCGATAATTGGAAGTATAGACTCCGGGGGAACAGGGGATAGGGAGACTGTTGTGCAAAAATTTATCATTTTGCGTAACACAATTTCACACATATAATTAAAACTACATGTGCTTTTATTAAAGTAGGTTGGACCCATTCAGGATATCACATCCCTTAATTACAATCCCTATTTTAAGGAAACACCTTTTGATTCCAATTTAAAAGACTTATTTTAAATTAAATAAAATTTATTTATTTTTTGTTTGGGCTGGACCTAGGTGAATGACCCAGGTTGCCTACGTACCAACAAATGGGATCAAGCCATTCCGTAGTTCTTTTAGGAAATGATTTTGATTTGGTTGTGGTTTAGGGTGAATGACCCTTTTAATTTATAACAGGGTGTGTCCATTATTTTAAATATGGGTAAGAACCCATTGAATTTAATATGGGTAAGTGCCCATAATATTAAGTTGAATTTAATGAGTGTACGAACTCATGAATTTGACAGTGGATATGTAATCCATGTCTATTTAGCGAACTTGAATTTGAATTTAGTGAGTGTGCGGACTCACTTAATTTGACAGTGGATATGTGATCCATGTCTAAATAACAGACTTGGGAAATTAATGACTGTACCTGAATTTTATTTTAGGTTGCCTACGTAGTATATGAACTCATTGTAAATTGACAATGGGTACGTGACCCATGTCTCAAATTTAAGCAGTTTGAAATTTTGGATGAGACTAATATTTGATTTGAATTTATAACATAGGTAAATAACCTATATAACAGACTTGGATTTAGTTTGAACTTGACACAGGTGTATGACATATGTAATTGAAATTACATGATCCATGAAATAAAATTGATAGATGAGTCCGTCAATTCTTTTTCTTTGTATATATATATACTTTACAACTTGAATTGCCAATTGCCAAATGGGACCCACGATTTGAAGAAAATCAAACCAAATTTAAAACTTTATCCAAAAGTCTTTAAAGTTGGTGATTCACCAAAACACAATCTGGGCAGATTTTGGTTTGTTATATATATGAATGGCATGTATACGAGTTTGGTGGATTAAACATCAATTTATATCATATATCCACATCCTTATTAAATTAGGATAATGATTTAGAGTTTGAGTTTCATTCTAACTAGGAGTATGAAAGCTCTATAAAACAAACTGAACTTTGTTGTAAAGTCATATTGTTCTGGGCGTTCTCCCGAACACCACTGTTTTCTTTTCTTTTCACAAAATTTCAACATCACAACTTGAAATATCCAGGTAATGTCTTATATATCCGTATATATGTACACAGATATAAGGGTAGTGTTAATATATATATATATATATGTGTGTTTCTTTTTTTGTTTATCACTTATTTGTTCAAAATTGCTTTATTTGACCAAGCAATGCTCTGGGCATTCAAAAGTCTTAAAAAGCATGAACAAATATTGTCCCATCTTTGCCTTGGAATTACAACCTCCAGAATGACCACATGGGTCGCTGAGGGTAATAAAAAAAAAAGATTTTATTTTTATTATTTTTTTTTAAGATGCACTGAGCATCAGTTTAACCAAAAAAAAAAAATTGGTAGAAGATGCATTGAGCATCAGTTTAAACAAAAATTGGTAGAAAATGCACTGAGCATTGTTTTAACCAAGAATTGGAGGAAGATGCACTGAGCATCATTTTTTTTTTTAAAACTTGTGTTCATGTACCATTTACAAACACCAGTCCAAAACATTTTTTTTTTATTTCAAATTTGGTGTTACTTTTAGTTAGTAAAAAAAAAATTGATTAATTTTGTTGATGAAACTCTTGTCCCAAAACGTGAGTCCATGGAAGGATTTTGACACAAAACTTGAATAGTTTCTTTGTTATTTTTTTTTTTACAATGATGTATAGAACATCCATTTTTTTGAAAGATGCACTGAGCATCATCTTGAAATCAAGACATTTGATTACAATGAGTCTAATTGAAGAGATTTAAAACACTAGACTCCCAGAGTTTTATTTAAAGAGTTCTTAGAAGAGACAAACTCTCTGATTTGAAGTCAAAGGCCCCATTAGTTTGTATCCCTTTTTTTTAAGACTTCCAGAAATTGAATCAATTTTGAAAGGAAACCAAAACAGTAAAAGATCTTGAGAGAGAGAGAGAGAGAGAGAGAGAGAGAGAGAGAGAGTGTGAAGATATAAATGAAAAAAATGATATACCTTTTTTTTACTCTCCTTCTGCTTCTCTATCTTCAAAAGTTTCACTATCGTAGATATGATTTCCCTTTCACGTTGCTATATCCTTTCTTTCCAACTCTTTTCTTCTTTTTTTTTTTCTTGTTCTCCCATATCATCCTATATATAGGAGTATGGTAGTGGTTCTGCCCATTATGGTAGTGGGTGGTTATGACAGTCATGGGGTTAATTCAAAAACCCAATGTGCATCTCCACGTGTCCAAGTTGTTTGTTCATTTCTGATGCTTTGAGAATCAACTTCTCCACACGTGATAACACCACAAACCCATTTTGTCTCCTTTATATTGAACATGTACAGTTAGTGGGTTTAGCTTTAAGAGGGACTAACAATTTTAGTCAGCAAATCATGACTAATGGACAAGTGACCCACTAACTAGTTTTGAATTTTTCCATAAAGCTGCCACGTAAGCCATGGTGTTATCATGTGTTGAACAATTTCTTCCCCAAATTCCCATTTATATCATATGTATACGTATACATATAGATATATAGATATATAGATATATATATACACAGGCTTAGGAGATAATTTGGGTAGTGCTAAACTTTATTTTAATTGGATAAACTAGGCAATATCCAGAATAAAATTTATAATTTAACAGTTGCCCCCTTGAGTATTACGTATGAATACTATGAACATACGGGATACTCAAAAAAAAAACTGACACCACACCCCTCCTCTTTTTTTTTTTTTTTTTTTTTTTTTTTTTTTTTTTTTTAGGGAAATGGATGCTCGAGGAAAAATTCGCTCTGAAAAACTTCCCGATGAGAGTGGCAAGGAAATGAGCAAGGGACTTGAGTACAAGCGTTCAGCATCTTTACAAGTAGTTAACATCACTGTTCCTCTTGAAAGTAAGGCAACATTGCTCAGTCTTGAGGAGCATATTAACTCAGGATATCTTGAGTTTGATTTAAAAAATGAAGACAAGACAATTAGAGTTTGTCGATGTTATGGCGCTGCGTTCACTGCTCGCACTCTCGTGAAAGTGGATAATGAGCTAGAAGGCGACTCTAAATTTCCAGTTGGCGAAGACTTTTATCCAGCATTGTATAAAATGCTTAGGGAGAAGAGAAACTGGGGAAAGGAATTCAACTTTCGTGGTCGGGCCACATTTCAATTCGGTCTATTGGAATGGACACAATCCATTTTGTTGAATTATGGGAGCATCTTACGTTCTGCTGATATTTATGGTGCTGTTGCCGTCTCTTCATTTCCTTACGAAATGGAGCCTAATGTTTGGCGAGCTTTTTGTGAATTATGGGTGCCTTTAACGAACACATTCCACCATGGAAACGGAGAGATGGGAATATCTTTATACGATATGAAGGTTATTTGTGGGCTTCCAATTCTGGGGATTCCTTATGAGGAATTTATTCCTTTGAATAAGGAGTTAATTTCTTCGAGTGCCAATTATACAGTTTTGGAACTCTTGAAAATTCATGATGACTTATGCAGTCATTTTAAACGTGACAAGATTACCTGGACGCAGTGGGTTAAACATTTTTTCCGAGGAAAACTTCTATACGGGGCTTTTGGTGAAAATAAACAACAGATAATTCCCAAACAAAGAAGAAACTTTCAAGATACAACTAACTTCTATACGGGGCTTTTGGTGAAAATAAACAACAGATAATTCCCAAACAAAGAAGAAACTTTCAAGATACAACTGGTTTGTCTTTGAAAGTGTCAAAAGATGGGGCACTAGCTGCTTTTCTAGCCCTTTGGTTGAGCAGATTTGTCCTTCCTTCGGAGAATTGTGTATTAAGGCCCGAAACATTCTACATGGCTTGTTTAATGTCGCAGGGTAAGAAAATTTCACTTGCTCTGGCTACTTTGGGCTTCATTTATCACAGACTTGGTGAAATGGCTACTCACCCAAAAGGCCCTGGCTTGTCAAATATATACTTACCAATTCATTATATTATTGGATGGCTGGGAGAGCACTTTCCCTTTTTATATAAAACAAGGCCTGATAGCGAATTTTCGAGAGAGTATCCACATCTGGCAAGATATAGTGGAGTTGAACCGAAGGAATTGAGTCTTTTTGAGGCTCGAGTGCTCTTTAGGAGTGATCAAAGCATAGTTTATCGACCTTCTCCTTTCTTGCAAGAAATGGAATCGACATACATTGATGATGAAAAATTGTCTGATGACCAATTCGAACTGTTGATTTGCATGCACTCCAATTTATTGCCAGTGAGAGTGGCAGACTATTTATGGTTGGAGCCATATTATCCGAACAGATTTGCGCGACAGTTTGGCTATGATCAAGGCGTGCCTTCGAACAAACTTAAATTTACTTTATCGCTGAGAAAACAATGTGGTATTGAAGATTTAGCCACTGCACAGGTCAAGCTTTTGAGAAGATACACGGGCCTATTCTTTTTTATTCCACGTACCAGCTACTTGGGAGTATGTACATGGTGGTATTGTAATTGGTGGGTGAGGAATTCAACTCCTTATTTATCTCAGTCTGTTTATAAGGTTCACACGATCCTTGAAAAAAAACCTTACGAACAAAAGAAACCAATTTTTGTGATCTCATGTTTGCGGGAAGTGTCTGCCGGATTGAAGAAGGAAGTATTACTTTCTGATGATGGGGGAGAAACTTCACAGCAGACAGCATTGCAACAGGATACCTCACCGACCAACTTAGATCCTACTGGAAACCCTAAATTGACCACATTCAGTTACCTTAATCTCAAGAGCAGATCCTTTAAGGTATCTAATGTCCAGACCATTCTTATCAGGACGAGTGGCACGATGGTCTGTTTTGCTGACGGAGTTTGATATTACATATTTGCCTCAAAAGGCAATTAAAGGGCAAGCACTTGCTGATTTCTTAGCTGCACATCCCGTACCTAACAATGAAGAGTTATCTGATGATTTCCCTGATGAAGAAGTTTTATCAGTGGAAACCTCATCATGGCAACTTTACTTTGACGGGGCATCCAAAAAACACGGAGCAGGAGCAGGAATTGTGTTTATTACACCATCCGGAGGTTTAATCCCCTACTCATTCTCACTCACTATTGCGTGTTCAAATAACGCTGCTGAGTATGAAGCATTGATTATTGGCCTAGAAATTGCACTAGAAATGCATTTAAATTGCTTGCAAATTTTTGGAGATTCCCAATTGATTGTAAGACAATTGAATGATCAGTACCAAGTTAGAAGCGAAAGCTTGGTATTCTACCACCAAAGGGCCAAACATTTGATGTCACAATTTCAGGACATTCAAATAAGCCATATCCGAAGGTCAGAAAATGACAAAGCTGATGCTCTAGCCAAATTGGCAGCATCTTTGGTTCTTCCAGAGGAAAGAGATATACAAATTACTGTCGGGGAACGCCATCTTTTAACCCCAGCAGTTGACCGTGTAGGGGAGGAAGAATCCTCAAATGTAGTAACTGTCTGTGAAATTGAAGAAGATTCAGACTGGCGACAACCTTTTGTTGATTACTTCCTATATGGAAGATTGCCAGATCACCCAAAAAAGAGGGTTGACTTAAAACGAAGAGCTCTTCGATTTGCCTACCTGAATGATACTTTATATAGAAGGTCTTTTGATGGGGTTCTTCTCAGGTGTCTGTCAAACGAAGAATCACTTCACGCTCTTCAAGAAACTCATGCTGGGACATGTGGTGCCCATCAAGCTGGCCCAAAACTTGCTGCACAATTGAAACGTTTAGGCTATTATTGGCCGACTATGGTTCATGATGCAATGAAATTTGCAAAAACATGTAAGGTTTGTCAACTACATGGAGATTTCATACATCAACCCCCTCAACCACTTCATCCGTCCATGCTATCATGGCCCTTTGAAACTTGGGGTTTGGATGTTATTGGTCCATTCAAACCCCCATCTTCACACTCTCACCAATACATCCTTGCAGGAACAGATTATTTCTCTAAGTGGTCTGAGGCAATACCTTTAAGGGAAGTAAGGGCATTGGATGTTGCAAATTTCATCAGAAGTCACATAATTTACCGTTATGGAGTTCCAGCAAAGATCATATCTGATAATGCCTTATATTTCAAAAGTCAATCCATCATAAGGCTATCGGAAAAATACAAGTTTCAGCTAAGGCGTTCTGCAAGTTATAACCCATCTGCAAATGGACAGGCTGAAGCCTTTAACAAAGTGTTGTGTAAGATTCTCAAAAAGATGGTGAGCAAAAACAAAAGAGATTGGCATGAACGTTTACCAGAGGCTTTGTGGGCGTACAGAACAACAGTTCGTACATCGACAGGTTGTACACCATATAGCCTCGTTTATGGTTCCGAAGCAGTGCTCCCATTGGAAGTACAATTGCCTTCTCTCAGGATTGCCACACAGCTCACTAATCCAGAGGAGAATGTCAAAATCAGATTGGCTGAACTCGAAGCACTTGATGAAAGAAGGCTTGAAGCCCAACAAAGACTTGAAGTATACCAAGCTCAAGTTGCAAGCTCCTTCAACAAAAAAGTCAAATTCAGATCCTTTTCAGTTGGTGATTTGGTTTTGACTGTGAAAAGACCAGTTGTTATAGCAAGAAGGATGAAAGGAAAATTTGAGCCAAAATGGGAAGGACCATATGTTGTAACTAAAGTCTTTCCAAAAGGATCGTATGAGCTTTCAGACCCTGAAGGAAGGAATGTTTATCCATGTGTCAACGGAAAGTTCATCAAAAAATTCTATGCTTGAGTAGATAGAAGATCCTTTGTAAAAGAACTACGGAATGGCTTGATCCCATTTGTGGGTACGTAGGCAACCTGGGTCATTCACCTAGGTCCAGCCCAAAAAAAAAAAAAAAAAAAAAAAAAAAAAAAAAATCTTTGTAACTGAACTACGAAAGGCTTGATCCCGAGAGGGTACGTAAGCAGTCTAGTTACTCTACTGGATGCAGCCACAACAAAAAAAAAAAAAGAAGTTTCTTTATCAATGATTTTCTTTTGCATTTATGAACTAGTTCACACCTTCTATCTATCTGGCAAGTGTTTGAATGCAAAAAACTCTTAGGAACATCAAATTGATGATACTTGCATACAAATGAAGTTTAAATGTTTCATCAAACATTTACAAGTAGTGGTGAAAATTGAAAATAAAATTCAATTTTATTAAAATTCCACTAAAGATATAAAAAAAATAATAATAAATAAAAAAAAATAATAATAATAAATAAATAAAAAGAGAAGAAAAAGAAAAGAAAATGGGGGGCATAATTAAACTTTCTTTTTTTGAAAAGAAGTAATATAGCCAATCAGTCTCTGAAATTCTTCTTCTCGAGATTTGTTAAGATCCTTGGCACTCTCGATCTTTTGAAGCATTTCCGCATTGGCTTTAACCTTCGACTCTCGAAGTTCTTCAACTAATACTTCATGAGAATTTAGTGAAGTTATTAAATTACTAATTTTCTCCTCCAAAGACCCCTTCTTGGTCTCATATTGATTTCGCAGTGTACGAGCTTTTTCTTCTGCTGCAAGGACTTCTGCTTCATTGACCCCTAAGAAGTTAGAAATTTTGGATGAGACTCATATTTGATTTGAATTTATAACATAGGTAAATAACCTATATAACAGACTTGGATTTAGTTTGAACTTGACACAGGTGTATGACATATGTAATTGAAATTACATGATCCATGAAATAAAATTGATAGATGAGTCCGTCAATTCTTTTTCTTTGTATATATATATACTTTACAACTTGAATTGCCAATTGCCAAATGGGACCCACGATTTGAAGAAAATCAAACCAAATTTAAAACTTTATCCAAAAGTCTTTAAAGTTGGTGATTCACCAAAACACAATCTGGGCAGATTTTGGTTTGTTATATATATGAATGGCATGTATACGAGTTTGGTGGATTAAACATCAATTTATATCATATATCCACATCCTTATTAAATTAGGATAATGATTTAGAGTTTGAGTTTCATTCTAACTAGGAGTATGAAAGCTCTATAAAACAAACTGAACTTTGTTGTAAAGTCATATTGTTCTGGGCGTTCTCCCGAACACCACTGTTTTCTTTTCTTTTCACAAAATTTCAACATCACAACTTGAAATATCCAGGTAATGTCTTATATATCCGTATATATGTACACAGATATAAGGGTAGTGTTAATATATATATATATATGTGTGTTTCTTTTTTTGTTTATCACTTATTTGTTCAAAATTGCTTTATTTGACCAAGCAATGCTCTGGGCATTCAAAAGTCTTAAAAAGCATGAACAAATATTGTCCCATCTTTGCCTTGGAATTACAACCTCCAGAATGACCACATGGGTCGCTGAGGGTAATAAAAAAAAAAGATTTTATTTTTATTATTTTTTTTTAAGATGCACTGAGCATCAGTTTAACCAAAAAAAAAAAAAATTGGTAGAAGATGCACTGAGCATCAGTTTAAACAAAAATTGGTAGAAAATGCACTGAGCATTGTTTTAACCAAGAATTGGAGGAAGATGCACTGAGCATCATTTTTTTTTTAAAACTTGTGTTCATGTACCATTTACAAACACCAGTCCAAAACATTTTTTTTTATTTCAAATTTGGTGTTACTTTTAGTTAGTAAAAAAAAAATTGATTAATTTTGTTGATGAAACTCTTGTCCCAAAACGTGAGTCCATGGAAGGATTTTGACACAAAACTTGAATAGTTTCTTTGTTATTTTTTTTTTTACAATGATGTATAGAACATCCATTTTTTTGAAAGATGCACTGAGCATCATCTTGAAATCAAGACATTTGATTACAATGAGTCTAATTGAAGAGATTTAAAACACTAGACTCCCAGAGTTTTATTTAAAGAGTTCTTAGAAGAGACAAACTCTCTGATTTGAAGTCAAAGGCCCCATTAGTTTGTATCCCTTTTTTTTTAAGACTTCCAGAAATTGAATCAATTTTGAAAGGAAACCAAAACAGTAAAAGAACTTGAAAGAGAGAGAGAGAGAGAGAGAGAGAGAGAGAGAGAGAGAGAGTGAAGATATAAATGAAAAAAATGATATACCATTTTTTTACTCTCCTTCTGCTTCTGTATCTTCAAAAGTTTCACTATCGTAGATATGATTTCCCTTTCACGTTGCTATATCCTTTCTTTCCAACTCTTTTCTTCTTTTTTTTTTTTTCTTGTTCTCCCATATCATCCTATATATAGGAGTATGGTAGTGGTTGTGCCCATTATGGTAGTGGGTGGTTATGACAGTCATGGGGTTAATTCAAAAACCCAATGTGCATCTCCACGTGTCCAAGTTGTTTGTTCATTTCTGATGCTTTGAGAATCAACTTCTCCACACGTGATAACACCACAAACCCATTTTGTCTCCTTTATATTGAACATGTACAGTTAGTGGGTTTAGCTTTAAGAGGGACTAACAATTTTAGTCAGCAAATCATGACTAATGGACAAGTGACCCACTAACTAGTTTTGAATTTTTCCATAAAGCTGCCACGTAAGCCATGGTGTTATCATGTGTTGAACAATTTCTTCCCCAAATTCCCATTTATATCATATGTATACGTATACATATAGATATATAGATATATAGATATATATATACACAGGCTTAGGAGATAATTTGGGTAGTGCTAAACTTTATTTTAATTGGATAAACTAGGCAATATCCAGAATAAAATTTATAATTTAACAGAGACACAGACAAATGACTCTACAGCCTGGTTGCTCAGACCCTCCTTAGTTGGCGTGATCTGGCCATCTTGGCTCTTGGCCCTCTTTCCTTCCTTTTCTTCAGCAACTTCTTCCCACATCTTCTCGATAGCTTCAGTGTCCAGATACTTCAACCAGTCTTCCTCTAGGGTTTTCAAAACTTCTTCAGGATAGAACGGATCTTGATAGGGAGGCTGTGGACACGCGGCCTCCGGGAGCCCACCCCCGTCTGTACTTACAGCGGGGTTTCGGAATTGATTTTCCTTTGTTTTAAAATTGATTTGAAAATGGAAAGGAAAAGAAAAGGTCTTTTGAAAACAGATATAAAGTCGCCACTTGGTCTTTAAGGAACCATGAAACCTAGTTTGACTCACCCAAACGGATAAAGGGCACCGACCTTTCATAACCAAAGAACTTGGCTCGGGGTTTTGGTACGAGAGAGGAAAGAGCCTTTGTCACAAATAAAACACCCTCAGCTCGCCCCGTCTTTTGACAGGCCTCAATTAGCATCCGAATAATCATCTTATACGATGTATGGTTCGACAATTAATACTATGATAGTATATTACATCACACAAGAATTTTGAAATGGAAGATCAAAAGATAAGATATCATTCATATGACCTTAGCCAAATATCATACAATGCAAAAGTGAAAGATCACACAAATAAACCTAGAAAAAATCATCTAAGCACATATCAAGTAATCAAGTTTTCCTAATCTAAAGGGGACATGAATTGTTCTTGAAATAAATAATCAAAGAATTCAAAAATATGCTTAGCAAACTAGAGTGATGCATGTTAATCTTTGAGAAAAGAAGACCTCTCGGGGGGAGCATGAATGTTATATCAATTTCATTGCTTATAATCTTCTTAGATTAGGAGTCACAAAAACCCAATATGATCCTAGAATGTGCAAAGGTTGTTGTGTGTTTGTGTACATGGACTTTCTAAAGTGACTTAGAAGTCTAAAATGATGAATGAATACATGGAGGAAAACATTATGGGATATGTACAAATACAGTTGATCGGGAGACAACAGATCCTATTTATACGCCTTAATATACGTTTGTTAGTACTTTTTTATCCTGTTTTTGTATATTTTTACTTCGTTTTCTATTTTCTGACAGGTTTTGGAAGAAAACACAGAGATCTAGTTAAATAAGGTGAAAAAGCAGGAAGAAAGAAGCAAGAAAAATCACATCGCGCGCGCGACCCGCTCGCGCGAAAACCAAGAAATCGCTCGCGCGAGATCCCAAAATTCGCTCGCGCGATCCGCTCGCGCAAGGTCCCTATATCGCGCTCGCGCAATCCGTACAAAAATCAAAGTTGCGTATTCTGCTATACTGATGATTCCTACACGAACGAAACTGCTTAATGACATCCGAATTGGAAATAACAGCTATTTTAGTGCGTTTTGGGTTAGGAAAGCTTCCAAAAACTTGTTGTAAATCTATATATACCCTATTTACTTCAATTTAGGGGTTGGAAAATATTATACACACAAGATACAACCAAACTTTCAGCCATTGAAGGGAGGGAAGCAAGGAGAAGAAAAAGTAGTCCAAGGATTTCCATGGCCTCCTCCATCAACTACTTGCCATCTACCACTTCCATGGACAACTAGACTTTAGATCTAGGGTTTCAATGAAACCCTAGCCAAGTAATAGGGATTTATTTATGTTTTTATTTTAGTTTTATTATGTATGGATGATGATTACATGTTCCTATGATTTTTATAAATAAATCGTGCTTCTAATTGATTAAATCATCACTTTCAAAGTTTATTCTTGTCTTAGATTTATTTTGACTATGATGTGCTCAATGATCTATGTTTGCTGTGCTTATATAGGTTATTTACATGTAATGGTGCTTTATTGAATTGTGCTATCAAGTATCCGAATAGTCCATGCCTAGGTTAGACGGATTATGTCACAACCCTAGTTTAGTGTGGGATAATTCGTGCTAACCGAAGATGGATTATGTTGGTGCTTGAACCATAGTTATTTTCTTGACGGAGGAATTGGGCTTGTAGCTACGATTCCCCATTATCATCCAACTTAATAAGCTAAAGTAATTCATAAATACCCTTATTATGAAGCTAGTGGTGGATTTGCAATCCTAAGTTTCTTAAACTTATTATAAAAATAACTTTAATTGCTTTCATAATTTAGATTTACTTTTATTGTTCTTAGTTTAATTAAAATCAAATCAAAATCTGTTTTTCTTAATTAATTAGATCTAGGTTTTAAAATTAAAGCACTGTAGTATTTCAATCTCTGTGGGTTCGACCTTTACTTCCACACTACAAATCTTTTGAAAGTAAAGCACAAATAAGCATACATTTATATCTTGATATTGACAACATCAGTAGTATGGACTACTTCTTAAATGAACAAATTTGGAGTGCATGTAAGCATCAAATCAAATATTGAAAGTAAAAGAATGTTTGCTATGAATAGTGGACAGAATAGTGACTTGATTTTGTAAAAAATGAAAAGTAGGGTTAGGAATGTTTTAAATCCATGATATTTTATGAAGATCGTTCTTATTGTGTCTAAAACACATATCAAAAAGCCAATCTTCAATAACTATTACACATTGACAGAAATCACATGAACAATAGAGGTTACTCAGAAATAGAGTCTGTATTGTCGACTGAGATGTTGAAAACTATTAGAAAATGAAAAAACAATATCTAGAGGCCCATATTATAAAGAGAGTTTCCTAAGACATTTAAGTTTAAAGGAAAAATAAGTTGGGACCACTCCTTTTGGAAAATTTTTCTGGAAAACAAGTTGAAAGTCAACTAAGCTGTTGTGACAGTAAGGACAGAATATCTGGGGAGAATGTTTGGATCCAAATGGACCACTTTCAAGTATTTCCAAGTCAAACCAAAAATCATTGGTGTTTTCTAATGAGTTAAGAAGACTTTCCAAGTGGTCTCATGTTAATACTTTGAGTATTGAGTCCTAGAGAAATCTTTGAACTCAGATTGCTCACTGTTTTGAAGATTTCTTGAGAAAGCAAGGGTTTTATTTCTTGAAATCAAAAAGAGGAGTTTGAGAGGGGTTTTGAAATAGAGGTTTTAAAAGTACATTTTCAGCACTTAAATAGAGATTATGACCACTTGAAATATCAACATTTGAACCCATATCAAAAACCTCCAAGATTGTTGGAGACCTTGTTTTATTTTGAAAACAACTTCAAGAATACATAGGAATGTATTGAAGTTGGAATCATCATCTATCAAACATGTTTTTGAGGTCAAGAGCTACTATCCATAAGGATTCACTCACCTCAAACTTCATGTCATCATCTAGATAATGATAGACTTGTAAGTAAATAAAAAAAATCAAAAGAAATAAGACTAAGAAGAGATGAACATAATATGTAAAACAAGCAAGTAAGTAATCAATAGATGATATTCATGGTGACTTTAGACATGGAAGAAGCTTCCTATCTCACAAATGCTTATGAAAATGGTGGTTGGGTGTCTTGAATGTGAAGTAAATGGGAGTAATGAAGTAGAAAACAAGGTTTGGAACTAACTCTTAGTTGAAAATCAAAGGAAGAAGCTCACTTTCACTCTCCTAACCTTATTTTCTACAACTTTTCTATCTATACTTCTCTAAGCTTTTGTATTTGTAACCCCCAAAATGAGAAGTCAAGGGGGGTTTATATAGGCCAATTTGGGGGTGGTTTTGGGGTTTTAGAAGTACTCCCATTGGTCCCAAACAACTGAAAACATAGAGCTACATCATTTTGGTTTCTAATTAATCAAAATGGAACCCCAAAAGAAATTGCAAAAAAGGACTGTTCTGGAGGAGAGTGTCGCGGCAGAACTGGGCCTGTCCCATTGGGCTTGTGCCGCGACAGCAGTGGGCCAGTGCTGCAGCGGCACTGCTCCTCATTCCTCCAGAAAATTCTATTTAGGCCCCCAGAGGTCTCGGTATTTGCGAAAAGGCCCTATTTCGTCCAAAATTCACAAAAAATGCACATGAACTCCAAACTGAGGTTGTGATATACCGTTGGAAAGGTAATGGAGTCTACTTTACATAAACAATATTTTAGAGATAGGTCACTTTGAAAAGTTTTGCGGTGTTCGCGATAAAAGCTGATTTGATCGCCTTTTTTACCTTCAGAAATTCATAATAAATTCATTTTAAATCCAAATATTATGTGCGATATATTGTCGGAAAGCTATTGACCTCTAGTATCTATTAAAAATGTTTGAAAAATGACATAGTGCTCCAGTTTTAAAGTCAACTTTTGGTCAAATTGGTCAAACCAGGGACCTCCAGGAAGTTCTGGGAACCTCTGGGAGCTCCCAAGAGCTGACCTTTTCGTCTGAATTTCTTTTTAAACTCATTTTAATACTTTTCTGATGATCTAGAATGATCCCGAAACTTTTTGACAAATTTGGATGATTTCGGTCAAACCTTGGTCAAACTTAGTTAAACCAATCAATGGGGACTTTCCGGGAACTTCCGGGACTTCTGGGGGTCTCTGGAAGCCGAAGATTTCTTCTAATTTTGCGTGAAAACTCATTTTTAGTACTTTTTTATGACGTAGCATGTTTCCAGAACTTTCGGTCCAAATCTGGGAGTGTTCGGGCTTTTAGGGGCATCTTGGTCATTTGTACCACTTTCTGAGCATTTTGAGAGATAGAATTAACTTCCATGAGTCCTTTTTGAGTCTTTTTGGATCATTTTGAACCACCAAGCTATGGGTCTCCTGAATCTGATAGCCGAAAAAATGGGTGTCTACAGAGGCTTTTCACAGTTAGCGAAGATTTCAAGCCCAGGGTGCCTTTTTCTGGTGGTCTGATGGATCCAAGGTTCAGGGAACCCAAAATAAGGGAAATCATCCCCTTCCTTGATGAACTGCCCATTCAAGGTCTTGCGGTACGGTGGGAGACTTCTTACTCTCTTCTTCCATGGCTTTTGTAGCTCGATGTCTTCCACAGTGGGCTTGTGTAATTCAAAAGTACATTTTTTTCCTTTGATCTGGGAGAATTCGCGAATCCCCTGTTGACGTCGGCCCAATCCAATTCCAAAGAAGTAGTCTATTTTGCGTATGATATTGACAACCGCGGAGTGGATCTCGGTGAACCTGTCTCCATAACCAATCATGTTGATTTTTTCTATGAAAAAACCTCCGATTACCCCTTCTTCTAGTTCAGGGATTTGGTTTTCAAAGACAAGAGCATAGCTTAGAAAGGCTTCATTTCCCCAACTATTGCCGAAGATGATCTTCACCTCTTTCTCACGAATGTACTTAATCATTTGGTGCATAGTGGATGACACAACTTTGTTGACATGCAGCCAGGGCCTCCCAATCAGCAAATTAAATGAGGCAGGTATATCCATGACTTAAAAGAGTTCAGTGCAAACCAAAGACCCTACACGGATTTTGAGAGAAACAGTCCCCATCACAGTTCTCTTGGTGTTATCGTAAGCCCTCACGGATTGCACAAATGGGTTGATGTCCAGGATGTTGACCCCCAAGGCAGTGGCGGTTCTTAGAGCATAAACATTTAAGGCAGAGCCTGTATTGACCAGACAGAATGGCACTTGCTGCCCCTTGCACCCAATAGTGATGTACAAAGCTTTGTTATGCACAGATCCTTCCGGTGGCAGGTCCTCATCGAAAAAGGTGATGATGGGATCAGGGGTGAGTGTACTTAAGAAAGCTACAATATCTTCCAGTGCAGCTGATTCGAGGTGAAAAGTGCATATTCATAGCATATTATATGGTCTTTTATGCATACTTTTATCCCCAAAGTTCTTACATTTAGGTGCATTCTAATAACAATGTTCTTTTTATTGTGTTAATGCTAAAAAATATATTTATGCGTTGTTTTATAGGTATTAGAATGTAAATCAATGAAGTGGAGCTAAAGAAAAGTATTCTGGTGAAGAGAACAACAGAAGCAGCTGAGAAAACGCCAATTTTGACAATAAAGACTTCAAATTTGGAAGATTTTCCTATAGATATGAAATGTAGATCTTTGAGTTACGGTCGCGTGGCCACAAACGGGAGATCAATCCGAGGTTCGAGTAAAAGGTTATGGCCATTCTCCCATCGGTGCGCAGAGCTGTCAAAATCAGAGAGTTCAATCGATCGAACCTTCAATCGATCAAACTAAGCTCGATCGATTGAACTTTATATTCATCCAAAAGTTGTGTAAACTCTGCAGGAACCCTATATATAAGTCGTTTTGACGCCAGACGAAGAGAGGATGCTCCAGAACGCAGAAAATAGCAGTTTTAGGGTAGTTTTAGGGTTAGATTAGGAGTAGATTATGTTAGATTCATCTTTTTCTTCCTCTTTTTCATTAATATATTGAAGATTATTGAAGATTCAAGTTGGTTTCATTATTATTACAAGTTTATTTCAGATTATTTCTAGGTTTTCTAATCATTTATCGTATTTGATTGTTTATAGATATAGTTATTATGATCGTCTTAGTTTACTGTTGCTGTATTAATTTAATTATGTTTCCGTAGTTTAGACGTTGGAAATATGTGATGAAATATTGATTCTTAGCCTCTGCCATGTATGATATAGAAAACCTGGGCTCAATAGATCGAAGATATTTCGATCGATCAAACTAGAGCCATGGTCAAGCAATCGAAGACATTTCAATCGATTGAAGGATGACGCTGTTCGATCAATCGAAAGCGCTTTGATCGATTGAACTTGTTGATTCCTGAGATAATTATCTTAAGTATTCTATGACTTTCTGTTTTAGAAATCTATCATCAAATTGTCCCTATAAGCTCAGTTTGTCACAACAGTTTTTAGAACTTAAAGCCGTAAGGCTATTTTCTTCAATGACTTTTGAAAACCACTTTAAATACTAACACCATTTAGAGTGCAAGTAATAACCATTATTTTAAACTATCTTCCAAGTATTTTAAACCAACTGTGATGATGTAGTCCCGGTCATGAAAGGGCTATTGATTCTATATCTTTAGAAAAATACGGAATACTGAAGAGGAATGAACTCCATAGAACATTAATGAGTATGCATGGTAGATAGTTAGGATCAATGTGGATTCATGTGTTTTCAACACCTTTAATTTATCTGTTTAATTAATTATGTTTCTTTATACTTTAGTCTATTATTTAGTTTAATTTTATTGATTAGGATTCGTTAGAACCTCCACCCGTATTTTTATCTTTTTCTTTTCTTTAGGTTATAACTTAGTAGATATTCTTCTTATTCCTTCCCTGTGGGATCGACCTGGACTTCCAGTACTATATTACTTGCACGAACACCTACACTTGGGTGTTGCACAAGAGCGCACAACTATTTAGTCATGTCAAGTTTTTGGCGCCGTTGCCGGGGAAGGCAACTAGGTTAGGATTTTACTAAGTTATTTCCATTTTTTTTCTTTTTCTTAAAAAAAAAATACAAATAAAAACTGTTGGACTTTTTCTCTCACAAGATAAACATAAAAATAAATAAAATTTCTATTGTTTAAAAATTTTGAGTGAAAAATGTCTTATCCATATTATCCTCCATACAACACAAACACCATGAATAGGTACACTTTAGGTAATGAAAACTATCCCCCAAGTTGGCAAGCACCCATATATAACGCGCATTTTCAACCTGAGTGCTACCAACCACCACAATGGGGAAATGATAGTGGTAGTCGCCCGTATGATCAAACATATCAAGAACCTCCACATGGAGAGTTCTATCAACCGCAATGAGGCTATAACCAAAATAATATAGGATATAGTAGTAGTTCCCACGATTACCAAACGTACCAAGACTTTCCCTTTGGCGAGTCTTGTCCACAATTACAATGGGAAGGGGACTATTATCAACAACAATGGAACGAAACTTCATATAGTAATAATGAGGAGAATAACCAAGTTGAGGATAATGGTATGTGAAAATTACTGCTCAGTGAAATGAAAAGGCTAGATAGTGCACTAGATAAATTAGAAACTAGATATCAACAAGCATATGCTAGCTAACTTTTAGATGACTATACCAGTCCTTCAACACTACAACCTAAATTTCAAGACACTAACAATGGAATGGAATTAGAGGACAATGACAGGTTTATACCGAATGAGGTTAATAGCTTACTCGAGAAAGTGATAACCCAACAAGAACTCCAAAACCAAACCATTGAGCATGAAGTTGTAGAATCATCTTCTCCTCAATACACAATCCTAGATATCAACTCCTTCACTGCCTGGATAAATTTGCACAGTCTCCTGGTCCAGAGTACTTTAATAGATGACACATATAGTGAGGAGAGTTACGAGGATGAAAATGAGGTTTTAAAAGATGATGAGAGTTTAGGTGATTGCACGCAATTAGGAAAGGATGAGTCCCCTGTTGACTCTAACACTACCTTTGATAGTGACCCTAGGGAGGACGTTATTGAAATTTCTAAATTTAATTTAGATTTATGTGGTATTCATGAACTCTCACCTCTTTCGGCCGAAGAGGTGGTGTCACCAAGTTGCCCATCACCCATCTTCTTTATCAATCAACGCTCTCATCCCGAGCTTGAAAATCATGTGTACCCTAATGTTGAACAAATAGAATGTGTTGTGGAAAAGGATGGTAAGGATTCTAGCACATGCACTGCACAAAGTTTTAAATTTCAAAATTCTTTGAGAGAGGACTTGGAAAATATTGGGCCCACATTAGACGATCTTCACCTTCCACAAGAACCTAGTAATCTGCTAGACTGCTAGACAGCTTGACCTTCTTGAGTAATAATGGTATTGAGGCTCAAATAGATACCTTTATCCAAGTCCAGTCCAAAACCAGGTGCATAGAACAGAAATTAAATTCCTATGATCATATCTCCATAGATTATGTTCTAATCCACGAGGAGGGTAAAGAAGCTAAATTAGAACATCACTTTGACCCTGCCCCTTTTATCGAACCATGGCCTCCTCCTGTTTTTAGTATTAAAATAGAGGTCGTTATAGAAAATACCAATACCAAAGATCTTGCCTTGAGTGTAATTCCTAAAAATCGTGGTATTCCCCTTATAACTGTCCCCAATAACTTTGGAAGCCATTGGTTTTGCATCATCTCCTCTGACCTTGAGCTTGACATTAGTTGGGGGGAGTTGTAATTTTATGAGGATCTTAATGTTCTTCTCACTGTTAAATTATTTCAATGGCCTCAAAAATTTCGGTTATTAATTTATGATAAAAATCTTGATTAACCGAATTTATTTACTGAGTAGTTGTATTATAGTCTCTATTTTTCGTTGTTCTACTAATGATTTTGTAGGTAACATATAAATTTTTTTTGGATATTAACGCCTCGAGGTAATAGCCTTCTCTCTCTTTACTTTGCATGTTCATGTGCTTAGTTTAGAACATTGAGGACAATGTTTAGTTTTAGTTGGGGGGAGTGAGTCATTGCATGCCTTGTTTCTTTCTTTTTATGCTTTAATGTTAATATACTTGCTTAGCAACATGTCTCAGTAAATCAAAATTGCAAAAATTTTAAAAATTTTAATTTTTAAGATAATAAAATGGTTCTCGTATTTCTCTCTTAGTTAATGTAGTTAGTTATGATGCATTAGTGTTACTTTCTATATGTTATTACTATGTAATATACTATGATAGTTTTTTTACTATCTTAGTTATAGTATGTTTTATGCCTTTTAATCTTCAAACAATTTTGAGCACATTGTGACAACCTTGTACATAGCTAAAATGGATTAGTAAGCATAGCTTAGGTGTCTTGAGAGACTGTAGTGGAGACTAATAACCCAAGTGAGCTTTTGTGCCATTATTTGTTTTTGAGGGTTTTATAAAATCAATCTTACTTTTTGAAAAGCGTATTAATTCGTTGTAAGTCTCATTTTTCTTCTTCATTTTGACTGATCACTAGAACAGAACGTTCAGGATTTACCAAACTTTAGAGCTCTTGAATTTACTGAAATGAATAATCCTGTTAACTTAAAAGATGATTTAGGCTATCTTTTGACCATACATGGATAATATAGCCTTGGCCTACCTCTATAATATTCCTTCACTTCACCTCTTGAGCCTTATCATAATTGCATTGTCATTATAATTCCTTAAATCTATGCCTAATTCCAAAATACAAGTTTGAGCTTCTTTTCTCTACCTAGGAATGATTGGGATGTGTTATCGTGACTAGAAGTTTGGTTGTGTAAATAAGGGAAAGTTGGCAAAGAAAAAAAATGATGAAAAAAAAAAGAAAAAAAATGCCAATGGTTGTTACAAAAGAAAAAAAAATTATAAAAAAAAGAAGAGTGCAAAAAAATAAATAAAAAAAAGAGAGAAGGAGATAAAGATTGGAGATGTGGGGATGTTTGAAAAGTTATAGTAGATATTCCAATCACATCCTTTAACCCAATAGAAAATCACATGCCTCTTTCCTCTCAATCAAACACTTCTTTTTCCAACACCTAATGATTTTAAGTAATTGGATTTGAAGTTAAGGTAATGAGAGAGTTCTCTACGGTATCTCGCTCTTCTAGTGAAAAGTATCCATTCATGAGACTTTATGCTCTATAAAATTTTCGTTTTTCTATTTAGATATGAGAAGCATTAGATTCCATTTACATTTACTCCTTATAGCTTCCATATCATGAGTGCTAATTATTACACCTAATTCGGAGTGATTTCATCTTGAGAGTGTAATCCCGATGAGAGTTGAGTCAAAATGAACGTCTTGATAGTATCTTAGGTTATGTAAACTTTAAAATTAAAGTTTTGTATTTTGGTTGTCCATTCACACACACACTTGAAGATTAATAGGTATAGAACATTCTAATGACTTTGATAGTAAATTAACTGTAATGTGTGTGTTGCATTGCTATGGCTTACTAGAGAGTTTCAAGAGATTGTTAAGCTTAACTATATTGCTAAATGAGAGGAAAATTTTTGTGAAAACATTTAAATGAGAACCATTACCATAAACATGAATTTTGTGGGTAGATTCACTGCAAACCCTCACGAGACAACACTCGTCCACTAGGGGGAACCTAGGGGTTTAAAGGATTATTGCATAGACTAAATGCAATCACGATTCCTGCGAAAAGTGAGTTAGGATTTTTACTTTATTTTGTTTTCAATTTCTAGAGTTTAAATAAACATTGCTATAGTTCGCTTCATTGCTAGGGACTAGCAACGAGCAAGTTGGGGGGTGTGATTTGAGGTGAAAAGTGCATATTCATAGCATATTATATGATCTTTTATGCATATTTTTATCCCCAAAGTCCCTACATTTAGGTGGATTCTAATAACAATGTTCTTTTTATTGTGTTAATGCTAAAACATATGTTTATGCGTTGTTTTATAGGTATTAGAATGTAAATCAATGAAGTGGAGCTAAAAAAAGTGATTCTGGTGAAGAGAACAACAGAAGCAGCTGAGAAAACGCCAATTTTGACAATGAAGACTTCAGATTTGGAAGATTTTCCCAGAGATATGAAATGTAGATCTTTGGGTTACGGTCGTGTGGCCGCAAATGGGAAATCAATCCAAGGTCCGAATAAAACGTTATGGCCTTCTCCTATCGGTGCGCAGAGTTGTCAAAATCAGAGAGTTCAATCGATTGAGGAGAGTTCAATCGATCGAACCTTCGATCGATCGAACATAGCTCGATCGATTGAACTTTATATTCATACAAAAGTTGCGTAAATTCTGCAGGAACCCTATATATATAAGTCGTTTCGACGCCAGACAAAGAGAGGACGTTCCAGAACGCAGAAAACAGCAGTTTTAGGGTAGTTTTAGGGTTAGATTAGGAGTAGATTATGTTAGATTCATCTTTTTCTTCCTCTTTTTCATTAATATATTGACGATTATTGAAGATTCAAGTTGGTTTCATGATTATTACAAGTTTATTTCAGATTGTTTCCAGATTATTCTATTCCTTCATCGTATTTGATTGTTTATTGATATAGTTATTATGATTGTCTTAGTTTACTGTTGCTGTATTAATTTAATTATGTTTCCATAGTTTAGACGTTGGAAATATGTGATGAAATATTGATTCTTAGCCTCTTCCATGTATGATATAGAAAACCTGGGCTCGTTCAATCGAAGATATTTCGATCGATCGAACCAGAGCCATAGTCAAGCGATCGAAGACATTTCGATCGATTGAAGGATGATGCTGTCCGATCGATCGAGAGTGCTTCGATCGATCGAACTTGTTGATTCCTGAGATGATTCTTTTAAGTATTCCATGACTTTTTGTTTTAGAAATCTGTCATCAAATTGTCCCTATAAGCTCAGTTTGTCACAACAGTTTTTAGAACTTAAAGCCGCAAGGCTATTTTCTTCAATGACTTTTGAAAACCACTTTGAATACTAACACCATTTAGAGTGCAAGTAATAACCATTATTTTAAACTGTCTTCCAAGTATTTTAAACCAACTGTGATGATGTAGTCCTGGTCATGAAAGGGCTATTGATTCTATATCTTTAGAAAAATACGGAATACTGAAGAGGAATGAACTCCATAGAACATTAATGAGTATGCATGGTAGATGGTTAGGATCAATGTGGATTCAGGTGTTTCCAACACCTTTAATTTATCTATGTAATTAATTATGTTTCTTTATACTTTAGTCTATTAGTTTGTTTAATTTAATTGATTAGGATTCGTTAGAACCTCCACCCGTATTTTTATCTTTTTCCTTTTCTTTAGGTTATAACTTAGTAGATATTCTTCTTATTCCTTCCCTGTGGGATCGACCTGGACTTCCAGTACTATATTACTTGCACGATCACCTACACTTGGGTGTTGCACAAGAGCGCACAACTATTTAGTCGTGTTAGTAGCGACAATGGAGACCTCAATTCCAGCTAAGGAATTCAACATGGCCTGCCTATACTTGTACGATGTTACCTTGATGTCCCACATTGAAAGATGCGCTTGAGTTTTCTTCAATTGCTTTATCAACTCATTGTCCTCTTTGATGACCTCATCCATTTTTTCTTTTCCCTTATCCTTGACTGGTCCTTTCTCGACGGTTTTCGCGACATGTTGTGGAGGCTGATAATAACGACCTGACCTAGTCAGATGATCAATCTCGACATGTGCTGGTCCTCCTGTAGTCCCATCTTCTTTGAACCACTCGCAGTCTATTCCTACAAATGGTTTCTCTGGCTCGTTCCAGATGGAGGCATCACTCTCTTTCTTGGGATCATACCATTTGAGGTCTACCGCTCTTAGATCGTGTTCTTCTAGAAAGAATAAATCTTGTTCATCATTTAGCTGCTGCTGCCATTCACCATCCTCCCCTTCAATCAGGTGAATTCCCTCAAACTCTGAGATGTCAAGGAGAGGCAAGGGGTGTCCTAAGGGAGTGATATAAGCGATGAGGTTGAAGGACACGGGGTCGAATTTGATGAGACTGATATTTTGGTGGTTTGGCAGGGGATTTTGGGTAACATGGGGCTGCTTTGGTGGTGACTCAATGATATTTTGGTCAATGAGGCCTTGGATATCATGGCGGAGGCGCATGCAATCATCGGTGTTGTGGCCAAGGGCTTGGTGGTAGGTGTAATGCTTGGACATGTCAAAGCTTGGTGGTGGTGGGGTATTTTGATGTTGGAGCAATTGGAGGTGGCCCTTTTTGAGGAGACGGTCTAAGGCTGAGGACAGGGAGATCTCTAGCTTGGCAAAATTGTGAGGAGGCTTTTTTTGGAAAGGGCGATTGGGTGTGTTTGCTTGGTTGGAGGGTTGGTATGGCCTAGGAGGGTACGCCATGGGTTAACTGCTAAGGGCATTGACATCTGGAGTGTTGCTGTCATGACCCAAGTCTCGCTCAGTAAGATGTTGTCCGCATTGGGTCCAAACCCACACGGATTTGTTCTTGGGCCACTGCCCAAAAGGCCTCTTACTAGGGAGACTTGAAACCATACATATATAGAACATTACTTTTCCACACCCAGGCGATGTGGGATGAACTTCCCATAGTGTGTACCCTGCCAGCACATACTGTAGCCACAAAGGAACCTACAACAGCCCGCCCACAGCACCAGGGTCGTTACAGTTGCGAGAGTAATTGGGCCTTTTTGACTGACTTGGAGGCTCTTCCTTCGTAATCTTTCCTTCCCTGATAGCGTCTTCAATTCGAGTCCCAACTTAAAACTACTCCTCAAAGGTGGAGTTGGATTGATAGAATAGTTTCTCATGGTAGAGTGGTTGTAGAGTTTGGATTAACATTCTCACTTGTTCCTTCTCAACTGGCCGGTGGGTCATTTAGGCCACTTTGTTCCTCCATCTGCTTAGGAAAGCAGCGAAGGATTCATTGTTGTTCTGCCAGGTAGTTTCTAACTCCCTGATCGTGACATCCATCTCTTGATTGTAAGAATAGTGATTGACAAATACTCGAACGATATCTACCCATGCCCGAGTTTTGGAAGCTTCCAAGGTAAGGAACCACGACAGTGCAGACTTTGCGAGAGTTTGTGAGAACAACATTGCAATGTGCTCATGATTGCAGCCCATTGACTGAAAGATGCTCATACACAGTTTCACATGGATTTTTGGATTCCCAGTCCCATCAAAATGGTTAATGGCGGCATCTTGAAAATTTTTTTGCAGTTTCAGCTTAACAGGCTCAAAAAGGCCTTCTAGGTCTAGCATGTAGTCATCACCAATCTTCTTCCCCATTATTCTCATGTATGCCAATGGGTGGTGGCACAAACCCCGGCGGTGGTGGCGGCATGAATCCCGGTGGTGGTGGGAACCCAGGTGGATACTGTGGCTGTTGCTGTTTCAATTTTTCTATAAACTTCAAAACTTGGGCCGGTCTGTCGGACTGATGGCTTATGGTCGCTGCCAACTCGGTAACCTTATTCTCTAACTCTTCCTGGTTCATGCTGAAAAAACTTGTTGTGCTGATTCTGACTAGCCGATTATCTGAATTTCTGATTAAAGACGAAGATTCCAGCTGTTGACCTTAAGAATCTATAGTGACCCTACAGATTTGAGAGGATTGTATCAAATTTTGACAGTGATGACTTCAGACAGAGAATGACAGTGATCTTAATAAACATGGATTGCTTGTAGACAGAATGAGACAGTGCATGCAGACTGACAAGAACGGTGCATGCAAATGAGATAAGCATGCGGATGTAAGCGCTAATCTATATGATGCCCCTACTTCTAGCAGATAACAGTTAAGCAAGTGAGGTCCTAGCCATACAGAGTGTGCTAACTTTACTTTTCAGCATGATCACCAGGGGATAATAGGGGTTTAAGGATATCTGGACAGAGTTTCTAGGAGAAACTGGTTATATCTGGGATATCTGGACAAAGTTTCTGGGAGAAACTAGTTATATCAGAGATATCTGTATAGAGTTTCTGGGAGAAACTGGTTATATCTGGGATACTTGGACAGAGTTTCTGGGAGAAACTGGTTATATCTAGGATATCTAGACAAGTTTATGGGAGAAACTGATTATATCTGGGATATCTAGACAGAGTTTCTGGGAGAAACTGGTTATATTTGGGATATCTGGACAGAGTTTTTGGGAGAATCTGGTTATATCTAGGATATCTGGACAGAGTTTCTGGGAGAAACTGGTTATATCTAGGATATCTGGACAGAGTTTCTGGGAAAAACTGGCTATATGACAGAAGCAGGTGATGACGATGATATACTGTCTAGCAAGTTTTCATACACTTATGTCTTTGGACCAACAAACAAGGTTCGTGATGTATATCTTTGTGAACGTGGAACAGACATCCTTGTCATGGTGCCTAGACAGGTCAACTCAATGTGATCGCATGTGAGTGATTGCCTTAGGAATCATAAGAAAGAGGTTCTACCTCATGCCACATAAGCGTCTGCATCGCGCAGGTAATCCCATTAGGGCATACAACAGTTATATCACATTGTCCTATCTGAAAAGATAAATCAACAGTCCTATGAAAGGTTCTACAGGAATCTATATGCAAAGGCTGGGTTTAGTCAAAGAGGGTCCGTTGAATAACTCACTATTTTGGAGGTTTTGAGAAAACATGTTTTATTTCTTGGAATCCAAATGTTGGGGTTTTAGAGGGGTTTTAAAATACAGGCTTTGAAAGCATATTCCCAGCACTCAAAGAAGATTATAACCACTTAGGAAATTGTTTGCACCTAAAAATTGCCAAAGGTTTTTGAGCCCGAGTGATGTGTTGAAATGGGCCTGAGGATGATCGGCCCAAGGTACGTCGAGGAGTGGCCGGCCCAGAGGCTTCAAGGGCCCATCGGGCTCTGAGAGGGAACATCACATGGTTTAGGACAAGGCTGTTATCCCAGTTTGGTGGAGCCCGATATGCGGTATGAGTCATGTACCGACCGATCGGGCATCATCTTTTGAATAAGTAAGCAATAGCGAGTGTGGGAGTTTGACTGAGAGATCAAGCAGGAGCAACAGCGATCGGGCATCCGAGAGGCATAAGCTGGCGTCAAAGGGAAGCCCGATGAATGATTAAGAGAGTACATTTAACAATCGGACACCATACTGGTTAACAATAAAGGTCGGTTGCATGAGCCCGATTGGTCATGAGCATTCGAAAGATCGTCATCGGGCATGGAAGTCCGAAAGTATGACAGTTGGAAGTTGCGAGCCCGATTTGGCTAAAGATGTGATCATGAGAGCCCAATGAGCCAAAAGGGGAAGGCGGTACTGTTCTTAGCTGTCACGGTGACGTTACCCTAGATTTAAGGAGGCAGATTCGGTTTAAGAGTGGGATCTGATCACGTCCAGCTAGATATAGAAGGCTAATCCCTAAAATATTGGAATTGATTCAATTAGGATTGGGGTAAGACAAGAATTTGGGATTAGGAAGGATTCTACATTCAATCACCTACTTGAAGCGCAAGTCAAGGAGTCCTTTCCTTATCAGAACTGTTAGAGGCCGCTATAAATACAAGGGCAGACCAACCATGCAAAGGACTTCACATCTCTTCGAAAAACCGCATTCAACAGTACTCATACAGCATTCAACCTTTGTGTTCTCGTTATTCTGCATCCATAGCAAATAGGTCAGTTCTTTTGTTATTTTACTATTTTCGTTCTTCTGAACAATCAGAGTCTGTACTGATTTTGTTCTTCGGTTATGTTTTATTTTTCTAAACATTTAATAAAATCTCCTCATATTTTGTTAATCGTTTGTGATTGTTTACTTGGTAAACTCTACACTAATTGGTTTATACGCTTCAGTACTGCCATATGATTTTTGGTGAGGGTACTTTCCTACTCATCTCACACAATCACCCGTTAGAAGTCAGATCATAAAGCCTTATGTATCACTCACACAAGCGTATAGGAAATTAGTTTGCACACAAACTGAGCCCATTTGGCTCTGGCACGCTCGCGCATAACTAGTAGTAAAAATTTTGGCACGCTCGGTGGGACCCATAGTGCTAAGATATGTCTGAGAAAAAAAATGGGAAGAACGCACAGGACGTTCCTGTTGTTGACCCAACTGCCGAAGAGAGTACCGGTCATTCTCAACACGATAGCGGCGTGACTCTAGAAGCAATTTCAGAAGTCTTGAGAATGAACGTTGGACCTATGAGGTGAGACAATAATGCCTTGATAGGCTCGACGGGTAACTTCAAGGAGCTATAGTCGACCAAACGGCAGAAATACATCGGGGTTAGGCTGACCTCGTCTCGTCTACTAGGGGCACGCATGCTAAGTTAGACGGCCTAACCTCAGAGATCTCAGCCTGTCAAAAATCCTCACCGCGCTAGCGGAGAGGCTAACTCCTGTTTATGTCTACCCGAATCAACGAGGGCAGAACGGGTTAAATAGGCATCCCGACCCACAAGGAGGGGAATCGGGCAACAGAGAGGTCACCGATCCTAATGGATCGGCGACACCAGTGACCCTTCAACATAATGGCCGTAGCGAAGAACTAATCAGTCAAACAGCCCCCCTGCCCACACTGCTGGAGGGCAAAGACCTAATGATGTGTTTTGGCCTCATCAGGCTAATCACAACCAACACCAAATACCACCTCCAATAGCACCCCCTGTGGTGATAGCTCAGCCCGTTGTTCCACAACCTATCATTATTATACTGAAGATTATTGAAGATTCAAGTTATTTACAAGCTATTTTTAGATTTATTCTAGGTTTTTTTCCTTTCCTTTTCTTTATTTGATTATTTATTAGTTTAGTTATGATTGCTTTAGTTTACTTTTTCTGCATTAGTTTATTTATGTTTCTATAGTTTAGACGTTGGGAATATGTGATGAATCATTGATTCCCAACCTCTGCCATGCAATCTTTAGAAAACTTGGGCTCGATCGATCGAAGACATGTCGATCATCGAACCAGAACCATAGTCAAGCGATCGAAGGCATTTCGATCGATTGAAGGATGATGCAGTCCGATCGATCGAGAGCGCTTCGATCGATCAAACTTGTTGATTCCTGAGAAGATTCTTTTAAGTATTCTTTGAGTTTTTGTTTTAGAAATCTATCATCAAATTGTCCCTATAAGCTCAATTTGTCACAACAGTTTTTAGAACTTAAAGCATTAAGGCTATTTTCTTCAATGACTTTTGACAACCACTTCGAATGCTAACACCATTTGGAGTGCAAGTAATAACCATTGTTTTAAACTGTCTTCTAAGTATTTTAAATCACTTGTGATGATATAGTCCCGGTCATGAAAGGGCTATTGATTCTTTATCTTCAGAAAAATACGGAATGCTGAAAAGGAATGAACTCCATAGAACGTTAATGAATGTGCATGGTAGATGGTTAGGATTAATGTGGATTCACGGGTTTCCAACACCTTTAGTTTATTTATTTAATTAGTTATGATTCTTTATACTTTAGTTTATTATTTAGTTTAATTTAATTAATTAGGATTCATTAGAACCTCCACTCCTTTATTGATCTTTTTCCTTTCTTTAGGTTGTAGCTTAGTATACATTATTCCTATTCCTTCCATGTGGGATCGACCTAGACTTATCCAGTATTACTTGCATGATCACCTATACTTGGGTGTTGCACAAGAGTGCACAACTTTCTAGTCATGCCATGTTTTTGGCGCCGTTGCCGGGGAAGGCAACTAGGTTAGAATTTTACTAAGTTATTTCCAATTTTTCTTCCTTAAAAAAAACCTTTGGACTTTTCTCTCACAGGAAAAAAATTTAAAATTAAATAAATACAATTTCTTTTGTTTTGAAAATTTTGGGTAAACATGTCTTATCCATATTACCCTCCATACAACACAAATGCTACCAGTAGATATACATTTGAAAATCAAAATAATTATCCCCCAAGTGGGCAAGCACCCACCTATGATGTCTATTATCAACCTGAGGGCTACCAACCACCACAATGGGAAAATGATAGTTGTAGTCCCCCAAGTTATCAAATGCACCAAGACTTTCCTTCTGGGGAGTCTTGCCCCCAAACGCAATGGGCAGGGGACTATTACCAACAACAATGGGGCAAAACTTCATATAGTAATAATGAGGAGAATAACCCAGTTGAGGATAATGGTATGTTAAAATTACTACTTAGTAAAATGAAAAGCCTAGATAGTGCACTTGATAAATTAGAAACGAGATATCAACAAGCACATGCTAGCCAACCTTTAGAAGACTATACCAGTCTTTCAACACTACAACCTAAATTTCATGACATAAACAATGGAATGGAATTAGAGGACTATGATGGGATTATACCGAATGCGGTTAACAACTCACTCAAGCAAGTCAAAACCCAACAAGAACTCCAAAACCAAACCACTGAGTATGAAGTTATAAAACCATCTTCTACTCAATACACAACCCCAGACATCAACTCCTTCATTGCCTGGATAAATTTTCACAATCTCTTTGCCCTGAGCAGCTCATTAGACGACAAACATAGTGAGGAGAGTTACAAGGATGAGAATGAGGATTTAAAAGATGATGAGAGTTTAGGTGATTGTACACAACTAGGAAATGAGGAGTTACCTGTTGACTCTAGCCCTACCGTTGAAAGTGCACCTAGGGAGGACGTAACTAAAAAATCTAAATCTGATTTATATTCTTGTGATATTCATGATCCCTCACCTCTTTCGGCAGAAGAGGTGGTGTCACCAAGTTGCCCATCACCTGTCCTCTCTACTAATCAGAGCTCTCATCCTAAGCTTGAAAATCATGTGTACCCTAATATTGAACAAATAAAATGTGTTGTGGAATAGGATGGTAAGGATTTTAGCACATGTACTTCGCAAAATTTTATTTTTCAAAATTCTTTGAGAGAGGACTTAGAAACTTTTGGGCCCACATTATGATCTTAAACTTCAACAAGAAGCTAGCAATCTGCTTGACTGCTTGACCTTCTTGACTAACAATGACATTGAGGCTCAAATAGATAGCTTTATCAAAGTCCAATCCAAAACCATGTACATAGAACAGAAATTAAATTCGTATGCTCATATCTCCGTAGATTCTGTTCTAGAACAAGAGGAGGGTAATGACGATAAATTAGAACATCACTTAGACCCTGCCCCTTTCATTGAACCATGGCCACCTCCTTGTCTTAAAATAGAGGCTATTATAGGAACTACCAACACCAAAGATTGTTTCTTGCATATAATTCCAAAAAACTATGGTATACCTCTTATAATTGTCCCCAACAAATTTGGAAGCCATAGGTTTTGCATCATCTCCTCTGACATTGAGCCTGACATTAGTTGGGGGGAGTTGCATTTTTATGATGATCACAACATTCTTCTCACTGTTAAATTATTTTATTGGGAGGATCCTCATAAATTTCGGTTATTACTTTATGATAAAAAACTTGATTAATAGAATTTATTTACTAAGTATTTGTATTATATTCTCTATTTTTCCTTGTTTCTACTAATGATTCTGCAGGTAACTTAATAAAAATGTGATATTAATGCCTCGAGGTAACATCCTTCCTTCTCTCGCTTTACTTTACATGTTCATGTTCTCTGTTTAGAACATTGAGGACAATGTTTAGTTTTAGTTGGGGGGAGTGAGTCATTGCATGCCTCATATCTTTTTGTTGTGCTTTAGTGTCATATATATGCATAGCAACATTTAACTTAGTAAATTAAAAATTGCAAAAATTTAAATTTTTTTATTTTTTTTAAATATAACAAAATGGTTCTGGTATTTCTCTCTTGTTAATGTAGTTAGTTATGATGCATTAGTGTTATTTTTTGTATGTTGTTAGTATGTGATACACTATAGTAGTTTCTTTACTATCCTAGTCATAGTATGTTTTATACTTTTTAATCTTCAAACAACTTTGAGCATGTTGTGACAATCTTGTACTTAGCTAAAATGGATTAGTAATCATATCTTAGGTGTCTTGAGAGACTATAGTGGAGACTAATAACCCAAGTGAGCTTTTGTGCCATTCTTTTTTCTTGAGGGTTTAATAAAATTACTCATATTTTTGAAAAGCGTTTTAATTTGTTGAAAGTCTGATTTTTCTCTTCATTTTGACTGATCACTAGAAGAGAATGTTCAGGATTTACCAAATTTAGAGCTCTTGAATTTACTGAAATGAATAATTAGATGAACTTAGAAGATGATTTAGGCCATCTTTTGACCATACATGAATAATACAGCCTTGGCCTACCTTTATGATATTCCTTTACTTCACATCTTAAGCCTTTTCATAATTGCCTTATCGTTACAATCCTAGAATCTATGCCTAACTCCAAAATACAAGTTTGAGCTTCTTTTCTCTATCTAGGAGTGGTTGGGATGTGTTATCTTGACAAGAAGTTTGGTTGTGTGTATAAGGGTAAGTTGGCAAAAAAAAATATGATGAAAAGAAAGAAAAAAAAAAGAAAAGAAAAGCATGAAAAGGAAAAAAAAATGCCAATGGTTGTTACAAAAGAAAAAATAAAATAAAATAAAATAATAAGAAGAAGAATGTGGAAAAGAGAAAAAAAAAAAAAAAAAAAAAAAAAAAAAAAGAGAGAGAGAGATTGGAAATGTGGAGAAGTTTGAAAAGTTCTAGTAGACATTTCAATCACATCCTTTGACCCAATTGAAATCACAAGCCTCTATCTTCTTAATCAAACACCCCTTTTTCAAAGTCCTAATGATTTTAAGTATATGGGATTTGAAGTTAATATAATGAGAGAGTTTTCCATGGTATCTCGCTCGTCTAATGAAAAGTATCATTTCATGAGACTTTGTGCACAAAAATATCCATTTTTCAATTTAGATATGAGAAGCATTTGTTTCCATTCCATTTACTCTTTATAGCTTCCATATCATGAGTGATAATTATTACACCTAATTCGGAGTGATTTTATCTTGAGAGTGTAATCTTGGTGAGAGTTGAGTCAAACTGAATGTCTTGATAGTATCTTAGGTTATGCGAGCTTTGAAATTAATGTTTTGTATTTTTGGTTGCCCATTCACACACACTTGAAGATTAATAGGTATGGTATATTCTAATGACTTTGATAGTAGATTAACTGTAATGTGTGTGTTGCATGGCTATGGCATACTTGAGAATTTCATGAGATTGTTGAGCTTAACCACATTGCTAAATGAGAGGAAAATTTTCTTGAAAATATTTAAATGAGAACCATTACCATAAATATGAATTTTGTGGATAGATTCACTGCAAACCCTCACGAGACAACACTCGTCCACTAGGGGGAACCTAGGGGTTTAAAGGCTTGTTGCATACGCTAAATGCAATCGCGATTCCTGCGAAAGTGAGTTAGAATTTTTACTTTGTTATGTTTTCAATTCTTAGAGTTTAAATAAACATTGTTGTAGTTCGCTTTATTGCTAGGGACTAGCAACGAGCTAGTTGGGGGTGTGATTAGAGGTGAAAAGTGTGTATTTATAACGTATTTTATGGTCTTTTATGCATACTTTTATCCCCAAGTACCTAGATTTAGATGCATATCAATGATTAAGTGTTTTCTATGATTTTGAGACTCAAACATGTATTTTTACACTATTTTACAGGCCATGGAAAGCAATTGTTGCATAGAAAGTGATTCTGGTGGAGAGAACAACAGAAGCAGCTGAGAAAATTCCATTTCTGACAATGAAGACTTCAAAGTTGGAAGATTTTCCCAAAAATGCAAAATATAGATCTTTGAGTTACGGTCGCGGGGCCGCAAACGGGAGGTCAATCCGATGTCCGAATGAAAAGTTATGGCTATTCTCCCATCGGTGCATAGAGTTGTCAAAATTAGAGAAGTTCAAGGGCTTGAGGAGAGTTCAATCAATTGAGAGTTCGATCGATCGATCAAACTAAGCTTGATCGATTAAAGTTTATTTTCTCCGAAAAGTTGTGTAAACTCTGCAGGAACCCTATAAATAAGACATTTTGATGCCTGACGAAAGGAGGACGCTCCAGAACGTGAAAAATAGCAGTTTTAGGGTTAGATTAGGAGTAGATTATGTTAAATTCATGTTTTTCTTCCTCTTTTTCATTATTATACTGAAGATTATTGAAGATTCAAGTTATTTACAAGCTATTTTATGATTTATTCCAGGTTTTTTTCCTTTTCTTTATTTGATTATTTATTAGTTTAGTTATTATGATTGCTTTAGTTTACTTTTTCTGCATTAGTTTATTTATGTTTCTGTAGTTTACACGTTGGGAATATGTGATGAATCATTGATTCCCAACCTCTTCTATGCAATCTTTAGAAAACCTGGGCTTAATCGATCAAAGACATGTCGATCGATCGAACCAGAGCAATATTCAAGCGATCGAAGACATTATGATCGATTGAAGGATGATGCAGTCCGATCGATCGAGAGCGCTTCGATCGATCGAACTTCTTGATTCCTGAGACGATTCTTTTAAGTATTTCATGACTTTCTGTTTTAGAAATCTATTATCAAATTGTCCCTATAAGATCAGTTTGTCACAACAGTTTTTAGAACTTAAAGCCTTGAGGCTATTTTCTTCAATGACTTTTGAAAACCACTTCGAATGCTAACACCATTTGTAGTGCAAGCAATAACCATTGTTTTAAACCATCTTCTAAGTATTTTAAATCACTTGTGATGATATAGTCCTGGTCATGAAAGGGCTATTGATTCTTTATCTTTAGAAAAATACGGAATGCTGAAAAGGAATGAACTCCATAGAATGTTAATGAATGTGCATGATAGATAGTTAGGATTAATGTGGATTCACGTGTTTGCAACTCCTTTAATTTATTTGTTTAATTAGTTTTGCTTCTTTATACTCTAGTTTATTATTTAGTTTAATTTAATTAATTAGGATTCATTAGAACCTCCACACTTTTATTGATCTTTTTCTTTTCTTTAGGTTGTAACTCAGTATATATTCTTCCTATTCCTTCCCTGTGGTTTCGACCTGGACTTATCCAGTATTACTTGAACGATCACCTACAATTGGGTGTTGCATAAGAGCGCACAACTTTCTAGTCGTGTTACTAACGGTGGGAAGCAAAACGGTGATGACAGCTTTATTTATAGTAGAGACATCGACCGCATACAGTGCATTACTAGGCCAAGATTTGATCCACCCCAACTACTGCATCCCTTCCACCTTGCATCAACTATTGTTTTTCTGGAGAGGTGATGAGGTTGAAGTAGTAGTGGTTAACATGAGACCGTTCGTAGTACGTGTACAAACAATCGATGTAGTTCTGTACGAAGATGATATAGGGCCAGTCAAGCTATTAGGATGTGGCAAGCTAGGGAAACCAAATGCAGCCACATTCCGCAAAGGAGCTCCATCAAATTTGAAGTCATATTACTACAATCCCAATCAGACTAAAGAGTTAAAATCGATTGAGGTCAATGAACAAGACTATATCGATGAGTCTAAAACCGATTGAGACTTGGAGGCAGCTGGCCCTAAGGGTCAGCATGGTCAGATGGTGCGTATCTGGTCGATAGAAAATTAGAAATTAGCCCAACTGATGGAATAGTTAACTTGGCCGATTGTATCTATGAGGAAGAACTACCATGGAAGGAAGAGATCAAAATGGATGAACTGAAAATGGCCACAACAAAGCTAGACAATCTAAAGGCCGACGTCCAAGATCCCTCATTGGAAGTTAACCTGGGTGACGAAGAAGAACATAAGCCAGCTTATGTAAGCCAGATGCTAGAACCACAGTTTCAAGCCGAGGTAATAGCAGTTTTACATAAGTATAAAGATTGGTTTGCTTGAGATTACAATGAAATACGAGGGCTATCTAGGGAACTGGTGTAGCACCGATAACCAATTAAATCGGGGTTCAGGCCGTTGAAACAACTACCTAGGCGTATGTCACTAGAGGTTACACTGAAAGTCAAGGAAGAAATTGAGAGACTCCTGGAAGCTGGCTTCATTCAAACTACCAGGTATGTGGAGTGGGTCTCGAACATCATACTAGTGGTAAAGAAAAATGGGAAGCTCAGAGTGTGCATTGACTTCAGAAACCTAAACCTGGCTACCCCGAAAGACGAATATCCCATGCCCATGGCCGATCAGCTTATCGATTCGGCAGCCAAGCACAAAATTTTGTCCTTTATGGACGGGCATTCAGAATATAATCAGATTTACATCACCGAGGAGGATGTTCCAAAAACAACTTTTAAGTGCATGGGGGCAATTGGAACCTTTAAGTGGATTGTCATGCCCTTTGGGCTGAAGAATGCAGGAACCACCTATCAATGGGCAATGAATTCAATCTTCCATGACATGGTTGGACGATTCATGGAGGTCTACATCGATAATGTGATGGTAAAGTCTGGTGACAATACCGATCATTTGAGGGATCTGGAAAAAGCATTTGAAAGAATATGGGCTCACAAGTTAAAAATGAATCCCCTTAAATGTGTATTTGGTGTTTCAGCAGGAAACTTCTTGGGTTTCCTGGTGCACGAATGAGGGATAGAAATAGACAAGAACAAGGCTCGGGCTATCCAAGCAGCAAAGCCCTCAGCCAAGAAGAAAGGGTTACAAAGGCTAATTGGGCAGATCAATTTCTTGAGAAGATTTACATCCAACTGTGCAAGAAAGACTCAGGTTTGGACTCCCCTTCTGAAGATTAAGACCGATGAATAATTCAGGTAGGAAGACAGCAATCAATAGGCCTTTGAAGGGATAAAACAATACTTGTCTTCTCCTCCGGTGTTAATGCTGCCCAAGAAGGGTAGGTACCTTAAATTGTATATATCGACCTGTAATTGTTCAATAGGAAGTATGTTAGCTCAGGATAATTAGCATGGTAACGAGCAAGCCGTATATTACTTGAGTAGGATTTCAACTCCAATCGAGAAGCACTATGCGCCGATTGAGAAGTTATGCTTGGCATTGTATTTGTCATCACAAAAGTTAAGAACATATATGCTTCCGATTTCTACTTATTTTATATGTCAAACTGATGTGATTAAATATATGTTGTCAAGACCTATTATGCAATGCCGAATTGGGAAATGGACCTTGGCCTTGATGGAATTTGCCATTCAATACCGATCACAACAATCGGTCAAGGGCCAGGCCATAACCAATTTTCTAGTCGATCACCCAGATCCTATTGATCTGGGAGATCTGTTACTAACACCTAAAGCACTAAACACATCCTTGGTACCATGGATGCTAGTCTTTGATGGTTCTAAGAATGCAGAGGGTGCTGGGACAAGAGTGGTCATTGTATTGCCTAAATATAAAATGACAAAGATGTCGTTTCAGCTCAATTTCAAATGTACCAATAATCAGGCCGAATATGAGGCACTCATCATCGGATTGGAAATACTCAATGAGATGGTGATCGGACTGATATCAGGTAAGTTCCAAATAAAGAGTTGGGAGTTATGCCTGTTTTACTCCGTTGCTACTCAACTTATGGATTCATTTAATGACATAAGCGTGAGTTATATACCTCAGTCTACAAATACAGAGGCTGATAAGTTGGCCAAAGTAGGCTCGGCCTCAGCCCCCCTAAAAGATGCAGATAACCAAGCTGTAACAGTTCAAGTCCGATCACTGCCATCAGTGGCAAAGAGAGGCTGGTATACTATAACCAATTCGGTCTTTATGGAGGACAATGATTGGAGAATCCCTATCATTGAATACTTAAGACACCCAAATGTTACGGTGGACCATAAAGTCAGACAGTTCGCAGCCCGATTTGTGGTGCTTGATGGAGAACTATTCAAGAAGCCCATCGGTGATGATGTGATTTTAAAATGCATCAGGAAGAAATAAGCTATGCAGGTGATGGCCGAAGTCCATGAAGGAATTTGTGGGGCTCATCATGCTAGTACCAAGATGTGGCTCTTACGAAGATATAACTATTACTGGCTGGGCATGTTAAACGACTACATCAGCTATGCAAAAGGGTGCCAGGCTTGCCAAAAGCACGGCCCGATTCAAAGAGTACTGGAAAAAGGAGCTCCAACCCATCATAAAGCCATGGCCATTTAGAGGATGGGCCATGGATTTGATTGCAAGGTCCTCCCACCTTCATTGGGCCAATATTGTTTCATTATAGTAGCTATAGATTATTTTACTAAATGGGCCAAAGTCATACCATGTAAAGCGGTAACTCAGGACACAGTCATTAAATTCATTGAAGAGCATATCATACACTAGTTCGGCCTTGCTGAGACCAGTACGGTCGATTAAGGGTCTGTGTCTACGGGAACAGAGACGACAACCTTTGCTAAGAGTAGAGGGATTACCATCCTTAATTCCACTCCATACGATGCTCAGGCTAACGGGCAGGTCGAGTCAACCAACAAGATCCTTAAAGGGATCATTGAGAAGATGATAAATGAAAACCCTAGGGAATGGGATAAGTTATTGTCTAAAGCACTTTGGGCCTTCCAGACATCTAAGAGGTCTAGATCCAGAGTCACACCATTCATGCTAACCTATGGCAATAATTCTATGCTACCTGTAGAAGTCACAATCCGATCAGCTAGGAGGGCATTGCAAAATCAACTTGAGCCCACTGAATATACCGAGGCTATGATAGTTGAATTGGAAGGGCTTGATGAAACAAGATTGGCAGCCTTAGACTCATTAAAGGTGCAGAAGCTACGTGCTGTCCGAGCGTACAATAAGAGGGTAAAAGAGAAGTCTTTTGCACAAAGGATTTAGTTTGGAAGGCCCTGTTTCCTATCGAAGACAAGGACGATCGATATGGTAAATGGTCGTTTAATTGGGAAGGTCCCTTCATTGTCCACCAAGTGAAGAGAGGTGGAGCATACAGGCTGCGCGATATGGATGGAATAGTTCATGCTAGACTAATAAATGGTCAGTATTTAAAGTCTTATTATCCTACTTTGTGGGAGACTATTGATTTGGAATACAGGCCGAATCCAGGATTAGAGTATGAGCTACTTATTAATTATAAGCCTAAGCCTGAGCCTGAATGATCAAAATATTCCTTGTATTAAAAATCTGGGCACAGCTTATCTATAAGTGTTCAGTACAAGGGAAAAATAAGAAAATATATATTGATAAGTACAAAAGTCAAAAATCGGCCTCTAAGTTGATTCAAAATTCCTAAGTTTTGCCCTCAGGTCTTCCCAGGTCTTCTGAGCCCCAACTCGATCCTGTTTGGCCTTGTTCAGTTTTTGAGACAAGGCGCGGGAGATTGAAATGATGGCCTGTAGCTTGTCACTGCATTTTTAAGCGTCTCTTCCAAGTACAGCTAGGACTTCATCTACCTTTACTAGTGCTGCGTCATTTGTGATGACCTCAGCCTCGCATTGTTCCAATTGTGCCTTAACAGTAGTGATATGGGCCTACAGTCAGGCATCTTGAGCAATCACTTGGGCCTGAGACACCTTTTCGCTTTCATATTTTGTCTTGGCAGTCTAGAGAAACTACACCACTTTCTGTCGGGCACCGAGGTGAACTTCGACCTCGGCCTGAACAGTAGAGGCCGATTGCTCCAAGAGATGGCAGATTGGTAGTTTTTCTTACATCTCCCATATTAGAGAAAGTTACCCGTCCGACAGGGAATGATCGTCCAGAAGTGCGCTCAAGGAACCATCCACATCGGCAACATGTGGGAGCCTAGGTAGGTCCTAGGTAACCACCCGAAGGAGAAGGTCCTTCAATCGTTGAATGTTGGTAGGAGAGACGGCTTGGGGTTCAAGAGGACCTAAGTCAAATGCCCTAAGGTCCAAGCCGCTAAAAAAATTGTTAAAAGGGATGAACGGCTCTGGACCTAATGGGATGTCCTGTTCAAAGATTCAAAGTTAAAAGGGTTAATATTAGTCAAAGACTGAAGAAAGGAGCGTGAATAAAAAAGCAAAGTACTTGAGCAGGCAACAATGTGGAGGCCGATGGGTCTTATTGTAAAACGGCCTCACCACTTAGCTGAGAGGTGAATAACTGGGTTGATTGTTGGCTTGGCTCAGGAGGTGGCGTTAGAATGGGTTCCTCTATTGAGGTGATGACGTTCATACTTGCAGTGATTTGAACGACCTCTGCGATGGTCGAAGTGTTAACCGGAGCACTGTCCTCAACACTCAGGACTAGAGGACCTTCAGGAATAGAAAAATTAGGATCGGCCATGATTGTTTCTTCTGTATGCTCAGAGACCGATCCCGTAGCAATAGAAGGATTCACCTGACCAGTCAAGGCGTCTTCACCCCTTTGTACCGCTAGTTGGACCATCAGGACCATTCCTTGTTGACTCCTTGCTTCAGCTCCATGGTGTCGCAGTCTGGCAGCTTTCCCATTTCATCCCCTCCTTCTATCACTTCTTCCTCTGGCCCTTCCATGTCATTCCTATTGTCTTTTTCCTGCATCTCTTCTACCATACCCTTAGCATATTCTTCCTCGACCTCAGTTTCATGACCCCTTTTTGGCTTGTTACTCCAGTTTTTGTGCTCTCTTCACCCAACAGGTTTTGCATAACCGGGCCTTCTAGTGCACCGATCCAATCTTTAATAGTGGAGATTTCGCGAGTATTTGCAAATACGGGTCTTCATACTTGAACAATTCATGAGAGAAGAAGATCTCAAACCCTGACTTTAAGCAATTGTCTTTTTGATCTATCCATGGTTATGGGAAGCCACAAAAGGGAAAATCTTCTCCTTCCTTCACGAAGTACCCATTGAGCATTTTCTGGTAAGGGGCCATCGGTGCATCAGCTGCTTTTTTCTTCTCTCTCAGTTCCTTCTTTGACGGCTGATATCCCAGACCATGAGTATGAGTCTGGGTGGGGATTTTTGGAAACTCCGGTAGACCTTGATGATTCTTTCCTAGTCCCATGCCCGGGAAGAAACCATTTTCTTCATAATCTCGGCGACTAACGGGCTCGCTTACTGATCAAAATAGAGCAACAGGAACTCCCTCGGCTTCCTCTCCTCAATCATGTTGATGAATTCGAACCATCCCAGACTTGTTTCCTCTTCCTGCAACTGTACCTCCAGAATTGGTGCGCTCGACGAAGCTTCAGATAGAAAACCCCAACTATCCCCGAGATTATTGCAGACCTTGTTTTTCCAGACACACTCGACTTTCTGATCAATTTAGATGGTATGGCACCTAGACTGTCCAACCATGGCCTACTCAGCTACAGATTAAAAGAGGTGGGAATGTCAATGATCTAGAACTCAACTTTTTTTTGTACGGGCCCGATAGTGAGATTGAGGAAGATTATACCCATGACCGTCCTCTGGATGTTGTCGTATGCCCATACCTTCTTCTCAGATGGTATGAAAGTGGACTCATCTAGACCCATTCGCTTGGCTTTTCGGAACGGATATACATTTAAAGCAGACATGTTGTCAACAAGACAAGCGGGTACAGTATTCCACAAGCATTCAATAGTGATATATAGAGGTTTATTCAGAACAGGCCCTCCAGGGGGTACGTCATCTAAGGAGATGGTAAAAGCCAGAGTTGAACTTTGTCGATCATTCCCACAAGGTCCTCTGGTGCTGTGTTGATGGAAACAACAGATTGATTCAAGGCATCCAAGACTGCATGCCTGTGACGTTTGGAAGCGATCACCAAACCCTAGATGGTGATGCTAGCCTGAGTCTTCTTCATTTGCTACAGAACCCTATCTTCCTCAGTCATCTTTCCCTTCCCTTTCTCTAATTCTCTCCCAGTGTGATCCTCCTTAAGTTTGTGTGGTTTGAAGTGTCTCCCCGACCGGGTTAGATGGCTGACCTCTTCTATTTCCCACAAATTGTCAATTTCTGAAGCAACTTTCGAACTATATTTCCCCATTTTTATCTCCTTGTCACTTTCATACCACAAATCGTCTTCCACCTGATCTACGCTAAGACTATCAGATTTATTAGGCTCTTGAACCCACTAATCCATTTTCTTTGTCATTTCTTCATTCGCACCTTTTCGATGGACTTCCTAGAGTATAAATCATCAAATCTTCCGACAACTGGTAAGGCTTCCTCGATTTCCCAGTTTTAGTGATCAGCTTGGATGGATCGAGGCTGTTTCCTCTAACCCCAAGAAGTAGAGCCCCTGAGGCGGTGTTACAACATGATGATTCGAAAGTGGATTTCTAGTAACATTTAGGGCTTTGACAAGTTCCGATATTACCTAGTTATCAATGAGATCTTGGATTTTGTGCCTCAACTTTGTGCACCGATCTGTAGCATGACCCTTTTATTGGTAAAATTTGTAATAAAGATCCTCTAAAAAGCATAGCGGAAGTGGATTAGGTAAAGGTCGAGGCTCTAATGGGTGAAGATGCCTTTTGCCACCAGCCTATCAAGGGCAGTTGATAGTGATACCCCCAAGTCTGAAAATTTCCTTGGTTGCTTGTCCCCTCCTCATCTCGATGTTATGTCAAACTTTTTCTCTAGCCCACTTAGTGCGTTGACATTGGTGGGGCCAGAGTGGCCCCCTGAATGTCCTCCGTTCAACCCATAGCTTGGTCTTCTATACCTGTTCGGTTCCTACTCTTTTTTAATCACTCTTTGGATCATGTCTTCTATTCTCGTCCCCACATCAAAGACTTCAGCGAAAGTGTTAATCGACTGAAACCTCATCTTTTCCTGGTACACTGGTTGGAAATTCTTCATTAACATTCAGATCTACTCTTTTTCAAATGAAAGTTGCATTATCTTGGCTTTTTTTCCCCTCCACCGACTCAAGTATTCGGCGAATGATTCCTTGTTCCCCTGTCTAGTGGTTTCCAAATCCCGGACTGTGACATCCAAGTCTTGATTATACTCATATTGTGCAACAAATGCTTTAATAACCTCCTTCCAGACCCTAGTCTTGCTTGGTTCAAGTATAAGATACCAGGCCAAGGCAGCCCCAATAATGGTTTGTTGAAACAGGACAGCCATCATGGCAGTGCTCAACCCTCTAGGTTGGAAAGCTCCAATACACATCCTCATATGGCTGCAAGGATTCCCTGTCCCATCGAACTTATCAATGACTGGCATTTTAAAGCTGGTAGGCAGCGTTTCATTGACCCTATCGACAACACTTCTAATTCTAGTAGATATGTATCAACCCCCTGAGCTTTGCACATCACCCTCTCAAGCTTCTCAACTTTCTCGTCCATTACCCTTTCTTTCTCAATCTTTTCCCTCTCTCTGTCGGTCTGCAGTATATCGGCCCTCTATGCTTCCTGATCATGAATCAAGTCTTCTTCCCTTGCTAGAGGGGGTGGGTCTATGACTTGAGGATTTGCGAGGGGCGGGTCATTGCTTCTATCATGTTCATCACGCGGTTAATGTTCTCGGCATGTCGCCTCATGTGATCTTCTTGCCTTTCCACTATTGCCCTTAACTCTGCTACTTCCCTGGTGTTTCCTTTGTACGCCATTTTAGCGTAACTTTATCTTCTCACTAACCTCGATTTAGAACCCCTAAACTAAACTGTGCCCGAACCAAAGGCTATGTTTTCCCTACAAAAGAATTTTCATTTTGTTATTTTTCATTTTTTAATTTTTCTTTTATCCTTTTGTTCTTATTTGAATGTATTGGTTGCAAATACATGGTAAAACATTTTATGAATGGTTCATATGTCACACGGATGTAATGTATGTGTGCCTACTATATGTATGCAAAAGAAAGGAAAATTCTAGCCCTAGCACATAAAACACATAGGCACATAAGATCCTCACTCATGTTAAATGCGCCAATTTCACCTCTCATTATGATACTCATTATCCCTTTTCAAAGGTTGATCATTTAAAAGACTTTTGAAATTCACGAAGGAATTAAATTCTAATAAGGAATGCTTATAAAGATTATCAGATTGAATTTTTGCTTTTTTGAAACTCATTTTGAAAAGCACTTCTTCGACAATGTTGGTTTTGGAACATTAATCAAGGGAGTTTCGAAGATTTTTTTTTTGAAAGAATACCTTTTCAAGATTATCTTTGGGAAAAGATGACAAAAATCTTATTTGCTTACAAAGATGGAAAATTTCATTCGGTAGGAGGATCAATGATCGGATTATTACCGTACTTTTCATGAATTTGGATGCATACAAGGTCAATGGTGCTTAGCTAGCACAATATAAGAGATAGAATCTTATAATGAAAAATCTGGCATATTCCCAAATGTCGTGGGACATGAGGAGGAATTGCTAAAAGGTGATTAAAAGTTTGCATGTCTCGTATTAAGTGAGCATCGTTATCATCCCAAATATTCCCTTCTGGGTTTATAAGACTCCCTAGTATATAAATCCTAATCAAGGATTAATTTCCTATTATTGAAAGGTTCTATAGAAACCATGTCATGCCCGTTCCAGAATTTCATAGTTTAATCATGCATGATATGAAATTTTATGAATTATCATTGATATATGATAATTGAGGATAAGTGGTTGACTGGGGTCAACGGTAAGGTGTCAGTAAGGACACGAGAACATGGAAGTTCATATTGCATGGGCATGACTAAATGACATTTATGTGATTTAAATGTTATTTGACTTTATCTGGTATTTGTTGAATAGTAATTTTATCTATGTTGTGGGAATTCTAATAATCTTTGATATCATTATATCATTTTGAGAACTGTGGTGAGAACGTGAGTGATACGTTAATTGAAAAGGTAGGTTGTGTAGAGATTCCACAGAATATAGTTTTCGGACGTTATTTTGGACCCAAACGAAACCTAGTCGAAAACTTTTGAAATTTATAGTTTTTACTCGTAAAGTTATAAAATGGACGTGTGCGAAGTTTCATGGGTTAATGAGAAGTTTTGAGAAACTTGCGGGGAGGTAAACACAAATTCTGAGAAGTTTGCCTATAAATAGAAGTGGATGAGATTTCATTCTCATCCACAACTTTTATAAATATCTAGAGAGAGGAGAGAGAAGGGAGATTTGGAGCCAACGGGCTTTGCGACGCCGATCGACGACCGTTCGTCTGTCAGATTTTCTCCAGATTTCAGATTTGAACTCGTGGAGGTAAGATCTACGTTTTGATACCACTTAGGTCATGTTTGGCCAATTTTTTGTAAAGATCTTAATTTTAGACTTTTGGGAAAAACAGGTATAAACTTGTAGGAATTTTCTCAAATTCGAAATCCGACGATTATTTAGCCTCCTAGTCGATCCTTCAAAGTTTGGGGGAAATCGCACGAGGTATGAAGTTCTAACTTGTGAAATATAGGGAAATACATATTTTATATTTCGACGACGAAATTGTGATCCGGGCGAAATCCATGTGTTAATTGTAGGCCCGTTAATTATGCACGCGCTAAATTGTGAAAAGCATGTCTAAATTTACGCGAGCACGTTAAGTTATCTATGTGGGTCAAAGGGGAGTCTTATACAAATTCATGCCGGAGTAAGCTTCTCGATGTTTGAGAATTTAGTAGCGACGGCTACTGTGCATGGTTGATAGACTTGGACTTGCCATGGCACTTGTGGATACAATGGTTGATAGACTTGGACTTGCCATTGGTATCGCGGTTTAAGGCTTGGACTTGCCGCTACCGGATGAATGCGTATTTTTCTCCCTAGAGACTATTGTATGATTTATGAGATTAAAGCATGTTTTATCATATATTGCATATGTTAGAACTTGTACGCTCAGCATATAGCTGAGCAGTGGAGATGTACTCCATTGCAGGTAAGAAGAAGGATAAGAAGAAGCGCGATGAATGAGGCCGATGAACGCCAGGGATATCACCTTTGTATATGTTTTTGTTTTAAATCCTAGACTTGTGTAAGGTTTTGAATATTGTAGTATGTTGTAATAGAATCATGGATTAGTTCCGTAGTACCGGAATCTTGTAATTGAACGTCTGTATTTATGTTTTGAATGTTGGAATTCAGTTATGGTTGGGATTGTTATTGGTATTGAGAAGCATGTGTTAGTATATTTCATCACAGGGCTGCCAGCAGGGGAGCAGTCGACTGGACCCAGGGTCAGTCGATTGGATCCCGTATGGTTGAGACACTGAAAGTGAATAATAGAAAAGCAGTCGACTGGACCCCTTCATCAGTCGACTGAACCACTGTTGATTTTGGCTACTGCTTCTAATAATAGAAAAGCAGTCGACTAGGCAGTCGACTGGACCTCTGTTGAGGATTTAGGGTTTTAGTTTCTGCCTGGCACAGTCGACTGGACCCTAGTACAGTCGACTGGGCAGTCGACTGAACCTCTGTATTTTGAAATGGATTCTTGTGAACACTTTTGATTAAACACAACTTTTTATAACTCCGATTTCAATGGATTTTTACAAACTCAGAGGGTAATGTTCCCTAAGTTTTAAATACCCAGGGTTGTTTTAAAGTTCTTTCCGCTGCGTATATTTATATGATTGTTTGGATGAGCCTTGGTGGCGTGCCACGTGTCCTATTTCCACGCGTAGTGGGATGGGTCGTGACATTTATTGGTATCAAAGCTAGAGGTAACAAAACTTTGGGAACGTTCGACGACGAGTGGAGTGTTGAGTGAATTGTCACATGTTTTAAATTACATTCATGCATCTTAGAGATGTTTAATGCATATGGATGTTGTTTTACATACATACTATTGTTATTGTTGTACATGCATAGTGTTTATGCATTGAGAGCTACAGGATTGTAATCATGGATGACCGAGAGTTATCACCCCATACCCGACGAATGAATGAAATGGCAGAAATGATGGGGAATATGGGGGAAATGATACGAAATATATCGGAACGACTGCCTCCCACACCTCACATTGAAGTGGAACCAATAGCTGTAGTGCATGCACCCAAAAATAGGGGTATGAGATCCATATCTGAACAGTTTGCTCGCAAGAAACCGATGGAATTTCATGGGACACCCGATCCAACGCTCGCAGAACATTGGATAATGGACATGGAACGAATCTTCCGATCTATCCCGATGACCGATAGGGAGAAGATGGAAAATGCAAGTGATGTATTGAAGGGCGAAGCCCAGAACTGGTGGGTAAATGTACTAGATCAAGGGGCACCGATTACTTGGGAAGGGTTCAAGGCAGAATTCAATCGCCGGTTCTTTCCGCGTGCCGCCTACAATGCGAAGAAGCGAGAATTTGATAACTTGAAGCAGGGAGATATGACTGTAACCGAATATACTTCCAAGTACAATGCGTTGTTGAGGTTTGGCAAGGGTTCAGTACCAGAGGAGAAAGATAGAGCAAGGAAATTCGAAGAAGGGTTAAGGGAAAATATTCGTTTAAGGGTAGAAACCTACGAACATTCGACTGTGGCAGCAGTACAACAAATGGCGCTAGTGGCCGAGAGTGGGATGGAAAGGTCGAGGCAGAATCAGCACGGAAAATGAAGCAATGAGAGTGGGGATAGGAACCAAGGCGGATCTTTCAAGAGGCCATTTCAAAGAGGCTCTGGTTCTAGTTTCAGTGAATTCAGGAGGACGCCAAGTAACATACCGTTGTGTTCACTTTGCAACCGACCACACTCAGGCCGATGTTTCATGACCAAACCCCAGAACAGGAGCCAAGGCGGGGGTAGTGCAAATTCAACACCCGATATGAGAGGCAAGTGTTATGATTGTGGAGTATTTGGGCACCAAGCCAGGGATTGCTCGAGGAAGTATCCTCAGCAAGGAGCTAGTTCTATGGCTTCCAGTGGGTCGAAGCCTAGACAATCCATTGACGGAGGACAAAGGACGGAACAACGTCAAGGAAGAGCATATCAGATGAACCCAGGAGATATGACTGCTTTCGAGACAGTAGTCTCAGGTATGGTGCTTGTATGTTTGCACTTAGCACGCATACTTGTTGACTCGGGATCTACGCATTCATTTGTATCACATGCTTTTGTTGAACATTTGAATGTTAAATTGGCACCGTTAGGATATGAATTGTCTATTTCTGTGCCACTTAGTAAAGCGATAATGACATCTACTGTATATAAGAATTGTGAGATCAAATTAGGTGAGAAGTTGATGACCGTAGACCTTATACCGATTGTGGTGAACCATTTCGATGTGATACTGGGAATGGATTGGTTAGCCCTTAACCAAGCTATGTTAGACTGTGAACGGAAAGAGGTTAATTTTCGATCACCGGTATATGGGAACTTTTGCTTTCAAGGAAGTGGGGTTACACCGCCGCCGTACTTGATTTCAGCTATCCGAGCGGGAAAGTTATTGAAAAAGGGATGTCATGGATTTCTATGTTCAGTGACTGATGTCTCGGCGACTGAATTAAAAGTAGAAGACATTCCGATAGTGCGAGAATATTCAGATGTATTTCCTGATGAGCTACCAGATGTTCTTATTGAGAGAGAGGTCGAGTTCACTATTGAGATTATACCAGACTCAAGGCCGGTATCCAAAGCACCGTATAGAATGGCACCAGTAGAATTGAAGAAACTGAAAGTTCAACTACAAGAGTTACTTGACAAGGGTTTCATTCGACCAAGTGTATCGCCGTGGGGAGCTCCAGTGTTGTTTGTAAAGAAGAAAGATGGTTCGATGCGTATGTGTGTGGATTATCGGGAACTGAACAAGTTGACAATCAAGAACAAGTATCCACTATCCAGAATTGATGACTTATTTGATCAACTTTGTGGGGCACAAGTATTCTCCAAAATAGACCTAAGATCAGGTTATCATCAGTTGAAAGTGAAGGCCGAAGATGTTGAGAAAACAGCTTTCAGAACGCGTTATGGACACTATGAGTTCTTAGTTATGCCATTTGGAGTTACCAATGCACCAGCCGCGTTCATGGATCTTATGAACCGAGTCTTTAAGGACTATTTGGATGATTTTGTGATAGTGTTCATCGACGATATCCTTGTTTATTCGCCAAGTGAGATAACACACGAGAACCACTTGAGGTTGATACTTCAGAGATTACGAGAGAAACAATCATTTGGTAAATTCAAGAAATGTGAATTTTGGTTGTCTAGTATTACTTTTCTTGGTCACGTGATTGATAAGAATGGAGTTTCAGTTGATCCTCACAAAGTAGAAGCTGTATCAAATTGGCAAAGGCCGACTTCCGTATCTGAAATTTGAAGTTTCTTGGGATTAGCGGGATACTACCGCCGTTTTATTGAACATTTCTCGAAGATTTCATTGCCTATGACAAGGTTGATGAGAAAGGGAGTTACTTTTGAATGGAGTCAGGAATGCGAGGACAGTTTTCAAGAATTGAAATCACGTTTGACGAGAGCACCGATATTGACAATACCATCTGGAACTGATGGGTTTGTGATCTATAGTGATGTGTCGCATCAAGGGTTGGGATGCGTGTTGATGCAAGGGGGTAAAGTGATTGCTTATACTTCTAGACAGTTGAAGACACATGAGATTAATTATCCGACCCATGATCTTGAATTAGCCGCGGTAATTCATGCTTTGAAGATTTGGAGACATTACTTGTACGGAGAAAAGTGTGAGATATTCACAGACCACAAGAGTTTGAAATACATTTTCACCCAACGGGGCTTGAACATGAGACAACAAAGATGGTTGGAGTTGATGAAGGATTACGATCTTTCGATTGAGTACCATTCGGGAAAGGCGAATGTAGTCGCCGATGCATTAAGCCGGAAGACGCTGAGGAACTTAGCCGACGAGCTAACGCAACAAAAGGAATTAGTAAAGGAAATGGAACGTTTGGACTTGGATGTGATACGAAAGGTTAGTGGTGGCTTAATGATGGCAATCATGGCACACCCAGATATTATTGATGAGATTCAGAAAGAACAATTCAACGATGTCTATTTGTGCAAAATGAGGGATGAGATACCTTTGGGGAAGCGACCTGGTTTTGTGTTGGAACAAGGAACGTTGAAACTGGGAAATCGATTATGTATACCAAATGTGAAAGACTTGAAAGAGAGAATTCTAGAAGAAGCTCATAGTACGAGATATTCAGTGCACCCGGGAGGTAATAAGATGTACAGAAACCTGAGGGAAAACTTTTGGTGGAAGGGTATGAAGCGTGAAGTTGCCAAGTTTGTATCCGAATGTTCGGCATGTCAACAGGTCAAGGCAGAGAGACAAGTACCCGCGGGGTTACTACAACCTTTGCCAATATCGGAATGGAAATGGGACGAGATCACGATGGATTTTGTTTCAGGATTTCCACGATCAATCAATAAGAATGATAAGATTTGGGTTATAGTTGACCGATTAACCAAGTCAGCTCATTTTCTACCGATCAAGACGACTAAACCGTCCAAGTTAGCAGAATTGTATGTGAAAGAGATTGTGAGACTACATGGAGTCCCAGCTGTGATTGTATCAGATCGTGATAGTAGTTTTACGTCAAGATTTTGGGGAAGTTTGCAAGAAGCTATGGGTACGAAATTAAGTTTCAGTACTGCATTTCATCCTCAGACCGATGGACAGTCAGAACGTATGATTCAGACTTTGGAAGATATGTTGAGATTGTGTGTATTAGACTTTGGGAGTGATTGGGAGCACCACTTGCCGTTAATTGAATTTGCGTACAACAACGGATTTCAATCAAGTATTGGTATGGCACCATATGAAGCTTTGTATGGCCGTAAGTGTCGATCACCGATTTGTTGGACCGAGGTTGGAGAAAGGAGGTTGTTAGGACCTGAGATAGTACAGGTGACTACTGAAAAGGTAAAGTTGATTCAAGAGCGACTCAAGGTAGCTCAGAGCCGATATAAGAGTTATGCGGACTCTAAACGACGACCGATGAATTTTGAAGTGGGAGATTTCGTATATTTGCGAGTATCGCCTTCAAAAGGCATTGTGCGATTTAGAAAGAGGGGAAAGCTCAATCCGAGATTCATAGGACCTTTTGAGATCCTAGAGAGAGTAGGTCCAGTGGCTTATCGTTTGGCCTTGTCGTCAGAGTTAGCACATGTGCATAACGTATTTCACGTGTCGATGTTGAGACGATGTATGACAGATGCGAATAAGATCATTGTACCTGAACCGTTGCAAATTCAGGGGGACTTGACTTATGTGGAACAACCAGTGGAGATTCTAGACCGCAAAGAACAAGTTTTGAGAACCAAGACTATTCCAATGGTGAAAGTGCTATGGCGTAGTCATACGGTGGAAGAGGCTACATGGGAAAGTGAGGAAGACATGAGGAATGAGTATCCATACTTATTCGACGCATGAAAATATCTAGATTAATCTCTAAAGAGAAAATATAAATTAATATTTGAAAGGTTATAGAACACAAAGTTCTACAAAGTGACTACTAAATCTTAAGCAACTAAATTAAATTACACTAATGATTAACTAATTAACTAAAGCGATGTTTTAAAATGTGTTTTTCTTAATATAAGGGAATGTTGGGATTACACGAATCCACCGCGACCAAGCCATTTACCATGCAATTATATTAAAGCTCAATGGAGCACATTTTCTACAGTATTCCGTATTTGTCTTAGAATAAAGAATCCATAGTCCTTTCATGATCGGGACTTTATCATCACAGATAATTTGAAACACATGAAAGTGGTTTAAAACAATAGTTAAGACTCGCACCTACAATGGTGTTAACATTAAGGGTGGTTTGCAAAAGATATTGAAGAAAAATGCCTTAAGGCCTTAAGTTCAGAGACTGTTTTGACAAACTGAGCATTTGGGGACAGTTTGATAACGAATCTCTAAAGCAGAAAGTCTAGGAATCCTGTATATAATGTTCTCAAGAATCAGAGGGTTCGATCGATCGAAGCGCTTTCGATCGATCGAATATCTTCATCTCTCGATCGATCGAATATCTTCATCTCTCGATCGATCGAATATCTTCATCTCTCGATCGATCGAAATGTCTTCGAACGATCGACAGTGTCTCTGGTCTGATCGATCAAACTAACTTCGGTCGATCGAACACAGGAATTATTCTGCTGCATGGAAGAGGCTTGAGATCACACTTTCATCGTGCTCTGCCAACCTCGGGACTACTCAGACATGGTCTAGAGTGTCTTAGATTTGTTTTTAACATAAAAGTCCATTAAAGTCTTGTTTGGTTGTGATTTAAGCATGTAACTATGAAAACTAATGGTGATTTAAAACTACTACTATGATACTACCGATACTAATAGATTAAACTACAATATTAAGTGACAAGAATGTGAATAGACTGCGATGACAAAACCTGGAATAGAAGAACTTGTATTAAACTAAGAAGAAAAACAATCCAAAAGCAATATCCAAGCTTCAAAACCTACAAAAACATGTAAACTCTTTATCTCTCTCTCTAGAACTGATAAAAAGTGAAGTGGGCATCCTCTGGAATGTCAATATAACAAGTATTTATTCATAAACCTAAAGCTAGGGTTAAAAACCGTGTTTCTGCTATGTGCGCGTAATTTCTGATAAAAGCCATGTTCGATCGATTGAACATCACTCGATCGATCGAATTCTGGAATCTTCGATCGCTTTAACGTACTTAGATTGATCGAACCTTCGATCGGTCGAATGTTCTTCAATTGATCGAGGTTCACTTTTCATTTTTGAGTTGTCTTCATTAAAACCAAGCACTTTCTTTTATCTTGCTCATTCAGTTCCTCACACAGCAACAATAATCTGCACAAATGACCACTAAAACAATACCATTTATTATAGATTAATCATATTGTGTAAAAACTGGCATTGTAATTCAAATTGCAGATATACAAGGGAATTGTAGACTAAAACAGTGTAATTTCTTCTTTTAGCGCGGTTGTATTTTGCAAACACTCCCGCTTGTCACCAGCCCTGTGAACATGACATACCCAAGATACCCAGGTATTGATCTTTTATAGACCTCACTGATTGGTAAGTCAAAGCAGCCATATCCATAGTCTGTGTTCATAATCGTCTTAAGATTGAACACACGTACCTTATACAAGTTATGAGTTCCTATTGAGTGTTGACAGCCTTAAGTGTCAATAGGAAAGCTCAGGTTCTTCAATGCACTATAAGCACTAGCATGTTAACTAAGAGCTAAGCTCTAGTGATTGAGATTCATCACTCCATCCAATGGTAGTTAATCATGCTACAGTGTAAACCTGATGATATATCCAGTCTCATCATCCACTGTGACAAATTCTAAGTATCAATGAATAGTAATTCATATCTCGCTTGTATGTATCTCATACACACACGTATTACTTGCTATGATACTTAAGGATTAACAATCATCTCATGAAAGAAACATACACAATTAAATATCTATATATATCTGATATACATATATTGAAATGTCAATATCTCATATATAAAGTAAATGGCATGAGGGCACAAACCCAAGAAACTCCCACTTGCACTCATAACCATTCAGGACTACATCTAAGACCTAGACTATCTAGATGACGATCAAAGACCTTCTGTGGCAACGCCTTTGTAACGGATCTGCAAGATTGTCAACAGTGGCAATCTTTGTGACAGTCACATCTCCACATTGAATAATCTCTCAGATTAGATGATATTTCTGCTCTACGTGCTTTCCCTTTCCTTGGTTCCTTGGCTCCTTGAATTGAGCCACTGCCCCACTATTATCACAGTATAGATTAATAGGTGACAGCGACGCTAGTACCACCTTGAGCTCCATCAGGAACTTCTTGATCCACATAGCCTCCTTTGCGGCTTCACAAGCAGCCACATACTCAGCTTTTGTAGTTGAGGCTGCAATGCATTTCTGCATAATGCTCCTCCAACAAACAGTACCACCTCCCAAGGTAAAGAGATGTCCGGATGTCAACTTTTTTGAATCTTTATATGATATAAAGTCCGAGTTAGTGTATCCTACTAGAATTAACTCACTACTACCATATATAAGCATATAATTTTTAGTTCTTCTCAAGTACTTAAGAATGTGCTTAATGGCTGTCTAGTGCTCTGGACTTGGATTCGATTGATACCTGCTGACCATGCCTACGGTAAAGCAAATATCTAGTCTAGTGCACAACATTGCATACATGAGACTTTGTCACGCCCCGAAGTACCAAAAATAGGGAAAAATAAACTTCCTTTATGGGTTCGTAGACACGTGACTGGTTGTGAGTGTCACCTGATTGTCCAAACATGCTTATAACAATAATGTGATATAGGAAAGTGACTAAGTTCAGCGGAAGCAGAAATTTAAAACATCTAAGTCTTACATCAGTAGTATATTACAGGCCAAAAAGATATCCAAAAGATACATATTACAAGACCAGCTAAACTATTACATCACTAACATAATAGTAACAGAACTATGACAAAAGGAAAAACTCCAAAGTCTTCAGCTGGCGAAACCGTAGCCTTCCTCGTAGTAATCTTCACCAGCATAGTCTTCAGTAGTATAGTCAGCATCTTGATAGCAGTCGGCTCCGTCTAGACCTGCAAAGGCTGGACGTGGAAGGTCCAGCGGCATGAAAAGCCGTTAGCGGTTAAGCTAAGTGAGGGTCCCCTTAAGGTTACCACCACTTAAGGTAAGTTATTCTTCATCTCTTCTTATTTCTCGAAACCATATATTGTTCATCATTTCTTATTCTCGATACTAAGTCTTGTTCGTCTTTTCTTATTCTCAAAATCATGTCATATTTAAACCCAATCATTCCCTTTGAAACTTAACCCAGAACTGAACTGACCAATGACATTGACTGAAAGAAGACTTAACTCCAAACACATTTACTGGTCAAGAAAGAACAACACTCAATAATGAATAGTTAACTGTCGCCCAACTGGCACTCAAACTGTCGCCCAAATGGCATAAGTGTACGGGACATTAACAATCTCTTGGTCGAACACGTCATGCCGATCCTCAGGTCGCCCGCACGTTACCGAACACGTCATGCCGATCCTCAGACCAAGGGTACGGGAAATTAATAATCACTTGGACGAACACGTCATGCCGATCCTCAGGTCACCCGTACATAATCGAACACTTCATGCCGATCCTCAGTCCAAGGGTGCGGAAAAATAATCAACCACTTGATCGAACATGTCACGACGTTCCTCAGGTCATCCACACTTGACCGAACACGTCATGCCGATCCTCAGATCAAGGAACAAAACATAACTCACCAATCGACTCCATGGAATAATCGAGAGACCAACTTCGCAAGAATTATCCAAACACGACACAAAAGTTCACGAACCAACTTTGACCTGTAGACACACGACTAGAAACGAGGCCCAATGTCCCTTATTCGCATTAAATCTGTTATTGAAGGTTTTATCGTTATTTTACGCGTTCGCACGTTTCGTAGTTTAGTTCATTAATATCATCCATTTATAACCGTTAATATTTTGCTATACGTCTGACATTCCGTTTTCCTCTCAATATACTTACGATGGAAACTTTCCCGATCATTTATCATCGCAATAATCGTGCCCTACAATATACTTATAGTTTGGGTATGAACTTTCAACGGTCATTAGACTATATTCATAACAATAGAAAACATAGCACGTAGCTCATGGATTTATAATCATGGATTTAATACCAATAAACATATAGATGAAACCCTTAACATACTCATCTACGCGATAACACTAGCATAGCACAAGATTTTCATAACAACACAAGTACCAGCAAACTAGCATCAACAATCAACACCATGCATCAACAAAACATTATACAAAAAGTTGTATAATCTGCCAGGATATATTTTCACTGTGTTGACTGAATTAACATGATTTATTTGGGCATGATAAATTGCTTTGTAGATCAAACTCAAAACTAAAACATTGTAGATAATAGGAATATCTTCATGTACAAAAATAATCTAGCTTCAATTACATTTTTGAGCTACTCAAAATATTTATTTTACAAGACATTTCTTATATCTCGGATTATTCTGTCCCAGATTTATAGTACTGCATTATACGTGAATTTCACCTATGAAGGAGGGATTTTTAGACTGAGCTATAGAAGGGTTATTTGTAGATATATGAGTTATCGTTCGCCACAAAAAAACCTAGCTTAATTCTCATTTTTGAACTATACAAAACATACATTTTACTTAACTATGTTCTGCTGAGAGTTTCAGTTTCTCAGATTTATAACACTGCGTTGTACATGCATTTCACCCATGAAGGAGTGATTTCTAGACTGATCTATAAAGGAGTTATTTGTAGATATATGAGTTAGCTTTTACCACAAAAAAACCTAGCTTAATTCATATTTTTGAGCTCCTCAAAACATCCATTTTACTAAACTACATTCTGCTGGAAGTTTATGTTTTTCCCAGGTTTATAACACTGCGTTGTACATGCATTTCACCCATGAAGGAGTGATTTCTAGACTGATCTATAGAAGAGTTATTTGTAGATATATGAGTTAGCTATTACCACAAAAAAATCTAGCTTAATTCGGATTTCGGAGCTGCACAAAATATTCATTTTACTAAACTGTGTTCTGTTGAATGTTTCAGTTTCTCAGATTTAAGGATTTGTCTTGCATGTCATGAAAACTTCAACACAACAACATCAAACTCCTACTAAACATTAATGCATGCTATATATATATTCTAAGTTGAGTTAGATTACTCACAATTACTCACAACAACTTGAAACTAAGCTTGGATTGTTGATTTGAGCTTGATGTAGCTTGAACTCAACTTCACTAATGAACTTCTTCTCATTCTAACTTTCTATTTCTTTCTTTATGACACTCATGAGCTTCTAAGTTTCCTCATCTCCTCTCTAGAGTGCAGATTGTATGTGTTAAAAAGAGAGTAATGCATGAAGACTTTCATGTTTAAATAGAGCCTTACATGTGCAAGGTGTCACCTTGCATGAGCTCATGTAAGCATGCATGGACAAGTGTCCATTGCATGGACAAGTGGCATGTATATAGATGACATGTGGAGGTGATGTTGCATGTGCCACCAAGTGGCCGGCCATGTGGGGCCCACCTCGGGTTGTGTGCCACTTCCTCGGTTTACGTGCATAAGTTCCTCGGTATACGTGTTAGTCTCGAATTACGTGCAAACTGGTATTATTTCTAATGTCCGGGTCCGAGTCTGGGTACGGGACTAAGTTAAATCTTATTATGGTCGAGTCGGTAAGGTTACTACAGTCTATATGGTAATACTACAACACGTCCATACCGTCACGTAATTAAAATAATATATCGATATAGTCGGTCCAATACAGAAATTCGAAAAAAACTAATATTATTAATGACCGAAAATTACAGGTGTTACATCTTCTACCACCTATTAAAGGATTTCGTCCTCGAAATCAGAGCTTATCTAGGTACAAAATAGAAAAGGATATTTCTCTCACATGTCTGACTCCATTTCCCACGAAGCTTCTCTTTCGTCATGATGATTCTATTGAACTTTCACCTATGGGATCTCCTTGTTCCACAGCTTCTTGGTTTCTCGACCCAAAATCTTGATGGGTTTCTCTGTGTAAGGCACGTTATTCGCCTCAATGTCCTTGAAGTCGATTATATGTGGTGTCGCGCCCTGATGATACTCCTTCAACATACTGATGTGAAAAACATTGCGAATACCTGACAACCTTGGTGGCAACATCACTAATTTCTAATATCCTACGTGGAATTTCTGGAAAAATTCAGGTGCTACATCTCTACCTACCATATTAGAGGATTTCGTCCTCAAAATCTAGAGTTTACTAGGTCTTAGAAAGTACAAGGTACTAATCATATCTCAGATTTTAAGGTTGTGAAGTTCCCACTAGCTAACTAATCAAACCTTCTCATAAATTCTTTCAAACGACCAAACTTATTTGCTAAAACAATGCCAAGTGAAATTCATAGTTCTGACATTGAATATGGCACCTTCGGTCTTTCATCTTGTTCAATACTGAGATTAATTTGGTGATCTGCAAGTTCTCTTTCGGGATCTTCTTTGTGGTGGAACCTTGTTCTGAGTTCCTCGTTCTGGACAATCTTTGTGCACACATCCAGTCTTTCCACAATTAAAGCATTGTGCCTATCAACTTGTGAAATGTTTCAGTGCTTTCTATTCTTTGAAATGATGTCTAGATATTCCGCAGCTGTCGCATATATCATGTTGCTTTGGATGTGTCTGAACGACTGTCTGATTAACTTTTCTTTCATTGTTTCTTTGCCTCTTGTGATGATTCTTGATGTATCTAGAGTTTTCCTCAATGATTGTGGGCTGCATTCGAGTAGTTGTTCGGGATACTGGTTTGTTTCTTTTGCGTCGTTAATCGGGCAAAATTCTTGCCTCTTAGCTTTTTGATGCGATGGTTGAGAAGTCTAGTTGGTCTCACGATTGTCTTCTATAACTTGTAGGGGTCGTGGCGTCCTTTTAAGCATGTTATTGTGATTGAGTTCCTTTGGGTGTTGACATGAAATCGTCGTGGAGTTTCGGCATCGTAGGTGATGACACAAGTCGCTAAGCAATTTCTCCATGCATTAATTAATACCAAGCATATAAGTTGTTACTGGTAATTGGAGTAGGATTGAATTCACTTGTAAGGAGTTGAATTCATAACAAAATGAATACTCATTATGTACTGAGTTAGAAACGAAGAGGTACATGATCAATCACTTGTATGATCACAAAGTATAGAATGAGTATCTGAGAATAACCATTAGATGATTACTATAGGACACTCATAGTAATGCAATGACTATAGGCGCAAGGCCTCCCAGGTAGGACATAAGAATTCCTTGTCTCATGAGCCAATAATTTAGGTGAAGCCTTAATGATAAAAGTCAAGGTTAACAATAAAAAGAATTTCTGAAATGAAAGGAAATGAAGACTAATTTATAAAAGGGTGCAATATGCTTGAGTTCCTTAGGTGAACAAATACAAAGAGATCCTTTGCAATAATGTCAAGGGATACGAACTTGTGAAAGTTGGTCAAACGGTTGACAGTCCAAACGATTTACAAAAATTAATTTAACCGATCATAAGTCCAAATGACTTACAATGATTGGTTTATAAATGAATTATTGGAATCGATTTTCATGGTGATAAGTCCAAAGAGGTGACTTATAGCATTAGAAAGTAAATGAATTCACAATTGGATTTATCACTGATCAGAATGATCCAAAATCTTGTTAAGTGAAATCAGAGAGGACAAGGAATAACTTTCAATTAGTGAAACAATAAAGGACATCCCAAGGTTCATCATAAGGATAATTGATCTAATGCAACCAATGGTAGAAAATAGTGGGTTTACTCAAAAGGAGTTAAATCAGAAAGATGAATATAGTTACTCAGCCTCACATGGTTTTAATTTATAACGTGCGCAGGGTCAGACATGCATTTCTTCAGCGTGTTGATGGAACATCGATGTTGTATAGGACCTATGCGATCTGATCATTGGCTTGAAGGTGGAATGCAGTACTCATCTTCACTAATGTTCGCGGTGCGAGTTGTTCGTTGTGATTAAACGTGGTCGATGTCAGCAGTCTAGGAGGTTGTTTGATTTGTTGAAGGTATGTTCTATTCTTGCGTCTTCCATCGCCTCGGGTTAAGTCAATATCTCATGTGCTCCTTGTAGTAGGGTTGACCTTGGTAGTGTAGCAGGTTGTCGCTTGAGTGGTCTAAAAGTGATTATGAATGAACGATATGGAGGTGTCTAAATAACTCATTTCCATAGTCACTTGTGCTTGTGCCGTCAGCGGTCTTCCATAAACCTTGTATCAGTCTTCCAAATACACTGGTGGGATCGATCTCCTTAGGTATTATGTTGCTTAGCCTTCTGGACTGGTCCTCAGTTGTTTGAGATGATTCATCCATTGCAGAGATCGAGAAGATTCTTCTGTTCCTACGTATGAGTTCGTGTCTATAAGGTTTCTATCATACCTTATGTGAAGCAATCATAACCTGTTATATTTCACATTATGGTTATCATTATAATCCCGGTAGCTAGAATACAATGATTGAAACGATTAAACAGATTGACCCAAAATGAAGCCGAGTCCGAAAAGACAGATGAATCCTCATAGATAGAAGTATAATAGTAGAATGATGTGATCCATTCTAGAATAAAATGTAAATCTAACAATAATAGGATGACCGATTACTATGGAAGTAATCGTAGTATCTCAAGATTTATAGGAAATGAAAGTAACTGATGGCATAAGGCCTTCAACGAATGAAATAAGAGTTAGATATTTCATAAGTGAAATAGTCCAAACGAAACCCTACTGATAAATAATAAGGTACCACCTGAGAGAGACAATAAGAGGTCAAGATGTACAGAGAGTACAACATTTTTGAGTTCCTAACAAAACAAGAATAGAGAACTCATTTAGAATTATTTCAAATGAAATGAACTTGTAAGAATTTGTTCAAGGGATAATAAGTCAAAAAGAATGACTTTGCAGTATTAGTAATCAAATTTATTTAGAATGATTTCAAAGACAGTGAGCTTTCAAGATTTAAGTTCAAAGAATAATAAGTCAAAATAATGACTTTCCAGTACTAGTGATCGAACTTGTTCTCAAAAGAATTTGTCAAAAATCGGATGATCAAGGTACATACTCAAGAATTGTTGACTGGGGCATAAAAAAAAATCAAGGAAATGAATTACTTATCAAGGAGTGTATCACAATAATTATTGACGGTAATCGGAGCCACTTTACAAAATATATAGATACCATTTTCAGAAGAAATGGCCATTAGAATAGAAGACATCGATTTACTCAAAAGGAGTGGAATGAGCAGAAAGGATGTAACTGCTTACTATGGTACTCCCTTACCATATCTAAGGTAAAGTCTGCCTCTCTTATTATCTATTAAGGCCCTCTAAGAACTCCTCAGGGCCCTCCTCCTCCTCCTCGATGGCAGCTGGATCTGCTTCGTGGTTCTGCTCAGGCATCGGTATCATCTTGTCCAAATCAACTGGTGGTGCTGGATGGTCGTGTACATCATCTCCTGCTCTCTGAAGATCGTCTACTGGGTCAACCTCCTCGATCGGCTCGTCGTTGCTACTTGCCGGATTATCCTCAATTGTCAGGTCATCGTCGTCATCTGTGTCGTCACCATTAGATGGGTCGTCTGCTGAGTGGTTACTGCCTGCAGAATCCTCTCCACTCGCTATGTCGTCGTCGCTATCTGTATCCATTGGATCTGAATCGGCATTTAGCTCTGGTATGGGCTCGGGTGAGAATGGAAGTGTTGGTGCGGCCATGATAATCGGGAAGAGTATATCGTGATATAGTGCCTCGTCATGAGTCATGCTGATAGGCTCCTGGCGAATAAGTACGGTAGTCTCTGAAGCATGGATCGACTCGGGCTGAACTTGATCCGGATACTGCAATGTATCGGTAAGCACAGCTCTCCGTATGTCCTCCTCCAAGATATGCCTCGCCCTCTACCAGATCCGCTGTCGATATAGTACAGGGTCTGCAGACTAGATACGATCGCCACGATTATAGTGACCTCCGAAATCATCATGAACGAAGCTCGACTCCATAGTCATGCAAGAGGAGCTAACTTAGTGTCAGTACTAATACGAGGTAAATCTTAGGCTCATAACTTAAGGTGTAGGACAATCAGTGAGCGCGTCTAAACCTAAAGCTCGGATACCAAAAATCCCTGTCACGCCCCGAAGTACCAAAAATAGGGAAAAATAAACTTCCTTTATGGGTTCGTAGACACGTGACTGGTTGTGAGTGTCACCTGATTGTCCAAACATGCTTATAACAATAATGTGATATAGGAAAGTGACTAAGTTCAGCGGAAGCAGAAATTTAAAACATCTAAGTCTTACATCAGTAGTATATTACAGGCCAAAAAGATATCCAAAAGATACATATTACAAGACCAGCTAAACTATTACATCACTAACATAATAGTAACAGAACTATGACAAAAGGAAAAACTCCAAAGTCTTCAGCTGGCGAAACCGTAGCCTTCCTCGTAGTAATCTTCACCAGCATAGTCTTCAGTAGTATAGTCAGCATCTTGATAGCAGTCGGCTCCGTCTAGACCTGCAAAGGCTGGACGTGGAAGGTCCAGCGGCATGAAAAGCCGTTAGCGGTTAAGCTAAGTGAGGGTCCCCTTAAGGTTACCACCACTTAAGGTAAGTTATTCTTCATCTCTTCTTATTTCTCGAAACCATATATTGTTCATCATTTCTTATTCTCGATACTAAGTCTTGTTCGTCTTTTCTTATTCTCAAAATCATGTCATATTTAAACCCAATCATTCCCTTTGAAACTTAACCCAGAACTGAACTGACCAATGACATTGACTGAAAGAAGACTTAACTCCAAACACATTTACTGGTCAAGAAAGAACAACACTCAATAATGAATAGTTAACTGTCGCCCAACTGGCACTCAAACTGTCGCCCAAATGGCATAAGTGTACGGGACATTAACAATCTCTTGGTCGAACACGTCATGCCGATCCTCAGGTCGCCCGCACGTTACCGAACACGTCATGCCGATCCTCAGACCAAGGGTACGGGAAATTAATAATCACTTGGACGAACACGTCATGCCGATCCTCAGGTCACCCGTACATAACCGAACACTTCATGCCGATCCTCAGTCCAAGGGTGCGGAAAAATAATCAACCACTTGATCGAACATGTCACGACGTTCCTCAGGTCATCCACACTTGACCGAACACGTCATGCCGATCCTCAGATCAAGGAACAAAACATAACTCACCAATCGACTCCATGGAATAATCGAGAGACCAACTTCGCAAGAATTATCCAAACACGACACAAAAGTTCACGAACCAACTTTGACCTGTAGACACACGACTAGAAACGAGGCCCAATGTCCCTTATTCGCATTAAATCTGTTATTGAAGGTTTTATCGTTATTTTACGCGTTCGCACGTTTCGTAGTTTAGTTCATTAATATCATCCATTTATAACCGTTAATATTTTGCTATACGTCTGACATTCCGTTTTCCTCTCAATATACTTACGATGGAAACTTTCCCGATCATTTATCATCGCAATAATCGTGCCCTACAATATACTTATAGTTTGGGTATGAACTTTCAACGGTCATTAGACTATATTCATAACAATAGAAAACATAGCACGTAGCTCATGGATTTATAATCATGGATTTAATACCAATAAACATATAGATGAAACCCTTAACATACTCATCTACGCGATAACACTAGCATAGCACAAGATTTTCATAACAACACAAGTACCAGCAAACTAGCATCAACAATCAACACCATGCATCAACAAAACATTATACAAAAAGTTGTATAATCTGCCAGGATATATTTTCACTGTGTTGACTGAATTAACATGATTTATTTGGGCATGATAAATTGCTTTGTAGATCAAACTCAAAACTAAAACATTGTAGATAATAGGAATATCTTCATGTACAAAAATAATCTAGCTTCAATTACATTTTTGAGCTACTCAAAATATTTATTTTACAAGACATTTCTTATATCTCGGATTATTCTGTCCCAGATTTATAGTACTGCATTATACGTGAATTTCACCTATGAAGGAGGGATTTTTAGACTGAGCTATAGAAGGGTTATTTGTAGATATATGAGTTATCGTTCGCCACAAAAAAACCTAGCTTAATTCTCATTTTTGAACTGTACAAAACATACATTTTACTTAACTATGTTCTGCTGAGAGTTTCAGTTTCTCAGATTTATAACACTGCGTTGTACATGCATTTCACCCATGAAGGAGTGATTTCTAGACTGATCTATAAAGGAGTTATTTGTAGATATATGAGTTAGCTTTTACCACAAAAAAACCTAGCTTAATTCATATTTTTGAGCTCCTCAAAACATCCATTTTACTAAACTACATTCTGCTGGAAGTTTATGTTTTTCCCAGGTTTATAACACTGCGTTGTACATGCATTTCACCCATGAAGGAGTGATTTCTAGACTGATCTATAGAAGAGTTATTTGTAGATATATGAGTTAGCTATTACCACAAAAAAATCTAGCTTAATTCGGATTTCGGAGCTGCACAAAATATTCATTTTACTAAACTGTGTTCTGTTGAAAGTTTCAGTTTCTCAGATTTAAGGATTTGTCTTGCATGTCATGAAAACTTCAACACAACAACATCAAACTCCTACTAAACATTAATGCATGCTATATATATATTCTAAGTTGAGTTAGATTACTCACAATTACTCACAACAACTTGAAACTAAGCTTGGATTGTTGATTTGAGCTTGATGTAGCTTGAACTCAACTTCACTAATGAACTTCTTCTCATTCTAACTTTCTATTTCTTTCTTTATGACACTCATGAGCTTCTAAGTTTCCTCATCTCCTCTCTAGAGTGCAGATTGTATGTGTTAAAAAGAGAGTAATGCATGAAGACTTTCATGTTTAAATAGAGCCTTACATGTGCAAGGTGTCACCTTGCATGAGCTCATGTAAGCATGCATGGACAAGTGTCCATTGCATGGACAAGTGGCATGTATATAGATGACATGTGGAGGTGATGTTGCATGTGCCACCAAGTGGCCGGCCATGTGGGGCCCACCTCGGGTTGTGTGCCACTTCCTCGGTTTACGTGCATAAGTTCCTCGGTATACGTGTTAGTCTCGAATTACGTGCAAACTGGTATTATTTCTAATGTCCGGGTCCGAGTCTGGGTACGGGACTAAGTTAAATCTTATTATGGTCGAGTCGGTAAGGTTACTACAGTCTATATGGTAATACTACAACACGTCCATACCGTCACGTAATTAAAATAATATATCGATATAGTCGGTCCAATACAGAAATTCGAAAAAAACTAATATTATTAATGACCGAAAATTACAGGTGTTACAGACTTCCCACTGCCGAAGCATAGGGAACTCCTGTCATGCGATTCCTCTCCTCTTGTGTCTTTGGACACTAGTCCTTGGAGAACGCTAAACCATGCCTGAACGGTAATAAACCTTTCTTCAAATTATCCATTGAAAACCTAGTTAGCACCTTATCGATATAACTGATAATCCCATTATTTTTCGCTTACGATCCCGAAAGAGCATTATCCCAAGGATATAGCTCGCCTCTCCTAGATCCAATTCATATCGAATGTATTAGCTAGCCAAACCTTAACTGTTGACAACATTGCTACATCATTCCTAATGAGTAGAATGTCGTCAACATAGAGAACGAGAAAAGCCACCACTTTCCCTTCACACTTTTTGTATACACAAGGTTCATCCAGATTTTGTATGAAACCAAACGATTTGACTGCATGGTCAAAATGAATGTTCTAACTCCCGGATGCCTGCTTAAGCCCATAAATGGACTTTTGCAACTTGCATACCAAGCTACCTTTCCCACAAGCTATGAACCCTTTTGGTTGCTACATATAGATGTCCTACTCAAGATTTTCATTCAAGAATGTAGTCTTGACGTCCATTTACCAGATACTACACCAAATTTGTAGAATTATCACACATTTTTTTGGGTCATTTGTCACTGTCTTTAACCGTGACAAAATTCATCACCGTTAAATACTGTGACAACCAAGTTTGTCAACACTAATAATAGTTACAATCTTAGTCATGGTTTAAAACTGTGACAAAAAATAATATTGTCACTGTATTAAACCATGACACAATTTGCCCAATTTTGAACCGCGAAAATTAAAAAAAAAAACTCCCACAATATTCCCCCTAAAGGCCTAAATATTTTCCCCCAAAAATTCCCCCGAAAGGCCTAAACATTTCCAACTATTCTCTTTCCATCTAACCCTAAATCAAAAGGAGAAAGAGAATAGAGAGAAGAGAAGAGAAGAGAGAGGGAAAGGAGAAGAAGAGAGACCGGGGGGACTCCATCCGCCGTCCGCCACCACTTCACCGCCAGTGCCATCTACCACCACCGACCGTTTCTTCATCTTCATCCTCGAGGAAGAGCTTCATGGTTAAAGCTCTCAATGAGTTGTACTCGCTGGTTACTATGTCGCCCGAGTACCGTCAGTGGTATCCTCTGTTTCGGTCTTACTCATGTCGCTGACACTCTCGCTGCTTCTATGGCCACTACCTCACCCTCATCATCGTCGGCTCGACCTCACCCTCCTTGTCGCTGATCTCTTTGAATAGGTTTGAATCTCTCTGTTTCTCTCTCACCTCTGCTCACACATTCATATACAAAACACACATACAATGTATTTTTGGAGTACTATATAGTCTGTAGGTAGTAGTTGAGCGCTCATACAGCTTGACCAGTACACGTCACCAATGACTCCACGTGTATCAATATGGGCTCTACCAACAACAATGGCTACAAACAAGACCTACCCTACGGAGCCCACTGTGAAGCTCCACGACTGAGAAACTCACCCCAAGGGCGACCTGAATGAGCCCACTCTAAAGCCCTACTTCGAATAAGCCCATTCCAAAGCCTTCGCTAGCCCACTCCGAAGTCCCACTTCGGATGAGTCCACTCCGAAGCCTCACCACTCTGAAGCTTCACTTTGGAAGTCGAAGCCTATGATTGCACTCCGAAGCCTTATTCTCTGAAGGCCCAAAGTAGCCCACTCCGAAGCCACCACTACGGATGACTCCACTCTGAAGCCTTATTCAAACAAAGCCCATCTCAAGTAGCCCACAAAGGAAGCACACTTCAAATATACACACACTCACCTCTCGGATACCCACCCTTGGTCCGGAAGCAGTACCTAAGGGTAGTTCAAGTCTGCTGGGATTTTGGAAGCTCATGGCTAGGTGGCTAGAACCAAAGGCATCTCCCTAGCCTGCGCCCCATGGGTAAGGTTAGGGTTGGTCCCAAAGAGAGAGAGAGACAAGTGACTTTCACGTGCCTGACTTCGACCAGTCTCACAACCAATGGGCGAAGCCCATTAGCATAAAACTTGCTTAAACCCTTGACCAACAGTGCTTAGTCACTTCAAGCTTGTGCTGCACCAATAAAAGAGAACCTTGGTTCCCGCCCTCGCTTAACCCTATGCAGCCTCGACACTCGCCCTCGCTTAAACCTCTACACCAATAGCATATCTTTTCCCCTTGACTAACCCCATAACCTTCATCTACCACTAAGGGACAATACCTTCTCGATTTGACTTGTTTCTCCCGAAGCCCATAACAGATCAACATCTCATTCAATACCTCCACCTACCTTAAACATGAGCATTTAAACCATCCATACCGTCCATCTACCTAAAACAAACGATCCACTCAGAGAATGCCAACTCAGCTTCTCTCCACCACATCAAAACTTAGCAGCCTCATATGACTTTTTGTATAAATAGTAGTCTCATTTACTACATCCAACGGGACCAACACAACCACACAGAATCCTTTACTACCGCAAAAGATCAACAGTGACTAATCCTCCGACCCATTTACAAAATATTCCCATTGTCCTGAGCACAATCAGACCCTTCGGATCGCAAGGCCCCTCTCCTTACTTGGCCCTTCGCCTTAGCTTGACCCTTCGTCTCTATCAACACCCTCGGTTTCCAAGACCCTTCGTTTTCACCCTACACTTCACCCTATTTTAATACTTGTTTACCGCCCTTTGAACGCACTCTAGCATACATAACTCCTAGACACTTACTGCTTTCTCTCTCTCTCACTTGGGGCTACTTCGGTTATCATCCGATTCGAGCCATGCTCTCTCCGACTCCCATTTCTCTACTGTGTTTTTATACATTATTGTTCTACTACAATTTTTACATTATTTTATTATATTTATATGTTGTTCCACCTATCCTAACCTGCTTACGTGTTACACCCATCCATATATCTCATACACATCACAAAAGAACTCACACATAGTCTATATTATAGTTGTGATTCTTCAAAAGTTTAGGATAATTGTATGGTCATTTATAAATCACAGTTTTTCTTAATATAATTTGTAATATGTGATGTTTATTTGCTTGTAATTTTTTTTGTCAGGATTTAGCCTTATTTTCTCGGCTATTGCACTTCCCTTTTGTGGTATCACATTATTTTTCTTTCCCTTTATTTATTTTTTATTTTTTATTTTTTTTCCCTTTGGAGGTTTCATCTTTTGAAATGCGGGATTTAATATTCAAACAAGAATGACTTGTCTTTGTGGATCCTCTAATTTGACTTGTTCTAACTTTTACTATCTTATTTATACTATTTAAGCTGAGGGCTTGAATATTTATGCCCTTTAGAGTAATTTAGAAATGAGATCTATGAGTTTTGTAGAGTAATTCCAAGGAAGCATGTCTCATCGCAAGTTTGATCACCCAAGGCATGGTTCTTTAGGATTTCCTTTAAGAAAAATAGCTTTTCGTCATGGAGGGAAAGGTTTCTAATGCTTCTTATATTTGTAGTTTTGTTGATATTTGTGGTCTGCATTTGTTTTTGTCTCTTTCTTAATAATATATGAAGATTTTACTTGCTATCAGATCATTGAAAAATGTAGAAGACTTTTTATATACTAGTTCCTGGATTAAAACATTCTATCCTTTGATGACAGTGATTTATGCATCTTTATATTTTCAGTACCTGCGACTTTTACTGGAAGTACTTACATTACGATCCATCACAATTGTTATAACTCTGTTTAACTTCTAGAATTTGCCTAGGCTAGTTGTTAGATTACTAGAACATCTATCATTGTAGTTTTACCATTTTTTTTGGTGTATTCTGTGATAGATGTGGAAATATACTGATTATGCTTAAAGGAATAGTGTTATGCGTACTCCTTTTCTTTCCCTCTCTATTGTAATTAGTAAGCTAATCATGTTTTCCCCCACTGTGTCTATTTAAATATAATTATTGTTATGTTTATTTAATTTTTATTTTTTTTACTTTTTGTGGTTTCTATCAGTTTCTTCGAAGATACTTCTGCAAATACCAATAGCGGGTTCCCAAGTACCATTTTGAGCCATAGAAAAGAAAGTGCTTGATTCCTGGTCACGTATTGAGCCGGGTACTTTCAAAGTTTGGGCAGAGAATTTTATCAGGTGAAAAATTGCAATCTATCCTATATGTAAGTGGGGTGCATATATGTATAATACCACTTGACACTTCACTTTGGATTCTACAGATTCCATTGTATCGTGCTGCACTTTTTCTTAGTGAAACTAATGGGGAGGGGAAAGAATGAGTATTGGTTTGTACTTTAAGCTTTTTGAAAGTGACTCTAAAGATCTTCCATTCCATTTTCAAGAAAATATCACAGTAAGGTGGACCCGTTGTAATTTTGCATCTCAATTTTTCTTTTTTTCCACCTTCTTGGCATACTCTTATGTTTGCATATGTACTACTTAATTGTTAATCCTAGTGATCGTGCTATAAAGAAAAGCTTTGTGATTCTTTACACTAGTAATTACTACTGTAAAATGTTCTCAGTATTGATTTACTGCTATAAGAAATAGGAAGTGCATTTATGTGATGATGGTTTTTCTCTTATAGCCTGTTTGGTATTGCTGGGAGAGTAAGTGATTTATTATTTAGTAGGTTTTTGAACAAGCAGCAAATTGTTGGTTCTTATTTTAGCTGGTTTTTAGCTCTAAGGTGGGACAGATTTTTAGAAAATCTGTGAAAAAGTTTTTGCCAAATAGACTAAAATCTCTCAATAATCTGAAGTAAGTAGTTGTCGGTCCTAGATAAGCTAGTCCAAATAGGCTCTTAGTCAATTTATATATTCCTGTTTCTTCTTCTTCTTCTTCTTCTTCTTTCATCGGATTATAAAGCCACTTCGAATTTACTCTTGCGCATATCTGTTGATATATACATTTTTCCTAGTAGTTCATGTCAATTCAACTCTTTTGAAACAGAGGTTAATTGAAAATGAAGTAGAAAAGGTCAAAGGTTTCCCAGTAGATAGAAACATGCTTTTTCAGTTTGTTTATATCTTCTTTGTTTTTACTTTTTCCCAAAATAAAAACATGCCAGAAACTGGTTTTCATCTGAGGGTCATATGTACCATTTCACTGATCCAATAATTCTCAAGTGTATGCATGTACATACTTTGTGATTATTCTTGGTCTATAAGACTTAAATTAGATCTCATGATGTCTTGATAGGTACATGCATACTCAATGTGTTGGCCGCATGCTGGCTGCTCGCTGTTCGTGCCGATGTCGAGTGCTGCGTACTAGGGATACTACTGGTGCGTGCACCTGTGCATGTGCGCACTGTGTGCTGGGCAGTGGCTGGGCAGTGGGCGTGCACCAGAAATATCAGACTTTTCAAAAATAGATTTGTTGTAATGTCAGACTTTTCAAAGTCACGAAACTAAGGACACATGGACATGGCAGTAAATCTATATTTTTAAGAGAACTAGCTAGTGTTGCTTCCTAAAAACATTCTTAATATGAGCATAGTTTATTTTTTGAAGACTTTAACATACAATTAGACAAGTACGTACGAATATTTTTATTGCTAGGTGTGAGTTTATTTACCGTATAATAATTTCCCTCAAGTTTGAAGTATAATTGAAACTTAAAGTTCCTCAAGTGTGACCCAATTTGAACTACCTGGCTGAAAAAGAGGGCAATGTGGTGTTGATTTGACTCGCATGTTGGTTTCCAAATGCTTTATCGACTGTACCATATTGGCATGTAGTACAACCAACCACATCCATAGTATGTCATATAGTTATCTTATTTATATATATATATACATATACATAAAAGTTGTGATTGGTCACAAATTGGGGAAACATAGCATTACTCAATCACTTGAACCTTTTTAGTTATATTGAAAATGCGTCAATTAGCGAAACCTTACTTCTTTTACTCCTTATTAGTACTACGATGAACATCGTTTACCTAGTAGTTCTATTGTAATATTCTCTTCATTTTTTATATTTATTATATGTTGAAGGGACACTGAGTTAGTTACTGCCAGTGAAATAGTAATACTTTAGTATTTTTCAATAGTTGATATACTTATTTAGCATTCTCTTCCTGCGACTTCACTTTTATGATTTTAGCAATTTAGATGTGTTGGGTCTTGACATTTTTAAGTTAAGATGTTTATTAGATAATTGATTTTCAATAGTTTTATAACTATTCACCAAAGCATGGGTTTAAGGTTAGAACACAATCGTTTTTTATGAACCTTATTTTAGCAAAATAACATATTTAGGATTTTTGTGTAGCGCAACTCATGAATTTTTAATTTGTCTGTGATTACTATGCTAAAAATCATTATTCTTTTCTATAAAAACTAACATTAAGTTGGTGCTCCAACCTGGTAGGGATTTACTTGAAGACTAGCATTGCTGCCCTAGTGGTTCAGTAGTGCTTAACATGCTTAGTGGTTCAGTAGTGCACAGCAGAATGATGAAGTTATAAAAACTTATTGGTTGCTCGGATATACTACACGTTAACTCTATAGATACGCACAAGAGGGGACAAGAGTTATACCTTAGTGTCTTGAACCCAATTCTAAATACTTTGATCTTCTTGTTGGTGCAGCAGCCTCTACTAAGTTGTCTTCACCCTTATGACTCCTACGGATGTCTGCCGAAAAGAATAGAGATGGTGGGATCTCAAAAATGGAGGATAGAGAAGGTTTGGGAAGTCTAAAATAGTTTCTGCAGCTTCTGGTTTATAGAAGCAACGAACTCAGATTTCTGAACACTATAGTCTTATTTATAGATTCCCAGAACCGACCTAATGTTCAAGCGATTGAAGTGGCTTCCATCCTATTGAACCTGTCTAGACTTCAATCGATCAAAACTTCTTCGATCGAGAGAACCTGTCTAAACAAGATCCTCAAGTGTCTTTCTAAGTATCCTGGCAGAGCTAAGAGTGGGACCTCCTAGGTTCTTTATTGTTGGCTCAGACCAGTTGTTAATTCCCATGACCAAACTCTTTTATCAGCAAACTAACCAATTGGTCAGTTAACGTTCACTCCACTATAAAATGATAACTGAACTCCAACACAAAAGAACAAATCTGAAGCGATAACTAGACTTGTAAGGTGACTAATGTCCCTCTACCTTCAGCATTCGTAATCATATTCAGGTAGTCGGATAACTATTACTGTCAACCTGAATCATGATTACTTCCAGTATTCCTTGAGTCCCATTCACCTCTCATGATTACCAAACATGTTGATAACTACTTATCAACAAGACTGCAGTTCTCAGTAATCAACTTGGTGACATTCTCAAGGGAATGCTTACTCTTTATCAGAGGGTAGATTCTATCTTGACAACATATGTTCATAACCTTGTGAACATGACATACCCAAGATGCCCAGGTGTTGATCATTTATAGACCTCACTGATTGGTAAGTCAAAGTAGCCATATCCACAGTCTGTGTTCAGAATCGTCTTAAGATTAAGAACACATACCTTGTACAAGTTATGAGTTCCTATTGATTGTTGACAGCCTTAAGTGTCAATAGGAAACCTCAAGTCAGTCAATGCATTATAAGCACTAGCATGTTAACTAAGAGTTACACTCAGTGATTGAGATTCATCACTCCATCCAATGGTAGTAAATCATGCTACGGTGTAAACCTGATGAGATATCCAGTCTCATCATCCACTGTGACAAATTCTAAATATCAATAAATAGTAATTTGTATCTTGCTTGTATGTATCTCATGCACACACGAATTACTTACTGTGATACTTAAGGATTAACAATCATCTCATGAAAGAAACATACACAATGAAATGTAAAGCTGATATCCATATATTAAAATGTCAATATCTCATACATAAAGTAAAGGTTTAAGGGCACAAACCCAACTCCTTAACCAATTTGACGAGAAAGGAGATGAAGTATGAATGGACGGATAAACATGAAGATGCATTTTAGGAATTAAAGAAAAGATTAACTTCTGCACCGGTATCAGCAATACCCAAGAGTGAAGAACGATATGTGATCTACAGTGATGCATCACACCAATGACTTGGTTGTGTGCTTATGCAAGACAAGAATGTTATTGCATATAGATTAAGACAGTTGAAGCCGCATAAGAGGAACTATGCTACGCATGATCGGGAAATAGCAACAATAGTGTTTGCTCTACAGATATGGAGACATTATCTGTATGGAGAAAAGTTTGATCTGTTTTCCGATCATATGAGCTTGAGGTATTTGTTATCTCAAAAGGAGTTGAACATGTAAAAACAAAGATGGATGGAGTTACTCAATCACTATGATTTTTCATTATAGTACCATCCTGGTAAAGCCAATGTCGTAGCTGATGCTTTGAGTCGTCGACCTTGACTAGTGATCGCTGCATTATTGATTCGAGAATGGAAACCATTAGAAGTTTTTAGCAGAATTCAATCTTCGACCAGTAGAAGCAATAGAAGTGCAAAATCTTGGATGTCTTATGGTACGACCAACTCTAATTAGTTGTCTCATAAAGGCTCAATAGACGACTAAGGATCTAAAGCTATGGTTAGCAAAGATGTCAACGAAGGAACCAGAGGTCTGGAGTATTGGTACAGACAGAGCCTTACGATGTAAAGGTAGGCTTTGTGTGCCAGATGAAGATAATCTCTGGAAAGACATAGGATGAAGCACATAAATCACGAATAAATATTCATCCTGGAGGTACGAAGATGTACAAAGATTTTAAGAGAAGCTTCTGGTGCGAAGGAATGAAGAGAGAGGAAGCTGAGTATGTAGCTCAGTGTCTTACTTGTAAGAAAGTAAAGGCTGAACATCAGAACCCACCTGGACTTCTACAACCATTACCCATTCCCCAATGAACTTGAGAACACATGACCATGGATTTTTGTGGTAGATTTGCCAAAATCTCAGTAAAACTACAATGCTATTTGGGTAATAGTAGATCGACTTACAAAGACTGCGCATTTCATCGCCTATAGTATGACGTATCTAGTGAAATGGCTAAGCCAAATGTATCTACAACCAGTTGTATCACTACACGACCTACCTATCTCAATCGTGTCAGATTGAGATTTGCGTTTCACTGTAGAATTTTGGAAGAGTCATCAAGTAGCTATGGGAACTACACTGAACTTGAATTCAGGCTTTCATCTGTAGACCGACGGGCAAGCAAAACGAGTTAATTAAGTAATGGAAGATATGCTACGTGCCTGCGTCATTGATTTTGAAAGATTATAGGAGACACACCTACAACTAATAGAGTTTGCCTACAACAATAGTTATCATATGAGCATAGGAATGGGCCATTTGACGCTTTGTATGGAAGACCTTGCCAATCGCCAATATGTTGGGCAGAAGTCGGAGATACTCACCTTCTTGGACCAGAAATGGTACGAGAAATAATCGAGAAGATTCATATTGTACGTGAGAAAATGAAGAATGCTTAGACCCGACATAAGAGTTATGCTAACAAACGATGCAAAGAGTTGGAGTTTACAGTTGGAGGTCACGTGCTGCTCAAGGTTTCACCTATTCAGGGGATCGTTTACTTCGGGCAGAGAAGAGGCAAGCTATCGCCATAATTCATCAGACCGTTCGAGATCATGGAGCAGGTTGGAAAGATTGCTTATAGACTTGCATTGCCACCGAAGATGTCAAGAGTGCACAACATTTTTTACATCAGCATGTTGAGGAAGTGTGCCCATAATCCAACGCATAAGATCAACTTCGAAGTCATTGAGGTCAATGACAATGTTACATTCAATGAAGGACCAGTGCAGATCCTTAACCACAAAAGCAAGAAGCTCGGGAACAAGGAGATCCCGTTAGTAAACATCCAGTGGAGGCATCATGATGAAGGAGAAGCTTCATAGGAGCTAGAATCAGAGATGCGAGAGAAGTTTTTGTTTTTGATTTCACTCTACTACTTCAAATTTCGGGGACAAAATCTTTTAATAAGTGGTGGATGATGTAATACCCTATTTTTTTAGTGTATGTTAATAAAATGAGATTCTATATGAATACCTTGACTATACTTATAATTTCGTTTTCATCGAAGTGTTTTCAATCGATTTGACAATGTCACTTTTGAATCAATCGAACCCTTTTCAAGCGATCAAAACTTTGCTGACATGATTTATGGCGTGTTTCCCTTTCTTAATCGATTAAACTGCTTTCAATCGATCGAACCTGGCTGAGTTGTGCTTGATCGATCGAACTCTCTTCAATCGATTGAAAATGTCAAAAATCTTATCCCAGTTTCTACGCTAGAATGCCACCTACCCTTACATTTCCCTATATATACATGTATTTCATGTGTGTGTGTAATTTGCTCAACTTGAGAATTAGAGAGATAGAGATATTGGTATACATATACACATACATCCATATATATATATACACACACATATACTATATATATGCAATCCGAGAGAGAAAGAAAAAGAAAAAAGAAGAGAAAATAGATCAAAAGAAAAGAGAGAGAGACAGACAGAGGAACAGAAGAGGAGTGAGAGGCCGCCATTAACGCTCGAAGTTTCAAGCTTTAACAAACACACCTATAATCACCTTGGTGAGTTATAAACTCACTTGGTAGCATTTGTGTATTATTTTACAAGTTTTGGATGTAAAGAATGGACCCAAACATACTCTAACAATTCTGGGAGTTCACTGTCCAGTCTTTTGGAGAATAAGACATTTATGCGATTGAACTTGGTTCAATCGATTGAAAATGATTCTCTTCAATCGATCAAACTTTGTTCAATCGATCGAAATTATAAAATCTCAATCGATCAAAATGACTTCAATCCATCGAGACCACCTTAATTTCAATCACTTGAAAGATGATTCAATTGATCGAACGTTACCTTTCCCCAATCAATCAAAATAGTTTCAATCGATTGAACTTTGCAGAACATAGTTATTTCGTGTTAGTTATAATACATACTGTTTAGCTATTTTCATATTGATAAATGCTTCTTATATGTGATACTGTAGAATCAAGGGTTAATGGGATACGATAATGAGATAGTATGGTGAGTTATGTATTCAGGTTCGGAACGTTAGGAAAGGTTGCATTCAATTGAGTTGATAATCCGTTTATGTAAAATCAAATAAGCGGGTTGCCGAAATTTGCCATGTTTATGGTTGCCAGAGCTATGTATGTACCATGCTCGCAAGCATTCTTAAAAGCGGTGAACAGTAAGAGTTCTTAAAAGCGGTGAACAAGAGTAATGGTAAGTCCATAGACTAATCATTATATTGGAACGATGTATGGTGCTCACAAGAGTTCTTAAAAGTAGTAGACAATAAGAGTTCTTAAAAGCAGTGAACAAGAGAACTTGTATATCGTGATGATATAATTATTTCATGGAATGTCAGTCAAGGTCGGTACAGTCGGTCTTAGGGTTTGAAGGCCATAGGAATCGGGTAATGAATGCCGAATATAAGACAAAGATATTATTAGTCGCACTATTATATATCGTTCATAATGAGTAATTATTTTATACCTATGAGATTATGTTAGTTTTTTCTTACTTAGCTTTTAGTAAGCTAATGGCCTTTATTACCTGGACATTCCCCCTCCAGCCTATCCTATCTATGCTATTGCAAGTAATGAACCGAACAAGGATGGCTACTATCCAGAAGGGGAGTACGCAGAGGGTTGCCTCACCAATGACGGTTATACTGGGGAGGACTTGTACGCTGACGACTACGTCTATGCTAGCTGAAGATCCAAAGATAGATATTAGTTGACTAGTACTATGTGGTGTGGACAATTGAGTGACTTTACCCATCATTCCCTATGTTCCCAAAAAAGAAATTTATTTTTCTTTATTATTGTTGTTCCGGGGTGTGACATTTCTATACCCAATATATAAATCTATATATATCTATACCCTATATAAAAGAGGCTAATGTGATTTCCAATTTCAATTTTGTCTTTATTGCTAAATGTGATTTCCAATTTCAATTTTATCCTTATTTGTCATTTTTTGAATTGTTCATTTTTACCATTTCCCCTTTGAAATCCTATACAATTCCATACATCTCCATACAATTTTTTGGTCATTTATTCACGAACGATTTTGATTTCTTTTCCTTGAAAAAGTGAGGTGTGCCTATGAATTTAATTTAGATACATACTTGGACATTTAATTTTATTACACACACATGCCTACAAGAAAAAATGAAATTTTTTTTGTAGATTGTTGGTAATATCCAAATATAAAATGAAATTTATAGGCATTGTGTGTGATCAAAATATTTTGGGACAACCAATTATGGGTTTTTTTTTTTTAGGCATGTATGTCAATATGTGTAATAAAATTAAATGTCTAAGCATGTGTGTTTTAAAGGCCCACCTCACTTTTTTAACAAAAAAAATGAAAACAATAAAAAAATAAATAAAAATAGGTTGTGAAATTGGTTGTGCCATGTTTGAAAAATCGATTTTGGCCTTTATTTTTGTTTTTATGTTTATATATATGTAATACATATAATACATATATAAGCAATACTTTGTAATGTTAAAAGACAACTTGCAATTTACAATTACTGATACATACAAAAATGTTCAGTGAAAGCAAAGCTCATCCAGCATACCGAGGGGTGTTTGGTTCATCTAGGGACTCTGTGTCATCTCCAGGCTTGACTCTAGTGGTAGACCAGGCGTCCCGAGGCCCGACCAACAGGTCAGAATTGCAACGCTAGCCTGGCCCACCACGGAGACAGCATGGTCCAGCCCTAGGACGTGATCCAGAATGTTCTAGACAGTTTCCTATACAAGTTAGAAGACTAATGGAAAGTGTAGATCGTTTTCTAATACAATCAGGAAACTCCCACGGTTTGTGCCAATCAATCCCAATCGGATTGTATTGCCTTATCAATTTACTTTCCATGTATGAGGAGGTTTCTTAAACTATAAAAGAAACCCCTCACCCTTTAGAAAGGGATTGCAACCTTATCTTACATGCATACATATTACCTAGCCGGTCTCTGGTAGCTCCATCCGTTTGTTGGTTCACCAAAGTCCATCGGCGACTCTATAGTGCAAGTGCTCCAACACACACATGGACGTAGGTCTCTTTATTAACATGGTCTAACCACATACAATTTCTCTTGTCTTCTTCTTCTTATCTCTAATCAAAATTTCGACATCATCAATTACTAATACATCTATAATCATATGTTGCACAAAATACACATTTCCATTTTCTTTTAACTTTAACTTTTTTTTTTTTTTGCATTAGATCTATAAATTTAAATAGAATTTCGTATTTTATTACACACACATACCTATATATTTTATTCACACATACACACACACACACACACACACACACACACACACACACACTCATGGTTAGAAATTTACTTTTTACGTGCTTAAAATAAACTTGAGAAAATTAATATTAGAGATTGTGGATAATACCAAAATAAAAAATTCAATTTATAGGCATGTGTGTGTAATACACATGACCATTCCCATGATTTTAGCAAAATAAATCATATTTGCATAAAGTTTATATGTAGTTAAAGAAAAAAGAAAAAAGAAAAAAGAAAAAAGATGATATGGTTTTTAAATATATCATATGTTATGATGTTAAAAAAAAAAGTTATTACTTTGAACAAAAAAATGAACAAATTAAAGAAAAGAAAGAAATGATTTAAAAAAAGATGAAAAAAGAAAAGAAGCAAAAAAAATTTGATAAGTTCTGCCAATATATCATGTGTTACGATGTAAAAATAAGTTATTACTAAGACAAAAAAAAAAAAATTTAGGGAGAGAAGGGATAAAAGAAACAGAAGTGAATAAATCAAGAACAGATCTGGAAAAAAAATTAAAAAAAAAAATAAAATTTGCTTTGCTTCCATCTTGGATTATTAAAGCTTTTACGTTTACAATTTTATTTTCGCAGCAATACATGTTCAGTACATTTAGAATTTAATGTAATTTAATTTAATTTTTTATTTACTAGATAAATACATCTAATTTATTTTTGGTTTTGACGGACCCGTACATTTCACCGGTTATCTACCCTAGTAATTACAAAAAGACCTAAATTATTTGCTCATGATGCTGTCCCGCACATCGTGTAATTTGAAGCGCTTTCACATGCGCCCCTAAACGTTATTTTTAACTATGGCCTTAGAAAAAAGGCTCCTATAAATAAGGACAAAAAAAAGACTGAAAGAAGAAATTTGGAAAGAGATACGGAATCTTTTGACTACTATACAAAGAACATTAAATCCAAACACATGAAATATACAACATCAATTTCTAAGGCATGTTTGGTTGTACACCACATTGGAAATGAATCCATTCAAAATGACTCTATTTATGTATGGGCCCATATTAAAGTGTTTGGTTGACAAAATGGGCCAATTAGAAAAATCAACCAATTTGGGCTTACAATACAAAATCCAAATTAGATCATTTAACTTAAAACCTAAAATTGCACAATTTGAAAATAGGGCTATTTTATTCTCTCTCCTCTCTTTCGTCTCCTCCCGATCGTCTCTGATCGTCTCTGACGGTCAAGGTGAGTCTCTCTCTCTCTCTGTTCGTATATATATACACACATACACAGTATATCGCATCTACTCTCTCTCGCCTTCCTCTCCCACTCTCGTGGCCTCTCTCTCTCTCTCTCCGTATATATATATAGATACATGTATATACACACTTTCACTTTTGCTCTCTCTGTAAGTATATAATTTCACCTTTACCAAATAAATAAACTGTGAAATTTCAGTTTCAAGTACTGTACTCATTTATCACTGGAGACCGTCCGATCACCGAAGTTGGTCTCAAAGGAACTCACCCAGTGAACAACTTTTCATGACTTTGGTATGATCCTAAACTTCACGTATGTTAACTTTGGCACGTGTGATTCTAATGGTTGCTTTAATTGAATTTTTAGTCCAAAATTCATATGGGTTATGACCATTTTTGTCTTCTCATCCCTTTTGTTATTTTAAGCAGTATCTTTGTTTTCAGTAATAAATAGTATGTGCTGTAGTAGTGCTTGGGAGAAAAAAAAAGGTTTGAATCAAAAGTTACATTAAAACTTGTTTTTGTGCTCTATGAGTAGGACATAAGTAATAATTTTTGGGATTAAGTTGAGTCCTTACTCTTATAATGAAAATATTGCCATTTCTGCTTTTGGGATTAAGAACAGTCCTTTCCCAAAATTATAGTAAATTAATATTGACTATCATACCTTTTACAAAATTTCATGGTTTTATCATGCATATTTGAATTTTGTGAATTATCAATGTTATTTGATAATGGTGAATGAGGTTGACTGTGAGTCAACGGTAGAGTGTCAGAGAGGACACGGGAATTTGGAACTTCATATTGCATTGGCATGATATGTGATTTAAATGCTATTTGATATATCTAGTATTTTACGAATACTGAATTATACCTGTGTAGTATAATTTCTGGCAGTTTTGATATCACTGTAGAGCATTTTGAACACTATGGTGAAAATGTGAGTGACACGTTAAATAAACGATAGGTTGTGTAGAGATTCCACATATTTAGTTTTCGGACATAATTTTGGACCCAAACAGAAATTAGTCGAAAACTTTTGTACTTTATAGTTTTCACTCGTAAAGGCATAAAATGGACGTGTGAGACATTTCAGGAGTTAATTAGAAGTTTTGAGAACTCGCGGGGAGGTAAACGTGATTTCTAGAAAGTTTGCCAATAAATAGGTGAGGGTGAGATACATATTTTTTCAAAAGCTTATAAAATATCTAGAGAGGAGAGAGCAAGGGGGATTTTGTTGCCACGAGCTTTACGACAACGATCGGCGACCTTTTGTCCGTCAGATTTCGACCAAATTTCATATTTGGACTCCTTGAGGTAAAACCTACATTTTGATAGTCATTAGGCTAACTTTTGTAAAAATCTAATTTCTAGATATCTTAGAAAAACATGTAAAAACTTGTAGGAATCATCTGAAAATGGAGATTCGATGTTTATTTGCCTCCATAGTACATCCCTCAAAGTTTGAGAGGAATCGCACGAGGTATGAAATCTTAACCTATGATATATCGGGAAATATATGTTTTAAATTTCGTCGATGGAATTGTGATCCGGACAAAATTCGAGTATTAATTATAAGGCTGTTATTTATGCACGTGCTTTAATGTGAAAAGCATCTCTAAATTACGTGAGCACGCTGAGCCGTCGCTACAAAAACTCTCAAACATTGAGAATTTTAAGGCGTGGACATGCCATGGCACTTGGGGATGTAATGGTTGTAGGCTTGGACAAGCCATTGACATCGCAGTTTAAGGCTTAGACTTGCAGCTACCGGATGTATGCGTATTTTTTTCCCTAGAGACTATTGATGTGATTGTGAGATTAAAGCATGTTTTGTCATATATGCATATGTTAGAATTTATACACTCAGCATACACCTGAGCAGTGGAGCTCTATTCCATTGCAGGTGAGAAGAAAAGGAGAAAGAAGACGCGTGAGGAGTGGGTCTGAGGAATGCCAGGGGAAACACCTCTTTCTTATACTTTTGTTTTATTCTAACTTGTGATAAGAATTGGAACGTGTAAATTGTGTAGTGGAATCTTGCCTTGGATTTGTGATCCTGTAATCTGTAATAGAACTCCTGTAGATTATGTTATGATATGTTAAATATGGTTGTGTTTATGTGGTTTTGAATTTAGAGAAACCTTAGTTGGAAATGCTGGAAATTGTGCAAACCTGGGAGGGATCAGTCGACTAGGTCAGTGACACAGTCGACTAGACTGCTGTTTTTTACTTAAAAACCTTTCAATTTATAAGGGTCTTTAGTCGACTGAAGGGGGTATCAGTCGACTGGTTTCTACACTAAAACACACCATTCTGCATGCATAGTGTCCAGTCGACCAAATAAGGTACCAGTCGACTGAGAAATTGGGGGCCCAGTCGACTTAGTACCCAACACAGTCGACTGGACCGGGCTGTGAACTTTTTCTTCTTTTTTGCTTTTGATCTTCAGTCGACCGAGCCCCATCCCTAGTCTACTGAACTTCTATATCACAAAATGATTTTCTTCTTGGAAGTGTTTCAATTGGACAACTTTTAAACTCTGATTTTAAAGGATTGTATTTATGTTTTTCGCTGCTATTTTACTTTGAAGGAACTAGATGAGCCTAGGTGGCGTGCCACGTGTCCTATTTCTGCGCGTAACAAGATGGGTCGTGGCATTTATTGGTATCAGAGTTAGAGGTAACAAAACTTCGGGGAACGTGCGGCGATGAGTGGAGTTTGAGTGTTTCAATACATGTTCTAGATTGCATTCAGACAATGTTAAATGTTTAGTGCGTATGTATGTTGTTATGCATACATGAAATATTATTATCATATATGAATAGTGTTTATGCATTGAGACTTACAGGAGTTACAATCATGGATGACCGAGAATTATCACCGCACACCCAACGTATGAATAAAATGGCAGAAATGATTGGGAACATGGGAGATAAGATAAGGAATATAGTGGAATGATTGCCTCCAACACCTCCGTTTGTAGCAGCACTGATAGATGTTTACATGTACCCCAAAATAGGGGTATGAGATCCGTATCTGAATAGTTCGCGTAAAAGAAACCAATAGAATTTCATTAGACACCCGACCTAACGTTCGCCGAACATTGAATAATGGACATGGAGAGAATCTTTCGATCTATCCCGATGTTTGATAGGGAGAAAATGGAGAATGCAAGTGACGTGCTGAAAGGTGAAGCTCAGAATTGGTGAGTAATGTTTTAGACCAAGGGGCACCGATTACATGGGAAGGGTTCAAGGCAAAATTCAATCACCGAATCTTTCCGCGAGCCGCCTATAATGAGAAAAAGCAAGAGTTTGATAACCTCAAGCAATGGGACATGACAGTCACCAAATATACTTCCAAGAAAAATGCTTTGTTGAGATTTGGGAAAGGTTCAGTACCAGAGGAGGAATATAGGCAAGAATATTTGAAGAAGGATTAAGGGAAAATATCCGTTTGAGGGTAAAGACAGAATTAGCAAGGAAAACGGGGTAATGAGGGTGGTAATAGGAACCAAGGCAGATCGTTCAAGAGGCCATTTCCAAGAGGCTCTGGTTCCAATTTCAATGATTTCAGGAGGACGCCAACTGACCACACTCAGGCCAATGTTTCATGACCAAACCCTAGAATAGGAACCTAGGAGGGAGTAGTGCTAATTTGACTCCTGATATGAGAGGCAAGTGTTATGATTACAGAGTATTTGGACAGCAAGCTAAGAATTGTTCGAGGAAGCATTCTCAGTAAGGAGCTAGTTTGATAACTTCAAGAGGGTCGAATCTTAGACAGTTAAACAATGGGGAATAGGGGACAGAACAATGTCAAGGGAGAGCATTTTAGATGAACCAAGGTGACATGGTTGCTTCAGAGACAATAGTCTTAGGTATGGTGCTTGTATGTTCTCACTTAGCACGCATACTTGTTGACTCAGGGTCTACGCATTCATTTGTATCGCATGCCTTTGTTGAATATCTAAATGTTAAATGGGAACCGTTAGGATATGAACTATCTATTGCTGTACCCCTTAGTAAGTCAATAATGACGTCTACGATATACTAGAGCTGTGAAATTCAACTAGGCAAGAAGTCAATCACCGTAGACCTTATACTAATTGTTGGAACCACTTTGATGTAATACTAGGAATGGATTGGTTAGCTCTTAACCAAGCTACCATTGATTGTGAACACAAAGAGGTGAATTTTCAATCACCAGTGCATGGGAACTTTTGTTTCCAAGGAAGTGGAGTTACACCACCGCCGTACTTGATTTCAGCTATCCAAGCGAGTAGATTGTTACGGAAAGGATGCCGAGGATTTTTATGTTCTGTGGTTGATGCTTTGGCGACTGAATAGATAGTAGAAGATATCCCAGTAGTATGGGAGTATCCAGATGTATTTTTTAATGACTTGCCTGATGTTCTTATTAAGAGGGAGATTGAGTTTACCTTTGAGACAATGCCAGACTCAAGACCCGTATCAAAAGCACCATATAGAATGGCACCCATGGAACTGAAGGAATTGAAAGTCCAACTACAAGAACTACTTGACAAAGATTTCATTCTACCTAGTGTATCCCCGTGAGAAGCTCCGGTGTTGTTTGTAAAGAAGAAAGATTGTTCAATGAGAATATGCGTTGACTACCGAACATTAAATAAGTTGACAATAAAAAATAAGTATCCATTGCCAAGAAATGATGAACTATTTGATCAACTTCGTGGGGCACAAGTATTTTTAAAGATAGATTTGAGATCGGGATATCATCAGTTGAAGGTAAAGGCCGAAGATATTGAGAAGACAGATTTTAGAATACGTTACGGACATTATAAATTTCTAGTCATGCCGTTTGGAATTACAAATGCACCAGCAGCGTTATTGGATCATATGAATCGAGTCTTCAAGGACTACTTGGACAATTTAGTGATAGTGTTTATCGATGATATCCTTATTTATTCAACGAGTGAGATAGAACAGGAGAATCATTTAAGGCTGATACTTCAGAGATTACGGGAAAGACAACTATTTGGTAAATTGAAGAAGTATGAATTCTGGCTGTCAAGCCTTACTTTTCTTGGTCACGTGATTGACAAGCATGGAGTTTCAGTTGACCCTCACAAAGTGGAAGTAGTATCTAATTGGAAAAGGCTGACATCCATATCCAAAATTCAAAGTTTCTTGGGATTAGTAGGATACTACCGCCATTTTATTGAGATTTTCTCAAAGATTTCACTACCTATGACAAAGTTGATGAGGAAAGGGGTTACTTTTGAATGGAGTCAAGAGTATGAAGAGAGTTTTCAAGAGTTAAAGGCGCGACTAACGAGAGCACCTATCTTGGCAATACCATTCAGAACTGAAGGATATATAATTTATAGTGATGCTTCGCATCAAGGGTTGGGATGTGTACTTATGCAAGGTGGTAAAGTGATTGCTTACGCATCTAGACAGTTGAAGACACATGAGGTAAATTACCCAACACACGATCTTGAATTGGCCGCAGTGATTTATGCTTTGAAGATTTAGAGACATTACCTATACAGGGTCACAGATCATAAGAGTTTGAAGTACATTTTCACGCAAAGAGATTTGAATATAAGACAGAGAAGATGGTTATAGTTGATGAAAGATTATGACCTTTCAATAGAATATCATTCGGGGAAGGCTAATGTGGTAGCTGATGCATTAAGCTAGAAGACACCAAGAAACTTAGCCGATAAGCTAACCCAACAGAAAGAATTGGTAAAGAAAATGGAACATTTTGAATTGGATGTGATTCTAGAGACTAGTGGTAGCTTAATGATGGCAATCATAGCACACCCATATATTATTGATGAGATCAAGAGGGAGCAGTTTAACGATGTCTATCTGTGCAAAATGAGAGACGAGATACCTTTGGGAAAATGACCTGGTTTTATATTGGAACAAGGAACCCTGAATCTTGGAAATCGATTATGTGTACCGAATGTGAAAGACTTGAAAGAGCGACTTTTGGAGGAGGCTCATTGCATTAAGTATACAGTTCACCCAGGAAGTAATAAAAGGTACCGGAACATGCTCGAGAACTTTTGGCAGAAAGGTACGAAGTGTGAAATTGCTAAGTATGTTTCTGAGTGTTTAGCATGTCAGCAGGTGAAAGCAGAGAGACAAGTACCTGCGGGGTTACTACCACCATTACTAATGTCAGAGTGGAAGTGGAATGAAATCATAATGGTTTTTGTATCTGGATTTCCACGATCGCCGAACAAGAATGATAAGATTTGGGCTATAGTTCACAGGTTGACAAAATCAACACATTTTGTACCAATCAAGACAACTAAGCCGTCCAAGTTAGCGGAGTTGTATGTGAAAGAGATTATAAGACTATACGGGGTTTGAGTAGTAATTGTATCAAATTACGATAGTAGTTTAACATTGAGGTTTTGGGGAAGTTTGCAAAATGCTATGGGTACGAAGCTGAGTTTCAGTACTACATTTCATCCTCAGACAGACGGGTAGTCAGAGCCCATGATTCAGATGCAAGAGGATATGCTTCGATTGTGTGTTCTAGATTTTGGAAGTGATTGGGAGAAATACCTACCATTAATCGAGTTCGCCTACAGCAATGGATTCCAGTAAAGTATTAAGATGGCACGGTATAAAGCATTGTATGGGCGTAAGTGTCGATCACCAGTTTGTTGTACCAAAGTTAGGAAGAGAAAGTTGCTAGGAACTGAGTTACTACAGGTGACTACTGAGAAGGTAAAGCTGATCCACGAGCGACTTAAGGTAGCTCAAAGTCGTTATAAGAGTTATGCGGACTTAAAGCAACATCCGATGACGTTTGAGGTAGGAGACCTTGTGTATCTGAGAGTATCGCCTTCGAAAGGCATTGTATAATTCGGAAAGAGGGGAAAGCTTAACCCGAGATTTGTAGGACCTTTTGAAATCCTAGAAAGAATAGGACCAGTGGCTTACTGACTAGCCTTGTCGTCAAAATTGGAACATGTACACAACGTTTTCCATGTATCTATGTTGAGACGGTGCATACCGGATGTGAACAAGATCGTAGTACCGGAACCATTACAGATTCAAGAAGACTTAACCTATATAGAACATCCAATAGAGATATTGGATCGGAAGGAACAAGTCTTGAGGACCAAGACAATTTCAATGGTGAAGGTATTATGGTGTAGCCATATGGTTGAAGAGGCTACATGAGAAGGTGAAGAAGAAATGAATAATGAGTATCTGCACATGTTCGACGTATGAGGTATATGTTTGGGGACAAACTTCCTTTTTGGAGGGGAGAGTTGTCACATCCGTTCAAAAATTTCATGGCTTTGTCGTGGATATTTTAATTTTGTGAATTATCAATGTTATTTAATAATGGTGAATGAGGTTAACTTTGACTCAACAGTAGGGTGTCAGTGAGGACATGGGATTCATATTGCATTGGCATGATTAAATGGTATTTATATTATTTATATGCTATTTGATATACCTGGTATTTTACGAATAGTGAATTATGCCTGTATAGTATAATTTCTTGCAGTTTTGATATCGCTGTAGTACATTTTTAACACTGTGGTGAGAACGTGAGTGGCACGTTAAATAAAAGATAGGTTATGTAAAGATTCCACATAATTTAGTTTTCGGACGTAATTTTGTACCCAAACAGAAATTAGTCAAAAACTTTTGTAATTAATATTTTTCACTCGTAAAGGTATAAAATGGACGTGTACGACGTTTCAGGAGTTAATTAGAAGTGTTGAGAACTCGCGGGGAGGTAAATGCAATTGTTAGAAAGTTTGCCTACAAATAGGTGAGGGTGAGATACATATTTGTTTCGAAAGCTTATAAAATATCTCGAGAGGTGAGAGAAAGGGGGATTTTGTTGCCACGAGCTTTATGACGACGAATGGAGACCTTTCGTTCGTCAGATTTTGGCCAAATTTCATATTGGACTCCTTGAGGTAAAACCTACGTTTTGATAGTCATTAGGCCATGTTTGGCTAACTTTTGTAAAAAATCTAATTTCTAGAAATCTGGGAAAAAATAGGTATAAACTTGTTGGAATCATCTAAAAATGGAGATCCGACATTTATTTTCCTCCGTAGTACTTCCCTCAAAGTTTGTGAGGAATCACATAAGGTATGAAATCCTAACCTATGATACATAGAGAAATATATGGCTTAGATTTCGACGACAGAATTGTGATTCGGAAAAAATTCATGTATTAATTATAGGCCCGTTATTTATGCATGCGCTTAAATGTGAAAAGCATGTCTAAATTTAAGCAAGCACGTTGAGTGGTCTATGTGGGTCAAAGGGGGGACTTAATTCATATAATAATTGTAGAACCGTTATGAATGCGTATTTTTCTTCCTAGAGACTATTGATGTGATTGTGAGATTAAAGCTTGTTTTTTCATATATGGATATGTTAGAATTTGTACACTCAGCATATACCTGAGCAGTGGAGCTTTACTCCATTGCAGGTGAGAAGAAAAAGAGAAAGAAGACACGTTACGGGATGGGTCGTGACATTTATTGGTATCAGAGCTAGAGGTAACAAAACTTCGTGGAACGTGCGGCGACGAGTGGAGTGTTGAGTGTTTCAATACATGTGCTAGATTGCATTAAGACAATGTTAAAATGTTTAGTGCATATGTATGTTGTTATGCATACATGAAATGTTATTGTCAGACATGCATAGTATTTATGCATCAAGACTTACAGGAGTTACAATCATGGAACACCGAGAATTATCACCGCATACCTGGCGTATAAATGAAATGGCGGAATGATTGGGAACATGAGAGATATGATACGGATTATAGCCGAACGATTGCCTCCAATACCTCCGTTTGAAGCAGCACCGTTAGTTGTAGTACTTGTACCCGAAAATAGGGGTTTGAGATCTGTATCTGAACAGTTTGCGAAAAAGAAACCAATTGAATTTCATTTGACACCCGACCCAACGGTCATCGAGCATTGGATAATTGACATGGAGAGAATCTTTCGATCTATCCTAATGCTGATAGGGAGAAAATGGAGAATGCAAGTGACATACTGAAAGGTGAAGCTCAGAATTGGTGGGTAAATGTTTTGGACCAAGGGGCACCGATTACTTGGGAAGGGTTCAAGGTTGAATTCAATATCCAAATCTTTCCGTGAGCCACCTACAATGATAAAAAGCGAGAGTTTGATAACCTCAAGCAAGGGAACATGACAGTCACCGAATATACTTCCAAGTATGACGCTTTGTTGAGATTTGGAAAAGGTTCAGTACCAGAGGAGGAAGATAGGGCAAGGAAATTTGAAGATGGTTTAAGGGAAAATATTCGTTTGAGGGTAGAGATCTATGAGCATTCGATCGAAGCAGCAGTGCAACAAACAACGCTTGTAGCCGAGAGTGGAATGGAAAGGTCGAGATAGAATCAGCAAGGAAAACGGGGTAATGAGCTATAATCTATTGCAGATGAGAAGAAAAAGAGAAAGAAGACGCGCGAGGAGTGAGGCCGAGGAATGCTATGGGAAACACCTCTTGATCATACTTTTTTGTTTATTCCAACTTGTAATAAGAATTGGAGTGTGTAAATTGTGTAATGGAATCTTGTCATGGATTTGTGATCCTATAATCTATAATAGAACTCTTGTAGATTATGTTTTGATATGTTCAATATTGTTGTGTTTATGTGGTTTTGAATTTGGAGAAACCTTATTTTAAAATGCTGGAAATTGTGCAAACCTGGGAGGGATCAGTCCACTGGGTCAACGACACAGTCGACTAGACCCTTTTTTTTCACTTCAAAACCTTTCAGTTTATAAGGGTCTTCAGTCAACTGAAGGGGGTATCAGTTGACTGGTTTATACACAGAAACACACCATTTTGCATGCATAGTGTCCAGTCGACCGAACAAGGTACCAGTCCACTGAGAAATCAAGGGCCCAGTCGACTGAGTCCCCGACATAGTCGACTGGACCGAGCTGTGAACTTTTTCTTCTTTTTTCTTTTGATCTTCGGTCGACAAGGTACCATCTCCAGTCGACTGAACCTCTATATCAAAAAGTGATTTTCTTTTTGGAAGTCTTTCAATTGAGCAAAACTTTCATAACTATGATTTTAAAGGATTGTATTTATATTTTCCGCTGCTATTTTACTTTAAAGGAATTGGATGAGCCTTGGTGGCATGCCACCTGTCCTATTTCCGCGCGTAGTAGGATGGGTTGTGACATTTTTTGGTATCAGAGCTAGAGTTAACAAAACTTCAGGGACCGTGCAGTGATGAGTGGAGTATTGAGTGTTTCAATACATGTTCTAGATTGCATTCAGACAATGTTAAAATGTTTAGTGCGTATGTATGTTGTTATGCATACATAAATGTTATTGTCATACATGCATAGTGTTTATGCATTAAGACTTATAGGAGTTACAATCATGGATGACCGAGAATTATCACCACATACCTGCCGTATGAATGAAATGGCAGAAAAGATTCGTAATATGGGAGATATGATACGGAGTATAGCTAATCGATTGCCTCTAACACCACCGTTTGAAGCAGCACCAATAGCTGTAGTACATGGTCCCAAAAATAGGGGTGTGAGATCCATATCTGAATAGTTCGCGCAAAAGAAGCCAACAGAATTTCATTGGACACCCGACCTAACACTCGCCGAATATTGGATAATGGACATAGAGAGAATCTTTCGATCTATCCCGATGTCTTATAGGGAGAAAATGGAGAATGGAAGTGACGTGCTGAAAGGTGATGCTCAGAATTGGTGGGTAAATGTTTTGGACCAAGGGGCACCGATTACATGGGAAGGGTTCAAGGCGGAATTCAATAGCCGAATCATTACGCAAGCCGCCTACAATGAGAAAAAGTAGGAGTTTCATAACCTCAAGCAAGGGGACATGACAGTCACCGAATATACTTCCAAGTATAACGCTTTGTTGAGATTTGGTAATGGTTCTGTACCAGAGGAGAAAGATAGGGCAAGGAAATTCGGAGAAGGTTTAAGGGAAAATATCTGTTTGAGGGTAAAGAACTATGAGCATTCGACCGTAGTAGTAGTGCATTAAACAACGCTTATTGTCGAAAGCGGAATGGAATGGTCTAGACAGAATTAGCAAGGCAAACGGGATAATGAGGGTGGTGATAGGAACCACGGTAGATCGTTCAAGAGGCCGTTTCCAAGAGGCTCTGGTTCCAATTTCAGTGATTTCAGGAGGACATAAACCGACCACACTCAGGCCAATGTTTCATGACCAAACCCCGGAATACAAACCTAGGAGGGAGTAGTGATAATTTGACTCCTAATATAAGAGGCAAGTGTTATGATTACGGAGTATTTGAATAACAAGCTAAGAATTGTCCAAGGAAGCATTCTCAGCAAGGAGCTAGTTCGATAGCTTCCAGTGGGTCGAAGCCTAGACAGTCTAATGATGGGGGACAGGGGATAGAACAACGTCAAGGGAGATCATTTTAGATGAACCCAGGAGACATGGCTGCTTCAGAGATAGTAGTCTCAGGAATGGTGCTTGTATGTTCGCACTTAGCACGCGTACTTGTTGACTCAGGATCTACGCATTCATTTGTATCGCATGCGTTTGTTGAATATTTGAATGTTAAATGGGCACTATTAGGATATGAACTATCTATTGTCGTACCCCTTAGTAAGTTGATAATGACGTCTACGACATACAAGAACTGTAAAATTCAACTAGGCGAGAAGTCAATGACTGTAGACCACTTTGACGTAATACTAGGAATGGATTGGTTAGCTCTTAACCAAGCTACCATAGATTGTGAACAAAAACAGGTGAATTTTCAATCACTAGTGTATGGGAACTTTTGCTTCTAAGGGAGTGGAGTTACACCACTGCCGTAGTTGATTTCAGCTATCCAAGGGGGTAGATTGTTTAGGAAAGGATGTCGAGGATTTTTATGTTCAGTGGTTGATGCTTCGGCGACCAAATTGGCAGTAGAAGATATCCCAGTAGTACGGGAGTATTTAGATGTATTTCTTGATGACTTGCCAAATGGTCGTATTAAGAGGGAGATTGAATTTACCATTGAGACAATGCCAAACTCAAGACCTGTAACAAAAGCACCATATAGGATGGCACCTGTGGAACTGAAGGAATTGAAAGTTCAACTACAAGAACTACTTGACAAAGGTTTCATTCGGCCTAGTGTATCGCCGTGGGGAGCTCTAATGTTGTTTGTAAGGAAAAAAGATGGTTTAATGAGAATTTGCGTTGACTACTGAGAGTTAAATAAGTTGATAATCAAGAACAAGTATCCAACCGAGAGATGATGACCTATTTGATCAACTTCGTGGGGCATACGTATTTTTAAAGAAAGATTTGAGATCGGGTTATCATCAGTTGAAGGTAAAGACTAAAGATGTTGAGAAGACAGATGCTAGAACATGTTACGGACATTATGAATTTCTAGTCATGCCGTTTGGAGTTACAAATGCTCCAGCAGGTTTCATGCATCTTATGAATCAAGTCTTCAAGGACTACTTAGATGATTTAGTGATAGTGTTTATCGATGATATCCTTATTTATTCACTGAGTGAGATAGAATAGGAGAATAATTTGAGGCTGATACTTCAGAGATTGCGGGAAAGACAACTATTTGGTAAATTGAAGAAGTGTGAATTCTGGCTATCAAGCATTACTTTTCTTGGTTACATAATTGACAAGCATGGAGTTTCAGTTGACCCTCACAAAGTGGAAGAGTATCTAATTAGCAAAGTCCGACATCCGTATCCGAAATCCAAAATTTCTTGGGATTAGTAGGATACTACTGTAGTTTTATTGAGATTTTCTAACAGATTTCACTACCTATGACAAAGTTGACGAGGAAAGAGGTTACTTTTGAATGGAGTCAAGAGCGTGAAGACAGTTTTCAGGAGTTAAAGGCGCGACTAATGAGAGCACCTATCTTGACAATACCATCTGGAACCGAAGGATTTATAATTTATAGTGATGCTTCGCATCAAGGTTTGGGATGTGTACTTATGCAGGGTGGTAAAGTGATTGCTTACGAGTCTAGACAGTTGAAGACACATGAGGTAAATTATCCAACACCGATCTTGAATTGGCCGCAGTGATTTATGCTTTGAAGATTTGGAGACATTACCTATATGGGGTCATAGATCATAAGAGTTTAAAGTACATTTTCATGCAAAGAGATTTGAATATGAGACAGAGAAGATGGTTATAGTTGATGAAAGATTATGACCTTTTAATAGAATATCGTCTAGGGAAGGATAATGTGGTAGCTGATGCATTAAGTCGGAAGACGCCAAGAAACTTAGCTGACGAGCTAACCCTACAGAAAGAATTGGTAACGGAAATGGAACATTTCAAATTGGATGTGATTCCAGAGACTAGTGGTAGCATAATGATGGCGATCATAGCACACCCAGATATTATTGATGAGATCAAGAGGGAGCAGTTTAACGATGTCTATCTGAGCAAAATGAGAGACGAGATACCTTTGGGAAAATGACCTGGTTTTATGTTGGAACAAGGAACCCTGAAGCTTGGAAATCGATTATGTGTACTGAATGTGAAACACTTGAAAGAATGACTTTTAGAGGAGGCTCATAGCACTAAATATACAGTTCACCCAGGAAGTGACAAAATGAACTGGAACTTGCGAGAGAACTTTTGGTGGAAAGGTATGAAGTGTGAAATTGCTAAGTATGTTTCTGAGTGTTCAACATGTCAGCAGGTGAAAGCAAAGAGACAAGTACCTGCAGGGTTACTACAACCATTACTAGTGTCAGAATGGAAGTGGAATGAAATCACAATGGATTTTGTATATGGATTTCCACGGTCGCCGAACATGAATGATAAATTTTAGGCTATAGTTGACACGTTGACAAAATTAGCACATTTCTTACCGATCAAGACAACTAAGTCATCCAAGTTAGCGAAGTTGTATGTGAAAGAGATTGTAAGACTACACGGGGTTCCAGCAGTAATTATATCAGATCGCAATAGCAGTTTTACATCGAGGTTTTGGGGAAGTTTGCAAAAGGCTGTGGCGAGGCCTGACTTTGACTTGATATTTTTGGGCATATCAGCTGCCCCCCATTTTCAACACTAATGGGATGCTCTATCAGATGAGGTTTGAAAATTAAGACTGCTTTTAAAAAAAAACATTCGGAATGGCCCCGGGTTGTTACCCGGGTCGTGACCGATCGGGCTGGTCTTTCGGGGTCAGGACCGAGCGGTGCTATGTGGGCCCGGGACCAACTTCTGCCATGTGTCACCTTGTCACTGGCCTGGTCAGGATCCAGCGAGGCTGGTATGAATGTAACTGAACAGTCACATCATAACCGGACCATAACGTTAGACATTAATTGGGCGCGTCTTTTGAGGCGACATTTCGTGTGCCCGAGATGACAGTTGTCAGTAGGTTTAGGCGGGAAAATTTCCTGGCCATTAGATATAACTTGATCTGGGCCGTCCGCGATCCCTATATAAAGAACACATGTTCATTTCTGGGATCCCTGCTGGCAACTGATAGAGATACCGAGTGGTTTGAGTGCAGAAAAAGTGTCCGATAAAGCTTCCCGAGCTCTTCTTCTGTGATAATCTTTGTAAGTGTTCCCTTTTCAGTTTCAGTTCATCATCCTCTTCCTCTTCCTCTTCCTTTTTCTCTTCTTTTCTGAGCGAGGCTGGAGAGGGCGAACCCCCTTAGGTTAGAATAGGAGTGGGACTTTTTCTTTCTCAGATTCTGCTCTTTCTTCAAGTCGGGAGGTACGTTAGATAGGTTGAACCGAGCGGTTTGTTCCCAGGTAGTTCAAACCAAGTGTCACCTTGTCTTTAAGACTGTGTACTTTCTGCCTTTTAGGTTGATAACCCTGCCTCCTTTATACCTCAGACTCAGAGTTCCTGACCCATACCTAGGTCGTCCTCTACTTCTTGGCCCAGTCACCGACACCCCGAGGATGTGTCACTCCGATTTTGACTCGTCTTCTCGGTTAGAGGATGAGCGGTCCGGATTATAGACACCAGACACAGGCCTGAGTCCATCGTCTGCGTCCCCCTCTGATCACCATAACGAGGGCAGAATCCCAATCTATCTGCCTGACTATGAGTCGGACCAGGGAGCCCCCGTTGCTTCCGTTTCCCGGGGCTCGGGTGATGAAACACCAGGGGAACCCAACCCCGAGGTAGCCTTCACCAGTGAGTTCATCCCATCCACTCTGCGTACTAAAGATCTCAGCCGCATTAGGGATAGGTACAGCCTTCACGACTATTACTCCCTGGTCGTGAATGTCGGCGGAGCCCAAATCTACCAGCGGGGTTTCACCACCTTATATGAGGACATCCTCATGGCTAGGTTCCGCATTCCCCTCCATCCGGTCGCTCGGGATGTCCTTATATACTTAGAGATTGCCCTGGGGCAGCTGGCCTCGAACGGTTGGAGATTCTTCATGGGGTCCATCTCCCTTTGGCCCCAAGTTTTTGGGTATGAGCTTTCCGTCCAGGAGTTTCTCTAGACGCACCGACCGTTTCCCGTACATGGGGAGACCGGGTTCTTTTCACTTGGGGCTCGTCTGGGGAGAAAGATCATAATGAATTGCCCGAGTAACAACAAGGGTTGAAAGAATAGATTCTTCCAAGTATCCACCATTAGACTCTGTGAGCGGACCCCGGGGATCCAGATGAGGACTTCCTGGGCGGGAGAACTAAGGGGTAAGTTAGTGCAGTAGCTTTTCGCTCACTTCCTTTACTTTGCTTTGAGACTAACTACGTTACATTTTGCATTGCAGCGGGGTCAGCTAGCCTACCTAGTATTCCCGGGGAGTGCCAAGAGAGAATCAGAAGCTTAGCGGAGCATCCTATCAATATTTGGGACGTTCTAACGCGCTCTGGAGATCAGGGAGACGATCACCGACCAGAACACCCCGCTGGGGCCCCTGTCCTTCCCTCAATCTTCCCAGGTAAGAGTTTGATCGGCAACTTAATTTTGGTTATCCTTCGTTATCTCGTTGCTCTGATTACTGACTTCGTGGCTGCTTTTCTTTTGTATAAATGGCCCCAAAGAGGAATTTAGAGCAGCTAAGGGAGATGTAGTTCATTGCTGCTACTGCTGCTGCCGCCCGGTTGGCAGTGACACAAGAAAAAAGGCCTGCCACGGAAGCCTTAGGCAGCGAATGCCCACTGAGGCGAATCCACACGGGACTGTGTACAGTCCGGAACCTATCGGGACTTCAGTTCCCCGCGCGGTGGTGGCCGAGACTTACCCCCGAGTGGGAACACCGTCCGGGGCGCCGATTAAAGAATTGGCAGTGATCAGAGATAGGGTTAAGTTCGCCCTTCTCCCCAGCCAGGTGGATGCGTGTGAGAACGTGTCTCCCGAGGTGTTTCAGGGATGGTTATACAGTCTTTCCCATATGGTAAGCACTTGGCGCTTCTGCTCCTCTTCACTACAACTTCTTTTGTGTTTAACTTGTTAACTGACCATCTTGGATTCTTTGCAGGTCAGTTGCATGGCCGCAGGGGCAGAGCCCTTCCTACCCTCGTTGGCCGGGAGGGCTGCTACTGCTAAAGCTGCTCTGTCTGAGGAACGAGTGACCTCGGAGGCCAGGCAAGGGCCTTGGAGAAGGAAAAGGTGAAGGGCTTGGCCCTGAGCCTTGGTGCAGCCCAGGCGGAGTTGGTGACTGCCCTGGCGGATCTGAAGGCTTCCCGGGCCATTGTGACTACTACAAAGGCTAAGGCGAAGGCTGCGACTGAGGCAATGGCGGTGGGAGCCATGGAGGAGGCTTTTGATGACAACTTCTTCCAAGGCTACGAGGACCTCAAGCGAAGGCTAGCCCAGGATCACCGCGAGTGGGACATCTCATCCTATGAGGGGATTGATTCAGAATATTGGGACCTCAGTCCTACTACTGTCGATGCTACCACCCCCATCGAAGAAGCTGACAACTCCACCGTCTTAGCCGGAGTTGCTGACGGTTTGGATGCCCTGGGCGGAAGCTTGGTTCCCGGCGGAGGAGCCGACCCGTTGGGAGAGACCGGAGAGACTGAAGACGTGGTCGAGGTGGACGTAGGGTCCCTGGCCTGCTCTGTCCTCTTTTTTTTTTTTTTTGGGGGAGGCTAGTATACCCAGGCTGTACAAAGTTTTTTTCCTTATTTAATGAAAAGGTCCTTGAGACCAATATTTCCATCTACTATTTTTGCACTTGAATGCCTGCTTGTGATTGCCTATGACCGACCGGTTGTAAATCCCGTAGGAACCTTGCCGTAGCAAAAGTTAGGACTATAACCGGTAGAGAACACTTGGTCTTTCAGGGACCTGATATGGGGGTCCTGCTCGGGTATAGTACAGGTTTGTGACTCTTTACTAGCCGGGCGGTTTCTCTGGGTAGTGTAGGTACTTTAGGAATGTTATAAGTGTTCTAAAATTCTAAGTCATGTTTGTATCCGGTGTGATTTCCTGTTTAGTCTACCCTGCCCCCCAAGCTTTTGCTAAGGCAGGCGTATAGAGGGGGTGACTCTAGGAAACCGACCTAGAACGTGGGTGGTTGCAGGGTCTTTTGGGATTTGCCATCATCAGCCACCTAGGGCGTATTGCCCCTTTACAGGTTAGACCTAAGCGAAGCCTGTGCCTTGGGTTTTGGACTCGAGGTCTTTTAAGTGCCTGGGGTCTGACCCTGAGATCTTTTAAGTGCCTGGGGTCGGGGTCTGACCCTAAGCTCTTTTTAGTGCCTGGGGTCTGAGCCCGAGGTCTGTTAAGCGCCTATGGTCTGAACCCGAGGTCTTTTAAGTGCCTGGGGTCTGACCCCGAGGTCTGTTAAGCGCCTATGGTCTGAACTCGATGTCTTTTAAGTGCCTGGGGTCTGACCCCGAGGTCTTTTAGTGATCAAGCATGGAGAAGAGTTGTTTGGCGATAGAAACTTTTATTACTATATGAATAGATATGCTCGGGTCGAGCTACATGGTTCCTAGCCAACATTACTATCATGCTTTACTGGAAGTACTTGCGGAGGTGCACGTTCCAAGGACGAGAGAGGTCGTCCCCATCTAGAGTTTGTAGCCAATAGGTGCCCAGGTAATTGACTTAGGTAACTAGGTATGGACCTTTCCAGTTTGGCCCCAACTTTTCATGGTTCAGGATTTTCATGGACTAGTTAACTTCCTTCAGGACCAGATCTCCTATTTGGAAACTGCGATGCTTCACCTTGCTGTTATAGTACCGGGAGACTCTTTGTTTGTACGCTGCCACCTTTAGATAGGCCCCGTCTCTTTTTTCTTCTACCAAGTCAAGTTCGGTTCTGAGGGCCTCTTCGTTGCTCTGATCGCCGAAGTTTGCCGCCCGGGAAGAGGGCAACTCGAGCTCTATGGGGACCACCGCCTCGAAGCCGTAGGTGAGTGAGAAAGGTGTTTCGTCTGTTCCTCTGCCCATAGTCCTTTGGCGTCTTCAAGCCTTGTTTTAATTGACTGAAGAATAGTCCGGTTGGTTACCTCGGTTTTGCCATTGGCCTGGGGTCCTCGGGGAATGAGTAGCGATTGGATATCCCGTATCCCGAGCAGAACTACCTGAATACCGGGGTGTCAAATTGCCTACCGTTGTCACTAACCAGAACCCGGGGGATGCCGAACCTGCTTAGGATGTTCCTCTCCATGAAGTTTTCCATTTTTTTTTCAGTGATTGTTGCCAAGGGCTCGTCCTCCGCCCACTTGGTGAAGTAATCCACGGTAATGGCAGCAAACTTGACTTGTCCCTTTCCTGTTGGTAGGGGACCAACAATGTCAATGCCCCACTGAGCGAACGGCCAGGGCTGAGGATTGGCGTCTGAAGTTCTCCCGGACGGTTGATCATGGGAGAGAATCTTTGGCACGTATCACACCTCTTGACGTATTCTTCAGAGTCTTTGGCCATGGTCCGCCAATAGTAACCTTACAGCAGGGCTTTGCGTGAGAGTGCTTGGCCTCTAATGTGGTTCTCGCATACCCCTTCATGGATTTCGTACAATACTGATTGGACCTGCGCAGGGTGGACACAGCGGAGGTACGGTATAGAAAATCCCCTTTTGTAGAGGATGCCATCAATGATGTGGTACCTTGCCACTAGGTATTTAACCCGACGGGCTTCTTCCTTTTCGTCTGGTAATGCACCTATTGCCAGAAATGCCATGATTGGGTCCATCTAGCTAGATTCTAGGGTGGCCGGTTCGACCTCCATGCATTCCGAGTTGAACACACTTGGCTCGGGTAGGTACCCTATCCTTATCCCAGGCAAGTCTGAATCAAAAGATGAAGCAAGCCAGGCTAACCAGTCAGCCCTAGTGTTTTCCTCCCTAGGTATCTGCGTAACAGAGAACCCCCGAAGTTTCTTTGAGACTGCTCGGACAAGGGCTAGATAAGCCACCATGTTATGCTCTTGAGCTTTATACTCTTGATTGACTTGATTTACCACGAGCTGAGAGTCGATGTACCCTTGAATTTGCAGTGCGCCCATTAAGGTTGCCATTTGTAACTCGACCAACAAGGCTTCGTACTCGGCCTCATTATTGGAGGCTTTGAATCCGAACCTGAGCGCATACTCAAGCTGGATCCCATCAGGCATGGTTAAGATGATCCCTGCTCCGCTGCCCTGTTTGTTGGAAGAACCATCCACATAAAGTACCGAGGTCGGGATATCTGACTGTAGGTCAGGCGAAAAGGTTGGTGGGGCGGGATCTTCAACTTTGTCTTCTTGGTATGTGAATTCAATAATGTAGTCTGCCATTGCTTATCCTTTGATCGTTGTGTGGGGTCTGTAGACCACTTCAAATTCCTCTAACTCCAAGGCCCATTTGACGAGCCTTTCGGACATTTCAGGCTTACTCAAGATCTTACAGAGGGGTTGGTATGTAAGGACCACGATAATGTGGGCCAGGAAATACGGGCGAAGTCTCTGAGCTGAAGTGATGAGGGCGAAGGCGAGTTTTTCAATGTGGGAATATCTACTTTCTGTGCCTTGAAGTGCTCGGCTTGTGTAATAGACCGGGAATTGTATCCCATACTCTTCTCGAATGAGTACTGAGCTGACCTCCGAGGGTGACACTGCCAGGTGTAAGAACAATTCCTCGCCTGTCGCTGGTGAAGGGGCAATGCTAAGTACTTCTTGAGCTCCTGGAACACTTCCTCGCACTCTTTTGACCATTGAAAGGCCTTATGAAGGATCTTGAAGAATGGCAAACACCGGTCGGTAGCTCGGGACACGAATCTGTTTAGTGCGGCCACCTGCCCAGCCAAACTCTATACTTCTTTGGTTGACCTGGGTGACCGCATGTTTATGATGGCTTGAATTTTTTCGGGGTTTGCCTCAATCCCCCGCCTGCTGGCTAGGTGCCCAAGAAACTTCCCAGACGAGACGCTAAATGTGCACTTGGCCGGGTTCAACCTCATCCCGAACTTTCTCAAAATGCTAAAGGCCCCGGCTAAATGCCCAAGATGGACAAACTCATCCTAGCTTTTAACCAGGATCATCAACGTAGACCTCCATGGATTTCCCGATCAAGTCCTTAAATATGTGATTAACCAGGCGCTGATAGGTTGCCTTGGCATTTTTGAGGCCGAACGGCATAACTTCGTAGCAGTAGCTCCCCTGATCTATGATAAACGAAGTTTTCTCTTCGTCCCCGGGGTACATGCTAATCTGATTGTACCCGGAGTAAGCGTCCATGAACGAGAGGAGCGAATGACCGACTGTGGAGTGCACGAGGAGATCTATCCTGGGCAGTGGATAGTAGTCCTTGGGGCAGGCTTTGTTCAGATCGGTGAAGTCCACACACATCCTTCACTTCTCGTTGCTTTTCTTGAACAGTACTACGTTTGCTAACCAGTTAGGATAGTGGACCTCTCGGATAAATTTTGCGTTGAGGAGTTTATCGACCTCCTCGCGTACTGCCTTCTGCCTCTCTGGGGCCATGCCCCATCTCTTCTGCTTCATAGGCCGGCAGTCTGGGTTGACATTAAGTCGGTGAGACATTACCCGGGGATCAATCGCGGGCATGTCCTCATGACACCAAGCAAACACAACTTGACTCTGGCTCAGGAACTGTATTAGCTTATCCCTAAGGTCGGGCTCCAGAAGGGTGCCGATAGTGTCCGTTCAGTCGGGGAGTTGAGGGTCTAGCACCACTTATTCCAGATCCCCGATCGATCCCACTCTGTCATTCTAATCCCTCGGGTCCATCTCCTGGACATTCAGTGTTTCGGCGATGGCCTCCCGGCGTAGAGAGCTGACATAGCAACTCTGGGCAACAGCTTGGCCTCCGCGAAGGCTCCCGGGCCCTTGGGGGGTTGGGAATTTAACCACCAGGCTCACAAGGATGATATTATACCCAGATGGAGCTTCCACGACCATAAAGCTCGCCAGCACACATGCCTGCTGAGGGTAGGCTCCCATGAGGATCAGGAGCTCGATGGTACCGAGCGGTTGGGTGCTAGACCCATTAAACCCTACTAGGGGGTGGCTACTAGTCGGAGCCGATCCTTAGAGATCCCTAGTTGATCTAATGTCGAGACAAACATGATGTCGGAGGAGCTGCTCGTATCTATCAACACCCTTTTAATCACGTAGTTTGCTACGAAGAGTGTCACCACCAGCGGATCATCATGAGGGTAGTGCAAGCCTATCATGTCCTCGGATGAGAACGTCAACACGTCAGTCGGAGGAGAGCGGGTGGATTGGACATACTAGACATCCGATCGAGATGCCCGGGCATGCCTCTTCATTGCCGACTGTGAATCCCTTCCACCCGAAATGCCTCTGGAGATTACATTGATTTGCCCGAGGAGTCGCGGTTTCTTGGGAGGCCAGGTTTCTTACCGAGGTCGTCTGTCTACTGCCACGAATTCAACTAGGTGGCCCTACTCGATCAGCTTCTCAATGGCAATCTTAAGCTTAAAGCAATCCTCTGTGTCATGCCCATAGTCTTTGTGGAAGCAGCAGAACTTGTTCCGGTTCCTCTTACCGGGCGTGCTTTTCAACTTGGCGGGCTCCTGGAGTAGCCTCTAGATCTCTGTAGCAGCCATAACTTCGTGGATCAGTCGAGAAAGTGGGGTGAAGGTAATATGGCCTGATCCCGAATGCCTCTGCTGAACTGGCCTGGGTTTTTTCTCGGACCCTTCTCGGAGTCTTCCCATTTCAGTTTAGCTTTCTAGGATTCTTCTCTTGCAAAGCTGGCGCGCTTGGACTTCAGAAACTCCTCCATGTTGATGTATTTTTTGACCCTCTCTGAGAGTTCCACCAGGGTTGCCGGTCGGTCACGGTGGAACAACACAGCAACTTTGGTATGTCGAACCCCCGAGCAGAAAGCCATGATTGCTAGCATTTCATTTAGGTAGTGGATCTAAAGCCTCTGCTGATTGAAATGGTCCACGTACTCCCTCATGGACTCCCCCTTTTGCTGCTTGACGGTAAGTAGCTGTGTGTCCGATTGTGACCGGTCGAACATCCCCACAAACTGGCTGATGAAGAGCTTGTTCAATGTCTTCAAGTCATCAACCGTTCGGGGTTTCAGAGTGTGGAACCACTACGCGGCTGGGCCTTTAAGGGTACTAGGAAAGGCCAGGCACAGTAATTCGTTAACCATGGTGACCAGCGCCATCTGAGCCTTGTAAGTGCGGACATGATCTACTGGGCTCCCTGAACCGTCATAAGAGTTGAGATGTGGCGATTTGAATTTCTGCGGGATGGGGAACGCGGTGATCCGAGCAGTGTAGGGCGACTCGATCTCTGTATTGATATGATCGTGGAGCTACTTGTAGCTCAATTTTTCAATTTGCTGTTGCAAGTCCTTGATCTGGGCCATTCCATCTCGCCCGATTCTCCTTTCCATATTCGAGCGGTACGTCAGGTCTGATGCTGATGCTTCCTCCTCGAAGTGCATCGTCCTTGGGGATAGAACCCAGCTCCGGCTCTGAGTAATAGTATGCCTAAGATCTCCCCGGCTTCTGATTGGAGGATCTTTGGCTAATTCTCGGGCCTTTGGTCCTGATTCCCCCCTCCTGGTGGCGCGTCGTCTATTGATGATATCTCTAGCATCTTCTACCTGGCGAGGATTGGTCTGAGCTTGCCGCCTGGTACGCCTGGATGCTCTGCTGCAGTCACCATCCTGGACGTATTCCCAATCCGACGGGGATACCGATGCAGAGTGGGTACGGTTTCGGACTCGTGCGAGCTCCCGATCGGGGGCACTCTTCCCGGTCTAGTTCTCGGATTGAGGACGCTTCTCCTATAAGGCCAACAGTGCTTCGATCTGCTGTTGGGTTTGCCGCTGGCCTTCCAGAATTTGCGCGAGCGCAGCCATCATTTGCTCGGAGGTCATGGAGGCAGCCTGCTGCTCGAGCTACAAGTTCTCCTGACCAGCCGGGGCAGCATTTTTCTTTCCCGTCTTCAGTGGAATGTTGATCAGTCAAGAAATTTGTTGGTGAAAAACTTATCGTTTCCCACAGATGGCGCCAAACTGATGATGCCAAAAATTGGTAAAAGAAATTCAGAGTGAAATATTGGGACACAAGAGTTTGTATGTGGTTTGATCCTGTTAATAAGGTGACTTACGTCCACGGGTACGTCAATGCGCTTCACTAGCAGATCACCGGCGGGCCTAGGGAGCCAACAAGTTAAGCAACCCTACCAGTAACACCGACCGAGTATATGCGTATGTGTGTGTAAAACTGCTATTCTCTAGATTTAGAATGCGATCCTTTTCAATGGGGGCGGGTGGCATTTTTTATAGGTGCAAGAGACCACCCGTACAAGGTAAGTTTATAGATTAGGAAGCCTAATCTATTTACAGCTTAATTTACATGAATTTAGGGGTGTTTCCTAAGTGGTTTAGGAAATTGCCTGCTCCTTCCATTTAGTCTTCTTACTAGGATAGGAAACTTCCTGGAGGCTTGCTAACCAAGAAATCATGCCTACTGGGGGCGCGCCCATGTGGGGTCCATCTTGAAAGAACGACCAGACTTACGACCAAACCGGGAGATTTTGCGTAACAGCCCGGGATGGCTGTGTAGTTAGTCCAAATTCAATATGACTTAGCTTATCTTTGCTGAGGTGGCGAGGCCTGACCTTGACATGATAATTTTGTGCATATCAGAAGGTGTGAAGCTAGTTACTTAGATTAAACTCAAAAGAAAAAAAAAATCAATATATAAAGAAAGGTGTAGAACACGAAGTTCCACAATTAACAACTACTAAAATTAAAGCAACTAAATTAAGCTAATGATTAACTAATTAACTATAACGATATTTTAAAATGGTTTGTCTTTGTGAAAGGGGAACGTTGGGATTACACGAATCCACAGTGACCTTGCCATCTATCATACAGTTTCGTTAAGCTCTATGGAGTACATTTCTCTACAGTATTCCGTATTTTCTAAAGATAAAGATTCAATAGTCTTTTCATGGCTGGGACAATATCATCACAGTTGATTTAAAAATACATGAAGACAGATTAAAATAATAGTTAGGACTCGCACTCTGAATGGTGTTAGCATTCAAAATAGTTTGCAAAAGTTATTGAAGAAAAATGCCTTAAGGCTTAAAGTTCATAAACTATTTTGACAAACTGAGCATATGGGGACAGTTTGATAACAAATCTCAAAAATAGAAAGTCTAGGAATACTGCAAAGGACCATCTCAAGAATCTGAAGGTTCGATCGATCGACGCGCTTTTGATCGATTGAATATCAACATCTCTCAATCAATCAAAATGTATTCGATCGCTTGATTGTATCTCTGTTTAGATCGATCGAACTAACTTCGATCAATCAAACACAGGTATTATTCTATTGCATGGCAGAGGCTGGAGATCACTTTTTCATCGTGATCTCCCAACTCTAGGACTACTCAGACATGGTTTGGAGTGTCACAGATTGGTTTGTAACGTAAATATTCATTAAGGTTGCATTTGGTTGTGATTTAAACATGCAAACTATGAAAACTATGGATTTTACAATTAACACTATGAAAAACTACGGTTATAACAAGCAAGAGATTTTTTCCAGATGCAAGATTGAACTATGAGATTGAACTAATAAAATGTAGATAACAATAATAAGAAACCTGAAACAAAGAACACTTGTATTGAAAACTGAAATCTCCAAGAAAATCAAGCAATATCAAAGTTGAACCCTACAAAACCAAAACAAACTCTATTTCCTCTCTATAAACTGTTAAAACAAAAGTTGGGCATCCTCTAGGACGTGTATATAACTAGTATATATAGAAAAACGTAACGTTAGGGTTACAAAATATGTCTTTGCTGCGTGCGCGCAAGTTCTAATAAAAGCCATGTTCAATCGGTCGAACGTCCTTCGATCGCTTGAACTTTGAATTACTCGAGCGCCTGAACTTGAGTCGATCGATCGAACACTCGATCGCTTAAATGATCCTAGATCGTTCGAACTCAACATTTCAACTTTTAATTTCCTTGCTTGTAATCCAGATTTATCCTTTATCTGTTATTCACTCCTGCACACAACAAAACATCAATCTGCATAAATAACGATTAAAATAACATAACTTATCATAGATTCGTCATATTATACATAAACTGACCTTGTAATCCAAATTGCAGAAATAACTGGGAGTTTTAATCTAAAACAGTATATTTCCTTATTTTAGCGCGGTTGTATTCTACAAATATCCCCGCTTGTCAGTTTGTCTACCACGTTTGAGAGTACTTGTTACCTAGCCACCGCAAGTCATAGACACCTTCATTTGTCTACCGTATTTGGGAAACAGCTCCTACCGTATTCATCCCAGAACATAGCAAACCTACCTATCCTTATACCACTAACAATTGCATGATAGCCCCATTGTGGCCTGACTACTCTGATTAAAATGAACGGATATCAAACTCATACATGAACTGTATAGTATCTAGCGTCATCGTGTTAATCCATTTTTCTTAATCATAATTAACTTTGTTGTCACCTTATCCCTGATAAACTCATAATTACATAATGGAAGTCCAAATGGAGAATTGAACAATCGAACCCTTTATATAATAAACAAGAGGAACTAACCTTGTTCGAATCGATTGGGACAAGGGTTAATCGATTGGGATAAAAACTATAACAATCAATTTAGAAAAATGACAATCAATTGGATCCAAAACCAAGACAATCTATTGCTAACTTATCGATTGGGTTACAATCCAATGAAAATCGATTATAAATCTATCCAATCGATTAGGACTCAACTGATAGCAATCGATTGAGAAAAGTTCAATCGATTGGTACTTCGTCTTCCCCAACAGATTAGTAAAATAGAATATATATAAACATCTTAAGGATGTATTTAATACGTCTAAACATCACTAAAACTTATAAAACATTATAATAAAGGGACCAAGTGAGTAAAGACTCACCTAGGGTGTGTTTGGTATGTGTATAGCTTGAAAGCTCAAGCTCTCTCTCTCTCTCTCTCTCTCCTCCCTCTCTTTCTCTTCTCTACCTCTTTCTCTCTCTCTATTTCTTCTTCTCTTGCCCTTCTTCTTTCTCTTCTCTTCTTTCTGTTCTTCTCCACTTTCTCCAGAAAGAGTGTGTATGGTTGTGTATGTGTATATATGTATATTTGGATGTTTGTGTATATATATGTATCAACTCTCTTTCTCTCTATCAAGAAATTTGTGAACCAAAATAGACCCAAGGAAAGAAATGAATGCCTACATATAGAATTTGAGAGTGCAATATGTCAAACCACGAGGCAAAGTTAAAGCAAGTCTTTGCAGATGGCAATTGAATGGAAGCAGAAGCAATCGATTGGTTATATATATTTTATGGCAATCGATTGTGAGTCAAGGGAAATCGATTAGTATATGCCATGTAATGAATTCAGGTCGGCTGGATGGCAATTGATTGGTAACCAAAATTTATCAAATTAAGGGTAAGGGTTATGCAGGTATAAATGCGAAGTCTTAATTAATAAAATGCACTCCAGAAATAGAGGGTACTACACATATTGTCGAGAGCACTTGTACAATGATTCTGTCTTCTTGACTCTCCAAGGCTTTTTGGGAAAAAGCTGTCACCACTGCTACCTGTCTCACCAACCATACTCTACAACTTTTGCATAAAACGTCCCCATATGAAATTCTATTAGGAAAAGTTCAGTCTTATGCTCACTTACCGACATTTGGCTCTACTTTCTTTACACTCTTTCCTAGTGTAGAACGGTCCAAACTTTCTCCTAAATCAGCCATCTGTGTCTTTATAGGATATGGCTTTGAATAAAATGGCTTTTTTGTTATGATTCGAAGACAAAACACATCCGTCTCTCGCATAATGTTGTTTTCTGGGAGTTTATTTCATTTATGGACCTTCCTCGGAATACTGCTCCTCTCCCCTCGACCACCGACCTTGACCCTTTTACCTCAGAGTCTCCACCTACAAATAACTCACTATCCCCTCCGCCTTCCTCTCTGCCCTCTTCACCACCACCTCTACCAGCTCCGATGTTGCATCCCACTAATACACTGAATGATGATTCTACAGAGGTACACTCACATTACCCTTCTCGTACTCATTCTCTCACCTGTACTCATTCTCCTCCTTCTCATCTTAATGATTACTATTTCTATGCTACTCATATGTTTGACCTCCACGAGCCCTAAACTTATCGGGAAACGAGAACTCACCTTGAATGGTCGAAGGTAATGTAAGTAGAGTTGCAAGCTTTGGAATGTACTCGTACTTGGAAACTGACTACTTTACCTTCTGGCAAGTCTATTGTTGGTTGCAAGTGGGTTCATAAGATCAAAACTTGGGCAAATGGATCCATTGACCACTATAAAGTTTGCCTTGTGGCTAAGGGCTACACACAGGAGTATGGTCTGGACTACGAGGAAGCCTTCATTCATGTTGCTCGCATGGCCACGGTTCGCACTATAATTACCATTGCTTCCTAATATTGCCATTGGATTTTACATCAGATGTATGTCAAAAATGCCTTTCTAGATGGCGACCTCCATGAAGAAGTCTATATGGAGCCCCTTCTTGGGCTCTCTCATTACTCTGGCCAGGTCTGCTATCTTTACCCAGCCTTGTATGGTCTCAAGTAGGCCCCCATGCCTAGTTTGAGAAGTTCCACTCTACCATTCACACTTTTGTCTTTCGTTAGAGTCAAAATGAGTCTGCCTTGTTTATTCAGCACAGTATTCATGGTGATGTGTTTCTTCTCCTATACGTAGATGATATGATATTAATTGGAAGAGATACACAAGGAATTCTTGCTACCAAGACATTCTTATCAGTCTTTTAAAATGAAGGATCTTGGTCATTTGACATATTTTTTGGGCATTGAGGTTGACTGGAATTCCCAGGGCTATGTCAGATTAAATATGCGTCTAACATTCTCGCCATCTCTGATGGCAAAGTTTCAGACACTCCACGAGCTATCAATGTCAAACTTCATCCCACAGATGGTTCACCACTTCCAAATCCTAACTCTCTACCGCTAGCTGGTTGGCATTCTCACTTACTTAACTATCACTAGGCCGAACATCGCGTATGCAGTTCATATTATTTCTCAGTTTATGGCCTCTCCTCGCACCAAGCACTATTATGATGTTCTTCGGATTGTTCGCTATCTTCGGGGTATACTTCATCATGGTCTTTTATTCTCTTCCTCATACTCTCCTAATCTTTGTGCCTATTCCGATGCTGATTGGGCTGAGGATGTGACTGATCACAAGTCCACCACTGGTTTCCTCATTTTTCTTAGCGACTCCCTTATTTCCTAGAAGAGCAAGAATGAAAGTGTTGTATCATGCTCAAGTGCTGAGTCTGAGTATCGTGCTCTTGGCGACACCACCGTTGAGATTTTATGGCTTTGTCGTCTTCTAGCAGATCTTGGTGTTCTGAAACGCAACCTACTTCTTCATTCTATGATAATAAGAGTGTCATTCATATCTCTCATAATGATGTTTTCCACAAGCGTACCAAACATATTGAGCTAGACTGTCATCATGTTATCATTATTGGCATGACACCATCACTTTTTTCCACATTTCAACAGAACTTCAACTTGCAGATCTGCTTACGTAATTGTATTCCGTTACTCATTTTACTTCACTTTCTTCCAATCTTCAGCTGCTGCCCTTACTAGCCCCTAAAGCTTGAGGGTGGGTACGGTGTTAGTGATAAACTTTAGGCATTAATTAGTGATTGGTGTATATATGGACAGATTATATTTAGGACCTCAAGTTGTATTTTTCTTTTCTTACTTTTTATCTTTGGCTACAAATTCTGTGTATAATCTGATCTTGATTCTAATGAAATATATCAATTTCACCAAACTCTGACAATATATTCCAATTTTTCATTGTATTTTGTATGTCTCAGAGGGTTTGTGAGAACACCAAAAAGAGAGGCCCTCTTGCTCTGCAAAGTGTGGACGCAGCCCAATTTGCGATGAACCACATAAAAATTTACGTGTCTGTGTGTGCTTGATTGGTTTTTCTTATTTACTTTGGCTTGTTCATATCTTCCGAGATTCTAGGAAAGGGATTTGATTGTTCCGCTTATTGATCAAATTCCCAACATTTTATTACTTATTGGACAGACAATGTAACAACGTATATTTTATGGGATAGATGCTAGTAATGATTAATTATGGCTTATTAACTTTCAAACCATCGTTTTTAGTGACACTAGTGTTTTATTTGTCAATCCTAGTTGTTGGTGAATGGGCTGCTGTTCATTATTTTCAGCCATGGGCCATGCATGGGGGATTGAAAACTCCTATATTTTGGCCCTTGCTTTTTCCACTTTCCTGATGAATCATTCTAAAGAAAGAAATTGCCTAGTCCAAGCTTCTTTTTATTTATACTTACCTGGATCTAGACTGGATACACATACACTCCATACACTCACACACACTCTAATCCCAACCCAACCTCTAAAGTCTCACACTAGCCCATAACAAAGCCCAATAAGGGTCACTCATTCCGACTGAAGAATATCTGGGGGCAAGCCACTAGAATTCCCTATGGGGATTGAACCCTCTCCCTCCCTACTGGGAAGAGAGAGGCTATACCAATTAGACTACAGTCCGCGCAGCGCCTAGTACAAGCTTCTAAAGCTCGTTGTATAATCTAAATGAGATATTTATTTTTAGGATGCTAACAATACAGTTTACGTATATACACAAATATTTTCCCTCCCTAATATTGTGTTTGGTTTTCACTTGAATTAATGGAATAGTCTCAGTACAATTTATATCATAGATCAAGGTGAAATCCATCGTCCAAGATGATAACGCTAAGATAAGAGATTTCATCATATTTTTTTTTATATGGTACAATTTATGTATTTTTTGTCGTAATTTATTAGTAAGTGGCAAAGGCATGCAAGGCAGAGGTGGAGTCATGATTTTACATTTGTCGTATATATGATATATCAGAAGAAAAGAAAATAATAGGACTAAACATGATGAAAAAATTGGTGTAGTTAGTACTGAGTGACGTGAGTTATGTTTAATTTTATATATATATATATATATATATACTAGTTGGAGTCCTGCGCAATTGTGTCGTTTCGTGTGATTAAGTGATTGTTAAAAGTGTATATTAAGATGTTAAAACAGTTAAATAGAAAATTGTGAATGTAACTATTTAATCTAAAACTCTTCTTACGGAATAAGTTGATAATTCTGACTATCTTATAAATCAGTAATAAAGGTACCTAATAAAGTGCCACTAAAAATATATGACACAAGTAGGTAATTCCTCTAAAAAAGGGCATGAATGTGTTTGTAGGCCTTAATTGATATTCGAATACAATCTATAAATCATGAATTGGAGGGAAGAAGTTGACCAAAATGTAAATATTAGTGACCAATTCATAATAGCTTGTAAAATAGCCACTTTGTTTGACATTTTATATATACCAGAACTTAAATTTTAGAGAAGAAGTTGACCAAAATGTGAAATTAGTGACCATTTCCTAAATAGCCACTTTTTAAAACTTTTTTAAAGTGAATAATAAATATACAAAACCTGCTGATCTAAATGCAATTACACATATTACAATATATGAATCCTAAATTTGAGAAAAGAAGTTGAGAAAAGAAGTTGAGCAAATTGTAAATATTAGTGACCAATTCCTAAGTAACCACTAAAATAGCCATTTTTTTTTTTACTTTTTATGAAGTGAATAATAAATATCCCAAAAATTATTGATCTAAATATAATTAGACACAAATTATTGATTGAAATCTCATTTCAGAGAAGTTGACCAAATTGTAAATATTAGTGACTAATTCCTAAATAGCCACAAACATAGCCACTTTTGTTGACTTTTTTTAAAGTCAATAATAAATATCCCAAAAATTGTTGACTCAAATGTAATTAACACAAGATTGTTGATTAAAACCTCATCATTATATTAAATAAAATTTCAAAAGTTGACTTGAATATAATTATTTGTCCAAAATTACAGATTTGTCCTCACACAAATCTATATATCCTTACGATGTATAGATAGATATATGAGTAATTATGTTGTAGTGAAGGGCAAAATAGGAAGTTCATATTTTTTGACGTGCTTGTTTATTCGTTTTTACAATATATAGTATATTAGTGACCAATTCCTAAGTAACCACTAAAATAGCCATTTTTTTTACTTTTTATGAAGTGAATAATAAATATCCCAAAAATTATTGATCCAAATATAATTAGACACAAATTGTTGATTGAAATCTCATTTCAGAGAAGAAGTTGACCAAATTGTAAATATTAGTGACTAATTCCTAAATAGCCACCAACATAGCCACTTTTGTTGACTTTTTTTGAAGTTAATAATAAATATCCCAAAAATTGTTGACCCAAATGTAATTAAACACAAGATTGTTGATTAAAACTTCATATTATATTAAATAAAATTTCAAAAGTTGACTTGAATGTAATTATTTGTCCAAAATTATAGATTTATCCTCACACAAATCTATATATCCTTACGATGTATAGATAGATATATGAGTAATTATGTTGTAGTGAAGGCAAAATAGGAAGTTCATAATTTTTGACGTGCTTGTTTATTCGTTTTTATAGTGTATAGTATAATAGTATATTAGTGACCAATTCCTAAATAACCACTAAAATAGCCACTTTTTTTGTACTTTTTATGAAGTGAATAATAAATATCTCAAAAATTATTGATCCAAATGTAATTACACAAATTGTTGATTGAAACCTCATTTCAGAGAAGTTGACCAAATTATAAATATTAGTAACCAATTCTTAAATAGCCACAAAATAGCCACTTTTGTTGACTTTTTTTTTAAGTTAATAATAAATATCCCAAAAATCGTTGACCCAAATGTAATTAGACATAAAATTATTGATTAAAATCTCATTATTATAATAAATAAAATTGTAAAAGCTGACTTGAATGTAATTATTTGTCCAAAATGACAAATTTACCTTCACACAAATCAATATATCCTTACGATGTATAGATAGATATATGAGTAATCATGGTATAGTGAAGGGCAAAAGAGGAAGTTCATATTTTTTGACGTGCTTGTTTATTCGTTTTTATACTATAGTAGATATAATTGGTGCAGTAAGTAATGAGTGACGTGAGTTATTTTTAAGTATTTATATATATATATATATGTATATATATTTGTTTTGTGTGTGTGTGTCATACTTGAACCAGATTAATTAACACCGTATATGTATAGATCAGGAAGCACACTTTGCTTAGTAGTAAAGTAATTACTATCCAAAGGGAATGTATAGGGAGAAAATAAATTTGCAGTCAATTCTCATCTCATGACACAAGCAGTAGCTATAAAAAGTATTTATGTATATATATTCGTTAAAGCTTGGTGTATATAGATATTTTTTGTAATGTTCAATGTCTAACAACTTAAGTTTCATAATAGGGCTAAACAATAGGAAAAAATTGGTGTAGTTAGTAATGAGTGACGTGAGTTATCTTTAATTACATATATAATTGGTGCACTACGTAATGAGTGACATGAGTTATCTTAAATTATTTATATATATGTATATATATGTATATATATATATATATATTTGTTTTGTGTGCGTGTGTCAACTTGAAGAAATTTCCTCCAGATTAATTAACACCTTATTTGTATAGATCAGGAAGCACACTTTATTTAGTAGGTAAAGTAATTACTATCCAAAGGGAATATATAGGGAGAAAATAAATTTTTGACAAGAAGATATTATATATATAATGTATGGTGATGAAGACTTTAGTTTAAAGCTATTGGTCTCAAATTTTGTTGGCTGCCTTGCCATGACTTGGTTATTAAATTTGCAGTCAGCCTCATCTCATGACACAATTAGTAGCTATAAAAAGTATTTATATATATATATATATATCTTTGTTAAAGCTTGGTGTATATAGGTATTTTTAATTTGTTGTGTTCAATGTCTAACAACTTAAGTTTTCTATTATATCAGTCAGGGTCGGTCTGGGTTACCGGGGACTTAGGCGAGCTTTTAAAATGGGACCCTATATATATAAATAGATTTGCTGTCGCCGGTCACCGGAGATGCATTGTAGTGTTCCAGAACGAGAAAGTTTGGAGGATATTGAAGCTTGGGTAGGGTTTGTTTGGGGGAAAGAGAAAGAGTGTATTTTGGTTTTTGTGTCTTTCCAATTGGGCTGGGATATTGGACTTTAGCACTACCAATGGTCTATTTTCAAAGATTTGGGGGCCCTATGTATTAGCCTTGATGGCCTTTGTCCAGGGTTGGGCCTGATATCAGTGTGCTAACGTGCAAGACGGGGTTGCACGTAAGGGAGGATGTTAAAGAAAGACATATGTATATGTATTAACATATTGTTGGGCTCAGTCTTTATCAATTTAAGATTTTGGATTAACAGGTTACTTAACCATATCTGCAGACATTTTTATGTATGTATACAAGTATTTGGGCATGTGGGTGTTTGAAGATTATGCCTCGGTTGAAGATTATGGAAGAAAATTAAAAAGGAGAGGATCAGAGAAAAAAGATGTAACAGTGTAAACCCATGTATGACTTTTAAGAGTCCTATGTGCCTTTTAAAAGTCCTAGAAAAGGTTTTCCACTAGTCTTCCATGTTAGTTGGACTCCACCAACTATTAAGCCAACAGAAAATATCCCAATTAAAATTATATAGATGACTGTTGTGATGATTATGTTAAAAACTATGATGAAATGGTTCATCTTCCAATACAGTTATTCATGGCAGTAATTAATGGGCCCTCTTCTCTCCTCTATAAAAGACTCAAGAACACCCCCTGAAAGATAATCCATCAGTTGGAGAAAATTAGCTCTTGAGTATATTGAGAGACAGAGAAAAGAACGAAAAGCCATTAGTACGGTTCAATTTAAGAGGTTCCAATTCCAGTATCAATCACTCTCAATGGCTACCAACGATATGTATTTCGTTTATCCATGATATCTTAAGATGTGTTGTATTCAAGATCTTGGCCTATAAAATTATTTCCGTATAATAGTTTTATCAATTATAGTATTACAATTGGTATCATAGCCATGTTTTGAATATATGCATCTTTGTATAAAAGATTAATTTGGGCGTTCAAAATTGGAACCAAATGTTGAGGCTAGTAATTAGGTAAATTCATGTATATAATACACGTATGTATAATTGCAAATGTTAAATCTATAACTGATTTGGCATTGTATGAACTTCGTTTCAAAAAGGGTGAACTGATATTTGATGGTTGTTCCGTTCTCAAAAGATTCTTTACTTACATATTCATTGGCTTGTTTGACTTTAAAAAATGCACATGTAAAGATTATGTGATATCAGTATATGAGGTGTCTAACTTTTTGGTTTGGGTTGAATGTGAAATTATTATTTGGTCAAAGCCAATTACATACGCCCTTGAGTGTGACTTTGCTTATGCAATTTAAAGTTGGTTGATCTGCTGCTAATTATGTTGACTACCTAATAGTTGGTTAGTTTAGCAAATTTACAGTCCGTTATAATGACTTATTAACTGGCTAAAAATTACAAGTTCATGATCATTTTGATTAATTTTATTTTAACATTAGAGTTATTGCTAAATATTTGCCATTGTTTAGAAATTTCAATCACATCAAAGAGGACACGGAACAATAATTATAATTTTATTAAATTAGTGATTCAATAAAGTAATGACAATTTTAGCAATTAAATAAAAACTCTAATAAAGGGTTAGACAAATATTGTTGGTTAGTTTTATTTTCATAGGGTTTATTAACTTGGTAGTCATCAAAGTGATCCAGCTGAGTGAGCCTTATGAATATAAAACTACATTAAAGATAGTCAAATTAGGGTGACATAAAAGTCAATAATATTCTCAATGGCAGTCATAGTTGGGAGATTAGAACTAGCCCAAAAGCGAGTCACTATCAACTAACTATGAACTGGATAAGGTAATATAATTTGTGCCACTTAGTAGTGACGAATTGGATACCCAAAGGAAACATGACTAACTATTAGGTGACCTAAATTATATTAGACCTATATAAATGGTAATATTTTGCACCTATAGAGTGGACACTAGATATGCTAAGGTTTCACCCAAAGGAGAAAGCGATGTGATATCAATAGTTCTTCTGTATAGAATTTATGATTCTAAATTAAAGATAGACTCAAAGCTTTAATGTGAGCATTGTTCTATTTCAGTGACTGTTCCCACTACGTTGCACTCTCATGCATCTAACATTCCAACTCTTAATGGTTCGAATTGTTTGAAATGGTATGAGCAAGTTCAATTGACCCTAGGTGTGTTAGATCGGAATGGCACTTTTGGTTAAAAAAAAAACCTAAGGAAGTTACTCCTGATTGTACTACATAACAGGTTTATACTTTGAAAGCCGGGGATAGATCGAACATGCTTAGTCTTATGTTTATGAGGATGACAATAGTTAATCACATCACGACTTCCCTCCCTCAAACTAATAGCACGTTGGAGCTGTTAGCTGGTGTCAAAGAATGTTTTAAATCAACAGAAAAGTCACTAGTTGGCACACTTATGGCAAAATTAACTACTGTCAAATATGATGGTAATAGAGGAGTTCAGGAACATATCCTCTATATGACTGACAAAGCTGCACAACTTCGAGCACTAGGAATGCAAGTGGATGACTCCTACTCGACGAAGTTTATTCTCAACTCACTCCATCTCTCCTCAGTTTGACCCATTCAAAATTCACTATAACACTCATAAAGACAAGTGGAATTTAAATGAGCTGACTAGTATGTGCATTCAAGAGGAAGTGAGGTTGAGGCAAGAATGACCCCACTCTGTGCTGGTTGTAACTCAAGGAGATATAAAGAAAGGAAAGTTTGTGAAAGGAAAGAGAATTCTACCAAAGAAAGGTATGCACCTGGGGAAAGTAGTCAGGGCCATGGAAAGTTCATTGTCACTTGTTACTTCTATGGCAAGAAAAGACATGTGAAGAAGTACTGCAGCAAGCATAGAATGTTGCGTTGAATGCTTTGAATGCTATTGAATGCGTTTTGGATGCGGTTTGAATGTTGTTTTTTGAGGGAGACGCGGAGTGCCTTTGCATGTAGGCCTGCTTCTATATTTATAACAGCCAATGACAAATTCAACTATGGCAAGAGCTCCTTGAATTGTGCCCCAAGCAGAATAAGGATGCCTAGAATCTTCCCTTATCACAACTCTTTCCATCTTCATCAAGATCTGATTCAATCCCAAAATTCTTAGGATTATCCTTCCATATCTAGTTATATGTAATTAGATTCACTCCTAACCGGACTCTACTTCCTTCGATCTTAACCCTAACAGATAAGGAAACAATGAGTCACACATTTTTACTTCTTTCCTCTACTATTGGGCTTTCTCTCTGAGTGATAACATAGAGCGTGATGATGAAGATATGGAAGCCTCTGACCAACCGGGGTGGAATCCTAGTCCTTCATACCTCTCCAGGATAAGATGTCCGATCATGATGTTCCTTCAACTTCCTTGGCCCTCGGACTAGCCATTCTTAACCTCTATAGTAGGGTCAAGGCCTTGGCCAACTTTCTCATGTTCCCTTGTTTCTCGAGACCGATGGCTTGTACTGGCTTCCCATACGGACTATAGGGCAAGGCTTGGGCCCCTCCTATTTTTCCATCGGGCACCAAAACCTTTGCCGATTTTTGGGTGCAAACAGATGCTAAAGGCAATATCAAGCGATATAAGGTCAGACTTGTGGCTAAAAGTTTCAATCAGAAAGAGGGCATTGATTGTAGAGAGACCTTCTCTCCAGTATCTAAAAAGGACTCCCTGAGAATTATTATGGCACTTGTAGCCCATTAAAACCTAGAGTTACATCAAATGGATGTTAAAATTTCTTTTTTGAATAGAATTTGGATGAAGATATCTACATGGAACAACCTACAGGGTTCGTATAGAAAAGGAAAGAGCATTTGGCTTACAAATTAAATAGATGCATTTATGGTCTTAAACAAGCTTCTAGGCAATATTATATAAGGTTTGATGATACCATTACTGATTTTGGATTTAAGGAATACACTATTGATCGGTGTATATATCTGAAGATCAGTGGGAGAATGTTTATCTTTTTAGTCATGTATTTGGATGACATTTTGTTAGCCAGTAGTGATCTTGGTTTATTACACGAAACCAAGGAGTATCTTGCCAAGTGCTTTAAGATGGTTGACATGGGTGAGGCAGGCTATGTCATTGGCATAGAGATCTTTAGCGATCGATCTCGAGGATTGCTAGGAATGTCTCAGAAAGGTTATATCAATCGAGTCTTGGAAATATTTAATATGTAGTTGTATTCAGTCAGTGATGCACCAATCATGAAAGGTGACAAGATAAATGAAATTCAGTGCCCCAGGAATGACTTAGAAAATGAACAAATGAAGAAAGCTCCATATACATCAGTTGTGGGGAGCTTAATGTATGCTTGGACTTGTACCAGACCGGATATTAGCTTTGCAGTTGGAATGCTAGGTAGATATCAAAGTAATCTAGGAATCAAACACTAGAATGTAGGGAAGAAGGTTATGAGATATCTTCAAGGAACGAAGGATTATATGCACACATATAGGAGATCAGATCATATAAAAGTGATCGGATACTCAAACTATAATTTTGGTTGTTGCTTAGATTGCAGAAAGTCAACATTGGGCTTTTTGTTTCTACTAGCTGGTGGAGCAATCTCGTGGAAAAGTGTGAAGCAGTCCATTATTGCTACATCTACGATGGAGGCCGAGTTTGTATCATGTTTTGAGGCCACGAGTCATGCTCTATGGTTGCAGAATTTTATTTCAAGACTTGGTGTAGTTGACTCTATTGCCAGGCCATTGAAACTTTATTGTGACAATACCACAGTAGTTTTCTTCTCTAAGAATGGAAAGTACTCTAGTGGTTCCAAGCATATGGAACTTAAGTACTTGGTTGTTAGAGAAAGAGTCCAAAAACGACAAGTGTCAATTGAAAATTTGAGCACTACTCTTATGATTGCTGATCTATTGACTAAGGGATTACCTCAAAAGACATATAAGGAACATGTTAAGGATGGGTCTTTTGAGTAATCAATGATGTAAATGCTTTATATTTCAATTAGAGTGTAATTGACACTTATGCTTGTTTCCTGTTTTCAATTATGTGTGTACAAATTTTGTTTGACTGTTTGATAAACAAAAAATGTCTTTACAAGACACATTACATGGAATTTTCGGTATAATAGACTAAGGTTAGTAGAGATTATTAATGATGTGGTGCATGGAAGGGAATATGACACAAATGTTGTACAACCGCTATGGCTCACATTGATAGTCTATGCTTACCTTAGTATAACAGTATCTTATAGATTGGTTCGGAAATTTGTGATCACGTATTAAAGTTTATAAGTAGAATCCAACTAAGTCAATTATCATATGGACCAAGTGGGAGAATATAAACTCATGTGTGACTTTAAAGAGTCCTATGTGACTTTTATAAGTCCTAGAAAATGTAGTCCACTAGCCTTCTATGTTGGTTGGACTCCATCAACTATTTAGCCAATAGAAAATATCTCAATTAAATTATATAGATGACTGTTGGGATGATTATCTTACAAACCATGATGGAATGGTTCATCTTCCAATACAGTTATTCATGGTAGTAATTAAAGGGCCCTCTTCTCTCCTCTATAAAAATACTCAAGAACACCCCTTGAAAGATAATCCATCAATTACAAAAAATTAGTTCTTAGCTATATTGAGATACAGAGAGAAGAAGGAGAAGCCATTAGTAAGGTTCAAATTAAGAGGTTCCAATTTTGGTCTTTATCAATCTCAATAGCTACCAACAGTATGTATTTTGTTCATTCATGATCTCTTAAGACGTTTTGTATTCAAGATCTTGGCATATAAAATTATTTTCGCATGATAGTTTTATCAATTATACTCTTATAGTTATCAGAGCCATGTTTTGAATATATGCATCTTAGTATAAAAGATTAATTTCGGCATTCGAAATTGGAAACAAATGTTGAGGCTAGTAATTAGGTAAATTCGTGTGTATATATATACACATATGTATCACATCAAATGTTAAATCTATATATAATAGATTTTGCATTATATGAATTTCATTTGAAAAAGGGTACACTGATATTTAAACACTCTTTACTTATGTATTCCTAGGCTTGTTTGACTTTCAAAAATCCACATGTATAGATTATGTGAATCAGCATATGACGTGTCTAAGGTTTTAGTTTGGGTAGAATGTGAAATTATTGCTAGGTCAAAGCCAATTATATACGCCCTTGAGTGTGACTTTGCTTATGCAATTTAAAGTTGATTGGTTTGTTACTAATTATGTTGACTACCTAATATTTGGTTTGTTTCTCAAATTTATAGTCCTTTGTAATGACTTATAAACTGGCCGAAAACTACAAGTCCATGATCCTTTTGATTAATTTTATTTAAAGATTTAGAGTTATTGCTAAATATTTGTCAATGTTTAGAAATTTCAATCACATGAAAGAGGGCATGAAATAATAATTATTATTTTATTAAATTAGTGATTGAGTAAATACATGATAGTTTTAGTAATTAAATAAAAACTCTAATTAAAGCGATAGAGAATAATGTTGGTTAGTTTTATTTTCATAAGGGTTTATTAACTTGGTAATCGCCTTAACGTGAGCATTGTCCTACTTCAGTGACTATTCCCACTTCGTTGCACTCTCATGAATCTGGCATTCCAACTCTTAATGGTTCGAATTTTTCGGAATGGTATGAACAAGTCTAATTCACACTAGGTGTGTTAGATCTTGACATGACACTTTTGGCTAAAAAAAACCTAAGGAAGTTACTGCTGATAGTACTGCAAAACATGTTAACACTTTTAAAGCCTGGGAGAGTATAAACTCATGTATGACTCACGTTAAGGATGTAAACCCATGTATGACTTTTAAGAGTCCTATGTGACTTTTAAAAGTCCTAGAATAGGTTTTCCACTAGTCTTCCATGTTAGTTGGACTCCACCAACTATTGAGCCAACAGAAAAAATCGCAATTAAAATTATATAGATGACTGTTGTGATGATTATGTTAAAAACCATGATGAAATGGTTCATCTTCCAATACAGTTATTCATGGCAGTAATTAATGGGCCCTCTTCTCTCCTCTATAAAAGATTCAAGAACACCCCCTGAAAGATAATCCATCAATCGTAGAAAATTAGTTCTTGGGTATATTGAGAGACAGAGAAAAGAACGAGAAGCCATTAGTATGGTTCAATTTAAGAGGTTCCAATTCCAGTCTCTATCAGTCTCAATGGCTACCAACGATATGTATTTCGTTTATTCATGATCTCTTAAGATGTGTTGTATTCAAGATCTTGGCATATAAAATTAGTTCTGTATGATAGTTTTATCAATTATAGTCATACAGACAGTTGAGAGTCCTATCAGAATAAATATTGTGATTATCAAATTGGAATCCAAATTTAATTTATAAATGCTTTGTGAGTTGTACCATAAGTGGTATGATATAATATAACTGTTAAAACATTGGAAAACCAAATTTAAGATTCAAATTTAGAAGTCATATCATTGCTCAAAATTTTGAGTGCTTGAACCTGAAGGTCTGTAACACATGTCGTAATCGTACTTGGCCCAGCTGTGTCCTATTTGTAAGTAGATGGACACTACCAATTGCACAAACACTTTGAACACCTAGAAATTTCTCTAAAATACCTTCTCTCCCAATTTGAATGAATTTGGATTTGGAATTGGCGTTGGGTTAGGATTGGGACTTAGATTTGGCCTAATTAACTTGTTCTATTTTGGCTCTTCTTATTTCGTAATTTATTTTTGTTAACATTGTGTATTATTGTATATGTGTTGTCCCACATTGCTTAGCTAGTGAATTTGTCTAGGTGTTGGAAGCCTATATATAGGTTCTTGTAATCCTCTTTTCATTCATTCAATATATTGTGATTCCACACATTTACATGGGATCAGAGCACTCGTTCTTGGGTTTGCTCATCTTGTCGATCCTTAGTTAGGATTCGAGAGTTCATTATCATTGCCAGATTTTTGTAAGAAGCTCGAGAGTTTCTTTCTCACTCAATCGCAGCCCACACAATCCAAAACCAAAACAATCGCAACCTACAGTCAAAATCGTAACCACCAAAGAAGCAGCCGCAACCCACATACACAGCCACAGCCCCAACCCTTCAGCCCACCTTCCGGTGACCCTCTCCTGGGCACAACGACCCTCCGACGACCCTCGCCTGACTCCGGCTACCCTCCAGCAGCTCTAGCGACCCCTTTGACAGTCTTTTGGGTAATTTTTTTCAAGTTTTTTAGCTTCACTGGGCTCCAGATCTGGTTCCATTTGGTTTCAATCTTCCTTCCTTATGATCTATACTCTTCATGGAATCCAAAGCTCTTCCTCAACTCACCACTAGGAAGTTGAATGAATCCAACTTTCTCCAATGGTCACGAGCTGTCAATATTACCCTCACTGGCTTGGGTTTTGATGCTCACCTCACCGAGTCTTCTCCCACCACCGATGACTAGGTCATCAAGACATGGAAACAAATGGATGCCCAAATTGTTGCACTCCTTTAGAACTCCATAGAACCACATGTTATGGATATGTGTGGTCACTTGGGCACCTATAAGGATATTTGGGATTGTGATCATCTCTTATTCTCCAGCGATCTCTCCTCTCAGTATTTTCAGTTGCAGCAAAGTGATCTTTCAGATACTGAGTATTTTTCCTCCTTCAAATGATTAGTTGAAGAATTAAACAGTGTTGTTCCTATTACTACTGATGTAAAGAAATAGCAAGAACAGCGGGAGCAAATGCCTGTATTGAAATTTCTTGTTGGCTTAAAATATGATTTTGGTCATGTTCGGTTCCAGATTCTAGGGGGTGCCACTTTGCCTTCTCTCTGCTGAGACATACCAGCGTGTTCTCTGGAGTATGTCTCGTGATCAGGGTTTTTATTATTCTATTACTGATCATTCTGCCTTAGTTACACAGCCTCCACCGCCCACTGCTGGTCGGGGTAATGGTAATCCCCATCGTCGCCGTGGTGGTTACCGTGGTGGTTATCGTAGTAGATATGGGTGTCATGGTTGTGGTCATCATCATTGTACCGATTGTGCTAAAGACAATCATTATAAGGAGACATGTTGGGATCTCATTGGTCGCCCTGTTCGATTTACATTTGCTGTTGTTTCTAGTGATGCTTCGTCATCTTCTCATGCTCCTACTACGGGTGATCCGATTTCCATATTCGGTGAAGAGTACTCTCAATTCCTTCAGTTCCAGGCCTCTCAGCATGCCTCTGCTCATAGTACGTCTCTTGGTCAGAAAGATACCTCCACTGCTTATCTTACTTCCTGTACTCGTCCTTGGGTAATTGACTTTACTGCCACCGATCATCTCATAGGTATATCCACCCTTTTTTCGTCTCTTGAACCGTCCTCATCTCTACCTTCCGTTACTTTGGCAAATGGCTCTTCTATGCCCGTTGAAGGCATAGCGACTGTCCAATTATCCTCGTCTTTGTCCTTATCATCTGTTCTTTTTTATTTCTCATTCACCTTTTAATTTGATTTCTGTTGCGATTTTGACTAAAGAGCTTAATGCTTGTGTTTTCTTTTTCCCTGATTCTGTTCTTATTCAGGATTTAACAAAACGGAGGACGATTAGCATTGGGCATGAATCCAAAGGTCTTTACTACTTCGATGAATTGCCTACTTCTTCTACTCCAACATCCTATCCTGCCACTGTGTCTCCTCACCAGATCCACTGCCGTCTTGGTATTCCTTCCTTGGCTAATCTGAAGCTATTAGTACCTAGTTTAAGCCATTTATCTACTTTAGAGTATGAGTCATGTCAATTGGGGAAGCATCACTATGTTCAATTTGCTCCCTAAGTCAATAACCGTGTGTCTACTCCATTTCAATTAGTGCATTTCGATGTTTGGTGTCCACACCTATTACCTCTGTTAAGGGATATCGGTATTTTGTTAGTTTTATTGATGATTTTTCTCGAACGACATGGCTTGATTTAATGACAAATCGTTCTGGGTCATTTTATATATTTCTTACATTCTGTAATGAAATTAAGACTCAGTTTAATGTTCCTATTAAAATTCCGTGGTGACAATGCACAAGAATATTTTTCCCATCCTTTCACCACATATATGGCACAATATGGCATGCTTCATCAATCCTCGTGTGTTCATACCACTCAGCAAAATGGGTTGCAGAAAGAAAAAACCATCACTTATTTGAAGTCACCCGTACATTGTTATTTGAGATGAGGGTCCCCAATAATTTCTGGGGAGATGCAGTTCTTACTGCCTACCATTTAATTAACGAATGCCATCTTCCATCCTTGATGGGGGTACACACCATGCCACTTTGTTTCCCACTACCCCACCTTTTCCTGTTGTTCCACGTGTGTTCGGGTGTGTCAGTTTTGTGCATCAACTTACTCCAGGTGCCGATAAATTGGATCCCTGTGCTATCAAGTGTGTTTTATTAGAGTATACAAAATAAAGAAGGTTATCGTTATTATAGTCCTTCCTTGCGTTGCTTCTTTGTTTCTATTGATGTTACCTTCTTTGAATCTACTCCATATTACTCTGAGTCTCATTATATTATTGATCCTGACTTTATGGTTCCCCTTTCCCTTCCCCTTCCCCTTCCCCTTCCCCTTCCCCTCTCCCTACCTCCCAAAGATGGGTTGAACCGTCCTGACCTCTAGACGTACACCGGTCGTCATCAAAATATTAAGACTATTTCAGATTCAGCTACTACACCTGTGGCCTCTGTGTCTTCAGATCCGCCTCCGTCAGACTCAGACCTTTCGATTGCTCTCCAGAAGGGTAAGCATACTCGTACTTCTCATCCTATTTTAAATTTTGTCTCTTATGATCATTTGTCTCATACTTTCTCTTCGTTTGTTGCGTCTTTTCTACTTTCTGTCTTCTTAAGTCTACGGCAGAGGCTCTTTCCCATTCAGGATGGAAACAAGCTATGGAGGATGAGATGCTTGCCTTGACAAAAATTGGTACTTGGGAATTGGTACCTCTTCCATCTGGGAAATCTGTGGTTGGGTGTCGTTGGGTTTTTACTATTAAAATGCATCCTGATGGCACCCTTGATCGATTGAAAGCACGTCTTGTTGCTAAGGGCTATACTCAGGTTTATGGTCTTGATTATTGCTTCCGTTCGTCTCTTTATCTCCCTTGCCGCTACTTATCACTGGCCGTTATATCAGTTAGACGTCAAAAATGCCTTTCTCAATGGCAGTCTTTTAGAGGAGGTTTATATAGAGCAACCACTTAGGTTTGTTGCTCAGGGGGAGTCTAGTACGGTTTGTCGGTTAAAGAAGTCCCTATATGGTCTAAAATAGTCCCCTCGTGCTTGGTTTGGAAGATTTAGTGAAGTTGTTGCTGAATTTGGCCTCCAGCGGTGTGGGATCACTCTGTCTTTTATAAGCACTCTTCAGCTGGTAAAATCCTACTTATTGTTTATGTTGATGATATTGTTATAACTAGTTATGATTCCAAGGGAATTCAGGAGTTGAAGCACTTCTTGCAAAAGCAGTTCCAAACTAAAGACTTGGGACAAATTACATACTTTCTGGGCATTAAAGTGGCTAGATCTAGTGAAGGGATTTGTCTCTCTCAAAGAAAGTATGTTCTTGATCTCCTCTTTGAAATAGGCATGTTAGGGTCCAAGCCCTTGGATTCTCCTATGGATCCTAATATTGTTACCAGATCAGGGAGAGCTCATTGATGAACCAGGATAGCACAGACGTGCTGTAGGGAAGCTTAATTATCTAATAGTAACTAGACCTAATATTGTAGTCCCTGTGAGTGTGATTAGCCAGCTTATGGATTGTCCTCGAACAACCCATTGGGATGCAGTGATGCACATTTTGAGATATCTCAAAGGTTCTCCAGGACGTGGTTTGTTATACAAAGACCATGGTCACATACGAGTTGAAGGTTACACTAATGCAGATTGGGCAAGTTCTCCTGATGATAGGAGATTCACTATTGGCTATTGTGTTATCGTTGGAGGCAATCTTATTTCATGGAAAAGCAAGAAACAACCTATGGTAGCTCTGCCTAGCGCAGAATCGGAGTACAGAGCCATGGCCCACACTACTTGTGAGCTAGTATGGATGAAGCATTTATTAGACGAACTTGGGTTTACTTAAACTACTCCAATGAGTTTATTTTGTGATAATCAAGCTGCAGCTCATTTCGCTTCTAATCCCGTTTTTCATGAAAGGACAAAGCACATTGAAGCCGATTGTCACTTTGTTCAAGAGAAGCTTTTGGAAAATGTTATTCATACATTGCATGTGAAGTCTGTTGATCAGTTAGCCAACTTGTTTATTAAAGCATTAGGAGGGATTCGAGTGAAATATATTTGTAGCAAGCTTGGTGCATATGACATGTATGCTCCAACTTGAGGGGGAGTGTTAACAGTGTGTATTATTGTATATGTGTTATTCCACATCGCTTAGCTAGTGAATTAGTGTAGGTGTTGGAAGCCTATATATAGGCTCTTGTAATCTCCTTTTCATTCATTCAATATATTGTATTCCACACATTTGTGATTATTATTATTATTATTATTAGGTCAATTTACTTCGTCGAAAGGGAGCAAAATTATCCCAACCCTTATTTTTCTTACTTTTGTTAAGTTTAAGTCTGAAGGGAATAATTTTCTAAGACTAGCAATACAATTATTTTCAAACCAATCCATTTACTATATATTAATTGATTGACTAGTATTATTTTATACTGGAATGGGTGTAGAGTCAAATGTTTTGGCAATTCCTCATGGGGTGGGGGATGGATGTGTGTTGTCAAATTCTTTGTTCATAAATATAGTGAGTAAAAACAATGAAAAAGAAAAAGACCAAAAAAAAAAATTTTATCTTGTTCTTGTATTGTTGCTAAATAACTAAAGAAAATAGGATAAAAAATCTAAAACATATTTTTATCTAAACTGTTCTTTACCATATATTTTTTTTACAAATTCTAAGTACTACTATAGTTTATAGAAATTTGGTAAAGAATTCCCCGTATTGGATTATATGCATGATTTAGTTTAAAGGGAAACTAAGTTTGATTAAAAGTCAACTGATTAGTGAAACTTAATCAAATTTAAAACTTATGTTCCAAAGTATTTCACATAATTAGCTTTATGAAATTTTTATTTTTTTTTTGGTTGAGGATCCTTTTGCTAAAACGTAAAACATATGTTGCACTTGACAACCCAAGAATCTATATATTTTATAGCACTTTGTAGTCAAACTCCCAATAATTTAAGTACATATAAATATTTCCTCAGTCTACCACTCCTTTTTCTTCCCTTTACCTAACTATATGAACTAAGCCGAAATTCACATTGGGAATTATATTATATTATTATATTATAGAAGTTTCAAAGTCCCACGTGCCAAACCAATGGCCAACTAGGGTTTTTATATTGAGGATTCTCAAATTTATTCAATACTTTTAATTTCTTCTTAATTACACCGTTAATTATAGAGTAATGCTAGACATACATACTTTTCTACACACTTTTTGACACACAGCTTTACATGCATATATCCTGTGTTAGGTGTTAGAATTAGTTTTATTAACTTTAGGGTAGTTTAGTCTTTTCTTTTATATTAGGGTAATACTGTATACCTAGATATTCTATTATTATTGCCTCTTCTTTTCCATTGTATTTATTCATTCAGTTTTTGTGTTATGAAAAACTCTAGCTCTCTTTTCTCTTTCCCTTTGTTGTTTTCTTGATTATTTAATATATTCATATGGCATCAGAGCAGGTTCGAATCTCATCCACGATTTTTTCGGATGATTCTGGTTCGTTGTTGGATTTCTCGCTGATTCGGATTCGGATTCATATTTCGAACTCGCACTGCTTTGCGCTCGTTTTTGGATCTGTCTGTCACTGATTCTGGTTCTTTTGTTTTGTGCTTTTGGATCTGTCTTTGATTTTGGGTTCGCTTGTTTTGTGTTATTTAATTGCTTCATTTTCGTAATGGTTACTGAAAGTGATGATTCGCTTCAAGCGATTAGTGTTAAACTCGATGGCAAGAATTTTGCATATTGGAATTATGTGATGAAAAATTTTCTAAAGGGGAAGAAGATGTGGGGTTATATCAATGGGGATTTTAGTAAACCTATGAATGAAAATGCTGATAAATTTGCAGAATTGCTAGATGTTTGGGACACAAATAATTCGAAAATCATTACTTGGATCAACAACTCCGTTGCTCCCTCAATAGGTATGCAGTTGGCAAAGTTTGAATATGCAAAGGAGGTGTGGGATCATTTGGCTAAATTATTTACACAGTCCAATTTTGCGAAAAGGTACCAATTAGAGTGTGATATTCGTGCCCTTGAACAAAAAAATTTGAGTATTCAGGAGTTCTATTCTACAATGACAGATCTTTGGGATCAGTTAGCTCTCATGGAGTTGCCCGAATTGCGGGCCTTTGCACCATATATCGCTAGTAGGGAGGAAGAACGTTTGGTTCAGTTTTTGATGGCTCTGCGTGAAGATTTTGAGGGCCTTCGTGGGTACATTCTCCATCGTAGCCCACTTCCGTCCGTTGATTCTGCTGTCCATGAGTTAGTAGCCGAGGAAATACGTCTCAAGACACAGTCTGGAAAGGGAATTCTTCCCGACTCTAATCCGTCTGTTTTAGCAGCCCCTTTTCGACCACAGTCCAACAATCAGAATAAGCCTTACTCGAGAGTTGGTAGTGATGTATGCAGCTACTGTAAGGAGAAGGGTCATTGGAAGGCTCAGTGTCCTAGGTTGGGTCGTGCAAACCAGCCCAATAGCAGCAACCAACCCTCACATGGTCGACCACCACAACAACAGCAACCTCAATCTTCTCATTGGAAATCTGACAACCAATCTCAGCAGCGTTCATATAGGCCTCCACAGCCTAACACTGCAGCAGTTGTACCACTATCAGACTCATTTGGACCCGGTTCCCCTTCCCCATCCACTCCGTCTATGACCTCCCTTGCTGAGCAATTTTAGAAGTTCCTTGCCACACAGCCACATGCTATGGCCACCTCTTCACTAGGTATGTCTTCAGGTATGTCTTCAAGTATGTCCTCAGGTATTTGGGTTTTAGACTCTGGAGCGTCTAATCATATGTCGCCTGACTTGTCGTCTTTTGCTTCCTTATGTCCTGCTTCCTCTTTGCCTGTTATGACTGCTGATGATACTCCCATGCCATTAGCAGGTGTTGGGTCTGTTGTCATACCTCGTGTATCTCTCCCTAGTGTTTACCACATTCCTAAACTTACTATGAATCTTGTTTCTGTTGGTCAGCTTTATGATGCAGGTTATTTAGTCTCTTTTTCTTCTACTTTTTGTCATGTGCAGGATCCGCAGTCTCAGACGTTGATTGGGATAGGCCGTAGGCAAGGGAGATTGTACATCTTGGACAAGCTCAATGTACCAGTGGTTGCAGCTTCTAGTGTTGACTTGTCATCCTTTCGTTTGAGTTCATCTTCGTCTAGTTTTTATTTATAGCATTCTCGCCTTGGTCATGTTTCAGCCTCTCGTTTAAAATATTTAGCTTCTACAAGAAAATTAGGAGATTTACAAACTCATGACATTTCTGATTGTAGTGGTTGTAAACTGGCAAAATTTTCCGCTTTACCATTTAATAGAAGTATTTCTTATTCTCTTGCACCATTTGATTTAGTTCATTCTGATGTGTGGGGACCCTCTCCTGTTACTACAAGAGGGGGTCTCCATATTATGTATCATTTATTGATGATTGCACTCGTTACTATTGGGTTTATCTTATGAAACGTCGTTCAGACTTCTTTGATATTTACAATACCTTTCGTGCTTTTGTTAAAACTCAACATTCTGCTGTCATCAAATGTTTTAGATGTGATTTAGGTGGAGAGTATACCTATCATAAATTTCGTGAGTTGCTTGCTTTAGATGGAACTATTCACCAGTCCTCTTGTACAAACACTCCTGAGCAAAATGGTGTTGCTGAAAGGAAACATCGGCATATTGTTGAAACTGCTCGCTCTCTTTTATTATCTGCATATGTCCCTAGTGATTTTTGGGGAGAGGCTGTCCTTACTGCTGTCAATCTAATTAATAAAATTCCGTCCTCTCACTGCTCAGGTCTGTCACCTTTTGAAAAATTGTATGGGCATGCTCCTGATTATTCTTTCTTAAAGGTGTTTGGTTGTACTTGTTTTGTCCTTCGACCTCATGTAGAGCGTACCAAATTGTCACCTAAGTCTGCTATTTGTGTTTTTCTAGGTTATGGTGTGGGTCAGAAGGGATATCGTTGCTTTGACCCACTTACTAAAGAACTATATGTCTCTCGTCATGTTGTTTTTCTCGAGCACATACCCTTCTTTTCTATTCCTGATAATCATCATGAGTTGACTAAATCTGATCTCATCCATCTTGACCCATTCTCTGATGATACCGATAGTGTGCCCTCTCAAGCCCCATGCACCACTGATATTGTCTCACCTCATGGTTCTACTTCTGCTGATACTAGTACATTGCCGCTTGATGCTACCTCCCTTCCAGAGGCCACCCAAGCACCTACTGAGACTGTGGAACCTCCTCGCTATCCTGCTCGTACTCGTAAGTCTACTCAATCACCTGATTTTGTTTATTCTTGCTATTCGGATTCTTTTGCTTCATTTTTAGCTTCAGTTCATGATCTCTCTGAGCCTCTGTCCTATAAAGAGGCAGCTCTTGATCCTCTTTGGCAACAGGCTATGGCAGAGGAACTCTCAGCATTGTATAAGACAGACACTTGGAGTTTGGTTCCCTTACCTTCTGGTAAGAGCGCTATTGGTTCTCGTTGGGTTTATAAAATCAAAACCAAGTCAGATGGGTCTGTTGAGCAGTACAAAGCAAGATTGGTTGCCAAGGGTTTTTCCCAGCAGTATGGTATGGATTACGAGGAGACTTTTGCTCCTGTTGCTAAAATGACTACTGTTCGTGCTCATATTGCAGTTGCTTCTATTCGTCAGTGGCATATAACTCAGATGGATGTTAAAAATGCTTTCTTGAATGGAGACCTCCAAGAGGAGGTTTATATGGTTCCTCCTTCGGGTGTTCTTCATGGTCCTGGTGAAGTTTGCAGGCTTAAAAAAGCCTTATATGGTCTTAAACAAGCTCCTCGAGCTTGGTTTGAGAAGTTTTCCACAGTGATTACCTCATTTGGGTTTTCCTCGAGTGAGTATGATTCATCTCTCTTTATTAGGTGTACCACTACTGGTCATATTATGCTTTCTTTGTATGTTGATGATATGATTATTACTGGTGATGATGTTGATGGGATTGCAGTGTTGAAGTCTGAATTAGCTCGTTGTTTTGAAATGAAGGACTTAGGTCCACTACGTTATTTTTTGGGGATTGAAGTAGCCTATTCTCCAAAAGGTTATCTTCTTTCTCAGTCTAAGTATACAGGTGACATTCTTGAGCATGCTCGCCTCACTGATAATAAGATTGTTGATACCCCTTTGGAGCTTAATGTTCGTCTTTCCCCTTCTGATGGCTTTCCGTTGCCTGATCCTACCTTATATCGCACTATTGTTGGTAGCTTGGTTTATCTTACTATTACTCGTCTGGATATTGCTCATGTTGTTCATGTTGTTAGTCAGTTTGTTACTTTCCCTACTACTGTTCATTGGGCTGCTGTTCATCGTATTTTGAGGTACTTGAGGGGCACTAGGTTTCAAAGTCTTTTACTTTCTTCATCATCTTCCTTGGAGCTGCGTGTGTACTCTGATGCTGATTGGGTCGGTGATCCTACAGATCGCAAGTCTGTTACTGGGTTTTGCATATTTTTGGGTGATTCTCTCATTTCTTGGAAGAGCAAGAAGCAAGATGTTGTTGCTGTGTGTAATACCCTGTATTTTTGTAAAGTGATTATATAAACTAGACCTTGTATGTTTTTATACGTGTATGAGCTTGGCCTTACCCTTGGTATAATTTGGATACCAATCGATTGATAAGTTTTCCAATCGATTGCCTTATTTTGGGTACCAATCGATTGGCAAGTATACCAATCGATTGCTTATGTCAATCGATTGACACTTTATCCAATCGATTGCTTATACCAATCGATTGACTTCTATACCAATCGATTGGAGGCAGCTGGGCAGATTCTTTTGCTCTGGCTGGGGTTTGTCCACGTGAACACTCTCTCCCTATATATATGAGCCATTTTCCTGCGTTTTTCTTTTTAGAAAAATTAGAGAGAGTGAGAGGGAGTGTTTGTGTGTGTTATGTATATATAAACACTCATATATATACACACATATATACATATATTCATACACTCACACACACATAGAGATGGATTGAGAGAAGAGAAGAAGACCAGAGAAGAAAGAAGAAGACAGAGGAGAGACACAGCAGAGGAAAGAGAGGGAGACCACCATTGGAGCTTCCAAAGCTTCAAAACACATTCCCAAACACGCCCTTAACGTCTAAGGTGAGTTTTAAACTCACTTGGTAGCTTTATATTGGTGTTAGAACATGCTTGAATGAAGAAATGGAGAAGAAACCATGTATTCCCGTTTATATGTTGCTGGGCAGTCTTCACTGTTAAGAAGACGAAGTATCAATCGATTGGTACTCTTACCAATCGATTGACATCTTTCAGGTCTCAATCGATTGACATTTTGTGCAATCGATTGACATGGATTGTGATCCAATCGATTGAATCCTTTATCAATCGATTGATGCCACTTTTATACCAATCGATTGAACCTTCTTCCAATCGATTGATGCCACTTTAATACCAATCGATTGACCTCTATGCCAATCGATTGGAAGTTTCAGAATACTATTTTTCTTATAATAACTGTTTAGTTGTTTATTTACTGTTCAGTATTTCCCAGCATGCTCTATTATTGTAATACAGACATGATAATGAGTTAATGCGGCGTAGGATCGTAGTAATAACAAGATTAATGGATAATGTTTATAACATTAGATAACGGAATAGTCGTGAATCCTTTGGAGTTGACGTTCATTTCATTCAGAGTAGTCGGGCCACATTGGGATTGTCATGTATCGAAAATAGAGTTGAACTTAAGTAGGTTTGCTAAGATTCGGGAACCTTGCGTGGGCGGGCTTTGGTCGATCATATATTCTTAAAAGCGGTAGACAGACGAAGGTGTCTATGACTTGCGGTGAACCGGACCATTTGCCCTAAGATAGCCAGATGATCTAATCATATGTTCTTAAAAGCGGTAGACAGACGAAGGTGTCTATGACATGCGGTGGACCGTGATCACTGGTAGACGTCGCTAAGTCGTGGCATAGAATGATGTACTGTTGTTTAAAGCGTTATATCCCTGACATGCGGTGAACAGTGCATATGTTCTTAAAAGCGGGGGATGGACTAACGTGGTATCCATGACATGCGGTGAACTGTGCATATGTTCTTAAAAGCGGTGGATGAGCAATGGTGTGTTATAGAGTTGAACTACTGTCGAGTCTGTTCCCCTATCTAGACGTGTTATCGGTCTTAAAATGAATAGGACGTCAGTAATCGGATCATTGGTTTGATTAAAGGAGTTACCCTTACTGAATTCTAATTTGGTTACTATTTATAACTTGTGATAATATCAATAGTCGATACCCTGTTAGTATGTAACTCACTCGGCTTTCATTAAGCTGACGGCATTTATGCCGCTGGACATTTCTACGTTACAGCGTACCCTGGTTATGACTATACAGGTGAAGGGCCCGCAGAAGAAGACTACCATGCTAGTGACGGAGTCCTTGTGGAGGATTTCCCCGACGGAGGTCAGACCGAAGAAGACTACTACGCCGAGGACTACCTTTATGCCAACTGAAGACTAGACTAGAATTGTAGCTAATTATCTTTACCGTTTTAGAATCTTTTTTGTAGTCAGGCATATGTTGCCTTGGCATTTGTACTTCCGCTGCCTTATATTTGATTCGAGACTCTGATATGTAATAGTTAGTAACTTCTATTGAGTTTGTGATACGTTGTGATCAGAACCTAGACTTCATTGTTGTTACACTATTACTTCTTGTTGCTTAGTACTGCGTGGTGTGGACAATCATGTGACTTCACCCGTCGCTGCCTTTGGACCCAAAAAGGAAATTTATTTTTCTCTATTTTTGTCGTTCCGGGGCGTGACAGGATTTTTGGTATCAGAGCCTAGGTTTTATACCTTTTCGCTCATAGATTGTCCCACACCATCTGGTCCTAGAACCTTGAGATTCTATAGATGAGTATTAAAATTAGTTCTGACTTAAGGTAGTCCCTTTTCAGGTAGCATGGCACCGCCGCTGTTCGTTGCAGACGAGTTCGGAGGACACTATGTGTATGAGAGGAGTATTGCGCCAGCAGATCCAGAGTACTATGCCTGGAAGGTTAGACAGAGAGCTATTGCAGAGACAGAGCGAGACATGCAGATCGAGCTGCAGAGATTTGGGACCCATGACCCAGAAGTGATGCGTCAAGAGATGATCTATCGTAAGGAAACATTCAAACGCATCGAGGAGGATTCTCTACTGATGTTACGAGACCGTTCTTCGTACCAGGTTCTACTTGCAGAGGTTAGAGCAGCACCTCCACCCCCACCAGAAGAAGACATGGCTGATGCACCCCCAGTAGATGAGGATCCGGAGGGTGGTGATAAGAGCGATGGCGACGATGAGCCAGAGGATGACGATGAGGAGATGGAGGATGAGGAGGACAAGGACACCGATGACGAGGAGCCGGAGTATGATCCAAAGGAGGAGGACCCCGTGGACCCAGCCGGTATGGACGTGCCAGTTGGCGTAGATATTGTAGTTGCAGAGGGTTATCCGATAGAAGAAGAGGAGGTAGCCGCAAATGATGATGCAGGTGATGATGCAGTAGTACCAGTCTTACCAAGAGGAGATATAGCACAGCTGGCAGCTGAGTGGGCCGCAGAGATGGCTGCACATCCCTATGGATTTGAGATTGGAGCACCGGAGTTGGCACAGGCTATGATACAGGCTGAGGCACTTGCGGCCGGATTTGATGCAGCCCAGGTTGACATGGCCGCTGATGCAGGAGATTTGGGAGCTGTTGTGGAACATGATGGACCCGAGCTGATCGAGGATGTTGTGATAGAGGATGAGGACATGATGGATGACGATGATATGGATGAGGATGATGTTTTGTCTGAGGTTGCTCCAGAGGACGAGGTTTCAATCTATGGATCCGATGTGGACAACTTTTGAGTCCAGTACCTTTAGGACTTAGACTTTTACGTCTGACTTTAGGACATGTTGACCGCTTACTTTTGACGCTTACATAGACAGCTATTGACCGTAGCCTTTTTGTATAGGTAGCCGCCAGTAGTGGTTTTGTGTATATCTTTCTTTTGTTTAGATCTTGTATAGGATCATGTACTACGCGGTACACAGATGATCTGTTGTGTACTCCGCTGTACATCTTTTGGGTATATATATATGGCAGATCATTTCTCTTGGTTATTTATGTTATCATCTCATTATTATGTTATGGTTGTGATTTTGATTCATGTTATGCTTTCTGTTATTTAAGTATGATCATTTCCCCGAGGAGATTGTCAGCTAATCGTTAGATCCTTCATAGGTACACCTCACACGGATCACAATGGTGGGACCCACAAGGAACCAAGCACGACTGGGAGCACCCATTCCCGAGGGTATGGACCCAACTGGAGTCTTCGAAGCTTTCATGCAACGGATGGAACACATCGGCGATACCTACAATCATGCCACCAACAACAATGGCAACAACCACTTTGTCCCTCCAAGGCAGACAGGGGATAAACTGTTGGAACGATTTCGTGGCCTGCGACCCGAGAAGTTCGACGGCATGGCAGAGTCCTGGAAAGCAGAGCAATGGATACGAGAGTTGGAGCTAATCTTTGAAGCCCTGGAGTGCAGTGAGCTTGACAAGAGACGTCTAGCCGCATTTTAACTAACTTACTCCGCCGCGGACTGGTGGGAGGCCGAGAGAACCACGATTGGGATTGACGCTGCAAGGAGAATGCCTTGGGAAGCATTCAAGACTCGATTTCTCGAGAAGTATTTCCCTGAGGACGAAAGAGACCAACAAGAGAGGAATTTCCTGAGTCTAACCCAAGGAAACTGGACAGTCAGGGAGTATACTACACAATTTGAGCGACTTTCCCATTTTGCTCCGCATATAATAGACACCTCCGCCAAGAAGGTCAAGCGATTCCACCAAGGACTCAACCCACACCTCCGGCACATGATGATAGGCCATCTGGGCCAGTCATTTGAAGGGATTGCCCGCCTTGCTTCAAGTTTGGAAAAGGATGCTTACCCTGTGCAAGGACCACAAGCGAATCAACCTCCACCCAGGACCTTCTAACCAAGGAACTTTTCCGCGCAATCATCGAGGAACAATCAAGGATGGAAACCCCAGACCAACAACTACCAGGGAACCAAGCGCACATGGGATGGGACAAGGAAGCCCCAAGCTAATTTTTCTCGACAATAGAATCAACAGCGAGGACCACCTCAGGCACAGCCCGTCGCCCAGCGACAGAACACTGATGGATGTTTCAACTGTGGAGTGCCCGGACATATTGCAAGGTATTGCACAGCCCCCAAGACCAACCGCCGTAATGACCTCGTCTGCCGCAACTGTAACAAGCCTGGTCACATAAGCAAGGATTGTCGAGCACCACGTGGAGGCTACTATGGAGCGCCTGCTCAAGGACAGCAAGGACAGGTTAGGGTGAATGCCATCGTCCCTGACAATGCAGGGTATAATGCGGAGGAACAGCAAAACTTGGAAGGTACACTCATTTTATTTCACTGTCAAGTTAGAGCTTTGTTTGATACCGGTGCCGCCCGTTCTTTCATAGCTATTAAGATGGTGCGTGATTTGGGTTTGTTACCCCTAGCACTTGAGCCGACCCTTAATGCCGTTTCACCCTTGGGAGTATCCGTTAAGTTAGATAAGGTGTGCAAGGATTGTCTCTTGACACTAGAGGATAGGAATCTCCCAGCAGACTTAATAGTCTTGTCAATGTCTGAGTTCGACGTGATCCTAGGAATGGATTGACTTACTAAGTATGGTGCTAACCTGGATTGTGTTAGTCGGACCATTGTCTTTTCGACGCCTGGTTGCCCGCAGATCAGATTTCAGTGCCAACCGTTGAGTGACATGTTTATCACGAGCTGCCTAGCCACGATTAAGACTTCAAGCACGGAGCTTACTATTAACCAGATCCCCGTTATTCAAGACGTTGAAGATGTGTTCCAAAGTATCTCAGGACTTCCGCCAAAGAGAGAGATAGACTTCTGCATTGAGTTAGCACCCGGAACATTGCTGATTTCCAAGACCCCGTATCGGATGGCGCCAATAGAAATGCTAGAATTGAAGAAGCAAGTTCAGGAACTTGAAGATTTAGGTTTTGTTCGCCCGAGTACATCACCTTGGGGAGCACCAGTTTTATTTGTGAAAAAGAAGGACGGAGAGCTACGACTCTGTATCGACTATAGGGAGCTGAATAAGGTCACGATCAAGAATAGGTATCCACTTCCCCGGATAGACGACCTGTTCGATCAACTACAAGGATCAAGGATATTCTCAAAAATCGATTTGCGTTCAGGATACCATCAATTGCTAGTTCGACCGAAAGACATACCAAAAACTGCCTTCAGGACGAGATATGGACACTACGAGTTTCTAGTGATGTCTTTTGGATTGACTAATGCCCCGGCAGTATTCGTGGACCTAATGAATAGAGTATTCAGACCCTATCTGGATCAATTCATTATAGTATTCATTGACGACATTCTAATTTATTCAAGGACGGAAGAAGAACATAAGAAGCATCTACAAATTGCTCTACAGACTCTCAGAGACAATAGTCTGTATGCAAAATTCAGCAAATGTGAATTCTGGCTTCAGGAAGTTAAATTCCTGGGACATGTGATATCACAGGATGGGATTTTCGTAGACTCATCTAAGATCGATGCAGTCTTGAGCTGGAATAGACCAACTAACGCGACCGAAGTTAGGAGTTTCCTTGGATTGGCTGGGTATTACCGAAAATTTATGGAAGGATTCTCTAGAATCGTAGGACCGTTGACAAGCCTGACTAGGAAGGAGATGAAGTACGAATGGACTGATAAACATGAGGATGCATTCCGGGAATTGAAAGAGAGACTAACCTCAGCACCCGAGCTTGCGATACCTAAGAGTGGTGAACAATTCATAATCTATAGTGATGCATCACACCAAGGACTTGGTTGTGTACTAATGCAAGAGGGGAATGTCATCGCATACGGATCAAGACAATTGAAGCCGCATGAGAAGAACTATCCAACGCACGACTTAGAACTAGCCGCAATCGTGTTCGCCCTGAAGATTTGGAGACACTATTTGTATGGAGAAAAGTTCGACTTGTTCTCAGATCATAAGAGTTTAAGGTACCTGTTCTCTCAAAAGGAGTTGAACATGCGACAACGGAGATGGATGGAACTACTCAAGGACTACGACTTCTCTTTGCAATACCACCCGGGTAAAGCAAATGTTGTAGCCAACGCTCTGAGCCAGAAGCCACGCCTTTTGGTTTCTTCGATTTTGATTAGGGAATGGCGAGCATTGGAGACGTTAGTCGAATTCGACCTTCAACCAGTGGAATCAGGAGAAGGACAACACCTTGGATGTCTTGTTGTACAACCGACTCTCATCAGCCGCATCTTGGAAGCTCAATAGTCGAACGAGGATTTCAAGTTATGGTTTGCCAAGATGTCCGCAAAGGAACCCGAGATATGGAGTATTAGTACGGACGGAGCACTGAGATGCAAAGGTAGACTCTGTGTGCCAAATGACGATGGTCTTAGGAAGAACATTCTGGACGAAGCACACAAGTCAAGGATGACTATCCACCCAGGAGGAAACAAGATGTATAAGGACTTGAAGAGAAACTTCTGGTGGCAAGGAATGAAGCGAGAAGTGGCCGAGTATGTATCGCAATGTCTTATTTGCAAACAAGTGAAGGCGGAGCATCAGAAACCACCTGGACTCCTATAACCGCTACCGATTCCCCAATGGAAATGGGAGCACATCACCATGGATTTTGTGGTTGGATTGCCGAAGTCTCAACAAAACCACGATGCTATTTGGGTAATAGTGGATCGACTCACCAAGTCAGCACATTTTATCGCCTACAGCATGACGCACCCTGTTGAAAGATTGAGCCGGATGTATCTACAGCAAGTTGTGCGACTGCATGGTGTACCCGTCTCAATAGTTTCAGATCGAGATTCACGCTTTATCGCAGAATTCTGGAAGACCCTTCAGACAGCAATGGAAACTTCATTGAATTTGAGTTCAGCCTTTCATCCACAGACAGACGGTCAGACAGAACGGGTCAATCAAGTGATGGAGGATATGTTGCGAGCCTGTGTTATTGAATTCGAGAGTTCATGGGAGACGCATCTACCTTTGATCGAGTTTGCCTACAACAACAGCTACCACACGAGCATAGGGATGGCACCGTTCGAAGCTTTGTATGGAAGACCTTGCCGATCGCCGCTGTGTTGGGCAGAAGTCGGAGATACTCAACTACTTGGGCCCGAGATGATTCGAGAAACCAACGAGAAAATCCAGATTATACGAGAGAAGATGAAGACAGCGCAATCCAGACACAAGAGCTATGCCGACAAGCGACGGAAAGATCTAGAGTTTGCAGTTGGAGACCATGTACTACTTAAAGTCTCGCCAGTTCGAGGTATCGTCAGATTCGGACAGAAGAAAGGCAAGCTATCGCTGCAATTCATCGGACCGTTCGAGATCCTAGAACGTGTTGGGAAGGTTGCTTATCGACTTGCGTTGCCGCCAAAGATATCAGGGGTACACAACGTTTTCCACATCAGCATGTTGAGGACGTGTGCCCACAACCCAGCGCACGAATCAGTTTTGAAGATATCGAGGTGAACGAGAACGTGACCTATAACGAAGGACCAGTGCGTATTCTAGACCGAGGAGTGAAGAATCTCAGAAACAAGGATATTCTGCTAGTGAAGGTTCAGTGGAAGCACCACGATGAAGGAGAAGCTTCATGGGAATTGGAGTCGGAGATGCAAGAGAAGTTTCCATTTTTGTTTTAACCCAGTTTATTTCGAATTTCGGGGACGAAATCTTTTATGAGTGGTGGATGATGTAATACCCTGTATTTTTGTAAAGTGATTATATAAACTAGACCTTGTATGTTTTTATACTTGTATGAGCTTGGCCTTACCCTTGGTATAATTTGGATACCAATCGATTGATAAGTTTTCCAATCGATTGCCTTATTTTGGGTACCAATCGATTGGCAAGTATACCAATCGATTGCTTATGTCAATCGATTGACACTTTATCCAATCGATTGCTTATACCAATCGATTGACTTCAATACCAATCGATTGGAGGCAGCTGGGCAGATTCTTTTGCTCTGGCTGGGGTTTGTCCACGTGAACACTCTCTCCCTATATATATGAGCCCTTTTCCTGCGTTTTTCTTTTTAGAAAAATTAGAGAGAGTGAGAGGGAGTGTTTGTGTGTGTTATGTATATATAAACACTCATATATATACACACATATATACATATATTCATACACTCACACACACACAGAGATGGATTGAGAGAAGAGAAGAAGACCAGAGAAGAAAGAAGAAGACAGAGGAGAGACACAGCAGAGGAAAGAGAGGGAGACCACCATTGGAGCTTCCAAAGCTTCAAAACACATTCCCAAACACGCCCTTAACGTCTAAGGTGAGTTTTAAACTCACTTGGTAGCTTTATATTGGTGTTAGAACATGCTTGAATGAAGAAATGGAGAAGAAACCATGTATTCCCGTTTATATGTTGCTGGGCGGTCTTCACTGTGAAGAAGACGAAGTATCAATCGATTGGTACTCTTACCAATCGATTGACATCTTTCAGGTCTCAATCGATTGACATTTTGTGCAATCGATTGACATGGATTGTGATCCAATCGATTGAATCCTTTATCAATCGATTGATGCCACTTTTATACCAATCGATTGAACCTTCTTCCAATCGATTGACACTACAAGAAAAATAGCATATTCCGGCATTTTTTTACCGGCGTTTTATAAAGTGCCACTAATTAACGGCATTTTATTACAAAAACGCCGTTAATTTGACACATTTCTGCAATGCCCAAATAAAAATGGCATGTAGGACAAAAATGCCGTGTTTTAACGGCATTACATAAACAAATGCCGTAAATTTACGACATTTTATTAGAAGCGCCGGTAAATATTATTCTTAACTCCATTTGCCAATACGTTTTTAAAAACCCCAAAAAATGTTCTTCAGATCTATTCGATTTTCCCCATGAGTTCTTTTCATCTCTCTCGTTACCTTCAATCTCCAAAAATCAACTTTGCTACAATGTTTCAAATCGGTAACTACAAATTCTCTTCATCTTTCTCGTTACATGCAGTCTCCACAAATCAACTTTTCTGCCTTTTTTTCAAATCGGCAACAACAATCATCAAAGAAGGCGACAAAATTCATCAGCAAAAGTAACAGGGACGATGCATCTTGATTTCATCAGAAGCCCCATTCCGAGCAATTCAAACAACCAAGGCTAGAAACCCTAATTACTTCTTCTTCATCATCATCTACATTCAATGTTCACTCAATATTGTTCATATGTACTCCATAAATCAACCCCACACCTAGGAAAATTAAATTTGGTATGATGTCCCTCTTGATCCCCTCTCTAATTTCTATTTATATACTAAACAACTTTGAATTGTGTTTTCTGTTATTAGGTTCGAAATTTTCTATTTCAGTATTTGATGGCTTGCCAACATTCCTTGTGCATAGATATTTACTTACAATAGATTAGGGTATAACACTTGGGTGTTGTGATACTTTTTTAGCCATGAAGTTATTGCTATGAAATATATCCATGGTGTTTGGTTAGTCAAGCAATCATAATTGATAGTTTTTGTCACTTTTGTGTATCTTAAGGCTTTGTAGTTTCTCCCTTTTCAGGGGCAATTATGGTTAGTTGGAGGGTATCTTGTTAGGAGGCTGTGTAGTTTTTGATTTATTATACACGGGAACAATATAAGATTTTCATCTAGGGAGGAGTTTAGTGATGCACCTATTGAGACTAAGAACAGTTATTTATAACATTTTCTTCTTGAAAAGAGTCTTAATATTAACTAAAAGTGAGAAGAGAATGAAAGAAAAAGAATAGAATGGATTCTTTTTAACTTATGTGCACCAAAGTTTTCTATCCTTTCTAAAGTGGATAAAAAAATGAGTGAAAACACAAAGGAATTAGTGAGTGAGTTTAATCCTACACTTTATACCAAATATGTGACACAAGTTTCCATGAGTCTGTTTATCTTTAATTCCCCTATTTGGTTTGTTTAATGTTCACTAATTGTGTTTGAAATCTTTGCTAATTTAGTACTTCATTAATTTTACTTAGTTTGAGGTAGTTGATTATAAATAAGAGTTGGATAAACATGTGTAGGTGACTGTTAGTTTTAACTTATTTGATAATGATACTATGATTGCACGCAATAAACAGATCTTTACCTTGGTATGTGTACTTTTTTTTCCTTTTAGTCTAGAAAATTTTGTTCGCTTCTTTTGTTCTTTATTTTTTGTGAAACCATGGCATATTTAAAACTTAGTTGCTCCTCATGTAGTGGAACTCTCAATAACTTAGGAATAAATGAGTAAATTTCATTTATTTTTCCATTTCTACATAGCTTTATTGTAAGCCATAGGCTATTTATTCTTTATTTAATGCTTTAGTTTGTTCCTTGTAGCTTCATCTTATTCTTGTGGATTGGTGCCTTTAGTTTGAAACATTATTAATACCTTGAATCTTGATGATTACAACAATATTTCTTTTTATGATATGCGAAACATTATATATATAATAGTGGTGTAGGAGCCCTCTTAATTATACAATAAACGTGTCACATATGTAATAGCTGGTTAGGACAATTAATTAATTACTTTATGTTAATTTAATGTGTTGAAAAGGAGGCAAAATGCATGATTTAGTATCAAAGTTGTTTTATTGGTTTGTTCGTTGGTATTACTTGATGCACCTTCTTAACAACTTCACCCATTATATACCGATTGTATAAGAAACTTACTAACTAGACTTAATTCTTCATTTTCTATGTGTAATTTCAAAGTATTCACGTCTTCATTAATAATACAGTTGAAGAAACTATATATATTCTATGTTCAACTTGTATACCAAGTTTGCATTACAATTCTTTTTGTTTGGCATGTACATTTGTAAATATGTATGTTGGCTTTTTAGTACTTAATCCCACAAAGTATCTGTGAATATATTGACTACTGGTTTTTTTTTTGGGTCCTTTCCTTCTTGCAGGTTTATATAGAATGTAGTGGAGATGTCAAATGGTATTGTTTAGCATGTGCATTTGCAAATGCATGTTGGCTTTTTAGATTTTCTATTTAACTCCATTAAGCATTTGTTACTTAGTCTGACAATAGTTATTTCTTTTTGCAGGTTTTAGAACAAAATATAGTGGAGGTGTCAAATGATATTGTTTGGCATGTATATTTTTTTAATGTATGCTGCCTTTTTATAATTTCATCTTAATCTCATTATGTATTTGTTATTATATTGACAATCATTTATTTATTTTTTCTTTTTGCAGGCTCTGGAAAAGTGGTGGAGATGAAAAATGATAAGAGTTGACTTTGGTTCTCAAATTAATATTAACTTTGAAATAATCACGGATACTTGCTATTTTAGTAGGGCTCCATCATATAGTTTGATTGTAATCGTGGTAAACATTTGATAATTTTGATGTAATTTAAAAATTGTTGATTCCTTTTGTTATAGCTATGTCTTACAACTTTCTCCTTTTCTTTTCTTCTGTTTTTTTTTTTTACCTTATCAGATTATTTGATTGGCGAATGGTCTTCGTTTGTGGCCATGATGTATTTGCTTGTAATTTAATACAAGTTTGTTATTTTATTAGAACGCAGTAATTGGAAATATACTAAGAAATAGTAAAATATAATAAAATAAAATATAATAATTTACCGGCATTTATTGGAAAGTGCCGGTAATAGTGATGAATACTGATGATGTCATATGATTAAAAAAGGCGGTTCACAAACGCCGGTGAAAACGCCATTAATAATATACCGGCGTTTCTATTAATTGCCGCAAATTAACGACATCATTATAGACGACACTTGAGTGAAATGCCGGAAAAACGCCGGCTTTTCTTTTCTCGGCGCTTTTTCTGCTTTTCCCGGCACTTTTTAAACGCCGTCTTTTCCCAGATTTCTTGTAGTGTGATGCCACTTTAATACCAATCGATTGACCTCTATGCCAATCGATTGGAAGTTTCAGAATACTGTTTTTCTTATAATAACTGTTTAGTTGTTTATTTACTGTTCAGTATTTCCCAGCATGCTCTATTATTGTAATACAGACATGATAATGAGTTAATGCGGCGTAGGATCGTAGTAATAACAAGATTAATGGATAATGTTTATAACATTAGATAACGGAATAGTCGTGAATCCTTTGGAGTTGACGTTCATTTCATTCAGAGTAGTCGGGCCACATTGGGATTGTCATGTATCGAAAATAGAGTTGAACTTAAGTAGGTTTGCTAAGATTCGGGAACCTTGATTGGGCGGGCTTTGGTCGATCATATGTTCTTAAAAGCGGTAGACAGACGAAGGTGTCTATGACTTGCGGTGAACCGGACCATTTGCCCTAAGATAGCCAGATGATCTAATCATATGTTCTTAAAAGCGGTAGACAGACGAAGGTGTCTATGACATGCGGTGGACCGTGATCACTGGTAGACGTCGCTAAGTCGTGGCATAGAATGATGTACTGTTGTTTAAAGCGTTATATCCCTGACATGCGGTGAACTGTGCATATGTTCTTAAAAGCGGGGGATGGACTAATGTGGTATCCATGACATGCGGTGAACTGTGCATATGTTCTTAAAAGCGGTGGATGAGCAATGGTGTTATAGAGTTGAACTACTGTCGAGTCTGTTCCCCTATCTAGACGTGTTATCGGTCTTAAAATGAATAGGACGTCAGTAATCGGATCATTGGTTTGATTAAAGGAGTTACCCTTACTGAATTCTAATTTGGTTACTATTTATAACTTGTGATAATATCAATAGTCGATACCCTGTTAGTATGTAACTCACTCGGCTTTCATTAAGCTGACGGCGTTTATGCCGCTGGACATTTCTACGTTCCAGCGCACCCTGGTTATGACTATACAGGTGAAGGGCCCGCAGAAGAAGACTACCATGCTAGTGACGGAGTCCCTGTGGAGGATTTCCCCGACGGAGGTCAGACCGAAGAAGACTACTACGCCGAGGACTACCTTTATGCCAACTGAAGACTAGACTAGAATTGTAGCTAATTATCTTTACCGTTTTAGAATCTTTTTTGTAGTCAGGCATATGTTGCCTTGGCATTTGTACTTCCGCTGCCTTATATTTGATTCGAGACTCTGATATGTAATAGTTAGTAACTTCTGTTGACTTTGTGATACGTTGTGATCAGAACCTAGACTTCATTGTTGTTACACTATTACTTCTTGTTGCTTAGTACTGCGTGGTGTGGACAATCATGTGACTTCACCCGTCGCTGCCTTTGGACCCAAAAAGGAAATTTATTTTTCTCTTTTTTTGCCGTTCCGGGGCGTGACACTGTGTCTTCCACAGAAGCTGAGTATCGTGCTATGGCTTCGACTACCCGTGAGCTTATTTGGTTACGCCGACTACTTACAGATATGGGTGTCTCCCTCCCTCGCCCTTCACCTATGTATTGTGATAATAAGAGTGCTATTTAGATTGCTCACAATTCCGTTTTCCATGAGAGGACCAAGCATATAGAGATTGATTGTCACATTACTCGTCATCACCTTAAGCATGGAGCTATCACTTTGCCTTTTGTTTCTTCTTCCGCACAGATTGCTGATTTGTTTACAAAGTCACATCCGATTCAGCGTTTTCGTTTTTTAGTTGGCAAATTCTCTATGCTTTTAGCTGCAGCATCGTGAGTTTGAGGTGGGGTGTTAGAATTAGTTTTATTAACTTTAGGGTAGTTTAGTCTTTTCTTTTATATTAGGGTAATACTGTATACCTAGATATTCTATTATTATTGCCTCTTCTTTTCCATTGTATTCATTCATTCAGTTTTTGTGCTATGAAAAACTCTAGCTCTCTTTTCTCTTTCCCTTTGTTGTTTTCTTGATTATTTAATATATTCATATTAGGTAGTGGTGCACAGAAAAGTGTGAAAACTTCAAATAGTACAAGGTACATGCATTTAAAGCACAGTGTGTCAAAAAGTGTGTAGAAAAGTGTGTATACCTAACATTATTGTTAATTATATGCCCTTTACACATTTTCTCTCCTTATAAATTCAATTTTCAATTCATCTTTAAACAAGCTTCTCGCGTGCATTGCACGAGTTAAAAAGTTACTTTCAATTATGAATGACAAGGCAACTATTCCTATAATATTCTTTGAAGAGATAATTTACAAACAAGAAATTGAAGTGCTAATTTTTCATCGCCATGATATTTATAATTCTTTTAGCTTTCGTTTCCTTGATTGAGTATCTAGTAGAGGTGAAGAAAACACTTATACAAACCTCGAACAATATAAATGTTATCTTACTTGCAAGTGAAAGGTTTGAAATTCTGAAACATCCTATATATATACTTGCAGAAATAAATATAATAATAATAAATATAAAAAACCGTTACCCAGCTATTTTGACTGAGCATAATGTTAGACCCATTCCATAGATTACGATGACCGAGATAGTGACAATGCACTCACAGAGTCAACAAATGGTACTGGTGGAATTAATGTACCTATCTAAGCAATTACGTATATAGTGTTGCATTCAACCTTTGATTTATAGTTTCTAGCATATGGCTGATGTAATATAGTTTGGACAAAATGGTTGACAATATTGGAGCGAAATTTATATTTTGGCATTACTTTCTATTCCAATGATACATTCTTTAAAAAAAAATTTAAATGAATAAATGCTATTTTTTGGCACAATCGCTTTTCTTGCTGTGTTTTGTACGCTAGTTGAATGAATGCCATAACACTTAATTTTCACTTCTTAAATTTCAGTTTTATTAAATGGCCACTAAATGAAGAACCTTGCACTTTGACACGGTTTGCATCATAATTTAAGGGTTTATTTATTTATTTTATTTTAATTTCTGGGCTTGAGTCACCATAATTGTAGTTGAATGACTAGATATGTCCACTAACATGCATCATACTAGCTACAATCATATTCAATAGCATTAGAGCAATGAACTTAATTTGGTCTTTATACAAGTATACATATGGCTATCAGCCAGTCACTTTTCTCAGGCGTTGGCCTCTAAACCGGCAATGTGTACTTGAAAATCAAATGGGAATGAAAATTTTCAAGTAATTTCCTGTATATTGTTACAAGAAAGTAAGACTAGTGAAAACCCCTCTAGTAATCTTATCAAAACAATGGAATTCTATACTCGAATATAAAGCGTCAATCAAGTAACTATAATTTGTTGGCCATTGATAAGTCACACTGTTTAGAATGGCTCGCACAGTTTTATTAAGCGGACAGTGGGAGCTCTCAATCCCAAGCGTTGGAACCAATTTAGATATATATGTGTTTGCATGTGTTTGTGTTTATAGTAACTCTTTGGGCACAAAAAATTCTCGCAAAAAAAAATCCACAATTTTGCCCAAAGAGTTACACTTGTATTTAAATTAGTAAAAAAATCTCAAAAAAAAAAAAAAATCCACAAAAATCACAATATAGATACATCATGATTTTTGGGGATTATTTTTGTGTGATTTTTTTTGTACCCAAAGGTCTCGTTTGGCAGGATCAGACTGGATTAGTAATCCTGTCGGATAAGTTGTTATATACATTATCCTGTGTTTGGAACGTGTTGGATAAAACTGTCGGATAAGCTGTTATATCTTAATCCTATGTTTGGTATTGCCCGGATATACGTTCCGGATAATTTAAAAAAAAATAGACTTTAAGGGAGGAAAAAAAAAGAAGATCTAGGGGAGAAAAAAAAAACAAATTTGGGGTAAAAATAAAAATAAATAAGTAATAAATTTGGAAAGGGAAAAAAAAAAAAAACAAATCTATGGTATTTGAAAGTGTTTTGAAAAAAAAAATCTTTAAAAAAAAGACAAACAAATATGGCAAGGAAAAAAAAAACATAGTTCTGAAAATAAAATAAAAATGAAAATCTGGGAAAAAAAAGAAGCAAATTTGGCGACAAAAAAAAAAAGGAAGAGATCTGAAAAAATAATTAAAAATAAAAAAATAAATTATAAAAATTATAAAAAAAATCTGAAAAAAAAAAAAAAATGTCTCAAGAGTTATCCCAAACTTCTTTATCCAACCTAATACCCCCCCCCCCCCCCCCCCCCCCCCCCCCCCCTTGTGGTATTGAGTTATCCCAAACTCATTGGGATAAAATAAGGGCTTGGGATAAAATAGTTCTATCCAGTATACGCCACAAACACTGGATTGAATAAAAGTTATCATGCCTGCCAAACATGGCCAAAGAGTTACACTTGTATTTAAGTTAGTGGGAGGGTGTCAAATCTATGTATGGATATGGTGAGACACTACACCATTTGGACCAATTTGTAACGGTCTATACCCGTTAGTAAGAATATTAGTAACGGTTTTTTTCCGTTATAAATTGCCCGTGGGGAATATTAGTGACGGATTTAGTAACGGTTATAAACCATTACTAGCTTATTATTTGTAATAGTTAAAACCATTACTAAATATAATAGTAACGGTAATACAACACTAATTTTGACCGTTAGTAATGGATATTGCAACGGTTTTAACCGTTACAAATCCAAAATTAGTAACACTTTATAACTGTTACAAAATGTAATAGTAACACTTTTGTGATTCCACTTTTGACTGTTGGTTATGGAATTTGCAACGATTATAACTGTTACAAATTTTAATAAAACAATTATTATTTTATATGCTCCCGAAGTTTATTAATTTTTTTGCACCTAATTAACAAGCATAATAATCCATACAAACACAAAAATAACAAGCTCGATCAATCTACACCAAACACAAGTAGAATACAAAATGTTTCATCTTACAAATCCTTGTCCATACCCAAATTCTTAGTTTAACTACAATACATCTTACACATGAAATTAACTCAAGAAAGATAAAATACACAAATCTCTTTATGTCCATAACCAAGATCATCAACTTAACTTTTTACAATTGCTCCAATCTCTTCCTTCTCCACTTCCCTTGAATTATCACCACCCTGTTTTTTTACCATAATCGATGATGGTGTTAGTAAAAGAAATCTCAAAAGAATCGTAATCAAATTATTTTAATAAACAAGGGAAAGTCGATGTGAAACTCACCATATTGTTTGCAATCATACCCAATTTAAAAATCTTGTTTGAAACACCTACAAAGTCAATGTTGAAAATTTCAAATTCAATACTCGAACAATGCAATAGCCTAAAATGTGCAAGTGCCAAATGATGTAGGAAAACATACCATAGTGATTAGCATTAATTATAAAAATATCAAAAGAATCCGTATGGTACAATACTCACTAGAATGCACGGGCACGTTGCTTGTTATCATATTACATAATCAAAAAAATCTTTATATGTACACCAGGGGTTTGGACATCTACTAAGATCATGGATTGCTGCTTATGCTTTAATGTCGGTTTTTCCCTACAGATTCATTTACGTGCCTCAAACTCCAGGACTAACAGTGAGAATTTAACCATTTCTAAATTCTAATATGCCAAGGAAGAACTACTAACCATAACAAGGATTCAGTTTGTCGTATCCCTCTCTTGTCCCTCATGAAATCTTTGAACCAAACAAAACCTGACGAAAATGCAGTAGTTAAATCTATGGGAAGACCAAGAAACTCAACTCAATATATGACCGCTAACAAAGGGCAAATTCCTACACAGACTGCCTTCCACAAAATTCAAGATACCAGGAAATAACCAGAGACATTCACACAAGAACAAGACAATTTTAATTGTTAAAGTCACAGAAAACAAAGATTTGCTATACTGTATTATATGGTTTTACCCAAATTCAAACATCGTGGCATACATAAAACATTACACACTAAAAATAAATTGCAGAACCTAGGCTCTAAATTTGTAAATAACCCACGATCAGTATCCAGCGTTGCAATCCACCTTTAACTATATTTCTTGTTTGTGGGGTAAACATTTCCTTAAACCATCTTTCTCTTCAGTTCGAAAAAAAAAATTAAGCTTTATTATGTGACATCATGTTGTCAAGTTTAGTACGAAACCATGAGTGAGGCAGATTATGATGTTAAACTAATAACTCAACAAAAATAAGCATGCTGTAGAAACATCAATGTAGGAGCAATCAAAGGATTGTCAATAACAGGTGTTCTGCAATGTGAAATGCAAATTTCTACTCACCATTACATCACCAAACCAAATATATCAACTTTCTCCATAAGTTCAATGGGAAAAAAAAATCGAACTTGACGCATAACTTAATATTCGAAGAAAGTTGAGTTTGCAAGCTCAAACAACCAGACACAGCCTAAAGGATTTCTGGAAAAGAAGCTAGGGTGAGAGACATGGCTTCAACTTGGAAGTATACTGAAAGGAGACAAGAAAAACACTACAATGGGAGATTATTCCCAGTAGAAGTTCACAAGGAGATAAATTATTAACTTAGCACTCTGTTTCATCCTCTAATATTAAAGAGATGAAACTAGGGGAACCAAATGTTATGAGATTCAAACTAATGTTTCAACGGATTTTAGTTTATCTATGGGCATTATCAGTTGAGGGTGTTGATTTTGACATTGTTTTCCTGGTCAATGTTGGCTATAAGCACTACCTTGCGATACAGCTGAACAGAATACAATTGCCTTACCTTGACAAAGAGAGATATCTTTCTTACTCATTTGATTCTGGGACTTTAAGTTTTATAGTACCACCTTAAACTCTAAAAGTTCATACCTCTCAAGCAAAGGCCCATTACTAGTGTGGTCCTGTTCACGCAAAATGCTGGGAGGAGTACATTGATCACAAACATGATCTTTGACGTGATTTTTGCATAAAATAGCTATGCTAAGTATCTAATCCATGTCATCTTGAGTTTTCGCCATTGGACCAAACACTAATGCAGGTACTCCTTAAATAACTACCAAATTAACATGCGATAACAAGCTGCCAGTTGTTGCAGCAGTTCATAATGGTTTCCGAGTGCAAGAAGCATAGGAATACCATTTTGTGACATTGTTATATATGGTATTGACCGAGTACTAAAACTATGCTTTATTTTAAGACAATTTTATCTTACAATACAATATCTATCTCGTGGGGGGATTTTTCGCTCAAAAGAACTTTTCATCGAAACAAAAGAGCCTAATCAAGCATTCATAATTAAGCTTACAAAGGGTGGTCAATAAAAGGGAAAAAGGATTTATCTATTATGATAAAGAATCCATCCGACCACAAGCCCTTTGGATGCATGGCTACAAGGCAAACGCACTGTACATAGAGCATGCTAAAATAGTCAAGACTCAAGACCAAACTGAATGGTAACTCCAGGTGAACAATAGATATGTAATTGTTATATGCCTACGGGCTATAGAAATTATATAAAGCTGAGGAAACTTGGATGAAATTACATAAATATACTACATAGTGCATTCAGTTTTTGAGAAATAAAGCTTAAATGGTGTATGAATCAATAAACAAGGGTAAAAACAAACGAGCCAAAAAATAAAAACCAACACGTTGAACATTTGCAACATTTTGAAATATAGTATTCTTATTGACTTACTTCGAATGCCTTCAATGAAGATAGAACCTTCTTGGAATTTCTCAATTGTCTTTTTCTTATTTCACCAAGTGCCTGTTTTAAAATTCTATTTGTGTTGTAGTTGCCAATCTATAATTGTTAGAACTTGAATCTAGCCCTTAACTATCATATTTGCCTCCAAATAAGTATTTTTGCTTTGCTTAAAAAGGCTTATGATGTAGTCAAACAAAGGACATACGTGTGCACGAGTGTTGTGCTACTATGCACGTGTGCTGCCTGTGCGAGATCGTACGTGTGTGTAGTGCACGTGAGTTGTGCACATGTTGTGTTGTGCTGTTGTGCACGAGTGTTGTGATACAAAAGAAAAAGAATGACAAATTATATAAAAATTAAAAAGGACATAAAGGTATTGAGTTTAACTTTCTACAAAAGCAATTTGCCAAAAAAATCAACAAAGTGGGTTGAAGGTATTAATTATGAAGCATAAACAACATAAAAGGATTGAGTTCATATGAAAAAAGAGGAAGAAAAAGACGAAAAGAGGAGAAATTCGGAGAGTTTACCTGAAAGAGTGTGAACAATGAAGACATTTTGGGGAAAACTCCTTTCCTTCAAAACTGGTAGGAAAAAAGAAAAAAAAAACATTAAGTCAAGTCCTTTGTTTTTTGTATGACCATTGAGCTTGCCTCAACAAACCATGTAATGACTAGTTTAATACCAAATGTAGTATATAATTCTAGCTTAAACATACAACTAATTAGTGTAAAAATGAATATAAGATTGGATCAAATAAGGGCAATAAAACAATAACAAATAACATGTTGAGGAAATGTCCTGTAGAATTTTACTGATAGATATATAAGGAAGAGAGAATTTGTGGCTATTGGGGGTTTCTGCTGTTTTTGGGGAGCTTGTTTGGTAATGTCCTGTAGAATTTTACTTGTGCTGATGCTAGCATTCTGGTTTTGTGATGGGTAGGAGGCTGTTATTTTTTGTTTACGGCCTTTTTTATCCTCTTTTTGGTGGTTCCTTCCTGAAACTCTTAAAAGGGAGTTTGTTTCAAATCAGAACCTGCTATTTAGTTTTTTGGGGCTTCTTTTCTTGGATTCCAGCTATATGATGAAATTGTAAAGTGCGATGCTTATCTCTTTATAATTGACTATATCAATGAAATTTGCCATTCAAAAAAAAAAACATATTGAGGAAAAAAATGAATCACGAAAAGTAAACATGAGAAAGAAAATCATTTTACAAGTGTACAATGAATACTTGCAATAGGGGATCTATCACCTTTGCCCACTTCAACAAACATCCCTTTCCAAATATAACTAACATGTATTAAGAAACCAAAAGAGTAAAAGGAAATTATTTCCCTGATAAGCATAATTTTAGAAACTACTCAAAGAGGAAAAGAAACTAGAACACTCTTTAAGTTTTTAGGATAACTGAATTCCAACATTGTACTAGACCAAGAATGTCCTACATTTGTTACCAGCACCTTCTTGACAAAATGTAAACTGGCTTTATACGAAACTTAGGGTCTATTTGATAACCATTTTATTTTGGTTTTTTTTTGTTTTTGTTTTCATTTTTTTAAAAATGGCAATAAAAAAAGCGTTTGGTAAACTCATTTTGTTTTTTTTTTTTTTTTCAAAATCAATTTCAAAAAAGGGACCAAAAATGAAAACAAAAATTAGTAGCTTCCAAAAAAAGCATAATCGATTTTGGTATCCAAGATTACTATTTTGCCCTTACTAATTTTAAAAGTCATAACTATTTAACATTAAACCAAAATTAAACGTCGTCAGACTCATACATTTTTTTTTGTTTGGTTCAAAAAAGTATATAATCGCAAAATGACCAAATTGCCCTTAAATATTACATTTAATAAATTAAAAAAATCAAGTTTTCAAATAACACAAGGTGACATATTCAAAAGTTATTCGAGGTTTTGGATATAATGGCGGGGTCCATTTGGTCTGAATCTAATTGTAAAATGACTATTTTGCCCTTTATACTTCAAAATGTCATAACTAGTTAAGACTAAACTAGAATTGAACATCGTCAGAGCCTATGAACTCATTCTAATATTAAGACCATTTGGAGAGCTAAAAAACATATATATATATATATATATATTGTAAAATGACCAAATTGCCCTTGGAGCTTACATATAAGAAGTTAACATTGTTAAAATCTTCAATTAATACGGAATGACTTACCCCTAAGTTTTTCGACGTTCTGGATCCAATGGTAGGGTCCATTTGACCTGAATATATTTGTAAAATGACGATTTTGCCCTTCAAATTTCAAAATGCCATGGCTTGTTAAGACTAAGCTAGAATTGAAGGCCGTCAAAGCATGTGAGCTCATATTTAAGATAAAGAGTATTTGGGACCTAAAAAGTACATATATGGTAAAATGACCAAATTGCCCTTGTGATTTACAAATACGAAGTTAACATTGTTAAAGTCTTCAAATAATACAGAGTGGCCTACCCCGAGGTTTTTCAACGTCCTAGATCCAATGGTATGGTCCATTTGGCCTGAATATATTTGTAAAATGACTATTTTACCCTTAAAACTTAAAGTGCCATAACTTGATCGATAAAATAAAATCAGAATTTAACGTCGTCAAAGCCTGTGAACTCATATTATTATTAAGAACAATTTGAAACCTAAAAAGTATATAGATCGTAAAATGACCAAATTACCCTTGGGGCTTACATATAAGAAGTTAACATTGTTAAAGTCGTCAAATAATACGGAATGGCCTACCCCGAGGTTTTTCGACATTCTGAATCCACTGGTAAGGTCCATTTTGTCTGAATATATTTGTAAAATGACTATTTTGCCCTTCAAACTTTAAAATGCTATAACTTGTTAAGACTAAACTATAATTAAACACCGTCAGAGCTTGTGAGCTCATATTTAAGATGAAGAACAATTGTGACCTAAAAAGTATATAGATTGTAAAATGACCAAATTGCCCTTGGGGCTTAAATCTAAGAAGTTAACAGTGTTAAAGTCTTCAAATAATACAGAGTGACCTAGCCTGAGATTTTTCTACATTCTGAATCTATTAGCGGGGTATATTTGTAAAATGACTATTTTGCCCTTACAAATTTAAAAATCCACCACTTGTTAAGATTTAACCAGAATTAATCATTTTATGATCTATATACTTTTTAGGCATTTTGATTTAATCTTAACAAGTTATGGCATTTTGAAATTTTAAGAGTAAAATAATCATTTTTCCCTTATGTATTCAGGCCAAATAGACCCCTCCATTGGATTTAGAATGTCGAATAACCTTAGTGTAACTGTGTAAGTCACCCCACATTATTTTAATACTTTAACAATGTTAACTTATTACAAGTAAACCCCAAGGGTAATTTGGTCATTTTACCATATATATACATGCTTGTACGTTCCCAAATGTTCATCTTAATATGAGCTCACAAGCTCTGACGACGTGCAATTCTAGTTTAGTCTTAATACGTTATGGTATTTTGAAGTTTGAAGGGCAAAATAGTAATTTTACAAATATATTCAGGCCAAATGGACCCTACCATTGGATCCAGAACCTAAAAATACCTAAGGTTAGGTCACTCCGTATTATTTGACGACTTTAACAATGTTAACTTCTTATATGTAAGCCACAAGGGCAATTTGGTCATTTTACCATATATGTACTTTTTAGGCTCCAAAATGTTCTTCATAATAATATGAGTTTATAGGTTTTGACGACGTTAAATTCTAATTTTATTTTAACAAGTTATGGTATTTTAAAGTTTTAAGGGCAAAATAGTCCTTTTACAAATATATTCAGGCCAAGTGGACCCTACCGTTGGATCCAGAACGCCAAAAAACCTCAGGATAGGTCACTCTGTATTATTTGAAAACTTTAATAATGTTAACTTCGAATATGTAAACCCCAAGGGCAATTTGGTCATTTTACCATATATGTACTTTTTAGGTCCCAAATGTTCTTATCTTAAATATGAGCTCACAGGCTCTGACGATGTTCAATTCTAGTTTACTCTTAACAAGTTATGGCATTTTGAAATTTGAAGGGCAAAATAGTTATTTTACAAATATATTCAGATCAAATGGACACTACCATTGGATCTAAAACGTTGAAAAACATTGGGGTAGGTCAATCCGTATTATTTGAAGATTTTAACAATGTTAACTTCTTATATGTAAGCCCCAAGGGCAATTTGGTCATTTTACAACGTATTTTTATTTTTAGGTTCTAAAATGGTTTTTATAATAATATGAGCTTATAGACTTTGATGACATTAAATTCTAATTTTTTTTACCAAGTCATGTCATTTTGAAGTTTTAAAGGTCAAATAGTCATTTTACTAAGTAGTTATAAAATTTTAACACAAAAATATAGTTTACTAAACACATTTTTTTTGTTTTTGTTCTTTTTTTTTTAAAAAAACAAAACAAAGTTACCAAACGCATTTTTTATTTTCTTTTTTTTAAAATGAACACAAAAATTTCTAACACAAAAACTAAAAAATGAAAAACAAAAAAATGAAATGGTTCTCAAACGTGACCTTAATTTTCTTTCCTTAACAATACCAATGATAGAAATAATTTTATAAATGATTATAGTTAACAAAGTTCAAAAAACACACAAGGCAGGGCTGGGTGGATTTCAAAGTAAATGCCATACTCTTTACTAAGAACTACTTCGAAAAACATCAATTTCACAAACATCCTGAATACACATAGAAAAGCAATTCGAGTACCTCCTTTAATTGCTACACTCATACAAAATTCAAACGAATCACCTAAAAACTGTGACTCTCGATCAATTCGTGGGCAAAAAGGCAATAATCCCCAACTTTGTTAGCCCTTCCAAATTCATTTTTTATTTTTCTTTTGCCTTGTTCTGCATTGACTTTTTCAAGAAAGAGAAAAACTACTCTTCTTAATTCCTGTTGGGAAGGCAAAGAACCAGTTGGGAAGGCAGAGAGAGAGAGAGAGAGAGAGAGAGAGAGAGAGAGTGTGTGTTCCTATATAATACTATAATTTTCATTCTTTGATGATGTTGTAGCTTATGAAGAGCAGCCTCATCTTTCAGATGAATGCCATAACAAATCCCATATCAAATTCTCAAAAGCTTGTTGAAGATTCATCACATGTTTCTTCTTGGATTTTTTTGTCACATATACAGAAAAAAAAAAAAAAAAAATTCTACGGAGAAAGCTTTAAATTTTAGCATTACCTCCACATTTAAGTTTTCATCATCTGAGATTAACTGATGGGTTTGGTAGAGCCAAAAATAGATATAGATATAGTAGGTGATTCTAAGAATACCATCCTAGAATTTAGCTGTTAAAGCTATAAGGTTCTCAGGGCAATTTCTGGGGTTTGTTATAGCATCACAAGCGATGTTCATTCTTATTGTAATGTGGTTCAGTGATTATTTGACATCAGCACATACGAATATACATAATATGTGAGTGAAGGTCTTTGCTATATTTTATTCTCTTCTATGATTCAAATTCTGTCTTGAGAGTATTTATTTATTTTGGGTTATTCATGAACTCTTCATTTAAACTCTCCTCATGAAAGGGTCCTCATTTTTTTTTTTTATTAAGAAAGAAAGAGAAGAAAGACTAGGTACATCTGTTTTGTTTAAAAAAAATTGATTGGTCTACGTGATATTTCAATGTTTCTTTGAGGTTGTAGATCAAGAAAAAGTATATCATAGAGAGATGTATAGCAACAGAGAATGAAATTTGTATAGTTGACTTATAGAGATGTTTTGTTTTTTAGCTTCTTTGGAATGTTTCAAGGATGCTGTCCAAATTAATAAGATGCTGTCCAAATTAATAAGGTGTCATTTTACAATTTAAACTGTTTTAATATGCATTTAGGTACACATACATTTCCTGCGGCCTTGACTTGCTTTTGGTTGCCGCCCTTCCTGGAGGTAATATTTTTGTTTATATATAGAATAGCATATCTAGATGTATATTCACATCTGTATCTGAATATACATACATGCTAGTATTTGCATTCTTTTGGGGCAATTCTTTAATCCATATTTGGAGTGGTAGCTTTAGTTTCATGTGTTTTCTTTACTCTAAAAAAAATGTAGTGAAATAATATGTGGGTGTGATATGGAAGACAATAATGGACATTCACACGGCCATAGAAATTGAACCTTGTATTTCACTTTCGTACAAACACCCATTTCAGACCTTGTTGCAGTTTGTTTTGCTTGATCATAGGTCCACAATTCAATAATTTCCTTTCATTGAGTAATGGTGAAATAACAAGGATTCATACCCGAAGTGGATGGGGGTTTTGTAATTCAAATAACAAAGTGTGCCCTCATACTAGTTTAGTTTTGCTTGATATAAGATACATTTTTAAGTCGTGTTTCCTTTCTCTTTGAAGATTTACATTATGTTTTTTGAATAGTAAGGCAACCACATGTTACGCCTTTGGTGAGGACGGAATTTCGTTTGTTTCTTGATCATAGGATGGCATAGTTCGAGTTTGAGACACTAAACCCATAACACCATTCGCATTTTAAAGCAGGCGAAAGGTAAATCTAGATGATCACAATAAGTTCTAACTTGCTTAATTTTTTTTATAGCATTGGTAATACGAAACAGTGAGTAAATTAACACCCACGAGTCTTTTTTTTTACTTTGAAATGGATCATTAATATTTGGTGTGTTGTTTCAGTATTATATTGTATATTTTGCTACTTAAATTTGACAAGGTCGATGCTATTATTTGGATAGAGAGGGGAGATGATGAAAGCTATAATTTACCTGGAACTTGCCACCTGAGTTGGTGAAATAGCCGCAGCTCATGTCAAGAATTACTCCAACAACTAACGTCAACTTCGCGTGATCAAGCCTTTTTTTAATTATTTTTTTATTTTAATTACTTTTATGAGTACTTCTAATTTTCAATTGGGCCATGAAGTTTCAATGAAGTTTGAAGCAAAAAAAAAGTACTAATTTTCATATTGTACTTTCATCGTTTGTGAAATTGACTATTGATATGAGTAGTTGTTTCAATTGCTTGAATTTGTATCATTTTCAAACTGTTTGTTTGTGATTCATAGGTTAATTGCTTGAAAAAATGTAAGTTTTCAATGGAAAATGTTAATTTTCCACGAAAAATTATTGCAATCAAACATCAGAAAAGTTATTTTCCATGGCAAATGATGGCTTTTCACTGGAACATAGCGACAATCAAACAGCAAAACTAGATTTTTCATGAAAAATATTAGATTTTTTAGCCTGAAAATAATTGCAATCAAACAGTCCCAAATTTATTTCCATGGAAAAAATTTACATGTAAAATAATTCCATGGAACAAATTTCTTTTCAACCCATTTTCTATCTTGCAATCAAACGCACCCTAAATGTTTACCAAATGTGCAGAAAAGCTTTAGGGCAGAGAATAATTTAGGAGGTTGGCTTACCAAGCGACCGTACATTAAGTCTTAGGGTGTGTTTGATATCCAATTAAGTACAAAAAATGATAATATTTAGTAATTTTTTTTCAGTGCATTTGATAATGTACTACTTAATTGAAAAAGGCAGCAAAGAACTCACTAAAAACATTAAGTGACAATATTCTATTGAAATAAATCACAGAATGCAGTTTATTTCAATACCTGAAACACTATTTTCCGTAATGCAAATTCAATTATTTAAAATTAAAAATTCAACACTTAATTTTCACTACTTAAATTTCAATTTTAACAAATGGCCACTTAACGAAGGACCTTCTTGCACTTTGACACGGTTTGCATCATAATTTAAGTTATTTACTTATTTTAGTTTAATTTCTGAGCTTGAGGCACCGTAATTGTAGTTAATGAATAGACATGTCATAATCATATTCAATAGTATTGGAGCAGTGAACTTTGGTCTTTTTACAAGTACATTCTTTTGCTCCCAATTGAGTATTATTCTATACACATGCATATTTATAAGCAAGTTGGAAGTTGGAAAATAAAGGTAGTTTTTTTATTTTTTACTTTGGTCATATGTCCAGAGGTAGTGTATAAGTAGTGTTGTTCTCTTTACTCAAAGTCTCAAACAAATCACTACCATTTCAAGTTCTTTTTCAACATCTCTCTTTTGCTCCTCACAACCTCCAGACTCAGGTACTCTCTCTCTCTCTCTCTCTCTCCAAAAATCTTCTCACTACTTTCCTAGATTAATGCAACACTTAAATTTTTTATACTTATGTAGATTATAACTGGACACACATATTCCTACCCATTCCAACCCAATCTCAGAACTCATTAGTAGCCCACAACAGAGCCCAAGTTAATAACCTAGTCATTGCGACTGAAGACCAAACAGAAGGGCAATCCAAGAAATCCCCCAAAGGGGATTCAAACCTTACCCTCCCCACTAGGGAGAGGAGGTCACACCGATTGGGCTAGGCCGCTTGGTATGAACTTCTTAAATATGGTTCACTCTTGCATGGCACAAACCAATAATTTTCCACCATAACTCAAAATAAAACTATTTCAGAAAACAAACCACATAAGGTGTGTTTGATAACACAATTAAGTGCTGGAAAGGAAATTTTTCAACACTAATTTTCTTTCAGTGCATTTGATATTGTACCACGTAATTGAAAAAGTAACCAAAAATCCACTGAAAACTTTAAGTGAAAAACTTCCACTTTAAATTATCAGTGACTGTAATATATTTCAACACTTGAAACATTGTTTTGAGTACTACATGCTCAATCGATTAAAATTATCAGTACTCAAAATTCGGCACTAAATTTTCAGTTTTATTAAAGGAACCCATAGTCTATTATTTTTATGTTGAGAAATTTGTCCAAAAATCCTAATTCACGGACTTGTGTGGTTAAAGTTCCTACAGATTTCTTTTCCATTAAATAGCCTAAGCACTTTCGTTGGTAGACACTCAAACAAATTTTTAGAAAATCTTCATGACTAGCCCAGACGCTGAGAAATTTGCCCGAAAATCCCTATTTCCATACTTATGTGGTTAAAGGACCTATAGATTTCTTTCCCATTAAACAGTCCTTCAATAAAATGCACTTTCATTAGTAGACATCACTCACATAATATGCACTGTCACGTTTTCAAGGTCAAAAAATGGAAGACTACCAATCTCACCACCTGCTTATCAGAGGAATTATACGTAGCAGTGGGTGAATTTGTTAAATTTACTTACAAAATGGGATATATGGACGATATTGTTTCTATTTAAAAGTTCCGAGACCTAATTGACACAATTAAAACTACAGGGACTAAAAGCAGTCATGGACCAAACTTCAAGGGTATATTTTATAATTAAGCCTTAATTTTATCAAAATTTCGTTTATGAAATTCCCGAAACATGTTTTGTAAATTTCACAAGACTTTTTTTTCTAGAATTTCCTCATCAATATTACTTAGATGCTCTATTATTGTTCTCTGGAAAGAACATGAATAGCAATGGAGGGTTACAAATTTGAAAAATGAGGAAAAAGATTAAGAAACAAGCCCATAACTTTTGCAAAATTCTAATTTAGGGGATATGTTTCTCGATATTTTTTAGTTTGAGGGGGTATTTTGACCTAAAAAAAAATACGAAAATGACATTTCAATGAAACTCTTTTGAACAGAGACCTCTAACCAAACGAGCTCTAAAAAGACACATTTATTATTATGTCTATATTTATCAAACTCTTGGTCTTATTATTCTTAATTGTTTCAAATATTAATTAAGAAATTATTGCTAGTGGAGAGGTTAGTGGAAGCAATATAGGTGGAAAACAAGTGAGGAAAAATATATATACGTATATATCTATTTGTGTGTAGGTATAGTTTTGACGTGTTGAAGAGTTCATAACATGCTGTTCTATATATATATATATATATATCTATCTATCTATATATATATATATATAGAGAGAGAGAGAGAGAGAGAGCGTGATTACGGCTTTGTTTAGGTTCGTTAACTTGTAGTGTTATTTAAATATTTTTTTTTAAACACAAGAATGAAATTCAGGTATTGTTAATTCCCAAACAAAAATAAATGTTTGAGATTTTTAAACAAAAGAATGAAATTCAAGTTATTTCGTTAAAAGAGAATAAAATGATCCTCAAAAAATGGTCCCTCACTTCAGATTTTCGTTCAAATAAGCCGAAAAAGGTTATAATTCTGTATAAAAATTTTAAAGTTGCATTCTTATACAATACAATTCTTTCTTACGCCTTTAAGGTAGATGTTTCAGCATGAATGACTTTGGCTTATTACAAGCGGTTTGACAGAAAGGGTCACTTTTGACCCTTCCCTCTAAAAAGTCATAACTTTCACTATGGGTATCAAAATTACCAATATAAATTCATATTATAGTTTTGAAAAGCCAATACCTGAATCCGATGACACACAATTAAGTTTTAGGCCCCAATTTTGGGAGAGTTTTCTATTTTTTCAGCACTTTTGGACTTTTCTGCTTTTTATTTCTTTATGCGATTTAGGGTTTGCAGCCTAGATATAGGGTCCGTTTTGAGACTATTTTAGCATCTTTTTTACATCAATAAAATTCATTGAGATTTCTCTCAATATGTCTTCTATTGCTTTTGGTATTCTTGTGAATCAACAAGACACTAGGCCCTGGTTCCTGGCATTAACGTGTGATAATTAACAATTTCTGAGAAGGATGCGTTTCGCATTTTTTTCACTCGAGATTTAGACGTTCCGCTACATCAGTAGAAATTGTATTTCATGTAATGACTGACAAAATAAGTTTTTATCAATTTTCTCTCTCAATATCTAGATCAATCCCTCTAGTTTTCTCCCTGTGTCTAAAGTATATTATTAATGGTGTATTGTTAATGATTTACTTCGAAACCAAAGTTACTTCTGCTCCAAATATAGCAAAAGTTATTCATCCGAAAGCTATTTTAAAAACAAAATATAAATATTAGTGAGTGCTAAAATTAAACTGCTAACAACATTAATTGTTTGATTAATACTTTATATTTGTTTGTACTTTTGTTCTAATTCGATTCGTGTAAATGCAGAGAATAAACAAAGCCTTTTTGAGCAACTAAGCTAACTAGAAGAGAATGTGGAAGCTTAAGGTTGCAGAAGGACATGGACCTCGGTTGTATAGCACCAACAACTTTGTGGGTCGACAAATTTGGGAGTTCGACCCGGAAGCTGGTACACCCAAAGAGAGAGAAGAGGTTGAGAGAATCCGAGAGGAGTACAAGCTTAATAATGCTTCAAAATGGTCTCGTGCTCGACCATGTGGTGACCTTCTAGTGCGTATGCAGGTAAACACAAAGTTAACTGTTGAGGAAATTAATATACAAGATTGTAAGGATAGTGATGTGTATTCTATGAGACCAAGGGATGGTCCAGTTGTAAGGGCTTCCATCCCACGTGTATTTATTGAATGGGAGAGTAGTCAGGCACTACCTCCCTTGTTGTAGTGCATATACTTAAGCCACCCCCCCCCCCCCCCCCCCCCCTAACAGCTCACATGCCTCTTCTATTGACTACACAACTTTCCTACTTTTCTTGGGCTTGAAGAATTTCTTCTCTTTGGGATTACAACCTTGCTGCCTGTGAATATCAGCCTCGCATCCATCAAGGATTAAATCGAATGCTTTTATCCTCCCTCCCTTCCCTCTTCTTTAGCCTCGACTCCTCAATTTTGCTCTCCAACATAATACTATTGCCCACTTCCAAGTTCCAACTCATTGTCCATCTCCCACTAAGACGATCCAAAATTGGAATTAACCCCCTTTGACTTCTAATGAGTCCCTATCCTTATACCAAACTGTTTCCCTTGCAGCATCATCAGTAATAGTTGAATAGGTGTTTATGTAATTTATACTTATATGTATAATTAGATCCAAAAAAAATTCCCTTGAAGGGGGTGTCCTTGAACCCCCTCTGAAACTTCCTAATTCTGCCATTACCAAGCCCTCAAACTTCAAATTTCCTATATCCGTCCATGTATACATACTAAAAATAAATGTGTATATGCATACCTTTGTATAGGTAGATATCTATTGGATCTGGTCTTTTCTTGGAAAGATTTGAAGCTTATAGATCTTCTAAGCAGCTTGAACAACGAGGCAATCCTTCCAAGGGAGGCGGATTTTTTGAGGAAACATTTTAGGAATGAAATGACAGAGCATAGGGATTAGGAGGTGTCTAGGCAACTTGTTCAGAGTCTAGAAGATGCTCTGGATCTAGAGTATCTGAGTTTTCTTCATGAGAATGAAATAATTACGTGGATTCATCAATATATATATATATATATGTATATATCTTGGAGTAGCCATTGAGGACCTCTGAATAAGACTTTGATTTTGGCCCACCTTCTTCGATGGAGCTTGAGGGTTGTGTTTGTGGATCTACAAGATAAGGCCTGCAAATGCATGCTCTCTATCATCTCAGTTCTTGAGAGAGTGAATACGAAAAATAATTACAAAGAAGATAATGGGACTAGAACAAAGGTGGAAGATGGCTTATTAGGGCAGTAGGTTAAAAGTGTCAAATACTTACATATGAAAGGTTTAATTTGTCGGATAAAAAAGTTTAAGGTACTAAGTCAAAAACAAGTTATAGTTGAGGGGGCGTTATTTTATTTACTCTACATATGTTTTGTTCGTGTGATATAATTTAGTGCTATAAAAATTAAAACAAAAACTCAAAATCCTGGGAAAAAAAATAGGTTTATTTGAACTTGTTTTTAAAGTCTGGGCCCTTCTCCCTCCATAGATCCTCTAATATCAGTGTGCACACGGATGGAACCAAGGGCTTGTTTGGGAATCTAAAAGTAGGATCAAGTTCTAGCCAAGTCTCACTTTTCTCTCCATTATCATAAAAACTCACTTTTCTCTCCATTGTCATAAAAACTCACTTTTCTCTCCATTATCATAAAAACCAACATTTTTTTTTCGAAATACGAGAAGAAATCTCCCCGCCTATCCTCCGCGACTTTGGGATTGATACCTTTTGTTGTTTTTATCGTACTAGAACAATGGGCGAACCCCGGGCATAAGAACCGACCCCACAACACACTCACCAGGTAAATCAAGGAGGCAAGCCAGTAGTAGGATCTGAACCCACACCAAGCTGGACATTGTCCATCTTGATGTCCATCCTTCCATCTAGCTTGCATGACCCCTGGGGGTTTTGAAACCATGACCCCCCTTTGGGAGGCCAAAAGGCCTTGGCCAAATCCCTAATATTTACCCGTAGCGAGTTTCGTACACAAGACCAATATGGTAGAACACCCCCTATCTTGGTTTGCCTCCCACTGGTTTACCAAGGATTTGGTTCATAAAAATTGTGTTGATTTAGTAAAAAAAAAAAAGACATTTCTTAAAACTTTTTAAAGTTGAGCACGGAAACCTAAGTACTCAAAAAGTAGCAACACAAAAGCTAACTTATTGAGAAATTAGTTCTTCCCTAGACCACAGAACGACTTTGACCTTCGAATTGTTGTCATGCCTCTAGTAGTATGAAAGTATGTTTTAGTACAATTAATTGAAGGATTAAGAGAAGATTAACATTAATTTGAGTACTTTGATCTTTCCATTTATAGCTGAAGAAAGAAAGTGGAATTGATTTGAGCATACCACCGGTGAGAATTGGTGAAAATGAAGAATTAACCAATGAGAAGGTTACAACTGCTTTGAGGAAAGCCGTCCGATTAAATCGCGCAATCCAAGCCAAGGATGGCCACTGGCCTGCTGAAAATTCTGGTCCTATGTTTTTCACTCCTCCACTGGTAAGTTTTTCCTTAATTGGGAAAAAAAATACAAGTATTTAGGCTCTGTTTGGTTTGGATACATAATGAAGAAAAATGAAAAAATTGGTACTTTAAACTAGTTAGAAAAGCATTTTCGGAGGAAAAAAAAACTATTTGGTTGTTCTAAGAAAAACTATTTTGGGGTTAAAATAATAATTTAAGTGTTTGTAAGTCCATTATTTCCTTTGTTTTCTAGGGAACCAAATGTAAAGCTCCTCTAACTATTGAACTAATAGTTGGAAATGTTACAATTTTGTAGCTCATAATCCTACACATCAGTGGAGCTATTAACACTATCCTAACACCAGAGCACAAAAAGGAGTTGATCCGCTACATGTACCTTCATCAAGTACTTATTAAACACCCATTCTGATCAATCTTTTCTTGATAAAAAATGTTAATCAATGATCTAATCTTAGTACAATTAATGTTTTTTTTTTTTGTTTTATGGAGAATGACGATGGAGGATGGGGATTCTACATAGAAGGCCACAGCACCATGATCGGCTCCGTGCTTAGCTACATTGCATTGCGTTTGCTCGGTGAAGGACCCAACGATGGAGATGGAGTGATTGAATGTGCCCGGAAATGGATACTTGATCATGGTGGTGCCACTGGGATACCCTCATGGGGAAAGACATATCTTTCGGTAAAATTCACAAGCTTCAAATTATTTATAAAATTCGCAAGAAAAGTAAATTTCAAAGTACTATCAGAACAATTTCTCATGAAATTAACAAATAGCGAATAATTTCTTAATAAGAAAGTTCATGAAAGGTACTTTTTCTAATGTATCACAATAATTCCTACTAAGATGTCATTTTCATTCTCCTTCAAAGAAACAAATTAAGATGGAAATCTTTTTATTGTTTGGGTTCTAGGAAGACAAGGGCATAATTCTTATATCATCTGTCATCTCTGCTGCCGAGCATAGCAATTAAACAAAACTTGAATATGATAATGAAAAACTCCCAAACACATTTTGAATTACTTCGCACATATAAAAGTTACAAACTCATCGATTCGTTTCTTTCCAATAAAATTCAAGAAAATTAGAAAACTATGTTCCTGGCATTATCAAAAGAATTCCTTTCTCCTTCAAAGAGCAACTAAAGTTGGAATTCTCTGACACATTCTATTTTGCTTCTAGGAAAGAAAAGGGGCATAAAAATTATCCAACACTCTATTTTCTCTAACAGCCAAATAGAGCAATTAAACAACAAACTAGAAGGTGATGATGCAGGGCTGGCCTTGAGATGAAAAAAATTATCCGAGGCCTCAAGCCAACTTTCAAAGGGGCCTAAAAAATGAGGCCTCTATACTAAGATTCATAGAAATTAGGAAGAAATTAGTCTTAAAAATGATAAGTTTCATAAAAATTACGAAGAAATTAGAAGAAAATAGTCCTAAAAATGATAAATTTCATAAAAATTACGAAGAAATTTGGCCTAAAAATGAGAGGTTTCATAAAAATTAGGAAGCAATTGGAAGAAAATTGGCCTAAACGGTCTTTTCAATTCCTGTGATGATGAAAACTACCCTCAACGGTCTTTTCAATTCCTTCGAATATCACGAAATTTCATTTCTGCAGGTACTTGGAGTGTATGAGTGGGCAGGCTGCAACCCATTGCCCCCAGAGTTTTGGCTTTTCCCTTCAATTTTTCCTTTCCATCCAGGTAAAATATCTATTAATATTCAGTATTTTGGTCTGAATTTCTCACTCTCTATATCTCTTTACTTGTGCAATGCAGCAAAAATGTGGTGTTACTGCCGCACAACTTACATGGCAATGTCGTACTTGTATGGGAAAAAATATCATGGACCAATCACTGATCTTGTTAAATCATTGAGACAAGAAATTTATACCAAACCATATGATGAGATACTCTGGAACAAAGCGCGACACGACTGTTGTCCGGTTAGTGAAATTAAGCTAAACATGCATTTCAATATTTTTCAAAGAAGAATTTTTTTGAAATATTAATGCAGTGTTTTAAATGGAAGTCCATTCTTGAAGATATCCAAGTGTAATGAAGCAAACTACATATACAAATTGTAGGAGGATGTTTACTATCCACATACCTTTGTACAAGATCTACTATGGAACACTCTTCATTACTTTAGTGAGCCCGTTATGACCCGATGGCCCTGCAACAAGATCAGAGAGAGAGCTCTTGACAAAGCAATCAAATACATGCGCTACGAAGCAGAGGAGACCAGATACATTACCATTGGATGTGTCGAAAAGGTTAGTTAAACAAGCAAAATTAAATCTACAAAACTTCATTTCCTTGGACAACTTATATATCTTGATTGAAATCTCAAAATCAACCGAGAACAATAACAGTTCTCTGAATTTTAAAATTTTGTATTATCAATAAAGCTAAACTTTTAATACTTTTACATACCTTAGATAATGAAGATGCCTATTCTGCTTGAACGAAAGGTAACGAAACAAGTAACAATCAAAACAGATGTTCTTTCATAGGAAAAAAAGAATTTTTATTTACAGACCTAGATAAGGGCATTTTTGCTTCCCATGCCCCCCCCCCCCCCCCCCCCCCCCCCCCCCACATTGTTTCTTATCAATCATGGGCTCTTTTGTGCATTTTGGGCCCATTCGGGTTTGTCCCAAGTAGATTTTCCACTTTTTTTGCATCATTTTTCAATTAATCCAAACACTTCTGGTTGTTGATTGCAAAAAAATAGTTCTAATAATGCCTTCTATGTAGAGTTTATCAATGATGGCTTTCTATGCACTTGATCCAAACTGTGAAGAATTCAAGTACCACCTTGCCAGAGTTCCTGATTTCTTATGGATCGCTGAGGATGGAATGAAAGTGCAGGTCTGTATTTATGAGCTTACTATAAGCTACAATTTCATCAAATTTGGGGGGCGGGCACAGTAGAGGACTATAATTTCTAACATGTTCATTAAATTGCAGAGTTTTGGTAGTCAGAACTGGGATAGTGCTTTTGCAACCCAAGCAATTATCGCAAGTAATATGGTTGATGAATATGGAGATTCTATTAAAAAAGCACACTTTTATTTGAAAGAATCACAGGTTTTTACCCATTCCAAGAACATAATTTTCTTGATACTTAATTTGACAATTTATATTTCCAATAAATTATGTACTTTTTTTTTAACTATATCTATAGGTTAAAGAAAATCCGAGAGGGGATTACAAGGCTATGTACCGTCACTTTACTAAAGGAGGGTGGACTTTTTCGGATCAAGATCATGGTTGGCCAATATCAGACTCCACAGCCGAGGGATTGAAGGTGATTTGAGCTTATACATATCCGTATAATCATACTACAAACTTACAAAAAATTAAGAAATAAGATGTTAATAATAACCAAATACTCATTTCCTTCCATAGTGCCTACTGCTATTGGGACAAATGCCCCAAGAAATTGCTGGAGAGAAAGCACCGATGGAGCGATTGTATGAGGCAGTGGATTCTCTTCTCTACTTACAGGTAAGAAATACATGCCATCCTTCCTTTTTTATACATTGAAAATCAAGTTATGAGACTTTTCTTGTTGCAGATATTTGACATTTCTTTTAAGTTTTTTCCCTTCATCTAGAGTCCTTTAAGTGGAGGTTTTGCAGTCTGGGAGCCACCAATTCCACAACAATATCTACAGGTAATTTGATTTTTTTCTCCTTTCCTTTGTGATGGGGGGAACAGAATATTGAATGACCTGTACCATTATACGTGTGCTTTGATTCCAAAGTTTTCCAAAACACGCCCTATAACATATCATTTTTCCAAATTTTCTCAGTTGTTGAATCCATCAGAGATTTTTGCCGACATTGTTGTTGAGAAAGAGTAAGTTCTTTCCAAACTTCTCCTATTTCATTATCACTACAAAACCTCTATAGCATAGTTCATCAATTCACACTTGCCATTTTGGTGGTTCAGGCACGTTGAAAACACTGGTGCTATAATCCAAGCCCTTCTCTTGTTCAAGCGTTTACATCCGGGGCATCTTGAGAAAGAAATAGAGGTTTCGGTAGCAAAAGCATTAGGTTATCTTGAAGAGAAACAATGGCCAGATGGTTCATGGTAAGTAGAAATATACACAAATGTATGTGTATGTATTAGTGTGTGTGTGTGAGAGAGAGAGAGAGAGCTATGCAATGTAACGTAATATATACGACGATATTTTGTAGGTATGGATTCTGGGGAATTTGCTTCATCTATGGCACATTTTTTGCACTAGGAGGGCTGGCTGCTGCTGAGAAGTCATACAACAATAGCCTAGCAGTTCGCAAAGGTGTCCAATTTTTGCTTTCAACACAAAATGAAGAAGGTGGTTGGGGAGAGGATCTTGAATCATGCCCAAGCATGGTCAGTTAACTACCTAAATTCTATGCCAACACTAATTTGAATATTTTTCTCTTGACTTACTTTAGATGTTTGTAAGAAACAGAAATATACACCGTTGGAAGGAAATCGAACAAATTTGGTACAAACATCATGGGCTATGCTAGGTTTAATTTATGGTGGACAGGTTAGTATCAATATCTTCCAGTTTTAAGGCTAAACTTATTAAGAAATTGCTACTTGTATAATCTTAATTCCATAAACCAATTATTGACCTCTTTTAACTTTTTATAATTACTTAGGCTGAGAGAGATCCAACACCGTTACATAGAGCAGCTAAGTTGTTGATTAACGCACAGTTGGATGATGGTGATTTTCCACAACAGGTAATTTTGATTTGATATTAAGCAATTTTGGGAATTCTCAAAATGTTTTAAGCATGCTCTTGAGAGTTTCTTCTTTTGAGTCAATTTTCTAGAAACGAAATTCTAAAGATGTATTACCATACAGGAAATTACTGCAGTCTTCTTCAAGAATTGCATGCTGCACTATCCTCAGTATAGGAACTATTTCCCTTTATGGGCACTTGGAGAATACCGGAAACATGTTCAGTTGCCTTCCCAAAAACCCTAAAGTCAAGTTCATGTCCCAAATGTAAGTATACAGTTCACCGATAACGTGTGAATGCATGGTTCAAACACCAAGTTGCGTTAGAGATATATTGTGCTAAGAAGCATCTCGAGTCCAATATTATTATAGCAATAATGATAATCCTCAGCATTATGAAGTTACAAAATCTAAGTCCTCATGCATCATTGAGAAACAGTAAAGAATAATATTATAGCAACGAAAATCCTCTGTATTCTGAAGTTATGGGATCTAATTCCTCGTGTATCATTAAGAGAGAGTAAAAAAAACTTATTTTTTTGCCTAATGAAATAACAAAAATGGGTCACAAGAATGAGAAATCATCTGCATCACTCGAAACTCAGCTATATACTTGTAACAACTTGTAATTTACTTTATTTTCTAAATGTAATTTTAATATTTTGTTCCTATTACTTGTTTGATTTAATGGAAATTCGTTATTTGGGGTCAATCTGTAATTCTTATAAATTGAGGAATACCTGTGTTGGTTTTGGAAACTGTATTTTCAAGACGGTGAATATATTTGCTTTTGACTCAAACTGTATTTTTATACAATCGGAAAATTATTTCCTACGTTAATATAGATTTTCTGTATTTTTGTGGTGATCACTGCGCCGTGAAAAAAATAGTTTATAAATGACAACTATCCACGCCGCGATGAACTCCCACAGATTGGGAATCTCCATCAATCAGGATGTGACATGTGTTGTATCTTCATTTAACAAAACTAATGATTGTTTTAGGCTTGTTTGGGAATGCCATTTGTGTATGTGTATATTAGTGCCATAAGCTATTTTTCCCAAACACTCCAATAGATTCCTAGACAATTTACTTGTGCCTTGTTTGGTAATTTTTACTTGGAGTGTGTTAATTTAGTGGCATAAGCTACAATTTCCAAACACTTGAACTTGGCCCCTACTAATCCTAATTGACTCCTACAATACAGATTATTTCATATACGTATACATATATATGCAGTGTACATTAGGAGATCAAAACAAATTTGATTTTGTAGAGTGAGGGAGAAGGGACTTGGTCCCCAAGAATTTCAAATTGTGATTCGGTATATACAACACACAACATACTATTCTCTGCACATTACAAACAATAATTTCAGAGAGAAAACTCAGAGAGATATAGAATTTTATAGAATTTCTAGAGACAGAGAGCTTCATATCACCATAGCCAAAGCTTGTTGTGGGATTTCTTAATCCTTGATTTCTTTCCCAACATACTTCAATCTTCTATCATAGTGAATATTATTTACTTACTTTGAAATGTAATTCATTTTTGTTACTGTTTGTATTGTTTGATTGAGAATCACCATTGTTATGTTCATCCATGGAGTTCAAGCTTGAAAAACATGATTTTTCAAACATAACCAAAATTTGTTTTGATAGTTAATAATGGTAGATTACCATCTATAGAAGTCATGTTTAAAGTATTAGAGCCTAATTCATTCATACTAGAAAGTATATTAGAAATGAAGTTTTGTTACCTCTCGATTTTTTGTAAAATTCGAGAGCTACGGCTCGATTCACTTTAATCCAATCGTTGATTCATAATCCTTGTAGAAAAATGAAAAGAATCATATATTATAAGGCATATTTACAATCGGATTACAAAATGGGTCAAAAAATGGCCTAAAAACTAAAATAGGGGTGAAAAATGAAGAAGATGAAGTCTCTGTAATACATGTTAGAGTTGAGTTGACATGCATGGCATGTGTTGGTTAGTTGAGAAGAGTCGAGAAAATGTGGTATGTGAGTTGCGACCCCAATTATCCCAGGTCGATTTGGATACGGATGGTTTATTGGGAATGATTGAGCCCAGGTCGACTCGGATACGATAGGCCAATTAGTGATGTGTTGTAGCCTTAATTATCCCAAGTTGATTCGGATATGGTAGGTTAATTAAGAGGTATTGAGCCCAGGTCGACTCGGATGCAATAGGCCAGTCCGATCGCGTCCACGCTGACTCGGATATGATAGACCGTTCAGGTTATTATAACATACAATGTCTTGGTATGCCCAGGCTGATTCGGATATGGTAGGCATATCGACAAACATTCTAAACCTGACGATCGTGGGTCGGTGGTTCAGGGGAACCGTTGTGTCGAGTTTTGTAGTCGAGGTAAAAGAGTCAGTGAGATGAGTGGGCTGCATTGTTTCATGCACGGTCACATGTTTTATGGATTATATTGTTGATGATGATTATTTCCTATTATTCCTTGTCTTATTATAATGTTAATCTGAAAAGGGTACTTTGGTAATAAATATGTTGATCTTTTGGTTCTATTAAATACGAATTCACTCATGTATTTCTAATATGTTGATTAATAAACCTGGAGATCGAAGATGGTAAGAGAGTATGTTTTACATTATAATTGTACGTTTTTAATACTCACGAGCTTCGTGAAGCTGACGGCATTGCTGCACCCTGGACATTTATGTTTAGGCTTTGCAGGTTATGATCTAGATGGACAATACGACTATGCTAATTGAGAACAACTACCTGTGAAGAGAAATTGAATGTTACTGCGTTGTTGCACCTTGGACATTTATGCCTAGGCTTTTCAGGTTATGATCAAGACGGACAATACGACTATGCTAATTGAGAACAACTACCTGAACTTGTAATAAGGATTGATGTAATAGAGATTTATAGGTTTTTGTAAGGCGGGTTGTGCCTTAAGATTCCTACGTGATGTAATAATTATAATGTTTGAAAAATTTTATAAGTCTTGATTGCTCTTACTCTGATTTAAATTAGTACACTGTTCAATGTTTGGGACGAAATCGATTCTTCAAACTGTTGCGACCTACGAGTCTACAAAGGAAATTAAATGCTTTCCCAATTTATGCTACATCAGGGCGTGACAGGATTTAGTGGTATCAGAGCCAGGTCATATCAAAAAAGTTTAGCCACATTAGGGTTTACAAGTATAAACCTGATTCCACATTCTGCCAACTTAAGCTTCGCACACCCGATGATATGACAGGAGGACAAACCCGTAGCCCAAACGCTTAAGATTATCTCTTTTAAGATTAGACCTGATATAAGTTAGTGCTTTTTTGTCAAGTATGGATCCAGTTTTGCCAATATTTGTACCAGACGTATACGGAGGACACTGGGTTATATAGGGTGCAGTAGTTTCGGATTCTGTTGGACTATACCACACAGTGATCGAGCAGCAGGCAGCAGTAGAACAATTATATTTATAACACCAGGTCTACATAGTGGGACTGGCTGATTTACCCCAGGTTCATCCAGAGCTTTTATATTTCATAGAGGCTCAGTGGTTGGTTCTGTTAGAGATTGTTCGGATAGTTAATAGTGATGCCTTGTATCTTCCCTTAGAGATTCATATCGTGCATGCTCACCATGAACACCTAGATATACTCCACCGATTATTCCAGCGGAGGATCCGGTAATTCCCATTACTGAGGGTATTGACGGCGGAGTCGTCATTTTGGCACTTTTTGTTATGGATGATGATGATGATGAGGGGGATGGTATGGGTTTGGATGACTTTGCTGGCAACCTTAAGGAGGTTCTGGCACTTATGCCGGATCTGCTCGAGGAGATGTTGATCAAGGTGGATGTTTCGGAGCATACTCCATCACCAGCCTTTTAGAGTAGTAGCTTCTATGTGGTAGAGTCGTTCCAGGTACAACAATTTCATCCCGTCGACTCTCTGGACTTGCTGATGGCCACTTATGGAAACGATTGATGATCTAGACATAATTTTGTACATATTAGCAATATTGACTCGTAACCTATCTCTTTTTGCAAACTGCAATTAAATGCATATGATTATAGGGCAATGACCGCATTTTGGCATTCACTCATGCATGGACGATGTATGTCCTAACCCATACAGATAGGGTAGGCATTGGGATGATCATATTTTTGTATCTACTTAACGAGTAGTTATATATATGGAAACACTATATTTTTTATGTTGTTTCCTAAACTGGTCTGTATTATTGTAATTATTCATGATTCTCATTCTTTGATCGTTATGATATATGTAGAATGGCTAGAAGACCAAGGAGGAATAGGAATCTGATCGAGGAGGCACCTTTGGCTGCTGACCCTACGGGAATGTTTGAGACATTTGTCAGACGCCTCGAGAGGATTGGGAACCCTACTGAAAATCGACGTGATCACCAAATAGGAGACAAACTGTTGGAGAGATTTTGTGCCAGAACCCTGGAAGGCTGAACAGTAGTTGAGATAGATGGACCGTGTGTTCGAAGTAGTTTAGTGTAATGAATTGGAAAAGAGAAGGTTAGCGACTTTTCAGTTGACCGATGCCACCCCAGATTGGTAGGACTCAGTAAAAGCAACCATTGGAAATGAAGCTGCTATGGGAATGACTTGGACTATGTTTAAGGACAGATTTTTGGAAAAGTACTTCCCACCTACTGAGAGGCAGCGAAGGGAGAAGGAATTCATTGATCTGATTCGGGGGAATCAATCTATGTAGGAATACACTATGCAGTTTGAAAGGCTGTCTCGATTCGCTCCTCATATGTTTGATACGAAAGAAGAAAATACGCAAGTATAACCAAGGATTGACACCGCATATTCGTCGCATAACTATCGTCCACATGAATAAATCATTTGACGGACTAATTGGCTTGGTTACTGAACTGGAAAAAGATCCTCATGTGAACTGCAAACTATTTGACTTACGGGTGCCTCAGAAAGGTAATATTGGGAATAAGCCACTGATGTATCATTCCTAAGGGCAAATGAGGAATTTTGATGGAAGCAAGAAACGCCAAACTGTCACCCATCCGACTCAGTCCTGAGTAGGAGAGGGAGGTAGTGTTGGGAAATGCTTTAATTGTGGCACCCCCAGTCATTTAGCTTGAGACTACAAGGCACCTAAGTGCAACGACCGTCGTCAGGATATAGTCTGCTAAAACTATGGTGAACTGGTCACATCAACAAGTACTGCACTGCTCCTAAACGGGTGACTTATGGTCAGCAGGGTCAGACTCGCTTGAATGCTATTATTCCTAATGCTGCTGGGTATGATGAAACTATTTATGAAGAGAGAAACTATGGAGAAGAACAACCCGAACAATAAGCGGAAGAAGGTACATTAACCTTGTTTAACTCCGATGTTAAAGTTTTATTTGACACGGGTATTTCACTTTCATTCATATCTATTAAGACCATTTAGAGATTGGGTATTCTACCCCACCATCTAGATAAGGCTTTGAAGGCTATCTCACCATTAGGAGCCACAGTCAAGTTAGGACATGTGTTCAAGGATTGTCCCCTACGATTGGGAGACCGTGAGATCCCTGCAAGGTTGATTGTTCTATCGATGCAGGAGTTTGACATAATCTTAGGGATGGATTGGCTCGCTCAGAATCAAGCTAATTTAGATTATACAAGGAAGAGAATTACATTCTCCAACAATGGGAATTAATCCTTTAATTTCCAGTTTTACTCTTTAGGAGATACGCTCCTCACAAGATGCTTAACAAACATCAAAGTCGTTAGTACAGAAATGGCAGTGTCATCTATAATTGTAGTCAAGGACTTCGAGGAAGTATTTCAAGATATTTCTAGTTTACCACCTAAGAGAAGTATAGAGTTCTGTATTGAACTTATACCAGGCACTGCACCAATCACTAAAGTTCCCTACAGGAAGGCCCCCGCTTAACTGTCAGAACTAAAGGAACAGGTTCAAGAACTTAAGAATTTGGGTTTCGTTCACCCAAGTACATCACCTTGGGGAGCACCAATGTTATTCGTGAAGAAAAGGACGGAACACTTCGGCTGTGTATCGACTATCGAGAGTTAAATGCAGTGACTATTAAGAATTAGTATCCCTTACCCCGAATCAATGATTTGTTTGATCAACTACAGGGTGCTACAACATTCTCCAAGATAGATTTACGGTCAGGATATCAAGAGTTAAAGGTACGAAAAAAAGATATACCTAAAACTGAATGCAAGAGACTCCTTTATCAAGATCAATTCTATCCGGAAGAAATTGTCAAGACCCCAGAGGAAGATTGGTTGAAATATCTGGACACCGAAGTGATCAAGAAAATGTGGGAAGAACTTACTGAAGAAAAGGATGGAAAGAGGGCTAAGAGCCAAGATGATCAAATCATACCAGCTGAGGGGGTCTGAGCAACCAGGCTGTAGAGTTATCTATCTGTGCCTCCCTATCCCCTGTCCCCCCAGAGTCTATATTTCCAATTATCGAGTCTGTATTAGAGTCGCCCGTTGTAGGCCCACCACTGTCTAATGTAATCATTTCACCTATTGTGAATGAAATGAAAGACAGTTCTGCTTACTCTTCTGTGTCCAATACTTGTGAATGCACAAATTCTTCTGAGGATCTCCCAATCGAATTTAAACAAGTAATTAAAAAACCACCTGCTTATGAAATCATCGAAGATACTTTATCAATTAATCTAGGAGCAAAAGATAATCTACAAATTATGCAAATTGGCTCAACGCTTAATAAAGAAGAAACATAAAAATTGACTCTTTTGCTAAAAGAATTCAAAGATGTTTTTGCTTGGTCTTATGAGGATATGCTGGGGTCGATCCCGACATTGTCGAACATCATATTCCCCTTCTCCCAAATTCTAAACCCGTTAAGTAGAAACTGAGGAGCATGAGGCCAGAATAGGCCCTCAAGGTCAAAGAAGAGGTAGAAAAGCAGTTCAAGGAACAGTTCATCATTGTTACAGAGTATCCAGAATGGGTTGCCAACATCGTGCTGGTCCCCAAGAAGGATAGAAAAGTTTGTATATGCGTCAATTTCTATGATCTAATCAAAGCCAGTCCAAAGGAAGACTTCCCACTTCCCCACATTGATGTTTTGGTAGATAACACCGCGGGACATGAGTTATTGTCATTTATGGATGGTTTCTCAGGGTACAACCAGATTTTAATAGCACCAAAAGACAAGGAAAAGATGACATTCACTGCACAATGGGGACTTACTATTACAGGGTAATGCCTTTCAGGCTCAAGAATGCCGGGGTAACCTTCTATAGAGTTGTCACCACTCTGCTGCATGACATGATTCACAAAGAAGTAGAGGTGTACATAGATGACATGATCATGAAATCCAAGGATAGAAAAGGACAAAAAGGGAAAGAAGTAGACCCCTCAAAAATCAAAGCAATTCTAGAAATGGCACCTCCGCAGAATGAGAAAGAAGTAAGAGTGTTCCTTGAGAGAATCCAATTCATCCGCCGCTTCATACCCAAATTCACGACCACATGTGATCCCTTGTTTCGTCTGCTGAAGAAAGGAGAGAAGTTCCAATGGGATGACCAATGCCAAGTTGCCTTTGACAAAATAAAAACCTACCTCCAAAACCCACCAATCCTTTCACCACCTATCCCTCACAAACCTCTGCTTCTGTACCTATCCGTCTCTAAAAATTCCATGGGTTGCATGCTAGCCCAAGAAGGAGAAGAGAGCCACTCTGAAAAAGCCATACATAACCTTAGCAAGAGGATGATGGGTATGAGCTCAACTACTCTACGCTCAAAAATTATGTTGGCTTTAGTCTGGTACACTGGCCATCTAAGGCACTACATGCTAGCCTTCTTGGTTGTGCTCATATCCCACATGGATCCTCTAAAATACATCCTCAAAAACCTAACCGGTCGCGTATCCCGTTGGTTACTTCTACCATATGAATTCGACATCAAATATGTAACAAGCAAGTCAGTAAAAGGGGGAACTATAGTTAAGCATCTTGCTGAACACACTGTTGATTCTGAGAATAATGGGGATTTCCCGTTCCCGAACGAGAATATCATGGATGTTAAAGAAGAGCAGTGGAAGTTGTACTTCGATGGGGCAGCCAACATAAAAGGCTACAGAGTAGGAATGATTCTGGTGTCACCAAATGGAGACCACACCCCAGTGGCAGTCAAACTCAACTATAACTCCATCAACAATACTGGTGAATACGAAGCGTGCATTCTGGGGATGGAGGCAGCCATAGAATTAAAGGTTCAAAAATTGGATGTCTTCAGAGATTCAAACCTCATTATATCAAAAGCCAGAGGAGAATGGAAGGTTAAGGAAGAAAGGTTGAGGCCCTATCATGATCATCTCGATGAACTCAAAAAATAGTTCAATAGTGTAGCAATCTTCTACCTACCCAAGGAGGAGAACTAATTAGCAGATTCATTGTCTACCTTGGCCTCCATGATCAAAATCCCCGTAGGAGTCAAGATGATACCCCTAGTGATTGAGCAAAGATACGTGCCATCATTCAGCATGGTCGGCACTATTGAAGAAGAAGATAAGGAAACACCGTGGTACCAAGACATATAGGACTTTATCAAAAAGGGAATGTATCCCCAAGAGTCTTCTAAGAAAGATAAAAGAGCAATTTGAAGATTCGCCACACAGTTCATCATCTGTAGAGGAAGATTGCTGAAAAAAGGGTATAACGGCCACAACCTGACTTGCTTTTTCGGAAAGAGCGTCAGAAGGATGATGGAAGAGATACATGAAGGGGTGTGTGGTCCACACATGAATGGTCACATGCTAGGTAAAAATATTGTAAGACAGGTGTGCTACTGGACAACATTGGAAAAAGATTGTTGTGAATATGTGAGTAGGTTGTGCCAGATTCATGCATACCTGATGCACGTACCGCCATCTCTACTTTATAGTATGCCCTCTCTAGGGCCATTCTCAACCTGGAGAATTGATATCATTGGCGAAATTGTTCCAAAAGCCTCAAATGGGAATCGATACATTCTGGTAGCAATCGACTACTTCACAAAATGGGTAGAATCTGCATCCTACACCAAGTTAGGGGCTCAGGAAGTGGCCAAATTCATCAAGAGAAACCTCATCGGTCGCCATGGAGTCCCCCATGAGATGATTTTGGATGACCAAAATTATTTCAAAGCAGAAGTTAGAGATCTATTTGAGGAATATAAAATAAGTTATCATAAGCCATCACCGTACAGGCTGCAAACCAATGTGGCAGTCGAAGATGCAAATAAGAATGTCAAGACCATATAACAGAAATCAGCCGATACTTACAAAGATTGGCACGAGAAGCTACCATTTTCCCTTAGGAGATACAGAACATCGATAAGGACGTCTACAGGAGCGACTCCTTACTCACTGGTGTATGGGATGGAAGCACTACTCCCGGTCAAGATAGAATTACCATCCTTGCAAGTAATGACTGAATATGAAATCTCAGAATTAGATTGGTTAAGGGAAAGATACGAAGAATTGGCACTTATTGATGAAAAGTGTCTTACGGCAGTCGACCATGTTCAAATTTATCAAAGGAGGATAGCCCGCGCTTTTAACAAGAAGGTTCGTCCAAGGAGAATCGTCAAAGGTGATGTTGCCCTTAAAGAGCTGCGAGCCCCAACCTTCGATCCTCGCAAAAAGTTCAAACCCAAATGGATTGGACCTTACATCGTCAAAACTATCCTTTTAGGAGGAGCAACCTACCTCATGGACCTCGACGGTGACAATTCAAAGAACCAGTCAATCTTGATGGCCTAAAAAATTACTATGCTTGACTTTTAACATTTCTTTCAAACCTTGGCTTGAACTACGCTCGACCAGATTCCCATTCGGGGATACGTAGGCAACCTACTTGGATCGGTCATCCCACCAACCTAAAAATAATACCCTTCTTTCCTACCATGTCTTGAACTTTGCTCGACTCGATTCCCATTTGGGGATACTAGGCCACCGCATCGGTTTGGTCGACACCATCATAATCAACCCCTCTTTTTTCAAAGCCTTGTCTCTAACTACGTTGGACCTGATCTCTGCTCGGGGGTACGTAGGCAGATTGTCAAAAAGAAAAGAAGAATGGCTTGCTAGGTCAAAAACCCAAAAGGGCGCCTAGGCAAAAATTAGAGCTAAATCCAAAGTAAGCAATCACAAAAGAAGGAAAAGAGCTCGCTAGCTCACTGCACCAGTGCCTAGGCAAAAGTTATGAGCATTTGAGAGATATAAAATCACGGTCCTTACCATAACTCAGAAACCACCCTCCACACTAGGGGCAAACTTCGGCCACCCGCCTCGTTTGCCTAAACCTTCCCTAAATTAGGGGCAAACTTCGGTCATCTACATCGTTTACCTCCCAACCACCCATATCCCAAACTAGGGGCAAACTTTAGCTACCTACATCGTTTGCCTGTAATCACCCAAGCATGCCCGAGCAAGTACCAAAAACAACATCTAATTAAAATATTGTTACAAAATGTTTTCAGCAAGCCAAAGATGCATGAAACAAGATTCTCAAAGTAAACGAGGTTCACCGATAAACAAACTTCAAATATTACATAAGCACGAATGGTTGAAAAGATAAAAGTCTTTTAAAAGCAATCACAAATATCAAAGACACTTAGGGGAAGAAGCAGAATCGATCGAGTCCAGTTTTATTTTCAGTCTTTTGTTTCTCCAAAGGCCCTCAGAAATAGGCCTTTACCTAGAAGGTCCAACCATTGATGAAAGCAGCGATAGTGATAGCTCTGACTCTAGAAGCAAAGACCCTCTTAGTTAATCCCTAGGGGACCTCTTGAACCTGCCTATACCGCCTAGCCAACCGGCGAGGGTGGTAGAAAGAAGTCTGTCTCAGTCCCATCAATCACACTCTCTGGTGATCCCCAAGGCTTGCGGTCACAACATGAAGGCCCAATACCACACAATCCAGCGAATGTCTGCCTCAGATAAAGTAACCATCATGCGAACCCAGTCATCAAAAGTGTAGTGAGAATGAAGCACATCCCTTCAAAAGTAAACAGGCGGCACACAGCCTGTCCATAACTAAAGATGCTCATACAACCAGGCCTGCAACACCAAAGGTGCCCAGGAAAGAAGAAGAGTTCCTAGGTTGAAGGTATTAACCAAACCATTTAGGGTATCAACAAGAGCCATAACCATGGGGTTCCTACCTAATTTCAGCCCAAGGCATACATACCCAAGGCACTAGAAGTACTCAAAAATAGGAAGTATGAACTCATACACAGGATTAGAGTGACCCTACGGGTAGCGTAATGTAGAGAAATTAACCCTGAATTAATTGGTGAGAGACAGTCGTTGAACAGTCAAGATATTCAGCCAAGCTGCCAATAGGATTGAGGTTATCAGCAAGAGGAAGAATCAAGTATGAGTTTGGATTGAAACCGAGGATAGCACACAATTCCTTGAACATGGGACACATCTTCAAGCCATTGAAATTGAAAACATGATTTATTGGATCCCAGTGAGCGATTGCAGCACGCATGAACTCAGGATTCAGAGCCATTTGGTGGAGAAAGAACATCACGGTCAAGTCGTAGGTAAAAAGGTTGATCTATTCCATGCCATCTGTAATGTTCAGTCAACACATGAGTTGAGCAAAATCATATAATGCTATATTTTCTATCGGGGCTCTAGCAGAATTTGAAATTTCGGCAATACCTCCCCGTTTCGCAGACTATCCCACCCGCAAGGCAAACACACTCACTATCATAAGGGTACTCATTGCAGTAACATCAACAACAACAGAATCAAAATTCACATATAGGTCGTCACACGATCACCAAACTAAAACAAGCACACAACTGCGCCTCTGAACCGGAAGCTATCCGGCCTTAAAGGCAAAACATCATAATATCCTGTCAAAGGTGACAAACCATCCTTCATATCATCCATCATTCACACTGATATAACCCAATCGAATGTATAAAAATGGAGACAAAATAAAAGTCCCCGCTCATGAGGCCTCAATCCTCCTCCTCTTTATCCTCTATGGGGCTGTTCGGAGTATATGTTGACGAAGGCCTCCTACTGCCCCTGCACCTTGGCCTGGACCTCGACGAACTAGCACTACTTCCACAACACTGCACATATAAATAAAAGTGAAAAGAATCAATCGTGAGCCAATAAAAATGCAAAAACAAAGTCGAGTCAAAAAACTTACCAAGGATGCCATCTGATTGGTGGGTAACTACTGTATTCCATCCATCTGTTAAGGATAAAATCTAGGGTTAGAACCTCATAACCTTAAGGAGCACAAAATTAGAGACATACCCTATGGTCTCGTGTAAGGACCAAAGACCGTAGGCTAGCTACCAAGGCGTGACCCTCCTCTATATAACTCCAAGGGACGTTGAGGATGCCTACTAGCTGGGTGGGATACCCGCATGTGACTCGTAGCACCTCTATGACCTAGAGGGAACCATCGGCACCCAGGACGTTGACAGTCCAGTCCTAAAGAGGGATAGGATCAGAAGTTGGTGGTGCTTGTCTTCTATACATCCCGCAAAATTGTAGGCACAAAACAAGTTAGGGAAAAGACGAGTCAAAAACATAAGTGACAAAGACAAAAACGTAAAAACTTATATCTAGGAGTGGGAAGTTGGGCATCAGAAAATAGCCACAGTCAGTCTTATAGCCAGCCTCGGAACAGATGTGGTCCCAAGCATCAGTGCCAGTCAAAGCCTACTATAGAGCAGCACCAAAAAGGTCATCGGCATCCATCATGGGAGGATTATGAGGAATGTAGTACCTTGAGCCACCTATAACTTGTCGGGATACTCACTCACTAAGATACCATTGCTTGCCATCATTACTCTCCATCAGAAATCGACAAGAAGCAAGAGGCCTAACTGCCTGAATCTCCTCAAGGGCAGCGTAGGAAACACTTTCCCAAGGTGTCCACTCAACACTAGATATGGTCCGTTTAGATAAGAAGTTCCTCAGAAGGTTAATCCTGTGGGCCCCGCTCTTGACCCCAACTACATCCCTTCTCCATCTCAAGCCCCAAGGGAATAAAGGAACAGGGGTCATGCCATCCTCATCCTCGCCCGACTCATCGGCAGGAGAAGGAGCCAACATCTTTAGGTACTGAAAGCTCCAGAGCTGCACAGAGAAAATGAAAATAAAAAAAAATAGAATTATGGAAATCAAAAGCCAAAAGATCGGGAGAAGTCGCAGAACTTACCTCCCAAGCTCTCCAGAACTCTCCAGTCGATTTAATGTTGCCTTGAGAAACCTCACCCATGTGCTTATAAAGATGAACTAGGGTAACACCACCCCAATCGTAAGAAGCAATCTCATCGATAGTTGTTAAATAGGAAAGAAGCATGAGAATCACTCGGTCATTTTGCATCGCAAAGATCGAACAACCGAGGATATACAAAAGGAAGACCCATAATAGTTGCCAGTCATTGATATTGTGCCTCCCTTTTCTATAAGCCCGATAAAGACAGTCGCAGGTGAACCGATGCCCCTTTAGATTCAGAGGAATAGCCCTGATCAGTGTCACAACGGCCTTAGGATCAATCTCATAAAAGTAGTCCAAGAACAGGCGCTTCCCGCCAACTCTCAAGCCGATAATCATGGAAAAATCAAAGGGCATCATCGTCATTTTACCAAATGGAAGACGAAAAGTATTGGTGGTGTCCCACTCTCTCTCAAGTAGAGCATAAAAGTGCACCAAGTCATTTGTGCTTTTTGAAACTATGCGGATGAAGCCACCGAACCCCACCTCGTCAACCATTTATCGAACGGCAGGCGAAAGCTGGGTATACCATAAGAAAGAATGAATGAGACTACCGTGGCCCTTCAAGACCACCTCCGGTACCTGCATGCACCAAAAATAGCAAAAATAGGCACAAAATCACTATTCATAACCCGAAGTCCAACTTTGTAAAATCAACAAATAAGCACAAAACAAAATTCCAACGACCTCTAGGTGCACACTATAGTTCACAAAACTAGCACAATGCATCAAAAATAGTGTTGAGCTACCGAAAGTTTCAAATACCTGACTTGCTTGAGCCGCGATGGAAAGCTGACATTGGGGGTCTCGTAAAATCAACTGTGGGGGTTGGCTCTTGACCATTACTCGTTCTTTGGCCTTCTTAGAGAGCCTCCTCGAGCTTGAAGCTATGGATCTGCAAAAAAAATGAAAATTATAACCAAAATTTCTTCTTCAAATTTAGAAAAAATTAGAACACCAATCAACATTCCAATTATGGGAAAAGATTACTCACCCGAGCGCGTATAAGCTGTTTTTAGCGGGTTTTGGCTCCAAAAACACCTCAAAATTGCCAAGAATGAGCATTTGGAGTTCAAAAACCCAAGAAATACAATAATAGAGTCCGGCCACCTAGTGCTGTCATGACATTAGCCAATTATCGTCATGGCAGTGGCCGAGTGCCACTGTGGTACTGCTCCCCGCGGGCCCTGCTTTGCCCTGCTTATTTTAGCCCATTTTGATCCCCGATTAGCCCCAGTGGCTCATTTTAGTCAAGATTGACGAGATTGTACCCCAACAAATTCAATTTATCCCCAGTGAATAGTCACAGAAAAAGACCCGAAGGCCCAAATAGGCTCCCGAAGGCCGTAACCGGCTCTTTTGGATTGAGTCTTGCAAGATTTGATCAACCATGAGAGATTAGGATTTGAATCATGGTTCCCGGTCAAGAAAAATAGTAAAGAAGAATTCTTAGTGAGTCTAGATTATCCCCAGTAGACAAATAGGCTCCCGAAGGACCTAACCGGCTCATTTGGATTGAGCCTTGCAAGATTTGGTCAACTGTGAGAGATTCAGAGATGGATCCCGGTTCTCGGTTAGAAAGATGTGATCAACCGTGAGTGATTCAGAGATCGATCCTGGTTTTCGGTCAGAAAGATTTGATCAACCATGAGAGATTCAGAGATGGGTCATAGTTCTTGGTCAAAAGAATTTAATCAACCATGAGAGATTCAGAGATGGATCCTGGTTCTTAGCCAGAAATTAAGAGAGATTCCCGAAGAGTCCCCTGCCATCCCAAGCAGAGAAAGCAGAAGTATAAACCATCTTTTTGTACTGGTCATCATAAGAATTGACCAACGATTGAAAACACCGCCCGCAGTCAAAAGACCCTGGTTCCCAGGGCAAGCACTATCTATTCATAATTTAAGGTTCCATGTCCATTGATTGTCGTGAGATTTCCCACCTGTTGGTTATCGTGAGCTTTTTCACTGATTGTGAGCTTCCTCACTCTGCTTATCATAAGCGTTCTCATATGTCGATCATCGTGAGCTTCCTCACTTATCGTGAGCCTCCTCACTTCGGTTATCATAAGTTTCATCAATAGTCAGTTATCTTTAGTTGAGGACCCTGCATCCGATCCATTTTACTTGTGGAAACACACTTCCCAAAATTTTCCCTGAGACCTAGAGTCTTCCAAACCTTTGTGTCTTTATCCAAGTCAACTACTGGATCATAGTCGGAAACACTACCACGACATAAGCCCACTTGGAGTGGCACACACCCCACAACACCAGCTCATACTAAGATTAGAACACTAGATATGATAGGGCTCTGTACATAATTCATATCACATCCATGTATTGCATTTCATCCTTATAGCATAGCATCCACATGTCTTGTTATGCATACGTGATTTGTTCATTTGTGCTCCGAACTACGTCTTGGTCTGATTCCCTTGGGGATACGTTGGCAGCTCACACAGAGTGTGACCAATGCTAGCCTTAGCATCAGTTTCTTGCATCTTTTGCAACACTCTTATTCTAAATCTATAGCCTCTAAAAGACCTGTCTCCTTAGAACTTTGGCACTCACTTGCAATTTCCGTTGCCTCTCAAGTTTATGCCAAAAAGTGGCAAACTGTAGACACCCCATTTTGTCGGCTATCAGATTTAGGAGACCCATATCTTGGTGGTTAACAATGATCCAAAAAGACTCAAGAAGGACTCTCAGAAGTTAGTTCTATCTCTTGAAATACTCAAAAAGTAGTAAAAATGACCAAAATGCCCCTGAAAGCTCAAACACTCCAAGATTTGGACCAAAATGTCCTGGAAACATGCTAGGTCGTAAGAAAAGTAATAAAATGTGTTTTAAAGCAAAATTAGATGAAATCGTCAATAGCTTTCCAATGGTATATCGCACTTAATTTATGGATTTAAAAAAATTCACTATGAATTTCTGAAGGCAAAAAAGGCGATCAAATCGGCCTTTATCGCGAATACAGCAAAACTTTCCAAAGACCTATTGTAGACACCCCAATTTTGACCAAACTTCGAATTAAGCGGAGTGTTACCTCTAGATCCGATGATGACAATGTCCGACTAATCTAGGACTTCCAAAGGCGATTCAAGCTCTTCAAAAGGCTCTTCAATTCAAACAAAACGAAAAAAAAGGAGAAAAAGAGAGGGAAAAGGGAAGAATGGAAGAAAACAGCACATGAAGGGTCCCACAGTAGTCATGCGATGCCGCTACAACACTCACCAATTGCCGCATCTACAGTCAATGCCGAGTGTCGCGAATATCTTTAAATGATGCAAAATAAAAAGACAGCAGTCTGCGGAGTGTCTTCGTCATTCAGTGAATGTTGCGACGACAATCAGTAAGTGCTATTACGGCACTTATTGAGTGCCACTTCCATCTCCACTGAGTGCCGCATTTTTCAGCAGTCTGTTTTAACATAGTACATTTTGTACCTTTAAAAGGACTTCCGGAATTAGGGTTTTTCACTATGAGTTTACTGAAATAACTCTCCAAAATTTGTCTATATATAAGGAGTGAATATCCCATTACAAAGGATCTTCTTCTTCTTAAATATTGAATCTTAATCTTGGGCTCTCAATTCTTAAGCTTGAATCTTATCTTGATTCTCTTTTTATTTTTGAAACTTTTCAAATTCTCCAACACAATTTGGAGAAAGTCTTAGAGGAGTTAAAGAAAGAAGTTGCATGGGTTAGAAGAAGAAGAGCTTGAACCACCTTTGAAAGACATTCAAGAATCTAAAAGTTGAGGATAATTGGAGGTAACTTCTAGTTAATTAGTCTCTACTTCAAGTTCAATCATAATATATAGAGTTCTTTAGGATGTTTTACACATTTTCAAAAACATCCTTCCCGCCTCATTTCATCACATACCACTATATTGTGATTGGACTTTCATTTTGTTGGTTTGGATTAAAGTGACCTAAGGTTTAAGATTAAGTAAATCATGAAGCAAAAGTTAACTTAAATATCATTTGAAACTTGATTTCCCTTTTTAATTGATTATGTTCATCTCTTGGGACTCATGAGACTTTTAATGTCTTTACTTGAGTCCCTTGACTTGGAATCCTTTAATCTCCTTCTAAACTTATGATTTACAAGAGGATTGAGGTTGATGTTAGCATGTTTAATCAATGAGTTTAAACCTATTTCCATGGTTCAAGTTCAATGTTTTGAGATTTCACGAAGTTTCTCCATACTCCATTGAAATCTATAAGTATAAGTGTCCTTAGTCTCTAATCACCATCAAGTGGGATGAAAAGTAATTTGGTTTAACCCAATCTCCATGGCTTAATAGATAGATTTAACACAAATAAAAATTGGCAATGGTGTAGTGAATTCATGAACCACTTTTGATCAAAGATTTTTAGTTAAATAATGGGCGGTTGGAATTGAATAAGACCAATTGGAGAGTGTCAATAACACAAAGTTTTACCATTGTGATTTTTGTTTTAATGAGATTTCATGTTTAAATGACTTGGTCATGAGTTTTGTGAAGCAACCATAATCTGTCCAGAATATTAGAACAGTAACGCCTTCTTGAAATAAGTAAATCAGAGCCTTAATAAAGCATTCTTGACTTCAAATATTTTTTTCTATGAAGTTTCATATGTTAATGAGATCTCCTAAAAATATTAGAGTCTTTCTGAGTGATGTCTAGTGTTTGTCCAATTCCCAGAGATTGAACCGTTGATCTTTGATTTTCTTTTTGGGATGGAACTAGACTTACAGAGGTATGTTGTGTCCAAAATTCATTGACATCAAACCATGGGATGTACGCTTTTTCTATTTTTGAAGTTCTGGTCTACTCTCCGTAATTTTCATAATTTTGTGACAGATTTGACAAACTTTGTAAATAATGGTTCAAATGACTTTTCTATGAACTAGGGCTTAAACCATGCTTTAATAATGATTAATTAAACGTAAATCCAGAGGCTAAATGATCCAAACCAATGAATAGTTCATGGCTTACTCTTTGTTCATATTTATGTACTTTTATGCATTCATCCATGCTGATTGATGCTTGCAATTAGAATCCATCTTGTATTGGGATTAAGTTGCGTTTAATTGAACCTAATTGTGAATTCCTTGTGACCATGTTTAGATTACGCCATCTCTATATGGACATTATATTGGCTCCTAGTTGAGACTTGTATATCTATAGAGATGTTTTTTTCAACTAATTGGAAGGAATTCATGATTATGTCAATTCTTTCATACTTGATAGATTTAGGCTAGAGGTTTAGGAATATTACTTAGGATTCAATAATATGTCTTGTTTAAAGCATGTGGACTAACCCTTTGTTTTGTAGTGCTATTAAGGTATGATTCCTCTAGCTTCTCTTAAATTTATTTTAATTTCTTTGATTTTAATTGATTTTGGACTCCATGCGTGACACCTTAGACTAGGTCTTGCCTTATGTGTATTTATGTGATTAGAGACTTTTTTTTCTGGGTTTTTATTTATTCACATGCATTGCATGTTTAATATTTGCGGCCGGATCTGGGTAAGTTCTCTAGTTCCCTACTAGCACATCACTTTGCTTGCTACTTGAATTATGTGATTTTGAATGCTTTTTTTTTATCATTAGAATCTTACACCCTTTAGACATGCTTTTGCAATGTATATCTATATCTATGTATTAGTTGAGGGCACATTGAGATTAATAATTTGATTAAAAGGATGTTGAGTAGAGGCCTATGGCGAGATAGGATGAGAGGGCGTGTTTTAGTCTACCGGGCTCCTTCCCCTCTCATTCCATAATCCATGGACCTAGGAATATCTAGTTTCCAAAACAAGATTAATTTGCTTTTAAATGGTTTCTTAATTTTCCTTTTAAAAATTAAGTGGTGACTCGTGTTTTGTATTTTGAAAATTGAAAAAGGTTTTAAAAAAAGTTGTGGGTAAAGAAAAAATGCGATATCCACAATCTGGCGAATCTGCTGGGGATCGAACCCAGAATCTCTTGTTTTGCAGGCCAGAATTCCTGATTTTGGGTTCACTCGAGGATTAGACTTCAAATCATCCTTTTAATAGAATTAATCAATTTTTGTTTGCTTGTTGCATTTCACTTACATGTCTGGCCGATCGATTGCACAGAACTATGACCTTGGAAGCTCGGGGCAACCTGGTCGATCAAGTTATCATGGGACTGTGTGATCACCCTTGATCTCGTACCATGATTTGGTATATAAAGAATCATATCAGATATGTATCAAGGGTCTCTTATTTGACCAAAACCCGGCCTTTGCATGGTAGTTTGTCACGACCCATCCCACTACGCGTGGAAATAGGACACGTGGCATGCCACCAAGGCTCATCCAAACAATCATATAAATATACGCAGCGGAAAGAACTTTAAAACAACCCTGGGTATTTAAAACTTAGGGAACATTACCCTCTGAGTTTGTAAAAATCCATTGAAATCGGAGTTATAAAAAGTTGTGTTTAATCAAAAGTGTTCACAAGAATCCATTTCAAAATACAGAGGTTCAGTCGACTGCCCAGTCGACTGTAATAGGGTCCAGTCGACTGTGCCAGGCAGAAACTAAAACCCTAAATCCTCAACAGAGGTCCAGTCGACTGCCCAGTCGACTGCTTTTCTATTATTAGAAGCAGTAGCCAAAATCAACAGTGGTTCAGTCGACTGATGAAGGGGTCCAGTCGACTGCTTTTCTATTATTCACTTTCAGTGTCTCAACCATACGGGATCCAGTCGACTGACCCTGGGTCCAGTCGACTGCTCCCCTGCTGGCAGCCCTGTGATGAAATATACTAACACATGCTTCTCAATACCAATAACAATCCCAACCATAACTGAATTCCAACATTCAAAACATAAATACAGACGTTCAATTACAAGATTCCGGTACTACGGAACTAATCCATGATTCTATTACAACATACTACAATATTCAAAACCTTACACAAGTCTAGGATTTAAAACAAAAACATATACAAAGGTGATATCCCCGGCGTTCATCGGCCTCACTCATCGCGCTTCTTCTTATCCTTCTTCTTACCTGCAATGGAGTACATCTCCACTGCTCAGCTATATGCTGAGTGTACAAGTTCTAACATATGCAATATATGATAAAACATGCTTTAATCTCATAAATCATACAATAGTCTCTAGGGAGAAAAATACGCATTCATCCTGTAGCGGCAAGTCCAAGCCTTAAACCGCAATACCAATGGCAAGTCCAAGTCTATCAACCATTGTATCCACAAGTGCCATGGCAAGTCCAAGTCTATCAACCATGCACAGTAGCCGTCGCTACTAAATTCTCAAACATCGAGAAGCTTACTCCGGCATGAATTTGTATAAGACTCCCCTTTGACCCACATAGACAACTTAACGTGCTCGCGTAAATTTAGACATGCTTTTCACAATTTAGCGCGTGCATAATTAACGGGCCTACAATTAACACATGGATTTCGCCCGGATCACAATTTCGTCGTCGAAATATAAAACATGTATTTCCCTATATTTCACAAGTTAGAACTTCATACCTCGTGCGATTTCCCCCAAACTTTGAAGGATCGACTAGGAGGCTAAATAATCGTCGGATTTTGAATTTGAGAAAATTCCTACAAGTTTATACCTGTTTTTCCCAAAAGTCTAAAATTAAGATCTTTATAAAAAATTGGCCAAACATGACCTAAGTGGTATCAAAACGTAGATCTTACCTCCACGAGTTCAAATCTGAAATCTGGAGAAAATCTGACAGACGAACGGTCGTCGATCGGCGTCGCAAAGCCCGTTGGCTCCAAATATCCCTTCTCTCTCCTCTCTCTAGATATTTATAAAAGTTGTGGATGAGAATGAAATCTCATCCACTTCTATTTATAGGCAAACTTCTCGGAATTTGTGTTTACCTCCCCGCAAGTTTCTCAAAACTTCTCATTAACCCATGAAACTTCGCACACGTCCATTTTATAACTTTACGAGTAAAAACTATAAATTTCAAAAGTTTTTGACTAGGTTTCGTTTGGGTCCAAAATAACGTCCGAAAACTATATTCTGTGGAATCTCTACACAACCTACCTTTTCAATTAACGTATCACTCACGTTCTCACCACAGTTCTCAAAATGATATAATGATATCAAAGATTATTAGAATTCCCACAACACAGATAAAATTACTATTCAACAAATACCAGATAAAGTCAAATAACATTTAAATCACATAAATGTCATTTAGTCATGCCCATGCAATATGAACTTCCATGTTCTCGTGTCCTTACTGACACCTTACCGTTGACCCCAGTCAACCACTTATCCTCAATTATCATATATCAATGATAATTCATAAAATTTCATATCATGCATGATTAAACTATGAAATTCTGGAACGGGCATGACAACTCTCCCCTCCAAAAACGAAGTTTGTCCCCTTCCCTGTGGGATCGATCGGGTCTTAACCAGATTACTACTTGCACGATTACCTCCACTTGGGTATAGCACACAAGCGCACGCACATTCATAGCCGTGTCAAGTTTTTGGCATCATTGTCGGGGAAGCAACAAGCTAACGCTTAGATTACCTCAATCTATTCTTATCTTTTTCTGTTTTCTTTTGTCTCTTATCCTTTAGATTAAAACTACTTAGGATCTTTCCTTTTATGACGGATTATTCCATCGAAGGAATCTACGGAAATCCATTCTACTTAGCCGATTCCTCTGATTCTATTAATACCGTAGCCACACCTACCGATTCAATGGCCGACAATCAAAGTGAAAATGGTGAAAATGTGGTTGTACCAATTGATGATTCGCTTCGTCCTTTGTGCGATCTCATGACACCTGAACACGCTCCTACACCTTCTTGTATTCTCACTTTGAAGCCGAATTCGATTTACACCTGGCATGCGATGAACACTATGTTCCTAAAGAAATTCTTTCCACCTCACATGACCACCGAGCTTAAACAACAAATCAACTCTTACAAAAAAAAAGAGCAATGAATCCTTCACCCAAACTTGGGAGCATTTCAAGGATTTGCTACTCTCTTGCCCACATCACGTATATGAGAAATGGCAAACCATAAGCTACTTTTACGAAGGGTTAAATGGTGAAACTAAAAAGTTGGTTGAAACCATGAGTTCAGGGGCATTTCTTCGCAAAAACACGGAAGAAGCAGAAGCTCACTTTGAGTGGCTAGCTGAACATGCCCACGAATGGTCCAATTCGAAAGATGTCTCACACTCACAGATCTCCTGTGTAGAAGAAAAAAGTCTATATCAATTAAAAAGTGAGGATCATTTGGTGAACAAGTATGAAGAGCTAGTTAAGAAAGTAGAAGAGTTGGCAATGAAAGGAGAGAGTTCTAGGCAGGTTTTACCTGAAGAACCATCGGCACATGCAACATGTTGGGACACACCAATCAATATTGTCCCAATGTGTCGTACTTTCAAAAACAGCCCCCCATAGAAATGAATGCCATGCAAGGGTATAGGGGGGCGGGGAATTCCTACAATAATAATAATGTTCAAAATAACAATCGATGGAATCACCCCGGGTTTGATTGGAAAAATGATGCTGGGACCCAAAACCAATATCAACAACAACCCTACAATAACAATAATCACTATCAAGGGCAATACAATAGGCAGTCCCAGCCATTCAATCAAAATAGATCAAATAACTATAACCATGCCCAACCCTCTAATAATCCGCAATCAAATGTCTATGTGCCACCGCACAAAAAGGTGCAAGAGGAAGATCCAATCTCTAATGCGAATTTAACGCAACAGTTAATTCAAATGATGAGTAAAATGTCCACAACATTCGAGAGAATGGATGCACGACAAGAGGGGTCGAGTGGAACGTTTCCTACTCAACCACTTCAAAACCCTAAGGGCACGTTTGGTAGGCAGGAATGCTCCTTGGAATGGAATGGTCATTCCTGGGTTCATTCCATTCTTGTGTTTGGTGTGACCAAATACAGTGGAATGGGCATTCCTTTTGAAATGGTCATTCCTACTTAAGCAGGAATGGGCATTCCTTGCCAAAACCCAATGAATGCTCATTCCATTCCTACAGGATTGACTATAATTGTAAAATATAAATTTTTTTCTTAAAATATATTTGATAAAAATATGTATATATTAAATATTTTTTAAAATATTAAAACAAATATTAAATACTTTTTTAAAAATTAATTTTTTATAAAATATTAAATATTTTGATTAAATATTATTCATACTAAAAAAATCATAAAATACTTATTAAACTTAATATTGGACTAATTTTTTTTTAAATTATAACTAGCAAACATATTAAATTTTTAAAGAGATTTTACAAATAGATGAAAAAAATAAGGTGGACTAAAATTGTTAAAAATGTAATATTATTTCATAAAAGAAAACTAAATATTAACTATTTAGGCTAAAAAAAATATTTAAAAAATTAGAAATATCAAAATATTGTATAAGTCTAATAGTAGATTCTTGTACTTCCAAAATACGTTAAAAGATTATATACTTGAAAAAAATATTCCAAGACATTCTATTAAACACTTCTTTAAACGAAATTTCATAAAAATATTGAGTTTAAAAAAAAATATTATAGATAAATAATACTGAACGTTTATACCATAAATATTTTGTACAAATATAAAATATTTTGCTTAAATATGATTTTATTCCACTAATTGATTGTTTAAAACCCGAAGTGGAATGTAATTGGCATTTAATTCCTAGAAACTTAGCCAAACAGAGGAATGTAATGACTATTGCTATTCCATTCCTGTTTCATTCCATTCCTGAGTCCATTCCATTCCTGCCTTATTCCATTCCTGCCTACCAAACGTGCCCTAAGGGATATAACAATGGTCCCAATAATCATGAACAGGAAAAAGTCGTGACTACTCTGAGAAGCGGCAAGATTATAGGGTGCAATTTACCCCTCTCTACCCCTAAAGAATACGAAGAGGATGAAGTGGTAAATAAAATCAAACCATCCACTCAGGAAGAGGAGTCGTCCACTGATGACAAACCATTAGAATCAAATGATGACACTCCTAAAGAAGTAGAAGAAGCCGAGAAAAGGCCCGGAAAGGAGCCTGTCATTAATGAATTACCTAAATGCCCTCTCCCTGTGCCTTACCCTCAAAAGCTTAAGAAACCCAAAAACAAGGCAAAGAATCAGGAGTTTTTGGAGTTGTTTAAACAAGTCAAAATCAACCTCCCACTCCTTGATGCAATCAAACAAGTGTCGGCCTATGCTAAGTACCGTAAAGACTTATGCACGGTCAAAAGGAGGTAAAGTGTAAAGAAACACGCATATGTCGCTTGCCAAGCAAGCGCAATCATCCAAAATGAATTGCCTCCGAAACTCAAAGACCCCGGTACCCCAACTGTCTCATGCCGAATTGGGAATCAAAGGATAGACAAAGCACTCCTTGATCTAGGAGTAAGCATAAACCTGTTGCCATACTCAGTCTATAAACAACTAGGGTTGGGTGATCTCAAACCTACCCGAGTTGCGTTATAACTGGCAGACAGGTCAGTCAAATACCCTAGAGGAATACTGGAGGACGTTCTGGTGCAGATAGATTCATTTGTCTTCCAGGTCGATTTTGTGATTTTGGACACTGAACCTGTGTCTAATCCATGTTCACAAATTCTGGTGATATTTGGACGTCCATTCCTCAATACCATAGATGCCACAATCAAAATAAGAAGTGGTATTATGACCATCGTATTCGGGAATATGACTCTAAATGTCAAGGTTTTTTCAAATCCCCGATCTGAAGAATACGAGGATGAGGAAAAAATCAATTATATTGAAACGGTCATCGAAGAAGAGGCTGATTTTGTAGATTATAAAGATCCCTTGGAGGTAGTTGTGTCACAATTTGATGCTATCTATCAACCTAATGATTCTACCCCATTGGATGCTGCCTTAAATCACACTTGCCTCATGATATAGACAAAAGAGGAGGATAGAGCTGAATAGATGTGGGTAACACCATATGAACCACTACCTCTAAAAACGAAATTAGTCATGCCATCTAATTTTTAGTTTCCCGAGTTAGAGTTAAAGGAGCTTCCAATAGAGCTCAAATACGCCTTCCTAGGGACTGAAAAGACTTACCCTGTCATAATTTCATCTACATAAAATCCTGAACAAGAGGGTAAGTTAATCCAACTATTAAAATAACATAAAGGAGCATTAGGATGGACTATTGCCGACCTCAAAGGCATAAGCCCATCCGTGTGCACTCATAAAATATATCTGGATGAAGACGCAAAACCTTCACGACAAATGCAAAGGCGTCTGAATCCCAACATGCAAGAGGTAGTTAAGAAGGAAGTGTTAAAACTACTTGATGTTGGGATCATATATCCCATTTCTGATAGCCCTTGGGTTAGTCCAACCCAAGTGGTGCCCAAAAAGGCGGGCATAACGGTAATCCCGAATAAAGATGGCGAATTGGTACCAACATGTGTCCCCACCGGATGGCGAATGTGTACTGATTACCAAAAATTGAATACAGTGACCCGGAAAGACCACTTTCCATTACCATTCATGGATCAATGCTAGAAAGAGTGGCGGGGCATAAATATTATTGCTTCTTAGACGGATATAGTGGCTACAACTAAATCGAAATCGGTCCTGAGGATCAGGAAAAAACGACTTTCACTTGTCCGTTCAGTACATTTGCCTATCGTCGTATGCCCTTTGGCTTATGTAACGCACCTGCTACCTTTCAGCGGTGCATGTTGAGCATATTCAGTGACATGACTAAACAAATACTTGAGGTTTTCATGGATGACTTCTTAGTGTTTGGCCATAGTTTTAATAACTTCCTGGAAAACCTTAAGAAAGTTTTAGCGAGATGCGAGGACAAACACCTAGTACTAAACTGGGAAAAGTGTCACTTCATGGTGACCAAGGGAATTGTCCGCGGCCACATTATTTCTGATAAAGGTATCCAAGTTGATAAAACAAAAATCGATATAATCTTGAACCTACCTGTCCCCCGTATAGTTAAAGATATCCGCTCTTTTTTGGGACACGTAGGATTTTATTGTCGCTTTATCCAAAATTTTAGTGCGATCTCCCGACCACTGTGCCAACTCTTAGTTAAAGACGCACCATTCGAGTGGTCAGAAAACTGTCAAACATCTTTTGACGCAATAAAGGAACAACATACCTCAGCATCGATAATACAGGCACCCAACTGGAGTTTGCCATTTGAACTGATGTGCGATGCTAGTGACTATGCCATCGGTGTAGTCGTAGGACAGAGGAAGGATAATAAGCCTTATGTATTTACTATGCCAGTCGAACACTCAACGAAGCTCAAATGAACTATACGACTACCGAAAAAGAGCTATTGGCAATAGTTTTTGCTCTATACAAATTCAGGTCATATCTGATAGGATCCCCAATAGTCTGTTTTGCAGACCATTCGACCCTCAAGTACCTGTTATCTAAGAAGGACGCGAAGCAAAGGCTTATCCGTTGGATACTCCTACTCCAAGAATTCGATATCACAATCAAGGATAAAAAGGGAGTAGAGAATGTGGTCGCCGACCATTTGTCTAGGTTGACATTTACTGACAACACTGAACCCATACCAATTAAAGATGATTTCCCAGATGAGCAACTGATAGCGATTTCCAGTCTGCCTTGGTATGCGGATATAATAAACTATCTTGTTACGGGAGAGACTCTGAGCCATTGGTCAAATCAAGATAGGAAACAGTTCTTCTCGTTTGCATGTCATTTCTTTTTTGATGACCCTTACTTATTTAAGTATTGTGCTGATCAGGTCATCAGACATTGCGTCCCAAATGAGGATATAACCGTGATTCTAGCCTCATGTCATTCTGAAGCCTGTGGTGGTCATTTCCCTTCACAAAAGACCGCACAAAAATTACTACACAGCGGACTCTATTGGCCCACCGTATTCAAGGATGCCCACTCATTTTGCAAAATGTGCCAACACTGTCAAAAGCTAGGCACAATTTCAAAAAGGAATTTTATGCCCTTAACTCCCATCATCATAATTGAAATATTCGATTGTTGGGGCATAGACTTCATGGGCCCTTTTCCACAATCAAATAACTGTGAATACATACTCCTAGCTGTGGAGTACATATCAAAATGGGTGGAAGCAATACCGACGAGACGCAATGATCACAAAACAGTAATGTCCTTTCTTAAGGAAAATATTCTGTCGCGTTTCGAAACTCCGAAAGTATTAATAAGTGACCAAGGCAAGCAATTTGCAACAGGCCTTTAGAATCACTTCTCAAGAAATACGGGGTCAACCATAAGATCGCTCTAGATTACTACCCATAAACTAATGGGCAGGCAGAGTTGGCTAACTGTGAAATCAAGCATATACTAGAAAAGACGGTTAGTTTCAACAGAAAAGACTGGGCATATAAACTGACAGATGCTCTATGGGCGTACCGCACCGCTTATAAGATAAACTTAGGGAAGTCCCCGTACAGGTTAGTGTACGGCAAGGCGTGTCACCTTCCTGTTGAAATCGAGCACAAAGCATATTGGGCAACACGCTCATTGAACTTTGGCATTAAAGAGGGAGGTCACCTTCGGAAACTCCAGTTGGTCGAACTTGAAGAAATACGTCGAGATGCATACGACAATGCTAAACTACACAAGGAAAGGTTAAAGGCTCATCACGATAGAATAATTTTTCGAACATCATTCAAGTCAGGGCAGAAAGTCTTGTTGTACGACTCTCGCCTCAACCTTTTTCCAGGTAAGCTCTGGTCCCGGTGGACAGGACCATTCACTGTTAAATCTATTTTTCCACATGGGGCCGTTGAGCTGGTAAATCCCAAGAACGATGATTGTTTCAAGGTTAACGACCAAAGGTTAAAACCATTCTTGGAGAATTTCCTACCAGAAGCTGAGCACATCGAGTTAGATGAGCCCAGCTATTCCTCCACCTAAAATACCTAAAAGCGTGTTCACATTTTGCTGTTGTATTTTTTTTTTTACTGTATTCTTGTTTTATTTCATTTATTCCTGTCTCTTTTTTAGTGTGACTTCATTTTTTATCTACTATCATCTATCTCTCCCCTGCAGGCTATCAAAATATGAGGGATGATGATGTCCATTCGATAAGGTCATGGGCTGACTCCGAATATCCTAATCCTCCATGGACTATTGAGGAGATTGTATTCTGTCTCTCTCTTTATCAAGGACTCAGAGCAGACGATGTCATTGACTTAACCCAAGGGTACATCCCTTACGATCCTGCACTTCTCCAAATTAACCCCTTCGAGCATATGGACTTACCTGACGAGGAAGGTGAACCTGAAGGGTATTTTGTTGGGGAAGTCGAGGATGCCATTTTGGAACAATGGGAGAATGACTCAATGTTGGAACCATGGGAAGAAGAAGATTTACAGGATGTGGTGCCCGAACGCCATAATGCTATATTCGCGTATGTTGATGACTTCCTTGTCATCGAATTGGTTCCCTACATTTATGTGCATATGAGTTATTTGTTGTTCCGACTTCAATGCCCTCTACCTGCTAGTGCACACAGTTGTTTCACGCCAATAGTGAGGTTAATTCTTGGTCACATTTCTTTCTTTTTCTTTTCATCTTGCTTTGTTTATTCCTTTCCATTAGTTATTTCGTTGTTTTCTTTTAAATTCTTTCTTTCTTGTTTGTTCTATTTTGGTTTCCTTTGTCAGGATTTTCACAATGAATCCGATGTTACTACCGTTATTCCTTCCACATCAATTATTTCACAATTTTGGACTGTATATAGGGTCCCCAGGTACTCCGCCGCAAGAGGAAGGTCAGTTGAGAAATTACACTCTGATATCTTTGTCTCCATCTAGCTCACCTCTTGCATGTGCAATCAATCCTTTGGAGAGTTCAGACTTGCTCGGTGATGTCTTGGTTGCTTTTCAACTATTCTGGGAAAGGGAATCGTCAAGTTTAGACTCCACATTCAAAGATTTGGTGGAGAGAAAAGAAACGGTGGAAGAAGAAATTTTCCTGCTTAAAGAGTAGTATCTCACTTCAATTGTTTTATGCCATTTGGGTTTTCTTTTATCAATTGGAGTGTAAATCTAGACAAAGTTTTATTAGTTTCAGTTTATTTACGTAGTTTTTCTTTATTAATAAGGTCTTAGGTACCATTGTGGGAGCAACAATTTTGCAATATGGATGCTATTAAATAATTCTATTTATAAAATTTGCAACATATTACCTTGTGAATGATGATGTCTAGCTTACATGTCCTGTCAATGAACTGTTCTATCATTTTTACTGTATGTCCAAAATAATGTTGGTTAGATGGGGGTGTATAATTTCTCCATTCAATAATATTATAAAATTTCTAGGTTCGATCGATCGACCTCAGCTCGATCGATCGAGGGCGTCCCATCCTCAAGCGCTTCCACAAGTCTTAATCGATCGAAGGTTCGATCGATTGAACTTTGTCAATTGATCGAGACTTGTATTTAAATGAGGCATCGTCCATACACTTCATCAGTTTCATTCCCTCCCTCAACCACTCTCGAGCGATTAGCGACAGAGGTACCTCGGGGCAATTTCTTTCTCCCCCCTCTTCACATACATCATTTGGAAGCCCCGTCATCACCATCCTCATCTACTCATAGTCTTCCGTCGCCCATTCCTCAAGGTAAGTTTTCCATGGCTCCCCTTTGTCCATTTTGAGATTAATCTGCGAGGGGGTGCCCCCCGTTGACCTTAAGACTTTTTCTTCTTGTTTTAATCTTGTGTGTTGATTTCTCGTATCTTTTCTGTGCTTGTTTCTTGTCGCAGTTTCTTCTCTGTGTTCGATCGATCGAACTTGGCTCGAGCGATCGAACCCAGTCTGTGTTCGATCGATCGAACTAGGCTCAAGCGATCTAACCCAGTCCATGTTCAATTGATCGAACTGGGCTCGAGCGATCGAACCTTGTACCTTCTCAATGTATCAAACATTCCTCGATCGCTCGAACTTAAGCAGTGGCAGTTTTTTTTTCCTTTTTCCCTATTTTGATTTGTTTTCTTGTTTTTTTTCTTCCATTTTAGGTTTTTGCAATGAACCCTATCACAAGGTATCATAAGTCTAAGCCACTCGACCTCACTATACCCGACCCTGTACCAGCTCACGGGCTCAGAAATGAAGAGGAACGAGTATGGTTTACTTGGTGGTTTCAGACACGTAAGGTCATGTTGGAGCGGCCACTAGAGTCCGTATGGCTTTCAGCTTCGTGGTTCCTAGGATGGATCAGAGACATGCCATTATGCTACAATATGTTGATCTAGATCAAAACGATCAACATCCACTGGGTTCGTGAAGCCTGTTCCTCTATGATCAAGGATCTCGCGGCCCCGTTCACATACAAATCGTTCTTCTATGGGCGTGAGATCCTATTCAGCCCTGCCACAGTTTTTGCTGCTTTGGGGGTACCTGAGGTACCAGATTGTTTCTATCCTCGCCTATCAGGAGCCCCAGAGATGCCTCTAGCCACCATTATCTGAGAGCTTACATGCGGTGCCATTCAGTTTTGGAATGGCATATCTCTCATCAAGGATAAGCTTCTCACTGAGAACTATCACCTCCTCCATCTGACGCTGGTGAACTGTATTTTTATGACGTCTTATCATGAGAAGTTCGCCAGGTGGTATGCCCGAGCTCTAAATGCTATTGGGACAGGATAGCGAGTCTGTCTGTCTCGCCTTTATATTGACTTCTTTGTTCAGCCCACGCGGTACATTGCCGCCAAGCACCATCTGAAGTGCACTTGGCCTATACATCGGGTCATTGAGCAGGCTGGACTAGTTCTATTGGCCATAGATTTGATTCTGCAGGCCTCTAGTCGATTTGGCGAGACGGCAGCCCGCCGTTCTGATGCTCAGAAGAAGAGAAAAGAAAAGGGTAAGGCGAAGGTCAGGGCGAAGAGAAAGAGGGAAGGAGCCACCGATACAGAGGGTGCAGCTTCTGGGATGCCTACAGAGGCTGAGGAGCTTGAGTCGGATGATGAGGACCCCATTGCTGTCGTGCAGCAGTTCGAGTTGAGATAGCGGTCTCAGGCTCAGGCCCAAGGAGAGTCGTCTTCCATATACCTCCAGACTCTCCACTCATTGCTTCTTGAGGAGAGGGATGCGCGGATACGGCTCGAGGGCAAGATGGATCAGATGACGACCCTGTTAGAGGTGATCTTGATACAGATTGGGGTAGATCAGTCTGTACACACTGTTGTACATCCACCTACTACTGATCCATCTTCTTCTCTTGATCCATCTCCTTCTGTTGATCCATCTACTTCTGCTCCACCTACTACTTCTGTTACTCCACAACCTACTGATCCCTCTGCACCATCACCATCATTTCCACCACCTCCAGTCGTGGTTAACCCATTACTATCTCCACCAGCTGCCCCGACTGTGAGTGACCCAATGACGGTTCCCACTGTTGTTGAGGGTGCGGGTGAGGATGATCCTGCCACACCGATTGTGATTTTATCTGATATAGGGGATGAGTAGATTATGTCTTATGCGAGGGAGAGTTCCATTGTATTATGTTTATTACTGTTTCTCTCTCTTCGTTTATTTTGGTGGTTTGGTTATGATTGGACACTTGTATCACTGTTTTATATTTATATTGTTATATCATGCCAATGATTGGGTATTTGTATTCTATATAGCCATTGCTTTATCAGTAGTTATGCTTTCTTGTGCTATTGGCTGCTTGGAGTTTGTATGTTTTCTTTAACAGATTGCTATGCATGTGGTTATGACTTTGGTGTAATCAGGTGCTATGTCTCTACTTATCCTGAAAATTAACTTCTGAGGACATTGCAATTTTCAGTTGGGGGTGGAATGTAGATAGATAATCACCTACACATGTTTTTACTTAGCAATCTGGATCACTATATTGCACATTTCATACAATCTCGATTTGTACATCCACAGTTTGAACAGTTTGAAAGCAAATTAATAATAATAATAATAATAATAATTTAAAAGGAAGTGTTGAATTTAATGGGTAGAATAACTTGGAATATTCACTTCTATTTCGCTGTTATCAAGCAATAACACAACCATTTTATTCTCATCATTTTATGAATTAGGTTCACGCGTTCTTCTAGTTTCACTAGGATAAATGCATATGTTGACCATTCATGTATCCAAAATCCATATGCACATGTTAATAGCTATGCAGAAAATCTAAAATAAGAGTTAATATGACTTTTGTGCTGTAAGGAATAAGTAGTGGAAACTAGTCACCCTTAGTGAGCTTTTGAACCCAATCTTCATTTTAGAGGGAATTATCACATTAAATTCGAATTGGTTTTTCTTGAATAAGCGTATTAAATTCGTTGAATAGTCTCTAATTCTTCATTTTTGCTGTGTATTAGAGGAGAACGTTCAGGATTTACCAACTAAACTCAATGAACATTGAAGTGTTAAAACTAAGAAGTTGGGAAAAGGATTTAAGCCATTGTTATTCGTTTCTTACCTTTCCATATACCTGCATCAGCATTCCAAAATATGCATTGTTCTTAACCCCACACCTAGTAAATACTGCCAAGTCTATTATAAAATCTACATCCCTAATCTTTTACTTCGACCTCAACGAACCCATTGCATATCTAATGTGATTAAATTATTGAAGTATGTGATGAGGAGGGAGTGGTTGTGGGATGGTTTTGTTAAAAAAAACATATATGAGAATAGAGGATGGTTGGAATGGAGTGAAATAAAATTTCTAAACTCAATCACATGATGAAGATGTGCAATATCTTACCCCTCTCATTTCTGTCCTACTATATAAAAAATCGAAAAGTCAAAGCCTTAATGATTTTTAACAACTTAGTTTGAATATGAATGTGTAATTTGGGTTATCCACGGTATTTCGCTCCTCTAATAAGTAGTATTCCTTTCTTGAGACTATACACTCTAAATGTTCGTCTTTTATTGAGTCAGGTGTGAAAGAATTAGTAACCAAACTTTCAATTTTTATCAAAATTTTCACACCATGTGCGATCACTATTAACCAAGTCTCTGTGAGATGTTCATTCTTGAGTGTGAGACCATGTGAGAGTTGAGTTGAAACTACAAGTTCTGAGAGTATGATAGTCGAAACAACTCTAAATAAAGTTTGATGTTTAGCTATTAATTCACACACACACGGATACATGGATGTGATGCATATGTTATTTTTATCTTGGTAATATGAGGAGCATATGTATTTCTTTCATGGTTTGAATGAGGATGATATGTTTTGTGGAGCTAAGTTTACAGTTGGATGGGAGGGAGTATTTACAAGTTATTCTATATCTTTTTGAGCTTAAAATCGGAGAATTTTGTGGGTACATTCACTGTAAACCCTCACGAGACAACACTCGTCCACTAGGGGGAACCTAGTGGTTTAACGGCTTGTTGCATTTGCTAAATGCAACCACGATTCCTACGAAAGTGAGTTAGATAGTTTCTTTATTTTTATTTTAGTTTAGATAACCAGAGTTTAATTTATTTTAGTTCAGTCGTTGTAGTATTAGTTTAGCTTGTTTTATTTTTGCTTTATTGCTAGGGACTAGCAAATCGCTAGTTGGGGGTTGTGACAAGTAGGAGTATTTGCAAAATACAACCGCGCTAAAAGAAGAAATTACACTGATTTAGTCTACAATTCCCTTATATATCTGCAATTTGAATTACAATGCCAGTTTTTACACAATATGATTAATCTATGATAAGTGGTATTGTTTTAGTGGTCATTTGTACAGATTACTATTGCTGTTTGAGGAACTGAATGAGCAAGATAAAAGGAAGTGCTTGGTTTTAATGACGATAACTCAAAAATGAAAAGTGAACCTCGATCGATTGAAGAACATTCGATCGATCAAAGGTTCGATCGATCTAAGTACGTTAAAGCGATCGTAGATTCCAGAATTCGATTGATCGAGTGATGTTCGATCGATCGAACATGGCTTTTATCAGAAATTACGTGCACGCAGCAGAAACATAGTTTTTAACCCTAGCTTTAGGTTTATGTATAAATACTTGTTATATTGACGTCCCAGAGGATGCCCACTTCACTTTTTATCAATTTTAGGGAGAGAGATAGAGAGTTTACATGTTTTTGTAGGTTTTGAAGCTTGGATATTGCTTTTGGATTGTTTTTTTTCTTAGTTTAATACAAGTTCTTCTATTCTAGGTTTTGTTATCGCAGTCTATTCACATTCTTATCACTTAATATTGTAGTTTAATTTGTTAGTATTGGTAGTATCATAGTAATATTATTAAATCACCATTAGTTTTCATAGTTACATGCTTAAATCACAACCAAACAAGACTTTAATGGACTTTTACGTTAAAAACAAATCTAAGACACTCCAGACCATGCCTGAATAGTCCCCAAATTGGGAGAGCACGATGAAACCGTGATCTCAAGCCTTTGCCATGCTGCTGAATAATTCCTATGTTCGATCGATCGAAGTTAGTTCGATCGATCGGACCAGAGACATTGTCGATCGATCGAATACATTTCGATCGATCGAGAGATGAAGATATTCGATCGATCGAAAGTGCTTCGATCGATCGAACTCTTTGATTCTTGAGAACATTCTATACAGGATTCCTAGACTTTCTGCTTTAGAGATTCGTTATCAAACTGTCCCCAAATGCTCAGTTTGTCAAAATAGTCTCTGAAATTAAGGCCTTAAGGCATTTTTCTTCAATATCTTTTGCAAACCACCCTCAATGCTAACACCATTGTAGGTGTGAGTCTTAACTATTGTTTTAAACTGCTTTCATGTGTTTCAAATTAACTGTGATGATATAGTCCCGGTCATGAAAGGACTATGGATTCTTTATTCTAAGAGAAATACAGAATACTGTAGAAAATGTGCTCCATTGAGCTTTAATATAATTGCATGGTAGATGGCTTGGTCGCGGTGGATTCGTGTAATCCCAACATTCCCTTATATTAAGAAAAACACATTTTAAAACATCGCTTTAGTTAATTAGTTAATCATTAGTTTAATTTAATTTAGTTGTTTAAGATTTAGTAGTCACTTTGTAGAACTTTGTGTTCTACAACCTTTCAAATATTAATTTATATTTTCTCTTTAGAGATTAATCTAGGTATTTAGTTTAACACCTTCCCTGTGGGATCGACATGGTCTTAACCAAATTACTACTTGCACGATTACCTACACTTGGGTATAGCATACAAGCACACGCACATTCTTAGCCGTGTCAGTTGGAAACATATATTGTCAAGATAGAATATGTATTGTCAAGATAGAATCTACCCTCTTATCAAGAGTAAGCATTCTCTTGAGAATGTCACCAAGTTGATTACTGAGAACTGTAGTCTTGTTGATAAGTAGTTTTCAACATATTTGGTAATCATGAGAGGTGAATGAGACTCTAGGAATACAAGAAGTAATCATGATTCCGGTTGATAGTAATAGTTATCCGACTACCGGAATATGATTTCAAATGCTGAAGGTAGAGGGACATTAGTACACCATAGAAGTCTATTTATCGCTTCAGATTTGTTCTTTTGCGTTGGAGTTTAGTTATCGTTTTATAGTGGAGTACACGTTAACTGACCAGTTGGTTAGTTTGCTGATGAAAGAGTTTGGTCATGGGAATTAATAACTGGTCTGAGCCAACAATAAAGAACCTAGGAGGTCCCACTCTTAGCTCCGCCAGGATGCTTGGAAAGGCACTTGAGGATCTTGTCTAGACAGGTTCGATCAATCAAAGGAGGCTCAATCTATTGAAGTCTAGACAGGTTCATTCGATCGAAGGTTCGATCGATCCAAGCCACTTTAATCTCTTGAACATTAGGTAGGTTCTGGGAATCTATAAATAGGGCAGCTACGTTCAAAAATCTGAGTTCGTCGTTTTTATATACCAGAAGCTACAGAAACTATTTTAAACTTCCCAAACCTTCTCTATCCTTCATATTAGAGATCCCACCATCTCTAGTCTTTTCAACAGGCATCCATAGGAGTCATAAGGGTGAAGTCAACCTAGTGGACCAACAAGAAGATCAAAGTTTTCAGAATTGGGTTCAACACACTAAGGTATAACTTTTGTCCCCTCTTGTGTGCATCTATAGAATTAACGAGTAATAGATCTGGGCTACCAATAACTTTTTGTAATTTAATCTTTTTGCTGCGAGTTTAAAATAATTTTTAAACCTAATTTATCCTTCATAAGGGTCCAGCAATCTTGGAGAATCCTTCTACGAATTTTCTATAATATCCCGCCAGACTAAGAAAACTTATAACTTCTGTCGCACTGGTCAGTCTATTCCAGCTCAAGACTCCATAGATTTTAGATGAGTCCACAGAGATACAATCTTATGAGATAACGTTTCCAAGAAATTTGAGTTCTTGTAGCCAAAATTCGCATTTGCTGAACTTCGCATACAACTTACTGTCTCGTAGTGTCTATAGTGTCTATAGAGAAATCTGTAGATGTTTCTGGTGCTCTTGTTCCGTCTTGGAATAGATCAAGATGTCGTCGATGAATACTATAATGAATTGATCCAGATATAGTCTGAATACTATATTCATTAAGTCCATGAATACTTTTGGGGTATTAGTTAATCCGAATGACATAACCAGAAAACTCATAATGCCCATATCTTGTCCTGAAGCAGTCTTCGCCACATCCTCCAGTCGAACGAGCAACTCATGATATCTGGTGATGATGCCAAAATTTGGTTAAGGTAAATTAAAGTAATTTAAGGAGAGAGAGAGAGAGTGAGAGACTCGTTTTTTGTATGTGATTCGGCCCTATTAATGAAGGAACCTACGTCCACGTGTGTATCTGAGCACGTTTACTATACTATAAAAAACCGAGGACCTGTAGTGAACCAATAATATTTTGGAGCTACTGTAGGTCGGCCGGGCGTGTTAGTGACCGCTATAGAGGTGATGTAGAGACTGAAAAAATGAACCCTTTCTATGGGGGTGAGTGGTTTCTTTTATACATGCAAGAGACCTACTCGTACATGGATAAGGAAATATAATCCAATTAGGATATGATTGACACCAATCAAGTAAGTTTCCTAATTGTATTAAGATTGATTGGCATTAATTGTGGGGGTTTCCTAATTGGATTAGGAAATAATTTGCCCTTTCCATTAGTTTTCTAGTTTGAATAAGAAACTGCCTAGAATATTTTGGAGCATGCCTTACGGGTATGGCTTGACTGCGCCTGTATGGACCGTGCCAGTGTAGTCTTCCCGACCTGTTGGTCTGGTCATGAATGAACTGCTCGGGATGGTGAGTCACGAGTTGACTAGACCTCTCGGGCTGATGGTTGTCCGAGGAGTTCTGCATGATTTGACCGGGACATGGACTGGCTGCTGATTTGAACTAATCGGTAATAGGATAGAGCCAATTTTGGGTGTATCAACTGCTCCCTATTTCCAAGGTTGGCTGGATGCCATATTGGGGCAAGTTTGGAAATTTGTTTGATGCCACTTGCCACTGTCAGAGTGCTCGGGAAGCTGACTTAGAGCTTCAGATGAGACTCAGCCTAATTCGGATTCTTTTGCTTGAGTTAGCTCCAAGGATGGTTATCTTCTACCCGTAAACCTTTGTCAAGGTTGTAGGCAAAAGAATTTGACCATGTTGGAAAAACCGACCTAAAGCATATTACTTTAGGGTCTTTCTTTTTATGTTAACTCCCCAGGATGGTTACCTTCTGCCCGGTAAGCCTTCATCAAGACTGTTGGTAGAAGAGTTTGACCATATTGGTGGAGCTGACCTAAATCACGTTGCTTTAAGGTCTTTTTACTCCTCTATCGTCGGCCAACTTAAGAGATTTTAGTCACCTCTATCGTCAGTTTGGACCTAAGTGGAGTTATTGTCTCTTAGTACTGTGGGCGTCCAGGCTGTCTAAGAGTTTGACTTCGTTACCGTAAGGCCTGTAAGTACCCACTGTGATTGCCTGTTTAGTCCATCGTGCCATTCTTCCCCCCAAGCTTTCGCTAAGACGAGGGTCTTATGGAGGCTAGGACTGTAGGTAACCGACCTAGAACATGGTGGTTGCAGGGTCTTTTGAAGCTTGCCATCATCAGCCACCTAAGGGGATTTGCCCCCATCGTAGGTTAGACCTAAGCGAAGCCGATGCCTCGAGCGTGACCCCGAGGTCTTTTACCTCGGGTGCGATCCCGAGGTCTTTAGTGCCTGGGTTCGGAGTCCGAGGTCTTTTTAGTCCCTGGGTTCAGAGCCTGAGGTCTGTTTAGTGCCTGGGTTCGGAGCCCAAGGTCTTTTTAAGAGCTCTCTAACAATCTGCAGAGCCTCATCTGATGATCAGGCAAGTACCAGTTTAGTTGGATTGGTCGAGACTGTTAGAGACAGGAGGTTGGGTCGGGATCACCAGGCTCCCGATTTCTCTAATCTAGATTCAAGGTCGGGATCACTGGATCCTGACTGCTGCGAACTAAAGGTTGGGTCAGGGCTGCCGGACTCAGACCGGTGTGAACTGGAGGTCTGGTCGGGACTGCCGGACCCTACTTTCTGTGAGCTGGAAGAACTGTCAGAACTCCCGGGCTAATCTCGCTGTCGCTTACTTCTGGAAGACTCATTGATTACGCGCCCAGGGTCTTTGGTCTTTAAAAATTCTTCAGTGCCAATGTATTCTCCAACCCTCTCTATGAGTTCAACTAAAGTTTCTGGTTGGTTTCTGTGAAACAACGTGGCGCACTTGGTGTGTTAAACTCCTAAGCAGAATGCTATAATAGCGACAGTTTCATCAAGATCATAGATTCTGAGCTTCTCTTGATTAAATAGGTCGGTGAATTACTTGAGGGTCTCACTATCCCTTTGTCTGACTATCAGTAGTTGCATGTTAAGTTTTGGTCGTTCGTGCATACCAATGAACTGGTTGATGAACTGCTTGCTGAGTTGCTTGAAACTGCGGACCGATCGGGGTTCCAAGGAATAGAACCATTGCAAGGCCGGGCCTTTTAAAGTGCTGGGGAAGGCCAGGCAATGTAGTTCATCAGAGTTGATGGCTAGGCAATCTGGGCCTTGTAGGTCCGGACGTGGTCGACCGGGCTTCCCGAGCCGTTATAGGGATCTAGGCAAGGGTGCTTAAATTTGCGCGGGATGGCAAATCTCGTGATCTGGCTAGAGAATGATGACTCTGTCTCGGTATTGGCATAATTCTGAGTAGGGTTCTGGCCCAACCTTTTGGCCACTCCATCAATCTGTTTTCGTAAGTCCCTGATACGTGCCACCATAGCTTCCTGACCGATATCCGGGCCGCAGGCCAGGTTGATGGAGGAGGCTTCCTTCTCATGGAAGTGTGCTATCCCCTGGTATCGGGCTTAGCTATGACTCTGGTTCATCTGTGCCTAGGGACAACTCGGCTCTTGACCGAGTGACTCTGGATTGATTCCCTGGGCATATGCTCCTGCCTTTCCTCTCGGGCAGTACGCCTCCTGTTGATGTCTCTGGCATCCTCAATGCTGGATGGGTTGGCTTGGGCACGTTGTCTGTTCAAGATCGGTTGCCGACCGTGCGCAACGTTCCTGGGTCATTTCCCAGCCACTGGAGGACTGCTTTGCTAGGCCAGCAGGGCTTCGATCTGTTGCTGGTTTTGACACTGGCCCTCCACGAGTTGTGTGAGAGTCGCGATGATCTGCTCAGATGTCATGACTGCTACAACCAGTGCTGGGGCCGGTGAAACATCCCTGTTGGCTTGCTGTGCAGTCTTCTCACTTTTCTTCAGAGGCATGGCTATCAGCCAAGAGATTTGTTGATGAAGAACTTGTCGTTCCCACATACGGCGCCAAGCTGATGATGCCAAAATTTGGTTAAAGTAAATTAAAGCAATTTAAAGAGAGAAAGAATGAGAGACTAGTTTTTTTTTACGTGGTTCGACCCTGTTAATGAAGGAACCTACATCCACGTATGTGTGTGAGCACGTTCTATGGGGGGTGTTGGTGAACCAACAATATTTTGGAGCTACTGTAGGTCGGTCGGGCGTGTTGGTGACCGTTATAGAGGTGCTATAGAGACTGAAAAGTTGAACCCTTTCTATGAGGGTGAGTGGTTTCTTTTATAGATGCGAGAGACCTTCTCGTACATGGATAAGGAAATATAATCCAATTAGGATGTGATTGACACCAATCAAGTAAGTTTCCTAATTGTATTAGGATTGATTGGCATTAATTGTGGGGGTTTCCTAATTGGATTAGGAAACAATTTGCCCTTTCCAATAGTCTTCTAGTTTGAATAGGAAACTACCTGGAATATTCTAGGACGTGCCTTGCGGGCCTAGCTTGATTGCACATGTATGGACCGTGCTAGTGTGGTCTTCCCAACCTATTGGTCTGGTCGTGAATAAACCACTTGGGATGGTGAGTCTCGAGTAGACTAGACCGCTCGGGTTGATGGTTGTCTGAGGAGTTGTGCATGATTTGACCGGGACATGGACTGGCTGCTGATTTGAACCGCTCGGTAATAGGATAGAGCCAATTTTGGGTGTATCATCTAGAACATAGATTAATCTGTGAAAAGATCCTTGATCCTTGCAACTGGTTTAATAGGCCGTCTATCCGAGGAAGTGGATATTTATTCTTGATTGTAACCTTATTCAACTCTCAATAGTCGATACATAGTCAAAGTGTCCCATCCTTCTTCTTAAAGAATACTCTGGTGCTACTCAATGTGACGTACTTGGGTGAACAAGTCCCAAACCTTCAAGTTCTTGAACTTACTTCTTCAATTCCAACATCTCAATTGGCTCCATCCAATATGGAGTCTTAGAAATCGGTAATGTTCCAAGTACTAGTTCATGGAAAAGTCGATTTCTATCTTCGATGGAAGTCCTTTGATATCCTAGAATGCATCAAAAACACAATAGTCCTAGTAGGGCAATCCAAGTCGGCACCGTACTTGGTAAGCCAATCCATTCCTATGATAATGTCAAACTCTGACACTGATAGAACTACCAAGTCTGCCAGAAGATTCCTATCTCCTAGGGTCAGTGGGCAATCTTTACACACTTTACTTAACATAATAGTCACTCCCAACGGAGACACGGCATTAAGCGCTAGCTCAAGTGTTGTTTTAAACCCAATTGACGTACAATCTTAATTGTTTGCACCCAAAAATATGACCCAAAGTGACTAGTTCAAAATTGATAAGGCCGAATGAGTTTAAATTCGGACTGATCACCATTGGATCGGACTGAATAACACATTCCAGTTGAACTGCTTGGGAATGCCACTTCGGGCTTACTTACGTTCAGACTGCCATCTCATTTGGCACAGTATCACTTTGGCTTGGCATATTTTGGTTGGCAATATGACAACTTTGATCATTATGGTGGGCCACCTTGGTTTGACCTTACAAGCCACTTTGATATGTGTTTAATATCAATTCGCACTAAGCATCATGTAGATATATGGACATGACTATTCAAGGTGGAAGTTTGCTATCAGATTGGCAAGCTCTCGGATTGGCCATGTAATTGTTCGGGCAGACCAGTTTGGTGCAATCACTTAAAGAAAAGATATGGTTGGCCAATTTTGGGAAGTATATCAGTTCCTATAAATTTTCTATGTGATAAATATTCATCTGTTGTGATTAAGATACATATTTGTCATATATGGGAAACATTATCTTATTATGGAAAGATAATATCAAAATATTATCAAGATTGGGAAGATAATATATATGTATATATTATTCAAGCTATAGAAGTATTATTTGTTATGGAAAAATAATATCAGTATGTATATGGATATCTCTTACTTGGAGGGGAAGTCAGCGAACCAAGCCAAAATATGGACTACATTTAAGATTAGGCTGATGGAGATGAAATCTGGTATTTTTTACCAGATCTGTTTTATCAGTTTACTTGCCTTATTTCTACCTCCATGGCCGCTATAAATTAACTGGCTGGCCAAGCTGTCAAATCATTTCGTGTCACATTGACAAAAGCATCCAAAAAAGCATTCTTAATTTTTTTAGGCTTCTTAGCATTCTTAGAATTCTCTTGTAATTTTTTCTTTTTCATTAATTAAGTAAAAATCCAGTTTTTATTTAATCTCTCTTTATGGCTTTTCATCACTTGCTAGACTTGTATGCTTCAATACTGTCTAGGGATCACAGGCCAAGGGTACTTTCCTACTTTGCCATCACAATCACTTGTTAGAAGTTAGATTTTTAAGCCTTGAGTATCACTCACTCAAGCATTTTAGGAAATTAGTTTGCACTCCCGAACCACTTTTGATTCTGGCACGCTCGTGCAAAACTACAAGCAAACAATTTGGCACGCTCGGTGGGACCGCCAAGTGATGATCCATGTACACCGCGAATCACGGCTGCAAATCTACCATGACCAGATTCATTGGCGGAATGAAAAATAAGCCATCTTCATGGTTTAATTTATCGGTTTAAAGACCAATACGATGATGAGATCGGTCATCTTTACAAAGATATTGACCGTTTTAAGGTCGATATACAATTTTGCAACAACAAAATTGGTCTCCTTCTTGCTTCAAGTGGAGCAGAAGAGCCACCACCTAATGGAATTTTTTTCATGTCAATGAAGGAATTTCTAGATGGTGGTTGGAGGGAAAAACCAAGTGGTTTATCAGAGTTACTGCTCGGGGGGTAAGTTCTGAACGAGCCTCACAATTCTGTTGAGGCTGAAAATGAAGAGTTTGGTAGGCCGAGTGATCATATTTCAGTTGAAGACCCTGTTGAGGCTATCCTCAAGATAGGTTACCGAATCAAACGTGCATGGGAGGATTTTCCAAAGGTCCTTTGTGAACAATTGAAGGCCAAAGGGATAAATTTTTTAAGGTTAACAATCCTGATTCGTCCATAGACTGTCCCATTAGTGAGGAGGACGACGACGAAGACTCCCTTGGTGATGAAGAAAACGGTGATGCAGTACTCAGGGAGGGGGTGGGGGGGGGGGGGGGGGGGGGGGCAAGCTTCGCCGAGACCGATTGACTCTAAATTGGTTCATGAAGTTTTTGAATATATTTCCTTGAGGAAACTCATCCTCAAGGAGATGATTAAATTTTTTGGTCTAGTCATAGTGATCGATTACATTTTTTATTTTAAGCCAATTAATTATTTAGTTTTGGTTGATCTACGTCCACGATGGCTATGTGGATGTCACCAAAACCTGGCTGTGATTTGGTGGTTGCTTCTACACCAGTATTATTATCAAGAAGACTGAAAAGGTACTGAAGACTGAAAAGAAATATCAATTCGATCAAAATACCATTCGGACTGGGTACCAGACCGAGAGTAAGGAAAAAATAGATCAGAAGAAAACCTAGTGGAGGATGATATTCACAGACACTATGTCAAAAGACTGAAAAAAAATATCAAAGACCGAACTAAAAAATATATTCAGTTAAAGTGAATCGGACAGGCTGTCCGATGGTGGAAGTGCGTCTTTGGTTTTCCTTAAACGCATCTATTCTGTAATGCCTTCTTTTCCCAAGGTCTACTGCAATTTCTTGTTTGGTTGACGTCATGGTGCACCCAAGGTATTCTCATGCCACATGCTAGACCATTGAAGAAGACATGGCCATCTACTGCCATAATATGGGTCATAATACAAAATCAGGTTAGAGGGGGGTCCATTGATGACCCATTAGTGGATTTGATGTTCAATGGTGACAAAAGTAATGATGGATTTGTTACTCACCTCTAATTCAGCACGTGGCTTTCGAAAAATTGATGCAAAGATTTAATCGGGTAGGTTCAGGTGGCATGAGCCCGATTCGATAGGCAAGCATACTCGCCAAGTACAGATACGTCATCATTGGCTTTTTGCCAAAGCTTTTTGATGGACAGTGAAGGCTTTAGTTCAGCGATCGATCAAATTGGTGTTAAAGGTTTACATTATCACACTATCATAAGACCGATGTTAGTTTAAAGGTTGGTCTGGAAAATTTGGCTCTTCAAAAATTACATAGATTTCATTTTTAAATAGCCAGGGGGCATTGTTTGCACCCAAAAAAATACATTTTTAAAGTTAAAATTTTTATAAGGCCGATTTGATTTTTTTAATTGGACTTAGAGACTGATTGCAAAATTATGGGCCAAGTAACTAGTTCAAATTTAATAAGGCCGAATGAGTTTAAATTCGGACTGAATAACATATTCCAGTCGGACTGCTTGGGAATGCCACTTCGTGCTATGTTTGGACTGCCATCTCATTTGGCACAGTATCACTTTGGCTTAGCATTGTTTTGGTTAGCAGTATGACAAGTTTGATCATTATGGTGGTCCACCTTGGTTTGACCTTACAAGCCACTTTTGATATGTTTAATATCAATTCGGACAAAGCATCATGTGGATACATGGACATGACTATTAAAGATGGGGGCCACACATTAATTATGGTAGTGTGCTATCAGATTGGCAAGCTCTTAGACCGGTCATGCAATTGTTCGGGCAGACCAGTTTGGTGCAATCACTTAAGAAAAAGATATGGTTGGCCAATTTTGGGAAGTATATCAGTTCCTATAAATTCTCTATGTGATAAATATTCATTTATTGTGATTAAGATACATATTTGTCAGGATATTATCACATATGGGAAATATTATCTTATTATGGAAAGATAATATCAAAATATTATCAAGATTGGGAAGATAAAATATATGTATATATTATTCAAGATATGGAAGTTTTATCTGTTATGGAAAAAATAACATCAGTATATATATATATATATGTACATCTCTTACTTGGAGGGGAAGTTAGCGAACCAAGCTAAGATATGGACTACATTCAAGATCAGACTGGTGGAGATGAAATCTTGTATTTTTTACCAGATCGGTTTTATCACTTTACTTGCCTTATCTCTACTTCCATGGCCGCTATAAATTAACAGGTTGGCCAAGCTATCAAATCACTCCACATCACCTCGAAAAAAGCATCCAAAAAAGCACTCTTAGTTTTTTTAGGCTTCTTAGCATTCTTAGAATTATCTTGTAATTTTTTCTTTTTCATTAATTAAATAAAAATCCAACTTTTATTTAATATATGTATGGCTTTTCATCACTTGCTAGACTTGTATGCTTCAATACTATCTAGGGATCACAGGTCAAGGGTACTTTCCTACTTGTCCATCATAATCACCTGTTAGAAGTTAGATTTTTAAGCCTTGAGTATCACTCACTCAAGCATTTTAGGAAATTAGTTTGCATTCTTGAACCACTTTTGGTTCTGGCATGCCCGCGCAAAACTACAAGCAAACAAGTTATTAGCATTAAATGAATGTGCAGCACCAGTATTGAACAAAGTTTTAACTTGACTATGAAATAGAATAAGCATGCCTTCCAGATGTTGCTACTCATTAGCGTTAAAGTCTGCTTCTGTGAGAATGATGACATTCATCCGTATCTGATTTGGGGGACTTTGGATTCCTTGAACTGGTGCCCCATAGTACCCTCCACGAGGTGCGCGATAGTCTTTGCTCAAATGACTTAGCCTATTCGAGTTTCAACAAACGTTGTCTATTCGGCGGTTCACTCTTGGGGCTCTGTAGAACCTTGCAATATGCCCGAGTACTCCACAATTATAACATCCTTCATTGTTTGACTGTGGGACTATAGCAATGCCTGAGGTGGCAATCCATGCTGTCGATACTGCTGGGGTCAAGGAAAGCTTGACTGGGCTTCCTGGCTCCATCTCAATTGCGTTTGGTCACTTGGAAGCTACCTTCATCCCTAAGTATTCCTTGATGAAGAGGTCAGGAAATTCCTCTGTTGAAATTTCCTCGGTGGTGGGGATCGGGAAATTCCTCTGTGGTGGGTGTCGGTTCAATGGCTGTCACTGAACTGGAAAAGCGTCATTCTCCAATCCCACAGCGAATCTGACGATCCCTTCAAACGACTGATTCAGGTGGCCGACCATCATAGGCATGAGGTAGGGGTTAAGCTCCTGATGGAAACAGTTAACTTTCTCTTGTGGAGTGTCTATCATGTGCTGAGAGAATCGAGATAAACCTTTAAACTGCGTTGTGTATTCCCGCACAGTCTATCCTCCATAGACCAAACTGAGAAAGTTCTTCTCTCGTTGATCCTTCTCGTCTTCTGGAAATTACTTCTCCAACCCTTGAAAGTCTCCCATGGCACTGCCCTTACAGCGTTTACCCTGATGGTAGCTTGCTCAGCCTCCCACCAGTCTGCGACGACGTAGGTGAGCTGAAACGTAGCAAGACGGCGCTTGTCTTGTTCATTGCATTCTAGTACCTCGAATATCAACTCCATCTCTCGTATCCATTGTTCTGCCTTTCACGGCTCTGTCAATCTGTTGAACTTCTGAAGACGTAGTCCACGAAATCATTCTAATAACTTGTCCCTAGTCTGTCTTGGCAGAGGTGGTGCAACAGGATACTGGACACGTCGGTCGCTGGTAGCATGGTTTTAAGTGTCTCTGATATGCTCCATTCTCTACATGAATGCCTCAAAGACATTGCTGGGGTCCATGCCCTCGGGAATAGGTGCTCCAAGATGTGGTGGATTCCTTTTTACTCCAACTATAGTGATCCAGTGATGTGTACCTACAAAAGACTTGTTGATTAACTGAAAGTCTTTTCAAAGAAATGAAATCAATATAAGGAGATAAGTAGGATGTACTAATAGTTCTACTAATCAACATATAATAAACTCAGTCACACCACAGATATCTCAAAAGGTACTCGTATATATATATATATATATCAAAAGATGTACCGTGAAGTACACACTAGTCAAACTGTATACAGTGTGGGACATAAACTACTACCATATTAAACTCAGCTATATACTATGCTACTACTAGTGTCAATAATCTATACAAAAGCTATGGTCCAATAGCTATCTTTGAATCCCCCAAAAATCAAGTGGACAACGTGTCCTGATAAAACTAGCAAAATCTAACCCTACAGATCCTGACTCAAAAGTTGTCAGAGTCTGATCCGGTTGGTTGTGCCTCGTCATTAGATGTGATATACATCTCCTCCAGTGGATCGCCCTCTACTGGAGCAACAAGACCTCCTACTATAGCTCCAATATCCCAATCGTCCACTATCATATTATGAACGTCAAATGCTAGTCTCACGGTGTCAACAATCACTCAGCAAAACCACCTACTATGGTTATGGCCTCTGCCAACTCAACCTCCCCTATAACAAATCCATCTGGCTGTGCAATCATCATAGCTACCCACTCTGATGCTATCTGGGCAATAGCGGTGTAATAACCCCCATTTTCTTGCATTGCCATATTTAAAATTAAATATACATTGTCTGCCTTTATTTAAATTCTTATGTGAAAAATTTATTTCTTGACTAATCCCATAATTGAAATTACTTTTGGGGTCAAAATGCAATTTTCCTAAAAACTGGCAATACCTGTGTTAAATTTCAAATCTGTATTTCAAAACGGTGGAATTATTTCTTTTAAACTCAAACTGTATTTTTATAAAATCAGAAAACTCTTTCTAACGTTAAAATGAATTTTCTGTATTTTGTGATAAACACCGTGTCACGAAAATACCAGTTTAGGTTTAAAACTGTCCGCACAGTGCTAAACTTCCACAGAATTTTGGGAGTGACTGATTGGACAAATTTCTTTATACCCAATTATTATTGCTGATGATTTCCCTTAGGCCTTGTTTGGCAAATGCTTGTAGTATGTGTGTTGTCCTAATGCTATAAGCTTGAATTCCCAAACACACCTTGACCCACATCATCTCCACCTACCCTTTCAATATTAGTGGAGCTATATGTGCATTAGTGTATGTTTACATCATCTTGCATATTCCTTATAAACTACCAATTAATTAAAAGTTAGTGGTTAATAATTAGATTGTTAAGCCATTATGTTTGGTTATTAATACACTAAATATTAGTGGAGTTATAGGTACATTAGTGTATGTTTACATCATCTTGCATATTCCTTATAAACTACCAATTAATTAAAAGTTAGTAGTTAATAATTAGATTGTTAAGCCATTATGTTTGGTTATTAATACACTAAATATTAGTGGAGTTATAGGTACATTAGTGTATGTTTACATCATCTTGCATATTCCTTATAAACTACCAATTAATTAAAAGTTAGTGGTTAATAATTAGATTGTTAAGCCATTATGTTTGGTTATTAATACACTAAATATTAGTGGAGTTATAGGTACATTAGTGTATGTTTACATCATCTTGCATATTCCTTATAAACTACCCATTAATTAGAAGTTAGTGGTTAATAAGTGGATTGTTAGGCCATTGTCTCCAAGTGGAAGCTTGGCTATTTATACACTCACATACTCTCTTAAACACACACATTCTACACTTCTAGCATAGAGAGCTTGAGAGAGTCACATAGAGAGAGATTTATATACACAATTATAGATATACATACACCTCGAGTTAGAAGAAGAAGAAGAAGAAGAAGAAGAGAAGTGTTTGGGAGTTGCTCAACATCATTTATAGGTACCGGGTTGTGTACAATATGCTTTCTAATTCTCCGGAGTATTTCTTTGTTATCTCTACTTGTACTCTTTTTGCAGTTATGTTGTGTTTTCATTTGGAATCAATGAGTATGTGTTTATTGCTAAGTGCTATGGGACTAAAGGGTCATGAGCAAGGAGCACCTACCAACAGTCCAACAGGCCTCAGGGACCGACGTACTGGAGACGGGTGAGGTGAGGTGAGGTGTCTCTTGCTATGTGATCAAGAGGAACCTGGTATGATGCTATTGGTATGAGCGTTTGGGTAGTGTGAGCAGTTGGGTTGTGAGACTGGTCAATTGATTTGATGTCATTCTATGTATTTGATTGTCATTATCCTTTTGAGCCTTTATTATTCATGTCATATTGTATACTTCCCGGTATGGTTTTTAGATGCAGGCAGTGCCGGAAACCGAAGCCTAGAAGGGAGATAAGGTTAAGGATGATATAGGAGATCCGTGGAGAATATGGACCTGCTGGGAGTTTTAAAGAAATTTTGTATTTTTATTTTAAAGAATCAAGTGTGATTTATTTAATTTTTCAATGGAAATACGCTTATTTTTGCGGGGCGTCACAAATGGTATCAGAGCCTGTCCCCAGCCGGAAATGTAGGACTAAGTCAAGGTTAGATAGTCTACATCGCCTGGGAGGAGTCAGAGAAGGTTGAAAAAAAAAAAAAAAAAAAAAAATTTTGTTATATTTGTTTTAAACATTATTTTAAGAAATTTATGAAGTTATTTACCAAATGCTTTTATCTCTAGATTTCGGGACGAAATCTCTATTAAGGAGGGTAGATTGTAGTAACCCGTGTTTTCATGTTTAAATTGACGATTTAGACTTCGTGTGCGATTTTAGCGAAAATTGGTCACAGGGGTATTTTGGTCATTTTTTCAATTTTATAAGTCATGAACTAAAAATATATTTTTTTTGGGAAAAGTTGCGTGAGATTAAATGATTTGGTATTCGTGTTGGAAGTTAAGATTTTTCGAGTCATATTTAAAATTAAATCTAATATTTTTCTCTTTTAATGTTAACAGTAGCAGAATTTTGTTTTCAGATTTTTGTTAGGAAAACGAAGGAAATTTAAGGTTCTGCCCGCGTTGTCCCAAGCAAAACTCGATTCTACACACTTTTTGTCTAATGCAATTTTCTCAGATTCTGCACCGTTTGGGCAGAAAACGAGGATTACAGTAGCAGTTTTAGTGTATCAGAAATTAAATCTAATATTTTCTCTTTTAATAATTAGATTGTTAGGCCATTATGTTTGGTTATTTATACATTAATATTAGTGGAGTTATATGTGCATTAGTGTATGTTTACATCATCTTGCATATTCCTTATAAACTACCAATTAATTAGAAGTTAGTGGGTTGTTAGGCCATTATGCTTGGTTATTTATACACTAATATTAGTGGAGTTATAGGTGCATTAGTGTATGTTTACATCATCTTGCATATTCATTTTAAACTACCAATTAATTAGAAGTTGGTGGTTAATAATTAGATTGTTAGGCCATTATGTTTGGTTATTTATAATATTAGTGGAGTTATAGGTGCATTAGTGTATGTTTACATCATCTTGCATATTCCTTATAAACTACCAATTAATTAGAAGTTAGTGGTTAATAATTAGATTGTTAGGCCATTATGCTTGGTTATTTATACACTAATATTAGTGGAGTTATAGGTGCATTAGTGTATGTTTACATCATCTTGCATATTCCTTATAAACTACCAATTAATTAGAAGTTAGTGGTTAATAAGTGGATTGTTAGGCCATTGTCTCCAAGTGGAAGCTTGGCTATTTATACACTCAAATACTCTCTCAAACACACACATTCTACACTTCTAGCATAGAGAGCTTGAGAGAGTCACATAGAGATAGATTTATATATATATATATATATACACAATTATAGATATACATACACCTCGAGTTAGAAGAAGAAGAAGAAGAAGAGAAGTGTTTGGGAGTTGCTCAACATCATTTATAGGTACCGGGTTGTGTACAATATGCTTTCTAAATTCTCCGGAGTATTTCTTTGTTATCTCTACTTGTACTCTTTTTGCAGTTATGTTGTGTTTTCATTTGGAATCAATGAGTATGTGTTTATTGCTAAGTGCTATGGGACTAAAGGGTCATGAGCAAGGAGCACCTACCAACAGTCCAACAGGCCTCAGGGACCGACGTACTGGAGACGGGTGAGGTGAGGTGAGGTGTCTCTTGCTATGTGATCAAGAGGAACCTGGTATGATGCTATTGGTATGAGCGTTTGGCTAGTGTGAGCAGTTGGGTTGTGAGACTGGTCAATTGATTTGATGTCGTTCTATGTATTTGATTGTCATTATCCTTTTGAGCCTTTATTATTCATGTCATATTGTATACTTCCCGGTATGGTTTTTAGATGCAGGCAGTGCCGGTAACCGAAGCCTAGAAGGGAGATAAGGTTAAGGATGATATAGGAGATCCGTGGAGAATATGGACCTGCTGGGAGTTTTAAAGAAATTTTGTATTTTTATTTTAAAGAATCAAGTGTGATTTATTTAATTTTTCAATGGAAATACGCTTATTTTTGCGGGGCGTCACAAGCTGCCATCTGTGCAATCGGTCCTACAGGTAACATAGATGCTATTGTTATCTCGGGTGTAGCTAACTCCTCCGGGTCCTCGTCCTCGACAACCTCATCACGATCGGCTACCTCAACATCATCTCTAACTATAACCTCCATGTCTGCCTGCTCTCGATCCTCTGGCTCCTCCTCCGGATTGTCCTCTGGTGTATACTTCAGCTCCTCGGGGTTGTCCTTCAACTCCTTATCATTTAGAGGTTCGTCTTCTCTATCCCCATCTATATCCTCATCAGGATACTCATCCTCTGGCTCGACGTCCACTGTTGGATCCACGTCATCCTGTATCGGCTCTGGCTCTAGATCATCAAGCTGATCTTGTGGCTCTAGGACTGGTACATCAGGTATCAGTACTAGTGCAATAGGTCCTCCAAGAATAGCTCGTAACTCGATGACATCCATCTCCAAGATCAATCGAGCCATCTCATGATAGATCGCCTCACCGGTCCTCGCGTAATGATAAACATCCATCCACAACTGTGCCGGGTGAGCTCGTATGTCGACATAGAGTGCCTTCTATATATCCTCCTCTAAATAAAGACTGGTTATCTGGTGCATATGCTCCTGGAAAAGCTCAGGGTCAGCTGGCTCCACGGTATCCCCATGGATCACGTTTCCTCCATAAGGGTCTTCCACGAACCTATGAAAGTCCAGATCCATGATAACCTGGAAAGGAACTAGTTATCGTCAGAAGGACGAACTTATCTTAAACTCACATCTCATCTCAGGGATCTTAAATGCTAGGATCAGATGGGGTGGGACAATTAGTGAACGAAAGTATCAAACCTGCGCTCTGATACCAAAAATCCAGTCATGTACCAGAACATCAAAAATAGAGAAAAATAAATTTCCTTTTTGGGTCCATAGGGAATGACTGGTGAAGTCACTCAATTGTCAACACCACACAGTACTAGTCAACTAACAAAATAAGAACAGTAATATAACCAGGATGAATATATTACGCAGATTCTAGCTATTACAACATCAGAGTTTGCAAACGGAAATGTGAATGGTTTGGAGACAACATATGCTCAAGTACCAAATATACAAAAGTCTACAGGGGAAACATAAACTAATATCTATCTTTGGATCTTCAGTTGGTGTAGACGTAGTCGTCAGCGTAGAAGTCCTCCCCAGTATAACCGTCATTGGTAGGGCCACCCTCTGTGTACTCCCCTTCCGAATAGTAGCCATCCTCGTTCGGCTCATTACTTGCAATAGCATAGGCAGGATAGGCTGGACGGGGAATGTCGAGGTAATAAAGGTCATGAGCTTACTGAAAGCTGAGTGAGAAGTAACTAACACGGTCTCATAGGTATAGAGTAATTACTTGTTAGGAATGATATATAATTAGATGTGTCAAATGGGCTGGGTTGGCCCAACACGGCCCGATTTTTTCAATCTAAAAGCCTGGCTTGGCCTGGTCATAGGCCCGAACCAGTAGGCTTGAGCCACCATGTCCGGTCCAGGGCGGACACCGCACTCCCGTCCATGGCCCAGCCCAGCCAGACCCTTTCTCTAATCTGAAGCTGGCCTCGCCCGGCCCACTAGTTTGCCTTCCCGGCCCAAAAGTTTTACGCTTTTTACACAAAAATGACTAAGCCCGCCCCTAGCCTGAAGCCCGGCCCGGCCCTAGTTGGCCCGGGCCATCGGTCCTGGGCAGACACCCCCCCTTCCCTCTCAAGTCCTACCATGCCCAGCCAGGCCCAAAAGCACAACTGGGCCCGCTTTGACGAGCCCGACCTGACCCGATTGACACCTCTATATATAATAGTGATACTAATAATATCTTTGTCTTTTATTCCTATCGCATTCAAATCCTAAGACCGGCTGTACCGACCTCGACTAACATCCCATGAAATAATTATATCATCAGTGACATACAAGTGCTCTTGTTCACCGCTTTTAAGAACCCTTAATGTTTACCGCTCTTAAGAACTCTTGAGAGCACCATACATCATTCCAATATAACGACTAGTCTATGGACGTACCATTACTCTTGTTCACCGCTTTTAAGAACGCTTGCGGGTACGGTACATATATAGCTCTGGTAACCACAAACCTGGCCAATCCTGGCTACCCGCTTACTTGATTTAACATGAACAGATTGTTAACTCGATTGAACATAACCCGTCTTAACGTTCTGATCCTGAATACGTTACTCACCATACTATCTCATTATCGTATCCCATTAACCCTTTGATTCCATAGTATTGCATATAGGAAGTATGTATCAATATGGAAATCGCTAAACATTATGTATTATAACAAACCAGAAATAACCATGTTCTGCCAAGTTTAATCGATTGAAACCATTTAAATTGATTAGGGAATGGTAAGGTTCGATTGATTGAATCATCTTCAAGCGATTGAAGTTAAGGTGGTCTCAATCGACTGAAGTCATTTCGATCGATTAAGATTTAATAATTTTGATAGATTGAACAAAGTTCAATCGATTGAAGAGAATTTCATTCGATTGAGCCAATAATTTCGACCGATTGAACAAAGTTTGATCGATTGAAGAGAATCGCTTTCAATCAATTGAACCAATTTCAATTGCTTGAAAGTCTTCTTCTCCAGAAGGCTGGACAGTGAACACCCATAATTGTTAGGGTATGTTTGGGTCCATTCCTTACGTCCAAAACTTGTAAAACGATACACAAATGCTATTGAGTTAGTTTAGAACTCACTGAAGTGATTAAGGGCGTGTTTGGCAAAGCTTGAAACTCCGAGCTTTAATGGCGGCCTCTCACTCCTCATCTTCTCCTCTGTCTATCTCTCTTCTCTTTCTGTCTCTCTTCTCTTCCTTTTTCCTCTTCTTTATTCTGTTTCTCTCTCTCTCTCTCTCTCTCTCTCTCTCTCTCACATTGTAAATATATAGTATGTGTGTGTGTATAAATATTTATGGATGTGTGTATATGTATACCAATATCTCTATTTCTCTATCTAATTCTCAAGTTTAGCAAATAGCACACACACACACGAAATACATGTGTATATATATATGTGGAAAGGTGAGGGGCAGGTGGCAATTCAGTGCAAAAACTGTATAAGATTTCTGACATTTTTGATCGAATGAAGAGACTTCGATCGATCGAGCATAGGTCGGTCAGATTCAATCGATTAAAAGAATTTCAATTGATTAAGAAAAGGAACCACGTCATAAATCATGTTGGCAGGGTTTCGATCGCTTAAAAATGGTTCGATCGATTGAAAAGTGAAATTGTCAATCGATTAAAAATACCACGATTGATTGAAAATGATATTATAAGTATAGTCAAGGTATTCATACAAAATCTCATTTTATTAGTATACATTGAAAATACAAGGTATTACAAGAAAACAAATGTTAGAGCTTTGTTTGTGAAAATTAAAAAGATAAAAACAAAACCAAACAAAATAAAACAAACCAAACCAAACCAAACCAAACCAAACCAAGGCATAGCCCAATTCGGGTTGTGTTGTGTCTTATTTGTGTTAGTGGTTTGTTTGGGAAAATCCAAAAAAAAATAAAATAAAAACTAAACTAAGCAAAACACCAAACAAGTTAGTGACTTGTTTGGGAAGAACGAAAAAACATACAAACCACAAAGCCGAAAAGTGGTTGTGCCAATCAAGGCAAACCTATAATTGTTGACTTTTGGGATTTTGAATCGAATTGTAAATATTTGTAATTATTACTTGAAAAGTTGATTGAATCATAATCTGTAGATTAAATTAATTTTGAAAGTTTAGCCAAATTGTAAATTTTTGTAATTATTGTTTGAAAAGTTGATTGAATTATCATTTCTAGATTAATATAATTTTAAAAGTTGATCTAACAGTAATAGGGGTGGTTTTGTGGGTGAACTGACCAACCCTCACAAAATGACAAAAACTCAAAGTGAAGGTAAACCTGTCATTTCAAACAAATCAAAAAATGACAAATCAGGATAAAATTGAAATTGGCAATCAATGATAGCCTCTTTTATAGAGGTAGTGATATCCTTGTGTGCCTATTAGCCCTTTTCTTGAAAATAAGGGCTAATTGTTTATTGTAATTTGTGAAGTTCAAAATAATTGTAAAATAATTTGAGTTGGGTTAAACCACTAAGCAAGAAGGAAAATGTGTTGGCCATATAGTTAGGATGTCTTGAATTACAATTGCATCAATATATATCAGGGGCAGGCGTGATAAATTGGGGGCCCTAGAGGAACGTTAAAAGACGGGGCACTTTGAACAACGGGGGTTCGAGGTAGCGCCTTTGAAGCGAAAATTTTTGGGTCTATTTATACATGTTTGTGGGTGTATTTCTATATCAAACATATTATAGGTTGAGCATATTTTGGGTCTATTTATACATGCTTGTGGGTGTAATTCTATATCAAACATATTTGAATTTCTCGTCCTCTCGCTAGCCCTTTGTAATTCTACATGTGTTCATATTATTACTTTTTGTTGATAATAGGAGTTTATCGCTGATTATAATTTATAAAGTTTGATCTAATGTAAAATAATTTAGGTTTTGCATGTTCAGTATTGGGTAAAAGATTTAAGGTGGACTAGATTACAATAGAGCACATACATTTATTTTTCCAATATTTGCTTTGACTCTATTACAATTTGTTCAACATTATAAATGAAAATTTTATTTTGGGTCCTACTCAGCATTTTATTAAAGAGCTAAAAATGAACAAGATTTGGAAAATATTTTTTTCAATTTTTGGATGCATTAAATTACAGTTGGGCCAATAAATGCCTAAAAACAATATGTATGCATATATATATATATATATTAGCCTAGTCAATACTCTTGGGATTTGTAATAATCACACAATTTTTGGGGACAATCTTAATAAAATTTGAAAAGTTCAAAAATTTTGTATACAATTTTGTTCTTTGAAAAAGCCTTGGGGGATCATTGTCGCAGCCAACCTACCCTTCCTTACATCCGCCACTGGCCCACTACTGGACAGTAAATTAGTGAATTTATCAATAAACAAGATGGGCATTTGAATTTTGAAATCCAAATTAATCCTAGCGGTTGTTTATCTCCTTTCAAATTTAATCTTAGTCCTTTGTCTTTGTCTTTGTCTTGAGTCCTTTTTTGTCTTTGTCTTGTGGGAGACAAACACATTCCTCCCTTATTATATATAGATGGATAACTAATTCAACTACCAAATTAATTGGTCACAAGGTTCTCACTGTTTAAAACGGATTCCTCTATTTTTTTTCTGATCAAAATGCAATTTGGTAGTCAGAACCAGCCGGACCGGCGATGAAAGTATATAACATACCGTATTCTCTTGCAGAAATCGATTTTTAGCTAACCAATAGAAATGTGTCTTGGTGACATGACAAAAACTATAGACTAAAGAATCCAATGATTTATATATTGGGTTTTGTTAACATGTGTGTGCAATTGCATATGTTTAGGTTCTAAAAGTACAAATAAATAAAAGGTAGTGTAAGTTTTAGTGTCCAGTGTGGAGTTCAGTGTTTGTCTCCCTTACTATTTCCACTTTTAGAACCTTAACAGATGTCCTAAAAACACATGTTAACAAAACCCTTATATATTTGTATCTTTATCCAAGACTAAGATCAAACACACACCCATCCCTCTAGTTATTCGAGTTTTTTAGAGCATCTCTAATGCACCTTTCATTTCTAATGTTATAGTCAAATTATAGCAAAATGCTAAAAAACATCTCTTCAATGCACTCATATTCCTTCTCAAAAAAAATAGCAATGCTATTCTTTCTGTCAAATTTGAGAGCAAAATTGTTATAATTTGAGAAGAGTGATAGAATGTGCATTGGAAATGTTTTCTTTTTGATTAATGTTATAATTTAACATTTGCGCTCTTTCAAATAAAAAGGTGTACAAAACACATAACTTAAAGTATAATAATAATAGTCTATGTATCACAAAATAGCATTTTTTTTAATTTAAAATATAGCATTGAAACAAAAATATAAGGGCCTGTTTGGTTGCACAAATTGTCTAATTTTTTGAATCATTCTATTTTGAATTAGTGCATTTGAAATTTGTACATTCGTGAATGACTTAACTCTAATTTATGTACCTGTTTGGTTGGTCAAAGGAAAAATTATTTCATTGTGAATTAACTAATTGTAGAGTGTTTGGTAGCAACAATTGAAACTGGAAAGTATCCAACTTTAAATTATGCCAACTTTTTTTTTTTTTTGTTTTTATAGAGGAAAAACTACATGGGATATCTGAAAACTTCATTTATTATTATTTGTTTTATTCCAAAATACCCTTTCTCAAAAACATAATTTACCAAAATGCCTTAGGAACCTTTCCTGGTAAGTATTTTCGTATAAAATCAACTTCAAATAAGATCAAATATGACCATGAATGTAACCATGCTCAATGATTAAAAATGCAATGAACAAATTTTATTCTTCAATAGCTGCATTAATAGTATAATACAACTCCCTTGAGCAATACAAAAAATAAAAAAATGATGTCCAAGACATTAAATATAAGTCCAAAGAAACCAAACTAATATTTGTAAGTAGTCCACATTTACAACCATTGAAAAGCAAGAATGACAATTGTGAAAAAGAAAACCGCAATTTCTTCATTGAGTTCAATCCCTTTGCATTCACGCACATTATTTTCGGTAGATCTATCTCTTTCTGAGCCTCTCTCACTTTTGCATATACTTTTCATCCGCTGATGCTATTGCTACATGTATTTGGGTGGAAAAAAGAAAAGAAAGGAAATATGCAATTATAATTCCAAAAAGCCAAAATCCTTGCAATTAAATTAGATGGAGTCATGGAGGCCCAAACAAGTACTTAATATACCAATGAAAAACAATTTAATTAACATGGGGCCATGTATAACCATGAAAAGGATTGCTTACTAGAATTTCAAAATCCACAATACCATCCATGTATAGGGCAAAAACTAAAAGGACCGCTTACCAGAAATTTCAAAATCCTCAACACCATCATGCATAGTGCAAAAATTAAATAGGTTGCAAACCATACATTTTTTGCAAATCTTCAATACACTTTTGGTATAACGTGATGTACGATTCTTTATTTGTGCTTCTTCTAGATCCGTATTGAAATTTTCATTAAAAGCTCGTGTAACAGCTTTAAATTGTTGCTTTGTGAACCCATTTTGACACCCTTTTGAACAGATCCACCAAATACACATCTCGTGATGGCGTCCACTCTGCCTTACTCTTACGTGTTTGTGCTGTATCTTACTCTGCCTTAACATTACTTTCATTTTCAATCAATTCCCAAACCTGGTACATTATGGTACTGCCATCAAATTGACTGGGTTTTCTTCTCCATACTTCACAGACCTATATGAATAATTATATTTACACACTGCCATCAATTTGACCCAACCATAGTTTTGAAAGGTTTCACCCTATGTAGCACAGGTACGGACACGTGACACGGGAACGGGGGTACGGAAATTTCCAAAAATGTATGGTACGGATATGGCAAGAGTACCTTGAATAAAAATATATTTTTAATAATTAAAAAAGAAAAGAAAAAGAAGAAGATTGAACAGCACTACAACATGTTAATCCACATATTAGCAAATAAGTAGTATAAGAACTAAACAACATTGTTTTAGCATTACAAGTCCACAACATTAAAGAAAACAAAAATATAAATAAAAAAGAAGAAGAAGCAAGTCCACGGCGTACCCACGTCGTAACCACGAAGTACCCACGCCGTACCACCCGTGCCCACAAAGTACCCAAGTCGTACCCACAAAGTACCCCCCTGTGCCGTACCCACAATGTACCCACGAAGTACCCGAGCCGTACCCAAGTTTAATCCTTCACTTAACAGGATCAGGACACCGTTAAAAGGGTACCCGACATGTACCCAGGAGTATGGTACGAGTGTCGGTGTCTCCCAAATACTCGGTACGGGTACTTTACTCAAAATGGAGTATCCATGCTTCCTAGGTTTCACCAAATGGGGCCATTAATAGTGTCAAATTGATGTATATATTATAAAAAAAACTAGAAGACAAAATAGTCCCTCTCAAGTGATAGGCAATCAACTTGGTGGTCTTCCAACTAGTCCAGTTATGAAAATCATGCATCGTGCTTGCTTTCCCAAATTTTAATTGCTTGGTGTAACAGGGCAAATAGAAAAAATAAAACCCAACACCCAAAATAGAAGTTGCAGCTAAATTTCTACAAGTTTGAAAAAATGTGCTCAAAATCACCAAGACCCACCAAACAAAAGTATTGGAACTAAAACCCCAAACAAAATTTTTGTAGCCAAATGAAATGTGGACCGAGAATAAAAACACATGTAGAGACAAAACAAAGCATAACCCAAGCCAATCCTCTTCGATGCTTCTGTACGAAACTGAATAACCATATGAATCATGAAGACAAGAAATCTATATATGTATAAATTACATATGTGAATGTGTCAGTCTACATATAAGGTAATAATCAATTAATCAAATAGGTAGTATTTCTACAAGTTAATCTAGAAGCCATATCTGGTCTCAATTTGAAGCAATTCCACAGATATGAAAATCAACAATAAATTACACAATTGAGATTAGGGCTAACCAAGAAAGATGATTGCTTTACTTTAGCAAGTGCCAAGTAAATCTCCAGATCTGCAAGATAAATAAGAAAGGGATGAGAGTGACTGTATGTATGTGTTTATATATGTATATATATACATACCAGTATAGGTCGAGAGATCGAGAGAGAGAGAGAGAGAAGAGAGAGATCAGAGACCATATATATATAAAGAGAGAGGAGAGACCATATATATATACACATATATAGAGAGAGAGAGAGAGACGTACCAGGAGGTCTCTGATAGAGGATCGACCCGTCGGGAATTTTTGGTGGAATTGCATAATTATAAATTGAGGTCATTTTAGTTTTATAGTGAAATTGCATCATTTAGCTTTTATTAACAACTCTAAAATAGGTTGATTTTTGTAATTGGTGCATTTTGTCAACCAAACACTTTAAAATGGGCCCATAAATAAATAGAGTCATTTTAAATGGATTCATTCCCAATTTGATGTGCAACCAAGCAGGCCCTAAAGATATAGTATTTAAACCATATAACAATGCCGAAATATAAATTTCACATGAACAGAATGACATCTTACATTAGAGATAGTCTTTGAGTGCTCAATGCCTCTTCTAATTTGAACGCTTCCACAAGTCCTCTTTGTACAAGTTTTACTCAAAGTTCAAGCGTCAATCCCCATAATAACAAGTCTTGCTTTAGTATCTTCAAAGGTTCTTCAATTTCTAAATGATCTCTAGGTGTGACGTCATGACTTCTAAATAACTTGTATTTTTTAGTAATTCGGAATTTCATATTTGAATTACAATTGAACTATCATGTCAACAGAATGATTACCCACCACTGTTTTCAAAGAAGTAGTGGATCATTAAAAATAAATAAAAAATAGTGGTAGCAAAATTATAAATCTGTCATAAGATTCAATAAATTTTATTGGATAAAACTTTAGTACTTTTCGTCACATTTTAAGATATTACTAGTTCACATATATCCTAGTATTCTCTAATCTATCTATTATATCTATATAAAGGCTAAAGCAAACTCTTTCTCCACATGCTACCACGTCCGCAACCTCTTATTTTATTAAAAAATATCCTATGTGGCAAGCAACTATTAATCTACTATTACACCCTTCACCTCTTTTCTGTTCTTTCTAGAGTCTCTTGACCGTAAAACCATTCGCCTAGTTTCTTCAGCGACTTCTCACCTCACCAAACAGTAAATTACCCTCCTTTGCCACACCCACATTAACACTCCTCCTCTCCAGTGCCCAGCATCGCCTCCACTTCTAGATCCATCAGATAATAACCATTTAAAATCATCCGTCCATGTACGCCTCTCTCTTTCTCTCTCTCTATATATAAGTACGTATATAAATGTGCGTGTATGTGCTTTTATATATACACGTTAGTTAATTATTCTGGCCTAAAATATAATTGTTTGTTTTACAATTGCAAGCATTTCAGGATCAATACCGATTGGTTGGAGAAAATGTGGAAAATTTAAGGACTCCTGCTCTCATGAAAGAACAACTTTCTACTTTCCGATCTCAATTATAAGACTTTAAGGTTTTTTTTTTTCTTTTTTAACTCTGTCAAATCTTTTTTATGAAATTATAGTACTTGGAACAATGTTGATTCATATTCAATTCGTACATTGAAACAAAGCAAGTAAGCTTTTAAACTTGGATGTGAAAAATAATAAAAAAAGGTTTGAATTACTTTAGATCAATTTGACCATGAATTTGGAAAGCAACTCTGACGTGGAACATTATGGTACTACCATCAAATTGACTGGGTTTTCTTCTCCATACTTCCACTACACCATATGGCCCGATTTGTAACGGGAATATCTGTTACAAAAATTATTTGTAACGGATATACCCGTTACAAAAATTATTTGTAACGGATATACCCGTTACAAATAGGGCGTTGCAAATTTGTAACGAATTTTTGTAACGGATATATTCGTTACTAATTAGTAACGGATATTTGTAACGGATATACCCGTTACTAATAAAATTTTTGTAACGGTTATACCCGTTACAAATTAGTTTAGTAACGGATAAATATCTAGCTTTTTTATTTTTTTAAAAAATGCTAACGGTTTGTAACGAATTAGTAACGGTTATATCCGTTACTAATTTCCAAAATGCATAAAATTAGTAACATATAGTGTAACGGATATACCCGTTACAAATTTTAATTTAAAAATTAAAAAAATTATTTCATAAATAAATTTTTTTTTTGCACCTAATTAACAAGCATAATAATCTATGCAAACACAAAAATAACAAGATCAATCTATACCAAATACAAATAGAATACAAAATGTTTCATCTTATGAATCTTTGTCCATAGCCAAGTTCTTAGTTTAACTACATTACTTCTTACACATGAAATTAACTCAAGAAAGATGAAATACACAAATCTCTTTATCCATAACCAAGTTCATCAACTTCACTTTTTATAATTGCTTCATCTCTTCCTTCTTCACTGCTCTTGGATCATCACCACCCTATTTTTCATCATATTCAACGATGGTGTTAGAAAAAGAAATCACAAAAGAAGAATAATCAAATTATTTTAATAAATAAGGGAAAATCAATGTGAAACTCACCATATTGTTAATTGGGATCACACCAAGTTTAAAAATCTTGTTTGAAACACCTACAAAGTCAATGTTGAAAATTTCAAATTCATAACTCAAATTTGGTTTGGTTCCCAAATGAAAATCTCAAATGTGGCTCTCAAAAGCTTAGTTAGTTGTACTACACGTGGCATTTGTTACCATTAAGCACAATCAAAATGTGTGGTACAACGATTAAGCCATTCGGAAACCAAATTTGGGATTCACATTTGGGAGGCACAACATTATTCAAAATCAGCCCCCAACATCAAGGATCAAAATGTTGATGTTTTCCACATAACGTAAATCCTAATGGTATTCTACCCTGAACTTTGGTAGTAAAACTTGAAATGGAAAACACCAGGTAAGAATGACTTACTTTTTACCAAGTTCGTTGGAACTCTTTTAAACTATTTGTATGTATGAAAAGGCCCAAACGCTTGGCATGCAATCTGCTATTCATTCAGAGACAGTGTTTCCTTAAACATAAGCAAAATATTTGGTGTATACTCCTAATAACCTTCATCATCGCAAAGAGAAGTTCTATAGTGTTTGCAAAAAGACAAATTAAGACATGGGATGTTGCAAAAGATAGATTTTTATGAAAACCTAGTGGAGAATCCATAATCAATAAAGGAAAAAAAATGGTTTCTAAAGTTACCTGACCAAGACCATGAACTCATGAAGCTTATATAACCAGGAAGGAATAGGCTTCCCATCCCAGCCCATTGGCAACTTCAGGGGTTTATAGATTTGCTGCTCTTCATCATCACTTTCAGAGTCAGCTTGTACATCATCCTTATTACATAAAAAAAAATCACATTCAAATTACTTATCAAATTGTAGAACAAACTAGCAAATCAATTTACTTCTAAAAAATGGCACATATATGCAAAATGTTCATCGAGTCCACTCGAGGTATGGTGAATCCTGATAAAACTTGGTATCATCTCATCTTCGAGTCTTGAGGTTCAATTCTTGTGATATATTTACTGGATATGGGAAGCTTAGTATCTAATTTCTAGTCATAGAAACTAGCATTCTATAAGCACTTTAACAAGAACTCAATTTGCCAGAGGCACCCATCTTTTAACTTTATATTCATTTAACCCATAATGCTATGAGCAATCTAAGACAAGTAGTACGTACTTGTCTAATTGTACGTTAAAGTCTTCAATTCTGTTCCTTTCGTTATAAAGTGATTTTAATGGACAAAATGTTCATCTTAAGACTGTTTTCAGGAAGCAACACTAGCTAGTTTCTCTTAAAAATATAGATTGACTGCCATGTCCACGTGTCCGTAGATTAGTGACTTTGAAAAGTCTGAAACGACAAAAAATCTAATTTTTCATCTTATATTTCCAAGAGAAAGTGTTGTTTTTAATGTAATAATAAGGCTTAACAAGAGCATTTCGTCCACCAGCAATGCATGCACAACGCACCGTAATACCCCCTTGCGCACCCAACGCCCAGCCACTGCCCAACACACAGCGCGCACATGCACAGGCGCACACACCAGTAGTATCCCCAGTGCACAATGCACACTGTGCGCAGCACACGACACATGCACGCACAACGTGCAGCCAGTACACGGTCAGCACATTGAGTAAGCACCCCTCCTGTGCACACTGATTTTAAGACCTTCCTTGCATACTTTTTTCCGTGAAAATGAGTTAAAATATATTCATATGCTTAACTGGGCATTAAAAGCACAGGTCATAGTAAATTCTAATAGTATTGCAATGTGAATCGTATCGGAAGTATACTAGGAGAAGCCTCTGAAGGTTTGCATAAGTGTTCCTCTAAAGCAAGTACTTTTCATTAGAAAGAAGAGAGTAAGAGATGAGAAGACGGAAAAAGTACCTGAACAAAGGGAAGCACACAAACGAGAACTTGTGGTGGCTTGGTCTCTGTCCACAGTCAGAGACTTAAACCTGTGATTTTTAGAAGTGGATAGGGAACTAGTAAAATTCTACAATATTTACTGTTAAAATAGACCATGAGCCATACCCAGTGACCTACATGTGGCTAATTTTAAATAGAAGCTTATTAACATCTGCTATCTCAGATTTAAATGTGCTGCATGAACGAAACTTCTGTCACAACAATCTATTTTAAACCCAATAAGTTAAACAAAGCAAAAAATAGAAAAAAAGAAAGGAACCACCTGATTCTCGAAAGACACATAGAAGAAGCCAAATCTATATAAACTTGTTGATTACCATATTCGCATCAGTCGAAAAAGGCTTGATACAAACCAATCTAGGCTGGTATCATAGTCAAAGTCCACAAACTTTATATTTCATAAATAAATTTTTTTTTTGCACCTAATTAACAAGCATAATAATCTATGCAAACACAAAAATAACAAGATCAATCTATACCAAATACAAATAGAATACAAAATGTTTCATCTTATGAATCTTTGTCCATAGCCAAGTTCTTAGTTTAACTACATTACTTCTTACACATGAAATTAACTCAAGAAAGATGAAATACACAAATCTCTTTATCCATAACCAAGTTCATCAACTTCACTTTTTATAATTGCTTCATCTCTTCCTTCTTCACTGCTCTTGGATCATCACCACCCTATTTTTCATCATATTCAACGATGGTGTTAGAAAAAGAAATCACAAAAGAATAATAATCAAATTATTTTAATAAATAAGGGAAAATCAATGTGAAACTCACCATATTGTTAATTGGGATCACACCAAGTTTAAAAATCTTGTTTGAAACACCTACAAAGTCAATGTTGAAAATTTCAAATTCATAACTCAAATTTGGTTTGGTTCCCAAATGAAAATCTCAAATGTGGCTCTCAAAAGCTTAGTTAGTTGTACTACACGTGGCATTTGTTACCATTAAGCACAATCAAAATGTGTGGTACAACGATTAAGCCATTCGGAAACCAAATTTGGGATTCACATTTGGGAGGCACAACATTATTCAAAATCAGCCCCCAACATCAAGGATCAAAATGTTGATGTTTTCCACATAACGTAAATCCTAATGGTATTCTACCCTGAACTTTGGTAGTAAAACTTGAAATGGAAAACACCAGGTAAGAATGACTTACTTTTTACCAAGTTCGTTGGAACTCTTTTAAACTATTTGTATGTATGAAAAGGCCCAAACGCTTGGCATGCAATCTGCTATTCATTCAGAGACAGTGTTTCCTTAAACATAAGCAGAATATTTGGTGTATACTCCTAATAACCTTCATCATCGCAAAGAGAAGTTCTATAGTGTTTGCAAAAAGACAAATTAAGACATGGGATGTTGCAAAAGATAGATTTTTATGAAAACCTAGTGGAGAATCCATAATCAATAAAGGAAAAAAAATGGTTTCTAAAGTTACCTGACCAAGACCATGAACTCATGAAGCTTATATAACCAGGAAGGAATAGGCTTCCCATCCCAGCCCATTGGCAACTTCAGGGGTTTATAGATTTGCTGCTCTTCATCATCACTTTCAGAGTCAGCTTGTACATCATCCTTATTACATAAAAAAAAATCACATTCAAATTACTTATCAAATTGTAGAACAAACTAGCAAATCAATTTACTTCTAAAAAATGGCACATATATGCAAAATGTTCATCGAGTCCACTCGAGGTATGGTGAATCCTGATAAAACTTGGTATCATCTCATCTTCGAGTCTTGAGGTTCAATTCTTGTGATATATTTACTGGATATGGGAAGCTTAGTATCTAATTTCTAGTCATAGAAACTAGCATTCTATAAGCACTTTAACAAGAACTCAATTTGCCAGAGGCACCCATCTTTTAACTTTATATTCATTTAACCCATAATGCTATGAGCAATCTAAGACAAGTAGTACGTACTTGTCTAATTGTACGTTAAAGTCTTCAATTCTGTTCCTTTCGTTATAAAGTGATTTTAATGGACAAAATGTTCATCTTAAGACTGTTTTCAGGAAGCAACACTAGCTAGTTTCTCTTAAAAATATAGATTGACTGCCATGTCCACGTGTCCGTAGATTAGTGACTTTGAAAAGTCTGAAACGACAAAAAATCTAATTTTTCATCTTATATTTCCAAGAGAAAGTGTTGTTTTTAATGTAATAATAAGGCTTAACAAGAGCATTTCGTCCACCAGCAATGCATGCACAACGCACCGTAATACCCCCTTGCGCACCCAACGCCCAGCCACTGCCCAACACACAGCGCGCACATGCACAGGCGCACACACCAGTAGTATCCCCAGTGCACAATGCACACTGTGCGCAGCACACGACACATGCACGCACAACGTGCAGCCAGTACACGGTCAGCACATTGAGTAAGCACCCCTCCTGTGCACACTGATTTTAAGACCTTCCTTGCATACTTTTTTCCGTGAAAATGAGTTAAAATATATTCATATGCTTAACTGGGCATTAAAAGCACAGGTCATAGTAAATTCTAATAGTATTGCAATGTGAATCGTATCGGAAGTATACTAGGAGAAGCCTCTGAAGGTTTGCATAAGTGTTCCTCTAAAGCAAGTACTTTTCATTAGAAAGAAGAGAGTAAGAGATGAGAAGACGGAAAAAGTACCTGAACAAAGGGAAGCACACAAACGAGAACTTGTGGTGGCTTGGTCTCTGTCCACAGTCAGAGACTTAAACCTGTGATTTTTAGAAGTGGATAGGGAACTAGTAAAATTCTACAATATTTACTGTTAAAATAGACCATGAGCCATACCCAGTGACCTACATGTGGCTAATTTTAAATAGAAGCTTATTAACATCTGCTATCTCAGATTTAAATGTGCTGCATGAACGAAACTTCTGTCACAACAATCTATTTTAAACCCAATAAGTTAAACAAAGCAAAAAATAGAAAAAAAGAAAGGAACCACCTGATTCTCGAAAGACACATAGAAGAAGCCAAATCTATATAAACTTGTTGATTACCATATTCGCATCAGTCGAAAAAGGCTTGATACAAACCAATCTAGGCTGGTATCATAGTCAAAGTCCACAAACTTTATATTTCATAAATAAATTTTTTTTTTGCACCTAATTAACAAGCATAATAATCTATGCAAACACAAAAATAACAAGATCAATCTATACCAAATACAAATAGAATACAAAATGTTTCATCTTATGAATCTTTGTCCATAGCCAAGTTCTTAGTTTAACTACATTACTTCTTACACATGAAATTAACTCAAGAAAGATGAAATACACAAATCTCTTTATCCATAACCAAGTTCATCAACTTCACTTTTTATAATTGCTTCATCTCTTCCTTCTTCACTGCTCTTGGATCATCACCACCCTATTTTTCATCATATTCAACGATGGTGTTAGAAAAAGAAATCACAAAAGAATAATAATCAAATTATTTTAATAAATAAGGGAAAATCAATGTGAAACTCACCATATTGTTAATTGGGATCACACCAAGTTTAAAAATCTTGTTTGAAACACCTACAAAGTCAATGTTGAAAATTTCAAATTCATAACTCAAATTTGGTTTGGTTCCCAAATGAAAATCTCAAATGTGGCTCTCAAAAGCTTAGTTAGTTGTACTACACGTGGCATTTGTTACCATTAAGCACAATCAAAATGTGTGGTACAACGATTAAGCCATTCGGAAACCAAATTTGGGATTCACATTTGGGAGGCACAACATTATTCAAAATCAGCCCCCAACATCAAGGATCAAAATGTTGATGTTTTCCACATAACGTAAATCCTAATGGTATTCTACCCTGAACTTTGGTAGTAAAACTTGAAATGGAAAACACCAGGTAAGAATGACTTACTTTTTACCAAGTTCGTTGGAACTCTTTTAAACTATTTGTATGTATGAAAAGGCCCAAACGCTTGGCATGCAATCTGCTATTCATTCAGAGACAGTGTTTCCTTAAACATAAGCAGAATATTTGGTGTATACTCCTAATAACCTTCATCATCGCAAAGAGAAGTTCTATAGTGTTTGCAAAAAGACAAATTAAGACATGGGATGTTGCAAAAGATAGATTTTTATGAAAACCTAGTGGAGAATCCATAATCAATAAAGGAAAAAAAATGGTTTCTAAAGTTACCTGACCAAGACCATGAACTCATGAAGCTTATATAACCAGGAAGGAATAGGCTTCCCATCCCAGCCCATTGGCAACTTCAGGGGTTTATAGATTTGCTGCTCTTCATCATCACTTTCAGAGTCAGCTTGTACATCATCCTTATTACATAAAAAAAAAAATCACATTCAAATTACTTATCAAATTGTAGAACAAACTAGCAAATCAATTTACTTCTAAAAAATGGCACATATATGCAAAATGTTCATCGAGTCCACTCGAGGTATGGTGAATCCTGATAAAACTTGGTATCATCTCATCTTCGAGTCTTGAGGTTCAATTCTTGTGATATATTTACTGGATATGGGAAGCTTAGTATCTAATTTCTAGTCATAGAAACTAGCATTCTATAAGCACTTTAACAAGAACTCAATTTGCCAGAGGCACCCATCTTTTAACTTTATATTCATTTAACCCATAATGCTATGAGCAATCTAAGACAAGTAGTACGTACTTGTCTAATTGTACGTTAAAGTCTTCAATTCTGTTCCTTTCGTTATAAAGTGATTTTAATGGACAAAATGTTCATCTTAAGACTGTTTTCAGGAAGCAACACTAGCTAGTTTCTCTTAAAAATATAGATTGACTGCCATGTCCACGTGTCCGTAGATTAGTGACTTTGAAAAGTCTGAAACGACAAAAAATCTAATTTTTCATCTTATATTTCCAATAGAAAGTGTTGTTTTTAATGTAATAATAAGGCTTAACAAGAGCATTTCGTCCACCAGCAATGCATGCACAACGCACCGTAATACCCCCTTGCGCACCCAACGCCCAGCCACTGCCCAACACACAGCGCGCACATGCACAGGCGCACACACCAGTAGTATCCCCAGTGCACAATGCACACTGTGCGCAGCACACGACACATGCACGCACAACGTGCAGCCAGTACACGGTCAGCACATTGAGTAAGCACCCCTCCTGTGCACACTGATTTTAAGACCTTCCTTGCATACTTTTTTCCGTGAAAATGAGTTAAAATATATTCATATGCTTAACTGGGCATTAAAAGCACAGGTCATAGTAAATTCTAATAGTATTGCAATGTGAATCGTATCGGAAGTATACTAGGAGAAGCCTCTGAAGGTTTGCATAAGTGTTCCTCTAAAGCAAGTACTTTTCATTAGAAAGAAGAGAGTAAGAGATGAGAAGACGGAAAAAGTACCTGAACAAAGGGAAGCACACAAACGAGAACTTGTGGTGGCTTGGTCTCTGTCCACAGTCAGAGACTTAAACCTGTGATTTTTAGAAGTGGATAGGGAACTAGTAAAATTCTACAATATTTACTGTTAAAATAGACCATGAGCCATACCCAGTGACCTACATGTGGCTAATTTTAAATAGAAGCTTATTAACATCTGCTATCTCAGATTTAAATGTGCTGCATGAACGAAACTTCTGTCACAACAATCTATTTTAAACCCAATAAGTTAAACAAAGCAAAAAATAGAAAAAAAGAAAGGAACCACCTGATTCTCGAAAGACACATAGAAGAAGCCAAATCTATATAAACTTGTTGATTACCATATTCGCATCAGTCGAAAAAGGCTTGATACAAACCAATCTAGGCTGGTATCATAGTCAAAGTCCACAAACTTCCTGTTTATCAACCAAAAATAAAGATGTTAACATACGCTAGAATCATAGACGAAAATGAACCAAGCAAATATGACAGAAGTAGACAACCTACGCACCTAATCAACGTTGATATCCATTTCTAGCAGCAGGAGCTTCCACCTGTTGCAGCAGCCCTACTCTGACTTAGGAAGGAGAATCCCATTAGGAAGTACTGTAGATTTTTGGAGCCTCAATCATGCATAACTGCATCAGAAATCAAACCATAGAAAATGAATCAATTGAAAGTTTAAACTTCAACAGTCAGCTTGCAGAGCTAATCTAAGAAAGAACTACGATTTAAGTCCTTGAAATCGCTTACATTTGATCTATCCATAAATATGATTTCAGATGTGTGTGTGTGTATGCGTTAACAGATCTAGAGAGAATGAGTTAAAAAAAAAACTCAGATCAGATCTAATGTGTGTAAGCAGAGAGTGATTACCAAAGTACTGTATCCATGTTTCAATTTCCTTTTTCTTGGTGCTTTTACAGATTTATTTAGAGTAGGGACAAGTCCTAGCACAAAGTATTGGTAGAGAGTTGTATCATTAATTCCTCTGTCTAGAAACTTGGGAAATAAACCAAGAAACTAAATTATTATCAAAATACTACATTGGAACCAGATTCTACTTTTGCTGTGTTCCAAACTGCTCCAAGACCTAGAAGACATAAAAACATGTATAACTATTTGGGTGCAACACATACTACATCAGACCTGGCAAGAAAATTACCATTTAAGAGGAAAGAAACATCACTAAGAACACAAGAAGTGATTCCAATAGTAGAACAATAAATTAATACAACTAGAAAAGAAAGAAACTAACTTCAATCTTGAAACCCGTGTTAACAAAAACCAGCAGTAAATACTCTCACGCCCCACACAAGAGAGAGAGAGAGAGAGAGAGAGAGAAGCAGTAAATACTAACTTCAATCTTGAAAGCCCTGTTAATAAAAGCCAGCTCCACCTCCTTCTGAATTATGTTTTGCTCCTTCCAGATGGACCAAGAAATGAAGGGGTGAAATTTACAAATAGCAAATTAATTCTCTACTGGTTGTTAAACCATAATTGTAATGAATTAGCAAGACAACATTGCAGGTGTGAGGGATGAACAAACTCTGTAATTGTTCAGTACCTATTGATTTTCAGAAAAAGACAAAAGGTAAACAGTAAACACAATTACATAAACATGTGTCTCCTCATGTGTGTGGCCAATGCGGACTCAGGGTATTGGGCCTTGTCAAATCAATGGTACATGTTTGAGGAGGAAGAAAAAAGTTTGGATCAAGTTATGTTGTATGGAAGTTGTGAAGATTTGAGGCTCCTACTTTTTTCTAGTCTTCGTGTGGATTGGAGATGTGGTTGGTTTGGATATTTCATATATCTAAAGAAAAAAAGTAGTGTTTTGAGCTTTATCCACTACTTTAAACAACAGTCATCACTCTTATAGGCTTAACTTCCCACTCATCATTTGTGAATTAAATGTTTTAGGTCAAAAATCTCAAAAACAAGAATAAACTAAGATCCAACATATGAGTTAAATATCACAATACAACTGAATAGCGATACTCTACCTACATTTCAAGTTTTAAGAGTCCGTTTCGGTTAACTTTTATAGAATTATTTGTTGGAATAAGAGTTTTTTTTTACAAAGCTACAATGTGGAGCTTTTTAAAAAAAACTATTTTCCAGTTCTAAAAACAAATCAAATTCTTTAAAACCAGTGAAAAAACTAATCCAAATGGTCACAGATTTTAAACCATCACTTATACACACCTTAATCGAAAATACAAGTGATTGTTGGCCCCGTGAAAAAAAGCTATCCCAAATGGGTGCGGGATTGAAGTTAGAAGGCGTCTACCTTTACTGAATGTGCAGAAGGGATGATACATTAGCTTACGTCTTAGAAGCAGTAAAACAAAAATTGAACACATGATTTATAGCCATAGAAGATGTAAACATTCTAAAAATTCAAATAAAAAGTTAGCCAAGAAGATTAATCAGTCGAAAATAAGAGTTCCAAAACAAACAAAGAAAAAAAAAACAATTTCACAAATCCATATATAGGGTATGTACATAGATTACACTTATGTATTGATATATATATATATATTAAATTTCTGTTTAATCTAATGTGTCTGCTTGTGATGATTGATAAGAACCCATTAACCACAAATCTTGAAATCCAACAGTTCACTTGATAGATGGAGTAAATCGAAAAAACAGGGTATATGGATAGATTAAATAAATATATACACATATGTTTGTGTATGGGATGATTGATGGATACCCTTTAACCACAAATCTCAAGTTCAAATTTTTAATTGCACATATATATATATATATAGGACAAGAAAGATCATGTATAGGAAATCTGGATGCTAAAGTACATCTAGTAGGGATTCTTTGGGGAAGGAGTCTCCATACTAACATCTTCCATCTTTCATGGATTCTGAGCTTCCATATTCTTACAGAATTTGGTAAGAGGAGTGGAACTGGGTTTAAATCTTTGGCTCTGGTTAACTAGATAAGTTGATTACACCATCAAGCTTCCCTTTTTTTTTATTGGGAATTCAGCAAAGCTTATCAGATCTGGCAGACAAAAGGAATAGGAATTTGAAGGATGATATATATACTAAAGTGCTAGACTACTAGTGAGTAAACATATGGAAGTAAAGATTCTGATTACTATCAATAATACAAAAAGAAGTAAACAAAGCATGTCCTTTTCTCCAATATATTCACTGCAAGTACTACCTCTTGATCACCACCTCCATCACCCTCCACTGTGTCAATTTCTAATAACATATTGTTCCCCATTTCACAGGAGAGAGAGAGAGAGAGAGAGAGAGAGAGTACAACTAAAATATAGAGAGACAAAGAAAGCATTAAATCAAATACAAAAAGAACTATAGAAAGGGGGACAAGTAACGTGGGTATGATGAGCAAAGTTTGGAATAAGGAGATTATAGTTGAATTAGGAAATTCATAAAGAGCAATTAGATCTAATAGTTTGAACTTGTAACTCCAGATAGATAAAGAACAATTAGATCTATATATTTGGAAGCTTTGAAGTCCTTATTGAAATATATAGTTTTAAACATGAGAATCAACACCAAGCAGAGTAGTAAATATTAAACAATACAAGGATGCTGGAGTCAGGAGGTAAAAAGTCAAACCCCTTGGCCTCTGTTTGGTTGCTGAGAACTGAGGAAAATTTTCAATCTTCCCTTTTCTATGTAGCTCCGACTTCCAGAAAAAAAAAATTAAATCACATTAGAGTCAAAACACATACCTGTTTTCTTCCTTCAATGAAATTTGAAGAGGAACAAAAACCCCTTTCTTTTTCGATCGCAGAACAGCTTTGTCCGCCACAGCCACAGCCACGTATAGAACAGCTTTTGATTTAAGGATGAAATTCGATCACAAAGTGACAAAAGAAGAAACATACGGAAGAAAGTGAAAGAAGAAGAAGGAAGAAGAAGAAGGAGAAGGGTGTACCGTTAGGAGGGCGACGACGGCCTTAGACGGGCGGCAGCCTTGGGTCGGCTGCGAAGTTGGGTGGGCGGCGGATCTAGGGTTCTTTCCCTCCTTTCTCCTTTCTCTCTCCTTTCTCTTTTTATGAAAACTTATCTAGAGACTAGAGACTGAGCCCGATGGTATACTATTTGTCAAAATTATTTTATTTTATTTTATTTTTTTAGATTAATTTTGTAACGGATATAAACGTTACAAATATAAATACACCCGTTACATAAATTAACCAACCTAAATAGTAGTAATTAGTAACGGTTTTTCAGAATTTGTAACGGATATATCCGTTACAAAATAGTAACGGGTATACCCGTTACAAATAATAAAATATGTCCGTTACAAATTTGCCCATATGGTGTAGTGTTCACAGACCTATATGAATAATTGTATTTACACACTGCCATCAATTTGACCCAACCATAGTTCTGAAAGGTTTCACCCTATGTAGCACAGGTACGGACACGTGACACGGGTATTGGGGTACGGCAATTTCCAAAAATATAGGGTACATATACGGCTAGGGTACCTTGAATAAAAATATATTTTTAATAATTAAAAAGTAAAAGAAAAAGAAGAAGATTGAACAGCACTACAACATATATATTAAACCACATATTAGCAAATAAGTAGTCAAAGGACTAAACAACATTGTTTTAGCATTACAAGTCCACAACATTAAAGAAAACAAATATGTAAATAAAAAAGAAGAAGAAGCAAGTCCACGGCGTACCCACGTCGTAACCACGAAGTACCCACGCCGTACCCCCCGTGCCCACAAAGTACCCAAGTCGTACCCATAAAGTACCCCCCGTACCGTACCCACGAAGTACCCGAGCCGTACCCAAGTTTAATCCTTCAATTAACAGGATTAGGACACCGCTAAAGGAGTACCCGACACGTATCAAGGAGTATGGTACGAGTGTTGGTGTCCCCCAAATACTCGGTATGGGTACTTTACTCAAAATGGAGTATCCATGCTTCCTAGGTTTCACCAAATGGGGCCATTAATAGTGTCAAATTGATGTATATATTATAATAAAAAAACTAGAAGACAAAATAGTCCCTCTCAAGTGATAGGCAATCAACATGGTGGTCTTCCAACTAGTCCAGTTATGACAATCATGCATCGTGCTTGCTTTCCCAAATTATAATTGCTTGGTGTAACAAGGCAAATAGAAAAAATAAAACCCAACACCCAAAATAGAAGTTGCAGCTAAGTTTCTACAAGTTTGAAAAAATGTGCTCAAAATCACCAAGACCCACCAAGCAAAAGTATTGGAACTAAAACCCCAAACAAAATTTTTGTAGCCAAAATGAAATGTGGACCAGGAATAAAAACTCATGTAGAGACAAAACAAAGCATTACCCAACCCAATCCTCTTCGATGCTTCTGTACTTAACCGAATAACCATATGAATCATGAAGACAAGAAATCTATGTATGCATATATTACATATGTGAATGTGTCATTCTGCATATAAGGTAATAATCAATTAATCAAATAGGTAGTATTTCTATAAGTTAATCTAGAAGCCATATCTGGTCTCAATTTGAAGCAATTCCACAGATATGAAAATCAACAATAAATTACACAATTGAGATTAGGGCTAACCAAGAAAGATGATTGCTTTACTTTAGCAAGTGCCAAGTAAATCTCCAGATCTGCAAGATCAACAAGAAAGGGATGAGAGTGACTGTATGTATGTGTTTATATATATACATACCAATATAGGTCGAGAGATCTAGAGAGAGAGAGAGAGAGGAGAGAGATGAGAGACCAAACATATATATAAAGAGAGAGGATAGACCATATATATATACACATACATATATAGAGAGAGAGAGAGACGTACCAGGAGGTCTCAGATAGAGGATCGACCCGTCGGGAATTTTTGGTGGAATTGCCTCATTATAAAAGGAGGTCATTTTAGCTTTATAGTGAAATTGCATCATTTAGCTTTTATTAACAACTCTAAAATAGGTTGATTTTTGTAATTGGTGCATTTTGAACCAAACACTTTAAAATAGGCCCATACAAAAATAGAGTCATTTTAAATGGATTCATTCCCAATTTGATGTACAACCAAACAGGCCCTAAAGATATAGTATTTAAACCATATAACAATGCCGAAATATAAATTTGACATGAACAGAATGACATCTTACATTAGAGATAGTCTTTGAGTGCTCAATGTGTAACGACCCTGGTGTTGTGGGCGGGCTGCTGTAGGTGCCTTTGTGGCTGCGGTAGGTGCTGGCAGGCTACACACTATGGGAAGTTCGTCCCACATCGCCTGGGGTGTGGAAAAGTAATGTGCTATATATGTGTGGTTTCAAGTCTCCCTAGTAAGAGGACTTTTGGATAGTGACCCAAGAACAAATTCATGCGGGTTTGGGCCCAAATCGGACAATATCTTACTGAGCGAGACTTGGGTCTTGACACAATGCCTCTTCTAATTTGAACGCTTCCACAAGTCCTCTTTGTACAAGTTTTACTCAAAGTTCAAGCATCAATCCCCGTAATAACAAGTCTTGCTTTAGTATCTTCAAAGGTTCTTCAATTTCTAAATGATCTCTAGGTGTGACGTCATGACTTCTAAATAACTTGTATTTTTAGTAATTCAGAATTTCATATTTGTATTACAATTGAACTATCATGTCAACAGAATGATTACCCACCACTGTTTTCAAAGAAGTAGTGGATCATTCAAAAAAAATAAAAAATAGTGGTCGCAAAATTATAAATGTGTCATAAGATTCACTAAATTTTATTGATAAAACTTTAGTACTTTTTCGTCACATTTTAAGACATTACTAGTTCACCTATATCCTAGTATTCTCTAATCTATCTATTATATCTATATAAAGGCTAAAGCAAACCCTTTCTCCACATGCTACCACGTCAGCAACCTCTTATTTTATTAAAAAATCCTATGTGACAAGCAACTATCAATCTATCTATTACACCCTTCACCTCGTTTCCGTTCTTTCTAGAGTCTCTTGACCATAAAACCCTTCGCCTGGTTTCTTCAGCGACTTCTCACCTCACCAAACAGTAAATTACCCTACTTTGCCACACACACATTAACACTCCTCCTCTCCAGTGCCCAGCGCTGCCTCCTCTTCTAGATCCATCAGATAATAACCATTTAAAATCATCAATCCCTGTACCCCTCTCTCTCTATATATATATGTATAAGTATGTATATAAATGTGTGTGTATGCTTATATATATTTACGTTAGTTAATTATTCTGGCCTAAAATATAATTATTTGTTTTACAATTGCAAGCATTTCAGGATCAATGCCGATTGGTTGGAGAAAATGTGGAAAATTTAAGGACTCCTGCTCTCATGAAAGAACAGCTTTCTACTTTCCGATCTCAATTATAGGACTTTAAGGTTTTTTTTGTTTTTCTTTTTTTAACTCTGTTAAATCTTTTTTTATGAAATTAAAGTACTTGGAACAATGTTGATTCATATTCAATTCGTACATTGAAACAAAGCAAGTAAGCTTTTAAACTTGGATGTGAAAAATAATCAAAAAGGTTTGAATTACTTTAGATCAATTTGACCATGAATTTGGAAAGCAACTCTGTAAATTGGGCAAAAGTAGTTGTGAAGTCTGATAAAACAGAGTTCATCTATTTGAAGTGGATGGTTTGAAGTTGGCTGGACATATGGCAATTACCCCTTTTTCATTGCACAATTGTATTCTGCCAAAGTGGATGGTTTTAAGATCTGCTTCATCTACTTGCCTGCTATTTCTAGAATGTATAAGATAGAAGAAATGCAGTCTGTCTATTTGCCTCTTCTTGAATCAAACTCTTCTGATATCATCAATATGTGGATAATTTAAATAGAAATACTAGAATTCATCCTTCATTTGACCACTATATGAGGTTTCGTCCTCTTTATATTGGCTGTTTCAAAATTGATACCTGTGTTAATAGTAGATTTAGAAATTGATCCTTCCCCCAATTTGTTTTGTGTTATTTTGGACGTATATACCCCTGAAGTTTTATTAATTATCTGATATTCAATTAATGTGAAGTATTGACTTTAATGTTTCGAAATTGTAACTCTCACAGTAATTGAGGCGTAATATTAGCTACGTGATTAAATCTCCTAAATTTCAGGCTAGTGAATTAAATCATCATTATTGTTGAATTCCAAACTTCCTTATCTGAATTTCTACGAACTAAACACATCTCGTTTCATTCAGTTTGTATACAAACAAGACAAATACACATTACAATCTTTACAGTTTCAACAGAGATTCGAAAACAAAACAACAAAAACAGTCTCACTCACTGTTTAATGGTAAAACAAAAGAAGAAAATAATTCTCCAAGTCATCCACTTTGAATCGGAGTCATCGGATCATAATTCATGGTCTGATCATCAGTTTCGTTCTATGAGTGCATTGGAGATTCTAAGAGAAACTGTTCGAATTCTAAGGTACAATTCAATGGGATTTATGGCTATTGCGGCTGTGCTTATATGCCCCGTATCAGCTGTTCTTTTATCTAATGTGCTAGTTGATCAGTCAATTGTAAGAGACTGACTATAAAGCTTTTATAAGTAGCCAAGTTCAATGGACTTTCTCTTAAGCCTTTTATCAAACAGTCGTGCTAGAAGTTTTCGGAGATGGCCATTTCAGCTGCAATGTGCTTCCCTTTGTACCTCATATTGTCTCTTTTATCGAAATCTCTCTCTCTCTCTCTCTACCCATTTCTCCCCCAAATCTCAATGACCACCAAATCAACCACTCTCATCGCCGGATCTACTCTCTCTCATCGAAATCTCTCTCTCTCTCTCTACCCATTTCTCCCCCAAATCTCAATGACCACCAAATCAACCACTCTCATCGCCGGATCTACTCTCTCTCATATTGTCTCTTTTATCGAAATCTCTCTCTCTCTCTCTACCCATTTCTCCCCCAAATCTCAATGACCACCAAATCAACCACTCTCATCGCCGGATCTACTCTCTCTCATCGTCGGAGAATCGATCGAGAATGGCCGATGAGTCGCGGCGGTGATGCCCGATCGGGGGAGGAGGCGATTGGCGGCGTGGCGGAACATGGTTAGGGCAATGGGATCGCTCGGCTCGGCAATTGGCGGTGCGGCGGAACGTGGTTATTACACTGAGAATTTCTCACCAAATCCATGTATATTATTGCTGCATTTTAGTGTTTAGATAGTTTTAGTGTGAATTTTCGACAGTGTGAGAAATTTCTCACAAAGTGTGGATTTTTACTTTTGAGTTTTGATGGTGAGTAATTTGTATTATTAATGAGAAATTTATGGTTTACTAACCATAATGAGAAATTTCTCACTTATGGTTAGTGTTGCATTTTAAAGTGAGAAATTTCTCATTATGGTTAGAAGTGAGACTTTCTCACGATAATATACAGATTTTCGTACCATGTTATTGAGAAGTTTCTCACTTATGTTATTTTAAAGTGAGGAATTTCTCACTTTTCATTCTCAATTGTATAATTTTTTTCCTGTTAATTCTTTATTTCTTTCTATATATATAAAATAAATTTGGGTTTTGAATTTCAAACCCATGATTTATGGGAGTATTTCTCTCTCTATATATAGCTATATATATATATATATAACAAATCTTGGGTTTGAATTTCAAAACATTAATTTAAGGGAGTAGGGGTATTTTGGTCCTCAAAATAGGTGAGGGACCAATTGTTAAGTTGACATATGAAATGGATCAATTTCTAAAAATGGCTATAATAAAGGACTGAAATCTAAAAAACCCTAATTTAAATACTCCGTTTAGGTGTACCTAGCATTACTTATTACTATATCTTCATATTTTCTTCTATTTTTTTAAATATATACTATATATATATATACACACATATCTATGTGAAATCTATTATAGTCTTGATTACTTAGCCTACATGTACTACCTTGCACAGCCTTCAAGAGTCAAGACTCAACTCTTCCTCTTCTAAGCCTCTATATACATTTCCTCTTCCTCTCTTCTTCACATGCAAAATCGTTCTATATGCCTCTTAGGCCTCTCTCATACAAAACAATATTTGAAAAAACCGAGGTGAGCAATTTCGGGACATGGCTAACCTGCACGAATATTAACATAAGCATTTGCTTTCAAGTTCTCAGATATATGTGTTCATATATTTGAGGCTCCGAATGAGAAGATAACGAAGGTTCCCGAGGAGAACAACACCAAAACGGCAAAGATTGCTTCTCATCAATCCTCCTTACTTCCTTGAAATTCACGAACCAATTCCACATTATATATGTGTTTGTACATGTCGCTCAGTTGATTTAGATTTTCTGGATGTACAATCTATCACTTCAGTACTCCATTACACAACTTTATGGGTTGATAGTGCAGTTGTTAATACTTTTGGATAAAATTTGATGATTCTTATTTCTTAAAATCGTTACTGTGTATTGAGGATTATATTACTGTTTGCTTATCCAAGGTGAGTTTAGATCCATGGAGTTCTTTTTTGATTTTTGATTGTGAGAATTTATAAAGAAGCTAGCGCATTCGATTAGAGAGTGTGTGTATTTGTATTATTATTAGGGGAAAATACATTTTACCCCCTTGTGGTTACACTCATTTTCTCATAACCCCTTGTGGTTCATTTTGTAACACTTAACCCCCTGTACTACGGACTAAAGTGAGACTGTTAACTTTTATTGAGAAAATGAGTGCAACCACAGGGGGTAAAATGTATTTTCCCCTTATTATTATACTCCGCATACAAGAAGATGAAATGAAGTTATTTGAGAACTGTTTGGGAAGTTGCAATGAATTGATGCAGATTATCATGGTGGCTCTGTTAGTCAGTTTTGGGGTTTGAATAATGATTGGGGCACAAAAGGATACAAAAAACTTTCACAAAATGAGTGGAAAGTCTATGTGGCACAGTGGAACCCGCCAGCAATTAATGGAAACAATGCTTAATTGCTGGCGGGTCCCAGTGTGCCACATAGACTTTCCACTCATTTTGTGGAAGTTCTTTGTATCTTTTGGTGCCCCTAGCATTGTTGTTTGGGGTTTTTGGTGGTAAAAAAATAAATAAATGTGTTATGACTCTTTGATTATGATCAATAAAATCCTAAGTTTTTAAGTGTAGAATACTTGGAAAGCAATATTTGGAATTTTTAACCAGGTCCCTTGTGGCCGAGTGGTAAGCTTTTTGGGTGTACTACCCAAGAGGTTTAGTGTTCGAGTCATGGGGAGCGTGGCCACTGGAGTATTCACCCGGCGCCTCCAGGCCTCGGGGATTAGTCGAGGTGCGCGCAAGCTGGCCCAGACACCCCCGATTACCAAAAAATATATATATATATATTTGGAATTTTGGCCGAACATGTGTACGTAATTTACTTGTAGATGCTAATGCATTGGAGCCTGAAATTAAAAATTAAGTGCATACTAATTTTCATTAACATATTACACATGTTCATGGTAATATATAGTTGATCAAATGAACTGGAAACGTTTGAAAATAGTCCCTGCATAGCACGGGGTGTCGAGTAGTTATAAATATAAAACACAACATTTTGGAAATTTTCCGTAAGATCGGCTCTCTTCTTCTTAGGCCAATGTACTTGTAAACCAAAATCTTGACATTAAATTGAGAGACTTCGAGAGATGACCCGAGCTCCACCCAGCATCATTGATTTGAAGATTGGATAGTGAATTTGAAGATGAGAATGGTTGAAGAGCAAATGTAAAAAAGTGGGACGTATCTCATTAAATTTGAAAAAGATGCAAAATTAATATAGATGAACTTGAAGATGGTGTCTTGGAGTTGCTCTAAAGAGTTATAATTTGGTGCTTAAATATTGTAATATCTTGAAACAACGTTTTTTATTTCACCATTTAGAACTAAGTTAATTATAACCCTTAATTTGACACTAAAGTGGTGGCACAATGTTATAAATTGTGATGAGTGATTAATCCTAGACCACTAAGATATATTAATAGAAGATCCTCTATATATAGTTTGTAAATTCTTATAAACAACAAACTAGAAAGAGCTACTAAATTCACTCGTCTGGACAAATTAAAAAATTTATTTTTTGGGCTAGTGTCTCAGAAACGAACCACCTCTGTGACATGAGTCTGGTTAGTTGTTAGTGTTAGTAACACACACACACACGAGGGGGGAGGGGGGGCATATCCCACTTTAAAGAGATTGTCTCTCTTGTTTCTCCCTAGGGTTCGAACCCACAACTAATCCATTGGGGGGAGGGGCCCTAGCCATCTCATCTAAGTGAGATGGTTACTCGTCTGGACAATTTGAAGAGTTGCAATTCAACATAACTAATTACCGACGTCAGTGTAGAGCATAATTAGATGTATGTATTTAGTAGCTGCCTAAAACAATAAGGTATAGGACAATTCTATGATACATCTAAGTGGTTTAGGTTGTATCTTACATTCTAGTAGTTTAGGAACATCAATTACTCTTGACACCAAAATTTGGATGTATGATACAACCATAACTACAAGGATGTCTCATAGAAGTTCCTTATGAATAAATCAATCTTGAGAGATGCTTAGTTGGACGGTCATATACTTTTTTTCTTTTGCTGATGGCTGTTAGAATAATATTAGAATATTTGTCTACATTCTTGTACCTATTGTATCTTACTATACTTACTGTCTAGATACATTGTACTACCAGTTGTACTACCAATTGTACTACTAGCCTAGGTACTTTTCTTTCCCTTTTAGGATTCTCTCTTGGCCTATATAAAGGCTACTCATTGTAAGGTTTCATCACACCATTCAATACATAATTCATAGTATTGTCTCACTCTCTCTCCTTCTCTCTTATATATTCTAACATGGTATCAGAGCTATAAGCTCCTGGTGGCCTCTTCCTCCTCCTGGTAACTTCTTAAAAGGAAATTATGCTCTGTGGTTGCCACAATAGTGGATCCTCTACATCAGAAATCCTTCTTGTAGTTGCCTCAAGTTCGTAATCGTGCCACCTTAGCCCGATCACCTCCGCTGCCCGGCTACCACCATCCACATCTACCCTGCCCGACGTCCTCATTTCGGTCACCTCGCCATCTCAACTTGGGCTCTGCCGCTGTCACCGCCTTCGCCGCTCGGTCACCACCACTGCCGCCAGGTCACCACCACCCGGCTGCCTCCATTGCTCGGCTGCCACTTTCTCATCCAGGCTTCCTCCATCATATCACCACCCGACCACTGTCATCCAGATCAATTCTACCACTTATGTTACACATCATGGAGCCTCTCACAGATCCCTCCTACAAATATTGTCACAAACCAGGACATATTCTGTTGCATTGTCCTATCAGAGTGTGTACTTTCTGTCACAAGCGTGGACCAGGGCACTATCTTGATGATTGCAATGAGAATCCTACCAGATATTCACAGGATAATCGGTCCCGAGGTTGTTCATCATCATCCACTTCTATTTCTACCAAGGAGTCATCATCTTCTAAGTCGTCTACTCCTTCATCCATCTCTGATTCTCTCCTTGCGGACATCATCAAACGAGTTCTGGATCATTCTGATAACACGTCTCCTACTGCTCTATCTGTTGCCCCAGGTACATCTTCTTGGTTCTTTGACTCTGGTTGCTGTAACCATATGACCTCTGATCCCACTACATTCTCTACCAAACATTCTACTCTCAATGCACCATCCATACACACAGCTGATGGTTCCCGTATGAACGTCAGTCATATAGGGCAAGTCTCCACCACTCACACATCTCTCCCTGACACTTATCTTATTCCTAAACTCACTTTAAATCTCATATCTGTTGGTCAATTGTGTGAACTCGGACTTACCGTCTCTTTTTCTAATTCTGGATGTCTAGTACAAGACCCAAAAACGGGCCAGACTCTTGGGACAGATCGTAAAATAGGACGATTATTTGAACTGAACAATCTCCATATTCCATCTCACTTCATTTCACCAACTCAAACTGCAGCGTCAGTATCGTTCACCACCCCTTTTCATCTTTGGCACTCTCGTTTAGGTCATGTTTCACTAAGTCGGTTAAAATCCTTAGTGTCAAGTGGTCAGTTAGGTTCAGTTAAAGTCGAAAATGTTGATTGTTTACCTTGTCAACTTGCCAAACAACCAGCTTTACCATTTAATAACAGTGATTCTGTTTCCTCTGCACCTTTTGATTTAATTCACTCTGATGTTTGGGGTCCCTCTCCAACTGCCACAATGGGAGGATCTAGATATTATGTAATCTTTGTCGATGATTTTTCACGATACACTTGGCTATATCTGATGAAAAATCGATCTGAATTACCCCAGATTTACTTTGATTTTGCGAACATGATCAAAACTCAATTTTCTTGCAATATCAAAGTGTTTCGAGCTGATAATGCCCAAGAATACAAAGAAAAAGGTGTTTTAAATTTTCTTCGCCAGCATGGCACTCTTCCCCATCGTTCCTGTCCAGGCACCTCCCAACAAAATGGGAGAGCCGAGCGTAAACACCGTCATATTCTTAATATTGTTCGAGCTCTTCTCACATCTGCTTCATGTCCTGAACAATTTTGGGGAGAGGCTGCCCTCACTGCCATTTACACCATGAACCGTATCCCTTCTCCCACTACTGAAAATCAGTCACCATATGAGCGTCTATATAACCATCCTCCTAACTATACAACCCTTAAAGTCTTTGGTTCTGCCTGCTTTGTCTTACTTCAGCCACATGAGCGCACAAAACTAGAATCTCGAGCTCGCTTATGTTGTTTCTTGGGGTATGGTATTGAACACAAAGGCTATCGATGTTGGGACCCTTACTCCAAACGTCTTCGTGTGTCTCGTCATGTTGTCTTCTGGGAACACAAAATGTTCTCATCCATGTCCCAGTTTCATCTATCTCCTTCCAATACTCCTTTCTACTTCACTGACCCCTTAGTAGATCTATTTCCTGACACCCCTGATATAGGTTCTCACTCTGAATCAGCAACTTTGCCTGCCCCTCTACCTACATCCACATCTACAGACACTTCATCTGATTTGTCCACCACAGTCTCTACTGAACTGTCTGCTCCATCTGATGGGTCTGCATCAGACCCTGACCCTCTTCCTAGACGTAGCGACCGAGTAAAAGCTCCTCCAATTCATCTTCGGGATTACCATTGTTTTTCTATAATTCTCTCTCACCATGAGCCTCAATCTTACCATGAGGCCAATTCTAATCCTCTTTGGCAGAAAGCAATGGATGATGAATTGCAGGCACTTGAACAAAATCACACATGGGATTTGGTGGACTTGCCAAGTGGCAAGAATGCTATGGGATGTAAGTGGGTTTACAAGATCAAAACTCACTCAGATGGATCCATTGATCGCTACAAAGCCCGCCTAGTAGCCAAGGGCTTTACCCAGGAGTATGGGATTGATTATGAGGAAACATTTGCCCCTGTTGCCCGTCTCACCTCTGTTCGCAGCCTCATTGCAGTTGCTGCAGTTCGCCGTTGGGACTTATTCCAAATGGATGTCAAGAATGCCTTCCTCAATGGTGACCTCACTGAAGAAGTTTATATGCGCCCTCCTCCTGGTTATCATCATCATCCTCATCAAGTTTGCAAGCTCCGCCGAGCTCTATATGGTCTCAAGCAAGCTCCTCGGGCTTGGTTTGCAAAGTTCAGCACCATTGTTGAGCGCTTTGGGTTCACAGGCAGCTCATATGATTCAGCTCTTTTCATCCGCAAAACTGACCGAGGCATTATTCTACTTCTCCTCTATGTGGATGACATGATTATCACAGGAGATGATAGATCTGGAATCTTGGATCTCAAAACCCATCTCAGCCAACATGTTGAAATGAAAGATCTCGGCAAACTTAACTATTTTCTGGGCCTTGAGATCAATTCCAGTTCTGACGAATATTATCTCTCTCAAGCCAAGTATGCCTCAGACTTGCTTACACGAGCGGGACTTACAGACAGCAAGACTAGTACCACTCCCCTCGAGCCTAACTCTAGGCTCACTCCTATGGATGGTATACCCTTAGATGATCCTACTCTATATCGTCAGCTTGTTGGGAGTCTCGTTTATCTGACAGTTACTAGACCTGATATCTCCTATGCTGTCCATATTGTAAGCCAATTTCTATCTGCTCCTCGTTCTCCTCATTATGCAGCAGTTCTCCGCATTCTCAGGTACATCAAAGGGACCTTATTTCACGGCCTCCACTTCTCTGCTCACTCCTCTCTTGAGCTACGTGCCTACTCAGATGCAGACTGGGCAGGAGATCCTACTGATCGTCGTTCCACCACTGGGTATTGCTTCTTCTTGGGTGACTCTCTCATCTCCTGGCGTAGTAAGAAGCAAACTGTTGTTGCCCGATCTAGTACAGAAGCTGAATATCGTGCCCTTGCTGATACCACTCAGGAACTTCTCTGGCTACGCTGGTTACTTGAGGACATGGGGGTCAATCATCCAACAGCTACAACCATCAGTTGTGATAACCAAAGTGCCATTCAAATTGCTCACAATGATGTCTTCCATGAACGTACAAAACACATTGAGATCGATTGTCATTTTGTTCGTCATCATATTTCTTGTGGTACCATTCGACTTAACTCAGTCTCCTCCATCGATCAGACTGCTGACGTATTCACCAAAGCTCATCCACCGGGACGTCTTCAGGATTTAGTTTCCAAACTCAAGTTGGTTTCCATTCTACCACCTTGAGTTTGAGGGGGCTGTTAGAATAATATTAGAATATTTGTCTACATTCTTGTACCTATTGTATCTTACTATACTTACTGTCTAGATACATTGTACTACCAGTTGTACTACCAATTGTACTACTAGCCTAGGTACTTTTCTTTCCCTTTTAGGATTCTCGCTTGGCCTATATAAAGGCTACTCATTGTAAGGTTTCATCACACCATTCAATACATAATTCATAGTATTGTCTCACTCTCTCTCCTTCTCTCTTATATATTCTAACTGGCAAAGCATCCACAGGCCGCGCACACACACAGGAGGGTCACAGACCCCACAGGACAAACTCTCCAAAAAATGACGAAGTCGAACTCCCCCACTCAAAGAGGAGAGAGGGACCGGATACCAACTGGCCGGGCTACTAGTCCCTTATAATTTGAATGACCGATCGAATCCACTCTCCACATAAGAAGCCAAAGAACAGTTTTCAGCATAAACAAAGGAATTTTGTTTAATATAGAAATAAAAAATGTCCTCCTCAATTCAAAAGAAATAAAAAATTACAAAGGTGCCAGTGTGGATTTGATTCTTCCAATCACTTGTCGTAGTAAAACGAATTTTGAAAAAAATTGTCAATCCCTAACTTCTTATTTTATTTATTTATTTTTTTTGTTTTGAGGGATACTCAATTCTTTTTTAAACTCGAACAAAGTTTGGAATTAATCTACATAATGAACTCCGCCAATAGCAATATTGACAAAGTTTTCCTAAAGAAGAGAAATTGTTCGAATTCACAAGATTTATAGTTTTGTGGCTAGCATATTATTTTGAAAACGTGACCTATAAATTTAGAATACTATTTTGTTTCTCAAGTTAAAAACATATCTTGCAAATCAATCAAATGAAATTAAGTCTATGTATTGTATTGACTATATAGGCGTGTTTCAGTTAATTCCTCTTCTTATTTAGGGTATTAGTTATAACACATGCCCGAGGGTACAAAGTGAAAAAAAAGAAAAGAAAAGAAAAAGATATTTTTCTAAGCTTTTGAATAGAAACAGAAAACGAAAGCAAAACTTTTGTGATTATATGATAATATACCGCTTCAATAAAAATAAAATATAAATAAAAAAAAACTTACTGAAAAGTTTAAGGAAATGTCTGATAATCCAATTTCATTTTCAATACTTATGTTTTTTCAGTGTGTTTGATAATGTACTCCTTTTTTTTTATGGAATTTGATAATGTACCACTTAATTGAAAAAGCAACAAAAAATTCAATGAAAAAATTATCTTGAAAATAATCACTAAATACAGTTTATTTTCAGTACTTTAAACATTATTTTGAATATTTAAAATTTAATTACTTAAAATTTTTAGTACTTTAAATTCAAAACTTAATTTTCAATACTTAATTTTTAGTTTTATCAGACTATTAGGGTTTTACTTAAAAAAAATATAAAATAAAAAATAAAAAATCAATGAATGCGATATATTTCAATATTTCTCAGATTGTTATCAATGCTATAAATTCAGTAGTTTTAATTTATCAATATTGAAAATTCAGAACTTAATTATCAATTCCTAATTTTCAGTTTTCAAGGGGACGTTAGTCTTTTTATGCATTTGGATATTGATACCTTATTACTATAACTTTTTTTTTTTTTTTGATCGCTTACTACTATTAACTTTTAACCTTGTAGGCAACATTATATTACGGGTTCACAACTAGAATTAAGAATCCAAAATCCATCAAAAAAATAAAAAATTAAAAAAATTAAGAATTCAATAAATCAAACAAATTAAATGTTAAAAAAAAAATGAATAAATCAATAATTAAAGCGAGGGCAATAAATAAAGAGAATGCAAATTCATGGAGAGATGTCTTTATGGGGAAGGCGACGTCCACGCCACTGCTCTTCCAATCAAAGCTCCTCTGTTTCTCTCTCTTCTACCTCTTCTCCTCTCTCTTCATCGCTCTCTATTTCTCTCTCTCCTCCTCAACCAAATGCATCTTCCGTTCATCCCCATTTGATCCAATCCAGGCCCCCCTCTTCTCTTACCCTCTCTCCTATGGAGAACACAAATATGCCATCCCTACCCTTCGCTCCACCTGCACTTCCCCTGTTCATTTCTCTGGTACCTACCCAACTCAATCCTCAATCAATGGTTGATTTGATTTTGGTTTTTGATTAATGGGTTTTGTTTTGATTTTCAGATTATTGGTGGGTTTTGAAAGAAATCCAAGAATTTTCTAGGAATTCGTCATGGATTGGTTCCAAGGCTATGAAATATATGAGGGGCAGAGCAGGAAGTTTTGGTGGAAATTTCAGTACCCAAAAGAGGAAATCATATTTTGATTATGGAGACATTGGTATTGAAATCCCATGTGGATTCTTTACGGAGTTTCCGATCAGTAGTTCTGGTTAGTTTGATGTCACAATCACATTACGTATGTGTGTGTGTCTGTATATATATATGATTAGTTTGATGTCAAAATCACACAAAATATGTCTAGTTTTTGTACGTTGATTTTCATCTTTCCCATACTATATAGTTGGAATGTGCTTCAATCATATCCATTCTATCATTCTATGGTACAAAAGTTTTCATTGGGACTCCAAATGGTGAATTAGGATTAAAAAAAAAATTTATTACCAAATTGATTTACCTTTCCACTGTACACAAAGCTTCCAATGACGTTTCCATTCATTTGCAAAACTAGGGAAATTTTATTTTCAATGTTTCCTTGCAATTTCTAATCATATCATAAATTTTCCGACTTTTGCTTATTTATTTGTTTGGATATTGATTTGCATTTTTTATTTTTTTTGTCTATGTGTGTAATCAAGATCAAATTGCTATGGAAAAATGTGATGGAGTTGTTGTAGCCTCAGCCATTTTTGGTGATCATGACAAAATTCGGCAACCGAGAGGCCTTGGATCCAAAACTCTAGACCATGTTTGTTTCTTCATGTTTGTAGATGATGATACTCTCAAAGGGCTTGCAATTCAAAATGTAATTTCAAGAAAATCCAAACAATACAACGTGGGAGTTTGGAGACTTGTAAAGGTCTCAAATGGGCATTTGTACGAAAATGCTGCAATGAATGGGGTAATACCAAAATACTTAGTCCATAGACTATTCCCAAACGTGAAATATAGCGTTTGGATAGACGCAAAATTGCAATTAGTGGTTGATCCATTGTTGTTGATACACTCACTTGTTATTTTCGAGAACTATGATATGGCTATCTCTAGACATCCCTATTATGTTCATACTATGGAAGAAGCAATGGCAACTGCAAGGTGGAAGAAATGGTGGGATGTTGATTCGTTGAAGACACAGGTAGAGACATATTGTGAGAATGGGTTGATGCCTTGGTCATCAAAAAAGCTCCCTTATGTTTCAGGTACCCACATTAAGTGCTTTATTTGTTTGTTATGGTTTAATTTGAACTTTTTAAAAAAAAAAATTTGTTAGAAAACTTTTAAAAACAAGGATTTGTTTGGTAAGGCTAAGAACTCATTTTGTTGGGTTGTTTGGGAATGCTAGGAAGTGGATATGGGGTTTGTTAGTATTGATTTTGTATATTTAAGTGTTTGGTAAATTTCCATTCTACTGCACACACGAGTCGGACCTATGGTCACTTAAAAATAAGTTTTTTATCAAACGATCAGATTCTGGTTCTTATAGAAATTAATTAAATAGAAGATGAGAGTGAAACTGAACATAAAGAAAGTGGAAGAAAGTGCAATCTTGACATCCTTGGGGACTATAGTTTGAGGTCACAAAATTGATGCATGTACTATGCTTTGATATTAAATTAGCATGATTAGTTTTTCATAGGATTGATTAATTTGATTCTCATGCCACTATAGTTGGTGATTAAGCGGCTTTTTGACGTGTGATGAGTTGTCTTTTGTTCTTTTCTTTGGCATGAGTTGTATGAATGACATTCACACTTTTGATTATTGCAATGCAATTTAGGACAATTTGGGAATATGAAAGTGTATATATATATATATATATATATGTCTATCATGCAATAGATTTGTTCATGGTTATGCCGTAAGTTAGAAGCTACCAGAAGCCATGATGTATATAGTTGAACTATAATTTCGACAATTTTGTCTGTCACATCTCATTATTGAAGTTTTACATTACATGGTAGGCCCCTAACTTCATGATTGTGGTCTCACCGAAGCTTCTTCAGAATGAATCCTTGAATATTTTTCTCAAAGATTTTTCTAGGCAGGTTAACCTTCTAGCTAGGTTTATCTCGTACAGCATGGTTTGATTTTTCTAGGCAGGTTAACCTTCTAGGTTCATCTCATACAGCACAGACAGCACATATATGGTTTAAAAGAGTATTAGGGTTTGTCCCTCATGGCTAGTTTATGTAAATATTTTGTGGGACCCTTTCTGGTTCTCATTATTAAGGCTCTTTTGTAATGCTTCAACACTCCATTTAGAGGAGTGGTATTCTCCATATTGTTTCCTTCTCTCTCTTATATGCCAATATGGTATCAGAGCTTTTTGTTCTCCGGTATTAGTCTTTTACTCGATAGGTAGCAGCAAAGTTTGCCGCTTGCCCCGTCCAACATCCAACATCAATTATTGCCTGGATTGGTTCGTCACCGGTTACATCCGATTTTAACTACCATGCATACTTATGCGAGGTAGTCTAGTCATGCAATGTGCTCATTTGCCAGTTACACCCGTTAGCGCCCTAGTTGCAAATTTTGCCCAATTTTACTAAATGCACCTGTCTTAGTCACGTGTCTCTTGATTCCAAACTTTGGTTTTCATTTCCATTCATACCTTCAATTTGAGGGGGAAAAAAGTGTATCGAATTTGTCCGACATTGCTAGTTTATGCAATAGTGTAGCTTAGACAAAATCCATATAAAGGCTCTTATGCATTGCTTCTATACTCGATTCAAAAAGAAATGTTGACAAAAATAAATATCTTTTTTGGTGCATGAGAAATTATGAAGAAAATTAAAATAGAGTAAAAGTTTTAAATTTTGTTAGTGACTTTTCTTCATGTTTTCTCGTGTTCAGATATTTTTAACACTTCATTTATTCGTAATACTCCGTATAATTCAACCATGAAGCGAAGTAGAAGTGAAATAGTGATTCTTCTTTCTTTTTCTTTTTTTTTTTTTCCATTTTCTTTTACTTGTTTTTATTGTCTGAATCTACAAAACCAAATGGAGCCTTAATGCAAAATTTATGATATAAATGTATCACATATATTTTTTTTTATTAATTTTTTCTTTTTTGCAGATGTACCCGATAGTGCTCTAATATTGAGGAAGCATAGTGTGGCCAGCAATCACTTTTCATGTCTATTATTTAATGAATTGGAAGCATTCAACCCAAGAGACCAACTACCTTTTGCATATGTGAGAGACCAAATGAACCCTAAGCTGAAGATGAACATGTTTGATGTGGAGGTGTTTGAGCAAATTGCTGTGGAGTATAGGCACAACCTCAAGAAATATAAATACAGTGGGACCATTTCAAGACAAGTGTCCAAGACAAAGAGGGCAAGCTCTGATTTGTTTGTTAATGGTTGTTGTAGTAAGTGTGAGGGGTATCTTTCTAAAATGTGGGGTGAATCCCATGATTGATTTTTGTCACTTCTGTTTCCTTTTTATCAATTTTTGTAGTGAGAGAAAATTTTAAAAGTAATAATGTTAGGCATACACATTTTTTGACACATTATATTTTAAATATATGTACATTGTGCTGTTTGAATTTTACACACTTTTCTGTACAATACTTACACAACACATGATATATGCATTTAAAGTTGGGTGTCAACAAAGGGTAATTCTTTGGTGACAACTTTCATACAACTTTCATACAACCTCCTAAAAGATGTGTCTATCTCTCTCCTGTGTCACTGTGGGGTCCAATGATATCACAGGAGAGAGATAGACACATCTTTTTAGGAAGTTGTATGAAAGTTATATGAAAGTTGTCACCAAAGAATTACTCGTCAACAAATGTGTAAAAAAGTGTGTGTAGTAGTGCTCTTTTAAAAATGGCTTCAACTAACCAACTGGCAACCACCCTTCACAATGAAAAGCTGACAACAAAAAAACAGGTTGGCAGTTCATTTTGTTTGGGGGGATGTTATCATTTTTGTGTACCTTCTACGTTGCACCTATTTGGTATCCTATAATTAATGAAGTAATGTCACACAAGATTGTTGGCCATTCAGATTTTTTATGGTGGATTTCATTATTCGTGTGACTTGTGATGCACTTTTATTAGGTATAGGGTATTAAGTGGCGGAAAATGCTTTAGTGCAGTTAGCACAGTGCAGTTCGCACTGTGCTACTCACAGTTTGCACAGTAAAACTGCCCAATTTTCAAAAACTGTTTTTGCAAAAGTAGTTTTACTGTACAAACTGTGAGTAACACAGTGCGAACTGCACTGTGCTAACTGCACTGAATCATTTTCCTTAAGTGGCATGCCACACAATACCTTGGGGTACCCAAAAATTCTCAATATGGTGGGTTTAGTTCCGTGATAAAGTAGTGAACACCTTTGAAGTGTCTGAGCAACATTGTCTTGGAGATTAGTCAAGATTTGATCCAAAAAAAACCCATCCTTTTTTTTTTTTTTTTTTCCTATTGAGTGGTGGGCCTACCAGATCACTACTCCACCCCAAAACAAAGAGGGTGGCATTCGATTATGGAACCTCGTGCATACTAAAACTTGAATCTAATCACCGGCCACCAATTAAACCCTTGTAGTTTCTACTTGCCAACATGGGATTGTCATCGGGTGGGCTTTATTCAATTTGGAGTGTAACCCTTTCAAGCATACCAGACACAGAAGAACAATAAAGTGCAGTTATCAAATTTGGAGAGTATTTTTGCTCACTTATTTTTAGTCTACTATTGCTCACTCAGATTTTATTGTGTGATACGTGTCTCATTTCATTTCTATTTTATCCATGTACTATCAATATAATTATTGAAATGGAACATGTGTCACCTTGTAAAAGCATGGGTTAGCAAAGATGGACAAAAAAATGAGTGAGCAAAAATGCTCTCATCAAATTTGTATCCAAATTATGTCTTCGAAAGAGTCCAAAATTTGTATTCAAAATAAGTTTTCAAATGATGTGACTGTGAGATTGAAATCCACTACAATAAGATCATCCAAGTTTTCATTGGAATGTGTTTTAATGGTCCCACTTTCAAATCGGAACTTAATGATGTGACAGATGTTTCAGGTAGGAGTTATTTAAAAAAAAAAAAAAAAACAAATGCAATTTAAAAACTTATTTATTAAACTAGAGTGCCATGGAATTGAATGTCGACAAATCCTAAGAAAGTCGGTGTTACTAAAATCGACATTCATAAAATTAGTGTTAAAGAAACCGACAGTCAATTTGTGTCATTGTTGATAAAATTAACATTAAAGTTAATTGATTTTTTCAAGAATTAATTTTTAGAAAGTAAAAATAGAGGAAAAAAATAAATTCGTTAAAGTCGGTTTTTAAAAACCCGACTTTAATGTTGATTTTACAAAACCTAGCATTTGAGAAACTCACCCTTTTTTTTGTCAACCGTCAGACTGCTAAAAAAGCAAGCCAACCTACTTTAAAGTTGGGGTTTTGTAAAATCGACATTAACAAAATTTAGATTTTTTCCCTCTTTTTACTTTCTGAAAATTAATTCTCAAAAAAATTATTTATCTTTAATGTCGGTTTTACCAGCAATGACATTAAATTTAATATCGGTTTCTATAACACCGGCTATATGAATGTCGGTTTAAGTAACACCGATTTACTTGGGATTGTCTTTAAGTTCCAAGCACTCTGGTTTAATAAAAATGTTTTTAAGTTGTATTTTTTTTTTTTTTTTTTGTGAAAACGACTCTTTCAGGTGGTCGCACTCACTGGCGAACTCAGCACTGGACTGAGCTGGGCTGTAGCAAAGTCCTAAAAATTTTTGTTTGACTTGTCTTCTAGCCCAACCCTTCAAGAAAGCTACTTATATATTGAGTCCTTTAGCCCAGTCCAGTCCAGCCCAGCCCAGCCCACTGACCCTACAGCCCACGCACATATAGTGCATGATAATTAATACATCACGCACGTAAAGCAGTGGGTCGACTGACAGTGACCAACTGGTAAGGTAATGTTGAGACTGTGAATTTGATTGGTTCATCATTATCCAAAATTATAAATTGTATATTAGAAATTTATATTGGAATTGGGGTGGTCGGTTTACTTTTCTCTTTAGATTTTTTCGGATCAAATCAAATTAATCAATGAGTTCAAGTTAATTGCAAATAAACTGAAAAATAAGTTTGAGATTAAAGGCTAACTGATATAATATACTCCCTCTGTCCCATAATAAGTGTCCACATTTCCTTTTTTGGATGTCCCACATTAAGTGTCCACTTTCCTAAATTGGCATATAGCTTTTAGTTAATTTCCAAAACTATCCTTATAATAAAGACAAAGTAACATTTATTTGTGGTTCCAAAAGAAGCAAAAAGTCAAACACCCATCACATCTAAGGGTAAAATTGACAAGTGACCCTTTAATGAACCAAAAAAATTAATATAATACAACTTTCTTAAACAATGTGCAAAATGGAAGTGAACACTTATTATGGGACGGAGGGAGTACATATTATCAATCGGTGTCTTGATCTTGTGCAATGACATAAATGCTAGATAGGGCCCCGGGGGCTAGGGGGGCAAGGTTAGAATCCTAGTATGAGGCCATAAATTTTTAAAATAAGATAAATATTGTCCTTTTATTTTGTAACTTTCGTAGATTCTAATTTGTAAACGAAGGCACTTTAATCAACCACTGTTCAATCAAGAGAAAATATTTATATATATATATATATATATTTCCTTTAAAAACTGAGAGTATCAGAATAATAGTCACTCTATTCGTGAAAAGCACTTTTTGTTGAGAAAATTGATTTAGATTCAGTAATAGATGATTTCAATTCTCTAGAGCCTCGTCGAGCACAACTTCAATAGATATTTTGCCATCTTTGAATTAACTTTTGGTCAATTTTTAGTGTGCGCTTATTTATGTGAAGACTTTTGTTACAAAAAGAGATGTAATGGATCCTGATCATTTTACTAAGTGGGTTGAGGCAGAACCAATACAATCTATCAATCAGAACTCAGTCATTAAATTTATAGAGAACATAGTTTATAGGTTTGGCATACCTCAAACTATTGTTCCAGAAAATGCAACCATCTTGGAAGGAAACTTCTTACTTTTGCTTTGAAATTAGAATAACAATGACTAAGTCTACCTTATATTATGCCTAATCTAATGGGCAAGTAGAAGCCACAAATAAAGTTGTAAGAGAAAATATGACAAAAGTCATTAAGACCAATCCTCGAATGTGGCATGATATCCTACCAGAGGTTTTTTAGGCATATAGTACTTCGAAAATAACAAAGTACAAAAGTATCTTCTTATGCTTTAACTTATGGGCATGAGACAGTGTTGCTCATAGAAATCAAAGAAAATCCTTTGAGAGTCATGAAACAAAATCAATTGACTATGGATGCTCATTGGTCAGACAAGGTAACAGAATTAGATACTCTAGATGAGAAAAGAGTCAAAGCTTTTAATAATATTTTGCTCAGAAAAGAGTAGTAGTGTAAACACCCAATTTTGACCACACTCTCAGGATTTAGGGAGAACAACCTCTTGAAGATCTCAATGATGAAAAATACCTTGAAGAAGGTATCTCAGTTATGCACAACGAAAGTTTGGACTCCGAAAAGTGTTCTTGGAGTCCAAAGTAGACCTTTTAAGCCTAGATTTGTGTTTTTTTCTCAAAATTGATTTTAAAATATGCATGACTTAGGTGAAAATGGTTATTAAGTTCTCAGACATGAATTTCAAGAGTCCGGTAGCTCAATTTTAGAAAACCTTTCAAAATCGGCGCTCGTAGTAAGTTAATTGTGAAAAAGAGCACAAGAATTCCGGGAGACTTTCGGATCAAAATTGATGATAAATTCTTATGAAAATTACTCCCGAGATATTTTTAGAATGAAATTCAATCTTACAGCTTTCCAACGGTGCGAAAACATGCAATTTTGGAGGCCAAAAACCACTTTTAAGAAAATTTGAAAGGGCTGTGGACATGAAATTTGACAGGGGACCTGAGGGTACACAGAGGGACCCAAAAAGTCAGTGGCTGCTTCCATGTGGCACTGGCAAGCCGCACATGAGCCGCCACCTCAAAATGTTGGCCCACTTGGTTTTTCTCTCTCTTGCTGTATATACACATGTGTTGTGAAAGGAAATTACCCAGAATCTCCGCTTTTTGGTGCCTGAATTGACCATTTTACCCTCTTTCTATACATTAAAAGACACCCAAATCCTACATCTTTTGCCTATAAATTGGACCCATGGTCCCCTATTTTACACACTTGAAAGACATCAAGAGATCGTAGGAGGAATCCCAACAACTACCTAGAATCTACTTAGAATTCAAGTGAGATTATCTTGAAGTTAGTAAAAGTTGTGCTTGTCTTTTCTTGAATATAAAATGAAAAAGTAAGAAAAACATTCTTTTTGTTTTCTTGAAACGTTAAAAAGAAGTAGTGCTTTAGGATATATATAAACTAGATCATGAGTTGACATCTTAATAGAATATAGAAAAAATGAATTGTCACACTATTTCTTCACTATAGAACAGTTTATATATACATTACAAGGAGGATTCTAGAAAAGATTAAGAAAGAACCAGGATGATTCTAGAACAAGGAGGATTCTAGAAAAGAAAAGAAAAAAGGAAATAAGAATATTCTAAACAATGATGAAAAATCAATGTGATCCACATTCTACGGAAGCTAATTATCCGGGATAAAAATAACTATATCCAACACTCCCCCTCAAGCTGGTGCAAATATATCCATAAGACCCAGCTTGCTCAATGAAGACTTCAATAAGGATGGTCCAACAGATTTAGTAAGCATATCAGCAGCTTGATCAGTTGAGGGAACAAAGTTTGGAACAATAGTACCAGAATGAACTTTTTCCCAAATGAAGTGAATATCCACCTCAATATGCTTGGTTCGTTCATGAAGAACTAAGTCAGAAGCAAGCATAATTGCAGACTTGTTATCACAGAAGAGTATAGAAGGCTCACTCATGGGAAAACCCCATTCGGCTAAAAGAGGACGAAGCCAAAGTAATTCACAAGTGCCCTGAGCCATAGCACGGTATTCGGCTTCAGCAGAGGACCTAGAGACCACTGCATGCTTCTTACTTTTTCATGATAAAAGGTGACTGCCATAGAATGTACAAAAACTGGAAGTAGAGCGCCTATCATTTTTAGACCCTGCATAATCTGTGTCAGTAAAACAAGAGACCCCAGTCTGTTTTTCTGTTGTATAAAAGAGACCAAGACCAGGGCAAGTTTTGAGATATCGCAGGATATGGTGGATAGCATCCAAGTGTGTGGTACGAGGAGAGTGCATAAATTGGCTCACGACACTCACTGCAAAAGTGATATCTGGTCTGGTGTTGGTTAGATAGATTAATCTTCCAACTAGACACTGATAAATTGAGTGATCAGGTAACAAATCTCTAGACTCAACAGTTAACTGCAGATTAGGATCCATAGGTGTGGACGCAGGACGGCACCCCATTATACCAGTATCTTCTAAAAGGTCTAGGACATACTTCCTCTGAGTCATTAATATTCCACTACGAGACCGGGCAATTTCAATACCGAGAAAATATTTGAGAGGCCCTAAATCCTTCACTTCAAATGCACGACTAAGATCCTTCTTAACTTGAGTAATTCCCACAGAATCATCCCCAGTAATAATTATGTCATCCACGTAAACAAAAATAATAATACAATGACCATCCATAGAACGGCGAATAAAGCATGTATGATCTGAATGACATCTAGTAAAACCAAGCGATATTACCACATCACTGAAGCGGCTAAACCAGGCTCGAGGTGACTGTTTCAGCCCATAAAGAGATTTACGAAGTCGACATACTTTACCAGAATACTCCCCCTCAGCGCGAAAACTAGGTGGAGGATCCATGTAAATAGTTTCCTCAAGATCACCATGAAGAAAAGCATTCTTGACATCCAATTGATGAAGAGGCCAAGAATGAGAAGCAGCGAGGAAAATAAGCAAGCGAACCGTAGTAAGCTTAGCCACCGGAGCAAACGTAGCGTTGAAATCTTTCCCTGGAATCTGAGTAAAGCCTTTTGCAACAAGGCGGGCCTTATATCTATCAATAGAACCATCCGCGTGATATTTAACCGTAAAAACCCACTTGCAGCCAACCGTCTTCTCACCGGGTGGAAGAGAAACAAGTTCCCATGTCTTATTCTGTTAAAGGGCATCCATTTCTACTTTCATAGCCTGGGTCCATTTTGGGTTCTGGAGTGCTTCTGACACTGACCGAGGAATAGTAACAGATTCAATATGACTAAGGAAAGCCTGGTAGGAACCTGAAAGATTAGAATAAGAGAGATACTGGGAAATAGGATGGCTAGTGGAACTTGAAAAACCATATCGATTCACAGGGCGAGAAACACAAATGGAACGTCGAAGAGGAGGAACAGGAGATGCATTACCTGACACTGGAGAAGATTCGGGCAGTTGAGGTGGAGCACGGGGACGACGAGAATAGTGATGAGCAGGAGATGACATGACAACCGGAGGAAGTAAGTGATCAGAAGAGGAGAGCTCTCAAAAATAGGAACAGGACGTGGGAGAGCTTCAACGGTGGTGATTAGAGTGGGTGTTTCCAAAGACTGAGGTGGCCCTGCAAAAAAAGAAGTATCCTCCAAGAAAGTAACATCCATAGAATGATAAAACCGTCGGGTGGTTGGATTGTAACACCTATACCCTTTGGACATGGGGGAATAACCAAGAAATACACACCGGATAGCTTTATCATCAAGTTTTGTACGTAAAGGACTCCTATTTTGCACAAAGCAAGTGCAACAAAAAACTCTAGGAATAACAGGAAAAAGTGTATAATCGGGCTGTAAGACCTGAAGAGGAGCCTTCCCTTCCAAGACACGACTGGGTGTGCGATTAATAAGATAAACGGCTGTAAGTACTGCTAAATGCCAAAAATATTTAGGGACCTCCACACCACGTAAAAGGCACCGAACAACAGACATAATGTGGTGGTTCTTTCGTTCCGCAACACCGTTCTGTTCCGGTGTATAAGTACAAGTGAGTTGCTGGAGGATACCCTGTTTATTAAGTTCTGACTGAAAATCATTAGAGATATACTCACGACCGTTATCAGATCTAAGAATGCGTACCACAATGTGAAATTGAGTTTTAATCATTTGTAGGAATTGAACGAACAAAGTAAATACCTTTGATTTTTTCTTGAGAATATAAACCCACGTGCACCGTGTATAATCATCAATAAAAGTTACATAGTACCAGTGACCAGATAAAGCAATAATCGGGGAAGGACCCCATATATCAGAATGAATAACATCAAAGGCACAAGGAGCACGATGCATATGAGGAATATAACTAGAACGAGTATGTTTAGAGAGTTCACAAACCACACAATGAAATTTATTTGTCTTACAGGCTTTTATTAAAGAAGGAAATAGCAAACATAGATATTGAAAATTAACATGCCCTAAACGAGCATGCCACAATTCTAGAGTTTGTAAAGAAAAAACATAAGATCCAGAATCCGGTAAAATAGACGCTTGAAGACTCGATGACTCTACGACAAGTGGTGGAGCTTCCCCAAAATAATAAAGTCCCCCGCGCTCATACCCCGTGCCAAAAATCCTCTTCGTAGTCAGGTCCTACAAGACACACCGATCAGGTAAGAAAATGACAGCACACTTATATTGTTTGGCAAGACAACTGACACACACAAGATTAAAAGCAAATTTAGGGACATAGAGAACAGAGTTAAGGGTAATGGAAGATGATAAACACACATCACCTTTACTAGATACGTGAGTGGTGGATCCATCAGCAATACAAACATTTTAATTAATTAGTGTAATAGGATAAGAGAAAAGCAATAACTCACCAATCATATGATCAGTGGATCCAGAATCCAGAATCCAAGTCAGAGAATCCGACCGAACATAAAAGGCAGAAGAAGTACCTGAAGCAATAGTAGCAGTGGGAGCAGATGAGGGCGTGCCTTGGTGAGAAGGCGACTGCAGAATAGAGCCAAGTTGAGACTGAATCAAACTAATCTGAGTCTACAACTGTCCAAGATCAGGAATGGCTGGGCTAGACATAGTATCAGCAATAGCAGCAGTACGATGAGGACCAGTATTACGATTATTACGAGCATACTGTTGCTTGAGCTCAGGATGGAGCTTAAAGCAACGATCTTTAGTATGGCCTGGAACCCTATAATAACGGCAAATAAGACGCTTGGTACCTGAACGAGCGCCAGAAGCAGCTGCAAAGGCCATCTGATCAGCAGCAGTAGGATGTGACTCAGTAGCAGGAACAGGGACAGGAACAACAGGGTGAATCAAGCGACGCCGTCATTCGTCTCCATCTATAGTAGCAAAGGCCTCATACAGAAAAGGCATAGGTGAGGTGTTAACAATCTGAGCCCGAAGTGTTTCGAACTCAGGCTTAAGTCCCATGAGGAACTGGTAGGTGTGCAGCCGGTTAAGACACTGGAGAGCAATAGAAGCAGGTTCAGCCAGATAGTCACTAAGAGGCTCATATTGAGCCAACTCTTCCCAGCGAAACTGTAAGTAACCAAAATAGTCAGCCACACTAAGTCCCAAAGATTCTTGGGAAGCCTGGGAAATATCCCGATACAACTCAAAAATCTGAGAATCGTTGCGCGCATGCGCATACATCTGGGTCAAAGCAAGCCATAGATCATGAACCGTATCATGGTACATAAACATGTGATAGATACGGTCTTCCATCAAATTAAAAAAGCATCCCAGAATGGTGTAATTGTCAATGTTTCATTGGACTAACTTAGGATTGGCGAGGGCTGGTTTCTTTTCTTCACCTTAAATCCAACCAATTTTTCCTTTTCCTCCTAGGTAGAGGCGAAGAGAACGAGACCACGCTGTGAAATTCTGCCCATTCAGAAGCACGCTAGTAACCCGATGAGCGGGAGTGTGCTGTGAGAGAGACATCCGGTCGAATTTCGAAAGAGGTAGGTTGAACAACATCTTTCCCGGAATTGGCCATCAAAACAAAGAGATAAGAGCATAATTTTTCACCCGTAGCAAAGAAGTATACCGATCAAAGGCTGCTGCAAAACAAGCAGCAGAAAAAGAGCCCAAGAGAAGCAAAAAATAGGGCACGGAACAACCCTAAATCATCAGAAGACCCGCAAGGGCAAGGCGCATCCTAAAAAACTGCACAAAAAATAGTGCAGTGACCTGCTCAGGAGAGAGGAGAGCTGCGGCCTGGTGGTGTGGGCTGTGGGAAGGCTGCGGCCTGGTGGTGGGTGGCTGTGGGAGGCTGCAGCTCGGTGGTGGAGGTTGTGAGAGGCTGCGGCTTGGTGGTGGAGGCTGCGGCTGATGCAAGGGTTAGGGTTAGGGTTAGGTTTTGGCTCTGATACCAAATAGAATATAGAAAAAATGAATTGTCACACTATTTCTTCACTATAGAACAGTTTATATATACATTACAAGGAGGATTCTAGAAAAGATTAAGAAAGAACCAGGAGGATTCTAGAACAAGAAGGATTCTAGAAAAGAAAAGAAAAAAGGAAATAAAAATATTCTAAACAATAATGAAAAATCAATGTGATCCACATTCTACAGAAGCTAATTATCCGGGATAAAAATAACTATATCCAACAGCATCCTTTTCTTTGGAGTTCAAGAACACTTGAAAGAGGAACAACTTTTTTCCAACAATCTTCGCATTTTTTAGAGATCTTCAAGAGGTAAGCTTCAAACTATCTCTTTAGTCTACTAGTTTTGTATATATGTATTTCTAGAACTTGTATCTTCATCTTCTTCTTTTTGTTTTCTTTACACCTTAGCTTTGATTTCTCATAAAACTTTCACAAAGATCCAAGTTCTAGTTGATTTTGTTGATAAAATATGGATTAGATGTGCTATTTTCATATTTTTCCTTCACTTTGAATATGATTGGTGTTCTTGAGTTTTTTTTCCTCTTTTAGTAAAAAAATACATGTGCACACACTTTGAACTTGCATCATTCTTTACCTTTTGCATTGAGTCAATGATGAAGATACATATGTCCTTCTATGACTTTGTATAAGTACATATACTTCTATTTCCTCTTTTGGACATACCAAGATGACAATTGTAAGTCCTTCAACCAACTAGTTTGGTGTTCTTTACCAAGAAAGGAATAATTTATTGGAAATCATTTTGAACTCCTTCCTTCTTGAGTTTGATCATTTTGAAGGATTTTTCACATCATTCAAAGTGTTTTTGCCACAAGATAAAATAAATAAACTAGGAATCGTTTATTATAGCAAATTTGACTTTACCCATGAGTTTAGAACTCAGCATTACCCCTCAAGTGATTGAAGCCAATACTTCGCTTTATCCCTTAAAGAGAATGGGAAGAGACGCAGTTTTAATTCATTATCAGTGAAATTTTAGATTTTTAACGTAGAATAAATATCTGGAAAATCTCCTAAGTATTGATAAGGGTCTTTATTAATGTGGCCATGGAAAGAAGGAAGTAGCGAGATGGTAGATGACTTTATCTCAAAGTGAGATGCCGACACCTCTGGTAAATCAATACATGTTTGTAGCATGTAAGTCGCAGGAATAAAATAATCTTTAAGTGGAGGAGGTGGAGGTATATTAGGGTTATTTCCATTATTTTTGTTATTTCCAATGTCAGCCATTGGAATATGTTTTATTTTAAAAATTCGAGTTTTTCTTAACCCTTTAAGTGTACTTTGAATTTCGGCCTGAAATAGAGACGATGGTTTTGGAGTCGACTCGTCGTCTATTTTCAACTGAGCTCTCGGAGCTTGGGTTGAAGACTTACTAATTCTTATTTTTCGTTCAAGTTCAGGATCAAAAGTTTGTAATTCAGGTTTACTAGAACGTGTACCAAACATAAACTAAAAAGAAAATAGCAACACTAAGACAAAAAATGACTCCACAAATATAAGACGAAATCACGCAAATAAGGCAACATGCACACAACTACTATGATGCATGAATATTATCCTATAATGCAATAACCGCGTCAAGCCTAGCGCCCCGGGTTTCCTAGCTAATGCAGTGCTCACTCCAACCTAATGCAAGTAATTGCGTCTCAACGCCCTGACTTACAGTGGTTTGAAGCGAATTTCAAAGGAAGCAATTTACTTGGATTATTTTTATTTATTTATTTATTTTTGCGTAAGCTCCTTTTACATGCATAGCTGTTCCACTCGAAACGCTAGAATTTTGAGTACTTAAGAAAAATAAATAAATAAATAAACAGAAAAGTTAGTGACTCAAAATAAAACGAAAAAATAAGAAAAAGAAAACCTAACCTAATCTAATCTAATATTTACGAATTAACTAAACTAAGATTCTAAAACTAATTGACTAATAATGCAATCCCCGGCAACGACGCCAAAAATTGATCTTGTCAGAATCAAGATATAAAAAGTATGCTTACTTATGCTTTACTTTCAAAAGATTTGCAGTGTGGAAGTAAAGGTCGAACCCACAGAGATTGAATACTATGCACTTTAATTTTTTAAACCTAAATTTAGTTAATTAAGAAATACGGATTTTGGATTTAATTTGAATTAAACTAATAACAATAAAATTAAATCTAAATTATGAATGCAATTAAATATTTATTTTTATAATAAGTTTAAGGAACCTAGGATTGCAAATCCCCCACTAGCTTCATAATAAGGGTATTTACGAATTACTTTAGCTTATTACGTTGGATGATAATGGGGAATTGTAGCTACAAGCCCAATTCCCCCGTCAAGAAAATAACTATGGTTTAAACACCAACATAATCCATGAATTGCCTGTCCATTCTGCCGCTACTCTGCCGCTAATCCCCACCACTCTGCCGCTACACAATTGCATGTCCATTAGTGGATAGAAATATATAAACACATATTTGAAATATAAATTTTGTCAAATGAATTGTTTGAGTATGCTAGGTGTTTTTTTTATGACAAAAGGCATAGTTTGACAATCCACATAATTATATTCTTATTTTAAATATGTAATCTTTTGACGTCCAATATAGCCATAGTATAGAAAAATGTTAAATGGTCATAAACTATAGATACATAGATTTTTTTTGCCATAAATGAAAAAACAACCCATCAAGATAAATTTTCCCATTTAAGATTAGTGCACATAAGCTGTGGTTTTTAAGTTTTTATTGCATATCCCCAATTAAAGTTTTAGCCTACCATTTTGGAATTAAAACTGTCTTCCAAATAACCTTTTAAAGAAAGATTAAATAGATGTACACAGTGATTGCCTAATTAAAATTTAAGTTATAAAACTAAGGTAAGGGTGAAATATATCATTAATATATTTTTTCTTCACTTAACATGAGTTGGGGTTGAATTTTTGGAATCTGCAAAATAACAAAGTTTAGTACAACTAGGCTAATAAAACATAAATAAATGGAAATACTGAACAAAAAATAAAATACTAAACCTTTGACTTTGACTTCTTAAGGAGTCACAGTGGTTGAACTCCATGAACACAAGCAATGTCAAACCAAATCCTAATCTAATTTGGGAGTGAGATATGGATAGAGTGTGCTTGGGACTTTGGTAGGTGATTATAACAACTACGTGGTTTAGAAATCTGACATTTACTTGCAAAATCTGTCTTCTAGTGAATGAAATTATTGCTATAAAAACTGAAAATTCAGGGTTTTAAACTATTTTAAGGGACAACTATAAGTACTAACTAAATTAAAAATATTAAATTAAAACTTTAATAGGAATATTTTACTACTACAAAATGACAAAGGTTGTACAAGAAAACAAATATTTTAAATTTGAGAAATACAGTACACAAAATTTTGTTACATATTTTTGAAGATGAAATCATCAATTACATAAAAGTAAATTTTTACAACTACTAGAACTAGAAGAGGTAAAGAAAAACTAAAGTTCCCTATTTCTAGGGACAATATGAAGTGCTCACATGATAACCTCCCTAAACTATTCTCTCTCTAACAATGTGTGTGAAGCTGTGCTGTTGTTTGTTCTGAGGCTTCTAGTCATTCTGCTCTTGGCCTGCCTTAATTTATAGACGAATTGAGATGCGAAAATCGTCACTGTATTCATCACTCTGCCAATTTTTCTTTGCGTGTTTGTCAATTTTCTTCCCCTCCTTCTGACACACTTTGATAATCTGAAAGGAGAGAGAGAGAGAGAGAGAGAGAGAGAGAGAGAGAGAGAGAGAGTGTGTGTGTGTGTGTGTGTGTGTGTGTGTGTTTGTGTGTATGTGTGAAAGGAAGTAGAGAAAAAAAATACGATAAAAAATTATATCAACATCCAAGCTTTTTTTTCAAACAGTAATTGTTATACAAGCTTTTTTTTCAAACAGGAATTATCCAAGCTTTTTTTCTGCTTGGATGTTCTTCTACGGTTTTTTTTTTCAAATAGTAATTATTACTGTTTATTTACTATTCACAAATTTGACTAACATAATGTATTAGAAATATTATAGTGTGATTGCTACTTCTTTCATTCCCTTTATTTCACTTCATTTTCACCTAAACATATAAAATATGTAAAAACACATAATTACACACATGCGAGTGACATCACCATTAAATTATATTAATTCAAATATGCGTGTAAAACTAGGGATTTGAGGATTATATGAGTACCATATCTATTATATTGGCACATGAATGTTCAATATTCAGTGTTTGTCAGTGTGCCAGAGTCCACTTGGACTCAAAGGGATTGTGACAACCTAATCTAACTTCTGACTTGAACAGCTATTGTTAAAAGTAATTAACAAACAACAATGGGCTTTTACTCTACTCTGATGCAAGCAAACAATTACAAATAAAAACATGAAAAAGGAACAAGCACTTGAATTTAAAATACCTCTATGAACATCATTTTCATTGGTCGAATTTTAAATATCAGTTACAATCACTCAAGAATGATGAGAACTCACAATCATTCAAGAACAACTTCAGTATTGCTCAAAGAAATATAAACAAATCTGCTTGGGTGGAGATGGCATTTTTGTTTAGCCTCTTCCCAAATGTTGCACATCCTGCCCTATTTATAGACCAAGTAGATAACCGCCAATGATAGTGGGGTTATGGCCCCTAACTTCTAGGCACAAATAAGATACTGCATTTACTCCTTACCCCATGATTTATTCCATGATTTGTCTTATGACCTCTACTTCTCCCACGTTGCAATTTCGTATAACCGCCTTCCTTCCAGCCCAGCACAGTTTATACGTATGTTTTTTAGCCACGCTCCACTGCCTAGTAGGTCCTATTAATATCGCCCTCATAAACTGACTTCTTCTTACTCCAAGCTACTTGGCGCTCGTTGGTTGACATATCTCGGTCTTGCTCTTCGTGGAAATCCCATTAGTGTCCATCGGTCTCTGTGACCGATGCCTTTACTATCCTTAACTGTATTTCAACTGTCCCGTGGATTCCTCGGCAACCATTCTTAAAGCCCGATATTACATTATTGCGCTTGCTTGCTCTACTGATTACTATCCCTCGGCCTTGATATTGCAGAACCCTCATGGATGGTCATCGGTCTCCATTGACCGATATCATGGCTATCATTGCACCTACTTTGCAACCTTAGTCTTGCTTGTTGAAATCGAGGTATTCCTTGGAGAAGCCCAATGCCATTCCATCCTCAGTCTTAACACCGATATACATTTGTTGGGTGTATCCTCCCTCCAGGTAGGCGATACAGGAATCAACCTCTTCTCTGTGCTCGGGCGACATTCCGTGGTCATCTTCCTGGCTGCTTCTTGTGGTGACATCTCTAAGTCAAGTGAACATCATGTGACCTGAAAAATCCCAAATTAATGTGTAAACACTAAGTTGGCGGGATTCTGGCCAAACTTAGCCAGACTCCACAAAACCTCGTATCAAATTTAATCAGACATAAAATCAAGCCCAACCTACCTGCATTGCAACCCAGTAAAGTGACACTATTTCATTCCTTAATGCAAATTCAGAAAGAGAAAATTTTTAGTATTACTCCAAAAAAAAAAAAGAAAAAAAGAAAAATGATAGATCTAATCCAAATAAGAAGGGTATTTCAGTAATTCGCCTTCAATAAAGTCACCCCAAAGTCCCCAACCCATCCTCACCATATATAAACCCAATCTCTCTCCCTCTCTTCACTTCGTCCCAAAACCAATTCCCCAAAACCCCCAAACCAAACAAACACTCCCCCCCACCCCCAAAAATGTCGTCTCAACTGATCACTAACCACCGAGATAACGCCCAGATATTCCACGGCGAAGCCCTCTGCAAGCAAAAATCTCGCGAACTTCTTGACAAAATCTCGCTCCCAAAGGGCCTCCTCCCCCTAGACGACGTCGTCGAGGTCGGCTTCAACGAGTCCACAGGTTTCGTTTGGCTGAAGCAGAAGAAGAAAAAGGACCACAAGTTCAGGCTAATCGGCCGCCACGTGTCCTACGATACGGAGGTGACGGCGTTCGTCGACGACCGTCGGATGAGGAGGCTGACCGGTGTCAAGACCCGGGAGCTCCTGATCTGGGTCACCATCTCTGAGATTTACATCGACGACCCATCTTCTGGAAAGATCACTTTCGGGACCCCCACCGGAATTTCCAGATCGTTTCCGGTGTCCGCCTTTGAACTCGATAATGAAAAGTAAATTTACATATTTTTTATTTTTATTTTTATTTTTATTTTTTTTTATCTTAATTGGGGTTAAACTGAATTTATAGTTGAAGTTGGTTGCAATCAGAATGCTATTTAAATAAGTTTTTGTAGACTTGTTTTTTATTTTCTATGTCTTGAGATTAGAATGCTTTGGAAATTAAGTTGGTTGAGAAACAATTGTGTTGAATTCAGTGTTTAATTTTTTTTATTTTTACTTTTGATTGCTCTGTTTAGTAGGTTTTTTTTTTTTTTTTTTCTTCCAATTGGGATTAAACTGTTTTCAGTGTTTTTAGAATTTGTAATAGACTTGGTTGCAGTCACAATGCTTTGGAAATTGCGGTGGGTGAGAATAATTGTATTAAATTCAGTGTATTTTTTTTGTTTTTTGGGTTTTGATTTCGGTTTAGTGTTTTCTTCTGAAATGGAATTAAACTGTTTTATGTTTTTATGAATTGACAACAGACTTGGTTGCAATCAGAATTATTTGGAAAGTAAGTCTCATGGACTTGTTTTTCATTTTCTATTTTTTGAGATCACTATCAGAATGCTGTGGACATTAAGTTGGTTGGAATAATTTCATTAATTTCAGTGTTATTTAAACTGTTTTTTTTTTTTTTTTTTTTTTTCAAATTGGGAAATTTGGGATTAAACTGTTTTCTGTGTTCTTGGACTTTGTACTTGCAATCAGAATTCTTTGAAAATTAAGGGCTCCTTTGGTAACGTTGTCGTTTTCTGTTTTCTGTTTTTGTTTTCATTTTTTAAAAAAAGAAAATTGAAAACACGTTTGGTAACGTTTTTGTTTTTTGTTTTTAAAAAACGTTTTCAAATTTTGGGTAAAAAATGAAAACAGCAAAAAGTTGTTTTGAGTTTCCTGTTTTTGTTTTTTTTTTTTTTTAAATCAACAATGTTACCAAACAAGTTTTTGTTTTTTTTTTTTTAAAAAAAAACCAAAACTGGTTTTCGTTTTTAAAAAACTGAAAACTCAAAACAGGAAACGTTACCATGCGAGCCCTAAGTTTCATACACTTGTGTTTTAAATTTGTATGCTTTTAGATCAGAATGCTTTGGAAATTAAGTTGGTTGAGAATGATTGTGTTCAATTAAATGTTTTGGCTTTTGATTTCTCAGTTTTAGTGTTCTCTTTTGAATTGGGATTGAACTGTTTTCTGTGGGTTTGGAATTTGTAACTGACTTGTCTGCAATCAGAATGCTTTGGAAATTATTTCCGACTTTTTTTTTTTTAATCACTTAGTGTAGTAGAGGTGTATGTACGAGTGTACCTAGGAGGACATAAGTGTCGGGCGCGGAGGCGGGCAATGTTGGAACCCTGGTACGACACGACGCTGCACGAAAAGATTTTTTACCAACTAATTTAAGTCGTTACTCTTTCACGGACTTGTTTTTAATATTCAGGGTTAATTACACACATCTCCCTTGAAGTTTGTCCTAATTATATGGACCTCTCTCACATTCTGAGAAATTACATGGACCTCCCTTCTCGGTAACGGTTGAGTAACGCTTATCACGGAATGAATGAAAGTACCAATATACCCCTTAATAAAATTACACAAACCTCCCTTGAACTATGGTCTAATTATACGGATCTCCCTCGAATTTTGAAAAATTGCACGAACCTCCCTTATCACCTATAATTACAATTTGTGCAAATGAATTATGATATCCAAAAATAAGATTTGCTTTTTCAATGAGAAAGAGTTTAGGTTAAATTCTTCGTACCGCTAAGAAGCGTATTTTTCAATTTCTTCAAGTTTCTTCCAAGAGATTCTTCAAATTCTTCAATTTCATTGTGTTTGATTTTTAATTTTTTTTTTCTACCACTTTTTAGTTTTTCATGTGTATAGAACAAATATGACGGACATGATAGGTCAAAGCAATCCGACAATCTTAAATTTGGTTTGTTGGAAAGAACTTTCTTTGTGATACACCCAAATTCAGCCCATGCTCGAGCGGTTCTATTCTGCAACTACTGACAAGCATCATCTCGAGCAATTAGGTTCACCTGATGCCTCCCAAACGGTTCGTCCATGACCCGACCAACAGGTCGGGAAGACCACACAGGCACATCCCACTGCGGGTACAGCTCATCCGGGCCCACATGCATGATCCCAAGCATTCCGGGCAGTTTCCTACTCAACCTAGGAGACTAAGGGAAAGTGAAAATTATTTCCTAATCCAATTAGGAAACCCCCACAATTACTGTCAATCAATCCTAATACAATTAGGAAACTTACTTGATTGGTGTCAATCTATACCAATAGGATTATATTTCCTTATCCATGTATGAGTAGGTCTCTCACATCTATAAAAGTGACCTCTCACCCCCCATTGAGGAGGCCAACTCTTTAATCTATACAACACCTCTATAAAATTCACCATTATACGCATACACCCGGCCGGTATTACTGGTAGTGCCGCCCCTCTTTGTTGGCTCACCAGGCCCGCCGGTGATCTGCTAGTGAACGTGCTCAGACACACCCGTGGACGTACGTACCTTCATTAACAGGGTCGAACCACATACAAAAAATAGTCTCTCACTCTCTCTCTCTCCTTAAACTGCTCTATTTACTCTTACCAATTTTTGGCATCATCACTTTGTTTGGTGAAAAATTCAAGGGACAGTGAAAAATGGTAAGGGTTACAAAGTCATTCTGAAAAATTAGAGAGACGATTCTAGGTTTTGGAAAAAATTATCTTTTGTTGAGAGACGGAAAATGGAGGAAGAAGAGAGGAAATTTTTTTATTTTTTTTTCAATTTCATAAATAAAGACCACGCATCGTAACGTTGTGGTTTTTAATTTCAGTTTTTGTTTCTATTTTTTTTATTGGGAGTTAACTGTGATCAATTCAAAAAAGAATAATTAAAGCTGAAAACCAAAAATCATAACGTTATCATGCGAGCCCGTTATGGTTCTTAGGTTTGGTTTTTTATTTATGCTTTATTTATTTTTTCTTCCATTTTTTAGTTTCTCTTATCTATGGAATAAATATGACAGAGAATTCAGGCAATATTTAATTTGGTTTGTTGGAAAGATTTTTCTGTGCTTCATAGAAAATTGAAGGGACTGTATGAATTTTAAGGGAAATATAGTCCTTAAAATTAAGAGAGATCATTCTAAATTTTAGAAAAGCAAAATTAATTTTTGTTGAAAGACGGAACAAGAAAGGAAGTATAAGAGAGAAAAATTTAATGAAACATTTTTGTAATGGAGGAGGTCCGTGTAATTTGGCCATATCTCAAGGAGGTTAGTGTAATTATTCCTATTTTCTGTTAAGATAAGCGAGGAAGATTTTGGCATTAGGTAAGAAAAAATTGATTACATCATCAATTTTCGTTTAGTGGCAGACAGTCAACTAACTGAGGGGAGGTGAGTGTAACTCAACCTAAATCTCAAGGGAGGTTCATGTAATCTATATAATAAGGGAGAGTGGTGTGGGTCTCTCCCGTTTTAGCAACTTTCAATCTCAGCCTTTGAGATAGAGTTATATATTTTGAACCGTTAGATTCTTTGTCCATCAAAAAGGTTAACCCACTTGACACATCTAATTTTCTTGACTGTCCACGTGGCTTCTTAAGGCCCTACTCTATATACAACTTCATACATATATATATATATATAGATATATATATACACATTCAACCGAATGAATAAAAAAAAAAAATTGAGTCAACAACTAACCCATGCCTACACCACCACCAGTTCAACAAAAAAGAAAAAACAGAAAAAGAGACCCACGTAACCACATCCCTCTACCCTCACGTCTCTCTCACACACATGCAAAAACTGCTTGCTAAGAATTTTTTTTTTTAAAAAAAGTGCTCTCTCTCCACATACACTTTGAGCATCTCTCTCTCTCTCATAACCAGCAATTCATAATTATAGTGGAAACAATTTTTTTGGTCACTTCACGTTCCTGGTAGGTATTTGGGTTTTGGTTTATTCCTTTTTCCCTTTTCTCTATTTAGTTTGGTTTACTAATTGATCTCATGTTTGATTTGCAGGGACTAAAGTTTGGGTCACACCTTTATTGTCTCACTCTTCTCTCACCCTGGTCACTCTCCCTCTTTCTCCATTCCACTCTCCTTCCATGGCACTGCCTCCTCACTCTCAACGCACACTATATTGTTTTTCATGTCAATGTAACTGATATAATTCTTTTTTTTTTTTTTACTTTGCAGATTGTTGTGCATTCATCGGGCTGGGCTAAGCATATCGAGACTGACACTTACATGTTTTACAAATTGATGAAGAAAACTCACAAGAAAATTTAACGAATGATAATTTAATTAAAGTTTATAGTACTCATTTTTGTATATGTTAATATAGTTTTAATGAATGAATTTAATGTTAGAGTACTCATTTTGATATAAGTTTAGATCTTTTCAAACATATTTTGAAGTTAACAGCCACTATAATTTTGTTAGTTACATAAATCTACTTGGAATATGATCAAGAGAGTGCTTCTACTTTTGTAGACTTCAATCAATCAGTTTTGGAATTCATATTTTGTTGTCGTTATAGCCTTATATCATTTTTGTCTATTTTTTGCTGTTATTTGTTAAAGATGATCAAGAGAGTCTTTAATAAATTGAATCTTTGCAATTTTTTTGTTGTAGAATTCTCATCACATTTTTGTCTTTATTGTGATATCTATGAATCTGTTATAAAAATTCTAACCATATCTCATATTAATTTCAAAATCAAAATCAATAAACTGAAAATATATTATTGTGCCCGTGGAACTAATATCTTCACTTAAATATCAAATGGGTTTGAATGAAATGGACAATTTTACGCAATAGATTTAATCTTTTAAAGTATTCATATATATATCTATATAATAAGATAGAGCGGTGTGGGTCCTTCTCATGTTAGCAATTTTTAATCTTAACCATTGAGATAAAGTTGGATATTTTAATTTAAACCGTCGGATCAAAACTGCATACATATATATCACACATGTGCATGTATATATATATATATATATATCTTGCCTTATATATGAAGTGATATCAATTTAAGCAGGAAAATTGTTGCCAAAATAAAATTAATTTAAGTAGGGAAATTAAATCCTCCAAATTAATTGTAATTTGATAATTAAATCACATTAAATCTCTCTTTCTCTCACGTCTCACATTAGCATTACTCATATCATTCAAAAAAAAATTCTCATATCCCTCACGTCTCTCTCTCTCTCTCTCTCTCTCTCTCTCTCACACACACACACACACACACACACCTCAAATCAGTTTTGAATTTGCTCCTACCTTCTAATTCCTCTCTCTCTCTCTCTCACTTAATCACTCCCAAACATTAACAATGAAGGTACATTTGTGCTAGATTATTTAGAATAGAGTTTATTTTTTATTGGTTTTCTTTTTTCCCTTCCGTGACTCCGATCAATTGCATTTCCTAGAACTAATCAAGCTGATATAATGAGTGAAAAATCACAGAAAGTTGAAGTTTAGGAAGTGGGTTTCAACAATGGATTTCATAATTCAAGTCTCAAGAAATGTATTCTCAATTTGATTAGTTCCACCCTTTTTATAGGTCATTTGATTAGTTCTATAAGTTTGATATAGTCCATTGGGCCAATTAGTGAAATGAATAATGCTGCTTCCCAAATATGGGCTAAATAATCACAAAAATTTTGCTTTCCTTTTCTGTTTCTTCCAAAAGCTTAGAAAAAACCTCTTTTTTTTCCTTTCACTTCGTGCCCTCGGGCACGGGTTATAACTAGCTAGTATATATATATATTTCGCTTCGTGCCCATAAGCAGGGGTTATAACTAGTTTCTCAAAATGCGAGAGAGGTCCGCATAATTGAGGCAAACATCAGAGGAGGTTTGTGTAATTATCCCTAATTTCTTTGTTTTTACATAATGCTTTGGAAATTAAGTTGGTTGAGATTGATTATGAATTATTACAATAGACTTGTTTTTCATTGTTACTTTAGAAATTAAGTCGGTGGGGAATAATTGTATAAACTTCGGTTCAATATTTGTATTTTCAATTTTTATCCTATTGCTTTCTGCCAAACAGATTTGAATTTTTTAAGGTGAAAAAATAGCATATTTGCTAGTTTGACTTTTGTATTTGTTATATTTTATGATACGCGCTTTAGGATCATACATCCAAATTAAATTTTAAAATGTTATAACTTACGTTTTATAATCGGGTAAATTACAGTAACACCCATTGAACTATGACCGTTTTTTATTAACACCTCCTAAAGTTTAAAACTAAACAAACTTACCTCCTAAACTATCATTTGTTGACACTAAAACCCATTCTTCAGGGATGAGTTTGTTTATTTTTGGATAATTCAGGAATGAGTCTGTTCAGTTTTAAAGTTTAAGGGATATTAATGAAAAATGGCCATAGTTTAGGGGATGTTACTATAATTTACCCTTTATAATATTGCAAGTTGGACTCAAAAGGTTATATTTAAAATCACTTTTTTTGTTTGTGTTTTTTAAAGTTCTAACATTGTAAGATCTGATTACCGAAAACCACTAAAATATATGATATACCCAAAATAAAAATCATTTTATAGTATCATAGAATTTTCCCCGTTTTGATAGGTTGTTCTTTTAAAATACCCTCAACATTTTGTTATGAATGAATTAATCATCAAACAAGCCTTTGTCGATTGATCTGACCAAAAATAAATATCACATGGGGTTGATCAAAAGTAACACTCAAAACTCAATTACGAGCCCCGAGACAATAATAGGACCTAGATAAGTTTTATCTCAAACTATTTAGACAAGCATTCAACAATCTCACATAAAAAAAAAAGGTCTATTATTTCATACTAATTGAGCAATATTCAGTATTGGTAACTTAACTCTTAACAGTTTAGAGCTTTTGATTTAAGGGATTCAGACTTAAAATTGGTTGACTAAATTTGGTGGTCGTGATGATTGTAGTTGGTTATTCATCTCAGTTTGGGATGGTTGCTGGTTTTGGGAAGGGTCGTGTGATAGTTGTTGCTGTAGGGGTTGCATAGAATGAGAAGATAAAGACAGAGAGAGATCGGGAGGCTGTAAAGAGAGAAAGACGAGGAAGAAAAAGACAGAGGGATGGCTGGGAAGGTTTTCGTTATCCATTGTGTGGGTACACTAGATAAGGAGAGAGAGAGAGGACATGAAGGAAGATGATAATACAGAAAATGTAGGAGGTAACAATGTCTTTTCATATTAGAATCAGATGTGGTTAACATTCTGTCACTGATAGGGGAGGTCAGTGTAATTATTCATACTACAAGGGAGGTCTCTGTATTTAGACCTTACCTTAAGGGAGGTAAGTGTAATTTACCCTTTTAAAAAATACTAGTTGGTTACCAAATTAAGTTCAAATTAATTAGTTCCAACACACAAAGCTTGTAGCAATCATTTAAAACAAGGTTTAACGACAATCAAGTTCCTACGAAAATCAGGTGGTCTCACTTTTATTGAAGAACAAGTCTTTGGGAACAAACAAACTTCACAGACATAATCTACAAATACCACAATGTGTCTATCTCTCTTAGTAGGGTCCACTGACACTATGAGATCTGCATAGGAAAGAGATAGATACATTGTGGTGTTTGTAGATTATATCTGTGAGATTTGTTTGTGCCCAAATACTTGCTCTTTGTTGAATGTGGTTCTATGCACCTATGGCGTATCTCTGTAGAGACAAGATGGAGTAGTTGCCCCCTTCAACTTTTGAATCATTGCATTTTGACTCTCACATTTTAAAATTTTATTAATATGCCCCCAAATACAGGAAAAAAAAAATTGAATAAATAAATCTAATTTTCCCCTCCTAAGCTAAAAATTCTAAATTACACTCCCTCAACCTTAAATTTCTGAATCTGTCGTGACCCTTCTAGCACATGAGTTAGGTATCAAACCATAGCTAAATATGCTCTTTCTTCATTGGGTAATACTTGGGGCACAACCTTCATACAACTTTCATACAACCTCCCTAAAAGATGTGTCTATCTCTTTCCTGTATCACTGTGGGGTCCAGTGACATCACAGGAGAGAGATAGACACATCTTTTGGAGAGGTTGTATGAAAGTTGTATGAAGGTTGTGTCCCAAATATTACTCTTCTTCATTTTGCAAGTTAAACGTTGCATCATCTTTTTGAGCTTGATTTTGACCATAAGGTGCTTAGTATCTTGTTTTTCTTCAAACCTTGTCAATCTTAAAGGGAAGAGTGCATTACTAGACAACAATATTCGTCATAAAACCTTTCTTAGACTTTTTATAAACATAAACTCTAAAGTTGGAACAAGATTTTGGTAAATTGAGTTTAATATTACAAGCTAAAAGTAAAAGTAGAAAAAAAAAAAAAAAATTTTGAGCTATTGGAGAGTATGTAAGTCCCACTGTCATATTTCTGCCATGTTTTGGTCCGGTTTGCTCATGTCTATAGGGTTGAAGAACTAAGGGCATGTTTGTGTGTTCTTTAAATTTGAATGGATTCATAGTATGCACATGATTTTGATGTGAACATCCATCTTCATTGTAATGAATCGTTTTGCAAAGTAGAAAACTTTCTCTTGCTCCATCTTATATGGTCATTTTCAGGTTTTATTGAGATGACCCAATTAGCTTGTTTACACCCTTGGATTGTTCAAATTACATAGACATACCAAAATCTTCTCCCCACTAATTTGGATAGCAAACGAGCTCCTAATAAGCCTTGCCCGATTAGTTATCTTGAGCATAATGCCCAAGACAAATGCTATTTCTTAACATAAATCTTCTTTAGATGGGATTATTTCTATGTAAAATGATGTAAAATATGAATGAGATAATTCAATTCATTGGACATCCAAACATGCCATAAATTGATCACCCTAAAACATGATCTAATAATGTTTGCACCCAAAAAATACATTTTTAAGGTCAAAATTGATAAGGCCGAATGAGTTTTGCTCGGACTGAACTCATTTTTAATCGGACTGGTCACATAAGATCGAGCTGACCAATATTCATGCTGCCCGAACTCACCCCGCTGTAGTAGTCCATCGGACTTATGCACTTTGATGTGCCATTTAAATATTTCAATATTGGGAAAGTGATGTGTGGGGTCCTCCAGGACTATTCAATGTTAACAAATTTGGGCATCATTTATTCGGCCACCATTTGAACACGTGGACAATTGTGTGATGGATGATGATGCATTATGGTGGGACCAAAGGTGATAGTGACCCAAGACTAGCACACTCCACCATTGCCCAGTATTTGTTCGGACAGTCTTGATCAATGCAATCAGGCTGCAGTGTAATCGGGCTGTTACCATGATTTGGTATATGACTAAATCAAATCATGTAGCCACGTGGATGAGGTGCATCAATACATCTCCTTGTTTGGTCATGATAAGGCAGCCTTAGCGTTAGTCCGATGCTTGTTTGGCTATGGTTTCTTTGATCGGGCTAACTGGCTAAGTAATTGTTTGACACTCCAAATGATTCGGTTTTTTTTTTTTTTGAAAAGCTGCCAACACGGGGTCCACAAATGAGAATTTGTGACTACTATGGTGTCATCCCTACAATTTCTGTATAATTAAATATGTGACATATATTTTCACAATGTTGATTAGGGGAGATAATATTTCCATATATCATGAAGATAATATTTTTAGATATGAAAGTATTATCTGTTAGGGAAGATAATACAGAATATTGTAGAAGCATATCTTTTGCTTGCTAGAAAAGGCGGCCAAATGAAGACCATATATGGACCACATTCAAGATATGTATAGGCATAAACATATTATTCGAATATATGGCAGATTTTATCAGATTGGGAGGAAAAACTGGTATTTTGTACCAAATAATTATGGAAGTCAAGATCAGATTGGGAGATAATCTGGTATTTTTTACCAGATTATTTATTGAAGACTTTTTCTTTCCTCATGTTTATCAGCTTTAGCCAGGCCTATAAATCAGCAGGCCGGCCAACTATTCAGATCACTCCGCGTCATCTCGACAAAAGCATTCCAATGCATTCGAAATAGCACTCCTAGCATTCTTTTTATTTTCTTAATCTCTTTTAGCTTTCAATTACATCCTTGTAATTTCTCTTTTCATTTATTAAATAAAATCCGCTTTTATTCAATTTCTTTTGTGTCTTTTCATCACTTGTATGGCTTGTATGCTTCAATACTGCCATAGGATTTTAGGTGAGGGTACTTTCGTACACGCCACACACAATCACCCGTTAGAAGTCAGATCATAAAGCCTTAAGTATCACTCACTCAAGCGATATAGGAAATTAGTTTGCACAACTCAAACCACTATTGGTTCTGGCACGTCCGCGCAAATTACAAGCAAACATTTTGCCTCGCCCAGTGGGACCGCCAGGTGATGAGCCATGTATATCGCGAAGCATGGCTGCAGTTCTACCACGATCAGATTCGTTGGCGGAACGAAAAAATAAGCCATTTTCATGGTTTAGTTTATCAGTTTAAGGACCGATATGATGATGAGATCGGTCATCTTTACAAAGATATTGACCGTTTTAAGGCCGATATACAGTTCTTCAACAATGAAATCGGTCTCCGCCTTGCCGTAAGTGAAGCGGAAGAGCCACCACCTAATAGAAATTTTTTATGTCAATGAAGGAATTTCTAGACGGTGGTTGGAGGAATAAACCAAGCGGTTTATCAGATTTACCGCTTGGGGGGAAAGCTTTATACGAGCCTCACAACTCTGTTGAGGCCGAAAGAGCAGAGTGTGATATGCCGAGTGATCTCGTATCGGCCATAGGGCCTCCGGTTAGCAAGGAGGATGATGACGAAGACCCTCTTACTGATGAGGATGATGATGATGAAGACCCCCTTGTTGATGAAGAAATCGGCGATGAAGGGCTCGGGGGGCAAGCTTCGCCGAGACCGATTGATTCTAAATCGGTCTATGAAGTTTTTGAACATATTCCTTTGAGGAAACTCAGCCTCAAGGAATTGTTTAATTTTTTTGGTCTTGTAATAGTGACCGATTATATTCTCCATTCTAAGCTAATTAATAATTTGGCTACTATTAATTTACATCCACAATGGCTGTGTGGATGTCACCAAAAATTGAATATTATTTGGTGGTTATTTCTGCAACAATGGCATTATCAAGAGACTGAAAAGTTATTGAGACCGAAGGTGAAAATATTATTTCAGTCTAAATAAATGTGCTATTCGGACTCACCAGGCCGACGGCAAGAATAATAACAAATAAAGTACTGCTGGAAGGAGGCTTGAGATGCTGAATCAGACATAGAGGCCGATGGTGTGGTGTCAGAAGTGCTTGTGTAACAGTCAAGTGGTGGGGCCCGATGATCAACTGCAATGGTAAGGCATTTTTCATGTGACCATGTGGCTTGCTCTAACGGACAAATGCTATAATAAGATCCACGTGATAATTTCATCGGTCTCAGCACTAAGGCCGATGGACAAGGTGGTGTTATGAAACTGACTGATTGTTAGCATGTGATGATAGAGCCGACTTCCTTCTTTTGATGAGTTAGAATGTGTATGGCAATGATGGCATGGAGTACTGTATCAATGGTGTTGCTAGTTAGAACTTATAGTCCATTTGTGTGGTGTGTATTAAGTCACAAAGGTGGGCCCAAGTACAAGACAGTTAATTATGCATTTTACATGTGACTGCTGCAAAGTTAACGAGTTAGTAGGGCTCACGATATGGTTATTTGCTTGAGGCATAATAGCACTCATACAGTGGCAGTTCTCATGAGCAACTTGGCAGTCCGAATAGTTGCGATAGAAGTCCATTGGTCATGGCCAAGTCTGATAGTAGTCTAAAGGTCATTAGTCTAATAAAGAAAAATTTGGCTATTCAAAATTCAAGTTTTTCATTTTAAACAACTAGGGGGGGCAATTGTTTGCACCTAAAAAAATACATTTTTTAAGGTCAAAATTGATAAGGCCGAATGAGTTTTGCTCGGACTGAACTCATTTTTAATCGGACTGGTCACATAAGATCGGGCTGACCAATATTCATGCTGCCCGAACTCACCCCGCTGTAGTACTCCATCGGACTTATGCACTTTGATGTACCATTTAAATATTTCAATATTGGGAAAGTGATGTGTGGGGTCCTCCATGACTATTCAATGTTAACAAATTTGGGCATCATTTATTTGGCCACCATTCGAACACGTGGACAATTGTGTGATGGATGATGATGCATTATGGTGGGACCAAAGGTGATAGTGACCCAAGACTGGCACACTCCACCATTGCCCAGTATTTGTTCGGACAGTCTTGATCAATGCAATCGGGCTGCACTGTAATCGGGCTGTTACCATGATTTGGTATATGACCAAATCAAATCATGTAGTCACGTGGATGAGGTGCATCAATACATCTCCTTGTTTGGTCATGATAAGGCAGCCTTAGCGTTAGTCCGATGCTTGTTTGGCTATGGTTTCTGTTGGCCCAAAAGTGGAAACCTTAGAGGGGGGGTGAATAAGGTTTTAGCGGAAATTAACCTTTTAAAAACTTAAATGCAAATTAAACACAAACACAAGCAATAATGTAAAGAGTTAAGGGAAGAGATACAAACAAACCAAATTTTCAAGTGGTTCGGCAATCGCACCCCGTGGCCTACGTCCACCCCTCAAGAACACCTCTTGAGGATTCCTTAATCCGATCTACTTACGGGTGTAGACCAAACCATTTCCCGGAGCACTTACGGGTGTGCACCAAACCGTTACAAGAGCCTATGATCTCTTCCAAAGAAGAACACCTCTTCTTTGCACACAAGGGTTACTAACCCTCAACCTTTACAATTGATTTGATACAAATTGAACTCTCTCTCTCTAGAGTGGATAAGACAATTTGAAGCTCACACAATAACTCCTTAGTGAGTAGATAATACAAATAAAAGCTCACTACAATTTGCTCTCTCAAGAATTACAATTGAAATCTAGAGCAAATTGATTTTTCACTCAAACTAGGGCTCAAATAATAATGTTTAAGGATCAAAGAGATGAGTGATCAATACTATGTTTTCCAATCAAAATCTCAACCCCAAATAGCTTGGGAAAACATGTATTTATAGGCCTTGGAAGAATATAGCCGTTGGTGGCACAAATGGTAATTAAAAGACCCTTTAAAAACTAGCCGTTATGCCTTTCCAGGTCGATTCAGTCGACTGGAACATGAAGCAGTCGACTGCCCCTTAAAGCAGTCGACTGAGATGTGTTTACAGAGGGTTCTGTTTGCATTCTGCTCAGTTCGGTCGACTGCCCAGTCGACTGCCCTTCCAGTTTGACAGCTTGACACATCTCTACTAAAATGGCCATAATTTCCTCTACAAAACTCGGATTTTCGATCCGTTTGATGTTTTGGAAACTAGATTCAAATACCTTTCCAACCATATAAGATTCAACTATTAATTATTTTCCAATTGGTTGGGGCATTTCTTTAAAGATGATCCTCTTAAAATTTGTTTCCAAAACTTTAACTTTTAGCATTTGTTTGAGCCCCTATGAGTGTGAGATCAAGATGCCTTACATTGATGGTCCTATGCTTCAACCAAGGATGAAATATCTTCAAGTCTTCAAGCTTGATCCTTGTTGAGCTCCTTGTAATCTTGATCTACACAAATTGAATCTCATGCACACAAAGATGTTAAAACATTGATACAAAATTAATACATGAGATTAAATATGAGCATGAAAATGACTATGATAATAACAAGGAATGAATCAATATGAATCATGTAATTATCATATCATATTTGACATCATCAAAACATAATTAAATATGCCTTAATATACCTTAAGGCTAACAATCTCCCCCTTTTTGATGATGGCAAACAACCAATAAAGGATATGCCAATATAAGCACATTTGGTCATTTTCATATTATCATTCATCATGGATATCATATTTTAAAGCACATGAATGATAACCCAAATACTTCTTCCTAATACTTCTCATATTTCTCCCCCTTTGACATTATCAAAAAGATTTGGGGATAAAATGCGAAGCTCCCCCTCACAATAGGCAAACAAATCAAAAAGTCAAAATGATACCAAAAAATAAACAAATATAACCACATGTGAGCAAATGAATACATGAAAGTGCTCCCCCTAAGCATGTGCAATGATAAAAGATACCAAAAGATATGAATAGAGAGCATATTCTCCCAAAAGATACCAATAATAAAGTTGGAGAACTCAAAATTTAAGATAAACAAACAATTTAGTCGGATCAGTCGACTCCTCAGTCGACGTCCCTAGGCAGAGAGTTTAAAGCATCAATGCAGTCGACGCCACAGTCGACTTAACAATGCAGAATCAAAAAATTCAAAGCTTCACACCTGAATCAGTCGACTGTGTCGGGGTACCAGTCGACTGCTTTGTTCAGCAGTTCATAAAAATGACAGTTTAGCAGCAAAAGCATATCATCATTTTTCAAATAAGCAATATCAAGTATGCAAATCTAAACAAATTAATCTATCCTACTCCTACTAGGCTTAAGGTAAGAGATTTAACCATTGTCCAAGTGCCTCTTGGATGCACCATTTTCCAAGGAGGTAGGAGAGGATCCCTTCACAACCCAAACCATGTTAATTTTATTTCGAAATGAACATTTAAAATTAACATGCCCCTTTTTCATACAATAATGACATGTTACATGGGGAAGGGTCTTATTTGAGATTGATGCTTTAGCAAAGAAATTTTTGTGAGCATTTTGAGAATTTGAAGTAGAGGATGTGGACTTTATAAAGAAGCTTTTGTACTTCTTTTCCTTATATGTGGGATTAAATCCCAAACCGGCCTTATCAAAAACACATTTTTGTTTACCCAAAAGCATATTCAAATTTTGTTCACCTTGGGTAAACTTGGCCAAAGTTTTTGTCAAATCATCCACTTCCTTTCTCAATTCAACCTTTTCCTTTTCAATAAGTTCACTTGAAGGTTGATTGGTTGAAACAAGCTTTTCTTTTCTCAAAATTTCATTTTGAGATTTTAACTCATCTAATTGCTTTTTCAACTCCAAATTTTCTTTTTCAAGCTCATTTGAAGATTGTGCTTTTAAAACATGTTTTTCATTTTCAATCTTCAAAGATTCATTTTGGGATTTCAAAATATTTAACTCATTTGAAAGTTTGGAAAAATTCTTTTTAAGAGTTATATATTTGATTCCCAAATTTTCCAACTCCTCGTGTAATTCTTCAAATGCATTTTGAAGTTCATCATAATCATGAGATTGAATAATTGAGCTTGGTTTAGAATTTACCCCAAAATATGTAGTTTCCATGGATCTTAACTCAAAATTTTTCAAAGACTTTTGAAAAGAGAAGAGCCGAGGCTCTGATACCAATTGTTGGCCCAAAAGTGGAAACCTTAGAGGGGGGGTGAATAAGGTTTTAGCGGAAATTAACCTTTTAAAAACTTAAATGCAAATTAAACACAAACACAAGCAATAATGTAAAGAGTTAAGGGAAGAGATACAAACAAACCAATTTTTCAAGTGGTTCGGCAATCGCACCCCGTGGCCTACGTCCACACCTCAAGAACACCTCTTGAGGATTCCTTAATCCGATCTACTTACGGGTGTAGACCAAACCGTTTCCCGGAGCACTTACGGGTGTGCACCAAACCGTTACAAGAGCCTATGATCTCTTCCAAAGAAGAACACCTCTTCTTTGCATACAAGGGTTACTAACCCTCAACCTTTACAATTGATTTGATACAAATTGAACTCTCTCTCTCTAGAGTGGATAAGACAATTTGAAGCTCACACAATAACTCCTTAGTGAGTAGATAATACAAATAAAAGCTCACTACAATTTGCTCTCTCAAGAATTACAATTGAAATCTAGAGCAAATTGATTTTTCACTCAAACTAGGGCTCAAATAATAATGTTTAAGGATCAAAGAGATGAGTGATCAATACTATGTTTTCCAATCAAAATCTCAACCCCAAATAGCTTGGGAAAACATGTATTTATAGGCCTTGGAAGATTATAGCCGTTGGTGGCACAAATGGTAATTAAAAGACCCTTTAAAAACTAGCCGTTATGCCTTTCCAGGTCGATTCAGTCGACTGGAACATGAAGCAGTCGACTGCCCCTTAAAGCAGTCGACTGAGATGTGTTTACAGAGGGTTCTGTTTGCATTCTGCTCAGTTCGGTCGACTGCCCAGTCGACTGCCCTTCCCAGTTTGACAGCTTGACACATCTCCACTAAAATGGCCATAACTTCCTCTACAAAACTCGGATTTTCGATCCGTTTGATGTTTTGGAAACTAGATTCAAATACCTTTCCAACCATATAAGATTCAACAATTAATTATTTTCCAATTGGTTGGGGCATTTCTTTAAAGATGATCCATTTAAAATTTGTTTCCAAAACTTTAACTTTTAGCATTTGTTTGAGCCCCTATGAGTGTGAGATCAAGATGCCTTACATTGATGGTCCTATGCTTCAACCAAGGATGAAATATCTTCAAGTCTTCAAGCTTGATCCTTGTTGAGCTCCTTGTAATCTTGATCTACACAAATTAAATCTCATGCACACAAAGATGTTAAAACATTGATACAAAATTAATACATGAGATTAAATATGAGCATGAAAATGACTATGATAATAACAAGGAATGAATCAATATGAATCATGTAATTATCATAGCATATTTGACATCATCAATACATAATTAAATATGCCTTAATATACCTTAAGGCTAACAGTTTCTTTGATCGGGTTAACTGGCTAAGTAATTGTTTCACACTCTAAATGATTCGGCTTATTTTTTTTGAAAAGCTGCTAACACGGGGTCCACAAATGAGAATTTGTGACTAATATGGTGTCATCCTTACAATTTCTGTATAATTAAATATGTGACATATACTTTCCCAATGTTAATTAGGGGAGATAATATTTCCATATATCATGAAGATAATATTTTTAGATATGGAAGTATTATCTGTTACGGAAGATAACACAGAATATTGTAGAAGCCTGTCTTTTGCTTACTAGAAAAGGAGGCCAAATGAAGACCATATCTGGACCATATTCAAGATATGTATGGGCATATACATATTATTCGAATATATGGCAGATTTTATCAGATTGGGAGGAAAACTGGTATTTTGTACCAGATAATTATGGTAGTCAAGATCAGATTGGGAGATAATCTTGTATTTTTTACCTAATTATTCATTGAAGACTTTTTCTTTCCTCATCTTTATCAGGTTTTGCTAGGCCTATAAATCAGCAGGCCGCCCAACTAATCAGATCACTCCGCGTCATCTCGACAAAAGCATTCCAATGCATTCAGAATAGCACTCCTAGCATTCTTTTTATTTTCTTAAGCTCTTTTAGCTTTCAATTACATCCTTGTAATTTCTCTTTCCATTAATTAAATAAAATTTGCTTTTATTTAATTTCTTTTGTAACTTTTCATCACTTGTATGACTTGTATGCATCAATACTGCCATAGGATTTTAGGTGAGGGTACTTTCCTACTCGCCACACACAATCACCCGTTAGAAGTCAGATCATAAAGCCTTGAGTATCACTCACTCAAGCGATATAGGAAATTAGTTTGCACAACTCGAACAACTATTGGTTCTGGCACGCCCGCGCAAATTACAAGCAAACATTTTGGCACGCCCGGTGGGACCGCCAAGTGATGAGCCATATATATCGCAAAGCACGGCTGCAGTTCTACCACGATTAGATTCGTTGGCGGAACGAAAAAATATCCCATTTTCATGGTTTAGTTTATCAGTTTAAGGACCGATATGATGATGAGATCGGTCATCTTTACAAAGATATTGACCGTTTTAAGGCCGATATACAGTTCTTCAACAATGAAATCGGTCTCCGCCTTGCCGTAAGTGAAGCGGAAGAGCCACCACCTAATAGAAATTTTTTATGTCAATGAAGGAATTTCTAGACGGTGGTTGGAGGAATAAACCAATCGGTTTATCAGATTTACCGCTTGGGCGGCAAGCTTTATACGAGCCTCACAACTCTGTTGAGGCCGAAAGAGCAGAGTGTGATATGCCGAGTGATCTCGTATCGGCCATAGGGCCTCCGGTTAGCAAGGAGGATGATGACGAAGACCCTCTTACTGATGAGGATGATGATGATGAAGACCCCCTTGTTGATGAAGAAATCGGCGATGAAGGGCTCGGGGGGCAAGCTTCGCCGAGACCGATTGATTCGAAATTGGTCTATGAAGTTTTTGAACATATTCCGTTGAGGAAACTCAGCCTCAAGGAAATGTTAAATTTTTACGATCTTGTAATAGTGACCGATTATATTCTCCATTCTAAGCCAATTAATAATTTGGCTACTATTAATTTACATCCATAATGGCTGTGTGGATGTCACCGAAAATTGAATATTATTTGGTGGTTATTTTTGCAACAATGGTATTATCAAGAGACTGAAAAGTTATTGAGACCGAAGGTGAAAATATTAATTCAGTTTAAATAAATGTGCTATTCGGACACACAAGATTGACAGCGAGAATAATAACAAATAAAGTACTGCTGGAAGGAGGCTTGAGATGCTGAATCGGACATAGAGGCCGATGGTATGGTGTCAGAAGTGCTTGTGTAACAGTCAAGTGGTGGGGCCCGATGATCAACTGTAATGGTAAGGTATTTTTCATGTGACTTGCTCTAATGGACAAATGCTATAATAAGATCCACGAGATAATTTCATCGGTCTCAGCACTAAGGCCAATGGACAAGGTGGTGTTAGGAAACTGACTGATTGTTGGCACATGATGATGGAGCCCACTTTCTTCTTTTGATGAGTTAAAATGTGTATGGCAATGATGGCATGGAGTACTGTATCAATGGTGTTGCTAGTTAGAAATTATAGCCCATTTGTGTGGTGAGTATTAAGTCACAAAGGTGGGCCCAAGTACAAGACAGTTAATTATGCATTTTATATGTGACTGCTGCAAAGTTAGCGAGTTAGTAGGGCCCCCGATATGGCAGTTTGCTTGAGGCATAATAGCACTCATACAGTGGCAGTTCCCATGATCAACTTGGCAGTCCGAATAGTTGCGATAGAAGTCCATTGGTCATGACCAAGTGTGATTATAGTCTAAAGGTCATTGGTCTAATAAAGAAAAAATTGGCTATTCAAAATTCAAGTTTTTCATTTTAAGCAGGCATGGGGTCAATTGTTTGCACCTAAAAAATACATTTTTTAAGGTTAAAATTGATAAGGCCGAATGAGTTTTGCTCGGACTGAACTCATTTTTAATCGGACTTGTCACATATGATCGGGCTAACCAATATTCATGCTGCCCGAACTCACCCCGCTGTAGTACTCCATCGGACTTATGCACTTTGATGTACCATTTAAATATTTCAATATTGGGAAAGTGATGTGTGGGGTCCTCCATGACTATTCAATGTTAACAAATTTGGGCATCATTTATTTGGCCACCATTTGAACACGTGGACAATTGTGTGATGGATGATGATGCATTATGGTGGGACCAAAGGTGATAGTGACCTAAGACTGGCACACTCCACCATTGCCTAGTATTTGTTCGGACAATCTTGATCAATGCAATCGGGCTGTAGTGTAATCGGGCTATTACCATGATTTGGTATATGACCAAATCAAATCATGGAGTCACGTGGATGAGGTGCATCAATACATCTCCTTATTTGGTCATGATAAGGCAGCCTTAGCGTTAGTCCGATGCTTGTTTGGCTATGGTTTCTTTGATCGGGCTAACTGGCTAAGTAATTGTTTGACACTCCAAATGATTCGGCTTTTTTTTTTGAAAAGCTGCTAACACGGGGTCCACAAATGAGAATTTATAACTAATATGGTGTCATCCCTACAATTTCTGTATAATTAAATATGTGACATATATTTTCACAATGTTGATTAGGGGAGATAATATTTCCATATATCATGAAGATAATATTTTTAGATATGGAAGTATTATCTGTTAGGGAAGATAATACAGAATATTGTAGAAGCATATCTTTTGCTTGCTAGAAAAGGCGGCCAAATGAAGACCATATATGGATCACATTCAAGATATGTATGGGCATATACATATTATTCGAATATATGGCAGATTTTATCAGATTGGTAGGAAAATTTGGTATTTTGTACCAGATAATTATGGAAGTCAAGATCAGATTGGGAGATAATCTGGTACTTTTTACCGAATTATTCATTGAAGACTTTTTCTTTCCTCATCTTTATCACCTTTAGTCAGGCCTATAAATCAACAGGCCCGCGAACTATTCAGATCACTCCACGTCTTCTCGACAAAAGCATTCCAATGCACTCTAAATAGCACTCCTATCATTCTTTTTATTTTCTTAAGCTCTTTTAGCTTTCAATTACAATCTTGTAATTTCTCTTTTCATTAATTAAATAAAATCTGCTTTTATTTAATTTCTTTTGTGTCTTTTCATCACTTGTATGGCTTGTATGCTTCAATACTGCCATAGGATTTTAGGTGAGGGTACTTTCCTACTCGCCACACACAATCACCCGTTAGAAGTTAGATCATAAAGCCTTGAGTATCACTCACTCAAGCGATATAGGAAAATAGTTTGCACAACTCGAACCACTATTGGTTTTGGCACGCCCGGTGGGACCGCCAGGTGATGAGTCATGCATATCGCGTAGCATAGCTGCAGTTCTACCACGATCAGATTCGTTGGCGGAACGAAAAAATAAGCCATTTTCATGGTTTAATTTATCAGTTTAAGGACCGATATGATGATGAGATCGGTCATCTTTACAAAGATATTGACCATTTTAAGTCTGATATACAGTTTTTCAACAATGAAATCGGTCTCCTTCTTGCCGTAAGTGAAGCGGAAGAGCCACCACCTAATAGAAATTTTTTTATATCAATGAAGGAATTTCTAGACGGTGGTTGGAGGAATAAACCAAGCGGTTTATCAGATTTACCGCTTGGGGGGCAAGCTTTAAACGAGCCTCACAACTCTGATGAGGGCGAAAGAGCACAGTGGGATATGCCGAGTGATCTTGTATCGGCCATAGGGCCTCCCATTAGGAAGGAGGATGATGACGAAGAATCTCTTAGTGATGAAGAGGACGATTGATTAGAGGTGAAAAATGCATATTCATAGCGTATTTCACAGTCTTTTATGCATACTTTTATCCCCAAGTCCCTAGATTTAGATGCATATCAATGATTAAGTGTTTTCTATGATGTTGAGACTCAAACATGTGTTTTTACACTATTTTACAGGTTATAGGAAGCAACCATTGCATAGAAAGTGATTCTAGTGAAGAGAACAACAGAAGCAGCTGGGAAAACGCCAATTTTGACAATGATGACTTCAGATTTGGAAGATTTTTTCAGAGACATGAAATGTAGATCTATGAGTTACGGTCGCGTGGCCGCAAACGGGAGGTCAATCCGAGGTCCGAGTGAAAAGTTATGGCCATTCTCCCATCGGTGTGCAGTGCTGTCAAAATCAGAGAGTTCAAGCGATTGAAGAAGAGTTCAATCGATCGAACCTTCGATCGATCGAACTGAGCTCGATCGATCGAACTCTATTTTCACCCAAAAGTTGCGTAAACTCTGTGGGAACCCTATATATACGTCGTTTTGATGCCAGACGAAGAGGGGACGCTCCAGAACACGAAAAACAGCAGTTTAGGGTAGTTTTAGGGTTAGATTAGGAGTAGTTTAGGTTAGATTCATATTATTTTTCATCTTTTCCATTGATTCATTGAAGATTATTGATGATTCAACTGTATTCCAAGTTATTTACAAGTTTATTTCAGATTATTTACAGGTTTTTCTTCTCCTTTCCCTTTGTTTCATTGTTTATTAGTTTAGATGTTAATGATTACATTAGTTTACTATTCCTGCACTAGTTTAATCATGTTTCTGTAGTTTAGACGTTGGAGATATGTGATGAAATATTGATTCTTAGCCTCTGCCATGTATAATATAGAAACCTTGGGCTCGATCGATCGAAGACAGTTCGATCGATCGAACCAGGGTCACAGTCAAGCGATCGAAGGCATTTCGATCGATTGAAGGATGACTGTCCGATCGATCGAGAGCGCTTCGATCGATCGAACATGTTAATTCCTGAGATGATTCTTTTAAGTATTCCATGACTTTTTGTTTTAGAAATCTGTCATCAAATTGTCCCAATAAGCTCAGTTTGTCACAACAGTTTTTAGAACTTAAAGCCTTAAGGCCTTTTCTTCAATGACTTTTGAAAACCACTTTGAATGCTAACACCATTTAGAGTGCAAGTAATAACCATTGTTTTAAATCGTCTTCCATGTATTTTAAATCACTTGTGATGATGTAGTCCCGGTCATGAAAGGGCTATTGATTCTATATCTTTAGAAAAATACGGAATACTGAAGAGGAATGAACTCCATAGAGCGTTAATGAATATGCATGGTAGATGGTTAGGATCAATGTGGATTCACGTATTTCCAACACCTTTAGTTAATCTGTTTAATTAGTTATGTTTATATAAGCTTTAGTTTAACTTAATTAATTAGGATTTGTTAGTACACCTTCACTCCTACATTCATCTTTTCTTTTTCTTTAGGTAATAACTTAGTATCTTTTCTTCCTATTCCTTCCCTGTGGGATCGACCTGGACTTCCAGTACTATATTACTTGCACGATCACCTACACTTGGGTGTTGCACAAGAGCGCACAACTATTTAGTCGTGTCAAGTTTTTGGCGCCGTTGCCGGGGAAGGCAACTAGGTTAGGATTTTACTAAGTTTTTCCATTTTTCTTCTTTTACTTAAAAAAAAAAAAAATCATTGGACTTTTTCTCTCACAAGAAAAAAAAAATAATTCTCTTGTTTAAATATTTTGGGTAAACATGTCTTATCCATATTACCCTCCATACAACACAAATACCACGAATGGGTACACATTAGGTAATGAGAACTATACCCCGAGTTGGCAAGCACCCACATATGATGCACATTATCAACCTGAGTGCTACCAATCACCACAATGGGAAAACCATCGTGTTAGTCCCCCATGTTATCAAACGTATCAAGAACCTCCACCTGGAGAGTTCTATCAATCGCAATGGGGATATAACCAAAATGATAGTGTAGGATATAGTAGTAGTTCCCACGATTACCAAATGCACCAAGACTTTCCTTCTGGGGAGTCTTGCACACAAACACAATGGGAAGGAGACTATTACCAACAACAATGGGGTGAAACTTCATATAGTTATAATGAGGAGAATAACCAAGTTGAGGATAATGGTATGTTAGAATTGCTGCTTAGTGAAATGAAAAGGCTAGAGAGTGCAATTGATAAATTAGGATCTAGATATCAACAAGCATTTGATAGCCAACCATTAGAAGAGTATACCAGTCCTTCAACGCTACAACCTGAATTTCAAGACACTAACAATGGAATGGAATTAGAGGACAATGATGGGTTCATACCGAGTGAGGTTAACAACTCATTTGAGAAAGTGATAACCCAATAAGAACTCCAAAACCAAACCATTGAGCATGAAGTTGTAGAACCATCTTCTCCTCAACATACAACCCCGGACATCAACTCCTTCACTGCCTGGATAAAACTGCACAATCTCTTTGTCCAGAGCACCTCAATAGATTACATATATAGTAAGGAGCGTTACAAGGATGAGAATGAGGTTTTAAAAGATGACGAGAGTTTAGGTGATTGCACGCAATTAGGAAAGGAAGAGTCCCCTGTTGACTCTACCCCTACCTTTGAAAGTGACCCTATAGAGGACATAATTGAAAAATCTAAATCTGATTTGGATTCTTGTGATATTCATGAACCCTCACCTCTTTCGACCGAAGAGGTGGTGTCACCAAGTTGCCCATCACCTATCCTTGCTATCAATCAAAGCTCTCGTCCTGAGCTTGAATGTTATGTGTACCCCATTCGTGAACAAACAGAATGTGTTGTGGAAGAGGATGGTAAGGATACTAGCACATGTTCTTCACAAAATTTTAACTTTCAAAATTCTTTGAGAGAAGACTTGGAAAATATTGGGCCCACTTTAGATGATCTTAAAATTCAACAAGAAGCTAGCAATCTTCTAGACTGCTTGACCTTCTTGAGTGATTATGACATTGAGGCCCAAATAGATAGCTTTATCCAAGTCCAGTCCAAAACCATGTGCATAGAACAGAAATTCAATTCCTATGATTATATCTCCATAGATTCTGTTCTAGGACAAGCGGAGGGTGGTGAAGCTTCATTAGAACATCACTTCCACCCTACCCCTTTTATTGAACCATGGCCTCCTCCTGTTTTTAGTATTCAAATAGAGGCTGTTATAGGAAATACCAACACCAAAGATCGTTTCTTGCATATAATTCCTAAAAAGTGTGGTATTCCTTTTATAACTGTCCCAAAAAAATTTGGAAGCCATAGGTTTTGCATCATCTCCTCTGACCTTGAGCCTGACATTAGTTGGGGGGAGTTGCAATTTTATGAGGATCCCAACATTCTTCTCACTGTTAAATTATTTCATTGGGAGGATCCTCGAAAATTTCGGTTATTGATTTATGATAAAAATCTTGATGAACCGAATTTATTTGCTGAGTAGTTGTATTATATTCTCTAGTTTTCCTTGTTGCTACTAATGATTTTGTAGGTAACTTGAAAAAAAAAAATCTGGATTATAAACGCCTCGAGGTAACATCCTTCCTTCTCTCGCTTTACTTTACATGTCCATGTGCATAGTTTAGAACATTGGGGACAATGTTTAGTTTTAGTTGGGGGGAGTGAGTCATTGCATGCCTCGTTTATTTATTTTTATGGTTTCGTGTCAATATACCTGCTTAGCAACATGACTCAGTAAATCAAAATTGCAAAAATTTTGAAATTTTTAATGGTTCTTGTATTTCTCTCATAGTTAATGTAGTTAGTTATGATGCATTAGTGTTATTTTCTGTATGTTATTAGTATGTGATATACTATGGTAGTTTCTTTACTATCTTAGTTATAGTATATTTTATGCTTTTTAATCTTCAAACAACTTTGAGCACGTTGTGACAACCTTGTACTTAGCTAAAATGGATTAGTAAGCATAGCTTAGGTATCTTGAGAGACTGTAGTGGAGACTAATAACCCAAGTGAGCTTTTGTGCCATTCTTTGTTTTGAGGGTTTTATAAAATTACTCTTACTTTTTGAAAAGCGTATTAATTCGTTGAAAGTCTCATTTTTCTTCTTCATTTTGACTGATCACTAGAAGAGAACGTTCAGGATTTACCAAACTCTAGAGCTCTTGAATTTACTGAAATGAATTATCCTATTAACTTAGAAGATGATTTAGGCCATCTTTTGACCATACATAGATAATACAGCTTTGGCCTACCTCTATGCTATTCCTTTACTTCACCTCTTGAGCTTATCATATTTTCCTTGTCTTTACAATCCTAAAGTCTTTACCTAACTCCAAATTAGGAGTTCAAGCATCAGTTATTTATTTAGGTGTGATTGGGATATGTTGCGTTAACAAGAAGTATGTTAGTGTGAATAAGGGAAAGTTGACAAAGAAAAAAATGAAAGAAAAAAAGAAAAGCATGAGAAGAAAAAGAAAAAAAATGCCAATGGTTGTTACAAAAGAAAAAAAAGGAATGAAAAGAAAAGTGTGAAAAAAATAAAAAAAAGAAAAGAAGAAGAGAGAGATTGGAGATGTGGGAAGTTTGAAAAGTTATAGTAGACATTCCAATCACATCCTTTGACCCAATTGAATATCACGAGCTTTTTTTCTTCTTAATCTAACACCTCTTTTTCAAAGTCCTGATGATTTTAAGTAAATTGGATTTGAAGTTAAGGTAATGAGAGAGTTCTCCACGGTATCTCGCTCTTCTAGTGAAAGGTATCCTTTCATGAGACTTTGTTCACTATAAAATGTCCGTTGTTCTATTTAGATATGAGAAGCATTAGATTCCATTTACATTTACTCTTTATAGCTTCCATATCATGAGTGATAATTATTACACCCAATTCGGAGTGATTTCATCTTGAGAGTGTAATCCCGGTGAGAGTTGAGTCTAAATGAACGTCTTAATAGTGTCTTAGGTTATGCAAGCTTTGAAATTGAAGTTGTATTTTGGTTGTCGATTCACACACACACTTGAAGATTAATAGGTATGGAACATTCTAATGACTTTGATAGTAGATTAACTGTAATGTGTGTGTTGCATTGATATGGCATACTAGAGAGTTTCATGAGATTGTTGAGCTTAACTATATTGCTAAATGAGAGGAAAAATTTCTTGAAAACATTTAAATGAGAACCATTACCATAAATATGAATTTTGTGGGTAGATTCACTGCAAACCCTCATGAGACAACACTCGTCCACTAGGGGTAACCTAGAGGTTTAAAGGATTGTTGCATATGCTAAATGCAATCGCGATTCCTGCGAAAGTGATTTAGAATTTTTACTTTATTTGATTTTTAATTTTTAGAGTTTAAATAAACACTGCTGTAGTTCGCTTCATTGCTAGGGACTAGCAACGAGCTAGTTGGGGGGTGTGATTAGAGGTGAAAAATGCATATTCATAGCGTATTTCACAGTCTTTTATGCATACTTTTATCCCCAAGTCCCTAGATTTAGATGCATATCAATGATTAAGTGTTTTCTATGATGTTGAGACTCAAACATGTGTTTTTACACTATTTTACAGGTTATAGGAAGCAACCATTGCATAGAAAGTGATTCTGGTGAAGAGAACAACAGAAGCAGCTGGGAAAATGCCAATTTTGACAATGATGACTTCAGATTTGGAAGATTTTTCCAGAGACATGAAATGTAGATCTTTGAGTTACGGTCGCGTGGCCGCAAACGGGAGGTCAATCCGAGGTCCGAGTGAAAAGATATGGCCATTCTCCCATCGGTGTGCAGTGCTGTCAAAATCAGAGAGTTCAAGCGATTGAAGAAGAGTTCAATCGATCGAACCTTCGATCGATCGAACTGAGCTCGATCGATCGAACTCTATTTTCACCCAAAAGTTGCGTAAACTCTGTGGGAACCCTATATATACGTCGTTTTGATGCCAGACGAAGAGGGGACGCTCCAGAACACGAAAAACAGCAGTTTAGGGTAGTTTTAGGGTTAGATTAGGAGTAGTTTAGGTTAGATTCATATTATTTTTCATCTTTTCCATTGATTCATTGAAGATTATTGATGATTCAACTGTATTCCAAGTTATTTACAAGTTTATTTCAGATTATTTACAGGTTTTTCTTCTCCTTTCCCTTTGTTTCATTGTTTATTAGTTTAGATGTTAATGATTACATTAGTTTACTATTCCTGCACTAGTTTAATCATGTTTCTGTAGTTTAGACGTTGGAGATATGTGATGAAATATTGATTCTTAGCCTCTGCCATGTATAATATAGAAACCTTGGGCTCGATCGATCGAAGACAGTTCGATCGATCGAACCAGGGTCACAGTCAAGCGATCGAAGGCATTTCGATCGATTGAAGGATGACTGTCCGATCGATCGAGAGCGCTTCGATCGATCGAACATGTTAATTCCTGAGATGATTCTTTTAAGTATTCCATGACTTTTTGTTTTAGAAATCTGTCATCAAATTGTCCCAATAAGCTCAGTTTGTCACAACAGTTTTTAGAACTTAAAGCCTTAAGGCCTTTTCTTCAATGACTTTTGAAAACCACTTTGAATGCTAACACCATTTAGAGTGCAAGTAATAACCATTGTTTTAAATCGTCTTCCATGTATTTTAAATCACTTGTGATGATGTAGTCCCGGTCATGAAAGGGCTATTGATTCTATATCTTTAGAAAAATACGGAATACTGAAGAGGAATGAACTCCATAGAGCGTTAATGAATATGCATGGTAGATGGTTAGGATCAATGTGGATTCACGTATTTCCAACACCTTTAGTTAATCTGTTTAATTAGTTATGTTTATATAAGCTTTAGTTTAACTTAATTAATTAGGATTTGTTAGTACACCTTCACTCCTACATTCATCTTTTCTTTTTCTTTAGGTAATAACTTAGTATCTTTTCTTCCTATTCCTTCCCTGTGGGATCGACCTGGACTTCCAGTACTATATTACTTGCACGATCACCTACACTTGGGTGTTGCACAAGAGCGCACAACTATTTAGTCGTGTCAACGATGATGAAGACCCCCTTGTTGATGAATAAATCGGCGATGAAGGGCTCAGGGGGCAAGCTTTACCGAGGCCGATTGATTCTAAATCGGTCTATGAAGTTTTTGAACATATTCCATTGAGGAAACTCAGCCTCAAGGAATTTTATTTTTTTCGGTCTTGTAATAGTGACCGATTATATTCTCCATTCTAAGCCAATTAATAATTTGGCTACTATTAATTTACATCCACAATGGCTGTGTGGATGTCACCAAAAATTGAATATTATTTGGTGGTAATTTCTACATTAATGGTATTATCAAGAGACTGAAAAGTTATTGAGACCGAAGGTGAAAATATTAATTCAGTCTAAATGAATGTGCTATTCGGACTCACAAGACCGACAACGAGAATAATAACAAATAAAGTACTACTGGAAGGAGGCTTGAGATGCTGAATCGGACATAGAGGCCGATGGTGTGGTGTCAGAAGTGCTTGTGTAACAGTCAAGTGGTAGGGCCCGATGATCAACTACAATGGTAAGGCATTTTTCATGTGAATTGCTCTAATGGACAAATGCTATAATAAGATCCACGTGATAATTTCATCGGTCTCAGCACTAAGGCCGATGGACAAGGTGGTGTTAGGAAACTGACTGATTGTTGGCACGTGATGAAGGAGCCGACTTCCTTCTTTTGATGAGTTAAAATGTGTATGGCAATGATGGCATGGAGTACTGTATCAATGGTGTTGCTAGTTAGAACTTATAGTCCATTTTTGTGGTGTGTATTAAGTCACAAAGGTGGGCCTAAGTACAAGACAGTTAATTATGCATTTTATATGTGACTGCTGCAAAGTTAACGAGTTAGTAGGGCCCACGATATGGCTATTTGCTTGAGGCATAATAGCACTCATACTGTGGCAGTTCTCATGATCAACTTGGCAGTTCAAATAGTTGCGATAGAAGTCCATCAGTCATGGCCAAGTCTGATAGTAGTCTAAAGGTCATTGGTCTATTAAAGAAAAATTTGGCTATTCAAAATTCAAGTTTTTCATTTTAAACAGCCAGGGGGGCAATTGTTTGCACCTAAAAAAATACATTTTTTAAGGTCAAAATTGATAAGGCTAAATGAGTTTTGCTCGGACTGAACTCATTTTTAATCGGGCTGGTCACATAAGATCGGGCTGACCAATATTCATGTTGCCAAACTCACCCCGCTGTAGTACTCTATTGGACTTATGCACTTTGATGTACCAGTTACATATTTCAATATTGGGAAAGTGATGTGTGGGGTCCTCCATGACTATTCAATGTTAACAAATTTGGGCATCATTTATTTGGTCACCATTCGAACACGTGGACAATTGTGTGATGGATGATGATGCATTATGGTGGGACCAAAGGTGATAGTGACCCAAGACTGGCACACTCCACCATTGCCCAGTATTTGTTTGGACAGTCTTGATCAATGCAATCGGGCTGCAGTGTAATCGGGTTGTTACCATGATTTGGTATATGACCAAATCAAATCATGTAGCCACGTGGATGAGGTGCATTAATACATCTCCTTGTTTGGTCATGATAATGCAGCCTTAGCGTTAGTCCGATGCTTGTTTGGCTATGGTTTCATTGATTGGGCTAACTGGCTAAGTAATTGTTTGACACTTCAAATGCTTCGGCTTTTTTTTTTTGAAAAGTTGCTAACACGGGGTCTACAAATGAGAATTTGTGACTAATATGTTGTCATCCCTACAATTTCTATATAACTAAATATGTGACATATATTTTCACAATGTTGATTAGGGGAGATAATATTTCCATATATCATGAAGATAATATTTTTAGATATAGAAGTATTATCTGTTAGGGAAGATAATACAGAATATTGTAGAAGCATGTCTTTTGCTTGCTAGAAAAGGCGGCCAAATGAAGACCATATATGGACCACATTCAAGATATGTATGGGCATATACATATTATTCGAATATATGGTATATTTTATCAGATTGGGAGGAAAAATTGGTATTTTGTACCAGATAATTGTGGAAGTCAAAATCAGATTGGGAGATAATCTGGTATTTTTTACCAAATTATTCATTTAAGACTTTTTCTTGCCTCATCTTTATCAACTTTAGCCAGGCCTATAAATCAGCAGGCCGGCCAACTATTCAGATCACTCCGCGTCATCTCGACAAAAGCATTCCAATGCATTCGAAATAGCACTCCTAGCATTCTTTTTATTTTCTTAATCTCTTTTAGCTTTCAATTACATCCTTGTAATTTCTCTTTTCATTAATTAAATAAAATCCGCTTTTATTTAATTTCTTTTGTCTTTTCATCACTTGTATGACTTGTATGCTTCAATACCGCCATAGGATTTTAGGTGAGGGTATTTTCCTACTCGCCACACACAATCACCCGTTAGAAGTCATATCATAAAGCCTTGAGTATCACTCACTCAAGCGATATAGGAAATTAGTTTGCACAACTCGAACCACTATTGGTTCTGGCACGCCCGCGCAAATTACAAGCAAACATATAATAGGACCCATGTGCTTTTCATCATCCATATTTAGTACACTTGTCTACTGGCCTGTACACAATTGGTTGTTAACATCTTCCATTTGACAGTATTTGAACATGAGTTGGTCCGTGTCTAAACCAAACACAAAAATGCATCAAATACAAAAGTTACATTTGGCGTGTTGGATAAGAAAATCAGATGGAATAAGACTTATTCTATCTGCGTTTGGCGCAATCTATCTGTCGAATAAAAAAATTTCAAAACTTCCTTCATATTCCGACTTTGTCAAATAAAGTTATAACATCAGGATATTAGGGCCGGGTGTCGGATGTGACCGAATAAGAGGGAGGGTATAAGAAAAATAAATAAAATAATATTTTAAAAGCAGTTATTCTAAATTTGTAATTATTAAATATCATCATATAAACATCAAAAAAAAAAAAACAACTAGCATTTAAAAAACAATAATTAAAACATTAAATATTTTTAAAAACAAAACCATAAGATTAAAATTTTATTTTTTATTTTTTCAAATTTGAGATGATGGACCTCGCTTGAAGTTTCTTAATTTGAGCTAGTTTATAGGTTTGTAGAATCCAAAATGATCTAGTGAATGCACGAACTGTTTGCTGTAGTTTTCGAACTGTTTGCTGTAGTTTTGTGCGGGCGTGTCAGAACCAAAAGTGGTTCGGTGTATGCAAACTAATTATCTAAAGAGCTTGAGTGAGTGATACCCAAGGCTTTGAAATCTGGCTTCTAAAAGGATGACTCTGAAAGATTAGTAAGAAAGTACCCTCACCTAAATGTCCCTAGATAGTACTGAAGCGCACAAGTCTAGTGATGATGAGTTTACCAGGTAAACAATCACAAATAAGTAATAAAACATGTAGATATTTTATTAAACGTCTAGAAAAATAACCACAAAATAATTAACCAACAAAATCAGAATAGACTCTGATTGTCCAAGAGAGATTAAAAATAGTAAAGAAAACAACAAGAGCAACAGACCTATTGCTATGGGCACTGGAAGCTTAAGAACGTATAGTTCAATGCTTTTGAATGCTGTAGATTGCTTTTGAATGCTATGTTCGAGGTGACGCGAAGTGCCTTTGCACGTAGACCTGCTTCCCTATTTATAGCGGCCATTACTAGTCCAAGTATAGTAAAGACTCCTTGGATTGCGCCTCAAGAAAGATAAGGACGTGTAGAATCTTTCCTTGTCCCAACACTTTCCTTTCTTCATCCAGATTCGAATTAATCCTGAAATCCTTGGGATAGCCATTCATATCCAACTAGATTTTTATTACTATTTCCTTTTCAGACTCTAATTCTTCCCCAATTATAGCCTTAATAGACAAGGAAATAAGCCACACATTTTTACTCTCTCCTGTCATCGGGCTTGCCTGCTTGCCACCAGATTGTAATATTGAGCCAGATAATAGGATGTGAACGTCTATGCGCCTTCGGGCTCTTGCTGCTTCCATTCTACCAGGCTTCTTGTTCAAGTGTAATACCGAGCCTGATGATGGCAACACATATGCCTTCAACCAATCAGGCTGGAATCCCGGTCTTTCATACTTCTTCAAGATAAGGATCCCGATCGTGCTGTCTCTTCAACCCCCTCATCCATCGAACTCTACATTCTCATCCTCCGTGACTGGATCTGTTGGCCTTGGCCATTATTCATTCTCCCTATTTCTCGAGCCCAATGACCTACACTGGATCCCATACGGGCCGTGGGTCACCCCATCCCTCATGTTATCGGGCACCAAAACCCTTGGTGGTTTTTGGGTGGAAACAATTGCCCCCCCCCAAAACATTATGCCAAACATCTGACATTGATTGATGCGACCTTTTGAATTTCAAAAATTATCATGCGTCCTTCGCACAGGGATTAGCGGTTCTCGGGAAGCGCACTAGTCATTTCGCATTTAATGCTCAACGTATATGTATATGAGATGATTGCAAAAACACTTCACTTACCTAATCTTCTTTATCACTCCTCTCTTTCTACAAACAGAGCCACTCTCTCTAAAACCAGAGCTCCTCTCTCTAGTTTATCTTCTCCGACGAGCCTAATTATCTTCCTCCCTGCTATGGCCCCCAAAGCATCTCCGGCAGCACAGTCCAAGGCCAAAAAATCAATTCTGGATGCTAAAAATTGATGCAGAGAGGTTCGTCAACTGGCTAAGACCCATGCCTTTGACATTTTCATCGATTGTTTCACTTACTACAGTACTTCCGATGGCTCCTCAACGATGCCTTGTCTGGTTATGGTGTTTCATGTTGATCCCCCTGCTACCTTTAACCCTTATTTTCATCAGTACCCAACGAGTCATTCCTTCAAATTTTAGCCCACTAGAGCAGGGTCTGGACTACTACCCATCTGATTAGGAGCTGGCCTACAACTTCTGCAGAATGAGACAAATGGATAACAAGGGTTTCGGCCTCTAAGGCTGAACTCTGGAAACGTACGGGCGTTTTTGATGCCATTATGCTTAGTCGGTCTAAATTAGATATAGATCGATCACTTTTTTTCTCAACCCTTCTATTTTGGTCAACATCTTGTAACGGGTTCCTTTTTTGTTGTGGGCCCATGGGACAAACCATCAAAGACAATAGCTGCTTGCTCGGGCTCCACCCTCATGGGCTAGAGGTTGTGCTTGGCCTTGACGTAAGCGCGACGAATTTTGCCTGTCCTCAATATGATGGGGATGTCTCTTACAAACCTATCATGGCTTATGGAGGTTTCCTGGCCGATTCCATGGGCAAGGAAGGGACACCCGTGTCCGACGCTGAACATTCAACCTTCCTCATCTACTAAATAAACAAGTATCTCTTTTGCTCGGCCAGTCAGGCCATAACAAAAGAATACACCACTCTGGTCTTAACCTTAGCTTCTGGCAAACCCCTGGCCTTAGCCACTATTGTTTGGGCATACCCAGTGTGAGGTATGACTAACTTTGTTAATTCGGGCTTCAGTTCTGGAGGAACCCCGATCTGGATTCTTCAACTCTAGTTATACTTGTATTTTCCATAATTTTAATCCGTTGCCCGTCAACTAGCTGATATTCCCATTTATGCTGTCCACTATGTGGATGTTGTTCCTTTTTCTCACTCCTTTGAGGAGTGTTTTACTTTTTTTTTTTGAAGAGTGCTCCACTCTGGTCCTTCCTCTCTATACTCATTTTTTCTCTCTTCAATTTCGCTCATTTTTTCAACTCTCCAACAACTCTTCCAACTAGGGTCTAGGCACCTAAATAACCAACAATGAAATCTTCTTTAGCTAACTGGTAGCTAAAGACATAATCTTCAGCCCAAGCATTCCTCAAAGCAATAATAAGTTTGGGGTTGAGTATTACTTTGATCCTCTTTATTCCTGTCAATTCGGGCTGTCCCAATTGGTCCCTGTCTTGCTGGCCATTATTGTAAATGTAAACTAGGTAGAGCGGGATCTGATTATGAGCAATGAGAAAGTGAAGAAGATAAAAGAACGACCAGACTGGTTTAAAGCGGCATTTTTCTTCAAGCCGTTCTCGGCCCGACCGAAGAGTTTGCAACGTGGTGGTCTTATCTAACCACCCAAATATTTAAGAGTATCACTTCTGAGATGCTTCTTCAATTCGCTGTGTCATCGGCCATCGAGGCTGATGAACCTATTGTTACTCCGGTGGTAACCTGCAAGAAACAAGCATCAAAGCGACCGGCTCCCAAGAAGGCGACAAACAAAGAGCCTCTGCCAAGAAGAAGAAAACTACTACTCCATCTACTCAGGTACTCTCTACCTCCCTATCCTTTTTATGTTATTCGATTCATCTTCTTCATTCTAACACCCTTTAGTTTCATTCCAGCTGGTAAACGAAAACTCTGAGAAGGAGGAGGGGATATTGCCAATCGGGCAGACCCTTCAAACACCAATAGCTCCACCACCAGTAGCCCAATGATGAGTTGCACTACCTACTCTTTAGGTTCCTATGGGTACCGAATAGGCTAAGGCCATTCTTGAGAAAGTTACTGAAAGGGGACCGATCCCGATTTGAGTTGTTCCTCCCCTGACTCCTTTGGACGGAGACGAGGATGTTGACCCTACTGGAGGTTCCATGCTTGAACAAATGGTTCTTTCCTCCAGCTATGAAGACATGCTAGGAAATGATGCATCCCTAGAAATAGCCGGGGAAGAGGTAGGATGATTGGTCAAAAAGGTGTTGGAATGGGCCGGTGGAGATGATATGACCGATCGTTCTGACTCTGCTGCTGTCGAATCAGCCTCTCCACGTGTGGAAGATATCATCATGGCCGATCCCCAGCCTTCCACTGTCATCAGGGAATCGATCCCTGGTACTGAAGATCAATCTCCTATTGGGTTTGTGCCCTCAAACCATTACTTTATATATAAGACATTGACATTTTAATATATAGATATCAGCTTTACATTTCATTGTGTATGTTTCTTTCATGAGATGATCGTCAATCCTTAAGTATCATAGTAAGTAATTTGTGTGTGTATGAGATACATACGAGTAAGATACGGATTATTATTCTTTAATACTTAGAACATTCCATAGTGGATGATGAGACTGGATATCTCATCAGGTTTACACTGTAGCTTGATTAACTACCATTGGATGGAGTGATTAATCTTAATCACTATAGTATAACTCTTAGTTAATATTCTAGTACTTATAGTGCATGGACGGACCTGATCTTTCCTATTGACGCTTAAGACTGTCAGTAGTCGTTAGGAACTCATAACTTGTATAAGGTACGTGTTCTCAATTTTGAGACGATTATGAACATAGACTGTGGATATGGCTGCTTTGACTTACCAATCAGTGAGGTCTATAGAAGATCAACACCTGGGTAACTTGGGTATGTTATGTTCATAGGGTTGTGAACATATACTGTCAAGACAGAATCTAACCTTTGTTTCAGAGTAAGTATTCCCTTGAGAATGTCACCAAGTCGATTACTGAGTACTGCAGTCTTGTTGATAAGAGTTATCAACATGTTTGACAATCATGAGAGGTGAATGGGACTCAAGGAATACAAGAAGTAATCATGATTCAGGTTGACATTAACAGTTATCCGACTACCTGAATATGATTACTAATGCTGAAGGTAGAGGGACATTAGTACAACATATAAGTCTATTTACCGCTTCAGATATATTCTTTTGCATTCGAGTTCACTTATCATTTTATAGTGGAGTAAATGTTAACTGACCAGTTAGTTAGTTTGCTGATCAAAGAGTTTGGTCATGTTAATTAACAAACTAGTCTGAGCCAACAATAAAGAGCCTAGGAGGTCCCACTCTTAGCTTTACTAGGAAGCTTGGAAGGGCACATGAGGATCAAGTCAAGGCAGGTTCGATCGATCGAAGGAGTCTCGATTGATTGAAGTCTAGGCAGGTTCGATCGCTCGAGGGTTGTTCGATCGTCGAATACACTATGATTGCTCAAAGGTTAGGTCAGTTCTGGGAATCTATGAATAGGGCAGCTGCGTACTGAATGTTTTTAATCGTCGTTTTTATACGTAGAAGATGCAGAAACTACTAAGGTTTCCCTAAACCTTCCCTATCCTCCCTATTAGGGTTTCACCAACCCTATTCCTTCCATTAGGCATCCGCAGGAGTCATAAGAGTGAAGACAGCCTAGTAGAAGTTGCTGCACCATAAAGGAGAAAGAAATTTTCAGAATTGGGTTCAAGACCTGAGGTATATTTCCTCTCCCTCTTGTTAGTACGCATCTATGGATTTGATGGGTAGTAGATCCTGGGCTACCAATAAGTTTTTATTACTTGACTTTTCCACTGCGCATTTAAACTTTTAATTTAAACTAGTTTTTCATCAATTGGTATCCGAGCCACGCTCGTTTGGATATATAGATGCATTTTGGAACACTGGTTTTGATTTGCATGTAGATTTTAGGACTATTTTCGAAACTGCATCATCACAAATCTATTTCTATAGTGTTATCATAGCAGAATACAAATCTGTGATTGCATTGGATGCATGTTGGATTCGATCGATCGAAGTTGGTGATTCGTGGTGAGAAGTGCATGTTCATAGCGTATTTTATGGTCTGTTATGCATACTTTTATCCCCAAAGTCCCTACATTTAGGTTCATTCTAATAACAATGGTCTTTTTATTGTGTTAATGCTAAAATATATTTTTTTGCATTGTTTTATAGGTATTAGGATGTAAATCAATGAGTGGAGCTAAAGAAAAGTGATTATGGTGGATAGAACAACATAAGCAGCTAAGAAAATGCCAGTTTTGACAATGAAGACTTCAGATTTGGAAGATTTTCCCAGAGATATAAAATGTAGATCTTTGAGTTACGATCGCGTGGCTGCAAACGAGAGGTCAATCCGAGGTCCGAGTGAAAAGTTATGGACATTCTCCGATCAATGCGCAGAGTTGTCAAAATCATAGAGTTCAAGCGATTGAAGAAGAGTTCAATCGATCGAACTAAGCTCGATCGATCGAACTTTATATTCACCCAAAAGTTACGTAAACTCTGTGGGAACCCTATATATAAGCCGTTTTGACGCCAGACGAAGGAAGGACGCTCCAGAACGCACAGAACAACAGTTTAGGGTAGTTTTAGGGTTAGTTTAGGAGTAGATTAGTTTAGTTTGATATTTTCTTCCTCCTTTTCCATTGTAGATTCAAGATTCAAGTTTGTTTCAAGTTTATTACAAGTTATATTCAAATTTATTCCAGGTTTTTCTGTTCCTTTTCTTTATTTGATTGTTTGTTAATCTAGTTGTTATGATTGCTATGTTTTACTACTTCTGCACTAGTTTTGTTATGTTTTTGTAGTTTAGACGTTGGGAATATGTGATGAAACATTGATTCCCAACCTCTGCCATGCAATCTTTAGAAACCTCGGGCTCGATCGATCGAAGGTATTTCGATCGATCGAACCAGAGCTATAGTCAAGCGATCGAAGACATTTCGATCGATTGAAGGATGATGATGTCCGATCGATCGAGAGCGCTTCGATCGATCGAACATGTTAAATCTTGAGATGATTCTTTTAAGTATTCCATGACTTTCTGTTTTAGAAATCTGTCATCAAATTGTCCCTATAAGCTCAGTTTGTCACAACAGTTTTTAGAACTTAAAGCCTTAAGGCCTTTTCTTCGATGACTTTTGAAAACCACTTTGAATGCTAACACCATTTAGAGTGCAAGTAATTACCATTGTTTTAAACCGTCTTCCAAGTATTTTAAATCAACTGTGATGATGTAGTCCCGGTCATGAAAGGGCTATTGATTCTTTATCTTTAGAAAAATACGGAATACTGAAAAGGGATGTACTCCATAGAGCATTAATGAATATGCATGGTAGATGGTTAGGATTAATGTGGATTCACGTGTTTCCAACACCTTTAATTTATCTGTTTAATTAATTATGTTTCTATAAGTTTTAGTTTATTATTTAGTTTAATTTAATTAATTAGGATTTGTTAGTACACATCAAATCATTCATTCTTATTTTCTTCTTCTTTAGGTTATAACTTAGTAGACATTCTCCCTATTCCTTCCCTGTGGGATCGACCTGGACTTATCCAGTATTACTTGCACGATCAACTACACTTGGGTGTTGCACAAGAGCGCACAACTATTTAGTCGTGTCAAGTTTTTGGCGCCGTTGCCGGGGAAGGCAACTAGGTTAGGATTTTACTAAGTTTTTCCATTTTTCTTCTTTTACTTAAAAAAAAAAAAAAAAAAAATCATTGGACTTTTTCTCTCCTAAGAAAAAAAAAAAAAAAAAAAACAAATTCTTTTGTTTAAATATTTTGGGTAAACATGTCTTATCCATATTACCCTCCATACAACACAAATACCACGAATGGGTACACATTAGGTAATGAGAACTATACCCCGAGTTGGCAAGCACCCACATATGATGCACATTATCAACCTGAGTGCTACCAATCACCACAATGGGAAAACCATCGTGTTAGTCCCCCATGTTATCAAACGTATCAAGAACCTCCACCTGGAGACTTCTATCAATTGCAATGGGGATATAACCAAAATGATAGTGTAGGATATAGTAGTAGTTCCCACGATTACCAAATGCACCAAGACTTTCCTTCTGGGGAGTCTTGCACACAAACACAATGGGAAGGGGACTATTACCAACAACAATGGGGTAAAACTTCATATAGTTATAATGAGGAGAATAACCAAGTTGAGGATAATGGTATGTTAGAATTGCTGCTTAGTGAAATGAAAAGGCTAGAGAGTGCAATTGATAAATTAGGATCTAGATATCAACAAGCATTTGATAGCCAACCTTTAGAAGACTATACCAGTCCTTCAACGCTACAACCTGAATTTCAAGACACTAACAATGGAATGGAATTAGAGGACAATGATGGGTTCATACCGAGTGAGGTTAACAACTCATTTGAGAAAGTGATAACCCAACAAGAACTCCAAAACCAAACCATTGAGCATGAAGTTGTAGAACCATCTTCTCCTCAACATACAACCCCAGACATCAACTCCTTCACTGCCTGGATAAAACTGCACAATCTCTTTGTCCAGAGCACCTCAATAGATGACATATATAGTGAGGAGAGTTACAAGGATGAGAATGAGGTTTTAAAAGATGACGAGAGTTTAGGTGATTGCACGCAATTAGGAAAGGAAGAGTCCCCTGTTGACTCTACCCCTACCTTTGAAAGTGACCCTATAGAGGACATAATTGAAAAATCTAAATCTGATGTAGATTCTTGTGATATTCATGAACCCTCACCTCTTTCGACCGAAGAGGTGGTGTCACCAAGTTTCCCATCACCTATCCTTGCTATCAATCAAAGCTCTCGTCCTGAGCTTGAATGTTATGTGTACCCCATTCGTGAACAAACAGAATGTGTTGTGGAAGAGGATGGTAAGGATACTAGCACATGTTCTTCACAAAATTTTAACTTTCAAAATTCTTTGAGAGAAGACTTGGAAAATATTGGGCCCACTTTAGATGATCTTAAAATTCAACAAGAAGCTAGCAATCTTCTAGACTGCTTGACCTTCTTGAGTGATTATGACATTGAGGCCCAAATAGATAGTTTTATCCAAGTCCAGTCCAAAACCATGTGCATAGAACAGAAATTCAATTCCTATGATTATATCTCCATAGATTCTGTTCTAGGACAAGCGGAGGTTGGTGAAGCTTCATTAGAACATCACTTCGACCCTACCCCTTTTATTGAACCATGGCTTCCGCCTTTTTTTGATAATAAAAAAAGAGAGGCTGTTATAGAAAATACCAACACCAAAGATCTTTCCTTGAGTATAATTCCTAAAAAGTGTGGTATTCCTCTTATAGTTGTCCCCAACAAATTTGGAAGCCATAGGTTTTGCATCATCTCCTCTGACCTTGAGCCTGACATTAGTTGGGTGGAGTTGCATTTTTATGAGGATCCCAACATTCTTCTCACTGTTAAATTATTTTATTGGGAAGATCCTCAAAAATTTCGGTTGTTAATCTATGATAAAAATCTTGATTAACCGAATTTATTTACTGAGTAGTTGTATCTATGTTTCCTTGTTGCTACTAATGATCTTGCTGGTAGCTTGAAAAAAAATGGATATTAACGCTTCGAGGTAAAATCCTTCCTTCCCTCGCTTTACTTTACATATGTCCATGTGCTTAGTTTAGAACATTGAGGACAATGTTTAGTTTTAGTTGGGGGGAGTGAGTCATTGCATGCCTCGTTTATTTCTTTTTATACTTTCGTGTCAATACACCTGCTTAGCAACATGCAACTCAAACTCAGTAAATTAAAATTGTCAAAAATTTTAAAATTTTTAATTTTATTTTTAAAGATAATAAGATGGTTCTTGCATTTCTCTCTTAGTTAATGTAGTTAGTTATGATGCATTAGTGTTATTTTCTGTATGTTATTAGTATGTGATACACAATGGTAGTTTGTTTACTATCTTAGTTATAGTATATTTTGTGCTTTTTAATCTTCAAACAACTTTGAGCACGTTGTGACAACCTTGTACTTAGATAAAATGGATTAGTAAGCATAGCTTAGGTGTCTTGAGAGACTGTAGTGGAGACTAATAACCCAAGTGAGCTTTTGAGCCATTCTTTTGTTTTTGAGGGTTTTTATAAAATTACTCTTACTTTTTGAAAAGCGTATTAATTCGTTGAAAGTCTCATTTTCTTCTTCATTTTGACTGATCACTAGAAGAGAACGTTCAGGATTTACCAACTTTAGAGCTCTTGAATTTACTGAAATGAATAATCCTATTAACTTAGAAGATGATTTAGGCCATCTTTTGACCATATATGGATAATATAGCCTTGGCCTACCTCCATGATATTCCTTTACTTCACCTCTTGAGCTTATCATATTTTCCTTGTCCTCACAATCCTACAGTCTATACCTAACTCCAAATTAGGAGTTCAAGCCTCAGTTCTTTATTTAGGTGTGATTGGGATGTGTTGCATTGACAAGAAGTTTGGTTGTGTGAATAATAGAAAGTCGGCAAAGAAAAAAATGATGAAAAAAAAAGCATGAAAAGAAAAAAAAAAGTGCCAATGGTTGTTACAAAAGAAAAAAAATAATAAAAAGAAGAGTGTGAAAAAGAAAAGAAAAAAAAGAAGAGAAGAAGAAAAGAGAGAGATTGGAGATGTGGGGGAAGTTTCAAAAAAATGTAGTAGACATTCCAATCACATCCTTTAACCCAATTGAATATCACAAATCTCTTTCTTCTTAATCGAATACCTCTTTTTCAAAGTCCTAACGATGCTAGGTAAATTGGATTTGAAGTTAAGGTAATGAGAGAGTTCTTCGCGGTATCTCGCTCTTCTAGTGAAAGGTATCATTTCATGAGACTTTATGCACTAAAATGTCCGTTTTTCTATTTAGATATGAGAAGCATTAGATTCCATTTATAATTACTCTTTACAGCTTCCATATCATGAGTGATAATTATTACACCTAATTCAGAGTGATTTCATCTTAAGAGTGTAATCCCGGTGAGAGTTGAGTCAAAATGAACATCTTGATAGTGTCTTAGGTTATGCAAGCTTTGAAATTAAAGTTTTGTATTTTGGTTGTCCATTCACACACACACTTGAAGATTAATAGGTATGAAACATTCTAATGACTTTGATAGTAGATTAACTGTAATGTGTGTGTTGCATGGCTATGGCATACTAGAGAGTTTCATGAGATTGTTGAGCTTAACTATATTGTTAATGAGAGGAAAATTCCTTGAAAACATTTAAATGAGAACCATTGCCTTAAACATGAATTTTGTGGGTAGATTCACTGCAAACCCTCACGAGACAACACTCGTCCACTAGGGGTAACCTAGAGGTTTAAAGGCTTGTTGCATATGCTAAATGCAATCGCGATTCCTGCGAAAGTGAGTTAGGATTTTAATTTATTTTGTTTTCATTTTTAGAGTTAAATAAATACTGTTGTAGTTCGCTTCATTGCTAGGGACTAGCAACGAGCTAGTTGGGGGGTGTGATTCGTGGTGAGAAGTGCATGTTCATAGCGTATTTTATGGTCTGTTATGCATACTTTTATCCCCAAAGTCCCTACATTTAGGTTCATTCTAATAACAATGGTCTTTTTATTGTGTTAATGCTAAAATATATGTTTTTGCATTGTTTTATAGGTATTAGGATGTAAATCAATGAGTGGAGCTAAAGAAAAGTGATTCTGGTGGATAGAATAACATAAGCAGCTGAGAAAACGCCAATTTTGACAATGAAGACTTCAGATTTGGAAGTTTTCCCAGAGATATAAAATGTAGATCTTTGAGTTACGGTCGCGTGGCCACAAACGGGAGGTCAATCCGAAGTCTGAGTGAAACGTTATGGCCATTCTCCCATCAGTGCGCAGAGATGTCAAAATCATAGAGTTCAAGCGATTGAAGAAGAGTTCAATCGATCGAACCTTCGATCGATCGAACTAAGCTCGATCGATCGAACTTTATATTCACCCAAAAGTTGCGTAAACTCTGTGGGAACCCTATATATAAGCCGTTTTGACGCCAGACGAAGGAAGGACGCTCCAGAACGCACAGAACAGCAGTTTAGGGTAGTTTTAGGGTTAGTTTAGGAGTAGATTAGTTTAGTTTGATATTTTCTTCCTCCTTTTCCATTGTAGATTCAAGATTCAAGTTTGTTTCAAGTTTATTACAAGTTATATTCAGATTTATTCCAGGTTTTTCTGTTCCTTTTCTTTATTTGATTGTTTGTTAATTTAGTTGTTATGATTGCTATGTTTTACTACTTCTGCACTAGTTTTGTTATGTTTCTGTAGTTTAGACGTTGGGAATATGTGATGAAACATTGATTCCCAACCTCTGCCATGCAATCTTTAGAAACCTCGGGCTCGATCGATCGAAGGTATTTCGATCGAAGGTATTTCGATCGATCGAACCAGAGCTATAGTCAAGCGATCGAAGACATTTCGATCGATTGAAGGATATGATGTCCGATCGATCGAGAGCGCTTCGATCGATCGAACATGTTAAATCTTGAGATGATTCTTTTAAGTATTCCATGACTTTCTATTTGAGAAATCTGTCATCAAATTGTCCCTATAAGCTCAGTTTGTCACAACAGTTTTTAGAACTTAAAGCCTTAAGGCCTTTTCTTCGATGACTTTTGAAAACCACTTTGAATGCTAACACCATTTAGAGTGCAAGTAATTACCATTGTTTTAAACCGTCTTCCAAGTATTTTAAATCAACTGTGATGATGTAGTCCTGGTCATGAAAGGGCTATTGATTCTTTATCTTTAGAAAAATACGGAATACTGAAAAGGGATGTACTCCATAGAGCATTAATGAATATGCATGGTAGATGATTAGGATTAATATGGATTCACGTGTTTCCAACACCTTTAATTTATCTGTTTAATTAATTATGTTTCTATAAGTTTTAGTTTATTATTTAGTTTAATTTAATTAATTAGGATTTGTTAGTACACATCAAATCATTCATTCTTATTTTCTTCTTCTTTAGGTTATAACTTAGTAGACATTCTCCTTATTCCTTCCCTGTGGGATCGACCTAGACTTATCCAGTATTACTTGCACGATCACCTACACTTGGGTATTGCACAAGAGCGCACAACTATTTAGTCGTGTCAGTTGGTTCGATCGATCGACGATGCTCTATGCTCAAGCGATCGAACAAGTTACGATCGATCGAACATTGGATATGTTCGATCGATCGAATGGCATTTGATCAGTCGAGACAGATTCTCTGTTAGGTTGTTCTTTTCACAGTTTTAAATGTTTTAAAAATTATATACTTTAATTTAAAATCATTATGTGAAATAGAAAGTTCAAGCGACTGAACAATGTTCAATCGATCGAAGGTTCGAGCGATCGAACGGTCTTTGATTGATCGAATTGTGATAGTGAAGTTAGATGTTGTTTTAAGTTCTAATTCATTATATAAAGAGCTTATGTATTGTGTGAATCAATTAGCGGTTCCAATTGTTATATATGTGTGGATGTGTGTACGACTAACCCTTTTACAGCAAGCTTAGTCGCTATCTCCCATGGCACCAAGACTTTTAACTTTTGTATTTAATTGTTTGAGATTAGTGTATATTATGCTTTACTATTGGTTTGGTTTAAGGCATATGTAAAGGGCGCTGCGACTTCAATCCTACGAAAAGGAAAGTTGCACAGGTTTCCCTAGCCTTTTATATTAGAGTTATATTTCTGTTTCTAGATAAATTGTAAGCTTCGAAAGAAGAATAGGACCAATGTATTAGAATTAGAAATTCCATGGAGATGGAGCAAGCCATAATCCATGAAGATGGAGCTGGAGGCGACCAAACCAAGAAGGAGGTTCTATGGAGATAGAGCCATGGGAGATAGAGGCATATGAATGCCTTTGTTTCATTTTAGTTTTTTATTTTATGTGCTTGGTTTGTGATTGGCGTTTTACATTGTTACTACTTGCATGCATGTAAAACAAGTTTTCTAAAATAAAATTCAAAAACCATTTCAACGCATTAGTAAATATTGGATGTTTATGGGTAATGTGTGGAAACATTTTTTTTCAAAAAGCAAAATCCTTATTTACTAAATCTAGTGGCAGAGGGTCTTATTAATAACACACATGATCTTCCATTAACGGTTCACTATAAGATGAGTGGTGCATTCTGTGTCACCTCGCCAGGGGTGATCATTCCATACCGAGGGTGCATTACTCATTGGTTACTAGATGTGAACTTCCTTCGATAGGATCAATCAGACGTGTTAGAGGGTGACCACTAAATGACAGAGGTGCTACTTGAGACGGTTGTGATTGGATCTTAGTTAATGGTACACACTAGCTAAACTATGGATAAGGGATTCTACACGGGGCATTATTTAGAAACTTAGAGATCAAAAAGGTTCGAGATTCATAACTTGTTTTGCAAGAGTTGCATAGCGGATAAGTCATGATTAATCAAAAGATCGAACATTGACCACTACACGGAGGCTTTATTCTTTCGTTTCGATATTTCGGTGACTTTATTTTAAAGCAAGAGTTTTTTTAAGGATTCTTTTATTTCTAAATTGTCAAATTCTGATATCTATATTTATTTTATTTGTTTGATTTTTAGTAATCATAATGTCTGGATGTGCATTTAGTCCACTTGCCACCATACTCACTCAAACCAAGTTAAATGGAAACAACTACACTCAATGAAAACGTAACCTTGACATCGTGTTAACTACAGAGGATCACATATATGTCCTCACCACCCCAAGCCCTGAAGAACCTGTGGCAAATGCTTCGGCAGCTGCCAGACGTGAGTTCGATAAATGGAAGAAGTCGAATGGAATGGCTCGTTGCTACATTCTGGCCTCAATGGTTGGCGTGTTGCAACACCAATTCCATTCAAACAATTCTGCCAGTGACATTATCACATCCCTGAAAAAGATGTTTGGGGAGCATGGCAGGCCTGCCAGACAGGTAGCCATGCAAAAGATAATAAGTGCAAAGATGTCGAAAGGGACTCTAGTCAAGGAACATGTATTAAAAATGATTGGTTATTTAAACAAGCTGGAGACCCTAGGTGCCAACATCGATGCACAAACCCAAGTTGATATGATCCTCAATTCGCTATCATCTTCATTCGCTCAATTCAAACTTAATTATAATATGAATCAAATGAATTTCTCAATGAGCGAATTAATGAGTTCTTTACTCGCAGCGGAAGGGATGATCAAGCCTGGGGTCAATGTTTTGAAAATTGAGAAAAGCGCTTCTTCTTCCCGATCTACACCGAAAGGAAGGAAAGGGAAGAAGAAGGTTGGCACTGGTGGTTCAAGTGTTGGACCGGTCCCTAAGATTGCAAAATCTAAGGGAAAAGGTAAAGGCAAAGGGAAAGCGGGTGGCCAAGGAAAAGGAATGTGTTTCTAATGCGGCGACAAGGGCCACTGGAAGAGGAACTGTCCAGAATTCTTAGCTATAAGAGTTTAAGGTATGATTGAATCACTTGTGATTGAAGTAAGTTTTATAACGGATACTTTAAACACTTGGTGCATTAATTCTGGTGCGACTAACCATATCTGTAATTTATTATAGGGGTTCAGATCAACCAGGAGGTGAAGTGATGGGAAAATCGTACTTTCTCTAGGTTCTAGCGCAACCATTTCTGTGGTTGTTATAGGAGTCGTAGTTTTATAATTTCTAGACAATAAAGTTTTAATTTTATCAGATGTACTTTACGCCCCTTCAATGAGACGTAATTTAATTTTAGCTTCTAATTTATCGAATAATGGTTATTCCTTTCATTTTGGAACTAAAGTCGTGATTAAAAGAAATAATTCTTTTATATGTTCTGGTGTTAAATCAAATGGTTTATATGTAATTACTCCCAATATTTCTAAAGACTCTTGCATGGAACTTAATAACTCAGTGGTAACTGTACCATCTAAAAGAATGGGACCTTCCACTAATCCAACAAGGCTTTGGCATATGAGGCTTGGTCATATCAATTTAAATAGGATTGGCAGACTAGTCAAAGAAGGGCTCTTAGGCGATTTGGTTCTCGAACCAATGGAAGTCTGCAAGTCTTGTTTAGAGGGTAAGATGACAAAAAGGCCCTTTTCTGTAAAGGACAATAGAACTAATGCATTGTTGGAATTAATTCATACTGATGTGTGTGGAGCAATAAATATTAGAGCAAGGGGTGGTTATGAGTATTTTATAACATTTACTGATGACCACTCTAGGTATGGATATGTGTACCTAATGCAGTATAAGTCTGAAGCCTTTGAAAAGTTCAAAGAGTTTAGGGCTGAAGTGGAGAAGCAATTGGGCACACATATCAAGGCCATTCGATCTGATCGAGGTGGCGAGTACCTCTCTAATGATTTTATTGATCACCTCGTACAGAATGGGATTCTGTCATAGTTGACTGCACATGGTATGCCTTAGCAATACGATATAGTGGAGAGAGGAATCAGACTCTTTTAGACATGACAAGGTCGATGATGAGTTATTCTGAGTTGCCATTATTCCTTTGGGGTTATGCTTTGGAAACCACTGCATACATACTAAATCTAGTACCAAGCAAATCTGTTCCCAGGACACTACGAGACATGTGGATTGGGTGCAAGCCTTCTTTACAACATCTCTGGTTATGGGGGTGTCCGACACATGTGCTGAAAGGAAAGATGAGCAAGTTAGATTCTAGATCAGAAGTATGTTACTTCGTAGGGCATGCAAAGGGTACTTATGGATGGTATTTTTATGATCCAAGAGAATAGAAAGTGTTTGTTAGTACAAATGCTATTTTCTTGGAAGATGATTATATCATGAACCATAAACCTGAGGGAAGGATAGATCTTAGAGAGATAGAAGGAGAGCCCTCAGTCCAACACGCAGTTAATAATGATGTAAATCAAGAAAACACCACTTCTTTACCCATTTCTGTACCAGTACCTCGTCGTAGTGGGAGGATTACCAGCAGCCTAATAAATACATGTTCTTAGGAGAAGTTTTTGAACCTGTCTCCATAGAATCTGAATCTGATCCTGCCACATACGAAGAGACAATGGCTGATGTTAATTCAGTTCATTGGGTTAAATCTATGAAGGATGAATTGAAATCTATGGATTCTAATCAGGTCTGGGATCTTGTAGAATTTCCAGCCAATATTAAACCCATTGGTTACAAGTGGGTCTACAAGAGGAAAAGAGGATCTGATGGAAAGGTTGAGACCTTTAAGGCTAGGCTTGTAGCAAAAGGTTATACTTAGAGGGAGGGTATTGACTTTGAGGAAACCTTTTCGGTGGTAGCAATGCTCAAGTCCATCAGAATACTCTTGTCCATTACTGCATGCCTAGATTTTGAGATCTGGCATATGGACGTCAAGACTGCATTCTTGAATGGCAATCTTGAGGAGGACATCTATATGCAGCAACCAGAAGGGTTCATGGCTGGTGGGAAAGGGAACTTGATATGCAAGATGCAAAAGTCCATTTATGGGCTTAAACAGGCATCTAGAAGTTGGAACATTCGTTTTGACCAAGCGGTCAAGTCGTTTGGTTTCATACAAAATCTGGATGAACCTTGTGTATACAAGAAGTGTGAAGGAAAAGTGGTAACTTTTCTTGTGCTTTACGTTGACGACATTCTACTCATTGGAAATGATGTAGCGGCATTGTCAATGATCAAGGTTTGGCTAGCTAGTACTTTCGATGTGAAGGATTGAGCAGAGGCGAGCTATATTCTTGGGATAAAGCTCTTTCAGGATCGTAAGCGAAAGATAATGGGATTATCTCAAGCTGGTTATATCGATAAGGTGCTAACTAGGTTTTCAATGGATAATTCAAAGAAAGGTTTGTTACCTTTCAGGCATGATTTAGCATTCTCCAAGGACCAGTGTCTAAAGACACAAGAGGAGAGGAATCACATGACAGGAGTTCCCTATGCTTCGGCAGTGGGAAGTCTCATGTATACGATGTTTTGCACTAGACCAGATATCTGCTTTACCGCTGACATGGTTAGCAGATATCAATCGAATCCAGGTCCAGAACACTGGACAGCCGTTAATCACATTCTTAATTACTTGAGAAGGACTAAAGATTCAAGGAAGTCGACGTCCGATCATCTCTTTACCTTGGGAGGTGGTGCTGTTAGTTGGAGGAGCATTAAGTAGAAATGCATTGTAGACTCAACTACAAAAGCTGAGTTTGTGGCTGCTTGTGAAGTTGTAAAGGAAGCTGTCTGGCTCAAAAAGTTCCTTATGGAACTCGAGGTGGTACCAGTGTCGCTATCGCCTATTACCCTTTATTGTAATAATAGTGGGGCAGTGGCACAGTCCAAGGAGCCAAGGAGCCACGAAATGGGAAAGCACGTAGAGCGGAAATATCATCTAATCTGAGATATTGTTCAACGTGGAGATATGAATGTTAGCAAGATTGCCACCTTTGAAAATCTTGCGGATCCGTTTACAAAGGCCTTGCCACAGAAGGTCTTTGATTGTCATCTAGATAGTCTAGCTCTCAGATGTAGTCCTGTATGGTTGTGAGTGCAAGTGGGAGTTTGTTGGGTTTGTGCCCTCGAACCATTACTTTATATATGAGACATTGACATTTTAATATATAGATATCAGCTTTACATTTCATTGTGTATGTTTCTTTCATGAGATGATCATCAATCCTTAAGTATCACAGTAAGTAATTCGTGTGTGTATGAGATACATACAAGTGAGATATGGCTTATTATTCTTTAATACTTAGAACTTGTCACAGTGGATGATGAGACTGGATATCTCATTAGGTTTACACTGTAGCATGATTAACTACCATTGGATGGAGTGATTAATCTCAATCACTAGAGTGTAACTCTTAGTTAATATGCTAGTGCTTATAGTGCATTGACGGACCTGAGCTTTCCTATTGACGCTTAAGACTGTCAACAGTCGATAGGAACTCATAACGTGTCTAAGGTACGTGTTCTCAATCTTGAGACGATTATGAACACAGACTGTGGATATGGCTGCTTTGACTTACCAATGAGTGAGGTCTATAGAAGATCAACACCTGGGTATCTTGGGTATATCATGTTCATAGGTTGTGAACATATATTATCAAGACAGAATCTATCCTCTGTTTCAGAGTAAGCATTCCCTTGAGAATGTCACCAAGTCGATTACTGAGTACTGCAGTCTTGTTGATAAGAGTTATCAACATATTTCGTAATCATGAGAGGTGAATGGGACTGAAAGAATACAAAAAGTAATCATGGTTCAGGTTGACAGTAACAGTTATCCGACTACCTGAATATGATTAGGAATGCTTCAGGTAGAGGGACATTAGTACAACATATAAGTTTAGTTATCGCTTTGGATATATTCTTTTGCGTTGGAGTTCAGTTATCGTTTTATAGTGGAGTAAACGTTAACTGACCAGTTAGTTAGTTTGCTGATCAAAGATTTTGGTCACGGTAATTAACAAACTGGTCTGGGCCAACAATAAAGAGCCTAGGAGATCCCACTCTTAGCTCTGCTAGGAAGCTTGGAAGGGCACATGAGGATCATGTCAAGGTAGGTTTGATCTATCGAAGGAGTCTCGATTGATTGAAGTCTAGGCAGGTTCGATTGCTCGAGGGTTGTTCGATCGATCGAAGGTTCGATCGATCGAATACAGTTCGATCGTTAGAAGGTTAGGTTGGTTTTGGGAATCTATAAATAGGGTAGTTGCATACTGAATGTTTTTAATCGTCGTTTTTATACGTAGAAGCTACAGAAACTATTAAGGTTTCCCTAAACCTTCCCTATCCTTCCTATTAGGGTTCCCACGAACCCTATTCCTTTCGGCAAGCATTCGCAGGAGTCATAAGAGTGAAGACAGCCTAGTGGAAGTTGCTGCACCATCAAGGAGAAAGATGTTTTCAGAATTGGGTTCAAGACCTGAGGTATATTTCCTTTCCCTCTTGTTAGTATGCATCTATGGAGTTGACGGGTAGTAGATCCTGGGCTACCAATAAGTTTTTATAACTTGACTTTTCCGCTGCGCGTTTAAATTTTTAATTTAAACTTGTTTTTCATCATCTCCTATGGCCATTATTGAAGAAAACATTCAGCCCGTTGATAGTGCGGGTGCTAAATCTCATGTGGAGGAAACCGTAACTCCTCCTGGGTTAAATCAACAAATGGTCTTGGCTCTGATCCCACAGTCGGGTACTGAGGCTAGCACTTTCAGCTCTTCGGCTATCGCTTCACAAGACACTTCAGCCTCTGTTCCAGTAGCTATTCAGGTACTCATGTTTTTTGATCAGGCTCGTTACTTTCATCTTTAATAAGTATACTAACCCTTGGCCTTGGCTTTCGGTTCTATTGTTCAGGATGTTCCCTTAAGTCCAGAGTCATTTGTGCTTTTTGATGACTTCCTTACCAACTTGGATCTAGGAGCATTACACTTAGGATCATTTGAGCCCGAGGTAGGCGCACTAACCAGTCTTCATTGTTCAAAAGACCTAATTCTCAAGCTGGCCAATATAGATCTTATTACTCTCTCTCCCTCTATTGAGATAGATGCTACCCTGAATCACTCTTTGCTGACCATGCTTTGTCTACCAGGCAAACAGGGCTATTAAAATAAATTCAAGAACGGCTTTTGGGTGTCAAGCCGTAGCACATTCGGCCTTCCTAATTCAAATGGAAGCCAAATCTCATCTTACTGCCCAACAGAAAGTGGTGCACTTTCCCGAGTCGGCGAAGAAGAAATATGAAGAAGGTAAAGTTACTCAAGCACATGTTATTGCCAGAGACACTTAGCTTCAGCTAACATCATTAGCCTCAGAGCAATGTTGGAAAAACTAGAGGTAGAGGTCATCACTAATGACTATGCATTGACTAAAATTGACGTCGCTCTAGTTGGGCTTGGCCAGGATGCTCAAAAATTCAATGATTATCTACAAGCCAACCTCCTGACTTCCCATATTTGGTCTCAGAAGCTTCATAAGGCTCAGCAAGATCGGACTGGTGCTAAGAAGGTCTGGGAAGATTTGAGAGAGAAGCTTAGGTACTTTGAGTCGACCATTGTATATATTTGTTTTGTTTTATTTGTACTTTTTTTGTAAAAAAAGTTGTGCACAACACTTATTAATACAAAACGCTTTCGATCAATCAGGTTCATAATTGATAAGCACATGATGATCAAACTCTGGATTCGGTCTGTATTGTAGGTCAATGGTTTCCCATAAAGTAGGATAGTAAGACTTTAAATACTGACCGTTTATTAACCTTTCATGAACCTCACCATCCATATCACGCATCCTCTATGCTCCACCTTTCTTTACTTGGTGGATGATAAAAGGCCATTCCCAGTTAAAGGACCATTTACCATATCGATTATCCTTGTCCCCAGTAAGTAAAACGACCTTCTAAACCAAGTCCTCTGTGTAGAAACACTTCTCTTTCACCCTCTTGTTGTATGCCCGAGAAGCCCGTAGTTTTTACTCCCTTCAATGAGTCCAAGACCATCAACCTTAGTTTATAGAGTCCTTTTGATTTAGCTATCATTACCTCTATATATTCAGCGGGCTCAAGCTGATTTGGTAATGCCCTTTGGGCAGACCGAACTGTAACCTCCATAGGTAACATGGCATCATGCCCATAGATCAGTATGAATGGTGTAACTCTAGTACTATATCTTTCAGAAGTCCTATATGCCCAGAGTGCTTCGGACAACAATTTGTCCCATTCCCTAGGGTTTTCTTCCACCATCTTCTCAATAATCCCTTTTAGGATCTTGTTAGATGATTCGGCTTGGCCGTTGGCCTGTTTTGGGTTTGTGCCCTCAAACCATTGCTTTATGTATAAGATATTGACATTTTAATATATGGATATCAATTTTACATTTTGTTATGTATGTTTCTTTCATAAGATGGCTGTTAATCCTTAAGTATTATAGTAAGTAATTCGTGTATGTGTGAGATACATACAAGTGAGATACGAATTACTATTCTTTGATACGTAGAACTTGTCACAATGTATGATGAAGCTAGAAACCTCATCAAGTCTACATTGTAGCATGATTAACTACCATTGGATGGAGTGATTAATCTCAATCACTAGAGTATAAGTCTTAGTTAATATGCTAGTGCTTATAGTGCATTGACGGACCCGAGTTTTCCTATTGACACTTAAGGCTGTCAGCAGTCGATAGGAACTCATAACTTGTATAAGGTACGTGTTCTCAAGCTTGAGATGATTATGAACACAGACTATGGATATGGCTGCTTTTACTTTCCAATCAGTGAGGTCTATAGAAGATTAACACCAGGGTATCTTAGGTATGTCACGTTCATAGGGTTGTGAATATATATTGTCAAGATAGAATCTACCCTCTGATTCAGAGTAAGCATTCCCTTGAGAATATTACCAAGTTGATTACTGAGAATTGCAGTCTTGTTGATAAGTAGTTATCAACACGTTTGGTAATCATGAGGGGTGAATGAGACTCAAGGAATACAAGAAGTAATCATGATTCAGGTTGATAGTAACTGTTTATCAGACTACCTAAATATGATTGCGAATGCTGAAGGTAGAGGGACATTAGTATACCATACAAGTCTAGTTATCACTTCAGATATGTTCTTTTGCGTTGGAGTTCAGTTATCGTTTTATAGTGGAGTAAACGTTAACTGACCAGTTGGTTAGTTTGATAATCAAAGAGTTTGATAAGGGGAATTAATAACTGGTCTGCGCCAACAATAAAGAGCCTAGGAGGTCCCACTCTTAGCTCCGCTAGGATGCTTGGAAAGGCACATGAAAATCTTGTCAAGGCGGGTTCGATTGATTGTAGGTTTTTCGATCGATTGATACTTTGGCGGGTTCGTTCAGTCGAATGAGGTTCGATTGATCGAAGCCACTTCGAACGCTTGAACATTAGGTCAGTTTTGGGAATCTTTAAATAGGGCAGCAGCGTCTAGAAAAAAGAGTTCGTTGTTTTTGTACGTCAAAAGCTACAGAAACTTTTTTAGAGCTCCCAAACCTTCTCCTTCCTCTCTATTATGGTTCCCTTCAACCCTAGCCTCTCCGGGAGCATCCTTAGGAGTCATAAGAGTGAAGACTATCTAGTGGAGGGTGCTGAAAGTCAGAGATTTCAGAATTGCTTCAAGATCTGAGGTATAATTCTTATCCCCTCTTGTTAGTACGCATCTATGGAATTGACGAGTATTAGATCCTGGGCTACCAATAAGTTTTTGAAACTTATTTTCGTTGTGTGTTTAAAAATTAGTTTTAAATCTATTTTTTTTTCAATTGGTATCAGCACCCCACTTGTCTGGATCTATAGAAGTGTTTGGAACACTAGCTTTGATTTACATGTTGCTTTTAGAACTGTTTTCTAAACTGCATCGTCACAGATCTGTTTCTGCTGTGTTTACGTAGTAGAATACAAATCTACGATTGCATTGGATGCATGATGGATTTTATTGATCAAAGTATGCTCGATCGAACGAACCTCCTCTGTTCTCAAGCGATCGAACGGGTTTCAATCGATCGAACTTTATTCTTGTTCGATCGATTGAATGGTGTTTGATCGATCGAGAGTGGTTCTCTGTCCAAGTGTTGAGTTTACAGTTTTAAAGTTTTTAAATCATTTACTTTAAATTTTTATTATTCAAAATTTTAAAGTTCAATCGATTGAACTATTTTCAATCGATCGATCGAACCTTTGTTGATCGATCGAAGTGTGACAAAGAACTTTGATGCTGTTTTAAGTTATAATTCAGTATGTAAAGAGTTTATATACTGTGTGCATCAATTAGGGGTTCCAATAGTTACATATAGTTATAATATATGCGTGGATGCGTGTACGACTAACCCTTTTGCACCAAGTTTAGTCCGCTATCTCCCATGGCACCAAGTATTTTAATTTTGTATTTAAATTGCTTGAGATTGGTGTATGTTGTATTTTATTTTGGTTTGGTTTTAAGGCATATGTAAAGGGCACTGCGACTTCAATCCTATGAAAAGGAAAGTCGCATCGGTTTCCCTAGCCTTTAATTATTTTATTTGTTATTTCTAGATAAATTGTAAGCTTCGAAAGAAGCATAGGACCAATGTATTAGAATTAGAAAGTCCATGAAGATGGAGTAAGGATCTGTTATCCATGAAGATGGAGTTGGAGGCCATCAAACCAAGAAGCAGGTTCTATGGAGATAGAGCCATGGGAGATAGAGACATTGTTTGGATGTTTTTATTTCAATTTTAGTTTTTTTGTTTTTATGTGCTTGTTTGTGATTAGAGTATTAAATATGCTGTTACTGCATGCATTATAAAAACAACTTTTCTAAAATAAAAATCAAAAACTATTTTCAACGCATTAGTAAACATTGGATGTTTATGGGTAATGTGTAGAAGCAATTTTCTATAAAGCAAAATTCTTATTTACTAAATCTAGTAGGAGAGGGTCTTATTTATAACACCAACGATATTTCATTAATGGTTCACTATAAGATGAATAGTGCATTCTGTGTCACCTCGCCAGGAGTGATCATTCCATACGGAGGGTACACTACTCATTGGTTACTAGATGTGAACTTCCTATGGATAAGATCAATCAGACGTGTTAGAGGGTGACCACCACACAGAGGCACTACTTGAGATGGTTGTGACTGGATCCTAGTAAATGGTACACACTAGCTAAGCTATGGATAAGGCATCCCACATAGGGCATTATTCAGAAACTTAGAGATCAAATAGGTTCTAGAGTCATAACTTGCTTTGCAAGAGTTGCATAGCGGACAAGTCATGATTAATCAAAAGATCGAGTATTGACCACCACACAGAGGCTTTACTCTTTCGTTTTGATATTCCGGCGACTTTGTTTTAAAATAAGAGTTTTAAGGATTCTTTTATTCAAACTGTCAAATTCTAATATCCATATTTATTTTGTCCTTTTGATTTTTTTAGTAAATCATAATGTCTGGATCTGCATTTAGTCCACTAGCCACCATACTCACTCAAAAACAAGTTAACTGGAAATAACTACACTGAATGGAAACAAAACCTCGACATTGTTTTAACTGCGGAGGATCACATATATGTCCTTTTGGATACTGGCATTTGGGCCCACTTTTGTTTTAATTTTAAAACAATTTTCAAATTCAAATTCAAAGAGTCACCACTTAATTTTTTTAGGAAAATTAAGAAACCATTTGTAAAAACAACCGATCTTTTGCGAAACCAAAGATAATCTGGGTCCGGGGATTATGGAATGAAAGGCGAAGGAGCCCGACGGACTAAAACCCGCTTTCATCTTATCTCGTGATAGGCCTCTACTCATCATCCTATTTAATCCAATTAATAATCTAAGCATGCCCTCAACTAATACATAGATATAAGTATACATATCACAAGCATGTAAAAAAAAAGGGTGCAAAATTGCTAACGATAAAATATCATTCATAAGCCACATAATTCAAGTAGCAAGCAACATGATGTGTTAGTAGGGAACTAGAGAACTTACCCAGGATCCAGCCTCAAAATGGGAAATGTGCAATGCATACAAAGAATAGAAATCCTAGGAAAAATGTCTCTAATCACATATACACATAAGGCAAGACATAAGCTAAGGTGTCGCGCATGGAGTCGAAAATTAGTAAAATCAACAAATGAAATCAACTAGAGAAGAGATGAGAAGTCATACCTCCAAAGTGCTACAAAACAAAGGTTAGTACACATGCTTTGCATAATAATATGACATCAAATTGATCATAGTTGGTTTATGGATTCACTGCACCTTTGTTAAATTGATGTTCATATTTCGAATCAAACTTGATCCATAATTCTAGAGAGAACTAGGATCAAGTATGATTATGATCATTGGAGTAAATAATGAAATATGAAGATTTTCATGGATTTAGCCTTAATGGATTTCCACCATAGATCTCACAGCAAGAGAATCCTAAGGTCTTACTTAATCTCATGAATTTTGAATATAAACTATGAAAATCTACATTTAATTCCTCTCTCAAACAACATGATTTTTCCTTGGAGACAAAATAAGACCCAAAAATCATATGAATCTTCATAAGGTATAGAAATAACTCTATGAGATTCAATTTGGAGGACCTAAGTCATGAATTAATACTTAATTCCATCAAACAAAATATGGATATAACAATGACCCACTTTAATCTCCATATAAGTCATAAGACCATAGGAGACTAATAGATCAACCTAAAGAGGATCCAATGAGATATTAAAGATCTCATGGATTTCCAAGAGGAAATGAAGACAAGGAGAAGTAAAATCAAAGTTTACGTGAAACCCAAATAAAAAATGCTTTCATAACTTGTTTTTGTTTTAAAATCCAAGGCTAATTCTAGATCCAAACTAATGAAGACAACTTATGAAACTTCAATCACAAACTCTATGTGGTGTGTGATGAAATGAGGTAGGAAGAGAGGTTTTGAAAATGTGTAAAAGTCCTAGATCTATGAGTTTGTGATTGAATTATATATAATGAGTATAGGAACAAGGATTTAACCTCTAGATCTTCTCAGGATTTGGTTGATTTGGAGAGATCCAAGCCTTACAAGTAATGCTCTTCTTCTTCTTCCTTGAAGCTTCAAGGTTCTTCAATGGAGATTATAGGAATTGGGTAAATTTGGTAGGATTTCTATGGGATTTTTGGGTTTCTCTCTCTATATTTCTCTAAGAACATATTTCATCTTCTAAATTCAGCATCTCTCTCTAAGATTCAAGTCTCCCTCTCAAGATTCAAGTCTCCAACCTCTCAAAATGAGAGAAAATGGGATTTTTATAGACTTTTATTATCTTAGGGGCTAAGATAAGGGTAGATAGGTCAATTAGGGATGGTGGGAGCATGGTTTGCATGACCTAGGAGTAGTAAACACGTACCCAATAAACGACATCGTTTGGTGCATTCATTTGATCAAAGATTGAAAAAGAATTTTGACTTAAAAATGCAAATTAGCCCAGGCCGGCACTCAATGAAGGTGGAACGGCACTCACTGAGTGCCGCAGCGGCATTCACTGACTGTCGTTCAGGCACTTTGAGTGCCGCTGCACAGCAGTTCAGCACTATTCACAGCAATTCAGCACCTTAATTTCATTTCATGTCATTTAAGTAAATGTCGTTTAATTAAGGAAATGCAATTTATTTAAGACATTGAATGTAATTAAAGAAATACCCCCCATTTAGATTCTATAAAAATATCTAAAAAATCAAAATCCTTAAGAAAAAAAAAAGTCAACTCTCCCTCCGAAGGCAAAATTTCCAATTTATTACACAATTCTTCTTAAAGACCTTTCGATTTCTCAATGTTCCTTTCATTTAAAAATTCTTAAAAATCATTTCTAGCGTAAGGGAGACCCGATGAACAATTATCGGGACTTTTCATCTTGAAATTCGGAAATTTTACAATTGACCCTGATGTTGTCAAAATCAAGATATAAAAGTATGCTTATTTGTGCTTGACTTTCAAAAGATTTGTAGTGTGGAAGTAAAGGTCGAACCCACATAGAGTGATTAACTACCGCGCTTTAATTTTAAAACCTAAAATTTAGTTGATTAAGAAAAACGAGATTTTGATTTTGAATTTAATTAAACTAAGAACAATAAAATTAAATCTAAATTATGAAAGCGATTTAAAAGTGTTGTTATAAATATGTTTAAGAGAACCTAGGATTGCAAATCCACCACTAGCGTCATAATAGGAATATTTATGCATTCAATTAGATTATTAAGTTGGATGATAATGGGGAATTGTAGCTACAAGCCCAATTCCTCCGTCAAGAAAATAACTATGGTTCAAGCACCAACATAATCTATCTTCGGTTAGCACGAATTATCCCACACTAAACTAGGGTTGTGGTATGATCCGTCTAATCTAGGCATGGACTATTCGGATACTTGATAGCACAATTCAATTTAAGCACCATTACATGTACAATCTATACAAGCACATCAAATATAGATCATTGAGCACATCACAGTCAAAATAGATCTAAGACAAGAATTAACTTTGAAAGTAATGATTTAATCAATAGAAGTACGATTTATTTATAAAAATCCTCTAAACATGTAACTGTCATCCATACATAATAAAACTAAAATAAAAATATAAATAAAACCCTATTACTTTGCTAGGATTTCATTGAAACCCTAGATCTAGGTTTAGTTGGCCATAGAATTGATGAACAGCAAGAGGTTGATGGAGGAGGCCATGAGAATCATTGGTCTTCTTCTTCTTCTCCTTGTTTTCCTCTCTTTAATGGCTGGAGTTTTTGTGTATATGGCTGTGTATAATGTTGTGTAATGATGTGTAACCACAAAATTGATTTAGAATAGGATTTATATAGAGTTTGGAAGGATTTAGGAAGCTTTTCTAAGCCAAATCGCACTAAAACAGCTATATTTACGTTTCTGGACGTCATATGCACAAACCACCTTCGCTGGGCACTTTAATTTAACAAAATACGCGTTTTTGGATTTTTCAAAGGTCGCTCGCGCGGCCCGCTCGCGGGAGGTCCTTTTCGCTGCACTGCGCGACTTTCGTAGAATTGCGATAACTGTTTGCTCAGAACTCGGATTGACTTACCGTTTGAAGCCACGCGTCCGTAACTCGAAAATCTACATTTTATATCTCTGGAGAAATTTCTCAAATTCAAAGTATTCTTTATCAAAAATGTAATTTTCCGAGACTGCTACTGCATTCAGCTTTCACCGGAATCACCGTTTGAGCCCAAAATGACTTCCAAAGCCACTAATCATTGGATTTTTGTGCGTTTCCAAGTTAAAGCTCCAAATCCTACAAAATTAAGAATACTTATTAAAAAATAACTAATAACTACATGAAATGGGCTAACAAAGCGTATTTTTAGAACTATAAACGGCAACTATTCGTCGCCGATCATACCCAAAAACCTACTCTTTGCTAGTCCTCGAGCAAAAAGAATAGAACTACTAATAAAAGACCTACTCTATTTTCGTATGGATAACGATTGCATTTAGCATATGCAAGAAGCCTTTTAAACCCCTAGGTGTCCCTAGTCGAACGAGTGAAGTCTCGTGAGGGTTCTCGTCAACAAGTCACCCACAACCATCTTTATTAACTTATCAATTTAAAAACCTTTATTAAAAATAAAGAACATAATATTCAATACTCCTTCCTCATATAACAAAGATTTGAAATAGAATAATGAACATAAAGAAACATAATGAAACATCCACCTAAATCATGAAAAACAATCTCAAGCACATGCATCGTATAAATCAATAGTGTTTCTCATAAAATTGCACGTGTGTGATATGGTAGTCAAATAAACACGCGCATGTCATGAACTTGGAATATACTTCGGATAACCATTTAACTATGTCTCGACTACGAATCTTACAATGTTAATTACACTCTCAAATGAAACACTCAGAAACATGTGTAATTTTTCTAATATATGGGAGCAAAGAAGTATATTTTCAAAACGAGAAATGCTCACATATGACTCAAAAAAGACGCATGACACGAAAGAACGGTAGTCTCATGGATAGGATGCCAATAATCAAGAAAAATTAATCATTACCATGTTTTAATCTCCCTCCCATCATTTTCATATCCGAACCATGTATCCTAGGATCAAATAGGACTTTTCAAAGGTTGTAATGTGGCTCAGGCAATGAGAAAGGATAGAAAGGATTCATTAGGTAATTTTCAGAATGGCATTGTAAGGCATGTTCGATTTCTTTCATTCGTCTCTTCTACCAACTTCATCATTTCATTCTCTTATTTTCATTCATTTCAATTTTTTCTCCTTCTGTTTCTTTTTCTTTTTTTTTTCAACCTTATTCTTTTTTTTTTAATTCTTTTTCCTTTCTTTTCGTTGCTTGTCGGATGATTATTCATTGATTTCTAAGCAACTATCCCCAATAGCATCTTATCTTCTTCTTCCCAATCACACATTGCCTTAACACCACTAAAAGTTGACAAATCTCTCAGTGGTGAACTCCAAGTTTGTCAAGTCGGAGCAAAAACAAGGATAATGGTAATTAAAGAAAGAAATGGTATTTTAACGGCTCAAAGGGCGAACTAAGGAAATTTTTATCATTTATCGGTCAGTAAACAAAGAAGGCCTAAAAATCATGTCCTATGGTTATATGATTCTTCAACTTTTACGACGGAAGATTGTTTAGCATGGTAACAAAGATTTTAACTTGACTATCAACCAAAACAAGAATAATGAGACTAAACAACAAGTTAATGAGCTATTTCAATGAAATTCGACAAACACAATGTGTATTTATAACCCTCAATAAAGAAAAGATAAGCTCAAAAGCTCACTGGGTCTAGTCTCCACCTTGTGTTATCTAGAAATCCGAATCATATGATAGTTCACATCAAACATGTATTCAAGCGACTACGTGCAGTGCATAAGTTTGTGTGCAAAACTATGATATAAAACTATGATTCAAATGATACATGACCTAAAACGTCTCAGCATGACTTCAGCAAATATTTAATCACATCTTCTATTGTTTATCATTCTATAACAATCATAGTTACAAAACAAGACGTATCAAATCAAGATTGCAAAAACGTCGGTAACATCGTTAATTTAAGCACTAGTTTTGAAAAAAATTTGAACATCGGTGCATAATAATAATGTGCATGTGAGTACATACCCCCAAACCTAAACCTTTCATTATCCCCAATGAAACAATAAAACGAAAGAAGAAGAGTACGTAAGGAAGGAACGATAATACCTCGACCTCGGCAATCACAAACAAGTGAACATATAAGAATACGGAATGAAAGTGCAATTACTCCAAATGGAGCACTATTTCACCTGTTAATACTTAACAAAAGAAAATAAAAAAACAAATAACTAATAAAAGCTAATATATAAGTTTTTTTTTATAATATTAGAAACCAAACTATAAGTAAAAGAACGTAATGAAAAGAAAACAAATAGAAACAAAACTATCTAAACAAAGACAAACATAAATGAAAAGAACAGAAAAGAACAAACAGAAAAGAAAATAACTTACCAGGTGTGGGAAACAGAAGATAAAAGAGCAACAAGAAAAAGTGGAAAATCCCCACCTCGCGCGAGCGGACCGCGCGAGCGACCCTCGCGCACACGAATCCCTCCACAAGGTGGACCTGAGGCATCTTTATTTATTTTTTCAAAAAGGTTTCTAAGGCACAAACTCGCGCAGGCGGAACGCGCGAACGGACCCCTCGCGCGCGCGAATTCAAGCGCGAATAGATACTGAGGCTCTATATCATAAAAACTTGAAAAATTTTGTCTATGGGGGAATCTCGCGCGAGCGACCTATCGCGCGAGCAGGTCGCACGCGCGACTGTGGTCTTTTCCTCTTTTTTAGTATAAAAATGTATATAAGTTCAAAATAAATTATCCCCTACCCCCAAACCTGTTCAGAAAACTCAAAAACTGACCAAAACGACCCAAAAACATGCAAAAATCAAAGAAACGAACGAATTAAAGCTTGGGTTGCCTCCCAAGAAGCGCTATCTTTTACGTCTTCAGCTAGACCATTCTAGCTCAAGATTTATGGAGGCCGTAAATTGGAGTTTATACCCCTGAAGATGTCAGGAGGAGCCCGGTGGTAAGCAGATACCATATCGCTATGTAACAATTCATTCAACGGTTCATCCTTTTCGGTTTTAAATCAATTCTTCACCTTCTGAGTAAATTCGTCATCAGGGTCCAGGTTATTCAAATCCATCCGCTTATTACTAACCATAATATTTTCCTCATACATATTTATTCCTATATTAGGTTCAATATTCCGTCGTACCTCACTCTCTGCCTCACATAGGTAATCGTCGTTTTTAGGAGGTTGATCAATAGCGTTGAAAACATTCAATTTTAAATTCATATTCCCAAATGACACTTTCATTACCCCCGTCCTACAATTAACACGAGCGTTAGCGGTTGCTAAGAATGGACAACCTAGAATGACAGGAGTGTGCTTCCTAGCATCTAGTACGAGTTCAGTATCAAGGACCATGAAATCAACAGGATAATAGCATTTGTCAACTTTAACTAAGACGTCCTCGACGATTCCTCTAGGGATTTTAACAGAACAATCCGCTAATTGAATAGTAGCGGCCGTAGGTTTAAGTTCACCTAAACCTAGTTGTTTATAAACGTGATAAGGTAAGAGATTAACACTAGCTCCTAAGTCAAGGAGAGCCCTATGGATGATAGTATCACCTATGACACATGAAATTGTAGGCGTACTTGGATCTTTATACTTCGGAGTAGCATGTTGGAAAATAGAACTTACTTTTTCCATGAGAAAGACCTTTTTCGAAGTATGACTACGCAATTTACGTTTTTGAGTGCATAGATCTTTAAGACATTTAACGTAAGCGGGAATTTGTTTTATAGCATCGAGGAATGGAATATTGATTTTTACTTGTTTAAATACCTCGAGTATATCTTCTGTTTTTGACCCTTTCTTAGATAAATGTGATGATCCCTCAACATTAGGTGGAAAAGGTAGTTTTGGAATAATATTAGTTGGGACCGGTTCTTTTTCTTTTCTACTTTGATTCACGTCTTCACCCATCTCTTTATTTGAGTTAACATTTGCATCCCTCATAACCTCCCTCGGAATCTCAACAACTTCTTCCTCTCGAATAGTTGTCCTAGTTGACACAGCGTTCACTTGCTCACTCGTACCACCCACCTCTTATTGTCCCTTAGGGTTCAGAATAGGTTGACTTGGCAACTTACTCTCGGTTAAACGATTTAGCGTGTTAACTATTTGTCCCACTTGGGACTTGTAGACACCCCATTTTGTCGGCTATTAGATTTAGGAGACCCATAGCTTGGTGGTTCACAATGATCGTAAAAGACTCAAAAGGACTCCTGGAAGTCAGCTCTATCTCTCAAAATGCTCAGATTGACCAAAATGCCCCTGAAAGCCCGAAGACTCCCAGATTTGGTCCTGAAGTTCTGAAAACATGCTATGTCGTAAGAAAAATGATAAAATGAGTTTTTAAGTAAAACCGAAAGAAATCATCAGCTCCCAGAGACCCCCGGAAGTTCCGGAAGTTCCCCGAAAGTCCCCGTTGATCGGTTTGACCAAGGTTTGACCAGAGTTTGACCAAGTTTGACCAAGTTTGACCAAAATTGTCCGAATTCACCGGAATCATTAGAAAAGTATTAAAATGAGTTTGAAAAGCTAATCGAGCGAAAACGTTGGCTCCTGGGAGCTCCCGGAGGTTCCCAGAACTTCCCGAGAATCCCAGGTTTGACCAGTTTGACCAAGATTTGACTTTGGAATCGGGGCACTGAAATAATTTTTAAATATTTTTCATGGATACTAGAGATCAATAGCTTTCCAACGGTATATCGCACATAATCCCTGGATTTAAAACGAATTTATTGTGGATTTCCAATGCCGAAAAAGGCGATCAAATCGGCTTTTATCGCGAATACTGTAAAACTTTTCAAAGTGACCTAACCCCGAACTATTTGTTATGTAAAGTAGACTCTATTACCTTTCCAACAGTATATCACAACCTCAATTTGTAGTTTGTACGCATTTTCTGTGAATTTCGGACGAAATAGGGCCTTTTCGCGAATACCGAAACCTCAGGGGGCCTAAACAGCATTATCTGGACGAAGGAGGAGCAGTGCCGCCGCGGCACTGGCCCAGTGCCGCCGCGGCACTCCCCTCCAGAATGGTGGTTTTTTGTAATTTTTCTTGGGGATTCATTTTGATTAATTAAAAACCAAAACGACATAGTTTTATGATTTCAGATGTTTGGAGCCAATGGGAATACTTTCTAAATCCCAAAACCACCCCAAGTTGGCCTATTTAAACCCCCCATTGCTCTTCATTTTAGGGGAGTGAAATGCAAGTTTAGATAAAGTTTGGGAGAGAAAGTTGTAAAGATAAGGTTAGAGTAGAGAGAAAAGAAGCTTTCTTCTTTGATTTTCAAAACAAAAGTGAGTTCTAAACTTTGTTTTTACTTCATTACTCCCATTTACTTCAACATTCAATACACCCAACCACCATTTTAGTGAGCATTTAAGAGAGTGGAAGCTTCTTCCATATCAAATGTCATTACATATGAGTGAAACACCAATCTACAAGTTCAATACTTCATGAATATCATCTATTGATCATTATCTACTTGCTTGTTTATTCATTGTTTATCTCCTCTCACCTCATTTCTTTTTGATTTTCTTTATTTACTTACTAGTTCATCATCATCTAAATGATGACATGAAGTTTGGGGTGAGTGAATCCTTATGGATAGTAGCTCTTGACCTCAAAAACATGTTTGATAGATGATGATCATAACTTCAATACCTCCAAGGTGTCCTTGAAGTGTATTGAAGTTATGCTCAAATGAAAATAAGTTTCTCCAACAATCTTGGAGGTTCTTGATGATGAGTTGAATGTTGGCATTTTAAGCGGTTATAATCTTTATTGAGTATTGAAAATACTCTTTCAAAACCTCTATTTCAAAACCCCCCTCAATCCCTCTCATTTTGATTTCAAGAAAGAAAACCTTATTTTCCCTAAAATCTTCAAAACAGTGAGTCAAAATAGTGAGTGAGCTGAGTTCAAAGATTTCTCTAGAACTCAATACTCAACATATATATGCAAGGCCACTTGGAAAATCTTCCCAACTCATTGGAGAACACCCATGATTTTTGGTTTGACTTGGAAGTACTTGAAAATAGTCCATTTGGGCCCAAACATTCCTTCTAGACATTCTGCCTCTGCTGTCACAGCAGCTTGACTAATTTCCAACTTCTTTTTCAGAAATATTTTCCAAAAGGGGTGGTCCCAACTTATTTTTCCTTTAACCTTCAATGTCTTAGGGAACTTTCTGTATAAAATGGACCTCTAGATCACTCGTTTTCATTTTCTAAGATCTTTCAACATTTCAGTCGATAGTACGGACTCTGTTTCTGAGTGACCTCTGTTGTTCATATGATTTCTCTCAATCTGTGATAGTTATTAAATATTGGCTTTTTGGTTTGTGTTCTAGACACAATAAGAAAATCTCCATAAAACATAATGCATTGAAAACATTCCTAACCCCTCTTTTCCATTTTTACAAGATCATGCTACTGTTCTATCCACTATTCACAGCAAGCACCTTTTAACTTTCATTCTTTGATTTGATGCTTATATGCCTTCCAAATTAGTTCATATCTTAGGAAGTAGTTCATACTACATTTGTACATATCCCATGATGATTTCATTCATTCATTCATACACATCATAGACTTCTAAGTCATTCTAGGAGTCCATGAACACAAAGCACACTACAACCTTGGCACATTCTGGATACATACATTGCATCCATGCAAGATTTGGGACCTTCATGGCTCCTAATCTAAGAAGATTATAAGGAATGAACTTGATCACACGTTCATGCTTCCCCCGATCTAATCATCCTTTCTCATCCATCCCGGGGATTGAGAGGTCTTCTTTTTCTGAAAGATTAACATGCATCATACTAGCTTGCTAAGCATATTTTGATTTCTTTTATTATTTGTTTCAATAACAATTCATGTCCCCCTTTAGATTAAAAAGTCTTGATTATTTGATACATGATTAGACGATTTGTCCTAGGTTTATTTGTGTGATCTTTCACTTTGCATTGTGTGATATTTGGCTTAGATCTTATGAATGATATCTTATCTTTAGATCTTCCATTTTTAAATTTTCTTATGTGATGTAATATACTATCATAGTATTATTTGTCGAACCAAACATAGTATAAGATGATTATTTGGATGCTAATTGAGGCCTGTCGAAAGACGGGGCGAGTTGAGGGTGTTTTAGTCGTGACAAAGGCTCCTTCCTCTCTCGTACCAAAACCCAGAGCCAAGTTCTTTGGTTATGAAGGGCCGGTGCCTTTTATCCGTTTGGGTGAGTCAAATTAGGTTTCTTGGTTCCTTAAAGACCAAGTGGCGACTCTGTATCTGTTTTCAACAGACCTTTTCTCTTTCCTTGATTCAAAAGTCAAACAAGTTTCGAAAACATAACGAAGCGGTGGAATCCCGGTATCCACAATCTGGCGACTCTGCTGGGGACTTTTTTTATTTTAAAACAAAATAATACAGAGGTTTGACTCATAAGAAGCATCCTTAAAATCATCTTTTTACTGTGTTTGGTTCACCGCATTGCACTCTCGCATTTTCCCCCTCCGACTGTGTCTGAAACGCGGCGCTGACATTGTTCAGGTCTTGTTGTGCCAGGGCACAAGTCACCGTTGATACTATACCTTCCAAGGTATATCAAAAAGAGTAAAAACCTCCGTACTGTCTCTCTGACGGTATATTGGAACTCTCGTCAACGGACCCTCTTTGACTAAACCCAACCTTTGCATATAGATTCCTGTAGAACCTTTCATAGGACTGTTCATTTATCTTTTCAGATGGGAAAATGTGATATAACTGTTGTATGCCCTGACGGGATTACCTGCGCGGTGTAGACGCTTATGTGGCATAGAACAGAACCTCTTTCTTATGTTTCCAAGGCAATCACTCACATGTGATCACATTGAGTTGACTTGCCTAGGCACCATGATAAGGATGTCTGCTCCATGCTCACAAAGATATACACAGCAAACCTTGTTTGTTGGTCCTGAGACATAGGAGTATGAAAACTTGCTAGACAGTATGATCACCATCATCACCTATTCTCGTCGTATATCCCTATTCCTTCCAAAAATTCTACCCAACTCATCAGGATACCCTTGTTTCTCCTAGAAATTCTGTCCGAATCACCCAGATTTCCTAGAAATCCCTATTTCTCCCCAGATTACCCAAAAATCTCAATTTCTTCCAGAAACTCCGATATACTTATGTCCCCCAAGATATTCTTGCTTCCCCCAGAATACCCAGAAACCTCAATTTTTCTTAGAAACTTCGATATACTTGTTTCTCCCAGAAACTCTGTCCGACTTACCCAGTTATACTTATTCTCCCAGAAGCTCTGTCCAAATCTCTCAGATTACCCAGAAATCTCAATTTCTCCCAGAAACTCCGATATACTTGTTTCTCCCAGAAACTCTGTCCAACTTACCCAAATTTTCATGTTTTCCCATAAGCTCTGCCCAAATCTCCCAGATTCTCCAAAAATCCCAGCACCTTTGTCCAAATCACCCAGAAATGCCCAGATATACTTGTTTCCCCTAGAAACTCTATCCATATTTCTCAGAAATACCCAAAATACCAGTTTCTCCTAGAAGCTCAGTCCAAATCAACCAGAAATCCCTATTTCTCCTAAAAACTCAAATGACTTCAAGAAATTTCTCCGAATCTTCCAAATCCCTGTTTCTCCCAGAAACTCTGTCCAAAATCCCCGAAGTATCCCGGAAATCCCTGTTATCCCTTGGTGATCATACTGGAAAGTAAATTTGGCACACTCTATATGGTTAGGACCTTATTTGCTTAACTGCTATCTGTTAGAAGTAGGAGCATCATGTAGATTAAGACTTACATCCGCATGCTTGTCTCATTTGCATACACCGTTCCCATTAATCTGCGCGCACTATCTCGACCATTCTTGCACAAGTCAGTCCACATTTATTAAACATCACTGTCTTTGTCTGTCTAAAGCCATAACTGTCAAAATCTGATCTAGTCCTCTCAAAATCTGTCAGGTCAATATAGATTCCCGGAGTCAGCAGCTAGGATCCTTGTCTTAGGTCAGAAGTTCGAACAGTCGTTTGGTCAAGATTTGCCCACCAAGTTACTACAGCATGAATCAAGAAGAATTAGAAAATAAGGTCACTGTGTTGGGAACAACCATAAGCCAGCAATCTGATCGCCTGGCCCAAGTTTTGAGTTTCATGGAAGAATTGAAGCAGCAGCGGCCGCAACCTCCGCTCGGGTTTCCACCACCAGGGTTTGAACCACCCCCACCTGAGAATAATGGGGAGGAAGACTGGTTTTAAGGGGTCCCACCATTTGCGTATGAGAAGAAGCTTCAAGAGAAAATGGATAAGGTTGACAAGTTGGAAAGCGTACTGAGGAAAAGCAAGGGGGTCAATGATTACATGTTAGACCTGGAAGGCCTCTTTGAGCCCATCAAGCTGAAACTGCCAGAGAATTTTAAGATGCCTGCCATCGACCGTTTTGACAGAATAGGGAATCCAAAAAGTCACATCAAGTTGTGCATGGGCATCTTCCAATCGATGGGTTGCACTCATGAGCACATTGCGATGCTGTTCTCGCAAACCCTTAAGAATGCCGTACTATCCTGGTTCCTAACCCTTGAAGCCTCCAAGACCCGGGTCTGGGAAGACGTTGCTAGAACTTTTATTGATCACTACTCTTACAACTAAGAGTTTGATATCACCATCCGGGATCTAGAGACTACCAGGCAGAACTTCAATGAGTCCTTCACTGCGTTCTTGAGCAGATGGAGGAATAAAGTGGCTTAAATGATCCACAGACCTGTTGAGAAAGAGCAAGTACGTATGCTGGTTAAGAATATGCAACCAGTATATCATGACAAACTATTCTACCAATCCATCTCCACATTCAAAGAGCTATTTGAAATAGGCACCAGAATAGAGGATGCCATCAGAGAAGGAAAGTTCAAAAAGGATGAACCCCAACACCAGTCCAAGAGACCTAACTACTCCCTGGACTCCCCGGATATCAATGCACTTAGCAACCAATCAATGGCCTGCGCCCTTCGTCCATGCCAGTCCATTCTGCCAAATCGCCCAAAAGGCCCTCGCGAATTCTCCAAACTTGATGTTCCTCTTTCTACAGCCTTGGACCACCTACTCAAAAAGGGCCACCTGCAGCTCCTCCCTCATAAGCCGCTACTAGATCCTATACCCTCCCACTACAACATGAGCCTACAATGTGCTTATCACCAAAATCTAGGCCATACCACCGATCAGTGCATCCGCCTCCGCCATGACATTCAGAACCTTATAGAAGATGTCCCGTATCCTAATCCCATCCACTATCTTGGCTTGGACCAACCGATCGAATGATCCCTTCCGTCGATGCTAATGAATGTTGAAGCTACGCAGTCAAGTGATGATGTTTGGAACTTCTACTAAAAAAATAGAATAAGAATAATAATTGGGTCGCAAAGACACTCCATTTGAGACCGGGTCGAGTCAAGTTGAGTCTGTTCTATGTTCCGAGTCCATTTCAATTCTAGTCTGGTGATCGAGTCTGTCTGTCATCGAGTTGTTAATAAGTCTGTAAACCTTCTCTATTGATGGAATGAAATCTCATTTTGCTTAATCTGATGTGCCTAGTCATAAATGCATGAATCACTAAACTAAAGTGTCACTTTTCAAATTACCATCGATATTACTCTGCTAATAATTTTTCTACGACAAAACAAAAAAGAATCCTGAAAGGTTAAAGTCGATTTCACGCTGACACTGATGAAGAGCTGAGAATTGAATAGTCTTACTTTAAGAATTTAAAGATGCTCTTGCCTCAATCTTGAAAAGACATACTTGAAACTGACTTGGAGCTTGCCCAACACCCCCTTTCCACCATTTCGAAGCCTTAAGCCCAATCCAATTGGGAGCCATGCAATCTGTCCGATTGAAAACAATGCAAACTTAGCCCTTGATGGTGGCCAAACATTTCAGTGAGTTTCATCTCCACTTTTCAAAAAAAAAAAAAACAAAAAAAGAAAGAAAAAGAAAAGAAAAGAAAAGAAAAGAAAAGGAAAACCTCGCTAGGTTAAAAACCCGAAAGGGCACCTAGGCAAAAGTTAGAGCTGAAAAAGGTGTTGATTTCCAAAATCTGACCCTAGCCAGTCGAAATGTTGGAGAAAATTTTGATGAAACAAATGAGAAAATCATACGCTTCAAGATACATCTTAAGAACGTGCCCAGATCACATTTCAAGAGGCACGGAATGACCACAAATAAATTCCGAGAGCTGACATGCACATTCTGGAATTCTGAGATTGCGATCGAAAGATCTCACAAGAATCGACTACATTAAAAAGCAAAATTGACTGGCTAGGCGAAAGTGAAAAGGATCAATCCTCAAAACAAAACAAAAAGAAAAAGAAAAAGAAAAGAAAGGGAGATTGAAACTGAATCCTTTTATTCAAAGCTACCACAAGTGACTCAAGATTGAACTTCTTTGATGATTGGTTTGAAAAACCCTCATACCTCAAACCCCTTATTTCAAGCCTTGCCTTGAACTACGCTCGACCTGATTCCCACTCAGGGATACGTAGGCAACCGCATCGGTTCGGTCGACACCATCATAATCAACCCCCCTTCTTTCAAGACTTTGGCCCGAACTACGTTGGACCTGATCCCCGCTAGGGGGTATTTAGGCAGACTTTCAAAAAGAAAAGAAGGATGGCTCGCTAGGTTGAAAATCCGAAAGGACGCCTAGGCAAAAGTTAGAGCTAAATCCAAGGTGAGCAATAACAAAAGAGAGAAAAGAGCTTGCTAGGTCACCTCACTGGTGCCTAGGCAAAAGTTATGAGCATTTGAGAGATTAAAGTCACGATCCATGCCTCAAGCCAGAAAATCACCTTCCACACTAGGGGCAAACATCAGCTACCCGCCTCGTTTGCCTGACTTTTACTATCTACCCTTCATACAAGGGGCAAACTTCGGTCACCTACCTTGTTCGCCCAAAACCTCCAATAAACCATCATCCAAACTAGGGGCAAACTTCGGTCACCCACCTCGTTTGCTTATGAATCCCACTTTGTATAGCTCAAACAAGGGGCAAACTCCATTTGCCTAACACAATCCCTTCACACCAAGGGCAAGTTTTTAAGTTACCAAGTTGTTTTGAAAATTTTGAAATAGAGCATCTTTTACTCTAAAAGCTAAGGCACTAATTCAAAGCACTTCCTGGGAGAAGCAGAAAATTGACTAGATCACTAGGGAGGAATTTTCAAAAATCAGATTTATCAGCAAAGTGCTACCATGTTAAGATGAGGGGTGAACACCAAAAGAGAAATGGTACATCGTTTATGACAAAAGCACATCAAGTTTTGACAAGACGAGCTTGTGTCAAATGTGTCATCCTCGTGCGTCAATGTCTATCAAGTTTTTGAGTCTGTTGTAGTCTCAAATGTGTAAGTCAACAGTGACTAATAAAATTTTCAAATCAAGTTATAAAGAGCATGCCAATACAAGCAGGAGTACCAAACACCATTACTGCACCGGTTAAGGCGTCAGCATGAGAAGCGTCCAAACTTAGGGCAAATGCGAATTTCATCCCTTTCCAAACCATCGAAAGTTGACCATCATCTCCTTGCAACATAAGTCTATGAGTGGCTGTTGATTACCTTCCCTCGTCCATGCAACATAAGTCCATGAGTGGCTATTGATTTTCCTTCATTTCCAAGCAACACAAGTCCATGAGTGGCTGTTGATGGATCCCGGTTCCAGGCCAGCAAGATTTGATCAACTATGAGAGATTCGAATTTGAATCCTGGTTCTCGGTCAAGAGAAGTAGTTGAAGAGAGATCCCAGAAAGAGTCGCTTCATCCCCAACAGATTCAGTTTAATCCCCCAGTAGGCATATCGATTTGTACATCGTCAGTTCAATCTATGACAGTCACAGTAGTTCACTGTCGACTCGTCATATCGATTCGTACATCGTCAGTTCATCCATGATAGTCACAGTAGTTCACTATTGACTCATCATCTCGATTAGTACATCGTCAGTTCAATCACGACAGTCACAGTAGTTCACTGTCGACTCATCTTCTCGATTTGTACATCGTTAGTTCAATCTATGACAGTCACAGTAGTTCACTGTCGACTCGTCATATCGATTCGTACATCGTCAATTCATCCATGATAGTCACAGTAGTTCACTATTGACTCATCATCTCGATTAGTACATCGTCAGTTCAATCTATGACAGTCACAGTAGTTCACTGTCGACTCGTTATATCGATTCGTACATCGTCAGTTCAATCACAACAGTCACAGTAGTTCACTATTGACTCATCATCTCGATTAGTACATCGTCAGTTCAATCTATGATAGTCACAGTAGTTCACTGTCGACTCGTCTTCTCGATTAGTACATTGTCAGTTCAATCACAACAGTCATAGTAGTTCACTGTCGACTCGTCTTCTCGATTAGTACATCGTCAGTTCAATCCATGATAGTCACAATAGTTCACTATTGACTCATCATCTCGATTCATACATCATTACTTCTTCTGGTCATGGTTAGTCCAACTGTTGATCCAATCCATGATAGTCACATTAGTTCACTGTTGACTCATTTCTTCTGGTCACGGTTAGTCCAACTGTTGATCCAATCCATGATAGTCACAGTAGTTCACTGTTGACTCATCATCTTGATTCGAACATCGTCACTTCTTCTGGTCACGGTTAGTCCAACTGTTGATCCAATCCATGATAGTCACAGTAGTTTACTGTTGACTCATCATCTCGATTCGTGCATCGTCACTTCTTCCGGTCACGGTTAGCCCAACTGTTGATCCAATCCATAATAGTCACAGTAGTTCATTGTCGACTCATCATCTCGATTCGTACATCGTCAGTTCATTAAGCATCATTAGTTTACCATCACTCTCATTTAAAATATGCCGTGTTCATCATTCTCATTCAAAATCTTAGGCTTCTATGTCCATTAATGGGGCTTCCATGTTCATCGCTTGACATCTCGGGATTTCATGTCCATCACTTGACGTCTCAGGACTTCTGTGTCCGTCTCTTAATTTCTAGGGCTTCCATGTTCGTCGATTATCTATGAAACTACATCTCCAATTATAGTCCTCAGGGACCCCACATCTGACTACATTCGCTTGCGAAGCACACTTCCCAAAATTCAGAAGTTTGCTCCAAGACCCAGAGTATTCAAACCTTGATGTCCCTATTCGGGTCAATAACTGCATCACAGTTAGAAATACTAGCACAGCATAAGTCCACTTGGAGTGGCACACACCCTACAATACCAGCTCATACTAGGGTCAGAACACTAGGCATGATAGGACTCATGACACAATTCATATCACATCCATGCATTGCATACCATCCTCATAACATAGCATCTGCCTGTCTCATTGTGCATGTGCGATTTATTCCTTTGTGCCCTGAACTACGTCCTGGTCTGATTCCCCTTGGGATACGTAGGCAGCTCACGCAGAGCGCGACCAATACTAGCCTCAGCATCACTGCATCTTTTGCAACGCTTTTATCCTAAATTTATAGCCTCCAAAAAGTCCTATCTCTTCAAAACTTTGGCACTCGCTTGCGACATGCGTTGCCTCGCAAGTTCCTGCCAAAGAGGGGCAAATTGTAGACACCCCATTTTGTCGGCTATCAGATTTAGGAGACCCATAGCTTGGTGGTTCACAATGATCGTAAAAGACTCAAAAGGACTCCTGGAAGTCAGCTCTATCTCTCAGAATGCTCAGATTGACCAAAATGCCCCTAAAAGCCCGAAGACTCCCAGATTTGGTCCCGAAGTTCTGAAAACATGCTATGTCGTAAGAAAAATGATAAAATGAGTTTTGAAGTAAAACTGGAAGAAATCGTCAGCTCCCAGAGACCCCCGGAAGTTCCGGAAGTTTTCCGAAAGTCCCCGTTGACCGGTTTGACCAAGGTGTGACCAGGTTTGACCAAGTTTGACCAAAATTATCCGAATTCACCAGTATCATTAGCAAAGTATTAAAATGAGTTTTAAAAGCTAATCGAGCAAAAACGTCGGCTCCTGGGAGCTCCCGGAGGTTCCCAGAACTTCCCTGGAATCCCAAGTTTGACCAGTTTGACCAAGATTTGACTTTGGAATCGGGGCACCGAAACAATTTTCAAATATTTTTCATGGATACTAGAGGTCAATAGCTTTCCAACGGTATATCGCACTTAATCCCTGGATTTAAAACGAATTTATTGTGGATTTCCAAAGCCGAAAAAGGCGATCAAATCGGCTTTTATCGCGAATACCGTAAAACTTTTCAAAGTGACCTATCCCCGAACTATTTTTTTATGTAAAGTAGACTCCATTACCTTTCCAACGGTATAACACAACCTCAATTTGGAGTTCGTACGCATTTTTTGTGAATTTCGGACGAAATAGGGCCTTTTCACGACTACCGGAACCTCAGGGGGCCTAAACAGCATTATCTGGACGAAGGAGGAGCAGTGCCGCCACGGCACTGGCCCAGTGCCGCCGCGGCACTCCCCTCCAGAATGGTGTTTTTTTGTAATTTTTCTTGGGGATTCATTTTGATTAATTAAAAACCAAAATGACATAGTTTTATGATTTCAGATGTTTGGAGCCAATGGGAATACTTTCTAAATCCCAAAACCACCCCAAGTTGGCCTATTTAAACCCCCCATTGCTCTTCATTTTAGGGGAGTGAAATGCAAGTTTAGAGAAAGTTTGGGAGAGAAAGTTGTAGAGATAAGGTTAGAGTAGAGAGAAAAGAAGCTTTCTTGATTTTCAAAACAAAAGTATTTTCTAAACTTTGTTTTTACTTCATTACTCCCATTTAAACCCCCCAATTGCTCTTCATTTTAGGGGAGTGAAATGCAAGTTTAGATAAAGTTTGGGAGAGAAAGTTGTAGAGATAAGGTTAGACTAGAGAGAAAAGAAGCTTTCTTCTTTGATTTTCAAAACAAAAGTGAGTTCTAAACTTTGTTTTTACTTCATTACTCCCATTTACTTCAACATTCAATACACCCAACCACCATTTTAGTGAGCATTTAAGAGAGTGGAAGCTTCTTCCATATCAAATGTCATTACATATGAGTGAAACACCAATCTACAAGTTCAATACTTCATGAATATCATCTATTGATCATTATCTACTTGCTTGTTTATTCATTGTTTATCTCCTCTCACCTCATTTCTTTTTGATTTTCTTTATTTACTTACTAGTTCATCATCATCTAAATGATGACATGAAGTTTGGGGTGAGTGAATCCTTATGGATAGTAGCTCTTGACCTCAAAAACATGTTTGATAGATGATGATCATAACTTCAATACCTCCAAGGTGTCCTTGAAGTGTATTGAAGTTATGCTCAAATGAAAATAAGTTTCTCCAACAATCTTGGAGGTTCTTGATGATGAGTTGAATGTTGGCATTTTAAGCGGTTATAATCTTTATTGAGTATTGAAAATACTCTTTCAAAACCTCTATTTCAAAACCCCCCTCAATCCCTCTCATTTTGATTTCAAGAAAGAAAACCTTATTTTCCCCAAAATCTTCAAAACAGTGAGTCAAAACAGTGAGTGAGCTGAGTTCAAAGATTTCTCTAGAACTCAATACTCAACATATAGATGCAAGGCCACTTGTAAAATCTTCCAAACTCATTGGAGAACACCCATGATTTTTGGTTTGACTTGGAAGTACTTGAAAATAGTCCATTTGGGCCCAAACATTCCTTCCAGACATTCTGCCTCTGCTGTCACAGCAGCTTGACTAATTTCCAACCACTGTTTCAGAAATATTTTTTAAAAGGGGTGGTCCCAACTTATTTTTACTTTAAACTTCAATGTCTTAGGTAACTCTCTGTATAAAATGGGCCTCTAGATCACTCGTTTTCATTTTCTAAGATGTTTCAACATTTCAGTCGACAGTACGGACTCTGTTTCTGAGTGACCTCTGTTGTTCATCTGATTTCTCTCAATCTGTGATAGTTATTAAAGATTGGCTTTTTGGTTTGTGTTCTAGACACAATAAGGAAAATCTCCATAAAAAATCGTGCATTGAAAACATTCCTAACCCCTCGTTTCCATTTTTACAAGATCATACTACTGTTCTATCCACTATTCACAGCGAGCACCTTTTAACTTTCATTCTTTGATTTGATGCTTATATGCCTTCAAAATTAGTTCATATCTTAGGAAGTAGTTCATACTACATTTGTACATATCCCATGATGATTTCATTCATTCATTCATACACATTATAGACTTCTAAGTCATTCTAGGAGTCCATGAACACAAAGCACACTACAACCTTGGCACATTCTAGATACATACATTGCATCCATGCAAGATTTGGGACCTTCATGGCTCCTAATCTAAGAAGATTATAAGGAATGAACTTGATCACACATTCATGCTTCCCCCGATCTAATCATCCTTTTGAAGGAAAAAGTGCTTTAAAGTTAGAGTTTAAACGCGCAGCGGAAATAGGTTAAGTTATAATACTTTTGGTATTCCAGGATCTACTACTCGTCAATTCCATAGATGCGTACAAGGGGGTGCAAGAATTATACCTTAGTGTCTTGAACCCAATTCTGAAACTTTAACTTCCAGCAGCCTCCACTAGATGATCTTCACCCTTATGACTCCTGCGGATGCCTGCCGGAAAGACTAGGGTTGGTGGGAACCCTAATAGAGAGGATAGGAAGGTTTTGGGAAGACTATGATAGTTTCTGCAGCTTCTGCGTATAAAAACGACGATCACTTACTTCTAGAACACAGCTGCCCTATTTATTGATTTCCAGAACCGACCTAGACTTCGATCGATCGAAGTGACTTCGATCGATCGAACCTTCGATCGATCGAACCATTCTCGATCGATCGAACCTGCTGACTTCAATCGATCGAACATACTTCGATCGATCGAACCTGTCTTAACAGCTTCCTCAAGTGTCTTTCCAAGCATCCTAGCGGAGCTAAGAGTGGGACCTCCTAGGCTCTTTATTGTTGGCTCAGACCAGTTTGTTAATTACCATGACCAAATTCTTTGATCAGCAAACTAACTAACTGGTCAGTTAACGTTTATTCCACTATAAAACGATAACTGAACTCCAACGCAAAAGAACATATCCGAAGCGATAACTAGACTTGTATGGTGTACTAATGTCCCTCTACCGTCAGCATTCGTAATCATATTCAGGTAGTCGGATAACTGTTACTGTCAACCTGAATCATGATTACTTCTTGTATTCCTTGAGTCCCATTCACTACTCATGATTACCAAACATGTTGATAACTCTTATCAACAAGACTGCAGTACTCAGTAATCAACTTGGTGACATTCTCAAGGGAATGCTTACTCTGAATCAGAGGGTAGATTCTATCTTGACAATATATGTTCACAACCCTATGGACATGACATACCCAAGATACCCAGGTGTTGATCTTCTATAGACCTCACTGATTGGTAAGTCAAAGCAGCCATATCCATAGTCTGTGTTCATAATCATCTCAAGATTGAGAACACGTACCTTATACAAGTTATGAGTTCCTATTGACTGTTGACAGCCTTAAGCGTCAATAGGAAAGCTCAGGTCCGTCAATGCACTATAAGCACTAGCATATCAACTAAGAGCTACACTATAGTGATTGAGATTAATCACTCCATCCAATGGTAGTTAATTATGCTACAGTGTAGACCTGATGAGGTATCCAGTCTCATCATCCACTGTGACATATTCTAAGTATCAAAGAATAGTAATTCGTATCTCACTTGTGTGTATCTCATACACACACGAATTGTTTACTATGATACTTAAGGACAAAACAATCATCTCATGAGAGAAACATACACAATGAAATGTAAAGCTGATATCCATATATTATAATGCTAATGTCTCATACATAAAGTAATGGTTTGAGGGCACAAACCCAACAAACTCCCACTTGCACTCACAACCATTCAGAACTACATCTAAGACCTAGACTATCTAGATGACGATCAAAGACCTTCTGTGGTAAGGCCTTTGTAAACGGATCAGCAAGATTGTCAGCGGTGGCAATCTTGGTGACAGTCACATCTCCACGTTGAACTATATCTCGGATCAGGTGATATTTCCGCTCTACGTGCTTTCCCTTCCCGTGGTTCCTTGGCTCCTTGGACTGAGCCACTGCCCCACTATTATCGCAGTATAGCGTAATAGGTGACAACGACGCTGGTACCACCTCGAGTTCCATAAGGAACTTCTTGAGCCAAACAGCTTCCTTTGCGGCTTCACAAGCAGCCACATACTCAGCTTCTGTAGTTGAGTCTGCAATGCATTTCTGCTTAATGCTCCTCCAACTAACAACACCACCTCCCAAGGTAAAGAGATGTCCGGATGTCGACTTTCTCGAATCTTTATCTGACATAAAGTCCGAGTCAGTGTATCCTACTGGAATTAACTCACTACCGCCGTACATAAGCATGTAATCTTTAGTTCTTCTCAAGTACTTAAGAATGTGCTTAACGGCTGTCCAGTGCTCTGGACCAGGATTCGATTGATACCTGCTAACCATGCCAACGGCAAAACAGATATCTGGTCTAGTGCATAACATCGCCATACATGAGACTTCCCACTACCGAGGCATAGGGAATTCCTACCATGCGATTCCTCTCCTCTTGTGTCTTTGGACACTGGTCCTTGGAGAACGCTAAACCATGCCTGAAAGGTAACAAACCTTTCTTCGAATTATCCATTGAAAACCTAGTTAGCACTTTCTCGATATAACCAGCTTGAGATAATCCCATTATCTTTCGCTTGCGATCCCGAAAGAGCTTGATCCCAAGAATATAGCTCGCCTCTCCTAGATCCTTCATATCGAAAGTACTAGCTAGCCAAACCTTGACCGTTGACAGCGCCGCTACATCATTCCCAATGAGTAGAATGTCGTCAACGTAAAGCACAAGAAAAGCCACTACTTTTCCTTCACATTTCTTGTATACACAAGGCTCATCCAGATTCTGTATGAAACCAAACGACTTGACCACTTGGTCAAATCGGATGTTCCAACTTCTGGATGCCTGCTTAAGCCCATAAATGGACTTTTGCAACTTGCGTACCAAGTTACCTTTCCGACCAGCTATGAACCCTTCTGGTTGTTGCATATAGATGTCCTCCTCAAGATTGCCATTCAAGAATGCAGTCTTGACGTCCATCTGCCAGATTTCATAATCTAGGCATGCAGCAATGGATAAGAGTATTCTGATGGACTTGAGCATGGCTACCGGCGAGAAGGTTTCCTCATAGTCAATGCCCTCCCTCTGAGTATAGCCTTTCGCCACAAGCCTTGCCTTAAAGGTCTCAACCTTTCCATCAGATCCTCTTTTCCTCTTATAGACCCACTTGCAGCCAATGGGTTTAATATTAGCTGGAAGTTCAAGATCCCAGACCTGATTGGAATCCATAGATTCCAATTCAGCCTTCATAGCTTTAATCCAATGAGCTGAATCAACATCAGCCATTGCCTCTTCGTAAGTGGTAGGATCAGATTCAGATTCTATGGAGACAGCTTCAAAAACTTCTCCTAAGAACATGTATCTATCAGGCTGGCTGATAATCCTCCCACTACGACGAGGTACCGGTGTGGAAATGGGTGAAGAAGTGGTATTTTCTTGATTTTCATCGTTATCAACTGCGGGTTGGACTGAGGGCTCTCCTTCTATCTCTCTAAGATCTATCCTTCCCTTAGGTTTATGGTTCATGATATAATCATCCTCCAAGAAAACAACATTTGTACTAACAAACACTTTCTGTTCTCTTGGATCATAAAAATACCATCCATAAGTACCCTTTGGATACCCTACAAAGTAACATACTTCCGATCTAGAATCCAACTTGCTCATCTTTCCTTTGAGCACATGTGCCGGACACCCCCATATCCGGAGATGTTGCAAAGAAGGCTTGCGCCCAATCCACATCTCTCGTGGTGTCCTGGGAACAGATTTGCTTGGTACTAGATTTAGTATGTATGCAGCGGTTTCCAAAGCATAACCCCAAAGGAATAATGGCAACTCTGAATAACTCATCATCGACCTAGTCATGTCTAAAAGAGTTCGATTCCTTCTCTCCGCTACACCGTTCTGCTGAGGCGTACCAGGTGCAGTCAACTGTGATAGAATCCCATTCTGTACGAGGTGATCAATAAACTCATTAGAGAGGTACTCGCCACCTCGATCAGATCGAATGGCCTTGATATGTGTGCCCGATTGCTTCCCCACTTCAGCCCTAAACTCTTTGAACTTTTCAAAGGCTTCAGACTTGTGCTGCATTAGGTACACATATCCATACCTAGAGTGGTCATCGGTAAATGTTATGAAATACTCATAACCACCCCTTGCTCTAATATTTATTGGTCCACACACATCAGTATGAACTAATTCCAACAATGCATTGGTCATGTTGCCCTTTGCAGGAAAGGGCCTTTTGGTCATCTTACCCTCCAAACAAGACTCGCAGACTTCCATTGGTTCGAGAACCAAATCGCCTAAGACCCCTTCTTTGACTAGTCTGCCAATCCTATTCAGATTGATATGGCCAAGCCTCATATGCCAAAGCCTTGTTGGATTAGTGGAAGGTTCCTTTCTTTTAGATGGTAAAGTTACCACTGAGTTATTAAGTTCCAAACAAGAATCTTTTGAAATATTGGGAGTAATCACATACAAACCATTTGTCGAACTCGCGTCTGGCAGCTGCCGAAGCATTTGCCGCGGGTTCTTCAGGGCTTGGGGTGGTGAGGACATATATGTGATCCTCCGCAGTTAAAACGATGTCAAGGTTACGTTTCCATTCAGTGTAGTTATTTCCAGTTAACTTGTTTTGAGTGAGTATGGTAGCAAGTGGACTAAATGCAGATCCAGACATTATGTGATTACTGAAAATCAAACAAACAAAATAAATATGGATATCAGAATTGACAGTTTGAAATAAAAGAATCCTTAAAACTCTTATTTAAAAACAAAGTCGCCGGAATATCGAAACGAAAGAATAAAGCCTCCGTGTGGTGGTCAATGTTCGATCTTTCGATTTATCATGACTTATCCGCTATGCAACTCTTGCAAAATAGCCATGACTCCCGAACCTATTTGATCTCTAAGTTTCTGAATAATGCCCCGTGTGGGATCCCTTATCCATAGCTTAGCTAGTGTGTACCATTAACTAGGATCCAATCACAACCGTCTCAAGTAGCGCCTCCGTGTGGTGGTCACCCTCTAACACGTCTGATTGATCCTATCCATAGGAAGTTCACATCTAGTAACCAATGAACAGTGTACCCTCCGTATGGAATGATCACCCCTGGCGAGGTGACACAGAATACACTACTCATCTTACAATGAACCGTTAATGGAAGATCGTGGGTGTTATTTGATAAGACCCTCTCCCACTAGATTTAGTAAATTAAGGATTTTGCTTTTGAAAAAATGTTTTCACACACTACCCATAAACATCCAATGTTTACTAATGTGTTGAAAACGATTTTTGAATTTTATTTTAGAAAACTTGTTTTAAGTGGATGCAACAATGTATTATACGCCAATCACAAAACAAGCACATAAAACAAAAAACTAAAATAAAATATAGGCATTCAAACAATGCCTCTATCTCCCATGGCTCTATTTCCATAGATCCACCTTCTTGGTTTGGTCGCCTCCGGCTCCATCTTTATGGACAACGGCTCCTTGCTCCATCTTTATGGAATTTCTAATTCTATTACATTGGACCTATGCTTCTTTTGAAGCTTACAATTTATCTAGAAAAAGGAAATAGCAAAAAGGAAATAAAAGGCTAGGGAAACCGGTGCGACTTTCCTTTTCGTAGGATTGAAGCCGCAGCGCCCTTTACATACGCCTTAAAACCAAACCATTAATAAATTACAACATGCACCAATCTCAAACAATTTAAATATAAATATTTAAACGACTTGGTGCCATGGGAGATAGCGACTAATTTTGCTGCAAAAGGGTTAGTCGTACACGCATCCACACATACATAACAAATATATGTAACTATTGGAACACTTAATTGATTCACACAGTATATAAACACTTTACATACTGAATTAGAACTTAAAATAGCATCTTACTTCTCTGCCACAGTTCGATCGATCGAAGACCGTTCGATCGCTCGAACCTTCGATCGATTGAACACTGTTCAATCGCTTGAACATTCTGTTTCACAGAATGATTTAAAAATTTTACAGAAATAATTTAAGATTAAAGTATAATTTAAAAAACCTTTACAACTGTGAAGAGAACACCTAGACAGAGAATCTGTCTCGATCGATCTAACACTATTCGATCGATCGAACACCAGAAGGCTTCGATCGATCGAAACTAGTTCGATCGATTGAGAACAGAATGTTCGATCGATCGAAACAAGTTCGATCGATCGAACCCACCTTGCATCCTATGCAATCACAGTTTTGTATTCTGCTGCGATAACACTGCAGAAACAGATCTGTGACGATGCAGTTTCGAAAACAGTTCTAAAATCAACATGCAAATCAAAACTAGGGTTCCAAAAATGCATCTATAGATCCAAACGAGCGTGGCTCTGATACCAATTGAAGGAAAAAGTGGTTTAAAGTTAGAGTTTAAACACGCAGCGGAAATAGGTTAAGTTATAATACTTTTGGTATTCCAGGATCTACTACTCATCAATTCCATAGATGCGTACAAGGGGGTGCAAGAATTATACCTTAGTGTCTTGAACCCAATTCTGAAACTTTAACTTCCAGCAGCCTCCACTAGATGATCTTCACCCTTATGACTCCTGCGGATGCCTGCCGGAAAGACTAGGGTTGGTGGGAACCCTAATAGAGAGGATAGGAAGGTTTTGGGAAGACTATGATAGTTTCTGCAGCTTCTGCGTATAAAAACGACGATCACTTACTTCCAGAACGCAGCTGCCCTATTTATAGATTTCCAGAACCGACCTAGACTTCAATCGATCGAAGTGACTTCGATCGATCGAACCTTCGATCGATCGAACCATTCTCGATTGATCGAACCTGCTAACTTCAATCGATCGAACATACTTCGATCGATCGAACCTGTCTTAACAGCTTCCTCAAGTGTCTTTCCAAGCATCCTAGCGGAGCTAAGAGTGGGACCTCCTAGGCTCTTTATTGTTGGCTCAGACCAGTTTGTTAATTACCATGACCAAACTCTTTGATCAGCAAACTAACTAACTGGTCAGTTAACGTTTATTCCACTATAAAACGATAACTGAACTCCAACGCAAAAGAACATATCCGAAGCGATAACTAGACTTGTATGGTGTACTAATGTCCCTCTACCGTCAGCATTCGTAATCACATTCAGGTAGTCGGATAACTGTTACTGTCAACCTGAATCATGATTACTTCTTGTATTCCTTGAGTCCCATTCACTACTCATGATTACCAAACATGTTGATAACTCTTATCAACAAGACTGCAGTACTCAGTAATCAACTTGGTGACATTCTCAAGGGAATGCTTACTCTGAATCAGAGGGTAGATTCTATCTTGACAATATATGTTCACAACCCTATGGACATGACATACCCAAGATACCCAGGTGTTGATCTTCTATAGACCTCACTGATTGGTAAGTCAAAGCAGCCATATCCATAGTCTGTGTTCATAATCATCTCAAGATTGAGAACACGTACCTTATACAAGTTATGAGTTCCTATTGACTGTTGACAGCCTTAAGCGTCAATAGGAAAGCTCAGGTCCGTCAATGCACCATAAGCACTAGCATATCAACTAAGAGCTACACTCTAGTGATTGAGATTAATCACTCCATCCAATGGTAGTTAATTATGCTACAGTGTAGACCTGATGAGGTATCCAGTCTCATCATCCACTGTGACATATTCTAAGTATCAAAGAATAGTAATTCGTATCTCACTTATGTGTATCTCATACACACACGAATTGCTTACTATGATACTTAAGGACAAAACAATCATCTCATGAAAGAAACATACACAATGAAATGTAAAGCTGATATCCATATATTATAATGCTAATGTCTCATACATAAAGTAATGGTTTGAGGGCACAAACCCAACACCTTTCTCATCCATCCCGGGGATTGAGAGGTCTTCTTTTTCTGAAAGATTAACATGCATCATACTAGCTTGCTAAGCATATTTTGATTTCTTTTATTATTTGTTTCAATAACAATTCATGTCCCACTTTAGATTAGGAAGTCTTGATTATTTGATACATGATTAGACGATTTTTCCTAGGTTATTTTTGTGATCTTTCACTTTGCATTGTGTGATATTTGGCTTAGATCTTATGAATGATATCTTATCTTTAGATCTTCCATTTTCAAATTTTCTTATGTGATGTAATATACTATCATAGTATTATTTGTCGAACCAAACATAGTATAAGATGATTATTTGGATGCTAATTGAGGCCCGTCGAAAGACGGGGTGAGTTGAGGGTGTTTTAGTCGTAACAAAGGCTCCTTCCTCTCTCGTACCAAAACCCCGAGCCAAGTTCTTTGGTTATGAAGGGCCGGTGCCCTTTATCCGTTTGGGTGAGTCAAATTAGGTTTTTTGGTTCCTTAAAGACCAAGTGGCGACTCTGTATCTGTTTTCAACAGACCTTTTCTCTTTCCTTGATTCAAAAGTCAAACAAGTTTCAAAAACATAACGAAGCGGTAGAATCCCGGTATCCATAGGACTCCAGTTTTGCAATGGACTGAGTGTGGGAATGTACTAACTGGATCACCGGACCAAAACTTTCAAGTGAGGCCAACACCTTCTCCTCAAATGCATTATTATGTGGAGGTGGAGGAGGAGGTTGTTGGTATTGACATTGTTGAGGTCTATAAGCGTTAGGGAAATTACTCATCTCATTATTATTATTATTATTATTATTATTATTATTGCACGAGAAATTAGGATGGTTTCTCCATGGCGCGTCCGGATTATTAGTAGTCGAATTATAATTATTTTGTGGGTATTGTTGAATAGAATTAATGTGTTGCTCCACGAATTCCGAAAATTGACTCGCCGATGGACATGCAAGGATAGAATGTGACGGATCAGAATATAATGCACAAATTTCATGAGCGGGTGGGGCTGTCGTTTGGTTCATTGTTAAAAGTCGGTCAAGTTTTTTAGATAGTTCTTTTATTTCAATTGAATGACTTGACTCGAACTTTACCTCTCTCTTAGGATGTGAATGATATCCCTCGGAACGTACTGACACAGCCTGATGCATCGAATTCTCGCTTAATGTTTCAAAGATTTTCTAGGTCTCGTCGGCACTTTTGTGTAGGAAGGTACCCGCACAAACAGCATCGACGGTATTACGGACTGAGGGAATAAGTCCCTCATAAAAGACCTGTACCAACTGCCACTTAGGAACCTGATGATGTGGACACGAGCACAATAATTCTTTAAACTTCTCCCAAGTATCATAAAATGTTTCCCCATCTTGCATCACAAAATTTGTTATAGATTTCCTTATCTGATTCGTACGCATAATAGGGAAAAACTTTTGTAAAAATGCGGTGTGTAAGGCTTCCCATGTTCTAATTGTGTTTGGCTCCAAAGATTGGAGCCAGTATTTAGCTTTATCTTTTAAAGAGAATGGAAAGAGCCGCAATTTTAATTCATCATCAGTAAGATTTTGAATTTTCAAAGTGGAGCATATATCCTGAAAATCTCCTAAGTGTTGATATGGATCTTCATTTAGACGACCATGGAAAGAAGGAAGTAGCGAGATGGTAGATGACTTTATCTCAAAGTGAGATGCCGTCGCCTCCGGTAAATCAATTCATGTTTGTGGCGTATAAGTCGTAGGAATAAAGTAATCTTTAAGCGGAGGTGGTGGCGGTATATTAAGATTATTCATATTATTTACGTTGTTTCCAATGTCGGCCATTGGAATAGGTTCTATTTTAAAAGTTCGAGTTCTCCTTAACCGTTTAAGGGTACTTTGAATTTTGGCCTCAAACAACGACGATGGTTTTGGAGTCGAATCGTCGTCTATTTCCAACTGAGCTCTCGGAGCTTGGGTTGAAGACTTACTAATTCTAAGGGTACGTTCAAGTTCAAGATCGAAAGATTTTAATTCAGGTTTATTTGAACGTGTACCAAACATAAACTAAAAAGAAAATAAGCTAAAAACAAACACTGACTCAAATAAATAAATAAAAAAAAACAAATAGCAATCACGCAACTAAGATAACAAGCACTCAACTACAGTGATGCATGAATATTATCCTGTAATGCAATGACCGCGTCAAGCCCAGCGCCCCGGGTTTCCTAGCTAATGCAGTGCAATTAACCCTAAACTAATGCAAATAGTGCGTCACAGTGCCCTGACTTACAGTGGTTTAAAGCGAATTTCAAAAGAAGCAATTTATTTAATTCTTTTTTTATTTTTTCGCGTAAGCTCCTTTGATGCGCTAAGCTATTCCTCCCGAAAACGTTAGAATTTTGACGACTCGAGATACTACAAAATAAAAAGAAAAAAGTTAGTAACTCAAAATAAAACGAAAAATAAGAAAAGAAAACCTAATCTAATATTTACGAATTAACTAAACTAAGATTCTAAAACTAAAGGTAATAATTTGCAATCCCCGGCAATGGCGCCAAAAATTGATGTTGTCAAAATCAAGATATAAAAGTATGCTTATTTGTGCTTTACTTTCAAAAGATTTGCAGTGTGGAAGTAAAGGTCGAACCCACATAGATTGATTAACTACCGCGCTTTAATTTTAAAACCTAAATTTAGTTGATTAAGAAAAACGAGATTTTGATTTTGAATTTAATTAAACTAAGAACAATAAAATTAAATCTAAATTATGAAAGTGATTTAAAAGTGTTGTTATAAATATGTTTAAGAGAACCTAGGATTGCAAATCCACCACTAGCGTCATAATAGGAATATTTATGCATTCAATTAGATTATTAAGTTGGATGATAATGGGGAATCGTAGCTACAAGCCCAATTCCTCCGTCAAGAAAATAACTATGGTTCAAGCACCAACATAATCCATCTTCGGTTAGCACGAATTATCCCACACTAAACTAGGGTTATGGTATAATCCGTCTAATCTAGGCATGGACTATTCGGATACTTGATAGCACAATTCAATTTAAGCACCATTACATGTAAACAATCTATACAAGCACAGAAAATATAGATCATTGAGCACATCACAGTCAAAATAGATCTAAGACAAGAATTAACTTTGAAAGTAATGATTTAATCAATAGAAGTACGATTTATTTATAAAAATCCTCTAAACATGTAACTGTCATCCATACATAATAAAACTAAAATAAGAACATAAATAAAACCCTATTACTTGGCTAGGATTTCATTGAAACCCTAGATCTAGGTTTAGTTGGCCATAGAATTGATGAACAACAAGAGGTTGATGGAGGAGGCCATGAGAATCATTGGTCTTCTTCTTCTTCTCCTTGTTTTCCTCTCTTCAATGGCTGGAGTTTTGTGTATATGGCTGTGTATAATGTTGTGTAATGATGTGTAACCACAAAATTGATTTAGAATAGGATTTATATAGAGTTTGGAAGGATTTAGGAAGCTTTCCTAAGCCAAATCGCACTAAAATAGCTATATTTACATTTCTGGACGACATATGCACAAACCATCTTCGCTGGGCACTTTAATTTCACAAAATATGCGTTTTTGGTTTTTTCAAAGGTCGCTCGCGCGGCCCGCTCGCGCGAGGTCCTTTTCGCTGCACTGCGCGACTTTCGTGGAATTGCGATAACTTTTTGCTCGGAACTCGGATTGACTCGCCGTTTAAAGCCACGCCTCCGTAACTCAAAAATCTACATTTTATTTCTCTAGAGAAATTTCTCAAATCCAAAGTATTCTTTATCAAAAATGTAATTTTCCGAGACTGCTACTGCATTCAGCTTTCACCGGAATCACCGTTTGAGCCCAGAATGACTTCTAAAGCCACTAATCATTGGATTTTTGTACGTTTCCAAGTTAAAGCTCAAAATCCTACAAAATTTAGAATATTTATTCAAAAATAACTAATAACTACATGAAATGGGCTAACAGAGCGTATTTTTAGAACTATAAACGGCAACTATTCGTCGCCGATCAGAACCCCCTTTTGACCCGTTGACTTTTCACTGGGTCAACTGTTGACTTTTTCAGGGTTCATGCTGAATTTCTCTCTTTTTAAAAATGGTTTTAAGATGCTCCGAGGACAATGTCGTGTTTCTGTACGTGTTCAAAACTCATGGTCTACAAGGTGACAGATAGATATGAATTTTGGTCTTTTAGGCTAAAAAGGGCGATTTTGAACCGAGATTCTTCTAAGAATAGAGTCGGACTGCTTGTAAGAGTCTTGATTCCGATGAGACATATTCATCATTGATCTCCAGAGGTAAATCCCCCTAAGTTTAATAGTTCGATCAAAATTGGAGTGTCTACAATTTGCCCCTCTTCGGTAGAGCTTGTGAAGCAACGTGTATCACAAGTGAATGTCGAAGCCTGTGTGAAGACATGCCTTTGACCAGGCTATTGAACTTTGGTAAAAACAAAATGTGTTGCAAAAACGATTGTAGAGATGGTCACTGCTGGTCATGCTCAACAGTGAGCTGCCTATGTATCCTTGGAGGAATCAGACCAGAACGTAGTTCGGGTGAGGGGCAAAACCTAAACACAAACAATCACACAGATGAATGCACCTATCCTATCGTGATGGACGTGCTCATGGAATAGCGACTGTCAATGTAATTTCATGCTTCATGCTATGTGGATGCGAATATCTAAGATCATTCTCTTCTTGGTGATATGAATGCATTCTATGCCTTAAACCAAAATGAATTTCCTCAACCTAGATGACTTCAACAAGGATTTGCCTCAATTTAGAGGACTTCAACAGAGATTTGCCTCAACCTAGAGGACTTTAATGGAGATTTGCCTCAATCTAGAGTACTTCAACGGATTTACCTCAATCTAGAGGACTTCAATAGAGATTTGCCTCAATCTAGAGGACTTCAACAGAGATTTGCCTCAATCTAGAGGACTTCAACAAGGATTTGCCTCAATCTGCCTCAATCTAGAGGACTTCAGCAAAGATTGCCATCGAGGACTAAAATCGACCAAAAAGATACTGCCATCGAGGACTAACGCAAGTTCGAAAAGATTGCCATTGTGTACTAGTATTAGATGCCATAGAGGACTAACACGAATGATGCTTCCATTGAGGACTAATGCTTATGTAAAGAAGCTGCCATTGAGGACTAATGCTTATGTAAAGAAGCTGCCATTGAGGACTAGTGCTTATGTAGAGAAGTTGCCATTGAGGACTAATGCTTATGTAGAGAAGTTGCCATTGAGGACTAATGAGGGATTATCATTGATGACTAACAAGGACTGCCATTGAGGCCTAACAGAGATCTCCGTTGAGGACTAACGAAAATTACCGTTGAGGACTAACAAAAGTTTCCATTGAGGACTAATGAGGGTTGCTATTGAGGCCTAACAAAGATTGCCATTGAGGACTAACAAGAATTGCCTTGGAGGACTAACACAGATGATGCTGCCATTGAGGACTAATGCAGATGATGCTATCATTAAGGACTAATACAGATGCCATTGAGGACTAACACAAGTGATGCTGCCATTGAGAACTAACGCAAGGTTGCCATTGAGGACTAACACCGATAATGCTGCCATTGAGGACTAATGCAAGGTTGCCATTGAGGACTAGCATCGATAATGCTACCGTTGAGGACTAACGCAAGGTTGCCATTGAGGACTAACACCGATGATGCTGCCGTTGAGGACTAACGCAAGGTTGTCATTGAGGACTAACACCGATAACGTTTCCATTGAGGACTAACACCGATAACGCTGCCATTGAGGACTAATGCAAGGTTTCCATTGAGGACTAACACCGATAATGCTGCCATTGAGGACTAACGCAAGGTTGCCATTGAGTACTAACACCGATAATGCTGCCATTGAGGACTAACGCAAGGACAAGCTGATTGAGGACTAATTCTTAGAGAAGCTGCCATTGAGGACTAATGCTTAGAGAAGCTGCCATTAAGGACTAATGCTTAGAGAAGCTGCCATTAAGGACTAATGCTTAGAGAAGCTGCCATTAAGGACTAATGCTTAGAGAAGCTCCCATTGAGGACTAATGCTTAGAGAAGCTGCCATTGAGGACTAACGCTTAGAGAAGCTGCCATTAAGAACTAAAGCTTAGAGAAGCTGCCATTGAGGACTAACACTTAGAGAAGCTGCCATTGAGGACTAATGCTTAGAGAAGCTGCCATTGAGGACTAATGCTTAGAGAAGCTACCACTAAGGACTAACGCTTAGAGAAGCTGCCATTGAGGACTAACGCTTAGAGAAGCTGCCATTGAGGACTAAAGCATAGAGAAGCTGCCATGGAGGACTAATGCTTAGAGAAGCTGCCATTGAGGACTAACTCTTAGAGAAGCTGCCGTTGAGGACTAACGCTTAGAGAAGCTGCCATTGAGGACTAATGCTTAGAGAAGCTGCCATTGAGGACTAACGCTTATGAAGAGAAGATGCTATTGAGGACTAATCAACATGGTAAGATATTGGTCAATAGCCACTCAGGGGTATACAAACAAGAACGATAGTCAACAGCCTTTCAACGAGTTATGTTGCGAAAGCGACAATTAACAGCCCTTTGGGGGACTTATGTTGCAAAAACAGAGACCAACAGCTTTGCAAGGACTTATGTTGCAAAAGTAAAGATCAACAGCCTCGTAAGGACTTATGTTTCAAAAGCAGAGATCAAATAGCCCTTTTGGAGACTTATGTTGCAAAAGTAGAGATCAACAGCCTCGCAAGCCCTTTTAGGGACTTCTATTACGAAAGTGACAATCAACAGCTCTTTAGGGGACTTATGTTGCAAAAATGAAGATCAACAGCCTCGCAAGGACTTATGTCAATTTAATTTTAAAAAATAAGAGTTAATCATACTCGAATCAATTCAATTTAGTTCAATTTCTTAAATCGGGAGTTAATCAGACTCAAATCAACCTATTTTCTAAACGAGACTCAAAGAATTTGAACAGAGCTGATAGAAATAATGATTTTATGCATTTGCAGACCTTTGGAAGAAACACATCGATTCTGTCAAAAGAGGGAAGTAACCTTTGCCCCTAGTCTTGGACTCTTCTTATATTGCCACTTTATGCTGTGATACTGTTCGAAACCTCTGCTCGTATTACTCTTGGGATGCTCATGAAGACTTTTCAAATCTTTATTCATCATTTTAACCCACACATTTGAGACCATTTATTAACTCATCAAAGGTGGACAGACCTGACAAAGCCAGTTACTCAAGATGACTGACTCAAACTCTACATTCATTATGAATGAATGTGCTTTCATCATGAATAATGTATCATCTTACCTTTCATTTATTCATTATCTTACAAATGGTAGTACTTTTGCTGATAAATCTAAACTTTGAAAACTTCCCCTTTTCGATTTAGTGAATTCTTTGCCCATCTAGAATGTGCTTCAAATTAGTACTTTAGCTTATAGAATGAAAGGTACTCTATTTCAATCCTTTCAAAATAAACTTGATTACTTGAGAACTTGCCTCTAATATAGAGGGCTTTTGGCAAACAAAGTTTACCCCTAGTCTTAAGGGCAAATAGGCTCATCTAAGGGTTTTGAGAACATGATGGTACAGGATGCCTATAGTGCATTTACTCCCAACCTAGAGGTAATCATCATGAATGTGGTGGGCTGAAGCAGGAAACCCAATGCTGATGTACAAACTTTGTCTGTCCCCGGTTTGGCAGTACATATATGGCTCTAGGCAAACACAAGTTTGCCCCTAGTCTGAAGGAAGGAAACCAAAGGTGCAAAGGGTGATGCTTTTGGTTTAGGAATAGTTATAGACCGAGAACCTTCGAAAGTTCACCTACTTATTACCAAGTGGGAACCAGGTCCAAAGTAGTTCGCTTGAGGCATGAAAGAGAAATATCACGTGGTGCAACGATGTTTGTGACCGAACCGCACTGGCTGCCTACGTATCCCTAAGTGGGAATCAGGTCATAACGTAGTTCATCGACTCTGGAAGTCTTGAAAGAATAAGGCTTCAAGAATTTGTGGGCTTTTCGAGCCATATTTTCATTTGGGCTCAATGATTGCTTTTTCTGGGCAGATTTTCTGAAACAGATTCCTTGTGGTAGCTTTTGAACAAGATGATGAGAACATGAACTACTTCTCCCTTTTATTTATTTTTTCTTATTTTCTTCTCTCTTTTTTTATTCTTTTCTTTTCTTTTTTTTTTTTTTTTTTATCGCGGTTGATTCTTTTCACATTTTCACTAGCCAGTCAATCTTTACAACTCTCATAACACATTGTGTTTTAATCATACTCTATCATACTTATAAAGCAATAGCAGCCATCCAAATCACTCTTTATTTTTCTCAAAGATACTTTTGCATTGTTTTGGGCCCACTTAGCCATTGAGCCTCTTATGAAATTTTGATTGATACTTTCAAATCTCCTTTTTATTTCCAATTTATTTTCTTTGTTTAGAACAACTCAAAGCTTTGAGATAATTCATGTGCCAATGATGTACTTTGAAGCACCTAAGAATTCTCAATCTTATTTATTCTCTGCTTTTTCTTTTCTCTTTCCTTTCTTTTCTCTACCTCACTCTCTCTTATTCTCTTCATGATTTTGACTGGCTAGGATTCGGATTTTGAAATCAACACGCATCTTATTTTTTTTGCTCTAACTTTTGCCAGGCTCCCTTTCGGGTTTTCATCCTAGCGAGCTCGTTCTCTTTTTTATTCTTCTTCTCTCTTTTTTTTTTCCTTTTTTGTGCTCTCACTTTTGCCTAGACGCCCTTTCGGGTTTTCATCCTAGCAAGCTCTTTCTTTTTTCTCTTCTCTTTTTTTTTTTGGAAGAAGAAGTTCATTTAAAATATCTAACTACCACCAAGGATCAAGTTATGGCTTTGGATTGGTTAGGCTCATCTTTTAGGCTTGGTATTTGAGAAAGGGGGATGGTGAGCAAGCTTCAAGTTCTAAGTTCATCTTTTGAAGATTGAGCAAGAGCATCTTTAAATTCTTAAAGTAAAACTAATTAATTCTCTACTCCTCCTTGGTTTTGGCACAAAATTTGCTTAGATCATTTGGGGATCCTTTTCAATGCAAAAATTTATTAACAAAGTATTTTCCATGATCATTTGAAAAAGTGATTTTTTTCTTTTTTTTTTCATGATTGTTTGAAAAAAAGTGATTTTTTCTTTTCTTGTTTTTCTTTTTTTTTGCTGCTTCTTTATTTTGGCTTAATGATCCACTCATTCACGACTTAGCACACTGAATCAAGCAAAATGAGATTTTATTCAACTATGATAGAAGGAGGATTACATCACTCGACTCGATAAAAAGATTTGAAGATAAACTTGATACAGACTAACTCGAAAACTCGACTGGACTTGACACTTGACTCGTACTTGATCTGACTTGATTAACAGACTAGACTTGACATGATTTCAACTGGAGTGTCACAGATGATTTTCAATTTATTAAATTTCCAAGAGCATCCACATTTACTTTAGCAGTAGTAGTTCCAAACACTATCACCTCATTGGCATCATTTAAACCTTCGAGTTCACTACTCCCCAAGAACATGTGTCATAACTCCTTTCTCAACCAGGCTTTGAATTTCATGCTTCAATCTCATACAATGGTCAGTATCATGACCCAACATCTAGTGAAAAGCACAATATTGGTCAATGTTATATCCCTTTGGGATGGGGTCAGGCACGGGTTGTGGATCCAACTTTTTCAAGTATCCTTTTTCTACTACCTGTTCTAATGCCACACTCAGCAGTATTCTGAATCCAGCGGTCTCTCCAAGTCGTCCTTGATTATAACTCGACCGATTACCTTTTTGATAATGGCCCTTCCGTTGAGTTGGTTGTGCAAAAGTATTAACATCGGACTCTGGCCCTACATATTTGTTCACCTGATTCTCTCTTTTGATTACCCCTTCGCGGATAGCGTCTTCAATTCTTGTCCCCAAATCAAAAACCTTAGCAAAGTGTTAATTGATTGGAACCTCATCTTCTCTTGGTAAACCGACTGTATATTTTTCATTAGCATTCTGATCTGCTCTTTTTCAGATGGCCTTTGAACCATTTTGGCTGCTTTACCCCTCTATCGGCTTAAAAACTCAGCAAATGATTCATTATATTCCTGCTTGATTGTCTCCAAATCTCAAACTGTCACATCTATCTCTTGGTTGTTTTGATTTTGGGCCACGAACAACTTTACTACTTCTTCCCAGATCCTAGTTTTACTTGGCTCGATCGTGAGGTACCATGCCAGGGCAGCTCCAGTCAGAGTTTGTTGAAACAAAATAGCTATCATCATAGTGCTCAAACCACTGGGTTGGAAATCCCCAATGCACATCCGTATATGACTGTAAGGGTTACCGGTACCATTAAACTTGTCAAAAATTGGCATCTTGAAACCAACAGGCAATGTTTCCTGCACCCCTTCATACAATCCCTCTAGTTCAATCAAATAAGTGTCAACTCCTTGAGCCTTACGGACTACCCTTTCAAGTTTCTCTACTTTCTCAGCCATTATTTTCTCTTTCTCAGCTCTTTCCTTCTCCATCCTCTCTTTCTCTGCACTTGGCACCTCAACTCTTTGAACTTTTGGGTCATCAAACCAGTCCTCTTCCCTTGCGATTGGAGGAGGGTCAACACCTTGCAAATTTGTAGGTGGTGGCTGCCGCACCATGGTTTCCATCATAGCCATCATGCGGTTCATGTTTTTGGCTTGTTGTTCCACAATTGCCCTTAACTCTGCTACTTCCCCAGTATTCCCTTTATGTGCCATTTTAACTAAAATCATGGAAAAAGAACCTTAGAAGGTTAGAAGTATCCTCACTAGTGGATCTAGTTGTTCCTCTTTTTCAATATAGATAGGTAAAAGGTCTACATGTAGAATTGATTTTCAAGAGGCAAGGAATTTCAAGGAATTTTGAGGAACTATTGGATTCCTTTGATCTTGACTGGAAAGAGGATGGTGTAAATTGTATTCTACATGCATGCAATGCTTTGATGTGGCTAAATGCATGCACTGCACATATGGCACACAGATGAAATGCAAGTGTCTGTGTGCCTACTCTAAATGCCAAAGAAAAGAAAATCCTAATCATAACACATAACACATAAAATCTTCACCCATGTCAAGTGCGCCAATTCCTCTTTTCATTGTGATCCTCGTTACCCTTTCGAAGGTTGGATATTCCTTCAGGAAGTATATCATGGATGATAAAATCTTTTGAAAATAATTCTCGTGAATTCTTTTGAGAATGAGGATGTTAAACATTCCTCAACCATGATGATTGGATTGAAATTTTACTTTGAAATTCATTTGAAAAGCATTTCTTTATACGATGAGATTTCTTAAAACAATTCTCAATATGTTTGGAATCTTCAATTGAAGATGATCATGTGAAAGTGTACTTTAACAAAGATTAGTTTGGAGCTTTAATCAAAAAGTGAACTCCAAAGATTTTTTTGAAAGAGCGATTGAAAACTTTGGAATAAAGATGGCAAAAGTCCATTTGCTTTCAAAGATGAATTTAAAATTCTTTGGGTAGGAGGATCACATGATCGGATTATTGCCATACTCTTCATGAATTCGGATACATACAAGGTCCATGATGCTTAGCTAAACATGATATAAGAGATGTTAATCTTATAATCAAGTTTTGGCATGTTCATAAATGTCATAGGACATGAAAAGAATTGCTCAAAAGTGATTAAGAGGTTACACATCTTTCATCAAGCAAGCATCGTCATCATCTCAATTAATCCCTTTCTGGCATACAAAACTCCCAAGCACATAATCCTAATCAAGAATTAATTTCCTAAGATTGAAAGGTTCTATAGAAGCTATCATGCAAAGGTCGGGTTTTGGTCAAATAAGGGACCATTGACACACACCCGATAGGATGCTTCATATACTAACACATGGTACAAGATCAAGGGTGATCACACAGTCCCATGATGGCTTGACTGACAAGGTTGCCCCGAGCCTCCAAGGTTATAGTTCCTTGCAATCGACTGGCGAGACATGCAAGTGCAATGCAACGGGCACACAAAAATTAATTAATTCGATTAAAAGGATGCTTTCAAGTCTAATCCTCGAGTGAACCCAAAATCAGAAATTCTGGTCTGCGAAACCATAGATTCTAGGTTCGATCCCCAGTAGAGTCGCCAGATTATGGATACCGGCATTTGGGCCCACTTTTGTTTTAATTTTAAAACAATTTTCAAATTTCAAATTCAAATACAAAGAGTTGACACTTAATTTTTTTTAGAAAATTTAAGAATCCATTTTTAAAAGCAACCGATCTTTTGTGAAACCAATGATAATCTGGGTCTGGGGATTATGGAATGAAAGGGGAAGGAGCTCGACGGACTAAAACACCCGCTTTCATCCTATCTCTTGATAGGCCTCTACTCATTATCCTATTTAATCGAATTAATAATCTAAGCATGCTCTCAACTAATACATAGATATAAGTATACATATCACAAACATGTCAAAAAAAGGGTGAAAAATTGCCAACGATAAAATATCATTCATAAGCCACATAATTCAAGTAGCAAGCAAAATGATGTGCAAGTAGGGAACTAGAGAACTTACCCAGAATCCAGCTGCGAAATGGGAAACATGCAATGCATACAAAGAATAGAAATCCTAGGAAAAATGTCTCTAATCACATATACACATAAGACAAAACCTAAGCTAAGGTGTCGCGCATGGAGTAAAAAATTAGTAAAATCAATAAATGAAATAAACTAGAGAAGAGATGAGAAGTCATACCTCCAAAGCACTACAAAACAAGGGTTAGTCCACATGCTTCACATAATAATATGACACCAAATAATCAATCCTAAATCTCTAGCCTAGATCTATCAAGCATGGAAAGAATTGACAAAACTATGAATTCCTTTTGATTAGTTGGAGCTATAGCATCTCTATAGATATACAAGTCTCAACTAAGAGCCAATGTGATGTCCATATAGGGGTGCTATAATCCCGATATGATCATAAGGAATCCATGGTTATGTTCAATTTGGTTTAACTAAGTCTAACTTTATCCAATAACTAGTCCTAATCATAAGCATCAATGTACATGGATGAATGAATGAACATGAACAAGAATGAGACATGAATTTATTCACTATTTGGATCACTTAGCTCCTGGATTTAAGCTAAATTATCATTATTCAAAACATGATTTGGCGGTTCGATCGATCGAAGGTGTCTCGATCGATTGAAGCTTTGGCGGTTCAATCGCTCGAATGAGGTTCGATCGATCGAAACCATTTCGATCGCTTGAACATTAGGTCAGTTCAAGGAATCTATAAATAGGCAGTTGTGTCTAGAAAAAAGAGTTTGTCGTTTTTGTACGTTAGAAGCTACAGAAAGTGTTTTAGAGCTCCCAAACCTTCTCCTACCTCTCTATTAGGGTTCCTGTAGACACCCCATATTGTCGGTATCAGACTTACGAGACCCATAGCTTGGTGGTTCACAATGATCGAAAGAGACTCAAAAGGACTTCTGGAAGTTAGATTTATCTCTCGGAATGCTAAGAAAGTGGTACAATTGACCAAAATGTCCTTGAAAGCCCCAAAACTCCCAAATTTGGACCAAAAATTTTTGAAAACATGCTGTGTAACAAGGAAAGTCATAAAATGAGTTTTCAAGCAAAAAAAGATGAAATTGTCAGCTCCCAGAGACCCCCGGAAGTTCTCAAAAAGTCCCCGTTGACCAACTTGACCAATGATTGACCAGGTTTGACCAAGGATTGACTGGGTTTGACCAAGATTTGACCGAAATCGTCCAAATTTCCTGAAAAGTTCCAAGATTATTCTAGATCATGTGGAAAGTACTAAAATAAGTTTTAAAAGAAAATCGGACAAAAACGTCAGCTCCTGGGAGCATTCATAGGTTCCCAGAACTTCCTGGATGTCCCTGGTTCGACCAGTTTGACGAAAAGTTGACTTTAAAACTAGAGCACTATATCATTTTTCAAACATTTTTAATGGATACTAGAGGTCAATAGCTTTCCAACGGTATATTGCACATAATTCATGGATTTAAAACGAATTTATTATGAATTTCTGAAGGTGAAAAAGGGGATCAAATCGGCTTTTATCGCGAATACTGCAAAACTTTTCAAAATGACCTATCTTTGAACTATTTTATATGTAAATTAGACTCCATTACCTTTCTAACGGTATATCACAACCTCAGTTTGGAGTTCATACGCATTTTTTGTGAATTTCGGACGAAATAGGGCCTTTTCGCGAATACCGGAACCTCTGGGAGCCTAAATGGCATTATCTGGACATCATAGGAGTAGTGCCGCCGCAACACTCTCCTCCAGAATGGATTGAAAAAATCATGCATTGAAAATATTTCTTACCCTAATTTTCAATTTTCATAAGATCAAGTCACTGTTCTATTCACTATTCACAGCAAGTATACTTTTACTTCCATCCTTTGATTTGATGCTTATATGTACTTCAAATTAGTTCATATCCTAGGAAGTGGTCCATACCATATTTGTACATATCCCATGATGGTTTTCACCATGCATTCATTCATCTTCTAGACTTCTAAGTCACTTTAGAAAACTCATGTGCACAAACACACTACAACCTTGGCACATTCTAAGGCCATGCATTGCATCCATGCAAGATTTGGGGTTTTTTTTTTGTGACTCCTAATCTAAGAAGATTGTAAGGAATGAATTCGATCACATGTTCATGATTCCCTCAATCTAATCTTCCTTTCTCATCCGTCTCAGGGATTGAGAGGTCTTCTTTCCTCAAAGATTAACATGCATCATTCTAGCTTGCTAAGCATTTTTTTTTATCTCTTTGTTTATTTGTTTCAAGAACAATTCACGTCCCCTTTAGATTAGAAAAACTTGATTACTTGATATGTGATTAGAAGATATTTTCCTAGGTTTATTCGTGTGATCTTTCACTTTGCACTGTGTGATACTTGGCTTAGATCTTATGAATGATATTTATATATATATATATATTTTTTATCCTCCATTTCAAAATTCTTGTATGATGTAATATACTATCATAGTATTAATTATCGAACCAAACATAGTATAATATGATTATTTGGATGCTAATTGAGGCCTGTCGAAAGACAGGGCGAGTTGAGGGTGTTTTAATCGTGACAAAGGCTCATTCATTTCTCATACTAAAACCCCAAGCCAGGTTCTTTGGTTATGAAAGGCCGGTGCCTTTTATCCGTTTGAGTGAGTCAAAATTAGGTTTCTTGGTTCCTTAAAGACAAAGTGGCGACTCTGTATTTGTTATCAACAGACCTTTTCTTTTCCTTTGAAAACAATCTCAAACAAACAAGTGGTGGAATTCCGCGTGTCCACAATCTGGTGACTCTGCTGGGGATAAAATTTATTTTCAAAACAAAATAATACAGAGGTTTGACTCATAAGAAGCATCCTTAAAATCAGCTTTTTACTGTGTTTGGTTCACCGTATAGCACTTCTGCATTTTTCCCTCTGACTGTGTTTGAAACGCGGCACTGACATTGTTCAGGTCTTGCTATGCCAGGGCACAAGTCACTATTGATATTGTACCTTCCATGGTATATCAAAAAGAGTAAAAACTTCCGTACTGTCTCTCTGACAGTATACTGGAACTCTTGTCAACAGACCCTCTTTGACTAAATCCAGTCTTTTACATATAGATTCCTGTAAAACCTTTCATTGGACTGTTAATTTATCTCTTTAGATAGGACAATGTGACATAACTGATGCATGCCCTGGCGGGATTACCTGCGCAGTGTAGACACTTATGTGACATAGAATAGAACCTCTTTCTTAGGGTTCCCAAGGCAATCACTCACATATGATTACATTGAGTTAACCTGCCTAGGCACCATGATAAGGATGTCTGCTCCATGTTTACAATGATATACACCGCAAACCTTGTTTGTTGGTCCCAAGTCATAGGAGTATGAAAACTTGCTAGATAATATGATTACCATCGTCGAAACTGCTCCCATCATACATAACCCGTTTCTTTCAGAAACCCTATCCAGATATAACCTGTTTCTCCCAGAAACTCTGTCCAGATATCCCAAATATGGCCTGTTTCTCCCAGAAACTCTGTCCTGATTGTAAACCAGGGGTATTTGTAAAATACAACCGCGCTAAAAGGAAGAATTGCATTGGTTTTAATCACAGCTTCCCGTTTTATCTGCAATCTGCATTACAAGGCTAGTTTTCATACAATGTGATTAATCTATGATAAAGTGTATTATTTTAGCTATTGTTTGTGCAGATCACTGCTGTGTGGACTAGAGAGAACGTCAGGACAACTGGAATGCTGTAGTGCAGACAAAAGAATTCAAAGCTAAAGTTTGAAGTTCGAGCGATCGAAGATAGTTTGATCGATCGAACGTTCGATCGCTTAAAGAAGGTTGAAGCGCTTGAGTTCCAGGTGTTCGATCGATCGAGAAATGTTCGATCGATCGAACATGGTATTCTCAGAAACTTTCGCATACGCAGCAAATGCGGATTTTTAACCCTAGCCTTTAGGTTTTCTTTATATAGGAGTATTGTATAAGTCCCCAGGAGGCTGACCTTTGTTTTTCATCAGTTTTTAGAGAGAGAGATAGAGAGTTTACATTGTTTTGTAGGTTTTTATCCAAGGTTTTACATTGTGAGTTCGGATTCTTATAGTTTAATACGAGATCGTTCATTCCAGGTTATTTATTTATTGTTTATTTACATTCTGTACTTAGTTAGTCGTAGTTTAATCTTCAATCTCGTAGTATTGCATGCTAGATAAGTTAAAATCACTAGTTTTCATAGTTTTCATGAAAAACTCACATCCAAACAAAGCCTTAATGTTTTCATATGTTAAATACCAACCAGTGACACTCCAGACGATGTCTGAGTAGTCCTGAAGTTGGGAAAACACGATGAAACAGTGATCTTTAGCCTCTGCCATGCAGCAGAATAAATCCTGTGTTCGATCGATCGGAGGTAGTTCGATCGATCGAACCAGAGATAGTCAAGCGATCGAAAAACAATTTTCAAAATCAAGGCCCTAAGGCATTTTCTTTCAATACATTTTGCAAACCACTTTCAATGCTAACACCATTGTAGGTGCGAGTCTTAACTATTGAATTAAACCGCTTTTACATGTGTTTCAAGTTAACTGTGATGATATAGTCCCGGTCATGAAAGGGCTATGGATTCTTTATTTTTAGAGAAATACGGAAAACTGTGGGTAATATACTCCTTAGTGCTTCAAAGTAACTGCATGGTAGATGGTTAGATTACTGTGGATTTGTGTAATCCCAACACTTTCTTCTTAAAGTTAAATCCTATTTTAGAATATTGCTTTAATTAGCTAATTAGTTCTTTAGTTAATCTGAATTATTTTCATTAGTAGTTTTAGTTTGTGGAACTTTGTGTTCTGCACCATTATTAAATCTTATTGATTTTTTTTCTTTTCTTTTGAGTTTAGTCTAAGTTAATAGGTCAACACCTTCCCTATGGGATCGACCTGGTCTTACCAGTTACTACTTGCACGTCTACCTACACTTGGGTATTGCACAAGAGCACACAAGATTATTCTCGTGACAAGTTTTTGGTGCCGTTGCCGGGGAAGGTGACGATCAATTCTTTAGATTACCTCAATCTTTCCTGATCTATTTCTTTTTTTCTTTTTCTTTGAGTTCTCTAGGTTTTCAATCTTCTTAGGTTTTCTCATTTATGTCCGATAGTTCCGTCCACGGAATTTTTGGAAATCCTCTATATTCATCTAATTCTTCCAGTTCTAGTAACCCTGTCACCACTCTAACTGAATCAATGGATGACGATCAGAGTGAACATGGTGAAAATGTTGTGGTACCAGTTGATGATTCACTACGGCCGTTGTGCGATCTCATGCAACCAGAACACGCACCTACTCCTTCTGGCATTCTCATTCCCCCACATGCTGGCGAATTTCAATTTTGCAATGGGATGATTCAACTCCTCCCAACATTTCATGGGATGGAAAGCGAGAAGGCATATCTACACGTTAAGGATTTCGAGGATGTTTGTAAAACATTCTCCCAAACTTGTCCTGTAGATGTGACACGCTTGATGTTATTTCCCTTCACCCTGAAGGACAAAGCGAAGGCGTGGTTACTCACCCTAAAATCGAATTCAATCTTCACATGGCATGCGATGAACACTGCGTTTTTGAAAAAATTCTTTCCACCTCGCATGACCACAGAGCTGAAACGCCAAATAAGTTCATACAGGCAAAGGAGCAATGAAACCTTCACCCAAACTTGGGAGCGTTCCAAAGATTTGCTTCTCTCATGTCCCCACCACGGATATGAGAAATGGCGTACCATCAGTCACTTTTATGAAGGACTAAATGGTGAAACGAAGAAGTTGGTCGAAACTATGAGCTCTGGACCATTTCTTCGAAAGAACACCGAAGAGGCTGAAGCTCATTTTGAGTGGTTAGCTGAACATGCTCATGAATGGTCTAACTCTGAAGATACACCTCGAACTCAAATATCGAGTGTGGACAATAAGAGTTTGTACCAATTGAAAAGTGATGATCATCTGATGAATAAATACGAAGAACTGGCAAAAAAGGTAGAAGAACTAGGGATGCGAGGAGAGAGCTCTAGGCAGGTTATGCCTGAGGAACCATGCGGCACATGCAACATGTTGGGACATACAACTCAATATTGTCCCAATGTGCCGTATTTTTAAGAGCAGGCCCCTATGGAGATGAATGCCATGCACGGTTTTTGAGGGGCGGGGAATTCCAACACTAACTTTCAAAGTAATAATAGATGGAATCACCCCGGTTTTGATTGGAGAAATAATGCTGGGACTCAAAATCAATATCAACAGCAGCCCTACAACAACAATCAATACCAAGGGCAAAACAATAGGCCGTCCCATCAATACAATCAAAACAGAACCAATAACTACAACCAAGCTCAACCCTCCAATGCACCACACACCAATACCTATGTGCCACCACACAAGAAGGTTCAAGAAGAAGAGCCACTTGCTAATGCCAATCTAACGCAGCAACTCATACAGATGATGAGTAGAATGTCTGCCACGTTAGAAAGGATAGATGCACGGCAAGAGGGTTCAGGAGGAACATTCCCTGCTCAACCACTTCCGAACCCCAAGGGACATAACAATGGTCCTAACAATCAAGAACATGCTAAAGTCGTGACTACGCTGAGAAGCGGAAAAATCATAGAGAAAAGCATGCCTCTGTCTACACCCCAAGTGTACAAAGAGGAGGAAGTGGTGGATGACGAGCTTGAGCAACCATCTACTCAAGAGGAGGAGCCGTCTACTAATGACGAGGCAATAAAGGCAAACATTGAAGCTCCTAGAGTAGAGGAAGAAGTTGAGCAAAGGCCTGGAAAGGAGTTTGTTGAGGATGAACCACCAAAATGCCCTTTTCCTGCACCTTATCCTCAACGGTTGAAGAAACCCAAGAATGAGACGAAGAATCAAGAGTTTCTGGAATTGTTTAAACAAGTCAAAATTAACCTTCCACTCCTAGATGCTATCAAGCAAGTGCCGGCCTATGCTAAGTATCTCAAAGATCTATACACGGTCAAGAGGAGGCAAAGTGTGAAGAAACATGCTTATGTCGCATGCCAAGCAAGTGCGATCATTCAAAATGAGTTGCCTCCGAAACTCAAAGACCCCGATACACCTACTGTCTCATGTAGAATTGGGAACCAAGCGTGAACCTGCTGCCATATTCAGTCTATAAACAGCTAGGGTTGGGTGAACTCAAACCCACCCGAGTCGCTTTGCAATTGGCAGACAGATCTGTGAAGTACCCTAGAGGGGTGTTAGAGGACGTCCTTGTCCAAATAGACACTTTTGTCTTTCCGGTTGATTTTGTGATGTTGGACACAGAACCTGTGTCTAATCCTGGTGCACACATCCCGGTTATCTTTGGACGTCCATTCCTCAACACTATTGATGCCACGATCAAGATTAGAAGTGGTATCATGACTATCGTATTCGGGAACATGACATTGAATGTCAAAATTTTTTCTAATCCCCGACCTGAAGAATACGATGATGAGGAAGAAATTCATTACATTGACACAGTCATTGAAGATGAAGTTGACTTGGTCGACTACAAAGATCCTTTGGAAGTTGTGATGACTCAATTTGGCGATATCTATCAGCCTGTAGAGTCAACTCCATTGGATGCTGACATGAACCAGATGTGTCTTATGATGGATACAATAGAGGAGGATAAAGCAGAATGCATGTGGGTAATGCCATATGAACAATTGCCTCCTAAAACTAAGTTGGCAATGCCTTCTAGTTTTCAGTTTCCGGAGTTAGAGTTAAAGGAGCTACCCAAAGAGCTAAAATATGCATTCCTAGGGACTGGAAAAACTTATCCTGTGATCATTTCATCTGCTTTAACTCATGAACAGGAAGGTAAGTTAGTGCAAATGCTGACCAAGCATAAGGATGCTATGGGATGGACGATTGATGACCTCAAAGGCATCAGCCCATCCATATGCAATCATAAGATATATCTGGAGGAAGACGCTAAACCTTCAAGACAAATGCAAAGGCGTCTGAATCCCAACATGCAAGAAGTAGTTAAAAAGGAAGTGCTCAAACTACTTGATGTTGGGATGATTTATCCGATATCTGATAGCCATTGGGTTAGTCCAACCCAAGTGGTTCCAAAGAAAGCAGGCACAACGGTCATCCCAAATAAAGATGGTGAATTGGTACCAACACGTGTCCCCACTGGATGGAGGATGTGTATTGACTATAGAAAGTTGAATACTGTGACCCGAAAAGACCATTTTCCTTTGCCATTCATGGATCAAATGCTAGAACGTGTGGCAGGTCACAAGTATTACTGCTTTTTGGATGGCTATAGTGGATATAACCAAATTGAAATTGCTCCTGAAGATCAGGAGAAAACCACATTCACTTGTCCATTTGGTACATTTGCCTACCGTCGAATGCCATTTGGCTTATGTAATGCACTGGCTACCTTTTAGCGGTGTATGCTAAGCATATTCAGTGACATGGTCGAACACATCCTTGAAGTCTTCATGGATGATTTTTCAGTGTTTGGCCATAGCTTTGAAGATTGCCTCAACAACCTTGAGCATGTATTAATGCGATGTGAGGATAAACACCTAGTTTTGAATTGGGAAAAGTGTCACTTTATGGTGACCAAGGGAATAGTCCTCGGCCATATAATCTCCGATGAAGGAATCCAAGTGGATAAGGCCAAAATCGACATAATCTCAAATCTACCTGTCCCCCGTACAGTGAGAGACATCCGTTCGTTCTTGGGGCATGCGGGATTTTATCGTCGGTTTATCCAGAACTTCAGTGCAATCTCTCGACCTCTTTGTCAACTTCTTGTCAAAGATGCACCATTCGAGTGGTCAGAAAGTTGCCAAAAGTCCTTCGAGGATCTAAAAGAGCTCCTCACCACTGCACCTATAATACAGGCACCCGACTGGAGTTTTCCTTTTGAATTAATGTGCGATGCTAGTGATTACGCCATTGGCGCGGTCCTAGGCCAGAGAAAGGATAGTAAGCCATACGTGATATACTATGCCAGCCGAACTTTGAATGAAGCTCAAATGAATTATACAACTACTGAAAAGGAGCTGCTGGCTGTAGTATTCGCCTTGGATAAGTTTAGGTCTTATCTGATAGGGTCACCAATCATCTGTTTTACAGATCACTCGGCCCTCAAGTATCTGCTATCTAAGAAAGACGCTAAACAACGGCTAATTCGCTGGATACTCTTACTCCAAGAGTTTGATCTAACAATCAAAGATAAGAAAGGAGTAGAGAATGTGGTTGCGGACCATTTGTCACGATTGAATTTTGTCAATAATTCTGAATCCCAATCCATTAAGGATGAGTTCCCGGATGAACAATTATTGGCAGTAAGTAGTCTGCCTTGGTATGCTGATATCGTGAACTACCTTGTCACGGGAGAAACCCCGAATCATTGGTCAAACCAAGACAGAAAACGGTTCCTCTCGTTCGCGCGTCATTTCTTTTTTGATGACCCATATCTTTTCAAGTACTGTGCTGATCAGGTTATCAGGCGTTGCGTCCCCAATGAGGATATAACCGTAATTCTAGCATCATGCCATTCTGAGGCATGCGGTGGCCACTTTGCTTCACAGAAGACGGCACAAAAAGTTCTACAAAGCGGTTTCTACTGGCCCACAATTTTTAAAGATGCGTATTCCTTTTGCAAGACATGCCAACGCTGTCAAAAGCTTGGAACTATTTCTAAAAGGAATTCTATGCCTTTAACCCCTATCATCACAATTGAGATATTTGATTGTTGGGGCATAGATTTTATGGGCCCATTTCCCAAGTCCAATAACTGTGAATACATACTCCTTTCTGTAGAGTACGTGTCAAAATGGGTTGAAGCAATACCAACGAGACGTAATGACCACAGAACGGTCATGTCCTTTCTAAGAGAGCATATCTTGTCTAGTTTTGGAACTCCGAAAGCTTTACTAAGTGACCAAGGCAAGCATTTCTGCAATAGGCCTTTGGAGTCACTTCTCAAGAAATACGGAGTCCACCATAAAATCGCTCTTGCCTATCATCCACAGTCGAATGGGCAAGCGGAATTGGCTAACCGAGAAATCAAGCATATTCTCGAAAAGGCGGTTAGTTCCAACCAAAAGGACTGGGCATACAAGCTGACCGATGCTTTATGGGCATACCGTACTGCCTACAAGATGAATCTAGGTATGTCCCCGTATAGATTGGTTTACGGGAAAGCTTGCCACCTCCCTGTTGAAATTGAGCATAAAGCTTACTGGGCAACACGCTCATTGAACTTTGATATCCAAGAGGGAGGTCAGTTACGCAAGCTCCAACTTGCAGAGCTAGAGGAAATACGACGAGATGCGTATGACTCTGTAAGGTTGCATAAGGAAAGGTTGAAGGCTTACCACGATCGTACGATCTGTCGTAAATCATTTGAGCCGGGGCAGAAAGTTTTGCTATATGACTCTCGCCTCCACCTTTTCCCAGGGAAGCTCCGTTCCCGTTGGACAGGCCCGTTCATTGTAAAAACTGTCTTTCCACACGGGGAGGTTGAGCTCGTCAATCCAAAGAACGATGATAGTTTCAAGGTCAATGGCCAGAGGTTGAAACCGTTCTTGGAGAACTTCCAAACTGAAGTTGAGCACATCCAGCTGGATGAGCCCAACTATTCTCCCACTTAAAATCCGAAGTGGAGTTCCATATTGTTGTTGTATTCCTTATCTTTCCCTGCATTTTAGTTTCTCTCTTTTGTTTTAAATTCTTTGTTCGTTCTTTTATGTTTGTGATCTCGTTCTAATCCGCTATACCTTGAACCACTCAATTGCAGGTGCATAGATGCGAGGTGATGATGTTCATTCTATCGGTTCATGAGCTGATTCAGAATGTCGTTGTGGCACCTGGACTGACCTTGCTTTATCAAGACCCTGAAGTTCACACTCTCATTGATGCTGCCCAAGGGTACCTTCCATACCCACCGGCCCTCCTTGACATCAATCCATATGAAAATATGGAATTTCATGATGATGATGATGTGGATGAGGAAAAAGACCTATACATGGGAAGAATGGTGGATGATGCACTCATGGCACAATGGGAAAATGATGATATGTGGGAGCCATGGGAAGATCATGACCTCCAGGATGTCGTCCCGGAACGTCACAATGCAGTTTTTGTTTTTGTTGACGACTTCCTTGTTCCCGAGTTGGTCCCATACCGCTATGTGTACCTGAGCTTTCTACTATTCAGGCTCCAATGCCCCTTACCAGCTAGTGTATTTTGGGAATCTATGCCAATAGTGAGGTTGGAACTTAGTCACTCTTCTTTTTATTTTGTCCTGTTCTTTGTTTTCTTTTCATGTTTAATCCTTGTTTCTTGTGTTCCGTTATCTTAATCTCGGTTTATTTGTCTTTTGTCGTTTCCTTGTCCAGGATTGTCACTATGTTTCTCAATGGTATTCCGGTGTTCCTTCCACATCAGCTGTTCCATGGGGCTCGCATGCAGTCTCCTGGCACCCCACCGCAAGAGGAAGAACAACTGCAGATTTTCACACCATTATCTATGTCTCCACCGCAGTCTCCTCTCATGTGCACACCTCATTCTCTAGCGACTCCAGACATGCTGAATGACACATTTGCCTCTTTCAGATTATTTTGGGTATGGGAATTGTCAAGTTTGGAGTCCAATCTCGAAGATCTAGTGGTGTTCGAAGCAATGGAAGAAGAAGAAGTTTTCGTGTTGGAAGTTTAGTGATTCACTTCAGTTTTGTTTTGTCATTTTCATCCTTTCTCAATTGAAGTGTAATTCTGGGCAAATGATTTTTAATTTGGTTTTTATTTTAGTTAATCTTTGTAATAAGGTCTACGGATCACGTGGAGAGCTATAACTTTGCAAACTGAATGCAGTCTCAAGATTATATTTACTAAGTCTTTGCAATTTTATCTTACAATGATGTCCATTCTGGCCTGCATGTTTGTAATTGAACCGCTTTCAAGTATCTCTGCATGTCCAGATTTGTTTCTGATAGTTGGGGGTGTTTTGGTTCATTTTTTCAAAGAATTCTGAAATTTTTGTGTTCGATCGATCGAACCTATTTCGATCGATCGAAAACACTGCATGATCAAGCGCTTGAACGCGCTATTCAATCGATTGAGAGATTTACTTTCGATCGCTCGAACGTTGTTCGATAGATCGAACACTGTTTTAAACGAGGCGTCTTCAGCACACATCTTCATTTCTCTCACTCTCCCACACTCAAGCGCTCGAGCACAGAAAGGGGGCGACTCGGCGATTCTTATGGCATTACATATCAATTAGACGCCCAGATCACCCCTACAATCATCCTCATCATCATCTTCACCTCCCACTGCGTGTTTTTACACCGAGGTAGGCTCCACGAGCTTTTGTCGTTCATTTTGGTAGAAAAATCCCAAGGGGGTGTCCCCTTGGTCTTAGGATTTCCAGTTTGTAGTTTTTCTCTTTCGTTTTTCGTTGTCCCATTCGTTTATGCGATCGCAACACATCGCTGTGTTCGATCGATCGAACTAGTTTTGAGCGATCGAATCCAACATGTTCGATCGATCGAACTATGCTCAAGCGATCGAAGCCTACTCCAGTTCAACCGATCGAACTACGTTAGATCGATCGAACGCAAGCAGTAGCAGTTTCTTTCTTTTTTCTTCCCTGTTCTAATCTGTATCGTGTCATGTTCTATTTTCAGGGCTGCCACGATGAATCCAGTAACTGGCTACCACAAGTCCAAGCCCCTCAGCCTCACTATACCTGATCCGGTACCCGCACATGGGTTCCGGAATGATGAGGATCGGGGATGGTACGAGCGTCATTTTCGGGCGCAGAAGGTGATGATTGAGCGTCCTGTCGAGTCTATTTGGTCAGAGTACCCTTGGTTCCTGACACGGATTCGCTCCATGCCCCATTGGTTCGATTTACTCTCGCTTTCCAAGAGAGTAAATCTGTCATGGATACGAGGTGCGTGCGCGACGATGATACGCGACCCGGTCGCACCATTCACATATCATGCTTTTTTCTAGGGGTTGGGCGTTCGTCATCAGTCCCGCTACAGTTTCGGCCGCCTTGGGCGTACCAGAGGTACCAGATTATATTCGCCCCCATCAGCCTGACGCACCTGAGACACCACCATCTGCCATTATCCACGAGCTCACCGGAGGCGCCGTTCCTTCTTGGAATGGCGAGGCTTTGATTGAGGACCAATTCCTTACTGACGATTATTACATGCTTCACCTGGTCCTCAGCAATTGTCTCTTGGTGACCTCTTATCGAGAGAAGATTGCGGTTTGGTATGCGCGAGTTTTATTTGCAGTAGGGACAGGACAGCCGGTCTGCTTACCCCGGCTTTATATCGACTTAATGGTCCATCCCACCCGCTACATCGCCTCCAAGAAGCACCTGAAAGGTGCTTGGGCGATTCACAGAGTTATGACTCAGGCCGGCTTTCCTGAGCTTGCTGGAGACGACCTTCGCTCTTCCCCCAGCCGATTCGGCGAGGCAGCGGCTCGCCGCTTAGATGTCCAGAAGAGGAAACGAAAGGGGAAAGGGAAAGCGAAGGTGGGGGCGAAGAAGAAGAGGCGTGGTGGGATAGACATAGAGGCTGGAGTTTCAGGGACGCCCACAGAGGCCGAGGAGCTTGATACAGACGATGAGGAGGAGGATCCGATTGCTGCTGTTCAGCAGTTCGAGTTGCGACAGCGGTCGCAGACTCAGGCCCAGGGAGAGTCTTCTTCCTCTGTGCCTCTCCCGACAGTTTATGAGCTGCTATTGGAGGAGAGAGAGGCCAGGATTAGACTTGAGGGCCGGATGGATCAGCTGCAGACCTTGCTTGAGTCTATATTGATTCATATTGGGGTCGATCAGGCCGTTCACTCTGCTCACCATCCTATGCCTACCCCGTCTGCACCGCCTGCTGCCGATCCATCATTTTCTGCTGCTCCTACTCCTACAGGTCCATCCACTACTTCTGCTGCAGCTGATCCATCACTTTCTACTCCACTTACTGCTGATCTTCCATCCACTTCTTCTGCTGTTGCACCTGCTACTGCACCACTGCCACCTGCTCCCATTGACATTCCTTCTGGCGTGGCTGATGATGATCCGTCGGGAGCCGCGTAGCATTTTCTGGGGGAGGGGGTGGTGTGATTATACTTTTGATTATCTATTTCTTTTTGTTGTATTGTTTTGGTGGGTGTATATGGTTGGACATGTTGGACAGTTCTGTATTTTGGTTATTTTGGTTATGTAGGAACATTATTTATCACTGCTATTATTGGATCATGGTTTTTATTGTTTTATCTTTATTTATTGATCCTTGTTGTTTTGGAGATTGTGTTCTATTTTTCTATGCCAGGTTTCTATGTTTGCTATCATCGCGTTGCTCTATACAGGTGATACCCATTTATTTTATTTGTTGAAAATCAACTTCTGGGGACTTCGTTGTTTTTAGTTGGGGGTAGGGGATACTAATAGATAGGTATACACCTGTAATGATCATATTTTGCACTTGGATATGTCTTAAATTTAATTGGAATGCGGTCTGTTAAAATTTCAAAATTTTTAAATTTGAACTTTATTGATAGAATAACTCTGAATAATCCCCTACCCAAATGGATAAAGGGCACCGGCCTTTCATAACCAAAGAACATGGCTCGGGGTTTCGGTACGAGAGAGGAAAGAGCCTTTGCAAAGCGGGGGTATTTGTAAAATACAACCGCGCTAAAAGGAAGAATTGTATTAGTTTTTATCACAACTTCCCGTGTTATCTGCAATTTGCATTGCAAGGCTAATTTCTATACACTATGATTAATCTATGATAAGTTGTATTGTTTTAGCTGTTGTTTGTGCAGATTACTGCTGTGTGGACTAACCAGATGAACATCAGAATAAATGGAATGCTGGAATGAAAACAAAAGAAGCCAAAGCTGAAATGTGGAGTTTGATCGATCTAAGAAGGTTCGATCGATCGAGAGTTCGATCGCTCAAAGAGAGTTGAAGCGCTTGAGGCTTAAGGGTTCGATCGATCGAGAGCAGTTCGATCGATCGAACGGGGTATTTCCAGTAACATTTGCGTGCGCAGCAGATGCGGGTTTTAACCCTAGGTTCTTAGGTTTTCTTATATATAGGAGTATTGTACACGTCCATAAGGACGCCCACTTTATTTTTTAACAGTTTTATAGAGAGAGATAGAGAGTTTGTTTGGTTTTGTAGGTTTTCATTGAATTTTCATATTGTGGACTGGATTTCGCTGAGTTAATACGAGTATTATTCATTCCAGGTTATTTATATATTGTCATTTATATTCTGCACGTAGTAGTCGTAGTTTAATCACTCATCTCGTGATATTACATGTTAAATATTTACAAAACCATAGTTTTTAGATTTTTTATGAAAAACTCACAACCAAACAAGGTGTTAATGTTTTCTTACGTTAAATATCAATCTTTGACACTCCAGACGATGTCTGAGTAGTCCCAGGTTGGGAGAACACGATGAAACAGTGATCTCCAGCCTCTGCCATGCAGCAGAATAATCGCTGTGTTCGATCGATCGAAGTTAGTTCGATCGATCGAACCAGAGACAGTCAATCGATCGAAGTCAGTTCGATCGATTGAGGGATGAAGGTCTTCGATCGATCGAAAGCGCATCGATCGATCGAACTCTCGGATTCTTGAGGATGTTCCCTACAGTATTCCAGGACTTTTTGTTTTAGGATTTGTTATCATTCTGTCCCAAATAAATGCTCAGTTTGTCAAAACAGTTTTAAAACTAAGGCCCTAAGGCATTTTCTTTCAATACATTTTGCAAACCATCTTTAATGCTAACACCATTGAGGATGCGAGTCTCAACTATTGAATTAAACCGCTTTCAAGTATTTGAATTTAACTGTGATGATATGGTCCCGGTCATGAAAGGGCCATGGATTCTCCATCTTTAGAGGAATACGGAAAACTGTGGGTAATATACTCCTTTGTGCTTCAAGGTAAATGCATGGTAGATGGCTAGGTTACTGCGGATTCGTGTAATCCCAACACTTTCTTTTAAAGTTAAACTTCTCAATTTAGAGTACTGTTTTAATTAGCTAGTTAGATTGTTCAGTTAATTTTAATTATCTTCAGTAGTAATCCTAGTTTGTGGAACTTTGTGTTCCGCACCATCGTTCAATCTTATTCATTTCATTTTATTTTCTTTAGAGGTTAGTCTAATTCAATAGGTCAACACCTTCCCTGTGGGATCGACCTGGTCTTACCAGATATTACTTGCACGTCTACCTACACTTGGGTATTGCACAAGAGTGCACAAGATTTTTCTCGTGTCAGCCTTTGTCACTACTAAAACACCCTCTACTAACACCGTCTTTCAATGAGCCTCAATTAGCATCCAAATAATCATCTTATACTATGTATGGTTTGACAAATAATACTATGATAGTATATTACATCACATAAGAATCTTAAAATGGAAGATCAAAAGATAAGATATCATTCATAAGTTCTAAGCCAAATATCATACAATGCAAAGGTAAAAAATCACACAAACAAACCTAAACAAAATCGTCTAATCATGTATCAAGTAATCAAGTTTTCCTAATTTAAAGGGGAAATAAATTGTTCTTGAAACAAATAAACAAAGAGATCAAAAATATGCTTAGCAAGCTAGAATGATGCATGTTAATCTTTGAGGAAAGAAGACCTCTCAATCCACGGGACGGATGAGAAAGAAAGATTAGATCGAGGGAAGCATGAACGTGCGATCGAATTCATTCCTTACAATCTTCTTAGATTAGGAGTCACACCCCAAATCTTGCATGGATGCAATGCATGGCATTAGAATGTGCCAAGGTTGTAGTGTGTTTGTGTACATGAGTTTTCTAAAGTGACTTAGAAGTCTAGAAGATGAATGAATGCATAGGGGAAATCATCATGGGATATGTACAAATATGGTATGGACCACTTCCTAGGATATGAACTAATTTGAAGTACATATAAGCATCAAATCAAAGGATGGAAGTAAAAGTATACTTGCTGTGAATAGTGAATAAAATAGTGACTTGATCTTATGGAAATTGAAAAGTAGGGTAAGAAATATTTTCAATGCATGATTTTTTATGGATATCATCCTTATTGCCTCTAGAACACATACAAAAAATCTAATCTCAATAACTATTACAGATTGAGAAAATCGTATAACAATAGAGGTTACTTAGAAACAGAGTCCGTACTATCGACATAAATGTCAAAAAGTCTTATAAAATAAAAACAAAACATCTAGAGGCCCATATTATATAGAAAGTTCCCTAAGACACTGAAGTTCAAGGGAAAAATGAGTTGGGACCACTCTTGTTGGAAAAGTCTTCTGTAAAACAAGTTGAAATTCAACTATGCTGCTGTGATAGCAAAAATAGAATGTCTGGAAGGAATATTTGGGTCTAAATGGACCCCTTCCAAGTGTTTTCAAGTCAAACCAAAAATCATGGTGTTCTCTAATGAGTTAAGAAGGCTTTCTAAGTGTTTCATGTTAATAATTTGAGTATTGAATCCTAGAGAAATCTTTGAACTCAGATTGTTCACTGTTTTGAAGATTTTGGGAAGAACTAGGGTTTTATTCTTTGAAATCAAAACGAGGGGTTTAAGAGGGATTTTGACATAGAGGTTTTGAAAGTGTATTTTCACCACTTAATTGGAGATTATGAATACTTGAAATATCATCATTGAACTCATATCAAGAACCTCCAAGATTGTTGGAGAGCATGTTTTCATTTGAGCATAACCCCAAGAATACTTTTGAACTATTGGGGTTTTAATCATCATCTATCAAATATATTTTAATCATCACTTAGATGATGATGAACTATAAGTAAAACAAAGAAAATAAAAAGAAATGAGGTAAGAGGAGATGAACATTGTATAAACAAGCACATAATAACAATCAATAGTTGATGATCAATGATGCATTGGACTTGTAGCTTGGTGTTTCACTCATATGTAGTGACATTGGACATGGAAGTAGCTTCATCTCTCATAAATGCTCACTAAAATGGTAGTTGAATGTATTGAATGTGAAGTAAATGGGACTAATGAAGTTGAAAGAAAAGTTTAGAACTCACTTTCAAGTTGAAATCAAAGGAAGAAACTTCTTTTTTTTCAATTCTAACCTTATCTCTACAACTTTCTCTCCACAACTTCTCTAAGCTTGTGTTTTGCACCCCCTAAATGAGAAGTCAAGGGGGGTTTAAATAGGCTAATTTGGGGGGAGTTTGGGATTTTAAAAGTGCTCCCATTGGTCCTAAACATCTGTTAACATAGAACTATGTCGTTTTGGTTTCTAATTAATCAATATGAGTCCCCAAAAGAAATTGCAAAAATGGATTTTTCTGGAAGAGAGTGCCATGGCGGCACTGGGCCCTGTGCCGTGACTGCAGTGGGCCAGTTCCGTGGCGGGACTGCTCCTCTGATGTTCCGGTATTTGCGGAAAGGCCTTATTTTGTCCGAAATTCACAAAAAATACGTATGAACTCCAAACTGAGGTTGTGATATATTGTTGGAAAGATAATGGAGCCTACTTTATATAAAAAAAAAAAAAAGTTTGGAGATGGGTCACTTTGAAAAGTTATGTTGTATTCGTGTTAAAAGTCGATTTGATTGCCTTTTTCACCTTCAAAAATTCATAATACATTCGTTTTAAATCCAGAAATTATGTGCAACATACCTTTGGAAAGCTATTGACCTCTAGTATCCATAAAAAATGTTTGAAAAATAATACGGTGCTTCAATTTTAAAGTCAACTTTTTGTTAAACTGGTCAAACTAGGGACCTCCAGGAAGATCTGGGAACCTCTGGGAGCTCCCGGGAGCTGATGTTTTTGTCCAATTTTCTTTTAAAACTCGTTTTAGTATTTTAGATGACTTCAATCAAACTTTGGTCAAACCTGGTCAAACCTTAGTCAAAACTAGTCAAAGGGAACTTTTCGAGAACTTCCGGGACTTCTTGGGGTCTTTGGGAGCTGACGATTTCATCTGATTTTGCTTAAAAACCATTTTATGACTTTCCTTACAACACAACATATTTTAAGAACTTTTGGTCCAAATCTAAGAGTGTTTGCGCTTTTAGGGGCATTTTTGTCATTTGTACCATTTCCTGAGGATTTTGAGAGACAGGACTAACTCCCAGGAGTCCTTTTAAGTCTTTTCAATCATTGTGAAGTACCAAGCTATGGGTCTCCTAAATCTGATGGCCAGAAAATGGGGTGTCTATAGTTTTCCCCTCTTTGGCATGAACTTGTGAGGCAACGCATGTCGCAAGCGAGTGTCAATGCTTTGAAGAGATAGATCTTTTTTGGAGGCCATAGATTTAGAATAAAAAAGCATTGCAAAGGATGCAATGATGATTTTAAGGCTAGTGCTAGTCACGCTCTACGTGAGATGCCTACGTATCCCAAGGGGAATCAGATTCAAACGTAGTTCGGGGCACAAAAGAATAAATCATAACAAGACAGGCGGATGCTATGCTATGAGGATGCAATGCATGGATGTGACATGAACTGTGTATTGAGTCCTATCACGTCTAGTGTTTTGATCATATGATGAGCTGGTGTAACTCCGAGTGGGCTTGTGTTATGCTAGTGTTTGCTCTAATGCATTGGTTGACAAGGATACCAAGGTGTTGAAGACTCTGGGTCTCGAGGGTAAACTTCTTGAATTACGGGAAGTGTGCTTCACAAGCGAATAGGATCGGATGTGGGGTCTTTAAGGATGATAACTTAAGATAGCCAATAGGTGAAGGAGCTCACGATAACCAATAGTTTGGGAAAATCTATGATAATCCAAGTGAGAAGGCTTACAATAAATGAGGAAACTCACGATGACCGACAGGTGAAAAAGCTCAATGATAAGTGAGAAAGCTCACAATAACTGACAAGTGAGATAACCAGAGTGAAGGAGCTCATGATAAGTGAGGAAGCTCATGGTAGCTGATAGGTGAGCACGCTCACAGCGACAGATAGATGAGCAAAATTCACAACAAATGACAGGCAAAGATGGTAACCGATAGTCACAGAGTCTTGTGACTAGGCGGTGCTCACCTTGGGAGCCAGGATCACTAGACTGCGGGTGGTATTTTCAGACGTTAGCTGGTTCTTATGATGACTGATCCAAAGTTTTGGTTTGGACTTCTACTGGGGATGGTAGGGGATTCTTAACTTCTGACCCAGAACTAGGACCCATCTCTGAATCTCTCACGGTTGATCAAATATGGCAGCGCTCAATCCAAGAAAATTGGTCAAAGCCTCCGAGAGCTGATATCTTTTTTATTTTATTTCTGGGGGATAGTGTTTAATTCCATAAGAATCTCTCTTTGACTGCTTCTCGACCAGGAACCAAGACCCATCTCTAAATCTTTTACGGTTGATCAAACCTTCGAGGGCTCAATTCAAAAGAGCCAGTTACAGCTTTTGGGAGCTGATTTCTTTCTATAATTGTCTTCTGGGGATAACGGGGGACTTTTCTGATAGTATTTCTTGATTGTCGATCAAGAACCAGGACTCAGATCTGAATCTCTCATGGTTGATCAACTTTTACGGCGGTTATTCTGAAAAAGCCTGTTTGGGAATTCGGGAGTCAGTTTTTCTATATAAGTGTCCTCTGCGGATAAGTTGGATCTACTGGGGATAAAACCTAGAAAATATTGACTAAAATGGGCCACTAGGGCTAATTGGGGCCAAAAATGGGCTAAAAAAGGCCAAAACGGGCTGAAACGGAGCAAAACGAAGCAAAGTGGGGCAAAGTAGGGTCTACAAGGAGCAGTGCCGCGGTGGCACTGGGTGGACGGACTCCATGTTTGTATATCTTGAGTTTTTGAGCTCCTAATGCTCATTTTTGGCCATTTTGGGGTATTTTTGGAGCCGAAATTTGTCAAAACGCAGATTGTGCACGCTCAGGTAAGTGATCTTTCTCCACGATTGGAATTTTGATTGGTGTTTTAGTTTCCTCTAATTTTCAAGAAAAAAGTTGGTTTTCACTTCGATTTTCTTTGTAGATCCATGGCTTCAATCTCAAGGAGGCTCTCCAAGAAGGCCAAGGAACGGGTGAGAGCTAAAAGTCAACCCCCAGAGTTGATTTTACGTGACCCTCAACGTCATCTTTCGACTGCGGCTCTAGCGAGTCAGGTATGTGAAACTTTTGATAGTTATGTGCATTGTGCTAGTTTAGTGGACTGTAGTGTGCGCTTAGAGGTCATTGGGAAGTCCCTTTAGTGCTCATTTTGTCGATTTTGTAAAGTCAGACTTCAGGTCGTTAATAGTGATTTTGTGCTTTTTTTGTTGTTTTTGATGTGTGTAGGTGCCGGATGTGGTCTTGAAGGGCCACGGTAGTCTTACCCACGCTTTTTTTTTTGTACACCCAACTTTCGCTTACCGTCAAGAAAATGGTAGACGATGCCGGGTTTGGCGGCTTTGTCCGCCTAGATTCAAAGAGTACTAATGACCTAACCCACTTCTATGCTCTTGTAGAGAGATGGTGGGATAAGAAGAATACTTTTCATCTGTCGTTTGGCAAAATGACGATGACATCCTTTGACTTTTCCATGATCACTGGCTTGAGAGTTGGCGGGAAGCACTTGATCCTAGATTATTTTTATGAGATTGATCTTGAATCCATTGAGATGCTAATTAGGGTTGTTCCTCCAAGTCTAGAGGGGCCTCGGTTCCCTTGCGGCAGGCTTTATTAGGCTTATGGCAGGGGGGACATACTCTGACTGACCAGCAGCTGCTACGGGTCTTTCTCCTGTATGTTCTTGGCTGTTCAATTTTTAAGATCACGGAATGACCGGGTGAGCTTGTGGCTCCTTTCTTGCTTGGCAACCATTGACAAGATTCCTTCTTACGATTGGGGCGGTGCTGCCCTGGCCCATCTTTATAAGCACATGGGTGAGGTTTCTCGTGGCAGCATTAAATCCATTGGAGGGTTCTGGCGGGCTTGGGAGGTATGTTCTATGACTTTTTCTTTTCCTTTTGGTCCTTTCTTGTTTCTACTTTCTGACTTTCACCTTTCTGTGCAGCTCTGGAGCTTCGAGTACCTGAAAATGTTGACTCCTACCCCCGCCGATGAATCGGGTGAAGATGAGGATGGCATGGCTCTTGTGCCTCAATTCCCTCGGGGCTTGAGATGGAAAAGGGATGTTACTAGCCTTAAGAGCGGGGACCACCATATCGTCCTTCTGAGAAATTTATTATCCGATCTAACGGTTGCTAGCGTTGATTGGACACCTTGGGAGCATGTTTCCTATGCTGCTCCAGAGGAGATACAGGCGGTGAGGCCTCTTAACTGATTGTTTTTATTCTATGTGTGTAGTGTCGAGGAGGTGGTGCTAGCTCGTCGAGAACCAGGCCAAGGTGCAAAGGTGGCGGGAAGAGGCCATCGCCGACGTACACTCCGGGTTGTCCGACAGAGGATGAAGAAGATGAGGACTGAGGCCTCCTAAGTGGAGACTTTTGTTTTGTCTCCATTTTATGTTTTCAATTGGCTTGTACTAGTGAATAATGGATAGTGTGTAGGATGATGTGTCACCTTTGACAGAGTATTGTGATGTTTTGCCTTTTGAGCCGGATAGTTTTTGGTTTGAAGGAGCCGTTGTGTGCTTATTTTGGTTGGTGGTCGTGTGACGATATATGTGCACTATGATTCTGTGATTGTTGATGCTAGTGTGATAGTGAGGGTGTTAGCCTTACAGGTGGTATAGTCCGTGAAACGGGGAGGTACTGTCAAAATTTTAAATTTTTGCTAAAACCGTGATAGAAAAATGGCATTATATGATCGTGCTCAGCTTACAGCTTGGATGAGCATCACAAATGACGTGGAATAGATCAACCTTTTTAGCTACAGCTTGACCGAGCTGTTCTTTCTTTGCCAGATGGCTTTGAACGCTGAGTTCATGTGTGGTGCCATTGCCCATTGGGACCCGATATATCATGTCTTCAATTTTAACAGCCTGGAGATATGCCCCCTGTTTGAGGAGTTCTGTGCTATCCTTGGTTTTGATCCGGATTCAGACTTGATCCTTCCTTTGCTGATACCCCTAGTCCTACGCGAGGCCTAGCTGAATACCTGAACTGTTCCACTGCTATCTTCCGTCGACTGATTTATGGTAAGGTTCTTGACATTGCTTCCATCATTGCCCGGTATGCTAGTCTCAGGAATCCCAGCATATATGATGCTACCCGTGGGGCCGCCTTGATATTGTGCATGACTTCGCACTTCCTGTTCTCGAGTACTTCTAGTGACTTGGCACATATATGCCTTGGGCTAAAATTGAGTAAGAATCCCATGGCCATGGTTCTAGCTGAAACCCTAAATGGTTTGGGTAACGATTTCAATCAAGGAACTCTTCTTCTTTCTGGGGCGCCTTTGGAGTTACAGGCTTGGCTCTATGAGTGCCTTCAGTTATGGATAGGTACTGTGCCCCCAGTTTACTTCCACAGGGTCGTGCTTCATCCCTACTATACTTTTGCCGATAGGGTTAGCCTGATGGGCGCTCTTTCTGAGGCAGACATTCGATGGATTATGGGGCGTTGGGGCCTTCACACTATGACCACAAGCCTTGGAGATCACTCAAGAGTGTGGTTGATGGGTCTGAGAGAGACTTCTTTTTATCACCCTTGTCGATTGGCCAGGTAGTATAGACGAGTTCAGGAGGTCCCCCAGGGATTTACTGAGAGGGCCTTTGCTTCTAGAGTCAGGGCTGTCACTATTACCGCTTTTATCAGTGGCTGGGCCTACCGAGTAAAAGCCTATTGCTAAAGACCTTTAAAGAAATAAAAGACACAAGATACAACTAGACTCAACTGATTCTGCTTCTTCCTCCAAGTGTCTTTGATATTTGTGATTGCTTTCTGAAAGAACTTTTCTGTTTTCATTTATTCCTTCTTATGTAATATTCAAAGTTTGTTTATTGGTGAACCGTGGTTACTTTTGAGAACCTTATTTGATGCATTTGACATTCTGAAAACATTTGTAGTATGATTTTGGTCAGATGTTTGCTTTTGGTACTTGCTTGGGCATGCTGCGGTGACTAGAGGCGAACGAGGCGGGTAGCCGAAGTTTACCCCTAGTTTGGGATATGGGTGTTTGTGAGGCAAACGAGGTAGGTGACCGAAGTTTGCTTCTAATTTAGAAGAGATTCAAGCAAACGAGGTGGGTGGCCGAAGTTCGCCCCTAGTGTGAAGGGTGATTTATGGGTTATGGTAAGGACCGCGACTTTATTTCTCTTATAATTTTTGCCTAGGCACCAGTTAGGTGACATAGCGAGCTCTTTTCTCTCTTTTGTTATTGCTCACTTTGGATTTAACTCTAATTTTTTCCTAGGCATCCTTCGGATTTTTGACCTAGCGAGTCAACCTTCTTTTCTCTTCTAAAAGTCTGCCTACGTACCCCTGAGTGGGGATCAGGTCCAACGTAGTTTGGGCTAAGGTAAGAAAGAAGTGGGTTTATATTGGTGTCGACCGAACCAAAGTGGTTGCCTATGTATCCCCAAGTGGGAATCAGGTCGAGCGTAGTTCAGGCAAGGCTAGAGAGGAATTGGGCTATTTTTGTGGGTGGAGCGATCGAACCGATGCGGTTGCCTATGTATCCCCGAGTAGGAATCAGGTCAGGCATAGTTCAGGCAAGGTTTGAGAGGAATTGGGCTATTTTCATGGGTAGAGCCACGGAACCGATGCCATTGCCTATATATCCCCTAAGTGGCAATCAGGTCGAGCGTAGTTCAGGGTGAGGCTTAAAAGGAATTGGTAAAAAGGTCAAGCATAATACTTTTTGAGGCGATCCATATTGATTGGTTCTTTGAATTCAACACCGTCAAGGTCCATGAGATAGGCCGCTCCTCCGGAGAGGATAGTTTTGACGATGTAAGCGACAAACTATTTAGGTTTGAACTTCCTACGAGGGTCAAAGATCAAAGCCCGTAGTTCCTTCAGGACAAGGTCACCCTTGACAATTTTCCTCGGATGAACTTTCTTGTTAAAAGCACAGGCTATCCTCCTTTGATAGATTCGGACGTGATCGAATGTCGCTAGGCGCTTTTCATCTATAAGAGCCAATTCGTCGTACCTTTCCCTTAACCAGTCAGATTCCGAAATTTTACATTCCGCCATCATACGCAGGTACGGTAGTTTTATCTCGATTGGAAGTACTGCTTCCATGCTATATACCAGTGAATAAGGAGTTGTTCCTATAGACGTCCTTATCGATGTTCTGTATCCCAAAGCATAAAATGGTAGTTTCATGTGCCAGTCTTTGTAAGTATCGGCTGACTTCTGCAGTATGGCCTTGATACTCTTGTTTGTAGCTTCGACTGCCCCATTAGTTTACAGCCTGTATGGTGACGACTTATGGTAAGTGATTTTGTATTCCTCAAACAGATCCCTGACCTCTGCTTTAAAATGGCTTCCATTGTCTAAAATAATCTCATGCGAGACCCCATAGCGGCAGATGAGTTTCCTCTGGATGAACTTGGGCACTTCCTTGTCCCCCAACTTGGTGTAGGACGCAGCTTCTACCCGCTTTGTGAAGTAGTCGATGGCTACTAAAATGTATTGGTTCCCGTTTGAGGCCTTTGGAACAATTTCGCCAATGATATCAATTCTCCAAGTTGGGGAGGTCATACTATGAAGTAGAGATGGCGGTACATGCATCATGTTTGCATGGATCTGGCACTTATGGCACCTTCTCACGTATTTGCAACAATCTTTTTCCAATGTCGTCCAGTAGTACCCTTACCTTATAATCCTCTTAGCATGCATGTGACCATTCATGTATGGACCATATACCCCTTCGTGTATTTCTTCCATCATTCTTCACGAACAAGCAAGTCAGGTTGTGACCATTGTACCCTTTCTTCAACAAAATATTTCGACACAAATGATGAACTATGTTGCGAACCTTCGAATTGCTCTTTTATCTTTCTTAGTAGACTCTTGGGCGTAGGTTCCCTTTTCTATAAATTTCCAGACATCTTAACACCATGGTGTTTCATTCTCTTCTTCTTCGATTGCAGCAATTATGCTAAATAATGGTTCGTATCTCTACTCAATTACTAGAGGCATCATTTTGACTCCCATAGGAATTTTGAGCATGGAGGCTAGGGTAGCCAATGAATCTACTAACTGATTCTCTTCCCTGGGTAGGTAAAAGAATGTTATGCTCTTGAACTGGTTTTAAGTCCATCGAGATGGTCATGGTAGGGTTTCAACCTCTCTTCTTTCACATTCTATTCTCCTCTGCCTTGTGACACAATGAAATTTGAATCTCCGAAGACATCCAACTTCTGAACTTTTAATTCTATGGCTGCTTCTATCCCCAAACTGCATGCCTCACATTCAGCGGTATTATTGGTGGAGTTATAATTGAGCTTGACTGCCAATGGGGTATGGTCCCCATTTGGCGATACTAGAATCATACCTACTTGATAACCTTTCATGTTGGCTGCTCCATCAAAGTACAACTTCCACTGCTCTTCTTTGATTTCCATGGTATTCTCATCCGGGAACGGGAAATCTCCATTTTCTTCGGAATCAACAGCATGTTCCGCAAGATGCTCAGCTATAATTCTCACTTTTACCAATTTTGCTCGTTACATATTTGATATTGAATTCAGATAGTAGGAGTAGCCAATGGGATATATGACTCTCAGGGCGGGTTTTTTGAGGAGGTATTTTAGAGGATCCATGTGGGATATGAGCACAATTGGAAAGGCCAGCATACAAGGCCTTAATCGGCGGGTGCACCAGACTAAGGCCCAACATGTTTTTTCGAGGGTAGAGTAATTCATCTCATACCCAGTCATCCTCTTGCTAAGGTAATATATGGCCTTTTTGGAGTGATTTTCTTCTCCTTCCTGGGCTACCATGCAAACCATTGCATTTTCGATGACGGATAAGTAAAGAAACAAGGGTTTGTGAGGAATGGGTGGTGAAAGGACAGGTGGATTTTGAAGGTAGGCTTTTATTTTGTCGAATGCGGCTTGGAATTGGTCATCCCATTGGAACTTTTCTCCTTTCCTTAGTATCCAGAACAAGGGATCACATGTAGTTGTGAGCTTTGAGATAAAGCAGCTGATGAATTGGATCCTCCCCCGGAATCCTCTCACTTCTTTCTCATTCTGTGGCAGCGCCATTTCTAGAATTGCCTTAATTTTAGAGGGTTCGACCTCTATCGATCTTTGTGTAATAAGAAAACCTAGGAGCTTTTCAGAGGTCACACCGAAAGTGCACTTCTTTGGATTCAATCTCATCTTGTACTTGCGTAATCTTTAGAAAAACTTTTCCAGTGCCACCAAGTGCCCTTCTATATCCTTGGATTTCACGATCATATCATCTACGTACACTTCTACTTCCTTGTGAATCATGTCATGAAATAAAGTAGTTGAAGCTCTTTGGTAGGTTGCTCCAGCGTTCTTGAGTCCGAAAGGCATCACCCTATAGCAGTAGGTCACCCAAGGTGTTATAAATGTCGTCTTTCCCGATCTTTTGGTACCATTAGAATTTGATTATACCCCGAAAAGCCATCCATGAATAACAGTAGCTCATGTCCTGCGGTGCTATCTACCATGACATCATTGTGGGAAAGCGGGAAGTCATCCTTAGGACTGGCTTTGTTTAGATCACGAAAGTCGATGCATACACGAACTTTTCTATCTTTCTTGGGGACTGGCATGATGTTTACAACCCATTCTAGATACTCTGTAATAATGATGAACCCTGCCTTGAACTATTTTTCTACCTCTTCCTTGACCTTCAGTGCCCATTTCGGTCTCATGTGCCTCAGTTTCTGATTGACAGGTTTAGAATTGGGGAGGAGGGGAATAAGATGTTGGACAATGTCGGGATCGACCCCAGGCATATCCTTGTAAGACCAAGCAAAAACATCTTTGAATTCTTTTAGCAAGAGAGTCAATTTTTATTTTTCTTCTTTATTAAGTGTTGAGCCAATTTGTACAATTTGTGGATTATCTCTTTCACCTAGGTTAATCAATAAAGTGTCTTTGATTATTTCATAAGCATGTGGTTTTTCAATTAGTTGCTTAAGTTCGATTCAGAGATCCTCGGAGGGATCTGTGCATTCACAAGTATTAGACACAGAGGAGTAGACAGAACCGTCTTTCATTTCATTCATAATAGGTGGAGTGATTACATTAGACATTGGTGGGCTCACATCAGCCGACTTTAGTACAGACTCGATAATTGGAAGTACAGACTCCGGGGGAACAGGGGATAGGGAGACACAGACAGATGACTCTACAGCGCGGTTGTTCAGACCCTCCTCAGTCGGCTTGATCTGATCATCTTGGCTCTTGACCCTCTTTTCTTCCTTCTCTTCAGCGAACTCTTCCCACATTTTCTCGATGGATTTAGTGTCTAGGTACTTCAACCAGTCCTCCTCTGGGGTTTTTACAACTTCTTTGGGATAGAACGGATCTTGATAAGGGGGCCTTTCACAGTCAATGAAGATCTCAAGCCCGGGGTGCCTTTTTTTGGTGGTCTGATAGATCCAAGGTTTAGGGAACCCAAAATAGGGGAAATCGTCCCCTTCCTTGATAAATTGCCCATTCAGGGTCTTGTGGTACGGTGGGAGACTCCTCACTTTCTTCTTCCATGGCTTTTTTAGCTCGATGTCCTCTTTAGTGGATCGATACCCCAACTCGAATGTGCCTTTTTGTCCTTTGATATGAGGAAACTCGCAGATCCCCTGTTGATGTCGGCCCAATCCCATTCCAGGGAAGTAGTTCATTTTGCAGACAATATTGACCACTGTGGAGTGGACCTCGGAGAATCTGTCTTCATCACTAATCATATGGATCTTTTTTATGAAGAATCTCCGATTTCTCCTTCTTCCAGTTCAGGTATTCAGATTTCAAAGACGGGAGCGTAGCTTGGGAATGCTTCATTTTCCACCTATTGCCAATGATGATTTTCACCTCTTTCTCATGAATGTATTTGATCATTTGGTGCACAATAGATGATACCGCTTTGTTGACTTGCAGTCAGGGCCTCCCAATCAGTAAGTTGAATGAGGCAGGTACATCTATGACTTGAAAGAGTTCGGTGCCAACCAAAGACCCTCCCCAGATTTGGAGAGAAACAATCCCCATCACATTTCTCTTGGTGTTAACGTAGGCCCTCACGAATTACACAGATGGTGTGATGTCAAGGATGTTGACCCCCAAGGTAGTGGCGGTTCTTAGAGCACAAACATTTAAGGCGGAGGCTATATCAACTAGACAAAATAGCATTTGCTACCCCTTGCTTCCGATGGTGATGTACAGAGCTTTGTTATGCGCAGATCCTTTCGGTGGTAAATCTTCATCGGAGAAGGTGATGATTGGATTAGGGGTGAGTGTATTTAAGAAAGCCACCATATCTTCTGGCGCAGCATCAATGGGGACCCCAATTCCAGCCAAGGCATTCAACACGACTTGTCTGTGCCTATAAAATGTTACCATGATGTCCCACATCGAGAGATGTGCCTGAGTCTTCTTCAACTGCTTAATCAACTCATTGTTCTCTTCGATGACCTTGTCTATTTTTTCTTTCCCCTTGTCCTTGACTGGCCCTTTCTCTATGGTTTCTATGATCGGTTATTGAGGCTGATAATGATGACCCGACCTAGTCAGATGATCAATCTCGGCAAGAGTAGGTCCTTCCACAGTCCCGTCTTCTTTGAACCACTCGCAATCTGTTCCCACAAACGGTTTTTCTAGCTCATCCCATACGGAGCCATCGCTTTCTTTGTTAGGATCATACCATTTGAGGTCTACTACCCCTAGATTATGCTCTTCCAGGAAGAACAAATCTCATTCATCATCTAGCTGTTACTGCCATTCTTCATCTTCCCCTTCAATCAGATGGATTTTTGTAGACTCCTGGATGTCAAAGCGGGCTAAGGGAAGTCCTATGGGGATTATGAGGGTAGAAGGGTCGAAAGTAGCGGGGTCGGATTCGATGAGGCTAATATTTTGGTAGTTTGGTAGGGGATTTTGGGTGACATGAGGCTGCTTGGGAGGTGGCATAATGATATTTTGGTCAATGAGGTCTTGGATATCACGGCGGAGGCGCATGCAATCATCAGTGTTGTGGCCAGGGGCTTGGTGGTAGGTGCATCTTTTGGACATAGCACAACCGGGTGGTAGCGGGGTATTTCAGGGCTGAAGGAGTTGGAGGTGGCCCTTTTTGAGGAGGCAATCTATGGATGAGGAAAACGGGATTTCTAGCTTGGCGAAATTGCGAGGGGGACTTTTTCTGGAAAGGGCGATTGGAGGAGTTAGCTTGGTTGAAGGGTTGGTACAGCCTAGGAGGGTATGCCATGGGTTGACTACTAAGGGCATTGACATCCAGAGGGTTGCGAGAGTAGCTAGGCCTTTTTGGCTGACTTGGAGGCTCTTCTTTCTTAATCTTCCCTTCCTTGATAGCATCTTTAATTTGAGACCCGACTTCAAACAACTCTTCGAAGGTTGAGATGGATTGATAGAATAGTTTCTCATGATAGAGCGGTTGTAAATTTTGGATTAACATCCTCACCTGTTCCTTCTCAACTAGTCGGTGGGTCATCTGGGCAATTTTATTTCTCCATCTGCTCAGAAACGCAGCCAAAGATTCATTATTATTTTGCCGAGTAGTTTCCAAGTCTCTGATTGTGACATCCAGCTCTTGATTGTAAGAATAGTGATCGATGAATACTCGAACGATGTCTTCCTATGCCCGAGTTTTGGAAGCTTCCAGGGTAAGGAACCATGATAGTGTAGACTTTGCGAGAGTTTGTGAGAACAGCATTGCAATCTGCTCATGAGTGCTGCACATTGACTGGATGATGCTCATACACAGCTTCACGTAACTTTTTGGATTTTTGGTTCCATCAAAACGGTCAATGGCGGGCATCTTGAAGTTTTCTGACAATTTTAGCTTAACAGGTTTGAAAGGCCCCTCCACGTCTAGAATGTAGTCATCAACCCCATTGATTTTCCTCAATACACTTTCTAGCTTGTCAACTTTGTCCATTTTCTCCTGGAACTTCTTCTTATATGTAGGCGGTGGGACCCCTTGAAACCAATCTTCTCCCCCATTATTCTCAAGTTCGATGACGGGAGGTGGTACAAACCCTGGCGGTGGTGGTAGCATGAAACCTGGTGGTGGCGGGAACCCAGGTGGATACTGCGGCTGCTGCTGTTTCACTTCTTTTATAAACTTCAGGACTTGGGCCAGGCTGTCGGACTACTGGCTTAAGGTGGCTCCCAACTCAGTGACCTTATTTTCCAGCTCTTCTTGATTCATGCTGAAATAACTTGTCAGGCAGATTCTGACCAAACGATTGTTCAAATTTCTGATCTAGGATGAAGATCCCAGCTACTGATTTTGAGAATCTATAGAGACCCTACAAATTTGAGAGGATCGTATTAGATTCTGACAGTGATGACTTTAGAAAGACAAATGACAATGATGTTAACAGATGTGGACTGGCTTGTGTATAGACTAACTGAAATAGTACGCGCGGACCGACAGGAATAGTGCATGCAAATGAGACGAACATGTGGATGTAAGCCCTAATCTATATGGTACTCCTACTTCTAGCAGATAGTAGTTAAGCAAATGAAGTCTTAGCCATACAAAGTGTGCTAACCTTACCTTCCAGTATGAGCACTAGGAGATAACATGGGTTTCCAGGATATTTTGAGGGGTTTGGACAAAGTTTCTGGAGGAATCTGGTCATTTCTGGGTTTTTCTGAGACAGAGTTTCTGGGAGAATCTAGTTATATCTGGGATATCTGGACAGAGTTTCTAGGAGAAACAGGTTATATATGGGATATTTGGATAGAGTTTCTCGGAGAAACTGGTTATATCTGGGATATTTGAACAGAATTTCTTGGAGAAACAGGTTATATCTGGGATATGTGGACAGAGTTTCTGGGAGAAACAGGTTATATCTGGGATATCTGGACAGAGTTTCTGGGAGAAATATGTTATATCTGGGATATCTGGTAGAGTTTCTGGGAGAAACTTGTTATATATGATGGTAATCATAATATCTGGCAAGTTTTCATACTTCTATGTCTTAGGACCAATAAACAAGGTTTGCGGTGTACATCTTTGTGAGCATAGAGCAGACACCTTGTTATGGCACCTAGGCAGGTCAACTCGATATGATCACATGTGAGTGATTACCTTGGGAATCATAAGAAAGAGGTTATGTTCTATGCCACATAAGCGTCTACACCGTGGAGGTAATCCCACCAGGGCATACAACAATTATATCACATTGTCCTATCTGAAAAGATAAATGAATAGTCCTATGACAGGTTCTACAGGAATCTATATGCAAAGGTTGGATTTAGTCAAAAGGGTCCGTTGACGAGAGTTCCAATATACCGTCAGGGAGACAGTACGCATGCTTTTTAGTCTTTTTGATATACCTTGGAGGGTACAGTATCAACGGTGACTTGTGCCCTGGCACAGCAAGACCTGAACAATGTCAGCACCGCGTTTCAGACACAGCCGGAGGGGGAAATGCAGAAGTGCAATGCGGTGAGCCAGACACAGTAAAAAGATGATTTTTAGGATACTTCTTATGAGTCAAACCTTTGTATTTTTTTGTTTTGAAAATAAAAAAAAATCCCCACAGAGTCGCCAAATTGTGGACACGCAGAATTCCACCCCATGTTTGTTTGAGATTGTTTTGAAAGGAAAGGAAAAAGGTCTGTTGAAAACAGATACGGAGTCGCCACTTGGTCTTTAAAGAACCAAGAAACCTAATTTTGACTCACCCAAACAGATAAAGGGCACCGGCCTTTCATAACCAAAGAACTTGGCTCGAGGTTTTGGTATGAGAGAGAAAGGAGCCTTTGTCATGACTAAAACACCCTCAACTCGCCCCGTCTTTTGACGGGCCTCAATTAACATCCAAATAATCATCTTATACTATGTAAAGTTTGACAATTAATACTATGATAGTATATTACATCACATAAGAATCTTAAAATGGAAGATCAAAAGATAAGATATCAGTCATAAGATCTATGCCAAATATCACACAATGCAAAGGTGAAAGATCACACAAACAAACCTAGGAAAAATAATCTAATCATGTACCATATAATCAAGTTTTCCTAATCTAAAGGGGACATGAATTGTTCTTGAAACAAATAAATAAAGAGATCAAAAATATTCTTAGCAAGCTAGAATGATGCATGTTACTCTTTGAGGAAAGAAGACCTCTCAATCCCCGGGACGGATGAGAAAGGAAGATTAGATCGAGGGAAGCATGAACGTATGATTGAATTCATACCTTACAATTTTCTTAGATTAGGAGTCAAAAAAATCCCAAATCTTGCATGGATACAATGCATGGCCTTAGAATGTGCCATGGTTGTAGTGTGTTTGTGTACATGAGTTTTCTAAAGTGATCTAGAAGTCTAGATGATGAATGAATGTATGGGGGAAATCATCATGGGATATGTGCAAATATGGTATGGACCACTTCCTAGGATATGAACTAATTTGAAGTACATATAAGCATCAAATCAAAGGATGGAAGTAAAAGTATACTTGTTGTGAATTTTCATCACTTAAATGGAGATTTGACCACTTAAAATATCATCATTGAACTCACATCAAGAACCTCCAAGATTGTTGGAGAGCATGTTTTAATTTGAGCATAACCCCAAGAATACTTTGGAAGTATTGGGGTTTTAATCATCATCTATCAAACATGTTTTTCAGGTTAAGAGCTACTATCCATAAGGATTCAATCTCCTCAAACATGTTTTTGATTATCAATGATGCATTGGACTTGTAGCTTGGTGTTTCACTTATATGTGGTGACATTGGACATGGAAGTAGCTTCCTCTCTCTTAAATGCTCACTAAAATGGTAGTTGAATGTATTGAATGTGAAGTAAATGGGAGTAATGAAGTTGAAAACAAAGTTTAGAACTCACTTTCAAGTTGAAAATCAAAGGAAGAAACTTCTTTTCTCTCAATTCTAACCTTATCTCTACAACTTTCTCTCTGCAACTTCTCTAAGCTTTATGTTTTGTACCCCCTAAATGAGAAGTCAAGGGGGGTTTAAATATGCTAATTTGGGGGGAGTTTGGGATTTTAAAAGTGCTCCCATTGGTCCCAAACATCTGTTAATATAGAACTATGTCGTTTTGGTTTCTAATTAATCAATATGGGTCCCCAGAAGAAATTGCAAAAATGGATTATTCTGGAGGAGAGTGCCGTGGCGGCACTTGGCCTGTGCCGCGGTAGAAATGGGCTAGTGCCACGGCCGCACTACTCCTCTGATGTCTGGATAATGCCATTTGGGCCCCCAGAGATTTCGGTATTCACAAAAAGGCCCTATTTCATCCGAAATTAACAAAAAATGTGTATGAACTGCAAACTGAGGTTGTGATATACCGTTGGAAAGGCAATGGAGTCTAATTTACATAAAAAAAAAAAAAAGTTTGTAGATGGGTCACATTGAAAATATTTACGGTATTCGCGATAAAAGTCGATTTGATTACCTCTTTCACCTTCAAAAATTCATAATAAATTCGTTTTAAATTCAGGAATTATGTGCGACATACTGTTGGAAAGCTATTGACCTCTAGTATCCATAAAAAATATTTGAAAAATGATACGGTGCTCCGGTTTTAAAGTCAACTTTTGGTCAAATTGGACAAACCAGGGACCTCCAGGAAGTTCTGAGAACCTCTGGGAGCTCCCGGGAGCTGACGTTTTTGTCCGATTTTCATTTAAAACTCGTTTTCGTACTTTTCACATGATTTAGAATGATCTCGGAACTTTTTGACGAATTTGGATGACTTTGGTCAAACCTTGGTCAAACTTGGTCAAACTTGGTCAAACCTTGGTCAAAGCCAGTCAACGGGGACTTTCCGAAAACTTCCACGACTTCCGGGGGTCTCTGGGAGCTGACGATTTCATGTGATTTTGATTGAAAACTCATTTTATGACTTTCCTTATGACACAGCATGTTTCCAGAACTTTCGGTCCAAATCTAGGAGTGTTTGGGCTTCAGGGGCACTTTTGTCATTTGTACCATTTCCTGAGCATTTTGAGAGACAGGACTAACTCCTTGGAGTCCTTTTGAGTCTTATCAATCATTGTGAACCACCAAGCTATGGGTCTCCTAAATTTGATGGCCAACAAAATGGGGTGTCTACAGTGCCCCAGAAAGATGAAGAGTTCCTTGATTAAAAGCACGATCCAAACCATTCAGGGTTTCAGCCAAAACCATGGCCATGGGGTTCCCACTCAATTTCAGCCCGAGGCACACGTGCACCAAGTCAATAGAAGTACTCGAGAATAGAAAGTGCGAAGTCATGCATAATATCATAGCGGCCCCGCGGGTGGCATCATATATGCTGGGATTCCCAGGACTAGTATACCGGGCAATGATGGAAGCAAGAACCTCACCATGAATCAGTCGGCGGGAGATAGTAGTGGAACAGTTCAAGTACTTAGCCAGGCCTCGCGTAAGACTGGGGGTATCAGCAGAAGTAAGAATCGGGTCAGAGTCCCGGATCAAAGCCGAGGATAGCACAAAACTCCTCAAACAGGGGGCATATCTCCATGTCGTTAAAATTGAAGACATGATTTACCGGGTCCCAATGGGTAATGGCAGCATGCATGAACTTAGTGTTCAAAGCCATTTAGCTAAGAGAGAACAACTCGATCAAGACGTAGATATAAAGGTTGATCTGTTCCATACCATCCGTGATATTCAGCCAAGCCGTGAGTTGAGCAGGATCATACAACGCCATGTTTTCTGTCGCGGCTCTAGCAAAATTCAAAATTTCAATAGCACCTTTCCGTTTCACGGACTATCCCACCTACAAGGCAAACACACTCACCATCATAAGACTGCTCATTACAATAGCATCAACAATCACAAAATCACAGAGCACATATGTATCGCCACACAATCACCAACTAAAACAAGCACTCAACCGCGCCTTCAAACCAGAAGATATCTGGCCTAAAAAGGCAAAACATCATAATACTCTATCAAAAGTGGCACATCATTGTCCTACACATTGTCCATCGTTCACTAGTACAACTCAATCAAAAACATAAAATGGAGACAAAACAAAAGTCCTCGCTTAGGAGGCCTCAGTCCTCCTCCTCTTCATCCTCTGTCGGGCCACCCAGAGTGTACGTTAGCAATGGCCTCCTCCCGCCACCCCTGCACCTTGGTCTGGTTCTCGATGAACCAGCACCACATCCACGACACTGCACGCACAAAATAAAGACGATTAGTGGAAAAACACAAAAGCACAAAAAAAAAGTCGAGTCAGAAACTTACCAAGGACGCCATTTGACTGGTGGAAAACTATCGCATTCCATCAATCTGCTAAGGGTAAAATATAGAGTTAAAACCTCATAATCTTAAGGAATGCAAAATTAAAAACATACCCGGTGGTCTCACGTGAGGACCAAAGACCGTAAGCTAGCTACCAAGGTGTGACCCTCCTCAGCATAACTCCAAGGGATGTTGAGGACGCCTGCTGGCTGGGTGGGATAATCGTACGTGACTCGTGGCACCTCCATGAACTACGGAGAGTCATTGGCACCCAAAACATTAACTGTCCAATCCCAATGAGGGATAGGATCAAAAGTTGGGGGAGCCTGTCTCCTATACATCTCGCGAAGCTGTAAGCACAAGACAAGTTAGAAAAAGATGAGTCCAAAAATGTAAAATAAACTCACATCCAGGAGTGGAAAGTTCGGCATCAAAAAGCGGCCACGGATGATCTCATATCCTGTCTTAGAGTGAAAATGATCCCAAGCATCAATACTGGCAAAAGCTGGCAGCAAAGCAGCGCCAGAGAGGTCATCAGCATCAATCACAGGAGGGGCACGAGGAACACAGTACCTCGGACCACCAACAACCTGCCAAGGCACCCGTTCACCAAGATACCACTGCCTATGCTCAGTACCCTCCATCAGAAGTCAGCAAGAAGCAAGAGGCCTCACCGCCTATATCTCCTCTAGGGCAGCATAGGAAATATGCTCCCAATGTGACCAATCAACGCTAGCGACCATCATCTCGGATAAAAAATTTCTCAGGAGGACGATCCGATGGGCCCTGCTCTTAACCCCAACAACATCCCTTCTCCATCTCAAGCCCCAAGGGAACAGAGGCACAGGAGCCATGCCATCCTCATCTTCACCAGACTCGTTAGCAGGGGTAGGATCCAACATTTTTAGGTACTCAAAAAATAGAAACAAGAAAGGACCAAAAGGAAAAGAAAAAGTCACAAAACATACCTCCCAAGCCCACCAGAACCCTCAAGTGGATTTAATGCCACCACGAGAAACCTCATCTATGTGCTTATAAAGATGGGCTAGGGCAGTACTGCCCTAGTACTAAGAAGGAATCTTGTCAATTATCGCAAAGCAAAAAAGGAGCTGCAAGCTCACCCGGTCATTCCGTGTCGTAAAAATTGAACATTCGAGAACATACAAAAGAAAGACATGTAGCAGCTATTGGTCAGTCAGAGTGTGTCTCCCCTGCCATAAGCCCAATATAGCCAGCCGCAAGGGAACTGAGGCCCCTCTAGACTTGGAGGAACAGCCCCAATCAGCATCTTAACGGCTTCAGGATCAATCTCATAAAAATAATCTAGGATCAGGCGGTTCCCGCCAACTCTCAAGCTAATGATCATGGAAAAGTTGAAGGGCGTCATCGTCATTTTACCAAATGACAGGTGGAAAGTATTCGTCGTGTCCTACCATATCTTCACAAGAGCATAGAATCGGGTCAGGTCATTAGTACTCTTTGAAACTAGGCAGACAAATTGTTCAACTCTCTATAGTCGATACAGAGTTGAAGTGTCCCATCCTTATTCTTAACGAATAGCATCGACGCTCCCTAAGGCAATGTGCTTGGTCAAATGAATTCAAGATCCTCAAGTTCCTCGACTTGCTTCTTTAATTCTTGTATTTTTGTCGGGGCCATCCGATACGGGGTCTTGGATATTGGTAGGGTACCAGGTACCCACTGAACAAAAAAGTTAATGTTTCTCTTAGATAGTAGTCCTGAGATGTCCTTAAATACATCCTCAAAGTCTTGGACTACGGGGATTTGTACAATAGGTATTTTAAAACTTATGCTTCCAAGGATAGCTAGACAGTTGGTGAGGAAGGTGTTGCATAAAGGATCGCATTGGAATATGAATGATTGGCTTTTAGGTATCAAAAAATTAATAAACTTGCTAACACAGTCTAATTTGGCATGGTATTTCATGAGCCAATCAATTCCTAATATTAATTCAGATTTTTTCATCGATAGAACTATCAGATCAGCAGGGAGGTTCTGATCTTCCAAGTTCAAAGTGTAGTCCTTACACACTTTTCCCAACTTATTGTTCACTCCTAAGGGGGACATAACGTTCAAAGCTACATCAAGTGTCAAGGGTACTAAAACAACTATTGTACAATCTTAATAGCAATGAAAGAATTGGAAGCACCAGTATCAAATAAAGCTTTAACTTGACTATTAAATATTGTGAGGGTACCTTCCATATTCTGTTATTCTCCTTCATCGAATCTGGCTTCCCCTGGGATAATGGCATCTAGGCGGGCTTACTTGGGTTGACCCTGAGTAGATGCTCTATAGTATCCACCTTGAGGCACTCGACAATCCTTGGATATGTGACCTTTCTGCCACAGTTGTAGCAGATGGCATCCTCTTGGCTTTTCCTTGGGGCTCGACAATCCTTGGACCTGTGTTCAGGTTTCCCATAATTGAAGCATCCATTGTTTTTGGCTCTAGTGGCAGCAGTTGGTCCTATAAGGGGTTGTGCTTAGGGTATAGCTGGTTGGTTCTGAGGGAATGTAATTTGTGGCTTCCTTTCCCTAGTCCAATTATGCTTATTCCCTTGGAATTTCGTTGGGGGTCTCAGTCCTTGGTTACCTTTGTTGTTTCTGAATGGCGATCGATTCCCAAAGCGTCCTCGTTCTTGACCATTGATTTCTTCATGGGTGATTTCCATGCTTACCATAGCTTTGAAGTTCAGGCCTTGATTGTTGAGAGTCATATGTTGAAGTGGTAACGAGAGGCCTTGGTGGTACTATTGGTTTTACTTTTTTGGGGTAACAATCATGTGGTAGGCAAAGCTGGACAACCATTCAAACTGCACTGTACATTGTCTCATGGTTCGATTTCCTTGTATAAGATCAATGAAATCTCTCTCTCTCTCTCTCTTTCTCTCTCTCTCTCTCTCTCTCCTTTCTTGGTCCTCTCTATTTGTGGTAAATAATTCTCTAGGAACAACTCTTTGAATATAGGCCAACGCATTCTTCTTACTATAGCTTCTCCTATAGTTGCTTTTTACGATTCCTACCAATCAACTACGACATACATTAACTAGAACATTGCCAATCGATGCTTCTCTATCTCTTTACATCCTAGTGTGTCAAAGATTGAGTCCATTTCCTGGAGCCATTGTTCCACTTTTCATGGCTCGGCATCTCTGTCAAACTGCTCAAGATGGAAATGACAGAAAAAAACATTCTACCACTCTATCCTCTACAGGTCTCAGATGTGGTACGGGGTTGTTACCATTATTTGTGTTCTTGATATTGCCCATGTTGTTAATGCATTCTAGTCTCTACACAAAGGCATGGAATAGACCAGTAGGATCAACAGTTGCAGGTGCCGGGGGTGCAGCCTCAATCTAATCGACAGGACGGTTATGAGTAGGTCTCCCTGCTATAGTGATCTGTGTACTGGTATACCTACATAGACATCTATTATTTACTACTAGCATACGCAATCATCTACAAGTTATTAATGCAGCAATGTACATCGAGATATGTAATTTAACAAAGTAGTAAAATTTGAAAATATCAAGATCATTGGAACACAGTACATACTAAAAGATAGCTATCTTAGTGTGAGCACTAGTCGAAAGTATCTTGAGGTTTACAACTTAAAGGTGTAGGACAATCATCGAGCACGTCCAAGTAAAACCTAGTGCTCCGATACAAAAAATCTTGGCATGCCCCAGAGTAGCAGAAATTAGGAGGAAATAAAATTTTACAACTTAAAGGTGTTGAACGCCATTTACATCGTTTTATGAAAGGACAAAAGAAAGTGTAAGATCGTAGATTTAAGGCATGTGATGTGTAATACCCTGTATTTTCAATAAATATTTAACAGATAGAGATTCTATATACTTCCTTTGATCGTACTTGAAATTCTATCTTCGACCGATCGATGTCTTTTCAAGTGATGGAAAATTTTTAAAGTTTAAGCGATCAAACCTTGTTCAATCAATCAAAATCATGCCGACTTAAATTTAATACGTGGTCCTTACTTCAATCGATCAAACCCCTTTTCAATCAATCAAACCTGACTGATCTATTCTTGAGAGATAAAACACGCTTCGATCGATCGAACTTGTAATCATCAGTATTCCAGGTTTCATGGAAAGACAGCTACCTGTACCCTTACCCTCTATATATAAATTGCGTTCGTGTATGGGATGTGTTTACTGAACCAAAGAGTTTGGGAGAGAGTGTGTGTTTATATTTATATATATAAACATCCATATATATATACACACACATACCTATATATATAGTCAGAGAGAGAGAACTAGAAGAAGAAGAAGAAGGAGAAGAAGAAGAAGCAGAGGAGACAGAGAGGGAGACAGAGACAAATAGAGGAGCAGAGAGAGAGAAAAGGAGGCCATTAAAGCTTGAAGTTTGCCAAATATGCCCTTAATGACGTTCGGTGAGTTCCAAACTCACTGAATAGCTTAGTTATAATGTTTTACATGTTTAATAAAAATCCAAACGTGCCCTAGCAGATTCTGGACATTCACTACCAGAATCAGGAGAAGACGAAGTTCAAGCAATCTAAATGACTTCAATCGATCAGACACATTGCGTCTCAATCGATCAAAATGACTTCAATCGATCGAGAATACCTTCACTTCAATTGATCAAAAATACTTCAATCGATCAAACTTCACTTTCTTTTAAGCAATTAAGATTACTTCAATCGATTGAACCCAACAGAACTTGGTTGTTTGCTTTAGTTTATAATTCATAATGCATAGCTGTTTAATTGATGTTCCATGTTCTATTATGCGATATTATGGATTACGGAGGTAATGAGATAAGATAATGAGATTGAGATAATATGGTGAGTAATGTAGTCAGGTTCAGGACATTGATATTAATACGATGAGATAACGTGACAAGATATAACGATGATTAACATGGGATAGTCTGGTGACTGAGTCAATAGAGTATTAGTTACTTTTGAGGTTATATGAGTCGAGCTGATAATTCACTCAAGTTCAATCTGATAAGCATGTAACAAGCATTTAACCAGGTTTGTGGAAGCTTTGAGTGCACATTACTCGCAGGCGTTCTTAAAAGTGGTAAACAATAAGATTTCGTAAAAGTGGTGAACAAGATTAGTAGTGGCACGGCCATAGATTGTATCTATCGGAGCTATCTATGTATAATACTCGCAAGCGTTCTTAAAAGCAGTGAACAGTTAGAGTTCTTAAAAGTGGTGAACAATAGTATTGGTGCGTCCATAGATTAGTCATTATATAAGAATGATGTATAGTACTCGCAAGGGTTCTTAAAAGCAGTGAATAGTAAGAGTTCTTAAAAACAATGAACAAGAGCACTAGTATGTCATGATGATATAATCAGTTCGGTATTGTTAGTCGGGATTGGTATAGTCAGTCTTAGAGTTAGAAGACGATGTGAATCGGATAATGAGGAGTGTGAATAAAATAGGAAAGATATTATTAGTAGCAATACTTTATATCGTGCATAACTGGTAATGACTTTATACCTGTGATACTTCGAGAGTTTCTATTTACTCAGCTGAAGTACGCTAACAGCGTTTATACCTGGACATTCCCCATCTAGACTACCCTGCTCCTATTAATGCAGATATTGGAGCTTATGAGGATGGTTACTACACGAGGATGGAATATGCACAGGGTGGCCCCACTAATGACGCTTATGCCAGGGAAGATTTCTACGCTAACGATTATCCTTACGCCAGTTAAAGACCTGAAGATAGATAGTAGTTAATGTTTCTACTTCTCTTTTATTGTTGCACTTTTTAGTTTAACGGGTACTTGGGCATATGTTGTCTCTAGACTTGTCATCCTAAGGACCACACTCTGATATTTGTAATCGATATACTGTTATTATATATTCAGCTTGTTATTGTTCCTGTTTATCTTGTGGACTAGTACCATGTGGTATGGATAATTAGTGAGTTTTACTTGTCATTCCCTATGCACCCAAAAAGGAAATTTACATATTTTTCTCTATTTTTGTTACTCCAAGGTGTGATAGGGTTTTTGGTTTTAGAGCTTTAGGGTGTGATACTTTTGCTCACTAAGGTTTCCACACCATCAGTTCCTAGTATTTTCGGATCCCTCAGATGAGATACAAGTTTAAGACAAGTTCGTCTTTCTGACGATAGATAGTTTCCTTTATAGGTTAGAATGGATCTAGATTTTCACCTATTTGTGGATAACTCTTTTTCCAGACATGTTATTCATGGCAACACAGTAGAGTCAACCATACCAGAGATATACCAGAGCAACATTCGCCAGATAGCTAGTCGTTACTTGGAGGAGAAGATGTGGACTTCTCTCTATGTTGTAGGCAAACACACTCGATAGAGATATGTATGTATTTGTATCACTACGCTATGACCTGAGTAGCTATATATTAGGAGATGCCTAGATTGATTTAGAGTAAGCCAGAGGTAGACGAGATTGAGTTGCGAGCAATTTTAGCCAAGCTTGTTCCACCAAAGCCTATAGCTGTACTTGCACCTGCAGCCCCACCATTACCGGAACCAGACATACCAGTTCTAGAGCATGAGTTGATTCAGGGCGAAAAGGACCCAAAGCCAGAGGATGAGCATCCTTACAAGGATATCGATGGGGATGGAGAGGAGGAGCTTATAGACGATGAGGAGCTAGCAGAGGAAGAGCCTGCACACAATGATGATGAGCTGAAGGATGACCTGGAGGAGCCAGAGTATGTTCCTACTGAGGAGCTTAAGCCAGAGGACCCTGAGGCCGTTGAGGCAGATATAGTAGTGAAGGGAGACGTGATTATGGAGGTAGTAGAGTTGTGCCAGAGATACCTATTATGCTTCAGTTACCAGCCAGACCGATAATATATATGGATGCCATGGCCGATATGGCAGTAGGATGGATAGCTGAGATGGTTGGACAGCCAGCTGGATTTGTTATAGGAAAGACTACATTAGCTGGAGCATTGGATATAGCTGATGGATTTGCTGCTATAGCTGATGATGGCATAGGACGTATTTGAGGATTGGGATATCGGAGTGGTAGTCAGCAATCTTACCGCACCAGTTGAGGATGTTCCCCTTGAGGAGATGGATATCGTTTCTGCAATACCTGTATTTTTGTCGAACTTTTATAATATTTTTTTATATTAATAAGAATAAGTATGCTTGTTTTCACATTCCCTGTAATCTCAGTTTCGATCGATCGAACTAACCTCAATTAATCGAGAGTTCTATTTCACAATTGATCGAACCAACTTCGATCGCTTGAACCTCTGCCGACCTGATTTGATGACGTGTTTCTTTTCTCAAACGACTGAACTGTTCTCAATTGATAGAACCCTGACCGACCTATTCTTGAGCAATCAAACTCAGGATTTTCAGTATACGTGTTTTGACACCTACACCCTCATTTGCCTATATATGTGTATCCTTATCACACACTCCCAAGGTTTCTAATTTTTGGGAGAGTTAGAGATAGTGATATAAGGTTTATATATAAACACTCATATATATATGTACACATAGACACTCGATTATATATATATTATATATACACACACACATACTCTCGGTTAGAGATAAGAGAAGAGAAGGAGAGGAACATAAGAGATGAAATAGAGGAGAGAAAAAAGGAAAAGCGAGAGGATGAAACCACCCCGAGGAACTCGCACGCACCCCAAACTCGCTGGCATCGTCAACATTAGCTGTGAGCTCCCATACTCACTTAGTACCATAGATATGTACGAATTTTTTTGTTTCGGTAAGATTGGACGAACCCTGGACGTACGTACAAGGTCCAGTTCAATTCTGGAATATTACTGCATTCAATCGATCGAAATGCTTTCGAGTGATTGAACACAGGCCATCTCGATCGATCAAACATCGTTCAATCGATCGAACTATATTTCCCCAATTGATCAAAACACCCTCGATCGTTCGAACCTAGCTTTACTTCAATCGATTGAAATGACTTCAATCGATCGAACTTAACAGAATATTAATTGTTTAGTTGTTTATATCTGATGAGCTGTTAATTTGTTTGTTATTATATGTTGATGCTGGAAATCTGTATTGGAATAGCATATACGTTGAATAATGGGCTTAATGCATGGAACAATGGAACTAATTGTATAATGAGGATATAAGTTGTAAATCAAGTTAAGAAGTCGACGTGCATAGTAGTGGGTCTATCGACCATAGAGGTTGATACTATTTATGATTGGGGCATGGAAATGTGATCACAAAGATCATATGATGTAGGTTGCGGCATGAGCATATTGCCTTAGTCCATGGGAGAGGCTAAGGGATATATCGGTGGTATTGGTGGTACATCGCCTTGGTCCATGAGAGAGACTAAGGGATACGTGTCGGGGAAGCAGATGTGGTTTAGGGGAAACCTTTGTTGCCTTAGTCCATGTGAGAGACTAAGGGATATAAGATTAGCATCACCTTAGTCCATGAAAGAGACTAAGGGATATAGTAGTAGTGAGGTCACCTTAGTCCACGAGAGAGACTAAGGAATACATATTTTGTGAGAATGATAATGTGGCTAGCACCCTAGTTTGATAGAGGCTAACGGAATGTCGCCTTCCCTATGCCCGAGACATAAGAGATCTGATAGAGACAAGGGCATGGTCATGTTAGTCCAAGACCCAGACTGAGGGTTATGCCGATGTTGTCATCTTAATCCGACAGAGGCTAAAGGAATATTACCTTAGTCCATGACAATGATGGGAGATCCGAATAGAGGCTATAGGAATATGTCACTTTAGTCCATGACCGAGATTAAGAAGGAGACATCATGAACCTAGTCTGATAGAGGCTAAAGATACATCACCTCAGTCCGAGATGGGAGATTCAATAGAGGCTAAGGGCTGTCACTTTAGTCCATGACCGAGACTAGGAGAAATACAACTAGAGGTTGTCAAAACTTAGTCTGATAGAGACTAAAGGAATGTCGCCTTAGTCCATGAGAGAGACTAAGGAATATATCACTTTAGTCCATGACAGAGACCAAGAGGTAGATGAGGTAAAGGATAAATCAAGGGCGTATTTGGCTAGAGTATATCGAGCCGTTTTATATGGGAATGTGTGTCGGGATTTGACAAACCATAGGTATGGAACTACGTATCTAATTAATGTTGACCCAAGAGTGTATATTATGTTTTGGGTTGGATTAGGATGATGTCCATGAGATTGGAATGGTGTCTGTCGAGATATATTGAGTTGGTACGTACATATATGCATGTGAACGATGAGATGATCCTTTTTAAATAATGTTGTTGCTTATTCATATTGCATATCTATAGATGCTCTATTAGTATTTGCATTCACTCGGCTTTCATAGCTGACGGCGTTTATGCCACTGGATATTCGATGTCCAATTGGCCAGGGTTATGAGTATGAAGGAGATACATACATGGATAGGGGCTACGAGGATGGAGCCTACGATGACGGAGTCTATGCTGGAGATGACTATAATGCGAGCTAAAGTCTTGGAGCTTGTTGTTGATATTTTATGTTTATGTTTTAGAGACAGTTGTAATAGTTAAGTTTGTAATCGGCATATGTTGTCGTAATGTTTTATTTATATATTCTACAAACACTTTGGATTTTTAATAGTTTAGTATTGAACTTCAGTTTCATATATTGACCTTAGAACATTCCAATGCATGGTTTGATTCATTACTCTGATGATTAGACTTTGGTTGTGGACAATGTGGTGACTTTCAACTATCATGGCCTACAGGTCCAAAAAGGAATTAATTTTCTCTATTTTTGCTACTGCGGAGTGTGATAGGAATTTTGGTATCAGGGCCAGGTTTGGTAGTCGTGTTCACCAATTGTCCAAAATTTCTTTAGTATGAACCTAAGATTCCTTGAGATATGGGTTAACTCTAACATTTTTGCAGTTGTTCGTATAAAGTTGCTTTGCTATTAATGCTATATTAGTTATAACTATTATTTTTAGTTTCGAATTACTTTCTATTACTATTTTTGGGGTTAACGACTAACCGTCTGTATAGGTACCCAACCTTACTGCATCGATGGCAGGAATGCCTACTTAGAATCATCTCGCTCAGATTAAAGATGTCTCCCAAGCACCCCAGGCTGTTGATCCGACTCGATTGTTCGAAGCCTTTGTGTGTAGGATGAAATGGATCAACAATCCTAATGTGCACAATGGAAATAATCATGGACCACTTCAAAGGATAGCTGAGGATCGAATAGTAGAACATTTCTGTCATTTTTGTCCAGAGAAGTTTGACGGGAATACTAGGTCGTGGCAAGCAGAACAGTGGCTCTGAGAGATGGAAGCGATCTTTGATACCTTGGGATGTAATGAGTTATAGAAGTGTCGACTGGCGACATTCCAGTTGACTTATGCGGCTGTCGATTGGTGGGAATCGGAGAAGGCAATCGTAGGAGAGGATGCGGCTATCTTGTTTTGCCCTGTATATGATTAATACCCCAGAGAAATAGAACATGCAGTATCACCAAGGCCTCTCACTGCCACTACAATGGATGACGTTGAATCATCAGGGTCCAGGCTTTGAAGGCCAAGGTAGGAATGGCAGTCGGTCCTGAGAATATCAATGGTCGAGAGCAAGGACGTTTTGGGAATCGACTACCTCCCAGAGGTAACCAAGGACCGAGACCTCCGATGTGGTTCCAAGGGAACAAGCATAACTGGACTAGAGAGAGGAAGCAATAACCTGCGTTTTCTCAGAATCCCTATGCTATAAACCAAGTATCTCCCCCACAAGGACTCCCTGCTAGTACTAGAGGCAATACCGGTGGACTCTTTAACTACAAAAAACCTAGATATTTGGCAAAGGACTACCGAGCTGCAAGGAGCCAGAATCATCTAGAAGTTGTCTGCTACAACTATGGTAAGTATGGCCACATGAGCAAGAATTGCAAATCACCCTATGGAGGATATAAGGGACCAACTGCTCATGGACCAATTGGATAGGCTCATTTTAATGCGATCATCCCAAAGAGCGCAAAATTTGATGAGACTGAATAGCAGAACATGGAAGATACTCATACGTTATTCAAAACTCGAGTTAAAGTTCTATTTGATATTGTTGCTTTGAATTCATTTATTGTTATCAAATTTGTTAAACTTTTGGGTTTAGTACACTAGGCACTTGACATAGCCCTAAAAGCGGTATCACCTTTGGGCAAAACCCTACGATTAGGGAAAGTGTGCAAGGATTGTGCCTTAACCCTTGAGGATAGAATCCTTCCTGCAGATCTAATCATGTTGTCAATGAAGGAGTTTGACATCATATTAGGATTTGATTGGCTCATGAAGTATCATGCCAAGTTGGCATGATACTTCATGAGCCAATCAAATCCTAATATGATGTCAAACTTGGCATGATACTTCATGAGCCAATCAAATCCAAAAGTGAGTTGTAATGTGATGTCTATCGCGACGAAATATTATTTCGTCGCCAAAAGTGATGCCTATGGCGACGAAATAATATTTCGTCGCCAAAAGTGATTTGTAATGTGATGTCTATGGCGACGAAATAATATTTCGTCGCCAAAAGTGACGCCTATGGCGACGAAATATTAATTCGTCGCCAAAAGTGATTTGTAATGTGATGTCTTTGGCGACGAAATATTATTTCGTCGCTAAAAGTAATGCCTATGGCGACGAAATATTATTTCGTCGCCAAAAGTGATGCCTATGGCGACGAAATATTAATTTGTCGCCAAAAGTGATTGTAATGTGATGTCTATGGCGACGAAATATTATTTCGTCGCCAAAAGTGATTTGTAAGGTGATGTCTATGGCGACGAAATTTTAATTCGTCGCCAAAAGTGATGCCTATGGCGACGAAATATTATTTCGTCGCCAAAAGTGATGCCTATGGTGACGAAATATTATCTCGTCGCCAAAAGTGATGCCTAAAGTGAGGTATAATGTGATGTCTATGGCGACGAAATATTGTTTCGTCGCTAAAAGTGATGTCTAAAGTGAGAGAGAGAGGAGGGAAAAAAAATTATTTCAATTTAATTCAACCCAATCTTTCGAACCGGACCCGAACTTTTTATTTCGAACCCGAACTATATTTTCGAACTTTGTTTCAGTTCGGATTTTGATATAAAAAAAGCCAACCCGAACAACCCAACCCGAACTTGTCAGTTCGAACCCGAACTGTCCGATTGCCCACCCCTAGTGTCGAGGACGAGTTTTTGCTTGTCATTTTTACCAATGAAAACTAATTGAAAAAGGAAAGAAAGAGTTAAAACTGACTAGAACTTTATCAATGACAAAATGTTACATCCTGGTGGTCTTTGCGGGTTATTTCTCTCATCATCTCTGTTTGTGGATGAAACCTTATCGATATCCCTCACGAAATCCTATCAGCTGGGGTCCATTGATTCTCATCTCAAAATGTTAGATCAAAAGAAAAACTCTTCTCTGACTTTCATGGTTTCGATGACACCAAGAACTGTTTATAATTATAGTTCATATAGAAGCTGCTCAAGAACTGTTTACAATTAATGGAGCATTTTAGTTCTCAAAATTCGTGGGACTAATTTCTAGTTTATGCTTTTAAATGGACCAATTTCTACACTAAAGGACTAAAATATGTTTTTCCCAATTAAGTTTATAAGCATGTGTATAATATCAAAATAAATATCAATACATGTGTGTGTAAATTAAATTATAAATATAAAAATTAAATTTATAGTCACTTGTATGTAGGTCTGTAAACGGATCGGATCTTGACCGAATCCACACAAATCAGATCCAGATCCGTTAACAATTCTACTATCCAGATCCAGTCCATTCATCCGTTGGACCTGCTTTATTTAATCCATATTCAGATTTGATTGGATCTGGATATTCGGATTTGTTTGTCGAATCTAAAACGGCAACTTAACTGCTTATATGTATTATAATATTACCATATAAACTATTATTTTTATTATTTTTCTCTATGCATATACAAAACAACAATGATAGGGATACATACTGAACGACACACCAAATTACACACTATGCTTTAAATGCATGTACTCTGTGCTGTTTGAATTTTTCACACTTTTCTGTGCATCACTTACACAGCACAGGGTACATGCATTTAAAGCTGGTGTGTCGTTTAGTGTGTCATTTGGTGAGTATCCCTATCATTTTTGTACACAAAAATCAACATTTAACCCATCAATGAGAGAAATAGAAGGTCCAACCTTTTTAAATGACTAATGCTACTTTTGTGTGTGCAGACTTTTTAGCACAAGGTCCAACCTTTTTAAGTAAAGTTGTGCATTTTAGTGTGCTTTTCAGAATAATATGTGTAGCAATAGTCGTGTTTGTAAATTTAGAGGCGCCTAAATTTCCCCCAGCCTAATTTTTGCCCCCAAATTTCTTTCCCTCATTCTCAGTCACAATTTCTCTCCCTCTCTCTCCCTCTCTCTCTCTCTCTCTCTCCATCTGGTCACTGCGCACCCCCACCATGCCGCCTCCCCTCCGCCACCACCCTACACCACCCCGCCACCTCCCTACCCCACCCCACCCCACCCCACCCCACCCCACCCCACGCAGCTGCCGCACCCCACCACCCCGCGGGCACCAACACCCCCCAGGTGCGCTCTCTCTCTCTCTCTGTCTATATATATCTATGTATATGTGTATATATATACACCTCTCTCTCTATATATATATCTCTATGTATATGTGTATATGGTTTTAGAAATTGATTTTTTAGTTTTACGGAAAGGAACAAAGGAAGAAATGTGTGTGTATTTCTAAGGTTAGGCACTTAGGCCCTCTTTTTTGTGATTGAAAATAGGTCCAATAGGAAAGTATCCATGGGTTTTCCCCCCAAATAACTATATCTCTCCCCACCACATACATAAGATCTGTTTAGAAAAATGAATGCCCATTTATTTCTATTTTTTTGCTCTTTCACTTTTTTGATTCTTCAGCTAGGTCAAGGTTTCTGATCATGCATTTGTTCACCATTACTGAAATTTCTGCATAAGAAAATCCAACCCTTAAAGTTAGGGTTTGTTTCAGAATGGAGAAAAAATGTGGCCGTGAATCATAGCTATGTAAGTTGCTGTCCTCTGATATTTGTCCCTCTCACTCTGCTCATATAGACACAAAAACACATATATTTGAGTTTAATATCTAAGTTATTTCTCTATATTTCCACTTTCTGAAGAATTTTTTATTTGTTGTGGGCAGGAAACAATTTCTGGACCCAAAACCTTTTCAAATTTTTTTTTGGATAGTCCTTGATGCTTGTATTATAGTTCTCTGAATCTCAATACTAATTATAAATCCATTTTATCCAGTAACTGTATAGGCAGCTTGGGATGTTGAGCTTGGACGACATCTCTGTAGCTTGAATGGCCACAGGTACCAAATAACTTGCTTTGTTGGTATTCAATCATTGCCTAAAGGTTTAGTTTCAATTTATTTATGTTTTTGGCAAGAGTTGATAGTTTTAATTGATTGTTCATCATAAAAGTTTCAGGTTTTTTTATTTTTTATTTATTTAACTTTTTAACTTTAACCAATCATGGTCTTTTACCTAGCTTCAATTTGTTAATCAGCCTTGATGAATTCGCGAGCATTAGTAATGTGATACGGAGGACATAATATCACTGTTATATCAAAGATTTTTTTGTACTCTGCACCCAATCACACTTAGTAGTATTTTCGATTGGTAGAACCCACTTGTGTCCCACTTTAATGTGGGTTTGAAGGTGTGATCCCACCCTAAAAATTTATTGTGATCAATTTCATTTCTACGTAACACTGCCACATCGTAACTTCTAAGTGATTGAAAATTTTGTGTTGGCCACTATGCTCCAACAAGGTCAAAAAGTTTGTCCAACAAAAAAAAAAGACAAAAATTGTTTATTGAAATGACACTACTTTAATAGTAAGATTAGTTGCAGAATCTTAGCATTATTAGCTGTAATGGTTGGCCTAAACCCAGGGCCGGTCCCAAGCATTTGGAGTCCTGGGACGAACTATTAAAAAGGAGGCCCTTATACCAGGGTTTGGGGGCAGTGCCCCTGAGGTAATTTTTTTTGGGGTATACTTATACATAATTGACAATTTTTTTAGGATTTGCTTATACATAATTGGTCATTTTTTTTTGGGTCTATGAGTCTATTTGTGAAACTTAAACATTGTATGGTATTTTTAAATTTTAAAGGGGCCTATTTCCAAAACTCAAAAAAATTGTACACTAAAAGTGTAATTTTCAAAATTCTAGAGTCTTCGCTTTTGAGTTTTATGTACATGTATATCAATATATATGTAGTTGATGATACTAAATTGGGCCTTGGGATGTCTAAATGTAAAATACTAAAAATCTCAAGGAGAAAATCTAATTATAAAAATTTCACAGGGCCCTCAAAATTTTGTGAACTTTGGTGGCCCGGGCCGGTTGCCCCTTTGGCCCCCCTTTGGGCCGGCCATGCCTAAACCTAGTTGATAACCCCATCCTTTAATGTTTTAGAAATCGTGGTTCATGCACTCTGTTTTTTTTTTGTTTCTGTTTGGATATAGGTTGAAACTTTGAATAGCTTTGTTCTTAACAATGTTTATTTATATCCATAGAAGCCACCAAAATAAGGTGGTGAGTCAATGTAATATTAATATGATTCATTCATTTGAGGTTTATGTTGCATCAGCATAAAAGTTAAAAAAAAAAAAAAATAGATGATGAAATTGTTGTAATAAACTTTTTGTGGAAGCTAAGGTTGTTTTGTTGCATTGTTAAACACCTATATGTGCTTTGGAAAATTAGCTTTGAAAAGCAACTTTGCACATGACAAAAGCCAGGTTATCCACATCCCTTATCCATCTTGTCCCTATTTGGTCATGTTTCAGGTTGTGATAACAAGCATAAATGTTGATGACAATCTCTTTCTCATTGGAAGTCATAAAAAAGACAAGGTGATTCTTGATAACTATCTTCTATATTATATAAATCATTGTTAGTGCACATCCTTTATCAATCTATATAAAATTATGTGCGAATTTGTAACATCCTATGTCTTTGCATATAAATATGTGCGTAGACAAATATATCTTATGCGTAGTTACAAAAGCTACAACTTCATAACGTGAAATTAAGAGTTGATCAAGCTTTTTCACTCTCTATTGTATTACTAATATACTATGTATGTGTATTTTTTATTTTTTATTTTAGCTTCAAATGCTCATATTAAATGTAGTGAGTTAAAATAGTAATCCATTACTTTCTTAAACTCTCTAGATGGGATTTTTTAATCATAAGATTTTATTTACGCAAAGTGTTAATGTTTCATTTCTTTTCATTGTATTTTTTCTTTGATTAAGTATGAAATAAATTGTTTTCTTTGTACTTAATATTCAATCATGATTTTCTTCGATTATGTATAAATAAATTCTTTTCTTTATATTAGTATTCAATCATGTATGAAATTTCATCACCTGCTGTAGGATAAGTTTTGATTCTAAGTTAAAGTTTGACGTTGTTATTAATGTCATCTTTTTTATATTTAGTATTTTTGAAGTTAGTGGTTTAAATAATTCAAAAATATGGAAGAGAATAGCGTAATGTATTGATTGTATTCGAGAATTTAAAGTTGTTTGGCAATAGATAAGAAAATTTACAATTCTAATTGTAGGTAAAGTATCAATTACTCGGTAGGATAATGCATTGAATTGTCTAAAGAGGAAAGGACAACACCCAAATAGAATTAAATCTAGTTTGTTTACATCTGATATGTATTGCTTCATGTAGGACCACAGTTTAGGAATTTTACCTAAGTAGTTTAAGTGCAACTTTTAAGTATGAACATAATGCAGGCAATGCTTGCTTCTTTCTTCTTACTCAAGAGGGAGCCTTATGAGGTTCAAATCACAAGTAATGTTGTCTTATTAATTAAATCTCAAGCTTGAGAAATAAGCTAGATTTAGTTTCTTTAGTGATCAAGATAGTCCATGTTGTTCAAAAATCTTTCAAAAACAGTAGAATTGTGACATCCATTCTTGTTAAAAACATGGTAAGGATTGTCGGACCTGTGCTTTTCTCCGTATGTTCAAACCATTAAACTGCTAGTATTTACACGCATATACATGTATGCACATAAACAAAGGGAAAAGTGCACTTTCTTTTGTTTGGCAAAAACAAAGCCTTACATGTAGGTTTTTTCAGTCCTCTTAATTTGGCAGATATCAAATTGAAGGGGTATGTGAATTTGAATGGTTGGTACCCAAAAAGGAAAAATTCTGACGGCAGGTCAATTTGTTTTCGTTTCTAAACGCTTTAGAGAGGAAGCTTCTGCAAGGAATTGAGTAACAAAAATTTTTCCTTGCAAAAGGGTTTTGCAACGAAAATGTGTCGCTTTTTTATGTTGCTCGGTTGATTACTATGGTTCCTATAATAGGGTGTATGCATTTTATTCTAATCCTCATAAATGTATAGTCCTAATTTATACGGAAGTGCCAAAGGCACAAAAAGTTATTACCAATAAACATGAAGTTACCTATTTGCCGAAGGCACGCGTGGTTATAATTCTTTGTTTTATTTTTTTTCTTTCTAAATCTCTAGAGTCTCTATGATATTCTTTCTCCAAATTAATAAAAAATTATTTGAAGTTTTTCTTCTTCCCTCAAAATCTCTCCATTAGCCTCCTTAATAGATGGATTGCTTTTGTATTTTGTACTTGTACATTCTTACGCAAGAAGATGCTGATTACAAAGTCCAAGGTTTAGCATTTGAATTTTTTTCGTTGGTTGTAGCATAATACTCTTGATATTATTTCGAAGCTTTATGCTTTCAAGAGTGCCCTTTGGGACTCGTCAAAAAGATGCCTTTTGGTACATTGTCAAGAACAGAAAGATTTACACTACTCCTAAATGTGGCACACTACACAAAAAGGCTAGATTAATAATTTAGTTCCCTTATCTGCACATCTTCTTCCTTCAATGAAGACATTGTTGTTGTTGTGTGTGTGTGTGTGTGTGTGTGTGTGTGTGTGTGTAGCAAGGAAACTCAAAACACCCAATTTTGGGTGGGGGCAATATCAGTAGAGTACTTACTGCAGAATTCCCAATAAAATCCATAAGGTTCTGTGTCAATATATGTATCGATGCGTGAATACAGTTTTAATATATGTAGATTGCTCCGTCCAGCCATTGTACAAAAAGAATGTTAAGAAGATTAGAAAACATCTCCAATTTACCCTTCCAGCCCTACGCAAACAAGACTACTACTGGTAACAGCCTTAAATGTAGCATTTCATTTTCATTTTGTTTCTCAATGGCCATTTCGGAATTTTCGAGATGTCTACAGAATGATGTAGATCTTATTCATAAAATAGAAGCTGAGCTTGGAAAACAATTGGACAAGTACAATTGTAAAGAGAATGAGGTGCTTTCTGATATCACAAAGGTGAGAGAACAAGCAATATTTTCAGTATATAAGGTCATTTTTATGATTGTATGTTGATATATTTGATTGTATAATGAAGCACTGGTTGATTGATTGCAATGTGATCTTTAGAGATTTTGCACTTTTAGCATGTGTGCTATGAACAAATAGCATCAACATAGTAGTTTTTAACTATTTTTGAAAAAAACAGATGAAAAAAAAAAGAATACTTTAGACTGGGAAAAAAAGAGTACCAAACAAACACATTTTTAGTTTTTCATTTTTAGAAAAGTGAAGAAAAAAAAACCCTGAATTCCGCTAAGTTCTTAACAGGCCCCAATTATCTTGTTAATTCATTATAGCATACACACTATACTGTAAGCTCTTAAATTTATAGCTCTCATTAAAGAGGTTAGGAGTTCTTTTGTGTGTAGATGGGGAGTTATCCTCAGCAATGCCATCAATCTATTTTGGGAAACTTGTTTCGTTTAATGGAGTTATCTTGTGTAAGGGAACATGTTTTATAAATGAGAAAAATGTGTAGCCGCACGATCGAGATTGTAGGGGAATGAAATATTCATTTAGTGCACGCGAGAAGCACTATATAATTCCCTTGTATATAAAGCACCAATGTGCTCGTGTGAGTTGTGACCAATCAGTGTGTGTGTGTATATATATATATATTTTTTTTTGCTAGCTTCCATTCAATAGCTGATCAATACATATTTATAAAATTAATTTAAAAGGTACCTTTTGATATAAAAGATGCCAAAGGCAGTTTGACATTTGATTAGATGCTACTGAATGGATTTGGCGCGAGTAAATGGGTGCATACACATCTCTTCATTTATACATAGCAGCACACGCCCAAAGCCAGAAATAGATTAAGACCAAACTGTTATCAGTATATTTCTCTCTCTCTTTCTCTCTCTCTCTCTCTCTCTCTCTCTCTCTCTCTCTCTCTCTCTATGTGCAAAGCAAGTTGTTCAATTACATTTCATCTATGCTCATATTATTTTGCAAAATTATAGTTTCTATATTATATGAACTGCAGTAATAGAATATAGAAAGGTTGATCTTTAGAAAATTTGTTGGGATACACTTTTATGTGCCTGTTTCTGTCAATTAGTATTAACTTTTGTGGCTAGGCTGAAGGAGCTTGTTGAATATGGTCCTCATCCTCCTCCTGGCAAAACTGGAGCCAAGTACATCATTAGGGAGGATGGTCAGAGGCTTGATCTCCTTTACTTGAAGAAAAGCAGTGATCATCATCTAGAGCTTGGTTGATCATCATCAAGTACTGAATCTAAGCTGAGTGTTACTGTCTTTTCAGGCTTATTTTTATATGAATTGAAGGCACTCTGAACAAGCTGACAACTGTATCTACCACTGTTTTGCCAAATGGACTCTAATCTCTCAATATCCCCAATTGATTGTCCCAAATAAGCTAATCTAAATGGGCTTTTATTCCTGAACTTCAATTCATTCTGGAATATTGATGCGTCTACTGAACATTCTTTTGTTTCCCAGTTGCGTGAATTCATCGATGACATAGATGATTACATTAACATTCAGGTATGAGGTAACCCTTTGAATAATTGACAATTGATCGTCTGATTTTCTTGCTGATAACACACAGTACACGACCAGTTGAAATTGTGTTTGATAATCAATGCTTCATCATCTTAACTTACTCTGTCTACACCACTGGTTTACTTCTTCTACTGTTTCCTTTTTCTCTTCTTCGTGGCTGCAGATAGAGCTCTTTCTAACGTTCTGAAACTGTTTGTTTGTCTGTATATTCTTTGGTGGCTGCTATATTTGGCATGAACATCCTATATACATGGAAGGAAGGCCATGGATACACATTCAAATGGGTATGTATTATATATATAGCATCTTGAATACTTGTCTTGAGGCATTTGGCTAAGTCTGACAAGATCTTTGGTTAATCCATCTATACAAACTCCATATAAACCATAACTTGTGAATCTTGCATATAATAACCATAAACTGTAGTAGTGCTTGCATTGTGAATTCTCCCAACTGACGTGGCTGTGGTATTGTATTAGAAAAATGGTGTGACCATGTAACTTTTCATGTCAAGTTGCTTTAGTAGTCTGCTGTTGGTAACCAAAGTTTTGGTAACAAAGACATTTTGTTTTGGATTGAAGTTGAGATATGTTCAAAAGCCACAGCCATAATGCAGGAACTTCAGGAGAAATGATTTTGCATTTAAATCACTCTAATACCTAAAGGCATTAGAATGAGCTTAGGATACCCTTGGAAACAAAAAAAACAAAAATGCAAACAGCTAGATTAGAATAAGATTTTAAAGGACTCGACTAGTTACCAAATTATATGGGATCACCAATCACTCCATTCCATTAAGTTATATCATCCATCGACCACTACAAATCCATAGGATTGTCAATTCAGATACACATTGTCCGACACCAAAGTGAAGTTTAGTAAGTGAACTATGTAGCATTGGTTTTAAGTTTTCTATTGGGAAGATATAAGAACAATGATTTGGGAAAATCTAAATATCTATTTAACTATGCCGACATGGATAATTTTGTGATACAGGGCAAGCTCAATTATATGCCGACTTTGATTTGGATTCAGTGTTTGAGCAAGGTACATACATATACAGTACTTTATTTTTTGCAAAATTTGGCTGAGTTTTGGATTATTACATCTGCTTTTATCAGATTGGCACTATGTTCTTGCAAAGTAAGCCTATTGTTGTTGTTGTAGTTCCATGTTGGTTTTTTGCAAGTAGTCAAATATTATTACTTAGGTGTTCAACATTCACTCTACTTGGTTAAACTAGATTAACGGACTGATTAAACTAGCTAGTGAAACTAAAGTAATGCAAGAAAATATAAAAGAAATAAAACTAGATAAAACAACTACTTGTTTAAACTACAACTTAATGCTATCTAAGTAGGAAGTAAGCAAACTTACTATTTAACTAAGTTCAACTAAAGCAGCGAATTAATAAGAATACTAAAAGCAGTGAATTAAATGTACTATGAACTTAATCTAAATACTAACATAGAGAAATATGAACTAATAAGCTAAAAACAATGAATATATGTGATATTTGACAGAAAATAACTTCTTCAATCCATATAAATAAAGTACTGGCATATTTGAAGAATTGAATTTAGAAACAAATGTGCAATAGACTTATAGGAAGAAACAAAATGATTAACGGACTCCAGGTGTGGATTCCATAGCTTGAAACATAAAAAAAAATACTCCAAAACACTCATAATCGAGGTTTTACACGGCAACTTGGACAACCGGCACTCTGTCTGCCACTAAAACCGTGCTCCCACATCAGGTATGACTAAATAGACTTGTAGGAAGAAATAGAATGAATAATGGACTGCCGGGTAGAATCCATAGCTTAAAACATCGAAAAAGTTTTGAAAAACACCTATAATCGGCGTTTTACATGGCAACTCAGACAACCGACTGTCCGGATGCCACCAAACTTACACTCCCACCTCGGGTATGACTAAATAGACTTGTAGGAAGAAATAGAATGTATAATGGACTCCTGAGGTTGAATCTATAGCTTAAAACATCGAAAAAGACCCAAAATATTACTATATCGGCGTTTTACATGGCAATTGGGACAACTGACTGTCCAACTTACACCAAACCTACACTTCCACCTTGGGTAAGACTAAATAGACTTATAGAAAGAAACATAACGAACAAAGGACTCCTGAGGTAGATTCCATAGCTTAAAACGTAAAAAATACTCCAAAACACACATAATTGAGGTTTTACATGGCAACTCGGACAATCGATTGTCCGCATGGCATCAAACCCACGTTCCTACCCCGGGTACGACTAAATTGACTTGGAGGAAGAAACATAATGAATAATTGACTCCCGAGGTAGATTCCATAACTTAGGACAATTTATAGCATATGTTCAAGAGAAACTCAACTTATAATTACTTTATATTTCACATATTTTATGATCTTTCACTAACTAATGAGATATTAATGATTTTCGTTGCTTTCATGCAGATTGGGTGTGGACATGGTGGATCTGTAGATTGTCGGCGACATCTTATTACTTTTGTTATGTAGTCGGACAATTTGTTATATGGTGAACTATGTGATATTACTTTGTTACATTTTATCTCTTTGTTGGGCTATTGAACAATTTACAATGTTAAATCTTGTTGTATAATGAAGTTACACAGGATCATTGGATCTTTTTGTGTTTAATATGATCGTCTCTTTTGGTTTTGAAAATTATTGTGATAAACAGGAACGAACATGATTATAGCATATTCAAATAATTTTATTTACTAGAATACATAATTTTAGCGACAAAATTATTTCGTCGCTAATACAAGCAACCATTTAATATGTTTGGCGATAAAATTATTTCGTCGCCATTGCATATGATGAAAATGAATTGGCAATGAAATTTTTTCATCGCTAATACAAGCAAATTGTTTTTATATGCTTGGCAACAAAATGATTTCGTCGCCATTGCATATGATGAAAATGAATTGGCGACGAAATTTTTTCGTCGCTAATACAAGCAAACCATTTATGTATTTCACGACAAAATTATTTCGTCGCCATTGCATATGCTGAAAATGAATTGGCGACGAAAAAAATTCATCGCCATTGCATATGATGAATTGGCGACAAAATATTTTCGTCGCTAATGCAAAATTACTACATACTAAATGACTTTTTTGGCGACAAAAGGCACATCAATAACGACGAAAATTGTGATCAATAGCGACGAAATTATTTCGTCGCCATTTTTATCTATGGCGACAAAAGATAAATTTTGTCGCCAGGGGCCTTTGGCGACAAGGCAAAGGCGACGAAATTGGCGACAAAATTTTTTCGTCGCCAAAGCATATTTTTGTTGTAGTGAGTTTGTTCGACCCAACATGTCAGCTTGGGGAGCGCCAGTGTAGTTCGTTAAGAAGAAGGATAGAACTCAGTGACTTTGTATCAACTATAGGGAGCTCAACAAGGTTACGATTAAGAATAAGAGCCCACTCCCTAGAATTGATGATTTATTTGATCAGTTACAAGGAGTGACGACTTTCTCAAAGATCAATCTATGATCCAGATATCACTAACTATTGGTTCGACCCGACGATATTTCAAAGACTACTTTCAGGACGAGGTACGAGCATTATGAATTATTGGTTATGTCTTTTGGATTGACCAATGCTGCAGCGATATTTATGGACCTAATGAACCCAGTATCTAGGCCCTACTTGGACCAATTCATTATTGAGTTCATCGACGATATTCTAATCTATTGGAAGACCGAGGAAGAACATGAAGAACATATAAGGATTGCACTACAAACCCTTCGAGATAACCAATTATATGTGAAGTTTAGTAAGTGCGAGTTATGGCTGAAAGAGTTCAAGTTCCTAGGATATGTCGTCTTGCAGGATGGAATAGTCGTAGACTAGTCAAAGATAGATGCGGTGTTGGATTGGATATACCAACCACCACAACGAAAATCAAAAGTTTTGTTGGTCTAACTAGATACTATTGGAGATTTGTTGAAGGATTCTCCAAGATCGCAGCTCATCTTACCGGACTAACGAAAAAAGATTTAAAGTTTGAATGGGGTAACAAGCATGAACGCGCATTCTAAGAATTGAAAAAGTGATTGACCACAACACCAGTGCTTGTGATACCCAAGAGTAGTGAACAGATATATAGCGACGTATCACACTAATGACTTGGATGTGTTTTGATGCAAGATGTGAAGGTAATCACATATGGATCACGACAATTGAAGCCTCACGAGTTGAATTATCCGCCGCATGACCTCGAGCTAGGCGCGATTGTTTTCGCTCTCAAGATTTGGAGACATTATCTCTATGGAGAGAAGTTCAATCTATTTTTGGATCACAAGAGTCTGAGATATTTGTTCTCTTAAAAGGAGTTTGACATGAAGCAACGATGTCGGATGGATTTGTTAAAAGACTATGATTTCACACTGTAATATCACCCTAAAAAAGCGAACATAGTGGCCGATGCTTTGAGTCAAAAGCTCCAGAGGATGACAGTAGCTTCTCTTATGGTCAAAGAGTGGAAAGCATTGGAAACTTTGGCTGAATTTGGTATTCAAGACTCAGATTCAAGTGAAGGACAACACTTTGAATGTTTGGTAGTATAATTGACACTCATCAGTCGTATTTTGTAGGCACAGAAGAAGAATGAAGGACTCTTAAGAGTGTTTCGCAAGTAACACGGTAAAGGAACCAAAGAATTGGAGTATAGATGTAGAGGCAAACTTTGTGTGCCGGATGATGATAATCTCAGAAAGGACATAATGGACGAAGCTCACAAGTCACAAATGACTATTCACCTAGGAAGTATAAAGATGTACAAAGATTTGAAGAGAAACTTTTGGTGGGAAGGAATGAAGCAAGAAGTTGTTGAACACATATCTCAATGCCTTACGTGTAAGCAAGTGATGTCGGAGCAACAAAAGCCTCTAGGGCTTTTGCAAAACTACAGATTTTGTAGTAGGATTACCGATATCTCAGTAAAACTATGATGCTATTTGGGTAATTGTGGATCGACTTACCAAATTGGCTCATTTCATAGCTTACAGCATGTCATACCTAGTCAAGCGTTTGAGCCGGATATATATATATATATATAACAAGTCGTGTGACTGCCGGTGTACCTGTGTCTATCGTATCAGATCGCCACTTGTGATTTACTGTAGAGTTTTGGAAAAGTCTACAGACATCTTTGGGAATGACGTTAAACTTGAGCACTGCCTTTCATCCATAGACTGATGGGTAGACTGAACGAGTTAACCAAGTGATAAAGGATATGCTTCGAGCATGTGTTATTGATTTTGAGAGCTCATAGAAGACTCATATTCTACAGCTGATAGAATTCACGTACCATAACATCCACCATTCGAGTATAGGAATGGCTCCCTTCGAGGCATTATACTGAAGACCATGTCGATCACCTTTGTGTTGGGAAGAGGTTGGAGACAATCAACTGCTTGGATCTGAATTAGTTCGGGAAACTAATGAGAAGATCCAAATTGCAAAACAAAATATGCGAACAGCGCAGAGAAGATACAAGAGTTACGCGAATAAACATTGCAGAAGCCTGTAATTCAATATTGGAGATCATGTGCTAAAGTATCTCTAGTGCAAGAAATTGTCCGATTTGGAAAGAAGAGAGGAAAGCTAGCACCGTGTTTCATTGGACCATTTGTGATCCTCGAATGTGTAGGAAAAGTTGCCTATAGACTAGCATTGCCGCCTAAGATGCCGGGAGTACACAACGTGCTTCACGTCAGCATGTTAAGGAAGTGTGCTCATAATCCGAGTCATGAGATCAACTTTGAAGACAATGAGGTTAATGACAATGTGTTACTCCTTGAAGAACCAGTGTGAATTCTGGATGGGGGAGTTTAAGAAGCTGAGGAACAAAGAAATTCCGTTAGTGAAGATTCAGTGTAAGTTTCACGACGAAGGAAAAGCTTCATGGGAGTTGGAATCTGAGATGCGTGAGAAGTATCTAGAGTTATTCCACGATGCTTAGTTCAGATTTCGGTGATGAAATCTTTATTTAGAGGGGGATGATGTAATACCCTGTATTTTTGTTGTACTTTTACAATATTATTTTTATGTTAATAAGATTCAGTATGATTGTTTTCACATTCCCTGTAATCTCAGTTTCGATTAATCGAACTAACCTCAATCGATCTAGAGTTCCATTTCTTAATTGATTGAACCTACTTCGATCGCTTGAACCTCTACCGACCTGATTTGATGACGTGTTGCTTTTCTCAAGTGATTGGACTGTTCTCAATTGATCGAACCCTGACCGACCTATTCTCGAGCGTTAGAGAGAGAAAGAGATATCAGGTTTATATTCATACTCATATATATATACACACACATACATGGTTATATATATATATTATACACACACTCTCTCTCTTGGTTAGAGAGAAGAGAAGGAGAGGAGCAATAGAGAAGAAACAGAGGAGAGAAAACAGGAAGAAGGAGAGGAGGAGACCACCTTGAGGAACCTGCGGCCACCACTACAAGAAAAAAGGCTTTTTATGTCACTTTTACAATTGTTGTTATGTCACTTAAAATATAAGTGACATAAATATTTCTCACCTATGCTTTTTATGTCACTTTTTAAGTAGTTATGTCCCTTTTATAAAAAAGTGACATAAAAACTCTATTATTTATGTCAGTTTTTGTAAAAGTGACATAAATAATAATGTTTTTATGTCACTTTTAAAAAAAAAAAAGTGACATAAATAATAAGATTTTTATGTCACTTTTTAAAAATCGACATAAATAGAAATGCGGTGGCATTTTTGTAAATAAAATATTTTATCTTTAGGTCACTTTTTTATAAAAAGTGACATAAATAATACAATTACTTATAAATATCCTAATTTTTTATGTAACTTTTTTTAAAATCGCCAAACATTTTTAAAAAATGACAAAGGAAAAATATGCGTGAGCGGGAAACAGGAATAAAAGTGCAATAGGACTTTTTTTACTCCCTCTCATCTCCCTCATAAGATGAAGCAATTGTGAGTTCGATCTCTTTCTAAAAGGATAGCAGAAAAATAGCAATTATCATTTAGGGTTTCTAACTAATTAGGAAGAATCTGTCATTTTCATTTCCAAAGAGTCACCGCTACTCAAAGATTAGCAATTGTCACAGATTAGGAAGCATACCATTCCCCTAAGCAATTGTGAGTTCTTGTCTCCCTACTTGTCATGACAATTAGGAAGAATAAATGACAGTATGAATTTCATCTCTCTCTCATCTCCTGGTACAGAGGCATAAGAGGAAGCATCACAGTCTCCTTCCAGCAGAGAGAAGGCAAGTTTATGCCTTCATTCTATTTCTCTATCTCTCTCTCTATATATACATGTATGATAGATATAGATATACATCCAAATATTTTATATACCAACAACTTTGCAGCATGTTCCCCCTCCATCCCCCCCCCCCCCCCCCCCCCATGGAACTTTTACCTTTTTCCAAGCCTATGTTCACATATACAAGGATTAGGATGTGCTTTGTAGAATTGTGCTTTCAAACTGTTTGACCATTTGCCTCTTAGAGTGTTTACTAATACTAACATTTGTTTTTTATTTTTTCCCTCCATTGAAGATTGATTTTTCAGCTTTGAATTGATAGCATCTGTGGATATCGCAGGGTTTTTCTTTCTTTTACCCACAGTTTTAAAACATTTTGAGTCGCCACTTAATTTTTTAAGGAAAAATTAAGAAACCATTTTAAAGGAAACTGATCTTTTATGAAACCAAAGATAAACTGGGTCCGGGGATTATGGAATGAAAGGGGAAGGAGCCCTACGGACTAAAACACCCCCTTTCATCCTATCTCGCGATAGGCCTCTACTCAACATCCTTTTTAATCAAATTATTAATCTAAGCATGCCCTCAATTAATACATATATACATATACATCACACAAGCATGTTGGAAATGGTGTAAAATTGCTAACGACAAAATATCATTCATAAGCCATATAAGTCAAGTAGCAAGCGACATGATATGCAATAGAGAACTAGAAAACATACCCGGGATCCGGCCGCGAATATCAAACGTGCAATGCATGCAAAAATAAACCTAAGAAAGGTCTCTAACACATATATATACATAAGGCAAAACCTAAGCTAAGGTGTCGCACATGGGGTCGAAAAATCAATTAAAATCAATAAAATAGATTAAACTAGAGAAGGGTTGAGAAATTGTACCTCAAAGCGCTACAAAACAAAGGTTAGTACACATGCCTTAGACAAGATATAATATCATAAATAAGTAAATCCTAAGTCATGTTCAATTAGATACATCTTAGACAAGAAATAAGTCCTACTTATGGATATTAACATGTATGAATGAATGCATGAACATGAACAAGAATGGGACATGAATTTATTCACTAATTTGGATCACTAAGCCTCTGGATTTAATCTAAATTATCATTATTCAAAACATGGTTTGGGTCTCAAGACATTAGGAGACCATTTGAGTTAAAATAAATAAGATTAGACAAAAACAGTAGCAGTTTTTTATGAATTCCAGAGAGCAGACCCGACGTTCAAAAATAGAAATAAAATACTTTCAACGGTTGGGTCTTAATGATTTTTGGATATGTTATGCCTCTGTGAGTCTAGTTTCTAACCCAAAAAGAAAATCAAGGTTTGAACGGTTAGATCTCCGGGAATATGGAAAACACTAGACCTCACTCAGGATTCTGCAACTCTCTGTCCAGAGATCTTGTATGATTTTCTAAAAATAGTAAAAAAATGAGAAACACTTAGATCTTTTTAGGGTACCTTCCTAACACATTAGGGTACTTATAAAAAATTATTTGAGATCCCGAAAACTTTATTAAGGTTCTGATATATTAATTTCAAAACAGACTTATTATTCTGAAAGTATTCTAGAACTCTGGACAGATTGTAATTAGCTCACAAAAACCATGATCAAACCCTTCTAATCACAAGATCTTTCTAAAAAAAAAATCGCAATGGTAAATCAATGAGTTATGAACATTTTCCCATTGGTTTCATTCGATTCCAACGGTTGGATTTCAAACTAAAAATCCTTGATCAAAAACAGTTTATGAACCCACTGTTTCATTTTGCTAGTTCAAGTTTATTGATTGGCCTCAACTATTAGAACATGAAGTTGGGGCTCAAACCAAACTACTTCTTCTACCATTTGATGGTCATTGAAGACTATGAGGCATATTGCACTTATGGATCTTGATGAAGTATTGAAATGAACTTCACAAAATCCTCAAATAAAGAACTCAAACCTGTGGACCCAAGTTTGAATTCAACTTATCACTCCTACCATTTGATGGTCATTGGAGTTAGAAACATACATGCTCATAGGTAGGTTTTAGATGAAGTATGAAAGACTTCTCAAAACCTAAGGAAAAGATTAGTCTAAGCCATGGGAGTAGACTTGAACTAACATATTTTCTCCTACCATTTGATGGTCATTGGAGACTAAATGAAGTTAAAAAATCTACTAAAACCTCATTGGAATATAGTAAGGATTCCATAAGATTTCTTAATGAAGAGGTTCAAGTCATGGATTAAGACTTGAATCTCAACAATTATGTGTAGATTATGACTATGATTTCATTTTAATCTCCATATGGATCATAAGATCTTAGGAAACTAAGGAATCAAAACTCAAAGAGGCTCACTAGGATATGTAAAATCTCATGAGCCTTATGAATGAAGTAGAAATAAAGGAAATCAAAGTTTTATTTAGGAACACAAATTCTTCAAAACTAATTTATCTCAAACCCAAGGCATTAATTAAATCCAAATTGATGAGATGTCATGAAATTCAATCACAAGTTCTTGGTGGTGTGTGATGAAATGGGGTAAGAAGAGAGGTTTTGAAAATGTGAAAAGTTCCTAGATCTACGAACTTGTGATTGAATTATTATATATATATATATATTTGAAGGCTTTACCTCTAGATCTTCTCAAAACTTGTAGAAATGTTGAATTCCTCAAGCTTTTCCTCTTCTTCTTCCTCAAGCTTCAAGCTCCTTCAATGGTGATTTGATGGTTGGGTAGAGTTTTGGTAGGATTTTGGGTATGAGATTGGTAGAGTTTCTCTCTCTATATATTTTTTTCTCTAAAGCTCTCCCAATATTTCTCTCTACAATTCAAGTGTCTCCTCCAAAATGAGAAAAATGAGTTTTTTTTTATAGACTTTCATTATCTTAGGGGCTAAGATAAGGGTAGATAGGTCAATTTGTGGTGGGTTCACTACACCATTCAGCCAAATTTCTAACACAGAGGTTTTTGGTTTTCTAACGGTAATTTACCGTTACAGATTTGTAACGGTAAATTTCCGTTAGTAATTTACATTTCCGTTAGTAATTTACCTTGTTTTGGTAAATTTAATATTGTAAGGGTTTAAAAAATTGAAAAATGTTTGGGAAATAAAAATCCAGTGGCATATTTTAAATAAACAACCACTACAAGAAAAAAGACTTGTTATGTCACTTTTAAAATAATTATTATGTCATTCATGTTTTGAGTGACATAAATATTTTTTGTGCAAGCCTTTTATGTCATTTTTTAACTATTTATGTCAATTTTTTATAAAGTGACATAAATGTGATAGTTTTTATGTCACTTTTCTATACATAAGAGCAGTTTTCATGTCATTTTCTCCAAAAACCGACTTAAAGAAAAAGGCGGTGACATTTTTGTAAATAAAACAAAGTTTGAAAACCTAAGATCATGACCTCTTCGGTTCTTCTTCTCATCATCTTCTCTCTCTTTTCATCTCCTACCGCCGCCATCACCATCTCCTCCTCTCCTCCACCCAAATCTGCTTGAATCCTTTCTCCTGGATCCGGACTGTTCGGACTGAGTTCAAACCCGTGTATCACAAACTGAGAGAAATTAAACCTTCTTCTTTTAACAGAGAAAAGGAGAAAGAAAGCCCTCTGTGGCTACCTTCCCATAGTTCTTCGTTCTTCTCCGGTCACTCAACTCAATTCCGTTCGAAAACTGATAACCTTCCTGTAAGGTACCACTCTCTCTCTCTCTCTCTCTCTCTCTCTCTCTCCTCTCTCTCTTTCTATATATATAATTATATATATATGTATATAATATATGTATCTATGTATCTGTGCTTGTCTATATGCGCGTATATACATGCCCTTGCATCTATATTATGAGTATTTTACTGCTTAGTGTTTTAACAGCTTCGAACCCTAATCATCTCTTCCTCTTTGTAAATATTTGCATATGAGAATTTGTGTATACTCAGTTCCCAAACTGGTTTTAGGAAATCTTACTTATGATTTGGTATTTTTTTTCCCCATCTAGGGTTTCTCGAGGTTCATGCAATTTCATTGCATATTACTGCTTTGTTGAATTGACTTGATTAGTGAGTTTGAAGTAGATTAGGAAGAGGCATAAAGTTACAATTTGTCCTTTTTAGCTCAAGGTCTTCCACAATTGGGAAAAAAGAGAGGAGGTACCAGACAACTCTTTAAGAGCTGCTTTTGATTTAGGCCTCGGTGGATGGCATTGGCTGGTATTCCCTTTGTTCTCTTTTCACATTCCTAATCCTCCCTTCAATTCTTTTGCTTTCTTATACAATTGAGTGTTACCCAGTATCTATTACTTTTTGAATTTATTCCTTGGTATGTTACTTTCAGTGTTTACATATTCAGTAACTGAAGGATTCCCTTATCTGTAAACTTTTGCCCTTTCTTAAAAAATTGTACTTATGAGAAGGCATCTAGATAGCTAGATTCACTGATATATGACGTTATGCCATTTTTTAATTTTCTTGGCAAAAAAAATTGGGTTTTTGAATCTGTGTAATTCCATCTTTTTGTATAATGTTAGTGTTAGTATTAGGAGCAATAAATTGAAACCATGTTTTGTTTTTAAACTCTCCCAGAGATTTATGTTTCCTAATTTATTGGTATCAAACTATCAATGCTACGTATCTAGTTTCTTTTTTTATTTTGGATTGTGTTGTAATTGTTTCCTTGTTTGCTAAGGAAACTATCACTATTCATTTAATTAGTTCGATTGGAGCAGAAAAAATTGCGAATTTCTATCTTATAGATCTAAGTTTTTCTCGTGGTCATATTTTTATTTTTTGGCCAATGGAATCTAATAAACAGGTCAGTGACTCTGTTTTTTTTTTGTTATATGTTTTACATCAAAATTATTGCATAATCTTTTCCCAAGCATAAAAAGTTGGAACTTTGATTCAATTGTACAGCAAAGGGAGAGTGTGAGTTCCTTTTTTCTTTTTCGTTTTATTGGGCGTTCGCTCCCTTGCTGAATAAGATTAACATATGCAGTGCTCTTCCTCTATCCATTGTTAATATTTGTGGGAAATCATACTTGTATCACATCTACAATTCTATTCAAGTTTTAATGACGTTTCTTTCAACTTTGCCAAATTTTTGTTGATTTTGTGATCTAGTTCTTATTGAATAATCAAAAGTGTCTTGTGGTTAAATTTTTTTATAATATTTTTGAATGATTGAGAATTTGAAATATAACAATGCTTATAAGGTGTCCAAACCTTCTTATAATGTACTTGTACTCTGATTTTATTGGCTTGGTAGATTGTTATCATAGGTTTATTTCGAATATGAAAAACTCTGTTCGTTTCAAGAATTATGTTGTGGAGATGAGAAATTGGAATTTGCAGCCAAAGAAATTGATTGATGTTCTGCGTTTCCTTCAACCTCTTATGGTTTTCTTTTGGTGTTTTATTTTTCTTCCCTTTTGGGTAGGTTATGTTTTACTTTTTAGGGGCAAGTTCCTCTTTTTGCTTCTACTAGTGAATTAAAGAAAGTTTGTTGCATTTGCATTTGGCTATTGGTTAGCGCATTAAAGAAAGTTTGTTGCTTTTACATTTGCATTTGGCCAAAAATTAAAGCTATGTCTAGGTTTAGAAAGAAAAGTCAACCTCCATTATGCCAATGCCTATGTCCTGAAGCTCAAGAACTTGTCCTTATGTCAACCTCCATTGCATTTGCATTTGCATTTGGACTGAATTTTTGGTTCTCTAGGTTCACAAAGAAAAGTCTATTTGCATTTGCATTCACTACAAGAAAAAAAAAAAAAAAAAGCCTAGGTTCACAAAGAAAAGTCTATTTAAAATCAAAGTAGAAATTCTGTAACTTAAAAAGCCACTTTAGTTTTTAAAATCAAAGTAGTTTTCAAATTTACAATATTTTGGGAGCAAGTTAGTACATTTTGGGTCCCAAACTACTACTATATATGATACACCGTAAACCACTAGGATGTATCATAGAATTGACCTATTTTTCATTTGTTAACCATAATTTAGTTGATCACTCTAACATATTATTGAATGGTGGATGCACATTCTTTATGTATATTTTCAATTTTTATTAAGTCAATTTGTTTTTTTTATTTTTTTTACTTTTTTATTGATAGCAATGACAAATAAACCTTGACCTCATTGATACCATGTCATCAGTTTATCATGGTACTACTTTGCCAATCTTTTAATTCAATTATTTTGACATTATTTAATATTTTCTCTTGACATTAGTAAGCACATAAGTAATACAGAAAATTGTAAATGCAATTGTACCCTTTTGTTTATGCTAGGCCATTGCTATATGTCCATTTCTTAGTTTGATATAAATATGAGTATTAGATATATATATATATATATATTTCAACTAGCCTAACTAAAAAGGACCAACTAAACTACGTGTCAAACATTGTTGTAGTTAGTAGAATTAATACCAACCATGGCTTTTAAACACACACGCATTCCCGGCCACCTACACATATATATAGGAATTCTTGATACATTTATACTAGATGTGATTGAAGTAGTTATGTAAAGGAATGATGGTAACCACATGGGAATTAATTGAAGGATCTCACACACAAGCTATCCCCCCCTCTTCTCCATTTCCCACGGCCACACACACATATACCCAGCTATATATATATATATTATAAGTGTAAGTACATATAACAACTTGAGTGTAGAAATAACTTAGTGCTAAGGTTACGAGTACAAGTAGTTACTACTAATGTTAATGATCACATAACATGGGAAGTTGAGCAAGCAAAGCACACACTCTAACCCTCCCTCTCACACTCGGCCAAAACTCCCTTTGTTAAAGGACACTCTATGGTAGGGTAAGTCCATGTAGCTTTGTGGGTAATAATAGAAGCACATGGGGTATAGGTTAAGGAACCACAAAAATGTGTGTATATGTATACAAGCATAAGGCATAAATGCCCAAACATCTCTCTCTCTCTCTCTCTCTAACATATTTTACTTTTTCATAGCATGGGCACAATACACGTGTACATCATCCCACGCCCACAGCACATGCGGACAGCCACACGCACAACGCACACACTCACTGCTTCGCACTCCACGCACACAGTGCCGACTACTTTTTTATGTTTGGTTTTTTACTTTTAGTTCGTGTGCTCTAATATTAATTGAAGTAATTGTAATTACTAATGTTGAAAGTTCGAGTTTTTATTACAACCACCTTCGAATGGTGGAAAGTAACTAAACAACTTTTGAATCAAGCAGAAACCATTCCAGGAATTGGAATTTTCTTTTGTGTTTTTGGCTAGGCCAGATTCATTTCATCCATGTATTGGTTCCCAACACGTGGTCGTGGGAACAAAATACAAAATAAAAATTCAGTGACACCACTCTTTTTGGTGCTCCCATCAACCACATGTGTTGGAAATCATATTTCGCAAATATTGGGAAATAAGAGCACCCTCATGTGATGATTAAAATTTTATGTAGCACCATATTTCCCAAATATTGGGAAATGGAGCTACTACTCTATGATTGAAGTTTTTTTTTTAACAACTGTATCAGTTGAAGAACACTTTTAAAGTATTTTTCTTTCTTCATTTCAGAGCAACCATAGTACTGCTAACTTTCATGGTGCCGCGAGAGCATTGGGTTATGTTAGGTGAGCCAGAGGCGAATCAAGTGTTCAATTTTTGTTTACGTTTTAGAGATGGGTAGTATTTTCAATAAGTTCAAGTAAGAAGTCCTTTAATCCGATCATATACTAATATGACAGCGACAAGCCCGGCAACCATGATTTCAAAATCCTAAGAAAGCTTGTATTTCCTGATGGTTCTGTACTCAGAGTTAGATATGTCGACCGACCAACTCGAGACTGTCTGTTTAAGGACCCTGTCATGGATGGGAAAAGGTAAGAAGTCCATTAATCCGATCATATACTAATATGACAGCGACAAGCCCGACAACCATGATTTCAAAATCCTAAGAAAGCTTGTATTTCCTGATGGTTCTGTACTCAGAGTTAGATATGTCGACCGACCAACTCGAGACTGTCTGTTTAAGGACCCTGTCATGGATGGGAAAAGGTAATATATATGTTCCCTGTCTTAGTGTCTCCTCTTGAAATTCTAAGGCTATGTTTTGTTTTTTATTGAGGGAAAAGAAAGAGAACCATAAAGGAAAGTGTTTTCTTTTGTTTGGTTACCAACGAAAATCATGACGAAAATAAGGAGGAAAAGATTTTGTTTTTGTTTTTTGTTTTTTATTTTCAAGGAAAAGAAAGTACAGTGGGACTGGGACCTGCGTAAGTCACGTTCCTCTCTTTTTTCTAGGTTACAGTAATATTTTGAAAGTTTTTTACTTTTAATGTTTTTGAAACATGGACGAAAACATACAGGAAATAGTTTTCCTTCTTGTTTTCCATTCCATTTTATTTTCCCTCAATGAACCCGCAAATCAAACAAAGCCTAAAAGTCAATAAATCACTTCATTTTAGCTAAGTCTTATATGTCTAACTTTTTTTTTGCTTGATTCTGCAGTCTTCTAAAGATATGGAACTTGAACAAGCTATGTGGAGTCGTAGGTGTTTTCAATTGCCAAGAAGCCAGAATTTGGCCAATGAAACAAGTTGATCCAGACACACAAATCTCCACATCCACCAATGATACAGTTGGGGAGCATATTTTAATATTTATGTTTGGATTTAGAAATAGTTTTTATTTAAGGATAATTATGCCTATTTTGGATTATATTTTTTGTATTTAATATAGATTGAGCTTGTATTTATTATGGTTTGGATTTGAGCTTATTATATATGTTTATAGTAAATGTGATATGGTTGTGATGGAAATAGGTGCAAATAAAATTTGGGAGCATATTTTAGTATTTATGTTTTTCTATTTAAAATAATTACTAACGGATAATTTCTGTTGGTATTCTTACACATGTGTTAGAAAACAAACCGTTAGTAATAAAATTACTAATGGTTTATATCCGTTAGTAATTGTCTCGAAAGTGTTAGAAAGTGTCATGTTACATACCGTTAGTAAGAAATTACTAACGGTAATTTACCGTTAGTATTTTTGTATATAAAAGTGTTAGAAAATAAACCGTTAGAATAAATATTACTAACGGAATATTTCCGTTAAGAATAATAAATTACTAACGGTAAATTACCGTTAGTAAACATATTACTAACGGTAAATTACTGTTAGTAAAAATAATTTTCCTAACGGAACATTACCGTTAGAAATTCCGTTAGAATTATTAGCCACGCTCTATTTCTAACGGTAAATTACCGTTAGGAATAATTTTACTAACGGTAAATTACCGTTAGTAATGTGCCCTTTTGGTGTAGTGGTTAGGAATATTCTATGGCATCTCTAATTCTCCATGGCACTTCTATGTAATTTCAAGAAACTTGAAGGGCATTTAAGTTGGCTAGAATAAAGGAACATTCTAGAGCATCTTCAAAGCACATGGGAGATTAGTGCCCAACAAAGGGCTTTTTGGGTATTTCTTAGATAAGGAATATGCCAAGGAATCTCTAACTCTCCAAATCACATGGGCTACTTTCTTTTATTTTTTTTTTCTTTTCCTATATATATATATATATGTATAGACATATTTTTCATTTTAAATCTAAATTAATCACATGAGTCACCAAATAATATATTTTTTCTTTTTTTTTTTCTTTTTGAATCTAAATAATATGAGAAACAATGTTATTTTTAGAAAATATCATTATTATTATTTTGATTTAATCTATTCCATTTTTTTTAGAAAGTAACCCATGATCTAGTGAGCTCGAGACAGATGGTCAATGATTGGCCAAATCTAGGGATATTAGGAGCAAGTTTTGGGAGCTTGAAGCTTTTCAGAAGTCGAAGCGATGAACTTGAAGAAAATCGTCGGGACATTATTCATCATTGATTTCTAGAGATAATCCCCCTAAGTTTAATAGTTCGGTCAAAATTGGGGTGTCTACAGTTTGCCCCTCTTCGGCAGAGCTTGTGAAGCAACGCGTATCACAAGTGAATGTCGAAGCCTGTGTGAAGACAAGCCTTTGACCGAGCTATTGAACTTAGGTAAAAATAAAATACGTTGCAAAAACATTCGCGGAGACGGTCGGTGCTGGTCGTGCTCAATGGTGAGCTGCCTACGTATCCCTTCGGGAATCAGACCAGGACGTAGTTCGGGCAAGGGACAACAATACACAAACGCAGGTAGTCACACAGATGAATGCACCTATCCTATCGTGATGCACGTGCTCAAGCAAATTTATACTCTATGCTTTCAGGTTCAATGACTTAGGACAATGCTACTCCTTAGAGTTAGCAAATCGTACCTCTGTCTTGAAATCCTTCTATGCTGATGACGTCCTGTCCTAGGAAAGTCATGACTATCATTTTTTTATGTGAATGCTGACCGACTGAGATGCGCTTCACGTCTTATACTCGGGTGCCGAGGATCATTTGATTGGCTGAGATGCGCTTTGCGTCTTAGACTCCGATGCCGAATCAGGAAATGTGCTGAAAAGACTGAGATGCGCTTTGCGTCTTATACTCCGGTGCCGAATCAGGAAATGTGCTGAAAGACTGAGATGCGCTTCGCGCCTTATACTCTGGTGTTTTCCAAGAAATGAGATGTTTTGCAGAAAAGTCAGAATCGCTCCAGATTCAATGACCCCAAATAGCAGAGAAGTCAGAATCGCTCCAGATTCAATGGCCCCAAATAGCAGAAAAGTCATAATCGCTCCAGATTCAATGACCCCAAATAGCATAAAAGTCAGAATCGCTCCAGATTCAATGACCCCAAATAGCAGAAAAGTCAGAATCGCTCCAGATTCAATGACCCCAAAAATAGCAGAAAAGTCAGAATCGCTCCAAATTCAATGACCCCAAAAATAGCAGAAAAGTCAGAATCGCTCCAGATTCAATGACCCCAAATGGCAGAAAAGTCAGAATCGCTGCAGATTCAATGACCCCAAATTCGCTCGGTATTGCAAGGGTAATTTTTATCTTTCTTCTCCTTTTCAGAACAGTCACGCGGACTTAAACAATTCATTTTCTATCGGGAGTCGCGCAGACTCGAAAATTCATTTATACTCTGCAAATATTGGGAGTCGCGCAGACTCGAAAATTCATTTCTACTTTTCAAAGATCATAAATTCATTTTCTAAAAATTCATTTCATTTTTCGAAGACCTGGAGTCGCGCAGATTCGAAAATTCATTTCTACTTTTCAAAGATTGGGAGTCGCGCGGACTCGAAAATTTCATTTTCTAAAAATTCAATTTTTTTTTTCAAGACCTGGAGTCGCGCAGACTCGACAACTTGTTTTCGGCATTTCTAAATTTGGTTTTATCCCTTCCCTTTTTGTTTTGATCGGTAACCCCAGGCTGCAGTAGATGACTTATGCCAAGATCGAAGATTTGATCGGTGACTTCAAAGGCTGCGATAGACGACTTATACCAAGACCGATGATTTGATTGGTAACTCATAGGATGCGATAGACGACTTATACCAAGACCGAGGATTTGATCGGTAACTCATAGGATGCGATAGACGACTTATACCAAGACCGAGGATTTGATCGGTAACTCATAGGATGCGATAGACGACTTATACCAAGACCGAGAATTTGATTGGTGACTCATAGGATGCGATAGACGACTTATACCAAGACCGAGGATTTGATCGGTAACTCATAGGATGCGATAGACGACTTATACCAAGACCGAGGTTTTGATCGGTAACGGTACAGCCTCAAAAGATTTGCTTTGGGGCTATTCTAGCTCAAGATACGTTTCATGTGCTTCTTATTCTAGATTCATCATTTTCTTTTCTTGACAGATTGTTTGCTATGGACAGCAGTTTCAGGTGATTCGGGCAAGAAGAGGAAGAAGCATGAGCCATTTCTCCACAACAATCCCACTTTTCTGCTCACGAATTCCCCTTTTAACTATGGACCAGTTCAAAAGGCTTTCTGTTACATCTGATGATCTGCTTGTACGGCTTGGAGCCTGATCTGCTGAGGGTATTCACTTGATTTTGTTCTCTCTGAAGATGTTACTCGCCCTTTCCTTGGCGGGGCAGAATCTGACTCCCTGACCTCCCTGCTATTACCCTTCTTTTGGAATCTTCAATTCTTGTTGATCCCTCTGCGGAATATATCTTTTGGATTTCAAGAAGGTAGACTCAAACTGGGTTGAGATACACACATTTTCAGATTTGTGACCAATTCTGCTTTCTTTTCTTTGCGCTTCTTTGATCGACTTTTAGAAAAGGTTGTAATCCCATAATATTCTTTCTATCTTCCTTTACGATTGACTTTTTGGTAATGAAGAATTCTTCTTTTCATGTTTCTTTCCATCTTAAATCAATTTTAGATTTATGCATGAAAACTTCAATCAAATTTTTTTTACTTCAAGAATTCTTAGGATGCCTAAGCTTAGTCCTTGAAAACCAGAAAACACAGAGATATTTTATTTGGCAAACGATAGTTTGCCCCTAGTTTGATAGGGGCTTGGAAATGCTGGGCAAACGAAGTTTGCCCCTGGTTTGGGGGAGGTGACGCGGCCTCTGGGCAAGTGAATGTGATTTCATGAATTGGTTGGGTTTCTTCTTTGGACCGAGGGCCTTGGGAGACCCGCCTACTTATCCCCGAATGGGCATCAGGTCCTATAGTAGTTCGGTCGAGGCCTGAAAGAAGTGTAATGATTGACTCTGTATGCGATTGTGACCGAACCTTGCAGGCTGCCTACGTATCCCCGAATGGGAATCAGGTCAAAACGTAGTTAATCTATTCTGGAGGTCTTGAAAGAAAAAGGCTTCAAGAATTGGTGGACTTTTCGAGCCATGTTTTCATTTAGGTTCAATGGGTGCCCTTTCTGGGCAGATTTTCCGAAACATATTCCTTATGGCAGCTTTCGAACAAGATGATGAACTACTTCTCCTTCTTATGCATTTTTTTTTTCTTCTTTTCCTCTTTTTTTTCTTTTCTTTTCTTCTTTCCCCTTTTTTTTGTTTTGTGGCGGTTGATTCTTTTCACCTTATCACTAGCCAGTCAATCTTTACAACTCTCATAATACATCATGTTTTACTCATACTCTATCATACTCACATAGTAATATCAGCCCTCCAAATTACTCTTTATCTTTCTCAAAGATATTTCTGCATTGTCTACTTATCACTTATCCATTGAGTCTCTCACAAAAAATTTAATTGATACTTCCAAATCTTTCTTTTCATTTCCAATTTCTTTTCTTAGGATAATTCATGTACTTTGAAGTACTCAAGAATTTATTCATTCTCTACTTTTTTTTCTTTTTCTTTTTTTTTTCACTATCTCTTATTCTCTTCATGATTTTGACTGGCTAGGATTTGGATTTTGAAATCAACACGCATCTTATTTTGCTCTAACTTTTGCCTAGGCGCCCTTTCGGGTTTTCATCCTAGCGAGCTCTCTTTTTTTTTTTTTTCTTTCTTTCTTCTCTTTTTTTTTTTTTAAGAAGAAGAATTTCATTTAAGATATCTAGCTACCATTAAGGAACAAGTTCATGGCTTTTGGACTATGAGCTCACCTTTTAGGTTTGGTATAAAGGGGTGATGTGGGATAATTTTTGAATTTATTCTGGCATATCATCATAGGACCATGCAAGGCATCCTTGTATTCTTTTAGCAACGAGATCAATTTTATGCTTTTATCTTTATTGAGTGAAATATGGAAAGAATCACTTTGAGAATCTTCTTCATTTTCTAGTCAAATGCCAAGGTTTCCTCAATGATTTTGCATGCCGGTTCATTTGCTCCTCCTTTTTTTCTTTTCTCTTTTTTTTACAGTTATTATAACCATTAAGCGCAATCAAGTAAGCAGAATCAGTCACTTTCATTGATAACAGAAAATTAAAAGGCTTGGCTCATACTGGCCATTACAGACTTCCGGGGTAGGGGCATCCTATTACTAGACTCAAGGACCTCTTGGCAAATTCCCTGATTCCGTTTCTTCTTCTTTTCCTGACTTTTCTTCCTTTCCCTTATTTTCCTTGATCTCTTCCTCCAACACTTCTCCCATCTGTTCTTTCCCAATCTTCATTTCCATGATCTTCTTTGGACCGCTCTCCTCGGTCTTACTGCCTTCTTCATGAAAGAGATTCCTCATGGCCAGGCCATCCAGTGCACGAATCCAATCTTGGACAGACATGGGTTCTATGGGCGCTTGTAGGTACGGATCTTCATAGAAAGAGATCTCAAACCCTTGCTCCAAGTATTTATCTTCGCAGTTCACCCATGGCTCCGGAAAGCCGCAGTAGGGGAAATCTCCTCCTTCCTTGATGGAATATGCATGCAACACCTGCCTTCCTTCTTCAAGATCCTTCCCTTTCCCTTTTTCCGAACCGTTTTCCTCAGCATGATTGACCACTTCCTCAGCATTTCCCTCTTCTTCTCCTTCAGACCACAGACCTTCCATGTCGCTGTACACCTCCTCCTCCCAGACGGAGTTATCAGTAGGATTGTTTGGATCCCACCAATTGATTTGGATGATTTCATTGTCCATATCTTCCTCAAATGCTTGTTCTTCTTCTCCTCCTATCAGCCAATCCTCATCCTCTACTACTATAAGGCATATCCTCTGATCTTTTGGGAATTCATAAGCTTTGGTAGCCTGTCCTACTGGTATAATTAATACAGACGGATCGAAGACTTCCTCCCCAACATCTAAGAGATTGATGTTTCGTGGTGGTGGTACAGCATGATGATTGGGGAGCGGGTTTCGGGTCACATGCGGCCGATTGGTAGGCGGAGCGGAAATGGTCTTATTATCAATCAAATCTTGTACTTCATGCCTTAACCTCATACATCGGTCAGTCGTATGGCCATGAGCTTGGTGAAACTCACAATAGAGGCTTGTATTGAAACCCGGCGGAAGTGGATCAGGCATTGGTTTTGGATCTAGAGGCTTGAGATATCCTTTTTCCTTCAATCGCTTGAGAGTAGTGGTCAATGAGATCCCTAAATCCGTGAAGCGACGAAGCTGCCCTTCCAACTTTGGTCTCGACGCACCCCCTTTTCTCGCAAAATTCTGCCCTTCTTCCGGCTGGCTTAGAACATTAACATCAGTTGCTACCTGATTTCCAGCATTCCCCCCATAGAATGGTCTTCTAGAGCGGTTCCCCTGAGGTTCCTCCTTCTTAATTCTTCCATCCTTGATTGCGTCCTCGATCCTGGTTCCAATTTCAAATAATTCTGCAAAGGTATGAATGCACTGGTACATGAGTTTTTCCTGATAGATGCTCTGGAGGTTTTTTATTACAATCCGGATCTGTTCCTTCTCTGATGGCCGTTGGGTCATTTTTGCAGCCTTCCCCCTCCATCGCGTCAAGAATTCAGCAAATGACTCTCTATTCTCTTGCGTAGTCGTCTCTAGATCTCTCACAGTTACATCAAGCTCTTGATTGTACTCATACTGGGTGACAAAGGCCTTCACCACTTCCTCCCATATGCGACTCTTGCTTGGCTCTAATGTGAAATACCAAGATAAAGCTGCCCCAGTTAAAGTTTGCTGAAACAGCATGGCCATCATGGCAGGACTCAGACCACTTGGCTGAAAGGCCCCGATGCACATCCTCACGTGATTTCTGGGGTTGCCAGAACCATCAAACTTATCTATCTCTGGCATCTTGAAACCAACTGGCAGTTTTTCCTTAGTCCCTTCAAATAATCCTTCTAGCTCTAGCAAATAGCTGTCAACCCCGTTGGATTTGCGGATAACTTTTTCCAACTTTTCCACCTTCTCCTTCATTTCGATACGCTCTTTCTCAGCTTTTTCAATTTTCTCTCTCTCTACCCTGGGTATATCAACTCTTGGCGGTTCCGGATCCTCAAACCATTCGTCTTCTTCACCCCGAAAAGGTGGAGGAGGAGGGTCGATTATCGGTGGATCAATTACCGGCCTCTGACGGGTCAATGTTTCCAACATGACCATCATTTGGTCCATCCTCTCCTTCAACTGTGCTATTTCTGCAGCTTGTTGATCCTGGTCCATTTCTCCTTCTGTCTCTGGCTCTCTTCGTACTAGCCTTGCACTCGAATCCCTGACCCAAACTGTCCTGGCGTTCAGTGCTATCTTGCCTACAACCATTTTTTATTTTTTAATCAATTTTCAAACAACTTTATTTTTTTGAAAAAAAAGCTTGGTAAAAAAATCTTTATGAATGGCTCATATGTCACACAGATGTGATGCATGTGTGTGTGTGTGCCTATTCTATATGCTAATAGAAAAGAAAATCCTATTTCTAACATATAAGCATATAAGCACATGAAATCCTCATCCATGTCAAGTGCGCTGATTTCTCCTTTCATTGTGATCCTCATTACCCCTTTTAAGTATTAAAACTTTGAAATTTATTTGGAAAGTATTTCTTATGTGAAAGCTTTCTTGAGAGTTCCTTGAAAAGAGGGATGTAAAACATTCTTTAACCAATTTGTTGGTTTGAAACTTTGCTTTGAAATTCATTTGAAAAGCATTTATCAAAACGATTCCCAAGATTTTTTTTTGGATTTCCTCTTTGAAAGTGGGGACATGAAAGTTTTTTCTTAAAAAGAGATGATTGGGTTTTATTTGATTTAAAGAAAATGAACCTTGGATCTTTTTTCTTTGAGAGGGTGATTTTTCAAAACATGTCTTTTTGGATTCAAAAATTTTCATAAACAATGAACTTTGGATTCTTGGGTAGGAGTATCACACGATTAGATAATCATCGCACTTTTCATGAATTCGGATGCATACAAGGTCAATGATGCTTAGCTAAACATGATACAAGAGGTGTAATCTTATAATCAAGATTCGGCATGTTCCCAAATGTCGTGGGATATGAGAAGGAATTGCTAAAAGGTGATTAAAGGGTTACACATCTTTTATCAAGCAAGTATCGTCATCATCTCAAGTAATCCCTTCCGGGCATACAAATCTCCCTAGCACATAACCTTAATCAAGAATTGAATTCCTAATTTTGAAAGGTTCTATGGAAACTACTATGCAAAGGCCGGGTTTTGGTCAAATAAGGGACCCTTGACACACACCCGATAGGATGCTTCATATACCAAAACATGGTACGAGATCAAGGGTGATCACACGGCCCCATGATGGCTTGACCGACCGGGTTGCCCCGAGCCTCCAAGGTCATAGTTCCGTGCAATCGACTGGCGAGACATGCAAGTGCAATGCAACAGGCACACAAAAATTAATTAATTTGATTAAAAGGATGCTTTCAAGTCTAATCCTCGAGTGAACCCAAAATCAGAAATTCTGGTCTGCGAAACCAGAGATTCTGGGTTCGATCCCCAGCAGAGTCGCCAGATTGTGGATATCGCAGGGTTTTTCTTTCTTTTACCCACAGTTTTAAAACATTTTGAGTCGCCACTTAATTTTTTAAGGAAAAATTAAGAAACCATTTTAAAGGAAACTGATCTTTTGCGAAACCAAAGATAAACTGGGTCCGGGGATTATGGAATGAAAGGGGAAGGAGCCCTACGGACTAAAACACCCCCTTTCATCCTATCTCGCGATAGGCCTCTACTCAACATCCTTTTTAATCAAATTATTAATCTAAGCATGCCCTCAATTAATACATATATACATATACATCACACAAGCATGTTGGAAATGGTGTAAAATTGCTAACGACAAAATATCATTCATAAGCCATATAAGTCAAGTAGCAAGCGACATGATATGCAATAGAGAACTAGAAAACATACCCGGGATCCGGCCGCGAATATCAAACGTGCAATGCATGCAAAAATAAACCTAAGAAAGGTCTCTAACACATATATATACATAAGGCAAAACCTAAGCTAAGGTGTCGCACATGGGGTCGAAAAATCAATTAAAATCAATAAAATAGATTAAACTAGAGAAGGGTTGAGAAATTGTACCTCAAAGCGCTACAAAACAAAGGTTAGTACACATGCCTTAGACAAGATATAATATCATAAATAAGTAAATCCTAAGTCATGTTCAATTAGATACATCTTAGACAAGAAATAAGTCCTACTTATGGATATTAACATGTATGAATGAATGCATGAACATGAACAAGAATGGGACATGAATTTATTCACTAATTTGGATCACTAAGCCTCTGGATTTAATCTAAATTATCATTATTCAAAACATGGTTTGGGTCTCAAGACATTAGGAGACCATTTGAGTTAAAATAAATAAGATTAGACAAAAACAGTAGCAGTTTTTTATGAATTCCAGAGAGCAGACCCGACGTTCAAAAATAGAAATAAAATACTTTCAACGGTTGGGTCTTAATGATTTTTGGATATGTTATGCCTCTGTGAGTCTAGTTTCTAACCCAAAAAGAAAATCAAGGTTTGAACGGTTAGATCTCCGGGAATATGGAAAACACTAGACCTCACTCAGGATTCTGCAACTCTCTGTCCAGAGATCTTGTATGATTTTCTAAAAATAGTAAAAAAATGAGAAACACTTAGATCTTTTTAGGGTACCTTCCTAACACATTAGGGTACTTATAAAAAATTATTTGAGATCCCGAAAACTTTATTAGGGTTCTGATATATTAATTTCAAAACAGACTTATTATTCTGAAAGTATTCTAGAACTCTGGACAGATTGTAATTAGCTCACAAAAACCATGATCAAACCCTTCTAATCACAAGATCTTGCTAAAACAAAAATCACAATGGTAAAACAATGAGTTATGAACATTTTCCCGTTGGTTTCATTCGATTCCAACGGTCGGATTTCAAACTAAAAATCCTTGATCAAAAACAGTTTATGAACCCACTGTTTCATTTTGCTAGTTCAAGTTTATTGATTGGCCTCAACTATTAGAACATGAAGTTGGGGCTCAAACCAAACTACTTCTTCTACCATTTGATGGTCATTGAAGACTATGAGGCATATTGCACTTATGGATCTTGATGAAGTATTGAAATGAACTTCACAAAATCCTCAAATAAAGAACTCAAACCTATGGACCCAAGTTTGAATTCAACTTATCACTCCTACCATTTGATGGTCATTGGAGTTAGAAACATACATGCTCATAGGTAGGTTTTAGATGAAGTATGAAAGACTTCTCAAAACCTAAGGGAAAGATTAGTCTAAGCCATGGGAGTAGACTTGAACTAACACATTTTCTCCTACCATTTGATGGTCATTGGAGACTAAATGAAGTTAAAAAATCTACTAAAACCTCATTGGAATATAGTAAGGATTCCATAAGATTTCTTAATGAAGAGGTTCAAGTCATGGATTAAGACTTGAATCTCAACAATTATGTGTAGATTATGACTATGATTTCATTTTAATCTCCATATGGATCATAAGATCATAGGAAACTAAGGAATCAAAACTCAAAGAGGCTCACTAGGATATGTAAAATCTCATGAGCCTTATGAATGAAGTAGAAATAAAGGAAATCAAAGTTTTATTTAGGAACACAAATTCTTCAAAACTAATTTATCTCAAACCCAAGGCATTAATTAAATCCAAATTGATGAGATGTCATGAAATTCAATCACAAGTTCTTGGTGGTGTGTGATGAAATGGGGTAAGAAGAGAGGTTTTGAAAATGTGAAAAGTTCCTAGATCTACGAACTTGTGATTGAATTATTATATATATATATTTGAAGGCTTTACCTCTAGATCTTCTCAAAACTTGTAGAAATGTTGAATTCCTCAAGCTTTTCCTCTTCTTCTTCCTCAAGCTTCAAGCTCCTTCAATGGTGATTTGATGGTTGGGTAGAGTTTTGGTAGGATTTTGGGTATGAGATTGGTAGAGTTTCTCTCTCTATATATTTTTTTCTCTAAAGCTCTCCCAATATTTCTCTCTACAATTCAAGTGTCTCCTCCAAAATGAGAAAAATGAGTTTTTTTTTATAGACTTTCATTATCTTAGGGGCTAAGATAAGGGTAGATAGGTCAATTTGTGGTGGGTTAGGAATATTCTATGGCATCTCTAATTCTCCATGGCACTTCTATGTAATTTCAAGAAACTTGAAGGGCATTTAAGTTGGCTAGAATAAAGGAACATTCTAGAGCATCTTCAAAGCACATGGGAGATTAGTGCCCAACAAAGGGCTTTTTGGGTATTTCTTAGATAAGGAATATGCCAAGGAATCTCTAACTCTCCAAATCACATGGGCTACTTTCTTTTATTTTTTTTTTCTTTTCCTATATATATATATATATGTATAGACATATTTTTCATTTTAAATCTAAATTAATCATATGAGTCACCAAATAATATATTTTTTCTTTTTTTTTCTTTTTGAATCTAAATAATATGAGAAACAATGTTATTTTTAGAAAATATCATTATTATTATTTTGATTTAATCTATTCCATTTTTTTTAGAAAGTAACCCATGATCTAGTGAGCTCGAGACAGATGGTCAATGATTGGCCAAATCTAGGGATATTAGGAGCAAGTTTTGGGAGCTTGAAGCTTTTCAGAAGTCGAAGCGATGAACTTGAAGAAAATCGTCGGGACATTATTCATCATTGATTTCTAGAGATAATCCCCCTAAGTTTAATAGTTCGGTCAAAATTGGGGTGTCTACAGCATCCTTTTCAATTCACACAATTGATACTCACATTGTGTTCTGGTTTTTTTCCCCTCCATTCATGATTACTTTGTGATTTTTTAATTGTTAGCATTCAATAATGCTTGAGTTACAGAATCCAACACATTTTTAGTCTGCCTGTCTTCGTCATAGAGCTTGGTTTTGCTCATGTTGTGTTTGATGTATGCCTGTTTGGTTGTGGCTCTTGGATGAAATTCTAGTCGTATTTTTCTGCCATTCATGGGAGTTTTTTGGTTGTTTTTTAGATTCATTTGAACCAAGATTATCTATTATTTTTTTTTCTAGTCTTGGGGTGGCCTTTGGCTCCTTTTTAAAACTTAAAAAAATGATATTGTTTCTATTGGGATCCTTGGGCTGAACTATTTGACTTGTGAGGACTATTTCTAAAAAAAATGGTTATTGTAATGTGTTTGGTTAGGGGCTATAGTGAAGTTGTGCAAGTGTATGGGATTCTGCCACCAAATGTAATCTTTTCCTTATGGGATGTTTTTGTACACATGCATGCATTTCTGCCCAAAAAAAAATTGCAACTGCTGTGGATATCGCATTTTTCCTTACCCACAGCTTTTCTTTTAAAGTTCTTTTTAAAATTCAAATTCGAAACAAACGAGTCGCCACTTAATTTTTAAAAGGAGAATTAAGAAACCATTTTAAAAGCAAACTGATCTTTTAGAAACCAGAGATTAACTAGGTCCGAGGATTATGGAATGAGAGAGGAAGGAGCCAGTCGGACTAAAACACCCTCTCTCATCCTATCTTGCGATAGGCCTCTACTCAACATCCTTTTAATCAAATTTATTAATCTAAGCATGCCCTCAACTAATACATATATACATATACATCACAAAAGCATGTCCAAATGGTGTAAAATTGCAATTGACAAAATACCATTCAAAAGTCACATAATTCAGGTAGCAAGCGATATGATATACAATAGAGAACAAGTGAACTTACCCGGGATCCAGCAGCGATAGTAAACGTGCAATGCATGCGAACAAAAGAAAATCCTAAAAAAGAGTCTCTAATCACATATACACATAAGGCAAAACCTAATTCTAAGGTGTCGCGCATTAATTCGAAAAATCAATAAAATCAAGAAATTAAGATAAACTAAAGAGGAGTCCTAGAAATCATACCTTAATAGCGCTACAAAACAAAGGGTTAGTCCACATGCTTCACATAATAATAATATGATATCAAACAATCAATCCTAATTCTCTAGCTTATACCTAGCAAGCAATGAAATCCAACTTTATCCAATTACTAGTTCTAATTATAAGCATTAATGTACATAAATGAATGGATGTGAACAAGAATAAGACATGGATTTATTCACTAATTTGGGTCACTTAACCTCTGGATTTAAGCTAAATTATCATTATTAGGATATGGTTTAAGCCCTAAGTCATAGGAGAATCATTTGGGCCATTATTTACAAAGTTGGTCAAATGTGTCATAAAATTCTGAAAAATTGCAAAGAGCATACCAGCACTTTAAAAAATGCAAAAGCATGTCTCTCATGGTTTGATGTCGGTGAATTTTGGACACACGATGCCTATGTGAGTCTAGTTTCCAAATCAAAAAGAAAATCAAGGTTTCAACGGTTAGATCTCTGGGAAAAGGACAAGAACCAGACATCACTCAGAGATGTACAACTCTCTGTCCAGAGATATTGTTTGATTTTTTAAAAATAGCAAAAAGATGAGAAACACTTGGATCTTTTTAGGGGATCTTCCTAACACATTAAGGTACCCAGAATAAATTATTAAAGACCCCAAAAACTCCATTAGACTTCTGATTTATGAATTTCAAAAACGTTTTACTGTTCTGAAACTATTCTGAAACTCTGGACAGATTATTGTTACCTCACAAAACTCATAACCAAACTATTTTAAACATGGAACCATCTTAAAACAAAAATTACAGTGGTAGAACATTGTGTTATTGACACTTTCCCGTTGGTTTCACTTGATTTCAACAGTTAGATTTCGAACTAAAAATCTTTGATCAAAAACAGTTTGTGAACTCACTGTTTTCATTTGTCAAGTTCAACTTTTATTTGGTAACTCCAACTATTAAACCATGAATTTGGGTTTAAACCAAACCATTTCTCCTACCATTTGATGGTCATTGGAGATCAAGACATGACTAAAATTCATGAGTTTTTCAAGGAATATAAGGAGACTCCATGAAAACTCAAGCTTAGAAGACCCAAACCATGGTAGGGGTTTGGATTCATCTACTTGTTCTTACTAAAATGATGATCAACTTTAAATCTCATGTGAATCATAAGCTTACATAAGATTCAAAAGATCAAACTCGAGAGCTTTCAAGAGAGATATTGAAGATCTCCAAGAATCTCAAGAGAAGAACATAAACAAGAAAAAGAGAAGAAGAATCAAAGAACTAGCTCATGAACTTCAAGAGGATATAGAGAAAACCCCATGAAATTCCAAGTTAGAGAATCCAAGTCATGAATATGGACTTGGATCCACCTATTTGTTTACAAAGTGAAGTGATGATCAAACTTTGACTCCCATGTGAAGCATAAGCTTACATGGGATTCAAAAGATCATATTCAAGAGATTTCAAGAGAGATATTGAGGATCTCTAAGAGTCTCAAGAAGGAAGTATGAACAATAAGAGAAATAAAACAAAGAAAACTAAGTAGTTTAGAGACTTAAAAGAAAGAATGAAAAGAAACAACTTAATGGTTAGAGGATCACCTCCAAACTATCCTCAAAGCTTTTCTCCTTTGAAGATTTTCCAAGCTCTTCTCTCTAGTTTCCAAACTCTCTCCTTTTCTCTCCAAAAAATGTTGGTATAATGGTAGTGTTTTTTTTTGTATGTGTTGTCTTCTCCCCTCAATGACGATACCTCTTCTTATATAGACAAAAATACCTAGGTAATTTCTGTAAATTCGGAGCAAAAAACAGGTGTAATTCTCTCATTTGGTGGTACAATGTGTACGTTCTGAAATTAGACAGATTGCTGCCCAGCGTGGCAGTCCAGAAACTGTCGCGGCAGTCCGTGAATGCCGCCGCGGCAGTTCATGACTGCCGTCGCGGCACTATGCGACTACCGCGCGGCTTCATCAAATGCCGCGGAAATTAATGGATTGTCGCGTTTTTGTCAGTCTTACTTTATCAGTTTTTTTGTTCTTATTCGCATACGCATACGTATTGCTCTGCAAAATACAGACTTTGAAAGTGAACGGTAGTCAGAAATTGTTGGCGGCACTTGGTGAATGCCGGCCCGGCACTCTATGACTGCCGTGCGGCACTCAGTGAGTGCCGCGGCAGTCCGACGTGTGCCGTTTTTAGCTAAGATTCCCTCTTTTAGATTTTCTTTTTCCCAAAGCAAATGATTTTTGAGGATTTTTTCCGAAAATTGGGTTTTATACCTGAATTCTCTTAAATACCTGGTATTTTCCTCTTTTCTGTGAAATTTTACCGCGTTTAGAGAACTTTCTAAAGAGCTTGGAATACTTCGAATCTTCTGGTCCTTGTTATCATCGGATACGGAGGCGACACTCTCCTAAATTCGACGGTCGGTCAAAATTGGGGTGTCTACAGTTTGCCCCTCTTTGACAGAGCTTGTGGGGCAACGAGTCCCATAAGTGAATGTCAAAGCCTGTGTGAAGACAAGCCTTTGACCAGACTGTTGAATTTAGGTAAAAACAAAACACGTTGCAAAAATGGGCGCGCAGCAAAATTCTAATTGGTCGTGCTCCATGATGAGCTGCCTACGTATCCCATCAGGAATCAGACCAAAGAGTAGTTCAGGCACGGGATCGAACACACACAAACGCAAGTAGTCACACGGATGGATGCACCTATCCTGTCGTGATGCAAGTGCCATGCAATGGTGTGAAAAATGCACCATATGCCATTCTACTTATGATGTCATTCTATTCTGGGAAAGATGCGCTTCCTATGCGACATTCTTCAAGTGTCATCTAATCGACTGAGATGCGCTTCGCGCCTTATACCCCGGTGTTTTCGAAAATCATCTGATCGACTGAGATGCGCTTCGTGCCTTATACTATGACGTCAAATCAAGAACCATGCCGAAAGACTGAGATGCGCTGCACGCCTTATACCCCTGGTGTCTTCCAAAAATCATCTGATCGACTGAGATGCGCTACGCGCCTTATACTCCGGTGTCAAATCAGGAACCACGCTTGAAAGACTGAGATGCGCTGCGCGCCTTATACTCCGGTGTCTTCCAAAAATCATCTGATCGACTGAGATGCGCTACGCGCCTTATACTCCGGTGTCAAATCAGGAACCACGCTTGAAAGACTGAGATGCGATGCGCGCCTTATACCCCGGTGTCTTCTAAAAATCATCTGATTGACTGAGATGCGCTACGCGCCTTATACTCCGGTGTCAAATCAGGAACCACGCTGAAAGACTGAGATGCGCTTCGCGCCTTATACCCCGGTGTCTTCCAATAATCATCTGATTGACTGAGATGCACTTCGCGCCTTATAGTCTGGTGTCGAATCAGGAACCACGCTTTTGAAAGACTGAGATGCGCTTCGCGCCTTATACCCTGGTGTCTTCCAAAAATCATCTAATCGACTGAGATGCGCTACGCGCCTTATACTCCGGTGTCAAATCAGGAACCACGCTTGAAAGACTGAGATGCGCTGCGCGCCTTATACTCCGGTGTCTTCCAAAAATCATCTGATCGACTAAGATGCGCTACGCGCCTTATACTCCGGTGTCAAATCAGGAACCACGCTTGAAAGACTGAGATGCGATGCGCGCCTTATACCCCGGTGTCTTCTAAAAATCATCTGATCGACTGAGATGCGCTACGCGCCTTATACTCCGGTGTCAAATCAGGAACCACGCTGAAAGACTGAGATGCGCTTCGCGCCTTATACCCTGGTGTCTTCCAATAATCATCTGATCGACTGAGATGCGCTTCGCGCCTTATACCCTGGTGTCGATGTGAGTTTTCTCTTAACAATCCGCAACCCTTCGGCCCCGTCGGATATGTTTTCTCTAAACAATCCACAACCCTTCGGCCCCGTCGGATATGTTTTCTCTGAACAATCCGCAGCCCTTCGGCCCCGTCAGATATGTTTTCTCTGAACAATCCACAGCCCTTCGGCCCCGTCGAATGTGTTTTCTCTGAACAATCCGCAGCCCTTCGGCCCCGTCGGATATGTTTTCTCTGAACAATCCGCAGCCCTTCGGCCCCATCGGATGTGTTTTCTCAAGATTGGGAGTCAATCAGGCTCAATTTCAAATTAATTTTCAAAACTTGGAGTCAAACAGACTCAAATTCTTTTCAGACTCAAATTCTTTTCAATTTTCAAAACTTTGAGTCAAATTGACTCAAATTCATTTTATTTTTTTCAAAATTGGGAGTCGAATTGACTCGAACGATTTCAAATTTTCAAAGAGAATTTCAAATTTTCAAATCGGAGTCAACTCGGCTAAACGAAAATTTTAATTTACAACATTGGAGTCAATTCGACTCAAAAGGATTTCAATTTTCAAAATCGGTAGTTTGAATGAAACTCGAAGAATTATTGAGGACTAATGCGAATGCGAGATTGCCATTGATGACTAATGCAGATGCTCGGGAGGTTTAGCAGGGACTGCCATTGATGACTAATGCAGATGATGCTGCCGTTGAGGACTAACGCATGTGCCATTGAGGACTAATGCAGATGCCAAATGATGCCGCCATTGAGGACTAATGCAGATGATGCTGCCATTGAGGACTAATGCAAGGTTGCCATTGTGGACTAACACAAATGATGCTGCCATTGAGGACTAATGCAAGGTTACCATTGAGGAATAAAGCTTTGAGAAGCTGCCAATGAGGACTAAAGCTTAGAGAAGCTGCCGTTGAGGACTAATGCCTAGAGAAACTGCCATTGAGGACTAACGCTTATGAAGAGAAGCTGCCATTGAGGACTAATGCTTATGAAGAGAAGATGCCATTGAGGACTAATCAACATGGTAAGATATTGGTCAATAGCCCCTCAGGGGCTTACAAGCAAGAACGATAGTCAATAGCCTTTCAAAGACTTATGTTTCAAAAGCAGAGATCAAACAACCTTTTGGGGACTTATGTTGCGAAAGCGACGATCAACAGCTTCGCAAGGACTTATGTCAATTTAATTCAAAAAATGTGAATCAGACTCAAATCAATTCAATTTAGTTCAATTTCTTAAATCGGGAGTCAATCAGACTCAAATCAACCTATTTTCTAAACGAGACTCAAAGAATTTGAACGGAGCTGATAGAAATAATCATTTTCTGCATTTTCGGACCTTTCAAAGAAACACATCGATTCTGTCAAAGAGGGAAGTCACCTTGGCCCCTAGTTTTGGATTTTTCTTATATTGCCACTTTTATGATGTGATAGTGTTCAAAACCTCTGCTCGTACTGATCTTAGGATGCTCATGGACACTTTTCAAATCTTTATTCATCATCCTAAACCCACACATTTGAGACCATTTATTGACTCATCAAAGGATGACATACCTGACAAAGCTAGTTACTCAAGATAACTGACTCAAACTCTACGTTCATTATGAATCAATGTGCTTTCATTGTGAATAATGTATTATCTCACTTTTCATTTTTTTTATCACCTTACAAATGGTAGTATTTTTGCAGATAAATCGACTCTTTGAAAACTTCCCCTTTTCGATTTAGCGAATTCTTTGCCTATCTAGAGTATGCTTCAAATTAGTGCTTTACCTTATAGAATGAAAGGCACTCTATTTCAATCCTTTCAAAACAAACTTGATTATTTGAGAACTTGCCTCTGGTATAGAGGAATTTTGGCAAACGAAGTTTGCCCCTAGTTTAAAGGAAAATAAGCTCATCCAAGGGTTTTGAGAACATGATGGTACAGGATGCTTGCAGTGTATTCAATCCCAACCTAGAGATAATCATCATGAATATGGGCGGCCGAAGCAGGAAACCTAATGCTGATAGGAAAATTTTGTTTGCCCCTGGTTTGGCAGTACACATATGGCTCCAGGCAAACACAGGTTTGCCCCTAGTACAAAGGTGCAAAGGGTGATGCTTTCGGTTTAGGAATGGTTATGGACCGAGAACCTTGAGAGGTTTGCCCACTTATCCCTGAGTGGGAATCAGGTCCAAAGTAGTTCGGCTGAGGCTTGAAAGAGAAATATCACGTGGTGCAACGACGTTTGTGACCGAACCGCACAGGCTGCCTACGTATCCCCAAGTGGGAATCAGGTCAAAACGTAGTTCATCGACTCTGGAAGTCTCGAAAGAAAAAGGCTTCAAGAATTTGTGGGCTTTTCGAGCCATGTTTTCATTTGGGTCCAATGAGTGCTTTTTCTGAAATAGGTCGCTTGTGGTAGCCTTTGAACAGGAACATGAACTACTTCTCCCTTTTATTTTCTTCTTTTCTTTTCTTTTCTTCTTCTTCTTCTTTTTTTTTTTTTTTTTTTTTTTGTGGCGGTTGATTCTTTTCACCTTTTCACTAGCCAGTCAATCTTTACAACTCTCATAACACATCATGTTTTGATCATACTCTGTTATACTTACAAAGTAATATCAGCCCTCCAAATCATTCTTTATCTTTCTCAAAGATATTTCTGCATTGTTTTAGGCCCACTTATCACTTATCCATTGAGTCTCTCACAAAAATTTAATTGTTACTTTCAAATCTCTCTTTTTTTTCAATCTTTTTTGTTTAGAACAACATAAAGCCTTGAGATAGTTCATGTGCCAATGATCTACTTTGAAGTGCTCAAGAATTCTCAATCTCATCTATTCTTTGCCTTTTCCTTTCTCTTTCCTTTCTTTTCTCTACCTTACTATCTCTTATTCTTTCCATGATTTTGACTGGCTAGGATTAGGATTTTTGAAATCAACACGCATTCTTATCTGTGCTCTAACTTTTGCCTAGGCGCCCTTCCGGGTTTTCATCCTAGCGAGCTCTTTCTTCTTTTTCTTTTTCTTCTTTTCTTTTTTTGGAATAAGAAATTCATTTAAATGTCTGGCTACCATCAAGGACCAAGTTTATGGCTTTAGACTAGTTGGGCTCATCTTTTAGGCTTGGTATTTAAGAGAAGGGGATGGTGAGCAAGCTTCAAGTTCCAAGTTCACCTTTTCAAGATTGGGCAATAGCATCTTTAAATTCTTAAAGTAAAGCTAATCAATTCTCTACTCCTCCTTGGATTTGGCACAGAATTTGCTTTGATTACTTAGGGATCCTTTTCAACGCATGGATTTATCAACAAAGTATTTTCCATGATCATTGAAAAAGTGAATTTTTTTTTTTTGGCTTAATGATCCATAAATTCACGGCTTGGCACAATGAATCAAGCAAATGAGATTTTATTTAACTAGTAGGGAAGGAGGATTACATCACTTAACTCGATAAACTCGACAAAGACTTGCAAACAGACTTGATAACGGACTGACCAGAAGACTCAACTGGACTCGACATTTGACTTCAACTTGATATGACTCAATCATGGACCATACTAGACTTGACTCGGTCTCAATTGGAGTGTCACAGATGATTTTTAATTCATTAAATTTCCAAGAGCATCCATATTTACTTTAGCAGCGGCGGTTCCAAACACTATCACCTCATTAGCATTTCCTTCAGGTTCGTCATTCCCCTTCTGCATCTTTGTAGGAACATCATCTGCCTTTATGACCCATTTTTCAGTCAAATGACCCTCCTCTGACTCATTGCCAATGTCTTTTTTGATTCCGTTGATTGGGTCAGGGCCACTTGGTTGTTGCGCATTCATAGAGGCAACAAATTCCTTGAGAGTGCTCAGCAATGGCTGTGATTGAAAGGACTGCACGTCATGCCAAACCTCACTCGGTGGGTTCAGTAAAGGAGTGATGATTTTATGCTCGATGAGATCTTGGATATCATGACGGAGCTTCATGCAATGGTTAGTCGTGTGACCAGGGGTTTGGTGGTAGGCGCAGTACCAAGAAAGGTCACATTTGCGAGGTAAGGGATTTGGTAGTGGCTTTGGGTCCAGGGGGTTGAGGTGGCTGCTCCTGACAAGGTGACCAAAGGCTATGGATAATGGCATGCCAAGGTCGGTGAAGATTCTTGACTTACTGGTTTGGCTTGATTTCGGGTTCGACTTTGAGCTTAAGCTAGCTTTTGGGTCCAGATATGGGCTTGGAATAGCTCTTTGGTTAGATGGGATTGTGTCTGAATATGGGATTTGGTGATAGGCTGGATTTAGACATGGGCTTTGGTGATTGATTGGTCTTGGATGCATACCTGGTTTTGGACATGGGCTTTGGTGCATGGCTGGATTTGGACATGGTTGTTGGTGTTTCTTTACACGATCCGTTATTCTCTTTTCCAATTGATCCATCTTTTCCTCATTATGGCCCATTTGATCTTTCGATAATTGAATGAACTCAAGCATAACCTTCTCCAATTGCTTCACCCTTGAATCTTGTTGTTCAACGGTGGCCTGCAGTTTGCTCACTTTCTCCTCCAAAGCTCTGTGGGCCATTGGTGGGTCTGTCTCGGCATGATGGTCCATGATCTCCTCTAATTAAGAGAGATAAACCCAAGAAGATTAGAAGTGTCCTTACTAGGGGCTCTGGTTGTTCCACTCTTTCTAAAAAAAACAGATAGGAAAAAGGTCCGCATGCAGAATTGAATAGTAAGGGATTTTTTGAGGGACATTGATCTTAATTGGGAAGAAGATGTTGTGAGTTTGTACGCTATATGTATGTAATGATATCGATTGGTGAGAGCGCAAAATGTACATGCTCTTACGATTTGATGCATGCACTGCACATATGGCACACGAATGAAATGCAAGTGTGTGTGTGCCTACTCTATATGCCAAAGCAAAGGAAAATTCTAATCCTAACAGGTAAACACATAAGCACATAAAATCCTCACCCATGTCAAGTGCAATAATTCCTCCTTTCATTGTGATCCCCACTACTCTTTCAAAGGTCGGGTATTTAAAATTTTTCGAAATTCATTTGAAAAGCATTTGTTTAGAACGTTGAGATCTTTCAAAACAATTCTCAAGAATTTTGAATCTTTAATTTTTTTTTTAAAAAAAAAACGAGGATGTGAAAATATTTCTCAATGAAGATGATTGGATTGAAATTTTGCTTTAAAATTCATTTGAAGAGCATTTTTTCAAAAACAATTCCCAAAATACACTTTAACAAAGATTAGTTTGGAGCTTTAATCAAAAGTGAACTCCAAAGATTTTTTAATTTTTTTTTGGAAAGAGCGATTGAAAACTTTGGAATAAAGATTACAAAAATCCAATTTGCTTTCAAAGATGGATTTAAAATTCTTTAGGTAGAAGGATCACATGATCGGATTGTCACCGTACTTTTCATGAATTTGGATGCATACAAGGTCAATGATGCTTAGGTAACATGATATAAGAAGTATAATCTTATAATCAAGATTCGGCACGTTCTCCAAATGTCGTGGAACATGAGGAGAAATTGCTAAAAGGTGATTAAAAGATTATACATCTTTCATCAAGCAAGTATCGTCATCATCTCAAGTAATCCCTTCCGGGCATACAAAACTTCCTAGCACATAATCCAAATCACGAATTGATTTCCTAATATTGAAAGGTTATATAGAAACTATTATGCAAAGGCTGGGTTTTGGTCAAATAAGGGACCCTTGACACACATCCGATAGGACGCTTAATATACCAAATCATGGTACGAGATCAAGGGTGATCATACAGTCCCATGATGACTTGACCGACCGGGTTGCCCCGAGCCTCCAAGGTCATAGTTCTGTGCAATCGACTGGCTGGACATGCAAGTGAAATGCAACAGGCACACAAAGATTAATTAGTTCAATTAAAAGGATGTTTTCAAGTCTAATCCTCAAGTGAAACCAAAATCAGAATTCTGGTCTGCGAAACCAGAGATTCTGGGTTCGATCCCCAGCAGAGTCGCCAGATTGTGGATAGCGCATTTTTCCTTACCCACAGCTTTTCTTTTAAAGTTCTTTTTAAAATTCAAATTCGAAACAAACGAGTCGCCACTTAATTTTTAAAAGGAGAATTAAGAAACCATTTTAAAAGCAAACTGATCTTTTAGAAACCAGAGATTAACTAGGTCCGGGGATTATGGAATAAGAGAGGAAGGAGCACGTCGGACTAAAACACCCTCTCTCATCCTATCTTGCGATAGGCCTCTACTCAACATCCTTTTAATCAAATTTATTAATCTAAGCATGCCCTCAACTAATACATATATACATATACATCACAAAAGCATGTCCAAAGGGTGTAAAATTGCAATTGACAAAATACCATTCAAAAGCCACATAATTCAGGTAGCAAGCGATATGATATACAATAGAGAACAAGTGAACTTACCCGGGATCCAGCAGCGATAGTAAACGTGCAATGCATGCGAACAAAAGAAAATCCTAAAAAAGAGTCTCTAATCACATATACACATAAGGCAAAACCTAATTCTAAGGTGTCGCGCATTAATTCGAAAAATCAATAAAATCAAGAAATTAAGATAAACTAAAGAGGAGTCCTAGAAATCATACCTTAATAGCGCTACAAAACAAAGGGTTAGTCCACATGCTTCACATAATAATAATATGATATCAAACAATCAATCCTAATTCTCTAGCTTATACCTAGCAAGCAATGAAATCCAACTTTATCCAATTACTAGTTCTAATTAAAGCATTTATGTACATAAATGAATGGATGTGAACAAGAATAAGACATGGATTTATTCACTAATTTGGGTCACTTAACCTCTGGATTTAAGCTAAATTATCATTATTAGGATATGGTTTAAGCCCTAAGTCATAGGAGAATCATTTGGGCCATTATTTACAAAGTTGGTCAAATGTGTCATAAAATTCTGAAAATTGCAGAGAGCAGACCAGCACTTTAAAAAACGAAAAAGCATGTCTCTCATGGCTTGATGTCGGTGAATGTTGGACACAGGATGCCTCTGTGAGTCTAGTTTCCAATTCAAAAAGAAAATCAAGGTTTCAACGGTTAGATCTCTGGGAAAAGGACAAGAACCAGACATCACTCAGAGATGTACAACTCTCTGTCCAGAGATATTGTTTGATTTTTTAAAAATAGCAAAAAGATGAGAAACACTTGGATCTTTTTAGGGGATCTTCCTAACACATTAAGGTACCCATAATAAATTATTAGAGACCCCAAAAACTCCATTAGACTTCTGATTTATGAATTTCAAAAACGTTTTACTGTTCTGAAACTATTCTGAAACTCTGGATAGATTATTGTTACCTCACAAAACTCATGACCAAACCATTTTAAACATGGAACCATCTTAAAACAAAAATTACAGTGGTAGAACATTGTGTTATTGACACTTTCCCGTTGGTTTCACTTGATTTCAACGGTTAGATTTCGAACTAAAAATCTTTGATCAAAAATAGTTTGTGAACTCACTATTTTCATTTGTCAAGTTCAACTTTTATTTGGTAACTCCAACTATTAAACCATGAAGTTGGGTTTAAACCAAACCATTTCTCCTACCATTTGATGGTCATTGGAGATCAAGACATGACTAAAACTCATGAGTTTTTCAAGGAATATAAGGAGACTCCATGAAAACTCAAGCTTAGAAGACCCAAACCATGGTAGGGGTTTGGATTCATCTACTTGTTCTTACTAAAATGATGATCAACTTTAAATCTCATGTGAATCATAAGCTTACATAAGATTCAAAAGATCAAACTCGAGAGCTTTCAAGAGAGATATTGAAGATCTCCAAGAATCTCAAGAGAAGAACATAAACAAGAAAAAGAGAAGAAGAATCAAAGAACTAGCTCATGAACTTTAAGAGGATATAGAGAAAACCCCATGAAATTCCAAGTTAGAGAATCCAAGTCATGAATATGGACTTGGATCCACCTATTTGTTTACAAAGTGAAGTGATGATCAAACTTTGACTCCCATGTGAAGCATAAGCTTACATGGGATTCAAAAGATCATATTCAAGAGATTTCAAGAGAGATATTGAGGATCTCTAAGAGTCTCAAGAAGGAAGTATGAACAATAAGAGAAATAAAACAAAGAAAACTAAGTAGTTTAGAGACTTAAAAGAAAGAATGAAAAGAAACAAGTTAATGGTTAGAGGATCACCTCCAAACTATCCTCAAAGCTTTTCTCCTTTGAAGATTTTCCAAGCTCTTCTCTCTAGTTTCCAAACTCTCTCCTTTTCTCTCTAAAAAATGTTGGTGTAATGGTAGTGTTTTTTTTTGTATGTGTTGTCTTCTCCCCTCAATGAAGATACCTCTTCTTATATAGACAAAAATACCTAGGTAATTTCTGTAAATTCGGAGCAAAAAACAGGTGTAATTCTCTCATTTGGTGGTACAATGTGTACTTTCTGAAATTAGGCAGACTGCTGCCCCGCGCGGCAGTCTAGTAACTGTCGCGGCAGTCCGTGAATGCCACCGCTGCAGTTCATGACTGCCGTCGCGGCACTACGCGACTGCCGTGCGGTATTCATCAAATGCCGCAGAAATTAATGGATTGCCGCGTTTTTGTCAGTCTTACTTTATCTATTTTTTTGTTCTTATTCGCATACGCATACGTATTGCTCTGCAAAATACAGACTTTAAAAGTGAACGGTAGTCAGAAATTGTTGGCGGCACTTGGTGAATGCCGGCCCGGCACTCTATGACTGCCGTGCAGCACTCAGTGAGTGCCGCAACAGTCCGACGTGTGCCGTTTTTAGCTAAGATTCCCTCTTTTAGATTTTCTTTTTCCCAAAGCAAATGATTTTTGAGGATTTTTTCCGAAAATTGTGTTTTATACCTGAATTCTCTTAAATACCTGGTATTTTCCTCTTTTCTGTGAAATTTTACCGCGTTTAGAGAACTTTCTGAAGAGCTTGGAATACTTCAAATCTTCTGGTCCTTGTTATCATCGGATACGGAGGCGACACTCTCCTAAATTCGGCGGTCGGTCAAAATTGGGGTGTCTACAACTGCCATTCAGGAAAAAAAGAAAAAACAAATAAATCAATAAACTTTCTCTACCATTTGGTGTAATAAGCCGTGGCTAATCCAAAATTTGGTGTTGTGGGACCAAATTTAATGGATTTGGGTCTGTTAGTAAGCAAGTTCCATTCAAGGGTTCGGGAGCAGTGTCCCTGAGTCGAATTTTTTCGGCCTATTTTTTTAGTGCGATACAAAGAGTCAAAAGAATAGTTGAGCCGATTAGATTTAGGACTTATTTGTCTCACGACCTAGGTAATTGGGTATCACTCTAACCCTTCACTATATGAGAACTATTAATGTCAAAACCCTGCAATAAATAATTCTCCATACAGGGACTATTTACTTGATATTGACAATTACTCCTGTACTATTTGACCTACCAAACAACGGACTACAAAATAAAATAAAAAAACTATTGGTCTGGTTTCTTGTGTCCCTAGATTAGTCCTGCAAAACAAACGTGGTCTTAAAACTTTTTTATTTTTAGTTGACTTTTATATGAATGGTATATGTTGTAAATGTTAAAACTATTGGGAGGACCAATTTGAAATTAATTTAAGAATGTTAAAATTATACGTATATCCCACAAATTTTTAAAAAATTTGAGGGGCCATAATATACAAGTGGACTCACCACTGATAATAAGGTCATTTAATTAGCACGAACATTTAAAGAGATCAATCATGTAGGAAATGCAAAATGTGACATTCCTATTTCCTTTTTAGTGTAGTACATAGCATACACTTTGTTTAATATTATTAGGGACTTCACAATTTTAGACTTTGCTATCAATTTTACAACCTTTTTCACCCTCTTCTTATTGTGTGGTCAACCATGTCAAGTAATTTCAAATACGTTGCAAGATGTAGTTTCATTTGTAATAAAGAGAAAGGTACACTTAGCAATCAAATGTAATTACCTATGAGGTGAGGAACTACTAAGTACTCAACTTTTATTTTCAACACCAATGTATTCTAACAATATGAAGCGAAGAAAATAGATGAGGATCTAAACACTAATCATGAGCCCTTGCCCTAGATTTACTTCAAGTTTGAACATTTTAGCTTAGTTTCTCAAGTTGTTTAGATGAATGTTTTTCTTGATGTTTAAACTTTTTGGGAATCCAGTTTGTTTTCAGAAACCATAATGTTACTTGGGCCAAAGTAACTCCATTAGACAACAGACAAAGCTTGCACAATAGAGCTGCCAAAGGTCACCAGGCTAATATATGCACATATATATGGAATAATATTAAAGAAAAACAGAGAGAGGGAGAGAGAGAGAGGGGGGGAAATTTTTGCAGATGTGTATAGTATTCAGTTCCCTTTAATGAGATATACAAAATCATTTTTCTTATCTTCGGTGCAAAGGGGAAGAATAAAAAACAAAAAAGAAGAAGTACAGGCCTATATAAGAGATGGCTGATTGGTGTTGTTTGCTACTGTGTCATTACATGGCCAGGATTATAACTATCGTACGTATATTCTCTATAGCTTGTTTATAATGTGTAAGAGTGTTGTGTGATGATTTGCGTGTGTTTTGATTTAAATTACAGTTACTGTTAAAATACTTTACAAAGTTCTCTTCCTTTGAGTGTCCTTCCCACCCTTATTGTGCTTTTTGAATCTCAAATTTCTTGCGACACCAGGTATCTTTTATGTATCGAGGTCTATCACAGGTCTGGGTTCCTTCTCCCCCACCTTTTAGTATTAGTGGAAGTTTAATTTGAAGATTTGGAAAAGGGAAGGTGGTTCAACTCTTAGCTGTCATGATGACATCACCCTAAATTTTAGGAAACGGAGTCCGTTTGGGAAAGAAATCAGATCACGTCCAGCTGGATTTAGAAAGTTGATCCCTAACATATCGGGATTGATTCAATCAAGATTGAGAGAAGGCAAGAGTTGGAGATTAGGAAGGATTCTACAATTAAGCAAAAGTTAAGGAGTCCTTGCCTTATCAGAATTCTCAGAGGCCGCTATAAATATAGAACCAGGTTAACCGTTCAAACTCTGCGTCATCTCGAAAAATAGAATTCAACACAACATTCAAACCTTTATGTTCTCGTTGTCCTGCATCTATAGAAAATAGGTCAGTCCTTTTATTATTTTACTTTTTCATTCTTTGAACAATCAGAGCATGTTTTGGTCTTGTTCTTTAGTCGTATGTTTTATGTTCTCCAAACATTCAATAAAATAACTTTATATTTTATTAAACTGTTTGTGATTGTTTACCTAGTAAACTCAGCCCTATATGGCTTGTGCACTTTAGTACTGCCAAGGGATTTTTGATGATGGTACTTTCCTACTCATCATACACAATCACTATGTTTAGAAGTCAGAACTAGAATGGTTTGAGTATCACTCACTCAAGCATAATAGGAAATTAGTGTGCACACACATGCACCGAGCCCGTTTGGCTTTGGTACGCCCACGCAAAACTATAGAAAACATTTTATGCATGCCTGGTGAGACCCATAGTGTCAAGACATGCCCCCAAAGGACAAACAGACCAGAAAAAAATAGACAGGATGATCCTGTAGTTGACCCAGCTGTTGAAAAAGTACTGGTCGTTTTCCTTCTGAGAGAGACGTGACTATGGAGGCAATTTCAGAAGTCCTGAAGATGAACGTTGAGCCTATGAGGAATGACTACAATGCCTTGATAGGATCGATGGGTAATTTCAAGGATTTAATCGGCCAGACAGCTAAAATACATCGGGGTCAGGTTGACCTCATCGCGTCCACTAGAACTACCCATGCAAAGTTGGATGGCCTAACTGATATGATAAGCCGGCTCATAACTAATTATGAAGCCAAGGGCAACAAAGGGCAGGCCACTAAGTCAGACTCTGGTGTAATGTTCAATAAGCCAAAGGATCCAGCCTATGTAATCCCAAATCTTAGGGAAACTAACAATTCAGGCAAACAATCTGAATCGCAGACCAGAGAAGCTAGCGATTCAGTGGTCACTGATCCCAATGGATTAGTAACACCAGGTTTTGTTCAACCACGAGGCCGTAGCGAAGAGCTAATCAGCCACACTCCCCTCCCCTGTCCACACTGCTAGGGGCAAAGGACTAATGGCAGTTTTTGGAACCAACAGCAATTACCACCTCCAATAGTACCCCCTGTGCAGGGGGCTCAGCCCATCGTTCCACTATCCATCAATAGGGAGGAGTTGGTGGCTGCTATTCAAGAAGAATATGGCCCGTTTATGAGAAGGATGGAGAGCCCGACATATAGGCGGTCATACCCACCTGAAATCAACAAAGTCAACTTTCCCCAAGGATATAAGGTTCCGAATTTCACTCTATTTTCAGGAAAAAATGAGTAGTCATCGGTGGAACATATTGGCTATTTAATCGTTCAATGCAGCCACGTGGGTAGTAATGACCCATTAAAACATAGGCTATTTCCAAACTCGCTCACGGGAATAGCGTATTTATGGTATGTTAATCTTCCGACCAACTCCGTGCAGAATTAGCCGAGGATGGAAGAATTATTCCACGACCAGTTTTACAGGACTGAGCCTGAAACGTCACTGGCAGATTTGTCCAAGATGTTGCAGTTAGTCGGAGAAACCATTGAGACTTATATAGCCCATTTTTGAAAGGCGAAATATAGGTGTAAAACGGTTTTGCTCGAAGAAAAGTACGTTAAGATGGCTATGGGAGGAATGTCCTTTGAAGTTTGAAGGAACCGACTTGTGTGATTTATTTGAAGTAACCGACTTGTCCAAGGGAATGTACTACAAAGATCTAAATTACAAGGTCCACGTAGCGGACTGTGACCTTGAAGCAGAAAGCGATATGGTCGAGTTAATCTGCAAATGGCCGATTATATGTAACGCCTGAAACAAACCCGTCAACAATAATGTTGTTGCAAAAAAGATGGCATTTAAGGCGGGAAAAAACTACACTTTTGATATAACTATGGCCAATCAGATTTTTGATACCCTACTGGCCGATTAAGTGATCAGACTTAGTGAAGGTCATTAGATCCCTAAGGCCGATGACCTAAAAAACAAAGAATATTGTAAATGGCATAATTCCTGGAAGCATTCTACTAATAATTGTGTTATTTTTTGTAATGCTATACATGAGAACATAGAGAAAGGATTATTCAAATTCTCATACAAAGCCATCGGAATTGATGCGAACCCTTTTCCTCAAATCACCAGCGTTAACATGGTAATGCCTGATTTGACCAAGCTGACCAGGCCAATGCCAAAGGTAGATCTGATCGAGAAAGAGGAATTGCCAACGCAAAGAGAAGGAAAACAGATTGCCAATTTGGCCACTGATGGGCCGAGGGTGACAATACATGAGCTCTAAAAGACTTATGAGCAGCGTAAGGAAAAAGAGCGCAAAGCCAGGGTTGAATCGGCTTAGTCAACCACTGATAGTCTGATCACCAGTTTATGGCACCAACTTGAGCTGATAGAACAAAGCCTCTGCCCAAAGTACAAGGCCAACATTAAGAAAGAGGCTTCCAGCCCAACCAATAGGCCTAGAGTTAACGAATACCGAGAGCACATCCCGAGAATGCCTGTTCATGAGAGGCTTCCACTGCCTAAGCATGGTCATCTTAGGCTCGAATAGCAGTAAAAGTTATCGCTTGCTCTGTATATCGCCCAAAGGGATTCAAGCCGCCTAGGGGCAAGGCACGATCAGGCTTTAAAGAAACCAGAAGTGAAAGGGAAGGCCCAAGCTCCGATCATCATCCAAGGATGATACTGCCACCGAGAATGGATGAGAGAAGGTAGTACATGGCAGAGCATCCTAAATTCCCAATGAAGCCCAAGTACAGCAGCTCTAAAAAAAGGAGATACCAACACGCGAGGCAAGCAAAGCAAGAGAGGGAGTACTGGGAGAATCGGACTCGTAGTCCTATTAAACCCAGTTCACCAGTATTGCCCGATTCCCAAAAATATCTAGAAGGGGAGCCCATTTTTGACAAAAATGCGGGTAAAAGGACCATGCATGCCATGGAGCGCTTGAGGGAAGTTTTTAGAAGGGAGAAGCTAAAGGAAGGGTGTAAGCCCGGAACAGACATAATGGACATGGAGTCCGATGAAGATCTTTCAGATTTGGATGCTACGCTAGTCCAATTCAGGACCATCCCTGTAAGTCTGTCTTCAAATAGGGTTTTCACTTTACCCATGTCCTTTATGGCCAAGCCAGACCAGCCAACGGCTATGGAAGGAGATGTAGTAGAAGGTCGGACGAACGATTCGCATCATCGAAGATATATTCTGGAGCGGAGGGGAGACCGTGAAACCCAGCGTAGTGGAAGCAACAAGCAAGAATATAGATGCAACAAAATAGCAGTCTGATTGGCCGATGATAACCATCTTAAGGTCAAAAGGGCAATAGATGAAGGAAGGACAACAGCCATGAGGTCCTGTCAAGGTGGTTTTTGAGAAGACGACCTACCAAATGTCCCAGCATTTAAAGTCTCTCTACATGAAAGGACATATATATCGAAGGGATCCTGATAAATAGAATCCTCATTGATGGGGGATCTACCATCAACATTATGCCTTAGATAATGCTGAGAATTCTCCAAAAGTCTGAGTCTGAGCCGATACCAACTAAAATGAACGTACATCACGGGAACACCATCAAGAACTAAGGGTATTTTGCCTCTAGAACTGAGCGTTGGTAGTGAGACGGTTATGACAACTTTCTTCATCATGGAGACATTAGCCGCTTACAATGCATTGCTAGGCCGAGATTGGATTCATCCTAACTATTGTATCCCTTCCACCCTCCACCAGTTATTGATTTTTTGGAGAAGAAATGAAGTTGAAGTAGTTGGGGTAGATACAAAACCATTCATAGCACGTGTGTAAAATGGCCGATGTAGTCTTATATGAAGACGACATTAGGCCGGTCAAGTTGTTACCATGTGGCAAGCTTGGGAAGCCAAATGCAGCCACATTCCGTAAAGAAGTTCCACAAGACTTAAAGTTCTACTACCATAATCCCAATCGGACAGATGAGATAAGGCCGATGGATATCAATGAGCATGATGTGATCGATGAATCTACAACTAATTAAGGCTCAGAGACAGCTAGCCCTCAAGGCTAGCAGGGGTAGATGGTGGGCATATATGGTCGATAGAAGATTAGAGATCATCCAAATTGACGGTATGGTTAACCTGGCCGATTATATATATGAGGAAGAACTACCAAGAGAGGAGGAGATCCAATTGGATGAACTGGAAACGGCCATAGTAAAGTTAGACGATCTAAAGGTTGATATTCAAGATCCCCTATTGGAGGTAAACCTGGACGAAGGAGGAGGTCATAAGCCTACTTATGTGAGCCAGATATTAAAACCCCAGTTTCAGGCTGAGATAATAGTAGTATTGCATAAGTATAAAGATTATTTCACTAGGGATTACGATGAAATGCCAGGGCTGTCTAGGGAACTGGTTGAACACTGATTACCAATTAAATTAGGGTTCAGGCTGTTCAAACAGCCACCTAGGCGTATGTCACCGAAAGTTACACTGAAGGTCAAAGAAAAAATTCAAAGACTCCTTGGAGCTGACTTTATTTGGACTGCCAGATATATGGAATGGGTATCGAACGTGGTCCATGTGGTAAGGAAAAATAGAAAGCTAAGGGTCTGCATTGACTTTAGAAATCTAAACTTGGCTAATCCAAAAGACGAATACCCAATACCCATGGCAGATCAGCTAATTGATTCGGCCGCCAAGCACAAGATCTTGTCCTTTATGGATGGGCATTCAGGATACAACTAAATTTATATCGCCGAGGAAGATGCCTCAAAGGTAGCTTTTCGGTGCCCGGGGGCAATTGGAACCTTTGAGTGGGTCGTCATGCCTTTCAAGTTGAAGAATACTAGAGCCACCTATGAACGGGCAATGAATTCAATCTTCCATGACATGATTGGATGATTCATGGAAGTCTGAATTAATGATGCGGTGGTTAACTCTGGCGATAACCCCAATCATTTGAGAGACTTGGAGAGGGCGTTTAAAAGAATGCAGGCTCACAAGCTTAAGATAATCCCCTTAAATGTGCATTCAGCGTGTTGGCAGGGACCTTTCTAGGGTTCTTGGTACACCAACGAGGGATAGAGATAGACAAGAATAAGGCTCGGGCTCTCCAAGCAGCAAAGCCCCCGGCCAATAAGAAAGAATTACAAAGGTTACTCAGGCAGATTAATTTCCTGAGATGATTCATATCTAACTGTGCTGGAAAGACTCAAGTATGGACCCCATTGCTAAAGATCAAGACCGATGAGGAATTCAAGTGGGAGGATAGCAATCAATAGGCTTTTGAAGGAATAAAGCAATACTTGTCTACACCCCCTATGTTAATGCCACCCAAGAAGGGTAGGTACCTTAAATTATATACTTGGGCCTTTAATTGCTCAATAAGCAGTATGTTAGCTCAAGATAATGAGCAAGGTAATGAGCAGGCTATTTATTACTTGAGTAGGATCTTAACTCTAATTGAGTAGCGCTATGCGTCGATTGAGAAGTTATGCTTGGCATTGTATTTTTCATCACAAAAGTTAAGAACATTATGCTGCCTGTTTCTACTTATATCATATGTCAAACTGATGTGATTAAATATATGTTGTCGAGACCTATCATGAGAGGCCAAATTGGGAAGTGGACCTTGGCCTTGATGGAGTTCTCCATTCAATACCGATTGCAGCAATCAGTTGAAGGCCAAGCCATAGCCAATTTTATGGACGACCACCTAGATCCTACCGATCTGGGAGATCTTTCACTAGCACCAAAGGTACTAAGTATATCTTTAGCCCCATGGACATTGATCTTTGATGGCTCTAAGAATGCAGAAGGTGTTGGGGCAGGAGTGGTCATTGTATCACCCAAGTATAGAAAGAAAAATATGTCATTTTGGCTCGATTTTAAATGTGCTAATAATCAGGTCAAATATGAAGCTCGTATTATCAGACTTGAGATACTCATTGATATGGGGGCATCATCTGTTCACATAAAAGGAGACTCAGGACTGGTGATCAGACAGATATCAGGTGAATTGCAAATAAAGAGTTAGGAACTCTACCCATTTCACTCAGTGGCTACTCAACTTATGGATTCATTTGATGACATAAGTGTGAGCTATATCCCTAGGTCAATGAATACAGAGGCTGATAAGTTAGCAAGGAAGGGATCAGCCTTGTCAACTAAAATGAATGAAGAGGATCAAGCTATTACGGTATAAGTCCGATCGCTGCCATCCGTGGCAAAGAGAGGTTGGTATACTACCACAAATCCAGTCCTGATTGATAACTATGATTGGAAATCCCCATCATCGAATACCTATAGCACCCAAACGTTAGTGTAGATCGGAAAGTCTGACTATTTGTAGTCTGATTCGTAGTGCTAGATGGGGAACTATTCAAGAAACCCATCGGTGATGATGTAATCTTAAAGTGCCTCGGGAAGAACAGGCGATACAGGTAATGGCCAAAGTGCATGAAGGAATATGTGGAGTTCATCAGGTCGGTACCATGATGAAATGGCTCTTACGGAGATATAACTATTACTGGTCGAGCATGTTAAAGGACTGCATCAGTTATGCCAAGGGGTGTCAGGCCTTCCAAAAGCATGGCCCGATTCAGAGAATATCGGCCAAAACCGTTCAACCCATTATCAAGCCATGGCCATTCAGAGGATGGGCCATGGATTTGATTGGTAAAGTTCTCCCTCCTTCATCGGGCCAGCATTGTTTCATTATAGTGGCTACAGACTACTTTACTAAGTGGGCCGAAGCTATACCTTATAGGACGGTGACATAGGCGACGGTGATTAAATTTATCAAGGAACACATAATATACCGTTTTGGCCTACTGGAGACCATAACGACCGATCAAGGATCTGTGTTTATAGGCACAAAAACTATGGCCTTTACAGAGAAGAGGGGAATTAAGATCCTCAACTCCACTCCATACTATGCTCAAGCTAACAAATGGGCCGAGTCAACAAACAAGATCCTTAAAGTGATCATTGAGAAGATGATAAATGAAAACCCTAGGGAGTGACAAGCTACTGTTCGAAGCACTATGGGCTTATCGGATATCTAAAAGGTCAAGTATTGGAGTTACACCATTTATGCTGACTTATGGGCATGATGCTATGCTACCCATGGAAGTTACTGTCTGATCGGCCAGAAGGGCATTACAAAATTAGTTGGAGCCCGCTGAATACACTGAGGCCATGATAGCTGAGTTGGAAGGGCTTGATGAAATAAGATTGGCAGCCCTAGATTCGTTAAAAGTACAAAAGCTACAGGCAGCCCATGCATACAACAAAAGGATGAAAGAGAAATCTTTTTGCACAGAAGATTTGGTTTGGAAGGCCATCTTACCTACTGGGGACAAAGACAAGTGGTACGATAAGTGGTCGGTCAACTGGGAAGGTCCCTTCATCGTTCCCAAGTCAATAAGGGTGGAGTATACAGGCTGCACGATCTCAACGGGGGGATTCATGCTAGATTAATAAATGGTTAGTACTTGAAATCTTATTATCCTACTTTATGGGAAACCATAGACTTAGAGTGCAGGCCAAATCCTGGACTAGATTATGAACCATTTAATTATGAACCCGACCTCGAATGATCAAAATCCTCATTATATTAAAAAAGGGCTAAGCACAGCTTACTTACAACATAAAAGAAGGTATGCATATATATATATATACAAATACAAAAGTTAGAGGTCGGTCTAAAATTCCTAAGTTTGGCCTTCAAGTCCACCTGAGTCTTCGTGGCCGCAGCCCTATCTTGTTTAGCTCTCTCCAGCTTTTGGGACCAAGCCCCGGAGATGGGGATACTAGCTTGCAGTTGGTCCTAGCATTAATGGGCATCTCCACCAAGCTAGGCCAAGGCTCCTTCAATCTTCACCGATGCTGCATCATTAGTAATGACCTTGGCCTCGTACTGTTCCAATTGGGCTTTAAGAGTAGCTATGCGAGTTTGCAACCTGGCGTCTCGAGCAATAGCTTGGGCCCAAGAGTTTTTTCCAGCTTCATATTTGATCTTGGCAGCCTTGAGAAACTGTACCGCCTTCTGTCGGGCACCGAGGTGAACTTCAGCTTCGGCCTGAATAGTAGAGGCTAATCGTTCCAAGAGATAGCACCTTGGTAGCCTTTCTTGTATCTCCCGGATTAAAGAAAGCTACCCGTTTGATAGTGAATGATCTGCAATAATTGTGCTTAAGGCAAAATCCACATCAGTAGAAGGGGGGGAGTAGACAGATCCTGGATAACTAGCTCAAGGAGAAGATCCCTTGACCGTTGGAGTATGGAAGGGGAAGTTTTCTTGGGCTCCAACAGGCCAAGATCAAATGCCCCTAGATCAAGCCTGGAGATAAAATCATCTAATGGGATAAACGGTGCTAGACCCAAGGGGATGGCCTGTTCGATGATTAAAGGTAAAGAGTGTTAGTATTAGTCAAACGAAAAGAAAGGAGTTCGAGCAAGAGGCAAATTACCTGGGCAGATGGAGATAGGGTAGCTGAGATGTCCTGTCGCACAACGGCATCATCCCTTTTATGGGAGGTAGAAGGTTGAGATTGCTCAAGAGGACATACTATGGGGGCTTCCCCAATTAAGGCTCCGGTGTCCACTTGGGCCGCAGTATGAACAGCTTCATCGGCGGCTGGGGTGTCAGCTGGAGTTTTGTCCTTGACATTTGGGAGTGGTGAACCCTTCAGAACAGAAAATGTGGGTTCGCCCGGGATGTTTTCTCTTATATGCTCGAGGGCTGATCTGGTAGCAACAACAGGATCAGCCCAACCCATGGGAATATCTTGACTTATTTCCAGGGGGGCCGTTTGTTCAACCTCTTCGGTAGTTTCCACAGCCATGTCACCCCCAAACGGACCCTCACTGCGTGAGGAAAGGACTACCTGTTCAGGGACAGAGCCTCTAGCAAGATCGCTGTCATCTCTGTCTAAAGAGTAAGGGGAGGGATGACACGGAGGGGCACGATCCTCTCTGCAACGCATTCAAGATGGGCCACTGCCCAATGAGGAGAAGTATGAGATCGATTGGAAGAGTTTGATGTCGGACACCAGAGGGTGGAGCAGTTGGCGGTTATGATTGGGTCTGTCCCGTTAGCAATATATCTTCTTCAGAGCCTTCATCCGCGAGCTGAAACAAAAGATAGGATGAGTAGAAGGGTTTAATCGAACATCGCCAAACAACACAAGAAGAAAGAATTACCTGAATGTAAGGGGTCGTTGCCTGTTTCTTTTTCTTGGGTGATCCTTGCCCTGGTGCTTTTTTAGGGACAGCCCGTTTTGCCACTTGTTTTCTATGGGCTGCCACCGATGAAGGAGTAGGTATATCGACCTCAGTGGCTGATGACGTGATGAATTGTTGAAGCACCGCAGTAGTGTTATCACAGAATATTTTGGATGCCTGATCGGACCACCATGCCGTGAATTCTTCAGATGCGACTGGTCGGGTAGAGAATGGAGTAAATTTGAACGCCGCTTTCAACTTGGCTGATTTTAATCTTTTTTACTTGTTCGTCATTTAGAATCAGGCCGCGTTCAACCCAGTCCACATTGACGGTTATAGCCGGCGGGACGGGCACCAATTAAGAGAGCCTGAATTGACGGGCGTAGAGTGGTGCAAAGTAATACTCTGCTCCACATTTGTTATTTCTAGCTGGGATGGTGGGGCTAAAAATGATATCTCTGGCCACTAAGTAGCTAGAGAAGATTTCATTATACGTTAGTTGAGTGCCCGAACCCTAGTTAGAGGGGTTGTTGGAAAGTTGGAGGAACGTGGAGAATTGAAGAGAGAAGAAGGGGGAGAAAAGATATCGAGCCTGAGGGGAGCACCCCTGGTAGAAGAAAGTAAAACACTCCTCAAAGGAGTGAGAAGAAGGAGCTACGTCCACGTACTGGACGGCAGCAATGGGGATATCCGCCAGTTGATTGATAGTTGGTTGGAATTCGAGGAAATATGAGTAAAGCCAGAGTTGGATGATCCAAATCGGACTTCTCCCAGCACTGAAGCCCAAATGAATGAAGTTTGTCACCCCAGGCCACGTACCAAGTGTGCCCAGACTAGAATGGCTAGGGCCAAAGATTTCCCCCAAAGCAAGAGCTAAAGCCAAGGTAGTATACTCTTTTGTTATGGCTTGGCTGGTCGAGCAGAAGAGATACTTGTTGAGCCAGTAGATAAAGAATGCAGTGTGCTCAGCATCGGACACCTTAGTCTCGTCAGCTCCAATGTAGGCAGTCAGGAAGTCCCCATAGGCCGTAATCGGCCGGTATGACACGGCCCCGTCCCTGACGATTTCTTGTTGTCGATAGGTGAAGCTAGCAGTTCCAACATATAACCCGGGAACGATTTCCTGCCCATGAGGACAAAGACCGAGCAAGTAGCTAACGTCTTTGATGGTTGGTGCCATTGGTCCGCAACGGAAGAAGAACCCATTACAGGATGATGACCACAACAATAGGGCAGAAAAGAGAAGAGATCGGTCTACTTCCAACCGTGTCCGACTTAGCATAATAGTATCGTAGATGCTTGTTTGCTTCCAAACGTCGACCTTTGGGGCTGATACCCTCATCACCCATTTATCCCAGTCAGCAGCGGGAGTGGGCCAACCCCTAATAGGATGAGTGGCAGTCTGGATCTTACCACAGTGGGCGGGTACTTGGAGAAAGGACTCATTCTCCACTGGAGAAAAGTAGGGATAGAAAGCCGCTGGAGGATTACGGCAAACACCGTGCCTAGGACAGGTGCTGCCGGGGTACCATCAGAAATGCTGTAGGGGATGAAGCTGCCAGTGGAAATTTTTGAGCTGTGAGCCTTAGCCAGAGCTCTCACTTCCTTGCACCGATTTTGTGGAGGGGGCATCCTGGAAAGCCTTCTTGCCTTTAGATGTCACCGCCGGAGCAGTCTTGGAGGCCATTGTAGTAGGTGGTGATGAAGTTTTTTTCACCGAAAATAATGGGGGCTTTAGAGAGAAGCTATGAGTTGCTCTGTTTCTAGAAAGAAGAAGACGCAGATGGAAAGTGAAGAGATTTTGAAATCTTCTTCCCTTTATATGCGTTACATTTAATGCGGAGTGACTGGTGGAATTCTTGATAATCTGACGGGCCCTGCATGACGGACACATGGCATTTTTTAAATTCAAAATGTCACATCAATTCAAGCGGGATGATTGACATAACCTTTTGGGGGGCAATTGTTTGTACCCAAAAAACCGTTAAAAGGGTTTTTGAGCCCGAATAGTGTGTTGGAATGGACTTGAGGGTGGCCGGCCTAGAACTTATCTCAGATTGGCCAGCCTAGAGGTTGCAAGGGTACATCGGCCTGAAGTAGATAACGTCGAACAGTGCCAAGGCTAGGCTGCTATCCAAGCTAAGGTATAGCCTGATAGGCAGTCTGGCTCATGTACTAACCGGTCGGGCATCATCTTTATAACGAGTGAGCAATGGCCACCATTGAGGACTGATTGGGAGGCCAGGCAAGGATGACAGTTATCGGGCACTCAGGAGGCATAGGCTTATGTCAGCAGTAGCCTGATGAATAGTTGAGGATATGCACTTGGCAATCGGACACCATACTGAGGGAAACGGTAAAGGCTAGTTGTGTAAGCCCGATTGGGCATAAGCCATTAGAGGATCATCATTGGGCATGGATGACAGAAAGCATGACAGATGGTGGTTGCACAAGTCCGATAAAGCTACAGGCAGAATCATGTAAACCCGATATGCCAAAAGGGGAAGGTGGTTCAACTCTTAGCTGTCATGATGACATCACCCTGAATTTTAGGAAACGGAGGCCGTTTAGGAAAGAAATCTGATCACGTCCAGCTGGATTTAGAAAGTTGATCCCTAAAATATCGGGATTGAATCAATCAAGATTGAGATAAGACAAGAGTTGGAGATTCGGAAGGATTCTACAATCAAGCAAAAGTTAAGGAGTCCTTGTCTTATCAGAATTCTCAGAGCCCGCTATAAATACAGAAGCAGGTCAACCGTGCAAACGACTCTGCGTCATCTTGAAAAACAGCATTCAACACAACATTCAAAGCATTCAAACCTTTATGTTCTCATTGTCGTGCATCCATAGCAAATAGGTCTATCCTATTGTTATTTTACTTTTTCATTTTTTGAACAATCAGAGCATGTTCTGGTCTTGTTCTTTAGTTGTATGTTTTGTATTCTCCAAACATTCAATAAAATATCTTCATATTTTATTAAACCGGTTGTGATTGTTTACCTAGTAAACTCAGCAGTACTATTTGGCTTGTGCGCTTTAGTACTGCCAAGGGATTTTTGATGAGGGTACTTTCCTACTCATCATACACAATCACTCTGTTTAGAAGTCAGAACTAGAAAGTCTTGAGTATCACTCACTCAAGCGTAATAGGAAATTAGTTTGCACACACATACACCGAGCCCGTTTGGCTCTGGCACGCTATGCAAAACTATAGCAAACAAATACAAGCGCAAAACACACACTGCCACACTACACAAAAACACACAACACTAATTACATACACAATCACTCTTCACTCACAAAAGGACACACCACTGCCACACGCCACACATTACACTACCCACTATTACTCACTTCACTGCACACACACTCACTCACTCTCCCTCTTTCTCAGCACACACACTCACACTTACATTCAAGCACATGTTATAAGGGTTTAGCTAGGTTAAGGAGGTGTGGTTGAATGTAGAAGGGGTTGTGTAAGGGAATTATGGTGGTGTAAGGGTAGTGGTTGGGGTGGTTGGGTACTTCTTAGTACCCAAAATTCATGGGATGTGCCCAATGTGATTGATGTGGCATATCTCGTTAAGCGTGCGTGTACAAAATTTTGTGCAAATACAGGTATAATTATGAATTTGCTTGTAAGTCTCAATCCGGGTCTAAATACAGTCCTGGTAAAAAAGTGTTGATGTTAAAACTATAATATAAACTACAACTATGATAAAGTCAACAATACCGAAATTAGAAACTACAGTTTATAAATACAGTCCAAAAATTCAAAATAAAATAAAAAGAAAATTACAAGTATTACATATAGGAATGAAGGACTTTATGTTCTAAGACTAAAATTAGGAAAATAGAACTAAATTTCTAAAAAGGAAGACATCAGGTTTGCTAGATGTAAAGTAATTTGGTTGAGGTCCAAATATTTTGAAACAATATGAGAACCTCGACCACAAGGGAGCTTAAAGAAACTTTTAGAAAAAGACCGAACTCAAAAAAGGATATCCAATTCGAAAATTAGCCCAACTCATAGGAATTTGTACTCTTGCTTCTGAAAAAGATGGGTGGACTTGGGTTTTGGATCTACAAAATTCTCAAAGTATCATATGTTTTTTATTCAAAACCGTAGTAGGTTCAAAGAACTTGTAGGAAAACAAGGAATTTGAAAGGATGTGAGTGCTTTCAAAGAACATAACGGTGTACTGAAAAGAAAAAAGTTGTGAAGGACACCTAAAAAATAATATCTAGATTGAAAACTTGATCCAAGTTTAGGAATATAAATGTTTTTTTCTTGCAAAGATATATTGACTTGGGATTTGCTTACTAATTAATTTTAGATATTTACCTATTTATGTTAATATGTTTTAATTTAGGGACTAGTAAAAAAAATTCAAATTTTTTTTTTATTCGCAGACTATCTACTGGTGCGAACTGATGGTGGTTCTCTATCAAGGAATTTCTTGAAGCTTTAGTGTTTTTCTCTTCCTGTGGAGATTTAGTAGTTCTTTACATTTACCTCATGGACTTTTTCTGCAAATTGGTAATGGATTTGATACTTTTAGATATTTGGTTTTGTAACAGCTTATATAGAAGTGTTTGTATATATTTAATTTGAACGGATTATTGGAAGTCTGGTAGTTGTGAATTGTACATGTATGCAATGGCAGGATATTTTGGAACAGGGTCACAGTCTCACAAATCATATTCACAAGAGAATATGTCTATTTTGTCCAAAAAAATATGAAAACAACTGCCAATTATTATGGTCACTATACACTAATAATAAAGAGCAGGATATAATTTCAACCCTATTGCAACCAACATTTTTTTGTCGCTAAAAAAAAACAAAAGGAAAATTCAGTTTACTATGATTTTGTTGGGACAAAATGTTCTTTGACATAAGCTATAATTTTCATTGGTAAAAATCTAGCAAGCTGAAAAACACATAATTAGGGACGAAAAAGTTTGTGGCTAAAAGGACCATCTTTCTAGACGAAAAATACCGTCCCCGATATTTGCTTTTGGAGACGAAATAATTTGTCATGTATTAAAGTCTTTAGGGACAATGTAGTAGGTCTCCAATTCTCCAACATTGAGGTCGAAAGGTTTATTTGGATACAAATATGTTCACACTATAGGGACACACATGTTGTCTCAAAAGATAAGTTTTGTTGACAAAGTTATTTTTCGTCCCCTAATGTACAATATTGGGGACGATTCTTTTTTTCGTCCCCCAAAACTTTTAGAGTTCAATATGTGGGGACGAAAAATATTTCGCCCCGAAATATTTTTTTGGGACAAAATATTGTATTTTGGGACGAAATTTTTCGTCCCTAATATGTCAATTTGTTGTAGTGATGTAAACTCCATAAGGACACAACCCATACATGTCAAAATTAAGGAGATAACTATAGTAGATGTGAACAGAAGACATAATTAATTCTCACTACCTACATCAGTACTATGACACAAGACAAGTTTTTGTCTACTTTGCATATCACATGCTCAACATATATTGTCATTGAGAATGATATATAGAATCACATTGATTGCCGCAGTAAGTCCTATATTTTGATGAACAATTTGTTTAAATTTATACCATTTTTTAATTAAAGATTTTTAGAGCTTTATTTCCTTATGTTTAGCAATTTTACGAATTTTAATTTACACTTTGCACCCCTACAATTTACACGTTGTGGCACTAGTCCCTGCATTCAAGACATGACACTTTGCCCACATGTAATTTTGCTTCAGTAACAATTTGGTCTAGTGCTAACATTCCGCGTTCATTATTTTCAATGTAAGTTGTAAACTAGAGGAATGATAGATGTCGATCACTGTGTTAAGTGTCACATCTTGTAAACGTCAAAGGTCTTAAGCTTCAATTCTGTATTGTAAGAAACTCACAATTTTCATGAAAAAAATTGATGAAATGTTTGTAGTGAGCCAAATTGACACCAAAACAAAATTACGGAGAACAAAATGGTGAATAGATTGGATATAGGGTTGTTTACACCCAAAAACTGTCACTGGATTTTTGAGCCCGATTTAAGTGGAAGGGAATGAAGGAGAGGTCGGGCTAAGCAAGCAGTGACTCATCGGACTCGGGTATAGCCGCGAGACCAATGATAGATGTTAGGTAAAGTGAGTAGAGCCCGGGTTGAAGGATTGAATATGGGTAAGGATCATCGGGCTTTGGGGGAGGCATAACCCAGTGTGTTGACAGCCCGATGATATAAGATGGAAAGCCTAATCGGACAGTACGTAATGAAAAATGAAAGTAACAGTCCGATTGGGCGTGGGCGGTTAAAGAAAGAAAATCGGGCACGGAAACAGGTACAGCCCGATTCATCCAGGAGAACCAGTGACGAGGCCGATGGACTGAAGGAGAGGCGGTGATAATCCACAGCTGGCAGGATGGCGTCAGCTCTGAGAAGTTTTAGAAACAAGAGTCCGTTTAGGAAAGGATCTGTTCGTTGCCAGCTGGATTGATGCGTCTGATCCCTAAATTGAAGGGATTGATTCAATTGAGTCATAGATAAGGACGGACTTCAATCAGCCAATCAATTAAGCAGCGTGGGGCGCAAGATAAGGAATCACTGTCCAAGTAGAAGATGTATAAGGCCGCTATAAATAAGAGGCATGCCATCCAAGCAAAGGACTCCGCGTCTCTCTCGAAACAGCATACACAGCATTCAGAATATTCAGCATATTTGAAGCATTCAAAGCGTTCTTAAGTCTTTGCTTTTTCAATCGTTAATAGCAATTAGGTCTGTCCTTTTGTTATTTCTCTTTTTGTTCTTTTGAATATTCATCTTTTTCTGGTGTTCCTAAGATCTATTTAGTCTTTTCAAACATTTAATAAAAATCTATTTTTATTAAATCGTTTGTGATTTTGTTTACCTGTTAAACTTGATACTTTTTAGCTTGTGCGCTTCAGTACTGCTAAAGGACTTTCAGTGAGGGTACTTTCCTACTCACTACACACAATCACCCTGTTTAGAAGTTAGATCATAAAGCCTTGAGTATCACTCACTCAAGCGATATAGGAAATTAGTTTGCACGATTACACACACACCGAACCACCTATTGGTTCTGGCACGCCCGCGCAAATTACAAGCAAACATTTTGGCACGCCCGGTGGGACTGTCAGTGTCAAATCATGCCTCCAAAGAAAGATAAGACGGCGAAGAACGGCCAGGATGATCAGCCCACGGACCCACATGTGGAGGAGAGCACCGGCCATTCTCCCCAAGATGGCAGCGTCACTCTTGAGGCGATTTCAGAAGCCATGAGAGCCAATGTGGAGCCCATGTGGCAGGAGTACAATGCGCTCATAGGCTCAATGGGCAATCCTAAATCGGTCATGAACCAAACGGCCGATGTTCATAAGAGTCAGGCTGAATTGGTCCTAGAAACCAGGACCACCCATATAAAGTTGGACCGCCTGACGGAAGCAATCGGAAGGCTGGTTGAAACCTATAAGGCCGGAAGCAACAAAGAACAGGTCAACGGATCAGGCTCAGGCACTTTGCTTGAGTCCGATAAGCCGAAAGATACGCCTTACGTATGTCCAAACCTAAGGGATGGTAATGGCTCAGGCAGGCAGTCGGAGTCACAGGCCGGTATGGAAAGCGGTTCAGCAGTTACCGATCCAGGTTTTGGTAGATCTACAGGCCACACTGACAGTTCAGTCGGCCACTCACGGCCCCTAGGCCATGGCCATGGGGGGCAAAGGAACAACTATGGGTTTTGGAGTCATCAGGCCCACAACCAACAGCACGGACCGCCACCGTTGGTAACCCGGATAAGGAATGTTCAGCCCGTAGCCCAATCCATAAATAAGGAGGAACTGGTAGCGGCCATACACGAGGAGTATGGCCCGTTTATGCGAAGACTAGAAAGGCCGACGTACAGACGGTCGTACCCCCCTGAAATTGACCAAGTCATATTTCCTCAGGGGTACAAATTACAAAATTTCACTCTGTTCTCAGGAGAGAGTGAACAGTCCTCAGTTGAGCACATTGTCCGTTTTATTGTTCAATGCGGCCATGTGGGTCACAGTGACCTATTAAAGCTAAGACTATTCCCAAACTCGCTAACGGGCATGGTGTTTTTGTGGTATGTTAACCTCCCAGCCAATTCTGTGTTAACTTGGTAAGGGATGGAAGAACTATTTCATGGCCAGTTCTATAGAACTGAGCCCGAAACATCGCTGGCTGATTTGTCCAGGATGATGCAGTTAGTAGGAGAGACCGTGGAAACTTACATAGCCCGTTTTCGAAAGGCAAAATATCGGTGTAAGACAGTTTTGCCCGAGGAAGAATATGCAAAGATGGCCATGGGGGGCATGTCTTTCGAACTTCGCAAGAGGTTTGAGGGAACTGACTTCCGTAACCTATTCGAGTTTGCCACATGGGCCGGTCGCTACGAGCGCATTCTTTTGGACGAGCAGGAGAAGAAGAACTCCTCCAAGGGAACATATTATAAAGACCCCAATTACGAGGTCCATTTGGCAGAATGTGATCTTAAAGTAGAAAGCGATATGGCCGAGTTAATCTGCAAACGGCTAGTCGTATGTAACGCCTTGAATAAACCAGTAAATAACAAGGCCGCCGCAAAGAAAATGGCGTTCGAGGTGGGGTAAAACTACACTTTTGATATAACTATGGCGGATCAAATATTCGATGCCTTGTTGGCCGATAAAGTGATCAAGCTAAGTGAAGGTCATCGGATCCCTAAGGCCGATGACATGAAAAATAAAGAATACTGTAAATGGCACAATTCATGGAAGCATTCTACTAACAATTGTGTTGTTTTTCGCAATTTCATACAGGAGAACGTGGAGAAGGGAGTCTTCAAATTCTCGGATAAAGCTATGGGGATCGATTCAAATCCTTTCCCTCAGATTATGGGCACTAACATGGTGATGCCCGATCTAACCAAGCTTTCTAGGCCAAGGCAGAAGATAGACTTGTCCGACGGAGAGCTTGTTCCAAAACAAAGGGAGGGCAAGCAGATTGCTGTTTCGGCCACTGAAGGGCCGAAGGTGACAATACATGACCTCCAAAAGAGCTATCAAGAACGCAAGGCAGAAGCCCGAAAGGCCGAGGAAGAAACGGCCAAATCTAGTACGGACAATTTGATAGCAGATCTACGGAGACAGCTAGAAATCATCGAACAAGGCTTATGCCCGAGGTGTAAGGCTGACGTCAAGAAGGAAGTCTCGAGCCCGAGCAAATTACAGCAAACAATTTGGCTGTTTGCTTGTAATTTGTGCGGGCGTGCCAGAACCAATAGGTGGTTCGGTGTGTGTGTAATCGTGCAAACTAATTTCCTATATCTCTTGAGTGAGTTATACTCAAGGCTTTATGATCTAACTTCTAAACAGGGTGATTGTGTGTAGTGAGTAGGAAAGTACCCTCATTGACAGTCCTTCAGCACTACTGAAGCGCACAAGCTAAAAAGTATCAAGTTTAACAGATTTTTATTAAATGTTTGGAAAGACTTAACACATCTTAGGAACACCAGAAAAAGCTGAATATTCAAAAGAACAAAAAGAAAAATAACAAAAGGACAGACCTAATTGCTATTAACGATTGAAAAAGCAAAGACTTAAGAACGCTTTGAATGCTTCAAATATGCTGAATATTCTGAATACTGTGTATGCTGTTTCGAGAAAGACGCGGAGTCCTTTGTTTGGATGGCCAGCCTCTTATTTATAGCGGCCTTATACATCTTCTACTTGAACAGTGATTCCTTAGGGCCCTAGCAAAAGCTCATGCTGCTGACATCTCCACCGATTACCTCACCCCCTACAGCTCCTCTGATGGCTCTCCCGTCGCACCGGGTTTAGGAGCGGCGTTTCTTGGCCGGCCTCCGGCGGCTTTTCTTCCCTTTTTCCCGCCGGTTGAGAATGAAGCATTCCTTCAAGTCCCTGCTCACTGGAACAAAGTTCAGACTGCTAATCAGCCTATTCGGGGATGGCCGACTCCCGCCGCAGACTGGGACAAATGGGTTACCAGGGTTTCAGCCTCTAAGGCCGGTGTCTGGAAACAAACGGGCATTTATGATGCTATAATGCTTAGTCGGTCTAGATTAGAGATAGACCGACCTCTTCTTCTTTCTGCTCTACTATTCTAGTCTTCATCTTGTAATGGCTTCTTGTTCCGTTGCGGACCAATGGCTCCCACCATCAAAGACATAAGCTACCTGATTGGTTTTTGCCCCCATGGACAAGAGATCGTTCCCGGGCTCGACATTGGAACGGCCAGCTTTGCCTACCCTCAACAAGAAATTGTCAGGGATGGGGCCATTTCATTCAGACCGATTACAGCCTTTGGAGGCTTTCTCACTGCTTGCATTGGGGCAGACGAGACAAAAGTGTCCGATGCAGAACACACTGCCTTCCTCATCTATTGGCTCAATAAATTTCTCTTCTGCTCAGCCAGTCAAGCCATTACTAAAGAATACACAACCGTGGCCTTGGCTCTTGCATCGGGGCAACCCCTGGTCATGGCTACGCTTGTTTGGGCGCACTTGGTCCGAGGCATAACAGATTTTGTCCATTCGGGCTTCGGAGCTGGTGGGAGTCCGATATGGATTCTCCAGTTGTGGCTCCATTCTTATTTTCCGGAGTTTTAACCCATTATCCGTCAAGCGGCCGATATTCCAATTTCCGCTATCCAGTTTATGGACGTAACTCCTTCCTCACACTCCTTCGAGGAGTGTTTTACTTTCTTCTATGAAGGTTGCTCTGCCCGGGATACCAATCTCTTCACCCCATTCTTTTCACTTCAATTCTCTTCTTTTCTTCAACTTTCCAATAATCCTTCCAACTGGGGTTCGGGCACCCAGTCCACTTATAATGAAATTTTTTCTAGCTACCTAGTAGCTAGAGACATTATTTTCAGCCCGAGTATTCCATCGGCCAATAATAAATGCGGGGCCGAATATTACTTCGCTCCTCTTTACGCCCGCCAATTCGGGCTTACACAACTCGTGCCCGTTCCCCCTGGCATTACTGTCAATGTAGACTGGGTGGAACGCGGCCTCATTGTTAATCACGGGCAAGTGAAGAAAATAAAAGAAAGGTCGGACCGGCTCAAGGCAACGTTCAATTTCACACCCTTCTCTGCCCGGCCCATAGTGTCAGAGGAATTCACCCAGTGGTGGGGTGATCGGGCACGCACCATATTTTCAAGCACTGCTGCTGAGGACCTGGTGCCTTTGACTGCGACATCGGCCACTGGGGCCGATGCTCCTATCCCGACAGCGGCTCCAGCCAGACGCAAGCAAGTAGCCAAGAGACCGGCCAGAAAGCCAGCTCCGGGCAAAGGTCCTTCTCAGAAGAAACAAAAAACAACACCGGCCTCTACGCAGGTTATTTTCCACCATTCTAGCTGTTAAGCCCAATTTTACCTATTCAGTATTAATTCTTTCATTCTGTTTTGCAGCTTGCTAAAGAAGACTCATGAGAGGATCCGCTCCCAACTCCAACTCATACTCTTCCTCCAACCCTTCCTACATCACCGGCGTCTGCAGCGGCCTATTTGGAATGGGTCGCTGTAAGGGTGATGCCATTTCACATCGCGCCTCCCCTAACTCCTTCAAGCGGAGATGAAGACCTTGCTGCTTCCGTTCAAGCTCCTGAGCAAGTCGTCCTCTCTTCTAGTATTAAGGACATGGCCGATGCTGGAGTTACTATAGGTGCAGTTGGGGAAGAAGTGGATCAGGCTGTCCCCCCTGAAGTTGGAAATCTCCTCGGGCAAGGGAAACCTCCTGTAGCCACCGGCTCTCCTGTTGACACAATAGTGGAACCGGTTCTGACCGAGGTTAACCCCCCTGATGAGTCTTCCATTGAGGCCGGTGTTGATAATCTCGGCGTAGTCCCAGAGACCGAGGTCTTACAAGTGACAGCGGCCTCAATGAGCCCAAGAGAAGAGACCGGCCACGCTTCCTCCTCAGGGTTAGCTCAATCTCTAACCTCTTCGCAACCCAGTGAGGCCGAAGTTCGAGCAGCGCTCTCGGCCTCGCTTGATCCTCATACTCAGGTATTGAAGTGTACTTTTCCCTTCTCATTCATAAATATTTACACATCTAACTGCTTACTTTCCTTGAATAGGCTGATCCCCTAGGTCCAGAGCCACACATTCCTTTCAATGACTTCTTCACCGGCCTGGATCTAGCCACTTTTGACCTTGGCCCTCTTGAGCCTGAAGCTGTCTCACCTTCACGCCTCCAACAGGCTAAGGACCTCCTCTTCGGCCTTGCTGACCAGGAGCTTTCTAACCTTCCTGTCGCTGCTGATGTTGACGCGGCCTTGAACACCCTGATGGCCGATCCCTCACTTTCAGACGGGCAGCAGTCCTTACTCCATGAGATACAAGAAAGACTCCCCAGTGCCCGTCTTGTGGATCGATCAACCTTGAAGATTCAGGCTGATGCAGAGCTTCACTTAGGCTCGCGGCAGAAGGCCTTGAAGTTTCTGGAGGGGGCCAAGGTTAAGTTTGAGGCGGGGAAGGCTTCTCGGGCTCAAATGCTTGCAAGGGACTCTTGGCTGCAGACCCGTATCGCTGCACTAAAAGCTCAGCTCGCCCAATGTGAGGCCGAGGTTGTTGCCAACAACACCTCCATTGGGAAAATTGATGAGGCACTATCTTTACTCGGTGGCGACGCCAAAAAGTGCAATGATCAACTACAAGCCAGTGTTCCGTTATCCCGGGCATGGGCCCAGAAGTTGGAGAAAGCAAAGCGAGATCGGACTGGTGCCATCAAGACCTGGGAGGATCTGAAGGCTAGGCTTAGGAATTTTGGGTCGGCCTAGAGGCCGACTCCTTTTTTGTACTTTGTAAAGAATTTCTTTTTTTTCACATCATTTTTGTAAGTAAGCTGTGCTCAGCCTATCAATACAAAAACAATTTTTTTTATCTAAATCATTCGGGCTCAGGCTCATAATTTATCAACTGATCATATTCCAACCCAGGGTTAGGTTTATAATCCAGATCAATGGTTTCCCATAACGTAGGGTAATAAGACTTTAAATACTGACCAATGATTAATCGGACATGAACAGTTCCATCTAAATCACGAAACCGGTAAGCACCTCCTCTTTTGACTTGGTGGACGATGAACGGGCCTTCCCAATTGACCGACCATTTACCATAACGATTATCCTTGTCCCCAATTGGTAACACGGCCTTCCATACCAAATCATCAGTGTAAAAAGACTTCTCCTTCACCCTCTTGTTATAAGCACGGGCTGCCCGTTGCTTCTGTACTTTTAATGAATCCAAAGCCATCAGCCTCATTTCATCAAGTCCTTCTAATTCAGCTGTCATAGCCTCTGTGTACTCAGCGGGCTCAAGTTGATTCTGTAAAGCCCTTCTAGCCGATCGGACTGTTACTTCCATAGGTAACATAGCATCATTTCCATAAGTCAGCATGAACGGTGTAACCCCAGTACTTGACCTTTTGGATGTCCGATAAGCCCATAACGCTTCGGACAAGAGCTTGTCCCACTCCCTAGGATTCTCAACAATCATTTTTTCAATGATCCCTTTAAGGATTTTGTTAGTGGACTCAGCCTGAGCATTAACTTGAGCATAATAGGGCGTAGAATTCAGAATTTTGATTCCTCTACTTTCTGCAAAAGTCAATGTTTCCGTTCCAGTAAACACGGATCCTTGGTCGACTGTGATCGTTTCCGGAAGGCCGAACCTATGGATAATGTGTTCCTCAATGAATTTGATGACGGTGGCTTGTGTCACCGTTCTACAAGGTATGGCCTCGGCCCACTTGGTAAAGTAGTCCATAGCCACTATAATGAAACAATGCTGGCCCAATGATGGCGGTAGGACTTTGCCAATTAAATCCATCACCCATCCTCTAAACAGCTATGGTTTGATTATGGGTTGCAACTCTTTGGCCGGCACATACTGAATTGGACCATGCTTCTGGCAAGCCTGACACCCTTTTGCATAACTGATACAATCTTTCAACATGCCAGGCCAATAATAATTGTACCTTCTCAGCAACCACTTCATCTTGGTACCGCTCTGATGTGCCCCACAAATACCTTCATGTACCTCGGCCATAACCTGCATGGCCTGCTTCTTCCCTAGACACCTCAAGACAACGTCATCGCCGATTGGTTTCTTGAATAATTCTCCATCAAGTACCACGAATCGGAAAGCAAACAACCTAACTTTTCGGTCTACCCTTACATTTGAGTGATTTAGGTATTCAATAACGGGGATTCTCCAGTCGTCATCCTCCATTAAGACCAAATTGGTAGTAGCGTACCAACCTCTCTTTACAACGGACGGGAGTGATCGGACATGAACAGTGATTAGTTGGTCTTCTGCGCTCTTTTGAGAATGTGAGGCTGATCCTGTTTTTTCCAACTTATCGGCCTCAGTATTCGTGGTTCTTGGAATATAGCTCACGTTAATGTCATCAAATGCCTCCATGAGTTGAGTGGCAACTGTGTGGAATGGGTATAGCACCCAACTCCTTATCTGAAACTCCCTGGCTATCTGTCCGATCACCAACCCTGAGTCTCCCTTTATATGCATGGACGATGCCCCCATTTCAAGGAGTATCTCCAGCCCGATGATAAGTGCTTCGTACTCGGCCTGATTATTAGTACATTTGAAATTGAGCCGAAAAGACATTTTTTTCTTTTTATACTTGGGTGATAAAATCACTACTCCTTCCCCAGCACCCTCTGCGTTTTGGAACCGTCAAAGATCAACGTCCATGGGACTAAGGACGTGCTCAGCACTTTGGGTGTTGAAGGCAGTTCCCCCAAATCAGTAGGATCTGGGTGATCAGCCAAGAAATTGCCTATGGCCTGGCCTTTCACCGATTGCTGCAATCGGTATTGGATAGCAAATTCCATTAAGGCCAAGGTCCATTTCCCAATTCGGCCTCGCATAATTGGTCTTGACAACATATATTTTATCACATCTGTTTGACATATTATGTAAGTTGAAACAGGAAGCATATATGTTCTTAACTTTTGTGAAGAAAAATACAATGCCAAGCATAACTTCTCAATAGGCGCATAGCGCTGCTCGATTGGAGTCAAAATTCTACTTAAATAATAAATGGCCTGCTCGTTGCCTTGCTCATTATCTTGAGCTAGCATACTTCCTATAGAACAGTCAGAGGCCGATATATACAATTTTATGTACCTACCCTTCTTGGGTGGCATTAATACTGGAGGAGTAGATAAATATTGTTTGATTCCTTCAAAGGCTTGTTGATGGCCGTCTTCCCACTTGAAGTCTTCATCGGTCTTGATCTTCAACAGTGGGGTCCATACTCGGGTCTTTCCTGCACAATTTGATATAAACCTTCTTAAGAAATTGATCTGTCCTAGCAATCTCTGAAGCTCCTTCTTATTAGCAGGTGGCTTTGCTGCCTGGATAGCCCGAGCCTTATTCTTGTCAATTTCTACCCCCCTTTGATGTACTAAAAAACCTAAGAAGTTCCTTGCGGTAACACTGAATGCACATTTGAGAGGATTCATCTTTAATCTGTGAGCCCGCATCCTTTCAAATGCTTTTTCTAAATCCTTCAAATGATCGGTATTTCCTTCTGACTTCACCACCACATCATCTATGTAAACCTCCATGAATTGTCCGATCATATCATGGAAGATTGAATTCATTGCCCGTAGATAGGTGGCTCCAGCGTTCTTCGGCCCGAAAGGCATGACAACCCATTCAAAGGTTCCAATTGCCCCCGGGCACCAAAAACCAGTCTTCGGGACATCCTATTCGGCGATGTAGATCTGGTTATATCCCGAGTGCCCGTCCATAAATGACAAAATTTTATGTTTCGCAGTCGAATCAATTAGCTGATCGACCATTGGCATGGGATACTCATCTTTTGGGGTAGCTAAGTTCAAGTTCCTGAAGTCAATGCAGACCCTTAGCTTCCCATTCTTCTTCACTACTGGCACCACATTCGAGACCCACTCAACATATCGGGCTGTCCGAATGAAGCCGGCGTCTAGTAGTCTCTCGATCTCCTCTTTCACCTTCAGCGTTACCTCCGGTGACGTGCGCCGAGGTTGCTGTTTGAACGGCCTGAACCCTGATTTAATTGGTAATTGGTGTTCCACTAGTTCTCTAGATAGGCCAGGCATGTCGTCATATTCCCAGGCAAAACAATCTTTGTACTTATGTAGGAGGGCAATTAGCTCGGCCTGATACTGAGGATCCAGCATCTGACTTACATAGGTAGGTTTGTGCTCTCCTTCTTTGCCTAGGTTGACTTCCAAGAGAGGGTCTTGGACATCGGCCTTTAAATCATCAAGTTTTGCCGTGGCCATTTCCAACTCATCCATCTGAATCTCTTCTTCTCTCGGCGCTTCCTCTTCGTAAATACAATCAGCCAGATTAACCATTCCATCCAATGGGCCGATTTCCAATCTTCTATCAGCCAAGAATGCACACCATCTGGCCATGCTGGCCCTCAAGGCCTGCAGCTTCCGTTCTTTAGTTATTGGAGTCCCCATGAACATCTTCTTGTTCAACGATCTCAATCGGCCTTGACTCTTTTGTCCGACTGAGATTATGGAAATATGCTTTAATGTCCGACGAACTTCCTTTAAGGAAGGTCGCTGAATTTGGTCTTCCCATTTTGTTGCACCCAAGCAACTTAACTAGCCCGATGTCATCTTCGTACAAAACTGCATCGGGCGTCTGCACCCGGGCTACAAATGGCTTGGTGTCTGCCCCCACCACTTCTACCTAATCACCCCTCCAGAAAATCAACAACTGATGGAGTGTGGAGGGAATGCAATAATTGGGGTGTATCCAGTCTTGGCCTAATAATGCATTATAGGCCGCCGAGGTTTCCACAATGAAAAAAGCAGTCATGACCGTTTTACTGCCAACGGTCAGTTCAAGGGGTAGGATACCCTTGGTTCTCGAAGGTGCCCCCGTGAAGCTCTGGACATTCATTTCGGTCGGAATTAACTCCGACTCAGACTTCTGCAGGATCCTCAACATAATTTGGGGCATGATGTTAATGGTAGACCCCCCATCAATAAGAATCCTATTTATTAGGACGCCTTCGATATGCCATTTCACATACAAAGGCTTCAGATGTTGGGACATCTGGTGTGTTGGCTTTTCAAACACCACTTTAACTGGTCCAGTGTTCAATCCATCCTCAGTCTGATGTCCTTTCGGCCTCAAGATGGTGATCTTAGGCCGATCGGTCTGATTGTCAGTGGTGTCAACATTTTTACTCGTGGCTTCCACCACTCTAGGCTTAACGGTCTCTCCCCCGTTCCAAAAGATTTCTTCCATCACGGCCGAGTCCTTAGCTAGGCCTTCTACTATATCCCCTTCCATGGCCGATGGCTGGTCCAGCTTGGCCATAAAGGACATAGGTAGGGTGAATACCATGTTGGATGACAAACCTAGTGGAATCGTCCCAAATTGTATTGGCGAAAAACTTGAATCTGACACATCCTCATCGGACTCAATCATCTTGTCCAAGGTAACTCTACCTTCTTCTTGTGATCTTTCTTGTCGGACCCTTTCCCTTGGGTGCTCAGTGACAATGCGCATCACCCTCGTGGTAAGTCCTAGGTTATCGGACACCTTCAGCTCTGTGGGAGCAGGATGGTTTCCAGCCTGATTCATCAAGAACTGACGCTCTCGCTCGGCCTGTCTCATCCTCTGATACCTCCTTTTTCTGGGACTTACTATATTGTGGTCGTGCTAGAAATTTAGAGTGTTCAGCTCTGTGCCACTTTTGATCTTGTACCCGAGGTGGTAGCACCATCCTCGGGCTTCTGCCAGAGGTTGTTTCTTGCATTTGAGGCCCTGGGACTGTCTGGGAACACCTTGCCCCCAGTCGGCCGGATTCGCCTTGGCCGATTCGCTGCACCAATTGATGTTTTGCCCGCCACTCGAGCTTGGCCTGACCTTGCCATGGTATTAACAATCTCTCATGTACAGATCGTCTTGGGCTTGATTCTCGGTGTTCATAGCTTCTCGGCCTCTTTCTCGGGCTCGAGACTTCCTTCTTGACGTCAGCCTTACACCTCGGGCATAAGCCTTGTTCGATGATTTCCAGCTATCTCCGTAGATCCGCTATTAAATTATCCGTACTAGATTTGGCCGTTTCTTCCTCGGCCTTTCGGGCTTCTGCCTTGCGTTCTTGATAGCTCTTTTGGAGGTCATATATTGTCACCTTTGGCCCTTCAGTGGCCGAAACAGCAATCTGCTTGCCCTCCCTTTGTTTTGGTACAAGCTCTTAGTCGGACAAGTCTATCTTCTGCCTTGGCCTAGAAAGCTTGGTTAGATCGGGCATCACCATGTTAGTGCCCATAATCTGAGGGAAAGGATTTGAATCGATCCCCATAGCTTTATCCGAGAATTTGAAGACTCCCTTCTCCATGTTCTCCTGTATGAAATTGCAAAAAACAACACAATTGTTAGTAGAATGCTTCCAAGAATTGTGCCATTTACAGTATTCTTTATTTTTCATGTCATCGGCCTTAGGGATCCGATGACCTTCACTTAGCTTGATCACTTTATCGGCCAACAAGGCATCGAATATTTGATCCGCCATAGTTATATCAAAAGTGTAGTTTTTCCCCTCCTCGAATGCCATTTTCTTTGCAGCGGCGTTGTTATTTACTGGTTTATTCAAGGCATTACATACGACTGGCCGTTTGCAGATTAACTCGGCCATATCGCTTTCTACTTCAAGGTCACATTCTGCCAAATGGACCTCGTAATTGGGGTCTTTATAATATGTTCCCTTGGAGGAGTTCTTCTTCTCCTGCTCGTCCAAAAGAATGCGCTCGTAGCGACCGGCCCGTGTGGCAAGCTCGAATAGGTCACGGAAGTCAGTTCCCTCAAACCTCTTACGAAGTTCGAAAGGCATGCCCCCCATGGCCATCTTTGCATATTCTTCCTCGGGCAAAACTGTCTTACATCGATATTTTGCCTTTCCAAAATGGGCTATGTAAGTTTCCACGGTCTCTCCTACTAACTGCATCATCCTGGACAAATCAGCCAGCGATGTTTCGGGCTCAGTTCTATAGAACTGGCCATGAAATAGTTCTTCCATCCCTTGCCAAGTTAACACAGAATTGGCTGGGAGGTTAACATACCACAAAAACGCCATGCCTGTTAGCGAGTTTGGGAATAGTCTTAGCTTTAATGGGTCACTGTGACCCACATGGCCGCATTGAACAATAAAACGGCCAATGTGCTCAACTAAGGACTGTTCACTCTCTCCTGAGAATAGAGTGAAATTTGGTACTTTGTACCCCTGAGGAAATATGACTTGGTCAATTTCAGGGGGGTACGGCCGTCTGTACGTCGGCCTTTCTAGTCTTCGCATAAACGGGCCATACTCCTCGTGTATGGCCGCTACCAGTTCCTCCCTATTTATGGGTTGGGCTACGGGCTGAACATTCCTTATCGGGGTTACCAACGATGGCGGTCCATGCTGTTGGTTGTGGGCCTGATGAGTCCAAAACCCACCGTTGTTCCGCCGTGGCCTAGGGGCTGTGAGTGGCCGACTGAACTGTCAGTGTGGCCTGTAGATCTACCAAAACCTGGAGTCGCCGATCCGTTGGGATCGGTAACTGCTGAACCGCTTGCCATACCGGCCTGTGACTCCGACTGCCTGCCTGAGCCATTACCATCCCTTAGGTTTGGACATACGTAAGGCGTATCTTTCGACTTATCGGACTCAAGCAAAGTGCCCAAGCCTGATCCGTTGACCTGTTCTTTGTTGCTTCCGGCCTTATAGGTTTCAACCAACCTTCCGATTGCTTCCGTCAGGCGGTCCAACTTTATATGGGTGGTCCTGGTTTCTAGGACCAATTCAGCCTGACTCTTATGAACATCGGCCGTTTGGTTCATGACCGATTTAAGATTGCCCATTAAGCCTATGAGCGCATTGTACTCCTGCCACATGGGCTCCACGTTGGCTCTCATGGCTTCTGAAATCGCCTCAAGAGTGACGCTGCCATCTTGGGGAGAATGGCCGGTGCTCTTCTCCACATGTGGGTCCGTGGGCTGATCGTCCTGGCCGTTCTTCGTCGTCTTATCTTTCTTTGGAGGCATGATTTGACACTGACAGTCCCACTGGGCGTGCCAAAATGTTTACTGTAATTATGGTTCGGGCGTGCCAGAGCCTTGTTAGGTAGGCCCAAACTAATAAAACAAAATTTCCTAAGTCACTTGTGTGAGTGATACACAAGGTTTGGAAATCTGACTTCTATCAAACGATTGTGATGGCCAAGTAGGAAAGTACCCTTGGCCTAAGGTCCCTAGACAGTACTGAAATGCACAAGTCTAGCAAGTGATGAACACAAGCAAGATAAATTAAATAAAAAGAGCATTTTTATTTAATTAGAAAGAAAAGAGAAATTACAAGGATATAATTATAACTAAGAAAGCCTAAGAAAAAAATGAAAGAATGCTAAGAGTGCTAAGAGATGCTTTAGAATGCATTGGGATGCTTTTGTCGAGGTGACGCGGGGTAGTTAAGTTGCTGGGGTGCAACAAAATGGGAAGACCAAATTCAGCGACCTTCCTTAAAGGAAGTTCGTCGGACATTAAAGCATATTTCCATAATCTCAGTCGGACAGAAGAGTCAAGGCCGATTGAGATCGTTGAACAAGAAGATGTTCATGGGGACTCCAATAACTAAAGAACAGAAGCTGCAGGCCTTGAGGGCCAGCATGGCCAGATGGTGTGCATTTTTGGCTGATAGAAGATTGGAAATCGGCCCATTGGATGGAATGGTTAATCTGGCTGATTATATTTACGAAGAGGAAGCGCCGAGAGAAGAAGAGATTCAGATGGACGATTTGGAAACGGCCACGGCAAAACTTGATGATTTAAAGGCCGATGTCCAAGACCCTCTCTTGGAAGTCAACCTAGGCAAAGAAGGAGAGCACAAACCTACCTATGTAAGTCAGATGCTGGATCCTCAGTATCAGGCCGAGCTAATTGCCCTCCTACATAAGTACAAAGATTGTTTTTCCTGGGAATATGACGACATGCCTGGACTATCTAGAGAACTGGTGGAACACCGATTACCAATTAAATCGGGGTTCAGGCCGTTCAAACAGCAACCTCGGCGCATGTAACCGGAGGTAACGCTGAAGGTAAAAGAGGAGATCGAGAGACTACTGGACGCTGGCTTCATTCGAACAGCCCGATATGTTGAATGGGTCTCGAATGTGGTGCCAGTAGTGAAGAAGAATGGGAAGCTAAGGGTCTGCATTGACTTCAGGAACTTAAACTTAGCTACCCCAAAAGATGAGTATCCCATGCCAATGGCCGATCAGCTAATTGATTCGGCCGCCAAACATAAAATTTTGTCATTTATGGACGGGCACTCGGGATATAACCAAATCTACATCGCCGAAGAGGATGTCCCGAAGACTGCTTTTCGGTTCCCGGGGGCAATTGGAACCTTTGAATGGGTTGTCATGCCTTTTGGGCTGAAGAACGCTGGAGCCACCTATCAACGGGCAATGAATTCAATCTTCCATGATATGATTGGATAGTTCATGGAGGTTTACATAGATGATGTGGTGGTGAAGTCAGAAGGAAATACCGATCATTTGAAGGATTTAGAAAAAGCATTTGAAAGGATGCGGGCTCACAGATTAAAGATGAATCCTCTCAAATGTGCATTCAGTGTTACCGCAAGGAACTTCTTAGGTTTTTTAGTACATCAAAGGGGGATAGAAATTGACAAGAATAAGGCTCGGGCTATCCAGGCAGCAAAGCCACCTGCTAATAAGAAGGAGCTTCAGAGATTGCTAGGACAGATCAATTTCTTAAGAAGGTTTATATCAAATTGTGCAGGAAAGACCCGAGTATGGACCCCACTGTTGAAGATCAAGACCGATGAAGACTTCAAGTGGGAAGACGGCCATCAACAAGCCTTTGAAGGAATCAAACAGTATTTGTCTACTCCTCCAGTATTAATGCCACCCAAGAAGGGTAGGTACCTAAAATTGTATATATCGGCCTCTGACTGCTCTATAGAAAGTATGCTAGCTCAAGATAATGAGCAAGGCAACGAGCAGGCCGTTTATTATTTAAGTAGAATTTTGACTCCAATCGAGCAGCGCTATGCGCCGATTGAGAAGTTATGCTTGGCATTGTATTTTTCTTCACAAAAGTTAAGAACATATATGCTTCTTGTTTCAACTTACATAATATGTCAAACTGATGTGATAAAATATATGTTGTCAAGACCAATTATGCGAGGCCGAATTGGGAAATGGACCTTGGCCTTAATGGAATTTGCTATCCAATACCGATCGCAGCAATCGGTGAAAGGCCAGGCCATAGCCAATTTCTTGGCTGATTACCCAGATCCTACTGATTTGGGGGAACTTCCTTCAACACCCAAAGTGCTGAGCACGTCCTTAGTCCCATGGACGTTGATCTTTGACGGTTCCAAAAACGCAGAGGGTGCTGGGGCAGGAGTGGTGATTTTATCACCCAAGTATAAAAAGACAAAAATGTTTTTTCGGCTCAATTTCAAATGTACTAATAATCAGGCCAAGTACGAAGCACTTATCATCGGACTGGAGATACTCCTTGAAATGAGGGCATCGTCCGTGCATATAAAGGGACACTCAGGGTTGGTGATCGTACAGATAGCCGGGGAGTTTCAGATAAGGAGTTGGGAGCTATGCCCGTTCCACGTAGTTGCCACTCAACTCATGGAGGCATTTGATGACATTAGCGTGAGCTATATTCCAAGAACCATGAATACTGAGGCCGATAAGTTGGCAAAAAACAGGATCAGCCTCACATTCTCAGAAGAGCCCAGAAGACCAACTAATCTCTGTTCATGTTCGATCATTCCCGTTCGTTGCAAAGAGAGGTTGGTACGCTACTACCAATTCGGTCTTAATGGAGGATGACGACTGGAGAATCCCCATTATTGAATACCTAAATCACCCAAATGTAAGGGTAGACCGAAAAGTTAGGTTGTTTGCTGTCCGATTCGTGGTACTTGATGGAGAATTATTCAAGAAACCAATCGACGACGACGTTGTCTTGAGGTGTCTAGGGAAGAAGCGGGCCATGCAGGTTATGGCCGAGGTACATGAAGGTATTTGTGGGGCACATCAGGCCGGTACCAAGATGAAGTGGTTACTGAGAAGGTACAATTATTATTGGCCCGGCATTTTGAAAGATTGTATCAGTTATGCAAAAGGGTGTCAGGCTTGCCAGAAGCATGGTCCAATTCAGCATGTGCCAGCCAAAGAGTTGCAACCCATAATCAAACCATGGCCGTTTAGAGGATGGGCGATGTATTTAATTGGCAAAGTCCTACCATCATCATCGGGCCAGCATTGTTTCATTATAGTGGCTACGGACTACTTTACCAAGTGGGCCGAGGCTATACCTTGTAGAACGGTGACACAAGCCACCGTCATCAAATTCATTGAGGAACACATTATCCATAGGTTTGGCCTTCCAGAAACGATCACGGCCGACCAAGGATCCGTGTTTACTGGGGCGGAAACATCGGCTTTTGCAGAAAGTAGGGGAATCAAAATTCTTAATTCTACGCCCTATTATGCTCAAGCTAATGGTCAGGCTGAGTTCACTAACAAAATCCTTAAAGGGATCATTGAAAAAATGATTTTTGATAATCCTAGGGAGTGGGACAAGCTCTTGTCCGAAGCGTTATGGGCTTATTGGACATCCAAAAGGTCAAGTACTGGGGTTACACCATTCATGCTGACTTATGGACATGATGCTATGTTACCTATGGAAGTAACAGTCCGATCGGCTAGAAGGGCTTTACAGAATCAGCTTGAGCCCGCTGAGTACACAGAGGCTATGATAGCTGAATTAGAAGGACTTGATGAAATGAGGCTGATGGCTTTGGATTCATTAAAAGTGCAGAAGCAACGGGCAGCCCGTGCTTATAACAAGAGGGTGAAGGAGAAGTCTTTTTGCACTGATGATTTGGTATGGAAGGCCGTGTTACCAATTGGGGACAAGGATAATCGCTATGGTAAATGGTCGGTCAATTGGGAAGGCCCGTTCATTATCCACCAAGTCAAAAGAGGAGGTGCTTACAGGCTTCGTGATTTAGATGGAACTGTTCATGTCCGATTAATCAATGGTCAGTATTTAAAGTCTTATTACCCTACGTTATGGGAAACCATTGATCTGGATTATAAACCTAACCCTGGGTTGGAATATGATCAGTTGATAAATTATGAGTCTGAGCCCGAATGATTTAGATAAAAAAAAATAGTTTTTGTATTAATAGGCTGAGCACAGCTTACTTACAAAAATGATGTGAAAAAAAAGAAATTCTTTACAAAGTACAAAAAAGGAGTCGGCCTCTAGGCCGACCCAAAATTCCTAAGCCTAGCCTTCAGATCCTCCCAGGTCTTGATGGTACCAGTCCGATCTCGCTTTGCTTTCTCCAACTTCTGGGCCCATGCCCGGGATAACGGAACACTGGCTTGCAGTTGATCACTGTACTTTTTGGCATCGCCACCGAGTAAAGATAGTGCCTCATCAATTTTCCCAATGGAGGCGTTGTTGGTAACAACCTCGGCCTCACATTGGGCAAGCATTTGAGCCCGAGAAGCCTTCCCCGCCTCAAACTTAACCTTGGCCCCCTCCTGAAACTTCAAGGCCTTCTGCCGCGAGCCTAAGTGAAGCTTTGCATCAGCCTGAATCTTCAAGGTTGATCGATCCACAAGACGGGCACTGGGGAGTCTTTCTTGTATCTCATGGAGTAAGGACCGCTGCCCGTCTGAAAGTGAGGGATCGGCCATCAGGGTGTTCAAGGCCGTGTCAACATCAGCAGCGGCAGGAAGGTTAGAAAGCTCCTGGTCAGCAAGGCCGAAGAGGAGGTCCTTAGCCTGTTGGAGGCGTGAAGGTGAGACAGCTTCGGCCTCAAGAGGGCCAAGGTCAAAAGCGGCTAGATCCAGGCCGGTGAAGAAGTCATTAAAGGGAATGTGTGGCTCTGGACATAGGGGATCGGCATGTTCAAGGAAAGTAAGCAGATAGATGTGTAAATATTTATGAATGAGAAGGGAAAAGTACACTTCAATACCTGAGTATGAGGATCAAGCGAGGCCGAGAGCGCTGCTCGAACTTCGGCCTCACTGGGTTGCGAAGAGGTTGGAGATTGAGCCAACCCTTAGGAGGAAGCGTGGCCGGTCTCTTCTCTTGGGCTCATTGAGGCCGCTGTCACTTGTAAGACCTCGGTCTCTGGGACTATGCCGAGATTATCAACACCGGCCTCAATGGAAGACTCATCAGGGGGGTTGACCTCGGTCACAACCGATTCCACTATTGTGTCAACACGAGAACGGGTGGCTGCAGGAGGTTCCCCTTGCCCGAGGAGATTTCCAACTTTAGGGGGGACAGCCTAATCCACTTCTTCCCCAGCTGCACCTATAGTAACACCAGCATCGGCCATGTCCTTAGTACTAGAAGAGAGGACGACTTGCTCAGGAGCTTGAACAGAAGAAGCAAGGTCTTCATCTCCGCTTGAAGGAGTTAGGGGACGCGCGATGTGAAGTGGCATCACCCTTACGGCGACCAATTCCAAATAGGCCGCTGCAGACGCCGGTGATGTAGGAAGGGTTTGAGGAAGAGTATGAGTTGGAGTTGGAGTTGGGAGCGGATCCTCTCCGGAGTCTTCGTCAGCAAGCTGCAAAACAGAATAAAAAAATTAATACTGAACAGGTAAAATCGGGCTTAACAGCTAGAATGGTGGAAAATAACCTGCGTAGAGGCCGATGTTGTTTTTTGTTTCTTCTGAGATGGACCTTTGCCCGTAGCTGGCTTTCTGGCCGGTCTCTTGGCTACTTGCTTGCGTCTGGCTGGAGCCGCTGTCGGGACAGGACCATCGGCCCCAGTGGCCGATGTCGCAGTAAAAGGCACCAGGGCCTCAGCAGCAGTGCTTGAAAATATGGTGCGTGCCCGATCACCCCACCACTGGGTGAATTCCTCTGACACTATGGGCCGGGCAGAGAAGGGTGTGAAATTGAACGCCCCCTTGAGCCGGTCCGACCTTTCTTTTATTTTCTTCACTTGCCCATCATTAACAATGAGGCCGCGTCCCACCCAGTCTACATTGACAGTAATGCCAGGGGGAACGGGCACGAGTTGTGTAAGCCCGAATTGGCGGGCGTAAAGAGGAGCGAAATAATATTCGGCCCCGCATTTATTATTGGCCGATGGAATACTCGGGCTAAAAATAATGTCTCTAGCTACTAGGTAGCTAGAGAAAATTTCATTATAAGTGGACTGGGTGCCCGAACCCCAGTTGGAAGGATTATTGGAAAGTTGAAGAAAAGAAGAGAATTGAAGTGAAAAGAATGGGGTGAAGAGATTGGTATCCCGGGCAGAGCAAACTTCATAGAAGAAAGTAAAACACTCCTCGAAGGAGTGTGAGGAAGGAGTTACGTCCATAAACTGGATAGCGGAAATTGGAATATCGGCCGCTTGACGGATAATGGGTTGAAACTCCGAAAAATAAGAATGGAGCCACAGCTGGAGAATCCATATCGGACTCCCACCAGCTCCGAAGCCCGAATGGACAAAATCTGTTATGCCTCGGACCAAGTGCGCCCAAACAAACATAGCCATGGCCAGGGATTGCCCCGATGCAAGAGCCAAGGCCAAGGTTGTGTATTCTTTAGTAATGGCTTGACTGGCCGAGCAGAAGAGAAATTTATTGAGCCAATAGATGAGGAAGGCAGTGTGTTCTGCATCGGACACTTTTGTCTCGTCTGCCCCAATGCAAGCAGTGAGAAAGCCTCCAAAGGTTGTAATCGGTCTGAATGAAACGGCCCCATCCCTGATAATTTCTTGTTGAGGGTAGGCAAAGCTGGCCGTTCCAACGTCGAGTCCGGGAACGATCTCTTGTCCATGGGGGCGAAAACCAAGCAGGTAGCTTATGTCTTTAATGGTGGGAGCCATTGGTCCGCAACGGAACAAGAAGCCATTACAAGATGAAGACCAGAATAGTAGAGCAGAAAGAAGAAGAGGTTGGTCTATCTCTATTCTAGACCGATTGAGCATTATGGCATCATAAATGCCCGTTTGTTTCCAGACACCGGCCTTAGAGGCTGAAACCCTGGCAACCCATTTGTCCCAGTCTGCGGCGGGAGTTGGCCATCCCCGAATAGGCTGATTAGCAGTCTGAACTTTGTTCCAGTGAGCAGGGACTTGAAGGAATGCTTCATTCTCAACCGGCGGGAAAAAGGGAAGAAAAGCCGCCGGAGGCCGGCCAAGAAACGCCGCTCCTAAGCCCGGTGCGACGGGAGAGCCATCAGAGGAGCTGTAGGGGGTGAGGTAATCGGTGGAGATGTCAGCAGCATGAGCTTTTGCTAGGGCCCTAAGCTCCCTGCATCGGTTTTGTGGTTGAGGTGCATCTATGAAGGTTTTCTTTCCTTTGGAAGTTGCCGGAGCGGTTTTAGGAGCCATGTCTGTGGAGAGTAGAAAAATCGCCGGAAAAAAAGGAGGTCTAGAAAGAGAAGTTCTGATTTTGCTTGAATTATAGAGAGAGAGAGTAAGAATGCAAATGGGCGTGGTAAGGATTTTTTGGAAAGACTGGCTGTTTAAATATTATAACGTTGTAATCATGAAGCATTAAATGGGGCATGACTGGCGGGATTCTCCATAATCTGACAGGTGCTCCATGCTTGATGCGTGGCCAGTTTAAAATTCAAAACGTCACATCAATCAAGGCGGGACGTTTGATATGACCTTTTGGGGGGCAATTGTTTGTACCCAAAAACCGTCACTGGGTTTTTGAGCCCGATTTAAGTGGAAGGGAATGAAGGAGAGGTCGGGCTAAGCAAGCAGTGACTCATCAGACTCGGGTATAGCCGCGAGACCGATGATAGATGTTAGGTAAAGTGAGCAGAGCCCGGGTTGAAGGATTAAATATGGGTAAGGATCATCGGGCTTTGGGGGAGGCATAACCCAGTGTGTTGACAGCCCGATGATATAAGATGGAAAGCCTAATCGGACACTATGTAATGAAAAATGAAAGTAACAGTCCGATTGGACGTGGGCGGTTAAAGAAAGGAAATCGGGTACGGAAACAGGTAGAGCCTGATTCATCCAGGAGAATCAGTGACGAGGCCGATGGACTGAAGGAGAGGCGGTGCTAATCCACGGTTGGCAGGATGGCGTCAGCTCTGAGAAGTTATAGAAACAAGAGTCCGTTTAGGAAAGGATCTGTTCGTTGCCAGCTGGATTGATGCGTCTGATCCCTAAATTAAAGGGATTGATTCAATTGAGTCATAGATAAGGACGGGCTTCAATCAGCCAATCAATTATGCAGCGTGGGGCGCAAGATAAGGAATCACTGTCCAAGTAGAAGATGTATAAGGCCTCTATAAATAAGCGGCATGCCATCCAAGCAAAGGACTCCGCGTCTCTCTCAAAACAGCATACACAACATTCAGAATATTCAGCATATTTGAAGCATTCAAAGCGTTCTTAAGTCTTTGCTTTTTCAATCGTTAATAGCAATTAGGTCTGTCCTTTTGTTATTTCTCTTTTTGTTCTTTTGAATATTCAGCTTTTTTTGGTGTTCCTAAGATCTATTTAGTCTTTCCAAACATTTAATAAAAATCTGTTTTTATTAAACCGTTTGTGATTTTGTTTACCTGTTAAACTTGATACATTTTAGCTTGTGCGCTTCAGTACTGCTAAAGGACTTTCAGTGAGGGTACTTTCCTACCCACTATACACAATCACCCTGTTTAGAAGTTAGATCATAAAGCCTTGAGTATCACTCACTCAAGCGATATAGGAAATTAGTTTGCACGATTACACACACACCGAACCACCTATTGGTTCTGGCACGCCCGCGCAAATTATAAGCAAACAAGGGTAAATTACACTTTACACTTTTGTAGTTTGAGTGTCATTTTATTTTGGTTTATGCAGTTTCAATTTTGTCAATTTGGTCGTTATAATTTAAGTTTAGGTTCAATGTAGTCTATTTATGAAAATTTTCTATAAATTTTTACAAAAATAGGTTAGGCAATGTGCACTACATGAGGAATCACTGTCATTGTCACTGTTATTGTCACTGCAATGTGGAATCACTGTTATTGTCACTGCAAGAACTCTATATTTTTACTATATAGATATATATATATACATATGGAGGCAGTCTCAGGTGTGGGACCGACTGGACTTTTTAGCAACAAAAAAATTCGTCACTAAAATGAACAACAACGTTAATCTATATAATAAGGGAGGAAGGGGTTTGTCTTCATTCGAGGAGAAGACAAAGAAGGGCTGAGATTTATCAACCATAAAGACAAGCAACGGTTGAGATTCACTTGAATTTCAAGGGGTAGAAGACTCCCAAGGCCATTTATGAAATTCAAATTCAAAAAAAAAAAGAAAGAAAGAAGAAGGGAACCGGGAACCGGTAACCGAACAAAAAAGACCCACCTGACCTCTCTTACATTTCAGCATTTCACATTTCATACATCCCCTCTCTTCTCTCTCTCTAAAACTCACAGACTCTCTCTAAACCCTAGGTAACTTTCAATCTCTCTCTCTCTCAAGCTCCTCTCTCCGGTCGATCAGCGCCCACCAGGCCGCCACCAACAAATCTCCACCACTGGAAACCCCCTGCCCTCTCTCTCTCTCTCTCTCTTCCGGTTTTGGGTATAAAGTTTAAGATTATTCTTCCAGGTATCTCTCTCAAGCTTCTCTCTCCGCTCGATAATCACCCTTATAAGGATCATTTCTCTGTAATTTTTTTTTGAGGTTTTAGAGGGAGGGGTTTGCTTAGTGTTTTTCCATCCCTTTATTTTGTTTCTCTTTAATTTCGTATTGATTTTTTTGTAGATAAAATCCTAATGTTTGAGAAAGTAAAAAACAGAGTAAAGTATACTTAGAAAAGCTGTTTGAGGTTTTTTATATTTGTTTTAGCTTTAATTTGTGCTAACTTTGGTTCTCCTCCTTTTTGTTTGCAGTCAAGAGTTTTTGAGTTTGCCGCCCCAAACACCCTTAAAGGTAAGAACATGGCAAGAACTTTGGTTGAAATTTAAAACCAAAGTTTTTTATTTCAATTTTCTGTTCCTTTAATTTCAATCACTGAAATGGAAGCCAGGGTTTGTTTTCCTCTTTTTTTCTCTTGGTAATTCTTTTTTTTTTTTTCCCTCTTTTTTCTTTTGATTCCATAGGTGGGTCTCACAAAAATGGAAGCCATGGTTTGTTTTTCAACATTCCAACCAATTTTTATTTGATTAGATTCTTTTGTGATTCTTTTCTTTTCTTTTGTTTGATTCCACAGGTGGCTCTAACAATGAGTTAGGTGAAGCTTTGATTCCACAGGTGGGTTTTCTTTTTATTTGTTTCCTTTTGAATTCTTTTCTGTGTTGCTTTTGCACAAACTAATAGTTTGAAATTTTTATTTTTTGGAACTTCTTTCTTCTTAATCTTCTACATTTTTCTAACTTATAATCAGTTTGGGCATCATAGCTCATTATAATTTAATTTTCTTGGGTAAATTTAAGGAGGTTCGCGTTCTGTCATGTTTGCTTATTTTGGTTTGGTTCAAGTTTCGTCCCTTTCTTTAATTGCAATATACGGGTATATATTATGTGTTGTTTTCAGTCTCCCAGGTACACCGTACATGAGCGAGCACATTTTGCAACTTTAATGAGGAACTTAAGCATGTTATTTTTTCTATTTCTTTTCTACTTCGAATGATTTTGACTGGTTGTTCTGCTTGAGTTTATAACTGTCATTTTGTGTGATACATACAATGTTAGAGAGAGAGTTTTGTAGATGGATTCGAATCATTGACTTTCATAGTGGCATTGTCAAGTGTTTGGTTCACAGAGAGTCTTTAGCTAGGCAGCTCACCCTTTTGCAGTTCCAGTACCTATTTTTCAGTTCGTGTTAACTACTATTTCTACAATTGGATTATGTTCTGTTGCAAAATTAAATTCGTGAAACTCTCAGAGGCTTCTAGAATTAAAAATTACATGGCTTCATGAGTGACCAAGATTTCTTTTTGGGTATTATTGCAAATGATTGGGATATACAAATTCCACATCTACACTTTTGGGTTTTTAATTTTCTTAATGTCTAGAATGAGCACCTTCAAATTGATGAGTAGAGATATTGTAAAATCTATTATCTGAATTAATTTTTGTCAAGAAAAAAAGAAAGGACTGGCTTTGTTGTGCATTCCTGTGTATATTGGTTTAGGGTAGAATGTCCTTCATTGGTGGTTCGGGTTCTGGGGTCGAAAAGTGAAGGGATTTAGAGCATAAATAGTACTCCACAATGCCAAAAACTGAGTGACTTCTTGATTGCGATAGCTTATTTTTCGATTCCTATTGAGTACTACTACAATTGTCAGACCATTCAAAAGGATGTGCTACAAGTTACTTGCTTCTTTATTTTTTCGAATGATTTACACAAATTGCTTTCCTCTTTCACTTAAACAGTTAAACTCTATTTCTTCAAGTTTTTCTGATGTGGGTATGCTAAATTCGCTGCTTCATCATTGAATTTGGACAATTAGGGAAATCTTCTGTTGTTGGATTCTTTTGCTATTCATTTATAAAATGGTGCTGCAACAGAGAGAATAGAATGGCTAATAGCTAAAGATTTGGATGAACTTTGTAGGGTGCTCCAAACTGATTTGTGAAATGGCAGGTTTCACACACAAAAAATCTAGATTGATTTTCATAGAACTCCCTCTGGGTTTTTGCCTTCAATTGCTATTTATTTGGCAACTCATTTTTGTCTAATAACAACCCTTTATTGAGAGATGGGTGTTGGTTGATGTGCTTTGACCTACTTGGCAAATAAAAAAAAATTGGTGTGTTTTTAACACAAAGCTCTGTTACTTGATTTCCATCAGAACAAATAGGCCTACTACATGATCCCTGGAATAAAATCATAAATAGACCCACTCAGCCCCTAAATAGTCCCAAAATAGCCCCCCTTAAATTACTTTGATTGGACCTTTTTCAGTTTGTTAGTTCAGTTAATAATTTTTCACCCTCTAATTTTTATTTTCAAGTTGTTTAAGTTGTTTATCAATTGTCAATTTCTCATTGTTTAAGTAGTTTGTAATGCAAAAATAAAACTGAATGACTTCTCATCGCTTTGCAGGTAAGGTTCCAGTTGCTGCAAAAATGACATTATAGCATTCCTAACCAGGTAAATTGCAAATATTGGTGAATGCAATTCATTTGCATTGGTCCTATTATGAGATTTCAAGTACGCTTGATGTCTTTGGTTTTGGAGCCTTTCATTGATGTGGTTTGTGCTGGGTCTTTAGAACTTTTCTGGATTTGGGTTTTTGGAGCTTTTATGGTCTTTAGAACTTCCCTTCTAATTAGGTCAATGTATATGTTTATCTTAACATGCTTGGTAGTCTCTGAAGCTAATGTTTTGATGACTTCCCTTCTTTAGTTTTGCCACATAATATAATATCTACATGACACGTAATTTGTATTCTACCTGATCCAAATTTCCATTGTAGAATGTTCTTAATATTTCTTCAATTTTGCTTACATGAAGCTCTCTCAATTTGGATTTACTATAACTTTACCTTATGGTTTTACTTTGTTATTTTCTCAGAAGGGTAAGCTTTTAAGACAGTGGAAATAAGTGTAAGTTTTCTTTACACATTTTGCAATATTCTTTTCTTTTTAGAGCAGCAAATTTAGCCCTTAATTTGTTGTCCATTGATGTTCTGCTGTTCATTTATAGAACTGAGAATTTATGTTTTGCTTTTCATTTGTGTTAAAGAAAATACACTACTTTGTCCATTTATGTTTTGCTTCATTTCTATTCAGGGCAAGTTATTACAATCTTTAAGTTGTTGTAATCTTGATTCCATTTATTTTTCTCACCATATATTTTTTAGTCTAGCCTTATGTGTACCAGGGTTAATTCTTTTGAGTTTGGCTTTTGGCGGGTTGTCCGATGTAATGTCATTTGGTTGAAGGGTTGTTTGGATTTTGGCTTTCGGGTTGTTGGCTTTTCGCTTAAAGACTTTTTGCCATTTTTCTTTTAAATTTTTCCACATCTTTTTTCCATTTTGTGATCTCAAATCACACCCCTTTCTCTGGATTTTGGTACACTAATCTCTTTTTTTGGAAGGGGCTGTTTGTGCCCTAATCATTTGTGAAGAAATTGTGTTTGTGAAGTTAGCCATTGAATTTTGTTGGAAAGTAATGTTTTCATTTCCTTTTTTAGAGTGTGGCATTTCCAAACCTGTGACTCAATTATGCAAATTACTATCTTTAGGTGGTGGGTTTTAAGTACACATAGACGATTGTGCCTCTCATTTACTCTAGATGCCAATCAAAGGGAAATTTAAACAGGGGATTTTTTAAATTTTTTTTTATATTCCTAACCCAAGATCATATGGGATTTTGTTGATAAGTAATGTAGTTTGTATTGACAGATAGCATTATGTGCAAATTACTTGCACAAGTTCATTTGCTTGACTTCTATGCATTTGCAGACTTGACTCGATTGCGTCGGTGTACATGACCATCGATTTTATCTTTTTCGGTTAGATTTGCAAATTTAGTGAAAGAAAGAGAAATGGACACAGAGTTAACTGATCAAGAACAAAGAGTCAATTGCTAGGTTGACGAAAGCAGGCATATATATATATATATTATGCTTTCGGGGTTTTGTTCACTTAAGTTGCAATTTGCTTAAAAAAAATTATCGTTCAATCTTATGAAGCAAGAATTGGGGAAGTGAGAGAAGATTCTCTAATCCTATTTGCTTTGGTGTTTCTAACCTTTTAATTGTGTATAGTAATTTCTCCCAATTTGTCGTTAGTCTTATTATCACCAAAAGCAGTGTTCTAGCATGATATATTAATACATGATGGTGGTGATCTGAGCATAGGGATTTTTAGCTCTTCTCAGCAGCACTACATAGTAACTTCTCTTTAAATGTGACTGTATTTTAGCTTTTAGTTACAGTCCTATGTATTCTAGGCTCTGGTAGGACTATCAAGTTTTTGATGATATTTCAATAAGCTTTATGTGTCTTTTTCTCTGCAGTAATGCCAGGTGTACACCCAGGAGAGAAAGTGTGTTTGTAAAGTGTTTGTGTTCCAAACATGACTTTTTTCTCTATCATTGTTGGGAGTTAATACATGAGTTAGGCCTTTACTTTTGGGCCAAGCCATGGGCACGAACAATTACTAGCCAAATGCGTGTATGGTTAAAATTGTTCCGTAGTGGCTTTAGCCACGGGTTATATCTAGTAAAGGTATAGTCTATAAACTGGCGTCCGCACGTGAGACATCCTATATACATATATACATAACGTTAGTCTATTGTTAACATTTCTTTAAATTTATTTTATTTCATTTTGCGGACTCTTTGTAAAATCGGCATGCACGTGTTCGCTTTGTGTTTCGCTCTGCACTTCAAATTTTTTCCCACGTACCACAATGATTGTGTTAATAGTGTGTCATTTTATGTATATGCTCACTGAGGCTCTATCTAAATGCATATAGAACAAGGTTAGACTTGGATGGAATCATGTCTTATTTTGAACATGCTCAAATAGTCCCTTAAATTTTTAAATTTGAAAGTAATAATAATTTGATGTTTTAATTTTGTAAAAATGACAACAAAAAATGTGTTTGTTATGGTAACTTTCACTTCAAAAAATTAAAAACAAAAACAATAAAAGTTCCTGCAAAGCAAGCACGTGTACAATGCATAGATATATATATATATATGTATATACAGTTTTTATCCTATGAGGACTCAATCATTTTATAAGATGCACATCCCTCAGTTCTCTCTCAATAAAGAGTTTGTATGAATCCATCTAACCCCCTATTTCTATGGGATTCTTTCTCCAATTCAGCAAAAATTCCTCCAACTCAAAAATTTTTGAAAGCGGTGGGAGGGAAAATAGGAAAGTGAGACGTTATTAGAGAGAGAACTGACGGGTGTGCATTTTATAAAATGAGGCAATCCTCATAGGATAAGAATAGAGAGAGAAGTGAAGGGTGTGCATTTTATAAAATGAGGGAGTCTTCACAGGAAAAGAAATGTATATATAAACATATTTGTGTATTTATATATGTGTAACGAAATTCTCGTCCTCTTTTATATATTAACAAAAGTGCAGGACCGATTTAATAATTTAGGCTATAATTAATAAAATAAAATACATACATATATCATTTTATTTTTATGGAAACAAATGGTCTATATTGATAGGAAAAATGATCATTTTATTTTTATTTTTGCTCAAGCTCCTTCCACTTATGCTCTTTGCTTTATCAACGCTTGTTCCACACCAACAGCTACTAGAGTGCTTAGATGAAATCAAATTGCAAAATAGGATGAGAATTTCAGCAAAACTAAAATAAAATAAAATAAAATAAAATAAAAATAAAAATAAAAACTAATATTTACTAATCAACTAGAATTAAAATTCTAAAATCAAAGTAATTGTTTTGGCAGTCCCCGACAACGGTGTCAAAAAATGATATTGTCAATATTAAGATAAAATTACCCTACTAAAAACAATGTGATAGTAATAAGTAGGGGTCGAATCCAGGAATTACTTTAATTCTATAGATCTAATTTCAATTGATTTGAAGAAAACGGATTTTGATTGTGACCCGGATAACGTTGGCTCACAGCGTTGCCTTTAATATTGCAAAGTGTCTCATGACTACCTTGTCCAACATGTATGAGAAACCCTTGGCTTCCAATAAGGTATATTTGATGCGACGTCTATTTACCTTACGTATGGGAAAAGGTGAATCTGTACCAGATCAACTGAATGAATTCAATATTGTAACCACACAGTTGAGTTCGATTGGTATTGAATTCGATGATGAGATCAGGGCTCTGCTTTTCTGTCATTTTTGTTGGATAGTTGAAATAGGATTGTCATAGCTGTTAGTAGTGCTTCCAGAAGCAATAAGCCGAAGTATGGTAATGTCCGTGATGTGGTTCTCAACGAAGAAATTTGGAGGAGGGAATCGGGTGAATCATCTAGGTTAGCATAGAATACGGAGAACAGAGGGAGATCACCAGGGAGGTATACGAACTGGGGAAGATCAAATTCAAGGAGGGAAAGGACTACAGATAAAAATAAAGGCCCCCAATGCAGAATGTTGGGACTGTGGAAAGAAGGGTCATTTTAGTAGAGACTGTCGCACAAAGATGGGTGATGAGGGGAAAGGGAAGAATGGAAAGCAGGATTCCGCAAATGCAGTGACTAGTGACATTGAAGATGCTCTTATTTTGTCTCTTGTTACTCAGACATAATCTTAGGTTGTATATTCAATAACCACTCTTCATGCTACTTCGAACATGGAAGTCATGGAAGACTATGTTCGGGGTGACTTCGGTAGGGTTATTTTGGGGTGATAAACCTTGCAATATTATTGGTAAGGGTGTGGTGACTGTGAAGTTACCCAATGGAGCAACGTGGAAATTAAATGGTGTTAAACATGTGCCATGCATCAAGATGCATACTTGCTAGTGTGGGAGCCATGATGTTGGCTCAGGGTAAAAGGGAGGGCACTCTATACGTGACCACGGGGAGTAGAAATGCCATATCGGTTATCGATGCAAGCAACAAGTCCAATCTATGGCACTGCATACTTGGACACATGGGCAAGAATGGAATGAAAGTTTTATAGTCAAAGGGAAAGTTACAAGGCCTAAAGTCAGTGGAGATTAACTTGTTTGAAGGTTGTGTCTTCGAGAAACACAGGAAGTTAAGTTTTTCAAAGACATTGAGAAGTATGAAGATGGAGAAGCTAGAGCTTGTTCATACCAATGTATGGGGACTATCTATAGTTCCATCACTTGGAGGCTCGAGGTACTATGTAACTTTCATTGACGATTCTTCTAGAAAGGTATGGGTTTATTTCTTGAAGAATAAATTAGATGTCTGTTGCACTTTAAAGAAGTGGAAATCCTTGATAGAAAATGAGACAGGTTTGAAGGTTAATTATCTTAGATCCGACAATGGAGGGGACTACAAAAATAGTGAGTTCATTAAGTTTTGTTCAAATAATGTAATTAGGATGGAGAAGACTATTCCAAGGACCCCGCAGCAAAATGGCATTACCGAACGCATGACCAGAACTTTGAATAAATGGGCCAGAAGTATGAGGATGCATTCTGGGTACCCAAGATGTTTTAGGCAGATGTAGTTAGCACTGCAGCACACCTTATAAATCGTGGACCATACCCTTGGATGAAAGGTTGCTAGCGGAGGTTTGGAGCGGGAAAGAGGTAAATCATTTACACTTGTGTGTGTTTGGTTGTGTTTTATATGTGCATATTGCTTATGAAGCTAGGAGCAAGCTGGACCCTAAATCGAGGAAGTGCACTTTCATTGGTTATGACATGAATGAGATTGGCTATCGATTTTGGGATGACCAGAATTAGAAAATCATTAGAAGCAAGGATGTTGTATTCAATGAGAAGGTGATGTACAAGGATAGGATGGGTACATAGTCAAGTAGCACAGAAGCTCAAGTTGAGAAGACTGAGTATGTTAACCTAGAGGAGCCCTCAGAAATTGATGATTTTGGGGATGAGAATGCACCAGTAAACACAGTTCCACGGTAAGAGCTGGTTACACCAAATTCTACGATGGATGGTCATCCAGAGTCTCTAAACCTACATAAAGGTACTTTCCATCTTTGTATTATTTGTTGTTGACAGATACTGGTGAACTAGAAAGATATGAAGAAGAAACTCTACAAGTGGATGATTCGGTCAAGTGGGAGTTAGCCATGAAAGATGAGATAGATTATAATACCCTGTATTTTGGGATGTATATTAATAAATACGACTTGTTACTGTTCCTTTATATATGTATAGAACTTGCCCTTCTGTTGAGCGATTCTTGGTCCCAATCTATTGGACCTTTATACCAATCAATTGCCACTTTTTGACTCCCAATCAATTGTCATCTTTCCAAATCGATTGCCACCCTACTGACCTGAATCCATGATGTGGCCCCATCTTAATCAATTTTCCTTCACCCAATCCATTGCCCTCATAAATATCTACATCTAATAAATTTCCACTGGTCCTAATTGATTGCCCACTGCAAAACTTGGTTTCAAAGTTTGCCTTGTATTTTGACATGTGGCACTCCTTTTTCTCTATATATGGGCCTATTTAATGCCTTGGGTTTGTTTTGGATAGAATTTTGAAAGAGAGAGAGAGAGAGAGAGAAGACCCCAAATATTTACATACACTCATACCTACATATATATACACACACACGCACACACACACTGCTGAGCAGCAGGAGAAGAAGAAGAAGAGAAAGGAGAGAAGAAGAAGAACATAAAAGAAAAGAGAAGGAGAAACATAGAGAAGGCAGAGGAGGAAGAGAGAAAAAGCTTGAAGCTTTTTAAAGTTCCATAGCCAAACACCCCCACACACTTCAAGGTAAGTCCTAACTCACTTGGCCCTTTTATTATGAAGTTTTACAAGTTTTAAAGAAGGAAAGGCATAGAAAACGTCTTGCCAATGTTTATTTCTACTTGACTGAAATTCTATTAGAGAAGACGAAGTCCCAATCGATTGGGCTTTTTCCCAATTGATTGCCATCTAATTGATTGGATATTTTCCCATTTGAATAGCATTGGATGACTCCCAATCGATTACCATAGTTTGCAATCGATTGGTTTTATTTTGGATCCAATCGATTGGACCTTTCCCCAATCAATTGTTATGGTTTTTACCCCAATTAATTGGACCCCTGTCCCAATTGATTAGAAGTTACAGAGCATGGATAGTTGTTATTCATTATATAAGTTGTTTTACTATTCGATTATCATTTTATACTTCCGATATGCGCTTATGCGATAACCAGAGATAATGTTACCTATAAGGATTACATGGTTAAGAATAATGGATTAACGTCATAACGTCAGATAGTATGTCGATCATGAATAAGTTTGATATCCATACATTTCAATCAGAGTAGTCAGGCCACATGGGAATGTCATGTATCAGTATTAGTGAACCGTTAAGTAAGTTTGATAAGTTCTGGGATAATTACGTGGGCAGTCTTTGATCATCATATGCCCTTAAAAGTGGTAGGCTATGCATATGTCCTTAAAAGCGGTGGACCGATCAATTAGCCCTAAGATAGCTGGTAATCCAATCTTATATCCTTAAAAGTGATGGACTATTCATATATATTTAAAAGATGTGGATCGAGATTGCTGGTAGACGTCGTTTAGTCATGGTAATAAAACTGATGTTTCTTTTCTCAAAGCGTTAAATCCCTGACATACGATGGACTGCTCATATGTTCTTAAAAGTAGGGAATGGACTAACGTGGTATCCATGGCATGTGGTGGATTGGGAATATGTTCTTAAAAGTGGTGGATAGAGCATTGGTGTATCCAAGAGTACTAAATAGAGTCTGTTCCTCATCGAGTCCAGTCCTCGTAGAGTCACTACAACCAAATGGGTTTTTTGCCATGAAATATTTTCCACAAAAAAAAAATCGTTACAATAATAATAGCTTAATTGCAACAAATTAGCAATTCATTGGAAATACATGCATATTTTTAACAAAACCCTTTTATCCATTACAACAAGTGAGGCGGGAAAAAATTTAAATTTGGCGCCATTGAGGTTTTTTTTTGTGGCAAAGTTATTTGTGAAAAAAAAAATTTGTTATAAAATAGTTTTTTTCCGTATTTACAATGAAATATTTTGCTACAAATTAAATGTTAAGGTGAGGAGTTTGTTTTGGTTGCAACTTCTAATTATTTCCAACAAAAATTTCTTCACAACTTTTTTTTTACTCTCGCTAATATTTAAAATGACATTGTGGGGGCGGTTGGGTCTTTTTACAGTCTTTAAAGAAAAAAAAATACCTCATTCTAATAGCTCTCTCTCTCTCTCTCTCTCTCTCTCTCTCTCTCTCTCTCTCTTTCTCTTGTGATCAGCTTCTATGTCCCCAAGAATAGAGCACCTCCGGCAACCCTCATCAACAACACTAATGCTGACGATAATTCAAGCTTTCAGCCCCTTTGAGGTGAAACCCTTGGTCTGCGATCTTAGAGGATCCCTCCACGAATCTCTGATAATATCCAGCCAACCCAAGAAAACTCCTAACTTCGATCACGTTAGTCGGTCTATTCCAGCTCAAGACTACATCGATCTTGGATGAGTCTATAGAAATTTCATCAGATGTTATCACATGTCCCAAGAATTTGATTTCTTGAAGCCAGAATTCACACTTGCTGAGTTTTGCATACAGGCTATTATCTCTGAGAGTCTGTAGAGCAATCTGTAGATGCTTCTTGTGCTCTTCTTCTGTCTTTGAGTAAATCATAATGTAGTTGATGAATACTATAAGGAATTGATCTAGATAAGGTCTAAATACTCTATTCATTAAGTCCATAAATACTATCGGGGCATTGGTCAATCCAAAGGACATCACTAAGAACTCAGTGTGTCCATACCTCGTCCTGAAGGCAATCTTCGGTATATCTTCTGGTCGAACTAGTAACTGATGATAACCTGAAGGCAAATCGATCTTTGAGAATATCCTTGATCCTTATAATTGATCGAACAGGTCGTCTATCCGGGGAAGTGGATATTTATTCTTGATCGTGACCTTATTCAGTTCTCTGTAGTCGATACAGAATCGTAGCTCTCCGTCCTTCTTCTTCACAAATAGGATTGGTGCTCCCCAAGGTGACGTACTCGGGTGAACGAAACCTAAGTCTTCAAGTTCCTGAACTTGCTTCTTTAATTCTAACATTTTTGTCGACGCCATCCGGTATGTTGTCTTGGAAATCGGCAACGTTCTGGGTTCTAGCTCAATGCAGGAGTCTATCTCTCTCTTTGGCGGAAGTCCAGAGATACTTCAGAATACATCTTCAAAATCTTGAATAACGGGGATCTGGTTGATAGTAAGCTCCATGCTAGAAGTCTCAATCGCGGCTAAGCAGCTCGTAATGAACATATCACCCAACGGTTGGCATTGAAATTTGATCAGTGGGTAACCAGGTGTCGAAAAGACAATGGTCTGACTAATATAATCCAGAACGGCTCCATACTTAGTAAGCCAATCCATTTCTAGGATCACGTCGAACTTAGACATTGACAACACTATCGAGTCTGCCAGAAGATTTCTATCTTCTAGGGTTAAGGGACAATTCTTGCATATCCTACTCAACTTAACAGTTACTCCTAAGGGTAAAACAACATTAAGGGTCGGTTCAAGTGCTAGGGGTACCAAACCCAAGTCACGCACAATCTTAATAGCTATGAAAGAACGGGCGACACCGGTATCAAACAAAGCTCTAACTTGACTGTGAAATAAAATGAGTGCACCTTCCGAGTTCTGTTGTTCCTCAGCCTCGTATCCTGCATTACTAGGGGTTATGGCATTCACCCTAACCTGTCCTTGGATGATGGCATTCACCCTAACCTATCCTTGTTGTCCTCAGCCTCCATGAGGTGCTCGACAATCCTTGCTCATGTGACCAGGCTTGTCATAGTTCCGATAGATGATGTCATTGCGGCAGTTAGTCTTGGGAGCTGTACAATACCTTGTAATATGTCTGGGCACTCCACAGTTGAGACATGCATTAGTGTTCTATCGCTGGGCGGTGGGCTGTGCCTGAGGTAGTTCTTGCTGTCGGTTCTACTGTCGAGGAAAGTTAGCTTGGGGCTTCCTTGTCCCGTCCCATGTACGCTTGTTTTCTTGGTAGTTGTTAATCTGGGGTTTCCATTCCTGATTGCTCCTTGATAAATGCGCTGGAAAGTTCCTTGATTGGAAGGTCCTGGGTAGAGGTCGATTCGCTTGTGGTCCTTGCACAAGATAAGCATCCTTTTACAAACTTGAAGCGAGACGGACAATCCCTTCAAACGACTGGCCCAGATGACCTATCATCATGTGTCGGAGGTGTGGGTTAAGTCCTTGGTGGAATCGCTTGACCTTCTTGGCGGGGGTATCTATCATGTGTGGAGTAAAGCGGGAAAGTCGATCGAATTGTGTGATATACTCCCTGACCATTCAATTCCCTTGAGTCAGACTCAGGAAATTCCTCTCTTGTTGGTCTCTTTCGTCCTCGGGGAAATACCTCTCGAGAAATCGAATCTTGAATGCTTCCAAGGGCATTCTCCTTATAGCATCGACCCCAATTGTGGCTCTCTCAGCCTCCCACCAGTCTGGCAGAGTAAGTCAGTTGAAACGTGGCTAGATGCCTCTTGTCAAGCTCACTGCACTCCAAGGCTTTGAAGATTAGCTCTAACTCTCGTATCCATTGCTCGGCTTTCCATGGTTCTGCCATGCCGTCGAACTTCTCGGGTCACAGGCCACGAAATCATTCCAATAACTTATCACTTTTCTACCTTAGAAGAACAACGTGGTTGTTACCGTTGTTGTTGGTGGCATGATAGCAGGTATTGCCAACGTGCTCCATCCGTTGCATAAACGCTTCGAAGACTCCGGTCGGGTCCATACCCTCAAGACTAGGTGCTCCCAGTCGCGCTTAATATCTCATGGGTTCAACCATAGTGATCTGATGGTTAGATGGCAATCATCTCGGGGAAACAACCACAATTAAAACAACGAAAAGCATAGTACCAATCTAAATCACAACATAATATAGGTAATCAAACGATAACAGAAATAACCAAAAGAAACGATCTGCCATATATATATACCCAAAAGATGTACAATGGAGTACACAATAGATCAACTGTGTACCGCATAGTACATGATCCTATACAAGATCTAGCAAATAAAATATAAACAAACCACCACTGGTGGCTACCTATACAAAAAGGCTATGGTTAATAGCTATCTATGTAAGCGTCAAAAGTAAGTAGACAACATGTCCTGAAGTCAAAAGCAAAAGTCTAAGTCCTAAAGGTACTGGACTCAAAAGTTGTCCACATCAGATCCATAGATGGAAGCCTCATCCTCTGGGAAACTTTAGACAACACATTGTCCTCATCCATATCATCGTCATCCATCATGTCCTCATCCTCCATCAAATCATCCTCAGCTAACTCAGGTCCATCATGATCCACAACAACTCCCAAGTCTCCTACATCGGCAGCCATGTCAGCCTGGGCTACATCTAATGCAGCTGTGAGTTCCTTAACCTCAGCCATAGCCTGTGCCAACTCCTGTGCTCCTATCTCAAATCCATGGGGATGTGCAGCCATCTCTGCTGCCCATCTTGCTGCCATCTGTGCTATCACGCTGCCTGGTAAGACTGGTAGCACGGCGTCATCACCTACATCATCATCTGCTATAGCCTCATCCTCTGTCAAATAACCCTCTGCTACTATAATATCTATGCCAACCGGCACATCCATACCAACTGGGTCCTCGGGGTACTCCTCTGGATCATACTCTGGCTCCTCATCATCGGTGTCCACATCCTCCTCATCCTCTATATCCTCGTCGTCATCGATCTCATCATCATCTGGATCATCATCCTCTGAGACCTCTTCTACTGGGGGTGCATCAACCATGCCCCCCTCTAGTGGGGGTAGAGGTGTCTGGGGTGGTGGCTCCGTCGGGGGAGGTGGAGGCGCTGCTCTAACCTCTTAAAGTAGAACCCGATAAGAAGAGCGGACTAGTAGCATCTGTAGTGAATCCTCCTCGATCTGTCAAAAAGTCTCCTTGCGATCAATCATCTCCTGGTGTATCATCTCTGGTCCTGGGTCCCAAATCTCTCTGATCAATCTGCATGTCTCACTCTGTCTCGGTGAGAATCTTTGCATAACCTTCCAGGCATAGTACAATGGATCTGTCGGCGCAATACTGCCCTCATACACATAGTGTCCTCCAAACTCGTCGGGAACAAAGCGAGGTGGTGCCATGCTACTTGAAAAGAGACTACCTTAAGTCAGAACTAATCGTAATACTCATCTATTGAATCTCAAGGTTCTAGGACCAGATGGTGTGGAACGACCTGTGAGCGAAATGGTATAAAACCTACGCTCTGATACCAAAAATCCTGTCATGCCCCTGAATGGCAAAAATAGAGAAAAATAAATTTTCTTTCTGGTTCCAAAGGCAGCGACTGGTGAAGTCACATGATTGTCCACACCATACAATACTAAGCAACAATAAGTAAACGAGATAACAAGAATGAAATCTAGGTTCTGGTTACAACATAACTTAATGTAAAAAGGGGGTTACTAACTATTACACATCAGATTCTCGAATCAAAATAAAACACAGCGGAAGTACAATTGTCAAGTGATTACAAAAGGTCTGGAAAGCAGTAAAGGTAATTAAACTACAGTCTAGCCTAATCTTCAGTTGGCGTAGAGGTAGTCCTCGGTGTAGTAGTCCTCTTCTGCCTGACCTCCTTTCGCGTAGTCCTCCATAGGACACCATTACCGGCGTAGTAGTCCTCGCATGTAGGTCCTACACCTGTATAGTCATGACCAGGGTGCGCTAGAACATAGAAATGTCCAGCGGCATAAACGCCGTCAGCTTAATGAAATCTGAGTGAATTAGATACTAATAAGGTATCAACTATTGAAGTTATTACTAGTTAAACACCATTTAATTCAGTGAGGATAACTCCTTTAATCATTCTAATGATCCGATTATTAACGTCTTACTAATTTTAAGACCGACAATACATTATGATAGAAGAACAGACTCGATAGTTGTTCAACTCTATAAATACACCATTGCTCCATCCACCACTTTTAAGAAGATATGCATAGTCCACCGCAGTCATGGATACCACGTCAGTCCATCCCTAGCTTTTAAGAACTTATGCAGAGTTCATCGCACTACAGGGATATAATGCTTTAAGCAACAGTACATCATTCTATGCCACGACTTAGCTACATCTACCAGTGATCACGGTCCACTGCAGTCGTAGACACCTTCGTCTGTCTACCACTTTTAAGAACATATGATTAGATCATCAGGCTATCTTAGGGCAAATGGTCTGGTCCACCGCAGTCGTAGACACCTTCTTCTGTGTACCACTTTTAAGAACATATGATTGACCAAAGCCCGCCCACGCAAGATTCTCATATCTGAACAAACCTACTTAAGCTCAACTCTATCATTGATACATGACAATCCCAATGTGGCCCGACTACTCTAAATGAAATGAATGATAACTCCGAAGGATTTGCAACTATAACGATATCTAACGTCACAATCATTATCCATCAATCTCGTCGCTACTATGATCCTACGTCGCATTATTTTATTATCACGTTTGTATTACAACAATATAGCATGCTGGGAGTACTGAACAGTAAATAGACAACTACACAGTAATAATATAAACTAAATAAGAATATCAACATTCTGCAACTTCCAATCGATTGGGACAGGGGTCTAATCGATTGGTATAAAAATAGTAACAATCGATTGATAAAAAGTCCAATCGATTGGATCACATGCCAATTAATTGCTAATATTGGCAATCGATTAGGATATCAATCGATTGGAAAGAGTCCAATCAATTGGGACTTCGTCTTCTTCATAGTGAAGACGGTCCAGCAATATATAAACGAGAAACATGATTTAAACGTCTTCTATGCATCTAAACAAGTCCTAATATCAATTTATTGATACTCAATGAGTTTAAAACTCACCTTAGATGATTAGAGGGGTGTTTGGGAATGTATAATGAAGCTTGGAGCTTCAATGGTAGCTCCTCTTGCTCTCCTCTGTCTTCTCTGCCTGTCTCTCTCTTCTTCTTCTTTCTTTCTTCTTCTCTTGGTCTTCTCTTTATCTGTCTCAGTCCATCTCTGTGTGTGTGAGTGTAAGGATATATATATATATATATGTGTGTGTGTGTATATATGTATATATGAGTGTATATATATAATACACACACAAACACTCCCCCTCCCTCTCTCTGATTTTTGGAAACAAAAATACGCCCAAAATGGGCTAGTATATATAGAGGATTAAGTGTTCACGTGGCCTTTCCCCAGCCAAGGCAAGAGAATCTGCCCAGCTGCTGCCAATTGATTGGTATAAATGGCAATCGATTGGTATTAGGTATAAATGCTCCAATCGATTGATAAAAGTGGCAATCGATTGGTATTTGCAATCGATTGGTAAACTTGCCAATCAATTGGTATCCAAATTATACCAAAGGTAAGGGAAAACTCATACAATTATTACAAGAAGCATACAAGGTCTTATTCATATAATATAATACAAAAATACAGGGTATTGCATTTATTTTCTTTCATTCTTCCATTGATTTCTTACAGATCCTGTGCGAAGTAGACGTGATTTCCCCAACAAATAGTAATCCATATAGAAATTATGTTAATTGGAGACTTGAATGGTACGGGGCATTGCGATGATTTCTTTTCTTTTTTCTTTTTCTTTTTCTTAGTTAGAGAAATTGCCACCATTTCTTAACTTGGCATTACTCATTTTGGTTTTCAAAAATTTGAGAACTTACTTTTTTTTTTTTTGCCTTTTCTTATCTTTTATTTTTTATTTTTCTATAAAATGACAAATAAACATTCAAGGATGAGTACTTTTACAAATAAACTACTTTCTTCGATAAGTTGATTTATTATCTCTTTAAGGACTAACTCTTCAGGAGTATGATAAGTACTTCAGCAAAAGTTTAATTTATATCCTTCTTCAAGAGGTTAAACGCTTTTACTAATATTTTCTCTTAACGGACTGTCCATTTTCTCTAAGGATGAATACAAATTATAACCTTTTCAAGGGTGTATAAGTACTGTTTCAAAAATGTGTAGTAAATTTATCCCATCAGGAGAAGTTTAAATTATAACATCTTCAAGTGTTATTAAATAATAAATTCCTTTCAACAGGAGGTTTAAATTATAACATCTTCAAGTATTGTTCAATAGTAAATTCCTCTCAATAGGAGCAGTTTTAATTATCACCTCTTCAAGGGTATACATATATATTAGGACAGTCTCTCCAATGCACTGGGCTTTTATGCGTGACAAACCTGCGGGTCAGCTGTTAGGAAACTGCGTTCCCAGAATCTGTTGACAGCGCGTATACATTGGTACTGCAAAAATTTTTGTGAAAGCTATAATAACCCTACAAGGGCGGAACTAGGGTTACCTTGAATTGCAAAACGGATTGCTGCAGTAGACGAATCGAGAATATGGGCTCGATAATAGCTCATGATCTTCTACTGTATTCCTCTACTTCCAAAATATCGAACTAAGTGTGGGCTTTTTTGAAATCCTTTCTATTTTCTGCTCTCCCTATTTACACTCTTTTTTCTAACACTCTTGATGGAAAAATGCAAATTGAGAAAAGAGCCAAAGCAGTAGATATATATAAAGGTTATGATAGGGAACATAACAAGTCAATAAGGAATAGGCTTCCTTATGGAATTAGGAAAGCCTGATTCGAACTGAATCAGATTCTTATTTCCATAAATTAAAATTCTAAAGAATTATAATTGGACTCCTACCCGTATCTCAAAAATATATTTTGAGCTCTATGTTATTAAATGCTTGTTATCTCCCCACGTTAAGATTTAAGATATCATTAATTAAATATAATTACTGACAATCATATTTAATTAATCTCTTAAAATTCCTTGAGATCCTCTATTTAACTTATATGATATGTCGAATACAAAATCCACCTGCAGGGTTTGACATAATCAAAACTTATAAGCTTTCTCCAGGAGATATCATCAATCCCAAAATTGAAATATGGATTTCATCATTAATTAATATCCACCACACAATTAATATTGTCACCCAATCCAATGAGATAATGACCCATTTAAGGATCTCACACTTTTAGAGATCAAAGCGTAAATATCAAATGTACGTGTCTATAAATTAACTTAGGATTTAGAGCATAAGCACTCTTAATAGCCATAAGGTATTAATTATCTTATAAGTCAGTACAAAGATAATTACCCCAAGACGGTCCCTTTTAATACACAAAGTGTACCAGCATAGTGAGTTGAATCTATACCGTTTCCCGCAATCAAGGAAAACCTACTACATCACCATACTGTAGTCCTACTGATGGTATGTCAAAAATCTTACATTCTACAAGATCTGATGGTATGATCTTCCGTGTGTAAGCCGAACTCTATACACCAAACCACCTATGATGTAGAATAAGAGACACACATGCACAATAAACAATATAATGCAAACATTAAAAATGGAATAACTGATTTTATTAAATAAATAATAAATCAACTACATAAAGCATGGCTTTGAGTATATATCCCTATCAATCTCCCACTCAGCGGCTTCCGAAGTAGCCACATACTCGGCTTCTATGGTGGATTCAGCAATACATGACTGCTTGATACTCCTCCAACTAATGGCTCCACCTTCTAGGGTAAACACATATCCTAAGATAGACTTTTTAGAATCCCTATTTGACATGAAATCAAAATCTGTGTACCCAATGGGTACAAGACTGTCTGCTTGGTAAACTAACATATAGTCTCGAGTCCTTTTCAGGTACTTGAGAATATTCTTCACTACAGTCTAATGTTCTTACCCTGGATTAGACTAATATCTACTAACCATGCCAATAGCAAAGCAAATGTCAGGTCTAGTACATAGCATAGCATATATTAGGCCTACTACTGCTTTCATCTTCTCTATCTTATCAGATGTCTTAGGACACTGATCCTTAGATAGAGTAATTCCATGTCTGAAGGGAAGGAATCCCTTCTTGGAATCTTGCATGCTAAACCTTGCAAGAATATTGTCAATATAAGTACCTTGTGACAAGCCCAACATCCTATTCTTGCGATCTCGCATAAGCTTAATCCCTAGGATGTGACCGGCTTCTCCCAAGTCCTTCATATCAAATTGACTGGATAACCATACCCTTACAGAAGATAATACCCCCACATCATTTTCAATTAGCAAGATATCATCCACATATAGTACTAAGAACACCACCATGCTTCCATCATGTTTCTTGTACACACAGGATTCATCCACACATTGATCAAAACCAAAAGACTTGATTGCTTGATCAAAGCGGATATTCAAAGATCTAGATGCCTGCTTAAGTCTATAAATGGACTTCTTAAGCTTGCACAACATGTGTTCTTATCCCTTCGTGATGAACCCATCTGTTTGCACCATATAGATTCACTCATCAAGATTCCCATTAAGAAATTCTGTCTTGACATCCATTTGCCAGATTTTATAATCAAAATGTGCAACAATGGATAAGAGAATCTGAATAGACTTTAGCATTGCCACCGGTGAAAAGGTTTCCTCATAATCGATTCTTTCCTTTTGAGTAAACCCTATCGCAACAAGCCTTGCTTTAAAGTTTTCCACCTTACCATTTGCTCCTCTCTTCTTCTTATAGATCCACTTGCATCCAATGGGTTTTATTTCATTGGGTGGTTCTACAAGATCCTAGACTTGATTGGATTATATGGACTCCATTTTAGACTTCATAGCCCTTTGCCAAATGTCTGCATCTTTATCTTGGAGTGCTTCATTGTAGTTACAGGGATCGGTACCTTGTTCATCAGGGAGCCGGTCATAAGGCTCTCCCAGGAACATATACCAGTCAGGTTGAATAATAACCCTCCCATTACGAAGAGGCAAAACCCATGTCTGTGTATCATTAGCATTACGTTGTGAAAATTCTGAACCTAATACATCATTATCTGCATGTTGTATTGGTTTAGGAACCTGCGTGTTAATGGTTGGTTCGGTATCCACACAAGTTTTAGTAATCCTCCCACTTCGACGTGGTAATGGAATATCGATAATTCTTTCTTATGATATTTCTACTCATACCAATGGTATCGAAGAAGTATGTGTCAGTGTATCACCTCTCATTTCCTCTAGATCAATACGGCTTCTGGGCTTGTGGTCCATAACATAGTCCTTTTCTAAGAATGTGGCATTGGTGTTAACAATAACCTTTTGATCCTTAGGACTATAAAATAGACCACCTTTAGTTCCTCTTGGATACCCAACAAAGAAACATACTTCTGTTCTCGATTCAAACTTTTCAGTGTTCCCTTTCAGCACGTGTGCTGGACTACCCCAAATTCGAATATGCCGCAGACTAGGCTTTCGTCTTGTCCACAATTCTATAGGAGTAGTAGGCACTGACTTAGATGGTACCAAGTTTAGAATGTATGCAGCTGTCTCTAATGCGTGTCCCTAAAAGGAAACTAGTAATTCTGAATAACTCATCATAGATATTACCATGTCCATGAGAGTCCTGTTCCTTCTTTCTACTACACTGTTCTACTGAGGCATACGGGGTGCAGACAATTGGGATATAATCCCTTGCTCCAATAAGAATTCTGTAAACTCTCCCAAAAGGTACTTTCCATCACGATCAGATCGTAGTGTCTTGATACATATTTACCTAGATGATTCTCCGTTTCAGTTAAGAAGTCTTTGAATTTCTCAAAGCATTCAGACTTACACCGCATTAAATAAATGTACCCATACCTTGAGTAATCATCGATGAAAGTGACAAAGTACTCAAAGCCCCCTCTTGATTGGACAGTCATAGGATCACACAAATCAGAGTGAACCAGTTCCAATAACTCTTATGCTCTATAGCCCTTGGCCAAGAATGACCTCTTGGTCATTTTACCTTCTACGCAAGATTCACAGACTGGAAGTGCCTCCACTTCCAATGTGCCTAATGGCCCATTTTGAACCAGTCTTTGAATCCTTTTTAGATTAATATGACCAATGCATAAGTGCCAAAGATGCGTTTGGTTCATCTTTGAAGAATCTTTTCTCTTAAATGACAAACTATTTGTGTTATTCAATTCATTTAGTTACAGTGTAGGAAAGGTAGGATTTATAATACAAAGATCATCCACCAAAAAACCATAACAAATCAAACATTTATTTTATTTAATAACTACTATTTTATTAAAATGGACTGAATATCCATTCTTTACTAAACTGGAAACTGAAACTAAATTCCTTCTAATAGAAGGTACAAAAAGGCAATTTCTTAATATTAAAATTCTATCTCTACCAAAACTAAGATGTAGATCTTCTACTTCAACTGCTGATACTCTTGTAGCATTTCTCATATATAGGTAAGTCTCTCCATCACCGAGCTGCTTGGTTCCCTAGAACCCCTGCAAAGAATTGCATACATGATCAGTGGCTCCTGTATCTACACACTAGGTACTGGTAGATCGGACCACTAAACACGATTCAACAACTAGTAAATGAGATTTACCTTGATTGTTCTGTCTGCCGAGATAAATCGGACATTGCTTCTTCTAGTGTCCTGGCTGGTTACAAATAAAACATTTGCCTTTAGGCTTTCCCGGTTGTCCTCGTGGCCTTTGGATTGGCCGAGGACCCGCGCCCTTCTTTTGAGCCTTTTTTATTTTAGCTCCAAGGATCTCTAGTTTTTTAAGAGATATCAATTTAAGAACATGATCCCTTACAGGCGTCCCCTCAGCCATGGTTGTGTTCATTAAATCTATCATGGCAACTTACTTAGCGGCACGACTTTGATCCCCGAACATCTCTCGGAGGCTTTCCATCATCTCATAGGCACTGGCCATTGACTGATGCTGATGTTCAGAATATTCGACATGAATGTCAAAATGTAACACCGCACCATCTTATCAGCCTTGACCCATTTCTTTTGAGCCTGGGTTTTCTCAGTTGTTGCCCCCTCACTAGGTTGCTCAGGACAGACTTGAGTAAGCACAAACTTGTACTCTTCAGCAGTTAATACAATATCCAAATTCCTTTTCCATTCTATATAGTTTGGTCCAGTAAATTTGTTTTTTTTAAGAATAACAGCGAGTGGATTGAAAGAACCCAGTTAAAAGCATGCAAATCACATAATATAATAATTACGTTTGGGTAAAAATTACTATGGATTCGAGTTGGAAATATTGGTTCCCTCTACCATATTTGAAAGGAATCCGCCAGCAACCTGATACACCGCGAATAGTATGACTCGATGGGAAGTCATATACTATCCATCATTTGTTAAGATAGGCAATTGCCTTTTAATTTTACTATCTAGGCAATGTACCTTGCCTAGTAAAATTAAACTACTGACTTACTTTGGTCCTACAAATAATAATAATGACTCAGATGGAGATGATATTATTATTTATAGCTAAGTGTTTACCATCACTTAATTCTAGATCAAGAGTTCCGTGAGGAACACCTCTGATGGAGAGGTGACCCACACTAACTATTACCCAAAACATTCTTTTAAAAAAGTTTATACTATGATTCTATGATCAACTTCATCTGATGGGAAGGATGACACTAGAGCCGTCACACAAAATTAATCATATCATCTACAAACTAGTGATTGAGATCATGAGATTTGTACTTGATAAATTCCCTCCCACTTAGAATTTTTTAAAAATAGGGTTACAATTTTTTAGAAAAACTTTTAATTTAATTAATAAAAAGTAATGGAATACTTGACAAAGATTAATTCATTCTTACTTGTCAAACCCACATGTGTAGATAATAAAATTATTCTATTCTCATAATTTTAGAAAAAAAGTACTCATGTTTTCAAAATATGAAATTAGTTTGATTTCTAAATACACATGTAGTTGTCCATCATTTTAAATTAATATAAATTAAACATACAACTAGACATCTGAAATAGGTCTAAGAACAATTATTCATGTTGTCCCATTCATTAAACATGAAACAATAATATTCATTCAATCACACATAAATAAGGAAACCACAACAAAATAAGAATCCCACTATTATGGTCAAGCTACAACACTTGTGAAGAAATCTTCATTGAACCCGATTAGCTCTATGTCTACCATCAGCAACTACCTTCCATGGTTGTTTTCTGAAATAGTCTTCTGAACTGCCCTCTAAAACTGCTTCTAGATTGCTTTTTAAAACTGCTTGTAAAACTGCTCTTACGAAGCATCGTCACGAATTTACTTGAGATATATTACATAAACCCTATGTCTCTATGATGGAGTTCACATGCTATTTATTTGTAGTAAATTATCCACGCATCAATCAAGCATGGGATCCAATACATACAAATCATATGCCTCCATAAAGGAGTTCACATGCTATATCAAAACAACAATATTAACCACAAATATACCCATCATGGGATCCAATCACACAAAACCAGTGTCCATAATAGTGTAATAAGAATGCTGCAAAACAAGGGTTAGCACAGATCTACGTTCTATCCATCCATCAATGCACGCATAAGATCTGTATTACTCGATAACAATGTTGCATCCACCCCATACACGAAATCAACGTTGTTCTGATACCATTATTAGGAAACTGCGTTCCCAAAATCCGTTAACAGCATGTATACATTGGTACTGCAAAACATTTCGTGAACCTATAATTACCCTACAAGGGAGAAACTAAGGCTCGAGAAGTTGATTTATTATCTCTTCAAGGACTAACTCTTCAGGAGTATGATAAGTACTTCAATAAAAGTTTTATTTATATCCTTCTTCAAGAGGTTAAATGCTTTTACTAATATTGTCTCTTCAAGAACTGTCCATCTCCTCTAAGGATGAATACAAATTTTAACCTTTTCAAGGGTGTATGATTACTATTTCAAAAATGTGTAGTAAATTTATCCCATCAGGAGAAGTTTAAATTATAACATCTTCAAGTGTTATTTAATAATAAATTCCTCTCAATAGGAGGTTTAAATTATAACATTTTCAAGTATTGTTTAATAGTAAATTCCTCTCAACAAGAGCAGTTTCAATTATCACCTCTTCAAGGGTATACATATATATATATAGGGACAATCTCTCTTGTGCAATGGGCTTTTATGCCTAAAAAACCCGCAGGTCAGCGAGGCGGCAAGACGTGGCGCAGGTCAGCGAAGCAGCCCACGGATTTTTTAGGCATAAAAGCCCAATGCACTAGTCCAGTACACTGGAGAGCCTTTCCCTATATATATATATAGGGAAGTATACATATAGGTACATAAGGAAAACTAAACAGATATATATTATCAATATTGAATATATTTATATACCACTACAAAAAAGGGGCCTTTTGTGACGGATAAATTTTCGTCACAAATAATGTTTTTGTGACAGATTTTGTGACGGAAATATATTACGTATCATTTTATTACTCTTCTCATTTGCAATTGGTTTCTCAATTTTCTTCTTGTCATTCTCTCTCTTCAGCCACCGAATCCCTAGAGTTTCTCCACTTCTTTCTAATCGGAGTATCATTTCACCTCCAAATTAAGGTTCGACACTTAACAAGAGTCTTCTACCTACGTGAGCCCAAAGGTAAGTGTATATATATATGTGTATATATATATATACGGGAAGCTTCCTAGACGGACTCCCGCAAGATATAAACGTACGGACCACTGTTTAAGTGGAAAAGATATTGACACGCGGGTCTACTTAAGTGAGACCCGACCCAAAATACATACCCATTTGGCAGGAAAAGAAAAGAAAAAAAAAGAGAGAAAAACAAGCAGCCCAATACGTCTCCTCTTTCTCACGTCTGCCTGTCTTCTCTCTCTCTCTCTCTCTCTCTCTCTCTCTCTCCACGTCTCCCTGTCTTCTCTATCTCTGATTTTACTCTCTCCTTTCATGTATGATACATCTCACTCTATTCTCATATATCCTTTCATGTCTCTCTCTCTCTCCTTCCATGTCCGAAACTTAGGTAGTATTGGTTGGTGCAATTTATTTACTTTGTTGAAGAATATTGAGGATTGAAAGGTACTTTTTATTGCTACTTTTTTTATGATAGTTGTAGTATTAATTTAGTGAACCTAACTAGTACCAATCACAAATTTTTTTTTCAATGGCAAAGAATCAATATTCATTGATAATAGGAAGCACAATATAAGAGTTCAATTGCACTCCAGAATGGGCAGAGAACAAATGGACATCAATATTCTACTTGTTCAGTTTTTGCCATCACAAATTTTGAAGAATCAAACAAATGGACAACTTTTCAGCAAAAAAAAAAAAACCAAAAAAACAAAACAAAACAAAAAAACAAAAACTAATCGACAACCTTTTTTTTTTCCTTTTTATTCCTTTAGGGAAAATTAGTCGGTATATCTAAAACATGGCATACATTTGATTATTATTTGTTTATGTGTTGTGGTATACATTTGATTCTTATTAGTCAGTATAAAGTTCCCATTTATTTGATTCTTATTTGTTTATGCGTTGTGGTATACATTTGTAGGTTTTGCTCATACCGGTCCAATTGGTATTAGTTGCTTTATTTTCCCATTACGATACGCCATGGATGTTATTGAGGGCATGGAACATAAGTCGGAAGATCAATTGGATCATGGGTCAGAGGAGGAAATGGGTCAAGTCAATGATGCATCATCCAATCATACCACTCATATTCCAGAAGCAAGGGGACAAATCAAGCCAAAATTAAATCAGGAGTTTGATTCATTGAATGATGCACAGGCCTTCTATAAAACTATGCTAGGGAGGCTGGGTTTAGTGTTTGAAGTCATTCAAGCGAAAAGATTGGGGGTGAAATTACAAGAAAAGAATGTGTGTGTTACAAACAAGGGAGAAGACGAAAAATAAACATTAATGTCCAACGGCGACATGGGTTAGTAAGAGAGGGATGTGGGGCGAAGATGGCCGTGGTGAGGTCCAAATTGGGGCAAGGCTTTGTTGTTAGCCAAGTCAATGAGGCCCACAACCACGTGCTTGCAACACTTCACAAAGTGCATTTTTTGAGATCTCATAGATATGTTTCAAATGCCAAGAAATAGCTAGCATTACAATTTTCTACAGCAAATGTGCCTGCACATCAACAAATAAGTATTATGGAACTACATGCAGGAGGTCTAGAAAATATTGGATGTACTCAACAAGATATTTACAATGTTGAGCAAGATTTAAGGAAGAAGTACGATGGACACGATGCCAAAATGTTGTATGAGTACTTTCAATCAAAACAAGAGAAGAATCCAGCATTCATTTTCAAAGTAAAGGCAGATGATGATAAGAGGATTACTCATTGTTTTTGGGCAGATGCGACCTCCAGAAAGGCATACCAGGTTTTCAGAGATGTGGTAGTCTTTGACACAACATACAATACAAATCGTTACATTATGATATTTGCACCTTTTGTGGGGGTTAATAACCATACCCAAACAACTTTTTTTGGGTGTGCTTTCTTGAGTGATGAGACCTTTGAATCTTTTGTTTGGCTTCTCAAAGAATGGTTGGATGCTATGCCAGGACCTCCACCACGAATGATCATCACTGATCAAGATCCTACGATGTCAAAAGCTATTGCTGAAGTCATGCCAAATGCTATTCATAGATATTGTATTTGGCATATTTTGAATAAGTTTTTAGAAAAGATAAATGCAATTAACTATAAAGCTCGTTGGAAGGAGTTCAGAAGTTGTATTTGGGATTCAGAGACACCAGAGGAGTTTGAAACAAAATGGACATTTTTGATGGAAAAAAGTAACTTAGCAAGTAATGAGTGGTTACAAGTTCAGTATGCCAATCGTATGAGGTGGGTTCCTGCATTTGTGAATAACACATTCTCTGCGCATATGTCAAGTAGTCAAAGAGCCGAAAGTTGCCACTCATTTTTCAAGAAGTATATGAAGAAGAATAACTCATTAAATGATTTTGTGACACGTTTTAATAGGGCGTTGAAGCGGTTACGACACAATGAGCTAGAGCTTAATCACAGTGATATCAATGAAAACCCTATTTGTAAAACACCATCTTTGATGGAGAAGCAAATGAGTAAAATTTACACACATACTGTTTTTTATATATTTCAAGAAGAGTTGTGGCAAACTTTGGCTTATTTGATTGATGTTGATTTTGAAAATCAGCATTTGTGCATCTATAGTGTTCAGCGTGCAATTGGGAGTAAAAGGGTTCAAAAAGTTGTTGAGGAAAAGTCATCAGGATTTGTGAGTTCATGCAAAAAAATGGAATCTGAAGGAATTCCATGTCGGCACATACTGACATATATGAGTAAAAAGCAAATTGTGAAGCTACCTGATATATACATCTTTAGGAGATGGACGAAGGTAGCAAAGTCTGTTACTGTGGAAGATGATTTTTGTATTGGCTCAAAAGAAGCATTTGACACTTCATTGGTGGTTAGGCATAACAGCTTATTTAGCTTTGCTTCAAGTGTAATTGATGAAGCCATTCTCACTGAAGAGACAACTGAAGTGCTAAGAGAAAGTTTGGCACATGCTTTTGGAAAAATCAAGTCGATGTTAATTGCTAAGGGAGTAGTTTCTACACCCACCCCTACTCCTTTAGAGCGAATGTTCAATGAGCCACATAAAGTTCGCTCAAAGGGGTGTGGGAGAAGGTTGGAAGGAGGAAAAGAGAAGAGAAAAGGAAAGGCTACTAGGCGCTGCAATGGTTGTGGATTGTCAGGTCAATCACACAACAAAAGGAATTGTCCAATGCTTAATAAAATGTAAAAGACACACTGCAATTTATTTTATTTTTAATATTGTTATTTATTTCGTTTTTTTTACTGCAAAATAGGCACTATGGACAATAACTTGTGATTTTCATTCCTTGCAGATATTCCCATGGTACTGAAATGGCAGAGGATGATGATGATGATGATGATGATTATGATGATGATGACACTATGGACAACTACTTGTGATTATTTTGTTCTTTTACCAACCTAGTTATTTTTCCTTTATTTTGGTATTTTAACTTTTGGGACTCACTCTTTCATGTGTCAAGGATGTTACCTTTGTTATGGACCTTGCATTTGAACTTTGGGGCTCTGTTTCATATGTTATATTGACTTTCTGTTTTTTTTTTTTTTTTTACCTATTGGTTCTCCTTCTCCAGAATTAACAGCTTTTGTTTTGTCAAAAGATCTTCTTTGAACAAGATCAAGATCTATAGCAGGGCTATTACAAATATGAAGATCTTCTTTGAGTTTCTCAATCTCCAATCTAGCATTTCTGTTTTTTTTTTTCATATGTTATATTGACTTTCTATTTTTTCTTTTACCTATTGGTTCTCCTTCTTTGTTCTTGTGTTGATTTCCTCCAGAATGGTTTAGTTGGGGTCATAGTCAAAACCATTGGAGTTCATAATGGGGAGATTATGATCCAACCTGTAGTGTTTTAAAACTAAATAAATGAACAACCTTTACTGTTGAAGTAAAGTGATTCCAGAAAACATTACAGCCAAAACATTACATTACAACCTTTAGTGTGGTCATTTGCAATTTGCTTTTTCATTGACAAATTGCCCATATAGGGACATACATTACACCCAACAACCCCTTCTGATCAACCCACAAACAGTTTTTGTTTTGTCAAAAGATCTTCTTTGAACAAGATCAAGATCTATAGCAGGGCTATTACAAATATGAAGATCTTCTTTGAGTCTCTCAATCTCCAATCTAGCATTTTTAAATTTTCCTTCACATTCTTTGTGGTTAGTCCAGAAGGCTTCAAATCTGAATGTGCTAATCCTTATGTTTCAAAGTGTTAGAGTTGTTTTAAATCTGAATCTGCTAATCCTCTTGGTCTTCACAGTCTTTGTAGTCAGTCCAGAATGCTTCAACCCACAAACAGTTTTTAAGAACAAGCTATAATGCAAAACAGATAAGAGAGTAGTGGGGAAAAAATAGTAATCAGAATTATATTGATCTTTTTTTTTTTTTGGAACATTATTTCATTGATTAAAAAAAAAAAAAAAAGCAGTGCTATGTTAGCCATTACAAAATCAATCGACTAGCACAAGCTAGGTGGGAACCCAAAAAATTCAACTATTTCAAGCAATTGAACAAACAGCTTGAAAGCAACCCAAAACATTATGAAGAAATCCTATGCCCCTGCCAATCTACGCTCCCAAACAATCAAAATAAGACTAAACACATAGATAGAGCTATAAGTCTCATGCAAATCAACAAACAAAGAAATTTCTTACACACAGCTATGACAAAAAAAAATCCTCTTTGTGTGATGCCCAAAATGAAATTTTATAGTTCAATTAAAATTATATTCACCTCCACAAACAAGTTCATGCCCAAAATGGGCTTCTACATTGCAATAGGCTTATTATGTAAACAAATCAACATTTTATTGTAATAGATACATTATAAATGGCCTCCAGATCTGATGATCTTCTCTCTGCCTGCGCCTGCGGCTGCGGTTCCCAATTTCGGTTGATCGGTGAGCTCTCCGATCCCCAATTCCATTGGACCCAAATTGATTTCAGCCCACCGAAGGTAGTTTAGTGGCGGCAACGGTAGCTGTTCTTCCGACTGCTAATGGGTTTCTCTGTAAATTTTTTTGATACAAATGAGAACCCATTTTCTCTTCTGAGTAGGAGAGAGAGAGAGAAAGGACTGAGGAGAGTAGAAACTGGAGTACATGTAACAGAGAGAGAGAGAGAGAGACGTTTAGGGTCTCTTTTTTTTTTCTTTTCTTTTCCAGCCAAATGGGTATGTACTTTGGGTCGGGTCTCACTTAAGTAGACCCGTGTGTCAATTTCTTTTCCACTTAAACAGTGGTCCGTACGTTTATATCTTGCGGGAGTTCGTCTAGGAAGCTGCCCGTATATATATATGTGTATATGTGTATATATATGTATGTGTGTGTAGATGATAGATTATATGTCAATTTTTTTCTTGTAGTGATTGTTGATCTGCTCTCTGTCTCTCTCTCTCTCTCTCTCTCTCAACCAGAGGCATAATTACTGAGAGACCTTCATTTTCCCTAACCAGTCTAGTGTGTGTGATTGAAGCATTGCCGATCTATGAGACATTCATTACTGTGAGACCTCAAATTGCTATTTTTTGAAGTGGATGATAAAGCAAAATCACTACAAAACCCTAACTTTTTTTCGACCTTATCAATCTCTGTTTCTCTACACTGAACAATCCAACTTCGTGGTGGTATGTTTTAATTTATTCTATGCATATATGGGAATCAATTTCGTGAGATATAGATTTTGCTACCAGCATTGAGTTTTCTTTTGATGATTTGTGTGGAGCACAATTTGTGTATTAGAAGACTTCAAATTCCTTCAAGCATGAGAGGACTTCAAATTTCTTAAGGCTCTGTTTGGTTCATTGATTTGGTGAGGGAAGAGTGAGCGGAAAGGAAAACAAGTTCCTTTATTTTCCTTTCCTCTCTCTTTTCCCTCACCAAATCCATGAACCAAAAAAAGTTTAAATGCTAGTCACACTTAGTTCTAATATTAATGGATACTTTAGGCACTCTATATTGTTGATTGCATGTCAAGTTTGTTAACTGACTTTCTTAGAAATTGTTCAAAACGCAGGGTGATGTTGGTATGAAGGGGGAATTTGCTACTCGAGTTGCCAGTTCTACTGACTTATATAAGGTGAGAAAAATTAATGTCATTAACATCATGTTATATTTTAGCTTCGTATGCCAAATTCACTCCTTTATTTTCTTTTCGAGCATAAAATTTTGCTTTTTCCCAATTTCGATAATGAATGACGGTGAAACTATGAGAAAAAATTGTAGCTAACAATGTTTGATTACATCTGTTGCATGATTAGACATTAGATTCCGCCATCATTTTCTCCTCTAAGTTGATTACAGTACTCATCCATCTGTTTCGTTGATGTAATGTGAAGTAGGTGTTTTTTACTTTATACAGATGAATAAGCGCAAACCATACCACAGTGTCAATTTCGTTATAGCACACGATGGGCTTACGTTGTACGACCTTGTATCATGTAACTTTAAGGTACTTGAATATTAGGTCTTTTTTTTAAAAACGGTTCACGGTGACTAATGAACTCAACTCATTTTCTTGTCCTTTGTTATGATAGCACAATGATGAAAATAAAGAAGGTGGCAACAATAGATGCAATGATAATTTCTGCTGGAATTATGGTTATGAAGGTAGTGTCTAGAGATTTCCTTCTTGGTGATTTAGTTTTTGCAGTTTTGACATGTTAACTGATTGGTGTGATTAACTTCATTGAAGATACAAATTCAGTGGATCATATAATTAACTATATCTATTTTGGGTCCAAAAAATATTTTGGTTTATGAATTAATAAGAGCCCACTTAGGATAAGTTTTTCAGGGCCAGCTATCACTTATAAGTGGTTGTCTGAAAGCTGTGTGACTATTTGGATTAGCTTTTCCACAACTCTTTGAAAAAAAAACTTGTTTGGTTATCTGAAAAGCTGTGACGTTACTATCTCTTTATTTCCTGACTGCTACACAAATGAGCTTCAAATTGTGTACTCGTTGGAAGAATGAGTCTTCAGCTCTTTGGGTCCACTTGAACTCTTTTTAATTGACAGAAGTCATGAATATTTTGATAGTTCTCTTTTCATTTTGCTTTAGAACTTATTTTGTAGCCGTTCTTTCTGTGAAGCATGGAGAGAAGTTAAATATATATTTTCATTTAGTTTGGAAACAGTCATAACTTTAAGTTTTTGGGTATGAATTTACTTTGGAAAAAAGTTCATTCATTCATTCATTCATTGGAGGGTTAACAATCTGTCCTTCTAAACTGTCTTGTTAGGTTTAGTGTAATTGTTATATTCATGTGGATTTGGTTGCTAGGAATGTTGCGCACTTGTTTGCTAGCAGATTTTTCATTTGAGCACTTGTAAGATACCTTCTGAAATTGGACAATAACCAAATTCACTTCTAAGTTCTAGCATATTAACAGCCTTTTACAATGTGGCACAACATGGATGGCTCTTTTAATGAAAGGTGTAGAAATCTTTGCAATACTACATTCCCTGTTGCTGAAACAATATTTTGGCAATCAAATTTGGATAAATTCTTATTGGAGAATATCCTGCATGGACTTTCCCTTAGAAATGATAACTGATGCGGCTCATCCTAATTACTACTAGTTCTTTCTTATAATTTCATACTTTCAATTATCCTAGAATCCTAGGCTGACTCTTCATGGGGAGTTTAGTTCATTAGTTTATCCAAACCCAGGAATCGCTGTTAAGTCAAAAGTTCCCTGATTTCATTCTATCTGCTGGTCTCCTTTATTTATCACTCCCCCATGTTGTTACTTTATGTCTCTTGCTTGCAATTACAAAGTTTGCTGTTGTTTACCTTTATCAGTTTATAATTTTTTTCTCTTGAAAATTCATGTATGAATATGGAAAAGCTTGATACTCGGAGTTTTTCTTTATTTGGCTCATGTGGTAAAATGTTGCCCTGCCCTTTCTCATACTGGCAGCATTCTGCCATACTATTATATAGTACATAGTTTTGATTTACAATTTTTCCTTATGGGAACTTTAGACCATGTAATCTACTATTGCAGGAGTTGATGTGGCTGAGCTGTTATTCTAATTATTAGTTTCTTTCATTTTTCCCATTTATTTTTGTCTTTTGTACCTGTCCTATTATAATCTTACTGGCTTTGGATTATGAATATCTAACTATCCTTTTCGACTGTGAAAACCATTGTGAAGATTGTATTCACAATTTAAAGTTGAATGGTTTGTGTGGTTGTATCTAACCAGGGAATACCCATGATGCTGATGGGAGATGAGTATGGCCATACACACTATGGGAATAACTACAATTACGAACATAGTACTGCTATTAATCATTTTCACTGGGGACAGGTAAGTGAGAACTTCCAGTAGTTTCTTTTCCATGACTTAGGGAGTGCTTGGAATGACAAAAGTCTTCTGCTTTCGAGTAGGAGATGGTGTTTTGCACATAAGGACGTGAGTTGAGGGTTGATAGAACCCCATGCTCCTCAACTTCTAAAACAAATAACTCTCTCTACAATATTTCTATGTCCATCTCTATCCCTCTTCTGGGTCTTTCTCTCTCTCTCTCTATACATACATCTATATACACATACATATAGATAGATATAAAATAAATCACCACTGTCCCAGTTTTACTTACCCTATTTTTTTATGTAATGTTTGAATTTTTGTAGGTTCATACTTAATCAAATGTGCACTGCCCAAACTCTGAGGTTGATGTAGATACTATAACCAAGATGATGAGGTAATTTCTTTGCATATGTAATTTACTACCAAATTGTTAGATATAGCTCTAATTTATTACCCATTTTTATTCATTGTGTTGATGAGCATAATTGTGAGTTGTAGTGTGCGAGTGTATGTTTTTGTGTAGTGAAATAGTATAGTTAATCATCTTGTATTAATGAGCAGAATTGTGAGTTGTGGTGCATTCACAATTAGGGTTGGTGATCTTCGATTGTTTGTTGTATAGCATGAACTAACATTAGACTCATCATGTTGTTGGTAGTCATTTGAGATAAGAAATTTGTGCTAAAGTTTGGTATACTAGATCATAAAAGTTTTAAAGAGTTGTATGTTAATTTTGGGTTGTGATAAATTTATATATTTATATAGGTTTATGAAAATTTTCGAATGTTATAAAAACCGAGGAAATTCTGCTAATTTTTTGTAGGAATCTTTACCCTTTTTTTGTTCTTGTGTTGCTTCTTTGGATAGTTTTTATTTGTATCTTTGATCTTGTTTTGCTCTTTGGGTTGTTAGGTGGCTGAATTATTATTATTTTAATTGAACTTTCATTTTCGGTTTCAGGTTGTGGCGAGAGATTAGAGGATTTAGATCATGATGAGAATCAATTATAAGTGTAAAGATTTTATTCAGATTATTGTTATTTCATTTTATTTATACTAATGCCAGCTATGAAACAATTATGTATGAACATATACTTTATTGTATCTTGTTTTATCTTTAATTAATATGCTTTTAAATTTTATGTGGTTCTTGTACTTAAAAATAAGTGTGTCTAATTTATTGTAATGGAGAAATAATAATTTTTGGTGATAATATAAAAATTTCCGTCACAAACATTATTGGTGACGATTTTGCTAATAATTGTGGTCATAATATTTAAAATTCCGTCACAAATACTATTTATTCCGTCACAAATACTATTTGTTACGGTTTTGGGTTGACACAAATATAGTATACAAATCTGTCACAAATAGCATTTGTGACAGTTTCGGGTCAACACAAATAAAATACCTCAAATCAAATGTGACACTACTATTTGTGTGGAACATATTTCCGTAACAAATAATATTTGTAGCGGTTTTGGGCTGACACAAATAAACTGTCATAAATTTTAAGCATAGGTGACACTAGTTTTTGTGTCACACGCATATCCGACACAAAATCCATCATAAATACTTTTTGTGACGGAATTTGACCCGAAAGAGACTTTTTGTGACACCCCTAATTAACTTGTGTCGGGCACAAATCTGTCACAAAAAATGTAATTCCGTCACAAAAAGTTTTGTGACGAAATTGCACCTTTTTTGTGATGGATTTTTCTGTCACAAAAGACATTTTTTCTTGTAGTGTACCATTTGATATAGTCTCGTGCTGATAACGTGTTATAAAAACTAGTAATAAAAGTTAAGCACACAAATAAACAATAACACAAAGAGAGATAAGTATTTTCAGGTGGTTCGGTAATTTGCCTATATCCAATTTCAGGTGGTTCAGGAGGGGGATCATCTTTGATTATTGATGGAATTTATACAACTCAAGCACTCTCAAACACTGGCTTTCTTTTCTCTCTTCTATCTTTCTTTGTATGATTGTTTCTATTGTTTCTGTCTAACCACTACAACAAAAAAAAAAAGGTTTTTTCAAAGAAAAATCTTCTTGCTAAATGTCACAATTTCGTGGCTAAAGCCTTTACCAAGGAAAATCTTTCGTTGCCAGATTCCTTGCTAAAAGTTCGTTTCTATAACCTCTAGCAAAGAAAAACATTTTCCTTGCCAATTCTTAACTTTTAGCAAGGAATTTTTTTCTTGCTTATGCTCAATATTTTCATCGCTAAATGACTTAATTTCCTTGTCAAAAATTAAAATTTTTGTGTTCAATATAAGACATTTAGCAAAAAAAATTATTTTGTTGCTAAATATATAACTTTAAGACGAGAAAATATAGACAATTTATAAACAAATGTAAGAAGCAAGGACAATGAAGCAATCAACTATGACAGTCATCCACCCCGTCCCTGCCTTGTTGACAATTTGTGCATCCATTAATGTGGAGTCACTTTCATAACACATACAGAGTACATATTAATTTATTAATTAATTTATCAGCTAGTTGGAAGTTGGAACGTAAAGGTTAATAGTTTTCTTTTTTATTTTGGTCATACATAGGTAGTATATATACATATATAAGTAGAGTTGTTTCTCTTACTGAAACCCATCACTACCATTTCAAGTTCTTCTTCAACCCCTCTTTTGCACCCAACAACCTCCCGAGTCAGGTATTCTATCTCTTATTCTCTCTCGAAACATACTTCTCATACTTTCCTTGTTTAATAAACCTCTTAAATATGGTTCAGTGGTTCACTACTGCATGGAGTATGGACTATCATTATTATTTTTATTTCTATATTTTGTTTTCTATTATATGACCACACTCTTGGTTTTATTTTTATTTGTTTCAAAAATCAGCAGTTAAGAAAATTTTGTGGATTATTTCTCTAGTGGAGAGGTTAGTCGAAGCAATGACAAAATCATACTAAAGGTGGAAAAAGTGAAAATATACACATGTATATGATGATATTATATGTATCCAGCATAGACCAAAAGTTATCAATTTATCACCAAATTATATATTTCGTAACATGGTCCACATATTTGTAGTAATACAAAAATTAGTGGTTTTTATTCGATCATTTGTGCTTTTCAAACTGTTACTAACATTGGGCACCTTGTTACAAACATTGGTCAACTATGTTACATCGAGTTTGTAATGTTTAGATACATTTTGATTATTTTTTTTTTTTTTTTTTTTTAACGGCAGATTTCATTTGATATAGTTAATAAAAGCGATGAAATATCGCTATTTACATTTTCAACGTCTAAAACCACCAAACCCAGTTCCATTTTGAAACACTCTATTTGAGAGTTTCATAAAAGGAACCACAAAAACCACCCCAACAGAGAGAAACAAAAATCGTAATAAAAAACCCCTTGGCTATCCCAATTCAAAGATCGGCTATAGCCGGAATTGAAATTAGGCATTGATGATGCCAAAATTTGGTAAGAGTGAAGTAGAGCAATTTAAGGGGAGAGAGAGAGAGTGAGAGACTATTTTTTGTATGTGGTTCGGCCCTGTTAATGAAGGTACCTACGTCCACGGGTGTGTCTGAGCACGTTCACTAGCAGATCACCGGCGGGCCTGGTGAGCCAACAAAGAGGGGTGGCACTACCAATAATACCGGCCGGGTGTATGCGTATAATGGTGAATTATAGAGGTGCTGTGTAGACTGGGAAGTTGGCGGCCCCTTCAATGGGGGGTGAGAGGTCTCTTTTATAGATGTAAGAGACCTACTCATACATGGATAAGGAAATATAATCATATTGATGTAGATTGGCATTAATTATGAGGGTTTCCTAATTGGATTAGGAAATAGTGTGCACTTTTCATTAGTCTTCTAGCTTAAGTAGGAAACTGTCCGTAATGCTCGGGATCACGCATGTGGGCCCGAATGAGCTGTTCCCGCGGCGAGATGTGCATGTGCGGTTTCCCCGACCTGCTGGCCGGGTCATGAATGAACCGCTCGGGATGATGAATAGAATAAACCGCTCGGGCTGACGCTTCTGAGGAGTTGTGCATGATTTTCCTGGGGCATGAACTAACTGCTGATTTGAACCGCTCGGTCATAAGATGGAGCCAATTTTGGGTGTATCAGCTGCCCCCCATTTCCAAGGTTGGCCAAATGCTATATCGGGGCAAGTTTGGAAATCAGTTTGATGTTACTTGCCACTGTCTGAGTGCTTGTGAAAGCTGCCTCGAGGCTTCTGAGCCTGGTGAGTCCTCGGGAACTGATCGGAAGTTGAGACTCGGCCTAATTCGGAGTCTTTGAGTACTCGGGAAGTGATCGAGAGTTGAGACTCGGCCTACTTCGGAGTCTTTTTGCTTGAGTTAGCTCCCAGGATGGTTATCTTCTGCCCGTAAACCTTCATCACGGCTGTGGGTAGAGGGATTTTACCATGTTGGAAAAGCCGACCTAAAGCGTATTGCTCTAGGGTCCTTTTTTATGTTAACTCCCCAGGATGGTTGTCTTCCGCCCGACCAGCCTTCGCCAAAACTGTTGGGATAAGAACTTGACCATGTTGGTAGAGCCGACCTAAATCACGTTGCTTTAGGGTCCTTTTGCTCCTCTATCGTCGGCCAACCTAAGAGATTTAGTCACCTCTATCGTCGGTCTGGACCTAAGTGGAGTTAATGCCTCAGAGTACTGTAGGTGCTCGGGTTGTCCAAGATTTTGACTTGGTTATCCGCAAGACTTGTAGATACCCGGTGTGATTACCTGTTTAGTTCACTACGCCGTCTTGCCCCCCAAGCGTTCGCTAAGACGAGGGTCTTACAGAGGCTATGATCTGTAGGTAACCGACCTGGAACATGGTGGTTGCAGGGTCTTTTGAAGCTTGCCATCGTCGGCCACCTAGGGGGTTCGCCCCCATCATCGGTTGGACCTAAGCGAAGCCGGTGCCTCGGGCGTGACCCCGAGGTCTTCGGTGCCTGGGTTCGGAGCCCGAGGTCTTTTTAGTGCCTAAGTTTGGAGCTCGAGGTCTTCTTCGTGCCTCGGGGTTAGGCCCGAGGTCTTTGGATGCCTCGGGGTTAGGCCCGAGGTTTTTGTATGCCTCGGGGTTAGGCCCGAGGTCTTTGTATGCCTCGGGGTTAGGCCCGAGGTCTTTGTATGAGTTATCTGACAATCGGTGGAGCCTCATGCGGTGATCAAGCAAGTACCACTGTAGGGCTCTTCTAGACCGATGGAGATAGGAGGTCGGATCAGGATCATCGGGCTTCTGACTTCTCTGTGCTGGAGGCAAAGTCAGAACTGCTTGATCCTGACCGATATGAACTGGAGATCGGGTCGGGGCTGCCGGACTCTGCTTGCTGTGAGCTGGAGGTCGGGTCGGGGCTGCCTGACCCGGACTGCTGTGAACTGGAAGAACTGTCAGAACTCCCAGGCTGATCTCGCTTTTGCTTACTTCTGGAAGACTTGTCGCTTTCTTGCCCGGGGTCTTTGAACTTCAGAAATTCTTCAGTGTCAATGTATTTTCCAACCCTCTCTGCGAGTTTGACCAAGGTTACCGGTCGGTTTCTGTGGAACGACGCGGCACACTTAGTGTGTTGAACTCCCGAGCAAAAGGCTATGATGGTGATTGTCTCGTTCAGATTGCGGATTTGAAGCTTCTGTTGGTTGCACCGTCGGTGAACTCCTTGAGGGACTCATTATTCCGTTGTCTGATCGTCAGTAGCTGCATGTCTGGCTTTGGCCGCTCATGCATACCAGCGAACTGGTTAATGAACTGCTTGCTGAGTTGTTTGAAACTGTAGACCGATCGGGGCTCCAAGGAGTAGAACCACTGCATGGTCAGGCCTTTCAAAGTGCTGGGGAAGGCTAGGCAGTGTAGCTCATCAGAGTTGGTGGCTAGGGCCATCTGAGCCTTATAGGTCCGGACATGGTCGACCGAGCTTCCCGAGCCGTTATATGAATCTAGCCGAGGCTGCTTAAATTTGCGCGGGATGGAGAACCTCGCGATCTGGTTGGAGAATGGTGACTCTATCTCGGTATTGGCTTGATTCAAAACACGGTTTTAACCAAGCTTTTTGGCCACTCCGTCAATCTGCTTCTGCAAGTCCTTGATTCGGGCTTCCACTCCTTCCCGACCGGTACCCGAGGGGTTGGTCGGGTCAGTGGAAGAGGCTTTTTCTTCATGGCATGGTGTTGTCCTCTGGGATCGGGCTCGGCTATGACTCCGGGTAACCGTATCCCCAGGGACGACTCGGCGCTTGACCGAGTGACCTTGGACTAATTCCCTGGCCATATGCTCCCACCTTTCCTCTCGGGCAGCACACCCACTGTTGATATTTCTGACATCCTCAACACAGGACGGGTTGGCATGGGCGCGTTGTCTGGTCAAGATCGGTTCCCGACCGTTCGCAACGTTCCCGGATCGTTTCCCGACCCCTGGAGGACGGCTTTGCTGGGCCAGTAGGGCTTCGATCTGTTGTTGGATTTGACGCTGGCCCTCCAAGAGTTGTGTGAGGGTCGCGGTGATCTGTTCAGATGTCATGGCTTCCGCAGCCGGTGCCGGGGCCGAAGGAATATCCTGGTCGGACTGCTGATCAGCCTTCTTACCCTTCTTTGGTGGCATGATGATCAGTCAAGAGATTCGTTGATGAGAATACTCGTTTCCCACAGACAACGCCAAATTGATGATGCCAAAATTTGGTAAGAGTGAAGTAGAGCAATTTAAGGGGAGAGAGAGAGAGAGTGAGAGACAATTTTTTGTATATGGTTCGGCCCTGTTAATGAAGGTACCTACGTCCACGGGTGTGTCTGAGCACGTTCACTAGCAAATCACCGGTGGGCCTGGTGAGCCAACAAAGAGGGGCGGCACTACCAGTAATACCGGCCGGGTGTATGCGTATAATGGTGAATTATAGAGGTGTTGTGTAGACTGGGAAGTTGGCGGCCCCTTCAATGGGGGGTGAGAGGTCTCTTTTATAGATGTAAGAGACCTACTCATACATAGATAAGGAAATATAATCCTATTGATATAGATTGGCATTAATTATGGGGGTTTCCTAATTGGATTAGAAAATAGTGTGCACTTTCCATTAGTCTTCTAGCTTGAGTAGGAAACTGGCCGTAATGCTCGGGATCACGCCTGTGGGCCCGAATGAGCTGTTGCCGCGGCGGGATGTGCATGTGCGGTTTCCCCGACCTGCTGGTCGGGTCATGAATGAACCGCTCGGGATGATGAATAGAATAAACCGCTCGGGCTGACGCTTCTGAGGAGTTGTGCATGATTTTCCCCAGGCATGAACTAGCTGCTGATTTGAATCGCTCGGTAATAAGATGGAGCCAATTTTGGGTGTATCAGGCATTACAAAAACCATGTCTAGGCCAAGCTCCTCATAACGCATTAAGCACGGTCGAGTAGAGGCCAGACTTCCCTGATTAAAAAAAATTTAAACCAAATCTCTAGTCTATATAGGCTTTGTACAACCTGACATAAAAAAACTCTAGCCCTTGTATCAAGCATTTACCCATCGAATTCCATGGTTTTGCTCTTGATTGCTCAACATCAGAATTTAGATAAATGACATGTGAATAGAGCTATTATCTCTGGTATTTTCCAAAGAGGAAATACTCAAAGCAGTCCATATCCACCCCCTATCAGCCTCACCCACACGAGCAACTCTCAATAAACAACCAAAACTGTCCTGCTTCCAAACCAAGCAGAGATGGTACAAAGAGCCCCAAAATTGAGCTTTGTGTATACTAGCCTCGAGCTGATTAAATTGCTTGTGGCTAACCAAAACTAAACATGAATTGAAAGAGAAAGACTCTCCACTTGACCCAAGCACAGCAACTCTCTATGGCAAAACATTGTCCAACTAGAGGTGCAATATCACGCAGACCCCAAAATTCCCAAAGTTCCCAAAGCAGACAATTCAAAGGCACATGACACGATAAGAGAAAACACCACCCATCCCGAAAGAAAACTCACACTAAAACTCACACACGCCAAAAGACCAAAAACCCTCATCGACCCAAAACCAATCAAAAGTTTGAAAAATCACACTAAAGAAATAAAAACTGAAGAAATAACCACCCTCATTCCCTATTGCATTCAGCTACTTATAACCATGCCACAAAAGGGGACACTCTATATACTCCACCTTTGGCTAGATTATTCGTGGCGGTGTTTGCCTCTCTGTTAATGTGCTCAATCCGGAACGCCGCATGGTCTTCAATGCTGTCAATTAGGTTATGAATTACATTCAAAATGAAATGATATTTCCAACATTCGGACGAGTCTCCCATGAGATAGCCGTTTTCGAGTCGCTTTCCACCAATAAGTTTGTACCTTTGAGATTGACTCCCATAAAACATCCTTAAGCCCTCTCGAATTGTAAGCAATTCAGCTTTATTCAATTCTTGCACTCCAATTGGGACCGAGAAACGAGCAAAGATGTATCCTCTATCATCCCGAAATATGCCCCAATACCGGCGGCTCCTAGTTTCCCTAGAGCCGAGCCATCCACATTGAGTTTTATGAAGCCAATAGGTGGAGTAGTCCATCCAACACCCGCACGCACAGTGTGCTTTGAGACGTTGCTGCATGCCTCCTTGATATTAATCATCATATCTGAAATTTCCATATTTGACTTGTCTACATTGACTTTGAACCACCACACTAGATATAATTTGATGGAGTATAGTGTATTATCTTCATTATAGCCGTACCATAGATGCCAGGGAGTGTCCAGTTGCCCACACACTATAGCACTACTACCGGTACCAGGGAGTGTCCAGGTCGGCGTCACACACTATAGCACTACCACGACCGCCAGGCAGTGTCCAATTTGTCACCATCACAATTCACATATACCATACACCCACATTCTCTCAGCATCACACTATAGTACACGAGTACTAGGGTGTGTCCGTACACAACATCATCTACTTACTTTTTTCACACTTACCATCATTTACCATGCATGTAAACTTGACTCACATGAATGTCATATAACTTTATACAGAAAATGCAAATTACTGAAAGGTAATATCAACGTATACGAAAGAAAGTAAAGTCTTTATTCTTTCCTTGTAAACTTAATATTACAAATATGATTCTGTTTTAGCATATCTCCCAAATAGTACTTTAAAAACTCAAAATTTCTTCCAAACAGCCCTTTATAAGAAAACAGATAGAAACCATAAAAAGGCCCCGTCGCTCGCGCGAGTCGATTGCATGGGCCTCTCACGCAATATCCCTCTCTTTTGATTTTCTTTTAAAATTTCCAGAATGGTCAGAAATACACAAGTCGCGCGCGCGAGTTAGAGCATAGAATTCTTCTTCTTCGTTTTTCTCCCTTGTTTCAGTTGTAAGGGTCTATTTTGACCCATTTTCAATTCTGAATGCAACCATGAATTATCATATATGATTCTTTTTGTTTTTTAGCAAAGATTTCGAATATTCGATCAGATTGTCGTGAATCGAAACATAGCTCTAGAATTTGATGAAAAACCAAGAGGTGATGAAATTTCATTCTTAATATACTTTCTCATATGAATTAATTAAACTCTATAACTTTAAACATGGCATCTATACACTGAAATCTTTCGTTATTATCTATCAAAACCCATTTTTTTTAAGTTTAAAAAATCATGATTTCAAGCTATGAAATTCCATGAAATCAACAATGGTGATTCTCAATACAAGCTATACAAATAGTAAACAAACATGAATTACATTTCAAACTGAGTTAATAATACTCGTTGTGATAAGAGATAGGAGTAATTGTTGAGAAAGTTAATCAAATAAGCAAACCCACTTGAGCTCTGGCTATGGAGGTAAGAGTTCTCTCTCTAGAATAATCTTGTAAACACTCTCTATTCTTTTTGTATTTCTTTTATTTGTAATTCCCAGCAGGTATGAGAGGAAGTGTGAGTTGTGTATATAAAGAAATTCAAGAACTTGGGCTCTAAGTGCATTCTATGTCACTCTACTAATTGATTTGATTTCAAATTTCCAATTATACATAATATACATAACTCACATATACGTATATAGTTACATACACAGATTATAGGAGTTCATATAGGTTCATAAGGGGCAACTTGAAGTGTTTGGAAAAATCAATCAACTTATGGCACTAACACCACACACACAAAATTAGCACTCCCAAACAAGGTATAAACAATTTGTCTAGGAATCTCAAGGGTGTTTGGGTAAAATAGCTTATGGCACAAAGTTAACTCACAAACTCATTGTATTCCCAAACATGCCTAACATAGTTACTGGCAAAATTAAATGAAGTAAATGCAAATGTCAAGTCTTGATTGATTGAGATTCCCAATATGTGGGGGTTCATCACGGCGCGGACAGTTTTCTTTACATAAACTGGTATTTCCGCGACGCGGTGATCACCCGAAAAATACATAAAATTTATATTAACATAAGAAATAATTTTCTGGTTGTATAAAAATACAGTTTGAATTGAAAGTAAATATTTTCACTACTTTGAAATACAGTTTTGAAATCCAACATAAGTATTCCTCAATTTATGAAGATTACAGGTTGAGCCCAAATAAGGAATTGCTATTAAAATAAAAGCAAGTAATACAAATTTATAACATGAAAATTACATTTAACAATTAAAAGAAAATACAGGTTGTTACAGGCAATGCACTATCGATGTGGAAGTTGAAGACTACAAGAGGAAGACTCTGAGTACTGATGGGAAAGAATTTTAGGCAATGTGAAGATTTTTAGGATTGTGCCTAAAATTCAATTAGTGAAATTGGTTCCTAATTATGATTTGATTCCTTATTTGGTGGTTTCCTTATCAAATAAGGATTCCTTTGATGGTGGAAGTTACCTATTTTATATAGAAATGTTTGTGAGAGTATTCGTTGTTGTACAAGACTTACCATAAGGGTAAATCCTACTACAACTAGGATTGAGACTCTTCAATCTATATAAATATAAGGTTATCAAGGGATTTGATACACCCACATTCTACATACACAAGAGAGTGATGCAAACTAGTGAGAGAGATGTTAGTTTCTAGCAATTGTGTGTCATATAACTTAGTTGGAGAGTTATACATGTGAGGTCTTGAGTGCTTGTAATCTTCATATTAATCGAGGTGATAGCCTTTGCACATAGGTATTGTTGGGCCAAACCACATTTAAATCTTGTTTTGTTGGTTTGCTTGATTTTTCTTTTGTGGTTGTGTCGTTCTTGTTCTATTTATCTCTATTTTTGTGGGTGTAATTTTCTTGTTGTGATTATAGGTCTATTCCCAATAAATGCTTCGTAGATTACATCACTAATACATGTAGCTATGATACTTCTGTATTACTATTTTTTTAATGATCTTAATTAGATATATATATGTGTAAACAATTAATTATTATTGGCTTATAATAGCACAAAATCTTTAAAATAATTTCTTGTGTTTCTTTCTCTCTCCTATATCTCTTAGTCTTAAATAAACCCACGAACACACTGTGTATGTTGCAAAAGTAGCATAGTCCCCACCTCACGCAACCATTTGCATGTACGTAGGTACAAATATTGTTCTAAGAAAAATAAATTAAATGCTGTGCTGTAAGCCAATCTTGAATGTACACGCATTAGATCTTGCAACCCTTTTTTTTTTCAGGTGTTCAAGGAAATCAAGATCTAAGGTACGTACAGTCAAGATCTGAGGTACGTACAATATTTGGCTACAACAATGACATTTGTATTTGTGTAATTATTTACAGTGATTTAGAGAGTTAATTTAGGTACCTTTTAATTACAATGCAGCAAATATAAAGGTTGTGTTTGCAAAGTTGGAATAACTTACATCTCTCATAATGTATTTTGGATCAATTGTAATTAAGTTATCCTCTTTTAAAGTTGTATTCTCTCCTTTTTTTTCTTTTTTCTTTTTTTAATGAAAGTTTAAAGCTACATTAGGATACAATACAATTCTTTCTTTTTCATTTAAGTTAGCGGTAGTATTTTGTATTCAATGACCAACAGAATAACTTTATATCAAGTTTCTATCCCATCTCTAAGCTGCTAGTTTTCTCCGTGTGTCTAGAGTATATTATTCATGGTATATTATTAATGATCTACTTCGAAAACAAAGTTACTTCTACTCTAGATGCAGTAAATCCTTGCGGATGAACACTTAGCTTTTGGGGTATTGGATTCTCACCAATGTTTGCGTTTCATGGTCTGTTTGGAATGACATTTACAAAATGCATTCTAGCCAATTATTATTACAATGTCATCTTCGTTTTCAACATATTTACAATATGCATTCTAATATGATTTTTGCTTTTTCAAAAAGGTAAATCTTACTTGCTTCTAGAGGTGGCCATTCAATCAGTTCAGTTCAGTTTATTCAGTTTGGTTTGAGAAATTCGGAATCGATAACCGATAACAAACCGAAGTAATTTCAGTATATTCTGTTCAATTAACCGAAATTTTAATTCGGTTCTGTTTTGAAATTCTGTGAACCGAATTGGAAAAACAATATCCCAAAATAATTTTTTTCTCCCGTTTTTCACAACTTTTTATGTTTTAATCCCCTTTTCTTCCATATTGAAAAAAACATATTATGATTTTGTTTTCAATAGTAAAATTACTTATATTTTTATTATATATAATTATATATTATAGATATTAATTATTTATTAATATTAATTTGGTTTTTTGGTTCGGTTTAACTATAGGGTACTGATAATCGAATTGAAATTTTAAATTTGGTTCGGTTTTTAACCGAACGAAAATTTTAAACTTAAATAGATACTTTAGTTCGGTTCGGTTTTTGATTAATCGAACTATTTGCCATCCCCTACTTGCTTCTGCTTTTAATGTGGTGGAGGTGTCTCACCTATATGGACTTGGGTTTCGAGTTGGTGGAACCCATACTCTCTCACATTAATAACAAAGAATTCTCACTCTATAATGTTTCCATCTTAATCTCTACCATTTGTTAATCTTTTTTCTCTCTCTACAAATTATATATGTACTGCAAAAAAAAAAAAGTTACATTTACACCAACTATTTTTTTGTAAAACAAAAAAAAAATGTTTTAGTGAGTGATAAAATAATTACTGACATCATTAATTTTTGCTAATGCTAATGTCAGAGCAAAAAATATCGTTAAAAAAACAACTATCGCTAAAACTTTTAGCAATAAATTTGGCTCTAACATTAGCAATTCTACTTTGGCATTAGCATTTTCCTTAATTTTTTTATTGATTAATCCTTTATATTTGTATATACTTCTCTTCTAATTTGATTCATGTTAATTCAGAGAAAAGGCAAAGATTTTGAGCTACTAAATTGAGAGAATGTGGAAGCTTAAGATTGCCGAAGGACATGGACCTTGGTTGCATAGCACCAACAACTTTATGGGTCGACAATTTTGGGAGTTTGACCCGTACGCCGGTACACCCGAAGAGAGAGAAGAGGTTGAGAGAGTCCGAGAGGAATACAAGCTTAATAATTCTGCAAATCGTGCTCGCCCATGTGGTGACCTTCTAATGCGTATGCAGGTAAACGAAAAAGGTTAAATTTAGAAAAAAAAAGACATGACTTGAAGGTTATTGAAGTTTTTCTATTCTCTATACATCAATATGTATCTATATCTATATCTATTTATACTATATATAAGTGTACTGATGGCCTTAAGTGTTTTGCAGTTTTATCAATCGGTACATTTTTACGTAATTAATTTTTCTTAGAAGAGTTTTGATAAGTTTGATATGCCATATTTTTTTTGTGGGTCTGTCTATGAGAGTCCTACAACCTAATAAGTACAATTAAAAAAAAAAAATTCTTCACAATTATTACTCAAGTGTGGGTAACTTGATTAGGGCTCTTTCACTTTGGTTTTGGTATGAATCATGATTATGTCTTTCTCGATTATTTTCTTTCTACTTTTTATGGGTTTCTAATTGGATGAAATAGAATCCAATAGAGATATTAGGATTATAGTATTGCTTGGATCATCTTTCTGCATAAATATATTAGGAACTAGGTACAGGTAAATCCATTTTTTGGTAATTATATAACATAAGGTCCAACAAGGAAAAAAATTAGTGAAAGGTCCCTTCAAACAAATTAGACAAAAAACAACCCAACAACACACAATTAAGAAAACTAGTACCCCTATTCTCTCTCTAGGATCTGTCGATGAAAAAACTCTCACCCCCGCATCTCTTTGAGCCTCTGACCAGTCACCCTCTCCATTGCCAACTAACACATTCTGATCACACTAGCCGCCACTCTATACCATGTCTTGTACGTGTTTCTACAAGTTGCGGTTATGGCGATTGTTTTGCGATTATCAAGACAATGATCAGATCGGAGAAGGATAGTGGATTAGGATTCGATCCAGAGACTGACATTAATCCTTTGGTTGTTATAGGTCATGAGGATATTGATGCTAGTTGGACAACTAGCTACAATTGATTGAAAGTTTGAAGTAAGATTAATTTTCCTTTCAATAGACAAATCACTACAATATATGTGTATATATACAGCCAGGCTCTTAAGTGAACCAGGTCGAGTGAGCTTGCCCAATGAACTGGCTTTTAAGCTTAAAAGGGCTGCCACGCAACCCACATGCCCCAAAAATATAAAAAAGTTCTGTGAAATTTAATAGCAAAGGCTTCAACACCAAACCAATCTCCAAAGCATTCAAACTGCACAAGTCTAACTAGGCTAAGCAAATCAAGCCAAACAAACCATTAATTCAACTCATATAGGAAGAAATCCGATACTCACGATAAAAAGTTAGTATCAATAATATGTGCGTACATATATGTATGTATCTATATTATAGAGAGAGAGAGAGAAAGAGAGACAGAGAGTGATGTGGCTTCCTACTGCAAAACCTCTTAATTACAAAGTTTTTCTCGCAAATGCTTGTTAAGTAGTCAATGTCTCCTTTTTCCAACTACAATATCTTATTTTTCTCTTTTGCATTTACTAGACAAAAAAAGCTTGAAAGGCCCATCAATGGCAGCCAGATAGACCTAGCCATCACAAATTGGCCAAACTTCAATCCCTAATTTGCAAAACCCATCAAGCTAGATCAGATTGTAGTGATAGGTACATAAATTAGCGAATCGCAGGACGAGACTAATGCGATTGGAGAGTGTTCACCGGCAATGAAGGATGGTGGCTGGTCAACGGCATGAATAGAAACGAAAAAAATGATTCGCATATGACATTGCGGAGAAGACAAAAAAGACACACGTAGAAAGAGTAGAGAGAAAGTTACAATTTGGGTTTCTATTGTTCACGTTAGTATATTATTAGTCTACATACATTGTCCTATATAACTTAATGCAAATGTAGTCTACATACATTGCACTTTCTAGGTTGTATTACAATTGTACTTTTGTACTTTTCCTTTCTCTACTTAGTTTTCTCTAAGCCTATATAAATACATCCCTTTGTAAGGTTAGATACACAATTGAATACATACAATTCGCATCTCTCTCTCTCTCTCTCTCTCTCTCTCTCTCTCTCTCTCTCTCGTCATGGTATCAGAGCCAAACGGCTCTTGGTGATCTTGTGGTCTTCTTGCAGTTGGGATCTTCTGATACACTATCATACTGCCGCCATCACTGATCAATCATCATGTCATTGCCAACACCCACCATACCTTCTTTCTGCAATTAAATTCAATTATATTGTGGTCTATTATTTAACTCTTTATCACATCAGCAACAATTGTGTCATCATCATCAACAACTTTGCCACAATTCATTTTTTTTTTCAGCAACCAATCAAGCCTTACACTATGAAACAAGCCAAGCCTTACAAACCAAGCCTTATACTGTGAAACAACTACCAACACCATCACCGAATCAGTCGCCATTATTCACCATCATTATCGCAACCTACCAAAACCAAACCAATTGTACCATCAAACCAGCCCTCACCCCCAATCGTGACCTCACTACACCATTCTGAATCTATCCCATCCCTAGTACCACACCAAATCCCACTGTCGTCGAATCCAGTCACCACCACCACCCAATCTCTGCTGCCTCTCTTCTATCCACAATCATCATCAATCTCACCACCACTACCGATCAAAATCCCAAATCACCCAATCTCTCTCTCCTAAATCAAAACTCACTTTATACCTATTGGAGCATTTTATTACCCAACCCAATACTTCATCAACATTACCCAAACAAACCGTCCCAATAACATGACCCGATAACCCAACTTGACAACTCGACCCGAGAGCACGACCCACAAGTTTGACCCAATAACCAGACCCAATTCCCTCTCATCAAGCATTTCCCTTCTATCTCATGGACCGCATGGAGAGTTCCCACCCTATTGGAACTATTCTTGATGGGCCAAATTTTACCATCTGGGCCCAAGCTATCTCTAGCTTTCTAAAAGGCCGCAAGCTTTGGCGTTATGTCACTAGTGACATCTCGAAACCAAAACCCATTATAGATGAATCAAAAGCCAAATATCTTGACAGACTTGAAGATTGGGATAGTAAGAACCATCAAATCATTACTTGGTTCTGAAACACATCTGTTAGTTCTATCCATCTTCAATTCGGCAAATTCTGTGCGGCTAAATCTGTTTGGGATTTCTTGGAGAATAGTTACACCACTACTGATCTTGCACATTAGTATCAACTCCTTGGGAATCTTCATCGTATGCGACATCAAATTGGTCAATTATTCAACAATTTTCTCTCTACAATTCACTATGTATGAGATCAGCTCACTTTTTTGAAATCCACTTGGACCAACACCTCTGATGCTGAAAAGTTCTATCAATATAGGGACCGACAACATTTGGTCCTATTCTTGATGGTGCTTACTGATGAGTTTGAACATGTTCGTGTATCCCTTTTCCATCGCACTCCTCTACCCACATTGGAACAAGCAATTTCTGAGCTCCTTTTTTAGGAGACCCATCTTGCCACTCTCAAGACTCCTAATACCGATGCAGCCCTAGTAGTTCACACAGGGTCACATTCAGTCATAAAAATCATTAACCCACCTCTTCCAGATAACAAAGCAACTATGGCCATGTTCTCTTGGATTGTCCCACACATGTTTGTAAGTAATGTAAGAAGCTTAGACTTGGTCACTATCAAAGCGACTGTTATAGGAATTCCAACAGAACTCCACACAACAACATGTTCGGAGGAGGCTCTTCTAGGTCAACCAAATGTCCCAAAGAGGCCCCAATCGATCTGCAGCCACAATTGTCGACTGTCCACTATCCACTGCTCCTACTGAAGGTCTTTTTATTGCTCATCTTGAGGATCTCCTCAAACAGGTTCTGGCATACTTTGGTAATACACCTTCAACTGCCATGTATATCATCTTGGTTCTTCGATTATGACTTTTGTAATCATATGACACCCGATTCCACCATCTTTTTCACCAAATATTTTGCTCTTCACACACCAACCATCCACACTGCTAATGGATCCCATATGTTTGTCAACCATCTAGAGAAATCTCCACAACCCATACCTCTATTCTTGATGCATATTTTATCCCCAAACTTACTTTGAACCTCATTTTTGTTGGTCAGCTTTATGATCTTGGACTCAGTGTTATTTTTTTCTGCTTCTGGTTATTATGCGCAAGATCCAAAGACGAGACAAACTCTTGGGATAGGCCATAAAACTGAATGACTTTTTGAACTCATTAGCCTTCGCATCCCATGTCACCTTACTTCTTCAGTTCAAAAAACATCTTCCACTACATCTACTCCATCTCTCAGCCTTTGGCACGCTCGATTGGGTCATGCTTCCATTTGTCGTCTACAAAATCTAGTGTCTAGTGGTCAGTTAGGGTCAGTTAATATTGAACACTCTGATTGTCTTTCTTGTCAACTTGCAAAACAATCAGCATTGTCATTTAATAAAAGTGTCTCTTTTGCTTTTATACCTTTTGACTTAATACATTCTGATGTTTGGGGACCCTCTCCCACTATCACTATAGGGGAATCTAGATACTATGTTATCTTTGTAGATAACTACTTTAGTTATACTTAAATTTATCTTGTGCATAGTCGATCTGAATTACTGCAAATACACTTCAACTTTGCTAACATGGTCAAAACCCAATTCTCTCTCCATATCAAAGTATTTCATACTAATAATGCTACTAAATATAAGGATTCTAAACTCCTTCAATTCCTTTGTCAACATGGCACACTTCTTCATAGCTCATGTCCTGGCATTTCTCAACAAAATGGGCGTGCTAAACATAAACACAAACACAAACATATTCTCAATACTGTTTATGCCCTACCTTTATCTGCCTCATGTCCTTAACATTTTTAGGGAGAAGCTACTCTCACATCTATCTATACCATAAATCGTGTTCCTTCTCCCACTATAGAATATCAGTCTCCTTATGAACGTCTCTATAGCTATCCATTTGAATACAACACTCTCAAAACCTTTGGTTATGCCTGATTTATCGTACTCCAACCACATGGGTGTACTGAACTAGAACCTCGGGCTTGTTTATGTTACTTCTTAGGATATGGATTTGAACACAAAGGATATCGGTGTTGGGATCCCTCTTCAAAATGTCTTTGAGTGTCTCATCATGTTGCATTCTGGGAACATAAGATGTTCTCCTCTATGTCCCAGTTTCACCTTGCTCCTTCCACTACTCCAAACTTCTTTGTCAATCCTTCCATGGATTTGTTTCCTGACACCTTTGATACAAAATCATCGCCTGGCACTGAAGTCCCACTAGACTCTCCTGATAGATCACCTCATTCCGAAAACCCTCCTATCATCTCCAATGATACTTAACTGAATTGTCCACCTTAGTCCCTCCTGAGCAGCGTATTTTGTCTGATGGATCTGTACTAGCTTCGGATGATCTCCCTCGACGTAGTGACCAGGTAAAAACTCAATCTATTTCATGATTTTGTTGTTCTTTCTACCATTTTATCTCATCATGAGCCCCAGTCCTATCGTGAGGCTAACCTTAACCCACTTTATAAGAAAGCAATGGATGGTGAATTGCAGGAACTCGATCAAAATTACACATGGGATCTAGTAGATCTTCTAAATGGAAAAAATGCTATAGAGTGTAAGTGGGTTTACAAAATCAAAACTCACTCTGATGGGTCTATCTAACGCTACAAAGCCCATCTGGTAGCCAAGGGATTGACACAAGAATACAGAATTGATTATGAGGAAACATTTGCTCCCGTTTCTAGCCTTACTTCAGTTCGCAGTCTCAATACCGTTGTAGCAATCCATCGATGGGAATTATTTCAGATGGATGTGAAGAATGCCTTCCTAAATGGTGAACTCATTGAAGAAGTTTACATGCGTCCTCCTCCGGGATATCATCACTCTCCTAATCAAGTCTGCCAACTTTGTAGGGCAAACAAGACCCTCGAGCATGGTTTTCCAAGTTCAGCACTATTGTTGGAAATTTTGGGTTCACTTCTGGCTCTCATGATTCTACTCTCTTTATTCGTAAAACAGAACAGGGAACTATCCTGCTCCTTTTCTATATTGATGATATGATTATCACAGGAGACGACTCAATTGGCATCTCAGATCTCAAAACATGCCTCAATCAGCATGTTGAGATAAAGGATCTTGGGAAACTTAATTATTTTTTGGGACTCGAGATCGCTTCAAGCTCCAACGGTTACTATCTGTCCCAAGCCAAATACTCTTCTGATCTTCTTGCTTGTGTAGGACTCACCGATAATAAGACTAGTCCTACTCCCCTTGAGCTCAATTCTAAGCTCACCCCTATGGACGGTACTCTTCTATATGACCACACTTTGTATCACCAACTGGTTGGGAGTCTATTCTATCTCATCATTACTTGACCCGACATTGCCTATGCTATTTATATTGTCAGCTAGTTTCTCTCTGCTCCCCGCTCATCTCATTTTGCAGTTGTGCTATGCATTCTTAGATATGTTAAAGGAACTATGTTTCATGGTCTACACTTTTTTGCTCATTCTTCAGTCAATTTGTGCCTATTTTGATACAGGTTGGGCAGGCGACCCCACTGATCGTTGATCAACTACAGGGTATTGCTTCTTTCTTGGCGATTCTCTTATTGCCTAGCGAAGTGAGAACCAAACTGTTATTGCTTACTCTAGTACAGAAGCAGAAGCAGAGTATCGTGCCCTAGCTGATGCTACCCAAGAACTACTCTGGCTTCATTTGTTACTTGAAGACTTAGGAGTTGTTCACTCCACTGCCACTATAGTCTATTGTGAAAATCAAAGTGCCATTCAGATTGCTCGTAGCGATGTTTTCCACGAACGTACCAAATACATTGAGATCGATAATTATTTTGTGCGTCACCATCTCACTCGTGGCAACATCCAACTTGTTTCTATTTCTTCAGCTAATCAAACTGCTGATATCGTCACCAAAGCTCATCCTCCAGGACGCCTTCAAGATTTAGTTTCCAAATTCAAGCTGATCTCAGTTTTACCACCTTGAATTTGAGGGGGAGGGGGGGGGGGGGGGGATGATGTTAGTATATTATTAGTCTACATACATTGTCCTATGTAACTTAATGTAAATGTACTATACATACATTGTACTTCCTAGGTTGTACTAGAATTGTACTTTTGTACTTTTCCTTTCCCTACTTAGTTTTCTCTAAGCATACCTAAAGGCTTAGTTTCCTTTGTAAGGTTAGATACACAATTGAATACATACAATTCTTCTCTCCTCTCTCTCTCTCTCTCTCTCTCTCTCTCTCTCTCTCTTATCAGTTCACACTAAGAACAGTGAGCAAAGGGCAAATTAGTAATGAAAATATGGAAATCACCAAGTCAGGGACTTATCCCAAACAATTTTCAAAGGTGATGGATTTTAGGTAACAAATATACTGCGCGTGTCCTTAAAACTTGTGAAAGACCAAATGAGGGATTTTTTTTACTAATTTTCTATAGGTATTACAAGTTTTAGCAAAAAAAAATGGAATTATAGGTTCAGCCAAAAAAATTAATAATAATGATAATTATAGGACTCTAAGTTGACTATATATACATATATATATATATATGTATATGTATGGAGTTAGAATTATTTGTACTTTGCAGCCCCATAGAATTTTTAAAAAATATTTCACTCTCCTGCACAATAGTGTCAGAAGACTAAAGTTATTCGAGTTTGTAAAATAAATCAAGCATTGAATGTATGGGAACTTTACAAGGTTTCTTCAACTTGGAAAAATAAAAATAAAAAAGTCATTCTGTGGAGTAATTTTTTTTTGGGATGAAGAACCCTCCAACAATAGTCCTATTGAGGAATAGCTATGTTTGGTTAATGAACTTCGTTAAGAGGAAAAAAAACATTTTGACTTGATTGACCATCAGAAAAACAAAAAGAAATGTAAGAAGAAAAAGAAAATACAATGAAATAAAAATAATCTTTTTAACTTTACAAATTGGTCCATTCCTTTTTCTTGATTTATATTTTGAGATTTTTTAGCTTCTAGATAATATTCAAATATAAAAGTAAATATAATTATTTATTTATTTATATGTATTTACATATATGTAGGGAAAAGGCTCTCTAGTGCACTGGGTAGGTGTATTGGGCTTTTAAGCCTAAAAAATCTACGGGTCAGCGGGGCGAAGGGATGGGGCATGGGTCAGCGGGCAATGTAAAACCTACATATATATATATATATATATATACACACGCACACACATAATTGAGATATGTTTAGCAAATGTCATCAAAATTTTGGACTCCTATTGCAAATAAAACACACAATTAGAAAAAAGAAAAAAAGAAGAATTTTGATTGAGCAGCACTTCTATTAAGTTGTGCCTATGATCAATACTAGCATTGACTCAAAGACACGTCCTCTATGTAGTATTCTTAAAAAATTTACAAAAACATTCATTGTTCTTTGATGATAAAAAATAAAGGGATGTTTCTATGAATTTTTTTTTCAAGAGATTAGTGCTATGCTTTCCAATTTGAATTCCTAATTTGATTCCCAAATGCTTTTGTTAGTTGTTTCATATTAGTGGCATGTGGTATGAGCAGTTACTACCACAACATGTGGTACAACAGCTAAGCCATTTGAGAACTAAATTTGGAATTCAAATATTGGAAGCATAGAACTACTATTTTTTTAAGGTTTTATTTGCTTCTTTGTTGAATTTAAATTCATTCTAACTTTATTTATTACTCTCTATACTTTTTAAAATTTATTTGGAGCAACATTCATTGCACTTTACTTGTCTATGATTTTTTTAGCGAGTTGTGCTTATTAGAGTTAGCTATTAGAATTAGTTTTATTTAGCTTTAGGGTAGTTTAGTCTTTTACTTTATATTAGGATAATACTGTATACCTAGATATGCTATTATTGTCTCTTCCTTCATCTATTGTATTCATTAATTCAGATTTGGTGTTTTGAGAAACTCTAGCTCTCTATTTTCCCTTTGTTGTTATCTTGATTATTTGATATATTCGCATGGTATCAGAGCAGGTTCAAATCTCATTCACGTTCTTCAGATGATTCTAGTTCGTTTTTGGATTTCTTGCTGATTCAGATTTGTATTTGGATCTCGCACTGATTCGCGTTCGTTTTTGGATATGTCACTGATTTTGGATCGTGTTTTTTTTATCTTTTTTTTTTTATTTTGGTTCGTTTGTTTTGTGTTATTTAATGATTTCATTTTTGTAATGGTTGTTGAATGCGATGATTCACTTCAAGCAATTAGTGTTAAACTCGATGGAAAGAATTTTGCATATTGGAATTATGTGATGAAAAATTTTCTGAAGGGGAAGAAGATGTGGGGTTACATCAATGGGGATTTTAGTAAACCTAAGAATGAAAAGGCTGATAAATTTGCAGAATTGCTAGATGTTTGGGAAACAAACAATTCAAAAATTATTACTTGGATCAACAACTCCGTTGCTCCCTCGATAGGCATGCAATTGGCAAAGTTTGAATATGCAAAGGAGGTATGGGATCATTTGGCTAAATTGTTTATACAGTCCAATTGTACGAAAAGGTACCAATTAGAGTGTGATATCCGTGCCCTTGAACAAAAAAATTGAGTATTCAGGAGTTCTATTCTACAATGACAGATCTTTGGGATCAGTTGGCTCTCATAGAGTTGCCCGAATTACAGGCGTTTGCACTATATATCGCTAGTAGGGACGAACAACATCTGGTTCAGTTTTTGATGGCACTACGTGATGATTTTGAAGGCCTTCGTGAGTCCATTCTCCATCGTAGCCCACTTCCGTCAGTTGATTCTGTTGTCCATAAGTTAGTAGCTAAGGAAATATGTCTCAAAGCTCAATCTAGAAAAGGAATTCTCCTCGACTCTACTCTGTCTATTTAGCATCCCCTTTTCGACCACCGTCCAACAATCAAAATTAGCCTTACCCGAGAGTTGGTAGTGATGTATTAGCTACTGTAAGGAGAAGGGTCATTGGAAGGCTCTATGTCCTAGGTTGGGTCGAGCAACCAGCCCAATAGTAGCAACCAACCCTCACATAGTCGACCACCACCACAACAACATCAGTCGTCTCATTGAAAATCTGACAACCAATCTCAGTAGCGTTCGTATAGGCCTCCACAGTCTAACACTGCAGTAGTTGTACCACCATCAGACTCATTTAGACCCGGTTCCCCTTTCCCGTTCACTCCACCTATGACCTCCCTTGTTGATAAATTTCAGAAGTTCCTTGCCACACAGCCACATGCTATGACCACCTCTTCACTAAGTATGTATTCAGGTATGTCCTCAAGTATTTGGGTCTTAGACTCTGAAGCTTTCAATCATATGTCACCTGACTTGTCGGCTTTTTCTTCCTTATGTCTTGCTTCCTCTTTGCCTGTTATGAGTGCTGATGGTAATCCCATGCCATTAACAGGTGTTGGGTCTATTGTCACACCTCATGTATCTCTCTATTGTTTACCACATTCCCAAACTTACTATGAATCTTGTTTCTATTGGCCAGCTTTGTGATGCAGGTTACTTAGTCTCTTTTTCTACTACTTTTTGTTATGTGCAGGATTCGCAGTCTCAGACGTTGATTGGGACAAGCGTAGGAAAGTGGGATTATATATCTTGGACAAGCTCAATGTACTAGTGGTTGTAGCTTCTAGTGTTGACTTGTCATCCTTTCGTTTAAGTTCATCTTCGTCTAGTTTTTATTTATGACATTCTCGCCTTCGTCATGTTTTAGGATCTCGTTTAAAATATTTAAGTTCTACAAGAAAATTAGGAAATTTACAAACTCATGACATTTATGATGATAGTGGTTGTAAACTGGCAAAATATTCAGCTTTACCTTTTAATAAAAGTATTTCTTATTCTCTTGCACCATTTGATTTAGTTCATTCTGATGTGTAGGGACCCTCTCTTGTTACTACAAGAGGGGGGTCTCGATATTATGTATCATTTACTGATGATTGCCCTCGTTACTGTTGGGTTTATCTTATGAAACATCATTCAGACTTCTTTGATATTTATAATACCTTTTGTTCTTTTGTCAAAACTCAACATTCTGCTGTCATCAAATGTTCTAGATGTGATTAGGTAGAGAGTATACCTATCATAAACTTCGTGAGTTGCTTACTTTAGATGGAACTATTCACCAGTCCTCTTGTACAGACACTCCTAAGCAAAAGGTATTGCTAAAAGGAAATATCAGAATATTGTTGAAACTACTCGCTCAATTTGATTATCTGCATGTCCCTAGTGATGTTTGAGGAGAGGCTATCCTTACTGCTGTCAATTTGATTAATAAAATTCGTTCCTCTCACTGCTCAGATCTGTCACCTTTTAAAAAATTGTATGGGCATGGTCTTGATTATTCTTCCTTAAAGGTGTTTGGTTGTTCTTGTTTTGTCGTTCGACCTCGTGTAGAGCGTAATAAATTGTCACCAAAGTCTGCTATTTGTGTTTTTCTAGGTTATGGTGAGGGTCAGAAGGGATATCATTACTTTGAACCAGTTACTAAGAAACTATATATCTCTTGCCATGTTGTGTTTCTCGAGCACATAACCTTCTTTTCTATTCCTGATAATTATTAGGAGTTGATTAAATCTGATCTCATCCGTTTTGACCCATTCTCTAGTGATACCAATAGTGTGCCTTCTCAAGCCCCATGCATCACTGATACTGTCTTACCTCATGGTTCTACTTCTGCTGATACTGGTGCCTTGTCACCTGAAGCTACCTCCCTTCCAGAGGCCACTTAAGCACTTGGTGAGGCTGTGGAACCTCCTCGCTATCCATCTCGCACTCGTAAGTCCACTCAATCACCTGATTTTGTTTATTCTTGGTAGTCGGATACTTTTGCTTCATTTTTAGCTTCAATTTATGATCTTTTTTAGCCTTTATCCTATAAAGAGGCAGCTCTTGATCCTCTTTAGTAGTAGGCTATGGCATATGAACTCCCTGCATTATATAATATAAACACTTGGAGTTTAGTTCCCTTACCTTCTGGTAAGAGCGCTATTGGTTTTCATTGGGTTTATAAAATCAAAACCAAGTCAAATGGGTCTGTTAAGCGGTACAAAGCAAGGTTGGTTGCCAAGGATTTTTCCGAGTAGTATGGTATGGATTACGACGAGACTTTTGCTCCTGTTGATAAAATGACTACTGTTCGTATTCTGACTACAGTTGCTTCTATTCGTCAGTGGCATATAACTCTGATGGATGTTAAAAATGCTTTCTTGAATGAAGACATCCAAGAGGAGGTTTACATGGTTCCTCCTCCAGGTGTTCTTCATGGTCTTGGTGAAGTTTACAGGCTTAAGAAAGCCTTATATGGTCTTAAATAAGCCCCTCGATCTTTGTTTGAGAAGTTTTCCACTATGATTACCTCATTTGGGTTTTCCTCAAGTGATTATGATTCATCTCTCTTTACCAGGTGTACCACTACTGGTTATATTATGCTTTCTTTGTATGTTGATGACATGATTATTACTGGTGATGATGTTGATGAGATTGTAGTGTTGAAGTCTGAATTAGCTTGTTGTTTAGAAATGAAGGACTTAGGTCTACTACATTTTTTTTGGGGATTGAAGTAGCCTTTTCTCCAAAAGGTTATCTTCTTTCTTAGTCTAAGTATATAGGTGACATTCTTGAGCATGGTCGCCTCACTGATAATAAGATTGTTGATACCTCTTTGGAGCTTAATGTTTGTCTTTTCCCTTCTGATGGCGTTCCTTTGCCTGATCCTACCTTATATCGCACTATTGTTGGTAGTTTGGTTTATCTAACTATTACTCGTCCGCATATTGCTCATGGTGTTCATGTTGTTAGTCAGCTTGTTACTTCCCCTACTATAGTTCATTGGGCTGCTGTTCATCGTATTTTGAGGTACTTGAGGGGCACTCGATTTCAAAGTCTTTTACTTTCGTCATTTTCATCCTTGGAGATGTTTGAATACTCTGGTGCTAATTGGGCTGATGATCCTATAGATCGCAAGTCTGTTACTGGATTTTGTATATTTTTGGGTGATTCTCTCATTTCTTGGAAGAGCAAGAAGCAAGATATTGTTGTTGTGTTTTCCATAGAAGATGAGTATCGCACTATGGCTTCGACTACTCGTGAGGTTATTTGGTTACGCCGGCTACTTATATGAGTGTCTCTCTTCCTCGCCCTTCACCTATGTATTATGATAATAAGAGTGCTATTCAGATTTCTCACAATTCATTTTTCCATTAGAGGACCAAGCATATAGAGATTGATTGTCACATTACTCACCATCGCCTTAAGCATGGAGCTATCACTATGCCTTTTGTTTTTTCCTCTACATAGATTCCTGATTTGTTCACAAAGTCACATCCGATTCAGCGTTTTTCATTTTTTAGTTGGCAAACTCATGATGCTGAACTCTCTGTGCTTCTTGCTGCAGCATTGTGAGTTTGAAAGGGGGGGGGGGGGGGTATTAAAGTTAGCTATTAGAATTAGTTTTATTTAGCTATAGGGTAGTTTAGTCTTTTACTTTACATTAGGGTAATGTTGTATACCTAGATATCTATTATTGTCTCTTCCCTTTTCTATATTCATTCATTCAGATTTGGTGTTATGAGAAACTCTAGCTCTCTTTTCTCTTTTCCCTTTGTTGTTCTCTTGATTATTTGATATATTCACAGTGCTATGCTTCCCATTCTGAATTCCTTATTTGATTCCCAAATGATTTATCAATTTTACCGTAACAATAGCATATGGTACGTGCAATTACATCCATGACATATTTCAATAACATTGCAGTAATTGAGTTTGAACAGAGTCTAATCCTTTGATGATTTATTTCTGTGTTTACTTTTATTGCCTCTTTGCCAAAAAAGTTATAATTACTTTCGCTATCATTGTCACTATTTTCATAGCAAAACGAGCTACTTGCATGACAACCATTTTACGAATAGTTGTACTCAAATTAAATTAAAAGATTCTTTGGAAGCACCCATTAGTGTGTTGGCAATGTTTTTTGTCTAAAAAAAATTAGATACATTGAATGAAAAGTAATCTTTTTTGTCGAATAGCTATAACTTAAAGTTTAAATTTTGTAATTTAAAAAAACACATAGGGAAAATGTATTCTGCAAATGCCATTCTAAGAAGATCTGTATTATGCTCAATCTGTCAATTAAATTATTATGCTTGTGGCTTTAATAATTTGTACCATGCTAAAATCATACCAGAAACTAAAAATCTTTGAAATATGATTTAACCTCAAGACAAGAAAAAGGAAGAGTCGCACCAACTTTTAATTTTTTTTTTCACATTATTTCAAATTTTTGTTCACCTGTTTTTGGCCCACCATTGCTCACCCAGTTGGTCCACCATTGCTCACCCAGGACTTCACTGGGTGACACGTGTTCCATTTCAGTAATTATGTTGATAGTACAGGGACAGAATGGGAATGACAGTCTCATTCTAATATTATATTGATAGTACAGGGACAAAATGGGAATGACAGGGACACGTATCACCTAGTGAAGCTTAGATGAGCAATGGTGGACCAAAAATGGGGGAGAAAAAATGCTAAGTGTTTGGTACACATGAATGGAATAAGGTAGGAATGGAATGAAACTCAAGAATAGAATGAAGACGGAATGGAATAGGAATAAGAATTCCATTCACATGTTTGGTTGTAACTAGGAATGAAATGACATACAATAATTTTTGTTTTAAAATGGTATCCTAAATTATGGAGTTCATATTGAATTTAAATTAAATATTAACAAAAAAGGTAATAATTTGTTATATTATAGGAAAAGATTGAAACAAGGAGAGTGGCCGGAGAAGATGGATATTATTTCCAAGCGAGGAGAACGTCTTATTCCTACTTTTTCTTTTCTACTTTTCTGGTGCTTCCATTGGAATGAAATATCATTCCTTAGGTTTCTGGAAGGAATGATCATTGCTACTTTTGTGGGAATAATGATTACTTTTGGAATAGTCTTTCTAGCCAATTTGGTGGTAACAAACATAAGAATTAAATGAACTCATGAATGATCATTCCATTTTAACGGTCATTCTGGTCTGCCAAACATAAATGTTTATACTTATCCTTAGTTAATTCTCCATTATTTAAAGCATTTTGATTTTTTTTTCTTTTCACCTTTTAATGACTAGATTTGCGAAGATCCGAAGAGCTCACATATGACATTTAAGGGTTATTTATTGATGTATCCAATGAGAGTATCTTCGCCACCTCATAAAGAAATGCCAAGTCACCTGGTAGCTATGAAATATTGCGTGACCATCCCGGGGATGGTGCCCAGAATCGCCCGGTATATCCTGAGCGCGATCAATGGATCGAGAATACGACACGGGCCCCTCTCGTGTCTGGGGCTGGCTGTCCACATCGCAGAGCAAGACCCAGAAGATTCTAGACAGTTTCCTAACTCCCACAATTTGTGCTGATCAATTGTAATTAGATCATACTGCCTAACCAGGCCACTTACCTTGTATAAGCGATCTCATGTATCTGTAAAAGAGACCACTCACCCTCTTGAAAGGGATCGTGTTATTATTCTACAGAATCGCAATATTGCATTACACACAGGCACATCCTTCCCGGTCGGTCTCTGGTAGCTCTAAGTTCTTATTGGTCCACCAAAGATCCCCGGTGACTTTCATATCATGATGCAAGTACTTCGACATACAACATGGATGTAGGTCTCTTAATTAACAGTGCCGAACCACATAACTTGTCCAGTTCTTCTTACTCTCTTACCCAAATTTTGGCATTATCAGTTTGGCGCCATCTATGGGAAAGCGACAATTTTTCTCCCAAAAACAAATCTGTTACTGATCAACATGCCACCGAAAAAGGGTAAGAAGACTGCTGCCCCAACGGGTCAGGCGGATTCGCAGGTCAGGCAATCGGTGGCCTCTATGACCTCAGAGCAGATCGCCGCGGCTCTTGCACAAATCCTGGAGGGCCAGCATCAAGCTCAACAGCAAATCGAAGCACAGTAGTCCCGACAGGATAAGTCCCCTCAGGCAGAGGATCAGCTCGGGAACAACGCACGTGATCGCGTGCCCGTGCGGACTCGCTGGCGTGCTCATACTATACCAGTATACCCCTCGGCTTTGGGGCAGTCCGAGAATGATGAGTGTAGCCGTGGCCCCGAGCGGACCTATCAACATGCCCGGGCCAACCCAGCCGGGTGGTGGGCGCCAGAAAGATCATCAACAATAGACATGCTGCCAGAAGCGAGGGACAAGAGCAAACGACCCAAGAATCAACCCAAGAACACCCGGCCAGGAGCCATGGAGATCTTAGGCACATGATTACCCAGAGTCAAAGCCATGCCCCATCTCTGAGGACAACACACTTCAAAAAAGTGACTTCGTCGTTCGACCCGACCTACGGCATAGATACACAATGGAGGACCGATCAGGAGGACGTTAAGGCCTGCATCAGCAACCTGCAGAAACAGATTGAGAAGTTAAGTTGCAGGCCAGGTCGCGACTACAATAATACTAAAATTGAGTCACCTTTCATCATCCAAATCACAGGATTTCCCATTGCTCGCAAGTTCAAGCAACCACATCTTGGTTCTTATGACGGCTTGGGGATCCCGTTCTATCATGTCCGGACTTACAAGGCTCAGATGGCGTTAGCTACCAATGTCGATGAACTGCTGTGCCTGGCCTTTCCTAGCACCCTTACCCTTAAAGGGCTATTTGTGTAGTGGTTCCACTCATTCAAACACCGAACGGTCAACGACTTCAAGGCACTTAGCAATTTCTTTGTCATCCAGTTCGTGGGAATGCTTGATCGATCACAGCCAAACACCCAATTGTTGGTTGTCAATCAGCGCAAGGGAGAATCCTTGAAGGATTATGTTGACCATTTCAATCAGCAAAAGCTTTAGATCCACAACCTGAATGAAATAGTTGAGATCACAGCCTTCTGCTCAAGGGTTCAGCATACCTATGTTGCTACGTCGTTCCACCGTGATCGACCTGCCACCCTGGTTGAACTCTCAGAGAGGGTTGTAAAATAAATTGACACAGAAGAGTTCATGAAGTCTAAGTGTGCCAGCTTCGTAGAGGATGAGTCCTCAAAATCTAAATGGAAGCACGAAGGTTCTGAGAAAGGCTCCGGAAAGAAGCCGAAGCAAGATCAGCAATGAAGCAATCAAGATCAGGCCCCTGCTACCTTCACGTTGCTTTCCCAGCCTATCCAAGAAGTTATGGTCACTGTCGAGGCTCAGAGGTTGCTCAAAAAATTGGCAAAGCTGAAGAGCCCTCCCGAGAAAAGGAACCGGGACAAGTGTTGCTGGTACCATAGGGATCACGACCATGATATCGAGGACTGCTTCAAGCTTAAAATTGCCATTGAGAAGCTCATCAAACAGGGTCATCTCGCCGAATTTATCACTATAGACAAGCGACCGCGACTAGGCATCCGAGCTCCCGAGCAGTCGTAACCCATCGGTCACATCAACGTAGTCTCCGGAGGAATATCGGGCAAAGGGGCTTGAAGTCGGCGAGAAAAAGGCATGGTTGGGCATCCCGATCAAATGCCCTGTAAGTCCAATCAGCCAACTCCCCACTGATCGATATACTGACATTCTCATCCGACGATGTCAAGAGGGTATTAGTGGACACGGGTAGCTCCTCGGACATTCTATTTGCCTCGGCCTTCAATCAGTTTGAGATATCGAGGGACCGACTTTGTCCGGTGGCCACCCCCTTGGTAGGATCCAACGGATCAAGCATACAACTGCTCGGGATGATCAAACTGCTAATTCTTATGGGGACCTACCAGTAGCAGGTCTTTATACTCATAAATTTTATTATAGTCGAAGCTCCCTCTGCTTATATATCCTCCTTAAAAGGACAACACTGAACCAAGACAAGGTGGCTGTGTCAACATACATCCTGGTGATCAAGTTTCCAACCCCCCAGGTCTGGGAAGCTTGTGTGGAGATCAAGCAACCGCTCGGACCTATTATGTCAGCTTCCTGTGCAGAGAGGCAATTGCAGAAACGCATAATGTTCAGGAGATGGATCCAAGGGGCATAAGGAAGGGAGTAGGCCCAGTGGAGGAACTAGATCAAGTGGTGCTAAACCCCCAGTTCCCAGATCGGTCCATCAGCATTAGCACTCTCCTGGAATCGATTATCAAAGAAGAGTTAACCCAATTCCTGAGAAAGAGCCAAGACGTCTTCGCCTGGTGTCATGAAGACATGCCTAGAATTGATCCTCGGTTCATGTCCCACCGTCTCAACATTGACCCGAACTCCCACCCGGTCAAGCAAAAGAGGAGGGGCATGGCTCCCAAAAGACAAGTGGCAGTGCGTGAGGAAATCAAAAAGCTTCTCAAGGAAAGGTCAGTCCGAGAAGTTCACTATCCTGAATGGTTGACCAATGTGCTACTGGTCAAGAAGAGCAATAGGAAGTGGAGGATGTGTGTGGACTTTACCAACCTGAACAAGGCTTGCCCCAAGCACTGCTATCCATTACCTAGAATAGACCTTCTTGTGGACTCCACAACCGGCCACTCACTTCTCTCCTTCATGGACGCCTACTCGGAGTACTACCAAATCAGCATGTATCCTGGGGATGAAGAGAAGACTTATTTCATCACCTACCAACGCCTGGTCAATCAAATGTTCAAAAATTTGATCAGGAAAATGATAGAGGTGTATGTCGACAACCTCTTGGTCAAAAGCCGAGATGAGTCTAACCGGGTAGTGGGATAGGGATCATCCTGACCACACCTGATGGGATCCTACTGGAGTACGCACTAAGGTTCTGGTTTCAAGCCTCCAATAACAAAGCTGAGTACGAAGCCTTGTTGATCGGGCTGCAATTGGCTACCTTAATGGGCACATAGCAAGTCAATCAGAAGTATGAAGCGTGGGAAGATAACATGGTGGCCTACTTGGCCCTAATCAGGTCGGTTACCAAATAGCTCAAAGGTTTCTTAATTAAATAGATCCCGAGAGAGGAGAACACAAGGGCCGACCGGTTAGAACGGCTAGCACCATCTTTCAAGTCAGACCTCCCCGAGATAAGGATAGAATATCTTCCTGAGCCTAGTATGTCCAACTCAGAAGGCATGGACGTTGACCCAGTCGATTTAGGGCCCAGCTGGATGGATCCTATCGTGAAGTTCCATATAACTAGGGGCCTCTTGGACGGGAGGGATGAAGCCCGCCAGGCGGGCAGCTAGATATCACCTCGTTGATGGCATGCTTTATAAGAGAGGGTTCTCCATCCCCTATATCCGATGTATCCACCCTGCCTAGGTCCAAGGAATCTTATATGAAATCCACGAGGGTGTGTGTGGAAGCCACTTTGGAGTTCGGGTACTCTCCTGCAAGGCTTTGTTACAAGGGTACTATTGGCCAATAATGGCCCGAGACTCTTAGTACGTCACAAGATATGACAAGTGTTGGAGGCATGCCAACATGATCAATCGCCCGGTGCAGCTCCAAACTCCAATGCTCATCCCCTGGCCGTTTGCTCGGTGGGTTAGTGATATCGTCGGTCCCCTTCCAATGGCAAAAGGCCAAGTCAAGTTTGCGGTCATCTCTATGGATTATTTTACCAAGTGGGCAGAAGCCATGCCTCTAGCAACAATCACCAAGAAGAAGATGGAAAGTTTTGTTGAAAGGAATATTCTCAGCAGGTTTGGCATGCCCCGGGTATTAGTCAGCGACAATGGAAGGCAGTTTAACACACCAGTATTCCGGCAGCTCTGCTTGGGCTATAGGATATCAAATCATTCCTCTTCCCCCATGCATCCTCAAGCCAATGGGCAAGCCGAAGTAACGAACCGAACAATTCTATAGTCCATTAAAACCCGGCTCGAAAATGCCAAAGGACTCTAGGGAGAAGAACTACCGACCCTTTTGTGGGCCTATCGTACTACTCCCCAAGTAGCAACATGAGAGACCCCATGCTCGCTCACCTATGGCTTGGAGGCAGTAGTCCCCATAGAACTCGAATTGCCAACATACCGGGTGACCAACTTTAGAGAGCAAGGCAATAAGGAAGCCCTCAGAGGAGAGCTCGACCTAGTAGAAGAAAAAATGGAGGCATATCTAAAAGTAGCAGCCTACAAGCAGCTTGTCTCAAGGTACTTTAACAGTAGGGTAAAACACCGCAGTTTCCAGGTCGGGGAGCTCATCCTAAAAGCGGTGAATCAGTCAACTAGGATCTCCAACCATAGAAATCTGGGACCAAACTTAGAAGTGCCCTATAGGGTTACCTAGGTTAAATAATCAGGAACATACTGGTTACAGACCCTAGAAGGACAAGAGCTATCACACCCCTGGAACGTGGAGCACCTACGGAAGTACTTTCAGTGAAATATGGATCTATGTTGGTTAGCGATTTAAACTTTTTTCAAAAGTTGTAGCTCTTTTCGAGCAGTTTTCAGTTTGAATAAAAGCTTTTTCTTTTATAAAAAGTGTTCCTTACCAGTGTTCCATGGCACTAAAAAGATCTCATGATTACATCCGAGGCACATAAAGACTTCGGGATCACACCCGAGGCACCAACTCCCCTTAGGTCCATAACCTACGATGGGGGCAAACCCCCTAGGTGGCCAACGATGGAGTAGTCAAAGGACCCTGGAACTACCAACGTTCTAGGTTGGTTGTCAATGGTCATCACCTCTATTGACCCCCGCCTTAGCATAAGCTTGGGAGGTAGGAGGGCATAACGAACTAAAATAGGTAATCACACCGGACACTAACAGGACTTGGAACTAAGTGTAAACTACCATCAAATAGTCCTAAGTACCTACAGTGCCCAGAGTTAACAGACCGGGTAGAAATAGTAAAAATTCCTTCACTACCTCGGGCGAGACCTACAGACGTACAAACTACCTAGCCATCAATGGCTCGGAAAACATAAAGGTGCTACAGGTCCCCCAAAGACCAAGTATTCCCTACCGGTCATAGTCCCTACCGGTCGAACACGGGCAACCACAAAAAAATGCAGGGAATTAACGAAGTTCGATCATGGATGGAAATTGACATAAAAGGTGACCTCGAAGGGCCTTTGTCATTTAGTTCATCATACATACAGGACTCGGGGGGCAATTATAGTAGCCTCCACCAAAAAAAATAGACAAGCACAAAAAGCAAAATAAATACAAATACAAACCGGGGAGTAAGAGTCGTCCACCACGACAACCGCATCCCCGGTCTCCTCGACCTCTCCACCGATAGCAGTGTCCTTCGTCGGCGCGTCTTCAACAGTAGCCTCTTTAGAAGCATTCGGCCCCGTCTCCTAGTAGTCAGAACTCGCTCCTGAGTAGACGGTAAGGTCCCACTCGGGATGGTCCAGAGCTACCCACTCTTTAGGTCTGCATACCCCTAAAAGAAACCGTCATCGAAGTCGTCGTCGGACCTTGGCGCCTCCTCCCGAGCAGTTGTAGCCTCAACCAGGGCCTTCTCTACAGCTTCTTGGCCCTTCTAAGCAGCCCCTAACTCTGTCAGAATGGTATCTAACTCTGCCTGGACCGCTCCAAGCTCAAGAGCCAGCCCCTTCACTTTATCTTTCTCAAGGGCCAGGGCAATATCCTTAGCCTCCAAGGTTGCTCTCTCGTTCAAAAGGGTGGCCTCAGTAGCAACCGCCCTCTAAGCCAGGCGGGCAAGAAAGACTCAGCCCCGACAACCATGCAACCAACCTAACAAGGAACGAGGCTGAAACAGATCGATCAAATCCGATAATTGGTTAAGAAAAATAAAAATGAAGAAAACATGGCAAGTTACTTACAAAGTGTGAGAGGCTATAAAGCCATCACTGGAACGCCTGCAGAGAGATCTCGGCTCACATCTCCACCTGCCTTGGGAGAAGACCCGGCCTGATCCTCTCTCAAATCTCTGAGGACTCTCCCAACGCTACCCCGGTCGGTACGCTCACCCTAGGAGCAGTGTCCTACACCACCCACGGAGCTGATGTCCTGACCGGCTCTGCGCAAATTACCAATCCGTCTTAGCCGCCTTAGCGGCTGACTGCCAACAGCAGGCTCAGTAGCTGGCCTCTTCCTCCTCTCAGCTGCTCGAGCAACAGTAGTGGCCTCCCTCGCCCTTAATGCTTCGGGATCTAGCCTTGGGCCCATTTCTGCAAAAGGGAAAAAGGTAGGCTGTAAGTAATCAGGAAAGTAATAAAAATAATAACCAAGGGAGAAGAAAAATGACTCGAGACTGTAGAGCTCACTAGGAATTATTAGAGGGAAGATAGGTGCCTCAAACTACTGGTCAAGCTCGTAGGTGACTTTTCACTCACCCTTTCGAGTCAGCAAGTTATCGAAGTTTGTAGGCTCCTCAACTAAAGCTCAGATCCTATCCTGGCACTCATCTGGGATGCTTGGTGGATCAATCAACCCCACTGCAAAATACAGCAGACAATTAGTTCACAGCAACAGCAAAGTAAAAGGAAAAGACAGACTATACAGGAGCATACTCCTTAGCTTCCCCGCCCATGCGGTCCTCAGCTATATTCCTAGGGCGTCTTCACAAAGCCCGGGGATGGATACTTGGAAAAATTTCTTCTTCCACTCGCTGTTGTTGCTTGGGCTTTTGTCTATGATCTTCCCTCCTTGCTGGGCTCCCAAAGAAAAAAACCTGGCCTCCCCATGCATTGGAAACGGTCGGTGGGTCTAGAGAAACTCTTGAACGGTGTAATGCCTGTAATTTTCTTTTCATTAAATAATATCAGTTTTTTTTTTATTTCTGTATTGGACCGACTATATTATTATTATATTATTTTAATTGCATGACAGTTTTGACGTGTTGTAGTATTATTAATTAGACTGTAATAACCGTACCGGCTCGACCGTAATAAGACTCAGCTTAGTCATGTACCCGGACCCAGACATTAGAAATAATAGTAGTTTGCACGTAAATCGAAACTGACACGTATATCGAGGAACTTATGCATGCAAATCGAGAAAGTAGCACACAATCCAAGGTGGGCCCCACATGGTCGGCCACATGACAGTCCATGTCACCTCTTGTGACACTTGTCCATATGTTGGACATGTGTCCTAGCATGCAAGCGTACATGGAGACACATGTCTCTCCACCATTTCAGTATAAACACACCTACATGCAAACATTTTACTCTCTTGGTCTCCATAATCAGCACATATAGAGTTAGAGAGAGTTAGGAGATAAATTTCATAGAGAGAGAAAAGAAATATAAGAAGAAGAAGAAGAAGAAGCTTCCACCATAGAAGCTTAAGCTAAAGCTCCTTAAGCTCAAATCCTACATTCAAACCAAATTTCAAGTATCGGTGAGTTTACTAACTTACTTTAGAACATATACAATATGTAGTGATGCTTAGTAAGAGCTTGATGTTGCTACTTTGAGGATTCCATGCCATGCAAGACAAATCCTTAAATCTGAGAAACTGAAACTTTCAGCAGAACATAATTTAGTAAATTGAACGTTTGGAGTAGTTCAAAAATCTGAATTAAGCTAGGTTTTTTTGTGGAAAAATATAACGCATTTATATACAAATAACTCTTCTATAGCTCAGTCTAGAAATCATTCCTTCATAGGTGAAATGCATGTATAATGTAGTGTTATAAATCTGGGAAACATAAACTTTCAGCAGAACATAGTTTAGTAAAATGAACGTTTGAAGTAGCTCAAAAATCTGAATTAGGATAGGTTTTTTTGTGGAGAAATCTAACTCATTTATCTACAAATAACCCTTCTATAGTCTGGTCTAAAAATGAATCCATCATAGGTGAAAGTCAGGTACAATGCAGTACTATAAATCTAAGACAGAGCAGTCCGAAAATATATAAATGTCTAAGTAAAATAAATGTTTTGAGTAGCTCAAAAATGTATTTGAAGCTAGATTTTTCTGTACATGAAGATGATCCAAATACCTATAATGTTCTAGTTTTAAGTTTGATCTACAGAGAAATTTATCATGCCCAAATAAATCATGTTATTTCAGTCAACACAGTGAAAATGTATCCTGGCAGATTGTGTAGCTTTTTGTATGATGTTTTGTTTATGCATGGTGTTGATTGTTGTTGCTAGTTTTCCGATACCTGTATTGTTATGAAAATCTTGTGCTATGGTAGTGCTATCACGTAGATGAGTATGTTAAGGGTTTCATCTATATATTTATTGGTATTAAATCCATGTTATAAATCCATGGGCTACGTGCTATGTTTTCCATTGTTATGAATATAGTTTAATGATCGTTGAAAGTTCATACCCAAGCTGTAAGTATGTTGTACAACACGATTATTGCGTTGATAATGATTGGGTAAGTTCTCATTGTAAGTATATTATGATATAAAATAGAATGACGGATGTATAAACGTAACTTCGAAAGTATAAATGGATGTTATTATTGAACTAAACTACGAAACGTACGAATACGTAAAATAACGATAAAACCTTCAATAACAGATTTTATGCGAATAAGGGACGTTGAGCTTCATTTCTCATCGTGTGACTTCCGGTCAAAGTTGATTCGTAAACTTTCGTGTCATGTTCGGATATTTCTTACAGAATTAGTCCTTCGGTAATTCCAAGGAGCCAACTGGGGAGTTCTGAAATGTTTTGTACCTTGGTTTAAGGATCGGCATGACGTGTTCGGTCAAGTGTGGATGACCTGAGGATCGTATGACGTGTTCGATCAAGTGAGTGACTATATTCCGCACCCTTAGTTTGAGGATCGGAATGACGTGTTCGGTCAAGTGCGGGTGACTTGAGGATCGTCATGATGTGTTCGATCAAGTGACTATTAATATCCCACATTCTTGATCTGAGGATCGTCATGACGTGTTCGGTCTTATGAATGACCTAAGGATCATCAATGACATGTTTGATCAAGCGATTCATTGTCAAGTGTTGTGCTTTGTTGACCCGTAAATGCGCTTGGAGTTGAGTCTTCTTTCAGTCAATGTCGTTGGTCAGTTCAATTCTGGGCTAAGCTTCGAAGGGTATGGTTGGGTTTGAACGAGACATGGTTCTAAGAATAAGAGATGATGAATAACTTACCTTAGTGGTGGTAACCTTAAGGGTACCCTCACTTAGCTTAACCGCTAATGGCGTTTCATGCCACTGGACCATCCACGTCCAGCCTTTGCAGGTCCTGACGGAGCCGGCTACTATCAAGATGCAGATTTTACTACTGAAGACTATGTTGGTGAAGATTACTACGAGGAAGGCTACAGTTTTGGCAGCTGAAGATCTTGGAGCTTTTCTTTTGATATAGTTCTGTTGTTAATATGATTAATCATGTAATAGCTTAGTTGAACATGTAATATGTATCTTTTGGATATCCTTGGGTCTGTAATATATTAATCATGTAAGACTTGAATGTTTTGGATTCTTGCTTCCGCTGAACTTAGTCATTTTTCCGTATTATAACATTATTTTATGCATGTTTGGATAATCAGGTGACATTCACAACCAGTCACATGTCTACGAACCCATAAAGGAAATTTATTTTTTCCTATTTTTGGTACTTCGGGGCATGACAAACGGTGATTTCATACCCAAGTACTTGGGGCCACAGAAAGATGGCCCCCATCACGGACCTCCACCCGTTCGGAGTGAGCTGCCCGGGAGCAATCCCAAGGTAGATCAAAATGTCCTTGGCAACTGGATGAAGGGGAAGATGAAGCCCAACCATGAAGGCATCCTCGTAAAGGGTTACAAAACTCGACTAGCATATATGAGGCCCTCTGTTGGGTACGTCCAAGGAGCAGTAGTCAGGGATGTCATACATGTCCCTAATCCGGCCCAGGTCGGCACCGAGCAGGTTACTGGAGATCCACTTGCAAGAAACCACTATGTCTGGACCGCTAGAGATTTGTGGTTCGACTCCCGACCCCCGTGACACAGAGGCTGCTAGGAGGTCCTAGCTGGCCCCGTCGTCGGACACCCGGATGGGGATCCTGCCCTTGCTATGATGGTCAGACGAGGTCAATGAAGGGGGGTTTAGGCTCCTGTCTAGAGTCCCCGACTGAGATTGCTCATCTTTCAACGGGAAGATGAGTTGAAGTCATCATGGAACATCTTTAAGGTCTCCACTACAAAATGTGAGAGCAACTGGCGACCTAAGTAGAGGTCTTGAACCCCAAGTCTAAGCTACAGGGATGGAAGGGTCAAGAGCCTATATGGTAGGGCGTACAAGGCCTTAGCTGTCAAGTAACACTCAGGTAGAATGGGTCTGGAATACCCCAACCGATTAGACCGCTTCACCAGGAAGAGGTTACCAACCGATCTAAGAAAGAAGCAGAACCTAAAAAAGAAAAAGTCCCACTCCCTCACGAGTCCTAGCGGGTACCTATTCTCTAGCCTCGCTTGGGAACAGATAGAGAAGAAAAGAAAGGGAAATACAATGAATGACAAGGCTGGAGGAACAATGACTTACAGGAAAAAGAGTGCGAATTAGAGCTCAGGAAACTTGGCCGGGTGCTTTCTCTCTTAAATCCCTCAGTAGTCTCTTTCTTTGGGCAGCAGGAACAACAGAAATGCACAAGTGTCCCTTAAATAGGTAGTACGGAGAGTCCAGATCATCTCAGATCTAATGGTCCTACACAACTCCCGCCTAAATGCTAGCCAGCTGTTACCTCGGGCAGTCTAAACGGCGTCTCAAAAGGCGTGCGCATTTAATACATGACATGATGGCTTGGTTACGATGCAACTGTTCAATTACGTTCGCACCGACTTCGTTGAATCCTGACCGGATCAATCACTCTTTGACGCGTGGCAGGTACCGACCCCAAGCTCCCAAGGTTAACCGATCGACCCAAGCACCGAGTGACTGTAGTGACCAACCCGGACCCGAACAGGTTCCCAAGCTGCTTCCCGGACGGTTTCCTAAGCTATGCAAATTTCCAACGCTCATCTGATGAAGCATCATACTAGCTTCGAAAATGGGAGGCAGCTGATATGCATAAAAATTTCCAATGAGAGTATCTCTGCCACCTCAGCAAGGAATTCTAAGTCACCCGGTAGCTGCGACCTATTGTGTGACCATCTCGGGAATGGTACCCAGAACCGCCCGGTATATCTCGAGCGCGATTAATGGATCGGGAATACAACATGGGCCCCTCTCGTGTCCGCACCTGACTGTCCACGTCGTAGAGCACGACCCAGAGGTTCAAGACAGTTTCCTACCTCAGCTAGAAAACTAATGGAAAGAGAAGGTTGTTTCCTGATCCGATTAGGAAACTCCCACAATTTGTGCTGATCAATTGTAATTAGATCATACTGCCTAATCAGGCTACTTACCTTGTACAAGTGGTCTCTTGTATCTATAAAAGAGACCACTCACCCTCTTGAAGGTGGATAGCATTCTTATTCTACACAATCGCAACATTGCATTGCACACACGCACATCCTGCCCGGCCGGTCTCTGGTAGCTGTAAGTTCTTGTTGGTCCACCAAAGATCCCCGGTGACTTTTATATCATAGTGCAACTGCTCCGACACACAACGCGAACGTAGGTCTTCTAATTAACAGGGCCGAACTACATACAAACTCACTTGTCTATTTCTTCTTACTCTCTTATCCAATTTTGGTATCATCATTTATATTTATGCATTATGTTAAAAGTATGTGTCCAGAAATTGAAAATCTTGTGACTGGGTCTCAAGAAAAGAGGAAGAAAAAGACTCATTTTAATTTACATTTCTCCTTATTTCATTTTTCCTCATGTTTTTCACTGTTTTCAGTAAATGAAACAAAGAAAACGAACCAACCAACAATTTGGCTTATAATACAAATTATATGTTATAGATAGACAACTCCTAAACAAGCAATCACATGGAAACCCCATTAACAAAAAGTAATATAAACGTATGGGAAATGCTAGATGCACAAAAAATATGCACAACCAAATGCACAACCTGCTTAAAATTGTTGGACTTCGTGCTGAAAAGTCTATACACACAAAAAGACAAAAAAAGGGGTGTACAGTTTTTTCAACACGATGTCCAACAAATTTAAGCTGGTTGTGCATTTGATTGTGCATTTTTGTTGTGCATCTAGCATTACTCTAAACGTATATCTATGTCTATATGTATTTCGATCTATCTATCTATCTACACTACATATAAGTGTACTAAGGGCGAAGGCAGGAATGCGCACAGGGGGGAGGGGACGAGGGAGGGGTGGTTTACTGACTTGGTTATAGTGGGAATTACGGTTCACAGGGGTTCGCGGGCTATGTCCCTAAGGAATCTTTTTTGGGTCTATCTATTCATATTTTCTAGTAGAATTTTTATGCCAAAACAATTACATATTTGCTTGATATGGTTTTTAGAGCCGTTTTGAGAGTTGAGACGGTTGGTACTTTTAATTTTTATTGCTGGTAGATCTTGATGTTCCTTATAAATATCAGTGGCGAAGTTGATAGTTTAGGGTGAGTTGAATTAGAATTAGTGGTGCAGTTAATATATACATTAACATAGACCATTTCGTAAAAACTAAAAAATAGGGTGATGAATATGTAAATTAATTTTGTTAACAGGACCAAGATATATAACATCCAAATGATCTTTACATGCAAGTTAAATTAGAATTATTAAAAAAAAAATTGGGCTTGGTTTCCATGTGGCTCCGCACTGCCAACCCCTTATGTGTTTTGCACTTGCATCAATCGGTGCACTAGTGATTTCCTTAGAGACCCCTGGAATTAAGAAAACAGATACGACGAAGGGAGAAAGGGAAGATCGCTGCGGTATTGTACTTTTTTTGTGATTTGATTGTATGCTATGATTAGATTGAATTTTGTTATTTATTTTAGCAATCCGCTATTATTGAATTTGATAACAAGATAATACTTTGGTATTTTTCTTTTTATTTTTAATTTTTGTATCGCTTTAATTGGTTGATTTTCTTGTGTAGTCTATAATTTTTATTTTTAAAAAAAAACGATTTTACTTATTAAAAGATTAATACTATATCATTCATCATAGAATAATAACAATTAATTTGGCCATAGTATTTCATTTATTTATATTGCTTGAGCATAATATTATAATACTCATTTTTTTTCAATATAAACGAACAAGAATCTTAAAATATCTAATCATTTTCTGACATTGATACAAAGTCTAATAAAAATATCAGTTTTAAATTTGTGATGAACTATTTTTTCTTTTTCCTTCCTTCTTCTTTGTTTCTTCTTCTCAATTCCTCTGGGTTGTGTGTGATGTGTATGAGAGTGAGACAGAGAGGGGAAGTGCAGAGAGGGGGAGTGGCCGTGTATCCAATGTAGAGGGTGTGTGTGTGATTTGATCTCTTTCTTTCTCTCCAATCTCTCCCGGGTCTCTCTCTATAACAATTAATCTGTTATGGACAGATTGTGGGGCTCTGTTTATGAGGGGTGGTGTACCCTATATACAGAAAGAAGGGATTGAGGGGGGACTTTAATGAGTCCAAACTTGCACAAGTTTGCACATGCATGTGTGTGTATTCTAACTTGTAAATATTGAAGTAAAAGTTGATTGAGTTCTCAGTTTTTGGTAAATATGTTTTCAAAAGTTTATTGAATCTTATTTTGATATTCAATAAAATTAAAAAAATTAACCTAAAGGTATTTAAAATTGTGAACTGACAAAAGTACCCTTGCCTAACAAGTGAAAACAAAATATGATGAATAGAGAAATGAGTAATTATGTGAAACCAAAGGGACAAAATGAACTTTCAATAAATGGTAACTATGAATAGTGATCTGGTTACACTCTTTTTATACAAGTGGTTGATATCTCTTATTTTCTTGTATATATACTAGAAATATATACATCTATGTATATGTGTATACGTTGCAAACATTTGTAATTCAAACATAGATATATATATGTACACATGCATCAAGAATGAATTCAAACCATCATCTAATCTAATACATATATACATATGTAGGATCTGCTCTCCTGCCTCTGGTTGTTTTTTTTTTTTTTTTTTTTGTTAGGGTATTGTCACCGGTCTATTTCTCTTCATTTCTCCATGGGTTTGCTTCCATGATTTGGTAAAACCTTTTACTTATTTGAATAATATGCATCCATCGAAGAAAAATGCAAATTAAGTAAAAGGTCTATGGCTTTTATGTAGTGAGAAGCTATTATAAGGTCTGTGGGTGAACGAGAGATAAGAAATAATGATAGCTTCCAGGGTTAGGGTTATTCCGAGGATGAAGGGTAGATGCAGAGAGTAATTTGTGTTAATTTCAATTATAGTAGTGTGTGTTGAGAGTAAAGTCGGTATGTGTTTATGTGTAGATACAATTTCCCTTTTTTTTTAATCTATTTATACATATAAACACCGGGTCAAAAAGAAAATCTGCTCGGCCAAAATGCAAATCTCTTTAACATCATAAATTCTATCTACACAACCTACTTTACTCTTTGCACCCACCTTTTAGTGAATATTTATCATTACAATTATACCCATACTCAAATTGACATAGGATAACTAATAGAAAGTACTAATTTAAGATAAGGGCAATGCTAGGGGCACTAACAAAATCCATTAACACTTACTAACACACTCTATCTCTCTCCTAGTGGTACTGCTGGGTCCACTGCGGACCCCACGGTGCCACTAGGAGAGAGATAGAGTGTGTTAATAAGTGTTAGTGGATTTTGTTAGTGCCCCAAATATTACTCTTTAAGATAATGGAAGCCCCAAACAATCACCGGATGAAAACCCTTCTGGTGGACTGTAATATTGATCTTGAGGCAATGCAGTGGGCTTATTTCTCACACTAAGAGACATGGCAACAAATATGCCGAGTACTTGTTGGGTAATTTGAGTGTTAGTGTTCAGGTTCATTTTTGTTCTCTTGTGGATCCTCCTAACTTTTTGCAGCTTCATCTCTTTGAGGATGCACTAGGTACCAACTTCATTAGATGAAGCTAGGTGCATGTGGTTTTTTTTTATTTTTTATTTTTTATTTTCCTATTCATTTCTCTGTTGTTGTTTTTTTTTTTTTTTAAATATATATATATATATATATATTTCACCTTTCACCTAAAAAAAAAATAGAAATTACTTCACAAGAATTACCCTTTATTCCAACCTCCATAATACATGTATGATGTGTCTATATACATATATACACTCCAATTCCTGAACAAATAGATTGCACCATCATCACATATACGTGCATCTATATACATATATACATACTTGAATATTTATATGTGTGTGACAGAAATCAAACTCTAGTTCGGATCCAGATAAATATAACAAATCAAAATAAAATAAAAAAAATCAAAAGAGAAAGGCTTTTATGAATTTCATAAATCATTTGCCTTTAGTTTTAAGTAACATTGTTACGCTTATGTAAAAGAATAATCTAATTTATTGTCACTTTAATAAAGTAGAAATAGAAAACTTGCTTAACTTCCAAAGTCAGATTGGAGTGGTCCTTTATTTCTCCTCCATGGACAATAGTTTTGGGTACTTTAGAAGAATAACATGAACATGAATCAGAAGAAAAAATTGAACGTTCTATCATTGTGGCCGTAATTTCTGAACTAAAAGGAGAAACAAAGGACAAGATATGAATCAAGTTTATGTTTGGATTAGATAGGGAGGATGGTGGGTGTATAGGGTCCGGGGCGGATCCAAGATTTTTGGTCAAGGAGGGTCTAGCTTATACGGGAGTTCGGGGGTAGAGCCCTCGAGGCGAATTTTTTTTGGTCTATCTATACATAATTATTTGTAAAATGGTAGAATTGTATATAAAATTGGTTTAATGCCCATAATTTGGGGTAAATTATGTAATTTTAGGGGGCCTATATCTAAAATATGTAAAATATTGCAGTATAGAATTTTCAAAAGTACAAGGGAGCCTGTGTCAAAAACTTGTAAAATATTACATGTAAGACTAGAATTTTCAGAAGTTCTGGGGGGGCCTGTGTGAAATTTAAAAGGGCCTATTTCTAAAATCTATAAACTATTACATATAATTTAGTAAATTTCAAAAATCCAGGGGGGGCCTGTGCCACCTCTGAACTCTACTTGGGTCCGCCAGTGTATAGGGTAATGGGAAGTGATGAAATTTTTTAGGGTTACCGTTAGGGTTATTTAGGGAATAAAGGGTGGTTATATATAGTAAAATGTTTTTAACTTATAAAAGTATATGATTTAGTCACTTATAATGCATTTATAGTGTGATTAATCTAGAAAAATTTGGTAGTTTTGAAATTAATCCTTGATTTAGTTTATTATTCAGAGATTAGTCATTTCCCCCAAATTTGTGTAATTTTAATGGAAGAAATTGCCCTTATCATTACATATATATGTATATATATACATATGTATATATTTACCATCACTACATCATGACTTGAAATTAGGGTTTTTAAATTCAAAAATTGCACAATTCTCTCTCTCTATATATATTGTTATGCCCCGGAACAGCAAAAATAGAGAAATAAAATTTCCTTTTTGGATCCATAAGGGATGATTACTGAAGTCACTGAATTGTCCACAGCATGCAGTTCTAGTCAACAGGTAAAAACAATGAATAGTAATACAACTACCAATAATATAAACAACCTACTTATTACATAAGAATTTGGAAACAGAAATACGTAAGCTTTAAGGCAATATATGCCCAGCTACAAAACATATTAATAGAGTCTGGCAGAAATGTAAAACTAATATCTATCTCCATCTTCAGCTGGCGTAGATATACTTGTCAGCATAGTAGTCTTCCCCGGCATATTCATCATCGGTAGAGCCATCCTTTGCGTATCCACCCTCCGAGTAGTAGCCTTCGTCGTAATCGCCATCACCTTCAGCATAAGGAATAGGGTAGTCTAGACGGGTAATGTCCAAGAAATGATGGTCGTCAACTTACTGAGAGCTGAGTGAATAGAAACTAACAGGAACCAGTTATATGAAGTAATACGAATTATGAATGGCATGAGTTATGTTCTACAATAGTTTTTTTCTCTTTATCCCAAACTCATTAATCGGTTACTTACGTCTTTCATACGAGAACTAACAACCTTATCAATGAAAAGACTGGAATGCCATACTCATGGATACACAAATGCCCTGTCTACCGCGTTCGGGAATACATATTCACAATCCATCACAAGTCATAGACACCTACGTCTGTATAATGTGTTTTGAGAATACTTGTTCCCAGTCCATCGTAAGTCGTAGATACCACGTCAATCCACCCCCCGCCTTATTAGAACATATACACAGTCCTCCGCATGTCAGGGATTTAACGTTTTGAGCAAAGACACATCAGTTCTATTGCCACGACCTAACGACATCTAACAGTAATCCCGGTCCACCGCATTTTAGGACATATTAATAGTCCACCACCTCGTAGGACATATGGTTGGATTACTAGCTATCGTAGGGCTACTGGTCCGGTCCACCACCTTTAGGACATATTACCAGTCCACCGCATCATAGGACATATGAATGACCAATGCACGTCCCCGTAAATCTCCCAGAACTTACCAAACCTACTAACATTTGCTACTACTGACACATGACATTCCTCATGTGGCCTGACCAAGGATGCATTCGTTGTGCCAACTCTGATGAGCCTGACTACTCTAATTGAAATGAAAAGGATATCAAACTCCTTCACGATTGACATAATATCTAACGCTACGACATTAATTCATTATTCTTAATCATGTTATCCATAGAGGTCACATTATCCCATCTAATCTTAGTTGTATAACAGAAGTACAAATCGATATCTGAATACTCGAACCCTTTATATAATACATAAGAAAAATTATCCAAGTTCTGCAACTTCCAATCGATTGGGACAGGGGTCCAATCAATTGGAATAAAAACCATAACAATTGATTGGTTCCAAAATCATACAAATTGATTGCAAACTTTGGCAATCGATTAGGAGTCATAATATAATAACAATCAATTGAAAATCATGCCAATTGATTGGGTTCTATGGCAATCGATTGGGAAAAAGCCCAATCGATTGGGATTTCATCTTCTTCAGCAGAATTACAGTCTAGCATATATAAACACGAAGGGACGTATTTGCTACGTCTTTCCTTCTTTAAAACATGTAAAACATCGCGTAAAAGGGACCAAGTGAGTTAGAATTCACTTAGGGTGTGTTTGGTGTGTATGGGAGTGGCTATGGATCTTTGAGCTTCAAGCTTCTCTCTCCTTCTCTGCCAGTCTCTTCTCTCTTTCTCCTCTTTCCTTCTTCTGATTTCTTATTCTTTCTTTTCTCGTTCTCTTCTCCTTGCTACCCAGTAGTGTGTGTATATAGGTGTATATATATATGGATATATGTATATGTGAGTGTATATATATGTATATATCTCTCCTCTCTCAAGAACTATAAAAATAGCCCCATGGGCACAAAATGAACTTATATATCTGAGGAAAGAGAGTGCCATATGTCAAAACACAAAGCCAAGTTGAAAACAAAGATCTATAGTTGGTAATCGATGGTGCTAGATCGCAATCGATTAGATAAGAAGGCAATCGATAAGGATGGAGCCACATTATGGATTCAGATCGGTAGGGAGGCAATCGATTGGTATTTAAAAGTTGGCAAGGGATACTAGGGCATCAATTAGGATGCAAAATTGTCCAACAGAAGGGTAAGGATCATATATGTAAACAGGGAACGTACCACGTCTTGTTTATTAACACACACTCCAAAATTCAAGGTATTCCATATATATATTATATGGATTTTGAATTTCAAATCCTTGATTTGTAGGAGTGGGGGTATTTATGCCCTTAAAAATACTGAAGGGCTCATTTCTAGTTACTGCTTTAAAATGACCTATTTCTAGAAAAGGCTACAATAAATGACTGAAATATAAAGGACCCTTTAACTTAAGTTAGAGTGGTGGATGCGAAGATTAAGTGGGTTTAGAGAGTAATCTAGGTGGGTGTAAATAGAATTTCCCCTTTAACATTGTTAGCAGGAATTATAAAGACAAATTTACCCTCAAAATGATAGCCTTCAAATCTGAAATTATTATTATTCCCCAGCTTCTCTAATCCTCTCTTTGATCTTTCAATCTACAGCTGAAGAGGGAAAGTTGAATTGATCTGAGCATACCAACAGTGAGAATTGGTGAAAATGAAGAAATAACCAATGAGAAGGTTACAACTGCTTTGAGGAAAGCCGTCCGATTAAATCGCGCAATCCAAGCAAAGGATGGCCACTGGCCTGCTGAACATACTGGTCCTATGTTTTTTACTCCTCCTCTGGTAAGTTTTTCTCAACCGTCTGATAAGCTAGGCTCCGTTTGGTTCAAGATTTAGTGCGGAAAAGAAAAACAGAATAATGAGAAGCCCTTTTATGGGCTTGGTTATTAAGAAAAGCAATTTGTAAAAGATGAAGAAAAATAAGCTAAGAAAAATTTGGTTGTTAAAAGAAAAAATTGAACCCATACTTGGGGAATAATCAATTCTGTGATTAAGTCTGTTATTTCTTATGTTTTCTCAGGAACAAAATGGAAAGCTACTAATTGTTGGAATTGTTACTATTTGCAGCTCATAATCCTACACATCAGTGGAGCTATCAACACTATCCTAACACTAGAGCACAAAAAGGAGTTGATCCGCTACATGTACCTTCATCAAGTACTAATCCAAATCTCATTCCAATCAATCTTTTTTTAGAAATGTTAATCAGTTATCTAAGCTTATACAAATAATGTGTTTTTATGTAGAACGACGATGGAGGATGGGGATTCTACATAGAAGGCCGCAGCACCATGATTGGCTCCGCACTTAGCTACATTGCATTGCGTTTGCTGGGAGAAGGACTGGACGATGGAAATGGTGCAATCACAAGAGCCCAGAAATGGATACTTGAACATGGTGGTGCCAGTGGGATACCCTCCTGGGGAAAGACTTATCTTTCAGTAAAATTAGCAAACTTCAAATTATTTATAGAACTCTCAGGAACAGCAAATTTCAAAGTACCATCCGAACAATTCATCATGAAATTAACAAATTGGGAATATTTCTTGGCAAGAAAGTCCAAGAAAAGTACTTTTTCCAATGTATCACAATAATTCCTACCAAGATGTCATATGCCATTCTCATTCTCCTTCAAAGATAAGGGCATAAGAATTCTCATATTCTCTATCTTCTCTTCTATCAAACATTTCAACTAAACAACATACTTGAAGATTATATGAAAAACTCCCAAACACTCTTTGAATTCCTTCGCATGTATAAAAGTTGCAAACTCATCGATTCATTTCTTTCCTATATAGTTCAAGAAAATTAGAAAACTATGTTCCCAGTGTTATCAAAAGAATTCCTTTCTCCTTAAAAAGAGCAACTTAAGTCAGAATTCTTTTACACTTTCTGTTTGGCTTCTAGGAAATAAAAAGGCATAGAAATTATCCAATGCTCCATTTTCTCTACAGCCAACTAGAGCAATTAAACACTATACTTGAAGGTGGTGATTGAAACTACTTTGAAGGTCTTTTGAATTGCTTTGAATATAATGAAATTTTGTTTCAATAGGTTCTTGGAGTGTATGAGTGGGCAGGCTGCAACCCATTGCCCCCAGAGTTCTGGCTTTTCCCTTCAATTTTTCCTTTTCATCCAGGTAAAAATATCTACTAATTTTAATTTCCTACCCGTTATACTCTCGTACTTCTGCCGTTTTGGGTGTGAATTTTGAACTTCAGACTCGGTGTTTTGGTCTGAATCTCTTTCTAAATGGCTCTCTACTTGTGCAACATAGCAAAAATGTGGGTTTATTGCCACACAACTTACATGCCAATGTCGTACTTGTATGGGAAAAAATATCATGGGCCAATCACTGATCTTGTTAAATCATTGAGACAAGAAATTCACACCAAACCATATGATGAGATAGACTGGAACAAAGCGCGACACGACTGTTGTCTGGTTAGTGAAATTAATCTAAACATTCCTATCAATAATATTCAGAGAAGAATTTCTTGTTTTTTGTACTATTATTAGAGTGTTTTAAATGGAAGTCCATTCTAGAACATGTCCAAGTTTAATGAAGCAAACTACGTATATAAACTGCAGGAGGATCTTTACTACCCACATACCTTTGTACAAGATCTACTATGGAATACTCTTCATTACTTTAGCGAGCCGTTTATGACCCGATGGCCCTGCAACAAGATCAGACAGAGAGCTCTTGATAAAGCAATCAAATACATGCGCTACGGAGCAGAGGAGAGCAGATACATTACCATAGGATGTGTGGAAAAGGTAAGTTACACAAACAATAAATCTACATAACTGCATTTCCTAGGACAACGTGCATATCTTGACTGAAATCTCTAAATCCACCGAGAACAATAAATAGTTCTCTGAATTTAAAATTTTTCTATTATCAATAAAGCTAAACTTTTAGTAATTTTTACATAGCTTACATCATGAAGAAGCCTATTCTGGTTGAAGGAAAGATACCGAAACAAACAATAATCAAAACGGATATTCTTGCAAAGGGAAAAAAATAAAGGAACTTTTTTTCAAGGCCTATACAACCCGCATTGTCTATAATCAATTATGGGCTCTTTTGTACTTTTCAGACCCGTTCAGCTTTGTCCGAAATGCCTTTGCCACTTATTTTGTATCAGTTTCAGTGTATCCAAACACTTCAAGATGTTTATTGCAGAAATAGCGTCTTCTCTGCAGAGTTTATCAATGATGGCTTTCTACGCACATGATCCGAATTGTGACGAGTTCAAGTACCACCTTGCCAGAGTTCCTGATTACTTATGGATCGCTGAGGATGGAATGAAAATGCAGGTATGTATTTTGAGCTTAAAATAAGCTACAATTCTGTCAAATTTGGGGGGCACAATAGAGGACTATAATTTCTAAGTTGTTCATTTCAATTGCAGAGTTATGGTAGTCAGAATTGGGACACTGCTTTTGCAACTCAAGCAATTATCGCAAGTAATATGACTGATGAATATGGAGATTCTCTTAAAAAAGCACACTTTTATTTGAAAGAATCACAGGTTTCTACCCATTCCAAGAACATGTTTTTCTTGACACTCGATTTGGCACTTTAAATTTCCAATACTGAAATTATGTACCTTTTTTATTACAATATGTGTAGGTTAAAGAAAATCCGAGAGGTGATTACAAGGCTATGTATCGTCACTTTACTAAAGGATCATGGAATTTTTCTGATCAAGATCAAGGATGGGTTGTATCAGACTGCACAGCTGAAGCATTGAAGGTGGTTTGAGCTTATAAACTTACAAGAAATTAAGAAATAAGATGTTAATATTAACCAAAAATTATTTCCTTCCGCAGTGCCTACTATTACTGGGACAAATGCCCCAAGAAATTGCTGGAGAGAAACCTCCGATGGAGTGCTTGTACGAGGCTGTGAATGTTCTTCTCTACTTACAGGTAAGAAATACATATCATCTATCTCACATTGAAAATGAAGTTATGAGACTTTTTTTGGTTGCGAAGATTTGACATTTTTTTTTTCTCTCTCCATCTAGAGTCCTTTAAGTGGTGGTTTTGCAATTTGGGAGCCACCAATTCCACAACCATATCTACAGGTAATCTTATTTTTTTTTTCTTTATTTCGTGGTAGGAGGAAGGGAATATTCAATGGCTTGCACCATTTTAGGTAACATTTTTCCTATTTTCTCAGATGTTGAATCCATCAGAGCTTTTTGCTGACATTGTTGTTGAGCAAGAGTGAGTTCTTTTCAGACTTCTCCTATTTCATTATCACTGCACACCCTCTATACCATGATAGTCAATTCACACTGGCCCATTTTTTGTTGTTCAGGCATGTTGAAATCACTGCTTCTATAATCCAAGCCCTCCTCTTATTCAAGCATTTACATCCGGGGCATCGGGAGAATGAAATAGAGGATTCGGTATCACAAGCATTGCGTTTTCTTGAAGACAAACAATGTCCAGATGGTTCATGGTAAAGAAAAACATACAAATGTATACATGTGTGTGCGTATAAAGAGCTATGCAATGTAACTTAATACATACTATGATATTTTGCAGGTATGGATACTGGGGGATTTGCTTTATCTACGGCACATGTTTTGTGCTAAGAGGGCTAGCTGCTGGTGGGAAGACATACGACAACAACCCAGCAGTTCGCAAAGCTGTCCAATTTTTACTTTCAACACAAAATGAAGAAGGTGGATGGGGAGAGGATCTTGAATCATGCCCAACCATGGTCAGTTACCTACTTGAGTTCTATGTCCAATTGTAATTTGATTATTTTTCTCTAGGCTGACTTTAGATTTTTGTATGAAACAAATAGAAATATACACCGTTGGAAGGAAGTCGAACAAATTTGGTACAAACATCATGGGCTATGCTAGGTTTAATTTATGGTGGACAGGTTAGTATCAATGTCTTCAAGTTTTGAGGCTAAACTAATTTAGAAATTGCTACTTGTATATTCTTAATTCTTCAAACTAACTATTGATCTCTTTTAACTTTTTCTAATTACTTAGACTGAGAGAGATCCAACGCCGTTACATAGAGGAGCTAAGTTATTGATTAACGGACAGTTGGAGGATGGTGATTTTCCACAACAGGTAATTTTGATTTGATAATAAACAATTTGGGAAATGTCAAAATGTTTTGAGTATGTTCTTGAATTTCTTATTTCAAGTCATTTCTCTAAAAAGAAATTCTAACGATGTCATTACCATATAGGAAATTACTGGAGTCTCCATGAGGAATTGTATGCTGCATTACGCACAATATAGGAACATTTTCCCTTTGTTGGCACTTGGAGAATATCGCAAACATGTTCAGTTGCCTTCCGAAAAATCCTAAAGATTAAGTTCAAGTCCCAAATGTAATATACTCACTAGTACACACTTCATCCATGATGTGTGAATGTACGGACCAAACACCAATTTCTGTTAGAGTTATTGCCATAATAAGAAGTTCACTTTTTTTTTTTGTCTCGATTCCAAGAATACTATAGAAACAAAAATCCTCTGTATTTTGAAGTTACGTGATCTAATTCCTCGTGTATCATTCGAACCAGTAAAGAATAACATTATAGCAACGAAAATACTCTGTATTATAAAGTTATGCGATCCAATTCCTGGTGTACCACTAATAGATTGTGAAAAAAAAATCATTTCTTTGTCTAATGAAATAACAAAGATGGGTCACCAGACTAAGAAAGCATATGGTACCACTAAGAGATTGTGAAAAAAATTCATTTCTTTGTCTAATGAAATAACAAAGATGGGTCACAAGACTAAGAAAGCAAATGCAACACTCAAAACTCTGCTATATACTAAAGTAAATATTTATCTTGTGCTCATTGCAACATTTCTCAGCACAATAGAAAAAAAATAAAATTTAAAATAAAAATTAAAATTTGAAAAAAGATAAAGAGGGGTGAGAGAGAGAGAGAGAGAGAGAGAGAGAGAGAGAGAGAGAGAGAGAGAGAGAGAGAAATAACAACTAATATGCATAGTTACAACCCTAACTGAGTAGAATGAAAGTGGAATGGCAGTCCAGATATCCGATCTTTGATGCTAAAACCACCACATACCATTTTTGAGCAAGCTAGAAATCTGACTCGAAAAATTCCCTAGTTGGAATGGGTAACTTCTAGCTTAAAGTGAAGCAAAGAAGAGAATGGGACTGGTTTCAATGTGTGATAGCCAAGTACTTACAATTTGAAGCAAGTCCACTAACGCACTCTCATGGGATATCTTTCCAACCATAATCACATATAAGTAACAAAAGTAATTTTCAGAACTAGATTCACTACAGCGTTACCTAAATGTGGATCGCTTCGACGAATTGGGTGGAAACCACACATAATTACAACGTATTAGATACTTCTACTAGATGAAGAAGTAATTTTCTTCTGTACAGAAATAGTTAAGTAATGAACTGAAGCACAGTTAGAATGCAAAATCTTTCCATTTACTCCCAAAATTCGTTTTCTTGAAATGCATAATCTAAAATATAGAGTAAGCTTATCCTATAGAAGTTGAGCTAGTGATGTGCGTGGTATGGCGCTTTCCTCAATCGTCACCTGATAAAGGCTATACTATTTTACTTCAGGCCCTAATTCATAAGTTTCTCTTAAAACATTTCTAAGAGAGCCAAAAAAGGACAGAATAATTAGAAAAAGCATACACTTACTAGTAAAGTGTACATGTTGATAAAAAGGTTTAGTCTTGATAAATGAATTTGCTACCTGATTCCTCTGCCAGTATTATGTTTGCGCTGTGAAACATTTTTTTTCGTTTCTCTCTCAATTTTGCGCAATCAGCATACTTTGAAATTGCGAATTTCGCAACTATGCTCTTCGTTGGCATTTTGAAGCCAGGCTCCTCTCTAATACCTGTTTCACAGCTATGAGTTTCAAATTTTATTTTCTCTGTCGTCGCTATCACAGAACTATTCAGATGCCCACTGTTTCCTTTATGCTTATCATTGTGCAAAGAGGCCCCCATCTTTAAATGTCCGTCTAAGACCCACCCAATTTGTCAGAATGACAAAGTCCCCCACTTGTCCCCTAAAATCCTCCATTTCACCGACTCTTCAAATAATAAACCCTCTCTTTCTCCTTCTCCAACTCCTCAAGCTCACTCGTCGATACCCTAAAAATGACATTGAAAAAGCCCTCCACAATTTCAATTCAATTTGCATCTATGCATACTATATATACATTCAACTACGAATTTTTTACATTTGCGATTGAATTAACTCCAATCTTTTTTTTTTTAATTTTAGAAAGCAGTGTATAAACATATATTATATACGTGCACAAATTCAATAGAGCGCAATGAGAGTGATTGAAAAGTACCTAAATTTCTAAAAATTGTCGAGGAATTTGAAATCGAGGTGATCAATTTGGGATTTGAGAGATGAAATTACGAACTTCAGCGAGGCGATCTTGTGCTCTAGCTTCAGGCCCCATTGTTCCACTATTCTGATGATTTCTAATTTCTTGCTTGGCCTGCAATCACATTAGGGATTTGTAAAGAGAAAATAGAGATTTGTAGATTGCAATGGGCTTACGGGCGGTTTTTTTTCTACACGCATCAATTTTTTAACTTCTTTCAAATTTATTAACTTTTGTTCTCATAACCCTGTGAGGGATCATTTTGTAACAATTAACCCCTTATTATAGATTAAGGTGAAACTGTTAACTTTTCTAACGGTAATCCCAGGGATTAAGTGTTACAAAAATGAACTACAGGAGTTATGAGAACATAGGTGTAACCATAGGGAGTAAAAGGTATTTTTCCTAAAGATTATATGTATAGGGGCTTGGGTTATTAACGTTATTTTCTTTATTTTTTCGTTAGAAAAGTTAACAGTCTTACTTTATTCCATAGTACAGGGATTAAGTGTTACAAAATGAAACACAAGAGTTATGAGAAAATGGGTATAACCACGGGGGTTAAAAGGTATTTTCCCCAACTTTTTATAATCACGAGTTTAACTTGGGACTTTTGTCAAACTTTTTTTTTTTGTTAAAGTCACATGTTCAACCTATTACTTTTGAACTCGTAAATTTTGTTTGGAGTTATATTTTGAACTTGCGATTCCAGAAAATAAGATAAAATAAAATAAAATGTTGCAAAAAAAGTTGTTTTTTGAAATAACGATTTTATAAAATAAATGAGTTTAAAATATAAGTTGAAAGGTTGATGGGTCTGGGAAATAAGACCCCCCATTTGATGGATTAGGTCAAAAACTCGGGCTTTCTTCCCCCCGCACAAAAAAAAAAAAAATAACAATAATAGGGATGCACACTAAACGATCCACTTTGCTTTAAATATATGTACCCTATGCTGTTTAAATTTTTTGTACTTTTCTATTCATCACTTACACAATACAGGGTACATACATTTAAAATTAATATGTCATTTAGTGTGTCATTTGGTGTGTAATGGACTTTTGCCTTTCTTTTCCATTTTAATTTGAACCTAGCATTATCATACAGTCATACTACCTTCATCTAATGGTACTGCAATTCTCTTTAACTGTAGAACTCAAGTTTCGTCCTTGTAATTTGAACCTTTGTGTTTTCAACACCAAAAAAAAAAAAAAGGGAAAGAAAGAAAAAAGATTGCAATGGGCTTTTGCCTTTTCTTTTCCATTTTAAATTGAACATAACATTATCATACTACCTTTACCTCTTAGTGTAATGGTACTGCAATTCTCTTTAATTGTTGAACTCAAGTTCATGACCTAATCACATTTTACACCCTCGTAATTTGAACCTTAAGTTTTCAATAGTTTGATCCTTCAATATTTTAAAGTGTTGCAATGTACTCCATCCATTGGAGTTTGGACATGTGTTAAAAACCAAACAACAATCTTTCACTTGTTTTGCACGTGATTTTAAAATGAGTAATTTAGTCACTTTCCACATACGAACACTAAGATGTTGTTTGGTTGCACGATTTAGCAGCTTTTCGATAGCTTTTGGCCTAAAAGCTTTTGGCCTAAAAAAGTGGTGGTGCGCTGTTTGGCAGTATAAATTGTACTAAAAACGAAAGTTTGATTGTGATTTGACCTTGATTGGATCACATGAATGACACCATTATCCCTTCCCTTTCCATTTAAATCCAGCTCACTCCCAATTCATTGTAGGAATTTGGTTTCGAAAACTTTAAATCTTAAGTGCAGCGGAAAAACATGTTTAAAACATTTATTGGTATCCTAGATCTATTACTTATCAATTCCATAGATGCGTAGGGAGAGAGGACAAGAGTACTACCTTGTGATCTTGAACCCAATTCTGAATTAGTCTTCTTCCTTCAGTATGCAGCAACTCCCACTAGGTAATCTTCACCCTTAGGTCTCCTACGAATGCTCCCGGAAGGACTAGGGTTGGTGGAATCCAAATAGTGAGGACAAGAAGGCTAAGGAATCCCTAAAATAGTTTCTGCAACTTTGTGTTAATAAAAATGACGTTCAACTTCTTTCTGTACGCAGATGCCCTATATGTAGATTTCCAAACCGACTTTAGAGATCAATCAATCAAAACTCTTTTAATCGATTGAACGTTCGATCGATCGAACTGAACTTGACTTCAATCAATCGAACCATATTCAATCGATCAAACCAACATCCTCATACGCCTCTCCATGCATTCTCGCGGATCTAAGAGTGGGACCTTCTAGGCTCTTTATTGTTGGCTCAGAGTAGTTGTTAAATCCCATGATCAAACTCTTAGATCAGCGAATTAACCAACCAATCAGTTAACATTAACTTCACTCTAAAATGATAACTGCACTCCAATGTAAAAGAACAAATCCGAAATGATGGCTAGACTTGTATGGTGTACTAATGTCCCTCTACCGTCAGCATTCAAAATCATATTTAGGTAGTCGGATAACTATTACTGTCAACCTGAATGATAATTACATTTTTCATTCCTTGAGTTCCATTCACCTCTCATGATTACCAAACATGTTGATAACTACTTATCAACAAGACTGCAGTTCTCAGTAATTATTCAACTTGGTGACATTCTCAAGGGAATGCTTAATCTTTATCAGAGGGTAGATTCTATCTTGATAATATATGTTCACAACCGTATGAAAATTACATACCCAAAATACCTTGGTATTGATCTTGCAAGACCTCACTGATTGGTAAGTCAAAGTAGTCACATCCATAGTCTATGTCTATAATCGTCTCAAGATTAAGAACATGTACCTTATACAAGTTATGAGTTCCTATTGACTGTTGACAGTTTTTTACGTCAATAGGAATCTCATGACCCGACAATGGACTATAAGCACTAGCATATTAACTAAGAGCCATACTCTAGTGATTGAGATTCATCACTCCATTCAATTGTAGTTAATAATGCTACAGTGTATACCTAATGAGATATCTAGTCTCATCATCTACTGTGACAAGTTCTAAGTATCAAAGAATAGTAATTCATATCTCTGTTGTTTGTATCTCATACATATATGAATTACCTACTATGATAATTTTGGACTACATCAATCATCTCATGACACATACATAAAGAAATGTAAATATGATATCCATATCAAATGTCAAATACATAAATGGATCCGCAAGTTTGTCAGCTATGGCAATCTTGGTAACAATCACATCTCTACGTTGAACTATATCTCGAATGAGATGATACTTCCTTTCTACGTGATTTTCCTATTTGTGGTTCCTTGGCTCTATGGACAGAGCCACTGCCCCACTATTATTGCAGTATAGCGTAATAGGTGACAGCAACGCTGGTAGCACCCCGAATTCTATAAGGAACTTCTTAAGCCAAACAGTTTCCTTTGCAGCTTCACAAGCAGCCACATACTTGACTTCTGTAGTTGAGTTTGCAATTTATTTCTTCTTAATGCTCCTCCAACAAACAGCACCACCTCCGAGGGTAAAGAGATGTCTTGATGTTGACTTCCTCGAATCGTTACCTGACATAAAGTCCGAGTCAGTGTATCCTACTGGAATCAACTCATCTCCGCCATATATAACCAGGTAATTTTTAGTCCTTCTCAAGTACTTATGAATATGCTTAACGGCTATCCAATGCTCTGGACCTGGATTCGATTGATACCTGCTGACAATGCCTACGTCAAAGCAAATATCTGGTCTAGAGGATAACATAGCATACATGAGACTTTCCACTGTCGAGGCATAGGGAATTCCTGCCATGTGATTCTTCTCATCTTGTGTCTTAGGACACTGGTCCTTGGAGAGCGCTAGATCATGCCTAAAAGGTAACAAACCTTTCTTCGAATTATCAATGAAAAACCTAGTTAGTATCTTTTCAATATAACCAGCTTGAGATAATCCTATTATCTTTCGCTTACGATCTTGAAATACCTTTATCCCAAGGATATAGCTAGCCTCTCCTAGATCCTTCATATCGAAATACTAGCTAGCCAAACCTTAATTAACGATTATGCCCCTACATCATTCTCAATGACTAGAATGTCATCAACATAAAGCACAAGAAAAGCCACCACTTTACCATCACATTTCTTGTATACACAAGGTTCATCCAAATTCTGTATAAAACCAAACGACTTGACCGCTTGGTCAAATTGAATGTTCCAACTCCTGGATGCCTACTTTAATCCATAAATGGACTTTTACAGCTTGCATACCAAGTTTCCTTTTCTGCCTGCTATGAACCCTTCCGGTTGTTACATATAGATGTCCTCCTCAAGACTTCCATTCTAGAATGCAGTCTTGACGTCCATCTACCAGATCTCAAAATCTAAGCATGCAGCAATGGATAAGAGTATTCTGATAGATTTGAGCATAGATACTGGCTAGAAGGTTTCCTTATATTCAATGCCCTCTCTTTAAGTATAACCCTTCGCCACAAGCCTTGCCTTAAAGGTCTCGACCTTTCCATCAATCCTCTTTTCTGCTTGTAGACCCACTTATAGCCAATGGGTTTAATATTGGCTGGAAATTCTACAAGATCCCAGACCGGATTAGAATCTATAGATTCTAATTCAGCCTTCATAGCTTTGACTCAATGGGGTGAATCAACATCAACCATTGCCTCTTCATATGTGGCAGGATCAAATTCAGATTCTATGGACACAACTTCAAAAACTTCTCCTAAGAACATGTATCTGTCAGGTTGGCTAACCATCATCCTACTACGACAAGGTACATGAGCAGGATGGGTCAAGATGTGGTATTTTCTTGGCTTATATCATTTTCAACTATTGGAGGAATTGAGGGCTCTCCATCTACTTCTCTCAGATCAATCCTCCTTTTAGGTTTATGATTCATGATATAATCATCCTCCAAGAAAATAACATTTATACTAACAAACACTTTCTGTTCTATTGGATCATAAAAATATCCATAAGTACCCTTTGGATACCCTACAAAGTAACATACTTCCAATCGTGATTCCAATTTGTTCATCTTTCCTATCAACATATATGCTGGACACCCCCATAGCTGGAGATGTTGCAAAGAGGGTTTGCGTCCAAGCCACATCTCTCGTGGTGTCTTAGGAACAAATTTCTTGGAACCAAATTTAGTATGCATATAGCAATTTCCAAAGCATACCCCCAAAGAAATAATGACAACTTCGAATAACTCATCACGACCTAGTCATATCGAAAAGCGTCAGGTTCCTTCTCTCTGCTACACCATTTTGTTGAGGCGTACCAAGTGCAGTCAACTATAATAGAATCTCATTCTGTATGAGATGATCAATAAACTCATTAGAGAGGTACTCGCCACCTCCATCAGATCGAATGGCTTTGATATGTGTGCCTAATTGCTTCTCCACTTCAGCCCCTAACTTTTTGAACTTTTCAAAGGCTTCAGACTTGTGCTGCATTAGGTACACATATCCATACCTGGAGTGGTCATTAGTAAATGCAATGAAATACTCATAACCACTCCGAGCTCTAATATTTATTAGACCACACACATCAGTGTGAACTAATTCCAACAATGCATTAGTCCTGTTGCCCTTTGCAGGAAAGGGCCTTTTGGACATTTTACCCTCTAAACATGATTCACAAACTTCCATTGGTTCAAGAAACAAATCGCCTAAGATCCATTGTTTGACCAGTCTACCAATCCTGTTTAGATTAATGTGACCAAGCCTCGTGTGCCAAAGTCTTGTTGGATTAGTGGAAGGTTCCTTTCTTTTAGATAGTGTAACTACCAATGAGTTATTAAGTTCCATATTAGAATCTTTAGAAACATTTGGAGTAATCACATACAAATCATTCGACTTAATACTATAACACACAAAAGAACCATTTCTTTTGATCACAATTGCAGTTCTGAAATAGAAATAATAATTCTTATGTGAAAGTTCTGAAACTGAAATTAAATAACGTCTCATTAAAGGGACGTAAAATAAATTTGATAAAATTAAAGTCTTATTGTCTATAAATTCTAAAACTACAACTTCTACAACAACTGCAGATACGGTTGTGGAAGAACCTAGAGTCAGCACGATCTCCCTATCACTATATCTCCTGGTTGATTTGAACCCCTATAATGAATTAAAGATATGGTTAGTTGTACCAGAATCAATGCACCAAGTGTTTGAAGTATCTGTTATAAAACTTACTTCAATCACATGTGATTCGATAAGAATTCTGGACAATTCTTCTTCTAGTGGCCTTTGTCCCTGCATTGGAAATACATTCCTTTGTCTTGACCACCTCCCTTCCCATTGCTTTTGCCTTTTTCCTTAGATTTTGCAAATCTTTGGGACTGGTCCAACACTTAAACTACTAGTGCTAGCCTTCTTCTTTCCTTTCTTGCCTTTCGGCATAGATCGGGAAGAAGTACATTTTTCAACATTCAAAACGTCCCCCAGGTTTGATCACCCCTTCCGTTAACTGAAGAGAGCTCTTCAATTCGCTCATAGAAAAATTCATTTGATTCATATTATAATTAAGTTTAAATTGAGTGAATGATTGAGGCAGCGAGTTAAGGATCATGTCAACTTGGATCTGTGCGTCAATGTTGGCAATCAGAGTCTCCAGTTCATTTAAATAACCAATCATTTTTTAAAATGTGCTATCTGACTGGAGTTCCTTCTAACATTTTTGCACTCATGATCTTTTGTATGGTGATCTGCCTAGCAAGTCTGCTATGCTCCCCAAACATTTCTTTTAGGGTAGTCATGATTGCACTAGCAGAATCATTCGATTGGTACTAGTGTTGCAACACACCAGTCATAGAGGCCAATATGTAGCAACGGGCCATCCCATTGAACTTCTTCCATTTATTGAACTCGCGTCTGGTAGCTGCCTCATTTGACGTGGGTTCTACAGGGCATGGGGTAGCGAGGACATATATGTGATCCTCTATAGTTAAAATAATATCTAGATTATGTTTCCATTTAGTATAGTTGTTTCCAGTTAGTTTGTTCTGTGTGAGTATGGTGGCAAGTGGACTAAATAAAGATCTATACAATGAATTCTAAAAAAGAATAACAAACATTTTAATATAGATATCAAGATTATACAGTATAAAATAAAAGAATCCTTAAAACTCTTATTTCATAACAAAGTCGCCGGAATATGGAAACAAAGGAATCAAGCCTCTGTATGGTGGTCATTATTTGATCTTTCGATTAATCATGACTTGTCCGCTAAGCAACTCTTGCAAAACAGGTCATGACTCCCGAATCATTTTGATCTCTATGTTTCTGAATAATGCCCTGTGTAGGATCCCTTATTCATAGCTCAGCTAGTGTGTATCATTAACTAGGATCCAATCACAACCGCCTCAAGTAGTGCCTCCGTGTGGTGGTCACCCTCTAATATGTCTAATTGATTCTATCCGTAGAAAGTTCACATCTAGTAACCAATGAGTAGTGTACCCTCCATATGGAACGATCACCCATGGCCGGATGACATAGAATGCATTACTCATCTTACAGTGAACCGTTAATGGAAGATCGTGGGAGTTAAAAATAAGTCCCTCTCCCACTAGATTTGATAATTAAGGAATTTTCTTTTAGGAAAAATTGTTTCCACTCATTGCCCATAGACATCCAATGTCTACTAATGAGTTAAAACGTTTTTTGATTTTTATTATAGAAAACACATTTTTGCATGCATGTAGTAATAATATTTAAAAATGCCTATCACAAACAAGCATATAAAAATGGAAAACTAAAATTGAAGTAAAAACATTCACAAATGCCTATATCTCCCATGGCTTCATAGATCCATCCTCTTGGGTTGGTCACCTTTGGCTCTATATCATGAACTCTAGTTTGCTACTCCATCTTTATGGACTATCTAATTCTATTACATTGGTCCTATGCTTCTTTCCAAGCTTGCAATTTATCTAGAAATAGAAATCGCAACAAATTAATCAATAGGCTTAGGGAAACCAGAGCGACTCTCCTATTCGTAGGAATGAAGTCACAGCGTCCTTTACACATGCCTTTAAAACTAAACCAAAATAAAAATTACACCAATTACAAATATTAAAACTAAATATAAAATATGTTCTTGGTACCATGGGAGACAGCGGTCTAACTTGCTACAAAAGGGTTAGACATACACACATCCACGCAAATATATAGCAAATATATAACTATTGGAACTCCTAATTGATTTTCATGTTCCATAAACACTTCATGGAAGTAATTAGAACTTCAAAACAGCATCTCTAGCTCTCTGTCACCTTCAATCGATCGAAGTGAGTTCGTTCAATTGATCAAACAAAGTTCAATCGATTGAACTAGAAATTTCACAGATAGGTTTTAAAATTTTCCAAAATAATAAAATATTAAAGTAGAGAATTTTTAAAGCCTTTTAAAAACTATGAAAAAACATCTGGATAGAAAACACTTTCGATCGATCAAACAGAGATCAATCGATCAAACAAAACAGTGTTCGATCGATCTAAAACTGTTCGATCGCTTGAAGTCCGCATTGTTTCGATCGATCGAAACACTTTCAATCGATTGAACACAGACAGCTTCAATCGATCGAGACACTTTTGATTGATCGATCAAAACTGCCATGCATCCAATGCAATCACAGATTTGTTTTCTACTGCAAAACTACTGTAGAAATAGATCTATGATGATGCAGTTTCAAAAATAGTCATAAAACATCATGCAAATCAAAACTAGTGTTCCAAAAATGCATCTACAGATCCAAATAAGTGTGGCTCTGATACCAATTGTAGGATTTAGGTTTCAAAAACTTTAAATCTTATTCGCAGCAGAAAAACATGTTTAAAACTTTTATTGGTAGCCTGGAGCTTCTACTTATCAATTCCATAGATGCGTAGGGAGAGGGGACAAGAGTATTACCTTGTGGTCTTAAACCCAATTCTAAATTAGACTTCTTCCTTTATTGCTCCTACTAGGTAATCTTCACCCTTATGTCTCCTGTGAATGCTCTTGGAGGGACTAGGGTTGGTGGGTACACAAATAGTGAGGAAAAGAAGGCTAAGGAAACCCTAAAATAGTTCCCACAGCTTTGTGTTAATAAAAACAACGTTCAACTTCTTTCTGTACATAGCTGCCCTATTTATAAATTTCTAAACTGACTTTAGAGTTCAATCGATCGAAACTAGTTCGATCGATCGAGCTAAACTTGACTTCAATTGATCGAACCTTGTTCAACCAATCGAACCAACATCCTCATATGCCTCTCGAAGCATTCTTATATAGCTAAGAGTGGGACCTCCTAGGTTCTTTATTGTTGGCTCAGACTAGTTGTTAATTCCCATGATCAAACTCTTTGATTAGCGAATTAACCAATTAATCAGTTTACGTTCACTCCACTATAAAACGATAACTACCCTCTAACACAAAAGTACAAATTCGAAGTGATAGCTAAACCTGTATGGCATACTAATGTCCCTCTACCGTCAGCATTCATAATCATTTCTAGGTAATAGGATAACTGTTACTGTCAACCTGAATTATGATTATATCTTCCATTCCTTAAGTTCCATTCACCTGTCATGATTACCAAATATGTTAATAACTACTTATCAACAAGACTGCAGTTCTCAGTAATCAACTTGGTGACATTCTCAAAGAAATTACTCTTTATCAGAGGGTAGATTCTGTCTTGACAATATATGTTCACTACACTATGAATATGACATACCCAAGATACCCAGGTGTTGATCTTGTAAGACCTCACTGATTGGTAAGTCAAAGTAGTCACATCCATAGTCTATGTCCACAATTGTCTCAAGATTGAGAACACGTACCTTATACAAGTTATGAGTTCCTATCAGTTGTTGATAGTTTTATATGTCAATAGGAATCTCATGGTCTGTCAATGGAATATAAGAACTAGCATATTAACTAAGAGTCACATTCTAGTGAATGAGATTCATCACTCCATTCAATGGTAGTTAATAATTCTACAGTGTATACTTGATGAGATATCCAAACTCATCATCCACTATGACAAGTTCTAAGTATCAAATAGTAATTCATATCTCTCTTGTATGTATCTTATACATACATGAATTACCTACTATGATAATCATGGACTACATCAATCATCTCATGACACATACATAATGAAATGTAAATATGACATCCATATATGAAATGTCAAACGTCAAATACATAAAGACCGGGTTTGAGGGCATGATCCCAATAGTCTTCATAATAATGTTAAGAGCAAAATTTTTTACTTCAATTTGTTTAAGCGGAAACATTTGATTTTGAATTGAGTGAGAAAGAATCTTTGATATATTTTATTTTTTTCTTGGTATAGGTCATGTGGTTGACCCAAAAAAAATGATCTATGACTTATTTTTCTTTTAACCAGACTTTTATGGGCAAGAGAGTAATTTTATCCTTCAAATTAGGGCTCCCAAGTATAAAACCATTAATTTGAATGGAATAAGTAACAGTTGCATCGTAAAGCCCCAAATACCAAAAATGGGGGGTTAAGGTGAATAAGTAAGTCAATAATCTCTTTAAAACATGTTTAGAACAAGATCATTGAAAAACTACAGATCCATTAGACTAATCGAGGCATCGGTCGACTGGTTTTTGAGATGCAGAGAATACTTATTGAAAAAGACTGATCTAGTCGACTGGTAGTAGGTCTGATTGATTGTTTTTGAAAGTATAAAGAGCCCATTTTTGGAAAGGCGTGATCTAGTCGGCTAGTAGAATGTCTAGTCGACCACGTTTGCAAGGGGGTAGTAAAAATCTAATCGACTAAAGACACCCAGTTGATTATTTTTACATTTACAGAGAGCTCAAAAATCTCCAAGGGTAAATCCAATCGACTATCTAGGGAATTTAGTCAATTGCATTGGAAATAGGGAAAATCCGATTCTATCAACTTGATGAATCCAGTCAATTGGGCCCATGTCCAGTAGACTATATCTTAGCAATAGAGTAATCTACAGCACAACCTCTATACTCACATAATTTTACTACTAAATGAATGATTCATAACCATAGAAAGAGGGAGTAAGGACTATAGAGCACCCTCTCAACCCAAGCATAACGAAGATGAAACTTAAGGGTTCAAACAACATCGGGTAATATGCAATCTTGCAAAAGTAGAGTGACTGATGCCACGATTACATGCCAACGTGAATATAATGACTCCTAAAAAGTTTTTGGATTTCAAGGATGCAAGTTAAATATGAGGGGGATAACATGTACCCCATTTCTAACATGGATCCAAGTTTAGTAAAAGGCGGAATAACAAGTGTCTGATAACCAAATTACTAATAGAATATATTACATGCAATACTCGACATGTAACTATTGCAATTCAAACCTAAGTATGAAGGTTTCAAATTAATCTAAGTTACACAAAGTAAGGTAGGTATTACATGAGAACAAAAACTCCCCACATATGGGGTCTTTACATGGTGTAAAACATGCCGATCATTATAGGGCCTTGCCCGTATTCATTGCACTTGACAATGGTTTAAAATACAGCTCATGAGCACTATGGCCTATATAGTCATATAATTCAATGATGCAGTGATTTATATACGTTAATGTAATGGTTTCTTAAGAAGTAAAATGATGTTTCTCGTAGGCCCTTTCGTGCATTTTCTAAACACTCACTCTCAATACAACATCCGGTCTATAGGGCACCATGCTATAGGGGCCTTCAACCCCTTCATATAGGTCTTTAGCTTATGATTCCTATGGTTTGCAGGACCAGGAGATCGCGTTCCTGATGGATCCAAACCTCACATTTCACACCCACAATTGAGATTATCTAAACTTTAAATCAAAATCATCTCCTGGAGGTTTTCATGATCTCTAAAATCTAGAAGTCCCACACATGGAGATCTTCCATTTTTAAATCGAAAGCCCAACATATAGAGTTCTTGTTGGGTATGTGCCCTCAAACTATTACTTTATGTATGAGACATTAGCATTTTAATATATGGATATCAGCTTTACATTTCTTAGTGTATGCTTCTTTCATGTGATAACTGTTAATCCTTAAGAATCATAGTAAGTTATTCGTGTGTGTGTATGAGATACATACAAGTGAGATTCGAACTACTATTCTTTAATACTTAGAATTTGTCCTAGTGGATGATGAGACTGGATATCTTATCAGGTTTACACTATAGCATAATTAACAACCATTAGATAGAGTGATGAATCTCAATCACTAGAGTTTAAATCTTAGTTAATATGCTAGTGCTTATAGTGCATTGACGGACCTGAGCTTTCCTATTAACGCTTAAGGCTGTCAATAGTCGATAGGAACTCATAACTTGTATAAGGTACGTGTTCTCAATCTTGAGACGATTATGAACACAAACTATGGATATGATTGCTTTGATTTACCAATTAGTGAGGTCTATAAAAGATCAACACTTGGGTATCTTGGGTATGTCATGTTCATAGGGTTGTGAACATGTAGTGTCAAGATAGAATCTACCCTCTCATATAAAATAAGCATTCCCTTGAGAATGTCACCAAGTTGGTTACTGAGAAACTGCAGTCTTGTTGATAAGTAGTTATCAACATGTTTGGTAATCATGAGGGGTGAATGGGACTCAAGGAATACAAGAAGTAATCATGATTTAAGTTGACAATAACAGTTATCCGACTACCTGAATATGATTATTAATGCTGACGGTAAAGGGACATTAGTACACCATACAAGTCTAGTTATTCCTTCGGATATGTTCTTTTGCGTTGGAGTTCAGTTATCATTTTATAGTGGAGTAAGAGTTAACTGATCAATTGGTTAGTTTGCTGATCAAAGAGTTTGATCATGGGAATTAATAACTGGCTTGAGCCAACAATAAAGAGTGTAGGAGGTTCTACTCTTAGCTCCACTAAGATGCTTGGAAGGGCACTTGAGGATCTTGTCAAGACAAGTTTAACCGATCGAAAGTGTTTCGATCGATTGAAGTCTAGATAAGTTCAATCGATTGAAGAACCTTCAATCGATCGAAGGTTCGATCAATTAAAGCCACTTCGATCGATCAAAGGCTTAAAGTCAGTTTGAAAATCTATAAATAGGGCAGCTGCGTACAGGATATTGCTAATCATCATTTTATTGCCCAGAAAGCTACAGAAACTATTGAGGGTTGCCAAACCTTCTTTATCCTCTATAATAGGGTTCCCACTAACCCTAGTCCTTCTGGTAAGCATCCATAGGAGTCATAATGGTGAAGACAACCTAGTGGAGGCTACTACATCATCAAGAAGGTTGAAGGTTTCAGAATTGGGTTCAAGACACAAAGGTATAATTCTTGTCCCCTCTTGTACGCATCTATAGAGTTAACGAGTAGTAGATCCGGGCTACCAATAAATTTTTATAACTTGATCTTTCCATTGTGCATTTAAATAAATTTTAAACCTATTTTTTTTCTACAATTGGTATCAGAGCCACACTTGTTTGGATCTATAGATGCATTTTGGAACACTAATTTTGATTTATATGTTAATTTTAGGACTAGTTTTGAAACTGCATCATCACAGATCTATTTTTGCAGCAGTCTTGCAGCAGAATACAACTCTGTTATTCCATTAGATGCATGGTGGGTTCAATCGATCAAATTAAGTTTGATTGCTCGAACCTCTCTGTTCTCAAGCAATTGAACAACTTTCAATCGATCAAGACAGATTCTCTGTCTAGGTGTTCTTTTCACAGTTTTAAAAGGTTTTAAAATTGTATAGTTTAATTTCATATTGCTCTATAAATTTTTCAAAACATTATGTGAAATTGAAAGTTCAATCAATTAAACTATGTTCCATCGATCGGAGTTTCGTTCGATCGAGCCTTTGTTGATCGATCGAAGTGTGACAGAAAAATGAGATGCTATTTTAAGTTCTACTTTATTACGTAAAGAATTTATGTACCATGTGAATCAATTAGAGGTTCCAATAATCACATATATTTATTATATATGCATAGATGTGCGTACGACTAACCCTTTTGCAGCAAGATTAGTCCACTATCTCCCATGGCACCAAGTCTTTCTTTTAAATTCTATATTTAAATATTTGAGATTGGTGTTTGTTGTATTTATTTTGGTTTGGTTTTAAGGAAAATGTAAAGGGCATTGCGACTTCAATCCTATGAATAAGAAGGTCGCATTGGTTTCCCTAGCCTTTTATTTTATTATTGTTTTCTATTTCTAGATAAATTGTAAGTTTCAAAAGAAGCATAGGACCAATGTAATAGAATTAGAGAATCCATGAAGATGGGGGAGCAAGCTGTTGTTCATGAAGATGGAACTGGAGGCGATCAAACCAAGAAGGAGATTCTATAGAGACAGAGCCATGGGAGATAGAGGCATGGTTTGAATACCTTAATTTTTATTTTAGTTTCTTGTTTTATGTGCTTGTTTGTGATTAGCATTTATTTATATTGTTACTACTTGCATGCACTAAAACAAGTTTCTAAAATAAAATTCAAAAATCGTTGCAATGCATTAATAAACATTGGATGTTTATGGGTAATGTGTAGAAATAATTTTTCTCAAAAAGCAAAATCCTTATTTATTAAATCAAGTGGGAGATGGTCTTATTACAACACCCATGGTCTTCCATTAATAATTCATTGTAAGATGAGTAGTGCATTCTATGTCACCTCGCCAGGGGTGATCATTCCACACGGAGGATACACTACTCATTGGGTACTAGATGTGAACTTCCTATGGATAGGATCAATCAGACGTGTTATAGGGTGACCACCACACGAAAGCACTACTTGAGGCGGTTGTGATTGGATCTTAGTTAATGGTATACACTAGCTAAGTTGTGGATAACGAATCCCACACGAGGCATTATTCAGAAACTTAGAGATCAAATAGGTTCGGGAGTCATAACTTATTTTGCAAGAGTTGCATAGCGGACAAGTCATGATTAATCGAAAGATCGAGTATTGACCGCCACATGGAGGCTTTACTCTTTCATTTTGATATTCCGACGACTTTGTTTTAAAATAAGAGTTTTAAGGATTCTTATATTTCAGGCTGTCAAATTTTGATATCCATATTTATTGTCTATTGATTTTTTCAGTAAATCATTATGTCTAGATCTACATTTAGTCCTCTTGCCACCATACTTACACAAAAGTTAATTGGAAACAACTATATTGAATGGAAACGTAACCTTGTGTTTTAACTGCAAAGGATTACATATATGTCCTCATCACCCCATGCCCTGAAGAACCTCCTGTAAATGTTTTAGCTGCTGCTAGACGTGAGTTTGACAAGTAGAAGAAGTCGAATAGGATGGCTCGTTGTTACATATTGGCCTCTATGGCTAATGTATTGCAACACCAATACTAGTCGAATGATTCTACCAGTGCCATTATCAAATTCCTAAAAGAGATGTTTGGGGAACATGGCAGACCTGCAGACAGGTTGCCATGCAGAAGATAATGAGTACGAAGATGTCGGAAGGGACTCCAGTCAAAGAATATGTTTTAAAAATGATTGGTTATTTGAATGAACTGGAGACCCTAGGTGCCAACATCAATGCACAGACCCAAGTTGATATAATCTTCAATTCGATGTTGCCATCATTCACTAAATTTAAACTTAACTATAATATGAATCAAATGAATTTTTCAATAAGTGAATTGATGAGTTTTGTAATACCTGTAATTTTTATTATATTTTATTAATATAATTTCCAGTCCCAAACAGTAATTATAAGATTTTCACTGCCATTAAATATTATTTTTGAACCCATAATTATACCTGTGTTGCCCAACCATGTGTGTACCCTAAACCAACCCCCCAAACAACCCTTAGCATTTGTGTGGGTGTGTGCCGACTTGAGTAAGTGAGTGAGTGCTTGTGTGAGTGACAAGTGTTGGGTGAGGTGTTGGCTAGTGTGTAGGGGTAAGGGTGAGGTGTTGTGTGCATAAATTGTGTGAGTGACAAGTGTTGGGTGAGGTGTTGGCTAGTGTGTAGGGGTAAGGGTGAGGTGTTGTGTGCATAAATTGTGTGAGTGACAAGTGTAGGGTGAGGTGTATGAATGTGTGGAGAGTGTAGTGTATTTGTATGCATGTGTGTCTTGTGTGTGCTGTGTGTGGCGTGTGGCAGTGTATGTAGAGATGCATGTGTGTGTGTTGTTTGTGTTATATTTATATAATATGTGTGTGTGTAATATATATATACATATATTATATAAACCCAATCCCCCTCCCCTATAAATAAGGGCTCCCATTTGGGTTTAGAAGAAAGGAAAAAAAAATATAGAGAGAGTTAGTCCGAGAGAGAGAAAAGAGAGAAAAGAAAGGAAACTTACCCCTTGTGTCACATCGCGACCTTAAACCCACGGTGAGTTCCTAACTCACTTGGTATATTAGATTAATGCCCATGTTATCTTTCCTTTATTATTATTTAAAAATTTTGTACTTAACATGTGATGCCCCTAATCTAGGTCCGTATTATGATTATATTATTATTGTTATTATCGCTACTACTATTTATTATTACTATTGCTATCTTATTAGTTAGTCGTTAAAACTCATATTTTAACATGTGGTGTCCCTAACCCAGGTCCATATTATAAATGTTGTTATTATAATAATATTTATTATTATTATTATGTTTATTATTTTCCGCTTATTATTATTATGGTCCAGTTAACCTCGTGATTAATACATGTACCCTGAACATATTAATATCCGTTTTGTTATCCCATTAATAATAATGATATTATTATTGTTATTATTATTGTTATTATTATTATCATTATTATTATTATGGATTTAACTTCAGCTTTTAATATGTTATACCCTGAACATATTATTCCACTATTATTATTAATATCATTATTAATATTAATAATATTATTGCTAATATTATTATTATCACCTTCCGGTTAACCTCATATTAATATGTTGCACCCCGAACACATTATCTCCGTTATTATTATTATTATTATTATTATTATTATTATTATTATTATTATTATTATTATTATTATTATTACTATTTATGTTCATTATCAGTCGGGTTAACTCCATGTTAACGTGTGGTAATTAGTTCTGTTTATTATTATTATTTATTTCGGTTAGCCTCATGCTTCAACATACAATACTACGAGTTTCGGATCCGTACTTTATTTCAAGAATAAAATAGTACATGTTTAATTAACTTGTACCTCGTGCATAACATATGATACACCTCATATAGGAGTCAGTGTCGTGACGTCAAGTCGACGTGTACGAGTATAGAGTCGAACGGTCGCGGAGACCAAGTTCGTATGCATTTGGACGTACGTGTAAGTCGACCGCGGAGGTCTGAAAGTTGATATGTAGTGAGTTGGTACTGTCAAATGGAATTACAAGATCGCATGCCGGTGATGATTGCTACTATGGCCACGAAGAGGCAAACACGATAGCAAAGTAACCATGTTGATAAGAATACATCGAGAAATGAATAAACACGGTTAGCCTGTAAGGCGAGATTACTACTGCAGTCGCGACGACCAACGATAGTAAAGTAACCGTTTCGCAAACCGGCGACGATATTCATAAGGCAAGGTTCCGAGGACCTAGAGTACATGGTTAGCTTGTAAAGCGAGATTACTACTATGGCCACGGAGGGGCAGACAACGATAGTAAAGTAACCATAGCTCGACCCACTGGGCGAGTCACTCTAAGCCAACGGCGTTACACTGGTAATGTAACAAAGTTAAGTAAGTCGGAGGTTAAGTCGAGTGAAGTCGAATATATCGACGATGCATAGTTTCATGCACGGTCTAATTATAATTCATTCAATCATCGTAACCAGCCGTGGTGTACTTTTGAATACATATTTTATATTAGGAGTGTTCGGTTAGAACGCTCACTTAGCTTTTATTAAAGCTAACGGCATACTACGCCCTGGACATTCCCATGTCTAGACTATACAGGATATGATTGTCCAGAAGAGGACTATCTGGAAGGAGCTTACGAAGGGGAAGCCTACTATGCTGAAGGTCACGGCTACGCCAGTTAGAGGCGCGACTTCAAGAAAGAAGACTTAGTTGTTCTTTATAGACTTTTGTCCTTTCGTGCTAATAAGTTGTAAACGGCGTCTAACGCCTTAAGCTCTTTTGTTCTTTATCTTTTGATAACTACAAACTCTGATGTAATAGCTAGTAATCGGTTGATGTATATATTCAGTTTGCGCTTCCGTTTGAGTTACTCTTTTATTTATCTAGTGTTTGTGGACAATCAGTTAACGTAACTGGTCATGACTTACGGACCCAGAAAGGAAAATTTTATTTCCTGCTAATTTCTGCTGCTCCGGGGCGTGACAGGATTTTTGGTATCAGAGCACTAGGTTTTACTTAGACGTGCTCGCTGATTGTCCCCCACCATCTATTTCTAGTATTTAAGATATGAGTATTAAGATAAGTTTGTTATTCTGACGTTAGATAGTTTCCTTGCAGGTTAGCATGGATCCAAGCTTTCATAAGTTTGTGGATGACCCCTATGGAGGCCACGTGATTCATGGGGACACTGTAGATCCGGCTGACCCAGAGTCTTATTACGAGCGCATACGCCGTACAGCCAGCTAGTACCTAGAGGAGGATGTATGGACAGCCCTGTATGTTACTGGACGTACTCACCCTACTGAGATTCGTATGGAAGCATACCATTACGCGAGGACTCAGGAGGCTATTTATCACGAGATGGCTCGTTTGGTCCAGAGCAAGCCAGAGATGGACGTTATCGAGTTACGAGCTATCTTAGCAAAGCCTGATCCCCTACCCGTACCTGTGGCTGCACAAGTTCAGGTAGTAGCACCAGCACCAGCACCAGCACCACCAGTACCAGTACTAGCACCACCAGCACCTGTACCAGTAGCACTAGTGCCAGAGCCAGCGGAGCCCGAGCCAATAGAGGACGACGAGGATCCTGTTGAGGACATAGAGCCTGGTGATGAGGATGTGGACGGGGACGGAGAGGCGGAGCCTGTAGACGACGATGATGAGCCGGAGGATGACCCAGAGGAGGATCCCGAGGACCCAGAGCCCGCGGACATGGATGTTATAGCCGGAGGAGATATTGTACCAGAGGTAGATAATGATGCTGAAGATGAGGGACTTGAGGAGGTAGTTATACCTGAGTTACTAGCAGGGCCTATATTTCAGATGGCAACTATTGTCAATAGGGCAGCAGATTTGGTAGCAGGAATAGCTGCACAGCCAGAGGGATTCATTATAGGAGAGGTCGAGCTAGCAGAGGCTATTGCTATAGCCGAGGGATTTGCCGCTGCAGCTGCTAATGCTGCTGAGCCAGCAATAGACGCTATAGAGGAGGAGGACGACGAGGAGGACGACGAGGAGATGATGGTCGAGGAGTGGGATTTTTCCTTCGTGGATGAAGCTCCCTTATATGGATCAGACGTGAATGACTACTGAATCAGGACTTTTGGGGGCTTAGATTTTCTAGTATATGTATACGAGTATCATCTTTTTGTATAAACTGTGGCCCTAATAATCTTGATGTTTTTATATTTTTACTATTGTTGCTACCTTGTTAAATTTTACATCTCGACGTTTATATTTCGGTGACAACTTGTGGATGGGTGCATATATTCTAGTAGTAACCAATAGATGTCTGTGTAGGTACACCAACACACGAATCAATATGGCAGGAAGAAATAGAAATACCCGTAACAATCCCGTTGGGCAGATCGAGGCTGCACCCCCAGCACCTGCAGCCGCTGATCCCACTGGTCTATTCGAGGCCTTTGTGCGGAGACTAGAACGCATCCACAATAATGACAACAATAACGCGAATAATAGGAACAACCCTGTACCACCTCCGAGACCTGTAGAGGATAGAGTGGTAGAGCGTTTCCGTCATTTTCGCCCTGAGAAGTTCGACGGAGATGCCGAGCCATGGCGTGCAGAACAGTGGCTCCGAGAAATGGAGTCGATCTTCGACACACTAGGATGTACAGAGATCGAGAAGCGTCGACTGGCGACATTCCAATTAACATACGCGGCAGCCGATTGGTGGGAATCGGAGAAAGCAACGGTAGGAGAAGTGGCAGTAAGAAGAATGACCTGGGCTACATTCAAGGAGCTGTTCTTGGAGAATTACTTTCAACAGACAGAGAGGAACAAGAAAGAGAGGGAGTTCATTGATCTGACACAAGGAAATCGAACTGTGAGGGAATACACAGTACAGTTCGAACGATTGTCTCGCTTTGCTCGCCACATGATTGATACCCCTGAGAAGAAAAACCGACAGTACCACCAAGGCCTATCGCTACCACTTCAACGCATGACTCTCAACAATCAAGGCCTGACCTTCAAAGCTATGGTAAGCATGACAATCGGCCATGAGGAAATCAATGGTCGAGAACGAGGACGTTTTGGAAATCGACTACCATTCAGAAACAACCAAGGCAACCAAGGATCAAGACCCCCAATGCGATTCCAAGGGAACAAGCGTAATTGGACTGGCGAAAGGAAGCCACAACTCACATTCCCTCAGAACCGACCATCTGTACCCCAAGCACAAACCCCGAGAGGACCACCTGTTTTCACTGGAGCTAATAACAATGGATGCTTCAATTGTGGAAAACCCGGACACATGTCCAAGGACTGCCGAGCCCCAAGGAGAAGCCGAGAGGACACCGTCTGCTACAACTGTGGCAAAAAGGGCCACTTATCCAGGGATTGTCGAGCGCCTCAAGGCGGATACCAGAGCATCTACTCAGGGTCAACCTAAGCAAGCCCGCCTAAATGCCATTATCCCAGAGGAAGCCGGATTCGATGAAGGAGAACAGCAGAATATGGAAGGTACCCTCACATTGTTTAACAGTCAAGTTAAAGCTTTATTCGATACTGGTGCTTCCAACTCCTTTATTGCTATTAAGATTGTACAACGATTGGGTTTAGTACCCCAGACGCTTGATGTAGCTCTGAACGTTATGTCCCCCTTAGGAGTGAACATTACGTTGGGGAAAGTGTGTAAAGATTGCACTTTAAACTTGGAAGATCATAACCTCCCCGCTGATCTAATAGTTCTGTCGATGAAGGAATTCGACTTAATCTTAGGAATTGATTGGCTTACGAAATACCATGCCAAATTAGACTGTGCTAGCAAGTCTATCACTTTCTCGATACCCGGAAGCCAACCATTTTATTTCCAATGCGATCCCTTGTGCAACGCCTTCCTCACAAGATGTCTAGCTACCCTTGGAAGTGTAAGTTCGGAAATTTCGATTACACAAATCCCTGTGGTTCAAGACTTTGAGGACGTATTTCAAGAAATCTTAGGACTACCACCCAAAAGGGACATCGACTTTTGTATTGAGCTGGTACCCGGTACCCTACCGATATCTAAGACCCCATATCGGATGGCCCCAACAGAAATGCAAGAATTAAAGAAGCAAGTCCAGGAACTTGAAGATCTCGGATTCGTTCAACCGAGCACGTCGCCTTGGGGAGCGCCGGTGCTATTCGTTAAGAAGAAGGATGGGACATTTCGACTCTGTATCGACTATAGAGAATTGAACAAGGTCACAATTAAGAACCGATACCCCCTTCCCAGAATCGATGACATATTCGATCAATTGTATGGAGCGACGACCTTCTCCAAGATAGATCTACGATCCGGATACCACCAACTGTTGGTTCGACCCGATGACATATCAAAGACAGCCTTCAGAACGAGATATGGGCACTATGAATTCCTAGTCATGCCGTTTGGACTAACGAATGCCCCAGCTGTATTCATGGATTTAATGAACAGAGTGTTCAGGCCCTACTTGGATCAATTCGTGATTGTGTTCATAGACGATATCCTGATCTACTCAAAGACCAGGGAGGAACACAAAGAATATGTGAGGATCGTACTACAGACGCTTCGAGACAACCACTTGTATGCGAAGTTCAGCAAGTGTGAATTTTGGCTAAAGAAAGTCAAATTCTTGGGTCATACTGTCTCACAGGACGGGATAGCTGTGGATTCAATCAAGACAGATGCTGTTTTGGACTGGAATAGACCGAACACTGCAACCGAAGTTAGGAGTTTCCTTGGTTTAGCCGGATACTATCGAAGATTCGTTGAAGGATTCTCTAAGATAGCATCCCCTTTGACCAATCTGACAAGGAAGGACGTGAAGTACGAATGGAAAGACAAGCATGAACGCGCGTTTCAAGAGCTGAAAGAAAGACTGACCTCGGCGCCAGTGCTTGTAATACCAAAGAGCGGTGAGCAGTTCACCATTTATAGTGATGCATCACACCAAGGACTTGGATGTGTGCTCATGCAGGATGGAAGAGTGATAGCATATGGATCACGACAACTGAAACCACATGAGATGAATTACCCTACGCATGACCTCGAACTAGCCGCAATTGTTTTTGCTCTCAAGATTTGGAGACATTACCTTTACGGAGAGAAGTTCGATCTATTTTCAGATCACAAGAGTTTGAGATACTTGTTCTCTCAGAAGGAGTTGAACATGAGGCAGCGACGTTGGATGGAATTGTTGAAGGATTACGATTTCACTTTGCAATACCACCCTGGTAAAGCAAACGTAGTTGCCGACGCACTAAGCCGAAAACCTCGCAAACTGTTCATATCCTCTCTGATGGTTAAAGAGTGGAGAGCATTGGAAACACTAGCCGAATTTGACTTTCAGACCATTGAATCTAGTGAAGGACGAATTTTTGGATGTCTAGTAGTGCAGCCGACGCTCATAAATCGCATCCTTGAAGCTCAAGGAAAGGACGAAGGACTTCGTCAATGGTTTGAGAAAGCATCAGCAAAGGACCCAGCAGAATGGAATATTGGAGCAGACGGAGGATTTAGATGCCGCAATAGACTTTGTGTGCCTAACGAGGACAACCTAAGGAAGGACATACTGAATGAAGCACACAAGTCAAGAATGACGGTCCACCCTGGAGGAACAAAAATGTACAAGGACTTGAAAAGAAACTTCTGGTGGGAAGGAATGAAAAGAGAGGTAGCAGATCATGTATCCAAATGTTTAACCTGCAAACAAGTCAAAGCAGAACACCAGAGGCCAGCAGGGTTATTACAACCACTACCAGTTCCTGGATGGAAATGGGAACACATTACTATGGACTTCGTTGTAGGAATGCCTAGATCGCAACAGAATCATGACGCTATTTGGGTGATCGTGGACCGACTCACCAAATCATCTCATTTCATCGCCTACAATATGACATACCCGGTTGAGAAGATGAGCAGAATGTACTTACAGCAAGTCGTACGACTACACGGAGTACCTGTATCGATCGTATCAGATCGCGACTCACGTTTTACATCAGGATTTTGGGAAAGCTTGCAAGCAGCAATGGGAACTTCATTGAAGTTAAGTTCAGCATTTCATCCTCAAACCGATGGACAAACAGAACGAGTCAACCAAGTAATGGAGGACATGCTCCGAGCCTGTGCCATAGACTTTGAGAGTTCTTGGGAGACACATTTGCCATTGGTAGAGTTTGCATACAACAACAGCTATCATTCGAGCATCGGGATGGCACCATTCGAGGCACTGTACGGAAGGCCATGCCGATCACCATTGTGCTGGGCGGAAGTCGGAGACAATAAACTTCTAGGACCGGAGATGGTTCGAGAGACGAATGAAAAGATTAATATTGTGAAAGAAAAGATGAAGGCAGCACAGAGCAGACAGAAGAGCTACGCAGACAAGCACCGCAAGGAATTGGAGTTTAGTGTTGGAGATCATGTACTTCTCAAGGTATCTCCGGTACGAGGCATTGTCAGATTCGGACAGAAACGAGGAAAGTTGTCACCGCGCTACATTGGACCGTTTGAAATTTTAGAGCGTGTGGGAAGAGTAGCCTACCGACTTGCCCTACCACCTAAGATGTCAGGAGTACATAATGTATTTCATATAAGTATGCTTAGGAAGGTTGTACATGATCCATCACATGAGATTGACTTCACGGACATCGAGGTAAACAACAATGTGACTTATACTGAAGGACCAGTCCGAATTTTGGATCGAGGAGTCAAGAAACTGAGGACAAAGGAATTTCCTCTGGTGAAAGTTCAGTGGAGACACCATGACGAACATGAAGCTTCTTGGGAGTTGGAATCAGAAATGCGCGAGAAGTTCCCAGCTTTGTTTAGTGACTAGTTAGCTCAGATTTCGGGGACGAAATCTTTGATAGGAGGTGGATATTGTAATACCTGTAATTTTTATTATATTTTATTAATATAATTTCCAGTCCCAAACAGTAATTATAAGATTTTCACTGCCATTAAATATTATTTTTGAACCCATAATTAGACCTGTGTTGCCCAACCATGTGTGTACCCTAAACCAACCCCCCAAACAACCCTTAGCATTTGTGTGGGTGTGTGCCGACTTGAGTAAGTGAGTGAGTGCTTGTGTGAGTGACAAGTGTTGGGTGAGGTGTTGGCTAGTGTGTAGGGGTAAGGGTGAGGTGTTGTGTGCATAAATTGTGTGAGTGACAAGTGTTGGGTGAGGTGTTGGCTAGTGTGTAGGGGTAAGGGTGAGGTGTTGTGTGCATAAATTGTGTGAGTGACAAGTGTAGGGTGAGGTGTATGAATGTGTGGAGAGTGTAGTGTATTTGTATGCATGTGTGTCTTGTGTGTGTTGTGTGTGGCGTGTGGCAGTGTGTGTAGAGATGCATGTGTGTGTGTTGTTTGTGTTATATTTATATAATATGTGTGTGTGTAATATATATATACATATATTATATAAACCCAATCCCCCTCCCCTATAAATAAGGGCTCCCATTTGGGTTTAGAAGAAAGGAAAAAAAAATATAGAGAGAGTTAGTCCGAGAGAGAGAGAAGAGAGAAAAGAAAGGAAACTTACCCCTTGTGTCACATCGCGACCTTAAACCCACGGTGAGTTCCTAACTCACTTGGTATATTAGATTAATGCCCATGTTATCTTTCCTTTATTATTATTTAAAAATTTTGTACTTAACATGTGATGCCCCTAATCTAGGTCCGTATTATGATTATATTATTATTGTTATTATCGCTACTACTATTTATTATTACTATTGCTATCTTATTAGTTAGTCGTTAAAACTCATATTTTAACATGTGGTGTCCCTAACCCAGGTCCATATTATAAATGTTGTTATTATAATAATATTTATTATTATTATTATGTTTATTATTTTTCGCTTATTATTATTATGGTCCAGTTAACCTCGTGATTAATACATGTACCCTGAACATATTAATATCCGTTTTGTTATCCCATTAATAATAATGATATTATTATTGTTATTATTATTGTTATTATTATTATCATTATTATTATTATGGATTTAACTTCAGCTTTTAATATGTTATACCCTGAACATATTATTCCACTATTATTATTAATATCATTATTAATATTAATAATATTATTGCTAATATTATTATTATCACCTTCCGGTTAACCTCATATTAATATGTTGCACCCCGAACATATTATCTCCGTTATTATTATTATTATTATTATTATTATTATTATTATTATTATTATTATTATTATTATTATTAATATTATTATTACTATTTATGTTCATTATCAGTCGGGTTAACTCCATGTTAACGTGTGGTAATTAGTTCTGTTTATTATTATTATTTATTTCGGTTAGCCTCATGCTTAAACATACAATACTACGAGTTTCGGATCCGTACTTTATTTCAAGAATAAAATAGTACATGTTTAATTAACTTGTACCTCGTGCATAACATATGATACACCTCATATAGGAGTCAGTGTCGTGACGTCAAGTCGACGTGTACGAGTATAGAGTCGAACGGTCGCGGAGACCAAGTTCGTATGCATTTGGACGTACGTGTAAGTCGACCGCGGAGGTCTGAAAGTTGATATGTAGTGAGTTGGTACTGTCAAATGGAATTACAAGATCGCATGCCGGTGATGATTGCTACTATGGCCACGAAGAGGCAAACACGATAGCAAAGTAACCATGTTGATAAGAATACATCGAGAAATGAATAAACACGGTTAGCCTGTAAGGCGAGATTACTACTGCAGTCGCGACGACCAACGATAGTAAAGTAACCGTTTCGCAAACCGGCGACGATATTCATAAGGCAAGGTTCCGAGGACCTAGAGTACATGGTTAGCTTGTAAAGCGATATTACTACTATGGCCACGGAGGGGCAGACAATGATAGTAAAGTAACCATAGCTCGACCCACTGGGCGAGTCACTCTAAGCCAACGACGTTACACTGGTAATGTAACAAAGTTAAGTAAGTCGGAGGTTAAGTCGAGTGAAGTCGAATATATCAACGATGCATAGTTTCATGCACGGTCTAATTATAATTCATTCAATCATCGTAACCAACCGTGGTGTACTTTTGAATACATATTTTATATTAGGAGTGTTCGGTTAGAACGCTCACTTAGCTTTTATTAAAGCTAACGGCATACTACGCCCTGGACATTCCCATGTCTAGACTATACAGGATATGATTGTCCAGAAGAGGACTATCTGGAAGGAGCCTACGAAGGGGAAGCCTACTATGCTGAAGGTCACGGCTACGCCAGTTAGAGGCGCGGCTTCAAGAAAGAAGACTTAGTTGTTCTTTATAGACTTTTGTCCTTTCGTGCTAATAAGTTGTAAACGGCGTCTAACGCCTTAAGCTCTTTTGTTCTTTATCTTTTGATAACTACAAACTCTGATGTAATAGCTAGTAATCGGTTGATGTATATATTCAGTTTGCGCTTCCGTTTGAGTTACTCTTTTATTTATCTAGTGTTTGTGGACAATCAATTAACGTAACTGGTCATGACTTACGGACCCAGAAAGGAAAATTTTATTTCCTGCTAATTTCTGCTGCTCCGGGGCGTGACAAGTTTTCTTCTAGTAGCGGAAGGGGTGATCAAACCTGGGGGCAACGCTTTGAACGTTCTTCTTCCTCCCGATCTGTGCTGAAAGGCAAGAAAGGAAAGAAGAAAGCTAGCACTGGTGTTCTAAGTGTTAGACCGGTCCCTAAAATTGCAAAATCTAAGAAAAAAGGTAAGGTGTGGATACCGGCATTTGGGCCCACTTTTGTTTAAAACATTTTTTCAAAATTCAAATACAAAGTACAAAGAGTCGCCACTTAAATATTTTTTTTAAAGGGAAAATTAAGAAACCAATTTAAGGCGAACTGTTCTTTTAAGAAACTAGAGATTTTCTAGGTCCGGGGATTATGGAATGAGGGGGGAAGGAGCCCGTCAGACTAAAACACCCCCTCTTATCCTATCTCACGATAGGCCTCTACTTAACATCCTTTTAATCGAATTAATAATCTAAGTGTGTCCTCAACTAATGCATATGTATAAATATACATTACAAAAGCATGTCTAAAGGGTGCAAGATTGCAAGTGATAAAATATCATTCAAAAATCATATAATTCAAGTAGCAAGCAATATGATATGCAAATAGGGAACTATAGAACTTACCTGGTATCCATGCCGCGAATATTAAACGTGTAATGCATACGAATAGAAAGTAAAACCTAAAAGAAGGTCTCTAATCACATGTATCACATAAGGCAAGATCCTAATTCCAATGTGTTACGCATGAGGTCATAAAATTGATAAAATCAAAGAAAAGTTAAGCTAAGGGAGGGTCAAAAAGTCATACCTCATCAGCGCTACAAAACAAGGGTTAGTCCACATGATACACAATATGTAAAATTGAATAATGATCCTAGGCCTCTAACCTAAATCTATCAAATGTAATTAACCTAAAACAAACAAATCCTAATTATAAACGTCAAGTCACATGGATGAATGTAAACATAAACAAGAAGAAATCGTGAAGTACTTATTGATTTAGGTCACTTAAACTTTAAATTCAAGCTTAACTAATCATTATTGAAACATGGTTCGAACCTTAACTCATGAAAATATCATCTAAGCCATTATTTATAAGATTGATCAAAATTGTTACAAAATTCTAAAAATTGCTGAGAGCAGATCAAAACTTCAAAGAAATAAAAGGCATGGTTCCCATGGTTTGATCTTGATGAATTTAAGACACAAGATGCCTCTGTGTGTCTAGTTTTTAACCCAAAATGAAAATCAAAGTTTCAACGGTTAGATCGCCAGGAATTGGACAAATACCATACATCACTCAGGATTCTACAACCCTCTGTCCAGAGTTCTTTAACGATTTTCTAAAAATAGTAACAAAATCATAAACACTTTGTTCTTTTTAGGGTAGCTTCCTAACACATTAAACTACTTAGAAAAATTTATTTTGGGTCAAAAGTGCTTGATTAAGGTTCTGATTTGCTTATTTCAAAAGAGTGTTACTGTTCTGAAACTCTGGACAGATTATAGTTGTTCCACAAAACTCTTGATCAAACCACTCAAAACATGAAACTACCTTAAAACAAAAATTACAGTGGTAGAACTTTGAGTTATAAACACTTTCCCGTTGGTTTCATTCCATTCCAACAGTTCAATGTTCAATTAAAATCTATAATCAAAAACGGATTGTGAACTCACTGCGCATTGGGTTAATTCACTTTATTCTCATCAACTTAGACAAATAAGCCATGGAATGGGCTTGTCTAAAGCTAACTCTCCTACCATTTGATGGTCATTGGAGACTAAAGATATTCATATTTGTAAATTTCAAATAAGTATGGAAGAACTTCATGAAACTTAGTCATAATAAACCTCAAACCATGAAGATAGGTTTGGGTCCATTAGCTAAATATTATAGTACCAACCTTAATCCCCTCATGAATCACAAGATTACAAAGAGATTAAGGGATTTCAAACCAAGAGATTCAAGTGAGGCATTGAAAGCCTTATGAACCCAAGGGATGAACACAACGAGTAAAAAAAAAGGAAATTAAAGAACTCAATGCATGCTATAACTAAATTTGAACAAATATTAATTATTCTAGATTTTTACCTCCAAAGTATCCTCAACTCGGTGATTTTTTGAGAACTTCCAAAGACTAATCAAGCTCTTCCACTCTAATTCTACTTAAATACCCCCTTAAACCTTCTCAAAACCTACTTCTAACTGTGTTTAAGGAAGCCCTTTTTCAAAGTTAAGATGAAGAGATTACTAATATAAACCTCTAGATTTAAGGAAAATCCAACCCTTTGCAAGAGAAAATTCATCCTCTATTTATAGACAATTTTAGAGGGGTATTTCAGTCATTTCAGATCAGAAAACCCTAATACAGGCGTCCTTTTGATAGTGCAAAATGTGCTGTATTACAGCTGTCTATTATAAAATGCGGTACTCAATAGAGATGGAAGCGGCACTCACTGAATGCCGGAACGACACTCAGTGATTGCCGTTGCGGTATTCACTGAATGTCGATGCGGCACTCAATGAATGCCGCAGACAACTCCAGGGACTGCCGTTTTTTTTTAGTAAAAATTCATTTTTTCGTGGCACTTGCTGAAATTCGCAGCATTTACAGAATGCTGTCCAGCAGTCCAGAGACTGCCGTAGTGGCAGCCCGTGACTATCGCAAATTGTCTCAAGTGCCGTTCTGCCTCTCTTTTCCTTTTTTTTTCCTTCATCATCATTTTTTGTTTTTTGTTTAGGTTAGAGAGTCTTTCAAAGAGCTTGAATCATCTTTGGAAGTCCTAGATTAGCCGGACATTATCATCATCGGATTTTAGAGGTATCACTCCCCTTAACTCGACGTTTGGTCAAAATTGGGGTGTCTACAGTTTGCCCCTCTTTGACGGAGCTTGTGGAGCAATGCAATCCACAAGTTAACATCGAAGCCTGTGTGAAGACAAGCCTTTGACCAAATAGTCGGGTTCGGGTAAAAACAAAATGTGTCGCAAAAAGAAAGCCATCGCGCAACATAGTTCCAATTGGTCGTGCTCCGTGATGAGCTGCCTACGTATCCCATCAGGAATCAGACCAAGACGTAGTTCGGGCATGAGTCAAGCATACGCAAGCACAAGTAATCATACGGATGAATGCTCCTATCCTGTCGTGATGCACTGCTCATGCAATGGTATCTTTCAAATAAACTCGACCGAGCAAGTGCCATGCTTACTCTATATCGTGTCTTTTATATTTATGACGCATATTTCATGACGCGTTTAACCAAAGGAGATTTACCAAATGTTGACCGATGCAAAGATTCATTTACAAGGGTCAAGAAAATGTATTTCCAAATTCCCAAAATGAGGGTTAATGCAAATCTGTTGCGAGAACGGAGAATGCAAATCTATTGCACTCTAAAGGATTAACGTAAATCTGTTGCAAAAATCTAGAATATAAATCCGTTATATTCCCAAGACAAGGGTTAATACAAATCTGTTGCGAGAATGGGGAATGCAATTCTGTTGCACTCCAAAGGATCAACGTAAATCTGTTACGAGGATCGAGAATATAAATCCGTTATATTCCTAGAACGAGGGTTAACGTAAATCCGTTGCGAGAACCGAGAATGCAAATCTGTTACACTCTCAAACAAAGGATCAACGTAAATCTGTTATGAGGATCGAGAATATAAATCTGTTATATTCTAAAAAATAAGGGTTAACACAAATCCATTGCGAGAACCGAGAATGCAAATCTGTTACACTCTCAAATAAAGGATCAACGTAAATTTGTTACGAGGATCGAGAATATAAATCTGTTATATTCTCAAAACAAGGGTTAATGCATATCTATTACAAAAATCAAGAATATAAATCCGTTATATTCCCAAGACGAGGGTTAACGCAAATCTATTGCGAGAATCGAGAATATAAATCTGTTATATTCCCAAGACGAGGGTTAACGCAAATCTGTTGCGAGAACGGAGAATGCAAATCCGTTACACTCTCAAAATCATTTCAATTTTCAAAATTTTGGAGCCCGCGGACTCAAAGTCATTTTAATTTTCAAAATTTTAGAGCCCACGGACTCAAAGTCATTTCAATTTTTAAAATTTTGGAGCCCGTGGGCTCAAAGTCATTTCAATTTTCAAAATTTTAGAGCCCACGGACTCAAAGTCATTTTAATTTTCAAAATTTTGGATCCCGCGGACTCAAAGTCATTTAAAATTTCAAAATTTTAGAGCCCACAGACTCAAAGTCATTTCAATTTTCAAAATTTTAGAGCCCACGGACTCAAAGTCATTTCAATTTTCAAAATTTTGGAGCCCACGGACTCAAAATCATTTCAATTTTCAAAATTTTAGAGCACGCGGACTCAAAGTCATTTCAATTTTCAAAATTTTGGAGTCCACGGACTCAAATTTATTTCAACTTCACAAAATTGAGGACCAGTTTGATCCTGAAAACCATCCCCAGGGGTTAAAAGCACAATGAGGATAAAATTTGGGGGTTCAAATTCAATTTTCGAGACCCAATTTGAATTTTGGGGGAAAAATGAAGGGTCTAGTAACCGCCTTAATCGCGTCACACGCTAGAATTTACGGCAGTCTGTGACTACCGTGCGGCACTCACGGAGTTTAGTAGCTATTATTAATTGGTCACTAATATATTTACATTTTGGTCAACTTCTTCCCTCAAATTCAGGATTATAGATTGTATTTGAATATCAATTAAGGCCTACAAACACATTCATGCCCTTTTTTTAGAGGAAATACCCTACTTGTGTCATATATTTTTAATGGCGCTTTATTAGGTACCTTTACTAATTTATAAGATAGTCAGAATTATCAACTTCTTTCGTAAGAAGAGTTTTAGATTAAATAGTTACATTTACAATTTCCTATTTAACTATTTTAACATCTTATGTTGATTTTTAAAAGTGGACCTTATTTTGAAATATCAAAAAAAAAAAAAAAAAAAAAAGAAACGTGACACTTATTTTAAAATTATCCAAAAAAAATGAAACGTTGGCACTTATTTTAGAACGGAATGAGTAATTATACATCTCCAAAGACCTCTAATGTCAAGATTAATACACAATATATCTCAGAATATAACTATCCGACAGGCACGTGCCTTGCACGTGCACCCTCACTAGTATATATATATATAAAGAACGCTATGCTTTATGAATTCTTGGGTGTTCCGCCTGTACCTGCTCATATTTCAATCAATTTTTTTTCAAAGACTTTTTAAATGTGACGCATGCCAATCAAAGCCTTGTATATCCCTCATGAATAAAGACCATTATGCTTATGAATTTTCTGAACGTTACAGCCACCTCCTTACTTATTTTGACTTGGGTACTTTTTGGGCCGACATTTCTTTTAAATCTTTTCTTACGAGACCCACGGTTCCGACATGTGCTACTATTTATTTTTCTAATTCAAGAATGTGAACGTTATATATTTTTTTTTCAAAATCTCATTTTCTTTCTTTTTTATTATTCATTCACCCTTTATTATCACCCTTTTTTATTATTATGCAAATGATGCCGAAAAATTTACACGAATACAACGAGCGCCATTCTTGAGAAATTCTTGCGAGTATTCCAGAATACCCTTTTTTTCTTTTACTATTCATTGTTTGCCTCTTCTTTCATTATTATTATTCTTTTCTGCTTTTTTTAATTCATTTACTAATCTTGAATCTTTCAACTTTTGTAGCTGCCGAAGGACGTGCTGAAAGGGCACGACAGCTTGGCTCACGGCTTCGCCTGGTACGGGGAGTTGAGCGAGACTGTGCAGGGATTTGTTAGAGCTACCGATTTTAGAGACTTTGTCAAACTTTTGACGAAGAGCTCCAACGACTTGAGACAGATTCACGCATTAGCGGAGCGGTGGTGGGATACCACCAACACCTTCCACTTTGCTTTTGGGGAGATGACAATGACTCCCCTCGACTTCAGCATGATTTCGGGGATCCTATTTGGCGGAGAGCTCCTACGATATCTAGACACCGTCACCGAGTGGGATCGGGTGCAGGAGCTGCTAGGAGTGGTCCCAGAGGAGCCCTTGGTTATGGCTAAGTGGTTCATGGACACTTTCAGAGGCCGACAGGGTTTTACAGACAAGCAGATGGCTCAGGGCTTCATTATTTATATGTTGGGGTGCTCTCTGCTGAGCACCAAGGGAGACCGGATCTCTGTGGCACTGCTAGGGTCCTTGGAGCGCATGGACCAGATATACTAGTACGACTGGGTTAGTGCAGGATTAGCCATCCTGTATCAGCACATGGGAGAGATATCCCGGGATCGCCCAGCCTCTACTGGCGGCTTCTGGAGAGCTTGGGAGGTATACTTCTTCTCTTTTATTAATTTCCACTGAATTAAATTTTGCATTCTTATTTCAAATTTCTTTATTTCATGCTTCTCAAAACTTATGCTCTTCTTTCTTTCTTGCAAATTTGGTCCCATGAGTACTTGCATATGATGTCGCCTGATATGCGGCCGACGGACGCCCTCATCATGCCCCAGGGGCTAAAGTGGGCGAAGGATCAGGTCGGGCGGAAGACCGGGGCTCATGATTTCATCTCGTTTAGGAACTTCCTGACGAATCTACGAGAGCAGCACGTTCGATGGCAGCCTTGACTTGACGTGCTTCCCGAGACCTCCTAGGGGATATGGGAGTCGGCTGGGTATGACCCACAGAGGATCTTGCTAGACAAACCAGAGGCTCAGGCGTGGTACCTGGGAGAGAGGGTGACCAGACAGTCATTGGCGACTGAGTCTTTCTTCGTGCCATATCCCCCCCTGGAGTCCATGAGGGCTACAGATACCCTCTAGGGTTCTGCACTCATACTTACCCTAGCCGGTTTGTCTCTTCAGGGTTTCGTGGAGCCTCTAGCGGGATACGCAGCTTTTTGTGTTGCGAAGCTGATGGGGAACTTCCCTCTAGTGGAGGTGACCCGGGTGAGTTTCTTTCAGTCTCTTCAAACTTTATCTCAATTTTAAAGCATGCATGTTTATCTCATTATTGGATTCAATCTTCTTTGCAGCCCGTTCCTGCTGCAGCTCGGGCTCTGACTTTATCGCCTTGGGATTGGAGCCTTAGGACGGTCTCTTATGGTGAGCAGACCACTACTATGGTCCCTAGGTATCAGGCGGGTGCTCCTACCGTTCTGCTCCAGTATGATCATGTCCCACGGGACTATGCAGAGGAGGGCTTGCTCTACGCTCACAGCGTGAGAGAGTGGATTTATGGCAGAGAGTGGAGGGTAATTTCTAAACCTCGCATTTTGTTTTTTTTTTAAACCGTAGTTTTATTCTGACATTCTAACCTTTCTTCCTTTGACTCAGGCTGACGGGGCACGGGCAGCTGCTGAGATTCACACGAGAGCTCTGGTAAAAACAAATGCTCCTTTTATTTTGCTTTTTAGCTTTCCAATCAATTCTATTATAACCTGGTAATTTGATTTGTTCCCTCCGTTCAGGAGGAATAGGTTGGGGCTATGTCCCGGCAGGTGGGAGTGCTCCAGCAGCGGCTTAAACAGTTTAGCATCCCTCTCAGCGATTCCCCTGGAGGTAGCGGCGTTGGATGTGGTGGAGGCGGTAGCATGGGCACTAGCAGTGGCAGAGGCGGAGGCAGAGGAGGAGGCGGTCGTGGCGGGAGCGATACAGAGTTAGAGGAGGAGCCTCTCAGACGTGTCACTCGCCAGACTCGAGGCCGAGGCCGGGGCTGATCACTTTCTTTTTCTTATGCTTTGAGTGCTTCTGGAGGACTCATACTTTTTTTTTGGATGATTGTATATATATGTTCATACTTATTCTTGATGACGGCTTTAGGATAGACGGTAGGATAGGCACTTGCATTACCTTTATTATTATTATTATTATTATTATTATTATTATTATTTGCTTTTCATTGCTGCTCACCATATGTGTGACCATAGCTTAGTCCTTTTCTTGCCGTATGTGGGACCGTAGCTTGGTCCCCCTTTTTTTAACTCTGAATACTTCTATCTCCTTTATTTATTTTGAAATGAATGAACGAATGAATAAATGAATGAATGAATGTATGCGACCATGGCCTGGTTTTGCTTGTACGTACTGCATGATGTGCACATTTTATTGTTCTTTATTTAGTTTTTTGTTTGCAGGTGGGCTGAAAATGTTAAAAACAGACCCTAGCCAAAATAAAACTTAGAACGGCACTCGGCTAGGCTCTACGGCACTCAGTGACTGCCGCAATGGTAGTCAGTGAATGCCGCAATGGCATTCACGGACTGCCGCGTGGCACTTCACGGAGCGTCGATCTGCTTTATTGACTGCTGCAGCTAGGTAAGCAACTTTATTCTCCTATTTATACCACTTTCTTTCCCCAATACTCCGTAAAACACCATTTTCTCCTCTTCACTTCTTCTCAAAATGGCCCCCATTAGTTCTCAAATCCTCTTCCCATGGATGGATGCTCTTTCGGGCATTGACAGGCTAAATTTCGAGTGTTTCAAACTAAACGATCTCTTCTCCTTCCGCCGAATGTTTTTGAATGAAAGCTTGCTTCAAGCTACGATTCAGTGCTAGGATCCCTCCCTTCATGTCTTTCACTTTGGTTCCCATGAGGTCTGCCTTTTATTTGAGGAATTCAGTGCTATTCTCCACACCGACCCCTTTGCAGATCTGATAGTTCCCCCAGTGCAGGCGGGTTATGTTCACGACTTGGCCATCCTACTCCACATATCCTGTAATGCTGCGGGCTCTTTCATATGTGATAGGCATATTGACTTTGGGCGACTTTCCTCTGTGTATGCCCCCATGGGGGATCCTTATGACGGCGGATATCAGATTATCCGGCTTAGTGCATTATCGATTGCCATGCTTTCTTACTTCCTCTTCCAGTCGTCTTCCGACATTCTCATACCCATTGCCTGTGGCCTGCGAGAGATGAAGAGTGTTGTCATGCTAGTTCTTGGCAAAACCATGATAGGTTTGGATCGGGCTCATGCCACCGGGGCCATGTTATCTGTGGGAACCCCCTTCATCTTGCAGCTTTGGCTCATGGAGTGCTTGGATCTCTTTGTGCATCCTTCACACCTTCGTGGGTCGCTTCACTATGATCGCATTGAGGTTCACCATTTGTTCCGCTCGGATGACGCATGGCTTAAATGGCTCAGAAACCCCTCTCCTGGTGATATTCGCTGGTTTTGCCCAGATTAGTCTTATCGCTCTGTTGCAGTGCGGCTTCTCGAGAAGCCCAGTATCTGGTTGCCTAGTTTGCATGCCACAACTTTCTATATTCCCGGCCGAGTGGTTCGTCAGTACGGGCTTCTCTAGGATACTACTGAGGCTCTTGCTATTGATTTTACTAGAGGTTCGATCATGTGCCCTTCCATTATGAAGGCTTTCATTGAAGCTTGGCATGACAGAGTGTCAGCTCCTTTCCAGAGGGTCCCTACTTCAATTGTGCCTACTACTGAGTACCTTCTTCAAATCCAGACCCTGGTTCAGGGACGGACTTTGTAGACATTCGTGGACAAAAATAAAACAACAGGACAGAGCTTTATTTTGCAAAAAAATTTTAGACAAGTCCTACCCATCTTTTTACGCTTTTGAATGTGATTTTCTTATTTCCCTTTTCAAAAAGTGCTTTCATGCTTTTAGGAACAGTTTCAACATATTCAATCAAAGTGTTCACTCCTTCGATTAACCCTTTATGAAAATTTTTCCTTTTTAATGTCTTTTCTTGGCTCTTTATCTTGCTTTGTATCTTGCTTGAAGCTTTACTCATTTTATACTATGAATTCATGTTTGCTCTTCTTTACAATACTCATTATGATAGTCAAGAGATCCAAAGATGGGTTCAAGGTAAATATTTGGGTTCTTCGGATAGCAAACGAAGTTTGCCCCTGGTTTTGGGGCTTCGAAGTGGTTTGGGGCAAATGCTAGTTTGCCCCTAGTTTAGTACAGGGTTCTTCTTCTCTCTCTCTCTCTCTCTCTCTCTCTCTCTCTCTCTCTCTCTCTCTCTCTCTCTTTTTTGGGGTTTTGGAGGACTAAAGGCTCTTGGGGAGCCCGCCTACTTATCCCCAAATGGGCATTAGGTCTGCAGTAGTTCGGCTTTTTAAGGCTCGATGGAAAGTGCCTTTTAGGCAATGATTAATGACCGAACCGAGTAGGTTGCCTACGTATCCCCTAGCGGAAATTAAGTCAAGCGTAGTTCATCTAGGTAGGAGGCTTTGAAAGAAGCAGTTTCAAGCAAAGTATTTCTTGAGGCGATCGAGGTTGATCGGTTGTTTGAATTCAACCCCGTCTAGGTCCATGAGATAGGCCACTCCTCCAGAAAGGAGAGTCTTAATGATGTACGGCCCGAACCAGTTGGGTTTGAATTTTCCTCTGGGGTCAAAAACGGACACTTTCAGTTCTTTGAGGACCAGGTCACCCTCAGCAACCTTCCTTGGGCGGACCTTTCTGTTGAAAGCACGAGCCATCCTTTTTTGGTACCCCCCGAGTATGGTTTATCGCAGCCAACCTTTTCTCATCAAGCAACATTAGTTCCTCGTACCTCCCTCGCATCCATTCCAACTCGGTCACTTCACATTCTACCAAGATTCTCAAAGAAGGTATTTCTACTTCAATTGGAAGAACAGCTTCCATCCCGTGAACCAATGAGTACGGCGTAGCTCCCGTGGAAGTTCTTACAGAGGTGCAGTATCCCCATAATGCAAATGGTAACTTCTCGTGCCAATCTTTGTATGTATCAGTCGTTTTCCCCAAGATTGCTTTAACATTCTTATTTGTTGCTTCCACCACTCTATTCGTTTGAGGCCTATAGGGAGAAGACTGATGGCGGGTGATTTTGTACTTTTCTAGGAGTGGGATAACTTTTCCTTAGAAATGGCTACCATGGTCAGAAATGAACTCATTCGGGATTCTATATCTGCAAATTATGTTCTTTTCTATGAAGCTCACCACATCCTTGGCCTTCAAAGTGGCTTATGACGCTGCCTCTACCCATTTGGTGAAATAATCAATTGCCACAATTATGTATTGATGTCCGTTGGATGCCTTTGGAACTATCTCACCGATGATATCAATGCCCCAAACAGAAAAAGGCCATGGCGTGGTCATGCTATAGAGCTGGGAAGGTGGAGTATGCATTAGATTTGCATGGATCTGACACTTATGGCATCTTCTAACGTACTCACAGCAGTCTTTGTTCAAAGTGGTCCAGTAATACCCCAGTCGAATTATCTTCTTGGCCAGCATATGTCCATTCATGTAGGGCACGCAGACTCCCTCGTGTATTTCTTCCATCATTCTCCTAGCCTCCCTTCCATATAAACACTCCAGATTGAATCCGGTATACGACTTCTTCCACAACTTATCTGCATAGATCATAAATTGGGCGGAGAACCTTCGAATCGCCTTTCTATCCTTCTCTGAAGCTCCCTCAGGGTATTCTCCTTTCTTAATGAAATTCCAAACATTCGTGTACCAAGGTAACTCATTTCCCTCCTCTATCATCGCGACCATCTCGAATGAAGGTTGGTTTCTGATTTCTATGGACAACGGTATCATGGTGACTCCCGAAGGGATTTGTATCATTGAGGCTAGGGTTGCTAGGGAATCAGCCAATTGGTTCTCTTCACGGGAAAGGTAGTAGAACGATGTCTTTTTGAATTGTACTTTTAGGCTCTCTAGGTAGTCATGGTAAGGCCTCAACTTCTTATGCTTCACCCTCCAATCACCTCGCACTTGGGATATGATTAGGTTAGAGTCTCTGAAAACGTCGATCCTTCCAACATTTAGGGCTAAGGCTACTTCCATCCCAATTATGCATGCTTCGTACTCCATGGTGTTATTAGTCGAGTCATACCTAAGTTTGACGGCCAGTGGGGTGGGGGTTCCATTGGGTGCTATGAGAATGATTCCAACCCCGTAGCCTAATTGGTTGGCGGCTCCATCGAAATACATCTTCCACTACTCCTCTCTCAACTCCATTACCCCTTCATCGGGAAACTTGAACTCCCCTTTCTCCTTAGATTCTATGGCAAGGTTGGCTACGTATTCTGCAACGGCTCTTCCTTTAACAGATTTAGAAGTGACATATCTGATATCGAATTCGGCCAGCATCATGGTCTAACAGGAAATTCTACTGGTTAAGACAGGCTTTGTATTTGAGTGGGTCCATTCGGGAGATTAGGACAACGGGAAAGGCTAACATGTAGTGCCTAAGACGACGAGTGCACCAGACTAGGGCCCAACAGGCTTTTTCTAAGGGTGAGTATTTCAGTTCATTTCCGGTCATCCTCTTGCTCAATTAATAAATGGCTTTTTCCACGTGCCCCTCTTCCCATTCTTGGGCCAACATACACCCCATTGAATCCTCGGACACAGAAAGGTACAGCAATAAAGGCCTCCCGGGTAAGGGTGGTGACTGGACAGGTGGGTTTTAGAGGTAGGTCTTGATCTTATCAAAGGCTTGTTGACACAGGGTATCCCATTCAAACTTTTCTCCTTTTCTGAGTAACCTAAACAACGGGTCGCAGGTTAAGATGAGCTTCGAGATGAAACGGCTTATGAACTATATTCTACCCAGAAATCCCCTTAGCTCTTTTTCATTCTTGGGCGGCTACATTTCAACTATGGCCCTTATCTTGGTCGGGTCCACCTCTATCCCTCTCTGAGTGATAAGGAATCCTAACAGCTTTCTGGGGGTGACCCCGAAGGTGCATTTCTATGGGTTTAGCCTCATTCTATATTTCCTCAACCTTTCGAAGAATTTCCTCAACGCCCTTAAATGTCCTCCTTTCTCCTTAGATTTTACAATCATATCATCCACGTACACCTCTACCTCTTTATGGATCATGTCGTGCAACAACGTTATAGCGGCCTGCTGATATGTCGCCCCTGCATTCTTAAGCCTGAATGGCATCACCCTATAGCAATAAGTCCTCCATGGTGTGATGAAAGTGGTTTTCTCCCTATCCTCGGGCGCTAATAGAATCTAGTTATACCCTGAGAACCCATCCATGAAGGACAGGAGTTCATGCCTGGCGGTGTTATCAACGAGGACGTCGATATACAGTACATGGAATCGTCTTTAGGGCTAGCTTTGTTTAGATCTCGAAAGTCGACACAGACCCTAACACGACCGTCCTTTTTCGGGACAGGCACTATATTGGCGATCCAGTCTGGCTGCTCGGTGACCATTAAGAATCTGGCTCTTAACTGGTTTTCAACTTCCTCTTTGACTTTGAGTGCCCATTCAGGCCTCATTCGCCTCAATTTTTGTTTTACAGGCTTGGAATTGGGGAAGACGGGGATGTGGTGTTGGACTATTTCTGGATCAATGCCTGCCATATCATTATAAGACCATGCAAAAACATCTTTGAATTCACTTAATAGTTTGATTAGTTCTTCGCTTTCTTCTTTGCTAAGTGTAGAGCCGATAGAGACATTTTGAGGATTATTTTCATTTCCTAGATTAATTGTTAGAGTGTTCTCGATGATTTTACATGCAGATTCTTTTTCTTTTTCAATTAATTTTTGCAATTCAATGGGTATTTCGTGATCATCATATTCATCACATTCATTAAGCGCATTCGAGTAGGCAGAATTAGTCATGCTTTCATTGATTTTCTTTGGACTAATTACAACAGACATGGAAATTGAAAGATGCCTCATTTGGGCCATTACAAACTCTGGGAGTGGGGGATACCTATCACTAGACTCAATAAACAACTCTTTCTTGCTTTCTCCTCCCAGATCCGTGATGAAGCATTCTTCCATATCCTCTGTCTTGGTAATTTCATCCATCTCTTCTTTCCTAGGTCCTCCTTTGTCGGTCTTCTCTTGATCTTCCCAATTTTCCTCACTTTCAGCTGTCTCCTCAACCATACCCTCAATGTATTCTTCTTTGGCCTTTTCATGACCAGCTTCTGTAACTTCTATGCTCCTTTCGCCCAATAGATCTTTCATGACCGAGCCATCTAGCGCACCAATCCAATCTTTGGCAGTAACTGACTTGACATGCATCTGCAAGTATGGATCTTCATACGTAGAGAACTCATGGGGGAAGAAGATCTCAAACCCTGGCTTCAAACATCTATCTTTCTGATCCACCCATGGTTCTAGGAAGCCGCAAAAGAGGAAATCTTCTCCTTCCTTCACAAAGTATCCGTTGAGTGTTTTCAGGTAAGGGTCCAACGGTGCATCAGTCTCTTTCTTCTTCTCTCTCAATTCCTTTTTTGACGGTTGATATCCCAGACCATGAGTGTAAGTCTGAGTGGCGATACTTGGAAATTCTGGCAGACCTTGATGATTCTTACCCAATCCCATGCCTGGAAAGAAACCCATCTTCTTTATGATCCCTGCGACCAACGGGCTTGCATATTGATCGAAGTAAAGTGGCAGGAACTCTCTTGGCTACTCGCCTTCCAACATATTAATGAATTCGAACCCTCCCAAACCTGTCTCTTCTTCTTGGAACTGTACCTCCAAAACCGGCGCACTTGACGAAGCTTCAGACGGACGAACCCAACTATCCTGAGAATATCACAGACCTTGCTCTTCCTAACACACTTGACTTTCTAATGAACCGTAGATGGTATGGCGTCCAAACTGTCTAGCCACGGCCTTCCCAGTAGTAAATTGAAAGCAGCAGGTATGTCAATGACTTGAAATTTGGCTTTCTTTTCCACAGGCCTGACAGCTAAATGGAGGAGAATTATTCCCATGACCGTTCTTTGAGTGTTATCGTATACCCTTACCTTTTACTCGAATGGCATGAACGTTGTTTCATCCAAACCCATGATCTTGGTTGTTCGGAACAGACACACGTTTAGAGCGGATCCATTGTCAACAAGACAGGCAGGTACAGTATTCCCCAGGCATTCAATAGGGACATACAACGACTTATTGTGAGTAGGCCCTCCCGGAGGTAGGTCGTCTAATGAGAAGGTAATAGCTAGAGTCGGAATCCTACTGATCATTCCCACGAGGTCTTTTGGTGTTGCATCGATGGAAACTTCGGATTGGTTCAAAGCATCCAAGAATACCTGCCTGTGACGTTTTGAAGCGATCAGTAAGCCCCAAATAGTGATGTTAGCCTGAGTTTTCTTCAATTATTTCAAGACCCTATCTTCCTCTGCTTCTTCATCTATTTTTCCTTTTCCCTTGTCTAGATCCCTTCCTGGGTGATCTTCCTCCAGTTCGTGCGGCTTGAAGTGTCTGCCTGACCGGGTCAAATGACTGACTTTTTCTCTCATCCAAAAATTGTCGGCCTCTGAAATCCTTCCCAAATTCTTGTTTTTGATTCCCACCTCTTCATCACTTTGGTACCACAAATCATCCTTTATCTGATCTATATTGCCCGTTTCCTGAACCCACCAATCCATATGTTCTGCTTTTTCCTCTTCACATCCCTTCGAAACACCCTCCAAGGTACAGATTGTCGGATTCTCCATTAGTTGATAAGGCCTTCTTGGTGTCCTAACCCTAGTGATTAGCCTAGATGGATTGAAGATGGTTTCTTCTATCCCTAAGAAATAAAGGCCTTGCGGTGATGGTATAACATGGTGATTTGGTAGCGGATTTCTTGTGACATTCGGAGCTCTGATGGTTGGTTCTGATATCACCTTGTTATCGATTAGATCTTGGATTTCATGCCTTAACCTCATACACCAATCCATTAAGTGGCCCTTCTGTTGGTGAAATTTGCAAAAGAGATCCCCTTAAAAATTTGGCGGAAGCGGACTCGGCAGAGGTCGAGGTTCCAACTGACGGAGATGCCCTTTTGCTAACAATCTGTCGAGAGTGGTTGACAGTGATACTCCTAGATCTAAGAATTTTCTCAGTGCTTTATCCCCCCCACTCCTTGGTGTTATGTCAAATTTCCTCTCTGGCCCGTTCAGTTCGTTGACATCGGTGGGGCCAGAATACCCTCCCGACTGTCCTCTATTGGATCCGTAGTTCGGTCTTCTGTACCAGTTTGGCTGTTCCTCCTTTTTGATCACTCCCTCTTGGATTGCATCTTTAATCCGAGTCCCCACATCAAATACCTCAGCGAAAGTGTTGATTGACTGGAATCTCATTTTCTCTTGATAGACAGGTTGAAGGTTCTTCATCAACATTCGAATCTGGTCTTTCTCAGACGGCCTCTGTACTATTTTAGCTGCCTTTCCTCTCCAATGGCTCAAGTATTCAGCAAAAGACTCTCTATTTCCCTGCCTGGTAGTCTCCAGATCTCTGATGGTAACGTCCAGGTCTTGATTGTACTCATATTATGCCACGAATGCTTTAATCACTTCTTCCCAAACCCGGGTCTTGCTTGGTCTGAGAGTAAGGTACCAAGATAAGGCAGCTGCGGTTAAAGTTTGTTGGAATAGGACGACCATCATGGTGGTGCTTAGCCCGTTTGGTTGGAAAGCTCCGATACACATCCTTGCATGACTGCGAGGGTTTCCCGTTCCATCAAACTTATCAAAAACTAGCATTTTAAAGCTGGCTGGCAGTGGTGTCTCATGGACTCCATCGTACAGACCTTCCAACTCCCTTAGATAAGTGTCGACCCCTTGAGCCTTACGCATCACCCTTTCTAGCTTCTCGATCTTCTCGGTCAGTAGCCTCTCTTTCTCAGCTTTCTCCCTTTCCTTGTTGGCCTGTAGTGCAGCATTCCACTGCGCCTTATGATCATCAAACCAATCTCCTTCCCCTCCTAGAGGTGGGTCCACAATCGACAAAATTACAAGCGGTGGTCAGCGATTCAGTGCTTCTATCATTCCCATCATACGATTCATATTTTCAGCTTGCCGCCTCATTTGCTCTGCTTGTTGTTCTACCAGTGTTCTCAACCCGGCTACTTCTTCGTTGTTCCTTTCTTCTGCCATTTCAGCGTCTTCTCTTCTTACCAGCCTCGTTGTGGGATCCCTAAACCAGGCTTGATTTGAACTTGATGTTATTTTCGCCCCTACAATAAATTTTAAACTTTTCTTTTAAAAACTTTTTATCTGCTTCCTTTTGTCACATACACGTATTTTGTTTCTAAAAAGACATTTTGGTAAAAACTTTCTTTTATATGTCACACGGATGCAATGCATGTGTGTGTGTGTGTGTGCCTATTCTATATGCCAAAGAAAAGAAAAGAAAATTCTAATCCTAACACATAAACACATAAGCACATAAGATCCTCACTCATGTCAAGTGCGCCAACTTCTCCTTTCATTGTAATCTTCCCTACCCTCTCAAAGGTTTGATATTCAAAAAAAAATTTTGAAATTCATTTGAAAAGCATTTCTTTAAATGACGAGATTTTTCAAAAATGATTCTCAAGGATTTCGAATGAGGATGTGAAAATATTTCTCAATAAAGATGATTGGGTTAAAATTTTGCTTTGAATTTCATTTGAAGAGCATTTCTTCCAAAAACAATTCCCAAAATTTTGGATTTTTTCGTAGAAGATGATCATGCAAAAATATACCTTAGTTTGGAGCTTTGTTCGATCGAAAAGTAATTTGGGATAAAGAATGGTGGGAATTTTGTTCTCAAAGGTGAATTTTAAAACTTTTGGGTAGAAGGATCACAAGATCTGGTTGTCACTGTACTTTTCTTGAATTTGGATGCATACAAGGTCAATGATTCTTAGCTAACATGATATAAGAAGTATAATCTTATAATCGAGGTTCGGCATGTTCTCCAAATGTTGTGGAACATGAGGAGAAATTGCTAAAAGGTGATTTAAAAGATTATACATCTTTTATCAAGTAAGCATCATCATCATCTCAAGTAATCCCTTCCGGGCATACAAAGCTTCCTAGCACATAAATCCTAATCAAGAATTGATTTCCTAAGATTTGAAAGGTTCTATGGAAGCTACTATGCAGAAGCTGGGTTTTGGTCAAATAAGGGACCCTTGACATACACCCTATAGGATGCTTCATATACCAACACATGGTACAAGATCAAGGGTGATCGCACAGTCCCATGATGGCTTGACCGACCGGGTTGCCCCGAGCCTCCAAGGTCATAGTTCCGTGCAATCGACTAGCTAGACATGCAAGTAAAATGCAACAGGCACACAAAGATTGATTAATTCGATTAAAAGGATCCTTTCAAGTCTAATCCTCGAGTGAACCCAAAATCAGAAATTTCTGGTCTGCGAAACCAGAGATTCTGGGTTCGATCCACAGTAGAGTCGCCAGATTGTGGATACCGATATTTGGACCCACTTTTGTTTAAAATATTTTTTCAAATTTCAAATACAAAGTACACAGAGTCGCCACTTAATTTTTTTTTAAAAGGGAAAATTAAGAAACCATTTTAAAGGGAACTAATCTTTTAAGAAACCATAGATTTTCTAGGTCCTGGGATTATGGAATGAGAGGGGAACGAGCCCGTCAGACTAAAACACCCCCTCTCATACTATCTCGCGATAGGCCTCTACTTAACATCCTTTTAATCAAATTAATAATCTAAGCATGTCCTCAACTAATACATATGTATAAATATACATTACAAAAGCATGTCTAAAGGGTGCAAGATTGCAAGTGATAAAATATCATTCAAAAATCACATAATTCAAGTAGCAAGCAATATGATATGCAAATAGGGAACTATAGAACTTACCCGGGATCCATGCCGCCAATATTAAATGTGCAATGCATACAAATAGAAAGTAAAACCTAAGAAAAGGTCTCTAGTCACATGTATTCACATAAGGCAAGATCCTAATTCTAATGTGTCGCGCATGAGGTCATAAAATCGATAAAATCAAAGAAAAGTTAAGCTAAGGGAGAGTCGAAAAGTCATACCTCATCAGTGCTACAAAACAAGGGTTAGCCCACATGATATAAAATTTGTAAAATTGAATAATAATTCTAGGCCTCTAACCTAAATCTATCAAATGTAATTAACCTAAAACAAACGAATCCTAATTATAAACGTCAAGTCACATGGATGAATGTAAACATAAACAAGAAGAAATCGTGAAGTACTTATTGATTTAGGTCACTTAAACTTTAAATTCCAGCTTAACTAACCATTATTGAAACATGGTTCGAACTTTAACTCATGAAAATATCATCTAAGCCATTATTTATAAGATCGATCAAAATTGTTAAAGAATTCTGAAAATTGCTGAGAGCAGATCAGAACTTCAATGAAATAAAAGGCATGGTTCCCATGAGTTGATCTTGATGAATTTTGGACACAAGATGCCTCTGTGTGTCTAGTGTTTAACCCAAAAAGAAAATCAAAGTTTCAACGGTTAGAACTTTCGGAATTGGACAAAAACCAGACATCACTCAGGATTCTACAACCCTCTGTCCAGAGTTCTTGCACTATTTTCTAAAAGTAGTAAAAAAAAATCAGAAATGCTTTATTCTTTTTAGAGTAGCTTCCTAACACATTAAACTACTTAGAAATATTTATTTTGGGTCAAAACTGCTTGATTAAGGTTCTGATTTTCTTATTTTAAAAGTGTGTTACTGTTCTGAAACTCTGGACAGATTATAGTTGTTCCACAAAACCCTTGATCAAACCACTCAAAACATGAAACTACCTTAAAACAAAAATTGCAGTCGTAGAACTTTGAGTTATAAACACTTTCCCGTTGGTTTCATTCCATTCCAACGGTTCGATGTTCAACTAAAAATCTATGATCAAAAATGGATTGTGAACTCACTGTGCATTGGGTTAATTCACTTTATTCTCATCAACTTAGACAAATAAGCCATGGAATTGGGCTTGTCTAAAGCTTACTCTCCTACCATTTGATGGTCATTGGAGACTAAAGATATTTATATTTGTAAATTTCAAAGAAGTATGGAAGAACTTCATTAAACTTAGTCATAATAAACCTCAAACCATGAAGATAGGTTTGGGTCCATTAGCTAAATATTATAGTACCAACCTTAATCCTCTCATGAATCACAAGATTACAAAGAGATTAAGGGATTTCAAGCCAAGAGATTCAAGTGAGGCATTGAAAGCCTTATGAACCCATGGGATGAACACAACGAGTAAAAAAAAAGGAAATAAAGAACTCAATGCATGCTATAACTAAATTTGAACAAAGACTAATTATTCTAGAGTTTTATCTCCAAAGTATCCTCAACTTGGTGATTTTTGGAGAACTTCCAAAGACTAATCAAGCTCTTCCACTCTAATTCTACTTAAATACCCCTTTAAACCTTCTCAAAACCTACTTCTAACTATGTTTAAGGAAGCCCTTTTTTGAAGTTAAGATGAAGAGAACACTAATATAAACCTCTAGATTCAAGGAAAATCCAACCCTTTGCAAGAGGAAATTCATCCTCTATTTATAGATAATTTTAGAGGGGTATTTTAGTCATTTCAGATCAGAAAACCCTAATACAGTCGTTCTTTTGATAGTAAAAAACGTGCTGTATTACAGCTGGCTGTTATAAAACGCAGTACTCAATGGAGATGGAAGCGTCACTCACTGAATGCTGGAACGACACTCAGTGATTGCCGTTGCGGCATTCACTGAATGCCGATGCGGCACTCAATGAATGCGGCAGACAACTCCAGGGACTGCCCTTTTTTATAAAAATTCATTTTTTCGCAGCACTTGCTAAAATTCGCGGCATTCACAGAATACCGTCCGGCAGTCCAGAGATTGTCGCAACAGCAGCCCGTGACTGCCGCAAATTTTCTCAAGTGTCGTTCTGCCCCTTTTTTCCTTTTTTTTCTTCATCATAATTTTTTGCTTTTTGTTTAGGTTGGAGAGTCTTTGGAAGAGCTTGAATCATCTTTGGAAGTCCTAGAGTAGCCGGACATTGTCATCATCGGATCTTGGAGGTATCACTCCCCTTCACTCGACGTTTGGTCAAAATTGGGGTGTCTACATAAGGTCAAGGGAAAGGTGGGTGCCATCACACACAAGCCTTCGATCTGATAGAGTTCACTACGACTCCTACTGAGATAAGACTGAAATCGTCGATGGAGAATAAGCAAGCAAGGCAGCAACAGCTGCCCGAAGCAAACGCGGGCCTTAGTCAAGTCAAACAGAAGCAAGGGTGGTCTACGATCAGAATTCACGGAGGAAGGGGAATGTGTAGCTGGGTTGGGAGAGAGATTGAATGGAAAAGAAAGAGTGGCTAAGGTAATGGAAAGTATTTCCAATGCAGTGAGAAGGGCCACTAAAAGAGGGATCTTGTCAGAATCAAGTTATAAAAGTATGTTTTACTTTCTAAGGATTTGTAGTGTGGAAGTAAGGTCACCCATAGAGATTGAAACACTAAAGCACTTTAATGTTAAAACCTAAATCTAGTTAATTAAGAAAATAGAATTTTAATTTTGATTTTAATTAAACTAAGAACGATGAAAGTAAATCTAAACTATAAAAGCAATTAAAAATTGTTTTAATAAATATGTGTATTGAACTTAGGATTGCAAATCCATTACTAGCTTCATAATAAGGGTATTTATGCATTCAATTAGCTTATTATATTGGATGATAATGGGGAATCGTAGCTACAAGCCCAATTCCTCCGTCAAGAAGATAACTACGATTCAAGGACCAACATAATTCATCTTCGATTGGCACGAAGTGTTTCACACTAAACTAGGGTTGCGGCACACTCCGTCTTCCCTAGGCATGAACTATTCAACTACTTGATATCATAATTCAATTAAGCACCATTACATGTAAAAATCCATACAAGCACAACAAATATAGATCATTGAGCACACCACATTCAAAATAGATCTAAGATCAGAATAAACTTTGAAAGCAATGATTTAATCAATAGAAGAACGATTTTATTATAAAAAATTCTCTAATCATGTAATCATTATCCATACATAATAAAACTAAAAGAAAAATATAATTACACCCTATAACTTGGCTAGAGTTTCATTGAAACCCTAGATCTATGTTTAGTTGGCCATGGAATTGAAGATTGGCAAGAGGTTGATGGAGTAGGCCATGGGAATACTTGGTCTTCTTCTTCTTCTCCTCCTTGTTTTCTTCTCTTCAATGGCTGAAGTTTTTTGTTATATATGGATGTGTATAATGTTGTTTAATGTTGTGTAACCCTAAATTTAATTTAGAATAGGATTTATATAGATTTTAGAAAGATTTAGGAAGCTTTCCTAAGCATATTCGCACTAAAACTGCTATTTTTACGTTTTTGGACGTATTCAGCCAATTCGTATCGTATAGGGGTCTTTAGTACCTCGAAATACACATTTTTGAATTTTTCAAAAGGTCGCTCACGCGGGTCGCGCGCTCAGGTCGCTTCAGCGAGATTCCATTTTTCTTACTTTTTCTCAGATTTTCTCAACTTCACGCACCGATTATAGAATTGCGATAACTTTTGACTTGGACCTCGTATTGACTCACCGTTTAGGGCCACGCGTCCATAACTCGAAGATCTATATTTTATATCTCTGGAAAAATTTCTCAAATCCAAAGTCTTCATCGTCAAAAAAGCTATTTTTCGAGGCTGCTACTGCATTCAGCTTTTATTGGAATCAACTTTTGAGCCCAGAATGATTTCCAAAGCCACTAATCATTCGATTTTTATGCAATTTCAAATTAAGGCTCCAAAACCTACAAAATATAGAATACTTATTAAAAAACACTTAATAACTAAATGAAATGGGCTAACAAAGCGTAATTTTAGGACTATAAACGGCAACTATTCGTCGCCGATCACACTCCTAAACCTACACTTTGCTAGTCCTCGAGCAAAGAAAAATATAAAAATAAATACTACTATACTTAAAAATCCTAATTCACTGTCGCAGGAAACGCGATTGCATTTGGCACATGCAACAAGCCTTTTAAACCCCTAGGTGTCCCTAGTCGGACAAGTGAAGTCTCATGAGGGTTCTCGTCAATAAGTCACCCACAACCATCTTTATTTCATTATATATTTAAAAAGTTTTATTAAAAACAAAAAATATAACATTCAATACTCCTTATTATAAAACAGTGATTTGAAATAGAATAACGAACAAAAGAAACGGAATCATACGTCCACCTATGCCATGAAAAACAATCCTAAGCACATACATTGTATAAATCAATAGAGTTTTTAATAAAATTGCACGTGTGTGATGTGTTAGTCAAATGAACATGCGTATGTCATGAACTTAGAATATAACTCAAATAACCATCCAACTATGCTTCGACTACAAATCTCACAATGTTAATTACACTCTCAAATAAAACACTAAAAAACAGGTGTAATCTCTCTAATATATGGGAGCAAAGGAAATATATTTTCAAAACAAGAAATGCTCACATATGACTCGAAAAAGATGCATGACACGAAAGAACACTAATCTCATGGATAGGACGTCAATAGTCAAGGAAAATTAATCGTCACCATGCTTTAATCCTCCTCCCATCATTTACATATCCAAACCATGTTTTCTAGAATCAAATAGGACTTTCCAAAGGTTGTAACGTGGCTCAGACACTGATAAAGGATAGAAAGGATTCGTTAGGTAGTTTTCGAGTGGTGTTGTAAGGCATATTTCATCTTCTTTCATCATCTCTTCTACTAACTTTCATATTTTCTATTCTTCTTTTCATATTTCTTTTTATTTCTTTCCTCTTCTTTTCTTTTTTTTTTTCTTCTTTCAACCTTTTTCTTTTCTTTTTTTTTCTTTGTTGCTTTTGAAACGAATATTCACTGAATACCAAGGCAACCACCCCAAACATCATCTTGTTTTCTTCTTCTTCTTCTTCTCAATCGACACACCGCCTTGTCATCACTAAAAGTTGACGAATCTCTCAGTGGTGAACTCCCAATTGGTCAAGTTGGAGCAAAAAAAAAAAGGATAATGGTGATTAAAGAAAAAAAAGGCACTTTAAATGGTTCAAAGGGGCGAACTTTGGTCAGTGGTAAACAAAGAGGGCCTACCATCATTTCTTATGGTCATATGGTTCTTCAATGTTTATGACGGAAGATTATTTAGCATGGTAACCAGTATTTTAACTTGACTATCAACCAAAACAAGAATAAGGAGACTATAACAACAAGTTAATGCGCTATTCAAATGAAATTCGACAACTACATTGTATATTTATAACCCTCTAAAAAGAAAAGATAGGCTCAAAAGCTCATCGGGTTTAGTCTCCACACTATGTGTTATCTAGAAATTCGAATCATATTATAGTTCACATCCAACATATATTCAAGTGACTACGTGCAGTGCATAGGTTTTTATGCAAATCTATGATATGAAACTACGATTAGAACGATACATAACCTAAAATGTCACATCATGACTTCAACAAATGTTTAATCACATCTTTCCTTGTTTACCATTCTATAACAATCCAAGTTGCATAACAAGAAGTATCGAACTGAGATTGTAAAAACGTCAGTAACTTTGTTTATTTAAGCACAAGTATCAAAAAATTTGAAAAAATTGGTGCATAATAATAATAATGTGGATGTGAGTGCATACCCCCAAACCTAAACCTTTCATTGTGCCCAATGAAATAATAAAACAAAAGAGAGGAGAATACATAAAGAAGGAACGACATTACCTCGATCTCGACAATCACAAACCAAGTAAACGTATTACTCCAAATTGAGCCACTAATTCACCTGTCAATACTTGACAAAAGAAAATAAACAAACAAAAGAAACAACGATAGCAATAGAAACATAAATATCAAATGCAGACTGTGGCATAAACTAAACTAAAACCGAAAAGAACAAGCATAAACGGAATTATCAAAATAAATAATGACTCGATCGTAAAGGGCTATAAAGAACAAACAGAAAGAAACAAACAACTAACCAGGTTTGGGAGAAAGAAGGTAAGAGAACAGAGAGAAAAACACACAAACACTCCCTTATGTGAACGGGCCATGCAAGCGACCTTTGCGCGCGTGGGTCCCTCAGTGAGGCAATGCTAAAGCTTCTTTTAAGTTTTATAAAGGAAAATTTCCAAGGCATAAGATCGCGCGAGCTGGCCGCGCGAGAAAACCCCTCGCACGCGTGACTTGAGGCATGAATAGAAACTGAGGGTATTATAAAAAATTTGAAAAAAGTTCCTCTAAGGTAAAATCTTGCACGAGCGGGCCGCGCGTGCGACTTGGTCTTTTCCTCTTTTCTCTCTCTTTCAATGTATATAAGTTCAAAATAAATTTACTCCGACCCCCAAACCTGTCCAGAGAACTTTAAAACTGACTGAAATGACCCAAAAAGCGTTAAAAGATAAGAAAAACGAACAAAATAAAGCTTAGGTTGCCTCCCAAGAAGCGCTGTCTTTTACGTCTTCAGCTAGACCATTCTAGCTCAAGACTTATGGAGGCCGTAACTCAAACTTTGCACCCTTGAAGGCATTAGGGAGACTTCGGTGGAAAGTAGAAATAATGTCATTATTTGTTAACTCGATCGACGGTTCTCCCTGATTATGTTCAAATCGATTTCTCGCCTTCTGAGTAAATTCAGCATTAGGGTCCGGGTTATTCAAATTCGTCCCCTCATTACACACTATGTTGTTTTCTTTACTCATATTTATTTCCTTAGTAGGTTCAATAGTTCAACTACCCTCACTATCTACCTCACATAGGTAATCGTCATCATGGGCGGTTGATCAATAACATTAAATACGTTTAATTTTAGGTTCATGTTCCCAAATGACACCTTCATTACCCCCATTCGATAGTTGACACGATCATTGGCCGTGGCTAAGAATGGATGACCAAGAATAACAGGAGTGTGTTTCCTAGAATCTAGCACCGGTTCAGTGTCAAGGACCATGAAATCAATGGGATAATAACATTTATCAACTTTTACCAAAACATCCTCGACAATTCCTCTAGGGATTTCAATGGAATGATCCGCTAATTGTATGGTTGCGGCTGTGGGTTTAAGTTCACCTAGACCTAATTATTTATAAACCGTGTATGGAAAAAGGTTCACAACACTTGCTCCTAAATCAAGGAGAGCCCGATGAATGACAGTGTTAGCTATGATACATGAGATCGTTGGTGTACCAGGATCCTTATACTTTGGAGGCGCATGTTGGAAGATCAAACTTACTTTTTCAGTGAGGAAGACCTTTTTTGGAACATGACTACGCAACTTACGCTTTTGAGTGCATAGGTCTTTTAGGCATTTAGCGTATGCGGGAATTTGTTTAATAGCGTCGAGGAATGGAATATTGATTTTAACTTGCTTAAACACCTCGAGTATATCTACGACTTTCGACCCTTTCTTTGAAAACTGTGATGGTTTCTCAATATTTGGTGGAAAGGGCATTTTCGATACATAATTTATCGGGATCGTTACATTCTCTTTCCTAATTTGACTCATGTCCTTACCCTTCTCTTGATTAGAATTAATGTTTATATTTTTCTCACCCTCATTTGGGATTTCAACAACTTTATCGTCTCGAATAGACATCCTAGTCGAGACGGCATTTACTTGCTCACTCGAACCCCCATTCTCGTATTGTCCCTTAGGATTTTGAATAGTTTGGCTAGGCAACTTACCCTTGTTTCTATGACTCATTGTATTAGCTATTTGTCCCATTTGGGACTCGAGCTTTACAATGGATTGTGTGTGAGAGTGCACTATTTGTGCTTGTTCCTGTACTGGTGTTTCGATTTAGAAGGGGGGTGTTGGTATTGATTTTGTTGAAATTTGGGTTAATAAGTATTAGGAAAATTAGTCGTCATATGATTATAACTATTTCATTGGAATTGTTGAATAGAGTTTATGTGTTACTCCATAAATTTCGAGAATTGAAATGCGGATGGACATGTAAGTGTAGAATATGGCTGGTCGGAGCATAATTGACAAATTTCGTAAGAAGGTGAGCCCGACGTTTTGTTAATTGTCATAAGTCGGTCAAGTTTTTTTAGATAATTCTTGTATTTCAATTGAGTGACTTGACTCGAACCGCTCCTCTCGCTTAAGTTTAGGTGGAAGACTCCTCAGGACAGTCAAACACGGCTTGGTGCATCAAATTTTTGCTTAATGTTTCAAAAAAATTTCATGCCTCATCGACGCTTTTGTGTAGGAAGGTACCCGCACAAACGGCATCGACGGTATTACGAAGTCAATGAACAAGTCCCTCGTAAAAGATCTGTACCAATTGCCACTTGGGAACTTGATGATGTGGGCAAGAGCGTAATAATTCCTTAAATTGTTCCCAAGTGTCATAGAGTGTTTCCCCATCTTGCATTACAAAGTTTGTTATGGATTTTCTTATCTGATTAGTTCTTGTGATAGGGAAAAACTTTTGTAAAAATGCGGTATGTAATGCTTCCCACGTTTTAATAGTGGTTGGCTCCAGAGATTGGAACCAATACTTAGCTTTATCTTTTAAGGAGAATGCGAAGAGATACAATTTTAATTCATCATCAGTTAGCTTTTGGATTTTTAATGTAGAACATATATCTTGGAAATCTCCTAAGTGATGATAAGGATCTTCTTTAATACGGCCATGGAATGAAGGGAGTAGCGCGATGGTAGATGACTTTATCTCAAAGTGAGATGTCGTCACTTCCGGTAATTCAATACCTGCTTGTTTGTGAAAATTGGTTCAACGCTTAATAAAGAAGAAAAAGAAAAATTGACTCTCTTGCTAAACGAATTCAAAGGTGTTTTTGGTTGGTCTTACGAGGACATGCTTGGGGTCGACCCCGACATTGTCCAAAATTGTATTCCCCTCCTCCCTAATTCTAAACCTGTCAAGCAGAAACTAAGGCGCATGAGGCTGGAATGGGCACTGAAGGTCAAAGAAGAGGTAGAAAAATAGTTCAAGACAGGGTTCATCATTGTTACAAAGTACCCAGAATGGGTTGCCAACATCGTGCCGGTCCCCAAGAAGGATGGAAAAGTTCGTGTGTGTGTCGACTTCTGTGATCTAAACAAAGCCAGCCCAAAGGATGACTTCCCGCTTCCCTAGATCGATGTCTTGGTAGATAACACCGCAGGACATGAGCTACTGTCATTCATGGATAGCTTTTCGGGGTCGTCACACCCCGGAGTAAGCCAAAAATAGGGAAAATTAAAATTTCCTTTATGGGTCCGTGGTCACGTGATAAGTTTGTTAATCGTCCTGTCCTTCTAACTTTGCACCATGCAATCATAAGGAAAATGCTAGAGCATAAGCATGACCTAAACTTATCAGAGTATAAATAAAGCAGCGGAAAATTAAACAAGAGTTATAATAACATCAATCTTAATACAAGAGACCATACTAAATTATTTGCATACGCTTAAAAACTTGAGAAACTGTCTATCAGAACTTTGGCTAGACTTTACCCTCCTTAGCTACACAGCACGGCATCCTGAACTCTTCTGTCTATCTCCAAACCTGCAACACTCTGGGCATAGGAATGCCCAGGGCGTAACATGCCGTCAGCCTTGGAACAAGGCTGAGTGAGAGTCTCAACCGTACAATAATCAATAAATACAAAACATCTCTCGACTCACGTCATAGTTTAGTATCTTAAGATATGGCTAATCTCTTATCAAAAGACGCATTCTCACCACAGGCATAGTACAAGTCTCAACAAAACAGGTAGATAGATAAACATGGCCTCATAGAATACATTCTTCTCGTTTTATCCTCATGCGTGCAAATGCATGACCAATGCTACTTACTCCCAACTCTTTTTCAAAGACACTTGCTTTTCAAAATAGATACTTTTCAAAACCATTTTATTTTAAAACCAAAACTTTCCAAAATCAAATCATTTCAAACCAAACCATTTTACTCATCAATTCAATCTCATCATTCACTCTCTCTTTCTCATCCACTTGACAACAATCGGTATATCAAGGATGATAATATGCTATAATAGCCGATTCATACTTATTCCCTTGATAGGTCGTCGGACGTCTTCACGGCGCACGCTATCTATAAATAATAGAACTGGCACATGGGACGTCTTCAACTATGTGTATACTCTCATCGGTTGTCTACACGACTGAGAAGTATATTAGAGCACTAGCCGGACGTCTTGAATGATACATGGGATGTCTTCAACCACGTATGCACATCACCGGACGTCTTCAACGGCGAGAGGCGCACTAGGAACCCTAACCGTTCATGTCCACCTGGCTCGTCAGCTGTTGATCCATCAGATCTAGCAATCACATCTCCTTTACATTCATATATCTCATCTCATTCACATTCTCATCAAAACCTCTCTTTCTCATACAATGCATGCTAACACATGTCATGAAATGCAAGTGAGTCCACTACCGATACCCATATGCAAAACCACTTTCATTCTCTTTATTATTAACATAGCATGCATTATCTAATCCAGTTAACAACCATCGTAAAATGTGCATTCAACAGTTAGCAGCAGAAACATAACATATAAAATATGGATCACATAACATGGATTTGATACCAATAATCATATAGATAAAACCCTTAACATGCTCACGTATGCGATAGCACTACTATAACATGCTTTGCATAGTCTTACAATTATTGGAATACATCTAGCATCAACATATTACTTATACAAAACATCATACATGTAACTTTAAATCATCTTATATTAATCTTATTAGGATTAGAGTGAGGCTAAGAAACTCACCTCGAGTCGCCGATCCTCAGAAAGCAGATAAACGTCAAGTTCTACAACAATAAATGGAAGAAACAACAATAATGTATGAGTACAACTATAGGGGCAAAATGGTAATTTTACCAAATGAGGTTATAAACCTCAAGGTAGTGATCTACGTGTCATTCTAAGTCTAACGCCATTGACTAGACTCAAATCAGAGTCCGTCGCGTTTTACGAGGTAATATGTAAGGCTTACTACACTAATACGGGCCCTAAAAGACAAGCTATATTTTTTATCAAGTCGAAAGGTCACCAAACTTAAGGAAAACGATCTAGACATTATTCTAAGACTCTGGGAACTGACCGCGCATTTTTCGGAGTCCTAGATTATTTATTATGAATTATTGAAGATAATATATATCAAAAAATACCCAAAAAGAGATTTGAATACATACTTATAACTATCCTGAGAAACCAGTACTTAGAAGCATTTTTTATTAACTATTAGACATTAAAATACACTACCAACATTTATCTCATAATTTTCGGAGCTCGTTTAGTATTTTTAATAATTAATATACTCATAAAATAGTTCCTTATTAATTATTAAAAATACTAGACTATAATATTATAGATTTATAACTTACATTATATAATAAAATATTCCCAGGGTCATTACCCTAATTTTCTAGAATTTATAAATGCATATAGGTATTAAATATCTATTTAAATACCCTTAAAACTTATTTATATTATACTTATAAATTACCATATAATTAATAATTATACTATTACCACACTATAATTATACTTAGTATATTAAGAATATTATATAATAATATTCCATAAAGTAAATATACTAATAATACATTTTAATACATTTATAATGATTAAAATCATTTATAATCTATTAATACTAATAATATTAATAATAATCAATAATAATAATAATTGATAGACCCGACGGGTCAACCCGAACCGACCCAACCTAAATGGACTATCCATTTATACACACAGAGAAACCCAAAAGGGATGACCCAACGGTTCTGACCCTGACCCGACCCCAGCACAATTGGATCAACCATATACACGCACAAGAGAACCCGTCATAAAACTTAATCGGGTTGGTCCCGAACCCGAACCGTTGACCCAAATTTACTCACAAACTAGTCCAACCCGTTGACCCGTACCTGAACCAAACTTGACCCGAACCCTAATCCATCTACAGACTCAACACTACCCACCCGTATACCCGAACCCGCCCCGAACGTGAAAACGACGTCGTCTAACTTAAAAAGACCCACGGGTTTTTAAACCTGACCCTAACCCCTGACCCTAATCCACTATCACTCATAGACCAACCCATAACCATACTCGACCCGGACGCACTCGTTATAACCCGAAGACCCAAACGGGTCTTCTTCTTCTCTGGTGATCCCGACACCGCCGGTGACCCGCGATTCACCGAAAAACTTCAAGGGGCCATAGCTCTCTTTTTTTTCTCCATGAAAATTAGGGGTGAAACCAAACCGACAAAAACCAAAAACCGAAACCAAACCGAAAAAACCGAGGCTTTTCGGTCGGTCTTTTCAAATATACAATATGCCAAAAACCGAACCGAGAAAAACCGACAAAACCGCCCTAACCGAGCATAGTCGGTCGGTTTTTTTAGTGCCAAAAAACCGAAAAAACCGAACCGAACCGAACCGTTTCACCCCTAATGAAAATCGCCCAAATCACCGCCAAAAGGATCGAATTTCTCCCCTCTATAACATAGTATAAGCCCAATGTCTGGTTCATTCATTTTGGGCACCTACCAGCCCATTATTCTTTTTGGCTAAAACGGAAATAACGGCTTACATGTCTAAGCAAACAAGGTCCTGATCAAAAACTGTTTTCATGGGTGTCTAACGGGTTCAAGAGGGTCAGATTGGTGTAATAAAATTGGGTTTTGGTCAAGGTTTCAAAATCAAGCTCCCAAAGGTGGAGCTTTAATGGTGGTCGGGGGTTGCAGAGAGCTCAAGGCCCTGCTTGGTTGTGTGCATGTGACCTTAAGGTCTTCTAAATGTCATAAAGAGGCACAAGAATGAGAAAGGTTTGTGGGTTTTACCTCCGATAATCTGGGTTCCCTCCAAACTCCTCCGATCTCACTGTCTCTCTTCTCCACGCCTTTCCTTCTTTCACTGTATGTATGTGTGTGTGCTGGGAGGGTAGAACTGAGATGTCACAGAGAGGGGGAGGGGTGTATGTGAGAACAATGCCTGAGATGTGGGTTTGAATCAAGACAAGCTCGTTTCTCTCCCTCACTCACTCTCGGGTCTCTCTGTCACGCCCCGACGTAGCATAATACAGGAAAGTATTTAATTTTCTTTATGGACTCGTAGGTCGTGACATGTGAGTATGACCAATTGTCCCTGCAACTAAATAACTCAACAGCATTTCTAAAAGAAAGGATACTAATACACATAAGCTCCGAAATTAGAACTTACTAACTATTACAACAGTCATAAACTTAGGCACAAAACGCCTTATTCAAATGTCTAAAACTAGTTTATTACAAGCCCAAATTAAAAAGACATAGGAAATATAAAGCAGCCTCCTGGAAAGTCGCCTGCCTCTAACTAGCATAGTCGAAGCACCCTGGCTGCTCCTGACCCTGAAAATCTGGACATACAGTCCAGGACGCATCAACGCCGTCAGCTTATGCAAGCTGGTGAGCAAAATAAACAAGTGCTCGCAATGTATATATAAGCATATAAGCAACGGTGCAATTTAACTTTAAAAGTAATAGATTCAAGGTTCCAATTCCGACATAAGTCACGGGGGAATATAGTAAGCAATAAATATGCAACCGTGCATGAACAATGTAACATCTCATCTTTCTGACTCTTTTCTCTCAAGCAAAAAAAACCGACTCAACCAAACCATTACCTCAGATACCAGGAATAATATCCGATCGATATCCAAAACAGCACACCATACCATCGCTTCAGATACCAGGAATAATATCCGATCGATATCTAAGCCGCACTCAATACCATCATTTTGGATACCAGGAATAATATCCGATCGATATCCGAAACAAGCGCCCTAGATACCAGGAATAATATCCGATGGATATCTAAGCCGTAACTCAATACCATCATTTCGGATACCAGGAATAATATCCAATCGATATCCGAAACAAGCGCCCTAGATACCAGGAATAATATCCGATCGATATCTAAGCCGTAACTCAATACCATCATTTCGGATACTAGGAATAATATCCGATCGATATCCGAAACAAGCACCCTAGATACCAGGAATAATATCCGATCGATATCTAAGCCGTAACACAACAGTGTCGCCTCCAATATCAGGAATAATATCCGATCGATATTGAGGTCGCACACCAGACCGCCACTCTTTACTCTTTTCACGCTTTCTCACACACATGCATGTTGACACAACCTTGACCCTAATATGTATGTCAATGTTCACAGTTTGCAGCAACAGTTATTTATCTCAAAGCTGAATATTCGTTCAACATAAATCTCAGTCTGAAACGTTCTTACAAGTCTAATTTCTAACAGTGAGCCTTTAAAACAGTATATTTGTCAAGCAGTTCTTTAAAAACTTTCAAAACCTTTTCCAAACAGTCCCTTATATAAAAATGCAAAAACTGCTCAAACTGCCTGGTCGCGCGCGCGAAGGGGGAGAACGGGTCGCGCGAGCGAAGGGGCAGAGGGTGTCGCGCGAGCGAGTCGCACGCGCGAAGGGGGGAATGGTTCGCGCGAGCGGGTCGTACGCGCGAGTTCTTGCAGTTTCATCATCTTACTCGTTTTCCCCTGTTTCTGGTCTTAAATTGAAATTACACCCATTTTCAGATTTTGTTTCAAACATGTCGTGCAATATATGGATCTCTTCAGTTTTTCGCGTAGATTAAGAATACGCAATCAATTTATACGATTACGGATTATATCTCTAGATATTCGCGATTAAAGTAAGGGTGTCAAAACTTTAAATCAATCGTTCGTCGCGATATGGATGAATTACTCCGTAGGATTCGAACCATAGCCTATTGGGACTAAGATCTTCCATAATCAATTCACGGAATTGATTTTGGTTGAGTTTTGTAAAACTCCAATTCAAAGTCTTCAATGGTGTATCTATATATATATACCCATATACACACCTATATATACTGAAATATACGTATATGAACATGGAGAGTGAGTTTATAATACTCACTGAGGGCAAATATACAGATAATTTGAGACCGAGAATTCCGGCGTCGATTCCGTCGTTAGAAATTTCCTCCGTTCTTGAATTATGTATATGTATGTGACTGAATATATATATCTATAATCTGTATGTGTGTGTGTGTGTGTGTGTGTGTGTGATGATCTTGAGAGAGTTGGGAGAATTGAGAGAGAATTGAGAGAATTTGAGAGTGAGAGATGAGAGACTGTGAGTGAGAGAGAGACACTGATACATATATATAACTTGAGAAGTTTTGGGCTCCAAGAAAGCCACGGGTAACGCACGGTGTGGTTGAGCTCACGTGCTCCCACACCCAAGACGCGGTATAGACGCATATTTAATACAAAACTGGTATTTTGCGGTTGAAAATAAAAAATGCAGAAAATAATATTAGCGTAGGAATAGATTCCGGGTTGTACAATAATATAGATATTGATTTTGAAACCATAGAAAATATTTTTCTATATTTATGGAAATTACAGTTTGACCCCAGATATATATTACAAAGAGAAATTAAATCAAATACTCATGGAAATGAAATGCAGTATTTATTTATTAATGAAAATAAAATACAGGGCGTTACACTCTCTCTCTCCCCCTACAAATCTATGAATGTGTGTGTGTGCGATGTAGAAGAATGAGGTGTGCAAGTGTGCTGAAACTACTCAACATTGTGTGTGTGCATGTTGCAATATAAATGATAGGGGAGGGTTGACAAGTGGCGTGTAGGTAGTGCCAAATGTTGTGGGGGTGTGCACATGTGTGACACATGTAGTGGTGGTCTTGCATGCTTGCCATGTGGTCATGCATGGGGCCCACATCTCAGTTGGCGTGCTATCTTACGAAGTGGGTGCGAGACTGCAAATATGCACAAGCACGGGGTTGGGTACAAGTTTATGTAAGAATTCAGGCGTGAGTCGCCTATGAATATTAAACTAAAAGTCGAGGCTATGATTAATAGTTTGATATTACTAAAATGTATGTGACGACGTCGTCATTGGGACAACAATCAAAAAGGGGTCTTCTCATAAATTCTAACTAAGTCTATATGTTGAAGGCACAATTAATATTATTAGTACTATCGAAATAATGATGACGCTTAAGCCATTTACTAAAGGGTTCAGATGAATGGTTTCTATTTAGGATTATCCTAATGGTCCATCTATAACTATATCACAGTGGCGTCACTAACCTCATTATTCCTACATAAATTTTCCAAGGAAAATTCAAGGTGCTACAGGGGTACAATAAGATTCTAATGGCACTAGAAGATCGGGAAAAGACGACATTTACCACACCTTAGGGGACCTACTGTTATAGGGTGATGCCTTTCAGACTCAAAAACGCTAGAGCAACCTACCAAAGAGCTGCCACCACTCTACTGCATGACATGATTCACAAAGAGGTGGAGGTATATGTAGATGACATGATCATGAAATCCAAGGATAGAGAAAGGCACTTGGTGGCACTGGAGAAGTTTTTCGAAAAATTACGCAGGTACAAGATGAAGCTGAATTAGAAGAAATGCACTTTTGGTGTGACCTCTGGGAAGCTCCTAGGTTTTCTCATTACAGAAAGAGGGATAGAGGTCGATCCCTCCAAAATCAAGGCAATTCTAGAAATGGTGCCGCCATAGAATGAGAAAGAAGTGAGAGGATTCCTCGGAAGGATCCAATTCATCAGACGCTTTATTTCCAAGCTCACAACTACATGTGATCCCTTATTCCGGTTACTGAGGAAAGGAGAAAAGTTCCAATGGGATGACCAATGCTAAGCCGCATTTGATAAAATAAAAGCCTACCTTCAAAAACCGCCCGTCCTTTCACCACCCACTCCTCATAAGCCCTTATTTCTTTTCCTAATTGTCTCTGAAAATGCCATGGGGTTCATGTTGGCCCAAGAAGGGGAAGAAAGCCACTCTAAAAAAGCTATATATTACCGTAACAAGAGGATGACTGGGTATGAACTCAATTACTCTACCCTTGAAAAAACATGTTGGGCCTTAGTCTGGTGCACCCGCCGATTAAGGCACTACATGCTGGCCTTTCCAATTGTGCTCATATCCCGTATGGATTCTCTAAAATACCTCCTTGAAAAATCTGACCTGACTAGTCGTTTATCCCGTTGGCTGCTCCTACTATCTGAATTCGATATCAAGTATGTGACAATCAAATCGGTAAAAGGGAGAACTATAGCTGAGCATCTTGCGGAACACGCTGTTGATTCCGAAGAAAATGAAGACTTCCCGTTCCCAGACGAGAATATCATGGAAATCAAAGAAGAATAGTGGAAGTTGTACTTCGATGGGGCAGCCAACATGAAAGGATACAGAGTAGGTATGATCCTGGTGTCGCCAAATGGGGACCACACCCCACTCGCAGTCAAGCTCAATTATAGCGCCACCAACAACAGTGCTGAATATGAGGCATGCATTCTGGGGATGGCAGCGGCCATAGAATTGAGAGTTCAGAAGTTGGATGTCTTCGGAGATTCAAATCTCATTGTGTCACAAGCCAGAGGAGAATGGAAGGTGAAAGAAGAGAGGTTGAAGCCCTACCATGACCATCTCGATGGACTCAAGAAACAGTTCAAGAGCATAATATTCTTTTACCTACCCAGAGAAGAGAACCAGTTAGCAAATTCATTGGCTACCCTAGTCTCTATGATCAAAATCCCTGCTAGGGTAAAAATGATGCCTCTGGTAATCGAGCAAAGATACGAACCGTCATTTAGCATGATCGCTGCAATCGAAGAAGAAGATAATGAAACACCATGGTATCGAGATGTCTGGAACTTTATAGAAAAGGGAACATGCCCCCAAGAGTCTACTGAGAAAGATAAAAGAGCAACTCAAAGGTTCGCAGCATAGTTCATCATTTGCGGCGGAAAATTATTAAAGAAAGGGACAATGGTCACAACCTGAATTGCTTGTTCGGGAAGGGCGCCAGAAGGATGATGGAAGAAATACACAAAGGGGTATGTGGTCCACACATGAACGGTCACATGCTGGCCAAAAAGATCGTAATACAAGGGTACTATTGGACAATGTTGGAAAAAGATTGTTGCGAATACGTGAAAAGGTGCCACAAATGCCAGATCCATGCAAACATGATGCATGTACCGCCATCTCTGCTCTATAGTATGACCTCCCTGTGGCCATTCTCGACTTGGGGAATCGATGTCATTGGCAAAATTGTTCCAAAGGCCTCAAATGGGAACCGATACATTTTGGTGGCCATTGACTACTTCACAAAATGGGTAGAAGCCGCATCCTAGAGCAAGTTGGGGGGCAAGGAACTGGCCAAATTCATCAAGAGAAATCTCATCTACCATTATGGAGTCCCCCATGAGATCATTTCGGACAACGGAAGTCATTTCAAAGAAGAAGTCAGTGATCTATTTGAGGAATACAAAATCACTTATCACAAGTCGTCACCATACAGGCTGCAAACTAATGGGGCAGTTGAAGCTGTAAACAAGAATGTCAAGGCCATACTACAGAAGTCGGACGATAGTTACAATGACTGGCATGAGAAACTACCATTTGTGCTCTGGGGATACAGAACACCGATAAGGACGTCTACAGGAGCGACTCCTTATTCATTGGTGTATGGCATGGAAGCAGTACTTCCGGTCGAGATAGAACTATCGTCCCTGCGTGTGATGGCGGAATGTGAAATTTTAGAATCTGACTGGTTAAGGGAAAGGTACGAAGAATTGGTCCTCATAGATGAAAAGTGCCTAGCGGTAGTCGACCACGTCCGAATCTATCAAAAGAGCATAGCCCGTGCTTTTAACAAGAAAATTTATCCGAGGAAAATTGTCAAGGGTGACCTTGTCCTGAAGGAACTACAAGCTCCAATTTTTGACCCACGTGGGAAGTTCAAACCTAAATGGGTTAGCCCTTACATCGTCAAAATTATCCTCTCCAGAGGAACGACCCATCTCATGGACCTCGACAGCGTCGAGTTCAAAGAACCAATCAACATGGATCGCCTCAAAAAGTACTATGCTTGACCTTTTTATTACCCCATTCCTTTTAAGCCTCGCCCTGAACTACGCTCAACTTGATTCCCACTCGAGGATACGTAGGCAACCGCATCGGTTCGGTCGCTCCACCCACAAAATAGCCCAATTCCTCTCAAGCCTCGCCCTGAACTACGATCGACCTGATTCCCACTCGAGGATACGTAGGCAACCGCATCGGTTCGGTCACTCCACCCACAAAAATAGCCCAATTCCTCTCAAGCCTTATCCTAAACTACGCTCGACCTGATTCCCACTCGGGGATACGTAGGCAACCACATCGATTCGGTCGACACCATCATAATCAACCCCTTTTCTTTCAAGACTTTGGCCCGAACTACGTTGGACATGATCCCCGCTCTGGGGTACGTAGGCAGACTTTCAGAAGAGAAAAGAAGGATGGCTCGCTAGGTCAAAAATCCAAAAGGACGCCTAGGCAAAAATTAGAGTTAAATCCAAAGTGAGCAATAACAAAAGAGAGAAAAGAGCTTGCTAGGTCACCTAACTGGTGCCTAGGCAAAATTATGAGCGTATGAGAGAAATAAAGTCGCGGTCCTTACCATAACCCAGAAATCACCCTTCATACTAGGGGCAAACTTCGGCCACCCGCTTCGTTTGCCTAAGCCTCTCCTAAACTAGGGGCAAACTTTGGTCATCTACCACGTTTGCCTCACAACCTCCCATATCCCAAACTAGGGGCAAACTTCAGCTACTCGCCTCGTTTGCCTCTAATCGTCCTAGCATGCCTAAACAAGTACCAAAATCAAACATCTGACCAAAATCATACTACAATGTTTTCAGAAAGCCAAATACATAAAATAAGGTTCTCTAATTAACCAAGGTTCGCCAATAAACAAACTTCGAATGTTACATAAGCAGGGATAAATGAAAACACAAAAAGTTCTTTCAAAAAGCAATCACAAATATCAAAGACACTTGGAGGAAAGAAGAAGAATCAGTCAAGTCTAGTTCTATTTTGTGTCTTTTACTTCTTCAAAGGTCTTTAGAAGTAGGCTTTTACTCGGTAGGCCCACCCACTGATGAAAGCACCAATAGTAACAGCTCTAACTCTAGAAGCAAAGACCCTCTCAGTAAACCCCCGGGGGACCTCTTGAACTCGCCCATACTGTCTGGCCAATCTGCGGAAGTAAACTGGCGATACACTACCAGTCCATAACTGAAGGCGCTCGTAGAGCCAAGCCTGTAACACCAAAGGCGCCCCAGAAAGAAGGAGAGTTCCTTGATTAGAAGCGCGATCCAAACCATTCAGAGTTTCGACCAGAACCATAGCCATGGGGTTCTTACTCAATTTCAGCCCGAGGCATATGTGCACCAAGTCAATGGGCATAATATCAGAGCGACCCCGCGGGTAGCATCATATATGCTAGGATTCCCAAGACTAGCATACCGGGGCAATGATGGAAACAATGTCAAGAACCTCGCCATGAATTAGTCGGCGGGAGATAACAGCAGAATAATTCAAGTATTCGGCCAAGCCTCGTGAAGGACTAGGAGTATCAGTAGAAGGAAGAATCAGGTCAGAGTCTGGATCGAAGCCGAGGATAGCACAGAACTCCTCAAACAGGGGGCATATCTCCAGGCCATTAAAATTGAAGACATGATTTACCAGGTCCTAATGGGCAATGGCAGCACGCATGAACTCAACGTTCAAAGCCATCTGGCGAAGAGAGAACAGCTCGGTCAAGCCGTAGCTAAAAAGGTTGATCCGTTCCACACCATCCGTGATGTTCAGCTAAGCCGTGAGTTGAGTGGGATCATACAATGCCATGTTTTCTGTCGCGGTTTTAGCGAAATTCAAAATTTCAGCAGCACATCCCCATTTCACGGACTATCCCACCTACAAGGCAAACACACTCACTATCACATAGCTTCTCATCGCAGTAACATCAACAATCACAGAACCACAGTGCACATATATTGTCACATGATCACCAACTAAAACAAGCACACAACCGCGCCTTCAAACCAGAAGATATCCAGCCTAAAAAGGCAAAACATCATAATACTCTGTCAAAGGGTAACAAATCATCCTACACATCGTCCTACACACAGAATATGCTGATACAACCCAATTGAAGACATAAAATGGAGATAAAACAAAAATCTCCGCTCAGAAGGCCTCAGTCCTCCTCCTCTTCATCCTCTGTCAGACCACCCAGAGTGTACATCGGCGATGGCCTCCTCCCGCCACCCCTGCACCTTGGCCTGATTCTCGACGAGCCCGCATCACCTCCTCGACACTGCACATGCAAAATAAAAGCGATCAGTCGAGATACAACAAAAGTACAAAAAAAAAAAAAAAACAGTGTCGAGTCAGAAACTTACCAAGGACGCCATTTGATTGGTGGTGAACTGCAGCATACAGTCCATCTGCCAAGGGTAAAATATAGGGTTAGAACTTCGTAACCTTAAGGAGAGCAAAATTAGAGACATACCCGATGGTTCCGTGTGAGGACTAAAGACTGTAAGCTAGCTGCCAAGGCGTGACCCTCCTCAGCATAACTCCAAGGGACGTTGAGGATGCCTACTGGCTGGGTGGGATAACCGCACGTGACTCACGGTACCTCCATGACCTGCGGAGAGCCATCGGCATCCAAAATGTTAACGGTCCAATCCCAAGGGGGATAGGATCAGAAGCTGGGAGAGCCTGTCTCCTATACATCTCGCGAAGCTGTAGGCACAAGACAAGTTAGGAAAAGATAAGTTCGAAAACATAAGTGACGAATAGAGATAAAAATGTAAAAGAAACTCACATCCAGGAGTGGAAAGTTTGGCATCAGAAAGCGGCCACGGTAGGTCTCATTTCCTGTCTCAGAGAAAACATAATCCCAGACATCAGTACCACCCAAAGCTGCCAGCAAAGCAGCACCAGAGAGGTCATCAGCATCCATCACAGGAGGGGCATGAGGAACGCGGTACCTCGGACCACCAACCACCCGCCGAGATACTTGCTCACCAAGGTACCACTACCTATGCTCGGTACTCTCCATCAGAAGTCATGAGGAGTTCTCAAAAAGAATTCCCCAATATCACCAGTGGACAGTTACAAAGGGCAATCGGCTCCTGAAGGCCCTAACCGGCTCTTTCGGATTGAGCATCGCAAAATTTGATCAACTGTGAGAGATTCAGAGGTGGGTCCTAGTCCCTGGTCGAGAAGCAGTCGAAGAGAGGTTCTCAGAGAATCCAACACTATCCCCCAAGGATAAAATCAAAAACATATAAGCTCCCAAAGGCCCTAACCGGCTCTTTCAGATTGAGCATCGCAAGATTCGATCAAGCGTGAGAGATTCAGATATGGATCTTAGTTCTTGATCGACAGTCAAGAAATATTCTCAGAGAGTCCAAAACCACCCCCAGCGAACAGATACAAACATATCAGCTCCCGGAGGCCCTAACCAGCCCTCTTGGATTGAGCATTGTAAGATCTGATCAACCATGAGAGATTCAGAGATGGATCCGGGTTCTCAGTTAGAAGTCGTGAGGGGTTCTTAGAAAGAATTCCCCAATATCCCCAGCAGAAAATAAACGAAAAATCATAACCAACTTTTATGGCCCTGCGCCCGTTGATAAGCTTCCTCATCTATCATGTTGCCGTGAGCTTCCTCACTTGTCAACTATCGTGAGCTTCCTCACCTGTCAGTTATCGTAAACTTCCTCACTTATCGAGAGCTTCCTCACTCTGTTTATCTCACCTGTCAGTGAGCCTCCTCACTTACCATAAATTTTCTCACCAAATCGGTCACTATGAGGTTTCTCATTTGTAGTGAGCATACTCATTGCGGTTATCATAAATTCCCCCAGTTATCGATCTTTGTGAGCCCTCTCACCTCTCAATTGTTATCCTCGAGGGCCCTGTGTCCGATCCACTCGCCAACATATTTCCCGTAATTTAAGAAGTTTGCCTCGAAACCCAGAGTCTTTTCAGACCGTGGTCGGCCACTACATCATAGTCAAAAGCACTAGCACAACACAAGCCCACTTAGAGTGGCATACCCCGACAGCACTAGCTCATGCTAGGATCATCAGCACCATAAAAAGCATGCATAAAACCCATTAAGGTTGGCAAATACACCATGGTCATAATAGAATCACAACAGGACTTAGTACACATTTCATATTACATCCATGCATTGCATATTATCCTCATAGCATAGCATTCGCGTGTCTTATTGTGCATGTGTGATTTGTTCTTTTGTGCCTCGAACTACATTTTTAGTCTGATTCTCCTCGGGATACGTAGGCAGCTCACGCAGAGCACGACCAGCACTGACCTTAACATCACATTTTTCATCCTTTGCAATGCTTTTATCCTAAATCTATAGCCTCCAAAAAGACATGTCTCTTCGAAGCTTTGGCACTCGCTTGCGACATGCGTTGCCTCGCAAGTTCATGCCAAAGAGGGGCAAACTGTAAACACCCCATTTTTTTGGCTACTAGATTTAGGAGACCCATAGCTTGGTGGTTCACAATGATCGAAACGACTCAAAAAGGACTCTTGGAAGTTAATTCTATCTCTCGAAATGCTCAAAAAGTTGTATAAATGACCAAAATGCCCTTAAAAGCCCAAACGCTCCCAGAATTAGACCTAAAGTTCTAGAAACATGGTATGTCATCATAAAAGTCATAAAAATGAGTTTTCAAGAAAAATCAGATGAAATCGTCAGCTCCCAGAGACCCCAAGAAGTCCTGGAAGTTCCTGGAGAGTCCCCGTTGACTGGCTTGACCAAGGTTTGACCAAAATTATCCAAATTCGCTGAAAAGTTCTGAGATCATTCTAGAAAGTATTAAAATGAGTTTTAAAAGAAAATTGGATGAAAAAATCAGCTCTAGGGAGCTCTCAGAGGTTCCCGAAACTTTCCAAGAATCCCATGTTTGACTGATTTGACCTAAAAGTTGACGTTGAAACCAGAGCACCATATCATTTTTCAAACATTTTTCATGAATACTAGAGGTCAATGGCTTTTCAATGGTATATTGCACATAATTCCTAGATTTAAAACTAATTTATTATGAATTTCTGAAGGTGAAAAAGGCGATCAAATCGGCTTTTATCGCGAATACCGCAAAACTTTTTAAAGTGACCTATCTCCGTACCATTTTTTATGTGAATTAGACTCCATTAACATTCCAACAGTATATCATAACCACAGTTTGGAGTTCATACGCATTTTTTGTGAATTTCGGACAAAATAGGGCCTTTTGCGAATACCGGAACCTCTGGGGGCCTAAACAGCATTATCTGGACGAAGGAAGAACAGTGTCGCCATGGAACTGGCCGACTACTGCCGTGGCACAGGCCCAGTGCCACTGCGGCACTCTCTCCCAGAATAGTCCATTTTTGTAAATTGTTTTGGGGGTCCATTTTGATTAATTAGAAACCAAAACGACGTAGTTCCTTGTTCACAGACATTTGGAGCCAATGGGAGCACTCTTTAAATCCCAAAATCACCCCAAATTGGCCTATATAAACACTCCTTGACTTCTCATTTAGGATGTGCAAAAACAAAGCTTAGAGCAGTTATAGAGAGAAAAGTTGTAGAAGATAAGGATAGGAGAGTGAAAGTGAGATTCTTCCTCTGATTTTCAACTAAAAAGTGTCACAGCCCGGTCCCACAATAGCGGAACCGGAGCCCGTGGCACGCCACCGAGGCTAAACCAATTCATTAACGTTCCCAAAAATTAGTTTGAAGAACACACGCAGCGGAAAAACAAAACACATTTTGGAAATCATCTGTCCAGTCGACTGATTATCGGATCCAGTCGACTGATCCTGGTCCAGCAGAAAGTTGGGTTTAAAAACACCATCCAGTCGACTGCTTTCTAAACCCAGTCGACTGGGGCCTGAAATTTTCAGTCGACTGATACGGTCCGGTCGACTGAAGTCCAGCCTGGTACCAAAAATCTGAATTTAACACATGATCCAGTCGACTGTATCGGGGACCCAGTCGACTGATCCTCTAGGAAACAATGCAGAGAGTTGCTGAAAACAGAGGCTCCAGTCGACTGTTTCCTCAACCAGTCGACTGATTTATGGCAGCAGCACATTCTGCAGAGTTTTCTAAGTTTAAAAGCTTTTGAAATCAAACGGGGATCAAACACACACTTCCAAAAGTACTCCAAAACAATCCTAACTGTATTAACATATTACTGAAGCACCATTACAACATGTTACAAACTATTACAACGTTTTAGATTCGTTCTAACATACCAAGTTAAACATAACTAAAACCATACGAATTCTTATTACAACATTTCCTATTGTCTCAAAACTACAAGATTAATGCTCAAGTTGCCTTCTATAAGAACTCCCAACCCACGTGCTCACTTCTGTGATTCCTCGCCAGCATTTATACCTGCAATGGTTATTTGAATAACCACACATATTTCGATTTGTTTAAGCTAAAGCTTAGTGAATAAATCAACAAATGTACATGAATGATAAACATGTCCGCATTCACATCTCTACATTTCATACTAGTCGCCGGAGACTCACGTGCCCGTCCATACTCCCAATCCGCGACTCCTCGCCAATAAGTCCACGCGAAAGGGTAAGACCCACGATTCTTTTCTTCAATCGTGCGACCTTAATGCCTATAACGGCTCCACAAAATGGCACGGTGACCACGTGCTCCTTCTGACCCACATAAGCAACTTAACATGCTCAAATACATATCACCATGCTCGCGATAATCAAAACATATCACCGTGCTATTGAGCCTACTTATCAATATAAATGCCCAATATGAACTACACAATATATCTCTAAGGATTAATACATGCTATTCAAACATAACATGAATACATGCCAAGAAATCATTCCAAATCATAGTTGAATCACTCACCTTCGATTTACGCGCTTAAAATACGATCCAAAGAAAACCCGTGCACAAAGAACGTGCAGAAGTCCGTCTAGTACAAATCCTATGGATCAAAATTCCATTTATCAACTTTTATGAAAAATTCTAGAAAATAACTTTTCAGAAAACTTAGCCAAACAGGCCCTAACATATATCAAAACGAAGCTCTTACCTCAAGGAGCTCGAATATGAAATCTGGGAGAAAACAAACTGACGGAAGGTCGTCGTTTGGCGTCGCAAAGCTCTAAGCAACTAAATCTCCCTCTAGCCTCCTCTTGGCCTCCTTCTTGAACTTAGGTTAGAAGTTAATGAAATATCTAAGTTCATCTCTATCTATATATAGGCAACATTCTCGGGGAATTACGTTTACCTCCCCACAAGTTTTCATAACTCCTAATCAGTCTCTGAAACTTTCTATACAGCTTATTCACAGCTTTACGAGTGAAACCTCAAAATTATAAAAGTTTTCGACTAAGTTTCGTTTGGTCGCTAAAACGCGAATTTCTATATGACGTTTCCGAAGTTGCTAATTAGCCTACCAATTTAATAGCGTGTTCATTCGTCCTCACCAGGATACTATATCTAACAACAGAAATAAATTCCAAAACAGAAAATAATACAGATATTGAAATACTCAGGTAAATATTTATTTTCAGATAAACATTTAAAATGTTCCACAGTGGCCGTCTCATACTCGGAGAGACTTCACAGACAATAAATCTTCAATCACAACAGTTTCAAAGGGTTCTCTAATACAGACACCCAAATCAACTCGTGAGTCAAAACTCACTCAACCATGTGCCATAAGACACGCCACATCACATTATCATGCATGACAATGAAATGCAAAAGCAATAACACAAATGTGGGTGTTATAGTTCTCTCCCCCTTAAAAGAAGTTTGTCCCCAAACTTTCAGTACCATCTCATCAATTCGCAAAGACTTTCTCACAAGTACTGCCAACGCTCATTCATCACAACCCACACATCTCTACTGAGATATTATAATCTCATGAGGAAAAATAAATCCTCAAGCTCTGAAGGAAAATAAATCTCCAGAGTTCCTGTCTCAATCCGATTAAAGCTTCAAACCTCATTCTAGTAATTATCGAACTACTTTGATAAGTAAGGACATCAATGCCTGAGTAGACATACTCAAAAGTCAAATCTGACATTTCCCATCACATCACCAACCCATACATGCTTTCATTGTACTTGTCACATATCTTTTCTGAACTCAAAAGTCTCATCACAATACCCAAGTCAAAGGAAATAACTCCTCTCACTTCTACCCATCTTCCCTTTAGACTAAAAGTCGTTTCCAACACGTCTCAACTGGGTAACAACCATACCTGATTCTTCATCTTGAAGTGAACCAAACTGAGTACTTTCATGCATATATACTATGTTGATAAGTCAATGCCTCAACCAACTATTTCATATACCATAGGTTCAATCCCTTATCCTGCTAATCGCGGAATACTTGTAGAACGATAACACGTTTTCAAACGACTTTCATTCCCTTTCAAATTTCATTCGGTTTAATCCAACCTCGTATTATACTTCCAATCATACATGCCTCGTAAGATACTATCCAGATTCCTAACTGAAAATTTCATATCACTCTACTTCTTCGAGCCCACCTAATGTCTCGAATAGTTAAACACACTTGCCCCTTTATCTCTCGCATTCTGTACTCAAACTATCGTCGACTAATGTAAAAGATTAAATGTTACACCTTCAATTTAAAACTTGTAACAAAGTAAATTTCATATTCTCCCTTTTGTTTTTAAATTAAATCATTTTAAAATTTTGCATAATATTTCCACATATAGTTACCCCAATATTCGTCGCAACAAAATAACGATGTGAACCCAAACTTTACTTAGTCAATCATACACATACCATAGAGTTTATAAAATGTACTCCCATGTTCATAACATACCTCGTTCATGTCTTAAACCCTTGGTCATTCACAATCCATTCTTATTTACGTAGTGTACACACACCCCGAGCCAATTATTTTTCTATCGAAAATCTCAACAACAATGTTCTCCATTCCCATCTCATACCTCACTCGTATACTATCCTTTGGTCTATCAGTCCATATAGGTCCACCACCATTTACGTAGTTATACGACTCCATGAGTCTCTAGTGTTTCACTTCCACCCTTGCACAAGCTCATACCAAGCGTACTCATGTATCTCAACTCTTGCTGAATTTCTGACTGCCCTTTACACTGAACATATATTCCTTATATAACATCTCAAGGTTTCATACCTTATTTAACGATTTTAGTATTTCATAACTCTAGTCAACCTGACTTAACTCCAATTCAGATTCTTTAATCCTTTATATTTGTCATTCTGATCTCAATTTCATTGTTCACGAAGAACCTGTTGTCCTAAGCATTTCATATTATTCTCGTAACCATCTGAAAACAATTCAATAATTTGGTCTTCCCAATCAAGTACCATAGTCTCACTGTGTTTGATAAATTTCTTATCAACTTTCAATTCACATACCTTTCTTGACAATACTCAAGTCAACTCGTTTAACAGCACTACTTCCCACTTACTAATTCCAAGTGTACAACATTTCACTAGCCTCTTTTTCTTTAGAATTTCCAAGTTGATAATCTACTCACGTAGAACTCATTAGTTTGACGACCACCGTTTTGTCTCAAGCACTAAGCATACCATATCCTTCCACGATACTTGTCTTCCAAAGTTCACTTGATACCTTGTTACAAACATTTAACAAAATTTTTCTTACTCAAACAAAAGTTTTATTTTAAAATATTTTAAACACTTAAAATTTTCTTGGGATGAAATCTGACATTCTCAAAATTCTCCAACCTTGTTGGAATTCAGGACGATTGAGATAACATTCTGCTACACTTTCTATTTTCGTCTGACCATTTCACATTCCTTCTATCATATCCGATAATGTACGCACATACTACTACGTCTTTATCTCACTCTTACCGTTCATGTTCACTTATCACTACACCATTTGGGGATTTTCCTAACAGACAGAGGTTTAGTTTTCTAATGGTAATTTACCGTTACTAATTTCTAACGGTAAATTACCGTTAGAAATGTGATAATTCCGTTAGTAATTTTTTAAATGAGATTTTTAGAACTTTCTAATAGTTTAAAAAAGATTACTAACGGTAAATTACCGTTACAAAGTTAGGGTGAAATTAAAAAAGAAAGTAGATAAAAAAAATAAATAAATAAAATAAATGTAGTAAAAAAAATGCCGCCCCATCTCATTTTCTTTTACAACTTACGGTAAGAGAGAGAGAGAGAGAGAGAGAGAGAGAGAGAGAGAAAGGGGAGGAGAAGAGAAGAGAGAAGACCCTCTGCTCGCCCGCCGCCGCCCACCCTCCACCGGCCCTCAGCTCGCCCACCGCCGCCCACCCTCCACCGGCCCCCTGCTGCTGCCAGGTAAATATATATGTGTGTGTGTGTGTATTGATATATATATATATATGTATGTGTGTGTGTGTAGATCTAGAAGCTGTTGATCTGGGAAGTGAGTTGGAGGGAGTTTGGCTATGCCTCCTCTTCTTGATTTTAGCTTACATGATTTTCATTGTGATGTACACTGACCTTTAAGGATACAGAAGAATGCCTTTATATTTCATTGAAGTTAGTAGCTTCCCCCATTTTGTTTTCAGTCTTGATTTTCTTTAAATTCTTTATCAAAAATAGCCTGAATACTATATGTTTTCTTTATCAAAAATAAAATAAGACTATATGTTTTTATGTATATCCAAAGCATATCTAGAAGACAACAAAGTGAATTCGCAAGATTTCCTCTCAAAGTCATACATAATGATGTAAGGTGGGTCGTCATTGTCTTGAAATATTTTATTGAAAAGATTTGATTAAAACAAACAAAAGAGTGTAAATGGTAGAAGACAGTGGGCTGCCGCCTGTCGCAACATCATAAAGAGAAATGAAAAAGTGACTATCTGTGCTAATTAAATTATAGTTTGGTTGATTGATTGATCATGATTTTGTTTTGATGTTTCTTCTTCTTTCTTCTTTTTTAATTTCAGAATGTTGATATGGTTAGACTACCAATTAAGGGTCGAATCGAAACCCTAAAATTAATTTGAAAACACATAAGCCGTGAAAGATAAATATATAGTGGAATTCTAAAACTAATGTTGTAATAATAAACCTAATTAGATTAGAAGCTTCATATATAAAATTCATTATAGACGTATGAATCGTTAACTCTACTTAATAAAAGTTGTTAAGACTCACTCTTAAACTTCTGGCTAAGTGAGAAAGTTAAATCAACTGGGATATTTGTTGGAGAATATATTATCAATGTATCATCTATCTAAATATGACAATTGACTAGTTACAAAGAAGTTTGAAATTATTTGGCATAAATTGAAGGAATGCCTTGAAGAAGGTTTTTTTTTTTTTTTTTTTTGGGCTTGTTTGATCAATAGCAGAACATCCGTTGTTGAGTATATTAGTAAAATGCTGGTTCTTCTATCCCAGAGTACAAAGTTAGGGTGATTATGAATTATCTCACCACTAATATGTTATATCACTGTCTAGTCTAATTTCTTAAGTCAGCCATCTAGCTTTTGATGTACTTGTTCTGGGTTGGTATAGAGTCATGGGAAACAGAGTATAAGTTTTAAACTCCAGATACTTAGAAGATGCAATGAAGTTTCTTATTAGGCATTACCAAGTTGATTGCACACTATGGTGAAGTCCCGGTATATACTGTCACTGGAGGCTTTGAGACGACATAGTTAAGGCGTCAATTACTTTATCGACTGATATGTTATCAAATGTTACAATTGTGGTTTTAAAAGCTCTAAACATTTACACAATTTTGCATCTTTACATATATGTATCGCAACATGATTATATGTAAACTGCTTTCTTTTATTTTATTTTTTTATTTTATTTTATTTATTTTTTATTTTATAAAAACAAATGGAAGATATTGTTGAAGTGTGATATGCATCATTGGGCCATTCTCGAACAGTTTAAGCTTTTGGAGCAATTGTTGCCTTAACATGTTATCAAAGCCTTGTTTTTATGAGGTTTGGGGTTTAAGTCGCTGTCCTCCATGCCGGTTCGTATATTGTAGTTATGTCATTCGTAATATAAGTTCGGTTGTTTAGTTTTTTGTCTCTCTACATGCGAGACAGGGTCACACCTGTGGGAGGGTAATGAAGCTTGATATACACTGTTGGCCCGTTCTCGTACAGTTCAAGCTTTAGCGGTTAATGACTTAAAAGATACATATGGAGCAACCTTAGACTTGCATCAATGTCCACCCTCGTGCGGATTCAAAACATGGAAATTATGCACGCAACGTAAGGCTATTTGCATCTAACCTTTTCCAGACCTGCAGGCTATTAGATTCTATACTTGAAAAGACTTTTATTTCATATGCAGGGAACATAACTGTATAGTGAATTACAAATTTGGAAAACCAAGTAGTATCCTATTATGAAGTTCAATAACAAAGAAATAAAATAGAATGTAGCTACTTAGCATGTATCAGTATCAAGAACTAAACTGTACAGTGAATTGCAAATTTGTAAGCCATGACATTTTATAAGTTCAATCTACAGAAATAATCCAGCAAGTAGCTACTTAACATGTATCACTATTATATCACTACCTGTACTTCATAGTTCAAAGCATGTATTTGGCTTAACTCTTATTTTAGTACTACAAAAACGAAAATGAGATTTTTAATTTTGGTCTGGTCTTTTTGATCAACAGATCTTATGTGGGTCCCACTGTGGGCCTTGTATTTGTGGTTATGTCTGTCATCTTAAATATATTCTAGATTAAATTACTCTTACCTCCCCAGAGTTTCTAATACTTTAAAACTGACCCTCTCATTAATGAAATCAAACTTAAATTAGTCCATTTCACCAACTAGCTTGACCAAAAGTAGATTAGTCAACACAAATTGCCAAGAAAAGAAGAAGAAGATATATACGAGGAAAGTATGAGTGCACATGTGAAAAAAGAAAAGGATTGTCAATGTGCACATCAAAATGCTTTTGCCAACTTAAAGCACATCAAAATCTCTCTCCCTCTCTCCCTCTCTCTCTCTCTCTCTCTCTCTCTCTCTCTTTCTTCCTCTATTAGTTAAGGGGTAACCCGTTATTTATACATATTAACTCTCTCTCTCTCTCTCTCTTTCTCTCTCTCTCTCTATCCCTCTATTGGTTAAGGGGTAGCCCGTCTTTTATACATATAAACTATCTCTCTCTCTCTCTCCCTCTATTGATTGTATCCCTTGTCGGGATTCTTTTTGTTTGCAGGTGCCCTTTCCCTCTCCCCTTGTCCCTTTTCTTTTTTTGGGTTATTAGACCATTTTAAAGGGGACATTTTCAATTATTTTCCTTTCCCTTTTCTCTTTGTTTAAAACCACGTCTAGTTCACAACCTCCACAGAATATATGCCAAATCCACTCGAAGGAAATCACAAACGTACTCGTGAAGCCTTTTTAGAGGACAATGACGAGTTTTCTGATGAAGGACCTTTGCTCGACGATAAAACTGTAACGTTGGAATCTGAACAATTTCAACAAATACGTAGATGGGTACTATTTCGACTTGACGTTCACGGACTCAATGACTACTACAGGTTTGAGGCATTTGTAACATATATATTGAACATATCCACATATAACTACTAATATATAAACTACAAATTTCAGTGAGTATAAAGCGTTAAGACATTCCACTTGCGATAAAGGAAAGGGGATTGCAATCACAGAAGTAGAGATACAAACTTTTTTCATCCCTTGGTTATTTGAAAAGGTATTCATCAGTCCATAAGAAATAAGAATACTAACATATGTAGTTTATTTAGTTAGATTCGTATTGTACTTATGAGAGTGTATCTGTTGAACAGTTGGTGTCTTCCGGTGAGACTGAGACAAATGCTATTTTGTGGCGATTAGTTCAAGGGCCAAAGCACACGGTCAAAACATACAAAAAGTATCGCGTTAATGGTTTTGTATTTTCTCCTAAGTCTCACGACGAAACTGTTGTCACGCAAGATAGCGGTGTTTGCATGAAGGCATGGACTACATTTAGGGCAAGAAAAAGTGATAAAAGGCTCAAGGATGCTTGGACAATGTGGTATGGGGTTATCAAACAAATAATTGAGTTAGACTATACAATATTTAAAGAGGTAGTGTTTTATTGCGATTGGGTGGCGGTGGAGGACAAGACTAATGGTTGTAAACACTGTCCGGACTCTAACTTGGTGATGGTAAATTTTGCTAAGTTAAAGAGTAATGCCAATGATCTCGACGAGCCTGTCATTCTTGCTTCCGAGGCGAGTCAAGTCTTCTATTCAAAAGACCTTAGAAATCCGAATTGGTGGGTGGTTATACATTCACCGAAGAGATTGACCAGTCGAGTAGACGAGTTAGAGATACCAAGTGTCTTCCAATCCACTCTTGAAGACCAACCTCATTTGGAAGATCTGTTGAAGCAACATGGCTCTGTCTAGTGTTATTTATCTTGCATTAATTGCCTCTATGTTGAGTTTTAACCATATTTTTGTTTGGATTGTACGACTTTTTGTACTGTTACTCGATTGAATGCAAAACTTTACTTTTCTTTAGATAATTGTTATGCGTTAATTATTATTCTTTGTTATCATTGTTGTTCGCATACTACCACCTTGTTTTCAAATGACAGGCATTGGAATTATGACATCAAGTGGAGGTAATTTTAACCCGAGTTCATCCCAACCATCTTCTTCAGTCCCGCCCGCATCTGAGTCATCGAGAGGCAAAGCCCCAAAAGAAAAAATGAAAGTCACAATTGAAAATGACGGGTCTGTGGTGGGTGAATACTCGAAGATATGTAGTAGTCGTACGGGAGATTTTGTGATAAATCACATTCCAATTTGCTACAATGATTGGCAAAAAGTGCCAAAGGATTTCAAAGACGATGTTTGGAATGCTTTAATGGTAAATTTTTGTGTATAGGCTCTTTGTTTAATTAGTTGGTTTAGTTAATATTTTCTTTTTAACATAACTATTCTATTCTACTACTAGGTTGAATTTGAACTTGATATTCCACAATCCATGGCTCGCCCATTTGCGGAGAAGTCGTGGCCCCGAAAATTTAGGACATACAAAAATAACTTGCGGAACCTTGTGAGGAAAGGTCATCATGACGTGCCAAAATGTGTTGATCCACATTTATGGGCAAAGTTTTTAGAAAATGAGAGAGATCCAACAAAGGTGGAGCAAATTGCTAGAAATTTGAACAACAGAAAAAAAACTTAAGATTCCCCATTGTCTTGGGCGTCGTTCCTATGCTCAGAAACTATACTTAATGGTGCGTATAATTCCTTACACTTTTTCTGTTTAATGTAAGTTTTCCACAGCTAACTTGTTAAATTTCAATGTCTAGCGAAAAGAAAATCCTGACAAACACTACAGTCGTGTTGACAAATGGTTGGCGGCACATGAGCATAGTGATGGGAGTGTCTTAGAGAGTGCTAAGAGTAAATATGTGAGTAACATATTGTTTGTAGTTTTTAATTCATAGCTTAATTTTTTTAGTGTATTATCTCAATATTTACTTTAAATGACTACAGGATGAAATAAAGGCAATTGAAAATTTAAGAAAAAGCAGTGACTTGACTGACGAGGGATATAGTAATAATTGTGAAGACTTTGACAATGACGAGTTAACTCAAGTATTTGGAAAGGACAAAAGGGAAGGGGTTCGTGCTGTGGGTTCACGCATCTCTAAGAGGCAACTACTTCATATCGGGTTGCCAATGTCCAAAAGTGAGGGAAAAAAGAAGATAACTGAAGAAGTTGCCGCATTGGAGGATAAGATCATTTCTCACGTTGACTCAAAATTTCATGATATGCAAGGTATAATTATGTCTTTAGTTTCGAAACTCTCAAATGTGAGTACCCCACCTATGGTTACTACTCCCTCAAGTGATTATGGATCAAATTCAGTTAATTTTGCTACTCATTTAGCTCAAAACTTGAATAATGTTTTTGCCACGGGTGTTTCACCTTCTACTCATCATATGCCTTCTACCATGCCTCCTCCCACCGACAAGCCCCCATGTGTATTATTTGATAAGTTTGGTAAACAATTGGCAAAAGGGTATGTTGTGACGGATGCTACAGCTAATGTCTGCCACTCCAAACAAGTTGGTATTGGCGAAAAGAAAGTTTATATCGAGGAAGTGTTTGAGCCCGATGCTCGTTTGTGGGATCGTCAAGATGGACATGATACATTGGCAGACTTTGTTCAAGGGGGATTTGTGATTTGGCTTGAGTGTTGGTTAAAGATTGGTTGACTATGTTTGTCTTATTTTTTCTGACTTTAAATTTCAGACATGGTTTATTTGTCAGTTGGTTTATTTTAGTTTTGGATGGATTTACTCTTTCAATTTCAGACATGGTTTGTTAGTTTTGGTTTGGACTTAGAAACAGTTTGTATTTAAGGATAATTATGCCTATTTTGGATTATATTTTTTGTGTTTATGCCTATTTATGGTTTGGATTTGAGCTTATCATATATGTTTATAGTAAATGTGATGTGGTTGTGATGGAAATTAGGTGCAAATAAAATTTGGAAGCATATTTTAGTATTTATGTTTTTCATATTTAAAATAATTACTAACGGATAATGTCCGTTAGTATTCTTACACATGTGTTAGAAAATAAACCGTTAGTAATAAAATTACTAACGGTTTATATCCGTTAGTAATTGTCTCGAAAGTGTTAGAAACTGTCATATTCCATACCGTTAGTAATGAAATTACTAACGGTAATTTACCGTTAGTATTTTTGTATATAAAAGTGTTAGAAATTAAACCGTTAGAATAAATATTATTAACGGAAAATTTCCGTTAGGAATAATAAATTACTAACGGTAATTTACCGTGAGTAAACATATTACTAACGGTAATTTACCGTTAGGAAAAATAATTTGCCTAACGGAAAATTACCGTTAGAAAATCTGTTAGAATTATTAGCCACGCTCTATTTCTAACGGTAAATTACCGTTACTAATAATTTTACTAACGGTAAATTACCATTAGTAATGTGCCCTTTTGGTGTAGTGTATTTATCGAAGCCTCATCTTCCCAATTTATATTTTCACCTTTCTAACTTGACTTACCCAAAGTCACTTTACTCTATCCACTTTCACAATTTCTCTTGTTCAGTATCGTAATACTTATCGTACTCCAACTTCCAGTTGGCAACCACTTGCTTCAGAAACCCAAAGATGTTTTAAAAGCATTAGAAGAAAAGGTTTTTGTTTTATTTTGAACATACATTCAAAATCCAGGTTCGAGGTCGCCCGTACTACAACTCTCTGTGATAACAATCTTTGCTACAATCTCCCTATCAAGGTCCTCCCACCTCCATGTTATCCAAATATCCACTCGATTCCTCTGAATCTCTTATCACGTTCCATAATTCACACTTATCTTTTACTCCCAGTCTCCTATTCCTACTTTCTTTATTCTATCTCTTCTGACAAACCACTGCAAAACACTAGGGAACCTTTTTACTCTTCATTTCTGTCCATTTACTCTTCATCAAGAAATTCTACAGTTCCTCTTTCAACCCATATCGTCCTTATCGTTACATTGATACGCGCATAATCATCAAGTCTAAGTAAACACTCCCGAAGTATGTCATCAATTAAACTTCTACCAACTGTAGTTTCAAACCGTCAAAGTATACTCTATCATTCCCGTTCTTAACCCCTCCTCTTAGGTCAGTCCTCCAATCCCAACATTTTCACACATACGATCGATCAAGTAGCATTCACTTCTAATCCTCATACCACATCTAAATCTACCTTGGTGCCATAACTATTCGAAATCAGGTTCAGTTGAGAGATTCCTCAATAACCACAATACTCATAGCTCGTTAAGATATTTTTCAATTCCCAATACATAACACAAGATAGGTTGAGAGATTCCTCAACCGTCCAATACATACCGTAAGATAGGTTGAGAGATTCCTCAACCATCCAATCATCTCAATACCGTAAAATTAGTTGAAAGATTCTTCAACTACCCATCATATACTTGTAAAAGATAACCATAAGATAATCCCGTACGATCACGTCATAGATTAATATCATAGGGAAACACCGTAAGAAAAGATGAGAGATTCCTCACCTATCCCATACACGAGCAATACACTCTGTTGGACTCTCTTTCTGTCATAAACCCCAACTGTCTATCTCTATTCTCTCACGTCATGACGTTTAGCCCATGTCTGAGATGGAACTCTTATCAATCAATCTCAATTTCAAAACTCGACTATGGATAATCACCTTTCATTCTTTATGTGGACTCTAAGGAAATCTCTCCTGATATTCACTACTCAAACTCCGTTCTCGGTTAAAGCTCTCAAAGAGCACTTATCACTATCACTTTAATTAATTACCGATTCGATCCAAAAATCATTTGGGTTTTGTTGAAAACAAAATACTACTGCTCATTACTACCAGGATATCATCTCCCCCTCTTGTCACAACACACGGTCTATGATAACTCATGGTAACTTTCATCTCATCACACAGCTCCACATCCGTATGATTCAACCGATTCACAAATGCATAATTTCTATGCATGTATGGCAATAACATAATCATGTATGTATAACAACATACCATATGCATCAAACATCTCTAATATGTATGGATGCAATTTAGAACATGTGACAATTTACTCAACACTCCACTCGTCGTCACTCAGCATATATAACGTCACTCGTTCTCAAGGCTCTAAACTTATGCTCTGATACCACTAAATGTCACAGCCCGGTCCCACAATAGCGGAACCGGAGCCCATGGCACGCCACCGAGGCTAAACCAATTCATTAACGTTCCCAAAAATTAGTTTGAAGAACACGCGCAGCGGAAAAACAAAACACATTTTGGAAATCATCTGTCCAGTCGACTGATTATCGGATCCAGCCGACTGATCCTGGTCCAGCAGAAAGTTGGGTTTAAAAACACCATCCAGTCGACTGCTTTCTAAACTCAGTCGACTGGGGCCTGAAATTTTCAGTCGACTGATACGGTCCGGTCGACTGAAGTCCAGCCTGGTACCAAAAATCTGAATTTAACACATGATCCAGTCGACTGTGTCGGGGACCCAGTCGACTGATCCTCTAGGAAACAATGCAGAGAGTTGCTGAAAACAGAGGCTCCAGTCGACTGTTTCCTCAACCAGTCGACTGATTCATGGCAGCAGCACATTCTGCAGAGTTTTCTAAGTTTAAAAGCTTTTGAAATCAAACGGGGATCAAACACACACTTCCAAAAGTACTCCAAAACAATCCTAACTGTATTAACATATTACTGAAGCACCATTACAACATGTTACAAACTATTACAACGTTTTAGATTCGTTCTAACATACCAAGTTAAACATAACTAAAACCATAAGAATTCTTATTACAACATTTCCTATTGTCTCAAAACTACAAGATTAATGCTCAAGTTGCCTTCTATAAGAACTCCCAACCCACGTGCTCACTTCTGCGATTCCTCGCCAGCATTTATACCTGCAATGGTTATTTGAATAACCACACATATTTCGATTTGTTTAAGCTAAAGCTTAGTGAATAAATCAACAAATGTACATGAATGATAAACATGTCCGCATTCACATCTCTACATTTCATACTAGTCGCCGGAGACTCACGTGCCCGTCCATACTCCCAATCCGCGACTCCTCGCCAATAAGTCCACGCGAAAGGGTAAGACCCACGATTCTTTTCTTCAATCGTGCGACCTTAATGCCTATAACGGCTCCACAAAATGGCACGGTGACCACGTGCTCCTTCTGACCCACATAAGCAACTTAACATGCTCAAATACATATCACCATGCTCGCGATAATCAAAACATATCACCGTGCTATTGAGCCTACTTATCAATATAAATGCCCAATATGAACTACACAATATATCTCTAAGGATTAATACATGCTATTCAAATATAACATGAATACATGCCAAGAAATCATTCCAAATCATAGTTGAATCACTCACCTTTGATTTACGCGCTTAAAATACGATCCAAAGAAAACCCGTGCACAAAGAACGTGCAGAAGTCCGTCTAGTACAAATCCTATGGATCAAAATTCCATTTATCAACTTTTATGAAAAATTCTAGAAAATAACTTTTCGGAAAACTTAGCCAAACAGGCCCTAACATATATCAAAACGAAGCTCTTACCTCAAGGAGCTCGAATATGAAATCTGGGAGAAAACAAACTGACGGAAGGTCGTCGTTTGGCGTCGCAAAGCTCTAAGCAACTAAATCTCCCTCTAGCCTCCTCTTGGCCTCCTTCTTGAACTTAGGTTAGAAGTTAATGAAATATCTAAGTTCATCTCTATCTATATATAGGCAACATTCTCGGGGAATTACGTTTACCTCCCCACGAGTTTTCATAACTCCTAATCAGTCTCTGAAACTTTCTATACAGCATATTCACAGCTTTACGAGTGAAACCTCAAAATTATAAAAGTTTTCGACTAAGTTTCGTTTGGTCGCTAAAACGCGAATTTCTATATGACGTTTCCGAAGTTGCTAATTAGCCTACCAATTTAATAGCGTGTTCATTCGTCCTCACCAGGATACTATATCTAACAACAGAAATAAATTCCAAAACAGAAAATAATACAGATATTGAAATACTCAGGTAAATATTTATTTTCAGATAAACATTTAAAATGTTCCACAGTGGCCGTCTCATACTCGGAGAGACTTCACAGACAATAAATCTTCAATCACAACAGTTTCAAAGGGTTCTCTAATACAGACACCCAAATCAACTCGTGAGTCAAAACTCACTCAACCATGTGCCATAAGACACGCCACATCACATTATCATGCATGACAATGAAATGCAAAAGCAATAACACAAATGTGGGTGTTATAAAAAGTGAGTTCTAAACCTTTTTTTCTACTTCATTACTCCCATTTACTTCACATTCAATACACTCAACCACCATTTTAGTGAGCATTTGTGAGATTGGAAGCTTCTTCCATGTCTAAAGTCACCATATATGAGTGAAATACCAAGCTAGAAGTCCAAAATCATCATGAATATTATCTATTGATTACTTAGTTTCTTTCTTGTTTACATATTATGCTTATCCCTCCTTAATCCCATTTCTTTTTTATTTTCTTTATTTACTCACAAGTCTATCATCATCTAGATCATGACATGAAGATTGAGGTGAGTGAATCCTTATGGATAGTAGCTCTTGACCTCAAAAACATGTTTGATAGGTGATGATTCAACTTTAATACATTCCTATGTATTCTTGAAGTTGTCTTCAAAAATGAAAACAATGTCTCCAACAATCTTGGAGGTTCTTTATATGGGTTCAAATGTTGATATTTTAAGTGGTCATAATCTCCATTTAAGTGTTGAAAATTTACTTTTAAAACCTCTATTTCAAAACCCCTCTTAAACCCCTCATTTTGATTTCAAAGAATAAAACCCTAGTTCTTCCCAAAATCTTGAAAACAGTGAACAATCTGAGTTCAAAGATTTCTCTAGGGCTTAATGCTCAAAGTATTAATATGAGACCACTTGGAAAGTCTTCTTAACTCATTAGAGAACACCCTGATTTTTGGTTTGGCTTGGAAATACTTGGAAGTGGTCCATTTGGACCCAAACATTCTCTCCAGATATTCTGTTTTTGCTGTCATAGTAGCATGGTTGACTTTCAACTTGTTTTACAGAAAACGTTTCCCAAAGGAGTGGTCCCAAATCATTTTTCCCTTGAACTCCAATGTCTTAGGAAACATTCTGTATAATATGGACCTCTAGATCTTTTGTTTTCATTTTCTAAGAATTTTCAACATTTCAATCGACAGTACAGACTCTATTTCTGAGTAACCTCTATTGTTTATATGATTTTTCTCAATCTGTAATAATATTTGAGGATTGATTTTTTGATTTGTGTTCTAGACATACTAAGGATGATCTACATAAATAATCATGCATTGAAAACATTTTTAACCCTACTTTTCATTTTCTACATAATCAAGTCACTGTTCTGTCCACTATTCACAGCAAGCATTCTTTTACTTTCATTCTTTGATTTGATGCTTACATGCACTCCAAATTTGTTCATATCTTAGGAAGTAGTTCATACTACATTTGTACATATCCCATGATGATTTCCCCCATTCATCTTTTTAGACCTCTAAGTCACTTTAGAAAGTCCATGTACACAAACACACAACAACCTTTGCACATTCTAGGATCATACATTGCATCCATGCAAGATTTGGGGCTTTTGTGACTCCTAATCTAAGAAGATTATAAGGAATGAACTTGATGACACGTTCATGCTCTCCCTAGATCTAATCTTCTTTTCTTATCTGTCTCGGGGATTGAGAAATCTTCTTTTCTCAAATATTAACATGCATCATGCTAGCTTGCTAAGCATATTTGGGTTTTTTTTGGTTATTTGTTTCAAGAACAATCCATGTCCCTTCTTAGATTAGGAAAACTTGATTACTTGATACATGATTAGATGATTTTTCTTAGGTTTGTTTGTGTGATCTTTCACCTTCGCATTGTGTGATACTTGGCTTAGATCTTTTGAATGATATCTTATCTTTCGATCTTCCATTTCAAAATTCTTGTGTGGTGTAATATACTATCATAGTATTATTTGTCAAACCAAACATAGTATATGATGATTATTTGGATGCCAATTGAGGCCCATCGAAAGACGGGGTGCGTTGAGGGTGTTTTAGCCACGACAAAGGCTCCTTCCTCTCTCGTACCAAAACCCCAAGACAAGTTCTCTGGTTATGAAGGGTCGGTGCCCTTTATCCACTTGGGTGAGTCAAAATTAGGTTTCTTGGTTCCTTAAAGACCAAGTGGCGACTCTGTATCTGTTTCCACAAACATTTTCCTTTCCTTTTCAAAACAATCTCAATCAAAATAAAGAGGTGGAATTCCGCGTGTCCACAACTGGAATAAACTATGTGGATTGTAACAGAAACCTTGACATTCTATTGACTACGGAAGGATACAAATATATACTCACCACTCCTTGTCTGCCAACACCCGATCCTGATACCCAAACTGAAAAGAAAGATAAATATGAACACTGGAAGAAGGCAGATGAGATGGACCACTGTTACATATTGGCCTCTATATCCAATGTGTTACAGCACCAACATTAGTCGATGACTTCAGCTAGTAGCATGATCTTGAATCTCAAGGAGATGTTTGGGGAACAGGGCCGGCATATAAGGCTTAACGCCATGCAATAACTTATGAACACTAAGATGTCAGAAGGAACTCCGGTAAGAGATCATGTTCTGAAAATGATAGGTTATATGAACATATTGGAGGTCCTTGGAGCTGAGATCGATGGGGAAACCCAAGTGGATATGATCCTTAACTCATTGCCTGCTTCATTTAACCAGTTCAAATTAAATTACAACATGAACAAATTAGGGTATTCATTGAGTAAACTGGTTAGCTCTCTATAGGCAATGGAGGGGATAGTCACTGGTGGTCATAGTGTCATGAACCTAGAGAAGGCTTCATCCTCAAAGCCCAAGCCCAAGGGCAAGGGTGGCAAGAAGGTTCAGGTTGGTGGGCCTAACCCAATAATTAGGAAGAAGGCAAGAAAGGGCAAAAAGAAGGCTGAGGGAAAGCTGAAGGGAAAGTGTTTCAACTGCGCCATCCTTGGACATTGGAAGAGAAGCTGTTCGGACTACTTGGCCACTAAAAACCAAGGTATGATTGTGTCACTTGTAATTGAAGTAAGTTATTTGATGGATACTTCGAATACATTGGGCATTGATTCTGGAGCAACTAACCACATCTGCAATATGTTACAGAGGTTCAGACCAACCAACCAGGCAGTGCAGTGATGGAGAAATCAAGCTCACCGTGGGATCTAGTGCAACCATTTTAGCAATTGCGATTGGAGTAGTAGTCTTAGTTTTTCCTAGTAATAAAACATTAATGTTAACAAATGTACTTTACTTCCCTTAAATAAGACGTAATCGCATTTCAGTTTCTAGTTTAGTAAGTAATGGTTATTCGTTTCATTTTGGAACTAAAGTATCAATAAAAAGAAATGGTTCTTTTATTTGTTCTGGTACACTGTCTAATGATTTATACTTGATTAATCCTTGCACTCAAGAATCATCTAAAGTTGAATAACTCAATGGTAACATTACCATCTAAAAAGAAAATACCTTCTACAAATCCTACAAAACTTTGGCACTTGAGGTTAGGTCATATTAATCTAAACAGAATAGATAGGCTGGCTAAAGACAGTGTACTCAACGCTTTAGTTGTAGAACTGTTGCCTATCTATGAGCTCTGTTTAGAGGGTAAAATGACCAAAAGACCCTTCTCTGCGAAGGGCAATAGGGCCAAAGATTTGTTGGAGTTAATACACAGTGAGGTATGTGGACTAATAAACACTAAAGCATGTGGAGGTTATCAGTATTTCATTACGTTTACTAATGACTACTCGATATATGGATATCTTTACTTATTGCACCACAAATCTGAAACTTTTGAAAAGTTCAAAGAATTTAGAGCTGAGGTGGAGAAACAATTAGTAAAGAACATCAAGGCTATTCAATCTGATCAAGGTGGCGAGTATCTATCTGATGTGTTTATTGATCACTTGAGAGAGAATGGGATTCTATCTCAGTTGACTACACCTGGTTCACCTCAACAGAATGGTGTAGCTGAAAGAATGAACAGGACCCTTTTAGACATAAATAGGTCGATGATGAGCTATTCGGAAATGCCACTGTTCCTATGGGGTTTCTCTTTGGAAATGACATTATACATACTAAATCATGTTCCAAGCAAATCTGTCCCTAAGACGCCGCGAGAATTATGGAGTGGGCGCAAGCCTTCTCTGCAACATTTTCGGATATGGGGATGGCCAGCACATGTACTAAAGGAACATATGAGTAAGTTGAAAACAAGATCGGAAGTATGTTATTTTGTTAGATATCCGAAGGAAACAAAAGTTTGGTATTTTTATCATCCAAGAGAACAAAAGGTGTTCGTAAGTACACACGCTATTTTCTTAGAAGATGATTATATCATGAACTAAAAACCCAAAAGAAGGATAGTTCTAGAGAAGGTAAAAGTGTAACCCTCAATTCCCTAAACAATCAATGAGATTGTAGAACTAGAAATAACTGCAACGACTTCTATTCCTGCATCGAAACCTCATCGTAGTGGAAGGATTAGCAGGTAACTTGACAGATTTATATTCTTAGGAGAAGCTTTTGAAGCTGTTCTTGAAGAGTCTAAATCTGATCCATCCACCTATGAGGAGGCCACTGCCGATGTAGATTCAGACCAATGGAGACTTATAATGAAAGCTAAAATGGAATCTATGTATTCCAATCAGGTATGGGAGCTTGTAGACTCTCATGCCAATATTAAACCAATTGGCTGTAAGTGGGTCTACAATCGGAAAAGAGGAACAGATAGGAAGGTAGAGACCTTCAAGGCTAGGCTAGTGGCAAAGGGCTATACTCAACGAGAGGGTGTTGACTATGATGAGACCTTTTCGCTTGTAGCCATGCTTAAATCCATCAGGATACTCTTATCCATAGCAGCATATCTTGATTACGGGATATGGAAAGTGGACATCAAGACAACATTCTTGAATGGAAATCTTGATGAGGACATCTTTATATAGCAACCAATAGGTTTCATAGCAAGCGGTCAGGAAAACATGGTATGCAAATTACAAAAGTCCATTTATGGACTCAAGCAAGCATCCAGAAGTTAGAATATCCGATTTGATCAAGCAGTCAAATCTTTTGGATTTATCCAAAATATGGATGAGCCTTGTGTTTATATACAAGAAACATGAAGAGAATATGGTGGCATTTCTAATTCTTTATGTTGATGATATCCTTCTCATTGGGAATGATATAGGAGTATTATCAACGGTTAAGGTTTGGCTGGCTAGTACTTTTGATATAAAAGATCTTGGTGAAGCAAGCTATATCCTGGGGATAAAGCTATTACGGGATCGGAAGAATCAGATAATATGATTATCTCAAGCTTCCTATATCGATAAAGTAATTTCCAAGTTCTTTATGAAAATTCCAAGAAAGGCTTTCTCCCTTTCAAGCATGCTCTAACACTCTCACAGGATCAGTACCCTGAGACACAGAGTGAAAGGGATCGTATGAAAGGAGTACCTTATGCTGCGGCTGTGGGAAGCCTCATGTATGCGATGTTGTGTACAAGACCAGATATCTGTTTTGCCGTAGGCATGGTCAGCAGATGTTAGTCCAATCCTGGTCCAGATCACTGGACAGCTGTGAAGCATATTCTCAAGTACTTGAGAAGGACTTGAGATTATATGCTGATGTATGGAGGAGAAGAGTTAGTTCCAGTAGGCTACACTGATTCTGACTTTATGTCGGATAAGGACTCAAGAAGGTCGACATCAGGACATGTGTTTACACTTAGAGGTGGCGATGTTAGTTGGAGAAGCATTAAACATAAATACATTGCAGATTCTACTACAGAGGTAGAGTACGTCGTAGCCTGTGAAGCAGCCAAGGAGGCTGTTTGGCTCAAGAAGTTCCTTATAGAGCTAGGAGTGATCCCTGTAGTAGAGTCACCTATTACACTTTATTGTGACAATAGCGGGGCTATGGCACAGTCAAAGGAACCACGTAACCACGAAAGAGGAAAGCATGTTGCAAGGAAATATCATCTAATTAGGGAGATAATGCAGAGAGGTGACGTATTGGTGACCAATATTGCGACAGTAGATAATCTTGCGGATTCATTTATGAAAGCCTTGTCTATTAAGGTTTTCGATCGTCATATGGACAGTCTTAGTATTAGATGTAATCCTAATTGGTTATGAGTGCAAGTGGGAGTTTGTTAGAGTTTGATGGGGTATGCCCTAATACAAATTAGCCATAAACTATTTTGGACATCGGTTTTAGTATATGTTTATGGATATCATTGCTTACATTTCATTATGTATGTCTTTCATGAGATGAATGGTGGTTTGACATCCTTGAACTTCATTGTATGTGATTCATTTATGTGAAAGAGTTTTACACATGGAAGATATGAATCATATGGTCATTGGAAGTTCTAAACAGTCACAGTGGATGATAAGACTGGGTACCTTATAAGGTTTACACTATAGCATGATTGACTTCTATTTGATAGAGTGATGAATCTCATTCAAAAGAGTGTAAAACTCTAAAGTTGATATGCTAGTGTATGGGATACATTGATGGACCTTGAGATTGATCCATTAACAGGAACTGTCAACAGTTAATGGACACTCAAACATGTATAAGACATATGTTCTTAATCTTGAGATAATAATGGACACAAGCTTTAGGCCTGGTTATTTTGACTTACCAATCAGTGAGGTCTTTAAGATCAACACCTGAGTATCTTGAATGATCATGCCTAAGGTATTGGGAACATATATTATCAAGATGGAATCTACCCTCTGTTACAGAGTAAGTATTCTATTGAGAATGTCACTGTGTTAGTCACTGAGTATTGCAATCTTGTAGCAAGTATGTTACTATATGTTTGGTGAACTATGAGAAGTGAATGGGGACTCAAGGATATAAGCTGTAATTATCAACCTAGAGACAGTATTGTTTAGTCTTAGTGATAATTATGAATACTGAAGGTAGAGGGGCATTAATGTCATTTCATATAGATCTAGCTATTACTCTGTGATTTGCCTCTTCTAATTTGGAGTGCAGTTAATGTCATGTGGTAAAATTGATATTAACTAATTAATTTAGACTGTTCGCGTAATGAGATTAATCGGGTGCATTTATATTAACTTAAGCCAATTAAGAAAAGCCTAGAAGTCCCACTTCTAACTTAATTGGAGTTTGAACCAAACTAGGGTTAGTGGATAGGAGGGTGTATAAATATATGTTGTGGGAGAGAAATTTATATACTACCATTTACTAGAGTGGCCGAACCTCTCTCTCACACACACATATACACTACAACAAAAATGGGCTTTAGCGACTAAACATGGTGACGAAATTTAAATTTTGTCGCCAAAAGTATAGTTTTAGCGACAAAATTAAAGTTCGTCGCCTAAGAGGCTGAAAAAAAACATAAATTTGGCGACGAAACAGAATTTCGTCGCCTAAAGTGTCAATTTTGGCGACGAAATATAATTTCATCGCCTAAAGTGAGATCTATGGCGACTAAATAATATTTCGTCGCCAAAAGTGATGCCTATGGCGACGAAATATTAATTCGTCGCCTAAAGTGAGTTCTAATGTGATGTCTATGGTGACGAAATATTATTTCGTCGCCAAAAGTGAGTTCTAATATGATGTCTATGGGGACGAAATATTATTTCGTCGCCAAAAGTGATGCCTATGGCGACGAAATATTAATTCGTCGCCAAAAGTGAGTTCTAATGTCGCCAAAAGTGATGCCTATGGCGACGAAATATTAATTCGTCGCCAAAAGTGATGCCTATGGCGACGAAATATTAATTCGTCGCCAAAAGTGAGTTATAATGTGATGCCTATGGCAACGAAATATTATTTCGTCGCCAAAAGTCATGCCTATGGCGACGAAATTTTATTTCCTCGCCTAAAGTGAGTTGTAATGTGATGTCTATGGCGACGAAATATTATTTCGTCGCCAAAAGTGATGCCTATGGCGACGAAATATTATTTCGTTGCCTAAAGTGAGTTGTATGTGATGTCTATGGCGACGAAATATTATTTCGACGAAATATTATTTCGTCGCCTAAAGTGAGTTCTAATGTGATGTCTATGGCGGCGAAATTATTTCGTCGCCAAAAGTGATGCCTATGGCGACGAAATATTAATTCGTCGCCAAAAGTGAGTTCTAATGTGATGTCTATGGCGACGAAATATTATTTCGTCGCCAAAAGTGAGTTCTAATGTGATGTCTATGGCGATGAAATATTATTTCGTCGCCAAAAGTGATGCCTATGGCGACGAAATATTATTTCGTCGTCAAAAGTAATGCCTATGGCGACGAAATATGAATTCGTGGCCGAAAGTGAGTTCTAATGTGATGTCTATGGCGACGAAATAATATTTTCACGAAACTTAACTTGTACCTCCCACACGTCTATATTTCCATCCAGTTATGCCCAGTCGTATTGGTATTGCCGGATTGATGATCGTGTCCATTTCCCTCAATTTTGATTCACCGAAACTTCGATTGGAGTCCGATTCTCCGCCGGTGATAAGAAAAATTTGATGATGTCAAGGCACTGTGAGCCCACATTGATGCCTATTTTTCCTTGATGTAATCGAATTTGACCTTTGGTCGTCCCGGACTTGATTCCGGTCTTGAATTTCGTGCCAAACTTCGATTCTGGTTAAAACGTCAGTGATAATCGTAATCGGACGATCCCAGAATCTGGAACTTCCGGTTGATGAGATGTTGTCTCTGTATTGACTTTGATTTGACCTCTGGGGTCCCTGTTTTGATTCTGGAGCTCTTTTCCTTGATTCGCATGCCCGCTGGGCCTCCTGCGACAATTATTTCTTTTTGGTAGGTCAAAATGGGGTGTCTACAATAAGGACCGCAACTGAGATAATGTAAGAATCACAGGTATTAAGTGATGAAATTGATAAAATGTGATCTAATTGTACATCCCACATATTTTGAGCATGATAGGTTGTTCTACATGGTATAACCAATAAAGCATTTGAGAACTAATGTAGGATTCAAAATTTTGAAATCATGTCGTTAGTTGATTTTTAAATGATTTTTCAGTTGTACCACGTATTGTGATAGTGATTGGTGGTATCACACAGTATAGCTGTCAAAACATTTGGAAATAAAGTTATGGTCGATTTATTTATTTGTGTTTGTACGTATAAGATTTTAACAGATAATTGATAAAGCATTTGTATAAGATTATTTCAAAAAGGGTTATTGAGGCCTAGCATCAATTGAATTAGTCATTCACTATAGTACCAATTGAATTAGTTAATTAAGGTCCTTAATTGATTTCTAAATCGAATTTAATAGATGTCAATATGTTTCAATTTAATTTAAAGATATATCAATTTATACATAAATCAATAATGATTATTAAAAGAGATTATTAATTTGAGAATTTTATTATTTAAAAGAGATTATTAATTTATCAAGTATTAATTTAAAGAGGTTATACTGTATTGTAATAGTGATAGGTACATGTGGTAATTGTATGTACCACATATTATGACAGGTAGCCATATGGTATATCTCACACAAGCATTAGGGAACTAGCATGGAATTCATTTGGCTACATGGCAATTGTACGTACCACATATTAATTTCAAATGCTTTGTTGTACCACGTGTAGACACTCGATTTTTGCTCAATTAGAAAAGAAAAAAGGAGATATATACATATTATTAATTAAAAAAAAGAGAGAGAGAGGATAATTTTTTGCTTATTATGTTATTACTTATGGGTGGGGCTAAATACACCACTTTATTTTGCTAAATACACTACATTCATTCACAAATTATTTTTCTTTTAACACTGCAGGGTGGTGTATTTAACAGAAAAGATGGTGTATTTAGTCCCACCCTTATTTATTTATTTGTCTACATATATAATACGTACATGTAATTTTTAATTTTTTGATCAAACATGTTACTTTATTTGTTCATGTCATTTTTTTTTTTTTTTGACATAAAACAAAAGGAAAAGGAAATAAAATAAAGAAAGCAAAAGAAAAAAAGGCTTTTAATAAAGAAGAAAAGTTTTTTTTATTAATAATTACTCATTTACTTGCAAAAAAAAAAGGAAAAAAAAAGTTTTCATCTATTGTTATTTCTACATTTACTTGAAAACAAAAAAATTAGAAAAACAAAAGAAATAGAAAAAGAAATGGAAAACAAAAAATAAACTAGGGCTACTATATATAGATAGAGATAGATAAGAACAGAGAACTATTAGATTAGAGAGACGATAGAGAGAGAGGAAGAGAAGGAGAAAGGGGGCGCAGCCCCTTCTCGCCGTCGCCGCCTCGGGCCAGTCCACCGGCCACCACCACCACCCCGTCCACCACCAAGTCGCAACCCCCCGCTCCTCCTCTCAGCGGCGGACCAAACCCCTTCTCTAAATGACGTTGTCTCTCATCTCCGGTCTTCCTCGTCTCGGTCCTTTTAGACAGTTCAAGGTATTTTAAAACCCTAGCTTTAATTTTCCAATTTTGTATTGTTCAAAATCTGGCATCATTATAGACTTTGGGTGGTCCTATTTATAGAGTTTCAAGTTTTTTAACAAGCCGGCTAATAGCGGCATCATTATATACATTGTGCCACATGTGAATGCATCTAGCTTTCCCTTACCCAATGTTGCAGGCAAGTTAATTAATGGAATAAAGTTATACTAATATATACATGTTATGTATTATACACACACACAAATGCACATTTGTGTTGGAGCTTTTCACTTAGGCTGTTACTATATATGACTGGTTCAAATAATTATATAAAACTGAATTGGAACTATATATCCTCCCTTTTTGACCTAGTGTTTTGGTAGCGTTGGGCTTTCAATTGGCATTAGTATTGTGTGTTTTTGTGATTGAGAACTTGCACAAGGATTTTCTACAAAAAAAAAAATCAACCTACTCTCTTTTTAGGGCAAGGTAAAAAAAAAAAAGCTACTTTGAAGCCTCTTTTTTTTATGAGTAATGCTATATCATTTGGGAACCACTTTTGGGATAAAATTTTGGGAAGCATAGCATTACTCATTTGCTAGTACTTAAAAGAAAAATGAGGTGATTGATTAATTTAGCTCTAGAATGTCAATTGCTAGTACTTAAAAGTATGTTTAGTTGAGGTATTGAAGCTTATTTGATAAAACTATGTTATACTTTATGGTTTGAAGTTGTGAAGTGAAAAAGGATATTGGAAAAATAGTTTGGACATTGAGATTATCACTATCTTGAGAGTACTTGTTGAAAAGCTTAGATGATTGTTTTTCAGGTAATAACTTGGGCCATGTAAGGTTGAAAGTTAAAATCCCTCAAGTGACCCTCTAAAGTGTAAAGAGAAAACTGCACAATAGAGTTGGTAGTTATTTCCTTAATCCGTTTCAATTTGCTTCTTAATGCATATAATAACTAAAAGTGAGGGGCATGGAAAATTCAATGTTGAGGGGGTTGATGAAGGAAACACTTCAAGCAGAACCATCAATATTGCTATTTATTGAACATTAATAAGGTTGATTTTCAGCGAAGATAAAGAGCTTCTTGTTTCAAAGATCCAGTTACATCAATGTTTGTACAAATTTGTATTATATCTTGATATTGCATCGTTCGACCTATTCTCTAACAACGCAAGCTTTTGGAAAATGAGTAGTCCCCTAGCTAGAGGGTAGAAATGGAGTGGAATTGGAAATTGTTTTCATGGATTTGTTTAGCAATTACATGTGCCTAAAATCAAGTGTGAATTTGAATTCAATTCATATAACATTGCAAAACTTGGTTACACTTCATATCCTTGACTGAACTTGAATTTGGGATATTGAGATGATGACATCGATACTTGATTTAGTTACTTGACATGAAGTAGTTGGGACAAGGTTTTCTGAGTTGAGTTTGGTTCATGGGTTTGGGGAGGGAAAATAAAAATAAAAATAACCATAGAGGATAATGCTTTTCTTTGTTTGGTTAGTGTGGAAAATAGGGTAAAACTATTCAATTTTGATACTCCTTTTCTCTTCTCTTTTTTTTTTTTCAATTTCTATTATACTTTTGAAAATAGGAGCCTAATAATGTTTGTCAAGTGTGTTGAATTTGTTTTTCCTCCTACATTTTCTTTTCCAATTCTTAAAATGCACGTTCTCTATTAACAATCAAGATTTTCTTTTTTAATCAATGGAACCATTATTATTTAGTTCTATAACTGGGGGATTCACATGAAAATTTGTGCCATGTTACCTCATGCTAAGAAGGAATATTAGATTTTACTTCTGTTTCTATATTGTTCTTTGTTTTGTTTCTCCTTCCCCGATGCGACCATCACTACCTCACCTCCCCACCGACACCACTATTCTGCCGACCCTCACCACCTCTCCATCTCTCTCTCTCTCTCTCTCTCTCTCTCTCTCTCTCTCTCTCTCTCTCCCCTGAAGCCATCAAGATGGTGGTCCATAACTTCGACTCTCCTTCAATGAATTTCATGAAGCGAGACCATTCTCAACTTGATTACACAGAAGAAGACTATATATCAAAAAGAACTACAACTTATTGAGCAGGTCAGACATTACCGCAAGTATATACATCATTATTTTTTAGAAAAACGACATAAAAGGTACTTTGTACTCATATTTTCATTGATTTTTTTTGTTTATATAGTTTGCAAGTTTTTCAATTAGACGCTTTGAGTAGATGGCCAACAACCAACTTTGGTTTACTTGATGGAAGGCGAATGAGATAAGTTCTTTGCTCTCTTCAATGTTGCACAATAATTCAATGAATTTGCTCCATTGCAAAATTAGACAATGTCTGCAAACAAAGTCAAAGTTGGTGGCTTTGAAATTTTGCAGTTGCTAATTTCAAAATCATTTGCTATTTTTTCATTTTTAGTTGTTTACGAACTGCTCACAATGTAAAAGAAATAAAACTAGATAAAACAACTACTTGTTTAAACTACAGCTTAATGCTATCTAAGTAGAAAGTAAGCAAACTTACAATTTAACGAAGTTAAAATAAAGCAACGAATTAACAAGAATACTAAAAACAGTGAATTCAACTTACTATGAACTTAATCTAAATACTAACATAGAGAAATATGAACTAATAAGTTAAAAATAGTGAATCTATATGTGATATTTGGTATGGTCAGAAATTTATTTGTTTCGTCTTTTGTCTTCTCTGATTCTGTTCACTAATTGTGGTGGACACATCGTGATTGTTTGCATCTGAAGGGAACAAGTCAAATTTGTTCTTTATGAGCTTAGGCTAAAACTCCGATGTTCTTGCCAAACCAGGTTATATTGATATTGAATTCTTCAATTAGAAGCGTAGAAGAGGCCAAAATATTAAACAAGATCCCTTTTTCTGAAGAAAAAAAAATATTAAACAAGAAGTAAGGAAAAGGAAACTGTGTTGAGTATTTCACACAACAAAATTTAGAAACCAGAGCACAAGTTATGTGGCTATTGCTTAATTAGACATGAAGTTACATGGACACCGGTACGTGTTTAATTGTCGGACTTCCCAATATCTTTATGCATCTGAGGACACACGTCAATAAATCTGTATTTTCATATATGTCTGAGATAAAATTGTATTTTCATAACTAATAGGAATCCAATAGGAGCATTTTGTCCATTTTGAAAACAACTTTTAAGTTATACATGTACACAACATGTTTCTTGGTGTGTCGAACCTAAAGTGTCGGGCACAATCCCACAGCCATGTGCCGAGTAACCGACACTGGTACTTTAACCTATTAAAACATGTAACCTTGTAGCCAAAACTGAACGGGTGCTGTTGTACCGGATCCGCTCCTTCGTGCTCCTCCGTGTACCTGCAAAGAATGAGGCTGAGCAAGTTGACTGTGTTTGATGCGAACCTGGTTGGCCCTTTATATAGGCATAGGTTTTCGAGTAAAGTAGGTTTGATGTCTGTGCAATTATAGTATCTTTGATGGCTGAAAACTCAACTTATAATTACTTTATATTTCACATGTTTTATGTTCGTTCACTAACTTATAATATACTAATGCTTTCCATTGGTTTCATGCAGATTGGGTGTGGATATGGTGGATCGGTAGATAGTCGGCCACATCTTATTACTTTTGTTATGTAGTTTAACAAAATTGTTATGTAGTGAATAATGTTGTGGATATGGTGGATCGGTAGATAGTCGGACACATCTTGCTACTTTTGTTATGTAGTCTAACAATTTGTTATGTAGTGAACAATGTGCTAATACTTTTGTTAAACTTTAGTTTTTTTGTTGGGTACGTGAACAATTAACGATATTAATTCTTGTTGCTTAGTGAAGTTACTCAGAAATATTGAAACTTTTTATGTTTAATATGATTCTCTCTTTTGGTTTTGAAAATTATTGTGATAAACAGGAGCGAACAGGTTTATAGCATATTCAAATAATTCTATTTACTAGAATATATTATTTTAGCAACAAAAATATTTCGTCGCCATTGTATATGATGAAAATGAATTGGCGACGAAATTTTTTCATCGCTAGTACAAGCAACCCACTTTATATATTTGGCGACAAAATTATTTTGTCGCCATTGCATATACTGAAATGAATTGGCAATGAAACTAATTCGTGGTCATTGCATATGACAAATTGGCGACGAAATTTTTCCGTTGCCATTGCATATGCTAAAAATGAATTGGCGACGAAAATAATTCGTCTCTATTGCATATGATCAATTAGCGAGAAATTTTTTTTCGTCGCCATTGCATATGCTGAAAATGAATTGGCGACGAAAATAATTCGTCGCCATTGCATATGATGAATTGGCGACGAAATTTTTTCGTCGCTAATGCAAAATTACTACAAAAAAATGACTCTTTTGGCGACAAAATACGCATCAATGGCGACAAAAATTGTGATCAATAGCGAAATTATTTCGTCGCCATTTTTTGTCTATGGCGACAAAAAAAAAAATTGTCGCCAGGACCCTTTGGCGAAAGGCGACAAAATTGGCGACAAAATTTTTTCGTCGCTAAAGCCTTTAGCGACGAAAAATGGACTTTTGGCGATGAAATCTGTTTGTCGCCAAAGCATATTTTTCTTGTAGTGATATTTTTCTCTTCGTCTAATCCTAGAGATCATCACTAAGTCTTGAAGGTTCAAGTAATTCCAAGAGCATAGACATGAAGGTTTCTGAACTGCAAAGAGAGAGAAGCATCTGGATCTTGCCTGAAGTGTTCTCGTATGGATCCAACTGATCATAAAAGGTATTACATCTCTTTTTGATAATCATATGTATATCTATTTTGAGCCAGATCTGTTTTGGAAAGAGTTTTTAATGATTAATCACTTCGGCAAACCCTAAAAATTTTAAAACGGGACCAAAGCACCATGACGTGCCTTTACAACCATAGGTCCACAGATATCTGAGTGAACTAGCTCTAATGCTTGAGTAGCTCTAATAGCCTCTCTAAAAGACTTTCGGCATGCTTTGCCAACTAAGCAAGACTCACACATAGGTAAGTCAACCTTAGCGAGTGGGCCCAAATCAAGTCATCTTATCACATCATATACGTTCAAGTCTAGCATGCCATGTCTCAGAATAAATTAATAACAGAGAAAATTAGAATTTATTAAAACAAGTCTGAAGTGGTTATCCTTAGATAACCATATCCTGGTAATACTACCACCCAAAAACATCCATCCTATTACCACCGAATTGGAAAAACGCCTTCAACTGTGTTCTCCCACCTTGTTAGCCTTGGGTACAAACTTGCTAGCCCCACCCTGCCTCTTGGTGAATGTACTCTTACTATTGCAATTAGGCCCACTAGCCTTGCGCTCATTCCACTTTTGGAAGTTGTGGCCAAGAGTGTAGCAATACGGTTCGCCTTACCTTTTGTCGCTCCATACTTAGTTCAACATGTCAGGAAATGTCAAATAAAAATTTTAATATTTCCGTTGTGGATCATGATTTGTTTTTTGTGGTCTTGCGAATCATGCAATGACCTTCTCTTAGCCCCAAACTATAGCTCGGTAGTAAAGATGTTCCTAGCAGTCTGATATCACGAATCACACTGACATCGACCTTAGATGTTCAGTCCTCGTGTACTTGGAATGTCCCCTTTATTTTCCCAAACTTCATAACTAGATGTTCAATCTAGTAGTGAATGTGCCACTGAAAACAATTCTAAACTGATCCCACAATTCTTTGGCTATTGGATAGTGCAAATACTTCCTAACAAGATTATGATGCATGCTTCTTATCACAAAGCGCATGCTATGATCCTACTCAAGCCAAGTGCTATAGGCTTTCAAGGTTATAATGATGTTGGATCGGAGGCCCGTTATTCGGTTGAATAGGTTGGACCATAGAATAAGTCTAAAGCCCATAAGCTTTTACTCATTCTGTAGGTGTGTTACTTTGTAGTGTCATATTACAAAATTTAATCCCTTTTAAACTTTTTATCTTTGTAAAGATTAACAGGATGTGGTTTGAAAAATATTTGAGAACATACGAAAGGGATTGACATTATTATTTGCACATTTCATAAAGTTTGTTTTAAAATTCAATTACAAATGAATTTTCTCCTTTTTACAACTTAAGATCAGAAATTTTTCTATTGCTCATTAATCAAATCTTAATTTTGTAAATCAAGAAAAACCTATTATAATTGATTTTTCTAAACAAAAATCAATTAGATGGTACAAATACATATCTAAGATCATCCACAATATTTAATGTGCGCCACACAACGAAAAGTGCGTATGGACCCCACGTGCGTCCAAATTGACAACTTAGAATTCATGTTAAGGTAATTCAAGTATATGATGTATGAACAAAGAAAATCATCCCTTTACAAGTAGGCTTTTTTAATACAAGAAATATAAATGCTCATCCTCATATTACATTTATAGCCATAAATAATAGGGATGCTTTGTTCATATACATACACAGAAACAACCTTAAATATACATCGTGAGGACACAAGCTCTATGAATTGTCAATTAATTTTCCATTCATTTGATCCAGATTAATGCATTAATTACATACACCAAGCACTCATGCGGTATAATTAAAAAATAAATGGACTAATCCATCACTCCATTTAAAGAGGAGGATTAGAGATCTCGGGTCATCCAATCACAAACAACAGTAATTAAATATGACTAACTATGCAATGAGCCTCTAAGAAATAATAAAATTTGTAATAAAATAATTAATGCACAGTCCGGATAACTACTATAAGCTAAGTAAAATTAATGAAAATCCTAAATTTTTCACTAATTTTAACCCAATTTTAGGTCTTAAAACATATTTTTAAAACCAATTCATTAAGGGCTTTTAAATCAACAAATTCATTAAAAACCTCGTAAAAAATTTAATCAACTGAAAAAATGATTTTTCATTTAAATAAAAATTTCCCAGAACTTTATCAAGGTCCCAAAATATTTTGAATCAATTTAATAAAATAAATTGGTCTGATTAAACAAAATTAACCATGAGTAACTAAATTTCCAAAAATACAAAACTTTTGAGGAAATATTTCTCCAAAGATTTTCAGTGGTCTAAGGTATTCTAAATACCCCATTAATTTCAAAAATTAATAGTCTACTTTGGCTATTTTAAGCAAAAAAATAATAAATGCCCATAAGCATAAATTTTATGCTCTAAAATACCGAAACAAAAATGAGATAATTCATAAAAAAATTCTCAAGTCTCCAAACAGTTTACAAAAATATCATTCATTAAATTAAAGAATTAACAACTTTCTATGTTATATTTCAAGCAATTAATATTGCGTACTCAACACAATATATGCTCTAAAATATAAGGATATTCATAGGCCCCTTAAAATTATGTGTTTTAGTCAAAATCCCACATTTTTTTTGCAGTTTTATGAAAAGCCCCTCCACTCACAAATAATATTATATTATGTGTGAACTTTAAATCATCATAACTCACTTATTTTTTGGCCTTTTTGGGTAATGTATTTTTTCGAGATCTACGCATTGGACTTGAAAGTTGTACAAAAAAAGTAATTTGGAACTTCGTTTTTCATTTTTATCATTCAAACATATAATATTATCTGTTGACACTGACAGATAATATTATTTGTCACTTTAAACCACCATAACTTTCTCAATTCTTGGGCTTTTTGGAATTCTTTTTTTTTTTTTGATGTCATATATTTCTTTGAGATCTATGCAATACGCGTGGAAATTTAATGAGAAAAGTTAAGTTGCAGCCTGATTTTGAGGTTTTATCTATCTTATAGATAATATTATCTACTATCTGTGTGTCTAACAGATAATATTATCTATTAACTTTAAGCTACCATAACTTTCTCAATTCTTGGGTTTTTTGGGCCTTTTTTTTATTTCGTGTATTTTTTTTTAAAATCTATGCATCTATGGTGCCAATTGTACGAAAGAAATATATTTTTATTATATGCATGCGAAAAAATACAATTTTTCATATTTATTTGACGTTTAGTTTTTTTGGTCCCAGTATTTCATGGTCAATATTGAACTCGTTTGATAGATCTCATTTTGCTGATTTTAAAACATCAAATTTTACTAAAAATAGACATGTATAACAAAAGTTATAACAATTTGAGTGTAAAAATGGCCTAATGCGATAAAAAAAAATAGCATATATTTTAGCTTTGAAGAATTTTAAATTTACAGTTGTTAAAAAAAATAAAAAATAAACAAAAAAATTAAAAGCAAAAAAATCGACTTTATAAGACTTTTCACTAAAGTTTTCTAATTTAACTGCAACAAATTAAAGCTATTTAGAAAGCTGAAAAATCTCTATTTCTCGCAGCTATACCAGAAAAGTTTTTCAATTTCATATTTTTAATATTTTTCTAGAAGGTTGTTATTTAAAAAAAAAAAACTGTTTAGTATTTTGGTGATCTCTTATTCCCACAAACAGTAATGCTATGTGCACAGAAAAGTGCACATAAAAGTGCACCGAAAATGATCAAGGTCATTGATTGCGCGCGGGCTCCACGCCTGCGCGCATGGGGCCCGCCGCAATCAATGGCCCTGATCATTTTCGGTGCATTTTTATGTGCACTTTTCGGTGCACATAGCATTATTGTTCCCACAAATATATATATCAGAAGTATTGTGCAAGTACAATTTTTTTCGATTCAATGTAACATTTAAAAACTTGGACCAGCTTTGGCCTCATAATTCTAGAGGGAGGCGATTAATTTCTTAGGGAAGGCTTTAGGGGATAGATAGATACTGGGAGCTAGCACATTACCATAAATACATGTGTGTGAGGTAAGAGTGGAGGAGAGCTAGTATTTGTACATAGACATAGACTTCATATAGTACATAGATTTGTACATAATATATATGGGGAGCCATTCCTTGCATGAAGTACACGTTACGTAAATTTTCATTTCAATGGAGACCCACAAACAATGCAGCCTCACATGCATGCTCTTTCAGTTACTGCTTTCCGGTTAAGTTTAAACCTAGCGTAATTACAAAATATGCCCTGAACGTTTGGTCTTTATCTGATTTTAATCTGTGTAATTTTAATTACATATTAATTTGGTTTTTGAAGTTTTTAAATAGAAGCAATTTGATGTAAATGTCTAATTCTGTAAGAAAAGTTAACCGAATTTACTGAATGTTATGCACTATCACGCTTTTTATGGGAAAAAGTATAACACCACTAATCTCTCCACTATTTGTCAGTGTAATTGTGCATAGAAGTGGATGAATTATGTCCAATCTTTTGACAAAATGAGACATTTGGACTAATTAAATTACTTTTATTTAAAAACTTCATAGACGTAATATTTTTAAAACTACAAGCATTAAAATAAAACAGGGACCAAACTACAGAGAGAATATTTTGTTTTTCAGCCTTTAAACCTCCTTTCGGGAACAAATTAACAAATGACCTTAATTCAAAGCCCAGCATGAGCTGAAATATCCGAACAAAGTCAAATCCACCGACATTTCACTAACCTATCCTAGAATTTACAACACAAATTAAGCAAAACAATGTACAATAGTACAACATATATAAGGGTCAAAATCTTAAATCAAAAGAGGTTCGTGAACATAGATTTTTGTTCATAGAGCAACACAAACATACACGCTTGTATACTTGTTTTTTTTGCTTGAAATACACGCTTGTATACAACATACATAAAGACACACCCATGGTCCATGCATGTCTAGTTCCACCTACGCAATACACATAAAGAAGGCACTGATATGATTAATAAAACAGGTCAATTCAACTTTTTATTTCATCTTTACGTGTCTATCTAAACATTTTTTTTTTGTAAATTATAAATATGTCAATCGAAAGAGAAAAGTTAGGAAATTATTCGCAAAATTTGTAAAATGTCAACTATTGATGGTTATAAAGTATGAAGCTCAATATACGCATAGTACATATACAAGAGAATATAAAATCAATATTGTTATGAGTTGAACCCTGTGTTATGTAGAGTTGTTTCGTACATTCTGCAAATTGCATCATTCAGGAGAAACTTGCTGTGTAGAATGTTAGGAGCAAGTATACGCACGATTAATGTGTTGGCAACTTTAACACAACATTGAGCGCAACTTAGATAATACTGATTTATTTATCTTATATACAGTACTACAAGAATATCCTTACTTCTAATTAAAAGTTAAAAGTATTGATATCTCTTTCTTTTTTTTTCCTTTTTTTTTTGGATAATGTTATTGCCAGAACAACAATGACTAATGCAAGAGCAAAATGTGTCACTAAAAGTTTTAGCCACGGAAAAAAAGTGTTGCTAAAACTTTTAGCGACACATTTTACTCTAGCATTTGCCATTTTTACTCTGGCAATAGAGCTTTTTTTTTTGTTATCTTGTTAACTTTCCAGTTAAGTTGACATCCTTTTAATTTACAGAAATTATTGACTGACTTGTGACTATGAACAAAAAAAAAAACATGATTGAATCCTAATTTACCCTTAAAAAAATTATAATTATCATTTCATCTACTTAATTATTTTGAATTATACATTGAAGAAAAATAATGAGATATTGCCAATGAGTAATGCTGCGATTCCCAGATCCAAATATCAAAACTATACATATCCCAAATGATGTGGCAGTGAGTCTATTGGAGGATGTTGAAGTGACCCCACGTACGGTTGCCATATCATTTGAAATGTGTTTCGGGATTTGAATTTGGGAAACATAGCATTAATCATTGCGAATACAGCCCTAAGAAGATCTATTGTTTTCCCTTGTTTTCGAATCACATAATGATTAATCTGTCTTGTATATCTAGAAAATTCAGAATTCAAACCACCAAAACCTTTATGTTGAGGCATTTTCTATATCAAAAACGGAAGGAAAAGAACTACACTAATAGGCAAGAACAAGAATTATATGAGAGATTGAAGAGAGATTTATAGAGAATTGTACTTCTAGAGTGAATAAAAGATCTAAGCCAAAGAAACCACAATTTGTACTAAAACATTTGCAATTACAATCCTCTCAACTTGTTATTACAACATCAACAATCAAAATAAAAGATATCTATATGCCAAAGAAATCACAATTCGTACTACAAGAAAAGTCAAAATTTTTGTCATGTTTATAATCCCTCTCAACTTGTTATTACTAAATCAACAATCAAAATAAAAGATCAACTTTATTTAATGTCATAGTAAAATCCCTCTCAACAAGTTATTACAACATCAACAATCAGTTGCCTCAAGAAACAAAGTAAACTAAACCAAAAAATTTAGAACATATCAAGAAACACGTACATATTGTATACGCTTGTATATAACTATATATATATAAACTGCATGCATTAGAATCATCATAACTAGCCAACAAACCATATTCTTCTTTGTCCACATTTCCTTTTTCTGGGCTTAATTTGGTATTTAACTAGGGTTTTTCTTTGAGAAATTGAAAAAAGAAAAGAAAACCCAAATGTTTAATTTTGTGATATATATATATATATATATGTAATGATTTCTAGGGATTTGTGGCCGAGAAATCACAGTAGTAGGATGAGACTGAGTCCGGATAGTCATTATGGCATGATGACGAACCGGAGGGAGGTACGAAACCCTTTGGAAGCATTGCTGAGAAGGGTCTTGGATTGAAGTTCTTGAAATTCTCTCTCTTCATCTGCATCTTCTTATTCTTTCTGTTTCTCTTTCTTCTTTTGGGCTCTTGCTTGTTTATAAAGAACGGTGATGTGTTCTTGGTGTAGAACACTTGGTACTGTGAGAGTATGTTTGATGGTGCATTGGCTTGGACTTCTTCATGTGGTGATGGTGATGATGATGAGGAGTGGGCAGAGAAGAAGGAGATGAGTAAGAGGAGGATGAGGAAGAGAAGGGTACAAAGATTTAATGTGTGATTGAAACCCATGTGTGTATGTGTGTGTGTGTGTGTGTGTGAGAGAGAGAGAGAGAGAGGGGCAATCTAAGAATTCAAGGCTTGATTCTGGTTTTGAAACTTGACTTGCACCGTGTGATTTAATTTTCTTGGAGTTATACCCGCATATACATATATTGATATATATATGTATATATATGAAAATGTATATACATAACTTGTACTTTCCCTCGTGCCAATGTCAACATTCTGTGGAACATCCACAACCCAGATCCGTAATGTAAGAAACCCAAGTTGTTATTTTTTTCTTGAATATTTTTTAGGGAGGCTTAGCCTAAGGCCTCTAAGCAGGTTGGGCAACATTAATTTAAAAGATAGTTCATTAATAATAATTTCTACACGGAAAAAAGTTCAAACCAAATCCATAACATCAACATTTCACTATTCAAGTTCATTTCAATATTTTTATCTTACCAAACTATCCCATAAAAAAAAAATAATAGTGAGCTCTCTCTCTCATGCTCCCATGGCCACCATTACCACCACCTCTACCTGACCTCCGTCCACCAACTCCGGCGATCACCACCAGCGACTAACACCATCGCCACCACCATCGTCGGCCACCACCACCATTTCTACCACCATCAACACCATTTCCACCACCACCAATAAAAAAAACAAATCTAGATCGCCCATGGCCACCAACACCATTTCCACCACCACCAACACCATCACCACGACAAAAAACAGATCTGGATATGATTTTGTTGGCAACATAATTCATTATTTTGTATTGCTTTGATTTTTACATTTGATATTCAAAAACATAAAAATTACATTTGACCACCACACTTGTGCACCATGAGCCACCACCAGCACCATCCTGAGCCTCCACCACCTTCCAAGCAAGTTTTTTTTTTTTACCTCTTTTCGGTGATTGGCCTTGTAAGGCATAGGCTTGGTAGGATGTCAAACTCTCAAGTGAAATTTCTCTTAAGATTTATCTTAAGAAAAATTTCTCTTATGATAGTCAAATCAGTTAAGTGAAATTTCACTTCCTTTCTTTGAGAACAACGAGTTGTTCGAAGGAAATAGGGATTGAGAATGATGAATAGTTGTGAGAGATTGAATTTTTTTTAGAGTTATTCAAAGAAATCTCCACTTCTATGATGAAACTAGGGCGTCACTCTTGAGAAGACGAAAAGAGTTGATCGTAAGAGAAATTTCTCTTATTATAGCCAAAGCAGTTAAGTGAAAATTTACTTTTTTTTCTTAAAGAACAAAGAGTTGTTCGAAGGAAATAGGGATTGAGAATGATGAATAGATATGAAAGACTGCATTTTTTTTTATAGTTGTTCAAAGAAATCTCCACTCCTATGATGAAACTAAGGCCTCAAGCTTGAGAAGACGAAAAGAGGTGATGTTAAGAGAAATTTCTCTGATTATAGCCAAATCAGTTTAGTAAAATGTCACTTCGTTTTCTTATAGAACAACGAGTTGTTCGAAAAAAATAATGATTGAGAATGATGAATAGATGTGAGAAACTGAGTTATTTTTGGAGTTGGTCAAAGAAATCTTCACTCATATGATGAAACTAGAGCTTCAAGCTTGACAAGACGAAAAAGAGGAAATGAATTATTGCTTCAAACTCGTCTGATTTTCTTCAAAACTTGTTATTGATAATCAGGTTTCAGTTGTTTTTGTGGTGGATTTTTATCATTTTATTTGATGATTTCAGTCGTTTTTGCAAGAGGAGTCGCGAATCATAGGTGGGATGATGAGTGGTGGTCACCGGAGGTCGTCATGGTGGTAGTTGCCGGAGCTGGTCGTGGTGTCACCGGAGCTGGTCGTGGTGGTCACTGGAGCTGGTAGTGGTGGTGGTCGGAGGTCAGGTAGGGAGGTGGTAATGGTGGCTAGGGTTTGGTAGAAATGTTAGATAAAGAAGATGAGGGTACTTTTGTTAAAAAATGTTCTAAAGACCTTAGACCAATGTGTTTTATTAAGTGTCCTTAATTCCAACATAACTTGTTTTAATGCCCTATTTACCAATTTTTCCTATTTTCCGCAAATCTATTATCTATATATCTATAAAATACCAAAGCAAAAGTCTTCTATTAAATTATCCACATCATCAACCTCTATTCCTACTAAAAATCTTATGTGGCACAACCTCCTCTGATTTTCCCAAAGCCTATGTGATGCATTGTATGTTTCAGCTCGGGGTGTAAGCGGTTGGTTTCGGTCTGTTTTTTCGATTTTTGTGTTTTTCATAATCGACCAATAGGTTCGGTTTTGGTCGGTTTTTCGATTTTGATCAATTTTTCGATCAATTTTAGCTTGTACAAACATTTTATAACCGACCAATCAGTTTTTTAGCCTGAAGGTTTCGGTCGGTTTTAAGTTTTTTTGGTGTGAAAGTCCAAATCGTCGAATTTCATCTGACCCATCTCCATATAAATAAGCTCTATAGTATGGGCATGATGCTTAGCCCCCATACAAATCCTGTCCGGGTGCAATAGTCCATCTACGTGCATCAAATACCATAGGTACTCCTCCAACCACTCCCGGGCCCTCATCCGGATGCACTGTCAATAAAACATGGGATTAGCTGCCTCAACTCTATCAGCATAAATGATGTATCCTCCCAGCTCGTCCTCTACACATATCAGCACCCTGATCTGAAAAGAAACTAACTTAAGTCAGTACTAGTCACAAGGTATCTTAAGGCTCATTTTGTAGGACAATCAACGAGCACGACTAAACCTAGAGCTTTGATACCGAAAATCCCTATCATGCCCCAGAGTAGCCAAAATAGGAAAAATTCAAAACATACTCTCTTTTGGGTTCGTAGGTCTGTGGCAAGTTGAATACCTCATGATTGTCCACAACAATAAAGAACCAATATCATAAATAACAGGCAGCAGTAATAAACATGGTGGTCTAGGCAAACTTATATATTAAACATCAGAGTCTTAAAATCCACTTAATATAACCCATAGAGAGGAAATAAACGAACATTATCTTAGGCATAAGCCCTACAACATATTGATAATCTGGCACCTAGTGCCTCAACATAACCAAAAGATAGATAAACTTATAGTCTTTGGCTCCCGCCAGCTAACTTACAAAGCTATAGCCTTCCTTGGTGTACTCCCCTTTCAGGAATTCGACCTCTGCAAGATCTAGACATTTGATTGTCCAAGACATGAAAGTCGTCAGCTTTACTACAAGGTGAGTGAGTAAACCTACTACACTGAATAGGCTCAGAAAACACTTTTAATCCATTTTAGAAGTAAAACGATCCCTTTTTATACCTTAGAAAAACATTAACATTAAGTCTCTCTTAATCTTATGGTAACTCGTACATTACAACTAACATCAACTGATTGATCACTTTGGACTATTGATCCAATTTGACTTGAGAAATCCACTTTGAACCACAAGTTCAATGTGTTACGACTAGACTTACTTTGGACCACCGATCCAATCTTTACTTTACTTTAGACTACATGTCCAATCTATACAGACTTGACTCTTTGCATGTTGTCACAGCCCATCCCTCACAGCCCGATATTGTCCGCTCTGCAGCACTGGAGCAAGCCCAACGGGTCTAACAGTCCAGCCCACTCACGGTTTTGTTTGGTCACCGGACCCACGGTCCAGCCCAAAAGGCCTCGATAGCATAGAGAGTACGGCTCACACATATAAGCAACATCCCCCAGCTCTGCCCAGGCGATGTGGGACGCAACTTCTCACCCCCCCAGTCGACCGCAACACATGACAGTCGACCGAATGAGACGGGTCATCACATCCACCCCCCCTAAAGAGGGCCCACGTCCTCGTGGGCTTTCCCCACGCACGAACATGGCACACTTCCGGCTGGGCCAGGCTCTGATACCAACTGTCACAGCCCATCCCTCACAGCCCGATATTGTCCGCTCTGCAGCACTGGAGCAAGCCCAACGGGTCTAACAGTCCAGCCCACTCACGGTTTTGTTTGGTCACCGGACCCACGGTCCAGCCCAAAAGGCCTCGATAGCATAGAGAGTACGGCTCACACATATAAGCAACATCCCCCAGCTCTGCCCAGGCGATGTGGGACGCAACTTCCCACCCGCCTAGTCGACCGCAACACATGACAGTCGACCGAATGGGACGGGTCATCACACATGTATTCCGGCACGAATGCCATTGGCCTGGAATATCGTAGCCCAACAAGGCCTATGGGTTACCCTATTATCATCTTTAGCCCAACTGGTCACTTACTTGATATCTCTTGTCATCTTTAGCCCATTTGGCCACTTGCTTGACATCTTAGCCCAAACTAGCTTCATCACTGAGTAACCCCCATCTTATTCCATTCAGCCTTGGTTAACTTATCATCATAGCCCCAAATGGCCTACTTACTTGACATCTGAGCCCAAATGGCCTGTTAACCATCTCAACCCAACTGACCTCAATAGTACTACCACAGTACTACAATCGCCCTTGCCATCCTGTTATCTATAAAAAAAAAACAGTACTGCTGGGGTAGGACTACTCTTGCCACTGATGTTGTCAATATCAAGATATAAAAAGTGTACTTTACTTTTCTAAAGATTTGTAGTAGTGAAAGTAAAGGTCGAACCTATAGAGATTGAATTACTACACCTTTTAATTTTAAAACCTAAATCTAATTAATTATGAAAATGGAAGTTGGTTTGAATTTTAATTAAACTAATAAGAATAATGAAAATCAATCTAAACTATGAAAGTGAATTAAAATTGTTTTTATAAATATGTTTAGGGAACCTAGGATTGCAAATCCATCACTAGCTTCATAATAAGGGTATTTATGCATTTAATTAGCTTATTAAGTTGGATGATAATGAAGAATTGTAGATACAAGCACAATTCCTCCATCAAGAAAATAACCATGGTTCAAGCACCAACATAATCCATCTTCGATTAGCACGAATTATCCCACACTAAACTAGGGTTGTGGCATAATCCGTCTAACCTAGGCATGGACTATTCGGATACTTGATAGCACAATTCAATTAAGTACCATTACATGTAAATAATCTATACAAGCACAGCAAATATAGACCATTGAGCACATAACAGTCAAAATAAATCTAAGACAAGAATAAACTTTGAAAGTAATGATATAATCAATAGAAGTACGATTTTATTATTTAAATCATCTAAACATGTGATCATCATCCTTACATAATAAAACTAAAATAAAAACAAAAATAACTCCCTATTACTTGGCTAGGGTTTCATTGAAACCCTAGATCTAGGTTTAGTTGGCCATAGAGCGATGATTGACAAGAGGTTGATGGAGGAGGCCATGGAAATCCTTGGTCTTCTTCTTCTTCTTCTCATTGCTTTCCTCTCTTCAATGGCTGAAAGTTTAGTTGTAGATGGATGTATCTAATGTTGTGTAATGTTGTGTATATTAGAGTCTAACCTAAAAATTGAATAAAACAAAGTATACATAGCGTTTGGAACAAGTTTTGGAAGCTTTCCTAACCCGAAACGCACTAAAACTGCTATATTTTACAGTCTGGATGTAATTTGGCAGTTTCGTTTACGCAGGTGTCTTCAGTATAGTGAAATACGCAACTTTGATTTTTATACATGTCGCGCGAGCGGGCCGCGCGAGCGCAATGATGGGAAGTCGCGCGAGCGGGTCGCGCGAGCGAGGTTCAGGTATTCCGCGCGAGTGGGCCACGCGCCCGATAGGCCTTTTTCAGCTTCTTTTCTTCTGCTTTTTCACCATGTTTAGCCTGGAATACTTATTTTCTTCCAAAACCTGTCAGAAAATAGAAAACGAAGTAAAAATACACAAAAATAGGATAAAAAGTACTAACAAATGCGCGTTAAGGCGTATAATTAAGATTTGTTCTCTCCCGATCACACCCCAAACCTACATTTTGCTAGTCCTCGAGCAAAACTAAAAATAAAACTAAACTACTAATAAAATATTACTCCATTGTTGCATGGGTTGTGATTGCATTTAGCGTTTGCAACATGCCTTTTAAACCCCTAGGTGTCCCTAATCGGACGAGTGAAGTCTTGTGAGGGTTCTCATCAACAAGTCACCCACAACCAACTTTATTAATTTTTAAATTTAAAAAGTTTTATTAACAACAAAAAACTAATAGTCAATACTCCTTATCATACAACAATGATTTGAAATAGAATAACGAACAAGAAGAACGGAGTCAAACGTCCACTTACGTCATGAAAAACGATCATAAGCACATGCATCATATAAATCAATAGAGTTTCTCATAAACTTGCACGTGTGTGATGTGGTAGTCAAATGAACACGTGCTTGTCATAAACTTGGAATATAATTCAGATAACCATCCAACTATGCTTTGACTACAAATCTCACAATGTTAATTACACTCTCAAATAAAACATTCAGAATACAAGGTAATCTTTCTAATATATGTGAGCAAAGGAACTAGGTTTTAAAAATGAGAAATGTTCACATATGACTCGAAAAAGACACATGACACGAAAGAACAGTAGTCTCATGGATAGGACGCCAATGGTCAAGAAAAATTAATTGTTACCATGATTTAATCTTCTCCCATCGTTTACATATCCAAACCATGTTTTCTAGGATCAAATAGGACTTTTCAAAGGTTATAACATGGCTCAGGCAATAAAAAAGGATAGAAAGGATTTGTTAGGTAGTTTTCAGAATGGCATTGTAAGGCATGTTTAATTTCTTTCATTCATTCTTCTACCAACCTTCATCTTTTCATTCTCTTCTCTTCATATTTCTTTTTTTTTCAATCTCTTTTTTTTTATTTATTCTTTTTTTTTTCAACCTTATTCTTCTCCTTTTCTTTTCCTTCCCATTACTTTTGAACGAATATTCAATGAATACCAAGGCAACTGCCCCAAACATCATATTATTTTCTTCTTCTTTTCAATCGACACACCGCCCTATCAATACTAAAAGTTGACGAATCTCTCAGTGGTGAACTCCAAGTTGGTCAAGTTGGAGCAAAAAAATAGATAATGGTGATTAAAGAAAATGGGCATTTTAACTGCTCAAAGGGCGAACTAAGAAAATTTTATCATTTTTCGATCAGTGGTAAACAAAGAGAGCCTACCATCATTTCCTAGGATGATATGGTTCTTCAATATTTACAACGGAAGATTATTTAGTATGATAGCTAGTATTTTAACTTGACTATCAATCAAAACAAGAATAATGAGACTAAACAACGAGTAGATGCGCTATTTCAATGAAATTCGACAAATACAATGTGTATTTATAACCCTCTAAAAAGAAAAGATAGGCTCAAAAGCTCACTGGGTTTAGTCTCCACCTTGTGTTATCTAGAAATTCGAATCATATTATAGTTCACATCCGACAAGTATTCAAGCGACTACATGCAGTGCATAGGTTTGTGTGCAAATCTATGATATAAAAGTACAATTCAAACGATACATATCCTAAACGCCACATCATGACTTCAGCAAATATTTAATCACATTTTCTTATATTTACCATTCTATAACAATCCAAGTTACATAACAAGAAGTATCGAATCAAGATTGCAAAAACATCGGTAATATCGTTTATTTAAGCACGAGTATTAAAAAATTTTAAACAATTGATGCAGTGCGTGCATATGTGCAAGTGAGTGCATACCCCCAAACCTAAACCTTTCATTGTCCCCAATGAAACAATAGAATGAAAGAGAGGAGAGTATGCAAGGAAGGAACGATATTACCTCGATCTCGACAATCACAAATAGGTGAACGCACAAAAATATGGAATGAAAGTTCATATGCTCCTAATGGAGCTACTAATCACCTGTTAGTACTTGACAATAAAAAATAAACAACAAAATAACAATGATAAAGAAAAGAAATGGATATACATGTTTTTTTTTAATCAACGAAAACTAAAAGAGAATTAAAAGACGTAATGGAAATAAAAAGAAAAACAAACAGAACTATGAAAGCAAATAAATACTAAGAGGACGAAAAGAACAAACATAAACTATAAAAATAGTTGACCAGGTTTGGGAGGCAGGAGGTAAGAAAACAAAGAGAAAAATCCTGAAAACCCTCCCTCGTGCGAGCGGGCTGCGCGAGCGAGCTTCGCGCGCACGAGCCCCTCTGCGAGGGAATGCAGAAGCATGTTTTAAAGAAAAAATTTCTATGTCCATGAATTGCACGAGTGAACCACTCACGCGCGCGATTATAGGCGCGATGTGAAACTGAGGCATATATAAAAAAAAAAAAAACGTTGAAAATTTTTCTCTAAGGGGCAAACTTCCGCGAGCGGGCCGTGCGAACAACCTGTCGCGCGAGCGGGCCGCTCGAGCGACTTGGTCTTTTCTTCTTTTTAATGTAAATATCTTTGAAATAAATTGACTCCGACCCCCAAACCTATCCAGAATGATCAAAACTGAATCAAAACGACCCAAAAATGACCAAAAAGTAAGCAAAATAGATGAAATAAAGCTTGGGTATCCTCCCAAGAAGTGTTGTCTTTCACGTCTTCAGCTAGACCATTCTAGCTCAAGACTCAAGGAGGTCGTAAATCAGAATTTGTACCCTTGAAGGTATTTAGGAGACTCCGATGAAAAGCAGAAACAAGGTCATTATGAGTTAATTCATTCGACGGTTCTCCCTGATTATGTTCAAATTGATTTCTCACCTTCTGAGTAAATTTAGCATTAGGGTCCTAGTTATTCAAATTCGTCCACTCATCATTCATAGTATTATTCTCCTCACTCAAATTTATCACGTTGTTGGATTTAATAGTTTGTCTTACCTCACTTACCTCACATAGGTAATCATCCTCTTTGGGAGGTTGATCAATAGCGTTAAAAATGTTTAGTTTTAAGTTCATGTTCCCAAACGACACCTTCATCACCCATGTTTGACAGCTGACACGAGCATTAGCAGTTGCTAAGAACGGACGACCAAGAATGACCGGGGTGTGTTTTCTAGCATCTAGCACAGGTTCGGTGTCAAGGACCATGAAGTTGACGGGATAGTAACATTTGTCGACTTTAACCAAGACGTCTTCGATGATTCCCTTAGGGATTTTAACAGAACTATCCGCTAATTGTATGGTAGCGGTCGTGGGTTTCAGTTTACCTAGACCTAGTTGTTTGTAGATGTGGTAAGGTAAGAGATTAACACTAGCTCCTAAGTCAAGGAGAGATCGGTGAATGATAGTGTCACCTATGATGCATGAGATCGTTGGTGTACCAAGATCCTTATACTTTGGAGGAGCATGTTGGAAGATTGAACTTGCTTTTTCCGTGAGGAAGACCTTTTTCAAAATATGACTGCGCAACTTGCGCTTTTGAGTATATAGGTCTTTTAGACATTTAGCGTAAGCAGGAATTTGTTTTATCGCATCGAGGAATGGAATATTGATTTTTACCTATTTAAATACCTCGAGTATATCTTCAGTTTTTGACCCTTTTTTTGAAAAATGTGACGGTTCATCGACGTTTGGTGGGAAAGGCAATTTTGGAATATAAGTCGTCGGGGTTGTTACATTTTCTTTTCTATTTAGGCTCACGTCCTCATCCCTCTCTTTATTAGAGTTAATGTTCATATTGTTCACATTCTTTTTCGGAATTTCTATCACCTCTTCCTCACGTGTCGTCATCCTAGTTGAGACGGCATTTACTTGTGCACTCGTACCACTCACCTCGTATTGTCCCTTAGGATTTTGAATAGTTTGACTAGGTAACTTACCCTCGTTCCTACGACTCATTGCATTAGCTATTTGTCCCATTTGGGACTCAAGCTTCGCAATGGATTGTGTGTGAGAGTAAACTATTTGTGCTTGTGCCTGTACTTGTGTCTCGATATTCTTAAGGGACGCCAACACCTTCTCCTCAAAAGCGTTAACCCTTGGAGGGTTAGGATTAGGAGGAGGGTGTTGGTATTGACTTTGTTGAAAATTGGGTCGGTAAGCATTAGGGAAATTAGTTGTCTCATTATTATTATGATTATTATTATTTTTCCACGAGTAATTAGGATGATTTCTCCATGGCGCATCCGGATTATTAGTACTAGAATTATAATTATTTCGTGGGAATTGTTGAATAGAGTTAATGTGTTGTTCAACGAATTCTGGAAATTAAGACGCCAATGGACATGTAAGTATAGCATGTGACGAATTAGAACATATTTGACAAATTTCATGAGCGGGTGGGGCTGTCGTTTGGTTTATTGTCAAAAGTCAGTCAAGTTTTTTAGATAGTTCTTGAAATTCAACTGAGTGACTTGACTCTAACTTCACCTCTCGTTTAGGTTGCGGAAGATATCCCTCATAACATACTGACACGGCCTGATGCATCGAGTTCTCGCTTAACGTTTCAAAAATTTTCCAAGCCTTGTCGGCGCTTTTGTGTAGGAAGGTACCCGCACAAACAGCATCGACGGTATTACGAACAGAGGGAATAAGTCCCTCGTATAAAACCTGTACCTGTTTCCACTTAGGAACCTGATGATGTGGGCAAGAGCATAATAATTCTTTAAATTTCTCCCATGTATCATAAAGCATTTCCCCATCTTGCATAACAAAGTTTGTTATGGATTATATTATTTGATTTGTATGCATAATAGGGAAATTTTTTTTGTAAAAATGCGGTGTGTAAGGCTTCCCAAGTTCTAATTATGTTTGGCTCAAGAGATTGTAGCCAATACTTCGATTTATCTTTTAAAAAGAATGGAAAGAGCCACAATTTTAATTCATCATCATTTAAGTTTTGAATTTTCAAAGTAGAGCATATGTCTTGAAAATCTCTTAAGTGCTGATAAGGATCTTCATTTATACGACCGTTGAATGAAGGAAGTAGCGAGGTGGTAGACGACTTTTTCTCAAAGTGAGATACCTTCTCCTCCGGTAAGTCGATACATTTTAGTGGCGTGTAAGTCGTAGGAATAAAATAATCTTTAAGCGGAGGAGGTGGAGGTATATTAGGGTTATTTTCGTTATTTTCGTTATTACCTAAGTCGGCCATTAGACTAGGACCAATGATATTAACACGTGGTTTCTTTAGTCTTTGACGAGTACTTCTTATTTCGGACTCAAAAAAAGATGATGGTTTTGGTGTCGATTCGTCGTCTATTGTCAACCGAGCTCTAGAAGCTTGAGTTGAAGACTTAAGGACTCTAAAACTACGTTCAAGTTCAAGATTAAACGGATGTAATTTAGATTTACTTGAACGTGTACCAAACATAAACTAAAAGAAAATAGACTAAAACAACGACTGACTCAACGATTACGAAAAATAACCACGCAAGTAATCAACCACACAAGCACACAGTACTACTATGATGCATGTAATTATCCTTATGCAGTGATTCGCGTCAAAGTCCAGTGCCCCGGGTTTCCTAGCTAATGCAGCGCTCACTCCACACCTAATCTAATGCAAGTAATTGCGTCTCAACGTTCTGACTTACAGTGATTTGATGCAAATTTTTAAAGGAAGCAAGGTATATTTATTTTATTTTATTTTAATTGTGTAAGCTCCTTTGGTGTGCTAAGCTTTTCCACTCCGACACGCTAGAATTTGATTACTTGAGAAACTACAAAACAAAAAGAAAAATTAGTAACTCAAAACAAAAAAAAATAAGAAAAATAAAAACTAATCTAATATTTACGAATTAACTAAACTAAGATTTTAAAGCTAAAGGTAGTAAATTGCAATCCCTAGCAACGGCGCCAAAAATTGATGTTGTCAATATCAAGATATAAAAAGTGTACTTTACTTTTCTAAAGATTTGTAGTAGTGAAAGTAAAGGTCGAACCCACAGAGATTGAATTACTACAGCTTTTAATTTTAAAACCTAAATCTAATTAATTATGAAAATGGAAGTTGATTTGAATTTTAATTAAACTAATAAGAATAATGAAAATCAATCTAAACTATGAAAGTGATTTAAAATTGTTTTTATAAATATGTTTAGGGAACCTAGGATTGCAAATCCACCACTAGCTTCATAATAAGGATATTTATGCATTCAATTGGCTTATTAAGTTGGATGATAATGGAGAATTGTAGCTACAAGCCCAATTCATCCGTCAAGAAAATAACCATGGTTCAAGCACCAACATAATCCATCTTCGATTAGCACGAATTATCCCACACTAAACTAGGGTTGTGGCATAATCCGTCTAACCTAGGCATGGACTATTCGGATACTTGATAGCACAATTCAATTAAGTACCATTACATGTAAAAAAATCTATACAAGCACAACAAATATAGACCATTGAGCACATAATAGTCAAAATAGATCTAAGGCAAGAATAAACTTTAAAAGTAATGATATAATCAATAGAAGCACGCTTTTATTATTTAAATCCTCTAAACATGTAATCATCATCCATACATAATAAAACTAAAATAAAAATATAAATAACTCCCTATTACTTGGCTAGGGTTTCATTGAAATCCTAGATCTAGGTTTAGTTGGCCATAGAGTGATAATTGGTTAGAGTTTGATCGACGAGGCCATGAAAATCCTTGGTCTTCTTCTTCTTCTCCTTGCTTTCCTCTCTTCAATGACTGAAAGTTTAGTTGTAGATGGATGTATCTAATGTTGTGTAATGTTGTGTATATTAGAGTCTAACCTAAAAATTGAATAAAAACAAAGTATATATAGAGTTTGGAACAAGTTTTGGAAGCTTTCCTAACCCGAAACATACTAAAACTGCTATAATTTACAGTCTGGATGTAATTAGGCAATTTGGTTTTCGCAAGAGTCTTCAGTATAGTGAAATACGCAACTTTGATTTTTACACATGTCACGCGAGCGGGCCGCACAAGCGCGATGATGGGAGGTCGTGCGAGCGAGGTTCAGGTATTCCGCGCGAGCGGGTCGCGCACTCGAAAGGCTTTTTTCAGCTTCTTTTCTTCTGCTTTTTCACCCTATTTAGCCTGAAATACTTGTTTTCTTCCAAAACCTGTCAGAAAATAGAAAACGAAGTAAAAATACACAAAAATAGGATAAAATGTACTAACAAATGCGCGTTAAGGTGTATAATTAAGGTTTGTTCTCTCCTGATCAGCCACCATTGCCCTTATGGCCACAGTGACATCTTGACAACATCACAGACTTATTACTCTTTTATGGACAAAGCACAAGAATCTAATCGATGGACTCAATCATCTCCTTAATATCCTTGTTATCGCAACCTACGCATCATCAACTAACAAGCGCAGTACAAGCTGATAACGAACATTATTCACGAATTGTCATACTTAAGTACGTCTCATATTATTCTCAGAGCTTACGTATCTCACACATATGCATCTACTAGTTCAATTCATCCTTTACTTATTATAGGAATATTGTCTTTGTTAATCCAGTGGGCTCGAGCGTTCGGGTGGGCTCAAGCGCTCGCCTTCGTAAATTTCCAGAATCTTTCGTCTTTACATTATATAAGTAATCCATTATTAAGGTACTACACAAAAAACATGATGTACAATGTCTACATAGCACATGCAAGCATAAATATAAAGAGCAGCCCAAGGTACAACTTTCACAGCTCATAGTACAACCAACATATCATGGATCAACATAAACTTAACATGTAACAACTCACTCTTTTAAGTACTACTAAGCTTAAGTGTAGACACCCAATTTTGACCACACTGATAGGATTTAGGGTGAACAACGTCTTGGAGGATTCGATGATGAAAAGTACCCCGTGGAAGGTACTGGATTCCACACAATCAGAAGATCGGACTTCGGAAAGTGACTTCAAGCTCAGAAAAGCCCTTTTCCATGGATAAATCCCGGTTTTGTCAAAATCATCTCTCAGAATTCATATTCTCTCAGGGTTATATGAACATTAAGTGTTCTAAACGCAGTATTCTAGGCATCCAGAGATTCAATTTTAAAGAAAAGTTCGAAATCGACGCACATTTGAAAGCAATTTTGGAAAAGACGTCATTTGATTTCAAAAAGACGACGAAAGTTCCGGAGGACTTCCGGACTTCAATTGGACTTCAATTCTCATTATAAAACCTCTGGAAATATTTTTATACTGAAATTCAACCTGACAGCTTTCCAACGGTACGTAAACGGACGATTTCGGACACCAAAAAGCATTTTTACAAAAATCTGGAAAAGCAGTGCGCATGAAATTTGAAACAGAGCTTGTGGGTGACCAGAGGGACCCAAATAGTAAATGGCGGTTTTGGGTATGGGGGTGGCGGGTCCCACCATAACCGCCACTTCCATTTGTGTCCTCCACGGAGCTTTTTGAGTTCCAGACCCTTCTAGAAGCTTCCCACTGCGAGGAAATTGCCTGGAAATTGCGTTTAGGCTCCGAAATGGCCATTTTAACCCTCTTTTAAGCTCTAAAAATCCTGTTTTAACCCTGAAACTTAAGAGCTAAGTCTTCAAAACTCTATATAAGATCTCATACATCTCATATGAGATCACATCTTAACACACTAGACACTTGGAAGAGATACACTTGAATATACTTGGAGATACAAACACACATAGAAGCACATACAAGAGAGATAAGTATACTTTGAATATACTTTCAATTTAGGTGAATTCTAGAGAGAGAAAATTATGAATTGAATTTAGATTAACTTAGGCTAATTAGACCACAATTTGAACATCAATTGCCTCCCTCAACTTCCATGGATGAGTGCTTGAAGAACACTTGAATAACACTTGAAGAAGAAGATCTTCAAATCAATTTTGGTCTTGTAATTGAGAATCCTCCAAGAGGTAAACACTATAGTTCATCTCTAATTCCTACTTTGTATATATAGATCTATAAGATTTGGATCTAACTTAGTTCTATTTCTACTTATTAGAACACTCATCTTCTTCCTCTCATGTTCTTCACGCACTCACATAGTTAGATCCAAATCTCTTTGATTTTTATTGATAATTTACAATTAGAGATTGTTTTTCACTTTGATTTTCAATTTTGGTTTCATTCTTCAATTTTAGTTTAGATTCATGCATACATGATTATATATATATACATATATCTATTTTGAATTCCATGATGGTTTGGAAATATGATCTATGAGAAGGATGATTTCTATGTTCATACCTATCTCTTGATTATTCCTATTACCTAGAATTCCTATTGAATTTCATCTCCAACATGATATTTATAAGTCCCTTTGATCCTTGATCTAAAAGTTCTTCATAGAACTTGAGGGCTAAATTGATTGGGAATCATGATAATTAAGTTGATCTATGAGTTTGATCTCTCTAATAAGCTTCAACTATCACTAAAATGTTTTCCTCACACTTTAAAATGAACTAGATAAAAATTCAGCAAAGCAGATTGGTTTTGTCCATTAGATTTGGTCCATCAAAACCCATAGTTTGATGGATTTCAAATTTTCTGGGTAAACTTTGATGAATTAGCTTTCATCCGGTCCGTTTTGAGAGCTTTTAGGATTCATATACTATTTTTAGAAATTGTTGAGAAATCGGTTGACAGATTTGAACATCGTCTCTTTGTGCTTGAATTTCAGAAAATCTATAATAGTTATCGACGTTCCGCTTTTTGGGGATGATTCCTAACTCATATATCTATATGCCGATGTAAAATCGTGAGCATACGATCGAGTTAGGATCGTTTTCTAAGCGTTTAAAGTTGATACAACTATTCTGGAATTTTCTAAGTTTAATTACAAATATGATTATGTATACAAAATGGTCACACCTTGATCACTCAACAACAATTGATGAATAAAACTTGGTTTAGAAATCACCTAGGATAAATGGATGAGAGATCAAAAGCTTAAATCAACTTGGTTAACATGATTCATGAACTTCTATTATACTTCTATTATGTTTTGCATTCATTTGTCAAATGATACCAAATTTCCAGAATAACAGAGTCTGTTTAAAACACTTTTTCAGAAACCTTGTGATTACAGAATGTCCATGGGTTTATTTTTATCATATACTACAATGAAATAGCTTTCTTTTGACACCAAATAGAGCTTCATATGATTTTTGTAGATTTAATTATGATTTTTACAAGAACAGTGGACAGTCCTGATCCACTGTTCCCAAAACATTTATTTCTCAAACAATAAAATTGATATTGAGGTCCCACTTTTTGGAGAAGTTCCCTAAGACATGTATCTAACTTTCTGTAAAAGGGTTTTATCCAGCTCATGTTTAAGACCACTTTTGATAGGATTCATTAGAGGTTGCTGAATCTGGAAATTTGATTGATGACATGTTTTCTTTGTTTATCATGCATATCATTTGTTTGCTTGTATTTTTGCAATGCTTTGGGTATTCTTTGGTGTCTTAGTGCAGAGAATTAAGTGCCTCGGACCCGGACTTCGATTTGTGGTTTGCCTCGTCTACATGTGGCTTAGTGCCCATGTATCATGTACTATCTCTATCCTTTCTCTTAGAATTTTTCTAGGTTTACAACTTTGATTTCAACGACACATTTCCTTTAGGATAAGTCTCCGTTTATATGATTATTTGTTAGAGACATCTTATCTAGGATTGTTGCATGATTGCATTGCACGTTCACATTCTTTTTGCTTTCGCGACTCCGCTTGAGTCAACCAATGTAAGTCTTCTCGTTCCCTTTGCATATCATGACATGTTTACTTTATTTGCATCGGTCCCGGGCGGGACTAGCCACTGTGAGTATACTTCTCCCTTGTATTGCATGAGCATCCGCTTTCTACTTGATTTAGTCTCTTGAAATGATTTTCATTAGATGTTTCTTTTTGCCATGTATATATCTATCTAGTATGTTTGAGGAAACAACATCTATTATGAATTAATAACAAGGATATTTGAATCAAGGCCTACCATTCGGTAGGGCGAGGAGGGGGTGCTTTAGTCCTGCTTGGGCTCCTTCCCCTCTCGTACCAAGACCCCCGAACCTTGTTTCTGGTAATGAAGGGCGAGTAACCTTATTCAATTTTGGGCGAGTCAAACTTGGGTTTCCTAATTCCCGATAAAAATTAGGTGGCGACTCTTTGTCTCTAGGATCGCGTGAGGAAGTCCTAGTTTTCCCTGAAGTATGCTCCTTGGGATCCGTCCCGGGACACTATCGAGGGAGAGCGCCAGGACCTCCTCCTCCATTCGCGACGGTCCACAATCTGGCGACTCTGCTGGGGATCGAACATGAAACCGATGGTTTCTTGTTCTTCGAGGGTTTGACTTGAGCCAAAGAATATCCTTGTTATTAATTCAATAATCATGTTGTTTCTGCCTGCATTTGCACTTGCATTGTTCTTTCACCGCGACTGCTTGAGATCATTGCCTTGAAGATAGAGGGCCCTCTTTCCTCTATTTGTCAAGAGTTTTGGTAGCATGTAGTCACCGTTAGCCTTGTAGCGCGTGCGGTATATAGAGCCCATGTGTGAACGGCACGCCCTCGGGGAGGCGGTCAACCACACCGCTGAGCTTGCTAATGGACCCTTTATGAGACTAAAACCCGGCCTTTGCATATAGTTTCTATAGAACCCTTCAATTAGGATCTTGATTATCATCTTTGATTAGGACAATGTGATGAATTATTTGCGCTTGCCCGTAAGGGATTATGTGGATGATGAGGACGTGTATGCGAAGGCATCATCAAACCTTGTATGGTGGATTCCTCTAGGATAGTATGGTCTTTATCCGAACATCCAATCACTATTTGAGGACAATTTTGAAAATTTTTGAAATTATAAGCACTTCTTTGAAAAACCCCAAGTCTTTCGAAAATTCCAAGAATATCCCTTTTGAAAATTTGCTTTGAGATTCACTTTCACAAAATCTTTCCAAAATTCTTCTTAGATTTTAGAGAATTTCAAAATTCCTATTTCCAGAAATCATGATCACACTTTGATGGTTCAATTTCAAATTCTCCTAGATTTTAGAGAATTTCAAAAAAAAAAAAAAAAATTTTACTTTGGTCTTCAAGAAATCATGATGATTCAATTTCAAAATCTTCCTCTCAGATCTTAGAATTTCAAAATTCCCACCTCAATTTTTAAGAATCATGATTTCTCACCACAAGCATTGATGGTTCAAAAATTCTTTTGAAAATTACAAATCTCCCCATCTCTTTCAAAGATTTTCATGAAAAATTTCAATTTTGAAAACATGAACCATCAAGAATTTCAAAACTCAAAATCCTTGGATAATGATTGGATTAGTAGGGTGATTAGCATACTCAAGGAATCTTATGTGCTTATGTGTTGATATGCTAGGTCTAAGCTAGATTAAGGTGCATTGCATTTAGATTAGATTGCATTTCATCTGCATTGCATGCACTACACGAGCATTGCATATACGACTCACGAGTGCGACGCCTCTAATATACTTTCAAAAGAAAAGATTTGTTTTCCTCAGAATTTTGAAAGCTTGAAAAGATTTCTTTTGATTTTAAGAAAAATGTTTTTGAAAAAGGAAATGATTTTCCATTTATGATTTCCATCTTTGTAAATCCACCTTCTTATATCATTCTTTGAAAAATTCTTTTGCAATAAAGATACCTGATTATTTGAAAATCCCTAAATAAACCAGATAAGAAAAGATAGGACCGAAAAGTTGTACTCCTTTCTGGGTCAGAGCTCCGAACAGCCGTTTGATCAGATCAGGGTTAGAAGAAGGAACAGCCGAGTCGACTAGGGTTGAAGATATGACATACGAAGCGGATATGGAAGCCAGATTGGCCGCAATGCAAGCTGCCTTGGATCAGAGCAGGGAGCAGAATCGAGAACAACTTGCCACTATGATGAGAATGATTGAGCAGCTAACTAATCCACCACCACCACCTCCAGAGCATCATGAAGAAGAAGATTTTGGGGAGACAGTTCAACCAAAGGTTCAGCTAGATCAGGAAATTCAGGACAAGTTGGCCAAGATCGACAAACTAGAGAGTGTGATCAGAAAGAGCAAAGGGGTGGATGAGTATTTGTTCGATGTTGAAGGGTTGTGTGACGCTCCAAAAACCAAACTCCCAGAGAAGTTTAAGATGCCGCATATTGAATTTTTCAATGGAACTGGAAATCCGAAGAGCTATCTGAGGCTTTATGTAGGAACTTTGCAGCCTATGGGCATTGAATCTGACCTCTTCGCTCTATTGTTTCCAAGAGTTTTGAGTGGAGCAGCACTTTCATGGTACTTGACGTTGGAACCAGCCATAACCAGAGATTGGGAGGCATTGGCCAAAGCTTTCGTGGCTCAATATTCATATAACCAGTTGTTTGATGTAACTGCAAGAGATCTAGAAACCACCCGACAAGAGTATAGGGAATCCTTCGCAGGTTTCCTTACTCGTTGGAGAGCTAAAGCTGCTCAAATGACTAGCAGGCCAGCGGAAAAAGATCAGGTCCGAATGATCATCAAGAATCTACAGCCCGAATACTTGGAAAGGCTAGAATTTCAGTCCATTGTGAGTTTCGAACAGCTGTTTGATGTGGGAACTTTGATAGAAGATGCCATTAGAGATGGAAAGATCAAGAAAGAAAGCACGAGCAATCGATACAGAAAGACAGAAAGGCCAGTCTATCATCAGTCTGCTGACGTCAACACACTATCTCCTCAGCCTTTTCAGAAAGAGCGTCGAAGTATGGCTAATGCAAGAGGAAGTCAAAATCAGAAACAGTCGAGAGAGAAAAGAGAATTTTCCGACTTGGGGATGCCACTAAGCACCGCACTTGAAAGAATGATAGAAAAAGGGTACTTGCAGAAATTGGAACCTAAACCAGAGCCAAATCCACTTCCACCGGGTTTCAAAACAGAGTTCTTTTGTGACTTTCATCAAGGCCGTGGACATAGCACAGATAGATGCTGGAGACTTCGCCATGAAATTGAAGACTTGATTGAAAAAGGGGTCATCTCCCCTCCTCCCTCTCAGCCAAATGTTCAGAAGAATCCTCTCCCTAATCATAAGGGGAACATGCCAAATGTTAACTTTGTAGAAGAAGGATCTCAGATTTATAACCCAAAGATCTACATCACATCCTCGAATCAACCAGCTATGGATGTTCAACTTCCGGAAGACGCTGCAATTTGCATCTTGAGGAATATGGAAGAGGAAGAATGGGTCAAAGAAGCACTGGCTTTTGAAGAAGAAATAGCCAACGGAAATCTTACGATTGAATGGTGGGATCCCAATGCCATCACCGACGACTCGATCTGGTATGAGGAAGAAAAGCCCATAGAAGCAGTCACCGAGAAACAAAGCACTGAGCCGATAGAAGAATTGCTAAAGCCTGTCGAGAACCTTGAAATCAAAGATGACGATCTTATTGCAATGATGGAAGAAGAAGAAGATTGGTGGTATGATGATGAGGATGATTCCGTTAATAATACCATAATCCCCGATGATTCTGTTTGGAAAATCACTGTTGGCACCGAAAAGTTAGCCAAAGAACTTGAGTCTATCTGGATCACCAATGAAGCAAACCACTTGACCCGTTCCGGACGTCATTTCAAGCCTCATGAGTTAGAAAATCGTAATGAGAAAGAAGTCGTCAAAACAAAAGAGGCTGGTAAAGGAGCCGTGAGCGAAGAAGAAGATGAAATCTTAAAGCAATTGAAGAAAACACAAGCTTGGATCTCAGTATGGGGATTACTTATGACCTCTCACAAACACAGGCAGGCCATGCTCGATACTCTCAATCGTTTGGATGTTTCTGTCAATACTACTCCCGAAGATCTAGTAAACATGATCTCTTCAAAGCCTTGTAAGCCTGTAATCACATTCACAGATGAAGATTTACCGCCGGAAGGGGCACACCACAACAGAGCTCTCTACATCACTGTACATTGCCTGGGGAATAGAGTACCGGTCTGCTTGGTAGATAATGGGTCAGCCTTGAATGTATGTCCTCTCCAAACAGCTCTCAGAATGGGGTTGTCTATTTCAGAACTCTTGCCATCAACACAAACTGTGAGGGCCTATGATAACACCAAAAGGGCCATTGTGGGAATGATTAAGTTGAAAATTGAAGTCGGGCCATTAAACAAAGAAGCTGATTTCCAAGTGATTGATATTCCGGCTAGCTTTAATCTGCTATTGGGACGTCCGTGGTTACATGTGAATGATGCAGTCGCCTCCACTCTCCACCAGAAAGTCAAGTTCATCTGGAAAGAGGATGTGGTAACAATCTTTGGGGATAGCTGGATCAAAGAAGAAGGGACAAGCCATGGTCCTGTGCTAGAAGTCCAAACACCGGAAGAAGAAAATGAATTAGGAGGATTCAACTTTGTGGGAATGATAAATGAAGGAGCTAAGAAAAAGAAATCCGTTTGGGATCGACTCAGCTATGAGAAGAAACTTCCTGATGCATCTGTCTGGGGCGAAGAAATCACTCCGATCAAGAAAAAGAAGCCGTTCATCACCGGACGCGAATATAGAAAGATGTTCGAGAAGGGAAACCCGGTTGCCAAAGATCTACAAGAAGAAGTGGGACAGAATTGGATCCCTGAAGTCATGCCATTGTACTTTGACCAGTATGCCAATCCTAAAGTGGCTCATATGGTGCGGAAGATGAACTATTTTCCTGGAATGGGACTAGGTCGTCGTCAACAAGGAATAACTGAACCACCGAACTTCCACGAACAGAAAGATAAATCTGGGCTTGGGTATCAATTGACTGAAGAAGATAAGAAGAAGATGACAAAAGGAAAAGGGCCGATGGTTGTTTCTGGGCCAAGAATCCTGAATGGATACTTCGTGAAAGAAGGCGATGACTTTCCCTTCTGTGGGTTCCCTGAACCATGGTATGATCCGGCTACCAAGAACATTAAGCCTGGATTTGAGATTTTCTTCAAACATGAGTTCTCCGACTATGAGGATCCGTTCTTGTATACTCCGCCTATCAAGAAAGAAAGGAAGGACTGGGCTGAGCTGATGACAAGTGATGATTTGAACATGCTAATGGATGAAGAGCTGAACATGCTGATGGATGCCGAAGAAGCACTGGGAAATGTGAAAGAAATCAAGCCAATAGAGGGAGCTCTGAACAATTGGGTGATAGAATCGGAAGTCAACAAATCCCCTCCCCCATTTCCCCGGAAGTCTGTAAAGGCCAATATGAGCCATGGTGTTGAGTCTGCTTTTGCTTTTGATGTACCCAAAAATGTTAATGAAATGAACGAGGATTTTGCTTACTCTTCTGTGTCTGATGATCTTGATTTTGAAATTTCTGAGGATTTGCAAAGATTAATTGAAAATGAAAATGAATCTGCATGCAAGATTATTGAAGAAACTTTGCTAATAAACTTGGATAATGAAGATAATCCACAAAATGTTCATATTGGCACCACGCTCACTTCACAAGAAAGCAATGAACTAATCAACTTATTAAAAGAATTTAAAGATGTTTTCGCTTGGTCCTACCAAGATATGCCAGGCATCGATCCAGAGATTGTCCAACACCACATCCCTCTCTTTCCAAATTCAAAACCTGTTAAGCAAAAGTTGAGACGCATGAGACCCGAATGGACTTTGAAGATCAAAGAAGAAGTTGAGAAACAATTGAAAGCTGGATTCCTGATGGTAACCCAATATCCGGAATGGATAGCCAATATAGTTCTTGTGCCAAAGAAGGATGGAAGGATCCGTGTATGTGTTGACTTTAGAGATCTAAACAAGGCTAGTCCTAAGGATGATTTTCCGCTTCCACACATAGATGTTCTGGTAGATAGCACCGCGGGGCATGAGTTGTTATCATTCATGGATGGTTTCTCAGGGTACAATCAGATTTTAATGGCACCCGAAGACAGAGAAAAGACTACATTCACAACTCACTGGGGGACGTATTGCTACCGAGTAATGCCATTTGGGTTAAAGAATGCCGGAGCGACCTATCAAAGAGCTGCTACTACTTTGTTACATGACATGATCCATAAAGAGGTAGAAGTTTATGTGGATGATATGATTGTTAAGTCCAAAGAAAGAAGTGGGCATTTAACAGCACTCGCCAAGTTCTTTGAAAGATTAAGGAAATACAGAATGAGATTGAATCCACAGAAGTGTACTTTTGGAGTTACCACCGGAAAGCTGCTGGGATTTCTCATCACACAGAGAGGAATTGAGGTTGACCCCACAAAGATCAAGGCTATTATGGATATGCCGCCTCCGACAAATGAAAAGGAAGTAAGAGGATTTCTGGGAAGAATCCAATTCATCAGCCGCTTCATATCTAAGCTCACTGCTACTTGCGATCCGCTTTTCAGCTTGTTGAGAAAAGGGAAGAAATTCGAATGGGACAATCAATGTCAAGAAGCTTTTGACAAGATCAAGGCTTATTTATCAAACCCACCGGTTCTTTCACCCCCGAAATCAGGGAAGCCTTTGCTGTTGTACTTATCCGTGTCAGAGAATGCTATGGGATGCATGTTAGCCCAAGAAGGAGATGAAGGGCGTACAGAGAAAGCCATTTACTACTTAAGTAAAAGGATGACTGGATACGAATTGAAGTATTCTCCGTTAGAAAAGACATGTTGGGCTTTGGTTTGGGCCACTCGTCGTCTGAGGCATTATATGTTGGCCTTCCCTGTTGTTTTAATCTCCCGAATGGATCCTTTGAAGTACCTATTTGAAAAACCAGCATTGACTGGAAGAATCTCCCGATGGACATTGATGCTATCTGAGTTTGACTTGATACATGCTACGAGTAAATCTGTTAAAGGAAGGGCTGTCGCAGAACATTTAGCAGAACATCCGATAAATCTGGAAAACGAAGGAGAGTTCATGTTCCCTGACGAAGGATTGATGGAATTAAAAGAAGATGTGTGGAAAATGTATTTTGATGGAGCTGCAAACCAGAAAGGATATGGAGTGGGGATCATCCTTGTATCCCCTGAAGGAGCACATACCCCGTTCTCTATTAAGCTGAAGTACACTTCCACCAACAACACTGCTGAGTATGAAGCTTGTATCTTGGGGCTAGAAGCCGCATTGACTTTGGAGGTAAGGAAACTTGATGTATTCGGGGATTCCAATTTGATCATATCCCAAGTTCGAGGAGATTGGAAAGTCAAGGAAGAGAAGTTAAAACCCTATCATGAGTATCTTGATTCTTTACGAACTCGTTTCTTGCATATCACGTTCTTCTACCTGCCTCGAGAAGAAAATCAGCTAGCAGACTCTTTGGCTACTTTAGCGTCAATGATTGAGATTCCTGTGGGGATAAAGCTAACTCCTTTGATGATTGAACAAAGGGAAAAGCCGTCTTATGAGATGATTGGGGAAATAGAAGAAGCAGAAGAACTTCCGTGGTACACCGACGTGTGGAACTTCATTGAAAATGGGGAATATCCGGAAAGCGCCTCCGAGAAAGATAAGAGAGCCATAAGAAGATTCTCGGCTCAGTTCATGATTTGTGGTGGAAGTCTATTGAAGAGATCTTACAATGGATTCAACTTGACATGTCTATATGGAAACAGTGCGAGAAAGATGATGGAGCAAATTCACGAAGGGGTGTGTGGTCCTCATATGAGTGGACACATGTTAGCTAAGAAGATCATCCGACAAGGATATTATTGGACTACTATGGACAAGGACTGCTATGAATATGTCAGAAAATGTCACAAATGTCAGATCCATGCCAATATGAAGCATGTGCCGCCGTCACTGTTATACAACATGACTACCCCTTGGCCATTCTCAGTTTGGGGAATAGATGTTATTGGAGAAGTAACCCCGAAGGCGTCTAATGGGCATCAATACATCCTGGTAGCAATTGATTATTTCACAAAATGGGTGGAAGCAGAGTCTTATGCGACATTGAAGGCTAAAGATGTGGCCAGATTTATCAGAAGAAATATAATCTGCCGATACGGGGTCCCTCATGAGTTGATATCCGATCATGGCAGTCACTTCCAGAAAGAGGTTTTGGATCTACTAGAAGAATACAAGATCATGCACCACATGTCAGCGCCGTATAGGCCACAAACAAATGGGGCAGTTGAAGCAGCTAATAAGAATTTGAAGACGATCCTAAGAAAGATGACTGATACATACCGAGATTGGCATGAGAAGTTACCGTATGCACTGTGGGGATACAGAACATCTATCCGAACATCTACAGGAGCCACTCCTTATTCATTGGCTTACGGAATGGAAGCAGTACTCCCAGTTGAAATAGAACTACCATCTTTGAGAGTTGTGGCAGAATCCGAGATTCCAGAATTTGATTGGCTAAGAGATAGATATGAGGAGCTAATGTTACTTGATGAGAAAAGGTTGGCCGCAATTGATCATGTGCATGTGTATCAGAGAAGAATAGCTCGAGCATTCAACAAGAAGGTCCGTCCAAGAAAACTTGAGGAAGGCGACCTTGTGCTTAAAGCCTTAAAAGCACCCGTTTTCGATCCTAGAGGGAAATTCAAGCCAAATTGGGTTGGCCCATACGTCATCAAGAAGCTTCTCTCTGGAGGAGCAGCATACCTGATGGATCTAGATGGAGTTGAGTTCAATCAGCCAATCAACATTGACCGTCTCAAGAGATACTATGCTTAAAAGCCTTTTCTTTCAAAACCTGTTCTTTCAAAACCTCCAGCATTCGAGGAACTACACTTGACCTGATTCCCACTTGGGGATATGTAGGCAACCTGCTCGGTTCGGTCACTGCTCCTGAAACACTCAGCCACATCTCAAATACCTTCTTTCAAGACTTAGCCGAACTACTTTGGATCTGATTCCCACTTGGGGATAAGTAGGCGAGCTTTCCTGGCTCTCGATCCCTGAACCTTGCAAACTAGGGGCAAACTTTCAAGTTTGCCCAAAGCCTCAAGATATCACTGCCACACTAGGGGCAAACTGCATTTGCCCAAACTTCCATTTATCTCTATCAACTAGGGGCAAACTGTCGTTTGCCCATACCTCGCTACCTGTCCTCTCTGGATCACTTGGCTATCAGAATTAAAGCACCTAAGTGAAAAATCTGGTAATTCTTGATATTAAGTTGAAAAGTTTTTTAGCAATCTAAAGATGTGAATCTAATGTCAAGACTGAAACATTATGTGGAAAATTTTCAAAAGCTTCAAGATTACATGCAAAGCCAACACAATATCCTGCTACAAGATAAAATCTCATTTTCAAAACATGCAAATCCTTAGAAAATTCAAATATCCAAGTCAAAAGACATTGTCGAGAAAGAGGAATCGTCAGAAATTTCCTTTCCCTGTAAAATCGAGTCCTGTGTGTCAGTGTGCAAAGTGTCAATCAAATCAGTCTCGTGATAAGGGATGCAAAGCGAAACAGAAGGATAGCATAAAGCAGCATCAAGCAAAGTCAAGAGTACAAGCCCATCAAGACAGAATACATCAACATCAGTCTCAGCACAGAAAGCAAGAAAAACAGAAAGATAGTCATGGGTGCATATGATCATCATCAGCGACGACGAGTAGCCCGTGGGTACCGAGCAGGCATATCTGAGGCCGTAGAGCTATCATCATCTTCAATTTGGCGCCTTCGCCTAGACCCACCAGCCCCACCAGAAGGGCCTGCATTCATCCGCTCCAACTGTGATTGAAGCTGCCTAACTTGAGCCACCTGTGGAAGAAAAGAATCAGTATAGGGGTTTGAAAAAGCAATGAAGAAAAGGTCAAGAAATTTACCAGGGCCGCATCACGGTCTATGTAAGTCTGGCACATGCCATCCCACTGCAAAGAGAAGGAAGATATGGTCAGAAAGATCAGAAGAATCAGAGGTAATGAGTTCAGAAATTACTTACATGTCCCTCACGAGCAAGGCTCCAAGCCCTCAGATTCTGTGCATAAGCTCGCTCTTCATTGAAAACGGCTCGGGGAACGGACTCATGTTGTTCTGAAACTAGCTGAGGCTCTACAAGATCACGGGGGATCTCTACAGAAGATATAACTCCGCGCAGCATGGTCGAGGCTCGCCAATCACAAGGAGGAATGAGAGGTAGAGGTCGACCAGGGCCATCCACAAAAGAACTCCCCTGCAAATGATGATGAGAAATAAGATAAAGCAAGCATTCGATCAGAAATGAAGAAGTCGTGAAATACCTGCGGGTCATCCGAGAGCGGGAAATTAGGCATCAGATGAGTAACCCTGAAGACGTCATAGTTCTCCTCAAACAGAGTAAAAGAGGCTGAAGGAATTCCGTTCAAAGCATTAATAAGATCTTCATCTTCCAAATTCTGCGCCGACCTCATACAAGAAGGCGGATCCTGTGGCACTAAGAGACGATCCTCCAAATCAGTCTGAGGAGCTACTCTCTCTCCAAGATACCACTCAAGAACAGAGGGACCCTCAAGAAGAATCCTCTCTCCAGTCATCTGTCTAGCTAAGCCAATCTCAGTCACATCTCCATTTGTCACCCAAGGATGCCAGTTAACTTGGGTGAATCTGAGACGGGTAAGAAAATCCCGGCAAGAAATAACATTATGAGCATCATTCTTGGTACCTAGGGCTTGGCGACGCCACTTCAGAGCCCGTGGAAAAATATGAATCTCTTCCTCCCGGAATGATGGAGTCGTACTCAAAGGCCCACACCTACAAGAGAAAATAAAGCAGTGGTCAAAACAGCAGAACATCAAATGATAAAAACTGGAAATGAAAATATTTTCAGTACCTCCCAAGCTCTCCAGAATCCGCCGAATCCAGGGGATTTGCCTCGAGAATGCTCCCCCATATGACTCTACAGAATGGCTAAACCAGCAGAGCCCCAATCAAAATCTGCAATCTCCTCAAGATTTCGAAGACTATCAAGCATATTCAATGTAATCCGCTCAGCTCGAGTAGAAAGAAGAGAGCAACCAAGCAAATACAAGATGAAAGCACGGGTAAGCTGCATATCGGTAAATTGAGCCGCTCTTTCAGAAGGCCTGAAGTTGTTGATGAACCATGTGATGCCTATGCTCGATCCGTGAAGATCTCTCTGGGATGGGATGATGCCTAGGAGACGCTCAATGATAGTAGGATGTCTATGGATGTTCTTTGCAAAGGCAAGACGATGCCCGCCAAATGAGATGCCGGTTATCATTGCAAAATCAAGAGGGGTCATGGTTATCTCCCCAAAAGGCATGTGAAAAGTATTTGTGGAATCCCACCACCTTTCAGCAAGAGCTTGAATCATGGCCAAATCATTAGTCGATCTCTCCAATAAGGTTACAAACGACCCAAAGCCCGCTTGCTTGATATTGGCTACTACTTGGGGACGCGACTCCGACAATTCATTAAACCATTCAAGGCATTTTCCATGGCTACCATGACCTCTAAGATGACCAACCACATTCTAAAAAGAAAAAGGATGATTTCTAAGGAATCGCAAGAATAAAGAGACACGTATGAAGATGTGAAACAAAGGAGTAATTAAAGAATGGGTTACCTCTTGACGAAAGGCCCTCCTAGAGATATGATTTAGTGGATTTTTCATGGTTGCATACTCCATGGTTTGAGTTGATGAAGCTCCACTAGCTTGAAATTGGCTTCTACGTGTTCTAGAACTTTCACCTTGTCCATGGGAACTCATGGTTGTTGATGCTTGAAGCTTGAAGATAAGAGGTTGAAGATGATGAATAGTAAAAACCTTGGTACTTGAATCCCCTAGAATAGGGAGGAGTTGATGAAATCAACAAAGTTTTTGGAGGTTTTAATGCAAGAAATCACTCAAAACATCAAGAAATTGCAAGATTTGAGCACCTTAGAAGGAAGAGGTGATGCATTGAAGAAGAAATGAATGAAGAACAAAGAAGAAAATGGGTTTAAAACCCCAAAGTTGCGGCTGGCGGTTCCCAAGGGGGTGTGGGGAACCGCCATTTACTATTCACTTCCTGCCATTTCCCCATTTTGCTCTATATTCGCGTTTTGACCCCCGGAACTCTTGATTTGATCCCGGATTGGTCCATTTTTGATATATAAGCCTTGAGAGTGCTTAAAACTTGTTGGAATTGGTCTAGAGGACCTCTGGAGATTTGAATCTTGGTAAAAATCCATTCAAGAATTGAAAAAAAAAGTCCCCCAGATGAGAAGAATCAAAGGCACCACAGCCTGAAAGTGGCCGAGAAACGGCAAACTCCCGTCGTTTTGGGATTGATTATGAGTTGTCTTAGAAAATGGACATTTGAGTCTACTGTCGCTTGAGAATTACATCCAGAAAGGACTTTCAGAAGATGGGTCAGAATGCGAGATGTTCAGAAAGGGTTAGAGTAAGCCTGACGTGTTGCAAGAATGATTGCGTTGGTCGAAGCACCAATATGAGTCTCAGAAAGAATCAGCAGGGCCTCCAGAATATGTGCTCGCGTCCCAGAAACCTCAGATATCTCCTCAAGCAGAGAATTTCCAGATATTGTCAAGGTATAACAGAATTCGTGCATCTCTCAGAATCATAGGATCTCCCCAGTAGAGAACTTTCAGAATTAAGTTTCTCGCAAGCATCATGTATCCACGGGTTGCCTCCAGATAAAGGGTATCTCTCAGAATTTGAGCATCAAAATCGCCTCCAGAATACAAGGTTTATGCCAAGCATCATGTATCCAGGGTTGCCTCCAGAATGTAGGGTTTCTCTCAGAATCGTGGGTTGCCTCCAGAATGTAGGGTTTCTCTCAGAATCAGAATCGTGTATCCAGGGTTGCCTCCAGAATGTAGGGTTTCTCTCAGAATCATGTATTTCTCAGCATCGCATATCAGGGTTGCCTCCAGAATGAAGGGTTTCTCTCAAAATCAGAATCGTGTATCCGTGGGTTGCTCTCAGAAGAAGGGTCATCTCTCAGAATTTGTGTATCTCTCAGAATCCGTGCATCAGAACAGAAGATTTGTCCTCAGAAGAAGGGCCTGTTTCAGAAGAACAGAGGATTTGTCTCCGGCAGAGAGACCTGTTTCAGAAGATTTGTTTCTAGACCTGCCACAGAAGATTTGTCCTCGGAAAAAGGGCCTGTTTCAGAAGAACAGAAGATTTGTCTCCGGCAGAGAGACCTGTTTCAGAAGACTTGTTTCCAGACCTGTTACAGAAGATTTGTCTAGAAGAAGGACCTGTTTCAGAAGAGCAGAAGATTTGTCTCCGGCAGAGAGACCTGTTTCAGAAGATTTGTCCCCAGCAAAAGGACTCTACATCAGCAATCGTCCCCAGCAAAAGGACTCTACATCAGCAATCGTCCCCAGCAGAAGGACTCTACATCAGCAATCGTCCCCAGCAAAAGGACTCTACATCAGCAATCGTCCACAGAAGAAGGACCTGTTTCAGCAATCGTCCCCAGCAGAAGGACTCTACATCAGCAATCGTCCCCAGCAGAAGGACTCTACACCAGCAATCGTCCCCAGCAAAAGGACTCTACATCAGCAATCGTCCCCAGCAGAAGGACTCTACATCAGCAATCGTCCCCAGCAGAAGGACTCTACACCAGCAATCGTCCCCAGCAAAAGGACTCTACATCAGCAATCGTCCCCAGCAGAAGGACTCTACATCAGCAATCGTCCACAGAAGAAGGACCTATTTCAGCAATCGTCCCCAGCAGAAGGACTCTACATCAACAATCGTCCCCAGCAGAAGGACTCTACATCAGTAATCGTCCCCAGCAGAAGGACTCTACACCAGCAATCGTCCAGTTGTTTGACATGACTCAGAATTCATCCAAGATACTTCGCTATTTCAAGAGTCGTCCAGGATACAGATGACGCCTACGAGCCTTAAGATCAGAAGAATAACTTTGACAAAAACCTCGAGAATCATCCAAGATACCTTTAGCATATTCGACTGTGAGAGAGAGTCGTTGCATCCTTTGCATTAGATTTTGCATCTAGGGAACCCTTGAGGATGATTCCTCCAGCACTTTCACATTTCATGTTTTCATATTGCACCAGCATCCTAGGATAGGAGCATTTCATCCGCATTGTTGTTGTTTGTTTTCCGTCTTCTCGCGCGCTTGAACTACGCCCTGGTCTGATTCCTGGAAAGGATACGTAGGCAGCTCCAGCGGAGCACGACCAGCATCAGCTTCAACTTAGCCGCCTCTACCCAGCATTGCATTGCATTCTTGCATTTGTAATTTCTTGATTTTTTTTCAGATTTTGAATTTCTTGATTTTGCGGATTTTTGTTTTTCCTAAAACCTCTCAGTATGGTTATTTGGGTGCCTTCAAGGCTTTGGCACTCACTTGCAGTTCACGTTGTTCACAACAAGTTCTGCCAAAGAGGGGCAAACTGTAGACACCCAATTTTGACCACACTGATAGGATTTAGGGTGAACAACGTCTTGGAGGATTCGATGATGAAAAGTACCCCGTGGAAGGTACTGGATTCCACACAATCAGAAGATCGGACTTCGGAAAGTGACTTCAAGCTCAGAAAAGCCCTTTTCCATGGATAAATCCCGGTTTTGTCAAAATCATCTCTCAGAATTCATATTCTCTCAGGGTTATATGAACATTAAGTGTTCTAAACGCAGTATTCTAGGTATCCAGAGATTCAATTTTAAAGAAAAGTTCGAAATCGACGCACATTTGAAAGCAATTTTGGAAAAGACGTCATTTGATTTCAAAAAGACGACGAAAGTTCCGGAGGACTTCCGGACTTCAATTGGACTTCAATTCTCATTATAAAACCTCTGGAAATATTTTTATACTGAAATTCAACCTGACAGCTTTCCAACGGTACGTAAACGGACGATTTCGGACACCAAAAAGCATTTTTACAAAAATCTGGAAAAGCAGTGCGCATGAAATTTGAAACAGAGCTTGTGGGTGACCAGAGGGACCCAAATAGTAAATGGCGGTTTTGGGTATGGGGGTGGCGGGTCCCACCATAACCGCCACTTCCATTTGTGTCCTCCACGGAGCTTTTTGAGTTCCAGACCCTTCTAGAAGCTTCCCACTGCGAGGAAATTGCCTGGAAATTGCGTTTAGGCTCCGAAATGGCCATTTTAACCCTCTTTTAAGCTCTAAAAATCCTGTTTTAACCCTGAAACTTAAGAGCTAAGTCTTCAAAACTCTATATAAGATCTCATACATCTCATATGAGATCACATCTTAACACACTAGACACTTGGAAGAGATACACTTGAATATACTTGGAGATACAAACACACATAGAAGCACATACAAGAGAGATAAGTATACTTTGAATATACTTTCAATTTAGGTGAATTCTAGAGAGAGAAAATTATGAATTGAATTTAGATTAACTTAGGCTAATTAGACCACAATTTGAACATCAATTGCCTCCCTCAACTTCCATGGATGAGTGCTTGAAGAACACTTGAATAACACTTGAAGAAGAAGATCTTCAAATCAATTTTGGTCTTGTAATTGAGAATCCTCCAAGAGGTAAACACTATAGTTCATCTCTAATTCCTACTTTGTATATATAGATCTATAAGATTTGGATCTAACTTAGTTCTATTTCTACTTATTAGAACACTCATCTTCTTCCTCTCATGTTCTTCACACACTCACATAGTTAGATCCAAATCTCTTTGATTTTTATTGATAATTTACAATTAGAGATTGTTTTTCACTTTGATTTTCAATTTTGGTTTCATTCTTCAATTTTAGTTTAGATTCATGCATACATGATTATATATATATACATATATCTATTTTGAATTCCATGATGGTTTGGAAATATGATCTATGAGAAGGATGATTTCTATGTTCATACCTATCTCTTGATTATTCCTATTACCTAGAATTCCTATTGAATTTCATCTCCAACATGATATTTATAAGTCCCTTTGATCCTTGATCTAAAAGTTCTTCATAGAACTTGAGGGCTAAATTGATTGGGAATCATGATAATTAAGTTGATCTATGAGTTTGATCTCTCTAATAAGCTTCAACTATCACTAAAATGTTTTCCTCACACTTTAAAATGAACTAGATAAAAATTCAGCAAAGCAGATTGGTTTTGTCCATTAGATTTGGTCCATCAAAACCCATAGTTTGATGGATTTCAAATTTTCTGGGTAAACTTTGATGAATTAGCTTTCATCCGGTCCGTTTTGAGAGCTTTTAGGATTCATATACTATTTTTAGAAATTGTTGAGAAATCGGTTGACAGATTTGAACATCGTCTCTTTGTGCTTGAATTTCAGAAAATCTATAATAGTTATCGACGTTCCGCTTTTTGGGGATGATTCCTAACTCATATATCTATATGCCGATGTAAAATCGTGAGCATACGATCGAGTTAGGATCGTTTTCTAAGCGTTTAAAGTTGATACAACTATTCTGGAATTTTCTAAGTTTAATTACAAATATGATTATGTATACAAAATGGTCACACCTTGATCACTCAACAACAATTGATGAATAAAACTTGGTTTAGAAATCACCTAGGATAAATGGATGAGAGATCAAAAGCTTAAATCAACTTGGTTAACATGATTCATGAACTTCTATTATACTTCTATTATGTTTTGCATTCATTTGTCAAATGATACCAAATTTCCAGAATAACAGAGTCTGTTTAAAACACTTTTTCAGAAACCTTGTGATTACAGAATGTCCATGGGTTTATTTTTATCATATACTACAATGAAATAGCTTTCTTTTGACACCAAATAGAGCTTCATATGATTTTTGTAGATTTAATTATGATTTTTACAAGAACAGTGGACAGTCCTGATCCACTGTTCCCAAAACATTTATTTCTCAAACAATAAAATTGATATTGAGGTCCCACTTTTTGGAGAAGTTCCCTAAGACATGTATCTAACTTTCTGTAAAAGGGTTTTTATCCAGCTCATGTTTAAGACCACTTTTGATAGGATTCATTAGAGGTTGCTGAATCTGGAAATTTGATTGATGACATGTTTTCTTTGTTTATCATGCATATCATTTGTTTGCTTGTATTTTTGCAATGCTTTGGGTATTCTTTGGTGTCTTAGTGCAGAGAATTAAGTGCCTCGGACCCGGACTTCGATTTGTGGTTTGCCTCGTCTACATGTGGCTTAGTGCCCATGTATCATGTACTATCTCTATCCTTTCTCTTAGAATTTTTCTAGGTTTACAACTTTGATTTCAACGACACATTTCCTTTAGGATAAGTCTCCGTTTATATGATTATTTGTTAGAGACATCTTATCTAGGATTGTTGCATGATTGCATTGCACGTTCACATTCTTTTTGCTTTCGCGACTCCGCTTGAGTCAACCAATGTAAGTCTTCTCGTTCCCTTTGCATATCATGACATGTTTACTTTATTTGCATCGGTCCCGGGCGGGACTAGCCACTGTGAGTATACTTCTCCCTTGTATTGCATGAGCATCCGCTTTCTACTTGATTTAGTCTCTTGAAATGATTTTCATTAGATGTTTCTTTTTGCCATGTATATATCTATCTAGTATGTTTGAGGAAACAACATCTATTATGAATTAATAACAAGGATATTTGAATCAAGGCCTACCATTCGGTAGGGCGAGGAGGGGGTGCTTTAGTCCTGCTTGGGCTCCTTCCCCTCTCGTACCAAGACCCCCGAACCTTGTTTCTGGTAATGAAGGGCGAGTAACCTTATTCAATTTTGGGCGAGTCAAACTTGGGTTTCCTAATTCCCGATAAAAATTAGGTGGCGACTCTTTGTCTCTAGGATCGCGTGAGGAAGTCCTAGTTTTCCCTGAAGTGTGCTCCTTGGGATCCGTCCCGGGACACTATCGAGGGAGAGCGCCAGGACCTCCTCCTCCATTCGCGACGGTCCACATTAAGTGCTCAAGCTTCTTGAGTACTCAGGGTTAGCCTATTTGTTGGGATCAAGCACTCGCGCTTGATTCGAGTGCTCGGGTTTAGTAGTTTCAAAATAGTAACTAGTTTAGCAACTCAAATTCATCTTAGATCTTCATGCATGTTACATGCATGGCCTTTGATTGTCAAAATAACTTAAATAAACATGTTTATGAGTGAGTAAGAGTACTCACCAAAGATCTAGGTGATCTAGATGATTAAACATGAAGAAAGGTGTGTGTGTGTGTGTGTGTGTGTGTGTATGTGTGTGTGTGTGTGTGTGTGTGTGTGTGTGTACTTGATCTTCCAAACATAAGCTCCAAAAACTTCTTTAAAGCATAATCAAGGCCATGATCCTCTTCCTTTCTTCTTTGATCCTTAATCCTTCAACTTCAAGACTTCATAGTAGGTGTGATACATGTGTTTGTGTGTGTTGATCATGAAATGATATAAACGTAAGCATGTATATGAGTGTGATTGTGTATGGAAGCATAAGAACTCTAATACTCTCTCTTTTAAAGACACTCTCTAAAAACTTTAGTTTCTTATGCCCAAAAATTCTTAGAATGCTTGGTATTTATAGACTTTATGAGACCCAAGGGAAAAATAGTCATTACACTCCTTTTAAGCTCGAGCGTTCCGGCGCCTCGAGCGCTCGGGGCTCCTGCTACTCATATCCTTCAAATGTTTTAAGGATTCAAAGGTTAAGGAAATAAACATCCATACTAACTCTCATCAACGTTCATCCATATATATATAAATACAGATAAAAGGGTTGGTGTTACACAATCGATTGGACTTTTTCCCAATCATTTGTTACTGTTTTTATCCCAATCAATTGGACCTCTGTCCCAATTACGTGGCAGTTATAGAATATTGTTTATTTATTTTGAGTTATATTATAACTGCTTAGTCATTTAAATAATGTTCTGGAACCCCATAATGCTATATTGAAATAGATAAGAGATAATGTGACGTCAAATCGTAGTAATGTTAAGGATAAAGGATTTATGTTTCATAACGTTAGATAACGTATTAGTCGTGAACCATTTTGGTTTCTCGTCCATTTCATTTAATATAGTTAGGCCACTTGGGATTTTCATGTATCAATGATGGAGTGGAACTTAAGTAGATTTGCTAAGCTCTAGGAATCTTATGTGAGTAGACTTTGGTCATTAATATGTCATTACAAGCGATAGATTGGTAATATGTCCTTAAAAGCAGTTGACCGGACCAAGTAGCCCTAGGATAAACTATTGATCCATAAAGATGTCTGTAAAAGCGATGGACTGGTAATATGTCCTTAAAAGTGGTGGATCGGGATCACTAGTAGATTACGATAAGTTGTGGCAATAGAATGATGTGTTGTTGCTCAAAGCGCTATATCCTTGTAATGCGGTGGATAGTGTATATGATCTTAAAATATGGGGACAGACTGATGTGGTGTTTATGACATACGGTGGACTGAGAATATGATCTTAAAAGCAATGGACGAAGTAATGGTATATCTGTAGAGTTGAAGTATCGAGTTTGTTCATCAATCAAAAAAATGTCGTCGGTTTTAGCTCAAATAGACATTAGTAATCATCAATGAGTTCTAATAAAGGGTATATATTACTTAGTAGAACTTATCCTTATGTCATTTCATAATTTATCATAACTTCAATAGTTCGATACCCTATTAGTGGTTAACTCACTCAGCTTTCATTAGCTTACGGCGTTTATTCCACTAAACATTCCTATGTTCTAGAGCACATTGTCAATGACCTTACAGGTTGTCACAAACCATCTCGCTACGCAATGAAATAGGACACGTGGCATGCCACCAAGGCTCACCCAATTCCATTAAAGTAAAATAGTAACGGAAAACATGAGTGAAAATAATAAAATTCAGAGTTAAAAAAAAGTTTTGCGCATTTGAAAACACTTAAAGAAACATCCTATTTTAAAATAGCAATCCAGTCGACTGATCGGGGGTCAGGTCGACTTGATATGAAGGATACAAAAGGCCCAAAACTCAGCAGCCAATCCAGTCAACTGTGTCGAGGGACCCAGTCGACTGGAGTCTCAAATTCTCAGTTGACTGATGTTGGAAAAATAGGTTTAAAATAATTTTTAAACGCGCAGCGGAAAGGTTAAGTTTCAAAAATTTATTGGTAGCCCAGGATCTACTACTCGTCAATTCCATAGATGCGTACTAATAATAGGGGACAAGAATTTATACCTCAAGTCTTGAACCTAATTCTGATTATCTTCTTTCTTAATGGTGCAGTAGCCTCCACTAGGTTGTCTTCACCCTTATGACTACGGATGGCTGCCGGAAGGACTAGGGTTGTTGGGAACCCTATTAGAAAGGAATGAGAAGGTTTGGGAGCTCTAAAATAGTTTATGCAGCTTCTGACGTATTAAAACGACGAACTCTGATTTCTAGATGCAGCTGCCCTATTTATAGATTCCCAGAACTGACCTAATTTTTAAGCGATCGAAGTGGCTTCGATCGATCGAACATTCGATCGATTGAACCATCTTCGAGCGATTGAACCCGCCAAGATCGACTTCAATCGATCGAGACTCTTCGATCGATCGAACCCATCATGACAAAATCCTCATGTGCCTTTCCAAGCATCCTAGCGGAGCTAAGAGTAAGACCTCCTAGGCTCTTTATTGTTGGCTCAGACCAATTGTTAATTCCCATGACCAAACTCTTTGATCAACAAATTAACTGACTGGTCAATTAACGTTTACTCCACTATAAAATGATAACTGAACTGCAACGCAAAAGAACATATCTGAAGCGATAACTAGACTTGTATGGTGTACTAATCTTCGTCTACCATCAACATCAACATTCGTAATCATATTCAGGTAGTCAGATAATTGTTACTGTCAACCTGAATCATGATTACTTCTTGTATTCCTTGAAACCCATTCACCTCTCATGATTCCCAAACATGTTGATAACTACTTATCAACAAGACTGCAGTTCTTAGTAATCAACTTGGTGACATTCTCAAGAGAATGCTTACTCTGGAACAGAGGGTAGATTCTATCTTGATGATATATGTTCACAATCCTTTGAACATGACATACCCAAGATACCCAGGTATTGATCTTCTATAGACCTCACTGATTGGTAAGTCAAAGCAGCCATATCCATAGTCTGCGTTCATAATCGTCTCAAGATTGAGAACACCTACCTTATACAAGTTATGAGTTCCTATCGACTGTTGGCAGTCTTGAGTGTCAATAGGAAAGTTCAGGTCCATCAATGCACTATAAGCACTAGCATATTAACTAAGAGTCATACTCCAGTGATTGAGATTCATCACTCCATCCAATGGTAGTTAATTATACTACAGTGTAAACCTGATGAGATATCCAGTCTCATCATCAACTGTGACAAGTTCTAAGTATCAAAGAATAATAATTCGTATCTCACTTGTATGTATCTCATACATACACGAATTACCTACTATGATACTTAAGGATTAAACAACCATCTCATGAAAGAAACAGACACAATGAAATGTAAAACTGATATCCATATATTAAAATGTCAATGTCTCATACATAAAGTAATGGTTTGAGGGCACAAACCCAACAAACTCCCACTTGCACTCACAACCATACAGGATTACATATGAGACCTAGACTATCTAGATGACGATCAAAGACCTTCTGTGGCAAGGCATTTTGTAAACGGATCAGCAAGATTGTCAGCGGTAGCAATCTTGGTGACAGTCACATCTCCACGTTGAACAATATCTCGAATAAAATGATATTTCCGCTCTACGTGCTTTCCCTTCCCGTGGTTTCTTGGCTCTTTGGACTGAGCCACTGCCCCACTATTATCACAATAAAGCGTAATAGGTGACAGTGACACTGGTACCACCTCGAGTTCCATAAGGAACTTCTTGAGCCAAACAACTTCTTTTGCGGCTTCACAAACAGCCACATACTCAGCTTCTGTAGTTGAGTCTACAATGCATTTCTGCTTAATGCTCCTACAACTAATAGCACCACCTCCTAAGGTAAAGAGATGTCCGGATGTTGACTTCCTCGAATCTTTATCTGACATAAAGTCTGAGTCAGTGTATCCTACTGGAATTAACTCACTATCGCCGTACATAAGCATGTAATCTTTAGTTCTTCTCATGTACTTAAGAATGTGGTTAATGGCTGTCCAGTGTTCTGGACCTGGATTCGTCTGATACCTGCTAACCATGCCAACAGCAAAGTAGATATCTAGTCTAGTGCACAACATCTCATACATAAGACTTCCCACTGCCGAAGCATAGGGAGTTATTGCTATGCGATTCCTCTCCTCTTATGTCTTAGGACACTAGTCCTTGGAGAACGCTAAACCATGCCTGAAAGGTAACAAAAATTTCTTTGAATTATCCATTAAAAACCTAGTTAGTACCTTATCGATATAACCAGCTTGAGATAATCCCATTATCTTTCGCTTTCGATCCAGAAAGAGCTTTATCCCAAGGATATAGCCTGCCTCTCCTAGATCATTCATATCGAAAGTACTAGCTAGCCAAACCTTAACTATTCACAACACCGCTATATCATTCCCAATGAGTAGAATGTCATCAACATAGAGAACAAGAAAAGCCACCACTTTTCCTTCACACTTCTTGTATACACAAGGCTCATCCAAATTCTGTATGAAACCAAACGACTTGACCGCTTGGTCAAAATGAATGTTCCCACTTCTGGATGCTTGCTTAAGCCCATAAATGGACTTTTGCAACTTACATACCAAGTTACATTTTCGACCAGCTATGAACCCTTCTAGTTGTTGCATATAGATGTCCTCGTCAAGACTACAGATTGTCATTTAATAATGCAGTCTTGACATCCATTTGCCAGATCTCATAATCTAGGCATACAGCAATGATAAGAGTATTCTGATGGACTTGAGCATGGCTACTGGCGAGAAGGTTTCCTCATAGTCAATGCCCTCCCTCTTAGTATAGCCTTTCGCTACAAGCCTTGCCTTAAAGCTTTCAACCTTTACATCAGATCCTCTTTTCCTCTTGTAAACCCACTTACAGCCAATGGGTTTAATATTGGCTGGAAGCTCTACAAGATCCCAGACCTGATTGGAATCCATAAATTCCAATTCAACCTTCATAGCTCTAATCCAATGAAATGAATCAACATCAGCCATTGCCTCTTCGTATGTGGCAGGATTAGATTCAGATTCTATGGAGACAGCTTCAAAAATTTATCCTAAGAACATTTATCTATCAGGCTGGTTAATAATCCTCCCACTACGACGAGGTACTAGTGCGGAAATGGGTGAAGAAGTAGTATTTTCTTGTCTTATATTGTTATCAACTGCATGTAGGACTGAGGGCTCTCCTTCAATCTCTCTAAGATCTATCATTCCTTTAGGTTTATGGTTCATGATATAATCATCCTCCAAGAAAATAGCATTTGTACTAACAAACACTTTATGTTCTCTTGGATCATAAAAATACTACCCATAAGTACCCTTTGGATACCCTACGAAATAACATACTTCCGATCTAGAATCCGACTTGCTCGTCTTTCCTTTCAGCATATGTGCCGGACACCTCTATATCTGGAGATGTTGCAAAGAAGGCTTGTGCCCAATCCACATCTCCGTGGTGTCCTGAGAACATATTTTCTTGGTACTAGATTTAGTATGTATGCAGTGGTTTCCAAAGCATAAGCCCAACGGAATAATGGCAACTCCGAATAACTCATCATCGACCTAGTCATGTCTAAAAGAGTCTAATTCCTTCTCTCCGCTACACCGTTCTGCTAAGGCGTACCAAGTGCAGTCAATTGTGACAGAATCCCATTCAATACGAGGTGATCAATAAACTCATTAGAGAGGTACTCACCACCTCGATCAGATCGAATGGCCTTGATATGCGTGCCTAATTACTTCTCCATTTCAGCCCTAAACTCTTTGAAATTTTCAAAGGCTACAGACTTGTGCTGCATTAGGTACACATATCCATACCTCGAGTGGTCATCAGTAAATGGTATAAAATACTCATAACCACCCCTTGCTCTAATATTTATTAGTCCACACACATCAGTATAAAATAATTCCAACAATGCATTGGTCCTATTTCCCTTTGCGGGAAAGGACTATTTGGTTATCTTACCCTCTAAACAGGACTCGCAGACTTCCATTGGTTCGAGAATCAAATTGCCTAAGACCCTTTCTTTGACTAGTCTTCCAATCCTATTTAGGTTGATATGCCCAAGCCTTATATGCCAAAGCCTTGTTGGATTAGTGGAAGGTTCCTTTCTTTTAGATGGTATAGTTACCATTGAGTTATTAAGCTCCATATAAGAATCTTTAGAAATATTGGGAGTAATCACATACAAACCATTTGATTTAACACTAGAACAAATAAAAGAACCATTTCTTTTAATCACAACTTCAATTTTAAAATGAAAAGAATAACCATTATTCGATAAATTAGAAACTAAAATTAAATTACGTCTAATTGAAGGGACGTAAAGTACATCTGATAAAATCAAAACTTTATTGTCTAGAAATTCTAAAACTACGACTCCTATAGCAACCGCAGATACGATTGCACTAGAACCTAGAGTAAGTATGATTTCTCCATCACTGCACCTCCTGGTTGATCTGAACCCCTGCAATGAATTACAGATATGGTTAGTCGCACCAGAATCAATGCACCAAGTGTTTGAAGTATCCGTTATAAAACTTACTTCAATCACATGTGATTCAATCATACCTTAAACTCTTGTAGCTAAGAATTCTAGACAGTTCCTCTTCTAGTGGCCTTTGTCGCCGCATTGGAAACATTTTCCTTTGCCTTGGCCACCAAAGTTCCCTTTGCCCTTACCTTTTCCCTTAGATTTTGCAATCTTACAGACCAGTCCAACACTTGGACCACCAGTGCCAACCTTCTTCTTCCTTTTCTTATCTTTTGGCATAGATCGGGAAGAGGAAGAGGAAGAGGAAGAGGAAGAGCTTTTTCTCAACGTTTAGAACGTTGCCCCCAGGCTTGATCACCCCTTCTGCTACCAGTAAAGAACTCAGTAATTTGCTCATTGAAAAATCCATTTTATTCATATTATAATTTAGTTTAAATTGAGCAAATGACGGCAAACTTGACACGAAGAATTTTCTGTGTGCGCTTGTGTGCTATACCCAAGTGTAGGTAATCGTGCAAGTAGTAACTAGATTAAGTCCAGGTCGATCCCACAGGGAAGGTGTTAACTAAATGCTTAGATTATTCTCAAACAAGGAAAATAAAATTCAATAATTCTTTATAAGACGTAGAACACAAAGTTCCACAATTTAACACTTACTAAACTGAAGCGATTAAACTAAATTAACTACTTACTAATTAATTAACTAAAGCAATGATTTGAAAAGTGTTTTTATTAATTAAAAAAGGAATGTTGGGATTACACGAATCCACCGCAACCTAGCCATCTACCATGCAGTTACATTGAAGCTCGATGGAGTACACTCTCTATAGTATTCCGTACTTCTCTTAAGATAAAGAATCCATAGTCCTTTCATGGCCGAGACTATATCATCACATTTACGTTTAAAATACAAAAAAGGCGGTTTAAAACAATAGTTCAGAATCTCACCTACAATGGTATCAGCATTGAGGGTGGTTTGCAAAATATATTGAAGGAAAATGCCTTAAGGCTTAAAGTTCATAGACTATTTTGACAAACTGAGCGTTTTGGGACAGTTTGATAACAATCCAGTAAAACAAAAAGTCTAGAAATACTGCACAGAATATTCTCAAGAATCAGAATGTTCGATCAATCGACGCACTTTCGATCGCTCGAAAATCTTCATCTCTCGATCGATCAAACTGACTTCGATCGATCGACAATGTCTCTAGTCCGATCGATCGAACTATTTCGATCAATCGAACACAGAAATAAATCTGCTGTATGGCAGAGGCTTGAGATCACGGTTTCATCGTGATCTCCCAACCTGAGGACTACTCAGACATGGTCTGAAGTGTCACAGTGTCGTTTTTAATATAAATATCCATTAAGGTCTTGTTTGTTTGCGTTTTAATCATGAATGCTATGAAAACTAATAGTGTGAACTTATCTAGCATGCAAACTATGAATCTAACATATTATACTACTCTAAACTACGTGCAGAATTTAAAAAAACAATAAAGAAGTAACCTGGAATGAGAAACTTTGATTAGACTAGGAGTAATCAAGCTACAAAACCATGAATCAATGGAAAACCTACAAAAACATCAAAGAAAACTCTTCTCTCTCTCTAAAAACTGATGAAAACTAATGTGGGCGTCCCTCTGGACGTATACAATACGAGTTTAAATACTAAAAACCTAATGCTTGGGTTAAACATCCGTCTTTGCTGCGTGCGCTTAACATTCTGATAAAAGGCATGTTCGAGCGATCGAACTATCTCGATCGATCGAACCTCTGGGACTTCGATCGCTTGCACTTGTCTCGATCGATCGAAAGGTCGATCAATCGAAAGGTCTTCAATCGATCGAACTCTGCATTTCACTTTTGATAATCTTCGTCAGAATTCAGCATTTCCTTTTATCGCTATCTTTCAATTCTTCACTCAGCAACTGCAATCTGCACAATTTATAGCTAAAACACACAACTTATCATAGATTAATCCAAATGTGTATAGACTGGCGTTATAATTCAAATTACAGATAAATGGAGGAGTTGTAAGCTGAATTAATACATTTTTCTCTTTTAGTGCGGTTGTATTTTACAAATACCCCCGCTTGTACAACCCCCAACTAGCGAGTAACTAGTCCCTAGCAATAGAGCGAAAATAAAACAAACTACACTATAACTGAAATGACTAATAAAATAGATTAAACTAAAGTAGACTAGACTAAAACAAGAAAGAAACGACCTAACTCACTTTCGCAGGAATCGCGGTTGTATTTAGCTAATGCAACAAGCCGTTAAACCCCTAGGTTTCCCCTAGTGGACGAGTGTTGTCTCGTGAGGGTTTGCAGTGAATATACCCACAAAATTTTCTGATCAAGCTCAAAAAGATATAGAATAACTTTTAAACAATCTTTCTTATTCAACTGTTAATTTAACTCCACAAATCATATCATCCTCATTCAAACCATGAAAGAAATGCACATATTCCTCATGTCACCAAGATAAAAATAACATAAGCATCACATCCATGTATCCATGTGTGTGTGAAATTAACAGCTATGCATTGAACTTTATTTAGAGATGTTTAAACTACCATACTCTCAGAACTTGTAGTTTCAACTCAATTCTCACATGGTTATTTCACTCAGAAATGAACATCTCACAGAAACTTGGTGAATGATACTCGCACATGGTATGAAAGCTTTGATAGGAGTGATTTTTCGGATACTAATGCTTTCATAATCGACTCTATAAAAGACGAACATTTTAGAGTGTATAGTCTCATGAAAGGAATACCACTTACTAGAGGAGCGAAATACCGTGGATAACTCAAATTACAGTTTCATGATTAAACTAAGTTGTTGAAAATCATTAAGACTTTGACTTGACGGTTTTTATTTAGTAGGGTCGAACTGAAAGAGTAAGAACATGCACATCTTTATCATGTGACTGTATTTAGTAATTCCTTTACTTTCCTCCAACCATCCTCTCCATACATATCCTCATTCATTCACATATTTTTTTTATATATATTTTTTAGAACTTACTCCTTCTTCTTCCTTTTCTCTTTTATGTAGCCCCACCCATAACTACTCCCTCCGCATAATATACTTTAACAATTTAATCACCTTAGATATGCAATGAGGTTCATTGAGGCCAAAGTATAAGATTAGGGATTTAGACTCTTGGAAGCATTTTCTAGGTGTGAGGTTAAGAACAACACATATTTAGAGTGTTGATACAGGTAGATTGAAAAGTGAGGAGCAAATACGATGGCTTAAATCATTTTCTCAACTTCTTAATTTTAACACTTACATGTTCATTGAGTTTAATTGGTAAATCCTGAACGTTCTCCTCTAATAAGCAGCCAAAATGAAGAAATAGAGACTGGTCAACGAATTTTAATCGGCATATTCAATGAAAACAATTCGAGTTTTAATGTGATAATTCCCTCAGAATTGAAGATTGGTTTCAAAAGCTCACTAAGGGTAACTAGTTTCCACTACTTATTCCTTAAAGTATAATAGTCGTATTAACTCTTATTTAAAGTTTTCTACATAGCTATTAATACGTGCAGATAATTTGGATACAGGACTGATCAACATATGCATTCATTTTAGAGAACTTAGAAAAACGCGTGAACTTAATTCATAAAAGGAAGAGAATAAGATGGTTGTGTCATTGCTTAACAACAGTTAAATAGAAGTGAAAATTCAAAATTATTCTACCCATTTAATTCAAAGACTTGCTTAAAAGTTTGAAAAAAATTTTAAATTTTTTTTTATTTTAATTTTTTTTTTGAAATTGAAATTGAAATTTTAATAATACTAAATAATACTGGAGATTGTATGATGTTTGCCAATAGATAGAGTGATCCAGATTGCTACATAGAAAATATGCACAGGTGATTATCTATCTATATCCCACCCCAAACTGAAAATTACAATGTCCTCAGGAAGTGATTTTCAAAATAGATAGAGAGATAGCACCTGAAACAGTAGTATAAGCACCGCAACAGTAACAACCTGTACAGAAAACATACACTCTCCAAGCAGCAAAGATCAAAAAGATAAGCAATATAGAGCAACAGATCCAAGCATAAAATAGAACCACACACTGGAAATATAAGAAGGTGAACGAACAGAATAGTGATAATAAAATAGATACATGCCATATAAACAAGAGCCCAATAATGTCCAATAATAACCAGCACACAACCCAGAAGACACCAAACCATCCAAAATGCCATAAACTGAAACCAACAGACTACCCCTCATCGGGAACATCAGATAAAATGTCAACCAAAAGCTCAGGAGCATCCATAACACCACCCTCGATGCCCGTAGTAGTGGTAGCCGGATTGTTCACAATCGTGGCGGCTGGAGTAGAAACTGAAGAGTCGGCCACGATAGGAGGAGGTGGAAATGGTATCTCGGAAGTAGGCAGTCCCGCTGATGATGATGGTACAGTAGGTGGTACAGCAGATGTAGAAGGAGCGGAAAGATCAACCGTGGGAGCGGAGGATGAAGGACCAGGCAAAACAGAAGAAGATCGGCCAGTAGTGGGTGACGGAGCAGCAGATGTAGTAGGTGGGGTGGTGGAAATGTCATGAGCTGCAGTAGGTGGATCGCTGGGTACGATAGGTACAGCTGTATGAGCCACCTGGTCAACGCCGATCTGTATCAAGATCGCCTCCAGCAAGGTAGTCATCACATCCACCTTACCCTCAAGTCGAATCTTGGCCTCTCTCTCCTCCAATAATAACTCATGCATAGTCGGGAGAGGCACAGAAGAAGACTCTCCCTGGGTACGAGCCTGAGACCGCTGTCTCAACTCAAAACGGGCAACCTCCTCCACCGGGTCAACCTCCTCATCAGAATCACGCTCCTCAGCCTCAGTGGGCGTCCCAGAAGCAGCTCCCTCAGTATCAGTCCCGTATCCACGTCTCCTCTTCTCTCCCACCTTCGCCTTGCCTTTTCCTTTGCACTTCCTCTTCTGCGCGTCAGACCGGCGGGAAGCTGTCTCTCCAAATCGACTGCGGGACTGGGCAGTCACGTCTCCTGCCAAAGGAATGATACCCGCATGCTCGATCACCCTATGAATAGCCCAAGCACCCTTCAGGTGCTTTTTAGCCTGAATGTAGTGTGTAGGATGTTGCATAAAGTCAATGTAAAGGCGGGGTAAATAGACTGGCTGCCGTGTCCCAATCGCATATAAAACCCGAGCATACCACGCCGCAATCTTTTCTCTGTAGGAAGTAACCAATAAGCAATTGCTCAAGGCGAGGTGGAACATATGGTAATTGTCTGTGAGGTGGAGGTCGGGAATGAGAGCCTCGCCATCCCATGTCGGAAGAGCTCCTCCGGTGATCTCTCGAATAATGATGGTCGGTGATAGCTGAGGTGTGTCAGGTCGATGTGGGCATACACAATTTGGTACCTCCGGTACCCCAAGAGCAGCAGCAACGGTGGCCGGGCTGAAAATGATCTCCCAGCCATGGAAGAATGAATGAAGGGTGAATGGAGCAACCGGATCCCGGATCATCGTCGCATACGCCTCCCGTATCCAAGATAGATTCACCTGCTTAGGCTGGGAGAATAGTGTGTACCACTGGGGCATGGCATGTATCCGTGAAAGGTACCACGGAGTGGCCAGCTAGGCAGTCTCAATGGGACGCTCGATCATGACCTTCCGTGACTGGAAGTAACGGGTGAACCAAACGCGGTCTTCCTCGTTTCTAAACCCGTGATCTAGAATTGGGTCGGGTATAGCGAGGTCGAACGGCTTAGATTTATGGTAGCCAGTGATCGAATTCATGATAAAACCTTGAAAAGGAATAAACAATGAGAGAACACATTAGAACAGGGCAAATTAAAAAGAGAAAGAAAACTGCCATACTTCGATCGATCAAAACCTGTTCGATCGATCAAGAATATCTATGGTTCGATCGCTCGAGAATTCTCGATCGCTCGAACAGAAACTGGGTTCAATCGATCGAAACCCGTTCGATCGATCAAGAACAGTGAAATAGCAGTTACACCGATTGAAACTGGGGATGGCCCGAAAACAACAAATACAAAAATGATAATACGAAAAAGAGTTAAGGAATCAATGGGGGCACCCCCATATGAATATGAGAGGAAAAGAAATACGAGGGGGACTCGGGGGCTCACCTCGAGAGACGTGCTGGGTAGAGGATTTCGGTGGTGTCACTGATGATCCGGAAGATCCGGAGCTCCTTACTGGATGTAGTTTGAAGTGGGGGAAGCCAAAATCATGGGAGGTCCTCTCTGTGTTCGATCGCTCGAGATAAGGAGAGAGAAGGAGTGACTGATTAAAACTTCTGAAAGACTGCTCGTTTAAAAATAAGTGTCAATCGATCGAGTCTTTTCGATCGATCGAACCTTCGATCGATTGAGTCCTTCTCAAGCGATCGAGGTGATGACATTCTCGATCGATCGAGAAACGTTCGATCGATCGAGAATAGAAATTCCACAAGACCCTTGAATTGAGAAATTACACACCCCCGACTAACCAATTTTAATCTGGACATACAGAATAAGGATAAAACAGTGCATTGCCAGAATATATAAGCCAAAAACGTCAACCTCATAATAGAACATTATAAATTTTATATAAATAAATCCTTAAAATATCATCCACTTATAATATTCATGCCCCCAACTTGGTGTTGAAAACCTTATTGATAAAGCAAAACGAAAAGAAAACTGAAATTACTACAAACTCCGTCTAGGAATACACTTCAATTGATGAAATAAAGTAGAAATGACAAAAAACAATTGAAGTTAAACATTATGCTTTGAGAATGAAAATTTCTTCTTCCACAACTTCTTCCTCCACCAGAACTGCAAATGTAGAGTCTGAACTTGATGATTCCCTTTCCCAGAACAAGTGGAAAGCAGCGAGGACATCATCGAGCAAGGCCGAACTCTCTAAGAAATTGATATCACCGACAACAGGAGATCCAGATGGAGACAAAGATAATGGAGTATAATTGCGCATCAGACTGTCCTCTTGTGGCGGAGTGTCTGGGGACCTTATGTATGGTCCAAAACCATGAAAAAGTTGATGGGGAAGGAACAGCAGTAGGAATGGTAGATTCATAGTGATATTCCTGACAAAGGGAAACAACAACGAAAACAGAGAAAATACATTAACAAGAGCAACAGAAAAACAAAAAGGAAGAGATAAATAAACCAAAACGAAAAGGAAAAGAAAGGCATGTGACACAAAGTTCACCTCACTATTGGCTAGATATCCCCAGATGCGCTAGCTGGTAGAGGGCATTGAAGCCTGAATAACAAGTAACTGGCATGCTCATAGATGTAGGGAACCACATGGACGACCATGAAGTCATCAACATACGTGAAAATAGCATTGTGGCGTTCAGGCACCACATCTTGTAGGTCCTCTTCTTCCCATGGCTACCACATCGAGTCATTTTCCCATTGTTCCAACAGTGCATCATCCACTTCTCCAACAGCATACCCTTCAGGTTCTCCTTCTTCTCCAGAAAGGTCCACATGCTCGAATGGGTTGATTTGGAGGAGAGCAGGATCATAAGGGATGTACCCATGGGTCAGGTCCACGACATCATTAGCCCCTGGTCCTTGATAAGGAGATAAGCAGAATGCTATCTCGTCGGCAATCCAAGGTGGGTTCTGATATTCAAAATCAACCCATGACCCTATAGAATGAACATCGTCATCCCGCATTTTGATAACCTGCAAGGGGGAGACAGCCTAAAATAGCAGATGAAGAATCGGAGTCACATTCAAAAAGACAAACAAAAGATAAAACAAAACAAAAAACAGAAAAAGAAAAAGTACAACAACATTGGGTTCACGCACTTAGGCATTTTAGTTTGAAGTATAGTCGGGCTCATCCAGTTGGATGTGCTCGACCTCGGGTTAGAAATCCTCTAAGAACGGTTTCAACCTTTGGCCATTGACCTTGAAACTTCCGTCGTTCTTAGGGTTAACTAGCTCAACTGCCCCGTGTGGAAAGACATATTTGACTGTAAAAGGTCCTGTCCACCGAGATCAGAGTTTGCCTGGGAAGAGGTGAAGGCGTGAATCATATAGTAAAACTTTCTGCCCCGGCTCGAAAGATTTACGAATGATCATTCGATCGTGGCGCACCTTTAACCGTTCCTTGTGGAGTTTGGCATTGTCGTAAGCATCTCGACGGATTTCTTCCAATTCAGCCAACTGGAGTTTCCGGAGATGACCTTCCTCTTTAATGTCAAAGTTTAGTGAGCGTGTTGCCCAATACGCTTTGTGTTCTATTTCGACAGGAAGGTGACATGCCTTTCCGTATACTAACCTATACGGAGACATTCCCAGATTTGTTTTAAAAGCCGTGCAGTAAGCCCATAATGCATCAGTCAGTTTGTAAGCCAATCTTTCCTGTTGACACTAACCATTTTTTCAAGTATATGTTTGATTTCACGATTAGCCAACTCTGCCTGCCCATTCGTTTGCAAGTGGTAAGCTAGAGCGATTTTATGGTGTACCCCATATTTCTTGAGTAGTGCTTCCAAAGGCCTGTTACAGAAATGCTTGCCTTGGTCACTTAGTAATGCTTTTGGGGCACCGAAATGCGATAAAATGTTTTCCTTAAGAAAAGACATGACTGTTTTGTGGTCATTGCGTCTCGTCGGTATTGCTTCCACCCATTTGGATACGTACTCCACAGCTAAGAGTATGTATTCGCAGTTGTTAGATTTGGGGAACGGGCCCATAAAGTCGATGCCCCAACAATCAAATATTTCAATTGTGATAATAGGGGTTAAGGACATAGAATTTCTTTTTGAAATTGTACCTAGCTTTTGACAGCGTTGGCACAATTTGCAGAAAGAATAAGCATCCTTGAATATGGTGGGCCAATAAAATCCACTATGTAAGACTTTTTGTGCGGTCTTTTGGGAAGAAAAATGGCCACCACATGCTTCAGAATGGCAGGAGGCTAAAATTACGGTTACATCCTCATTAGGGACGCAACACCTGATGACCTGATCGACACAATACTTGAATAAATAAGGGTCATCGAAAAAGAAATGACATGCAAACGAGAGGAACCGCTTCCTGTCTTGATTGGACCAATGTCTAGGAGTCTCTCCCGCGGCCAAGTAATTCACTATATCTGCGTACCAGGGTAGTCCCAAGACTGCCATAAGTTGCTCGTCTGGGAATTCATCTTTGATTGGTATAGGTTCAGTATTATCAGTAAATGTTAGTCGAGATAAGTGGTCAGTAACCACATTCTCTACTTCTTTTTTATCCTTTATAGTGATATTGAATTCTTAGAGTAGGAGTATCCATCGGATAAGCATCTATTTCGCATCTTTCTTAGATAACAGGTACTCGAGGGCCGAGTGGTCTGTAAAACAGACTATTGGGGACCCTATCAGATAAGACCTGAACTTGTCCAGAGCGAATACTATTGCCAGTAGCTCTTTTTCAGTGGTTGTATAGTTCATTTGAGCTTCGTTTAATGTCCGGCTGGAATAGTATATTACATGAGGCTTATTGTCCTTCCTCTGTCCTAGAATTGCGCTTATGGCGTAGTCACTAGCATCGCACATTAACTCAAATGGAAAACCCCAGTCGGGTGCCTGTATTATCGGTGCGGAGGTAAGGTGTTCCTTTAGTGCGTCAAAAGATGTTTGACAGTTATCTGACCACTCGAAAGGTGCGTCTTTGACTAAAAGTTGACACAGTGGTCGAGAGAGTGCACTAAAGTTTTGGATAAAGCGTCGATAGAACCCAGCATGTCCCAGAAAAGAACGGATGTCTTTAACTGTACGGGGGATAGGTAGGTTGGAGATGATATCAATTTTTGCTTTATCAACTTGGATACCTTTGTCAGAGATAATGTGGCCGAGGAAAATTCCTTTGGTCACCATGAAGTGGCACTTTTCCCAGTTTAGTACTAGGTGTTTGTCCTCGCATCTTGCTAACACTTTCTCCAGGTTTTCTAGGCAATTATTGAAACTATGGCCGAACACTGAGAAATTGTCCATAAAAACCTCGAGTGTCTGTTCAACCATATCACTAAAAATACTTAACATGCACCGCTCAAAGATAGCAGGTGCATTGCATAGGCCAAAAGGCATACGGCGGTAAGCGAACGTGCCTAACGGACATGTGAATGTTGTTTTCTCCTGATCTTCAGGAGCAATTTCAATTTGGTTGTACTCACTGTATCCGTCCAAAAAACAATAATACTTGTGACCCGCCACTCGTTCTAGCATCTGATCCATGAATGGCAATGGAAAGTGGTCTTTCCGGGTCACAGTATTCAACTTTCGATAGTCAATACACATCTGCCATCCAGTGGGGATGCGTGTTGGTACTAGTTCGCCTTCTTTGTTTGGAATTACCATTATACCAACCTTTTTGGGCACTACTTGAGTTGGACTAACCCAAGGACTATGAGAGAGAGGATAGATAATCCCAATGTCAAGAAGTTTTAGGACTTCCTTTTTAACGACTTCTTGCATGTTGTGATTCAGACGCCTCTGCATTTGTCGTGAAGGTTTAGCGACTTCCTCTAGATAAATCTTATGGGTGCAAATAGATGGGCTTATGCCTTTTAGGTTGGCAATAGTCCATCCTAATGCTCCCTTGTGCAAATTGAGCGTTTGAATCAACTTATCCTCTTGTTCTGGATTTAACATTGCTGAGATTATAACAGGATAAGTCTTCTCAGTTCCCAGAAAAGCGTATTTGAGCTCTTTTGGAAGCTCCTTTAATTCCAAATCAGGAAAATGGAAATTCGAAGGCATAGTTAACTTAGTTTTTGGAGGTAAAGGTTCATATGGTGTGACCCACATGCATTCATCTCTATCTTCCTCCTTGGTTTCCATCATGAGGCAGGCATGGTTTAGGGCAGCATCCAATGGGGTAGAATCATTAGGTTGATAGGTAATGTCGAATTGTGACACCACTACCTCCACCGGATCTTTGTATTCTACAAGATCAGCCTCATCTTCGATGACCGTTTTGATATAGTTAACTTCTTCGTCATCCTCGTATTCATCAGGTCGGGGATTTGAGAAAATCTTGACATTTAAAGTCATGTTCCCGAATATGATGGTCATGATACCACTTCTTATTTTGATTGTGGCATCTATAGTGTTGAGGAATGGACGTCCAAAAATTACCAGGATTTGTGCACCTGGATTAGACACAGGTTTAGTGTCCAAGATCACAAAATCAACCGGGAAGACAAATGAATCTATCTGCACTAGAACGTCCTCCAATATTCCTCTAGGATATTTGACCGACCTGTCTGCCAATTGTAGCGCAACTCGGGTGGATTTAAGTTCACCCAACCCTAGTTATTTATAGACTGAGTATGGCAAAAGGTTTACGCTGGCTCCTAGATCAAGGAGTGCGTTGTCTATCCTTTGATTTCCAATTCTACACGAGACGGTTGGAGTGCCAGGGTCTTTTAGCTTCGGAGGTAATTCATTTTGAATGATTGCACTTGCTTGGCAAGCGACATAAGCATGTTTTTTCACACTTTGCCTCCTTTTGACCGTGCATAAGTCTTTTAAGTACTTAGCATAAGCTGGCACTTGTTTTATTGCATCTAGGAGTGGGAGGTTGATTTTAACTTGTTTAAACAACTCCAAGAACTCCTGATTCTTAGCCTCGTTCTGGGGCTTCTTAAGTCTTTGAGGGTACGGCGCAGGGAAAGGGCATTTAGGTAAGTCGTCAATGACAGGTTCCTTTCTAGGCCTTCTCTCCACTTCCTCTACTTCTGTAGAAGCGTCCTTGTTTGGTTCTAATGGTTTGTTATTAGTGGATGACTCTTCTACTTGAGTAGATGGTTTGCTCTTGATTACCACTTCCTCATCTTCATAATCCTCGGGAGTAGAATGAGGCATGTTTTGCCCTATGACTTTGCCGCTTCGTAATGTAGTCACGGCTTTTTCCTGTTCATGATTAGGGGGGCCATTGTTGTAACCCTTAGGGTTTGGAAGTGGTTGAGCGGGAAATGTGCCACTCGAACCCTCTTGTCATGCATCCATCCTCTCTAATGTCGTGGACATTTTGCTCATCATTTGGATTAATTGTTGCGTTAAATTCGCGTTAGAGAATGGATCTCCCTCTTGCACCTTCTTGTGAGGTGGCACGTAAACATTTGCCTGTTGATTGAGCGAGGGTTGAGCATTGTTGTAGTTGTTTGATCTATTTTGATTGAATGGCTGGGACTGCCTGTTGTATTGCCCTTGATGTTGATTATTGTTATTGTAGGGCTGTTGTTGCTGAAATTGGTTTTGAGCGTTGTTTTTCCAGTCGAACCCGGGGTGATTCCATCTATTGTTATTGTTTTGTGAATTGTAGTTATTGTAGGAATTCCCCGCCCCCCCTATACCCTTGCATGGCATTCATTTCCATGGGGGATTGTTCCTGAAAATATGGCACATTGGGACAATAGTGGGTAGTGTGTCCCAGCATGTTACATGTGCCACATGGTTCTTCAGGCAAAAACTGCCTAGAACTTTCTCCTTTCATCCACAATTCCTCCACTTTCTTTGCTAGTTCTTCATACTTGTTCATAAGATGATCCTCACTTTTAAGTTGATATAAACTTTTCTCTTCTACACAGGAGATCTGTGAGAGTGGGACATCTTCCGAGTTCGACCACTCATGGGCATGTTCAGCCAACCACTCGAAGTGAGCTTCAGCTTCTTCAGTGTTTTTACGAAGAAATGGCCCTGAACTCATGGTCTCGACCAACATTTTAGTTTCCCCATTCAACCCTTCGTAGAAATAGCTTATGGTTCGCCATTTCTCGTACCCATGATGTGGGCATAAGAGTAGCAAATCCTTGAAACGCTCCCAAGTTTGGGTGAAGGTTTCATTGCTCTTTTGTTTGTAAGAATTTATTTGTCTTTTAAGCTCAGTGGTCATGCGAGGTGGAAAGAATTTCTTTAGGAAAGCAGTGTTCATCGCATGCCATGTGTATATTGAATTGGGTTTTAAGGTGAGTAGCCACGCTTTTGTTTTATCCTTCAAGGTGAAGGGAAACAGCATTAGTCGTGTCACGTCTACAGGACAATTCTGTGAGAAAGTTTTACAAACATCCTCGAAGTCCTTTACATGTAAATACGCCTTCTCGCTCTCCATTCCATGAAAGGTAGGAAGAAGTTGAATCATTCCATTGCGAAATTGAAATTCGCCAGCATGAGGTGGAATGAGAATACAAGATGGCATAGGCGCGTGTTCGGGTCTCATGAGATCACACAGAGGACGCAGTGAATCGTCAATTGGTAAGATCACATTGTCACTGTTTTCACTTTGACTATCCGCCATTGAATCGACCGGTGTAACTATAGGGTTAATCGAACTAGATGAATTGGATAAATAGAATGGGTTTCCGTAAATTCCTTCGATGGAATTATCGGACATAAAGGGGAAGACCCTAAGAAGTTTTTAATCTAAAGAACAAAAGAAAAAACAGAAAAAGATAAGTATAGAGTGAGCTAATCGAAGCGTTAGCTTGTCGCCTTCCCCGGCAACGGCGCCAAAAAAAAAACTTGACACGAAGAATTTTCTGTGTGCGCTTATGTGCTATGCCCAAGTGTAGGTAATCGTGCAAGTAGTAACTGGATTAAGTCCAGGTCGATCCCACAGGGAAGGTGTTAACTAAATGCTTAGATTATTCTCAAACAAGGAAAATAAAATTCAATAATTCTTTATAAGACGTAGAACACAAAGTTCCACAATTTAACAATTACTAAACTGAAGCGATTAAACTAAATTAACTACTTACTAGTTAATTAACTAAAGCAATGATTTGAAAAGTGTTTTTATTAATTAAAAAAGGAATGTTGGGATTACACGAATCCACCGCAACCTAGCCATCTACCATGCAGTTACATTGAAGCTCGATGGAGTACACTCTCTACAGTATTCCATACTTCTCTTAAGATAAAGAATCCATAGTCCTTTCATGGCCGAGACTATATCATCACATTTACGTTTGAAATACAAAAAAGGCGGTTTAAAACAATAGTTCAGAATCTCACCTACAATGGTATCAGCATTGAGGGTGGTTTGCAAAATATATTGAAGGAAAATGCCTTAAGGCTTAAAGTTCATAGACTGTTTTGACAAACTGAGCGTTTTGGGACAGTTTCATAACAATCCAGTAAAACAAAAAGTCTAGACATACTGCACAGAATATTCTCAAGAATCAGAATGTTTGTTCAATCGATCGACGCGCTTTCGATCGATCGAAAATCTTCATCTCTCGATCGATCGAACTGACTTCGATCGATCGACAATGTCTCTAGTCCGATCGATCGAACGAACACAGAAATAAATCTGCTGTATGGCAGAGGCTTGAGATCACGGTTTCATCGTGATCTCCCAACCTGAGGACTACTTAGACATGGTCTGGAGTGTCACAGTGTCGTTTTTAATATAAATATCCATTAAGGTCTTGTTTGTTTGCGTTTTAATCATGAATGCTATGAAAACTAATAGTGTGAACTTATCTAGCATGCAAACTATGAATCTAACAGATTATATTACTATAAACTACGTGCAGAATTTAAATAAACAATAAAGAAGTAACTTGGAATGAGAAACTTTGATTAGACTAGGGGTAATCAAGCTGCAAAACCATGAATCAATTGAAAACCTACAAAAACATCAAAGAAAACTCTCCTCTTTCTCTAAAAACTGATGAAAACTAATGTGGGCGTCCCCCTGGACGTATACAATACGAGTTTAAATACTAAAAACCTAATGCTAGGGTTAAACATCCGTCTTTGCTGCGTGCGCGTAACATTCTGATAAAAGGCATGTTCGAGCGATCGAACTATCTCGATCGATCGAACCTCTGGGACTTCGATCGCTTGCACTTGTCTCGATCGATCGATCGATCGAAAGGTCGATCGATCGAAAGGTCTTCAATCGATCGACTCTGCATTTCACTTTTGATAATCTTCGTCAGAATTCAGCATTTCCTTTTATCGCTATCTTTCAATTCTTTACTCAGCAACTGCAATCTGCACAATTTACAGCTAAAACACACAACTTATCATAGATTAATCCAAATGTGTATAGACTGGCGTTATAATTAAAATTATAGATAAATGGAGGAGTTGTAAACTGAATTAATACATTTTCCTCTTTTAGCGCGGTTGTATTTTACAAATACCTCAGCTTGTCAACAGCGTATTGAGGATCATATCAACTTGGGTCTGTGCATCGATGTTGGTTCCCAAGGTCTCCAGATCATTTAAATAACCTGTCACGACCCATCCCGCTACGCGCAGAAATAGGACACGTGGCACGCCATCAAGGCTTATCCAGTTCCATTAAAGTCAAATAGCAGCGGAAAACATTATTAAAATCTATTAAAATCAGAGTTATAAAAAGTTTTGTTTAATTGAAACCTGTCTAAAGGAAATCAGCTTTGAAAACAGAGGTCCTGTCGATTGGATCGGGGATCCGGTCGACTGAAGACAAAAGCAGAAAGTTTAAAATAGAACGATAGTCCGTTCAGTCGACTGTGACTGGGGTCCAGTCGACTATTGCCTTCACTTTTCAGTCGACTGTGGCCTCCCAGTCGACTGTGCCTCTAGCAGAAACAAAACCCACATTTCTCATCAGGTGTCCAGTCGACTGATCGAGGAACCCAGTCGACTGAATTGGTCACTATTTGGATCAGTAGCTAAAATAGCACAGTGGTCCAGTCGACTGATGTAGGGTCCAGTCGACTGCTTCTAATACTATTCACTTTTAGTGTCTAAACCCCACGGGATCCAGTGGACTGATCCAGGGTCCAGTCGACTACTCCCCTGCTGGGCAGCCCTGCACATTATAACACAATTCAAGCTCTCCAAATCCAACACCAACACAACCACAACTAAACATTAGCGATTTAAAACATCATAATGATGGGTATTCGAATATAAGATATAGTATCACTAACTAACTTCCAAGATTCTATTACAACGTATTTTAAAATTCCCAAATCCATACTACAAGTTTAGGATTTAAAACAAAAGTATGAACAAGGTAATTTCCCTGGCGATTCCCGATCTCACTCCTCACGCTTCTTCTTGTCTTTCTTCTTACCTGCAATGAAGTAAATCTCCACTGCTCAGCTATATGCTGAGCGTACAAGTCTAACATATGCAATATATGACAAAACACGCTTTAATCTCATAAATCACATAAATAGTCGCTAGGGAAAAAATACGCCTTCATCCGGTAGCGACAAGTCCAAGCCTTAAATCGCAATGTCAATGGCTAGTCCAATCCTACAACCATTACATCCCCCAAGTGCCCCGGTAAGTCCAAGCCTTAAACCATGCACAGTAGTCGTCGCTACTAAAATTCTCAAACATCGAGAAGCTTACTCCGGCATGAATTTGTATAAGACCCCCCTTTGACCCACATAGATAACTCAACGTGCTCGCGTAAATTTAGACATGCTTTTCACAATTTAGCGCGTGCATAATTAACGGGCCTACAATTCACAAATGGATTTTGCCCGGATCTCAATTTCGTCGTCGAAATATAAAACATGTATTTCTCTATATTTCACAAGTTAGAACTTCATACCTCGTGCGATTTCCCTCAAACTTTGAAGGACCGACTAGGAGGCCAATTAATCGTCGGACTTCGAATTTGAGACGATTCCTACAAGTTTATACCTGTTTTTCCAAAATTCCTAGAAATTAGCTTTTTATAAAAATTAGCCAAACATGGCCTAAGTAGTATCAAAACGTAGACCTTACCTCCACGAGTTCAAATCTTGAATTTGGTGAAAAACTGACGGATAAAAGGTCACCGATCGTCATCGCAAAGCCCGTTGGCTCCAAGTCTCCCTTTTCTCTCTCCTCTTTAGATATTATGTGAAGTTTGTGAGAAATGAATTCTCCCCCTCACCTATTTATAGAGAATCTTCTCGGAAATCATGGTTACCTCCCTGCAAGTTTCTCAACAATCTAATTAATTCCTGAAACTTCACCCACGTCCATTTTATGCCTTTACGAGTGAAAATTATAAATTTAAAAAAATTTCGACTAAGTCTCGTTTGGGTCCAAAAATAACGTCCGAAAACTAAATTATGTGGAATCTCTACACAACCTACCTTTTTATTTAACGTAACACTCACATTCTCACCACAATTCTCTAAATGACATATAACAATATCGAAATTACCAGAATTTACCCTACACAGGTAAATATACTATTTCAAGAATACCAGATATATCAAATAACATTTAAATCATATAAATGTCATTTAATCGTGCCAATGCAACATGAAATGCCATGTTCTGGTGTCCTCACTGACACCTTACTGTTGATTCATAGTCAACCTCAACTCAATGTTAATAAACATTAATATTTCCACGTGTTACCACTCTGTCTTATTTTAAAAGCATGCAAATTCTGAAACGGGTGTCATCAACTTCTCGCCTAGTTTGATCTCACAGTTCTTATATATAGTAGACGTCATTATTGATTTACTAAGTGGCACAGCAGTAGACAATTCATATCCTAACGGTGCCGATTTAACATTCAAATATTCAACAAAGGCATGCGATACAAATGAATGCGTAGATCCTAAGTCGACAAATATGCGTGCTAAGTGTGAACATACAAGCACCATACCTGAGACCACTATCTCTGAAGCAGTCATATCTCCTGGGTTCATCTGATATGCTCTTCCTTGACGTTGTTCAGTCCTTTGTCCCCCGTCATTGGATTGTCTAGGCTTCGACCCACTGGAAGCCATTGAACTAGCTCCTTGCTGAGGATGCTTCCTTGGGCAATCTTTGGCTTGGTGCCCAAATACTCCACAGTCATAACACTTGCCTCTCATGTCGGGTGTTGAATTAGTACTACCCCCGCCTTGGTTCCTGTTCTGGGGTTTGGTCATGAAACTTCGGTCTGAGTGTGGTCGGTTGCAAAATAAACACAATGGTATGTTACTTGGCGTTCTCCTGAAATCACTGAAACTAGAACCAGAGCCTCTTTGAAACGGTCTTTTGAAAGATCCGCCTTGGTTCCTATCACCACCCTCATTTCCCCGTTTACCGTGCTGATTTTGCCTTGACCTTTCTATTCCACTTTCAGCCACAAGCACTGTTTGTTGTACTGCTGCCACAGTCGAATGTTCGTATGTCTCCACCCTCAATCGGATATTCTCTCTTAAACCTTCTTCAAATTTTCTCGCCCTATTTTCCTCTTCCGGTACCAAACCCTTGCCGAATCTTAACAACGCATTAAACTTGGAAGTGTATTCGGTTACAGTCATCTCTCCTTGTTTCAAGTTATCAAACTCTCTCTTCTTTGCAATGAGAGCAGCCCTTAGGAAGAATCGGTGATTAAACTCTGCTTTAAATCCTTCCCACGTTATCGGTGCCCCTTGATCCAAGACATTTACCCACCAATTCTGAGTTTCACCTCTCAACACATCACTTGCATTCTCAATCTTCTCCCGGTTAATCATCGGAATAGATCAAAAAATTTGTTCCATATCCATCACCCAGTGCTCTGCTAGCGTTGTATCAGAAGTCCCATGAAACTCTGTCGGTTTCTTCCTGGCAAATTGTTCAGATATTGATCTCATACCCTTATTCTCAGGCGTTGGCACCATGACTATCAGTTCTGGTTCCAATGGAGGCGTTGGAGGCAATCGCTCCGCTATATTCCGTATCATTTCCCCCATATTTCCCATCATTTCTGTCATTTCATTCATACGTCGAGTGTGTGGCGATAGATCTTGCTCTTTGTCACTCATGATTACAATCCTGTAGTTCTCAATGCATAAACACTATGCATGTACAACAATAACAATATCATGTATGTAAAACAACCTACATATGCATCAAACATCTCTAATATGTATGGATGCAATCTAGAACATTTGTTAAATCACTCAACACTCCACTCGTCATCGAACGTTCCCAAAGTTTTGTTACCTATAGTTTTGATACCACTAAATGTCACGATCCATCCGCTACGCGCAGAAATAGGACACGTGGCACGCCATCAAGGCGTATCCAGTTCTATTAAAGTCAAATAGCAGTGGAAAACATTATTAAAATCTTTTAAAATCAGAGTTATAAAAAGTTTTGTTCAATTGAAACCTATCCAAAGGAAATCAGCTTTGAAAACAGAGGTCCAGTCGACTGGATCGGGGATCCGGTCGACTGAAGACAAAAGCAGAAAGTTTAAAACAGAACGACAGTCCGTTCAGTCGACTGTGACTGGGGTCCAGTCGACTGTTGCCTTCACTTTTCAGTCGACTATGGCCTCTCAGTCGACTGTGCCTCTAGCAGAAACAAAACCCACATTTCTCATCAGGTGTCCAGTTGACTGATCGGGGAATCCAGTCGATTGAATTGGTCACTATTTGGATCAGTAGCTAAAATAGCACAATGGTCCAGTCGACTGATGTAGGGTCCAGTCGACTGCTTCTAGTACTATTTACTTTTAGTGTCTAAACCCCACGAGATCCAGTCGACTGATCTAGGGTCCAGCCGACTGCTCCCCTACTGGGCAGCCCTGCACATTATAACACAATTCAAGCTCTCCAAATCCAACACCAACACAACCACAGCTAAACATTAGCGATTTAAAACATCATAATGGGTATTCGAATATAAGATATAGTATCACTAACTAACTTCCAAGATTCTATTACAACGTATTTTAAAACTCCCAAATCCATACTACAAGTTTAGGATTTAAAACAAAAGTATGAACAAGGTAATTTCCCCGGCGATTCCCGATCTCACTCCTCACGCTTCTTCTTGTCTTTCTTCTTACCTGCAATGAAGTAAATCTCCACTGCTCAGCTATATGCTGAGCGTACAAGTCTAACATATGCAATATATAACAAAACATGCTTTAATCTCATAAATCATGTAAATAGTCGCTAGGGAGAAAAATACACTTTCATCCGGTAGCGGCAAGTCCAAGCCTTAAACTGCGATGTCAATGGCTAGTCCAAGCCTACAACCATTACATCCCCCCAAGTGCCCTGGTAAGTCCAAGCCTTAAACCATGCACAGTAGCCGTCGCTACTAAAATTCTCAAACATCGAGAGGCTTACTCCGGCATGAATTTGTATAAGACCCCCCTTTGACTCACATAGATAACTCAACATGCTCGCGTAAATTTATACATGTTTTTCACAATTTAGCGCGTGCATAATTAACGGGCCTACAATTAACACATGGATTTTACCCGGATCTCAATTTCGTCATCAAAATATAAAACATGTATTTCTCTATATTTCACAAGTTAGAACTTCATACCTCGTGCGATTTCTCCCAAACTTTGAAGGACCGACTAGGAGGCCAATTAATCGTCGGACTTCGAATTTGAGACGATTCCTACAAGTTTATACCTGTTTTTCCAAAATTCCTAGAAATTAGCTTTTTATAAAAATTAGCCAAACATGGCCTAAGTAGTATCAAAACGTAGGCCTTACCTCCACAAGTTCAAATCTTGAATTTGGTGAAAAACTGACGGACGAAAGGTCGTCGATCGTCGTCGCAAAGCCTGTTGGCTCCAAGTCTCCCTTTTCTCTCTCCTATTTAGATATTATATGAAGTTTATGAGAAATGAATTCTCATCCTCACCTATTTATAGAAAATCTTCTCAAAAATCGTGTTTACCTCCCCGCAAGTTTCTCAACCATCTAATTAATTCCTGAAACTTCACCCACGTCCATTTTATGCCTTTACGAGTGAAAATTATAAATTTCAAAAGTTTTCGACTAAGTCTCGTTTGGGTCCAAAAATAACGTCCGAAAACTAAATTCTGGGGAATCTCTACACAACCTACCTTTTTATTTAACATAACACTCACATTCTCACCATAATTCTCTAAATGACATATAACAATATCGGAATTACCAGAATTTACCCTACACAGGTAAATATACTATTTCAAGAATACCATATATATCAAATAACATTTAAATCATATAAATGTAATTTAATCGTGCCAATGCAACATGAAATGCCATGTTCCCGTGTCCTAACTGACACCTTACTGTTGACTCACAGTCAACCTCAACTAAATATTAATAAACATTAATATTTCCACATGTTACCACTCTGCCTTATTTTAAAAGCATGCAAATTCTGAAATGGGTGTGACATAACCAATCATTTTTAAAGCATGTCCTTTGACTGGAGTCCCTTCCGACATCTTTACACTCATTATCTTCTGTATAGTTACCTATCTGGCAGGCCTGCCATGCTCTCCAAACATCTTTTTGAGGGATTCGATAATGTCACTGGTAGAATTGTTTGATTGGAATTGGTGTTGCAACATACAGCCATTGAGGCTAGATTGTAGTAACGGGCCATTCCATTCGACTTTTTCCATCTATCGAACTCGCGTCTGGCAGCTGCCAAAGCATTTGCCACAGGTTCTTCGGGGCATGGGGTGGTGAGGACATATATGTCATCCTCCGTAGTTAAAACAATGTCAAGGTTTTGTTTCCATTCCGTGCAGTTATTTCCAGTTAACTTATTTTGAGTGAGTATGGTGGTAAGTGGACTAAATGTAGATCCAGATATTATGATTTACTGAAAAAAAAAATCAAAAAGACAAAATAAATATGGATATCAGAATTTGACAGTTTGAAATAAAAGAATCCTTAAAACTCTTATTTTAAAACAAAGTCACCGGAATATCAAAACGAAAGAGTAAAGCCTCCGTGTGGTGGTCAATACTCTATCTTTTGATTAATCATGACTTATCCGCTATACAACTCTTGCAAAACAAGTTATGACTCCCGAACCTATTTGATCTCTAAGTTTTTGAATAATGCCCCGAGTGGGATCCCTTATCCATGGCTTAGCTAGTGTATACCATTAACTAAGATCCAATCACAACCGCCTCAAGTAGCGCCTCTGTGTGGTGGTCACCCTCTAACACGTCTGATTGATCCTATCCAACGAAAGTTCACATCTAGTAGCCAATGAGTAGCGTACCCTCCGTATGGAATAATCACCCCTGGCGAGGTGACACATAATGCACTACTCATGTTAAAGTGAACCGTTAATGGAAGATTGTGGGTGTTATGGTAAGACCCTCTCCCACTAGATTTAGTAAATAAGGATTTTGCTTTTGGAAAAATTGTTTCTACATACTACCCATAAACATCCAATGTTTACTAATGCATTGAAACAGTTTTTGAATTTTATTTTAGAAAACTTGTTTTACGTGCATGCAAGTAGTAACAATATAATTAAATGCCAATCACAAACCAAACACATAAAATAGAAAGCTAAAATAAAATAAAAGCATCCAATGATGCCTCTATCTCCCATGGCTCTATCTCCATAGACACTCCTTCTTGGTTTGATCACCTCCAGCTCCATCTTCATGGACAACAGCTCCTTGCTCCATCTTCATGGATAACGGCTCCACTACAAGAAAACAGGCCTTTTGTGACGGATACTAATCCGTCACAATAAAGTTTTTTGTGACGGATTTTGTGACGGAAATGTATTTGACACAAATAAAGATATATTCGTGACGGAAAAGAACAAATCCGACACTAATAAATCCATATTCGTGACGGAAACGAACAAATCCGACTCAAATACTATTTTATTTATGATGAAAACGTACTGTCCAACCCAAAAAATGCCTATACCTAAATTTCCCCTAAAAATTTTGGAACCTCGCGCCTAAAATAGAAGGAAAAAAATAGGTTGACAAGGGAAAAGGTAGGGCTCGCACCATTTTTCTCAAAATCATGAGCTAGGGCTAGAGGAAAAGAAGGAGCCGCCCACGCCTCATCGCCAACTGCCACCATTCCACGCCAGTGATGCCGACCACCACTCCACACCGGCGACGCCGGCCACCACTCCATGCCGGCGACGCCAACCACCACTCTATGCCGGTGATGCCCACCACCACTCCACTGCCACAGGTTAGCTTCTCTCTCTCTCTCTTAATCATCCTCGCATCTTGCTCTTAATTGGTTTAACGTTTGGTCGATAAAAGTTTTGTTGCATCTCACTCTCGATTTGAACTACGCTTTTCAATCCACCGATTAAATCTGGAATTTTACCGAAAAGTTTGTTAATCGAGATTGATCTAAATTGATTTTACATATTTTCTTCGGGCAACAAATTTAACTTGGGCTGGGCTTGGGCACTAATATGTAAATGCATGTCATCTCTTGTCTCATTTGTTCTCTTTGCATCATCAGGCCCTTTTGCAAAATTTATGTGATTGAGTTTGATATTTAAATGCAGTTTTCTCATATCAGTTAATTGGCAATCACTTTCAGTTTTCAAGCTTTTTTGAGATTTGAATAGTTCGACTTAGATATTGGTTAATGCTTTTTGTATTTATTCATCTTTTGCATGAATTCTACAATTTACTTAATTAATTATTGTGTGTACCTTTCAGAAGAATGCTATTGCCTTTTAGTTTCTCATCTTAATAGCCTCACCAGGCCACAATTTGAAAAGGCTTCAATCAGATAAGTGTAAGAATGGATGATTAAGTAGGAATATGTTGTCAGCCTGTCAATGATTTGAATTTAGTTATGTCTTGGGTAGGTGTTTATTTACAAGGCTTCTATGATTTTGGATCTAGCTTCTTCTCTGATAATCTTCTTCGACAATCACCATGGGTATCTCTCCCTGATAATCTTCTTTTCTTTTCAATTCATCTACACAGATAGAGATGTCTTTTGAATATCCAAGGGATTTGTAATGGACATTATGCATCTATTATTTTGCTCTCCTTACTGGCTGGTGTTAATACATCATGTTATGTACAAAATCTGCTTATGGGAATTAGATTAGCATCTCGTGAGTTATGGATCAGTATTAACAAGGCTGATATGCAGCCAACAAGCTTTACCGATACTTTTGCTGGAATTTCACTTCACACTTGTGCCTTCTCCTTATAGTTTTGATTTTTCTTGTAATATGAGAGTGTACCTCCCTCTGATTATTCATATATATTTTTTCCTCCTCTAGGAAACATCCTCTTGCCCACTTTAAGAAGTATTGTGTTTTTCCCCTTCGCATCTTTTTTGGAGATCAGTGTATTCGGATTATGGACACCGTGCTATCTGTGTATTCAAAATTTTACTCGCGATTATTGTGTAGAGGAATATGGAGGACTTGGCCTTGGCTATTTATATCACTGTATAGCTATGGAAGAAATTAGCCGTGCTTTAGGGTCTGTTGGCCTCTCCTATGGTGCCCACTCTAACCCGTGTGTTAATTAGTTGGTAAACAATAATACTCATCTTTTGAATTGTAACATGGTACTATTGCTAAAAAGAATAACATATCTTTGATGTTATTTTAGGTGAGGAATGGAACCCCTGCTCAGAAGCAGAAGTACTTGCCAAAGGTTCTACTTCTGCCATTTCCTATATTTGGTGTTTCTGATATAATTTTTTAAACTATTTCTAATTGTTGATGACATTCTTACTAATTCCAATAAAATTTTGTTACTCTAAGGAAACAAGCATTGCTAATTTCATAGCAGATCAATGAATTATATCAAGATGAACTTTTTGCTGAAGTTTTGCAGGAAAACCTTGTTTTAGATAAGTGTAGATTTTGCAATCTTAGATAATCCTGCATTTATCAACTTTCTACTTTGGAAGAATCCATCAAGTATTAAGGAAAGATGTAATCTCTTAAAATTTGAATTCTTCGAACTCACAAGTTGCACACTTATTCTGTGACACTAAATTGCAGCAAATCAATTCAAGTTCTGAGTCAATCCCTTCACCCCACTCCCCAACTCCACAAACAAGGGTTGTATATTTGTCTATATATATGTAGGAATTCCAACCTACGTATGAAAGTCATGATCTAAGAACTCTATTTTTTTTCCCTGAATAAATAAGCACGCTGTTTTTAAATATAGCCTAAATCTGCCTTTTGTGTGTGTGTTCAGCTAGCTCAGATGTTGTTAGCATGAAATGCAAAGCTGAATGTGCAGCTGGTTGTTATATTATAAATGGGGGCAAGATGTGGTGCACAAACGGTCCAGTTGTACAGACCTTGGTATTGATCATTCTGAAAATTGCTTTCTGTGCATTATGTATGGCCATGATTATATTTGTTGTGACACCATTGCTGGAAAGTTATTTTATCTTATCTAATAACTTGACAACTTAACAAAATGATAATGATATCATCACCGTTAATATTCAGCAATTTTGAAGCAAGTATCAGTCAAATTATATGTCCGGAAAAAGAACCCCAGTTACAGTCAGCAGCGTGGAAGGGATAGGTTAGGAAGCGTATATTAAATATTTTTGGATATCTTAGAAATAGAGTTAACTCTGCCGAATTTTTTAGGAAGCTTGATTGATTTTTTTTTTTTTTTTTTTTTTTTTGTGTCTTCTTTCGCTCTTTGGGTTGTTAGGCGACTGTATTATTAGATTTTTAATTAAATTTTTGTTTTCTGTTTCAGGATATAGAGAAATTAGAAACATCTACTCTGCCGATTTTCTATTTTGATGCGTCTCAATTTAGGAACATCTACTTTATTGTTTTTTTAATTTTCAGTAATGTCAACTATGAAACAATTATGTAGGAACATACACTTTATTGCATCTCATTTTATCGAATTAACATGCGTTTAAATTTTATCGCTAATAATTAGTATTTCATAATTTCTTGCAATGGAAAAAATAATAATTTTTGGCACTCATATGTGTTGTGCTATTTGTGACGGAATCTACAAACAAAATCCGACACAAATACTATTTGTGACGGAATCTTCAAATAAAATCCGTCCAAATACTATTTGTGATGGAATCTTCAAATAAAATCCGACACAAATACTATTTGTGATGGAATCTTCAAGCAAAATTTGTCACAAATACTATTTGTGACGGAGCATTTGTGACAGAGCATTTGTGACGGTTTCAGGTCGACACAAATAATAAGTATATATGACACTAATATTTGTGTAGGAACAAATTCTGTCACAAATATTATTTGTGAAGGTTTCGAGTTGACACAAATAAACTGTCACAAATAATAAGTATATATGACGCTATTATTTGTGTCGAACTAAATTTCGTCACAACATTCGTCACACATAGTATTTGTGACAAAATTTGGTCTGACACAGACTTTTTGTGACGCCCGAAATTGTGTCGGGCACAAATCCGTCACAAAAAGTTGCAATTCCATCACAAATAGTATTTGTGACGGAATTTCACCTTTTTGTGACGGATTTGTGCCCGACACAAAAGACATGTTTTCTTGTAGTGCTCCTTGCTCCATCTTTATGGATTTTCTAATTCTAATACATTGGTCATATGCTTCTTTCGAAGCTTATAATTTATCTAGAAATAGAAATCAACAACAAGAAAATAAATAAGGCTAGGGAAACCGGTGCGACTTTCCTTTTCGTAGGATTCAAGTCGCAGCGTCCTTTACACATGCCTTAAAACCAACCCAACAACAAATACAATTTACAATTATCCACCAATCACAAACATCTTAATACAAAATTAAAACTTTGACCTTGGTGCCAAGGGAGATAGAAGACTAATCTTGCTGCAAAAGGGTTAATCGTACGCATATCCACGCATATATAAAACATATATAAGTAATATTGGAACCCCTAATTGATTCACACAGTGTATAAACTCTTTACACACTGAATTAGAACTCAAAACAGCATCTCACTTCCTTGTCCCACTTCGGTCGATCGACAAAGGTTCGATCGATTGAACATAGTTCAATCGATCGATTAAACTTTTCAATTTCACAGAATGATTTGAAAATATTTACAAAATAATCTAAAATTAAAGTATAGATTTTAAAAGCTTTAAAACTGTGAACAGAACATCTGGACAGAGAATCAACCTCGATCGATCGAACACCAGTCGATTGATCGAACAAAATCAACATTCGATCGCTCGAAAATAGTTCGATCGCTTGAGAACAGACGAGCTTCGATCAGTCGAGACTACTTCGATCGGTTGAACTCAGCATGCATCCAATGCAATCACAGATTTGTATTCTGCTGCAAAAATACTGCAGAAATAGATCTGTGACGATACAGTTTCAAAAACAATCCTAAAACCAACATGCAAATCAAAACTAGTGTTCCAAAATGCATCTATAGATCCAAACAAGCGTGGCTCTAATACCAATTGTTGGAAAAATAGGTTTAAAACAATTTTTAAATGTGCAACGGAAAGATTAAGTTACAAAAACTTTATTGGTAGCCCAAGATCTACTACTCGTCAATTCCATAGATGCGTACTAACAATAGGGGACAAGAATTTATACCTCAGGTCTTGAACCCAATTCTGATTATCTTCTTCCTTGATGGTGCAGCAGCCTCCACTAGGTTGTCTTCACCCTTATGACTCCTACGGATGCCTGTCGGAAGGACTAGGGTTGGTGGGAACCCTATTAGAGAGGAAAGAGAAGATTTGGGAGCTCTAAAACAGTTTCTGCAACTTCTAACGTACTGACACGGCAAAAAATGTGTATGCTTATGTGCTATACCCAAGTGTAGGTAATCGTGCAAGTAGTAATCTGGTTAGGACCAGGTCGATCCCACAGAGAAGATGTTAAACTAAACACCTAGATTAATCTCTAAAAAAGAAAATAAAAATCAACATTTGAAAGGTTGTAGAACACAAAGTTCCACAAAGTGACTACTAAAATTAAAGCAACTAAAATAATTTAAACTAATGATTAACTAATTAACTAAAGCAATGTTTTAAAGGCAGTTTTCTTAATAAAAAGAGAATGTTGGGATCTCACGAATCCGCAGCGATCATGCCATCTACCATGCAGTTACATTTAAGCTCTAAGGAGTGCATCTATCTACAGTATTCCGTATTTTCTAAAGATAGAGAATCAATAGTCCGTTCATAGCCAGGACTACTTCATCACATTTATTTCCAAAACACATGAAGGTGGTTTAAATCAATAGTTCAGACTTGCACCTACAATGGTTTTAGCATTGAAGGTGGTTTGCAAAAGATATTGAAGAAAAATGCCTTAAGGCTTAAAGTAATGAAACAGTTTTGACAAACGGAGCATTTGGGGACAGTTTGATAACAAATTTCAAAAGCAGAAAGTCTTGAAATACTGCAAAAAGACTACCCAAGAATCAGAGAGTTCGATCGATCGACGCGCTTTCGATCGATCAAACATCTTCATCTATCAATCGGTCGAACCTTATTCGATCGCTTGGATGTGTTCTGGTTCGATCGATCGAAACTACTTCGATTGATCGAACACAGGAATTATTCTGCTGTATGGTAGAGGGTAGAGATCACTGTTTCATCGTGATCTCCCAACCTGGGGACTACTCAGACATGGTCTAGAGTGTCTTAGATTCGTTTTTAACGTAAAAGTCCATTAAAGTCTTGTTTGGCTGTGATTTTAACATGTAATCTATGAAAACTAAAAGTTTAACCCTATCTAACATGCAAAGCTATGATTCTAGCAGATTAAACTACAATAAACTATAAGCAGAATGTAAATAAAATAATAAGATGTAACCTAGAATGAAGAATCTATATTAAACGATGAAAATCCAAGCCAAAACCAATGATAATCCTTCAAAAATACCTACAAAAACCAAAAGAAAGCTCTCCACTCTCTATAAACTGATAAAAACTGAAGTGGGCGTCCTCTGGGACGTAAATATAACGAATATATACATAACCCTAAGGCTAGGGTTTAAAACTCCATTTCTGCTGCGTGCGTGTAAATTCTGATAAAAGCCATGTTCGATCGATCGAACATCACTCGATCGATCGACTTCTGGAATCTTCGATCGCTTGAATGTACTTCGATCGATCGAACCTTCGATCGGTTGGAGTTTCTACAATCGATCGAGGTTCACTTTGCATCTTTGAATTGTCTTCCTTAAAATTCAGCAACCCTTTTATCCAACTTATCCATTTCTTCACACAGCAAACAGTAATCTGCACAGATTATAGCTAAAACAATACCACTTATCATAGTTTAATAATTTTATGTAAAAACTGGCATTATAATCCAAATTGCCGATTTGCAAGGGAGTTGTAGACTAAATCAGTGTATTTATTTATTTTAGCGCGGTTGTATTTTACAAATACCCCCGCTTGTCACAACCCCAACTAGCGAATTGCTAGTCCCTAGCAATAAAGCGAAAAATAGAAACAAGCTAAACTATTACTACAACGACTAAACTAAAACAAAATAAACTAAAGCAACTAATCTAAATAGAAAGAGAAACTACCTAACTCACTTTCGCAGGAATCGCTGTTGCGTTTAGCAAATGCAACAAGTCGTTAAACGTCTAGGTTCCCCCTAGTGGACGAGTGTTGTCTAGTGAGGGTTTACAGTGAATATACCCGCAAAGTTCTCAATTTTTTTAAGTTCAAGAAGATATAGAAAAACTTTTAAACACTCTCTTCTATTCAACTGTTAACTTAGCTCTACAAAGATATATTAACCTCAAATAAACCATGAAAGAAGCCCACACACTCATGTCACCAAGATAGATATAGCATATACATTACAATCATGTATCCGTGTGTGTGTGTGAAGTTAACAGCAATGCATCCAACCTTATTTAGAGTTGTTTTAGACTATCATACTCTCAGAACTTGTAGTTTCAACTCAATTCTCATATGGGTTTACACTCAAGAATGAACATCTCACAGAAACTGGTTTGATAATGATCACACATGGTGTGAAAACTTTGATAAAAATTGAAATTTTGGGTACTAATACTTTCACACCTGACTCAATAAAGGGCGAACATTTAGAATGCATAGTCTCAAGAAAGGAATACTACTTACTAGAAGAGCGAAATACCGTGGATAACTCAAATTACACGTTCATATTCAAACTAAGTTGTTAAAAATCATTAAGGCTTTGACTTTTCGGTTTTTATATAGTAGGACAGAAATGAGAGGGGTAAGAAATCGCACATCTTTAGCATGTGATTGAGTTTAGCAATTTTACTTCACTCTATTCCAACCATCCTCTATTCTCATATATGTTTTTTTTTTTTTTTTTTTTTAACCTGGACTCCTTCTTTCCTTTTCTCTTTTATGCAGTCCCTCCCACATTTACTCCCTCCTCGTCATACACTTCAACAATTTAATCACATTAGATGTGGAATGGGGTTCATTAAGGTCAAAGCGTAAGAATAGGGATTTAGATTTTCATAATAGACTTGGCAGTATTTACTAGGTGTGGGGTTGAGAACTACGCATATTCCGGAATGTTGAAATAGGTATATGGAAAGGTAAAGAGAGAATAACGATGGCTTAAATCATTTTCTCAACTTCTTAGTCTTTAACACTTCAGTGTTCATTGAGTTAAGTTGGTAAATCCTGAACGTTTTCCTCTAATAAGCAGCCAAAATGAATAATTAGAGACTATTCAACGAATTTTAATACGTATATTCAAGAAAAACACTATGAATTTATATGAAAATTCCCTCAGAAATAAAGGTTGGCTCAAAAATTCACTAAGGGTTAAACAGTTTCCACTACTCGTTCTTTCAACCCAATAGTCGTATTAACTCTTTATTAGGCTTTCAACATAGCTACCCACTAGTGCAATAGGATGTTAGATACATGAACAGTCAACAACTGCAATCATCCTAGTGGAATTAGAGAAATGCGTGAACTTAATCCATAAAAAGATGAGATTAACATAAATGTATCATTGCTTGATAACAGCAAAAGAGAAATGACTATTCAAAGTTGTTTTACCAATTAAGTTCAGAAAAATTTCTTAAAACTTTCTTAATAGTTTGAAAATTTAAATTTAAAATTTTCTTCAATTTCAATTTCTTCAATTTAATTGTCTCCCAACTGTAAATGTAATCCAATTCTAATCGAGATTATACGAAATGTGCAATAAAGTAATCAAGATTGCTACGTATAGATATAGGCAGGTGATTATCTACCTATATCCCACCCCCAACTAAAAATTGCAATGTGCACAGAAGGTGATTTTCAAATATAGATAGAGAGATATCACCTGATAAATCATAGCAAAAATCGTAAGCAGAGCAATCTGTAAAGAAGGCATACAACACTCCAAGCAGCAACGATCATATAAAATATGAACAGATAGACCATGAGATCTATACATAATAATAGAACTAATCACTGGAACGATAAAACAATGAAAACAACAGAGCAGTGATAGTAAAATCCATAATAACCAAAGTCCAAAATAACCAAACTATCCAAACAGTCCAAAATATCCAAAAATCCACGAGAAACTACTGGAGAGGAGAGAAAAAAACAGTAATATACACAATACAATAAAACTCCATCATAGCAAAGGAGGTAACCTACTCATCACCAATGTCAGAAAGAATCACGATCGGAGCATCAGTAGCAGCAGCATCTCCACCCTCAACAACAGTAGTAGCCGTCGCCGGGTCACTCACAGTCAGGGCAGTTGATGTAGACAATGACGGGTCAGCCACGACTGGAGGTGGTGCAGATGGAGCTGCAGGAGCAGAAGATGGACCTGTGGTGGGTTGGGCAGAAGCTATGGGGATAAATTGATCAACCCCTAGCTATACCAGAAGAGTCTCAAGCATCGACGTCATATAATCAATGAGTGGAGAGCCTAGAGGGACACAGAAGACGACTCTCCTTAGGCCTGAGTCTGAGACCGCTGTCTCAACTCAAAACGTGCAACCTCCTCAACAGGATCAACCTCCTCCTCTAAATCATTCTCCTTAGCCTCGGTCGGTATCCAAGAAGCGACATCCTCAGTATCCGTCCCTCCTCGCCTCCTCTTTGCTCTGACTTTGGCTTTGTCCTTCCCTTTTCGTTTTCTCTTCTGGGCGTCAGAGCGGCGAGCTGCTGTCTCACCAAATTGGCTCGAGGAAGTCTAAAAAACATCGGTAGCAAGAGGAGGTAATCCACTATGGGCCACGATGCGGTGAATGCCCCATGCACCCTTCAGGTGCTTCTTGGCCAAAATGTATTGTGTAGGCTGCACCAAAAACTCTATATATAATCGCGGGAGGCAAACCCGCCTCTTAGTCCCCACGCAGAACAAAGCCCTCACGTACCAAGCTGCCAATTTCTCGTGATAAGAGGTCAGAAAGATACAATTACAGAGTACGAGATGGAGCATGTGGTACCTGTCAGTCAATAACCGATCCTCTATATGAGATGAGCCATTCCAGAACTGAACGGCACCGCCGGTAATCTCTCTAACAATCGTGGTATGAGGGATCTCGAGAGTACCCACACGGTGAGGACAATCATTCTCCAGCTCCTCAGGGACTCCTAGAGCAGCAGATAAAGTGGCAGGACTGACGATGATCTCCTGGCCATGGAAGAAAGATCTATAAGTGAATGGTGCAGCTGGGTCCTTGATCAGTGTTGCACAAACCTCTCGCACCCAAGAAACATTGACTTGTTTGGGCTGTGTCAACATTTCATACCATCGCAGCATATCCTTGATTCTGGCTAAGAACCATGGAGCTGAAAGTCAGGTTGTCTCGAGAGGTCTCTCTATCATCACCTTACGGTGACTGAAGAATCGTGTGTAGCACGACTGGTTAAAAATATGACGGAACCCTTGGTTGGGGACCGGATCTGGTATAGCAAAGTCAAAAGATTTCTCCCAAAAATAGCCCGTTGTGGAATTCATAGTGGGCGACCTGAAATTAAAAAAAGAGATGAGGAAACAAATGAAAATAGGAAAGCAAAACAAAAAGGTAAAGCTGTCACTGATAAAGTTCGATCGATCGCAGTATGGTCGATAGATTGAGGAAGGACTAGGTTTGATCGCTCGATCCTAGTTCGATCGATCGAAAAGGAACTGGGTTCGATTGCTCGAGCCAAGTTCGATCGATCGAACACAGGGAAAACGCAGCGAGAAGAAGCACGCACAGAAATGAATCGAGAAAACAAATAAAAAGATTAAAATAATACAAAAAAATCTTAGGGTCAACGGGGGGGCACCCCCTTGCAGATGAATAGAGAAATAAACATAGGGGGCCATGGTAATCTTACCTCAGTGAATGGGCAGCGGAGAACGATGAGGGTGATGATGATGAGGATCAGGGGAATCAGGGGATCCTTAATGATGTGTGTGAGGAGTGTAATGAAAAAAATTGCCCCGAGTGTCTCTATCTCCAATTGCTCGAATGAAGGAGAGAAGAAGAGAAACTGATGAAGTGTATGGACGATGCCTCGTTTAAATACAAGTCTCAATCGATCGAGAAAGTTCGATCGATCGAACCTTCGATCAATTGAGACCTGTTGAAGCTCTTGAGGTTTGATGTCTTCGATCGATCGAAAAAAACTCGATCGATCGAACCTGGAAATTCCAGTAACTCTTTAAATGGACAAAGTATGCACCCCCAACTAACAGAAATTGATCTGGACATACAGAATAGCATAAAAGCAGTTCACAGACAGGACATGTAGGCCAGACATCATCATCAATAAGGTAAAATGTTGCAAATTTTATAAATAAAATTATTTAATAGCATCCATGGTGCAACATTATAATTCCAAAGTTGGCACTAAAGACCTTATTAATAAAGAAAAACTAAAATAAAACTGAAATTAACAAAACTTTCGTCTAGGTTTACACTTCAATTGGTAAAAGAATGATCAAAAGACAAAGCACAATTGAAGTGAAGCACTAATCTTCAAGCATGAATATTCCATCTTCTGCAATTGCTTCTTTCTCCGCCACATCTCCGCCACAATTGAAGTGAAGCACTAACGGACTTTCCTCTTGCAGCGGAGTACCCGGGGACCTTATGTACGGTCCAAATCCATGGAACAGCTGTTGCGGAAGGAACAATGGTGGTAACAATTGATTCATAGTGAAAATCCTGACAAAGGAAAAACAAAAGACAACCATAAAGGAAGAAATTAAGTAACACAAAAGAAAGAACCAAAAGAAAGGGGTAAACGCAGAAAGATGAAGAGAAAATAAAATGTGACAAAGAGTTAACCTCACTATAGGCATATGATATAACCATGTGTACTAGCAGGTAGGGGGCATTGAAGCTGGAATAACAAATAGCTCAGGTACACATAAATGTATGGAACCAAGTCAATGACAAGGAAGTCATCAACATAAGTGAAAATAGCATTATGGCGTTCAGGCACCACATCCTATAAATCTTCTTCTTCCCATGGTTCCCACATTGAATCATTCTCCCATTATGCCAAGAGGGCATCATTGACTTCCCTAACAAAATACCCCTCTGGTTCACCTTCCTCTTCAGGGAAGTCCATATGCTCGAAGGGGTTAATTTGGATGAGTGCAGGATCGTAAGGGATGTATCCTTGGGTTAAGTCAATGACATCGTCCACTCCTGGCCCTTGATAAGGAGACAAGTAGAATGCAATCTTCTCAGTAGTCCATGGAAGATTAGGGTAGTCCGAATCAGCCCATGACCCGATTGAATGGACGTCGTCATCCCTCATATTTTTGAAGCCTGCAGGGGATAGATAACATGGAATAGCATATTAGAATTGAGGTCACACTCAAAAAGAGACAGAAATAAATGAAATAAAATAAAGTGCAGTAAAGGAAAGAATACAACAACAAAATGTGAACACACTTTGGTGTTTTAGGTAGAGGGATAGTTGGGCTCATCTAGCTCGATGTGCTCAGCTTCTGGTAAGAAGTTCTCCAAGAACGGTTTTAACCTTTGGCCGTTAACCTTGAAATAATCATCGTTCTTGGGATTTATGAGCTCAACAGCCCCATGTGGAAAAACAGATTTAATAGTGAATGGTCCTGTCCACCAGGATCGAAGCTTCCCAGGAAAAAGGTGGAGGCGAGAGTCGTACAGCAAGACTTTCTGCCCTGGCTTGAATGATTTACGAAAATTGTTCTATCGTGATGAGCCTTCAACCTTTCCTTGTGTAGTTTAGCATTATCGTATGCATCTCGACGTATTTCTTCCAGTTCAGCCAACTGGAGTTTCCGGAGATGACCTCCTTCTTTTATGTCGAAGTTCAATGAGCGTGTCGCCCAATATGCTTTGTGCTCGATTTTGACAGAAAGGTGACATGCCTTGCCATACACTAACCTGTGCGGAGACATCCCCAGATTTGTCTTATAAGCGGTGCGGTACGCCCATAGAGCATCAGTCAGTTTATATGCCCAGTCTTTTCTGTTGAAACTAACCGTCTTTACGAGTATATGCTTGATTTCACAGTTAGCCAACTCTGCCTGCCCGTTAGTTTGTGGGTGGTAAGCTAGAGCAATCTTATTGTTGACCCCATATTTCTTGAGAAGGGACTCCAAAAGCTTGTTGCAAAAATGCTTGCCTTGGTCACTTATTAATGCTTTTGGGGTTTCAAAACGCAACATAATATTTTTCTTAAGAAAGGACATTACTGTTTTGTGGTCGTTGCATCTCATCGGTATTGCTTCCACCCATTTTGATACATACTCCACAGCTAAAAGTATATATTCACAATTATTTGATTTTGGAAACGGGCCCATGAAGTCTATGCCCCAATAATCGAATATTTTAATTGTGATGATGGGAGTTAAGGGCATAGAGTTCCTTTTTGAAATTGTACCTAGCTTTTGACAGCGTTGGCATGATTTGCAAAAAGAATAGGCATCCTTAAACACGGTAGGTCAATAAAATCCGCTATGTAATACTTTTTGTGCGGTCTTTTGCTAAGCGAAATGTCCTCTGCAGGCTTCAGAATGACAAGAGGCTAAAATTACAATTATGTCCTCATTCGGGACGCAACGTCTGATGACCTGATCAACACAATACTTGAATAAGTAAGGATCATCGAAAAAGAAATGACATGCGAACGAAAGGAACCGTTTCTCGTCTTGATTCGACCAGTGACTCGGGGTTTCTCCCGTAATAAGGTAATTTATTATATCCACATACCAAGGCAAACTGGAAACGGCTATCAGTTGCTCATCTGGGAATTCATCCTTAATTGGTACAGGTTCAGTGTTGTTGGTAAATGTTAACCAAGACAAATGGTCAGCGACCACATTCTCTACTCCTTTTTATCCTTGATTGTGATATCGAATTCTTGCAGTAGGAGTATCCAGCGGATAAGCCTTTGCTTCGCGTCCTTCTTAGATAGCAGGTACTTGAGGGCCGAATGGTCTGTAAAACAGACGATTGGGGACCCTATTAGATATGACCTGAATTTGTCTAGAGCGAAAACTATTATCAGTAGCTCTTTTTCGGTAGTCGTATAGTTCATTTGAGCTTCGTTAAGTGTTCGGCTGGCATAGTATATTACATATGGCATATTATCCTTCCTCTATCCTAGGACTGCCCCAATGGCATAGCCACTAGCATCGCACATCAGTTTAAATGGCAAACTCCAGTCGGGTGCCTGTATTATCGGTGCAGAGGTAAGGTGTTCCTTTAGTGCGTCAAAAGATATTTGACAGTTATCTGACCACTCGAATGGTGCGTCTTTGACTAAGGGTTGACACAGTGGTCGGGAGATTGCACTAAAGTTTTGGATAAAGCGACGATAAAATCCCGCGTGTCCCAGAAAAGAGCGGATGTCTTTAACTGTACGGGGGACAGGTAGGTTCGAGATAATATCGATTTTTGCTTTATCAACTTGGATACCCTTATCAGAAATAATGTGACCGAGGACAATTCCCTTAGTCACCATGAAGTGACACTTTTCCCAGTTTAATACTAGGTGTTTGTCCTCGCATCTCGCTAACACTTTTTTGAGGTTTTCCAGGCAGTTATCAAAGCTATGGCCAAACACTGAAAAGTCGTTCATGAACACCTCGAGTATTTGTTCGACCATGTCACTGAATATACTCATCATGCACCACTGAAAGGTAGCCGGTGCGTTGCATAAGCCGAAGGGCATACGACGATAGGCGAATGTACTGAACGGACAAGTGAAGGTCATTTTCTCCTGATCTTCAGGAGTAATTTCGATTTGATTATAGCCACTATATCCTTCCAAGAAGCAATAATATTTATGACCCACCACTCGCTCTAGCATTTAATCCATGAATGGTAATGGAAAGTGGTCTTTCCGGGTCACAGTATTTAATTTTCGGTAATCAATACACATCCGCCATCCGGTGGGGACGCATGTCGGTACTAATTCGCCATCTTTATTTGGGATTACTATTATCCCTGCCTTTTTGGGCACCACTTGGGTTGGACTAACCCAAGGGCTATCAGAAATAGGATATATAATCCCAACATCAAGTAGTTTTAACACTTCCTTTTTAACTACCTCTTGCATGTTGGGATTCAAACGCCTTTGCATTTGTTGTGAAGGCTTAGCGTCTTCCTCCAAGTATATTTTATGAGTGTACACGGATGGGCTTATGCCTTTGAGGTCGAAAATCGTCCATCCTAATGCTCCCTTATGTTGTTTTAACAGTTGGATTAACTTACCCTCTTGTTTAGGATTTAATGTAGATGAAATTATGACAGGGTAAGTCTTTTCAGTCCCTAGGAAGGCGTATTTGAGCTCTATTGGAAGCTCCTTTAACTCCAGATCGGGAAACTGAAAATTGGAAGGCATGACTAGTTTTGTTTTTGGAGGTAATGGTTCATATGGTGTTACCCACATGCATTCAGCTCTGTCCTCCTCTTTCATCTCCATTATGAGGCAAGTGTGATTTAAAGCAGCATCTAATGGGGTAGAATCATTAGGTTGATAAATAGCATCGAATTGTGACACAACTACCTCCAAGGGATCTTTGCAATCTATAAAATCAGCCTCGTCTTTGATGACCGTTTCAATATAATTAATTTCTTCCTCATCTTCGTATTCTTCAGGTCGGGGATTTGAAAAAATCTTGACATTTAGAGTCATGTTCCTGAATACGATGGTCATAATACCACTTCTTATTTTGATTGTGGCATCTATGGTGTTGAGGAATGGACGTCCAAATATTACCGGGATTTGTGCACCTGGATTAGACACAGGTTCAGTGTCTAAGATCACAAAATTGACCGAGAAGACAAATGAATCTATCTGCACTATAATATCCTCTAGTATTCCTCTAGGGTATTTGACTGACCTATTTGCCAGTTGTAATGCAACTCGGGTAGGTTTAAGTTCACCCAACCCTAATTGTTTATAAACTGAGTATGGCAGCAGGTTTACACTTGCTCCTAGATCAAGGAGTGCGTTGTGTATCCTTTGATTCCCAAATCGACATGAGACAGTTGTGGTACCGGGGTCTTTGAGTTTCGGAGGCAATTCATTTTAGATGATTGCGCTTGCTTGACAAGCGACATAGGTGTGTTTCTTTACACTTTGCCTCCTCTTGACCATGCATAAGTCTTCAAGGTACTTAGCATAGGCCGGCACTTGTTTGATTGCATCAAGGAGTGGAAAATTGATTTTGACTTGTTTAAACAACTCCAAGAACTCCTGATTCTTTGCCTCGTTTTTAGGTTTCTTAAGCCTTTGAGGGTAAGGCGCAGGGAAAGGGCATTTAGGTAATTCGTCAATGACAGGCTCCTTTCTGGGCCTTCTCTCAACTTCTTCTACTTCTTTAGGAGCGTCATCATTTGATTCTAATGGTTTGTCATCAGTGGATGACTCCTCTTCTTGAGTGGATGGTTTGATTTTATTTACCACTTCATCCTCTTCATACTCTTCAGGGGTAGAGAGGGGTAAATTGCACCCTATAATCTTGCCGCTTCTCAGAGTAGTTATGGCTTTTGCTTGTTCGTGATTAGTGGGACCATTGTTGTATCCCTTAGGGTTTTGAAGTGGTTGAGCAGGAAACATTCCACTCGACCCCTCTTGTCGTGCATCCATTCTCTCTAATGTTGCGGACATTTTACTCATCATTTGAATTAACTGTTGTGTTAAATTCGCATTAGAGATTGGATCTTCCTCTTGTACCTTTTTGTGCGGTGGCACCTAGACATTTGATTGCTGATTATTAGAGGGTTGAGCATGGTTATAGTTATTTGATCTATTTTGATTGAATGACTGGGATTGCCTATTGTATTGCCCTTGATATTAGTTATTGTTAGTATTGGTTTTGGGTCCCAACATCATTTTTCCAATTAAACCCGGGGTGATTCCATTTATTATTATTCTGGAAATTGTTGTTATTATTTTGCGAATTATGATTGTTATAGGAATTCCCCGCCCCCCCTATACCCTTGCATGGCATTCATTTCCATAGGGGGTTTTTCTTGAAAGTACGGCACATTGGGACAATATTGATTGGTGTGTCCCAACATGTTGCATGTGCCGCATGGTTCTTCAGGTGAAACCTTCCTAAAACTCTCTCCTTTCATTCCCAGCTCCTCTACTTTCTTAACTAGTTCTTTGTATTTGTTCATCAGATGATCCTCGCTTTTTAGTTGGTATAGACTTTTCTCCTCTACATAGGATATCTGTGATCGTGAGACATCATCAGTATTGGACCATTCATGGGCATGTTCAGCTAGCCACTCAAAGTGAGCTTCAGCTTCTTCAGTGTTTTTGCGAAGAAATGGCCCCAAACTCATGGTTTCAACCAACTTTTTAGTTTCACCATTTAACCCTTCGTAAAAGTAGCTGATGGTTCGCCATTTTCTCGTACCTGTGATGTGGGCACGAGAGAAGCAAATCCTTGAAACGCTCCTAAGTTTGGGTGAAGGTTTCATTGCTCTTTTGTTTGTAAGAGTTTATTTGTCGTTTAAGCTCGGTGGTCATGCGAGGTGGAAAGAATTTCAATAAGAATGCAGTGTTCATCACATGCCAAGTGTAGATTGAATTTGGCTTTAGAGTGAGTAGCCATGCTTTTGCTTTATCCTTCAAGGTGAAGGGAAATAGCATTAGACGTGTCACGTCTACAGGACAATTCTGTGAGAATGTTTTACAAACATCCTCAAAGTCTTTCACATGTAGATACGCTTTCTCGCTCTCCATTCCATGGAAGGTTGGAAAGGAGTTGAATCATTACATTGCGAAATTGGAATTCGTCTGCATGGGGTGGAATGAGAATACAAGAAGGCGTAGGTGCGTGTTCGGGTGTCATGAGATCGCACAAAGGACGAAGCGAATCATCAATTGGTACGATCACATTCTCACCGTTTTCACTTTGATTATCGGTCATTGAATCAATAGGTGTGGCTACGGGATTTATGGAACTAGAGGAGTTGGATGAATAAAGTGAATTTCCGTAAATTCCTTCGGTGGAATTATCGGACATGAAGGGAAAGATCCTAAGTAGTTTTTTAATCTAAAGAATAAAAGATAAAATAAAATAGAAAGAGATAAGGATAGATTGAGGTAATCTAAGCGTTAGCTTGTTGTCTTCCTCGGTAAGACACGGCAAAAAATATGTGTGCTTATGTGCTATACCCAAGTGTAGGTAATCGTGCAAGTAGTAATCTGGTTAACACCAGGTCGATCCCACAGAGAAGATGTTAAACTAAACACCTAGATTAATCTCTAAAAAAGAAAATAAAAATCAATATTTGAAAGGTTGTAGAACACAAAGTTCCACAAAGTGACTACTAAAATTAAAGCAACTAAAATAATTTAAACTAATGATTAACTAATTAACTAAAGCGATGTTTTAAAGGTGGTTTTCTTAATAAAAAGAGAATGTTGGGATCACACGAATCCCCAGCGATCACGTCATCTACCATGCAGTTACATTTAAGCTCTAAGGAGTGCATCTATCTACAGTATTCCGTATTTTCTAAAGATGGAGAATCAATATTCCGTTCATAGCCAGGACTACTTCATCACATTTATTCCCAAAACACATGAAGGTGGTTTAAATCAATAGTTAAGACTCGCACCTACAATGGTTTTAGCATTGAAGGTGGTTTGCAAAAGATATTGAAGAAAAATGCCTTAAGGCTTAACGTAATGAAACTATTTTGACAAACGGAGCATTTAGGGACAGTTTGATAACAATTTTCAAAAGCAGAAAGTCTTGGAATACTGCAAAAAGACTACCCAAGAATCAGAGAGTTCGATTGATCGACGCGCTTTCGATCGATCAAACATCTTCATCTCTCAATCGATCAAACCTTATTCGATCGCTTGACTGTGTTCTGGTTCGATCGATCGAAACTACTTCGATCGATCGAACACAGGAATTATTCTGCTGTATGGCAGAGGCTGGAGATCACTGTTTCATCGTGATCTCCCAACCTGGGGACTACTCAGACATGGTCTAGAGTGTCTTAGATTCGTTTTTAATGTAAAAGTCCATTAAAGTCTTGTTTGGCTGTGATTTTAACATGTAATCTATGAAAACTAAAAATTTAACCCTATCTAACATGCAAAGCTACGATTCTAGCATATTAAACTACAATAAACTATAGGTAGAATGTAAATAAAACAATAAGATGTAACCTGGAATGAAGAATCTATATTAAACTATGAAATCCAAGCCAAAACCAATGATAATCCTTGAAAAATACCTACAAAAACCAAAAGAAAGCTCTCTACTCTCTATAAACTGATAAAATTGAAGTAGGCGTCCTCTGGGACGTAATATAACGCATATATATACATAACCCTAAGGCTAGGGTTTAAAACTCTATTTCTGCTGCGTGCGTGTAAATTCTGATAAAAGCCATGTTCGATCGATCAAACATCACTCGATCGATCGACTTCTGGAATCTTCGATCGGTTGAACGTACTTCGATAGATCAATCGAACCTTCGATCGGTTGAAGTTTTTACAATCGATCGAGGTTCACTTTGCATCTTTGAATTGTCTTCTTTAAAATTCAGCAACCCTTTTATCCAGCTTATCCATTTCTTTGCACAGCAAACAGTAATCTGCACAGATTATAGCTAAAATAATACCACTTATCATAGTGTAATAATTTTATGTAAAAACTGGCATTGTAATCCAAATTGTCGATTTGCAAGGGAGTTGTAGACTAAGTCACTGTATTTCTTTATTTTAGCGCGGTTGTATTTTACAAATACTCCTGCTTGTCACGTACTAAAACGACGAACTCTAATTTCTGGACGCAGCTTCCCTATTTTTAGATTCCCAAAACCGACCTAATGTTCAAGCGATCGAAGTGGCTTCAATTGATCGAACCATCTTAGAGCGATCGAACCTGCCAGACTTTAATCGATTTAGACTTTTCGATCGATCGAACCCATTATGACAAAATCCTCATGTGCCTTTCCAAGCATCCTAACGGAGCTAAGAGTAGGACCTCCTAGGCTCTTTATTGTTGGTTCAGACCAGTTGTTAATTCCTATGACCAAACTCTTTGATCAACAAATTAACTAACTGGTTAGTTAACGTTTATTCCACTATAAAACGATAACTGAATTCCAACACAAAAGAACATATCCGAAGCGATAACTAGACTTGTATAGTGTACTAATGTTCCTCTACCATCAGCATTCGTAATCATATTCATGTAGTCGGATAACTGTTACTGTCAATCTGAATAATGATTACTTCTTGTATTCCTTGAGTCCCATTCACCTCTTATGATTACCAAACATGTTGATAATACTTATCAACAAGACTGCAGTTCTCAGTAATCAACTTGGTGACATTCTTAAGGGAATGCTTACTCTGGAATAGAGGGTAGATTCTATCTTGACGATATATGTTCACAACCCTGTGAACATGACATACCCAAGATACCCATGTGTTGATCTTCTATAGACCTCACTGATTGGTAAGTCAAAGCAGCTATATCCATAGTCTGTGTTCATAATCATCTCAAGGTTGAGAATACGTACCTTATACAAGTTATGAGTTCCGATCGACTATTGACAATCTTGAGTGTCAATAGGAAAGCTCAGGTCCGTTAATGCACTATAAGCATTAGCATATTAACTAAGAGTTATACTCTAGTGATTGAGATTCATTACTCCATCCAATGGTAGTTAATTATACTACAGTGCAAACCTGATGAGACATCCAGTCTCATCATCCACTGTGACAAGTTCTAAGTATCAAAGAATAGTAATTCGTATCTCACTTGTATGTATCTCATACATACACGAATTACCTACTATGATACTTAAGGATTAAACAATCATCTCATGAAAGAGACATAAACAATGAAATGTAAAGCTGATAATCATGTATTAAAATGTCAATGTCTCATACATAAAGTAATGGTTTGAGGGCATAAACCCAACAACTGATTCTCCCAATCGATGAGACCAAAAATTCCCAAATTTGAAATACAATCCAGTCGACTATGGTCTTCCACCCAGTCGACTGTTTCGGGGTCCCAGTCGACTGCTTTTCAATATAATAGAGCAGTGGCTGGTTCAAATAGGCCTCCAATCGATTGTTTCCATAAACCAATCTACTGTTTTACCTCAGATTGCTAAGCATTCTGCAGATTCTTACTATGGTTGCCCAAACTCAAACCCAACGCAATCACTACTATAATTCTACGATTTTAAACATAATTACAGAAGTTTTACTACATATTACAATATGACAATTCCTTTCCAAGATTCTAACTAAACATGGTTTTAACTTCTTAAATATCTTTATTACAATATTAAAAAGAAACAAAAACATAAATAAGAGCGATCTCGTCGTCCCATCGGCCTCACTCCTCGCGTTTCTCCTTTCCTCTCTTCTTATCACCTGCAATGGAGTAAAGCTCCACTACTCAGCTATATGCTGAGTGCACAATTCTAAATATATGCTTATATTACAATTCATGTTTTAAAACATCTAAACACATCAAAATAGTCTCTAGGGAGAGAGGTACGTATCCATCTGGTAAATGAGATTGATGCCGTGGAAGGCCTTCCTCTTCCACGCACCCCCATGCTCTGGTTGGACCTTCCTCCATACCATGAACCGTGTCCTGGCTGGGCCTTCCTCCATACCAGACACAACAACTATCGATGCCACAATCCTCAAATTTCGAGGAGCCTACCCTCGGATGGACTTGCACCAAACCACCCTTTGACCCAAGTAGACACACAGCATACTCAAATAACATTTATACGTGCTTCTATCACATTTATATGTGCATAAATAATGGGCCTAATTTATACATGAATTTTGTCCAGATCCAAAATACTAAGTCCAATATTAAAAACATGTAAATCTCTTATAAAACAAAAATCTAGAGTTCATACCTCGTGCTAAAGCTCTAAAACTTTGAGGGAAGTACTAGGGCACTGATTAAACATCAGATCTATGATTTTAGATGATTCCTACAAGTTTTACTGGGTTTTTTTTTTCCAAAACTCTAGAAATTAGATTTTCGTAAAAAGTTACCAAATGTGGCCTAAGAGGTATCAAAATGTAGATCTTACCTCAAGAAGTTCAAGTATGAAATCTAGGGAAAAAGTGACGAACAAAAGTTCGTCGATCGACGTCGTATAGCTCGTGGGAATAATCTCCTCTCTCTCTCTCTCTAAGATATTTAGATATTGAGATTTATGAAGAAAATGTCCAAAGTTTTCTACTTATAGGTACGACTCTTAGAAATTATGTTTACCTCCCCACGAGTTCTCACAACTTCTAATTATCTCCCGAAATGTCTTAAATGTCTAATTATCGATTCACGAGTGAAAATCTATAAATTATAAAAGTTTTCGTCTAAGTTCTGTTTGGGTCCAAAATCACGTTCCAAAACCAATTTTCGTGGAATCCCTAGATAACCTACTTTTTATGCAATGTATCACCTACGTTCTCACTATGGTATTCGAAATGATCTAAAACAAGATCAACATTATCAAACAGGTATAACTACTATTCACATATACCAGATATTTCAAATAACGTTTAATATCAAATAAATGCCATTTAAATCACATGAATGCCTCAATGATTAACGAACTTCCCGTGTCCTAACATGACACTCAGCGTTGACCCACAGTCAACCTCATCTCAATTATTAATCATCATTACTAATTTTTCAGAAATCAAATATGCAATTTAAAATAAATGATTTTCTCCGGAACGGGTGTGACATAGGTGAAGGACCTGCACGCGAGGAATACTATGCTGAGGACGATTATGCCATGGAGGACTACTCCGAGGGAGATCCGGCGGAGAAGACTACTACACCGATGACTACGTCTACGCCAATTGAAGACTAGGCTAGATGATAGTAGTTTATATTATTTATGCTTTCTGACCTTTTTTTTTGTAATCAGGCACATGTTGCCTCAACCCTTGTAATTTAATTTTGTATTCAAAACTTTGATATGTAATAGCCAGTAACTCTCTTTTGACATTAAATTATGTTTTATCCCAGAACCTAGATTATTATATTGTGATCTCTTTATCTTTCATGTTGCTTAGTACAATGTGGTATGGAAAATCATGTGACTTCACAAGTCACTGCCTATGGACCCAGAAAGGAATTTATTTTCTCTATTTTTGCTATTCTGGGGCGTGACAGAAGCATTGTTTGATGCAATGGATACTTGGATCTGGCTCAAGGCTTGCTATATCTCCTTCACAAGGCTTTGTTGTAACATCATTCGGAAGTTCTATTCCAGATCTCGCTTGAACTGTTCCATTTCCGACTTCAATTGCATATCAAAGCTTCTTTGATTTTTAGCTACATAGATTGCATTTGAGATTCCATTTGGGCTCTTGCTGATTATAGCTCATTTTCCCAATTAGGGTTCACAAATTGGGGTGGTTTTCCCAAGGTCATCAAGCAATCTTTGATACCATATGCAAAACCTCTACTCAAATTGAAAAGAAGAAGAAAAAGAAGAAGAAAAAAGTTACATATCATAGACCACTATAATCTCAATTCATTCAATCCCCTCTCAATGACACTAACAGCTGCATATATAGCGAAAGAAAAAGGAGAGAAAGTGTTCTATGCCATGTGATGTAACGTGGATTAACAGAAAGTGATTAAAATAAAAGAAAAAAAGAAATCACAAAAATGTAAGGTCGTTAGAGCTGGTAGGACCCACTTGAATATTCTAATGGAGCTGAATGGAGTCCTGATAAGTAGAGCCAGGATGGGCGTGGGCTAGTCGCCAGTAACTATGATGGCAACAAGTTCATGCCAAACCCTGAGAGCGCCCGCGTTGGCTCAAAAAAGAAGAGGCGTACACAGCATTGCCCACAGGGGTGGGGGGAGGGACATTTGTAAGAAATTATATGGGATTATCGCTAGTAGGGGCAAATTTGTCCAAAAAAAGAAGATCTTCAACTGGTTAAGTGAATTTAAATTACAACAATAACCATTTAATGGATGTTAAAATGTTTTATTATGTTGGATTTAAAGCTTGTGGAATTGGTTTTGAAGGTTTTTTAACTAATTTTTTTTAAAGTAATAATAAGTTACATGTCAAAACGAGCAACAATTGAACCTAGTTGGTCATAAGGTGCTCTATAGCCACATTCACATCGAAATTCCTCTCCCCTTTTATCGTCTTCAGATACTTATGTCATCGTATGACACCACTATATTTAATTGATAAAAAAAAAAAAAAATTTACACATCCAATCAAATTAAGCAATGTTAAGAGAGGTTATTGTCATTTCGAAGGTGTTTGGAAACCAAAAGGAATTGACTTCTGGAAGAAGAAATCCATTTACAGAATTGAAATTCGTTTGGTGAGATTTAGGACTGGACTTCTTGACAAGAAGTGCATCTCCAGAATGCTCATTTCACGAAGTCAAAAATCTTGACTTCTCAAAATTGTGATTTTTGCACTTTCCCAGAAGTCAGGAGCTTATACACAGAATTACACTATTATCCCTTGTTTTATAATTAATGCCCTCTTTATCCAAACCCTATACATGAATTACGTAGCCTAGCCAATCCCTATTGAAAATAAGTCATTAAACCAACATTGTAATTAAAAGTGTTTTTTTTGTGTGCCCAATTTTAGTTCATTTGACATGATAGTTATGGATAAATATTTTTAATTTATTTCAGCTAAATATTTTGCAGTCTAAAATTACATACTATAATATGTTATATCCATTTAGTTTTAAATTCATGATAAGGGTAATATTGGTAAGTAGGTATAAGTTTATACTTTTAAAAAGTTGCCACCAAACGTGTTTGCACAATTAGATGAACTTTTTATTTAAAAAACACTCATTCACTAAACAAACTCTTCTTTTAAAAAAAAAAAAAATTCCATTTTAAAAATTCTATTTTCAGAAGTCCATTCCGGAAATAGACTTCTGTGTGAGAAGTTACGCCAAACAGCACCTTCATTTTAAAGAGAAGGTGGGGTAGCAATTGAATGTTAAAAATCCATCGGGCCAACTATAGAAATTATCCAAAATATTACTAACTATTAGCCAGTCGACGAATGCGTGTGGGAAAGTGGAATAAAAAGAAAATTCCGTCCTCCACTCTCATAATCGGCGCGTTAACTTCACGAACCAAGCATTTTTCAGTCACTACAAATTAAAAGCCATCCCTCTCGTTCCGCGTCCTCCGGTTCCCTCTCTCTCTCTCTCTCTCTCTCTTACTTTTTCTCTCTCTAAAATTCAACGGACGTCTTCGCGTGCCTCCGCATTCCCGCGAATCGAAGTCCTCCTTCGAACTTTTCTACCTATAGACTCCTTCAAATCGAATTCAAATTCAATACGAGTCTTGTTATGGTTTCCTATATCTAACAATTCATTCATACACTTTCAATTTCGTGATCGTGGATCTAAAACCCTAGCTCATACTCCGATCGATCATGTCGAAATCGTTACCTTACTCAATGAAAGATGTACACTACGACAACGCCAAGTTTCGCCAGCGATCGGTCTTCAAGGTCAGTTCAGTTATAGATCTCAAACTTTTTCAGCTCTTTCCGTTACAATCGATGATTGAATTTTTTGAATTTGTGTTCTTATTTGATGCTAATTTGATTTATGTTCTAAAAAATTTCTGTGTTTTTGAGACATGTTATAATTTTAAATGTTTTGTTTGTTCTGAAATGAAGGAAGCTACATTGAACTTGCGTACTTGTTGTTTTCTTAGATGTGTACATTTTGGGGATTATATATATGTATGTGGCCGATTAGCTAATGAGATTGGAATTTGTTTGGATGTAAAGCATGATTTTGCTTACTTGAATCTTATAAAATCTTCCCATTTTAATTCAAAGTTCTTTTGAGGCTCATACAATAGTCACAAGCGCTTCCCTCTTCTTCGTTCTCGCTCTAATCTGGATTTCTGTAACAACTTTCGAGTTATTGAACTAAACAAATTTTGATAAGAAAAGACAAGAAAATGATAAAGGCAAATGTTTGCAATACAAGATAAAAGGCTTTAAAGTTTAAAAGGCTAGAAACCTATAATGCACCCCAAGACAGTAGTGTGGAGAGCTACCTTGGATAAAAGGTGATTCCATTATTTGAATTTACTGTAGATGCTTGGACAAATTTTTGATGTTCAAGTCCTGGGAAACTCAGGAATTCACGCCAACAAAAGAGTAGTGAAGAAAGTGCCTTTAGCTTAAGAATTCAAAGAGAATGCTAAGATAGCTTTAGGTAGAGTAGTGCAATAATCCAATGTGGAGGTAGTTGTAAAATATCAGTCATAATGCCTTCAGAAGAACATCTTGATTTATTTATTTTTATTTATTGATAGCACAATAGGGCAATGTTATAAGGGCCACTTGTCAGTGCAGCAGATTGAAGTGAGAAATTATGTGTTCAGTCCGAGAGCAGCTATTTTGTACAAAAATAAGTAATTGTTAGGTGTGTTTCGTATGTTTCCAGTTTCCAATCTATCGAAATAAAATATAGTATGATTCAGCGCTGTGTTGTTAGACAATTTAAGAAACTAGATGGAAAAATACACAGTACGTCAAGAAAAATACTTAAATAGAGATGGAAAGATAAATATGGATAGCATATGGGAAAAAGAGTGTCTACAAGCTTACTAAGTTGTGGGAGAGGAAACCAGGGCTTTCACTTGTGGTAGTGCTTAAAGAGTGAGATCTAAAGGCTAAATGACATATGGCAAAATCAACGTACCTGTACCCTACATTTTTTGGAATTGTCGTACCCCCATACTCGTATTATATCGTACCCGTGTCACGTGTCCTTACCCGTGCTACATATGTTGAATGGTCTCCCCCAACCAAACCGACGTAAAGCATGGCAGAATGACGTCTCTCCTCATTCTACACATAAGCAAAGGCCTCTTGAAGAGAGGGCAATGTATACGTCTCACGAACACGGCTATAGAATGGATCATATTTTGGATTAAGTCCTTCAAGGAACTTGAAAACCCTTCCTTCCGCTAAAAGTTTGTTATAGCCACTATAATCAGTAGGACACACAGACTTTTAGTCTAGAAGGTGATCTAGATGCTGCCTGCTGTTGGAGAGTAATGTGAAATACTGAAGAACAGTCCTCGATTCTCTCCTGTTCGGATCGTCCACTCGACCGTCTCAACTCAAAAGTTGTGCATAGTCTCTCTTTCAAGAATAAGTAGACGCCACAGACTCTCAAATATCTTGAGCAGTCTCCATGCCTAATATCCCTCACTGATCTTCGGGATCATCGAATGGATTGGCCAGTTCATGATTAAGGAGTTCTCCATCTCCCACGTATCATAATCAGCATCCCTTGAGCTAGGTGCTTTAATTCGCCAGTTGATGTAACCCATCTTTCCTCTGCTTTTTAGAAACAATGTCACTGCGATTGAAGAGGGACGTATGATTCTTAGGTTCAGGTTTTCGAGTGGAGCAACAACAGTACTCTCACTCCTGGGTGGCTGTGAATTCACTGTGGACTGACTTGTAGAAACAAACATCTTTGCTTAGCAGTTAGCACGCAAACAAATACCCGCAACAATCACAAATATCCAGAGATGATGGGAAACGAACCTTCTAGAAAAGGGCACGGATAACTTTAGATCATAGCACCATACAAGATGCGAACAAAATCAGTCAAAGTTGATCAGTGGTCCATATAGGGACCCACCAAAAGCCGAAGATAAACTTTGATCAACATAGCACACAATTTATGGTGCTACGAAGTCAGATCTGCTCCTGTGGGGGTCGGGTAAGATCAGAAACTGGATTTGAAGTGGCGAAATCAGCCCAGGAGAGGAATTAGGGCTGCGGCTGAGGGAAAGGGGTTGGTGGTGGTCGGGGGCACTGCCTGTGGGAGGGCCAGGGTGGTTGCCATTGCCCCTGTGGGCCGCGACTAGGGCTGGCTGAGAACCCTTCTTAGAGTGGCTGTGATACCATTTAGAATAAGATAGGGCAAAATTAGGAGACTAAACTTGTCTCCTATGTTTTATTATAACACATCTAGAGATAAATTACAAGGTTGCCCATAGGCTACTAAAACATGAAACAAAACTAAACATAATAACATTATCCAACAAGTACAATTAGCATTTTCAATGAAAGAAAGATGATCATGTTAATAGCTCAATGTGTCCTGGAGTTTAAGATCACAGTCTTAGGTTACTGTGTACATATATTTATTACTTTCTTTATTTATTTACTGGGATGCCTCCTTATATGCCATACTTCTACTCCTTCATTACTTTGGAAATGTATATTTCTTTTTTTGAATTGATTCTCAATTATCATGTCCTATTTCTGCAGGTAATTGCTCAGACTCTGGTCAACAGCAATGCGAAGCGTGACTGTGTAAAATTTAGTACGGGAAAGTTTTTAGCATTATTGATGATTGGGGGTTTAACATATCTTATGCTAACTCATACAAGTAATGCCCATTATCTTTCTGATGGTCGGGCAACAAATATCGGGACCGAGGTAGGTGGCAGCAGATTTGGAAAACTTTGGAGAAAACCACCAAGGCTTCCTCCTCAATTATCACCAGATGAAATAGGTAATAACAGTAAATCCATTCACGATGCTGACAAGCTAAATACAGAGCCTAAATGGATAGCTAGGCAACAAAGTGTTAAGAAGGCATTTATCCATGCATGGTCTGGCTATAAGAACTATTCTATGGGTTATGATGAGCTTATGCCACTGAGCCAGAGGGGTGTTGACGGCTTAGGAGGTCTAGGTGCTACTGTTGTTGATGCTTTGGACACAGCCATGATAATGGGAATCGATGAAATTGTCTCTGAAGCAGGTTCGTGGATTGAAACGCACTTATCAGAGAGGATTAATCAGAAAGGACAAGTTAATTTATTTGAAACTACCATACGTGTTCTTGGTGGTCTTTTGAGTGCTTATCACTTAAGTGGTGGAGAACAAGGAAAAGTTTTGATACAGAATGGGCCGAAGCCAAGTGTTTATCTAGAAAATGCTCGGAACTTGGCTGATCGTCTGCTAATTGCTTTTACTTCAAGTCCAACTGCTATTCCCTTCAGCGACGTTGTTTTACGGGACAACTCGGCGCATCCTGCTCCTGCTGGACTGAGTAGCACTTCAGAAGTTTCCACTTTGCAGCTGGAGTTCAATTATCTGAGCTCTCTGACTGGTGATCCAAAGTACAGTTTAGAATCCATGAAGGTTTTGGAACATTTGAAGACACTCCCAAAGGTGGAAGGACTGGTTCCTATTTATATAAGGTATAAGCCTTTCCTTTAAAAATTTCCAGATTACTCATGCTGCGGTTAATGGACGAGCTTTGGAGAGAGAGAGAGAGAGAGAGAGAGAGAGAGAGAGAGAGACACAGACACAGACACAGACACAGACACAGACACAGACACAGACACAGACAGACAGACAGACCAAACCAAACCTCGAATCTTAATCCGTAGTTGAAAAGGCAAATGGGTACCACATAAGGGTTGTGGTGACTGACAAGTCCTTATTGTATATGCGAAATTCATTAAAAAATTGTTTTACAGAGCAGAAGCATTATTACAGCCGGGCCACATTGGGCCCAAGCCTTAAACTAATTCCGATTGCTGGGCTGGGAGAGCTGGTTTAGTCCCGAGGTCGTGCTAGGCAGGGTCCAGGCTACTGTCCCTTCTTTTAATTCATAGCATTGGTGGGTGAACAAATTATAGCAGCTGTACTTGAGAAATCTCGTGCCTGCCACAAGGCGGCCCTGAAAGAAATCTAAATGGGCAAGAAAAATAAATTATATCCTTTTGTCTCATCTCCTATGAGATAAGGGATGTCCACTTGCTTCGAGCATCTTTGGAAGTGTAGAGGCGAGTGAATCCCTGTGCCCAAAACCAAACTAATGACCAAATCACAAACCAAATGAGAACTATTATTAACCCAAAGAAATGGATCTAGCATGGGAGGTAGTTTCTCTATGACACATGTAAACCATTGAGTACATCATTTTCTTATATTTGGTCTTTTTCCACATAATGTGCTAAATTTGTTGTTGAATCCAGTATCCTAATCTAAACCTTGTTTTCCGCTTTGCTTTAGCCATGGAGTTGCTCAAGTGCTCAAGAGCACAGCAAAACAAAAATCTAGTTAATTGCTTCTTGACTTGATGAATGCACCACTACTTGCTTCTTTGGTATACCCCACAGATAACATTACTAGTTTTTTTTTTTTTGCTTAGATGATCCTGTAGGAAATCTTCATGCAATGTGCTCGAAATTTTGTTCATCAAAGTTGTGAAAATGAATATCGAAGTAGCATATGGAGTCTATTTGCGATAGTGACGCAGGACAATTCTGAGAAATTGAATATTGATAGAAAACTGAAAGAAGAAAGAAGAAAGAATAGGAAAAGAACCCTCGGTATCCCTATACCTCGGGCACCCTAGGTATCCTTGTACCTAGAGCTTGCAAGAAGTTGAAGGCATCCCTGTGCAATCAAATATCATAATTTTTACCTTAGAAGCAGGAATCTTTAAAAGTGGTCATGCTCCCTGTCCCCGCCGGGGTCTCTCAACCCCGCTTCCGCTCCCGCCCCGTTCACGAAGAAACCTTTGAAACCTCGTAACGTTTAGCGCTTTCCCACCCCCGTTCCCGCCCTCGCCCCCGCCCCCTCTCCCGCTTCGTGCAACTTAGATTTTTATTCATAATCAACTGTCAAATACAAAAGCTTGCACCTTAGTTGTAGTGATACAAAAGACTCCAAACCCAAAAAAAAACTTCCTAAAAGATAAAATTGACTAAAGATTACTTCCTAATAAAACTTATTCCATAAATCTTAAACTTCCTAATATAATTATTTCGTGAAGATAATATCTCATAACATAAATTATTCCTTAACAAAAATTCCTATTTTATGGAAGTAAAAATAAAATAACTAATTACTATCGCCTCCTGGGTCAAATGCGAGAATCACAAAATCACCCTTTTGTTTCCCATCAAATAGCCAACCCCAAGTAGTGGTGACGAAGGTTTTGTTGTTAATTTTAAGGCACGCTGCTCGCTGAACTGTATGAACTTGTTTGTTTATGTTATTTAGATACTCGCCATTTTGTTTCATGTTCTTCTAGTATTCTCGCTTCTTCTTTTTTCTTTTTCGGGTAAGTAAATAAGGTTTTTGATTTATTGTCTTTCTTTCGTAGGTACTAATTAGTTTCTATTTCTTGTATCTGCAGTCCTCAATCTGGTGAATTTAGTGGAGAAAATATTAGGCTTGGGTCTCGTGGTGACAGCTACTATGAGTATCTTATTAAAGTATGGCTTCAACATCGAGACAGTAATTGGACGTATTTATATGATATGTATGAGGAAGCAATGAAGGGTGTCCGGCACCTTCTAGTTCGGAAATCTATCCCAAATGGATTGGTTTTTGTGGGGGAATTGCCTGATGGATCTAATGGTGCTTTAAGTCCTAAAATGGATCACCTGGTATGTGGTACTAAACTTTTTTGGTCTTCTGCAAGCTGATAAGTTACCATTCTACACCATGACTAGCTATGCGTTAGATTCCAGAAAAAGAAACCAGTTGGCCAATTAGATATTTTACTGCTTTTCTACTTTGGTTATATGTGATAAGAAGGCAATATACTATGTAGCATGGGTACGGACACGCGACACGGATACGACACGATACGGACATGCCGATACAGCAAATCCTAAAAATGCAGGATATGGACGCAGCTAGGATTCGACTAATAAATAATTATATCTTTGGATTAAATATACAATTCGCAATCCAAGATTCTCAAAAACACCAATTGCTTATCCCCAATTTTACTATATTAAGACTATTGCTCAAAATTTTAAAAGCATTTCTAATGTGGGGCCACCATGCCGAGTTCACTAGCGTGTTTGACCAGGTTGGCTGCGTGTCCGACATGTGCTCAAGGTGTGTCGTTTAAAAATTTAAGACACGCTTTTTAGCGTGTAGGACACGTGGTGACGCATGTCCGACGAGTGTCGGTGAATGACACAGACACGATATGGAGACAACATCCAAAGTGACGTGTCTGTGTTACATAGGCAATATCTTTTGTACCTGTGCAATCTTCATGCAACTTCTGTTGAGGTGCACTTGGTAGTGAAGATTTCTGTTGGGAGTTTTAAGAGAGAAAGGCTTCCCACAGTTCTAGATATGCTTTTTGTGCCGTCAACATTTTCATATATTATACTTCTGGTGAAGATATTAAATGGTAATCAAACTCCAGAATGCAGCCGAGGAAATTAAAAACCTCTAGTATTAAATGTCCAATTCTTCCAAGCATTTAAATGAATCAGTGGACGATTCTTGTATGAATGAATACATTGGCCGAATTGCAAATGTCCCACAGTAGCATCAGTGATCCACAAATAAAATGAAGCTACTGCAGGTTTTTACCTGGACATCTAAGATCTAGCATTCCATGCTATTAGTACTAGAACATCTTTCAACTGGGTGAATCTATAAAAGAAATGGTAAAAAAAGTGACCCAGTTTGCAATACAATTGAGGATCTATGCCTCTCTGCATTCAGTAGTTTAGGACTGTCAATTGGAAAAAAATACTTAAATACACCCCCGACAAATTTCTAGAGGTCTATATATTGGTCCATTGTTGGGTAGACCTGATTTTGAAAGTGTGAAAAGAATGGTGCAACTTATCCTTCTGATCTGCTAAGTCATGGAATCTACATTAGAGTACTTTCTTACATGGAACCAGTTTTTGGAGTTTGAAGTCTAGTTTTTCTCTATATGATGTTTTTGCCACCACATTTGTCCTTACTGACTATTGTGAGGAGGTGGTTCATATATGAAACAGAGGGTGTTTACTTTTTGAATGTATATCATATGTATTTACAGGTATATTTGCAGCTTTTGTTACTTGATGATGCAGTGAAGTATCTGTAAAAGCAACATTGTAGCTCATTTTGATCTCCCAACATCCTTAGTCTGAGATGTTTTTGAAGTAATTTAATGCCTTGTTCAGGTGTGTTTCCTGCCCGGTACTCTTGCACTTGGTGCCACAAAGGGCATTACAAAGGAAAAGGCTATGAAAGAGAATTTGCTCACTTTTGAGGACCTAGAAAATCTGAAGCTTGCAGAAAATTTGGCCAAGACGTGCTTTGAGATGTATTCAGTAACTTCTACTGGTCTTGCTCCAGAAATTGCTTACTTCAATGTCGAGGTATGTCAGATTATAGCCTCCTTTTTTTTAATAGGTAGATTATAGCCTCCTTGAAATCAGTGTTTCGTACAGAAATTATGCTCATTCTCTGGATTTGGCCCTCTATTTCATGTCTACTTTTATCTCTTTCGCATTTCCTAACATTTGTGGCGAGTGGAGATTTAATTGTTGGTTGTATTTTAAACAGGGAAATTCTGAAGGAGGTCTTGATGGTGGAAACAAGAGTTCGAAATATGTGAATGACATTATAATTAAACATGCTGATCGTCACAATCTTTTGCGTCCAGAAACTGTCGAATCCTTGTTCGTCCTGTATCGTATAACAGAAGATCCAAAGTACGCTCTCAAACGTTTGCAGCACCTAAGTACTCCTATATTATGTTCTAGATGTGAATAATATTTGTATTAATCATTTATGATGTACTTCTGCAGATATCGTGAATGGGGTTGGGAGATCTTTGAGGCATTTGAGAAATACACAAAGGTAGATTCTGGAGGGTACAGTTCTTTAGATGATGTCACCGTGCTTCCTCCACGAAGAAGGGACAAGATGGAGACATTTTTCTTGGGCGAGACACTGAAGTATTTGTATTTGCTGTTCGGGGACAAAACATTAATTCCTTTGGATGAGTTTGTTTTTAACACAGAAGCTCATCCCTTTCCTATTAAAGGCATCGCTAGAAGGGAATGATACTCTGAAATGCAGCCCAAATTGCAAGAGCGGTCATATTTTACGTGGTTCTATTGTTGCATTCGAAATCAAATGAATATTGGCAATGAATTGAAAAGTTTAGAGGTAACATGGTTTGATTTTCTTCTGGGCTGAGCATCAGTGGTTTTATTGGCCTCATGTCAAGCTGAAAGTCCTACAGGGTAAAGTTTCTTATAGGATGATATGATCAGATACAGTTTTTCCTCCTGTAATGAGTTGGATGCTCAGATTTTCCAGTATTATTCATTGGTTTGGAGAGTCAATTTGAATAATGATGTAGCCCACTTTTTTGTTATAATATAACAGTATGCAATTGCCTTGAAGCTACAAGCTGTATCTATCCATTCAATAATCATTATGTTACATCGGAGTCTAGGATTTTCCATTCATTGTGAAGGAGAAACAGATGGTCCCCATCTCGAATTACACTTAAATCATCTATTTCTGCGTTCTCTGCATTAACTACTTTCGTAAGATTGTGGCCTCCAAATTTTTGACCTGCAGTTCCACAAAATGCAGTATGATGTATATACATAAAAGCATTAAAGAAGAAAACATGCCTTAATACTTGATGTGATATCCAGTTCTCTGCCAAGGTTTGAATCTCTCCTTATATGTAACCTTTTTTTCATTTTCGTATGTACTTGAATATATTTTAAAGTTGATCAAACTAACAAAAAATTTCTTGGAAATTTCAGATTTGTTTTGCAAGTACTCTTAGAGAGAAGAATGGCTTACCGGCAATCCTGAATAGCTCTTCTAGAGAATCAGGTAGGACTATGAGCTTCCCCAACTGCCCTTGTGCTCTATTGTAGTTCTTTTGAAACTTCAAGTGAATGGTGACTCTTCTTTTAGTCAATTTTATGGTTTCCCTATCCGCATGACTGTTAGAACTGCATGCATATATATTTTCGAGAGTATTGTAGCAATTGTGGCCGTCGTTTCTTGTTATTTTGGACTGATTTTCTGTCTCAATTAACTCTATTTTGTGTTCATGTGATGTCCTTTGATTTTCATAACTTAGTAGAAGATTATATATGCTTTTGTATCCATGGTTTTCAGCTAGAGCCTTTGGTGTCCACCCTCTCGCATCTGGTTTGTTCACATTTGCTCCTCCTTCCAGCAAATTTTTAACCATTTCAAGATGCCCTTTGCAAACAGCAAGATGAAGGGCTGTTTGGCCATCCTCTGCAATCGAATTTACGTCCATGCCCCTTCTATGAAAATTTGAAGCTTTTCCTTTTTTAGTATCTGAATTGAGAAAATCCGTTTCTCTCACTTCCTTATTATTTGGGTCTTCATGTGTAGAATCTGGATTTAGAAAATCCCTTTCTCTTACTTCCTTAATATCTAGGTTTTCATGGGGATGATATTGATGTCCAGCATGAGAATAGTTTTCTCCTTCTGGTTCCCCAACCCTCCCTTCTTCAAGGATAAATCCTGGGTGTGGTTGTCGGTCATCATAGCCAAAGCTTTCGAGTTGTTTTAGCTTCTGTACATGGAAACAAAAAATGAATATTTGTTATTAGCTATCGAAACAGTCCACCACTGATACACGCCAAACTTTATTATTACTGGAACCTTAATACCCAACGAATCTTTTTCACTTACAAGAGGAAGCCTTCGTATGCGTACCTGGAGAAGATTGTTCATAATTATGCCTCCATCGTCTTTGTTTGCCTGAATGATATTGATCAGTGTACTTCCATTCAGCCTTAGTAGTTGAGAGATCTCAGTGGTTCGAACTGTAAATGGCTGTGGCCTACAGCATAGAACCCCTATTTCCCCGAAAGTGTCCCCTGCAATGGCCTTTCCAAGAACCTGTAGTGTGCCAGGGAATGTGACGTTAGGATTATGCTTTGTTCTTTGTTCTATCGTAGTGAAAATACACACACACGTACACTCACTCACGCGCGCGCGCGCACACACACACACACGTATATGTATATGTATATGTATATACTGAAAATTACATACTTGGTATTGCCCATCAATATGTACGATCAAGTTCTGCACCACCAATCATACGTGAAATTGAAGTTAGTGATAAGCATTTTGGGGGATTCCCTAATACCATATGACAAAGCACACTTACCACTGCTCCTGAGACAAGTATGTAAAGGTCTGTTGGAGTCTCATTTTGTAGAATCACATCTTCCTTTGGTGAATAGTATTCAGCTTCTATTACAGTAACCTATAACAGAAGAGTATATGGTATTAATATCTTGTGATAAAATGCACAACCATCAAAGATTTGCTCTTGGTATTTTTTTGCCTTCTGACCTTCTGCAAGTAAGAATACCATCTTAAGACTTAAGAGGCTGTTTGTGTAATATAAGAACCGCTTTTAAATAGTTCTGTTTTTGGGTAACTGTTTTTCGGTTACATGGGAGTCCGTGCTCGACTTAAAAGTCCCCAAGAAAAAATTCTTTATCGAACCAAGACAATATTGGTTTTTATTAAAACCAAATAAAGTGAGACTGTGTCTGAACCTAATCCTATTTTAAGCATTTCTATACAGACCCACAACTAGGGAAAGGAGAAACAAGAGATGAGAAGAAGATTACCAATTGAAAGAGAAAGTCCTGAGAAACCCCTTGGAAGAGACCAGCGTTTTGAACGGCGGGGAGAAACAGATAGTGTGCAATGCTTGAACGAATGGCTTTTGGCAGACCATTCAAGGTCTCTTGTTGTTTCAGTCCTTCTGTTTTGAATTTGAGACATATATGAGACAAAACTTGGTCCCTTATGCACGAGGGCAACTGATTTCGTGTGGAGAATTCCGAAGCAGCTCTAATTGTCTCCCTCTACAACAAAAAAAGGAAGTTGAAAAAAATTATTATAATACTACCTCCGTCCCATTTTATGTGTCCATCTTGGGGAATCCAACTATTTAAGGGGACAAAAAGAATCTACACCTACTTTCCACAATTGCCCATAATCATTGCACTTTCTTTTGTTGTTTTGTTTTGGTGTTGATTGCAAGGAAGAGTAGTTTGGGAAACTAAATAAAATTTGTATACTAATTTAGGAAAGTGGACAACAATTTTGGGACATCTCAAAAAGGAAAAACGGACACATAAAATGGAACTGATGATGCTTTTTTTTGTAGTTTTGTAATTGTATCACAAACAAATACTTCCTGCTATTTTCTTGGTGTTGGCTGGTATGGTGGTTTTTCTTACAAAAGGTCAACATATAGCACAGATACGGACTAGGGTACGGGACGATATGATATGAACACAGAAAATCTTGCAAAATTTTGGATACGGATACGGCAAGGACTCTCTTTAATGAATATACCATACCGTGCTCACTATCGTTAACTAAATTTTCAAATAAGCCCATTATTTATCTCCCATTTTGTTATGTTGAGTTTTTTACCCCAAAATTTCAAAACATTTTCAAAGGAGCCACTGTGCCTTGTCCACTCCAGTGTCGGTTGCGTAGCTTGTGCCCGATGTGTAAAAGATTAAGACATTTTTTCACGTGTTCGATAGGTGTCGGTGTTTGACACGGACACAACACCCAAATTGAAGTGTGTGCGCTATATAGTCGGAGAGGAAGTAAGTCAGTAACAAGTCTTCTTGTTTTCCATATAGTGGGATATAGTGGGAACATCAGTTGTAACTATTAATCGGGACTTGGGCTTTTTTCTGCTTCATTTAGACTCTGCTCCATAACTTCATTTTCTTTAGAGTAAAGATTGGGACACACCCAAAGACACAACTTTTGGGACACAACATAAAAGATGTGTTTATATCTCTCATGTGATATCACTGGATCCCACAGTGACATATGAGAGAGATAGACACATCTCTTGGGTTGTGTCCCAAAAGTTGTGTTTGGGTGTGTCCCAAGTATTACCCTTTTCTTTAATAGGTTGAAGTTTGGGAACCATGGAAAAACTAGAAGATAGAGAACGTACGAAGTTTCTGGTGCGGCTGGTCCAGTGGACTACAAGGTTTGTCATGTTCCCAATGAGGTAAGCTGTCAATCCCAAGTTGAATAACATGTAGAATATTATAAACAGCATTTCTCTCGTATTCTGAGCATGCAAGTCCCCATAACCTGTTGTAGATAGTGTTGTTATAGACCAGTACATTGCAGTTACGTATCTATCCCACAGACTCTCTTCTTTAAAATTTGGGTAGACTGCACCGATCCAGGTTTGTTTTGGATCCGGGTATCTCTCTGCTATCAAATAGTTAAAACATCCAGCACAGTGTACTGCAAAGAGAGTCACCTGAAAGCAGACAAAGAAAGTAATGTATAATGCCAATGGCTTATATATATTAGACGTGACCAGGGATTAGGATGGTAGTGGCTTACAGAGACAAGCTTTGTGCATCGAATCCAGAAATAGTTGAACCGAATATCTTTCTCGAGTCTGAAGGACAGAATTTCAGCTTAGTAGAGTGTTAGAGTTTATTATTTTGTTTATTTCATTTATAACATTGTGGGTATAATGTAATTCTATTATTGCTTATATATATGTATATATGATGATGATGATGAATACATGTGCATGCTGATTCTAAGCATCAACATGCCCCTAATTGTCTTACGTCTCTCTCTCTCTCTCTCTCTTCAAACCGTAATCTCCATTGCACAATCCAACTTGGTATCAGAGCTAGTCAATCAAAACACGTATACAACTCAAAAGGATCACTAGAAACAGTCGAAACTAGGAGAATAAGCCTGAGCTGCTGCTGACGTCACATACCGACAGTGACGTCATACTGGCGTCATATTTCTGGTGATGACGTCAGCCATTTTGAAGCACACCGGTAGATTTGCCTTGCCTTTGCGATCTCAATGGTGTTTTTTTTTTGAATTTTTTGGAAGCCATTTGAATGGGTTTTCGAATTTTGGAAGATTTTCGGCTTCTTTAGAACGTTTGTTTTTTTTTTAATCTGCGATTTGGGACTTTGTTGCTCATATATGTTGCTTTGATCAGTTGTAGTGGGCATCGGTTTTGTGTTTCCCATGGGTATGGTGATTTCTACTTGTTTCAATTGGTGTTCTCTGGAAATTCCTCTTGTTCTTGGCTTTGGGTGTACGGCTGTGGTCATTTTGTTTTGGTCACTTCTCCAAAGGGGTTTAACCCTAGTTTACTGATTGGTTAGCAGTCCTTGTGTCCTCTATTTTTTTTTATTCACCATGACTGATGAGAAATCCACTCAACAGCCCGTGGTGTCGAGGGATGATGATATGCCTAAACCTATCACCTCTAAAAGATTGAATGGTCTAAATTATTTAGCTTATATCATCATCCCTTGAATAAACACTCCGTTTTAACTACTTAAACACTCCGTATTGCTGGTCTTCCCTTTTAACTGCTTAATAAACACTCTGTTTGCCAGAAAATATTTCTGCATTTTTTCGGGGTTTGTTATCTGTGTAATGTTGATTTTCAAGAAATTGGAAGTAGCTGACAATGCTGGAAAATGATTTACCCGGAATTTTTTTTTTTTCGGAAGACAGTTGCTGGAACAGTACTTAAAAATGAAAATGTCCAATTAATCAACCTCTATGTATATTTACATATCTGTACATGCAAAAAACACATTTGTGCATATAAATGGATATATATATATATATACAAACCTTTATACATGTGCATATTACTTTATATGCATGTCATATATCACACATTCTCGCTTTCATATTTTCCATTATACCAACAATATACAAATTAATATTATAATAACTTTATTCAAACTTGTCAAGGTGCTAATATGTTTGGTAGGAATTGGAAAGAAAGGAAGGACGGATGGGAGAGGTATACTTGGGGAAACGAATGGAGCCTTTCTCCTTTTGTTTGGTGAAATAAGAAGGAAATTAGGAAGGAAAGAAGTGAATACTGTAAGTTTTAATATTACATCCTTGCACAGAAAAGGTCAAGTTTTATTGAAGGGCAAAAAAATTGAAAGAGGAAAGCTTTTTCTCCTGTAATTCATTAACTTTTGAATGGATTAGAATTTTTTGGGGCCGGCTGGACGAGGCAACCCTCCTTCATTTCCCTCTTTTCATACAAAACAAGTTATTCTACACTCTTCCATACTCTTCCCTCCCCCTCCCCCTCCCCCTGCGTCGTGTCATTCATTCCTCTCTTTGCCTTAACAAACATATTGCAAAAGTGCATTGGTTTGATAAGCATTTTTCAATTGTCAATAAATCACCGGAAAATAACATGGAAAGTGCATTATCTCAAGTAACACCATTTTACATGAAAAAGTGTTTTTCGGCGTAAACATTGATGTCAAAACAAATGGAATGTTTAGAAAGGGAAGATAAAAAAATAAAAAAGAAAGAAAGAAGAAGACGGCAAATCTATTGAAGTATGGTGGTGGACCTTGCAAACAGGGTGCTGACTCGTCTGAGGCGCCAGAGTCTGAGCATGTTGAGTAACTTGAAACCAAGTCCGCTGCTATGATCGGTGAAAAGCAGGCTAAGAGATTGAAACGGAACTGTTGAACAGACGTCAAAAATAAGCCAGGTCGATATGTACCTATCAGTTGGATGGAAACGCATTTCAACGAGTGCTATGGAAGAGAAGTAAGAGTGAATTCTAAATAAACCCACTTAATTTTTCTCTACACCCACATGCACAGCTCCAAATGCCGCATATAAAACTCCTCAATGCAGGTATGTGGGTGTAGAGAGAATATTATTGGATGCAACCTTTGATTCTAATCAGTTAAAGTTAAAAGTTGGTGATGAAATGCTATATATTGACCTGATTGCTATTTTTTTAGGATCATCAACAAGAAGATAAGATTGGCTATCGAGGTATGCCACGAAGAAGGTGAGAACAATATCAATGGCAAAGAACCCATTGACGATGTTGTCTATGGTGAATAGCGCGTCTTGCTTATAAGTAAGAAATGCAAACTCGAAGGGGCAAATCCAAGCCGAGTAAATGACTAGAACCAGAAGTAGAATCTCCCATGCCCTACAATGACAAAGTTGTAAATGAGAAACAGAGGTTCTTTATCAAACAATGCTCGGAAAGCAGGGGCAAAAAGGTAATTAATCACCTGTAACGGGGATTGAATGGGGAAATTATGCATCTTCGGAGCTTAGTTGATTGGTTGATTCTTGCTCCGAGTGATGGAAGGAGAAGATCACTAGAGAAGAAGTTGCTATGACTACCCATCTTCATATGGAACTCGTCGAAACAGAACCGTTTTAGGCAGTTTTTTGGGCAGGAAAAGGACATTTCGAGTAGGGTTTGAATTCCACGAGGCTATGGTGGAGTCTGTTAAAAATTCGTAGGCGTAAGTTGCTTATATATAGCGAAGCTGTTGGCTGGTGACAACAGGAAACTCTCTCTCTCTCTCTCTCTCTCTCTCTCTCTCTCTCTCTCTTCTTTATGCTTGTGGGTCATCTAAGTTAGAAAAGATAGAGAAGAAAAAAAAAGGTGAATGGGTTATTTTCCGTGATGGCTTGAGCAAGAAAAGTAAGAAATGAAAACGTGACAAGGAGATGAAAAAAATGGAGACACAGGTGAGCCCTTGAAGTGGCAGACATGTGGCTTTCTGTAATGCAGTTGCAAAGATAAGTACTGAGAGAGAGAGAGAGAGAGAGAGAGAGAGAGAGAGTAGTGAAGGAGATGTTAATGGTTCTGGTGCTGGCCGGTGGTAATGGTGGAAGCTCCATAATCAGTAAATGTGGGGGGTGTGAATGATATTACAGACAGACAGGGCATTTGAAGGACAGATTTGAGTGAAATTGTTTGGTGTTTTCACTTCAGATTCTAATTTTGGACCAGACAACCATAGTAGACTAGAGGATGTGCCTCTGTGTTGTGGATGCCACGTGGACCAATCAGTATTTTCTTTTGATGGGTGACATAGTTCAAATGCTACCCCCAACGACTCAATTTCAACTCAACTCAACTCTCTCTCTCTCTCTCTCTCTCGTTTGAGGACCATTGTTTGTTTATGGTAGGCAATTAGAACCATATGTGTGAAATGGATTCACGCCATATAACCAACCGCCTCTCTCTCTCTCTCTCTCTCTCTCTCTCTCTCTCTCTCTCTCTGTGTGTGTGTGTGTGTGTGTGTGTGTGTGTGTGTGTTTTGACGCATTTCTAAAAAGCGTTGCACTGATGTTGCCATGTTGGAATTATTTGCCGACTTATTGGCGATTGGTTGCATGTGATGAATGCTCTTGTTAATAACAGATTTAGAGCCACTTTAGTTCTATACATTTGTATTGTGAGTTGTCTCGTACGCCTATGTAGATTACTGAACACACTCACGGTTGTCCATTTCAGATTATGATAAAACGTGGGGCACAATTTGTGCACAATCTTTTGTGTACAACTCAAATAAATGTGTTTATCTCTCTCCTGTGATGTCAGTCAGTCAGTGGACACCACATTGACACAGAAGAGAGAGAAGAGAGATAGACACATTTTTTTTTAAAGTTGTGCACAAGTTGTGTCCATAGAATTGTCTTTCAGATTAGAGTAAAATTTCACTCACAATTTTCATACTACTTTTAATTCACAATCTGTAAAAGTATGTCTAACTCTTTCTTGTGTAACTGTTACACAATGGGGTCTATTGGCATCACAAGATGACACATGAGAGATAGACACATTTTTGTGGGTTGTGGATAGAAAGTTGTAGGGGAAGTATTATTCTTCATATTAATTGAATTTTGCAGTTAGGTCCTTTGTCACGAGAGAGAGAGAGAGAGAGAGAGAGAGAGAGAGAGAGCAAATTGAGCAATGGCTTCATTCTCTGGGCCTTTTGTGTTCTTTATGGGGTTTTTTTTTTGTTTTTTTTTTTATTTATAAAAATGGGAATAGGTTAGAGGTCCCAAAAAGAACCAATTTGCGTGTCATAATTATTTTATCTACTTGGGTGTCATTGATTCATTGTGTAGTAGATATTTATCCCAATTTCAATCTATTTTGAATAGCCGAAAAACTCTACACAAATTTCAAAGTCCATATTAAAAAAGGTTATGGGTGATCTATATTAAGTTATTGAGCTATATGAAGTTTCTCAGGGGTTATATCAGACTAGTCATCAGACAAATTTCAGGAATCACACCTATTACCTGTCCATGTTATAACCACTACTTTTAATTACTCCTTAGTTCTTACTACTAGGTTAATAAAAATGTTACAAGTAGTTTTTGATCTCATGAAAAGCAAGAAAGTTGATATTTAATGAGTGGAAATATATTTCTCACATTATTCGTATCGTGTTGCATCGCCATTATGAATCGGAAACATGGACAGAAAATGTATTGCGATTAAATTATTTAAAGGTAAACATTGTATTGAATTTCTCATAATATTCACGTAAATTGACCGTTTGCACATTTGTTTCGCCAGATTTTGGATCAATGGTGATTTTATATTCTTTGAAAAATTTTAAGGTTTTTGCGATCATTCATTCACTACTCCGATGAAAACTTTTCCATATTTTATGTTGAGACCAAGAGATGGCTCAGTGATAAGCGATTCTATTATAACTACATGTGGTTGCGGGTTTCAGTCTCATATATGGGAGGGGGGTTTATGGGTTGGGAGAGCACTATCTCCCTTGGTGTAGTGCACACTAAAAAAAAAAAAAAAAACATAATTTTATATTTGACAAGTCGTTCAGATGCTTTATGGAAGTTCTCAATACATCAATTGTGAAAAAATGACAAAACACATCCTTGAATATTATGAGAAATTTCTCGTATCATTTTAAGCATCTAATTGTTTTGATAATGGGATTAAACGTACCCACAACTACAAACTTTATATAGATATGAGAAAATTCTCATGATCCTAAAATTTATAAGATATTTCGAATATGACCACAATCAATTTCGAATTTACAGATTACTAACGTAAAGCTACAAGCTTTTTTTTTATGGATATGATAAATTTCTTGCAAAACTTTGTATACAAGCTTTCATCTAACATTGTGAGTTGCATTCTACATGTTGGATAATTTGTATAAATGAGATTGTTTTACCTTAGAATGTGCTTTAAACATTAAAACCCTCCTTTTTGTGTGGTCCGATCCCCAACATCTATCTTTCCCATCTACTAAACTCCAAATCAATCGCATTTGTGCTTAAAGCAACTCCAATAAGGGTAGCCAAAAATGCTAGGTAAAAGTGAAATTTGGCTCATCAAATAGTACAATGGCTTGCCCACTAAACTAATCTTTTCCAACCACTCTAGCCAAATCCACTAGCCATTTATTTTAATTTGTATTTTCTATTTTCATTTAAATAAGAAACTCTCATTATACATGAATAAAAAAATTAAAAATAGTGTTTGAATGGGATGACTCTCCATTTGGCTCTTAAGTTCTCACTCTCCATTTTGGCTCTTAAATTTCTCACTCTCCATTTTGCCTAGCCATTTAGCTCCTCCATTGGACCATCTATTTTTCAATTTCACTAGACAAAAAATGGTGATTGGAAGGGATGGCTCCCCATTTGCCTCTCCCATTGCAGATGCTCTTTAACTTAGTTTTCTTTCAACAGTAGCTCATTGTAGAAAGTAGACTTTAATAAAAATCCATACAAACAAATCATCACAATGTCTTACTTCTTTTTACCGTTATAATTGGTTGCTTAACCTAATAAGTATCAATTCCTGTGAAAATCAATCTCGGACTTCCCGAGTTACTACTAGTGTCGAATAGCTTGCACTTGAGCTATACAAAGTTAGTTGCGTGTATTTTAGGAATAGATATATTCATTTTTTTTTTTTTTTTTTGGCAATAATGTTAGGCATACAACACCAACCACAATACAAACCACACACACATGCTTTAAATGCATGTACCTTGTGCTGCGTGAATCTTTTTCACACGGGGCCCACACTTTTTTAGAAAGCACAAGGTACATGCATTTAAAGCATGATAGTGGTTTGTGTTGTGTGCCTAGCATTATTCATTTGTGGGTGGCTTAAGCCAAAGTCCCTTACACCCAAACTTGGCCTTGCAAAAACCCTGGTTTCGGGGTTTAATTTAATTTTACTTTATTTTATTTTATTTTTTATTATTATTAATATTGGAGTAATTCTATGCTTCCCATTTTTCTCATCTCAAATGCTTCCCAAATACATGTGGCAGTGGGACCACTGATTTTTAATTAGAGGATGTTAAAGTGACCACGCAGTGGTCCCACTGCCACATGCATTTCGAAAGCATTTGGGATGAGAAATTTGGAAAGCATAGTATTACTCTTTTTCTAACCCATTAAACCCTTGCAAATGATTTGGTCAAAAATAATCTTTTATGACTAAAAAACTTTAAATTGTTATAACTTTTGATATATTATTTTTTATTATTTTTATCAATTAAATTTTTTTTTTTTAAAACTTTGATGTTTTGGAGTCAGAAAAACGAGATTTATCAATTGAGATCATGTTGACAATAAAATCTTGAAAGCTAAAAGATTAAAATTATAAACTAAAGCGTAAAAGTATATTTATTGCATGAATCTAATAAAAGCATACCCCTGTTGTGAAATTGACCTCAATAGGTGCGCAGATCTCAAAAAAGAATACATGAAAAAAAAAAATCACTCAAAAATGAGGAAGTTATACTCGTTTAATTGAAACACATAATATTACTTGTTTGTGAACAGATAATATTATTTGTCTAAACAGATAAAAAAACTCAAAATGAGGCTCAAAATTATTTATTTTGGCACAATTTCCAAGTCTAATGTGTAGATCTCAAAAATATACATGAAACAAAAAATTCTCCCAAACATAAAAAGTTATGGCCGTTTAATTGAAACAGAAAAATTTTTTAGTTTGTAAACAGATCAAAGCTCAAAATGAGGCTCCAAACAGTTAACATATTAACAAATTATCTGTTATTTGCTTGTTAACAAATAAAATCGTGGAACAACCAATTAAAAATTGTTATTTTTTTCCTTCATAATTTCATATCACATACATATGGATCTTGTTTTAAATATCTCGATTTTATGATTTCAAAAATATAAATTTTTATGAAAAACGAGTTTGAAAATTAGAAGTTGTGGGATTATAAAATATAAAGAAAACTACTGATGACATGGCTAAACTCACTCTCAAATTATAAAAAAGACTGAAAATATGAAGGGACCAAAAAAAAAAAAAAGAATAAAGAAGATTCTAATTGGTACAAAAAAAGTGGCGAAGGGGTCTTAAAATCCTCACACAAGGACACACTCTAAAAAAACTTTCCCTCCCAAAGTATTATAAAATTTTCACTTCCCTCTTAGTCCTATAAAATTTTAAATTTCACTCTAAATGACAAAATTGTCCATGGAACCCTAAACGACCACTACCACCATCTCTCTTCTCTCTCTAACTTTTTCTCTCATCCTCTATCTATAGCCACCACCATCACAACCACCGCCACCTCTGCTACCACCGGAGCCATTCTCGTCGTCGCCGTCGTTGGAGCCAGAGCATTCGGCGTTGCCGTCGCCGAAGCCATCGCAACTACTACCAACTCTCTTCTCTCTCGAACTTTCTCTCTCTCTCTTCCCCCTCCATAGCCACCACCACTATCTCTCTTCTCTCTCTAACTTTCTCTCTGCTCTTCCTTCCATAAACACCAGTATTGAGATCACCACCACTGAAGCTGCCGCCACCGCCAACATCATCGCCACCCCCATCTTTGACCATCACCACTACGGCCACCAACACCACTGCACCACCTCAGATCTAGATCTAGATTTAGATTGCCACAGTCACCAACACCATTGCCACCACCACCGCCGGTCACCACCACCACCACCACCAACACAAATCTCCACGGCCAACTGATCTTAAGAGAAATTTCTCTTAAGATGGTCAAAACTGTTGAGTGAAATTTTACTTAGTTTTCTTCATCTGATTTCTTCAAAATTTGTTGTTGATAGTGAATTTTCAACAATTTCGTGGTGGATATTATGTTTGATGATTTCAATTGTTTTTCTAAGAGGAGTCGCAAATTGTAGGTGGGATGATGTCGGAGGTGCTAGTCGCAGTCGCCGGAGGTTGTCGGAGATGGTAGTGGTGGTCGTCGGAGGTGGAAGTGGTGGTGGCCGAAGGTTAAGCATGGATAGTGGCAATGGTGGCTAGGGTTTGATAGTAAGGTTAGATGATGAAGATGAGGATATTTTGGTCCAAAAAAAATTAGGAGTAAAAACTAAGTTATTTTATTAAGTGTTCTTCATTCCACTTTAGCTTGTCTTAATGCCCTTTTCACCAATTTTTTCTATATTTTTTAGAACAAATGTATATATTATAGTTGGGTAGGATTAATATGAGTCTTTTTCTAGGCAATGGTTGAGTACATTTTTTTGGAACAAATGTAATATATATAGCTAATGATATATGCCTAGAAAAAGACTGAAAATATGGACCCAAAAAAAATAAAAATACAAATAAAAATAAAAAAGGATTCTAATTGGTACCAAAAGAGTGGCGTGGGACCTTATCTAAAAATGCCAAACACTTTGAATTTTTGCTTATACCACTTCATTTTAAAGGATTTCTCATCAAAAATCCCATATTTCTTTTTGGAACAAATGTATATTATAGTTGGGTAGGATTAATATGAGTCTTTTTCTAGGCAACGGTTGAGTAATTAGATGTGTTGAAAATATCATAAAAGGTTATCAAAGAGTTTTCAAGGCAATATTTCTTTTTTCTTTCCTTTTTTTTTTTTGTTTTTAATTTTTCAATTTTTTTTTAATTTTTAATTTTTAAAATTTTTTGTTTGTTTGTTTGTTTGTTTTTTATTATTTATTTATTTATTTACTTATTTATTGTTATTATATATATATATATATATATATAAAAGAATATAAGGCTTAACTATATTTTACACCCTCCTAGTTTGCTCTTTGTGTCATTTTGGTCTCTGTAGTTTAGAAAGTGTCATTTTAGTCCCTATAATTTCATACGTGTGTTATTTTAATCCATCAAACACTTATTGTGACAAATTTTTTTACCTTTTAGTGATAAAATTTTTCGTTACTTAAGGCTTTATTTATTGGACTTATTTGACACACCTATGAAACGATAGGGACTAAAGTGATGCTTTCTAAATTATAGGGACCAAACTGATACAAGTGACAAACTACAAGTGTGTAAAATATATTCAACAATCCAATATTAAATGATAAATATATACTCCCTCTGTCTCATAATAAGTGTCAACTTCCTTTTTGCACAATGTTTAAGAAATTTGTATTATGTTAATTTATTTGGTTCATTAAAGAGTCACTTTCCAATTTTACTCTTAGATGTGATGTGTGTTTGACTTTTTACTTGTTTTGGGATCACAAATAAATGCTTCTTTGTCTTTATTATAAGGGTAGTTTTGGAAAGTAAGTAAAAGCTATATGCCAATTTAAGAAAGTGGACACTTATTGTGGGACATCCAAAAAAAGAAATGTGAAGACTTATTATGGGACAGAAATAGTATTAAAAAAAGGGGCGGCCATATTGTTTGTAAACTACAAAAAGTGTTATTTATACGGGTAATGCTACGTGCACATAAAGTGTGCACATAAAGATCTGAGCTATTCATTTTGGTGGGGTCCATTCCTGCACACATAGGACCCACCAAAATAAATGACCTAGATCTTTATGTGCACATTTTATGTGCACGAATCATTACTCTATTTATACATGCTATGCTATAAGGAGCTGACTTACATTTCCTTGTTTGTCAATTTTACAATTCTAGTCTTTTCAATTTGCGTTGCTCCACTTCTTCTTTATGGTGTTTTTGTCGTTCTGTTTTTCTTGTATGGTTGTTCTATACCCACACCGTGTCTGCCTAAGAGAAATTCAATAGACATAATCACATTTCAAAAGTATTCTTACTACCCCCAACATTTCAAAAATATCACTGATCTCACTTGATGGAGTTCATAACATACACCTTTATTTATTTATTTATTTATTATTATTTTTTTCCTTTCTTCTTAGTTTAACCCTCCAATTGTAAATTTTTGGTCCCATCCTTGCATGAAGGAGCTTTTAACGCTCTCTTAAGGAGTTTTTTTTTTTAAATTTTTTTTGGAGGGTTCTCCTCTTATGGAGTTTGTATACCTTCATCTTGGACATATTATGGCTTAGTTTGACCACGTAACTTTTTAAAAGTAGTTTATGAAATTTTATTTTAAGTTGATTAATAATTTTGTACAAGTGATACATTACTTTTCAAAAAAATATTACGAAATCAAAAAACAACCTTGAGTTTTTAAAAGCTCCATTCTAGAGCTTTGAATGGAGCTTTTAAAAGCTCTCCCCCCAAAAGCCATAAGTTCAATTTTTGCAAAGCTCATAAATTAGTTACCAAATGAATTAACATTAAGGCTTAGTTTGGCCCCCATGTGGCTTTTTAAAAGGAGCTTATGAAATTTACTACTAAGTTGTTTGATAATTTTGTACTAGTGACACACTACTCTTCAAAAATATATCATGAAACCAAAAAGCCACATTGAGCTTTTAAAAGCTCCATTCTAGAGCTTTTAAAAGCTCCCCCAAAAAAGCCCTAAGTTCAATTTTTACAAAGCGCATAAACTAGTTACCAAATGAATTAACATGAAATTGTGCTTTAAAAAAGGAGAAGCACCAAAAGGGGGGCCAAACTAAGCCTAAGTTGTGCTTTAAAAAAGGAGAAGTATCAAAATGGTGGCCAAACTAAGCCTATATATGTAGCTAGATGAACTGTATTAAGAGTTTGGTGTGAGTTCAAATCTTACCACCCACTTGTCCACCTTACTTACCTGGTGGGTGTCTTATGGATTGGTGCATATGTGCTCGGAGTTTGCCATCTATTATACTTTGATAAAACAATGTTAATAAATTTGTCTAAAAAATGACAAAGACTTTGGGCTGCGGAGGACATGTGGAGGAATTTGTCTTTCTCTTCGCAAAAATGAGTTTAAATAATTGGACATAACATTTCTTCGATTATTCATTCACTACACCATATCAAATCAAGAACAAGTTTGGTTGTTCAATATGAAAACTCAAATCTCAGGGTGCGTTTGATAAAGCTAAAAATTAAGTACTGAAAATTAATTAAGTGCTGAATTTAAGTATTGAAAATTTTAAGTGATTTGTATCAGCAAAACTAAAAATAGTGTTTCAAGAACTAAAATAGATTGCATTCACTGATTGTTTTCAGCAGAAAATTTTCACTTAACGCTTTTAGTGGATGTTTGGCTGATTTTTCAATTAAGTGGTACATTATCAAATGTAGTGAAAAAAAAAATTAAGTGCTAAAAATTTCATTTTCACCACTTTTGTGTATCAAACACACCCTCACTGTCTCTCCATTCTTTCTTCAATTTACAACTTTCTGTTGGCAATCATTTTTTCTCAGTAACGACTAAAATTACTAAATAGTGCAATTGGAATAGAAAAACTTATTATAAGAATTAAAAAATTATAACAAATTAAGCCTAAATTTTGACTTATTCTCATTTGAATTGAGAAAAGAACTCAAGATTTTTTCCAACCAAAAAAACCTAATTTTGATATGTATTTCTAACTGGAACAACAATCTAATCATGTTATAATTATCAATTTATAACACAACCTAAGTTTTTAATTGTTGTCATTTGAATTATGAAAATAACTTAAGACTTTTGCCTACTAATTTAAACACTATTAGCTAATTGGTAAGTGCAAGCTAGTCATATAACAATTATTAATTACGCATGGTAAAGCTGTAATTTTTGGTTTTCGAATTTTATTTTCATTTTTTGGAGTGAATTTCTTTCATATTAGAGTCAAATCATGAATGCAAAAAATTAAAAACAAATACTGAAAAATCTAATAACACTGCAACGTTATCATGGGAGATGTAAAAACTGTTGCCATTTGATTTTAGAAAATAAGACATTTGCCCACTAATTTTGACACAGAATTTTGATAGTGCAAGCTAGTCAGGGAAAGCATTTGGAAACTCTTTAGAATTCAAATTTGATAATCATAACTTTATTTTATAAAATATCTTATTTTATTTTATTTTTTCTTTCCCATGTGACGAGGACAAATCCCCCAACTTTAGGGGTGTAAGTCAAAACCGCTAAACATACCCGACTGACTGAACCGAGCGATTTGGTCGGTTCTCTAAAAAAAAACTCCAATCCAAAAAAAAAAAAAAAAAACCCCGAACCAAATCCATTCGATCGGTTTTAAAGTGCCAAAAGACAGTCAAAACCGAACTTAACCGACTGTTTACACCCCTCCGTGACTTCAAGATCCCTGTTAGTATTTTATACAATTTACCTACTAATTTGTGGTTTTATCGGAGTAAAACGTAAAAAAACCCGAGCACGTGAAGCTACATAATAACACACGCATCAGATAAGTCTTAGAAAGGGGATGGACGGTAGTCGGTAGGATATGTTTGGATGTTTGGATATGGAAGCTCACATGTATCACGTGCCATAGAGTTCTACTTTTTTTTTTTTTTTTTTTGTTGCTAATCAACCATAGAGTTGTTTGTACTCGTCATGATTGATTTATCATTAATGGACAGCCTCATCAAGAGTTTAGTTGTCATTATGTGAAACCCTCTCCCACTCGTTCTTTAACTGGAAGTAAAGTTCTCCGGTCAAGTCCCTGTCTCTCTCTTTCTCTAATTTGAGGGAAGGGGGATGGCTCTGGAGTTGAATTTAGTAGGTTCTACTCATGATCCCCGTGACACATCCTACCCTCTGGGAGAAATTCGTGGACAAAGCATAGTAATCTCTCTCTCTCTCTCTCTCTCTCTCTCGTGGACAAAGCATAGTAATCTCTCTCTCTCTCTATACATACAATAATCGGAAATGTTAGATGCAAAAAAAAAAGTGCACAACGAAATGCACTACCAGCTTAAAATTGTATATCCACTAAAGTAATGGTTTAGGGTTCTAATATAACTACCCCACATGAAATTCGTGCAGAGCAAAAAAGAAAGTAATATTTTAATTGACTAAAATATTTAGGATTCTGAGCCAAAAAAAAAAAAAAAAGGACTAAAATATTTAAGAATAAAACGCTAATCTTCATATATATATATATATATATATTCATCAATATTCAAGAATATTCGAGATAATTGTTTAATTCACTCATTTCTTCTTAGGGAGTTTTAGTCAAAAGTTAGTATAAAATAGATTTTTTTAGATCTTAGGTTCAACCTGAATTTATTTTAGTAATATGTCACTCAATAATTTATTTATTTATTTATTTTAAAATTTACCTAGCTAGTTAAGTATGGTTTTGTAACATAAGAATTTTATTTGATTAGTTTTACTATTAATGAACTATTGATTAAATTAAAATGAATTGTTCTTTAAACTCAAATGATCCAAATGGACTTCTTACCAATTTTCTGTTCTTGAGTCCATACTCACAAAATGCAAACTACTAAAAAGGCCCCCAACGACTAGAAGGACTTAAAATCAAATCGAATCTAATTTTCAAGAAAATCCTAACATGTACAATCACAATTTGAACAAAGTAAAATACGCAAATTCATTATAGATCAGGTTTATGTATAAAAAATAGTTATAGACCTTTTAATCACCTCTAATTGAGATATAAGCAAATTCTCATGGTAATTTCATTGCGTACATCTAGTTCTTCCAGATTATTATAAGAAGTTTCGTACATTAAATTTGTCTTTTCTTAATGTATTTTTATTTGTACACGTATATTTACCCTTATGTTTCTATTTTCAACATATCATACGATCGCTTATGATTCATGAATATGAATTTCAATATGACAACTATAGGCTATAGCCACTATGATTTACATTTGTAACTATATCATGACCAAATCTTGCTTTTCATGAACGTACAATATAATATATTCTTGTGATCATTCTATCTTCTTAGCTTATAATAAGTCATGAATTTCATGATTGGCAGTGAAATATCCTAAGTCGTCTGGGTTTTGATAACCCTTAACCATGAAGAAGCTAGAGCGCCTAGAATAAATTAAGGAAAATGCTAATGATCAAGTAGAAATTGCTAATGCTAAATTCGAAAGTGCCGCTAAAAATAACTATTGTTAAAACTTTTAACGACACTTTCTGTTTCGACGTTAGTAATTTCTGCTTTAGCATTAACATTAGCTTAAATTAAAAGATTTATACATGTATGTAGAGAGAGAGAGAGAAATCCGATATATATATATATATATATACACATACAAGGGCGGAGGCAGCAAGGGACGGGTGCCCCCCCTCCCTCTGTGATTTTGAGAATTAAAATTTTGTCCTAAATTCTTTTAGTATATTATGTTTAGGCCTCTCTCAACTTATGTTTAAACCCTCCTCAACTTATATTTAGGCTCCCCAAAGGGTCTAAGGCCCAATTTAGTGCCATCAACTACATATATATTGATATAAATGTATATATACAATTCAAAATGAAAGGTGCCTATAATTTTGAAAATTACACTTTTAGTGTGTGAATTTATTCGTTTTAGAAATAGGCCCCCCTAGAGTTTTGAAAGACACTATACAATATTTATGTGTCACCAAATAGATTCATATTATAAGTATATCCCCCAAAAGATCACAATTATATATACAAGCAAACACTAAAAAAATCGTTAATTATGTAATAGATTTCAAAAACTACATCAGTAGCACTGCCCCCAAACTTCAGTGTAACGTAGGCCCCCATTGACTAAAATTTCTGACTCCGCCCCTATATATATATATATATATATCAATGGATGGCACCGAGCCGTGCCCGTGGTCCCATTGAAATGGTGGTTCCTCCGACATGAAACTTCTCTAGTTTTCAATAACTTCTCCAATTAAAATGTGTGGTCCTTGACCTAATTAACCGAATTCAACTGTTCCTACAGAAAATAAAAGAATACTCCAAGCAATTTGCTTTTGGGTGGCTAATGATAAGGATAGACTCTTGTAAGAGCCTTGATCATTAGGAATTATCTGCTTTTCTCGGATAAGGCCGGGTCTCATCAATTCAGCAAATTAAGTGTTAACCACAACTACAAAACAGTTTATTTGTTCCGCACAAACTGCATGGCAAAAAATTATAATTATCAGCAACGCACCAATTTATTGGCGATGCACATAAGACTAGCTATTAGCGACGCCGCAAATAAGTTGTTTTCTTGTAGTTATCTGTACTGTATATTATTAATAACATTATAGATGCCAAATTTAAATGAGAATCTTAGGTCATTGATGCTAAAATGACCATATGTCAATAACATTGAAGATGGACAAAGTTATGCTTGAACACAAACGTGCCTCTGGGATTCTAAACTAATGTACTTGCATGTTTGAATAAATTTTAAGAATTACTTTAGAGTCCTAAAAGCACGTTTTGATCAAACCAAGTACAGATATTCTTCAACTAAAATGAGATGTAGAAAGTACATTCGAGTTTTCATAAGTAATATATATATATATATAGGGGAATATTAACTTACATCATGATGCCCTTTTAGCGATAAAATTTTTCATCGCTAAAAGTTTTCACCTTTAGCGACGAAACTTTTTTGTCGCTAAAAACAGGTGTATGCACTGCTAATCTACAACTACCGTGTTGTAGGTTATCAGCCCCTTAAATATAGATGTATAACCAAACCAAACCAAACCAAGCCTTGTGTCCCAATCAATTGGGGTCGGCTGTATGAATCATTTTTCTCTATTCTGCACGATCAAGAGCTATATGCTCATTTAAATTAGTTTTTGCATGTGGTGCCTTTTGGATTAGGGTTACGGCTTCTACCTCGGCTTCTACCTAAATACAAAATTCAAAATACATCAAAAAGGCCCTTAATACATTATTTTATTCTCAAACAACTTCTCTAAAAGAACAAAGCTATGATTCGTAAAATTGGTTCCCAAATAGTGTGACATTCAGATCATGTTCTATACAGGGACTATTCAAATTTTTTTTTTTGAAAGTTGTTTTAAGTGATTTTATTGTCACATCATTTTGAGAATCACTTTTGAAATAAACATTTGGTAACCAGATCATTACTCTTTCTAAACATTGTACAGAAACTTGGATCTGCTAACAACAGTCACAGATTTCTTTAATATATTTATTTTGGTAAACTAGGTGGGCATGTTCCAACTAGCTAAGCCTCTAGTGTTTTTCTCGAGAGTAATGCTTGTTTCTCAAATTTGTATTCTAAATAACTTCTAATTAAATTTTGTCACATGTGCTTGTGAACCATTTAGAATATTAGGAAGCATAACATTACTCTTTCCCCTAACTTAAATAAATTTTTTTTAAAAATATATTAGAAACTCAAAAAAGAGAGATGAAAATGACTCCCATTGCTTAAATATTTGTTGTTTTTTTAATTGTTTTCCTCTAATTCTCACCTCTTTTGTAACTAATCAAACAATGTAAGTGTTTTTCTCAGTAATTTCTTTTACTCAAGCTTCATGAATCATGTATTAAATTTGCACACGATAATCTTCTGAGTTTTTTGATGTCTTGTTTGGATCATACTTTATCTTCTTTTCTTAAGTAGAAGTATTTTGCATTCACCTAATGGTATGTTTTTCAAATTTGAATCCTAAATTCATTCCTATATATTTTGTTAGTTATAACAGATGTAGTGTAGGGAAAACCATCATTCACTACCACAATATTTAATACAACTCGTAAAACATCTAAAATCAAAATTTGAAAACATGCATTTATTAATATTATTATTATTTATTTTTATTTTTTGTGGATAATTTAACTAGTGTAATGATCTCATGTGAGCACATAAGTACCAATACCCAAGGGAGACTGGTGAGGTTTGAACGCTTATATGAAGGTGACATGGGGAGCTTTTTTCCAATTAGGCAAAGCGGTTGTCCACTACCTTTGGAGTCCCCTATCAGCTTTTGTTAGTTAGACTTTGGTACGAAACAACTATCAAGTGAATGGTTGAAGTGGCATGGAGCCAATGAAGCAATGAAATGACCTTTTGGGGGTTTTCTTCTCTTTTCATCACGTGCAATTCACACGAGATGGCTCTTGATTTTGGCAGAAAAGATATTTCATATCTCAATTTGGCCAATTTGCAATTGTTGGTGATATTGATAGAATCACATGCCTTCGAAATGTGGTCAGATATCACTCCCCACCAGCCTGCTCGTGTTACAGCTATGCGTACCAGCATAAATGTTATACAAATCGAGTTGTAGCTTGGGCAGACTAACCTGCAGCAGGCTGCATTCAACCAGTATTTTATTCGGTTTTGGGCAAATTTTTTTTCTATATTTTGGACTGAAATGGGCTAAAAAGTTTAAAAGCGAATTGAATTTGAGTTAGACTTAGTCAAAGAGATTAATTGTTCTCCCCTACGAATATGTTATGCTAGTGTCATATATATACAAAGCTGTAGCTTGGGGGGCTAACCTACGCCCGACTTACGTTCAATCGGTATATTATTCTGTCTTGGGCAAAAAAAATTATTTATTTCGAACTGGCCGGAATGAGCTAAAATGTTCATACTCGAATTGAATTTGGGTTAGTCTTAGTCAGAGAGATTAATTGTTCTGCCCTAAGAATCTGTTATGCTACTGCTATATCTATACATATATGTAATATGATATATATATAGATATAGAAATTGAAACTGAAACGAGAATAGAAACTAGAAAATAAAACTTACAGAATGAACACAGTAAATACAAAATTAAAATTTGAGAAAGAATCCAAGCCCAATGATCAACACTAGTTTCTTAAGACGAATTTGTTTCGTCTCGGTGTACAAGGTTGATGAATAATCGTCTCTCAAGATAGAACGGATTTTCAATTATGTAGACGTTGCACTTCGATCTACAGGACTCAGAGAACACAAATATACGTGTGATACTCGAACTGCTAGAACTAACTATAATGCAGAGAGAGAGAGAGAGAGAGAGAGAGAGAGAGAGAGAATTTTTGGATGCTAATGAATGACCGGAGATGTTGCCGACTAGTGAGTGATCGGAGAAGAAATATCCATTAAACAGTCGCGACTTGAACAGAGAAGCATAAAGAACATATATACATGGCTATTTGGAAAAAAAATGCACAAGCAATTTCAGAGGGAAAAGAAATTTCGTTTGAAAATTTCAAATCAACTTAAATGTTTTAATTTGAAAATTTCAAATAAACTTTATCCAAAAAGATAAATATCTGTTCAAAGAAACCCAAGCTGAAGCCCAAGACCCTGACCCAAACTCGGACCCACAATCGGACCTAAGCAAAATTTCAAATAAACTTTCTATTCGGTTCCGGTTGGCAGCGGCGCGTGTGTGTGTTTGACCCATGGTGCCCTAGGTCTTCCCCCATTTACAAATTGGGAACCCCAAAGGGTCCAACCCCTTGTATGGAACTTAGACTATATATGCGTACAACTTTCTTGTTGTTTTTCCAATGTGGGATAAGCTAAACTTCCCACTTTATACCTCCTCAACCAATGGTTAACATGGGGCACTTAGGGTGACAATTTCTCATTCACCCCTTAATGGATTTCCATACATGAATATTAGAATACATCTCCTCACGGAGGACAGCTCGTTCTAATGTGAACTTGATTTTTGGAAATCCATTTTTTCCAACAATTTCCCACATGAATGAAATTGGCTAGATAACAATGCAGATAAAAATGCAAACACTAGTTCGAGTATCGATGAAGAGGTACGACTTCAGACTAAGTAGCCTAGTTGTCATGAGCTTGCCCTAGCTAGTGATAAACTATCGGGTTTACTAGCTAGTTAGTAGATATGATGTCTTTGAACTCCCAGCCATTTATGTAAACATAGACAACAGAATTTACACAGTACTTCTTCTTGCATATTTGACTCTCACGCTTGTGTTCATTTTGGCCTTGAACACCTTTTGGTTTTGTGAATGTTTTAGAGAATTCAGCCTTCAATTTCTAATAGAAACGACCCCTTCTTACTCACGTAGGTGATCATTTCTATGAAGAGTATCATGCAATACCCCACTTGAACATTTTTCAAGGTATAGGAACTATTAAAAGCTAGCATATCTTATCCTGTTTCTCGTAGCCAAATATTAGAAAACTCCACCGAATAGTTAGAAGCATCATCATTATTAATAGATTTGGGTCCAATAGTCATTACATTCATCTTTAAAAGCCCATCAGTAAGGTAGCCCTTTCTTTCATACATCTCAATCTTAGTGAGTATAAATTTATCAGAAATAAAGTCTAATTTGAAGCCATTCTTGCTAAGCAATGATCCAGAAACTAAATTCTTGCGAATGTCGGGCACATGAAGCTCATCGTTGAGAGTAAGTTCTTTGCCTATTTAAATTTTTCAGTATTACCTTTCTATGTGCTTCAACCATAGAACTAGGAGAGTCTCCCATATAGAGTTGTTCTTCAATATCCACAGGCTTGTAAGTAGAAAATATCCATTTGTTTGAACAAATCATGTGGCGTGTAGCTTAGGTATCTACCCACCATTCCTTGTTACTACTAGTTAGATTGCATTGAGATACGACCGCAGAGAGGTTTATGTCAGAGACATTATCAGAACGCTTCTCCAATTCTATCATGTTTTCTTGAGGTTTTCGGCCTACGACAATCCTTTGAGCGATGTCCATTCTTGCCACAGTTATAACATTTGCCTTTCCATTATTCATGTTGGACACCATTACCAATTTACCATCTCCTTGTCATGTTATGTTTGGTATGGGAAAAGAGGGGAGGGAAGGAAAGGGCGGAGGGTAGAGAGGAGGGAAGAAGGTAAAATCACTTGTCTGGTAGAATGGAAGAGGGAAGGGAAGGAGGGAGGGAGGGAGGGAGGGAGGGGAGGGATGATTCTAGCAGAGTACCTAGAATTTTGTGTTAAGGGGGTCCAATTTATTGGATTTGGCTTCGCAAACATGTTCCATACTGGAGTTTGGGGGTAGTGCCCTAGAGGCAAAATTTTTGGTCTATTATACATATTTTTGGTGCGAGACAGAGAGTCGAAAGAGCAAGGGCGTATGTGGGGCTAGGCTAACCTCAGCTGCAACCCAGTGTAAATTTTCTGGAAAAATATTTTTATGCTATGTTTTAGCCCACTTTATAGATTCAACTCAGTAAATTTAGACAACTCTGTAGGCTATAGCCAACCCCTTGGTGCAATCCACTCCTTAAAATATGTAAATAAACCAAAAATTTTTATATAACTACATATGTACGTAGGGGTGTAAACGAGATGAGCCACTCAACAAGGGCTCGAAGCTCGGCTTGATAAATGCTAGGCTCGACTTGCTCATTTGAGCTCGTGAACATGATCGATTAAGGCTCGTAAGTAGGCTCGTGAAAAAAGGTCGTTTATAAATTTGATAAAGAGCTTGTATAGTGACTTTTATAAATATGTTTATTATAAAACTATATAATTTTAGTGAAAATATGACACATTTCATAAATAGGCTTGATAAAAGATTGTTTTATTATTAAACTACATAGTTTAAAAGGGTGCGCGAAAAAGCTCATTAAAAAGCTCGCGAACACTTGAAAGCTTTGATCGTTTGAGCTCGTGAGCAAGCTCGCGAGCTCGTGAGAAAGCTCGCGAGCACGCTCGGCTCGGCTCGGCTCGGCTCGTATACACCGTACTACACTAAAAAAAAAAACAAACAAACAGGGCCATGGGTCTACCACCACTATTTGTATTTCCATCCCATCCCAACATAACATCCTTGATATGGCCTTGCAAAAGAGTATTTGTGTCGAATAGATTTAGGTATTGTTTGTCTCACGAGGTAAGTATTGTGGTTTTACTCTACTCCTTCACTATTTATGTGGGACTATTAATTCCACACCCCTGGAGTAATAGTGAAGGAGTAGAGTAATAGCCAATTACCCAACTCGTGAGACAAACAAGGTCTAAATCTATTTGACACAACTACCATTTTTGACTATAATCGTCCTTCATATGGGGACTATTATGATGATATTATTAATTAATCCAGCATCATTTAGCATACCCAAACAGTGGAAGAAATAATCAAATGGGACTATAAGTCCCTTGTGCCCTACATTAGTTCTACAAAACAAACGTGGTCTTAGGGCTTTAATTTTACAACTGACTTTTATATGGATGGTATATGCTGAAAATGTTAAAATTTGGGTGGGCCAGTTACTAAATTAACTTCAAAATGTTAAAAGGACTATATATTTAGCATACCTAAACAACGGACGAAATAATTAAAATGGACTATGTCATGTCTAGAAGAAGCAAAAATAGAGAAAATAAATTCCTTTTTAGTCCCGTAGAGTTGTAACTGGTGAATAACCGCATTGTCATCTACTTAAACCAACAATCACAACACTAGGGAGGATGTTATTCGTAAAACATATCTTATTAATATAATCAGAGACTACAACGAAAATATAAAAGGTTTGGAAGCAACATATGCCCAAGTACCAATTATAAAGGTCTACTAAATCTATTACAATAGCTGGCTTAGAGTCTGAAGCCTACAACAAATATTAACAGAAGACAACAAATATACAAACTAACTATTACAAAGCGACACGTCTTCGTTTTCAAGCCTTCAGCTCCAAGTTCGGCGGAATATCAGTCTTACGTCCTCAAGAGCTGCAAAGCTCTAGACATTAGAATGTCTAGGGCATAAATGCCATCAGCTTTGAATACAAAGCTGAGTGAGTACATCAATCACACTCTTCACCCGTTACTGTTTAGTATCTTAAAATGCAGTTAATCTCTTATCAATGACATCACTCACGGACATAGCAGAGGTCTCATTAAATATTAAATCAATGCTAACAGGAAATATGTAAATAAAGACAAAGATAACTATCATGGTATAATATCTCCTCATGCTTCTCAATGTCTAGCATTACCATGCATGTAACCTATGCAACCACCCCATGCATCTATCTTTATGCCGGGACGCTGAATCCTCGACTGAACAATCATCTTACTAACCATTCTCATATTTATATCCATTTCCGTATCCATTCGTCAATACAGCCATACCAATATTTATCCATGCATCGATACAATAATACCAATCTGATATCATTTAACTTAGCCAATAGGCCATACTGGCCACTTACCCGGTGGTGTCCTACGCCACACGATTCAATCTGTATCTAGGCGTCGTTATAGTAATACAAATTCATATCCATACGTCGATACAATAATACAAATCTGATATCTATACATCCATACCACATAACTAAGCCAGCAGGCCACACCGATCGCTTACCCAATGGTGTCCTACTCCACACGATCCCTTGATAGGCTATCGGTCGTCTACATATTACATCCTATCTGTAAATGACAGAAGCAACACATCGGACGTCTTCAATGATGTGTATATCCTCACTGGTCGTCTACATGGTGAGAATACATTAGGGCACTAACTAGGACGTAATTGTCAACGGTACACTGGACGTCTTCAACAGTGTATATGTATCATTGGACGTCTTCAACAGCGAGAGGTGCACTAGGAACTCTATCCGTCCCACGTCCACCCGACTGGTCAACCATTGATCCAACGGATCCAAAGTACACCCATCATCTTATTCCACATTGAGGCACAATTCCCAATTCTCATCATATTCTCTTATCTCTTCATAACACTATCCCGTGTATGCTGACCACGTATTGTGCAATGCCCATACTCTTGTAATACCTGCAAATTTCGCAATAAAATGAGTCCCTGTATTTTGCCGTATTAATTTCCAGTGTGATAAATTCGAGCTTATACGTATACGTACTCGCTTAACTAAATTTCTCGGACTATAAATACAAACCCGGACTGACTCGCACGCAAATCCGTAAAATCTGTATCAAAACTGGACTGTCCGGTACGTTAACCTAAGCGACGGCTTAACCATACGTTTATGCCATACTAGTACAACAAGAATCTTTCCTAAATTGGGTGTGTACTAGCCTAACCTACCCTTACCCATTGTACAAAACCTTCACCCAAACAAACCCCCTATGACCCGCCGGATTCCTCCCAACCGCCGGCCACTTCACACCCCCCAAGATCCTATTCACATCCACACTTTTCAACCTCTCAATCAGCCACCCTCAATCACCCTCAATCCTGCCCCAAACAGACTGTAAAATCTGTGTATAGCTGTGTATATAGATATATGTGTATACCATGCTTGGGTTATTTAAGTAGAATAAATATTGGAGGGAGAAGTCACCGAGAGAGATTGGGAACAAACCTCACACACACTCTCTGTCTCACTCATCGGACAAGCAAGAAGAGGAAGGAAGAAGGAGGTTGAGTGAGGGAGAAAGCTCGCCGGAGTACTGAGGAAGAAAGAGAGAGAACCGAAGCTTGGTAACACCCCTTCCCCCTCATTTTAATTCTTGTACATTCCATACACTCATACACACTCACACACCCTCTCGGGACCCATTAGGATGACCCAAACAGAGCCTTAGGCTCTGAAAATGGCAAATCTGCCATTAACGAGTCCTCACCGGAGCTCAAACCTCCAAACCCCACTATGACTATTAAAAATGGTATCAAACGGACCCTATAAGTCCCAGGAGGACCCCCCATGATCGGCCTGAAGTCTAGACTAAGTTTAGACGCCCATGCATAGCATTATTCTTTTATAACCCGAAAAGAATAATAGACCAGTAGGTCCAGCAAACGTATGAACCCGGTCCTAAGCTCACACTATGTGGTAGAGGAGACCAAACCGGTCAGTTTGGCGTTAATTAGAGCCATTTTCATGGAGTAGAGAGAGAGATATAAGCATTCGAAGCTTTCCGGCCAAAATCAGGCTCGCCGGCGGCAGCCTGGCCTCGCCGGAGAAGACGCGACCCGTGGGTCTTCGGGTTATATCGTTTACCCGATTGGGTCGGGTCGTGGGTATAGAAATGGGTTTAGTCTGTATGTATAAGTGATATTGGGTTCGGGTTATATTAATTAGAAATGGATCGGGTCAGACCTTTTAAGTTGGGTCAGTACTAGTGTGCATATGGGTAACCCATGGGTTCGGATCCGGAATTGGGTTAACCCGCGAGTTTTTTCTGTTAATTATAATTAATTATTTTATATTACTAATCATGCTGTTAACCTTAATTAAGGTTTTATTAAACTGTTTTATATTATTAAGTATTCTGTTAATTATAATTAGTGTGTTAATAGTCTGTTTTAATAAAGATTAGTATTTATTAATTAAGATTAATATATATTAATCGAGATTAGTGTATAAACATATTACTTATAATATATTTGGTATTAATAAATATATGTAAATAATTATAAATGGTTTTAAAATTTGTTTTAAAAATCCAATAAAGATTTCAATAATACTATATATTATTTTGTAATAAATTGTAATGTTATTTTTATAATATGCTTATAATCTGAAGATATGGATTATTATTATCATATGATATATTTATTATTTATTGGTTTAAATAAATAATAGGTAAATGTTTTAAATTAAAATAATTAGGTAGTAAATACCTAATGACCATTTTCAAGCATAGGAAAATTACATTAAATTTTCCTAAGGTCTAGTACCTCTATATTGTAAATTATTATTTACAAGACCCTAACTTGAATATTTTAATAATTATTAATTACTTATAAAGCCCCGTTTGGTTATATTTAATTACTTTAAATACCAAATGAGCCCCGAAAATTACGAGAAAAATACTACTAGCCTAATTTAAGGCCTAGTATTTAATAAAAATATTTATGAGGGCCAAATATCTCCCTAAATTGTACTTTATAATTATGGGCCCCGCAGTCTATTATTAGACGTTTTAAACTTCAAAAATTCAAAATAAATAAACCGTAGCTCAGAAAAATACGCGGTCAGTTCCTAGAGTCTTAGATTTATGTCTAGAATATTCCCTTAAAGTTTGGTGACCTTTCGACACGGTAAAAAATGCAGCTTATCTTTAGGGCCCAAACTGGTATAGAAAACCCAGCCTTTTATGCGACGGACTCCGATTTGAGTCTAGTCAATGGCGTTAGACTCAGAATGATGTCTAGATCATCATGTTGAGGTTTAGGAATCCACCCGGCACAATTACCATTATGCCCCTGATTTTAGTAAACTTATTGATCAATGCTCTATGTAATCTTAATGCTTTGTAGGAACCGCTACGCTTGTTTTTACGCAACCACTTCAAGGTGAGTCGTCCTAACTCACTTGGTATATTATAGAATTATTCTTTGATCATATATGTATGCCCAGTGCGTCCTGTGTGGACGATACTGATAAATATTAGTATTGTAAATGTTGAGATTATTTCTTATATAATGAACGCATGTTAGTTTACTATACTCCATGCTTAGTTAATGATCGCTGATATTCTTGTTATCATGATTTCTGTTTCTATAGTCACATGAACATTCATATGAACATAGTCGAGTCATGATGTCAATGTTGACGTCCGCATGGTTAGTCACGGGGACTAACCCAATCATATCATTATATACATTGTGTGGACCGCAGTGGTCCGAGTGGTACAGTCAAGTAAATGGGAACAATAATGAAACTGCTATAGGGCCTTGCTAGGCGACGATAGCCAGAGTTTCCATTGAAATCATTGAAGTTATGCATGAGTTGATGATTGATACGCTATAGGGCCCTGTTAGGCGACAATAGCAATGTATCCATCAGAATACAATAGTTACCTTTCAAATGCTATAGGGCCCTGCTAGGCGACGATAGCGCTGTAACTATTCTATTCTCCTGGCAAGGTCACGAAGACCTAAGAGTCCAATGATTACACTCTTTTTAAAAACCAAAACTGCTATAGGGCCCTGCTAGGCGACGATAGCAACGTAATCATTCTACTCTGAGCTAACGGCGTTACACTGGTAATGTAACAAGTCACATGAGTCAGTTGTGGTGCTCACGGTCGAGTTAAAGTCGAATATATCGATAATGCATTTTATCATCATTCTACATGTCATATGCTAATTAATGTTGTTTCAAGATATGTTGTATATCCTTATCTGTATTAAGAGTGATCGGTTAAGACATTCTCACTTAGCTTCAAAAGCTAACGGCTCCTTCCCTGCCCTGGACTTTATACGTCTAGGTTATGATGAGGAGAACTATCAAGGTAACGATGAAGATGAATATCACTATCCTCAGAATGAGAATTATCAGGAAGGTGATCCTGAGGCAGACTATCAGGAAGAGCCTGATAACGAAGGTTATGGGTTTGCCAGTTAGAAAGAGGACCCTGGCCTATTTCCGCATTAAGACTTCTATTACGTTTTAATTATCTTTTGGTTGATGTAATAAGTGGCGTAAATCGCCCAGACTTATCTTTTTGTGGTTTTCATTTGGAACTCTTGTATTAGCCTAAGTAGCAAAACTCTTTAAGTTCCCCCATGAATACCATTAGACGCTTTCGTAAAATCCTTACTCTGATATACATGTTTTGTTAGTATGTTGCACGGACAGGTCAGTTTTATGTAACTCGTCATTCCCTACGGGTCCAGAAAGGAAATTTTAAAATTTTTCCTATTTTTGGCTACTCCGGGGCGTGACAACTCTAGATACAGGATTTGCCACATGCTCTATATTCATCATATCTATTCTTTAATTGGCTACTAGCATGCAGTCGTATTCCGTTCTACTATTCAGTTCAGCAATATCAACATATGGAATCATGGTACAACATTTAACCAACTAAACAATTCATATTATAATCAACAGGAATTATTCATGTTCTGTGAGGTTCGACCGATTGAACTCTTTTCAATTGATTGAGGAAAAGTAGTTTCGATCGATTGAGGAAACAAAGAATTCGATCGATCGAGAATAGTTCAATCAATTGAGAATCATCTTCCACCCAGAAACTGGGTAGAGACGAACTTGTGTCTCAGGATTACATTCTAAACACACATACAACATCCTATAGTCATCCATTGAGTGAGTTAATGAACTCATATCACTCCGGTGGTCCGGTGACGGCATTCCCGAGTTTGACGGTGGCGATGGCTTCTTTTTCTCCTCTATCCCTCTTATCCTCTCTACCTTTCTTTTTCTCTACTTCTTCTTCTTCTTTTTCTTCTTCTTCTTCCTGCCTGAGAGGTATAAATCTATATATATATATTACACACATACATGGTTATATATATATACAAAACACACACACACACACAAACCCTCTCTCTAAACTCTCTAAACTGTCAAACACCCACACATACAAAGAACACACACACACACACACACACACACACACACACACACACACACACACACACATATAGGTAAGACGGAGGGGTAGGTGGTAGACACGGGGATAAGAATAATAGCACTTTTGATCGATTGAAGTTAGTTCGATCGATTGGAAACAGGTCGGTCAAGGTCCGATCAATTGGAAAGAGTTCAATCGCTTAAGAAAGGGTCCACGTCACAGAATTAGGTCGACAGAGTTTCGGTCGATTGAAATGAGTTCAATCGCTTGAGAAAACACAAGTTCAAGCGATCGAGAAGACTTCGATTGATTGAGAAAGGTTCTTCACCAAGAGCTCACACAAGCATGCAGGGTATTATTTATATAACCATGTATCCAAAATATAGGGTATTACAGACTATAAGTCTGGTTTCCCTAGATTAGTTCTACAAAACAAACGTGGTCTTAGGGCCTTAATTTTTTCAACTGACTTTTATATGGATGATATATGTTGAAAATGTTAAAATTTGGGTGGGCTAATTATTAAATTAACTTCAAAATGTTAAAAGCCCCCCAGCCTAGCTATGGGTTAGCCCTTGGATGATTCCTCCCTTCAGGACCACGAATTTAAATCCGTCGAAAAGTAGACAAATTACGAGAGAGAAAAAACTTCTTTAATCTTATGATACGAATTTTGAATCCGTCAAAAAGTAGACGAATTATGAGAGAGAAAAAACTTCTTTAATCTTTTGATATTTTTTACATTCAATAAAAATAACACTCTGAATAGTCAGTATAGCTCATATGACGCTGAACTGAGCCTTAGGCTCTCCAATATATAGGTCTAATTTTATTTTTATTTTTTATTTTTTACCGCAACCCCTGTTCCTCTTGTAATTTAATAATAATAATAATAATAATAATAATAAGGAGCAATTAGTGGAAAGGACTAAAGCATAAGATTTTTTTTATTAAGGACAAATCTATCATTAAGGATGAGTCCTCCCCCTATTTCTTAGACTAAAATGCTCTCATCTTTATCATCTAACTCTAACCACCATTACCACTACCCCTAACACCTCCGATCATTACCCCCACCAACTCCGGCGACCACCCCACCACGCCCGGCGCTAAAAAAAAGTGAAATATCACTTGTTATAGCCAAAGTTAATTAAGTGCAATTTCACTTGATATAGTAATATATCAAGTGCAATTTCACTTAACTTTTCCTACAATAAGTGAAATTTTACTAAATATTTGTAAAATCTGCAACAAACGTGGAGATGATCAGATCTGGTTCGAGCTCGTCAGAGATGGCCGGATCTGGTTTGAGTTCGTCGGATATTGCCGGATCTGGTTTGAGCTCGTCGGAGATGGCCGGATGTGGTGGCTGCAACAATAGCGGTAGTGGTGGTGGCGGCTGGGGATAGTAGTGGTGGTTGATGATGGCTCGCGATCGTGGTGGTGGTGGTGGTGGTGGTGGCAGAGGGCGATGACTCTGTGGTGGTGGTGGTGGTGGCAGATCGATTGTAGTGAAGGCAGAACCATATCTCAGAGAGATAGAGACAGAGAGAGAGAATATTTAATCTAGGGATGTTTACCAAATATAAATTTCAACTAGAGGGACTTTTTAATAAACTAAGAAATTGTTTTGATCTTAAACTCTTAAAAGTCACTTTAAAAAAGTTTTTATCAATTTTTCCTAATAAATACTAATAATAAAAATAATAATAATAATAATAGCCTTCCACTTTTCAGCCCTGCCTAGAATCAAAGTACCTACTTTTTTTGTACAAACTTTCGCCATGTTTCTACCACTAGCACCTCTCTATAGAAATACATGTTTAGAAATAATTCACCGGAAAAAAGTGGACGACTACCAGTGGACCCCGGGGACCAAACTCGGCCAATCAAAATTCATCCATTGCCGTAGCTCCGAGGTCGTGCATTTAGTATTGTGGGTCTTCACCAGTTTCATGTTCTTAAATCTTTTTTTTTTTTCCTCAGTCCCCTCAATGGTCTATGCATGTGATGGGGCATTTCATGGTCCATTCTTTATTAGTGGTTAGGCAAATGGTACTTATCCTTTTACTAAGCGATAAGAAGCACCAACAGTTTTAATTAAAAAGGCAACGTGTAGTTGATCGCATCATGTTTGACACACGAGTACGACAGTTTGTGAACACTTTTTTTTTTACAGTATTAATATGCAATTTTTTTTTATAGGATTTATCGTGTCCGCAAAATGTCGTATCAATGTCTGTACTTCGTAAGTCTTGATTCGTTTGGTAGAAAGGAGGAACGAAAGACATAGTGGAGAAGATAAATCTCTTGTTTTGTAAATTAAGAGTGTGAATGGGAGGAAATGTATGTAAGAAGAAAAAGGCTCACTTGGAGCCAAACAAGAGAGAAAATAAAATTTTTCCTTTTTAAAAAAAATTATTATTATTTTTTATTTTTATGTGAAAAGGTGCAATATTAAAATATTTGATATTCTATATTTTCCTTGATTATTAAATCAAACAAAAGAAGCGAAATCACTCGAGCTAGGGATACACTTCTTTTCTCCTTCTTCCCTTCTGTTCCATCTACTTTTTCATTTCTCATACCAAATATATACCATAGCTATTACACGCAAAATTTGCCAAAATCACATTTGATATAGGCTAGTGCTAATGTCAAAGCACAATGTGCTAATGCCAAAGCACAAAGTGTCACTAAAAGCTTTAGTGACACATATCTAAGTGTCACTAAAACTTTTAGTGACACTTTGTGCTTTGGCATTAGCACATTGTGCTTTGGCATTAGCATCACATTTGATATATGGGTTGAATGAAAACCAAACCAAGTGATGCCACACAATCCACATGGACCTAAGAAATAGGAATCTAAGATTTTTCGTAATAAGTAGTGACATATACTGCATTTGGTACAGCTTAATCAGATGAATTATAGCTCTTAACTTTACAAATTGTTATTTTTAGAACTCATAATAAGTTGTGAACATGATTGGTACAACTTTTTGAAAGCAGTGATTATATTATTGTTGTGTTCGGCAGCATAAGCTATCAAACAATTTACCTATTGTATAATTATCCAAAATTCGGTACCCTTAAATGCTGTCTAAAGACAATTTAAAAATCTATTTATTGAAAATGTATATATTTTGAGTCAAAAGCATGGGTTGTGTGTGCAGTTATTGTGCGATTGGAATGAGAGAGACAAAAGAGGAAGAATGATAGGGTTTTTTGGGCAAGTTTAAGGGGTTTGATCCAGTTACGAGTATTTGATGTTTAGAGAAAGAAAAATAAAGTATAAGATTGTACAATGAAAGATTCATTAAGTGGTAAAATAAGCTATGAGTTGGAGAATTATTTCCAATACAGCTTCAAATAAGTTGGCCTTTGGACTTTAAATAATATGAGAAAGCTATAAGTTCTAAATTATAAGCCATACCAAGCACTTCATTCTAACTTTTTCTAATCTATAAATTATAATTTATGACTAATAAGCTGCACCAAACAACACCCATGTATTACTAAGTATCCATGTATAATTACCAAGTGTCAAAAGGAGGCAATAAGCCCTTTTTTTTTTTTACTTTAGAAATATTAGGAAATTGAAATCAAATTTGGCCTTACATCCCAAAATGCATTTATTTTGCTAGCCTAGATGATTTGAGTTTGCTTAAACCTAGATAAAACAAAAAGAAAGATTCCCATATCCTCATCTAATCTTTTGGTTGAGGAATGAGGAAATTAAAGTTGAGTGGTCCTTCTCATCCAATGTGCCAAACGTGACCTTTGTGGTCCTTAACTCAATTATCTCAGGTCTAAGATTAAGTATTTAAGTCAATCTGATGGATATAACATTGGAGTAATGCTATGTTTTTCAAATCCAACTTTTAAATCCTCATCTCAAATGACGTGGTAGTGGATCTACTGGATGTTGATTGGAGGATATTAAAGTGACCCCACAATGATTAGTGGACCCACTAAATTTTGATTAGTGCCACATCATTTAAGATTTGAATTTGGAATACATAACATTACTCATAATATTGATGAGACCAAATTAGTTACAATTATATTAAAAGTTAATTTTATTTCATAAAGAATCAATCACTGGCCGACCCCAATTGATTAGAACACAAGGTTTGATTTGGTTTGGTTTGGTATCTGAATAAATAAGAGTCATGCCTATGGTTTTAAATTTAAAATATTCTAAATACAATAAGAATGATATCACATATAATAGTGTCTGGTACCATGACCACTGCAATAATATGTGATCACCATAATATGTGATCATCGTAAACCTTATCATAATTATGTGGAACGTATGCTTGAATTTTCTCGTTATTTCAGAATTTCAGACTTCACTTTATTATCTGATTTGGATAAATAAACTACTCTGGAACATGTAGCACCTATTACTACTCAATGTGGAGAGGTATCACATAATGATATGTTGAGATTGCATTTATTTGCTAATTCTTTAATTGGACCTACATTCACATGGCATGTAAAATTGCTTATAGGGTTGCAAACTTGGCAAGATATGGAAATAATTTTTCACAGCCAGTTTTATGAAAATACTTTTGCTCACCCCAAATTTGGTACACCAATGCTCACCCAAGCATTCCATTGGCCAATGCAGTGGGGCCCAGGATTAAACAATATTAAATAACATTTGTTTAATCTTGGGCCCCACTGCATTGGCCAATGGGATGCTTGGGTGAGCATTGGTGTACCAAATTTGGGGTGAGCAAAAATGCTCTCCAGTTTTATTAGACTGATCCAGAAATTACTATTGCTTATTTAGCAAGGTTGGAACAGAGTTCAGGACAAAACATTTATTGCTAGGTTTAAGATGTTGGGATTGTGCCCTTAAACTAAGTATTTATGTATTTGACATTTGGCATTTTATATATGGATATCATATTTATATTTCTTTATGTATGTGTCATGAGATGATTGATGTAGTCCATAAGTATCATAGTAGGTAATTCATGTATATATGAGATACATACAAGAGAAATATGAGTTACTATTATTTGATACTTAGAACTAGTCATAGTGGATGATGAGACTGGATATCTTATTAGGTATACACTGTAGCATTATTAACTACCATTGGATGGAATGATGAATCTCAATCACTGGAGTATGACCCTTAGTTAATATTCTAGTGCTTATAGTGCATTGACGGACCATGGGCTTTCCTATTGATATCCAATACTGTCAACAGTCGATAGCAACTCATAACTTGTATAAGGTACGTGTTCTTAATCTTGAGATGATCATGGACACAGACTATGAATATAAATGCTTTGACTTACCAATCAGCGAGGTCTTAAAGATCAACAATTGGGTATCTTGGATATGTCACATTCATAGGGATGTGAACATATACTATCAAGATAAAATCTACCCTCTGATAAAGAGTAAGCATTCCCTTGAGAATTTCACCAAATTGATTACTGAGAACTGCAGTTTTGTTGATAAATAGTTGTCAACATGTTTGGTAATCATGAGAGGTGAATAAAACTTAAGGAATGGAAGATGTAATCATCATTTACGTTGACAGTTATAACAGTTATCCGACTACTTGAATATGATTATAAATGCTGACGGTAGAGGGACATTAGTACACCATACAAGTCTAGTTATCGCTTCAGATTTGTTCTTTTGTGTTGGAGTGCAGTTATCGTTTTATAGTGGAATAAACGATAACTGATCAGTTAGTTAATTTGCTGATTAAAGAGTTTGATCATGGGAATTAATAGCTGGTCTGAGTCAACATTAAAGAGCCTAGGAGGTCCCACTCTTAGCTTTGTGAGAATGCTTAGAAGGCATATGAGGATTGAAGTCTTGTCTAGTTCGATCGATGAAAAAGCTTCGATCAATTGAAGGTTCGATCGATCGAAAGAGTTTTGATCAATCGAAGGTAAAAGTTGGTTTTGAAATCTATAAATAGGGTAGCTGCGTGCAGAATAGTTTGATTATCGTTGTTATTCACAAAGCTGCAGAAACTATTTTAGGATATCCTAACCTTCTTTTTCTCTATTTGGTTTCCACCACCCTGGTCATTCTGAGAGCATTCATAGGAGACATAAGGGTGAAGATCATCTAGAGGAAGCTGCTAGAAGTTGAAGAATTCAAAATTAGGTTCAAGACGGCGAGGTATAGTTCTTATCCCTTTCTTGTACGCATCTATAGAATTGATAAATAGTATATCTGAGCATACTAATAAGTTTTTTGAAACTTGTTTTCCACTGTGCATGATTTAAATTTTTTTCTAAACCTAAATCTATCAATTGGTATCATAGCTTCACTTGTTTGTATCAATAGATGCGTTTTTGAAACACTAGTCTAGATTTGCATGATAGTTTTAGGACTGTTTTTGAAACTGCTTCGTCACAAATCTGTTTCTGTAGCTTTTTTGCAGCAAAAGACAAATCAGTGATTGCATTGGATGCATGACAGTTTTGATTGATTGAAAGTGTTTCGATCAATTGAAACCATCTGTTTTCGATCGATTGAAAGTGTTTCGATCGATCGAATTTCAATCGATCGAAACAATGCTGGGTTCAAGCGATTGAACTAGTTTCGATCGATCGAATTTTATTTTTTTCGATCGATTGATCTTTGTTCGATCGATCGAAACTGTTTCTCTGTCTAGGTGTTTTTCATAGTTTAAAAGTTTTGAAATAAATGAATCTGTGAAATCTGAAGTTCAATCGATTGAAGTTGTTTCAATTGATCGAAGGTGATAGAGAACCAGAGATGCTGTTTTTATGTTCTAATTCTTCCATAAAGAGTTTGTGGAATGTGCAAATCAATTAGAGGTTCCAATGGTCATATATTCTGTTATATATGCGTGGTTGTTTGTACAACTAACATTTTGCAGCAAAGACAAGTCCACTATTTCCAATGGCACCAAAAATCAAGTTTTAAGTTTTGTATTTAATGTTTGTGATTGGTGATTATTAAATATTTGTTTGGTTTTTAAAGGTATATGTAAATGGCTGCGACTCCATTGCTACGAACAGGAGAGTTGCATCGGTTTCCCTAGCCTATTTATGTATTCACTATTTGTTGCTATTTTCTTTTCTAGAAAAATTGTAACCTTCGAAAGAAGCATAGCATTTTTTGTAATAGAATAGGAAATCCATAAAGATGGAGCAGCAAGCCGGAGGTGACCAAGCCAAGAAGATGGATCTATGAAGATAGAGTCATGGGAGATAAAGGCATTATTGAATGCTTTTATTTCATTTTAGTTTTTCGTTTTCATATGCGTGTTTGTGATTGGGATTTTAAATATTGCTACTACATGCATGTAAAAACGAGTTTTCTAAAATAAAATTCAAAAATTGTTTTCATCACATTAGTAAACATTAGATGTTTATGGGTAATGTGAAGAAACATTTTTTTCTAAAAGCAAAATCCTTAATTAATAAATCTAGTGGGAGAGGGACTTAATATTATAACTCCTACGATCTTCCATTAACGGTTCACTATAAGATGAGTAGTGCATTCTGTGTCTCTTCGCCAGGGGTGATCATTCCATACGGAGGGTACACTACTCATTGGTTACTAGATGTGAACTTCCTACGAATAGGATCAATCAGACGTGTTAGAGGGTGACCACCACATGGAGGCACTACTTGAGGCGGTTGTGATTAGATCCTAGTTAATGGTGCACACTAGCTAAGTTATGAATAAGAGATCTACACAGGGCATTATTCAGAAACTTAGAGATCAAAAGGGTTTGGGAGTTATAACCTGTTTTGCAAGAGTTGCATAGCGGATAAGTTATGATTAATCGAAAGATCAAATAATGACCACCATATGGAGGCTTGATTCATTCATTTCGATATTCTGACAACTTTGTCATTAAATAAGAGTTTTAAGAATTATTTTATTTTATGCTGTCTAATTTTGATATCCATATTTATTACTCCCTCTGTCCCATAATAAGTGCCCACATTTCCTTTTTTGGATGTCCCACAATAAGTGTCCACTTTCCTAAATTGACATATAGCTTTTACTTACTTCCCAAAACTACCCTTATAATAAAGACAAAGCAGCATTTATTTGTGGTCCCAAAACAAGCAAAAAGTCAAACACCCATCACATCTAAGGGTAAATTGGAAAGTGACTCTTTAATGAACCAAATAAATTAATATAATACAATTTTCTTAAACATTGTGCAAAAAGTAAGTGGACACTTATTATGGGACGGAGGGAGTATGTTTTTTTTTTTCAAACATACTCATGTCTGGATCTGCATTTAGTCCACTTGCTACCATACTCACACAAAAACAAACTAACGAGAAACAACTACACCGAATGGAAATGTAATCTTGACATTGTTTTAACTGCGGAGAATCATATATATGTCCTCACTACCCCATGCCCTGCTGAACCTGCGACAAATGCTTTGGCAAATGCTAGACGCAAGTTTGACAAATGGAAGAAGTCGAATGGAATGGCTCATTGCTACATTCTAGCTCCTATGGCTGGTGTGTTGCAACTCCAATTCCAATCGAACGATTTCGTTAGTGCTATCATGACCTCCATGAAAGGAATGTTTGGGGAGCATGGCCGACCTGCTAGGCAGATCGCCATGCAAAAGATCATGAGTGCAAAAATGTTGGGAGGAACTCTAGTCAGAGAGCACGTTTTAAAAATGATTGGTTATTTAAATGAACTGAAAACTCTGGTTGTCAACATTGATGCACAAAACCAAGTTGATATGATCCTCTACTCACTACCTCAATCATTCATCCAATTTAAACTTAACAATAATATGAATTAAATGAATTTTTCTATGAGCGAATTGATGAGCTCTCTTCATTCAGCAGAAGGGGTGATCAAACTTGGGGGCAACGTTTTGAACATTGAGAAAAACTCTTCATCTTCCCGATCTACGCCGAAAGATAAAAAAGGAAAGAAGAATGCTGGCACTGGTGGTCCAAGTGTTGGACCAGTCCCAAAGATTGCAAAATCTAAAGGAAAGGGAAAATGTAAGGGAAAGTTGGGTGGTCAAGGAAAAGGAAAGTGATTCTAATCCAGGGACAAAGGCCACTAGAAGAGGAACTATCCAGATTCTTAGCTGTAAGAGCTCAAGGTATGATCGAATCACATGTGATTGAAGTAAGTTTTATAACTGATACTTCGAACACTTGGTGCATTGATTCTGGTGTGACTAACCATATCTGTAATTCGTTGTAGGGGTTTAGATTAACCAAGAGGCGCAGTAATGGGGAGATTGTGCTTACTCTAGGTTCTAGTGTAACTGTTTCTGCGATTACTATAGGAGTAGTAGTTTTAGAATTTCCATACAATAAGACTTTGATTTTATCAGATGTACTTTATGTCCCTTTAATGAGACGTAATTTAATTTTAGTTTCAGAACTTTCAAATAAAAATTATTCTTTCTCTTTTGGAACTGAAGTTGTGATCAAAAGAAATGGTTCTTTTGTGTGTTCTGGTATTAAGTCAAATGGTTTGTATGTGATTACTCCAAATGTTTCTAAAGATTCTAATTTGGAACTTAATAACTCAGTAGTAACTGTACCATCTAAAAGAAAAGAACCTTCTACTAATCTAACAATGCTTTGGCACATAAGGCTAGATCATGTCAATCTAAACAGGATTAGCAAACTAGTAAGGGGAATTAGGCGATTTGGTTCTCGAACTAATGGAAGTCTGTGATTCATGTTTAGAGGTTAAAATGACCAAGAGGCCCTTTCCTGCAAAGGGTAACAAGACCAATGTATTGTTAGAATTAATTCATACTGATGTGTGTGGACCAATAAATATTAGAGCTAGGGGTGGTTATGAGTATTTTATTCCATTTACTAATGACCACTCTAGGTATGGATATGTATACCTAATGCAGCACAAATCTGAAGCCTTTAAAAAGTTTAAAGAGTTTAGGGCTAAAGTGGAGAAGCAATTGGGCATACATATCAAGGCCATTTGATCTGATCATGTCACGCCCCGTCATAGCAAAATAAGAAAAAAAAAATTGTAAATTTCCACTTTTGGCCCCATGGATACGTGATTAGTTGAATTACCGATCTGTCCTTCTAAATCCACACAAATATTCCAATTAAGGGAATTGATAAACATAAACAAAACCACAGTATAATTTAAACACTAAGAACCAATCTAAACTGAAACTTAGCTTAACATTACACCATAATAGAAATATTACAACTGCATGGCCTACTTGGCCCCAACTTGTCCATTACCAAATACATAATGATTACAAAATTTCTAAGCATAAATAATACGATTCTAAATAGCTATCTCGGGTCTTCTACCTGGCTTTACCCTTCCTGTACTCAGCACCTCATCATTACGCTTCTCTAACTATACTTGCAAGATATTTGGCCGTTGGATTGTCCAGGGCATAATATCATTAACTTGAATACAAGCTGATTGAGTATTCACAACATAACACCAATATACATAAAAACTACTCAATCGTGTCATTGTTCAGCATCTTAAGATGCATACAGTCTCTTATCAAAAGACGTTCCTCCCACCAGCATAACAAAGGTATTAACAATTCAATAAACGGATCATTTACATATATCATCTTTAACATAACTTGAAACATGATCTCATGTAATAACTCATAATCAACGATTCATAATTAGCTATTAACGTTCTCATTATCAGATTAACACTTGACATATCTTTTCATCGTGCTCGTGCATGCCAATGGATGTTCAATGAATTTTACCTCACGTCGAGACACTTAGTCCGCAACTTCCCAGATCATCTCTGTAATAACCTGCATTTAATTTTAAATTTTGCATTTCATAATTAATTAATGTTCCTGATGTTAACTCAAATTTGTAATGTCTTCTTTTATTTCATTTGCAATTCTCATGTTTAGAACTTTAATACTTGCTTTATTTCATGTTTAAAATTCTTTTGGGGTCAAACTGCGATTTTATAAAATTTAGCAACGCCTGTGATAGATTTCAAATCTGTATTTCAAAACGGCGGAAACATTTTCTTCTAACTCAAGCAGTATTTTTATAAAACCGGGAAATCATTTCTTACGCTAAAATAGATTTTCTGTATTTTTGTGGCGACCACCGCGACGCGAAAATACCAGTTCATGTCCAAAATTGTCCGTGCCGCATGGACCTTCCACAGATTTTGAAAGTGATGTAAAGTTAGATTTGACATACACTTTATTCCATTTATGGAAACTAATCATTGACTTATGCCTTGTTTGGATTCTACTGTTGGGTATGTGCATTCCTAGTGCCATAAGCTACATTCCCAAACACTTCAACTTTTGACCCCTACTAGCCTACTTGACCCTTCAATTTGTGAGAGTGTATATATATACATATATATCTGTGTGTGTATATTCTGCAGCTGGGATAACTTGAAAAACAAAATAGATTTGTAGAGTGTAGGAGGGAGAACTTGGGCTCCAAGTTGGGAGTTTTGTTTATATACTTGCATACACTCACACACAACTCCCATTCTGCATTCTTTCAATTGAAATTGAGATAGTGAGAGAGAGAACACAGAGAGAAAAAGAGAGAGCTTGAGAGTTTAAATTTCTGGAGAGAGAAAGCTTAATCCCCATAGCAAAAGCTTGGGTTTGAATTTTCCTATATTGTTTTCCTTCTCAACAATTCTTCAATCTCTGTGAGTATTTCTAACTCACTATGAATGTAATTCATATCTTGGTTGCTCTTTATATAGCTTAATTTGAAAATCTCCAATTATGATTTTACGTTTGAATTTCAAAGCTTAGAAACATGAATTTTTCAAACTTAACCAAAATCTGTTTTTAGAGATGATTATGAAAGATTATACATCATAGATGGTATGTTTAAAGTATTAAGGCTTAATTTAGTCAATTGAGAAAGTACATTAAGATTGAAGTTTTGTCATCTTTTAGTTTTTCGTAAAATTCGTAAACTACGTTTGGATTCAAGTAAAATTAATTGTAGATTCATAATCCTTGCAAAAAATCGAAGAGACTCATTTATTATAAGGCATGGTAACTTACGGAATCAAAAATGGGTCAAAAGGCCCCTTAATTTATGAAATAGGGGAAAACCAGCGAGGAAAATGAAGCTATTGCGTGAACTCGCGCGCGCGATCGCGCGAGCAGACCGTGGGAGCGACCCTTCGCGCGAGCAGCCCGCGCGCGCGAGCCATGTGGGTTCAGGCAGATAGAAAGGATTTTAATAAGAAAAATGAAAATTAGGCAGATCGCGCGAGCAACTCGCACGCGCAATCTCCCTGTATTCTGGCAGAAAGAAATTTTTTTATAATAAAACGGAAAATGGGCATATCGCGCGTGCAGCCCGCACGAGCGACCTTCGCGTGATCGGCCCGCGCGCGCGACCTTGGACAGTTTCTGGTTTTTGCTTATTTTATGTTAAGGAACTGTTTTGGTGATGTTTTATGAATTTCTAAAGCTCTGTTTGGGAAATTTACTAAATCAGAATCCTATTTGGGTATGTTTGGACGATTAAAACGTTGTATTGTGACTTATCAATCCCCGTACGCACGCTGTTTCTATATTTCAGTGATTTACTTTATGTTTAATGTTTCACGACATACATATGGAGTCAGTTGTACATGCATAGTGAGTGTGAATGTTGGGCAGTGTGGAAAAGAGTAATGGTCAGTGTGGAAAAGAGTGTATGGTAGAGATTGTGTTGTGGATACTCCCTGGTAATTGTGTACCAAAGTGTGACGTGTTGAGATTGCGGTGAGAGTATCTTTGTAGTGTGACGATGGTAAAACTGGATACTCCCTGACGCACATGGAAGTGTTAAAGTGTGTGACGTCTAACTTGGACATTCCCTAGCACCCATGGTAGTGCTAAAGTGTGGCCTACGGACACTCCCTGGTACCTGAGTCTGGATACTGTGTGAGGTTACCTTCGGTATTTGCGAGACGGATTAGGTACTAAAGTGTGAGGCATAGGACATTCCCTGGCACCCCGTGCTAAAGTGTGAGGCAAACTAGACATTCCCTGGCACCCCTGTGCTAAAGTGTGGCTATCAGAGTATTTCAAAGATACTGGTGTGAGATAGTGGGTTGTTGTGTTTGTCTAGAGAAAAGAGTTGGTAAGATGAGATGGTGCATTATTTTTCATACACGGTCACATATATGTGAATTAAAGCTTTCAAATGATATTGTGGTTGTTTTCTAAAAACGAAATCTTTACTTAATGTAAACTTGTTGAATTAATTGGGAATTGGAAAATGGTAAATGAGTATGTGTTACATTCAAAGTTATGTTTTTAATACTCACCAGCTTCTTGAAGCTGACGGCGTTGATGCATCCTGGACATTCGTGCATAGGCTTTTCAGGTTATGACTATGCTGGGCCCTATGATTATGCAAACTGAGAACGACTGCTTTAGAAGATAGATCTGTTATCAATATCCTATGATTTATGTTATAAATTGTTTTGTTATAAGGATGACTGTAATAGACAATAGATATTGTTTTGTTTTAAGGCGGCATGTGCCTTAGTTGACCCCGTATTGTAATATATAATAAGTTAGAAAAATATTTGTAAATCTTGACTGTTTTACTCTGGTCATGGTTTTATGTTGTTCGACTTTTGGGATGGAATCGATCCTTCAAACTGTCGCAACCTACGGGTCCATAAAGGAAATTAAACGCTTTCCATATTTATGCTACGTCGGGGCATGACAGGATTTAGTGGTATCAGAGCCAGGTTATTCATCTCAAGATGGTTTAGTCAGGTTAGGGTTTACTAGTTTAGACCCGATTCCACGACCTGTTAGCTTAAGCTTTGTACCCCGATGATACGACAGGGAGGATAGACTCAGTTACCCAAACGCCTAAGATTATCTCTTTCCTGATTTAAGTTAGTACCTTTTTCAGCTATGGATCCAGCTTAGCCCCTTTTTGTACCTGATGCTTTTGGAGGGCATCGGGTTACTGTGGGAGCAATAGTGTCGGCCTCGACGATACTTTATTTCACCGTTGTTGGGCAGCGTGCAGCTGCTACCGTCGAGTTAGATCTCTGACACCAGATTCACGTGTTAAGGTTGCTTGATTTATCCCGTGCTCGCCTCGAGATTCTTTACTTTATTGAGATCCAACGCTTAGTGCTTGTAGAGATGGTTCGCTTGGTTAACAATGATGCTTTTTATTTACCCCTTGAGGTTTAGGTTGTGCAGGCTCACCTTGCACAGCTGGATATGCCTCCACCAGTTGTCCCTGCTGATGAGGACGATGCTGAAGTGGTTCATTTGGCTCCTATAGGTCGGGAGGGTGTTTATGAGGAGGATGACATAGGTTGGGACGACTTCGCAGTTGATCTTGAGGAGGCACTAGCGAGCTAGCTTTGCCAGAGGCAGATGCCCCTGAACCTGCTTCATTTTTTACCTCACATAGCTGTAATTTTGGGGCAGGCCCCTCTCATGTTCAGCGTTTTCATCAGGCCGACTCGCTTGACCTTTTGATGACTACCTACGGTGATGACTGATCATTTAGATGTCGCCTTGTATATATTGACTATTTTTGACAAGTATCTCTATTCTCTTTTTGCAAACTGTATTTACATGTATTCGAGTATAAGTTAATGACCCCATTTTTGTAACTCTAACTTTTGCATGGACGATGTACGTCCTAACCCATATAGCTAGGGTAGGCATTGACTGATCATACATGCTTTTTGTATCAACTTGATCGAGAAGTTGTATATAGAAATACTCTTTTGATGTTGTTGTCATTTAAACTGCTTTATACTTCTGTTGCATGCATTTTCCTCATTATCACTACCATGCATAGAATGGTTAGGAGATCGAGAAGAAACAGGAATTTGATTGAGGGAGCACATGAGGCTGCCGATCCTACAGGAATGTTTGAAGCTTTTGTCAGACGTCTCGAAAGGGTTAGTAATCAGAATGAAAACCGACGAGACCGACAAACGGGAGATAAGCTGCTGGAGAGATTCCGTGCGCTAAGGCCCGAGCAGTTTGCGGGTACTGCGAAACCATGGAAAGCGGAACAGTGGTTAAGACAGATGGACAGCATGTTCGAGGCTATCCAGTGCAATGAGATGGACAAGAGGAGGTTAGATACTTTCTAATTGACTGATGCCACCGCAGATTGGTGGGATACAGTCACAACTACCATCGGGAACGAAGCTGCAACGGGAATGACGTGGACTGCGTTCAAAGGGAGATTTTTCGAGAAGTATTTCCCGACTACAAAGAGGTACAAGAGAGAGAAGGAGTTCATGGATCTAACACAAGGAACCAAATTGGTGCAAGAGTACACCACTCAGTTCGAGAGACTGTCTCGGTTCGTCCCGCACATAGTTGATACCGAAGAAAAGAGGATCCGTAAGTATAACCAAAGGCTGACACCGCAGATTCGTCGCCTGACTCTCGGCCACCTAGATAAGTCTTTCGAAGGACTAGTCGGCCTGGCCACTGATTTGGAAGAAGATGCTCGAGTGAACCATAATCAATTCGAATTCTGGCCGCCTCAAAGGGGTAACTTTGGGAATAGACCACCAATGAATCGTACCCAAAGGCAGAAGAGGAATTTTGACAGAAGCAAGAAGACCCAAGCTATCACCTATCAGACTCAACCCCGGGTTGGTGAAGGAAGTAGCGTTGGGAAATGTTTCAATTGTGGAAATCCCGGTCATCTGGCTCGAGATTGCAAGGCACCAAGGTGTGCTGCTCAGCAAGGCATAGTCTGCTACAGTTGTGGTGAACCAGGTCACATCAACAAGTTCTGTACTGCCCCTAAGCAAGTGACTTATGGTCAGCAAGGTCAGACTCACGTGAATGCTGTTATTCCTGATGCCGCTGGATATGATGCGACTGTGTAGGAAGAAGGAGGTTTTGAAGAAACTCAACCTGATCAGCAAGCGGTAGAAGGTACCTTGACTCTGTTTAACTCCCATGTTAAAGTGTTATTTGATACGGGTGCTGCTCTTTTGTTCATATCTATAAATACAATTCGGAGATTGGGTATCTTACCTCATTGTTTAGAGAAGGCTTTGAGGGCTACTTCACCATTAGGAGCCGTAGTCAGATTAGGACACGTGTGCAAGGATTGTCCTTTACGGCTAAGAGACCCTGAAATCCGTGCAAGGCTGATTGTCCTATTAATGAAGGAGTTCGACATAATCTTAGGAATGGATTGGTTCTCTCAGAATCAAGTGAAGTTGGATTGTGCGAGGAAGAGAATGACACTTCCCGACAATGAGAATCAACCCTTTGATTTTCAATGTAACCCTTTGGGAGATATGTTCCTCATAAAATGCTTAGCAAACATCGAAGTCGTCAGTACAGAAGCGACAGTGTTGTCTATACCTATAGTCAAGGACTTCGAAGAAGTATTTCAAGACGTTTCTGGTTTGCCGCCCGAGAGAAGTATAGAGTTCTGTATTGAGCTTATATCGGGTACCATACCGATCACCAAGGTTCCTTACAGAATAGCCCACCGAACTGTTGGAATTGAAAGAACAAGTTCAAGAGCTTGAGAACCTAGGTTTTGTACGTCCAAGTACATCGCCTTGGGGAGTACCGGTATTATTTGTGAAGAAGAAGGATGGAACACTTCGGCTGTGTATCGACTACAGAGAATTGAACCGAGTGACTATCAAGAATAAGTATCCCTTACCTCGGATTGACGATTTGTTTAATCAACTACAAGGAGCTACGACACTTTCCAAAATAGACCTAAGGTCGGGATATCATCAGTTGAGGGTACGGAAGGAAGATATACCTAAGACTGCATTCAGAACTCGATATGGTCACTATGAATTTTTGGTAATGCCATTTGGAATGACGAATGCCCCGGCAGTGTTTATGGATCTGATGAATAGACTGTTCAAGCCTTATTTGGATCAGTTTGTCATCATCTTCATTGATGATATTTTGATCTATTCTAAGCCAGAGGAAGAACACGAGCAACATCTACGGATTGCGATGCAGACACTCAAGGACCATCACTTGTATGCCAAGTTCAGTAAGTGTGAGTTCTGATTACAAGAAGTTAAATTTTTGGGACACAAGGTGTCATCTCAAGGAATTTCTGTGGATTCTTCCAAGACGGATGCTGTGTCAAACTGGGTTAGGCCGAGCAACCCTACAGAAGTTCGGAGTTTTCTTGGACTCTCAGGCTATTACAGAAGATTTGTTGAAGGGTTTTCAAAAATAGCTGCACCATTAACTGGGTTGACAAAGAAGAATTTGAAGTTCGACTGGACAGAGAAGCATGAGCATGCCTTTCTAGAGTTGAAAGAGAGACTCACTACCACACCAGTACTAGCTATACCCAAGCCTGATGAGAAGTTCACTATCTTTAGTGACGCGTCATATCAAGGACTAGGGTGTGTACTTATGCAAGATGGTAGAGTTATCGCTTATGGATCCAGACAGTTGAAGCCGAATGAGTTGAACTATCCCATTCATGATCTGGAATTGACTACAGTAGTATTCACACTCAAGATTTGGAGACACTATCTCTACAGTGAGAAGTTTGATTTATTCTCCGATCACAAGAGTCTAAAATATTTGTTCACACAGAAAGAGTTGAACATGAGACAATGCAGATGGATGGAGCTCATCAAAGATTACGACTTCACATTAGAATACCACCCCCGTAAAGCTAATGTGGTCGCTGATGCTTTAACTCAGCAAACTCGTGAGACGATCGCCTCCGTAATGGTTAGAGAATGGCGAGCATTAGAGACATTGGTGGAGTTCGATGTACAGAGTATTGAAGAAGGAGAAGGACAACTTTTTGGATGTCTTATCCTATAGCCTGTTCTTATCGACCGTATTATTGGAGCTCAAAAAGAAGATGAGCAGTTTCAAGCGTGGTTTGTGAAGATGTCAGAAAAAGATCCGACAGAATGGAAGGTGGGAAGTGATGGAGGATATCGATGCAGAGACAAATTATGTGTACCAGACTGTGGGAATTTGAGAAATGATATTCTGGCAGAAGCACATAAGTCAAAATATACAGTTCACCCGGGAGGAACGAAAATGTTCAAAGATTTGAAAAGAAATTTTTGGTGGGAAGGTATGAAGAAAGACGTGGCCGAATTTGTATCCAAGTGTTTGACGTGTCAACAAGTCAAAGCCGAACATCAGAGACCCTCAGGATTGTTGCAACCACTACCTATTCCTGGTTGGAAGTACGAGCACATCACGATGGATTTTGTAGTGGGTTTGCCTCGATCGCAATAGAATCATGATGCCATTTGGGTAATCATGGACCGATTGAAAAAATTGGCTCATTTTATCGCTTATAGTATGACATACCCGGTAGAAAAGATGAGTCGAATGTACATACAACAAGTTGTGCGACTTCACGGTGCACCTGTGTCGATTGTGTCAGATCGTGACGCACGTTTTACTTCTGGATTTTGGGAAAGTTTGCAAGAAGCTATGAGAACCTCGCTCAAGATGAGTACTGCTTTCCACCCTCAGACAGATGGGCAGACTGAGCGTGTCAATCAGATCATGGAAGATATGCTTAGGGCTTGTGTTATTGATTTTGAAGAATCTTGGGAGACACACTTGCCTTTGGTTGAATTTGCCTATAACAACAGTTATCACACCAGTATCGGGATGGCTCCGTTCGAAGCATTGTATGGACGACCATGTCATTTTCCATTATGTTGGGCAGAGGTTGGGGACACGGAGTTGTTGGGACCAGATTTGGTTAGAGAAACCAACGAAAGGATTTCTTTGGTTAAGGAAAGAATGAGAACTGCTCAAAGCAGGTGAAAGAATTATGCTGATCGATGCCGGAAAGATTTAGAATTTAGTGTTGGAGATCATGTACTTCTTAAGGTTTCACCGACCCGAGGAGTAGTACGTTTCAGTCTCAAAAGAAGAAAGTTAGCTCCGCGTTTCGTCGGACCAATCGAGATTTTGGAACGTGTCGGGAAAGTGGCATATCATCTGGCACTACCACCGAAGATGTCTGGGGTTCAAAATGTATTTCATGTTAGTATGCTGAAAAAGTACATACGAGACCCCTCGCACGTGGTTAGTTATGACGATATTGAGACGAGTCATAATATTTCTCACAAGGAGAGACCTATGAAGATTCTGGATCAGAGTATCAAGAAGTTAAGAAACAAGGACATTCCGTTGGTCAAGGTTCAGTGGAATCACCATGACGAGAATGAAACCTCGTGAGAAGTTGAAGCTGAGATAAGGAAGAAGTACCCGAAGTTGTTTCATGACTAGCTAGTCTTTATTTCGGAGACGAAATCCTATTTAAGGGAGGAAGGATGTAACAACCTGCATTTAATTTTAAATTTTGCATTTCATATTTAATTAATGTTCCTGATGTTAACTCAAATTTGTAATGTCTGCTTTTATTTAATTTGCAATTCTCATGTTTAGAACTTTAATACTTGCTTTATTTCATGTTGAAAACTCTTTTGGGGTCAAACTGCGATTTTATAAAATTTAGCAACGCCTGTGATAGATTTCAAATCTGTATTTTAAAACGGAGGAAATATTTTCTTCTAACTCAAGCAGTATTTTTATAAAACCGGAAAATCATTTCTTACGCTAAAATAGATTTTCTGTATTTTGTGGCGACCACCGCGACGCGAAAATACCAGTTCATGTGCAAAACTGTCCGTGCCGCATGGAACTTCCACAGATTTTGGAAGTGATGCAAAGTTAGATTTGACATACACTTTATTTCCATTTATGGAAACTAATCATTGACTTATGCCTTGTTTGGATTCTACTGTTGGGTATGTGCATTCCTAGTGCCATAATCTACATTCCCAAACACTTCAACTTTTGACCCCTATTAGCCTACTTGACCCTTCAATTTGTGAGAATGTACATATATACGTATGTATCTGTGTATATATTCTGCAACTGGGATAAATTGAAAAACAAAATAGATTTGTAGAGTGTAGGAGGGAGAACTTGGGCTCTAAGTTGGGAGTTTTGTTTATATACTTGCATACACTCACATACAACTCCCATTCTGCATTCTTTCAACTGAAATTAAGAGAGTGAGAGAGAGAACACAGAGAGAAAAAGAGAGAGCTTGAGAGTTTAAATTTCTGGAGAGAGAAAGCTTAATCCCCATTGCCAAAGCTTGGGTTTGAATTTTCCTATATTGTTTTCCTTCTCAACAATCTTCAATCTCTGTGAGTATTTCTAACTCACTATGAATGTAATTCATATCTTGGTTTCTGTTCATATAGCTTAATTTGAAAGTCTCCATTTATGATTTTACATTTGAATTTCAAAGCTTAGAAACATAGATTTTTCAAACTTAACCAAAATCCGTTTTTAGAGATGATTATGAAAGATTGTACATCATAGATGATATGTTTAAAGTATTAAGGCTTAATTTACTCAATTGAGAAAGTATATTAAGATTGAAGTTTTGTCATCTTTTAGTTTTTCGTAAAATTCATGAACTACGTTTGGATTCAATTAAAATTGATTGTAGATTCATAATCTTTGCGAAAAACTGAAGAGATTCATATATTATAAGGCATGGTAACTTACGGAATCAAAAATGGGTCAAAAGACCCCTTAATTTATTAAACAGGGGAAAACCAGCGAGGAATATGAAGCTACTGCGTGAACTCGCACGCGCGTTCGGGTGAGCGGCCCGCGCGCGCGAGCCATGTGGGTTCAGGCAAATAGAAAGGATTTTATAAGAAAAATGAAAATTAGGTGTGGACCGTCGCGAATGGAGGAGGAGGTCCTGGCGCTCTCCCTCGATAGTGTCCCGGGACGGATCCCAAGGAGCACACTTCAGGGAAAACTAGGACTTCCTCACGCGATCCTAGAGACAAAGAGTCGCCACCTAATTTTTATCGGGAATTAGGAAACCCAAGCTTGACTCGCCCAAAATTGAATAAGGTTACTCGCCCTTCATTACCAGAAACAAGGTTCGGGGGTCTTGGTACGAGAGGGGAAGGAGCCCAAGCAGGACTAAAGCACCCCCTCCTCGCCCTACCGAATGGTAGGCCTTGATTCAAATATCCTTGTTATTAATTCATAATAGATGTTGTTTCCTCAAACATACTAGATAGATATATACATGGCAAAAAGAAACATCTAATGAAAATCATTTCAAGAGACTAAATCAAGTAGAAAGCGGATGCTCATGCAATACAAGGGAGAAGTATACTCACAGTGGCTAGTCCCGCCCGGGACCGATGCAAATAAAGTAAACATGTCATGATATGCAAAGGGAACGAGAAGACTTACATTGGTTGACTCAAGCGGAGTCGCGAAAGCAAAAAGAATGTAAACGTGCAATGCAATCATGCAACAATCCTAGATAAGATGTCTCTAACAAATAATCATATAAACGGAGACTTATCCTAAAGGAAATGTGTCGTTGAAATCAAAGTTGTAAACCTAGAAAAATTCTAAGAGAAAGGATAAAGATAGTACATGATACATGGGCACTAAGCCACATGTAGACGAGGCAAACCACAAATCGAAGTCCGGGTCCGAGGCACTTAATTCTCTGCACTAAGACACCAAAGAATACCCAAAGCATTGCAAAAAATACAAGCAAACAAATGATATGCATGATAAACAAAGAAAACATGTCATCAATCAAATTTCCAGATTCAGCAACCTCTAATGAATCCTATCAAAAGTGGTCTTAAACATGAGCTGGATAAAAACCCTTTTATAGAAAGTTAGATACATGTCTTAGGGAACTTCTCCAAAAAGTGGGACCTCAATATCAATTTTATTGTTTGAGAAATAAATGTTTTGGGAACAGTGGATCAGGACTGTCCACTGTTCTTGTAAAAATCATAATTAAATCTACAAAAATCATATGAAGCTCTATTTGGTGTCAAAAGAAAGCTATTTCATTGTAGTATATGATAAAAATAAACCCATGGACATTCTGTAATCACAAGGTTTCTGAAAAAGTGTTTTAAACAGACTCTGTTATTCTGGAAATTTGGTATCATTTGACAAATGAATGCAAAACATAATAGAAGTATAATAGAAGTTCATGAATCATGTTAACCAAGTTGATTTAAGCTTTTGATCTCTCATCCATTTATCCTAGGTGATTTCTAAACCAAGTTTTATTCATCAATTGTTGTTGAGTGATCAAGGTGTGACCATTTTGTATACATAATCATATTTGTAATTAAACTTAGAAAATTCCAGAATAGTTGTATCAACTTTAAACGCTTAGAAAACGATCCTAACTCGATCGTATGCTCACGATTTTACATCGGCATATAGATATATGAGTTAGGAATCATCCCCAAAAAGCGGAACGTCGATAACTATTATAGATTTTCTGAAATTCAAGCACAAAGAGACGATGTTCAAATCTGTCAACCGATTTCTCAACAATTTCTAAAAATAGTATATGAATCCTAAAAGCTCTCAAAACGGACCGGATGAAAGCTAATTCATCAAAGTTTACCCAGAAAATTTGAAATCCATCAAACTATGGGTTTTGATGGACCAAATCTAATGGACAAAACCAATCTGCTTTGCTGAATTTTTATCTAGTTCATTTTAAAGTGTGAGGAAAACATTTTAGTGATAGTTGAAGCTTATTAGAGAGATCAAACTCATAGATCAACTTAATTATCATGATTCCCAATCAATTTAGCCCTCAAGTTCTATGAAGAACTTTTAGATCAAGGATCAAAGGGACTTATAAATATCATGTTGGAGATGAAATTCAATAGGAATTCTAGGTAATAGGAATAATCAAGAGATAGGTATGAACATAGAAATCATCCTTCTCATAGATCATATTTCCAAACCATCATGGAATTCAAAATAGATATATGTATATATATATAATCATGTATGCATGAATCTAAACTAAAATTGAAGAATGAAACCAAAATTGAAAATCAAAGTGAAAAACAATCTCTAATTGTAAATTATCAATAAAAATCAAAGAGATTTGGATCTAACTATGTGAGTGTGTGAAGAACATGAGAGGAAGAAGATGAGTGTTCTAATAAGTAGAAATAGAACTAAGTTAGATCCAAATCTTATAGATCTATATATACAAAGTAGGAATTAGAGATGAACTATAGTGTTTACCTCTTGGAGGATTCTCAATTACAAGACCAAAATTGATTTGAAGATCTTCTTCTTCAAGTGTTATTCAAGTGTTCTTCAAGCACTCATCCATGGAAGTTGAGGGAGGCAATTGATGTTCAAATTGTGGTCTAATTAGCCTAAGTTAATCTAAATTCAATTCATAATTTTCTCTCTCTAGAATTCACCTAAATTGAAAGTATATTCAAAGTATACTTATCTCTCTTGTATGTGCTTCTATGTGTGTTTGTATCTCCAAGTATATTCAAGTGTATCTCTTCCAAGTGTCTAGTGTGTTAAGATGTGATCTCATATGAGATGTATGAGATCTTATATAGAGTTTTGAAGACTTAGCTCTTAAGTTTCAGGGTTAAAACAGGATTTTTAGAGCTTAAAAGAGGGTTAAAATGGCCATTTCGGAGCCTAAACGCAATTTCCAGGCAATTTCCTCGCAGTGGGAAGCTTCTAGAAGGGTCTGGAACTCAAAAAGCTCCGTGGAGGACACAAATGGAAGTGGCGGTTATGGTGGGACCCGCCACCCCCATACCCAAAACCGCCACTTACTATTCTTGCTCCTCTGGTCACCCACAAACCCTGTTTCAAAAATCACGTGCACTGCTTTTCCAGATTTCTGTAAAAATGCTTTTTGGTGTCCGAAATCGTCCGTTTACGTACCGTTGGAAAGCTGTCAGGTTGAATTTCAATATAAAAATATTTCCAGAGGTTTTATAATGAGAATTGAAGTCCAATTGAAGTCCGAAAGTCCTCCGGAACTTTCGTCGTCTTTTTGAAATCAAATGACGTCTTTTCCAAAATTGCTTTCAAATGTGCGTCGATTTTGAACTTTTCTTTAAAATTGAATCTCTGGATACCTAGAATACTGCGTTTAGAACACTTAATGTTCATATAACCCTGAGAGAAAATGAATTCTGAGAGATGATTTTGACAAAACCGGGATTTATCCATGGAAAAGGGCTTTTCTGAGCTTGAAGTCACTTTCCGAAGTCCGATCTTCTGATTGTGTGGAATCCAGTACCTTCCACGGGGTACTTTTCATCATCGAATCCTCCAAGACGTTGTTCACCCTAAATCCTATCAGTGTGGTCAAAATTGGGTGTCTACAGTTTGCCCCTCTTTGGCAGAGCTTGTTGTGAACAACGTGAACTGCAAGTGAGTGCCAAAGCCTTGAAGGCACCCAAATAACCATACTGAGAGGTTTTAGGAAAAACAAAAAATTCGCAAAATCAAGAAATTCAAAATCAGAGAAAATCAAGAAATTACGAATGCAAGAATGCAATGCAATGCTGGGTAGAGGCGGCTAAGTTGAAGCTGATGCTGGTCGTGCTCCGCTGGAGCTGCCTACGTATCCTTTCCAGGAATCAGACCAGGGCGTAGTTCAAGCGCGCGAGAAGACGGAAAACAAACAAACAACAACAATGCGGATGAAATGCTCCTATCCTAGGATGCTGGTGCAATATGAAAACATGAAATGTGAAAGTGCTGGAGGAATCATCCTCAAGGGTTCCCTAGATGCAAAATCTAATGCAAAGGATGCAACGACTCTCTCTCACAGTCGAATATGCTAAAGGTATCTTGGATGATTCTCGAGGTTTTTGTCAAAGTTATTCTTCTGATCTTAAGGCTCGTAGGCGTCATCTGTATCCTGGACGACTCTTGAAATAGCGAAGTATCTTGGATGAATTCTGAGTCATGTCAAACAACTGGACGATTGCTGGTGTAGAGTCCTTCTGCTGGGGACGATTGTTGATGTAGAGTCCTTCTGCTGGGGACGATTGCTGAAATAGGTCCTTCTTCTGTGGACGATTGCTGATGTAGGGTCCTTCTGCTGGGGACGATTGCTGATGTAGAGTCCTTTTGCTGGGGACGATTGCTGGTGTAGAGTCCTTCTGCTGGGGACGATTGCTGATGTAGAGTCCTTCTGCTGGGGACGATTGCTGAAACAGGTCCTTCTTCTGTGGACGATTGCTGATGTAGAGTCCTTTTGCTGGGGACGATTGCTGATGTAGAGTCCTTCTGCTGGGGACGATTGCTGATGTAGAGTCCTTTTGCTGGAGACGATTGCTGATGTAGAGTCCTTTTGCTGGGGACAAATCTTCTGAAACAGGTCTCTCTGCCGGAGACAAATCTTCTGCTCTTCTGAAATAGGTCCTTCTTCTAGACAAATCTTCTGTAACAGGTCTGGAAACAAGTCTTCTGAAACAGGTCTCTCTCTGCCGGAGACAAATCTTCTGTTCTTCTGAAACAGGCCCTTTTTCCGAGGACAAATCTTCTGTGGCAGGTCTAGAAACAAATCTTCTGAAACAGGTCTCTCTGCCGGAGACAAATCCTCTGTTCTTCTGAAACAGGCCCTTCTTCTGAGGACAAATCTTCTGTTCTGATGCACGGATTCTGAGAGATACACAAATTCTGAGAGATGACCCTTCTTCTGAGAGCAACCCACGGATACACGATTCTGATTTTGAGAGAAACCTTACATTCTGGAGGCAACCCTGATATGCGATGCTGAGAAATACATGATTCTGAGAGAAACCCTACATTCTGGAGGCAACCCTGGATACACGATTCTGATTCTGAGAGAAACCCTACATTCTGGAGGCAACCCACGATTCTGAGAGAAACCCTACATTCTGAGAGCAACCCACGGATACACGATTCTTGGCATAAACCTTGTATTCTGGAGGCGACCCACGATTCTGATTCTGAGAGAAACCCTACCTTCTGGAGGCAACCCACGATTCTGAGAGAAACCCTACATTCTGGAGGCAACCCTGGATACATGATGCTTGGCATAAACCTTGTATTCTGGAGGCGATTTTGATGCTCAAATTCTGAGAGATACCCTTTATCTGGAGGCAACCCGTGGATACATGATGCTTGCGAGAAACTTAATTCTGAAAGTTCTCTACTGGGGAGATCCTATGATTCTGAGAGATGCACGAATTCTGTTATACCTTGACAATATCTGGAAATTCTCTGCTTGAGGAGATATCTGAGGTTTCTGGGACGCGAGCACATATTCTGGAGGCCCTGCTGATTCTTTCTGAGACTCATATTGGTGCTTCGACCAACGCAATCATTCTTGCAACACGTCAGGCTTACTCTAACCCTTTCTGAACATCTCGCATTCTGACCCATCTTCTGAAAGTCCTTTCTGGATGTAATTCTCAAGCGACAGTAGACTCAAATGTCCATTTTCTAAGACAACTCATAATCAATCCCAAAACGACGGGAGTTTGCCGTTTCTCGGCCACTTTCAGGCTGCGGTGCCTTTGATTCTTCTCATCTGGGGGACTTTTTTTCAATTCTTGAATGGATTTTTACCAAGATTCAAATCTCCAGAGGTCCTCTAGACCAATTCCAACAAGTTTTAAGCACTCTCAAGGCTTATATATCAAAAATGGACCAATCCGGGATCAAATCAAGAGTTCCGGGGGTCAAAACGCGAATATAGAGCAAAATGGGGAAATGGCAGGAAGTGAATAGTAAATGGCGGTTCCCCACACCCCCTTGGGAACCGCCAGCCGCAACTTTGGGGTTTTAAACCCATTTTCTTCTTTGTTCTTCATTCATTTCTTCTTCAATGCATCACCTCTTCCTTCTAAGGTGCTCAAATCTTGCAATTTCTTGATGTTTTGAGTGATTTCTTGCATTAAAACCTCCAAAAACTTTGTTGATTTCATCAACTCCTCCCTATTCTAGGGGATTCAAGTACCAAGGTTTTTACTATTCATCATCTTCAACCTCTTATCTTCAAGCTTCAAGCATCAACAACCATGAGTTCCCATGGACAAGGTGAAAGTTCTAGAACACGTAGAAGCCAATTTCAAGCTAGTGGAGCTTCATCAACTCAAACCATGGAGTATGCAACCATGAAAAATCCACTAAATCATATCTCTAGGAGGGCCTTTCGTCAAGAGGTAACCCATTCTTTAATTACTCCTTTGTTTCACATCTTCATACGTGTCTCTTTATTCTTGCGATTCCTTAGAAATCATCCTTTTTCTTTTTAGAATGTGGTTGGTCATCTTAGAGGTCATGGTAGCCATGGAAAATGCCTTGAATGGTTTAATGAATTGTCGGAGTCGCGTCCCCAAGTAGTAGCCAATATCAAGCAAGCGGGCTTTGGGTCGTTTGTAACCTTATTGGAGAGATCGACTAATGATTTGGCCATGATTCAAGCTCTTGCTGAAAGGTGGTGGGATTCCACAAATACTTTTCACATGCCTTTTGGGGAGATAACCATGACCCCTCTTGATTTTGCAATGATAACCGGCATCTCATTTGGCGGGCATCGTCTTGCCTTTGCAAAGAACATCCATAGACATCCTACTATCATTGAGCGTCTCCTAGGCATCATCCCATCCCAGAGAGATCTTCACGGATCGAGCGTAGGCATCACATGGTTCATCAACAACTTCAGGCCTTCTGAAAGAGCGGCTCAATTTACCGATATGCAGCTTACCCGTGCTTTCATCTTGTATTTGCTTGGTTGCTCTCTTCTTTCTACTCGAGCTGAGCGGATTACATTGAATATGCTTGATAGTCTTCGAAATCTTGAGGAGATTGCAGATTTTGATTGGGGCTCTGCTGGTTTAGCCATTCTGTATAGTCATATGGGGGAGCATTCTCGAGGCAAATCCCCTGGATTCGGCGGATTCTGGAGAGCTTGGGAGGTACTGAAAATATTTTCATTTCCAGTTTTTATCACTTGATGTTCTGCTGTTTTGACCACTGCTTTATTTTCTCTTGTAGGTGTGGGCCTTTGAGTATTTCTCCATGACGGCTCCATCATTCCGGGAGGAAGAGATTCATATTTTTCCACGGGCTCTGAAGTGGCGTCGCCAAGCCGTAGGTACCAAGAATGATGCTCATAATGTTATTTCTTGCCGGGATTTTCTTACCCGTCTCAGATTCACCCAAGTTAACTGGCATCCTTGGGTGACAAATGGAGATGTGACTGAGATTGGCTTAGCTAGACAGATGACTGGAGAGAGGATTCTTCTTGAGGGTCCCTCTGTTCTTGAGTGGTATCTTGGAGAGAGAGTAGCTCCTCAGACTGATTTGGAGGATCGTCTCTTAGTGCCACAGGATCCGCCTTCTTGTATGAGGTCGGCACAGAATTTGGAAGATGAAGATCTTATTAATGCTTTGAACGGAATTCCTTCAGCCTCTTTTACTCTGTTTGAGGAGAACTATGACGTCTTCAGGGTTACTCATCTGATGCCTAATTTCCCGCTCTCGGATGACCCGCAGGTATTTCACGACTTCTTCATTTCTGATCGAATGCTTGCTTTATCTTATTTCTCATCATCATTTGCAGGGGAGTTCTTTTGTGGATGGCCCTGGTCGACCTCTACCTCTCATTCCTCCTTGTGATTGGCGAGCCTCGACCATGCTGCGCGGAGTTATATCTTCTGTAGAGATCCCCCGTGATCTTGTAGAGCCTCAGCTAGTTTCAGAACAACATGAGTCCGTTCCCCGAGCCGTTTTCAATGAAGAGCGAGCTTATGCACAGAATCTGAGGGCTTGGAGCCTTGCTCGTGAGGGACATGTAAGTAATTTCTGAACTCATTACCTCTGATTCTTCTGATCTTTCTGACCATATCTTCCTTCTCTTTGCAGTGGGATGGCATGTGCCAGACTTACATAGACCGTGATGCGGCCCTGGTAAATTTCTTGACCTTTTCTTCTTATCTCATTGCTTTTTCAAACCCCTATACTGATTCTTTTCTTCCACAGGTGGCTCAAGTTAGGCAGCTTCAATCACAGTTGGAGCGGATGAATGCAGGCCCTTCTGGTGGGGCTGGTGGGTCTAGGCGAAGGCGCCAAATTGAAGATGATGATAGCTCTACGGCCTCAGATATGCCTGCTCGGTACCCACGGGCTACTCGTCGTCGCTGATGATGATCATATGCACCCATGACTATCTTTCTGTTTTTCTTGCTTTCTGTGCTGAGACTAATGTTGATGTATTCTGTCTTGATGGGCTTGTACTCTTGACTTTGCTTGATGCTGCTTTATGCTATCCTTCTGTTTCGCTTTGCATCCCTTATCACGAGACTGATTTGATTGACACTTTGCACACTGACACACAGGACTCGATTTTACAGGGAAAGGAAATTTCTGACGATTCCTCTTTCTCGACAATGTCTTTTGACTTGGATATTTGAATTTTCTAAGGATTTGCATGTTTTGAAAATGAGATTTTATCTTGTAGCAGGATATTGTGTTGGCTTTGCATGTAATCTTGAAGCTTTTGAAAATTTTCCACATAATGTTTCAGTCTTGACATTAGATTCACATCTTTAGATTGCTAAAAAACTTTTCAACTTAATATCAAGAATTACCAGATTTTTCACTTAGGTGCTTTAATTCTGATAGCCAAGTGATCCAGAGAGGACAGGTAGCGAGGTATGGGCAAACGACAGTTTGCCCCTAGTTGATAGAGATAAATGGAAGTTTGGGCAAACGCAGTTTGCCCCTAGTGTGGCAGTGATATCTTGAGGCTTCGGGCAAACTTGAAAGTTTGCCCCTAGTTTGCAAGGTTCAGGGACCGAGAACCAGGGAAGCTCGCCTACTTATCCCCAAGTGGGAATCAGGTCCAAAGTAGTTCGGCTAAGTCTTGAAAGAAAGTATGGTTGAGGGTTTCAGGAGCAGTGACCGAACCGAGCAGGTTGCCTACATATCCCCAAGTGGGAATCAGGTCAAGTGTAGTTCCTCGAATGCTGGAGGTTTTGAAAGAACAGGTTTTGAAAGAAAAGGCTTTTAAGCATAGTATCTCTTGAGACGGTCAATGTTGATTGGCTGATTGAACTCAACTCCATCTAGATCCATCAGGTATGCCGCTCCTCCAGAGAGAAGCTTCTTGATGACGTATGGGCCAACCCAATTTGGCTTGAATTTCCCTCTAGGATCGAAAACGGGTGCTTTTAAGGCTTTAAGCACAAGGTCGCCTTCCTCAAGTTTTCTTGGACGGACCTTCTTGTTGAATGCTCGAGCTATTCTTCTCTGATACACATGCACATGATCAATTGCGGCCAACCTTTTCTCATCAAGTAACATTAGCTCCTCATATCTATCTCTTAGCCAATCAAATTCTGGAATCTCGGATTCTGCCACAACTCTCAAAGATGGTAGTTCTATTTCAACTGGGAGTACTGCTTCCATTCCGTAAGCCAATGAATAAGGAGTGGCTCCTGTAGATGTTCGGATAGATGTTCTGTATCCCCACAGTGCATACGGTAACTTCTCATGCCAATCTCGGTATGTATCAGTCATCTTTCTTAGGATCGTCTTCAAATTCTTATTAGCTGCTTCAACTGCCCCATTTGTTTGTGGCCTATACGGCGCTGACATGTGGTGCATGATCTTGTATTCTTCTAGTAGATCCAAAACCTCTTTCTTGAAGTGACTGCCATGATCGGATATCAACTCATGAGGGACCCCGTATCGGCAGATTATATTTCTTCTGATAAATCTGGCCACATCTTTAGCCTTCAATGTCGCATAAGACTCTGCTTCCACCCATTTTGTGAAATAATCAATTGCTACCAGGATGTATTGATGCCCATTAGACGCCTTCGGGGTTACTTCTCCAATAACATCTATTCCCCAAACTGAGAATGGCCAAGGGGTAGTCATGTTGTATAGCAGTGACGGCGGCACATGCTTCATATTGGCATGGATCTGACATTTGTGACATTTTCTGACATATTCATAGCAGTCCTTGTCCATAGTAGTCCAATAATATCCTTGTCGGATGATCTTCTTAGCTAACATGTGTCCACTCATATGAGGACCACACACCCCTTCGTGAATTTGCTCCATCATCTTTCTCGCACTGTTTCCATATAGACATGTCAAGTTGAATCCATTGTAAGATCTCTTCAATAGACTTCCACCACAAATCATGAACTGAGCCGAGAATCTTCTTATGGCTCTCTTGTCTTTCTCGGAGGCGCTTTCCGGATATTCCCCATTTTCAATGAAGTTCCACACGTCGGTGTACCACGGAAGTTCTTCTGCTTCTTCTATTTCCCCAATCATCTCATAAGACGGCTTTTCCCTTTGTTCAATCATCAAAGGAGTTAGCTTTATCCCCACAGGAATCTCAATCATTGACGCTAAAGTAGCCAAAGAGTCTGCTAGCTGATTTTCTTCTCGAGGCAGGTAGAAGAACGTGATATGCAAGAAACGAGTTCGTAAAGAATCAAGATACTCATGATAGGGTTTTAACTTCTCTTCCTTGACTTTCCAATCTCCTCGAACTTGGGATATGATCAAATTGGAATCCCCGAATACATCAAGTTTCCTTACCTCCAAAGTCAATGCGGCTTCTAGCCCCAAGATACAAGCTTCATACTCAGCAGTGTTGTTGGTGGAAGTGTACTTCAGCTTAATAGAGAACGGGGTATGTGCTCCTTCAGGGGATACAAGGATGATCCCCACTCCATATCCTTTCTGGTTTGCAGCTCCATCAAAATACATTTTCCACACATCTTCTTTTAATTCCATCAATCCTTCGTCAGGGAACATGAACTCTCCTTCGTTTTCCAGATTTATCGGATGTTCTGCTGAATGTTCTGCGACAGCCCTTCCTTTAACAGATTTACTCGTAGCATGTATCAAGTCAAACTCAGATAGCATCAATGTCCATCGGGAGATTCTTCCGGTCAATGCTGGTTTTTCAAATAGGTACTTCAAAGGATCCATTCGGGAGATTAAAACAACAGGGAAGGCCAACATATAATGCCTCAGACGACGAGTGGCCCAAACCAAAGCCCAACATGTCTTTTCTAACGGAGAATACTTCAATTTGTATCCAGTCATCCTTTTACTTAAGTAGTAAATGGCTTTCTCTGTACGCCCTTCATCTCCTTCTTGGGCTAACATGCATCCCATAGCATTCTCTGACACGGATAAGTACAACAGCAAAGGCTTCCCTGATTTCGGGGGTGAAAGAACCGGTGGGTTTGATAAATAAGCCTTGATCTTGTCAAAAGCTTCTTGACATTGATTGTCCCATTCGAATTTCTTCCCTTTTCTCAACAAGCTGAAAAGCGGATCGCAAGTAGCAGTGAGCTTAGATATGAAGCGGCTGATGAATTGGATTCTTCCCAGAAATCCTCTTACTTCCTTTTCATTTGTCGGAGGCGGCATATCCATAATAGCCTTGATCTTTGTGGGGTCAACCTCAATTCCTCTCTGTGTGATGAGAAATCCCAGCAGCTTTCCGGTGGTAACTCCAAAAGTACACTTCTGTGGATTCAATCTCATTCTGTATTTCCTTAATCTTTCAAAGAACTTGGCGAGTGCTGTTAAATGCCCACTTCTTTCTTTGGACTTAACAATCATATCATCCACATAAACTTCTACCTCTTTATGGATCATGTCATGTAACAAAGTAGTAGCAGCTCTCTGATAGGTCGCTCCGGCATTCTTTAACCCAAATGGCATTACTCGGTAGCAATACGTCCCCCAGTGAGTTGTGAATGTAGTCTTTTCTCTGTCTTCGGGTGCCATTAAAATCTGATTGTACCCTGAGAAACCATCCATGAATGATAACAACTCATGCCCCGCGGTGCTATCTACCAGAACATCTATGTGTGGAAGCGGAAAATCATCCTTAGGACTAGCCTTGTTTAGATCTCTGAAGTCAACACATACACGGATCCTTCCATCCTTCTTTGGCACAGGAACTATATTGGCTATCCATTCCGGATATTGGGTTACCATCAGGAATCCAGCTTTCAATTGTTTCTCAACTTCTTCTTTGATCTTCAAAGTCCATTCGGGTCTCATGCGTCTCAACTTTTGCTTAACAGGTTTTGAATTTGGAAAGAGAGGGATGTGGTGTTGGACAATCTCTGGATCGATGCCTGGCATATCTTGGTAGGACCAAGCGAAAACATCTTTAAATTCTTTTAATAAGTTGATTAGTTCATTGCTTTCTTGTGAAGTGAGCGTGGTGCCAATATGAACATTTTGTGGATTATCTTCATTATCCAAGTTTATTAGCAAAGTTTCTTCAATAATCTTGCATGCAGATTCATTTTCATTTTCAATTAATCTTTGCAAATCCTCAGAAATTTCAAAATCAAGATCATCAGACACAGAAGAGTAAGCAAAATCCTCGTTCATTTCATTAACATTTTTGGGTACATCAAAAGCAAAAGCAGACTCAACATCATGGCTCATATTGGCCTTTACAGACTTCCGGGGAAATGGGGGAGGGGATTTGTTGACTTCCGATTCTATCACCCAATTGTTCAGAGCTCCCTCTATTGGCTTGATTTCTTTCACATTTCCCAGTGCTTCTTCGGCATCCATCAGCATGTTCAGCTCTTCATCCATTAGCATGTTCAAATCATCACTTGTCATCAGCTCAGCCCAGTCCTTCCTTTCTTTCTTGATAGGCGGAGTATACAAGAACGGATCCTCATAGTCGGAGAACTCATGTTTGAAGAAAATCTCAAATCCAGGCTTAATGTTCTTGGTAGCCGGATCATACCATGGTTCAGGGAACCCACAGAAGGGAAAGTCATCGCCTTCTTTCACGAAGTATCCATTCAGGATTCTTGGCCCAGAAACAACCATCGGCCCTTTTCCTTTTGTCATCTTCTTTTTATCTTCTTCAGTCAATTGATACCCAAGCCCAGATTTATCTTTCTGTTCGTGGAAGTTCGGTGGTTCAGTTATTCCTTGTTGACGACGACCTAGTCCCATTCCAGGAAAATAGTTCATCTTCCGCACCATATGAGCCACTTTAGGATTGGCATACTGGTCAAAGTACAATGGCATGACTTCAGGGATCCAATTCTGTCCCACTTCTTCTTGTAGATCTTTGGCAACCGGGTTTCCCTTCTCGAACATCTTTCTATATTCGCGTCCGGTGATGAACGGCTTCTTTTTCTTGATCGGAGTGATTTCTTCGCCCCAGACAGATGCATCAGGAAGTTTCTTCTCATAGCTGAGTCGATCCCAAACGGATTTCTTTTTCTTAGCTCCTTCATTTATCATTCCCACAAAGTTGAATCCTCCTAATTCATTTTCTTCTTCCGGTGTTTGGACTTCTAGCACAGGACCATGGCTTGTCCCTTCTTCTTTGATCCAGCTATCCCCAAAGATTGTTACCACATCCTCTTTCCAGATGAACTTGACTTTCTGGTGGAGAGTGGAGGCGACTGCATCATTCACATGTAACCACGGACGTCCCAATAGCAGATTAAAGCTAGCCGGAATATCAATCACTTGGAAATCAGCTTCTTTGTTTAATGGCCCGACTTCAATTTTCAACTTAATCATTCCCACAATGGCCCTTTTGGTGTTATCATAGGCCCTCACAGTTTGTGTTGATGGCAAGAGTTCTGAAATAGACAACCCCATTCTGAGAGCTGTTTGGAGAGGACATACATTCAAGGCTGACCCATTATCTACCAAGCAGACCGGTACTCTATTCCCCAGGCAATGTACAGTGATGTAGAGAGCTCTGTTGTGGTGTGCCCCTTCCGGCGGTAAATCTTCATCTGTGAATGTGATTACAGGCTTACAAGGCTTTGAAGAGATCATGTTTACTAGATCTTCGGGAGTAGTATTGACAGAAATATTCAAACAATTGAGAGTATCGAGCATGGCCTGCCTGTGTTTGTGAGAGGTCATAAGTAATCCCCATACTGAGATCCAAGCTTGTGTTTTCTTCAATTGCTTTAAGATTTCATCTTCTTCTTCGCTCACGGCTCCTTTACCAGCCTCTTTTGTTTTGACGACTTCTTTCTCATTCCATGTTTCTTTTCCACGATTTTCTAACTCATGAGGCTTGAAATGATGTCCGGAACGGGTCAAGTGGTTTGCTTCATTGGTGATCCAGATAGACTCAAGTTCTTTGGCTAACTTTTCGGTGCCAACAGTGATTTTCCAAACAGAATCATCGGGGATTATGGTATTATTAACGGAATCATCCTCATCATCATACCACCAATCTTCTTCTTCTTCCATCATTGCAATAAGATCGTCATCTTTGATTTCAAGGTTCTCGACAGGCTTTAGCAATTCTTCTATCGGCTCAGTGCTTTGTTTCTCGGTGACTGCTTCTATGGGCTTTTCTTCCTCATACCAGATCGAGTCGTCGGTGATGGCATTGGGATCCCACCATTCAATCGTAAGATTTCCGTTGGCTATTTCTTCTTCAAAAGCCAGTGCTTCTTCGACCCATTCTTCCTCTTCCATATTCCTCAAGATGCAAATTGCAGCGTCTTCCGGAAGTTGAACATCCATAGCTGGTTGATTCGAGGATGTGATGTAGATCTTTGGGTTATAAATCTGAGATCCTTCTTCTACAAAGTTAACATTTGGCATGTTCCCTTTATGATTAGGGAGAGGATTCTTCTGAACATTTGGCTGAGAGGGAGGAGGGGAGATGACCCCTTTTTCAATCAAGTCTTCAATTTCATGGCGAAGTCTCCAGCATCTATCTGTGCTATGTCCACGGCCTTGATGAAAGTCACAAAAGAACTCTGTTTTGAAACCCGGTGGAAGTGGATTTGGCTCTGGTTTAGGTTCCAATTTCTGCAAGTACCCTTTTTCTATCATTCTTTCAAGTGCGGTGCTTAGTGGCATCCCCAAGTCGGAAAATTCTCTTTTCTCTCTCGACTGTTTCTGATTTTGACTTCCTCTTGCATTAGCCATACTTCGACGCTCTTTCTGAAAAGGCTGAGGAGATAGTGTGTTGACGTCAGCAGACTGATGATAGACTGGCCTTTCTGTCTTTCTGTATCGATTGCTCGTGCTTTCTTTCTTGATCTTTCCATCTCTAATGGCATCTTCTATCAAAGTTCCCACATCAAACAGCTGTTCGAAACTCACAATGGACTGAAATTCTAGCCTTTCCAAGTATTCGGGCTGTAGATTCTTGATGATCATTCGGACCTGATCTTTTTCCGCTGGCCTGCTAGTCATTTGAGCAGCTTTAGCTCTCCAACGAGTAAGGAAACCTGCGAAGGATTCCCTATACTCTTGTCGGGTGGTTTCTAGATCTCTTGCAGTTACATCAAACAACTGGTTATATGAATATTGAGCCACGAAAGCTTTGGCCAATGCCTCCCAATCTCTGGTTATGGCTGGTTCCAACGTCAAGTACCATGAAAGTGCTGCTCCACTCAAAACTCTTGGAAACAATAGAGCGAAGAGGTCAGATTCAATGCCCATAGGCTGCAAAGTTCCTACATAAAGCCTCAGATAGCTCTTCGGATTTCCAGTTCCATTGAAAAATTCAATATGCGGCATCTTAAACTTCTCTGGGAGTTTGGTTTTTGGAGCGTCACACAACCCTTCAACATCGAACAAATACTCATCCACCCCTTTGCTCTTTCTGATCACACTCTCTAGTTTGTCGATCTTGGCCAACTTGTCCTGAATTTCCTGATCTAGCTGAACCTTTGGTTGAACTGTCTCCCCAAAATCTTCTTCTTCATGATGCTCTGGAGGTGGTGGTGGTGGATTAGTTAGCTGCTCAATCATTCTCATCATAGTGGCAAGTTGTTCTCGATTCTGCTCCCTGTTCTGATCCAAGGCAGCTTGCATTGCGGCCAATCTGGCTTCCATATCCGCTTCGTATGTCATATCTTCAACCCTAGTCGACTCGGCTGTTCCTTCTTCTAACCCTGATCTGATCAAACGGCTGTTCGGAGCTCTGACCCAGAAAGGAGTACAACTTTTCGGTCCTATCTTTTCTTATCTGGTTTATTTAGGGATTTTCAAATAATCAGGTATCTTTATTGCAAAAGAATTTTTCAAAGAATGATATAAGAAGGTGGATTTACAAAGATGGAAATCATAAATGGAAAATCATTTCCTTTTTCAAAAACATTTTTCTTAAAATCAAAGAAATCTTTTCAAGCTTTCAAAATTCTGAGGAAAACAAAACTTTTCTTTTTTAAAAGTATATTAGAGGCGTCGCACTCGTGAGTCGTATATGCAATGCTCGTGTAGTGCATGCAATGCAGATGAAATGCAATCTAATCTAAATGCAATGCACCTTAATCTAGCTTAGACCTAGCACATCAGCACATAAGCACATAAGATTCCTTGAGTATGCTAATCACCCTACTAATCCAATCATTATCCAAGGATTTTGAGTTTTGAAATTCTTGATGGTTCATGTTTTCAAAATTGAAATTTTTCATGAAAATCTTTGAAAGAGATGGGGAGATTTGTAATTTTCAAAAGAATTTTTGAACCATCAATGCTTGTGGTGAGAAATCATGATTCTTAAAAATTGAGGTGGGAATTTTGAAATTCTAAGATCTGAGAGGAAGATTTTGAAATTGAATCATCATGATTTCTTGAAGACCAAAAATTTTTTTTTTGAAATTCTCTAAAATCTAGGAGAATTTGAAATTGAATCATCAAAGTGTGATCATGATTTCTGGAAATAGGAATTTTGAAATTCTCTAAAATCTAAGGAGAATTTTGGAAAGATTTTGTGAAAGTGAATCTCAAAGCAAATTTTCAAAAGGGATATTCTTGGAATTTTCGAAAGACTTGGGGTTTTTCAAAGAAGTGCTTATAATTTCAAAAATTTTCAAAATTGTCCTCAAATAGTGATTGGATGTTCGGATAAAGACCATACTATCCTAGAGGAATCCACCATACAAGGTTTGATGATGCCTTTGCATACACGTCCTCATCATCCACATAATCCCTTACGGGCAAGCGCAAATAATTCATCACATTGTCCTAATCAAAGATGATAATCAAGATCCTATTTGAAGGGTTCTATAGAAACTATATGCAAAGGCCGGGTTTTAGTCTCATAAAGGGTCCATTAGCAAGCTCAACGGTGTGGTTGACCGCCTCCCCGAGGGCGTGCCGTTCACACATGGGCTTTATATACCGCACGCGGTACAAGGCTAACGGTGACTACATGCTACCAAAACTCTTGACAAATAGAGGAAAGAGGGCCCTCTATCTTCAAGGCAATGATCTCAAGCAGTCGCGGTGAAAGAACAATGCAAGTGCAAATGCAGGCAGAAACAACATGATTATTGAATTAATAACAAGGATATTCTTTGGCTCAAGTCAAACCCTCGAAGAACAAGAAACCATCGGTTTCATGTTCAAATCCCCAGCAGAGTCGCCAGATTGTGGACCGTCGCGAATGGAGGAGGAGGTCCTGGCGCTCTCCCTCGATAGTGTCCCGGGACGGATCCCAAGGAGCACACTTCAGGGAAAACTAGGACTTCCTCACGCGATCCTAGAGACAAAGAGTCGCCACCTAATTTTTATCGGGAATTAGGAAACCCAAGCTTGACTCGCCCAAAATTGAATAAGGTTACTCGCCCTTCATTACCAGAAACAAGGTTCGGGGGTCTTGGTACGAGAGGGGAAGGAGCCCAAGCAGGACTAAAGCACCCCCTCCTCGCCCTACCGAATGGTAGGCCTTGATTCAAATATCCTTGTTATTAATTCATAATAGATGTTGTTTCCTCAAACATACTAGATAGATATATACATGGCAAAAAGAAACATCTAATGAAAATCATTTCAAGAGACTAAATCAAGTAGAAAGCGGATGCTCATGCAATACAAGGGAGAAGTATACTCACAGTGGCTAGTCCCGCCCGGGACCGATGCAAATAAAGTAAACATGTCATGATATGCAAAGGGAACGAGAAGACTTACATTGGTTGACTCAAGCGGAGTCGCGAAAGCAAAAAGAATGTAAACGTGCAATGCAATCATGCAACAATCCTAGATAAGATGTCTCTAACAAATAATCATATAAACGGAGACTTATCCTAAAGGAAATGTGTCGTTGAAATCAAAGTTGTAAACCTAGAAAAATTCTAAGAGAAAGGATAAAGATAGTACATGATACATGGGCACTAAGCCACATGTAGACGAGGCAAACCACAAATCGAAGTCCGGGTCCGAGGCACTTAATTCTCTGCACTAAGACACCAAAGAATACCCAAAGCATTGCAAAAAATACAAGCAAACAAATGATATGCATGATAAACAAAGAAAACATGTCATCAATCAAATTTCCAGATTCAGCAACCTCTAATGAATCCTATCAAAAGTGGTCTTAAACATGAGCTGGATAAAAACCCTTTTACAGAAAGTTAGATACATGTCTTAGGGAACTTCTCCAAAAAGTGGGACCTCAATATCAATTTTATTGTTTGAGAAATAAATGTTTTGGGAACAGTGGATCAGGACTGTCCACTGTTCTTGTAAAAATCATAATTAAATCTACAAAAATCATATGAAGCTCTATTTGGTGTCAAAAGAAAGCTATTTCATTGTAGTATATGATAAAAATAAACCCATGGACATTCTGTAATCACAAGGTTTCTGAAAAAGTGTTTTAAACAGACTCTGTTATTCTGGAAATTTGGTATCATTTGACAAATGAATGCAAAACATAATAGAAGTATAATAGAAGTTCATGAATCATGTTAACCAAGTTGATTTAAGCTTTTGATCTCTCATCCATTTATCCTAGGTGATTTCTAAACCAAGTTTTATTCATCAATTGTTGTTGAGTGATCAAGGTGTGACCATTTTGTATACATAATCATATTTGTAATTAAACTTAGAAAATTCCAGAATAGTTGTATCAACTTTAAACGCTTAGAAAACGATCCTAACTCGATCGTATGCTCACGATTTTACATCGGCATATAGATATATGAGTTAGGAATCATCCCCAAAAAGCGGAACGTCGATAACTATTATAGATTTTCTGAAATTCAAGCACAAAGAGACGATGTTCAAATCTGTCAACCGATTTCTCAACAATTTCTAAAAATAGTATATGAATCCTAAAAGCTCTCAAAACGGACCGGATGAAAGCTAATTCATCAAAGTTTACCCAGAAAATTTGAAATCCATCAAACTATGGGTTTTGATGGACCAAATCTAATGGACAAAACCAATCTGCTTTGCTGAATTTTTATCTAGTTCATTTTAAAGTGTGAGGAAAACATTTTAGTGATAGTTGAAGCTTATTAGAGAGATCAAACTCATAGATCAACTTAATTATCATGATTCCCAATCAATTTAGCCCTCAAGTTCTATGAAGAACTTTTAGATCAAGGATCAAAGGGACTTATAAATATCATGTTGGAGATGAAATTCAATAGGAATTCTAGGTAATAGGAATAATCAAGAGATAGGTATGAACATAGAAATCATCCTTCTCATAGATCATATTTCCAAACCATCATGGAATTCAAAATAGATATATGTATATATATATAATCATGTATGCATGAATCTAAACTAAAATTGAAGAATGAAACCAAAATTGAAAATCAAAGTGAAAAACAATCTCTAATTGTAAATTATCAATAAAAATCAAAGAGATTTGGATCTAACTATGTGAGTGTGTGAAGAACATGAGAGGAAGAAGATGAGTGTTCTAATAAGTAGAAATAGAACTAAGTTAGATCCAAATCTTATAGATCTATATATACAAAGTAGGAATTAGAGATGAACTATAGTGTTTACCTCTTGGAGGATTCTCAATTACAAGACCAAAATTGATTTGAAGATCTTCTTCTTCAAGTGTTATTCAAGTGTTCTTCAAGCACTCATCCATGGAAGTTGAGGGAGGCAATTGATGTTCAAATTGTGGTCTAATTAGCCTAAGTTAATCTAAATTCAATTCATAATTTTCTCTCTCTAGAATTCACCTAAATTGAAAGTATATTCAAAGTATACTTATCTCTCTTGTATGTGCTTCTATGTGTGTTTGTATCTCCAAGTATATTCAAGTGTATCTCTTCCAAGTGTCTAGTGTGTTAAGATGTGATCTCATATGAGATGTATGAGATCTTATATAGAGTTTTGAAGACTTAGCTCTTAAGTTTCAGGGTTAAAACAGGATTTTTAGAGCTTAAAAGAGGGTTAAAATGGCCATTTCGGAGCCTAAACGCAATTTCCAGGCAATTTCCTCGCAGTGGGAAGCTTCTAGAAGGGTCTGGAACTCAAAAAGCTCCGTGGAGGACACAAATGGAAGTGGCGGTTATGGTGGGACCCGCCACCCCCATACCCAAAACCGCCACTTACTATTCTTGCTCCTCTGGTCACCCACAAACCCTGTTTCAAAAATCACGTGCACTGCTTTTCCAGATTTCTGTAAAAATGCTTTTTGGTGTCCGAAATCGTCCGTTTACGTACCGTTGGAAAGCTGTCAGGTTGAATTTCAATATAAAAATATTTCCAGAGGTTTTATAATGAGAATTGAAGTCCAATTGAAGTCCGAAAGTCCTCCGGAACTTTCGTCGTCTTTTTGAAATCAAATGACGTCTTTTCCAAAATTGCTTTCAAATGTGCGTCGATTTCGAACTTTTCTTTAAAATTGAATCTCTGGATACCTAGAATACTGCGTTTAGAACACTTAATGTTCATATAACCCTGAGAGAAAATGAATTCTGAGAGATGATTTTGACAAAACCGGGATTTATCCATGGAAAAGGGCTTTTCTGAGCTTGAAGTCACTTTCCGAAGTCCGATCTTCTGATTGTGTGGAATCCAGTACCTTCCACGGGGTACTTTTCATCATCGAATCCTCCAAGACGTTGTTCACCCTAAATCCTATCAGTGTGGTCAAAATTGGGTGTCTACATTAGGCAAATCACGCAAGCGGACCGCGCGAGCGACTCGCGCGTGCGATCTCCTTGTATTATGGCAGAAAAAAAAGTTTTTTATAATAAAACGAAAAATGGGCGTATCGCGCGAGCGGCCTGCACGAGCGACCTTCGCGCGACCGGCCCGCGCGAGCGACCGGCTCGCGCGCGCGACCTTGGACAGTTTTTGATTTTTGCTTATTTTATGTTAAGGAACTGTTTGGATGATGTTTTATGAATTTTTAAAGCTCTATTTGGGAAATTTACTAAATCAGAATCCTATTTGGGTATGTTTGGACGATTAAAACGTTTTATTGTGACTTATCAATCCCCGTACGCATGCTGTTTCTATATTTCAGTGATTTACTTTATGTTTAATGTTTCACGACATACATATGGAGTCAGTTGTACATGCATGGTGAGTGTGAATGTTGGGCAGTGTGGAAAAGAGTAATGGTTAGTGTGGAAAAGAATGTATGGTTGAGATTGTGTTGTGGACATTTCCTGGTAATTGTGTACCAAAGTGTGACGTGTTGAGATTGCGGTGAAAGTATCTTTGTAGTGCGATGGTGGCAAAACTGGACACTCCTTGACGCCCATGGAAGAGTTAAAGTGTGTGACGCCAAACTTGGACATTCCCTGGCACCCATGGTAGTGCTAAAGTGTGGCCTACGGACACTCCCTGGTACCCGAGTCTGGATACTGCGTGAGGTTACCTTTGGTATTTGCGAGGCAGATTAGGTACTAAAGTGTGAGGCATTGGACATTCCCTGGCACCCCGTGCTAAAGTGTGAGGCAAACTAGACATTACTTGGCACCCCTGTGCTAAAGTGTGGCTATCGGAGTATTTCAAAGATACTGGTGTGAGATAGTGGGTTGTTGTGTTTGTCGAGAGAAAAGAGTCGGTAAGATGAGATGGTGCATTATTTTTCATACACGGTCACATATATGTGAATTAAAGCTTTCAAATGATATTGTGGTTGTTTTCTATAAACGAAATCTTTACTTAATGTAAACTTGTTGAATTAATTGGGAATTGGAAAATGGTAAATGAGTATGTGTTACATTCAAAGTTATGTTTTTAATACTCACCAGCTTCTTGAAGTTGACGGCGTTGATGCGTCCTAGACATTCGTGCCTAGGCTTTTCAGGTTATGACTATGCTGGGCCCTATGATTATGCAAACTGAGAACGGCTGCTTTAGATGATAGAAATGTTATCAATATCCTATGTTTTAAGTTAAAATTTGTTTTGTTATAAGGATGACTGTAATAGACAATAGATATTGTTTTGTTTTAAGGCGGCATGTGTCTTAGTTGACCCCATATTGTAATATGTAATAAGTTAGAAAAATATTTGTAAGTCTTGATTGCTTTACTCTGATCATGGTTTTATGTTGTTCGACGTTTGGGATGGAATCGATCCTTCAAACTGTCGCGACCTACGGGTCCATAAAGGAAATTAAACGCTTTCCATATTTATGCTACGTCGGGGGTGTGACAATCTCATCTTTTCCGAAATATAATGAGAAATCCGAATAATAATAAGAATATGTCATCTCTGATCTTTTCGGCATAACATGCCCCTTTCCCATTATATAGCAATAATAGATTGCTTTTCCATCGGCATCTCTGATAATAAGACTATCCAGCCACAATCCACTAACAAATTTTTGTGCCATCCGCATCTCACATTCCAGCTTATCCAGCCAAGTCTGAAGACTTCTAGTGTATCCCGCCAAGTCTGAAGAATTTCAGCTTATCCAGACAAGTCCGAAGACTTCCAGTGTATCTTGCCAAGTTCGAAGACTATCACGTTCAACACCATTGGGAAAAATAAAGCCCGATAATAAGAAAATTGTGGCTCGTCAGCCATTGATCTCTACGGATCTGGTTGCCTCAACAGGTCTTACACCATTCCTATATTTTCATGGAATCTAGATTATGCAATGCGCGCTGACTCCATATAGTGAATGCACGTGTTCACAATCCTCTACTCATTTACGAACTTTCTTTATTCGATTACATTATCAACATGGCATACATTTTCGTTCTTTATTCACATTCATCCTACTACATTCATTTATCATTGGAAGCATGATAACATATAAACTGTAGATCATTCAACGTAGATTGATATCAACAAATCATATAGATAAAAACCCTTAACATGCTCATATACACGATAATACAATTCCTTTACAAATAATCATGGCAACACATAGCAATAGAGTTCATCGAACATGATACAGAAGTATAACATGGGATTAATACAACGAATACTAAATATATATACATACAAGTCACATACAAATACTCTAGCAGCCCTTATGCATATTAGGAGTGAGGTTATAAATACTCACCTCGATATCTTAAGTCATACGCGTCCTCAATTGATGATCAGAACGAGGTTCCCTACAAAGCATATGACAGAACAATGGTTAAATGTGAACTCCTGAAGTGAGGGCATAATGGTAATTTCTTTGGATGCAAATATAAATCCCAAGGTAGTGATTTACGCACCATTTTAAGTCCAACGCCATTGACTAGACTCAAATCGGAGTTCATCACATAAAAGACTGGGTTTTCTATACCAATGTGGGCTCTAAAGAGAAGCTGTATTTTTTACCCTGTCAAAGGTCACCAAACTTTATAAAGAGAACATTTTTGACATTATTCTAAGACTCTAGGAACTGATCGCGTATTTTTCAGAGCTATAGATTATTTATTATGAATTATTGAAGATATTACAATATCATAAATACACAAAAAGGATTTGAATATATAAATATACACAAACACATAAAACAACACTTGGAATATTTTTATTAAATACTAGACATTAAAATACACTTTCAGTATTTATCTCATAATTTTCAAAGCTCGTTTGGTATTTATAATAAATATAATACTCTTAAAATAGCTTCTTATTAATTATTAAAAATACTAAGATATAATATTATAACTTTGTAAGCTATAACATAGTCTAATATAGCTTTAGGGACATATCCCTAATTTTTCACAATTTAATAAAGCTTATAAGTATTTAAACTCTATTTACATACTATATAAAACCATTGTTTATTGTTTAGAATAACCATATAAATAATAAATATTTTATATTAAATATAATAGTAATACTTAGAATGTTAGAAATATTATTTAATAATATTACATTAATTTAAAACGTACTAATATTACATTAAAACTATTTTAAACAATTAAAATGTAAAACTAATATTAATAATCTTATTAATAATAATATAATTATTATCAAACCCATTGGGTTGACCCGAACCAATTCTAACCCAAATGGGTGAGCGACCCGATTACACTCACAGACTAACCCAACTCCAGACCAGATCCGACCCGAACACATATGGGTGACCCGCTAACACTCACATGAAGACCCAGCCCATAAACCCATTTAGGTGGACTCGAACTCAACCCGTACCCAAAACCCACACCCACTTATACTAACAAACTAACTCGACCTAAATACCCTAACCCGAACCGAAGCCCAGACCTATATATGCACTCAGCCTAACCCGCCCAAATACCCGAACCCCGACTCGGTGCCAAAACGATGTCGTCCCACTAAAAGGGGACCTGTGGGTTTCTTAACCTGCTCCGACCCGCTACCATAACCCATTCCCACTTACATCTAGACCCTACCCGAACCCGACTCGTACCCGGGTCTTATAACCCGAAACCTAAATGTTCTTCATCTTTTCCGGCAAGCCTCAGCCCCCGACGATGCCGTTTCACCGAAAAACTTCCACGGCTCATATCACTCTCTCTCCTCTTAATGAAATTGCATGAGACCAACGCCAAAAGCTTCATCTAGGAGCCCTCTATCATATACTAGGAGCTCCAATCCTAGTTATCCTGTTTGGTACACGAACCACTCCATTATCCTTTCGGCCAAAACTAAGAATATCTATCGGAATGACCTACCAAACATTCACCATTTCAAAAACTGATCATAAGGAGTCTATTAGGGTTCACTGGGGTCTGTTTGATGTAATAAAAAAGGGCTTTGGTCACACTTTGAAAATCAAGCTTCATTGATGCAGCTTTAATGGTCGTTGGAGCATGTATAGAGCTTAAGGCTCTGTTTAGCTGTGTACATGTGGCCCTAGGGTCTTCTAAATGACATGCAAGGACACAAAAATGAGAGTGGGTTGTGGGTTTTGCCTCAGGTGGTCTTGGATCCTCTTCTCCTTCCCATTTCTTCTCCGACCTCCTTCTTCTCTCTCTCTCTCTCTATGTCTCTTTCCTCTTCTTCAGTCTTCTTGTTCTGTGCATGGGTATGAGAAAGAATACAAAGAGGGGAGGGTGTGGTGTATATACGGGTGTATGTGTATGTTTTCTCCTTTTCTAAACTCTCTCCCTCTCTCTCTCACTCTCGAGTCTTCTCTCTCTCTCTCTCTATACAATCTGTAATTGTAGATTGTGGGGCTGCTGAGAGGGTTATGAGAATGGGGATGTGGTCTTATTTATAGAGGGAGAATGATAGGGAGTTATCCCACGTGCTAGGGATGCCCAATATGTGTGCATGTGTTTGTGTGTCTAACGGTAGATTATAAGGGTGGTGGGGTGTGTGCATGGCTTCGACATGGTAGTGGTGGGGCCACTCTCAGACTGAGTGTCTCAGAATATGTACTAGTGGCTTGGTCCACGTGTTCAATTGTGCAATAAGTGCAAGTCTGAAATGCATATATGTATAGGGCTGTACACGAGCCTAAGTAAAGGTTTATCTACAAGTTTCCATATTAGATATAAAAGTCAACACCATGACTACTTATTAATACTAATAAATATTGGGTCATAATCATGATTGTCCTAACTTAGATTGTTCTAATGGATCTTCTATAACTGAGGTCAAGGTGATGTCACTGATTCAAATCCTATGTGGAATTTCTAAGAAAATTCGAGGTATTATAGATCAAAGTGGCGAGTACCTCTCCAATGAATTTATTGATCACCTCATACATATTGGGATTCTGTCATAGTTGACTGCACTTGGTACGCCTCAGCAGAACGGCGTAGCAGAGAGAAGGAATTAGACACTTTTAGATATGACTAAGTCAATCATGAGTTATTCAGAGTTGCCATTATTTCTTTGGGGTTATGCTTTGGAAACCGCTATTTACATACTAAATCTAGTTCTAAGAAAATCTATTCCTAAGACACCATGGGAGATGTGGATTGGATGCAAGCCCTCTTTGCAACATCTTCAGATATGTGGGTGTCCAGCACATATGCTGAAAGGAAAGATGAGCAAATTGGAATCACGATTGGAAGTATGTTACTTCGTAGGGTATCCAAAGGGTACTTATGGATGGTATTTTTATGATCCAAGAGAATAGAAAGTGTTCGTTAGTACAAATGTTGTTTTCTTGGAGGATAATTATATCATGAACCATAAACCTAAAGGAAGGATAGATCTGAGAGAAGTAGATGGAAAGCCCTCAATTCCTCCAATAGTTGAAAATGATGTAAGATAAGAAAATACCACATCTTCACTTATTTTCACACTGGTACCTCATCGTAGTGGGAGGATGGTCAGCCAGCCTGACAAATACATGTTCTTAGGAGAAGTTTTTGAAGCTGTCTCTATAGAATTTGAATCTGATCCTGCCACGTACAAAGAGGCAATGGTTGATGTTGATTCTGCCCATTGGTTCAAAGCTATGAAGGCTGAATTGGAATCTATGGATTCCAATCAGGTCTGGGATCTTGTAGAACTTCCAGCCAATATTAAAACCATTGGCTATAAGTGGTTCTACAAGAAGAAAAGAGGATCTGATGGAAAGGTTGAGACCTTAAGGCAAGGCTTATAGCAAAAGGTTATACTCAAAGAGAAGGCATAGATTATGAGAAAACCTTCTCACTGGTAGCCATGCTCAAATCCATCAGAATACTCTTATCCATTACTGCATGCCTAGATTATGAGATCTAGTAGATGGACGTCAAGATTGCATTCTTAAATGAAAATCTTAAGGAGGACATCTATATGCAACAACCAAAAGGGTTCAAAGCTGGAAGAAAAGGTAGCTTGGTATGCAAGTTGTAAAAGTTCATTTATGGGCTTAAGCAGGCATCCAGAAGTTAGAAAATTCATTTTGACCAAACGGTCAAGTTGTTTGGTTTCATACAGAATCTGGATGAACATTGTGTATATAATAAATGTGAAGGTACTGTGGTGGATTTTCTTGTGCTTTAGGTTGATGACATTTTACTCATTGGAAATGATGTAGGGGCGTTGTCATCAATCAAGGTTTGGCTAGCTAGTACTTTCGATATGAAGGATCTAGGAGAGGCGAGCTATATTCTTGGGATAAAGCTTTTTCAAGATCGTAAGCGAAAGATAATGGGATTATCTCAAGCTGGACATATCGAAAAGGTGCTAACTAGGTTTTCCATGGATAATTCGAAGAAAGGTTTGCTCTCATTCAGGCATGGTTTGGCATTCTCCAAGGACCAGTGTCCTAAGACATAAGAGGAGAGGAATCACATGGTAGGAGTTCCCTATGCTTCGGCTGTGGAAAGTCTCAGTATGTGATGTTGTGCACTATACCAGATATCAACTTTAACGTTGGCATGGTTAGCAGGTATCAGTCTAATCCAGGTCCAAAAGTACTTGAGAAGGACTAAAGATTATATGCTTATGTATGGCGGCGATGAGTTAATGTCAGTAGGATACACTGACTCAAACTTTATGTCAGATAATGATTTGAAGAAGTCAACATCCGGACATATCTTTACCCTTAGAAGTGGTGATGTTAGTTGGAGGAGCATTACGAAGAAATGCATTGCAGACTCAACTACACAAGTCGAGTATGTGGCTACCTATGAAACCGTAAATAAAGTTGTTTGGCTCAAGAAGTTCCTTATGGAACTCAGGGTGGTATTGGCGTCATTGTCACCTTTTATGTTATACTGCGATAATAGTGGGGTAGTGACTCAGTCCAAGAAGCCAAGGAACCACGGAAAGGGAAAGCACGTAGAAAGGAAGTATCATCTCATTCGATATATAGTCCAGCATGGAGATATGATTGTTACCAAGATTACCACAGTTGACAAATTTGCGGATCTGTTTACAAAGGCTTTACCACAGAAAATATTTGATCATCATTTAGATTGTGTAGGTCTTAGATGTAGTGGGTTATGAGTGCAAGGGGGAATTTATTGGGATTGCCCTCAAACCCAGTCTTTATGTATTTGACATTTGGCATTTTATATATGGATATCAAATTTACATTTCGGTATGTATGTGTCATGAGATGATTGATGAGGTCCATAAGTATCATAGTAGGTAACTTATGTATGTATGAGATACATACAAGAGAGATATGAATTACTATTCTTTGATACTTAGAACTAGTCACAATGGATGATGAGACTGGATATATCATCAAGTATACACTGTAGCATTATTACCATTAGATGGAGTGATGAATCTCAATCACTAGAGTGAGACCCTTAGTTAATGTGCTAGTGCTTATAGTGCATTGATGGACTATGAGCTTTCTTATTGACATCCAATACTGTCAACATTCGATAGGAACTCATAACTTGTATAAGGTACGTGTTCTTAATCTTAAGATGATTATGGACACAGACTATGGATGTGGATACTTTGACTTACCAATTAGTGAGGTCTTAAAGATCAACATCTGGGTATCTTGGGTACGTCACATTCTTAGGGTTGTGAACATATACTGTCAAGATAGAATCTACCCTCTGATAAAGAGTAAGCATTCCCCTGAGAATGTCACCAAGTTGATTACTGAGAACTACAGTCTTGTTGATAAGTAGTTTTCAAAATGTTTGGTAATCATGAAAGGTGAATGAAACTCAAGAAATGGAAGATGTAATCATCATTCAGGTTGACAGTAACAATTATTCGACTACCTGAATATGACTATAAGTGGTGACAGTAGAGGGAAATTCGTACACCATACAAGTCTAGTTATCGATTCGGATTTGTTCTTTTGCGCTGGAGTGCGGTTATCATTTTATAGTGGAGTAAACGATAATTGATCAATTAGTTATTTTGTTGATTAAAGAGTTTAATCATGGGAATTAATAACTGGTCTAAGCCAATATAAAGAGCCTAGGAGGTCTCACTCTTAGCTTCGCAAGAGTGCTTGGAAGTCATATGAGGATTGGAGTTTCGATCGATTGAACTAAGTTTGATCGATTGAAGTTTGGTTCAGTTCAATCAATCGAAATGCTTCGATCAATTGAAGGTTTGATCGATCGAAAGAGTTTTAATCGATCAAAGGTAAAAGTCGGTTTGGAAATCTATAAATAGGGTAGCTACATGCAGAATAGTTTGATCGTCATTTTCTATTCACATAAAGCTGCAAAATCTATTTTAGGGTTTACCAACCTTCGATGTCCTCTCTATTTGGGTTCCCACCACCCTAGTCATTCTGAGAGTATTCATAGGAGACATAAGGGAGAAGATCATCTAGAGGAGGCTACTGGAAGTTGAAGAATTCATAATTGGGTTCAAGACCACGAGGTATAGTTCTTATCCCTTTCTTGTACACATCTATAGAATTGAAAAGTAGTAGATCTAGGCATAACAATAAGTTTTTTGAAACTTGTTTTCCTGTGCATGATTTAAAGTTTTTTAAAACCTAAATCTATCACAGGAATGCTAGAAATTGATGTAGGCTAGACTCTATGAAGAAGAGTATGCACATCTTGCTATTGATAATTTAAAGTCTACTCTCAGAGTACACTTTGTTGGCCAGTAATTCACTGACTTATGCCACTTGGTTGATACCGTGGCGAGATACAAAAAATTCATTGAAGAAGAAAATCAAAGGAAAACAAATAGACGAGGGGTTTATTACAAAGGGCAAAAAATCAACCTGCGAATGTAATAAAGAAGAATTTACAAGAAAAAAGAATAATTGAAGTCGTTACCTCCCAAGCCCTCCAAAACTCACACACAGATGAAGAATCTGTCCTTGAAACTTACCCCATTTGAACATAAAGGATGGCTAGGCTGGCATTGCTCTAATCCAATTTTTGGATCTTCGATACCTCAGATAGGCATTCAAGGATGGAAAGATGGATTCAGTCACCCCGAGTACTGAGAGGAGAGCATCCAAGGACATAAATCAAGAAAGCACATGTAAGTTGGTCCATTGTAAATCTGTTATGTCATTTTAATGTCTCACAGAACCACGTGTATGCAACAGGTCCACTTACTATTTTTGTTGGGTATAGCCCCTAAAGCTCTATTAATGTTCAGATTAACTACGAGGACCTCTCCTTTGACTCGAAGACTTGTGATTGCATTGAAATCTTTTGGGGTCATGGTCATCTCCCTAAATGGCAAGTGGAAAGTGTTGGTGGAATCCCACCACTACTCTACCAAGCTAAGAAGTTGAGCTCTATAATTGTTCCCCCGGACTAGTAATTTCACAAATTCCCCAAATTCAACATTTTCAACATTGGTTTTCATGGCCGGTGAAAGCTTCTTGTACCATTCATAATCGTAGGTGAGGCATCTGTGGCCTTTGAGTGACTTTTTCAGATCCTAGAATGATGAAAAGGAATGAAAATGGTGAGTTAAGCATTTCCACGAACACTTGGTGTGCACATTTTTTGGGCACTTTGAAATATGCATGGTAGCAAGTTAATTTTGTCCCATTTTTTTAACAAAACATGATATAGATTATAACTCAAGCATGTAATCATTCATAGACATACATTAGATTCATAAAGCATAGCACTTGCATTAAAAAAGAAGAAAAAGAAAAATGGAAGTTGAAGTTGTTAAATGGAAGTTGTTAGCTTACCCACCCTTTTCTAGCACGGAAAGATAGATGATGATCCAAATCTTTGAGTAATTCAGGAGGGAAATTGTTGGAGGAGGATCTGTAGGAACATTTTCCCTCCCAAGTTTTTAGAGGGAGTGGATGTTCATCCTCACTATTGAAAAAAGAGCTTGAAGATGACATGGTGGAATTTGATGTGCAAAACCTTGATTTTGATTATGTTTTGTGGAATTTGAGTGAGGAATGAGTGATTTCCAAATGCTAAATGAGAGTTTTGAAAATGAAAATGAAATAAGAGTCATTTAAACTCAAGATTTTAGAGAGAGGAAATGGTGGCAAGAGAGCATTCTTGGAGAAGAAAGTCCCAAAACACAAAATGAAGGCAAATGAGAAGTCAAAACACATATAAAAGGCTGAAAGACATAGTAGCATTCCCCCAGGGTTGCACGGCCTTTAGGGAGGGCCACTATAGCCTTCAGCCCAATTTTACTACATTTGCTTGTTTTGCCTCTTTTGATGCCCCGTTTTGATCCTTTAAAGGCATTTTTGAAGGAGATTTTCATAATATAAAAAATATTTAAAAGTATTCATGAAATTTATTACATCGCAATTACATAAGAGTATGGATATCCAGCAGAATAATTAGCCTCATTTGCAAATGTATTGCATTGAAAGAATTTCCCATTCGTATTGAATAAGTCTTGCATTTTTGGCATGGTTCTCGTGGTTTGCCTTGATTGGCTCCATGGGTATCTTTGCCCAGGGGAGTTAGCCTGCTTTGCCACAGAATGTTGCACTGCATTTATGATTTTCCTTGAATGGCTACATGAGTTCATTTCCCTAGTAGAGATAATACTTAAAACAGTAGCTTACCTCTCAAGGCTCTACTATGCATAGCATTTAGAATAACAGTTTATCTCTCGAGGCTCTACTATGCACAGCATTTAGAACAGTAGTTGCCTCTCGAGGCTATGCTATGCACAACATTTAGAACAGTAGTTTGCCTCTCAAGGCTCTACTATGCATATCATTTAGAACAGTAGTTTGCCTCTTGAGGCTCTACTATGCACAACATTTAGACTAGTAGTTTGCCTCTCAAGGCTCTACTATGCATAACATTTAGAATAGTAGTTTACCTCTCAAGGCGCTACTATGCAAAGCATTCGCATTGATATTCCAAACACTCGTGATGTTCACCTATAATTACGGCTCATCACTGCATGTTTCGGGCATAGTTTGCCTTAAGTGGCTCTATGGACCCTCTCTTATTTCCGCCTAGCTCGTGCGAAGAGCTACGCACAGCGATGTCGCAAAGCCCTCTAGTTGAGGCAACTCCGTTGAATCGTCTGCGATAGGACATCCAATTAAATTATCTACGATCGGACACCCCATTGAATTGTCCATGATAAGACACCCTGTTGCATCATCCACGATAAGGACACCCTATTGCATCGTCCATGATAAGGATACCCTCTTGTTATTATCTGTGGTCTAGATGGAACAATCCCCAAGTATGTTGCATGTTAGCAGTAGTTTGAGTCTCATATCATTCATTGTGTTTTGCTTGAACCATTTCATGCATATGGTGTGCTCATTTGAACTACGGTTTATCTGATTTCCTGTAAAGGATAATGTAGGTAGCTCTTTAAAGTGCGACCATTTGAATTTCGAGATTTTTTCTTTTTGTGCTTATATGTGTTGATTTTCTCCAATTTCTTTCGAAAGTCTTCCGGACTCACTGAAAGGTTGTCATACTTTGACATTCCCTTATAATGTGCGTTGCTTGCAAAGCTCTATCAAAGCGGGGTAAATTGTACACACCCTATTTTGGTTCGTCCGTTCGACAAAAGGAACCCGCTTCAAGAACAACCCGATGACTGGAATCAAGATTTATTAATTGTATGAAGCAGAATTCTGTGAAGCACCGTAGTCTCTTAGATATGTTAGAGTAACCTCTAGGAAGACTTAGGTATGACAGAAACACAATTCAGAAACAAAAACCCAAGCTAGGATAGCCGTTTTACATGAAAAGACAAAAATCACCTTTACCGAGCAAAATACTGATCTCAGGGTAGGATCCCCAGAGCTCTATTTACAAAGTATTCCTAAATTAGCTAAAAATGATGCCCCGAGCCCTCATGTTGGCCAAAAAATTCTTAGGATAATTTTCATGCTAAAATAGCCCTTCGACGCATCTCCGGTTAGCTCCTTTTTGGAATCAGCCTCACCTTTTTCATCATAACTCAAACTCCACAAATTATTTTTGAATGATTCCAAAAGCATTGTAAACTAGACTTCCATACATTTCCAACGTACATCACAAGCCTAAAAATGATAATCGATGTGAGAGAATGAAGTCTGGGAAGTTCAGAGTAAAAAATAACTTCCGGGGTTGAGTGCCATAGTGGCATTGGGCAGAGAGCGCGGCCGCGCACTAGTGCCACTATGGCACTCAACCCAAAACTCAATCTGAGCCATCCGTTTGGTCCCAATCCATGTGAACTAGCACAAATTCGACCAATCAGATGTAAGTATGACTAAAACCTCTTATCCACACCTCAAATAGCCTAGGTACAAGCCTTTAAAGCTTGTACTTCCATCCCACATCGCTTAAACACAGAAAATATAGCCCAAATCCCAAACTATAAATAGAGGCCATCACCTCTCCGTCCAAGGCATTACAAAATCTTGAGAACTAGAGAGCTTAAGGAAACCCCATGGCAGGATTCCTCGAGCACTCCTAAAAAGTTCTTGGGAATTCATATTTTAGATTTAGGGTTCTTAGAGATCGCGGTGCTAGCGAAGCTTTGCCAGAGAAGATTTTGAGGGAAGTTCTTGACGTAAGCTTTCTTCTTCTTCTTTTCTTTCTTTGTTTTTATTATTTTTTTTAGTTTTTGATCTTCATAGTTCTTAGTTTAGATCCGTTTTCTTGTTTGTTCTTTGTAGTTCTTATTTTCTTTGTAGTTTAGATCTTCTAGGCTCCTAGGATACTATCCCATTTGTGGATAGGCTATCCCTAGTGATCCCTATTCCAACCATGGAATAGCCACCACTAGTGGGATTGTTAGCCAAGCCATGGCTATTCCAATCTTACTAGGGACCATGAAACCCTAATTCTAGTTTTGCTTATTTTATATCTAATCTAGTTTAGCTTATTCATGAATCCATGTATACACATGCACACTATCCACACATAGGATAGTAGGATATCACGATTAAAGGTTACGCATGCACACATGCACTTAGTGTCCATGTTTGGTTATTATGCTGTTATTATCCTCACCTTAGTCAATTCGGAAGCTGTAATAAGGAATGCTATGCTATCCCGAGTAAGTCCTTACAACCCTTCTCTTTACTACTTTCCTAGATCACCTAGAAGCATGCATAGATGGTTAAAAGTGGTTTAATTCCTTACATGGTACTTGTGCTTAGATATCATGTTTTTCTAGGGTTTTGAGTGCGCTTTTCACATTTACTTTAATTTTATTTCCTTTCGCATGCATAGGGGAGCATAGAAATACGTTTAGTTCCCGAATTACTATTTTGGCATCTACATTGTGAGGTAAATGTACAATTTCTTGCATGCTTTTCTTTTCTTAACTATTTGTAACTTGAACATAGGACTGCATTAGTGTAAATGAAATGGTCTTCACAAACACCTTGAAAGCTGAGTAGAGGCCCATCTCACGATGGGCGAGAGGGGGTGTTTTATTACAATCTAGCTCCTTCCTCTCTCGTACCTTAACCCCCGAATTGAGTTCTTTGGTGATGACGGGGCAGTGCTCTTTATCCATTGGACTTGATAGATTTAGTTTTCTTGGTTTCCTTTATCAAACCAAGTGGTGACTCTATTAGCGAGGATCTCTCCAGATTTAACCTTGTGGTATATAATTGGATTACTCACTCGATCGTGTAGCCTTGGATATGGATCATGGGCATCATTGTTGCCTCGAGTTGGATATAAAGCCCCATAGAATCCAAATACGAGTGATCCAAATTGGTCGGATCGAATAAAGGCTAATGAAGGGTGGTGAACCTCACTTGTGGTTGTTGACATGAGGATTGTAATGGGATCAATCAAGTGGGCTTAAACCTTCTAGGCCCTATACTTGGTCCAGGTACCCATAATGATGAAGAGGATAATCATAATTATGAATGTGCTATAGCTGAGATGATAAACCAGAAGCCATTAATATTTAATGTTCTGCAAAAACTTTTATCAGATCAGTCAAATGCTAATGTCCTAAATGATCAAAGTTCAAAAAGTATGACTTTGACATTAATCTAGCTTATTTAATTTTTGACTGGTTAGTAAGGGAGAAGAAAATTAATTTGACACATGTTTTTCCATCAAGTGAGGAATTAAAAAAATAAAACACATTGTAAATGGCATAACAAATGGACTCACAATACCAATAATTAAACTACATTTCATGAGTTTATCCAAAAGTGGATCAAAAATGTTATTGTGAAGTTTCCTTGTGATGAGCCTGCACAACAGGTTGACAAGGATCCCTTTGTAGATGAGACTAATGTTAACTTGATTATCACTGATTTGACTATGTTAGAAAAAGCCAACAAATCAAAAAAGTGTTTTACAAGGATTTCATATGATTCAAGGAAAATGAAAAGTATAATCTCAACACCTAGGGGACTTAATCCTAATGCTCAACCATATACAGCTTAGGTTGGAGTTTCTTTTGATGCAAAGGCTCCGAATCAGTCTCACTTGATGTCTAGTAAGTCTATGCTGGAGTTATCAAACTCTTTGGCCAATCCATTCTTATGTATAAGATGTGTCGAATAACCAGCCGTTCCATTTTTGAATCAGGCAAAATCATTACAAACAAATTTTATTCAAAGGCAATTTTTGGGACATTGGAACAAAGGAAAGGCTAGAGGAAAACTACACAAATATAAAGTAGTTCAGCGACCAGGAGGTTTCTAGGTCAGATTGGATAACCATAAAGGAACAACAAGCACAAGTTCTGAAAGGATATTTGGTGGTATAGGCAGACAAGAGCAAGGAAAGAAGAGACATCCTGAACCTATTTCTTAACCAAATACAAAAACTAGAATGGTTCATCCTTCTGTGCCTAAGGATGGAAGGTGGGTTTATGTAAAATGTCCAAAGTTTTCCCAGTATCATGACCCTTCTTTCATGACTCTTACTCAAAAAACAAGGATGTTAAGAAAGCGAGCCACTGAGATGAAGGAAAAATTACCAATTCGTAGGTTTTAAGAAGGGGCTAATCAATAGTTCAGGAGAGAACAAGCCCAGACATGTTTATTGAGGGAAGGAAGTGGTATAAAAAATGTTAGGGATAATCAACCTAACGATCATATTCAAGACAATACAGATTTGAAAGAAATGGAAATGGTGGAGGAATTTGATAAACACGTAAATATGATACAGTTTGGTACTATACCATCAGAGTTGCATAATAATATGGTACTAGCATGGAACCCGCGCAACGCGCGGGTACGTTGTTTGTCATATGAATTTCTCTGCAACCTCTTGAATAAAACTGTGTTTGACAAATAGCATCAACCATTTAACCACAAAGTTAATTTATACTTGTAAACACCATGTTTTCATATTGCCACTACAATCACTATATTCCACATCCATTGAAACATTTCCATATCAATATTGGAACAGAACCTACAACTCACAAAAAATCATAAGCCTTTATCCCATGTATTTGTTCCTTTCTCAAGATCATAAAAAAAGAACTCATTTCTATCCGATTCACATAATATTGAAATCAACCATGTGTATTTTGCTTTCTTATCGCATATTTCAACAACCTTTTGTAAGCAAATTTCCCATCCTTCGGAAGTAGAATGATGCTCCTTTGATGTACATCGCGTAGGGGTTTTTAGCTGCTAAGCACACATCAAATAAGAAAGGACAATGAATGTTTCTTGACTAGCCAGTGTAATAAAATACTACTTAATCAAACATTTAAATTTCTATTACTTTTAACTTAAAGATCAAAGCATAAAGAGGATGTGAAAGTCATTTACTTTGTTTGATCAAATGGATATCACCTGGCAATGGTGTTGCAGTGCTATCAAGGGAGATCAACTCCACCTAAACAAAAGAAATAGGGGAAACTAATTCAAGTAAGAAGACAATAAACTGGTTTTCAATTAGATTAATGACATTAGTACTTGGCTTACATCACAAGAAAAGTCAAGCTTGACCAATTTTTGTGAGAGACTTCCCAAAGATTTCTCCAACTTGTTGTCTGTACAAACAAAAATTGAATCACATAACTTTAACATAATTGGTCAAATACAATAGTATAATCCTATTAAGTTTTTGTTAATATTAAATTCTATACAGGTATTGTGATTTAGGGAATTGATAGATTGTAATCTCTTCTAAGCAAAGCAAATACTCCCAAAAAAAATGCAAAACAGAAAGGACAAAGAAGTTTTTGGATTAATTACTCCAACTTTAGACGAAAGCTTTTGTACCCTTTTGTACATCAATTTTTTAATTCATTTTCTAATGAGACCTATAAAAAGAAGCTCACATTTTTTTTAATTAAGAAAACTTAGAAGAGACATATAAATTGCCTAAAAAAGGTCCAATTCAGGCTAGCTACTACAAAATCATATTTAAGAGTTCCATTTTAATCCATACACAATTATACATTATTGCTTATAGTGCAAAAGATAATGTATGCAATAACACAGGTTGCATAGTTTTGCATTGATATCACACTTAAATTTCATCCATGGAACATCCGTAAGAACAATAGAAGACAAAAGCATTGTCAAGTTTGACATTATTAGAATTAATATTGTTGTACTTACAAAATACAGTTTCCAAAACACTTTGTCACACCACTAACCACAACCACAGCGTGATAAACAATAAAGCATTCAAAAATCAAGTTTGGGATACAAATTTAGGAAGCAGAGAATTACTCTCACAAAATACACACAAAATGCAATTTTTCACAGTATGTTAAATGTGAAAGACATTGATGTATTCAAAACAATTCAGTTTAGCCCAGATCTAGAGATGGGAGAACCATAACTGCGTGGGGTTAGCAAATTTGTGACAATTGATATATGCAAACGCAAACAAAAAAAAAGAGGGAGAAGAGAACAATACACACATAGTCCCGCCGAAAACATGCAATTATCAAAATATTCTCAATTGAATTCCAAATTATTCTCTAGATGCTTTAATAGTAGCACCACATCTATGGCAGTGGTCGTTGGTACCACATACCACTACATGTGGTACAACAGGCAAAACATGTGGGAACCATCTTTGAGAAACATAATGTATTATTCAAATAATTAGCCATTTTACAATTTCAAGAAACTAAACACAAATCAACTAACTAAGTGAGATAGGAAAAGCTCATCAATATATGAATATGTATGTATGTGTGTGTATGTATATATTATATAGAGAGATAGAGAGAGTTTACTTGGTGCACAAAATACAGAGAGGTTTTTCTTTTCGGCTATAAAGTAAGGTTTTTAATTTCAGATTGATGAGAGGCCAGCGACGACATTTCCATATTATCAGAAGTATGATTATTCCTTCTAATTAATCAATGACAAATTGCACGAATCTGAATCCAAGCAAGCCACGATTGTTATCTATGCACACATATATAGCAAAGAGACATGAATTACTTCCAGTCTTCCACACTGCACCAGATTTTATTGTTCGCCAATAGACACTGGAACACCTGGTCAAAGACCCAAAGACGAGACAAAATCCAATTACGGCAACACTTGAAAGAAAGCGAGGAACCCTGATGATAAAACCACCAAAACAGAATGCTTGAGAACTATAGCGCTTGCTGACAACCGAACACTTCAAAACATATAGTATATCAAAACAAAATAATACCAAATTTTAGAGCATTAAATAATTCCAAGAAATTACAGAACAACTAAAATCAAAAACAAAAAATAAGAACACAACTGATGGCCACAATCCGAAATCAACCAATCAACGTCAACCTTAATTAAATGAGAGGGTAGAATAACCTCTAATCGAGAGAGAATAGCGCTTGCAATGGTAAGGTTGACCATGCACGATGAATGTGTAAGACTAAAATGCTACAGCTGCGAAGGAGATAGAGGAGAGAAAGAACACATAATTTAAGAGAAATTAACTCCGAGAGAGAGATGGTTTAGGTTATTTGAATCCCAAGAGGTACGCATGGGTAGAGGTAAAGGGACAGGAAGAGGCAAAGACGTGAATGAGTGAGAGACGATCACCAAATCTGAAGAGAAAATGAAGACGAAGAGTAAGACAAAGAGGCTTAATTCCCTTAATAAGGAAGAGACGTAAGTTTTCTTGAATAGTAAAAGTAGTCCACGTGTCAACACAGCGTTCACTCTAGGGAAAGTCCTCCGCTATTAGTATTTTAGATAGATATACCATACCTTTTGATTTTATTGCACAGAAAAATTAGCCTGATTTTTAAGAAGGAGATGTGGTTGATGATTCCGAACCAATGGTGTTGGTTTAAGAGGAGTTTCAAACATCAAATCAGGGTATGAGGGAGGTGCATATTACATGTACGTACAGATCACAAAAAAGCCATTACATTTGTTAAACGAACTGCTACAATGGCTAGGCATTTGAAACCATTATACATTAATGCACATTTTAATGGAATTCTAGTGTCAAAAATTTTAGTGGATAATGGTGCATCTGTTAATGTGTTGCCATATCATATGATAAAAGAAAACTACAAAAAATAGAGGATGACTTGTTAAAAGTGAATGTGGCAATTATTGGTTTTTCGGTTGGTTCTGTACAACCAAAGGGAGTAGTTAATACTTCTTCTCATTATAATACATTGCTTGGGATAGATTGGATTCATACAACTTGGTGTGTGCCATCTTCTCTACATCAGTGTTTGATCTTATGGAATGGGGAAGATAATGAACCAGTCATAGTTTTAGTAGAAAAACACATTTTTGTTAGAATCGAATATTACTGAGGCAAAATTTTATGATTGTGATTTGGCTCTGTTGAAGTTCTAGGGAGTTGATAAGCATGGCTATCCCAAAAGGGTTGCTCCAACAATATGTGGAGGAAGCCATGAATATACTAAAATTATGATGGTTATTGATGGAGGACAAGACCGTTGAAATGTATTACAACATTCTACACCGTATGTAGATGCATTCTCAGTGTCCTTTATTGGAGTCTGGCCAATTGCAGATTGTGTTCGCGAAGAGGATCATCAGCCTGATAAAGACAACTGAATTATTGCCAGCTCCGCAAAGTTAGATGATGGAAAGGAAGAGGTTCAGGACCCTCTGGAAGAAGTTGATTTAGGGGTGGGGGTGGGGGTGGGGGTGGGGGCGGGGCGGGGGTGGGGGGTGGGAGGGGGAAGATAGTCCATGGATTACATTCATAAGTAAACTTGTTCCAATAGATTTCAAAACTATTTTAATTGAATTATTGATGAGGTATCGAGATTGGTTTGCATGGGATTATCATAAGATGCCTAGTTTGGCCAGAAGTTTAGTTGAACAAAATTAGTTTCCTATTAAACCTGGACATAAACCTTACAAATAGCCTCCTAGAAGGATGACTCATGACATTTTTTAAGGTTAAAGATGAAAGTGGAAAGGCTTCTAAAAGCTAGTTTCATTCCTACTACCAGATATGTAGAGTGGCTTTCTAATATTATGCCAGTATTAAAGAAAAATGTGAAATTAAGGGCATGCTTTAACTTCAGGGATATTAACAAGGCCACTCCTAAAGATGAATATCCTATGCCTATAATTGAAATGTTGATTGATTCAGCGTTAGGCCATGAACTTTCAAGTTTCATGGATGATCATTTTGGTCATAATCTGATTTTTATGGCTAATGAGGATGTGTCTAAACAGGATTTCGTTGCCCTGAATCAATAGGAACCTTCGAATGGGTCATAATGTCGTTTAGACTTAAGAATGCTAGTGCAACTTATCAGCGGGCAATGAATACCATTTTTTCATGATATGATTGGAAAATGAATGAAAGTCTATATTGATGATGTCGTTGTTAAGAGAACCATATGGAATTTTTGCAAAAAAGTTTTGAATGGATGCGTTGTCATCGATTGACCTTTAAAGTGTGCTTTTAGTGTTTCAGCAGAAAAGTTCTTAGGTTTCTCGGTACACCAACGAGGAATTGAAATTGATAAGAACAAAACTAAACAAATTACTGATGCTAAACCTCCTAATAACAAAAAATAACTTCAGAGATTGCTTGTCCAGATTAACTTCTTGCGCTATTTTTTCTCAAATTTTGCAAAGAAAACTAGAGTGTTTTCTCATTTATTAAAGTTAAAGAGTGAAGAGGAATTTGTGTGGAACCAAGAACATCAGCAGGATTTTGATCGGATCGAAGAGTATTTGTCTAAGCCGCTAGTATTGGTTTCTCTAAAGCCAAATAGGATGTTGAGAGTTTATATTTCAGCTTCTAATGATTCTATTGGTAGTTTGTTGGTTCAAAACAATGATAGAAATGTTGAACAAGCGATTTATTTTCTAGGTCGTGTGCTTACTCTTGTTGAACAAAGGTACACATCAACCGAAAAGTTGTGCTTGGCTCTATATTTCTCATGTGCTAAACTCAAATATCATATGTTGCCAGTAACAATTGAGGTCTTGTATAAGATTGATGTGATAAAATATATGTTATCTAGACCCATGATGACAGGAAATGTGCCTAAATGGTCTCTAGCTTTGTTAGAGTTTCATTTACATTATATATGTTCCCCAAAAGGCAACAAAAGGGCAAGTCCTTGCTGATTTCTTAGTGGACCATTCTTGTCTCGATGTAAATCCTAACATGCTTAAGGGAATTGAAATTGGTTACATTTCTTTAGTACCTTGGGTTTTGTAGTTTGATGGATCCAGTACTGAAGAATCAGGAGGGGCAGAGATCACTCTTACATCACCATTTGGGAAAAAGCATATTTTTCTGTTAAGTTCGATTTGAATGCTCAAACAACCAGGTTGACTATGAAGCTCTAGTCATCAGTTTGGAAATCCTTCTATGCATGAAAGTTTCAACAATTACAATGATTGGTGTTTGGTGTTCATGTCTGCTTGATCTTTACGTTCAAAAGTGTTTAATTGTGTTAAAGCAAATTGAACCTAAAAGGGAAGTATCGTCTGCTTTCCAACTTGCTTGATTTGTATATTTATCATAATTAGAGGACTTGTTGGCTATCAGTGCGTTTTTTTGGCATGCCTGCATTTATAACACATTTTCTGCCAAACAATAAGATTTTTCTCATGTATCCAACAACACTTCAACATCAGCTTTATACTAGCTTGTAGAGGAGAAATTATTGAATGTAACAGTGAAAAAAATCATATGTATTACTATTACCAAATTTATGCTCTTGCTTTCCTTGAATTTAGGGTAGATATGTTTAAATAAGTAAATATTATTGGCTTATTATATCACGTCATCAAAATAATCATTCCATTATTGTATATTTTCTCTCTATGGAGCTACACGTATGGAGCCAACTATACAAATCTTTAACCAGTCATATGTCCTTGCCCATAATCCTATTCTACCCCTACCTCTGGCCTCGTAGCCACTAAGGAAAGCCCTCATGATCTATATGTTTGTGAGCATGTCCATTCTTATATAATATATATATATGTATTAGAGCATAACAAAGTGAAGCGTAGGATGGATGTTGACTTTGTTCCATTTGCAAGGGTAAGGTTTAAGGAGAGGACAAGTTGTGTTTTCCACAAGATAAGCACGAAGGACACACATTCTGGGTAAAAGTTAATGGCCACTACTAACTTATGCTACAGTGAAGCAAATTTCTTTCCTTTGTTTTTACCCCAAGGTGGCTGTAAATGATTTTCACAAAGACTATATGATGAGAAATTAATGTTGTGCCATATTGGATTTTTTATGGCACCATATGAACAATTGCTACATCAAGAATTTTAAAAAAAAAACTACTATCTAATATCACCAAAAAAAAAAAAAACCCCATTTTTCCTATTACGTATTGAATGACCATAGTCTTATAAAACACCTAGGTTAAGATTCAAAAGATGGCCAAACAAACAAGGAGTTAGACGTACAAACTTTACACGAAAAAAGAGGTCGAACCTTTGGGCTAGGTTTGGAAAATCAAATAATAGAATTTATCATATTTGGCGTTTTGTAGTGTTTATTCTGTGAGACAACTGTCCCATAATATGTAACAAACCATATTTGCATTTAATCTTAAATTGGCATTTCCATAATTAATCTGTATTTGCATTGTCATATTTAAATTTAAATTGTATTGTCTACTTTTAATTTAAATTCTCATACATAAATCTTGTTATGGATTTTATTTCATATTTGAAATTCTTTTGGGGTCAAAACTGCAATTTTTATAAATTTAGCAATACCTGTATTAGATTTTAAATCTGTATTTCAAAACGGTAAAAATGTTTGCTTTTGACTCAATCAGTATTTTTATAAAACCAGAAAGTCATTTCTTACGTTAAAATGAATTTTTAGTATCTTTGTGGTGATCACCGTGACGCAAAGATACCAGTTTACGTTTGAAACTGTCCGCGCTGCACTGGGATTCCACATATTTTGGAAATTGACATAAAATACGAAATGACATATGCTTTATTTCTATTAATGGCCAGTAATCATTAGATGGACCTAGTTTGGGTAATCTTTTGGGTCATGTGTTAACTCAGTGCTACAAGCTGATATTCCCAAACACCAATATATTGGCCCCTAGGAAGCTACACTTGACCCTTGGCAAATCATGGAGCTCATATAAGTGTGATTGTGTTTATACGTTTGGTCATATGTTGATGTTTAAAGAGTAATCAGTGAATTTGGTAAATCAAAGTAAGTTGTTAAGCATATATCTATATACTTGGGCTCCAAGTTCTCCAAATTGGAGTTCTATATAACTCACACCCCCTTGCTTCATTATTCATTCTACAATCCTAAATACAGAGAGAAAAGAGAGAGAGAGCTTGAGAGTTTAGTTGCAGAGGAAGAACAACCTCCATAGATTAAAGCTTGCTACTTGGATTCTTAATTCCTATTTCTTTCTCAACATCTATTTGAATCTCCAATCTCAGTGAGTATTTATAACTCACTCAGAATGTACTACATCTTTATTTATTGTGTGCTTGTTTAATTTTGCAAACCACCATTGATGAATTTGTGTATGAACTCCATATCTCAAAAACATGAATTTTCCAAACTTAATCAAAATTTGTTTTCTGAATGAAATATGAAAGATTATAGTATGTAGAGTATGCAGTTGGAATATTAGAGCTTAATATGTTCATATCGTGACGTAAAATTAAAACGAAGTTTCCGTCAACTCTCGATTTTTCGTAAAATCCGAGAGTTACAGATCGATTCAAGTAAAATTGATCATAGATTCTTAATTCTTGTGAGAAACTGAAGAAAATCATATATTACATGTCCTATTTACTTCTAAATTGCAAAATGGGTCAAAAGACCCCTTAATTTCTGAAACAAGGGAAAACCAGCGAAGAAGACGAAGCTTCTGCCTGAACTCGCGCGAGCGACCCGCGCGCGCGAGGTTTGTGTTCCCAGGCAGACAAAAAAGTTTTGTAAAAGAAAATTGAAAAGTAGGCAGGTCGCGCGAGCGATTCGCGCGCGCGAGCGGTGTGTTTCCAGGCAGTAAGGAAAGTTTATATAATAACACGGGAAAATGGGCAAATCGCGCAGGCGGCCTGCGCGAGCGACCGTCGCGTGCGCAGCCCGTGCGCGCGACTTCTGACAGTTTCTAGTTTATGCTTATTTTATGTTAAGGAACTGTTTGGTTGTTAACTTGTGGGTCTTTAAGGCTCGGTTTGCGAAAAATGTTAAAACAAATTATATTTTAGGTATGATTGGTCATTTAGGAACGATTATGATTTCGATTCTTTTCAAATATACATGGTTATCAATCCCGGCATTATATATGTTCTGCTTATAGTGGCACAACATTCATATGGTGTCAGTTGTACATGCATGGTAAGTGTGAGTGTTGGTCAGTGTGGAAAAGAGCAATGGTCAGTGTGGTAAAGAGAGTGTGGTTGAGATTGTATTGTGGACACTCCCTGGTAAGTGAGTACCAAAGTGTGTTGTGGTTGAGATTGCGACGAGAGTGTCTTTGAAATGAGACGGTGGCAAAACTGGACACTCCCTAACGCCCATGGAAGCGTTAAAGTGTGTGACGCCGAAATTGGACATTCCCTGGCACCCATGGTAGTGCTAAATAGTGGCCTACGGACACTCCCTGGTACCCGAGTTTGGATACTGTGTAGTGTATTTGCGAGGCGGATTAAGTACTGAAGTGTGAGGCATTGGACATTCCCTGGCACCCCGTGCTAAAGTGTGAGGTAAACTGGACATTCCCTGGCACCCCTGTGCTAAAGTGTGTCTATCGGAGTATTTCAAAGATGCTGGTGTGAGATAGTGGGTTGTTGTGTTTGTCGGGAGAAAAGAGTCAGTAAGATGAGATGGTGCATTGTTTTCATACACGGTCACATATATATGAATTAAAGCTTTCAAATGATATTGTGGTTGTTTTCTAAAAATGAACTCTTTATTTAATGTAAACTTGTTAAATTAAAAGGGAAATTGGAAAATGGTAAATGAGTATGTGCTACATTCAAAGTTATGTTTTTAATACTCACCAGCTTCTTGAAGCTGACGGCGTTGATGCGCCCTGGACATTCGTGTTCAGGCTTTTCAGATTTTGATCGAGCGGAACATTATGACTACGCAAATTGAGAAACACTGCTGGAAAGAGAATTTACTTTTATATGTTTTAAGTTATAAACTGAATTCTGTAATAAGGATGACTGTAATAGATGTTAAGTTATTGTTTTGATTTAAGGCGGTTTGTGCCTTTAGAGACCCCGTGCTGTAATAATTATTAAGTTAGAAAAATATTGTAAGTCTTGATTGCTCTGTTTTGATTATTATGTTTTTGTTGTTCACGTTTGGGACAAAATCGATCCTTGAAACTGTTGCGACCTATGGGTCCATAAAGGAAATTAAACGCTTTCCACATTTATGCTATGTCGGGGCGTGACATAATATATCCCTTGTGTACTGGATATCGCTATAGGGCGGAGAACTATCCCACAAACGGGCATAAAACTAGGGCATTCGGCCAAAAAAGGTCCCGGCAGGTTTTTTTAACCCTAACACTCCATTTGGTATGTAATAGAATAGAATTGAATTGGGGAGAATAGAAAAGAAATAAAATGAAATGAATAGAATTGATTTGCAATTGTAATTCTCATGCTTGGTTTGAAAAGAAATGAAATGAAATGAATCACGATCATTTACTACATTGTCCATATAAAAAGAGGTGCGAAATATATAGGGGTAAGTTTGGTATATCACATTGTTTCACTTAAAGTGAAATCATTTCTCACCAAATCCTAACAAAAGTGATAGGATTTGTTTTTGGGCTAAAACCAGAATTGGTGAGAATTGGCTAGAATTTAAAATCAATTCTATTGTCAAACCAAACACGAGAATTGCCACAAAGAAGAATTAAAAATCAATTCTTTTCTAGTTTGTGACATACCAAACGGACTGTAAAGGTCCCGGACCCTTTTTTTTTTTTGGGATCAAAATGCCTCTTCAAAATCGTATTACACTGTCTATTAACCTATTTCACTACCTTTTGACATATTTCACTGCCGCATAAATAATTATATTGTCGTTTCACATATTTCACTGTCTTTTGACTAATTTTACCGCCTTCTATCAAATTTCACTGTCTTCTAAACCGCAAACCGCAATAACATTTTACTGTCTTTCAACCAATTTCACTGTCTTTTGACTGATTTTACTACCTTTTAATAGATTTCACTATCTTTTTAACTATAATTGCATTGAATTTTTTCTATCTTCGAAACTGAATGTCTTCTCATCAACCAAATCTAGGACTAAATTAGATTTCATTTTTAGAGACAACATTCAAGTTCTACTTAAAAGATATACATAAAATGTCGATCAATCTGGTTCATGTGAAAGAGAATTAATTAAAAAAAAATTAAAAACAAAGAATTAAAGAACTAGATATTGGGCATGGAATTGTATGCTTGTAAAGTGGCCTAGTCTTGGAGTAGTGAAATCCATGTTTACACTTTGATGCCTTCATAAACTAAAATGTTGATATTGTCTTCATACACACACACACACACACACACAAAGGTATTTGGGATATACTGTGGGGAAATTTGATCTAACAGCTACCTAACTGACTTTCTACAGCCATTTGCTGCATCAAATTTTTGTTTTGGGCTAATTTCACAAACCTCTCCTGAGCTTTGCCTTAATTATGCGAACCACCCTTGCATTTTACTCAACCTCTCTCCGTTAGTGGACCGTCTACCTCCTGAGATGTGAGCGATTTTTAATTATCTAATGCCAAAAATTTTCTTATCATAATTACAACTAGAAATAATTCTAAAAACCTCCCTTGAGATATGACCTACTTATACAAACCTCCCTCATTACAAATAAAAAAAATAGAATTTAAAAAAAAAAAAAAATTTCTCTCTTCTTCATCCCATTCCATCTCTCAACAAAAATTTTTTTTTCCAAAATTCATAATCATCTCTCTTATTCTTTTAAATGACTATATTACCCTTACCATTTTTCATAATCCCTTCAATTTTCCATGAAGCACAAAATGTTCTTTCCAACAAAATAAATTCAAGAGTGCTCAGATTCTTTTGACCTATCATGTCCGTCATAATTATTCCATAGACAGGAGAAACTAAAAAGTAAAAGAAATAAAAAAATAAAAAAAAAACAAACCTAAGAAATTTAAATTATGAAATTGAAGAATTTGAAGAAATACGAGAAGGATTTGAAGAAATTGAAAGATGCACTCCTTAGTAGTATGAAAAGTTTAAATCGAACCATTTCTCATTGCAAAAGAAAATTTTATTTGAGGGTATAATAATATATTTGCACAAACTATAAATTTAGTTATGGTTTGTGGGCAGTAAGGTAGGTCCGTGTAATTTTTTAAAATTCTGGGGAGGTCCGTGTAATTAGAACATAAGTTCGGGGAGATTTGTGTAATTTAATGTAGCCGCAGTTTAGTACTTTCATTTATTCCACCATGTACGTTACCCCAAAGTTACCGAGAAGAGAGGTCCGTGTAACTTCTCAAAATATGAGGGAGGTCTAAGTAATTAAGGCAAACCTCGTGAGAGGTTTGTGTAATTAATCCTTTTCTTTTTTGCTGCATTAAATAGTTGCATTAATTAGTTGTATAACTACTCATTAAAATGCAACAGATTGTATAGAGAGCAATTAAATAGGTGCAATAATATTTAACCCCACAACTGTGATAATTGTCACCCAGTTGTCCATAACCTGTATTCTTCCCTTATTTAGGCAAACAATGATAATGGAATCATCCTTGGGTTATCTCCTCTACTGAAATATGTTGGCTATTATTGATGCACATTAACAATAGCGCTTTTCAAATTTTGAGACATTACATCAACATTTTTTCCCTTTTCTCTGGGTGTTTTTTAAATGACTATGGTGGAGATTTTACATTTTTTAATTTGAGAACTCCTTTGAAACTTTAAGGTAAGGTTGTTAAATGATTTATGAAAGTCAATGAGCGACCTAATTACTTTGGGCACATTTGCTCGTCTCTCTAAATTTGAATGGTATCACTCGCAATTTGTAAAGCATTTTGATTTAGAAACTAATTTAATACAATTTATTTTTGATCATTGGGTGTAGTGGTCTCATGGACATATTTGTCAAGGCCTAGGGGAGGGGAGCAAGGTTCGAACACTGGTATGAACGTGACATAGAGAGTTTTTTTGACCAATTAGGCTAAGTCATTGCTCGAAAATAATCAACTTGAATTTGTTTGTCTTGAAACATGGAAAAGTTTATCATGTTTAATTTCTTCACATGTGGTCATTCTTATTTTTTTAAGATGATATGAGATATTTAAGCATTACTTCTAGCATAACTACCATTATATACTATTGGGTGTGGCTCATATTATAATGGTTCGATCTATTATACTAGGCCCAAGAGTGAATGGGAGGGCCTTGTGGTCTATGGCGAATTGTTGCAATATGGATGTAGGCACATTTCCGAACCACGTAAAAATTCTCTGTGTCTCTTTTAATCTTTCTGTTTTTCATATCTATTGTTTGTTTGTGATTGTTTCAATCCAACAATTGGTATCAGAGCGGGATGATCATTGCAACAATAGTGAATACTTCGTTCTCAAAGTTCTATGTGGAAAAGCTTGATGGAACTACAAACTTTGGTCTTTGTCAACAAAGGGTGAAAGATCTGTTGGTGCAGCAAGGCCAGGTTAGGGTGTTGTACTGTAAATCGAAGAAGCCTACAAATATGTCTGACGAGGATTGGAAAAATCTGGAATTGAGGGCGATCAGTACCTTTCGTATTTGCCTTGCAGATTCGGTTATGTTTGCACGTTCTGGATGAAGATTCTTCTGCTAGAATATGGAAAAAAATTGGAGAGCAGATGTATATTGGAATCCCTCACAATTAAACTGTTTCTTAGGAAAAAGTTGTACGGGCTTAAGATGGCAGAGGGTTCAGATCTGACACAGAATATCAATGTATTTAATCAGATTATTAGTGATCTCTTGAGATTTGAGGTCAAGAACTGATGACGAAGATAAATCGTTAATTCTTCTTAGCTCTCTTCCTATTTCTTATGAACATCTGGTTACAACCCTTTTATAGGGAATGGAGACTCTAGAGTTAGAGGATGTTATATCAGCCTTATTGGCTTCTAACCATCAGAAATAGAATATTGAGGGTTCCCAGGATGAAGGGCTAGTAGTAAAGGGTAATCAGGATATTGAGGGTTCCCAAGATGAAGGGGTAGTAGCAAAGGGTAATCAGGATATTGAGGGTTCTCAGGGAGAAGGGCTAGTAGCAAAGGGATAAAGGGGATTGATCTGTAAGGAATAAGTCTAGATCAAAATTAAGAGGAAAGTGGTTGAAGAATATTGAATAATACAATTGTCATGACAAAGGGCATATGAAGAAAGATTGTCTAGAGTTAAAGAATAATGAGAAGAAGGACAATGAGAAAGCCACTACTTTAGCAAATGTGGTAGATGATGGTTCGGACTATAGCGATGGAGATGTGATTTCTGTGGTATCAGCAACTAATCATGTCCCGGATGCTTGGATTCGAGATTCTAGGTGTTCATATCATATGTGTCCATATGAGGACTAGTTTGATACCTACAGATCAGTAATTGTGGTAATATTCTCATAGGTAATGATGCATCTTGTAAAGTTGTTGGTATTGGCACTATTAAAATTAAAATGTTTGATGGTGTTGTGAGGACTTTGGGTGATGTTAGACATGTTCTAGATTTAAAGAAGAATCTAGTTTATTTGGATACCTTGAACTTCAATGGCAGTGTTTTTAAATCAGAAAGGGGTGTCTTGAAGGTGATCAAAGGGGCTATAGTTTTGATGAAGGGTCAAAAGGTTGCAGGAAATATTTACAACTTGATAGGAAGCACGATTGTAGGTGGAGCTGCAATAACAACTTCTACAGAATCTAGTACGGATGATAATTTATTGTAGCATATGAGACTTGGTCACATAGGTGAGCGCGATATGTTGGAACTCCATAAGAGAAATCTGTTGAAGGAAGTAAAATCGTGCAAACTAGATTTGTGCAAATATTGTGTACTTGGGAAATAGTGCAAGGTGCAATTCAAGACAGCTACTCACAGCAGCAGTAAGGGAATTCTTGACTATGTTCATTCGGATGTTTGAGGGCCAGTGAGAGTTCAATCAAAGTGTAGATTTTATTAATTTGTAAGTTTCATAGATGATTACTCGAGGATGGTTTGGGTCTACTTCATGAAGCAAAAATCAAAAACTTTTACTAAGTTTAGATTATGGAAGATAGAGGTAGAGAAACAAACAGGAAGACATATTAACTGCCTCAGAAGTTAGAACGGATAATGGTATATACAAAGTACAAGGACTCACAATTTTTGAAGTTTTGTGAGGAGCACGAGATCAAGAGACATTTTACAGCCCGAAGAACACCACAACAAAATGGTGTTACAGAGAAGATTAATATAACTATGGCAAAGAGAGCAAGGTGTTTGAGACTGAATGCTGGCCTACCCAAGAGTTTTTAGGCTGAGACGGTGAGTATGGAGTGCTATATTATTAATAGATCACCTAGAGCAGTGCTGGATAGCAAGGTAACAGAAGAGGTATGGACGGAGAATGAAGTGGATTACTCTATGATGCGGGTATACTTGTGTCCTGGTTATGTTCATATACTGCGTGAGGAAAGGTCAAAGTTAGACCTAAAATCAAAGAAGTGTATCTTTCTTGGGTACGAGAAAGGGGTGAAAGAGTATAAGCTTTGGGATCCTGAAACTCAGAAGGTGGTGATTAGCAAAGATGTAGTGTTTGATGAAAACTCAATGTTGAGAGCTTTTTTGGAAGATCAGAAGCATCAGTCAGAGGGGAATAGCAGCAACAAATAGTTTATAGAGGTGCAGCTTGATGTAGACAAAGAAAATACAATCCAACCAGTAGAGAAGCATCATAGCATAGCCACAGACAGGCCCAGGCGCTCGACGAGATCACCACCAGTTAGGTATGATGATTAATTATGTTTCTTTTGCACTTGTTACTAGTGGAGGAGATCCTTTAACTTATTGTGATGCAATTAGTTTTAATGAATGATAAGTGGATGGAGGCTATGGTAGAAGAAACTCAGTCACTACACAAGAATAAGACTTAGGATTTGGTGTAACTTCCTGAGGGAAAGAGAGCAATCGGGTGTAGAGGTATCAAACGGGCTGGGCCCTGATAGGGCTTCAAGCCGGGCCAGACTTCGGAGAGAAGGGGGGTGTCCGCCCCGGACTGGTGACCCAGGCCTAGTGGGCTGGACATTGGGCCAGGCCAGACGGGCTAGCGGGCTTTCTTCAACTTTCAGACCGGGCCGGGCTTTTTCTTCATTTCAGGTCGGGCCATGGACGGAAGGATGAGTGTCCAGCCCGGCCCGGTGTTTGTGAACTGGGCCTAGTAGGTCAAGCCTTGTGGTGGATTGGGCTGGGCCGGGCTTTTAGCCCAAAAAAGATAGGCCGGGCTCGGGCCCATCCAGGCCAATTCGGCCCGATTGACACCTTAGATCAGGTATAAATGGGTCTACAAGAAAAAAAGGAAGTAGTATCAGAAAATGAAGGGCAGAGGTTTAAGGCACGGTTGGTGGCGAAAGGGTACTCACAAAGGAAAGGGATTGTCTACAATGAGGTTTTCTCTCCGGTGGTTAAGCACACTTCTATACAAACAGTGCTTTATTTAGTAGCTAATTATGATATGGAGTTGGAGCAGCTAGAAGTGAAGACTACTCATGGTGATTTGGCGGAGCACATTGTCATGGAGCAGCTAGAGGTGTTCAAGTAACTAGAATCAAAACATCTTGTTTGTAGACTGAAGAAGTCTTTGTATGGGCTGAAGCAGTCTCCAAGGAAGCGATACAAGAAGTTTGATTCCTACATGATTCAGATTAGCTACATTCGTTGTGAGTATGATTGTTGTGTATGTTTACTTTTGGGTTCTTAATGATGGTTCTTTCATTTTCTTGATGCTTTATGTTTATGATATGTTAATTGCTGCTAAATGTGTGAAAGAGATTGTTAGTCTGAAATCCTTGCTTGGTACTGAGTTCGGAATGAAAGACATGGGTGCAGCCAAGAAAATTCTTGGTAAGGAAATTCAGAGAGACAGAAGGGCTAGAAAGTTAATGGGTGTCCCAGGAAAAGTACGTGAAAAAGGTAGTGGAGATGTTTTGTATGAGTGATACTAAACAAGTTGGTACACCATTGGCCAATCACTGCAGTTATCTGCTAGTCAATGCCCAAAGACAGAAGCAGAAATTGAAGATATGTCTAAGGTACCGTATGCCAATGCTGTAGGTTGTTTGATGTATGCAATGGTTTGCACTAGACCTGATTTGGCACATGCAGTCAGCACAGTTAACAAGTATATGGCAAATTCAGGGAGAGGGCATTGGAAGGCAGTAAAGTAGATTTTCAAATATTTGCAAGGTACAACAGATTATGGCATTACGTTTCAAAGACATCGATATTCTATTTCAGTTATGAGGTGTGTAGATACATATTACGCAGATGATTTGGATGACAAGAGATCTACAACAGGTTATGTGTTTACACTAGCAGGTGAGCATATATGTTGTAAGTCTACTTTACAGTCTATGTAAGAACCATGTTTATCATGCGATAACTAAGCATACAAATGTGAGGTCCGGTTTCTACTGGTGATGTTCTTTTGGAAGATTGTTACGACATAAATGCTGCTGATATATTGACATAGCCCGTTACTACCGAGAAGTTCAAGTGTGGCAAAGGAGCGGGACCCTCCTGCGATGCAACAAGAGTTCTGTGCAGTATGGACTAGTTGTAACCCTAATCGTTTTGGCATAGTGTAAAACTTTTTACTCTCCGATATAGACGTAGGCACATTGCCAAACCACGTACAAATTCTTTGTGTCTCTTTTAATCTTCCTATTTTTCACGTATATATATTATTTGTGTGTGATTGTTTCGATCCAACATATACCAAATGAACTAATTTAAAATGATGGATTTATACGTACGTTGAAATGCCTTATAAAAGATAAATAATCTCATTCAAATTTACTTTAATACATTAGTTGGCAATGAGTTTCTTATTCAGTTAAGAGTATGTATTTGTAGACATTAAGACCCTTAAATTATAAAAGGTGTGAAATAAGGACAATCACAGAGTGGAATATGTGGAGATCACATACCTAGAAAAAATAAAGGCTAAATACATTTTAGTACATGTAAGCTACCAAATGTTTCATGTTGGACACTGCAGTATTAAATGTGTGTGCACGTATGCCTATATATGCATACTATTTAGAACATACTTTAGTACCTGTAATCATATCAAAGTTAATTTCTTATTGGACCCTGTAGTACTATTAAATGCATGTTCGTATATTTGAGCCATGTGGTTCATTAATTTCATCATTTTTTTTCTTCTGTAGTTAATGTTGTTCTTGAAAGACACAAGTCTATAATTTCGCCATTTCTAACTTACAACACCTCGAATGAAAATCAGTGTACGTAATTACAGTTAGTAAAATATTTCTCTTAACCTGTGTATATATACACACATACAAGCGCACATAGGATAGAAAAAGTAGTGTATTCCTGTTTGCACCCAAAAACCGTCAATGGGTTTTGAGTCCGATTCATGTTAGAGGAGAGGCCGGGCTAAGGAGTGAATGACTTATCGGGCTTAAGTACAGACGTAAGACCAAGATTGGATTAAGGCCGGTAGGTGTGACAATTAGAGCCCGATGGGATATGGGATTGTGGTAAGGTTTATCGGGCTTTGAGGAGACATAACCTAGCATGTTGAAAGCCCGATGGTGGAAAGAAGTAGCAGAAAGCCCAATCGGACACCGCGTAATGAAGATGAGAGGTAAAGTCATAATCTAAGTCCGATTGGCCATGGGCGGTTGAAGAAAGGTAATCGGGCATGAAGGAAAGCATGGGAACAATTTGAGCCCGATTCATCCAGGGAAGTCAGTGACAAGGCCGATTGTCTGAAAGGAGAAGGTGGTACTATCCGCAGCTGGCATGATGACATCATCTCTGAGTTTTTAGTATCAATAGTACGTTTAGGAAAGGAGTTGTTAGTTGTCAGCTGGATTGAGGCGTCTGATCCGTAAATTGAATGGATTGATTCAATTAAGTCATGGATAAGGAAGGTCATCAATTAACCAATCAACTAATCAGCTTGGAGCGCAAGCCAAGGAATCATTGTCCAATTAGAAGTTGTATAAGGCCGCTATAAATATAAGGCAGGCTACAGAAGCAAAGGACTCCGCGTCTCTCTCGAAACAGCATACACAGCATTCAGAGTATTCAGCATATTCGAAGCATTCAAAGTGTTCATAGTCTATTTTTTAACCTTTAATAGCAATTAGGTCTGTCCTTTTGTTATTTCTCTTTTTTGTTCTTTTGGATATTCAGCTTTTCTGGTGTTCTTAAGATTTGTTTAGTCTTTCCAAACATTTAATAAAATCTGTTTTTATTAAACCGTTTGTGATTTTGTTTACCTGTTAAACTTGACACTTTTTAGCTTGTGCGCTTCAGTACTCCTAAAGGACTTTCAGTGAGGGTACTTTCCTACTCACTACACATAATCACCCGTTAGAAGTCAGATCATAAAGCCTTGTGTATCACTCACACAAGCGTATAGGAAATTAGTTTGCACATACACATACACACACCGAACCACCATTGGTTCTGGCACGCCCGCGCAAATTACAGCAAACATTTTTGGCACGCCCGGTGGGACAAACAGTGTCAAATCATGCCTCCGAAGAAAGATAAGACGATAAAGAACGGCCAGGACGATCAGCCCACGTACCCACTTGTGGAGGAGAGCACCGGCCATTCTCCCCAAGATGGCAGCGTCACTCTTGAGGCGATTTCAGAAGCCATGAGAGCCAACGTAGAGCCCATGTGGCAGGAGTACAATGCGCTTATAGGCTCTATGGGCAATCTTAAATCGGTCATGAACCAAACGGCCAATGTTCATAAGAGTCAGGCTGAATTGGTCCTAGAAACCAGGACCACCCATATAAAGTTAGACCGCCTGACAGAAGCAATCGGAAGGCTGGCTGAAGCCTATAAGGCCGGAAGCAACAAAGAACAGGTCAACGGATCAGGCTCGGGCACTTTGCTTGAGTCCGATAAGCCGAAAGACACGCCGTATGTCTGTCCGAACCTAAGAGAGGGTAATGGCTCAGGCAGGCAGTCGGAGTCACAAGCCTGTATGGCAAGCGGTTCAGTTGTTATCGATCCCAACGGATCGGCGACTCCGATTTTTGGTAAATCTACAGGCCACACTGACAGTTCAGTCGGTCACTCACCGCCCCTAGGCCACGGCCATGGGGGGCAAAGGAACAACGGTGGGGTTTGGACTCATCAGGCCCACAACCAACAGCATGGACCGCCACCGTTGGTAACCCCGATAAGGAATGTTCAGCCCGTAGCCCAACCCATAAATAGGGAGGAACTGGTAGCGGCCATACACGAGGAGTATGGACCGTTTATGCGAAGACTAGAAAGGCCGACGTACAGACGGCCGTACCCCCCTGAAATTGACCAAGTCATATTTCCTCAGGGGTACAAAGTACCAAATTTTACTCTGTTTTCAGGAGAGAGTGAACAGTCCTCAGTTAAGCACATTGGCCGTTTTATTGTTCAATGCGGCCATGTGGGTCACAATGACCCATTAAAGCTAAGACTATTCCCAAACTCGCTAACGAGCATGGCGTTTTTGTGGTATGTTAACCTCCCAGCCAATTCTGTGTTAACTTAGCAGGGGATGGAAGAACTATTTCATGGCCAGTTCTATAGAGCTGAGCCCGAAACATCGCTGGCTGATTTATCCAGGATGATGCAGCTAGTAGGAGAGACCGTGGAAACTTACATAGCCTGTTTCCGAAAGGCAAAATATCGGTGTAAGACAGTCTTGCCTGAGGAAGAGTATGCAAAGATGGCCATGGGGGGCATGTCTTTCGAACTTCGCAAGAGGTTTGAGGGAACTAACTTCCGTGACCTATTCGAGCTTGCCACACGGGCCGGTCGCTACGAGCGCATTCTTTTGGACGAGCAGGAGAAGAAGAACTCCTCTAAGGGAACATATTATAAAGACCCCAATTACGAGGTCCATTTGGCAGAATGTGACCTTGAAGTAGAAAGCGATATGGCCGAGTTAATCTGCAAACGGCCTGTCATATGTAACGCCTTGAATAAACCAGTAAACAACAGCGCCACTGCAAAGAAAATGGCGTTCGAGGCGGGGAAAAACTACACTTTTGATATAACTATGGCGGATCAAATATTCGATGCCTTGTTGGCCGATAAAGTGATCAAGCTAAGTGAGGGTCATCGGATCCCTAAGGCCGATGACATGAAAAATAAAGAATACTGTAAATGGCACAATTCTTGGAAGCATTCTACTAACAATTGTGTTGTTTTTCGCAATTTCATACAGGAAAACGTAGAGAAGGGGGTCTTCAAATTCTCGGACAAAGCTATGGGGATCGATTCAAATCCTTTTCCTCAGATTACGGGCACTAACATGGTGATGCCCGATTTAACCAAGCTTTCAAGGCCGAGACCGAAGATAGACTTGTCTGACGGAGAGGTGCCAAAACAAAGGGAGGGTAAGCAAATTGCTGTTTCGGCTACTGATGGGCCGAAGGTGACAATTCACGACCTCCAAAAGAGCTATCAAGAACGCAAGAAAGAAGCCCGAAAGGCCAATGAAGAAACGGCCAAATCTAGTACGGACAATTTGATAGCGGATCTACGGAGACAGTTGGAAATCATCGAAAAAGGCTTATCCCCGAGGTGTAAGGCTGACGTCAAGAAGGAAGTCTCGAGCCCGAGCAAGAGGCCGAGGAGCTATGAACACCGGGAATCAAGCCCGAGACGGTCGGTACATGAGAGATTGTCAATACCATGGCAAGGTCAGGTCAGGTCAAGCCCGAGTGGCAGGCAAAACATCAGTTGGTGCAGCAAGTCGGCCAAGGCGAATCCGGCCGACTGGGGGCAAGGAGTTCCCAGGCCATCCCAAGGCCTCAGATACAAGCATCGACCTCAAGCAGGGGCCTGATGATGGTTCTACCACCTCGGGTAGAAGATCTAAGGTGGCATAGAGCTGAGCACTCTAAATTTCCAGCACGGCCACAATATAGCAAGTCCCAGAAAAGGAGGTATCAGAAAATGAGACAGGCCGAGAGAGATCGTCAGTTTTTGAAGAATCAGGCTGGAAACCCTCCTGCGCCCACAGAGCCCAAAGTGTCCGATGACCAAGGACTTTCCACGAGGGCGATGCGTGTTGCCACTGAGAACCCAAGGAAAAGAGTCCGATAAGAAAGATCACAGGAAGAAGGTAGAGTTACCTCCGACAAAATGATCGAGTCCGATGGAGATGTGTCGGACTCAAGTTTTTTGCCAATACAATTCGGAACAATCCCATTAGGCTTGTCATCCAACATGGTGTTCACACTACCTATGTCCTTCATGGATAAGCCTGACCAGCCATCGGCCATGGAAGGGGATGTAGTAGAAGGCATTGCTAAGGGCTCGGCTGTGATGGAAGAAATCTTTTGGAACGGGGGAGAGACCGTTAAGCCTAAAGTGGTGCAAGCCACTAGTAAAAATGCAGACGCCACCGACAACCAGATCGATCGGCCTAAGATCACCATCTTGAGGCCTAAAGGACATCAGACTGAGGATGGATTGAAGACTGGACCAGTTAAAGTGGTGTTTGAAAAGCCAACACACCAGATGTCCCAACATCTGAAGCCTTTGTATGTGAAAGGGCATATCGAAGGCGTCCCAATAAATAGGATTCTTGTTGATGGGGGGTCTACCATTAACATCATGGCCCAAATTCTGTTGAGGATCCTGCAGAAGTCTGAGTCGGAGTTAATTCTGACCGAAATGAATGTCCAGAGCTTCACGGGGGCACCTTCGAGAACCAAGGGTATCCTACCCCTTGAACTGACCGTTGGCAGTAAAACGGTCATGACTGCTTTTTTCATAGTAGAAACCTCCGCGGCCTATAATGCATTATTAGGCCGAGACTGGATACATCCCAATTATTGCATTCCCTCCACCCTCCATCAGTTGTTGATATTCTGGAGGGGTGATGAGGTAGAAGTGGTGGGGGCAGACACCAAGCCATTTGTAGCCCGGGTGCAGACGGCTGATGCAGTTTTGTACGAAGATGACATCGGGCCAGTTAAGTTGCTGGGGTGCAACAAAATGGGAAGACCAAATTCAGCGACCTTCCTTAAAGGAAGTTCGTCGGACATTAAAGCATATTTCCATAATCTCAGTCGGACAGAAGAGTCTAGGCCGATTGAGATCGTTGAACAAGAAGATGTCCATGGGGACTCCGATAATTGAAGAACGGAAGCTGCAGGCCTTGAGGGCCAGCATGGCCAGATGGTGTGCATTCTTGGCCGATAGAAGATTGGAAATCGGCCCATCGGATGGAATGGTTAATCTGGCTGATTGTATTTATGAAGAGGAAGCGCCGAGAGAAGATGAGATTCAGATGGACGAGTTAGAAACGGCCACGGCAAAACTTGATGATTTAAAGGCCGATGTCCAAGACCCTCTCTTGGAAATCAACCTAGGCAAGGAAGGAGAGCACAAACCTACCTATGTAAGTCAGATGCTGAATCCTCAGTGTCAGGCCGAGCTAATTGCGCTCCTACGTAAGTACAAAGATTGTTTTGCCTGGGAATATGATGAGATGCCTGGCTTTTCTAGAGAACTGGTGGAACACCGATTACCAATTAAATCGGGGTTCAGGCCGTTCAAACAGCAACCTCGGCGCATGTCACCAGAGGTTACGCTGAAGGTGAAAGAGGAAATCGAGAGACTACTGAACGCGGGCTTCATTCGGACGGCCCGATATGTTGAATGGGTCTCGAATGTTGTCCCAGTGGTAAAGAAGAATGGGAAGCTGAGGGTCTGCATAGACTTCAGGAACTTGAACTTAGCTACCCCAAAAGATGAGTATCCCATGCCTATGGCCGATCAGTTAATCGATTCGGCCGCTAAACATAAAATTCTGTCATTCATGGACGGGCATTCGGGATATAACCAGATCTACATCGCCGAAGAGGATGTCCCGAAGACTGCTTTTCGGTGCCCGGGGGCAATTGGAACCTTTGAGTGGGTTGTCATGCCTTTCGGGCTGAAGAACGCTGGAGCCACCTATCAACGGGCAATGAATTCAATCTTCCATGACATGATCGGACAGTTCATGGAAGTTTACATAGATGATGTGGTGGTAAAGTCAGGAGGTGACGCCGATCATTTGAGGGATTTGGAAAAGGCATTTGAAAGAATGCGGGCTCACAAACTAAAGATGAACCCTCTCAAATGTGCATTCGGTGTTACAGCAGGGAACTTTTTAGGTTTCTTAGTACATCAAAGGGGGATAGAGATTGATAAGAATAAGGCTCAGGCTATCCAGGCAGCAAAGCCACCTGCTAATAAGAAAGAGCTTCAGAGATTGCTAGGGCAGATCAATTTCTTGAGAAGGTTTATATCAAATTGTGCAGGAAAGACCCAAGTATGGACCCCATTATTGAAGATCAAGACCGACGAAGACTTCAAATGGGAAGACAGCCATCAACAAGCCTTTGAAGGAATCAAACAGTATTTGTCTACTCCTCTAGTATTAATGCCACCCAAGAAGGGTAGGTACCTAAAATTGTATATATCGGCCTCTGATTGCTCTATAGGAAGTATGATAGCTCAAGATAATGAGCAAGGCAACGAGCAGGCCGTTTATTATTTAAGTAGAATCTTGACCCCAATCGAGCAGCGCTATGCGCCGATTGAGAAGTTATGCTTGGCATTGTATTTTTCTTCACAAAAGTTAAGAACATATATGCTTCCTGTTTTAACTTACATAATATGTCAAACTGATGTGATAAAATATATGTTGTCAAGACCAATTATGCGAGGCCGAATTGGGAAATGGACCTTGGCCTTAATGGAGTTTGCCATCCAATACCGATCGCAGCAATCGGTGAAGGGCCAGGCCATAGCCAATTTCTTGGCCGATCACCCAGATCCTACTGATTTGGGGGAACTGCCTTCAACACCCAAAGTGCTGAGCACGTCCTTAGTCCCATGGACGTTGATCTTTGACGATTCCAAAAATGCAGAAGGTGCTGGGGCAGGGGTGGTGATTGCATCACCCAAGTATAAAAAGACAAAAATGTCTTTTCGGCTCAATTTCAAATGCACTAACAATCAGGCCGAATACGAATCACTTATAATCGGACTTGAGATACTCCTTGAAATGGGGGCATCGTCCGTGCACATAAAGGGAGACTCAGGGTTGGTGATCGGACAGATAGCCGGGGAGTTTCAGATAAGGAGTTGGGAGCTATGCCCGTTCCATGCAGTTGCTACTCAACTCATGGAGGCATTTGATGACATTAGCGTGAGCTATATCCCAAGAACAACAAATACTGAGGCCGATAAGTTGGCAAAAACAGGATCAGCCTCACATTCTCAGAAGAGCGCAGAAGACCAACTAATCACTGTTCATGTCCGATCACTCCCGTCCGTTGCAAAGAGAGGTTGGTACGCTACTACCAATTCGGTCTTAATGGAGGATGACGACTGGAGAATCCCCATTATTGAATACATGAATCACCCAAATGTAAGGGTAGACCGAAAAGTTAGGTTGTTTGCTGTCCGATTCGTGGTACTTGATGGAGAATTATTCAAGAAACCAATCGGCGATGACGTGGTCCTGAGGTGTCTGGGGAAAAAGCAGGTTATGCAGGTTATGGCCGAGGTACACGAAGGAATTTGTGGGGCACACCAGGCCGGTACCAAGATGAAATGGTTGCTAAGAAGATACAATTATTACTGGCCCGGCATGTTGAAAGACTGTATCAGTTATGCAAAGGGGTGTCAAGCTTGCCAAAAGCATGGTCCAATTCAGCATGTGCCGGCCAAAGAATTGCAACCCATAATCAAACCATGGCCGTTTAGAGGATGGGCGATGGATTTAATTGGCAAAGTCCTACCGCCATCATCGAGCCAACATTGTTTCATCATAGTGGCTACGGCTACTTCACCAAGTGGGCCGAGGCCATTCCTTGTAGAACGGTGACACAAGCCACCGTCATCAAATTCATTGAGGAACACATTATCCATAGGTTCGGCCTTCCGAAAACGATCACGGCCGACCAAGGATCCGTGTTTACTGGGACGGAAACATCGGCCTTTGCAGAAAGTAGGGGAATCAAAGTTCTCAATTCTACACCCTATTATGCACAAGCTAATGGACAGGCCGAGTCCACTAATAAGATCCTCAAGGGGATCATTAAAAAAATGATTGTGGAGAATCCTAGGGAGTGGGACAAGCTCTTGTCTGAAGCACTATGGGCTTATCGGACATCCAAGAGGTCAAGTACTGGGGTTACACCGTTCATGCTGACTTATGGACATGATGCTATGCTACCTATGGAAGTAACAGTCCGATCGGCTAGAAGGGCTTTATAGAATCAGCTTGAGCCTGCTGAGTACACAGAGGCTATGATAGCTGAATTGGAGGGACTAGATGAAATGAGGTTATCGGCTTTGGATTCATTAAAAGTGCAAAAGCAACAGGCAGCCCGATCTTATAACAAGAGGGTGAAGGAGAAGTCTTTTTGCACTGATGATTTGGTATGGAAGGCCGTGTTACCAATTGGGGATAAGGATAATCGTTATGGTAAATGGTCGGTCAATTGGGAAGGCCCATTCATTGTTCATCAAGTCAAAAGAGGAGGTGCTTACAGGCTGCGTGATTTAGAGGGAACTGTTCATGTCCGATTAATCAATGGTCAGTATTTAAAGTCTTATTACCCTACGCTATGGGAGACCATTGATCTGGATTATAAACCTAACCCTGGGTTGGAGTATGATCAGTTGATAAATTATGAGCCTTAGCCCGAATGATTTAGATAAAACAGTGTTTTTGTATTGAAAGGCTGAGCACAGCTTACAGAAATGATTGGAAAACTTTACAGAGTACAAAATAGGAGTCGGTCTCTAGGCCGACCCAAAATTCCTAAGCTTAGCCTTCAGGTCCTCCCAGATTTTGAGGGCTCCAGACCAATCCCGTTTGGCTTTTTCTAGCTTTTGTGCCCATGCCCGGGATATCGGAACACTGGCCTGTAGCTGATCGCTGAACTTTTGAGCATCGCCGCCGAGAGAAGATAATGCTTCGTCAATTTTTCCAAGGGCGGCGTTGTTAGTAACAACCTCGGCTTCACATTAGGCAAGCTGAGCCTTTAGTGCAGCAATACGGCTCCTCAGCCAAGAGTCCCTGGATAGAACCTGAGCCCGAGAGGCCTTCCCCGCTTCAAACTTGGCTTTGGCCCCTTCCAAGAACTTCAACGCTTTCTGCCGTGAGCTTAAATGAAGTTCTGCATCAGCCTGAATTTTCAAAGCCGATCGGTCTACAAGTCGGGCGCTGGGGAGTCTCTCTTTTATCTCAAGGAGTAATGACAGCTGCCCGTCTGAGAGAGAAGGCTCGGCCATGAGAGTGGTCAAGGCTGTGTCAAGATCAGCAGCAGCAGGGAGGTTGGACAGTTCCTGATCAGTCAGCCCGAAGAGTAGGTCCTTAGCTTGTTGGAGGAGGGAAGGTGAGACTGCTTCGGGCTCCAGTGGGCCAAGGTCAAAAGCTCCTAGGTCCAGGCCCGAGAAGAAGTCGTTGAAGGGAATGATTGGCACTGGACCTAAGGGATCGGCCTGTTCAGGAGAATGCAGTTAGACATGGACTCTGAAATTGTACAAATTAAAGTACATTGCAATACCTGGGTGTGAAGACCAAGGGAGGCTGAATCGCTTCACGAACATCGGCCTCACTGGGTTGCGAAGATGTTGGTTGAGAGGGAGATTGAACCAATCCCAACGAGGAGGAAGCGTGGCCGGTCTCTTCCCCTGCACTTATTGAGGCCGCCGTAGCTTGCAAAACATCAGTCTCTGGAGCTGCCTCCGCGGTAGTTCCAGCACCGGCCTGAATGGCTGATTCGTCAGAAGGATTAACCTCGGCCACTACCGGTTCCACTATTGTGTCAACGGGAGATCCGGTGGCTGCAGGAGGTTCCCCTTGCCCGGAGAGAGCTCCAACTTCAGGAGGAATAGCCTGATCTACCTCATCACCAGTTGCCTCCGCGGTACTTCCAGCATCGGCCACTCCCTCAGTGCTAGATGAAAGGACGACTTGCTCAGGAGCTTGGCTAATATGAGCAAGGTCTTCATCTCTACTGGAAGGAGTCAGAGGAGGCACGATGTGGAGAGGCATCACCCGAACGGCTACCCGCTCCAGATAGGCCGCTGCAGACGTCGGTGATGCAGGGAGAGTAGGAGGAAGAGTCTGATGTGAAGTTGGGAGTGGATCCTCTCCTGAGTCTTCATCAACGAGCTGCAAGACGAGAGGTTTAGAACAACAAACAAGCAGCATCGGATTTAGCTGTTAGAAGATGTTAAAAGTCTAACCTGAGCAGAGGCCGGGGTTGTTTTTTGTTTCTTCTGAGAAGGACCCTTGCCCGAAGCAGCTTTACGGGCAGGTCTTTTGGCTACTTGTTTGTGCCTTACTGGAGCTGCCGTCTGGACAGGAGCATCAGCCTCGGTGGCCGATGATGCAGTAAAGGGCACAAGGGCCTCGGCAGTTGTGCCTGGAAAAATGTCGCGAGCCCGTTCACTCCACCACTGGGTGAATTCCTCTGACACCAGAGGACGGGCGGAGAAGGGCGTAAAGTTGAACGCCGCTTTAAGCCGGTCCGATCTTTCTTTTATTTTCTTCACCTGGCCATCGTGAACGATGAGGCCACGTTCCACCCAGTCAACGTTGATAGTAATGCCAGGGGGAACGGGCACGAGTTGTGTAAGCCCGAATTGGCGGGCGTATAAAGGAGCGAAGTAATATTCGGCCCCGCACTTATTATTAGCCGACGGAATGCTCGGGCTAAAGATAATGTCTCTAGCTACTAAGTAGCTAGAGAAGATTTCATTATAGGTGGATTGGGTGCCCGAACCCCAATTGGAAGGATTATTGGAAAGTTGAAGAAAAGAAGAAAATTGAAGAGAAAAGAAAGGGGTGATGAGGCTCACATCCCGAGGGGTACAGCCTTGATAAAAGAAAGTGAAACACTCTTCGAAGGAGTGGGAAGAAGGAGTTACGTCCATAAACTGGACAGCAGAGATGGGAACATCGGCCACTTGGCTGATAGGGGGTTGGAACTCGGGAAAATAAGAATGCAGCCACAACTGAAGCACCCACATCGAGCTCCCACCAGCTCCAAAGCCCGAGTGGACAAAATCTGTGATGCCTCGGACAAGGTGCGCCCAAACCAGCGTAGCCATGGCCAAGGGCTATCCCGATGCAAGAGCCAAGGCCAAGGTTGTATACTCTTTAGTAATGGCTTGGTTGGCCGAGCAGAAGAGATATTTGTTGAGCCAATAGATGAGGAAGGCAGTGTGTTCTGCATCGGACACCTCAGTATCATCTGCCCCAATGCAGGCAGTAAGAAAGCCTCCAAAGGCTGTAATCGGCCTGTGGGAAACGGCCCCATCCCTGACAATTGTTTGTTGAGGGTAGGCTAAGCTGGCCGTCCCAACATCAAGCCCGGGAATGATTTCTTGTCCATGAGGGCGAAGGCCGAGCAGATAACTGATATCTTTGATGGTGGGTGCCATTGGTCCGCAACGAAAAAGGAAGCCGTTGCAAGAAGAAGACCAGAATAATAAGGCTGACAGGAGAAGAGGTCGGTCTATCTCAATTCGAGACCGATTGAGCAGTATTGCATCGTAAATGCCCGTTTGCTTCCAGAAACCGGCCTTAGAGGCCGAAACCCTGGTAACCCATTTGTCCCAGTCAGCGGCAGGGGTCGGCCATCCCCGAATGGGCTGGTTAGAACTTTGAACTTTGTCCCAATGAGCAGGGACTTGAAGGAATGCTTCATTCTCAACCGGGGGGAAAAATGTGTCACGCCCCGACGTAGCATAAATAAGGAAAGCGTTTAATTTCCTTTATGGACCCGTAGGTCGCGACAGTTTGAAGGATCGATTCCGTCCCAAACGTCGAACAACAAAACATAATAATCAGAGTAAAGTAATCAAAGCTTATAAAAATTTTCTAACTTATTACATAATACAGCACGGGGTTAACTAAGGCACAGACCGCCTTGAAACAAAACAATAACTTAGTGTCTATTACAGTCATCCTTAAAACAAAACAGTTCATAACTTAAAACATGTAAACTTAAAGCATATAATTAATAAACAGTTTCTCTCATTCCAAAAGCAGCCATTCTCAATTAGCATAGTCGTACGATTCCTCCTGGTTATAACCTGAAAAGCCTGGACACGAATGTCCAGGACGCATCAACGTCGTCAGCTTCAAGAAGCTGGTGATTATTAAAAACATAACTTTAAATGTAAAACATACTCATTTACCATTTTCCAATTCCCATTTAAATCCACAAGTTTATATTTAAGATAAAGAGTTTGTTTAGAAAACAACCACAACATTATTCCAAAGATAAGTTCACACATATGTGACCGTGTATGAGAACGATGCACCATCTCATCTGACCGACTCTTTTCTCTCGACAAAACCCAACAACCCACTATCTTACTCCTGGTATCTTTGAAACACTAAGATAGCCACACTTTAGCAACGGGGCGCCAGGGAGTGTCCAGTTTGCCTCACACTTTGGTCCGGGGTACCAGGGAGTGTCCAATGCCTCACACTTTGAATACCCTAACCGTCATGCAAATACCGGGGCAACCCCTCACGCAGTATCCAGACTCGAGTATCAGGGAGTGTCCGTAGGCCACACTTTAGCACTACCATGGGTGCCAGGGAATGTCCAAGTTCGGCTTCACACACTTTAACGCTTCCATGGGCGTCAGGGAGTGTCCATATTTGCCACCGTCGCATTTCAAAGATACCCTCTCTGCAATCTCAACCACAACCACAACCACAATCTCAATCACAACCACAACCACAACCATAAACACAACCACAACCACAAAACTCAAACTCATACTCTTTCCACACTACCATTACTCTTTTCCACACTGACTAACACCCACATGCATGTACCACTGACCCCACATGTATGTCATGAACCTTAAACATGCGGCAATTCACTGAAATATAAATACAACATGCGTACGGGGATCAATAACTTGTAATTCATTGCCTTAATCATTTCAAGCATAACTAATAGCATTCTGTATTAATAAAACTCCCAAACAGAACCTTAACAGTACTTAAAAGTTGAACAAAACAGTCCCTTAACATAAACAACCAAAACCAGAATCTGCCAGATATCGCGCGCGCAAGCCGCTCGCGCGACGGGTCGATCGCGCGCGCAAGCCGCTCGCGCGACGGGTCGATCGCGCGGGCCGCTCGCGCGATATGCCAAATTTTCATTTATATATAAACTTTTCTATCTGCCTGAAACAGCCAAGGTCGCGCGCCCGGATCGCTCGCGCGAAGGGATTCTCGTGCGACCTTCGCTCGCGCGACCTGCCTAAATTTCATTTTATATAAATAAACTTTTCTGTCTGCCTGGAGACGCGTGCCTCGCGCGAGGGGTCGCTCGCGCGGGCCGCTCGCGCAATTCTCGCGCGCGCGATCGTGGCGCGAGCTGATGCTGAGGCTTCATCTTCTTCGTGGAGAATGCCCTGTTTCAGCAAAACAGGGTCTAAATTGACCCATTTCAATTCTGGAATTATATAGGACATGTAATATATGATTTTCTTTGTTTTTCAACAAGGATTAAGAATCCATTATCAATTACACACCATTTGATCCATAGCTCTCCAATTTTAGGAAAAACTAAAACATGTCAAAACTTCATTTTCAATATACTTTCTTATATGAACAAATTAAGGTCTAATACTTTGACAGTAGCTACTAGGGACTATAATCTTCCTAAATCATCTCAAAAATTTTGTTTTGGTTAAGTTTTGAAAATGGTGATTTTGAAGCTCAAGCTTCCATGGTTAAAATCAACAATGGTGATTAACAATTATACACACACAAGTAATAACTAAGCATGAATTACATTTAAGAGTGAGTTAGAAATACTCACTGTGATAGAAGATGAAGTGTGTTGAGAGAGAAATAGAAATATGATAATCCAATCCAAGCTTTGGCTATGGAGTCTTGCTTTTATCTCTTAAATTTGCTGAAGAAATCTCTCAAGCTCTCTGTGTTCTCTCTAGTTTAGATTGCAAGAGTAAAGTGCAGTTTGTGTGTGTGTATGAAAGTATCTATAGAGCTATGAACTTGGGGGCCAAGCATCTTGTGCTTAACTCAACAAATTGAATTGTTTTTCAATTCTAATTACTCCTAAAGAGAAAACACAGCTCTCATACATACGTATATACACTGGGATATGAACTTATCAGTTCACCAAAGGCCAAATAGGTGTATAGGGGTCATCTAGAGTGTGTTTGGGAAGATCCACTTTAGGCACAACATTAACACACACAAGATACACATTGGCAAACGAGGCACAAGGCAATCATTAGTTTGCCATAATTAGAAAGAAATGTATAGTCACTTCCACTTTACGTCAATTCTAAAAATCTGAAGAAGTACATGCGGTGTGGACAGTTTTAAACATAAACTGGTATTTTCAGGGTGCGGTGTTCACCACAAAAATACAGAAAATTCATTTTAACGTAGGAAACGATTTTCTGGTTTCATAAAAATACTGATTGGGTTAAAAGAAAATGCTTCCACCATTTTGAAATACAGATTTTGAAATCCACACAGGTATTACTAACTTTTGTAAAAATTATAATTTGACCCCAAAAGAATTTTAATATGAAATAACACAAGGGATAATAATTAGAACATGAGAAATGTAATTAAATGAAGCAGTCAATACCAAATGAAATTAAATATGACAATGCAATTATCAATTAAATATGAAAATGTAATTTAGGAATAAATGGAAATGCAGGTTATTACACCCTTCCTCCCTTAAATAGGATTTCGTCCCCGAAATCAAGACTAACTAGTCCTGAAACAACTCCGGGTACTTCTTCCTCATATCAGCTTCAACTTCCCACGAGGCTTCGTTCTCGTCATGGTGATTCCACTGAACCTTCACCAACGGTATATCCTTATTCCTCAACTTCTTGATACTCTGATCCAGAATCTTCACAGGTCTCTCCTTGTAAGATACGTTATGACTGATCTCAATGTCGTCATAACTAACCACATGTGAGGGGTCTCGTATGTATTTTCTCAGCATACTCACATGAAATACATTGTAAACCCCAAACATCTTCGGTGGTAGCGCGATTCGATAGGCCACTTTCCAGACACGTTCCAAAATCTCAAACGGTCCGATGAAACGCGGAGCTAACTTCCCTCTCTTGAGACCAAAACGTACCACTCCTCGGGTCGGGGAAACCTTAAGAAGTACGTGATCTCCAAGACTGAACTCCAAATCTTTCCGACGTCGATCGGCATAACTCTTACACCTGCTTTGAGCGGTTCTCATCCTTTCCTTGACCAAAGAAATCTTCTCGTTGGTTTCTCTAACCAAATCTGGTCCCAACAATTCTGTATCCCCAACTTCTGCCCAACACAATGGAGAATGGCATGGTCGTCCGTACAATGCTTCGAACGGAGCCATCCCGATACTCACATGATAGCTGTTGTTATAGGCAAATTCAACCAACGGCAAGTGTGTCTCCCAAGATTCTTCGAAATCGATCACACAAGCCCTAAGCATGTCTTCCATGATCTGATTCACACGCTCAGTCTGCCCGTCTGTCTGAGGGTGAAAGGCAGTACTCATCTTGAGCGAAGTTCCCATAGCTTCTTGCAGACTTTCCCAAAATCCAGAAGTAAAACGTGCGTCACGGTCTGACACAATCGACACAGGTGCACCGTGAAGCCGCACAACTTGTTGTATGTACATCCGGCTCATCTTCTCTACCGGGTATGTCATACTATAAGCAATGAAGTGTGCCGATTTCGTCAATCGATCCACTATTACCCAGATAGCGTCATGATTCTGCTACGATCGAGGCAATCCTACTATAAAATCCATCGTAATGTGCTCCCACTTCCAACCAGGAATAGGCAGCGGTTGCAACAATCCTGACGGTCTCTGATGTTCATCTTTGACTTGCTGACACGTCAAACACTTGGATACGAATTCGGCCACATCCTTCTTCATACCTTCCCACCAGAAATTTCTCTTCAAATCTTTGTACATTTTTGTTCCTCCCGGGTGAACTGTATACCTTGATTTATGTGCCTCTTCCAGAATATCCTTCCTAAGTTCTCCAACATCTAGCACACATAATCTATTCCTGCAACGATACCCTCCATCGATTCCCACCTTCCATTTTGTCGGGTCTTTTTCTGACATCTTCGCAAACCATGTCTGAAACTTCTCATCTTCTTTCTGAGCTCCAATAATGCGGTCGATAAGAACAGGCTGTAGGATAAGACATCCAAAAAGTTGTCCCTATCCTCCTTCAGCACTCTGTACATCGAACTCCGCCAATGTCTCCAAAGCTCGCCACTCTCTAACCATTAAGGACGTGATTTTCTCCCGAGTCTGCCGACTCAAAGCATCAGCGACCACATTAGCTTTACCGGGGTGGTATTCTAATGTGAAGTCGTAATCTTTGATCAGCTCCATCCATCTGCGTTGCCTCATGTTCAACTCCTTCTGTGTGAACAAGTATTTCAGGCTCTTGTGATCGGAGAATAAATCAAACTTCTCACCGTAGAGATAGTGTCTCCAGATCTTGAGTGCAAATACTACTGCCGCTAACTCCAAATCATGAATGGGATAGTTCAATTCGTTCGGCTTCAGCTGTCTAGATCCATAAGCGATAACTCTACCATCTTGCATAAGTACACACCCCAGTCCTTGATATGATGCGTCACTAAAGATAGTGAACCTCTCATCAGGCTTGGGTATTGCTAGTACCGGCGCGGTAGTGAGTCTCTCTTTCAACACTAGAAAGGCCCGCTCATGCTTCTCTGACCACTCAAACTTCAAATTCTTCTTCGTCAACCCAGTTAAAGGTGCTGCTATCTTTGAGAATCCCTCAACAAATCTCCTGTAGTAGCCTGCGAGTCTAAGAAAACTCCGAACTTCTGTAGGGTTGCTCAGCCGAACCCAGTTTGACACAGCATCGGTCTTGGATGAATCCACTGAAATTCCTTGAGATGACACCTTGTGTCCCAAAAATTTCACTTCTTGCAACCAGAACTCACACTTACTGAACTTGGCGTACAAGTGGTGGTCCTTGAGTGTCTGCATCGCAATCCGTAGATGTTGTTCGTGTTCTTCTCCTGACTTAGAATAGATCAAAATATCATCTATAAAGACGATGACAAACTGATCCAAATAAGGCTTGAACACTCTGTTCATCAAATCCATAAACACTGCCGGGGCATTCGTCATTCCAAACGGCATCACCAGAAATTCATAATGACCATATCGGGTTCTGAAAGCAGTCTTAGGTATGTCTTCCTTCCTTACCCTCAACTGATGATATCCCGACCTTAGGTCTATCTTGGAAAATGTCGTAGCTCCTTGTAGTTGATCAAACAAATCGTCGATCCGAGGTAAGGGATACTTGTTCTTGATAGTCACTCGGTTCAATTCTCTGTAGTCGATACACAGTCTGAGTGTCCCATCCTTCTTCTTCACGAATAACACTGGTGCTCCCCAAGGTGATGTACTTGGATGTACAAAGCCTAGATTCTCGAGCTCTTGTACTTGTTCCTTCAATTCCAATAGTTCGGTGGGGGCCATTCTGTAGGGAACCTTGGTGATCGGTACGGTGCCCGGTATAAGCTCAATACATAACTCTATACTTCTCTCGGGCGGCAAACCAGAAACGTCTTGAAATACTTCTTCGAAGTCCTTGACTACAGGTATAGATGAAGCTGTCACCTCTGTACTGATGACTTCGATGTTGGCTAAACATCTCGTGAGGAACATATCTCCCGAAGGGTTACATTGAAAATCAAAGGGTTGATTCTCATAGTCGGGGAATATGATTCTCTTCCTCGCACAATCCAACTTCACTTGATTCTGAGAGAGCCAATCCATTCCGAGGATTATGTCGAACTCCTTCATCGATAGGACAATCAATCTTGCCGGGATTTCACGGTCTCTTATCCGTAGAGGACAATCCTTGCACACGTGTCCTAATCTGACAGCAGCTCCTAATGGTGAAGTAGCCTTCAAAGCTTTCTCTAAACGATGAGGTAAAATACCCAATCTCCGAATTATATTAACAGATATGAACGAAAGAGCAGCACCCGTATCAAATAACACTTTAACATGGGAGTTAAACAGAGTTAATGTACCTTCCACTGCTTGTTGATCCAGTTGAGCTTCTCCATAATCTCCTTCTTCGTACACAGTTCCATCATATCCAGCGGCATCTGGGATAACAGCATTCACGCGAGTCTAATTCTGTTGACCATACGTCACCTGCTTAGGAGCAGTGCAGAACCTGCTAATGTGACCTGGTTCACCACAGTTGAAGCAGACTATCCCTTGCTGAGCAGCACGCCTTGGTGCCTTGCAATCTCGAGCCAGATGACCAGGGTTGCCACAGTTGAAACATTTTCCACTACTACTTCCTTCTCCTACTCGGGGTTGAGTCAGATAGGTAATAGCCTGGGTCTTCTTGCTTCCGTCGAAATTCCTCTTCTGCCCTTGGGTACGATTCATTGGTGGTCTATTCCCAAAATTACCCCTTTGAGGCGGTCGGAATTCAAATTGTTTTTGATTCACTCGAGCATCCTCTTCCAGATCGGTAGCCAAACCAACAAGTCCTTCAAACGATTTATCTAGGTGGCCGAGAGTCAAGCGAAGAATCTGCGGTGTCAGCCCTTGGTTATACTTACGGATCCTCTTTTCTTCGGTATCAACTATGTCAGGGACGAACCGAGACAGTCTCTCGAACTGAGTGGTGTACTCTTGCACCAATTTGGTTCCTTGTGTTAGATCCATGAACTCCTTCTCTCTCTTGTACCTCTTTGTAGTCGGGAAATACTTCTCCAAAAATCTCCCTTTGAACGCAGTCCACGTCATTCCCGTTGCAGCTTCGTTCCCGATGGTAGCTGTGACTGTATCCCACCAATCTGCGGCGGCATCAGTCAATTAGAAAGTAGCTAACCTCCTCTTGTCCATCTCATTGCACTGGACAGCCTCGAACATGCGGTCCATCTGTCTTAACCACTGTTCTGCTTTTCAGGGTTCCGCGGTACCCGCAAACTGCTCGGGCCTTAGTGCACGGAATCTCTCCAGCAATTTGTCTCCAGTTTGACGGTCTCGTCGGTTGTCATTCGTATTACCGATTCTTTCCAATCGTCTGATAAACGCTTCGAACATCCCCGTAGGATCGGCAGCCTCGGGTGCTCCCTCGATCAAATTCCTGTTCCTCCTTAGTCCTCCAGCCATTCTATGCATGATAGTGATAGTAGAATGAGAAACATGCATGCAACAGTACTATGAAGTAATTCAAATGACGACAATATCCAAAAGGGTGTATTATATATATATAACTTCTCGATCAAGTTGATACAAAAGGTGTGTATGATCAGGTCAATGCCTACCCTATGGGTTAGGACGCATGCAAGAGTTAATGTTACAAAAATGGGGTCATTGCCCTACACTCTAATGCATGTAATTATAGTTTGCAAAAAGAGATAGAGCTAATAGTCAAAAGTAGTTAATATGTACAAAGCCATATCTAGAAAGTCAATCGTCTCCATAAGTAGCTATCAGGAGATCCAGCGAATCGACTGGGCGAAATCGCTGAGCCTGAAAGGGGCCCACCCCATCATAGCCTGGAGAGGTCGAAGATGAAGCAGGCGCAGGGGCATCTGCCTCAACTAGCATCTCCTCAGGTAAGGCTAGCTCAAGTGCTAGCTCAGCCTCGAGCTCAGCGGCAAGATCATCTAGACCTATGCCGTCCTCTACAATCTCTCCACCTACTGGGACCACATGAACAATCCCATCATCGTCTTCAGCAATGGGAACCACTGGCGGAGGCATCTCTAACTGAGCCAGATGGGCGTGCACAATCTGGATCTCGAGAGGAAGATAGAAAGCATCGCTATCAACCAACCTCAAAACCTCGACCAAAACCAAGCGCTGAGCCTCTGCAAAGTAACGAAGCTCTAGGCGGATACGAGTCAGGTCGACTAAGCCTACCACATGAACCTGGTGCCATAAATCAGATACTACGGTCGCTGTGGCCAACTGCTCAATGGCCGTATGATATAAGTCGAGAAAGGCTGGGATCACTGCCCCAGGTATCACAAAGTGTCCTCCAAATCTGTCTGGTATATATAGCGGATGAGCTGGGTCCATACCTGATAAAAAGTACTACTTAAGTCAGGAAAGAGATAATCTTAGGTGTTTGGGTTCTGAGTCTATCCTCCCTGTCGTAACATCAGGTGTGTAACACTTAATGGAATGTGGAATCGGGTCTATACTGGTAAACCCTAACCTGGCTAAACTATCTTGAGATAAATAATAACCTGGCTCTGATACCACTAAATCCTGTCACGCCCCGACGTAGCATAAATAAGGAAAGCGTTTAATTTCCTTTATGGACCCGTAGGTCGCGACAGTTTGAAGGATCGATTCCGTCCCAAACATCGAACAACAAAACATAATAATCAGAGTAAAGTAATCAAAGCTTATAAAAATTTTCTAACTTATTACATAATACACCACGGGGTTAACTAAGGCACAGACCGCCTTGAAACAAAACAATAACTTAGTGTCTATTACAGTCATCCTTAAAACAAAACAGTTCATAACTTAAAACATGTAAACTTAAAGCATATAATTAATAAACAGTTTCTCTCATTCCAAAAGCAGCCATTCTCAATTAGCATAGTCGTACAATTCCTCCTGGTTATAACCTGAAAAGCCTGGACACGAATGTCCAGGACGCATCAACGTCGTCAGCTTCAAGAAGCTGGTGATTATTAAAAACATAACTTTAAATGTAAAACATACTCATTTACCATTTTCCAATTCCCATTTAAATCCACAAGTTTATATTTAAGATAAAGAGTTTGTTTAGAAAACAACCACAACATTATTCCAAAGATAAGTTCACACATATGTGACCGTGTATGAGAACGATGCACCATCTCATCTGACCGACTCTTTTCTCTCGACAAAACCCAACAACCCACTCTCTTACTCCTGGTATCTTTGAAACACTAAGATAGCCACTTTAGCAACGGGGTGCCAGGGAGTGTCCAGTTTGCCTCACACTTTGGTCCGGGGTACCAGGGAGTGTCCAATGCCTCACACTTTGAATACCCTAACCGCCATGCAAATACCGGGGCAACCCCTCACGCAGTATCCAGACTCGAGTATCAGGGAGTGTCCGTAGGCCACACTTTAGCACTACCATGGGTGCCAGGGAATGTCCAAGTTCGGCTTCACACACTTTAACGCTTCCATGGGCATCAGGGAGTGTCCATATTTGCCACCGTCGCATTTCAAAGATACCCTCTCTGCAATCTCAACCACAACCACAACCACAACCACAATCTCAATCACAACCACAACCACAACCATAAACACAACCACAACCACAAAACTCAAACTCATACTCTTTGCACACGACCATTACTCTTTTCCACACTGACTAACACCCACATGCATGTACCACTGACCCCACATGTATGTCATGAACCTTAAACATGCGGCAATTCACTGAAATATAAATACAACATGCGTACGGGGATCAATAACTTGCAATTCATTGCCTTAATCATTTCAAGCATAACTAATAGCATTCTGTATTAATAAAACTCCCAAACAGAACCTTAACAGTACTTAAAAGTTGAACCAAACAGTCCCTTAACATAAACAACCAAAACCAGAATCTGCCAGATATCACGCGCGCAGGCCGCTCGCGCGACGGGTCGCTCGCGCGGGCCGCTCGCGCGATATGCCAAATTTTCATTTATATATAAACTTTTCTATCTGCCTGAAACAGCCAAGGTCGCGCGCGCGGATCGCTCGAGCGAAGGGATTCTCGCGCGACCTTCGCTCGCGCGACCTGCCTAAATTTCATTTTATATAAATAAACTTTTCTGACTGCCTGGAGACGCGTGCCTTGCGCGCGCGAGGGGTCGCTCGCGCGGGCCGCTCACGCGATTCTCGCGCGCGCGATCGTGGCGCGAGCTGATGCTGAGGCTTCATCTTCTTCGTGGAGAATGCCCTGTTTCAGCAAAACAGGGTCTAAATTGACCCATTTCAATTCTGGAATTATATAGGACATGTAATATATGATTTTCTTTGTTTTTCAACAAGGATTAAGAATCCATTATGAATTACACACCATTTGATCCATAGCTCTCCAATTTTAGGAAAAACTAAAACATGTCAAAACTTCATTTTCAATATACTTTCTTATATGAACAAATTAAGGTCTAATACTTTGACAGTAGCTACTAGGGACTATAATCTTCCTAAATCATCTCAAAAATTTCGTTTTGGTTAAGTTTTGAAAATGGTGATTTTGAAGCTCAAGCTTCCATGGTTAAAATCAACAATGGTGATTAACAATTATACACACACAAGTAATAACTAAGCATGAATTACATTTAAGAGTGAGTTAGAAATACTCACTGTGATAGAAGATGAAGTGTGTTGAGAGAGAAATAGAAATATGATAATCCAATCCAAGCTTTGGCTATGAAGTCTTGCTTTTATCTCTTAAATTTGCTGAAGAAATCTCTCAAGCTCTCTGTGTTCTCTCTAGTTTAGATTGCAAGAGTAAAGTGCAGTTTGTGTGTGTGTATGAAAGTATCTATAGAGCTATGAACTTGGGGGCCAAGCATCTTGTGCTTAACTCAACAAATTGAATTGTTTTTCAATTCTAATTACTCCTAAAGAGAAAACACAGCTCTCATACATACGTATATACACTGGGATATGAACTTATCAGTTCACCAAAGGCCAAATAGGTGTATAGGGGTCATCTAGAGTGTGTTTGGGAAGATCCACTTTAGGCACAACATTAACACACACAAGATACACATTGGCAAATGAGGCACAAGGCAATCATTAGTTTGCCATAATTAGAAAGAAATGTATAGTCACTTCCACTTTACGTCAATTCTAAAAATCTGAAGAAGTACATGCGGCGTGGACAGTTTTAAACGTAAACTGGTATTTTCAGGGTGCGGTGTTCACCACAAAAATACAGAAAATTCATTTTAACGTAGGAAACGATTTTCTGGTTTCATAAAAATACTGATTGGGTTAAAAGAAAATGCTTCGACCATTTTGAAATACAGATTTTGAAATCCACACAGGTATTACTAACTTTTGTAAAAATTACAATTTGACCCCAAAAGAATTTTAATATGAAATAACACAAGGGATAATAATTAGAACATGAGAAATATAATTAAATGAAGCAGTCAATACCAAATGAAATTAAATATGACAATGCAATTATCAATTAAATATGAAAATGTAATTTAGGAATAAATGGAAATGCAGGTTATTACAAAATGGAAGAAAAGCCGTCGGAGGGTGGCCAAGAAACGCCGCACCCAAGCCTGGTGCGGCGGGAGAGCCATCGGAGGAGCTGTAGGGGGGAAGGTACTCTGTGGAGATGTCAGCGGCGTGAGCTTTGGCTAAAGCCCTAACCTCCCTGCATCGGTTTTGTGGTGGAGGAGCATCAATGAAGGTTTTCTTGCCTTTGGTGGAGGTCGGAGCAGTTTTAGGAGCCATATCTGCACAGAAGAGTCACCGGAAAAGATGGAGGTCTAGAGAGAGAAGCTTTGTCTTGCTTGAATTGAAGAGTAGAGAGAAGTAGGAATGCGAATGTGGTAAGAAGTTTCAAAAGTTGGGCGGTTAAATATCACGACGCTATAATCATGGTGCAGTAAATGTGGAGTGACTGGTGGGATTCTCCATAATCTGACAGTTGCTGCATGATGGACGCGTGGCCAATTTAAAATTCAAAACGTCACATCAATCAAGGCGGGATGTTTGATATGACCTTTTGGGGGGCAATTGTTTGCACCCAAAAACCGTCAATGGGTTTTGAGTCCGATTCATGTTAGAGGAGAGGCCGGGCTAAGGAGTGAATGACTTATCGGGCTCAAGTACAGACGTAAGACCAAGATTGGATTAAGGCCGGTAGGTGTGACAATTAGAGCCCGATGGGATATGGGATTGTGGTAAGGTTTATCGGGCGTTAGGGAGACATAACCTAGCATGTTGAAAGCCCGATGGTGGAAAGCAGTAGCAGAAAGCCCAATCGGACACCGCGTAATGAAGATGAGAGGTAAAGTCATAATCTAAGTCCGATTGGCCATGGGCGGTTGAAGAAAGGTAATCGGGCATGAAGGAAAGCATGGGAACAATTTGAGCCCGATTCATCCAGGGAAGTCAGTGACAAGGCCGATTATCTGAAAGGAGAAGGTGGTACTATCCGCAGCTGGCATGATGACGTCATCTCTGAGTTTTTAGTATCAATAGTGCGTTTAGGAAAGGAGTTGTTAGTTGTCAGCTGGATTGAGGCGTCTGATCCCTAAATTGAAGGGATTGATTCAATTAAGTCATGGATAAGGAAGGTCATCAATTAACCAATCAACTAATCAGTTGGAGCGCAAGCCAAGGAATCATTGTCCAATTAGAAGTTGTATAAGGCCGCTATAAATATAAGGCAGGCTACAGAAGCAAAGGACTCCGCGTCTCTCTCGAAACAGCATACACAGAATTCAGAGTATTCAGCATATTCGAAGCATTCAAAGTGTTCATAGTCTGTTTTTTAACCTTTAATAGCAATTAGGTCTGTCCTTTTGTTATTTCTCTTTTTTGTTCTTTTAGATATTCAGCTTTTCTGGTGCTCTTAATATTTGTTTAGTCTTTCCAAACATTTAATAAAATCTGTTTTTATTAAACCGTTTGTGATTTTGTTTGCCTGTTAAACTTGACACTTTTTAGCTTGTGCGCTTCAGTACTGCTAAAGGACTTTCAGTGAGGGTACTTTCCTACTCACTACACACAATCACCCGTTAGAAGTCAGATCATAAAGTCTTGTGTATCACTCACACAAGCGTATAGGAAATTAGTTTGCACGTACACATACACACACCGAACCACCATTGGTTCTGGCACACCCGCGCAAATTACAGCAAACAATTCCATTAGATAAGGTACTTAGGATATATATATATATATATATATATGTATAGGGAGAGAGAGAGAGTGCTGGGTGGAACCGTGGAAGGTAGTGGCCACTTCTATATAAGCATACAAATGTGAGGTCTGGTTTCTACTGGTGATGTTCTTTTGGAAGATTCTTACGACATATATGCTGCTGATATATTGACATAGTCCGTTACTACAAAGAAGTTCAATTATGGCAGAGAAGCGGGGCCCTCCTGCGATGCAACAAAAGTTCTGTGCGGTATGGACTAGTTATAACCCTAATCGTTATGGCATAATGGAAAACTTTTTACACTCCGATGTGGATGTAGGCACATTACCAAACCACGTACAAATTCTTTGCGTCTCTTTTAATCTTCCTATTTTTCACGTATATATATATATATATATATTATTTGTGTGTAATTGTTTCGATCCAACATATACCAAATAAACTAATTTAAAATGATAGATTTATACGTTGAAATGCCTTATAAAAGATAAATAATCTCATTCAAATTTACTTTAATACATTAGTTGGCAATGAGTTTCTTATTCAGTTAAGAGTATGTATTTTTCGACATTAAGACCCTTAAATTATAAAAGGTGTGAAATAAGGAAAATCACAGTGGACTATGTGGAGGTCACATACTTAGAAAAAATAAAGGCTAAATACATTTGAGTACATGTAAGCTACCAAATGTTTCATGTTGGACACTGCGGTATTAAATGTGTGTGTGCGTATGCCTATATATGCATAGTACTATTTAGAACATACTTTACTACCTTTTTTTTTTTTGCTTGAAAAAAAAAAAAAGGTAATCATATCAAAGTTAATCATATCAAAGTTAATTTTTTATTGGACCCTGTAGTACTATTAAATGCATGTTCGTATATTTGAGCCACGTGGTTCAGTAATTTCATCATTTTTTTTTTCTTCTGTTGTTAATGTTGTTCTTGAAAGACACAAGTTTATAATTTCGCCATTTCTAACTTACAACACCTCGAATGAAAATCAGTGTACGTAATTACAGTTACTAAAATATTTCTCTTAACCTGTGTATGTATACACACATACAAGCGCACATAGGAGAGAAAAAGTAGTATATTCCATAAGATAAGGTACTTAGGATATATATATATATATATATAGAGGGAGAGAGAGAGAGAGTGCTGGGGTGGAAGGTAGTGGCCACTTCTATATAAGGTACATTAATTACACTGCAAAAAACAGGCCATGCTCTTAGATGGTGGAAGCACGGCAAATTAAATTTTCACTTTAGGTGATTTTTTTTTTTTGTCCTTATGTCCAAAGTCACTAAATTTGATTTACGTCTTGTATAAACTATAAAGGTTTAAAAATGTGAGTTTCTCACCCAAAAATGATACATACACACACTATTTGACACACTAAATGACCCACAGGCCCATCTAAGCAAAAATTAAAACTTACTGTAAGACCCACACTCCTCTTTCTCACACAAACAACCTTAATTTGACTAACATTTTCCTTCCCCAAATTCTGAATCAAGCACCACCGCAGAAACTAGCGCAACGCCAAATCCATCGCCCGAGCCAGCCCTTGCCGGAATATTAATTTCACAAATTTTTTTTTTTTTTTGGTTGTCCCTCTCAGTATCTACTGATTTGTTTGAAAAAAACACATTTGGGTTTTGTTGTGTTTTTCTTGTTTGATTCTATAAGCTTGAAAAGCTCTCTGATTTTGTGTATCCATGACTAGTTCACTGAAGACCAGTTTATTTGTTTGTGGGTCTAATGAGACCATGGTTGGGTCTAAATCCAAAGGGCTTATTGGATTTTTTTCTTCAATCCGTTCTCTATAGTTTGCTGAATCAAAATCAAGATTATGGGAAATCATCTAAATCTCGTTGATCAAAAGGGTTTTAAAAAAATGGACTCCAAAACCCCCAAATAAATTCTCCCTCATAAGAATCTTTTTGTGTATACATATATATATATATATATATGTCTATATGACCTCTCTGTTTTTTTACGCCCAACTTTCTTGATTGGGATAAGAGTTTAAAGCTAACTTTTTCAATTGAATGGTTTTCAGGGGAAAAAAAAAAAAAAAAATCAACCATTCCTTTGAAAAAAAAAAAAAAAAGATACCACTTCTAGCTTGATGTTGGAAAAACAAAGCAACCATTCCTTTGAAAAAAAAGAAAAAAAGATACCACTTCTAGCTTGATGTTTCGGGGGGAAAAGCAAAGAAATAATTTTGAAGCACATACTGCTATTGACATTTGAGTAGTGAGAGAGAGAGAGAGAGAGAAGAAGAAGAAGAAGAAAGGGGAGCAAGCACGACTCCGGCGACGGATTTGGCATCGAGGTCGACGAGGGGGTGCTGGGGCTGGGTCTCTGACGGTGGTGTTTGATTTAAAAAAGAGAAGTGCTAGGCACACATCCTAAACCACACCCCAAACCACATTATATGCTTTAAATGCATGTACTCTGTGTTATTTAAATTTTTTACACTTTTCTGTACACCACTTACACAACACAGGGTACATGTATTTAAAGCAATGATGTGGTTTGAGGTGTGGTTTGGAGTGTGTGGGGTAAGGGAAATGTTAGTCAAATTAGGACTGTTTGTGTGAGAGAGGGGTGTGGTTCCCATAGTAAGTTTTAGTTTTTTTGCTTAGATGGGCCTGTAGGTCATTTAGTGTGTCAAATAGTGTGTGTATGTATCATTTTTGTTTCTCACCAGCTATTGCCGATTCAAACGTTAAAAAACTATAATTTCCTTGAATTTTTCTGTCTTCGAAATTTAATGTCTTCAAGTTCATGACGAAAGGCGGATGCATATGGGGGCAAGAGGGGTAATTGTCCCTACTCAACTTTTTAAAATCACTATTTTACCTTATACATTTCACACATTATTCATTTTTATCCTTTAATTGTCCATCTCAACTTTTCAAAATTACTATGTTACCTTATATATTTCACACGTTAGTCATTTTTGCCCTTTAGGTACCCCTCCAACTTTTCAAAATAATTCTTTTACCTTATATATTTCATACTTTATTATTTTTTGCTCCTTAATTACCCACCTCAACTTTTCAAAATAATTATTTACCTTACATATTTCATACTCTATTCATTTTTCCCCTTATTCCCTCAAATTTTCAAAAAAAATGTGTTTAAGCTAACAAAAATACGTCGGGGGCATTGCCCCCGAACCCCTGTATAAGTTTTTTTTCCCCTTAACAAAAATTCTAAATCCGCCCCTGTTTTCCTCAACCAAATCTAGGACTAAATTAGATTTCATTTTTAGAGACGGCACTCAAGTTCCGACTTAAAAGATATATAAAACGTCGATCAATCCGGTTCATGGAATTAAAGCACTAGATATTGGGCATGGAATTGTATGCTTGTAAAGTGGTAAAGTCTTGTTCCACTGGAATCCATGTTTACACTTTGATGCCTTAAACTAAAATGTTAATATTTGTCTTCACAAAAAACAAAAAAGGGTGTTAGGTATATACCGCTGGGAAATTTTATCTAACATATATGCACCTACTTATTTTACTTTTTACACCCACCTCTGCTGTATTAAATAATTTTTTTGGACTATTTCCACAAATCTCTCTTGAGTTTTGTCTTGCTTACCCAAATTTCTCTCGTATTTTGAAAAATTATACGGACTTTCCTTGAGGTTTAGGTTGAGTTATACTCACCTTTCGTTGTTAATGGACCGTCTACCCCTTGAAGGAAAATGATGATGTAAACGATTTTTAATTATCTAATGCCAAAAATATCGTTACTTATCGTAATAACAACTAGAAAAAATTAGAAAAACCTCCCTTGAGATATGACCTACATATGTAGACCTCCCTCATTACAAAAATATTTTTTGTTATTTTTTTTCTCTTCTTAGTCCTCGTTCTGTCTCTCTACAAAAATATATTTTTTCCAAAATTTAAAATCTTGTCTCTTATTTTTCTAAATGACTATATTACTCTTACCATTTTTCATAGCTAGTCCCTTCAATTTTTTATGAAGCACAAAAAAGTTATTTACTTCTTTCCAACAAACCAAATTGAGAGTGCCCAGATTCTTTTGACCTGCCATATCCATCCATCATAATTATTCCATAGACAGCAGAAGCTAAAAAAGTGGAAGAAAAAAAAAAACAAAACAAAACCTAAGAAATTTAAATTATGAAATTGAAGAATTTGAAAAAAAATGGTTGAATAAATTGCAGATCTTGGAAGTGGAAGGATTTGAAAAAATTGAAAGATACACTCCTTAGTGGTATGAAAAGTTTAAACCAAGCCATTTCTCATTGCAAAAGAAAATTTTATATGAGGGCATAATAATATAATTGCACAAACTGTAAATTTAGTCAGGGTTTTGTGGGTAGTAAGGGAGGTTTGTGTAATTTTTTAAAATTCTAGGGAGGTCCGTGTAATTAGAACCAAGATCAGGGGAAGTTTGTGTAATTTAATGTAGCGGCAGTTTAGTACTTTCATTTATTCCGTCATGGACGTTATCCCAACGTTACCGAGAAGAGAGTTTCGTGTAATTTCTCAAAATATAAGGGAGGTCATATAATTGATCAGGCAAACCTCATAAGAGATTTGTGTAATTAGTCCCTTTTTTTTTTGTTGTATTAAATAGTTACATTAAATAGATGTACAACTATTCATTAAAATACAACAGATTATGTAGAGAGCAATTAAGTAGTTGCAATACTATTTTGTGAGAACATCTAACAATATATAACACTAACTCCACAACTGTGATAATTGTCACCCACTGGTCCGTCACCTGTGTTCTTCCCTTGTTTAGGCAAACAATGATAATGGAATTAATCATCCTTGGGATATCTCGTCCCATCTATTGAAATATGTTGGCCAATATTGGAGCACATTCACAATAGTACTTTTCAAAATTTGAGACATTGCATCAACATTTTTTCCCTTTTCTCCAGGTGTTTTTGAAATGATTATGGTGGAGATTTTACACTTTATAGGTAAGGTTATTAAATGATTTTCGGAAACTAATGTCAATGAGCGCATAACTTGGGCATGTTTGTGCATCTGTGGATTTGAATGGTATCATTCGCAATTTGCAAAGTATTTTGATGTAAAAATTAATTATTATTATTTTTTTTTATCATTTGGTGTAGTGGTCTCATACGAGGACAAATTTATCAGGGCCAGAGGAAGATTCGAATGCTGGTGAGGGAGCATTTTATCAACTAGGCTAAACCATTGCTCGAAACTAATCATCTTGATTTGTTTATTTTGTAATTAAAATGGAAATCATTCTTATGTTTTTGTAAAGATTACATAAATGATGTGTTTAAGCATTAATTTTTTCTAGCATACCATATATATACCAAATGAACTAATTTGATATTATTGATATATAAGTTGAAATGCCTTATAAATGATAAATAATCTCATTCAAATTTAGGGACACGCAAACTGATCCTTAGTGTCTTTTCTCAATTTACTTTAATACCGCTGTATCTTTGGTTAGATTACTTTTTAATACATTAGTTGGCAATGACTTTCTTGTTCGTTTAAGAGTATGTAGTTTTAGACATTTAATATATTTTAATATCCTGTAATTACATTAAAGTTTTATTTTGGGATCATATCTTTTATTTAGACAATACTACTGTGAGAAACTTTTCACATGAGAAAGCGGGTTTTAACCGTTGGATGAGCATCTAGCCATAAGATTCTCAAGAATTTAGAGAGAATCTTAAGACTAGATGCTCATCCAACGGTTAAAACCTGCCTTCTTATGTGAAAAACTTCTCACAATAGCATTACTCCTTTTATTTATTGCAACACTTAAGACCCTTGAATTGTAAAAAGTGTGACCTAGGGACAATTATTATGCATCAAAAAATTCACACGGAGTGGACCATGTGGAGGTCACATACCTAGAAAAAAAAAAAAGACTAAACACAATTTAGTACATGTAAGCCACCAACGTTTCATATTGGACACTGCGGTATTAAATGCGTATGTCCGTGTATGCGTATATATGCATAGTATTATGTGCTCAAAGGGTTACTCTATTGTTATTTAGAACATACTTTAATACCTATAATCACATTAAAGTTTCTTATTGGACTCTATAGTACTATTAAATGCATGCTAGTATATTTGAGCCACGTACTTCATTAATTTCATCAAATTTTTTTTTTGTTTGTTGTTAATGTTGTCTTTGAATAACTCAAGTTTATAATATCGCCATTTCTAAGTTATAACACCTCAAATCAAAATTAGTGTAATTACAGATACTAAAATATTTCTCTTAACCTATGTGTGTATATATATACACACATATATATATATCCACCCTCACATAGGAGAGAAAAAGTAATGTATTCCATAAGATAAGGTACTGAGGATATATGTAGCTGGGGTGGAAGGCAGTGGCCACTAATTCTAAGTTACATTACACTGCAAAAAAACAGGCATGGTCTTGTCAAGCTAGGCTTGCTCTTAGATGGTGGAAGCACATGCAGCAAATTAAATTTTCACGTTAAGAGATTTCTGTTTTTTTTTTTCTTGTTTCCAAAGTGACTACATTTGATTTTTTTTTTTTTCAAAAACCATATGATGGTAATTTTTATAATGGTACTGAATTGTATGATGTTGGATTTTGATTGTACCACGTGAAGAATTAATATGCTTATCTTCACGCTTTCATGGATATACCTTAACAAGACTTGATGCAACTTCACTTATGTCCTTTCTATTCACCTTTTGGATGTATTTTCTAAATGCCTTCCTTGGAGGTTCAACCCCAAATGAATAGAACTAATCAATCAATCCAAAAGCCCAAACAGATGTCACCATGGAAAATTATTGATGGTGATGGTCGCACTAAACTATATATTCTCAATGATAAATTTTACGAGAGCATGACTACGGGCAACAAAAAAAAGTCTATGTATATTCAAACTTATCACAGTAAACTCGAAACCCGAAATAAACCTGTGACATGATAATTTAGACTTAATTATGGATTTATAGTTTAATAATTTTATATGTATATAAATATTTTTTATTAGTCACACAAAAAAGTTTAATTAATTATCCTATGGTATAAACAAAATCACAAATCTAATGTAAGTTCAAGATTAAATATAGATGGAGTTATTACATGGACAAGACTTCAGTAAAGTTGCTTCAGTATATTGCGTTAGGTTTCTCTCACATAGATGCACAGTTTAAAAAAAAATTGGTTTTAAAAGAATGCAATCTTAAAAAAAAAACAGTTTTAAAAACTGTACGAGAAACTTAACAAATTGTACTGAAGCAACTTTACTGAAGTCTTACATAATGTGATTTTGTTAAAGCGAAAAGAGTAATGCTATGCTTCTCAAATTTCTAAAGTGTTTCTCAAATGATGTAGCAGTGGGGCTAGATCAACAACTTTTAATCAAAATTCAACAGGTCCCACTGTATTAAACCTGAGCCACTACCACATCATTTGAGAAGCACATTTAGAATACAAATTTGGAAAACGTAACATTAGTCAAGCGAAAAAGCTTTTGGAGCAACAATGTATGATGAGGTTGCTATGAATTTGGCCAAGCAACGAGGAGATTAATAGTTTTTCAGGACAAACCTAATAATGTCTTTCATAACCTAAAATATCTATGGCCTTAATAATAATATTTGAAATACCTTAAAAAAATATGGGTATAATTTAGGTATTATGATAAACTTAAAAAAAATTGTTTCTTTATTGCAGATGCCAAAAGAAACCAGTAAAATTATTACATGAACAATTAAGCAACACACACTTCTTTAGCCATTCTGCAAACCTCCTCAATCCCCTATGACACTGTCTGTGGGGTAGCTCGAGATTGAGCCGGCTAAGGGAGAAAGCTGCCAAGATGATCCACAACAGAGATCACCCCAAAACTCACTAAAATTGTGAAAGGAATCCACCAAAACATCATAATCTGACAAAACAATGCAGAAAAACTCACTGTAACTACGAAAAGAACCCACCAAAATATCAATTCTGATGAAACAACATCGGATCTGATGTAGACGGCGCTGGATCTACATTGTAAATCATCGAATCTAAAGAAAAATACTGCATCTTAAGAGGGGTAACTAGATCTAACCGTAAAACAAGGAGAGGAAGGAGATCTAGTGTGGAACACAAACTAAACAACAAAAAAAAACACCTCAAAGAGGGACACCACCATCCTAAAAAGTAAAAAGGGACAACATCCTCTTAGAGAAGGTAAACTAAAAAGGGAAAAAAAAAAAAAAAACCAAAGGGCTCTCCCGGAAGAGGCGTTGACGAGTAGGGTTTTTAGAGAGAGGTGATTCTACGCTATCATTGGTTGGAAATTAAATTAAATTTTGATGAAAAAAGTTAAATTAAAATCTCAGTAAAATTTTAGAATAACACCCTCCTAATTCAGGATTTAGAATCCACCCTATTTTTCAATTTATATGGATACTAAATCCAATTGGGTACAATTAATCCATGAAGCAAACATAATAAAATATTAGGATTACTAGTACTTCATTAACCAAACGGGCTCTGGTAATCAAGGGCGGGGCCATATGTAAAGCAGTGGTTGCATTGAACCCACTGAAATTTGGGAAGCACACACATTTATATACACTGCTTAGTAATTTGGAGTTTATTTGTTCCTATTTTGGCACCACTAAAATAAAGAAAAATAAGAACTATGAGGTGTCAAATTTTTATTTTGATGGAGTCAAACAAATCTATTTTTTCGCAATTGATTCAAGTGTTCAACCAAATGGTATTCAATAGATGAATAATTGTTTGGTCAAATCCATTTAGAAAGATATAACTGATATCATAAGTAACGAGTCTATTATGCAATATTGTTAAAGAGTAATATCTGGGACACAACTTTCACACAACTTTCTTAAAAATGTATCTATCTCTCTCATGTGTCACTGTGGGGTCTAGTGACATCACAAGAGAGAGATCGACCAGTACATTTTTAGAAAAGTTATGTGAAAGTTGTGTCTCAAGTATTACTCAATGTTAAAATACAAAAATCGTCCAAGACAATTGCGAAAAAGTTTCTTTTAGTCATTGGAACATTTTATGTTGAAGTATAAAATGTTAAGTTACTAAGATTTCTTTTCTTTTACTTTTAATTGTAAGGTTTTATAAGTTTATTTTGTTAATTTTGTTGAAGAAAGTTTAACAAGATAAATTGTTTTGTGATGTGGCCGATTTTAAGTTATAGAATGACACCACTGAAAACAAATCCTACCTATACCACTGCCAGTAATATTATTTCATAAAATATGCTTGAAGTATATAGACTCACCCCCCTAGTGATTTTAGAAATTATCAAGTTTGCCTTGCTAAGCTAAATTCTTGGATCCGTCCCTGTTGACATATTGTGACGTGCACACTGATCATATGTAGCGGTGTATGCTTTAACATTTGTCTAGCTTGTTATGTTGATGTAAAATCAAAAACTTGTTATGTGAACCATAAAGTTATGTAAGATATAAAACTGATACTAAGTTTTGCCTTAAAGTTGAGCTACATGTAAAACTGAATATTAGCTTCATGTGAATAAAGAAGGAAATAAAGATCACTATCGGTCTATTTCTAGTCGTTACTGAATGCCCGATTTTTGACTTGCAAGGGGATCTTTTCAATATGATGTTGCAAGGGAGACGGTTAGGTATAAGGATGGGACCTCATCGGTAGTCGAATGGGTTAATTGGATCATTTGAGTGGGAGACGGATGATGACTTAGGGGTGGGCAATTCAATTATGTAGGAGGACAGGATCGAGGAGTTGTCTGAAGAAGCGTTAAGGGAGGAGAAAAGCATTAGATTTAACTCTCTAGGGATGCAGGGATGGTATTCACAGGCAGCAAGCTCGTAATCCCAAAGAGAAGAAATGCATCATGTTCAAGAAAAGTGGAAAAACCAGGTTGTGAATGGAAGAGGCGAGTGAGCTATTAGAGGGAGGAACGGTGGGCTCGATATCGTTGGAGGCATTAAATATCGAAATGAAGTGATTCATGTCAAGGCCCTCGAAACGTGGAAGCTTGGGAAAGCTCTTGGGTTGTGATTTCATGGTGAAGAAGGGGAGACATATGATTACATATTGTTAGCCTTAAGGTATATTAAGGCATATTTAATTAAGTTTTGATGATGTCAAATATGCTATGATAATTACATGATTCATATTATTTCATTCCTTGTTATTATCATAGTCATTTTTATGCTCATATATAATCTCATGTATTAATTTTGTATCAATGTTTTAACATCTTTGTGTGCATGAGATTTAATTGATGTAGATCAAAATTACAAGGAGCTCAACAAGGATCAAGCTTGAAGACTTGAAGATATTTCATCCTTTGTTGAAGTCTAGGACCATCATTGTAAGGCATCTTGATCTCACACTCATAGGGCTCAAACAAACTCTAAAAGTTAAAGTTTTGGAAATAAATTTTAAAGAAGGACATCTTTAAAGCGCCCCAACCAATTGGAAAATAATTAAATGTTGAATCTTATATGGTTGGAAAGGTATTTGAATCTAGTTTCCAAAACATCAAACGGATCAAAAATCCGAGTTTTGTAGAGGAAGTTATGGCCATTTTAGTGGAGATGTGTCAGGCTGTCAAACAGGGAGGGGCAGTCGACTGAAGGCCCGATGCAGTCGACTGAAGTGAGCAGAATGCAAACAGAACCCTCTGTAAACACATTTCAGTCGACTGCTTCAAGGCCCAGTCGACTGCTTCAAGGTCCAGTCGACTGAATCGACCTGAAAGGCAATAACGGCTAGTTTGTAGAGGGGTTTCTAATTACCAAACTTGCCACCAACGACTATAATCTTCCAAGGCCTATAAATACATGTTTTCCCAAGCTATTTGGGGTTGAGATTTTGATTGAAAAACATAGTATTTATGACACATCTCTTTGATCTTTAAACATTATCATTTGAGCCCTAGTTGTGTGAGTTTATCAATTTGCTAAAAATCTTTCATTTGTATTTCTTGAGAGAGCAAAATTGTAGTGAGCTTTATTTGTACTATCCACTCTATATAGAGAGTTTCAATTTGTATTCAAATCAATTTGTAAAGGTTGAGGGTTAGTAACTCTTGTGTGCAAAGAAGAGGTGTTCTTCTTTGGGAGAGATTGAAGGCTCTTGTAACGATTTGGTGCACACCCGTAAGTGCTCCGGGAACGGTTTGGTCTACACCCGTGAAGTAGATCGGATTAAAGGAATCCTCAAGAGATGTTCTTGAGGGGTGGACGTAGGCCGCGAGGTGCGATTGCCGAACCACTTAAAAAATTGGTTTGCAAGTATCTCTTCCCTTATCTCTTTACATAATTCCTTGTGATTGTGTTTAATTCGCTATTGAGTTTTTAAAAGGTTAATATTCCGCTAAAAGATTTTGAAAATCTAGAGATAGATCAAATGGAAACCGACTCTTCTTGCATTTATTATTATGAGGGTCAATCAACATTAAGACCACCATGTTTTAATGGCTCAAACTATGCCTATTGGAAAAATAGAATGAGAATCTATATGATTTCTCAAGATTTTGATTTATGGCAAATCGTGGTCAAAGGGCCTCATCTACCTACAAAAATTGAAAATGGTTTTTCTATTCCAAAGACGGTAGATGGATATAATAATGCCGATAAGAAACTCATAAAAATAAATGCTATGGCAATGAATGTATTATATTGTGGTTTAGACCCAAATGAATACAATAGAATTTCATCTTGCGAATCCGCAAAAGAAATTTGGGATAAACTTGAAAATGCTCATGAGGGAACAAGCCAAGTTAAAAAGTATAAAATCAATTTGCTTGTTTAAACTTATGAAATATTTAAAATGTTGCCATATGAATCTATTGGAGATATGTTTTCTCGTTTTACCATTCTTATTAATAACTTGAAAAACCTTGGTAAAGTTTATGCTAATGAAGAAATGATTGAGAAAGTGCTTAGGTCTTTACCAAAGGATTGGCAACCAAAGTTCACGGTGGTTCGTGAAGCAAAGGAGCTTTCAACACTCTCCTTGGAACAACTCATGGGTTCTCTCATAACCCATGAAATGGAATTGGCCGTCTTCGAAAGTGAAGATAAGAAATTGGAAGTGAAAGAGGCCAAAAGGGGAGACATGGCTTTAAAATCCTCAAGCTCAATGAAAAAGAGGAAAGATGTTGAGAGTGATGAGGATGAGGAAATGACAAAGATCACCCGAAAATTTGCAAAGTTTCTAAAGAAAGAAAAATCGGGAAAGAAGTCATCTAAGAAGGAAAAACACAAAAAGAAGACAATCAAGGCCACTAATAGTAGTTCCGAGAGTGAATCATCGGACGAAGACTCAAATGGTGAAGAGATTGTCAATTGCCTCATGACAATGGAAAGGGCCTCTCCTACCACCTCGGCAAATGGAGCATCCAAGAAATGCTTGGATAAAGGTTAAGTATTGATTTGGTAATGGTAGGTTAGTAGGTAATTTTGTTTTGATTTGTTTTCATCATCCTACTTAAATTTTTTTTGATTTCATATCATACTCTTATTTGTTTCAAATCACTTTGTTTTTGTTTAGATATGCATACTTGATGTAATGCATAATCTTGTTTCATCCACTTGTGATTTGGATATGTCTTTACATAAATCATCATGCTCTTGATATTGCTTATTTGAAAAATGATGATATGCTCTTGTTTGATTAGACATAGTTTTAAGAATGGTTAGATAAAATGGTGTTTTGTGAACCATTCAAATTTTTTGCTGCTAAACTGTCATTTTTATGGACTGCTGAACAAAGCAGTCGACTGGTACCCCGACACAGTCGACTGATTCAGGTGTGAAGCTTTGAATTTTTTTATTCTACATTGTTAAGTCGACTGAGGAGTCGACTGTTCGAATGCACATTCGATTAATGTTTGTTTGTTTTCGTCGACTAAGGCTTATTTAAATTTGATTTCAAAATTTCTTTTTGGTTCAGTTGACTGACAAGTCGATCCAGTCGACTATTTTTGATAATTTTTAACTCTCTGCCTAGGGACGTCGACTAAAGAAGTTCTCCAGCCAACTGATCCGAATGAATTTTTGTTTATCTTAGTTTTTGAGTTCTCCAACTTTTTTATTGGTATCTTTTGGGAGAATATGCTCTCTTTTTATATCATTTGGTTTCTTTTATCATTGCACATACTTAGGGGGAGCACTTTCATGTTTCATTAGCTTACATGTGGTTATATTTGTTTATTTTTGGTATCATTTTGGCCTTTTGATTTAATTGTATGCCTATTGTGAGGGGGAGCTTTGTGTTTTATCCTTAAATCTTTTTGATAATGTCAAAGGGGAGAAATATGAGAAGTATTGGGGAGAAGTATTTGGGTAGTTATCATTCATGTTCTTTAACATATGATATCCAGTATGAATGATAATATGAAAATGACCAAATGTGCTTATATTGGCATATCCTTCATTGGTTGTTTGCCATCATCAAAAAGGGGAAGATTGTTAGCCTTAAGGTATATTAAGGCATATTTAATTAAGTTTTGATGATGTCAAATATGATATGATAATTGCATGATTCATATTGTTTCATTCCTTGTTATTATCATAGTCATTTTTATGCTCATATATAATCTCATGTATTAATTTTGTATCAATGTTTTAACATCTTTGTGTGCATGAGATTTAATTGATGTAGATCAAAATTACAAGGAGGTCAACAAGAATCAAACTTGAAGACTTGAAGATATTTCATCCTTTGTTGAAGTCTAGGACCATCATTGTAAGGCATCTTGATCTCACACTCATAGGGCTCAAACAAACTCTAAAAGTTAAAGTTTTGAAAATAAATTTTAAAAAAGGACATCTTTAAAGAAATGCCCCAACCAATTGGAAAATAATTAAATGTTAAATCTTATATGGTTGGAAAGGTATTTGAATCTAGTTTCCAAAACATCAAACGGATCAAAAATCCGAGTTTTGTAGAGGAAGTTATGGCCATTTTAGTGGAGATGTGTCAGGCTGTCAAACACGGAGGGGCAATCGACTGAAGGCCCGAAACAGTCGACTGAAGTGAGCAGAATGCAAACAGAACCCTCTGTAAACACATTTCAGTCGACTGTTTCAAGGCCCAGTCGACTGCTTTAAGGTCCAGTCGACTGAATCGACCTGAAAGGCAATAAAGGCTAGTTTGTAGAGGGGTTTTTAATTACCAAACTTGCCACCAACGACTATAATCTTCCAAGGCCTATAAATACATGTTTTCCCAAGCTAATTGGGGTTGATATTTTGATTGGAAAACATAGTATTGATCACACATCTCTTTGATCTTTAAACATTATCATTTGAGCCCTAATTATGTGAGTTTATCAATTTGCTCAAAATCTTTCATTTGTATTTCTTGAGAGAGCAAAGTTGTAGTGAGCTTTATTTGTACTATCCACTCTATATAGAGAGTTTCAATTTGTATTCAAATCAATTTGTAAAGGTTGAGGGTTAGTAACCCTTGTGTGCAAAGAAGAGGTGTTCTTCTTTGGGAGAGATTGAAGGCTCTTGTAACGGTTTGGTGCACACCCGTAAGTGCTCCGGGAACAGTTTGGTCTACACCTGTGAAGTAGATCAGATTAAAGAAATCCTCAAGAAATGTTCTTGAGGGGTGGACGTAGGCCGCAGGGTGCGATTGCCGAACCACTTGAAAAATTGGTTTGTAAGTATCTCTTCCCTTATCTCTTTAGTCAATTGTTTGTGATTGTGTTTAATTTGCTATTGAGTTTTTAAAAGGTTAATATTCCGCTAAAACCTTATGCACCCCCTCTAAGGTTTCCATATTTGGACGAACACATATGATATGAGTAAATATAATTGGTGTGCCACACCTTGGCAGGAGGATAATGTGATGTAACGATGATTTTCAATACGATGATTGATAGCATGAAAAATTTGATACGAAATATTAATTTTTATTTTAACATACTATGTGCCCTCAAACAAATTTGTGTATACAAATAGAGCACTGATACAAATATAGAAAATTAATGTGCGAAAAAATATAGGGAAGAATAACAATCACAAAAAGACATAATATATTTAGGTCAACAATATGCCTAGGTCTGAAATATATATATATATATATGCGTAGGTCCGCAGGCGAAGAAATCCACTAATGTGAAGATATTTACAGAATGAGTGATGGCTCTGAAAAGGGAAACTCCTAACCCTTTCAAAACTCACAAGCATACTTGAATGGCGTTGGTGTCGCCCCTAATTGGAAATTTTTTATCTTTCAAATTAGACCTCCCGAGTGTAAAACCGTTAAATTGGATGGAAAAACTCACGGTTATAGTGAAAAAAACTACCACTTTTGTTGGCTCTAGAAACTGATTGTTTTTTCAATGAATCAAGCAAATGTTAGATTTGAGTTGAGGCTGCTGGTTCGGGTATACCGGAATTTAAAGCTTACTTGTTTGGCGTTGATGTCGCCCCAGGAATTTTTTCCTTTACGAACTCTGGTTGGTAATTGAATTTTTTCCTTTTTGATACCCTTTAAAGAAATTTATAATTAAGCTAAGCCCCCTAAAAAATTCATAAAGCTCCATGTTCTACGAATAATTGAATTTTGGTGTTAGTTTTTATAACATTAGCTTATATCTTCTCTTATCATTTTTTGTTCCCTGGAAAAAAAAAATTACGTTTGTCATGATCCCAAGCCCACTCCAATTCGCGAAAAAAAAAATTAGAGTTAATATCACCTACCACCCCATAGATTTAACCCGAGAACATTTACCCCTCAGATTTGAAAAACAACTAGGAGACATTCCAAAACAACGCGGTTCTACAAAATTAGCATGTGATTCATAGTTGGAAGATGATGAAGCATTAAAACAATGCCATTCTATGAAATTAACGAGTTGATGTCTAACTGTAAGGGGTTAAATACACTTACACCCCCTTTCGTGTGCTTGACTCAAAGAAAATGACTTATGACTTATTTTTGCCTTTTAATGTGACTTTTTGGGGCAAAATAAATTTTTTATGCTTCAAATTAGGCCTCCCGAGTGTAAAACTGTTAAATTGGATGGAAAAAATCACGGTTATAGTGAAAAAACTACCACTTTTGTTGGCTTTAGAAATTGATTGTTTTTTCAATGAATCAAGCAAAGGTTAGATTTGAGTTGAGGCTGCTGGTTCGGGTATACCGGAATTCGGGTATACCGGAATTTAAAGCTTACTTGAATGACGTTGATGTCGCCCCAAGAATTTTTTCCTTTACGAACTCTGGTTGGTAAGGTAGTTATATTGCATAGCTATAGGTGGCTGGATTCAATTGTATCTTTTTTTACTATTTGCATTGTTCAGTTATGGAAAATTGTAAAGGTGAATGAATCATTCATATGCGTTGATTTTTACTCCCTCCGTCCCAAATTATTTGGTACTTTTGGGAAATTTAACTTTTTAAGGGAACACAATAAATGCAATTTTGTCAAATTTTTTATGCTCCAACTTTCTAAATTTGTCCTTCCTAAATGCATTTAGATTAGTTGGAAGTGTGAAAAAGAAAGAGTAAAATAATAAAGATTCAAAATTTGCTATGTCGACTTTTCAACATAGACTAAGATTTTAGGACATCCCAAAATAAAAAAGAGTGTCCAGCAATTTAGAAAAGAGGGAGTAGTCTTTTCGTGGCTACATAGGAAAATGCTTTTGGAAAAAATTTCTGACAGACAAACAATGTTTCATATGTCTTAAGAAAGACCGGTTGACACTTCCTTGTGTATCATTATTCAATAAACTAATTATTTCAATTTCTTGGAACGTAGGAGACTCAAATTTATATTTCCTCAATGTAAAGATTGTTGGTAGCATTTCTGCTGTGTCATCATCACTTCTTATTGGAATGGCAGGGCCCACGGTGCACACTGGTGCTTGCATTAATGCATTAATGAGCCAGGGTGGGCAAAAGAGATATAGATTGACATATATGTAGTTCGTTGCAATTTTTGAAAAATGATAAAGTGTATGTTAGCATGCCAAAGGTGAGTGGTCAAGCAGTTTTTCCACTTTCATTTTTGTTTTTTCAAATTGTTGTACTTCAACTAATGTGAAACACTCTCTATTCCACTTTAAAATTCTCAGGAAAGGGAGTCAAAAGGTACACATGAAAAGAATTTGCAAGTATTCTCATTAGATTTTCTTAATGCCATGTTTGAAATTCTTTTCCTATCAAATGAATTGGTAATTTGCAATTGCCATTGATAGTCATTTGGGTGTAAAAATGTAGCATAAATTTACAACAAAAAAAAAAAAATTTAATAAAAAATTGAAACGAGTGATTCCTCAAATAGCAAATGCGACATGGGTGTCACATTAGAATGTCATATTCTTTTGTGATAATCTTTTGTGTTTAGTGTTCCAAACATTACCCTAATTAGTTTGTTGCTTTAAATTTCGTCTTCATCGTAAAAAAAAAATGTGGATCCAAAAGACTGCATTCACAATCAAAGTAATGCAAATATTGAATGTGTCCACGAAGGACGGGTAAATCCTTTTACCTGAATGTCATTTTTTATCGATGAGGTAAATGTAAAAGATTTGTACGGTTGAAATATTTAGGGTTGTGACACTATCTTTGTGACAGCAATAGCTCGAACAACAGATATCGCACATGCCTGGATTATGGTAATCCCTATTATATCTTTCTTTTTTGTTAAGTGGCTTTTCTTTATTTATTATGGTCTTCCACGTTAGTCCTTTTGTTAAAAAGTATGTTAATATATTTGCATAGAAACGCAATTATATGTGTTGGTGGTCTCACCTATATGGCCTGTGGTCCATGGAAGCCTAACTGAAATGCTAAAAAATTACTACATTCCAATGTTCTGTAAGTTTTTTTTTTATCTATTGAGATCTTCCATGTGGCAATTATGTTGGTGGTCTCCTTTGTGATTGTGGTTCTTGTTATGTGACAACAGTTCAAGAAAATATACATGGATGATAGAAGTTAGTTTGGTTTACCTAAGAATTTAGCAGTATTTTTGAAAGGGGTTGATAACTCTTAAAATTTTGCATATGCCAATCAGTGTCGTGACTCAGTTATTTTTGTCCATTTAAAGTGTGAAAATCGTTGTTATAGATCACGAAATATTGTAAGAGAACATATAGCTAGTTTTAGAGTGCTTTCTTGAAAGGTATAAGAAATGGGCATGTCAATATTCATGGAGAATCATATGTTTCTTTGCATCAAAATCACATATAGCTAGTTTTAGAGTGCTTTCTTGAAAGGTATAAGAAATGGGCATGTCAATATTCATGGAGAATCATATGTTTCTTTGCATCAAAATCAAGAAACTGACATATATATCAATGAATTCAGATATTAGAGATAAAATGGAAGAAATGGTACACAAGGCAATGAGAATACAAAATATGGATAATATGGCAGGGTTGTGATGAATTTATTTACATAGATTTATAAAAATATTTAGATATCTAAGAAATTGAGGAAACTCTGCCCATTTTTTTTTTAAGAACCTTAACTTATTTTTATTTTTATTATTATAATTATTATATATATATACATATATTGTCTTTTTTTCGCTCTTTGGGCTGCTAATTATAGTTTTAATTAAATTTTCGTTTTCATGTTTCAAGTTATGGAGAGAGATTAGAGGTTTTGGATCATGATGCGAATCAATTTATGTTTGTAAAAACATTATTTTGACCATTATTGTTTTTTTTTTTTTCAGTAATGTCAACTATGAAATAATTATGTTAGAACATATATTTTATTGTATCTCGTTTTATCTAATTAATGCTTTTAAATATTATTTGGTCCTTGTCGCTAAAAATTAGTATGTTATAATTTATTGTGGTTGAAAAATAATAATTTTTTGTGACAATATATAAAATATCGTTGAACAGTTTTGTGACGGTTTTGGTTTGCCACAAATAATCGTCACTCAAATGTGTGATACTATTTGTGACAGAATTTTCAAACAAAATCCGACATAAATATTATTTGTGACGGTTTCTGGTTGAGACAAATAAATTGTCACAACAAATAAATATATGTGAAACTACTATTTGTGTCACAAATCCGACACAAATACTATTTGTGACGACTTCACGTCAACCCAAATAAGCTATCACAAATAATCAGTATATATGGCACTATTTTTTGTGTCACATGCAAAGCCAACACAAAATCTAACACAAATAAAACTTTTGTAACGCCCTAGCTTGTGTCGGGCACAAATCCGTTACCAAAAGGTGTAATTTCATCACACAAATAGTATTTGTGGCAGAATTGCACCTTTTTGTAACGGATTTTTTCTGTCACAAAAGACATATTTTCATGTAGTGAGTAGGTAAAATTAATTACCCAAAATTTTGTATTTTATTGGACTAGAATTTACATATTAAATGCAGTAACATATTGAAATCTAATGCATCCTAAACCATGTGTCAAATCGTAAATAAAAGCAATTGAACTAATATTGACACAATTTTAATCCAACTCATCCTAAATATTTAATCGAATACATTTACTTCTCACTTCTTATATAAAGCTAACTTAATTGGATATCATTCCAAACTTTAAAGAAAAGTCTATATGAAAGCATGATAAATAAAAAAATAAAAAAATAAAAATTTTATTACCTCTAATCCTCCATAAACTTGAGCTTCAGGTGCAATTTCTTGGCTTTGTCCCCCACCATCAAATTCAACCATCCATCACAAAAGAGATCCAATTTATAAAAATACAAAATAGATCCTAATTTTATTAACATAAGTCTTCTTCTAGTTAACACATACGAGAGTGCAGTATGTCAATAACTCACCGACCAATGGCAATGGAACCGTCCGGGCGGTGCTAAACTAGATGGAAGTCAAAGCCACCTTTTCAACAGCTTCCAATGAGAGAAAGAAAATGCTTTTTGTTGTAGGTTTTCTTTTAAATGCACCTCCACGTGTAGTATGGGTCTGTTTATTAAAGTCTATCTTCACTTTAATTTTTATTTTTTTATGAAAATTTATGTTATGTTAATTTAATAAAGAACCAGTTTATGTTTTCGCAAGTCAGATATGAACTCTTCTACATCTAAAAAGCAGCAACACAAACACAAATCAGCTACTTTAAGCGGAGTTTTGTTTGAACAACATAATAAATTCTTGTGTTACCCAAATAGGCCCAAGTCTCCATTTTTTGTTTGACTATTGATGGAGAATCGTTGGAAATATTGACAGGGCCATTTTATCCCTAAATAGTTAAACAAATATCCGTGATCTGAAAAATACGTAGAACTCCATGGTAGGCCCCAAAACAATACAAAATAATTTTTTTATTTTATTTAAAGGAAAAAAAAAAAGACATGGGAGTAGAGGACATTGGAATTTATGAGAATTAGTAGACCGTCTCACCAAGTCACGACGCTAGTGTGGTGTGACACTGGCCATATGCAATGGGTTGTGTGTTCTATAAAAATATGGAAAATATGACAAGTACTGGAAGCATGACCACAAAGTAGAGGGTGTAACTACTCATGACCACTTACGAGTAGGAGGCTAAATGGAACCATCCGTTTGGAGTAAATATTGGATCCAACGGGGTACCATATCATTTGGCCGGTATGACACACTAGTACAGAGAAAAATTTGTGTTGATCTAGTTGGGATGGATTTTCCCTACAAGTAGGAGGGACAGGTGAATACACTAAGGTTTTGTTTGGTCCTTAGATTTAGTGAGAAAAAATAAACAAAAACTTGGAGGAAAGAATTTTTCTTTGTTTTGTTAATGAGGAAAACGAGAAGGAAATGAGAATAAGTAGAAAAATTAATAAAACATTTTGAATGTTATGATTCATTTACCTTCCTTTGTTCATGTACTACTATAATATTTTTCAAAAATTAAATTTTTAATATTATTTAAGCATGAAGGAAAATACAAGGGAAAACACGAGAGAACTAACTAGCTTTCCTTCCGCTTTTCTTTTCCATCATGAAATCCATAAACCAAACAGAGGCTAAAGTGTACCAATGGTTTGTGATAGTACCTCATGCATATAACCATGGTATTCAATATTTAGTCATCGTTGGAGCATTACACAACGTGTGGTAGTCTTGTTGAATATTTTCTTAGAATGTAGATGACTTAGACATTTAGAAAATGAATGGATTATAAGTTTGTGCAATAGGACTTCCAATCATGGACATCTATGAATAATAGCCCATGGCAATACTATGGATTTGGGTATGTTCGAGGAAACTAGCAAGCCCAGGTCTGTTGAAGCCCAACCTTTTTTTTTTTTTTATGAAATGAGTTGTGCCACTGTAGGATTTGTTGGGTTAGGCCGTTGGGCCACATTTGGACCGTGGAGGGGGATTGGACAATTAGTCCTATTAAAATGATAGTTCCGGGACTAATAATACCACCTCATTCATGGTATAACTTAGTCCCCCCATATGGGGGTCTATTCTTATAAAATGGACAATTAGTCCCGAGGAAAGTGGTCTTGCCAAACACTAAACTATTTAGTTAACTGAGATTATTAATTCAATCCCACACTATCCCCTCCTTAATCCTGCAAAACAAACGAGGCCTTAGGGTTTAGGTCAACCAAGTCCAAGTCTGAATTGTCCATGAAAGGTTCAAAGCTTATTCGTGTGACACGGTAAAAGAAGAGCAATTGAAAATTTGGTGCTATTTTTACTTTGTAAACACTCGATAAGTGTAAAATTCCTGTGAATTGAGTTGAGTAATTTCTTGCATATCCTTCCATTTATACATTATATAGTCATTTGATATACTGTAGTATACCCTAAGTAAAGCTCCAATTACTGTCAATGGTGTTATGTAGTGAGAAATAAGGGGGAAAATTGCTTCTTTGGAAAAATTTAAATTTTCTGTCCATCATGGCTTAAAGAACACAAGATCAATGACAAAAATTTAGAATTTTCTCTCCATCATGGCTTACATCTAGTTTTTCAAGCGGTGGAGTTTAAGGTCGCAACATAGAAATGTTTCTCTGGGTATGTTTGATAATCCAATTAAGTGCTGAAAATGAAAAGGTTCAGCACTTATTCCTTTTCAGTGCGTTTGATAACATACCACTTAATTGAAAAAGGACCCAAAAAATCACTGAAAACTTTAAGTGAAAATTTTCTGCTGAAAATTATCACTAAATGCATTCTATTTCAGTAGTAGAAGCACTGTTATCAGTATTACAAATTCAATCACTTAAAATTTTCAGTACTTAAAATTCAGCACTTAATTTTCAGCACTTAATTTTCAGTTTTATCAAACGCACCCTAAGTGCCCTATTTCGATTTTTTTTTTACATATTTTGAATTTTAGGATCACCTTTTGAGAAAATAAGTTACTTATTTGGGTTCTTTGAGAAAACAGGAGCGAAATTGACATTTTTTTACCCCAGGTTGTAAAAATATAAATTTTATACAAAAGAACAAGTTAGAGATCGATATGAATGCTCAAATTTGTAAAAAGTTTTTACAGTGTTTGTTAGAACACCATGATTTCACCGAGCACCATACAACTTCTACACTCCAAACAATACATAATTAATACTCCAACAAAATTTCACAAACTTTTTTAGTGAAATTTCACAACTTTTTTTCCTCAGAATTTCACACAAACAATGCTTACTTGTTTTGGTAGATCATGTCAAGTAGTTGTAAGAAATAAAACTTCCACCTAAAAACAATGTGTAGATCGGAAGTTACGAATTTTTGAAGTATTAAAAAAAAATTGGAAAATTTGTTAAGAGAGTCAGACGAGGTTGCCGGAGCTCATACGAGGTTTTGGTGGTGGTCGCCGGAGATCCGACAAGGTGGTCAGAGGTACGACGAGGTAGTCAGAGTTTATAGTAGTGTCGTGCCCATTGTACAGCAAATTTAGCAAAATGGTGAGGGTAGTTTAGTCAATTGAAGGGAGTGGACTTATGACTAGAACTTTTTACGTATTGGACCTAATGCTAAAACATTACCTAAAATAGATTCATCACAATTTCAGCCATAAATAATCGGTTTGAATGAAAATGTCTCCTAAAGTTTTGAGGATAATAAGTAATTTTAAAGTTATTATGAATAAGGAAGGGAATTGCTATGTACACTACTAATTTTGTTATGTACACCGCTCAACTTTACAAAAGTGAGATTTTTTTTAAGAAAAATGATTAGAATTAATGAATTTAGGTGTACATAGCAAATACACGGGTGAACATAACAATTTCCTTCCTTATTCATAATAACTTTAAAATAACTTATTATCCTCAAAAATTTAGGAGACTTTTTCATTCAAACTGATTATTTAATTATTTTCATCATAATTTCATATCACAAATATTTTCATATCACGATTCCAAAAGTATAAATTTTATGAAAGCGAGTTTGAAAATTTGAGTTTATGGAATTTTAAAGTTTAAATAAAACTAACGATGACATGCCATAACTAACTCTCAAAGGGTTAAAAAAAATAAAAATAAAAATAAAAGAAGTGAGGAATGATTCTAATTAGTACCAAAAAAGTAAGACAGGTCTTAGGCTTAGTTTGGCCCCCATGTGGCTTTTTAAAAGGAGCTTATGAAATTTATTACTAAGTTCTTTGATAATTTTATACAAGTGACACACTACTCTTCAAAAAGACATCATGAAACCAAAAGGCAACCTTGGGCTTTTAAAAGCTCAATTTTAGAGCTTTTAAAAGCTCCCTCCAAAAAAGCCCTAAGTTCAATTTTTGCAAAGCTCATAAACTAGTTACCAAATGAATTAACATTAAATTGTGCTTTAAAAAAGGAGAAGCACCACGTGGGGGCCAAACTAAGCCTTAGTTAAAAATACCAAAACTCATTTTGAGAGATTTCTCACCAAAAAAAACTAGCTGATATAAATTTGATCACAAAGTAACATTACAGAGAGATGACTGGGTACTATATAGGCAACACAGACAACTTTGATCATATTTCTGTGATGAAACCAACATTAATAATGTGCTTTTCCAAATAGAGAACCAAAGCACTTTAATTTGCAGAATATTTTTTGAAGGAGGGCATGATATTAATAACGGAGCAGAGAAGCTACCACCAAATTTCTCAATTTCTACAGTTACCTGCAAACAATGTCTCTCAGTCAGCACATAAATCAATCAAAAGGAGTTTTCAGACACTCCTCAAGGGCTACAGTTCCACTGAGGGTTCATTGTTTGGAAACTAATCCATATGTGGAATTGTTCTATTTTATTTATTTACTTATTTATTTATTTTTCATTTTTTCTATGCAAGTTAAAACTGGTCTTGGAAATCGGATAAATCAAAATTAAAATATAATTAATGTGAAGAGAAGAGGAGACATACATGCTTCAATTTGCAAGAAACTGGCGTCTGATTTTCTGTAGAGCAACTAGGGCATCTTTCATGTTGATCCTTTCCTGGGGTAATTCTGCAGAGCAACTTAGAGCCAAATCCATGATGGCTGAGGCGCACTCCAATTTTGTAGTGAAATGTTGTTCCTCTGGCCTTACCAAGTTGGCATCAATAACTTCAGATATAGCACCGGGTAGTGACTCATTTATCCAACCCTTTAGGCTCAAATCTCCAACAAACATTTCATCTGTGGGCTTAGTTCTAGTTAATGTCTCCATCAGCAAAATACCATAACTATATACATCACACCTTGCGGATACCGATCCTTCTAGTCCATACTCTGCATCCATATCATACCCCATCAAAAATTTTAAAACGTTGCAAGGAACGTGAATTTTAAAATAATTGAATTTCAGTTAAAATGTAAAAGCAAAAAAAGCTTCACCTGGCGCAATGTACCCAAATGTGGCTAGGGTCTTGGTTTGTGTGATGCTCTCCTCGTCGCCTAAGAATTTTGAAATGCCAAAATCACTCACATGTGCAACCATGTTTTCGTCTAGCAAAACATTGCTAGGCTTGAGATCACAATGAACCACAGGTGTTGCAGATAATCCAATGCGCCTGCTACGTCTATCATTATGTCTAATCTCTGCAACATGTCTAAGAAGTAGTTGGCAGAATACAACCACTTGTCGAGGTTACCATTAGGCATATGTATTCCAACACTAAGGCTTTGAAATCAAGGTTAGAGCAGCTGCTGATGACTTTGGTCAGATTTCGGTGGCGGATATTGCGTAACATCTCACACTCTGTGTTGAAGCTCTTAAAGGCACCTGCTTTTTGCAAATTGAATACCTTTACAGCTACAATCACCCCATCTGTCAGTGTCCCCTTGTAAACTGAACCAAAACTTCCCATGCCCAGCATGTTTTTGTTGCTAAGTCCATCAGTTGCTCGAAGAAGTTCGTGGTATGAAATTCTTTCATGGATTATTAAATTGGGTACTAAATTACTTTGAAGTGGGATATTTCTTCTACACCGGCTTGTTATGACAAAAAGTAGCAGCGCCAATGCAAACAATGATGTTGCAATCGGTAGCAAAACATAAAGAAGTACACGTTTTAGCTTTGGTCCAGGAAGAGAAATTAATACTGGCACAAGGCAAGAGTTGGAATTGAGGTGCACCACACAATGCTTCATTTGGCAAAAAAAGGTTGTTTTGTGAAATTTGGAAAAGGACCTCCTGAAGGAATTTCTCCTTGTAACTTATTAAAAGATACATTAAAATATTTAAGATGCAAGAGTGCCTCTAGTGACTTTGGAATCACACTTGATAGATTGTTATGAGATAGGTCCAAATATTCCAAGCTTACCATGCTACCAAATGACTCGGGGGAATAGATCCTTCAAATTTATTATGATTCAAACTAAGAACCTGTAAATTATCCAACAATCCAATGGTGCTAGGGATATTAGCTGTGAATTGGTTCATTGATAGATCAATGATCATTGCACCCTTTAAATTTCCGATTTCTGGGGGTAGATAGCCATTTAATGAATTAGAGGAGCAGGTGAAGCTGGACAGATCTTTGAGGTTCCATATGGTTGCAGGAATGTTTAGAAGTTAATCTGTTGGAATGTAAGCGGAGATACCTCAATGAAGAAATGTTCCCCAAGCATGGTGGGATTGAACCCGAAATCTCATTTTTGGATAAAGTTAAATCACCCAAGTTGGGTAAATGGCAAAGATCATCTGGAATGGACCCAAGTATTCTATTATCATGAAGATGCAACACCTGGAGTTTTTTAAGGCCTTTGATGGTTGTTGGAATAAACCCAGTTAGATCATTAGATACCAAATAAAGGAATGCCATGTTACTTAAATTGCCAATTTCCTTTGGAACTCTGCCCTTTATTCCACAAGAACTCACATCAATATCTTCAAGAGAAGTGGACAAGTTCCCAATAGAAGCTGGAAGGTAGCCATTTAGAGGGTTTTGAAATGTCCATAATGTTCTTAATTGTCTACATCTTGCCAAGGAAGAGAGGAAGCCCAGAACTCGAGTTGAAGAAAATTCATTAGTGAGATTGTTTACCCCTAGGTGTAGGCGTCTTAGTTGTTCCAGATTACCGAGTGAACTGGGAATTGTACCGCTGAATCTGTTATTGTTGAGGGCTAGATCCGTGAGTTTAGATGCATTAGATATCAAGTCAGGGATTGTTCCAGTTAAGTCATTTTCGTTAAGATAAAGTACTTCAAGATTAGGTAGTGTATGGTCACTTGTAGTTGATGGAAGACCTGAAAGGTGATTCCCAGCAAGCGAAAGCACTCTTAGTGTTGAGATGTTGAAGATTGTTGCTGGAATGAGACCCCTTAGCTCATTATCTTGCAGTACTAAGATTTCCAAATTGTCAAGCTTACCAACCTCTTGAGGTACCACACCTACCAAAATTTGAATAAAGCAAACAAGCCACATAAGTAAATTCCCCTTTAGAAAGTTTGGCTTCTTTGCAATGTTATAAATTTGTTGGACAAACAATTGAGTAAAACTCAAGATTTAAATGGCCATAGCAACAAAAAGCAAAAAAGGGACATTGTAGGAGAAAAAAGGGAAGACTAAAAGAAAATTGATTAAAATTCTCATATTAACCAATCCATATAAGATCGTGTACTAATTAGGTTTGGAAAATTCATCCTATCATATACAATTACTACTTGCGTACTCCCAAGGATTGCATAATACGATAATTTTGAAAGAAAAAAACAAATTGGCTTCTATTTACCAACTTCTCGTCGTTTTTTTTTTGCTGGAGGTCTTCATTTTTTTTGCTGGAGGTCAAAGCACCCGCAAGCGCCATACACACACTTTTCAAACAGTCAGAGGGGGCCACGGGCCCACTTCAAAGGGACTTCCTCCCGGGAGGAAGGGGTAACAACCCCCACCAATTCCCCAAAAGGGGAATCGAACCATCCACCTCCCACTTAGAAGAGGTGGAGTGAGACCAACTGGGCTAAGGCCCGTCTAGCAATTTCTCTTCTATTTATAAGTTATGCTCTAGATATAGACATGACTTAACGAACTTCTAGGCACTGAAGCATACATAGCATGCCTAATATCCCAGCCACCACCTTAGAAGGACAAATATAGGGACACAAACACTATATAAGATATGACAACACAATAAATCCTAAAAGTATTATTACGGACACAGCGAGGACACATAAAAATGATACACGACTAAATATTCGGCTTATGTGTTAAGAAAATCATATGATCTAATTAGAATCAGATGCATGTGTACATGAAATTTTGAAAGATTTGATTTATTTCGAATTTTGAAATCCCTACATTTCTGTAGTTCTAAGGCTTTGGTTAGTTTGCAGATTCGTTGGAAAAAAAAAAGTGAACGGAGAGGGAATCAAGAAGGAAACTAGTTCCCAAGTCTTTTTCTCCGTGGTTAAATAACATCGAAAGTTAAAAATAATCAAAATGTAATTGTAACTTACACAAAAGGGAAATAAAGTGATTCACAAAGCTCAAAATATCTAAATTAATTAGTTGTGATATTTTCTTTTCCTTCTTCTATTCTTCTAGAACAATATTTTGTCATATTTTTATATTGCCAAAAATTCTTGAACACAAGCATGGAGTTTATAATTTTGGTATTTTAATTTGAGTCCCTAAATTACCATTACAACAAAGTGAAGTCTAATCATCCATGTGAAGATCACAAAGCTCGGTCTTGGTCATTAGGAGGGTTGGTAAGTGGACTTGGATGCCATATCGCTAGTTTCGCTCACTTCCACACCAAAATAAATGTTCATCATTCAAAAGTGAATTAAAATCAATTTAGAAACTAGGCGTTGTTTGCACCCAAAAATCGTCAAAGGCTTTTGAGCCCGAGCCGTGTGAAACTGGATAGAGGTGAGGCCGAGCTAAGAAATATATGACTCATCGGACTTAAGCGTAGACGTGAGACCGATGATAGGTACAAGGCTGTTGGGTGTTGTGAGGATTATCGGGCTTTGGAATAACATAACCCAATGCGGTGTTAGCCCGATGGTGGATTGAAGCAACACGAAGGCCAATCGGACACCGTGTAATGAAGGATGGCTGTAGCAGTCCGATTGGCCATGGGCATTTGAAGAAAGGTAATCGAACATGAGGAAAAGCATGAAAATGGGTAAAGTCCGATTCAGCCAGGAGAGGAATTGACAAGGCCGATGGACTGAAAGGGGAAGGCGGTGCTATTCACAGCTGTCAGGATGACGTCATCTCAGAGTTTTGGAAACAAGAGTCCTTTTAGGAAATGAATCTGATCGTGTCCATCTGGATTTAGAAAGCTAATCCCTAAATTAAAGGGATTGATTCAATTAGAGTCTGGATAAGGTAGGAGTCAAAGATAAGGAAAGTCTCTTCCACCATCAACCAATCAGTCACGCAACTTGGGGCGCAAGCTAAGGAGTCCTTTTCTAATCAGGAATCATTAAGGCCGCTATAAATATTCAGGCAGGCCAACCAAGCAAAGGACTCCGCGTCATCTCGAAAACAGCACCCACACTGCATTCGAAGCATTCAAGACATTCAAAGCACTCAAGTCTTTATGTTTTTCAGCACATAGCAAATAGGTCTGCCCTGTTTTGTTATTTCTTTTTGATTCTTTTGGATAATCAGTTTGCCCTAGTTTGCTCTTTAGATCTGTTTATTTTTTCCAAACACTTAATAAAATCTTCGTTTTATTAATCCGTTTGTGATTGTTTACCTGTTAAACTCGACACTGTTTAGCTTGTGCGCTTCAGTACTGCTAAAGAATTTATGGTGAGGGTACTTTCCTACTCACGACACACAATTACTCTGGTTAGAAGTCAGGTTCAAAAAGCCTTGTGTATCACTCACACAAAGCGGTTAGGAAATTAGTTTGCACGCACACACCCACACATCGAACCACTATTGGTTCTGGCATGCCCGCGCAAATTACAGCAAACATTTTTGGCACGCCCGGTGGGACCCACAGTGTCAAGCCATGCCTCCGAAGAAAGACAAACAGACAACCAAGAATGGCCAAGACGATTCTCCCATGGACCCACCTGTGGAGGAAAGTACCGGCCATTCTCCACAAGACGGCAGTATCACTCTTGAGGCAATTTCAGAAGCCGTGAGAACGAACGTTGAGCCCATGTGGCAAGAATACAACGCGCTCATAGGATCAATGGGCAATCTCAAATCGGTCATCAACCAAAGGCCGATATTCATAAAAGTCAAGTTGATCTGGTCATGGAGACAAGGACCACCCACGTAAAGTTGGACCGCTTGTCGGACATGATCGGCAGGTTGATAGAGACCTATAAGGCTGGAGGCAGCAAAGAGCAAGTCAACGGATCGGGCTCTGGCGCATCGCTTGAGTCCGATAAGCTGAAAGACCCACCCTACATCTGTCCGAATCTTAGGGAGGGTAATGGCTCAGGCAAGCAATCTGAGTTACAGACCGGAATGGCTAGCGGATCGATAGTCACCGATCCCAATGGATCGGCGACACCAGGTTTTGGTCGGTCTACAGGCCATACTGAAAGTTCAGTCGGCCACACACAACCTCCAGGTCACGCAAATGGGGGGCAAAGGAACAACGGTGGATTTTGGCCCCATCAGGCCAATAACAATCAATAGCAGGTACCACCGCCGTTGGTACCCCCGTTGAGGAATGTTCAGCCCGTAGCTCCACAACCCATCAATAAGGAGGAGTTGGTGGCGGCCATACATGAAGAGTATGGCCCGTTTATGAGAAGACTGGAAAGGCCGAGGTACAGACGGCCATATCCCCCTGAAATTGACCAAGTCATATTTCCTCAGGGGTACAAAGTACCAAATTTCACTCTGTTTTCTGGAGAGAGTGAACAGTCTTCAGTCGAGCATATTGGCCGTTTTATTGTTCAATGCGGCAATATAGGTAGTAGCGACCCATTAAAGTTAAGACTATTCCCAAACTCGCTAACGGGTATGGCGTTTTTGTGGTATGTTAATCTCCCCGCCAATTTGGTGCTAACTTGGCAAGGTATGGAAGAGCTAATTCACAGCCAGTTCTATAGGACTGAGCCCGAAACATCGCTGGCAGACCTGTCCAGGATGATGCAATTAGTAGGAGAGACCGTAGAAACCTACATAGCCCGTTTCCGTAAGGCAAAGTATCGGTGCAAGACAGTTTTGCCTGAGGAAGAATATGCTAAAATGGACATGGGGGGCATGTCCTTTGAACTTCGCAAGAGGTTTAAAGGAACTGATTTCCGTGACTTATTCGAGCTGGCCACACGGTCCGGTCGTTACGAGCGTATCATTTTGGATGAGCAGGAGAAGAAGAACTCCTCCAAAGGGACATATTATAAGGACCCTAATTACGAGGTCCACTTAGCAGAGTGTGACCTCAAAACTGGCCGAGTTGATCTGTAAACGGCCAATTGTATGCAACGCCTTGAATAAGCCTGTTAACAACAATGCCGCTGCAAAGAAAATGGCGTTCGAGGCGGGAAAAAATTATACTTTTGATATGACCATGGCTGATCAAATATTCGATGCCTTATTGGCCGATAAAGTGATCAAGCTGAGTGAAGGCCATCGGATCCCCAAGGCCGATGACTTAAAAAATAAGGAATACTGTAAATGGCACAATTCCTGGAAACACTCCACTAATAATAATTGTGTTGTTTTTCGTAATTTTATACAGGAAAACGTGGAGAAAGGAGTTTTCAAGTTCTCGGTCAAGGCTATGGGAATTGATGCAAATCCGTTCCCTCAAATTTCCAGCACCAATATGGTTATGCCCGATTTAACCAAGTTTTCAAGGTCGAGGCCGAAGATAGACTTGACCGACAGAGAAATGGTGCCAAAACAGAGGGAAGGGAAACAAATCGCCATTTCTGCCACAGAAAGGCCGAAGGTGACAATACATGACCTCCAGAGAAGCTATCAAGAGCGTAAAGAGAAAGGCCACAAGGCCGAGGAAGAAACGGCTAGGTCCAGTACCGACAACCTGATAGCAGATCTGCGGCGACAACTGGAGTTCAGCGAATAAGGCCTTTGCCCAAGATGCAAGGCTGATGTCAAAAAAGAAGTCTCAAGCCCGAGTAAGAGGCCGAGAAGCCATGAACATTGGGAACCAAGCCCGAGAAGGTCTGTATATGAGAGGTTGTCACTACCATGGCAAAGCCAGGCGAAGCCCGAGTGGCGGGCAAAACCTTCGTTGGTTCAGCAAGTCGGCCAAGGTGAATCTGGCCGATTGGGGGCAAGAAGTTCTCAAACAATTCCAAGGCCTCAGATGCAAGCATCAACCTCTAACAGGAGTCCAAGGATGGTGTTACCACCCCTGGTAGAAGATGGGAAGTGGCATAGAGCTAAACATCCTAAATTCCCAGCATGGCCATAGTACAGCAAGTCTCAAAAAAGGAGATATCAACGAATGAGACAGGCCGAACAAGAACGCCAGTACTGGAAGAATCGGGCTGGAAACCCTCCTAAACCCACAGCGCATACAGTGCCCGATGACCAAGGAGAGGCTGGGGCGATGCATATTTCCACTGGGCACCCAAAGGAAAGTTTCGGAAGAGAAAAATCACAGGAGGGATGTAGGTTAACATCGGACAAGATGAGTATGGAGTCCGATGGAGATCTGTCAGACTCAAGCACCTCGCCAATTCAATTCGGGACTATTCCGGTAGGCCTGTCATCTAACATGGTGTTTACATTGCCTATGTCTTTCATGGCCAAGCCAGACCAACCAGCGGCCATGGAAGGGGATGTGGTGGAGGGCCTGACCAAGGACTCAACCATGATAGAAGATGTTTTTTGGAACGGGGGAGAGAGCGTCAAACCTAAAGTCAAACAACATGCCCAAGGGATTAAACTTCCGATAACCAAAACTCACACTTAGAAAGTTTACCGAAAAGGCAGTGTTCTCGTAAGGTTTGTAAAGTAATATGCAAATGCTCCCCATGGAGTTCTCGAGTAGGCGAGTAGATGAGGATGTCGTCAATAAACACAATGATGAACTTATCGAGATATGCGTGAAAAACTCGTTGCGTTAAATCCATAAATGCAGCCAAAGCATTGGTTAGCCCAAAAGGCATAACCAAGAATTTAAAGTAGCTAGAAAGACAGTTAAATGCAAATAAGATGTCTCCTAGCACATAAGTTCAGTGAATACCCTTCATCCCAAAGTATTCAAACCCAGTTAAGCTCTGATACCATTCTGTAATGCCCCAAATCCTAGAAATGGGGGTTAGGGTGATTAGATAACTCAATAGTCCAATTAAAATGTTTTAAAACAGGAAAATTTGAAAGTTTGTAGATCCAGTTGACTAACAAGAGGTCTGATCGACTGGTTTTCAAATAGAGGGTTTATAAAACATCTGACCCGGTCGACTGGAATAAATCTGGTTGACTAGGGCATGAAAAGTTTAGTCGACTGGGGATTCCTGATCGACTCTTTTCATAATTGCAAAGAGTACAAACCTCTCGGGTAGAGAATCCAATTGACTGCACACTCGATCACTCGACGGGATTGTAGTAGCAGAAGACTCTGTAGTACCACAAAACGTGTTCACCCAACTTCACTACCAAATGGATGATTTTAACTCAATAAAAGAGGAGGTAAAAGTTATTGGACACCCTCCCAATTCAAGCATACTAAAGGTGACATTTGAAAGTTTAAACAACAAGAGTAAAATGTGTAAACTTGTGTGAATATAGTGACTTATGCCATAATTACATGCCGACACGAACATACTAAGTTGCAACAAGTTTTGAGGAGTTCAAAAGTACAATTTGGAGGAACATAGACTAACAAGCATCCAATAACAAAACTATAACATGAATACATAACTTACAATAGCAACACGTGTAATTATTACAATTTGAACATAGGCATGAAGGCTTCCAATTAAACTAAATTATACTAGATGAGCTATGCATTACATAGAACAAAACTCACCACACACGGGGTCTTTACTAAACCTATAGCACACCAATCATCCAAGGGCCTTACCCTTGTCCATTTCACCTGAAAATCATTTAAACATAGTTCATGAGCACGGTGACCCGTATAGTGATATAATTCAATGTTATCATGAATTCCATGAGTGAATGCGTGAATGTAATGATTTATTGCCGAAGCAAAAAGATGTTACCCATAGACCTTTCGTGATTTTCCAAACACTCACTCTCAACACAACACCTGGACTATGGGCCATCATGTTATGGGGACCTTTAACCACCTCATATGGGTCTTTAGCTTACGATTCCTATAATTTGCAAGAATAGGAGATCGAGTTCCTAATGGATCCAAATTCTCACATTCACACAATCGAGATTATCTATATTTCAAATCAAAATCCTCTCGCGAAGGTTTTTCATGATCTTTAAAATCCAGAAGTCCCTCGCATGGAGATCTACCCCTTTTTAAATCAAAAGCCCCACATATGGAGGTCTTTCACCCTAAATCATTTTCGTGCATTTTTGTGTTTATGCACATGTTATGCTCAAATCCGTAGCCATGCATGCTATGAAATGTCAATGAGTAGTAATATGCTAGCTAAACAAGCATAATAACAAGATTTCATAACTTCAAATATAGCCAATGGTATGGAGTGTAGTCTAAGAATATTTATCAAAAACTTAAGTAAAGCTCTTAGACATGGTATCAACTTCCATTTAAGCATATACATACACTTAATCATGAAGAAAGAAAACACATAAACACCAAGAACACATAGCACTTAAGCAAATATTGAGAAAAGATAGATTTGGATTTATGACACACCAAACGTGCTCCAAACTTCGTAGTATTTTAGATTAAGCTTAGTTTTCATATAATATACTATATTAGAGCATTATATGAACTACCTTGGATTCTTAGAATTTTCTTAACCGAGGAAAGTAGTCGGATGAGAGAAACTTTGGTGCCCATGCGAGCTCCTCGTCGCAAGGAGTAACTTTATTGCATGGAGATTTGTTTGGAGATCGTCGGATCTAGATGATACCAAGGGTTTTATCCCTAAGCTTTTAGGGTTTGAGGTCTTAGAGAGAGAGGAGAGAGATATACAGAGAGAGAGAGAGAGAGAAAGAATTGACAACTTACAAAAACAAAACCTAACATGTTCTATTTATAGTAAGTGATTAGGTACAACTCTTAAAGCATGTGGTACCACTCACATAAGCTGCTATATTTTAGTAACTGTACCAGTTATGACAAAATTTAAAACACAGATAGTGAATCATTTGAGCACATGCTCCTTTCAGTCCAAAAATCTCATTTTTGAATTTCAGGTCAAGTCTAACATCACAGATACAAATGACAAAAATACCCCTGTGACTAATTTTTCGAAAAAGATTAAATTAGTCTTCATTTTCATGCTAAGTATTTAAATGCTCAACTAAGGTAAACTAACATTTAAGCACAATTAAAATGCAAGTTATTACATTTGTAGTCTTCACTCTTGAGTTAGCAACATTGGTATAGATAGATTTCATTTTCTGATGTGGAAGTTAGGATAATTTTCTGAATTATGCTGAGGTGATTGCTCATAGCAAAAGAAGGATAAAATGGCTGCAAATAGCACGAAGAGACTCCAAGTCCCCCATTTTCCCCTATTACTGAGGAAACCATAGCTTGTATTCAATGAAATAACACGAAGCAATAAATGGTTGCAAAACAAGACGTTTGCCCTTATTCCTTGCCCCCGAGTCGTTTCTGTTCTGCTTTGTGTAACATGTCTTTATTTTTAATTTTTATTTTTTTCCATTGTTGCATGATAGCCAACTGCATAATCAAATATCATATTGGCTTATTTAAGAGGCAAAGGTAATGAGGGCTCCTGCCTTTTGACATCACAGGATAATGTTTTGTCTTATCGCTAAGCACTTTGATCTCCAAGTAACTTTAAATAAAGCAATTTCATGTTTTGCCCCACTTGTGAGAAAGGGGATGCTAATGTTGTTTCTAAAGCTGGTGCGACAGCTTTTGCTAAGGATGTTACTCATCCACAATGCAACATCTCCTTTGCTAAGCTATTTTGCTCAGTCCCTCTGTAACCTAGTACCAAGAAGAAAATAAAAACTAAAAAAATGAACAATATTGATTAGTGATTAGTGACAGACTTCCTACATAACTTTTATGGAAAATTTTCCTTACCAAATTGTTATTGAGCATATCTCTGTGTTGCCTCTTACTCTATGAATTGTTAGATAGTATCTGTGTGTGCAGTGCTGCTTTCTGCACTTATTCTTCCTGGATTGTGAGCTCTTAGCAAAACTAACGCTCAATATTGTCCTGAATTACAATATTGTATCATTACAGTTGGATTGATTAACACAATAATCTATAAATGAAATAATGAAGTTACTTCTATGCCTAAGAACTAGAACAATATTTCAAGTTTTTAACTTCTAATGCACACATCTCTTAATTATGGTATTAATTATTGCAGGTATTAATCATTCCGTATTACGTTGTGACGCGTGGCCGCATGTAGATAATGACGCGTGGCCGCATGTGTGGCATATTCCCATATAGACCCTCAAAAACATCTTTCAATTAAGACCTTGTTTACCTACACATGCAAGCCATTATCCTCCCAAAACCCGAAAAGAATAATCCACATGTAGGTGTCTTTAACATATGATTCGAGTTCCTACCTCCTAGTATGTTATAGAGGAGCCCTAATCGATCCATTTGGCTTTGGTTTCATGAATTTTAGTGAAGAAATGAAGGAGATATGAGATTTGGAAACTTTTCCGGCGAGTTCACGTGTTTTCGGCGGCTTTGGTCTCACCGGAGATGGTGATGACCCGTTGGGCAAACGGGTTATATTGTTTACCCATTTTAATTAATTTGGGTCAGGTCATGGGTTTGGGTATGGGTTTGGTTGTTTGTATAAATGGGTAATGGGTTGGGTTATATTAATTATAAATGGGTCGGGTCGGATCTTTTAAGTTGGGTCGGGATGAGTGTATAAGCGGGTTACCCGTGGGTTCGGGTTTGACCCGCGAATCCTCATTATTTGTTAATTTATTACTTTAATATTTCTAACTATTTTGTTAATTACAATTAGTGATTAATAATCTGTTTTACGAATAATTAAGGTTCTAATTATTATGTTAATTCGTATTAGTGTTTATATGAATTATTATTTATTTATGATATATTAATAAATAGTTATAAATGATTTTAAATAGTTTTAAATTCTGTAAAAATAGTTTTAAATACTATAAATAAATTTTATATATTTTGAAATATTATTTTAAATAAAATAATATTCTTATATGAAAATAAATTATTATGTGTTATATTATTATTTATGAAATATTATTTTAAAAAAATAGTTTTAAGTATTATCATCTAGTTTTAATATTCTGGGCAAGAATATATTATGTATTTTTAAATTCTGAAATTTTAGTTTATTTCTTATATAACATACTTATTATTTATTTAGTTTAAATAAATAATAAGAATTAGTTTTAATAGAAATAATTAGGTAATAAATACCTAATGACCATTTTAAAATACAGAAAAATTATATTAAATTTTCCTAAGGCCTAAATGCCCTCGTGATAAAAATTATTACTCATAAATCGAACTTAAAATATTTTAAATCTCACTTTATTATTTATAAAGGACCAGCTTAGTGGTATTTTAATTTGTTTAAATGCCAAATGAATTCTGAAAATTATGAGAAAAATACTCATAGCCTATTTTAAGGCCTAGTATTTATTAAAAATATTTTTAAGGACCAAAATGTCTTCCTAAAATATATTTATAATTAGGGTGTTCCTAAGACTATTATTAAATGGTTAAGACTCCAATAATTCATAACAAATAAACCGTAGCTCAGAACAATACGCGGTCAGTTCCCACAGTCTTAAAGTAATGTCTAGACCTATCCCCTTATATTTGATGACCTTTTGACACGGTAAAAAATACAGCTTACCGTAGGGCCCATACTGGTATAGAAACCTAGCCTTTTATGCAACAGACTCCCATTTGAGTCTAGTCAATGGCGTTAGACTCAGAATGATGTCTAGATCATCACGTTGAGGTTTAGAAACCCATTCGGCCCAATTAAAATTATGCCCTTAATTATAGTACGCAATTAACCATCGTTCTATTAATTTATATACATTGTCGGGACTGCAGCTATGCTTGTTTTTACGAACCCGCATCGAGGCGAGCTGTCTTAACTCACTTGGTATATTATAGAACTATTCCTTGTGTATTATGTGAATAGCCAATGTGTCCTATGTGGACACATCGGATGAATATTATAAATGTGTACATTATGATTTACTATTTATAAGATGAATGCATGTTTAGATAACTATACTCTATGATAATTGATAACTGTTGTTATAATTCATGCTTTATCATGTACATGTTATACAATCACATGAACACTCATATGCACGTAGTTGAGTCATGATGTCAATATTGACTTCTGCATGGTTAGTCAAGGAGACTAACCCAATCATATTATTACACATGTTGAGTGGACCGCGGAGGTCCGAGTGGTACAGTCCAATTCAATGGGAATAACTATAAAAGCTATGGGGCCCTGTTAGGCGACGATAGCTAAAGTACCCATTCGAATTAATGAAGTTAAGCATGAGTTGATGGCTTATACGTTATAGAGGCCCCTGCTAGGCGACGACAGCAAAATATCTGTAATAACCTGCATTTCCATTTAATTTAAAATTCATTTTTCATATTTAATTGGTATTTGCATTGTCATATTTAATTTCAATTATTATGGACTGCTTCATTCAATTACATTTCTCATGTTCTAAATTTCATTCCTTGATTTATTGCAAGCTAAGAATGTTGTTGGGGTTAAATTGAAATTTTTTTTATAAAAAGTTAGTAATACCTGTGTGGATTTCTAAATCTGTATTTCAAAACGGTGAAAATAACTTCTATTGACTCAATCAGTATTTTTATGAAACCAGAAAATCAATTCTTACGATAAAACGAATTTCCTGTATTTTTGTGGTGACCACCGCGCCCCGAAAATACCAGTTTATGTCCAAAACTGTCCATGTTGTGTTTAACTTCCACAGATTTTGGAAGTGACCGATTTGGACATTTGCTTTATTTCCAATTATGGCAACTCATCATTGTCTTGTGCCTTGTTTGGGAATGCTCAGTGTATGTATGTATTCCTAAGGTCATAAGTTGTTTTTCCCAAACAACCCAATTTGACCCCTACTAACCTATAACACCCTTTCAATCCTTCTACAGTTGATTTATATACATTCACGTATGTATTTAATCATGTTTAGGCTATGCATTCTTTAGTTATCCTAACTAAATTGGAATTAAGAGTAATGGTAGAGTAAACTTGAAACAACTTGGGCACCAAGTTGTAGTTGTATTATTTATAACTCACAAGCTGCACAATTGCCATTACACAACTGAATTTCAGAACATTAGAGAGAATACAGAGAGTTCTACAGATTTTATTTTAGAGAGAGAGAGCTTCAATCACCATAGCCAAGCTTGGATTAATTTCTTATTTGAGCTCATCTTTCTCAACAATCTCTCTATACTAAATCAAAGTGAGTATTCTAAACTCACTAAGAATGTAATTTCATGTCTATTTACTGTGTGTTTGTTTAATTTGGTAATACACCATTGTTGATCCTACGTATGAAAATTCATAGCTTGAAATCAAGATTTTCAAACCTTAATCTAAATTCGTTTTTAGAGATGAATATGGAAGATTATAGTATGTATTGACTATGTTTGATGTATTGAAGCTTAATTCATTCATATGGAAAAGTATATAAGAAAATGAATTTTGACATGTTTTGGTTTTTCATAAAATTGGAGAGTTATGGTTAGAATCATGTTAAATTAACCATAGATTCTTAATCCTTGTTGAAAAACAAAGAGATCCATATATAATAGGACATACACACTTAGAGAACTGAAATGGGTCAAAAAGGACCCCTGTTTGCTGAACCAGAGCAGTTCCTGCGGAGAAGATGAAGCCTCAGCTTCATCTCGCGCCACGATCGCGCGCGCGAGAATCGCGCGAGAATCGCGCGAGCGACCCTTCGCGCGAGCGGCCCGCGCGCGCGAGGTAGGCTTCCCCAGGCAGACGTAAGAGTTTATATAAATATAATTGAAAATTGGCTGGTCGCGCGAGCGAGGGTCGCGCGAGAACCCCTTCGCGCGAGCGATCCGCGCGCGCGACCTTGTTTTCCTCAGGCAGAAAGAAAAGTTTATTAATAAAAGGAAAATGGGCTTATCGCGCGAGCGGCCCGCGCGAGCGACCCTTCGCGCGAGCAACCCGCGCGCGCGAGGTTTAGCAGTTTCTGTTTTTGTCTGTTTTCTGTTAAGGAACTGTTTGGTTCATCTTTTTAGTACTGTTAAGGTTCTGTTTGGGAAACTTGGTTAATCAGAACTCTATTTGGTTATGTTTGAATGATTAAAACATTGTAGTATGACTCATTGATCCCCGTACGCGTGTTGTTCCTTTAATTCAGCATTTTTGTTTTCATTTAAGTGCATACCATTCATGTGGGTCAGTGGTACATGCATATGGGTGTCAGTCTGTGTGGAAAAGAGTAATGGTAGTGTGGAAAGAGTATGAGTTTGTGTTTGTGGTCGTGGTTATGGTTGAGTATGAGTTTGTGGTTGTGGTCGTGGTTGTGATTGTGGTTGTGGTTGTGGTTGTGGTTGTGATTGTGGAAGAGGGTATCTTTGAAATGCGACGGTGGCAAATAAGGACACTCCCTGACGCCCATGGAAGCGTTAAAGTGTGTGAAGCCGAACTCGGACATTCCCTGGCACCCATGGTAGTGCTAAAGTGTGGCCTACGGACACTCCCTGATAACTCAAGTCTGGATACTGTGTGAGGGGTTGCCCCGGTATTTGCATGGCGGTTAGGGTATTCAAAGTGTGAGGCATTGGACACTCCCTGGTACCCCGGACCAAAGTGTGAGGCAAACTGGACACTCCCTGGCGCCCCGTTGCTAAAGTGTGGCTATCTGAGTGTTTCAAAGATACCAGGAGTAGGATAGTGGGTTGTTGTGGCTGTCGAGAGAAAAGCGTCGGCAAGATGAGCGTGGTGCATTGTTCTCATACACGGTCCCATCTGTTTAAATTACCCTCTTTAAATAATGTTGTGAATGTTTTCTAAATGAGCTCCTTACTTCAATAATAAACTTGTGGATTCAAATGGGAATTGGAAAAAGGTAAGTTGGTATGTTTTATAATAAACTTGTGGATTTAAATGGGAATTGGAAAAAGGTAAGTTGGTATGTTTTACATTCAAAGTTATGTTTTTAATACTCACCAGCTTCTTGAAGCTGACGACGTTGATGCGTCCTGGACATTCGTGTTCAGGCTTTTCAGGTTACAATCAGGAGGAATCCTACGATTATGCTAATTAAGAATGGCTGCTGTTGGGACGAGAAACTATTTATTATATGTTTTAAGTTTATCTGTTTTAAGTTATGAACTGTTTTGTTTTAAGGATGACTGTAACAGACTCTAAGATATTATTTTATTTTCAAGGCGGTCTGTGCCTTAGTTGACCTCGGTTCATAAGATGTAATAAGTTAGAAAGTTTTTGTAAGCCTTGATTGCTTTACTCTGATTATTATGTTTTGTTGTTCGACGTTTGGGACGGAATCGATCCTTCAAACTGTCGCGACCTACGGGTCCATAAAGGAAATTAAACGCTTTCCTTATTTATGCTACGTCGGGGCGTGACAGGATTTAGTGGTATCAGAGCCAGGTTATTATTTATCACAAGATAGTTTAGCCAGGTTAGGGTTTACCAGTATAGACCCGATTCCACATTCCATTAAGTGTTACACACCCGATGATACGACAGGGAGGATAGACTCAGAACCCAAACGCCTAAGATTATTCCGTTCTGACTTTAAGTAGTACCTTTTCAGGTATGGATCCAGCTCCCCCACTTTATGTACCAGACAGGTTTGGAGGACACTTCGTGTTACCTGGGGCTGTGATCCCAGCTTTTCTCGACTTATATCAGGCGGCCGTAGAGCAGTTGGCCGTGACGACGGTAGTATCTGAGGTTTGGCACCAGGTTCACGTGGTAGGCCTAGTTGACCTGACCCGTATCCGTTTTGAGCTTCGATATTTCGCAGAGGCTCAGCATCTAGTTTTGGTCGAGATTCTGCGGTTGGTCGATAGCGATGCTTTCTACCTTCCCCTCGAGATCCAGATCGTGCATGCCCACCTGGCTCAGTTGGAGATGCCTCCGCCGGTGGTACCCATTGCTGAGGACGATGCAGAGGTTGTTCACGTGGTCCCAGTAGGTGGGGAGATCTTAGAGGACGGCATAGGTCTGGACGATCTTGCCGCTGAGCTTGAGGCTGAGCTAGCACTTGAGCTAGCCCTGCCTGAGGAGATGGTAGATGAGGCGGATGCTCCTGTACCTGCTTCATCGTCCACCTCTCACAGCTATGACGGGGTTGGACCGTTCGTTGTTCAGCGTTTTCGCCCTGTCGATTCACTAGATCTCCTGATGGCCGCTTATGGAGATGATTGACGTTTTAGTTACGACTTGTACATATTAACTACTTTTGACTATTAGCTCTATCTCTTTTTGCAACTGTAATTACATGCATTAGAGTATAGGGCAATGACCCCATTTTTGTAACATTAACTCTTGCATGCGTCCTAACCCAGACAGATAGGGTAGGCATTGATCTGACCATACATGTTTTTGTATCTACTTGACAGAAGTTATATATATAAGATATACTCTTTTGAATGTTGTTGTCATTTAAATTACTTCATAGCACTGTTACATGCATGTTTCTCATTCTACTACCACTATCATGCATAGAATGGCTGGAGGAGTCAGGAGGAACAGGAACCTGATCGAGGGAGCGCCCGAGGCTGCTGATCCTACAGGGATGTTTGAAGCGTTTATCAGACGGTTAGAAAGAATCGGTAATACGAACGACAACCGAAGAGACCGTCAAACGGGAGACAAGTTGCTAGAAAGATTCCGTGCTCTAAGGCCCGAACAGTTTGCGGGTACCGCGGAACCCTGGAAAGCGGAACAGTGGTTGAGACAGATGGACCGGATGTTCGAAGCTGTCCAATGCAACGAGATAGACAAGAGAAGATTAGCTACATTTCAGTTGACCGATGCTGCCGCAGATTGGTGGGATTCGGTCATAGCTACTATCGGGAATGGAGCTGCAGCGGGAATGACGTGGACTGCGTTCAAGGGGAGATTTTTGGAGAAGTATTTCCCGGCTACGGAGAGGCACAGAAGAGAGAAGGAATTCATGGACCTGACGCAAGGAACCAAGTCGGTGCAAGAGTACACCACACAGTTTGAAAGACTGTCTCGGTTTGCTCCACACCTGGTTGATACTGAAGAGAAGAAGATCCGCAAGTATAATCAAGGGCTGACACCGCAGATTCGCCGTCTGACTCTTGGCCACTTGGATAAATCGTTTGAAGGACTTGTTGGTTTGGCTACTGATCTGGAAGAGGATGCTCGGGTGAGCCGAAAACAATTTGAATTCCGACCGCCTCAAAGGGGTAATTTTGGGAATAGACCACCAATGAACCGTACCCAAGGGCAGAAGAGGAATTTCGACGGAAGCAAGAAGACCCAGGCTATTACCTATCCAACTCAACCCCAAGTAGGAGAAGGAAGTAGTAGTGGAAAGTGTTTCAACTGTGGCAACCCTGGTCATGTGGCTCGTGATTGTAAGGCACCAAGGCGTGCTACTCAGCAAGGGATAGTCTGCTTCAACTGTGGTGAACCAGGTCACATCAACAGGTTCTGTACTGCTCCTAAGCAGGTGACTTATGGTCAACAGGGTCAGACTCGCTTGAATGCCGTTATCCCTGATGCCGCTGGATATGATGGAACTGCGTATGAAGAAGGAAATTATGGAGAAGCCCAACCTGATCAGCAAGCAGTAGAAGGTACATTAACTCTGTTTAACTCCCATGTTAAAGTATTATTTGATACGGGTGCTGCTCTTTCGTTCATATCTGTTAATACAATTCGAAGATTGGGTATTTTGCCTCATCGTTTAGAGAAAGCTTTGAAGGCTACTTCGCCACTAGGAGCTGCGGTCAGATTAGGACACGTGTGCAAGGATTGTCCCTTACGGTTAGGAGACCGTGAAATCCCTGCTAGGTTGATTGTCCTATCAATGAAGGAGTTTGACATAATCCTAGGAATGGATTGGCTCTCTCAGAATCAAGTGAAGTTGGATTGTGCGAGGAAGAGAATTACATTCCCCGACAATGAGAATCAACCCTTTGATTTTCAATGTAACCCTACGGGAGATATGTTCCTCACGAGATGCTTAGCCAACATCGAAGTCGTCAGTACAGAGGTGACAGCGTCATCTATACCTGTAGTCAAGGACTTCGAAGAAGTGTTTGAAGATGTTTCTGGTCTACCGCCCGAGAGAAGTATAGAGTTTTGTATTGAGCTTATACCGGGTACCGTACCAATCACCAAGGTTCCCTACAGAATGGCCCCCACAGAACTATTGGAATTGAAGGAACAAGTTCAAGAGCTCGAGAACCTAGGTTTTGTGCGTCCAAGCACATCGCCTTGGGGAGCACCGGTGTTATTCGTAAAGAAGAAGGACGGGACACATAGACTGTGTATCGACTACAGAGAATTGAACCGAGTAACTATCAAGAACAAGTATCCCTTGCCTCGGATTGATGATTTGTTTGATCAACTACGAGGAGCTACGACATTTTCCAAGATAGACCTGAGGTCGGGATATCATCAGTTGAGGGTACGGAAGGAAGACATACCTAAGACTGCTTTCAGAACCCGATATGGTCATTATGAATTCCTGGTAATGCCGTTTGGAATGACGAACGCCCCGGCAGTGTTTATGGATCTGATGAACAGAGTGTTCAAACCTTATTTAGATCAGTTTGTCATCGTCTTTATTGATGATATTTTGATCTATTCTAAGTCAAGAGAAGAACACGAGCAACATCTACGGATTGCGATGCAGACGCTCAAGGACCAGCAGCTGTATGCCAAGTTCAGTAAGTGTGAGTTCTGGTTGCAGGAAGTGAAATTTTTGGGACACAAGGTGTCATCTCAAGGAATTTCAGTGGATTCATCCAAGACCGATGCTGTATCAAACTGGGTTAGGCCAAGCAACCCTACAGAAGTTCGGAGTTTTCTTGGACTCGCAGGCTATTACAGGAGATTCGTTGAGGGATTCTCAAAGATAGCAGCACCTTTAACTGGGTTGACGAAGAAGAATTTGAAGTTTGAATGGACAGAGAAGCATGAGCGAGCCTTTCTAGAGTTGAAAGAGAGACTCACTACCGCGCCGGTACTAGCAATACCCAGGCCTGATGAAAAGTTCACTATCTTTAGTGACGCATCATATCAAGGGTTAGGTTGTGTACTTATGCAAGATGGCAGAGTTATAGCCTATGGATCCAGACAGCTGAAGCCGAATGAATTGAACTATCCCATTCATGATTTGGAGTTGGCAGCAGTAGTCTTCGCACTCAAGATTTGGAGACACTATCTCTACGGTGAGAAGTTTGATTTATTCTCCGATCACAAGAGTCTAAAGTATTTGTTCACACAGAAAGAGTTGAACATGAGGCAGCGCAGATGGATGGAGCTGATAAAAGATTATGACTTCACGTTAGAATATCACCCGGGTAAAGCTAATGTGGTTGCTGATGCCCTGAGTCGACAGACTCGTGAGACGATCGCCTCCTTAATGGTGAGAGAGTGGCAAGCTTTGGAGACTTTGGCGGAATTCGATGTACAGAGTACTGAAGAAGGAGAAGGACAATTGTTCGGATGTCTTATCCTACAGCCTGTTCTTATCGACCGCATTATTGAAGCTCAGAAAGAAGATGAGAAGTTTCAGACATGGTTCATGAAGATGTCAGAAAAAGACCCGACAGGATGGAAAGTAGGAGTCGATGGAGGATATCGGTGCAGGAATAGATTATGTGTGCCAGGTGATGGAGAGCTAAGGAAGGATATCCTGGAAGAAGCACATAAGTCTAGATATACAGTTCACCCAGGAGGAACGAAGATGTACAAAGATTTGAAGAGAAATTTCTGGTGGGAAGGTATGAAGAAAGACGTGGCCGAATTTGTATCCAAGTGTTTGACATGTCAGCAAGTCAAGGCCGAACATCAGAGACCATCAGGATTGTTGCAACCGCTACCTATTCCTGGTTGGAAGTGGGAGCACATTACGATGGATTTTGTAGTAGGATTACCTCGATCACAGCAGAATCATGACGCTATTTGGGTAATCGTGGATCGATTGACGAAATCCGCTCACTTTATCGCTTATAGTATGACATACCCGGTAGAGAAGATGAGCCGGATGTACATACAACAAGTTGTGCGACTTCACGGTGCACCTGTGTCTATAGTGTCAGACCGTGACGCGCATTTTACCTCTGGATTTTGGGAAAGTCTGCAAGAAGCTATGGGAACTTCGCTCAAGATGAGTACTGCTTTTCACCCTCAGACAGATGGGCAAACTGAGCGTGTTAATCAGATCATGGAGGATATGCTCAGGGCTTGTGTGATCGATTTTGAAGAATCTTGGGAGACACACTTGCCGTTGGTTGAATTCGCCTATAACAACAGCTATCACACGAGTATCGGTATGGCTCCGTTCGAAGCATTGTACGGACGACCATGTCGTTCCCCTTTGTGTTGGGCAGAAGTTGGGGACACAGAGTTGTTGGGACCAGATTTGGTTAGAGAAACCAACGAGAAGATTTCTTTGGTCAAGGAGAGGATGAGAACCGCTCAGAGCCGGTATAAGAGTTATGCTGATCGACGACGGAAGGATTTGGAATTTAGTGTTGGAGATCACGTACTCCTTAAGGTTTCACCAACCCGAGGAGTAGTACGTTTTGGTCTCAAGAGAGGGAAGTTGGCTCCGCGTTTTATTGGACCGTTTGAGATTTTGGATCGTGTTGGGAAAGTAGCTTATCGACTGGCGCTACCACCGAAGATGTCTGGGGTTCACAACGTGTTTCACGTAAGTATGTTGAGGAAATACATACGAGACCCCTCGCACGTGGTTAGTTATGACGATATTGAGACGAGTCATAACGTTTCTTACAAGGAGAGACCTGTGAAAATTTTGGATCAGAGTATCAAGAAGTTGAGGAATAAGGACATCCCGTTGGTGAAGGTTTAGTGGAATCACCATGACGAAAACGAAGCCTCGTGGGAAGTTGAAGCTGATATGAGGAAGAAGTACCCGGAGTTGTTTCATGATTAGTCAGTCTTGATTTCGGGGACGAAATCCTGTTTAAGGGAGGGAGGGTGTAATAACCTGCATTTCCATTTAATTTAAAATTCATTTTTCATATTTAATTGGTATTTGCATTGTCATATTTAATTTCAATTATTATGGACTGCTTCATTCAATTACATTTCTCATGTTCTAAATTTCATTCCTTGATTTATTGCAAGCTAAGAATGTTGTTGGGGTTAAATTGAAATTTTTTTTATAAAAAGTTAGTAATACCTGTGTGGATTTCTAAATCTGTATTTCAAAACGGTGAAAATAACTTCTATTGACTCAATCAGTATTTTTATGAAACCAGAAAATCAATTCTTACGATAAAACGAATTTCCTGTATTTTTGTGGTGACCACCGCGCCCCGAAAATACCAGTTTATGTCCAAAACTGTCCATGTTGTGTTTAACTTCCACAGATTTTGGAAGTGACCGATTTGGACATTTGCTTTATTTCCAATTATGGCAACTCATCATTGTCTTGTGCCTTGTTTGGGAATGCTCAGTGTATGTATGTATTCCTAAGGTCATAAGTTGTTTTTCCCAAACAACCCAATTTGACCCCTACTAACCTATAACACCCTTTCAATCCTTCTACAGTTGATTTATATACATTCACGTATGTATTTAATCATGTTTAGGCTATGCATTCTTTAGTTATCCTAACTAAATTGGAATTAAGAGTAATGGTAGAGTAAACTTGAAACAACTTGGGCACCAAGTTGTAGTTGTATTATTTATAACTCACAAGCTGCACAATTGCCATTACACAACTGAATTTCAGAACATTAGAGAGAATACAGAGAGTTCTACAGATTTTATTTTAGAGAGAGAGAGCTTCAATCACCATAGCCAAGCTTGGATTAATTTCTTATTTGAGCTCATCTTTCTCAACAATCTCTCTATACTAAATCAAAGTGAGTATTCTAAACTCACTAAGAATGTAATTTCATGTCTATTTACTGTGTGTTTGTTTAATTTGGTAATACACCATTGTTGATCCTACGTATGAAAATTCATAGCTTGAAATCAAGATTTTCAAACCTTAATCTAAATTCGTTTTTAGAGATGAATATGGAAGATTATAGTATGTATTGACTATGTTTGATGTATTGAAGCTTAATTCATTCATATGGAAAAGTATATAAGAAAATGAATTTTGACATGTTTTGGTTTTTCATAAAATTGGAGAGTTATGGTTAGAATCATGTTAAATTAACCATAGATTCTTAATCCTTGTTGAAAAACAAAGAGATCCATATATAATAGGACATACACACTTAGAGAACTGAAATGGGTCAAAAAGGACCCCTGTTTGCTGAACCAGAGCAGTTCCTGCGGAGAAGATGAAGCCTCAGCTTCATCTCGCGCCACGATCGCGCGCGCGAGAATCGCGCGAGAATCGCGCGAGCGACCCTTCGCGCGAGCGGCCCGCGCGCGCGAGGTAGGCTTCCCCAGGCAGACGTAAGAGTTTATATAAATATAATTGAAAATTGGCTGGTCGCGCGAGCGAGGGTCGCGCGAGAACCCCTTCGCGCGAGCGATCCGCGCGCGCGACCTTGTTTTCCTCAGGCAGAAAGAAAAGTTTATTAATAAAAGGAAAATGGGCTTATCGCGAGAGCGGCCCGCGCGAGCGACCCGCGCGCACGAGGTTTAGCAGTTTCTGTTTTTGTCTGTTTTCTGTTAAGGAACTGTTTGGTTCATCTTTTTAGTACTGTTAAGGTTCTGTTTGGGAAACTTGGTTAATCAGAACTCTATTTGGTTATGTTTGAATGATTAAAACATTGTAGTATGACTCATTGATCCCCGTACGCGTGTTGTTCCTTTAATTCAGCATTTTTGTTTTCATTTAAGTGCATACCATTCATGTGGGTCAGTGGTACATGCATATGGGTGTCAGTCTGTGTGGAAAAGAGTAATGGTAGTGTGGAAAGAGTATGAGTTTGTGTTTGTGGTCGTGGTTATGGTTGAGTATGAGTTTGTGGTTGTGGTCGTGGTTGTGATTGTGGTTGTGGTTGTGGTTGTGGTTGTGATTGTGGAAGAGGGTATCTTTGAAATGCGACGGTGGCAAATAAGGACACTCCCTGACGCCCATGGAAGCGTTAAAGTGTGTGAAGCCGAACTCGGACATTCCCTGGCACCCATGGTAGTGCTAAAGTGTGGCCTACGGACACTCCCTGATAACTCAAGTCTGGATACTGTGTGAGGGGTTGCCCCGGTATTTGCATGGCGGTTAGGGTATTCAAAGTGTGAGGCATTGGACACTCCCTGGTACCCCGGACCAAAGTGTGAGGCAAACTGGACACTCCCTGGCGCCCCGTTGCTAAAGTGTGGCTATCTGAGTGTTTCAAAGATACCAGGAGTAGGATAGTGGGTTGTTGTGGCTGTCGAGAGAAAAGCGTCGGCAAGATGAGCGTGGTGCATTGTTCTCATACACGGTCCCATCTGTTTAAATTACCCTCTTTAAATAATGTTGTGAATGTTTTCTAAATGAGCTCCTTACTTCAATAATAAACTTGTGGATTCAAATGGGAATTGGAAAAAGGTAAGTTGGTATGTTTTATAATAAACTTGTGGATTTAAATGGGAATTGGAAAAAGGTAAGTTGGTATGTTTTACATTCAAAGTTATGTTTTTAATACTCACCAGCTTCTTGAAGCTGACGACGTTGATGCGTCCTGGACATTCGTGTTCAGGCTTTTCAGGTTACAATCAGGAGGAATCCTACGATTATGCTAATTAAGAATGGCTGCTGTTGGGACGAGAAACTATTTATTATATGTTTTAAGTTTATCTGTTTTAAGTTATGAACTGTTTTGTTTTAAGGATGACTGTAACAGACTCTAAGATATTATTTTATTTTCAAGGCGGTCTGTGCCTTAGTTGACCTCGGTTCATAAGATGTAATAAGTTAGAAAGTTTTTGTAAGCCTTGATTGCTTTACTCTGATTATTATGTTTTGTTGTTCGACGTTTGGGACGGAATCGATCCTTCAAACTGTCGCGACCTACGGGTCCATAAAGGAAATTAAACGCTTTCCTTATTTATGCTACGTCGGGGCGTGACAATATCCCTCTAGGTATCGAATACAATGGTTACTACTTGAAATGCTATGGGGCCCTGCTAGGCGACGATAGCAATATAACTATTCTATTCTCCAAGCAAGGTCATGAGGACGTAAGAGTAAAGAGATTACACCTTTTTAAAACCAAAACTGCTATAGGGCCCTGCTAGGCGACGATAGAAACGTAGTCATTCTACTCTAAGCTAATGGCGTTACACTGGTAATGTAACAAGTCACATGAGTCGTTAATGGTGTTTGAATAAAGTCAAATATATCGATACTGCATTGTGTCATCATTATTTCCCTCATACGTCATATGCTTATCAAATGTTTAGTTCAAGATATTCGTCGTACTTGTATACTATTGCTTGTATTATGAGTGATCGGTTAGACGAACTCACTTAGCTTCAAAAGCTAACGGCTTTTCCTACCCTAGACATATTGCGTCTAGGTTATAATGAAGAAAATCTTCAAGGTAACTCTGAAGAGGAGTATCTCGATCCTTAAGAAGGGGACTATCAGGAAGGTTACCCTGAGTAAGACTTTTCAGAAGAGTATGCTGATGAAGAGCATGGGTATGCCAGGTAGAAAAAAGATTCTGCCTATTACCGCATTAAGTTACTTTATGTTTTAGAAACTATCTTTTGGTTGATGTAATAATTTAAGTGGCGTCGATCGCCTAAACTTATCTTTTATGGTTTTTATTTGGAACTTCTGTAATAGCCTAAGTATCAAAACACTTAAAGTTCTCCCATGAATACCATTAGACGTTTTGTAAATTCCTTCTTATGATATATCTATGTTAGAATGCTTGTACGGACAGGTAAGTCTTATGTAACTACTTATGGCTCACGGATCTGGAAAGGAAAATTTTATTTCCCTCTGATTTTCGCTACTCCGAGGCATGACATCTTAAGTTCCCATCGTTCTCCTTTTTAACCTTATCAGCTAAAGCATTTTCATAATGATCCACAAACTGCTTCAAAGAAGTTTTTGAGTTGATATGTCAAAAAAAAGCATTCATGCTTTCACTGCGTTGCGTGGTGGACATTCCCGCCCAAAAACAATCTTTCACGTAACAAGGAATCCACCTACACCTCTTAAGATACATCCCATTCAACCACACATTTGTTTGAAGTTCATACTTGTCAAGCATTTCACTCCAACCTATTTCAAACTCATCAACGGTTAAGGAATCATATACATCATTTGCGAGAAAATACTTAATACTCTCATATTGGTTGTACCCACTTAATTTTTCTGGTATTTTCTTCATTATATGCCACAAGCACTATCTATGGCGAGCGTTTGAAAACACTATCTCTATTGCATTACACATGGCTCGGTCTTGATCAGTGATTATAGCATATGGAGCTGGACCTAACATACAAGTAAGCTATGCATTAAACATCCATGTAAAAGTGGCAGTGTCTTCATTTGAGAGTAACCCACAACCAAACAATGTTGATTGGCCATGGTGATTGACTCCTACAAAAGGGGTCAATGGCATGCCATACTTGTTAGTTAAATAAGTCGTGTCAAATGTATCGACATCACCAAACTCCTCATAAGCTGCCCTTTGTCTACCATCTGCCCAAAATAAGTTCTTTAGTCTATTCTCATCATCTAAGTCAATCATATAAAAAAAAAAAATGGAATCAGTAGCTTGAACATGCATAAAATAGCATAGAATTGCACTAGCATCTCCCTCCCCTAATCTCAACCGCCTACTTTGTCAATATAGTTTCGACAATCTTTCTCGAAAAATCCCAAATTATCATATCCTCCCACTTCAACCAACAATGATTGAAAACTTTTGCTCATTCTTATCCCAGACCGATCATTAAGCTTTTGTCTTCTTCTCGTACCCTTATTTATTACCCTATGACTCACATGGAAGCGAGTTTTCCCAGGACTTAATACATGGTTATGGGTAAGAAATGCTTTTGACACTACCCACTTTCCATCATTTACTAGTGTTGCCATGATCCCAACTTCACAATTCGTTTTTGAAATCAAACGTGGTTTCAAAAAATTCTTTGTTGTGCGCCTCAAAGTTCCATTTCGACTACATACTAATGTAACATATCTTTGGACCCCATCTAGGTCATTCTTTGAAGTTCTAGTGCAAACAGTGAAGCCTTTTTGGTTAATGTATGTTCTATAGTAGTCTGTCAGCTCATTAACACTACCAAAACTCATGTTAACCGTAGGCTTATCAACCTTGTCTTGCAAGTTCTCCTCAGCCCTCTCTTGCACGTTTTCCTCCTCAACAACAGTATAAATATTATCTACTTCCCAAGGAGAGTTACCTGAGGCTACGTGGAAGGAGGGAGATTGCGAGTGATATTGAGATTGAGAAGTCCCAACTTCTGCCGATAGTGGATTCCTCGAAGCAACTTCGTCTATATGTTCTATTTATTTTCCTACAATAAATGAAAAAATTAATCAACTTATAAATTGATTAGGTGTAGAAAAAGATTAATCAACTTATAAGTAAAATCTCCCAACATGTAATTAGAAAAAGAATCAAATTGCAACACTAGACCACATTCTCACTTTGTGTAATACTAAACCACATAGCACCCACCTTGCAATGTTGGAAACTTTCTTTACTAAAAAAACAGACCAATCAAGAAGGAGAAAGAGTGGCAGTGTAAAGCAACAAACTATATAAAATACTTAATGCCCAACATGATAAAAGAAGTAGAATTTATTTTACAAGATGTAAGTACAATATTTCACTTCCTTAATGTTTTCATTTCAAATACATCAATTTTGTACAATAATTTGAAGCTATGGGAAGCATCAGGAGGGCAAACCTAATATTAAAAAATAAACTACAAAGCAAAGCCTATCCCAATGCTAACAAAACTTCAAAAAGATCACAGATTGCACTCAACTCTACTTCTCCCTAAGAAAGACCACCCAAAAGTGATAATCACTAACTTCTGCTATTAAACTTGACTTTGACATGCATTGAAGGGTGGGTGCATGAAGATCACAGATCGGGGTTCTTCTAATTATTTGGTATGATTTGGTATTACACGAAATAGTTCTTAAAAGTTCAGGGCAATTTAAAGGGATCATTTAAAAATAGTGAATGCATGAAGAAGAAATATACAATGAGGTACTTACCAACAAAAAATATAAATAAGGTAAGAAACAACCATATAGTGCTAATCGCCAAATTGCAGCCCGTTGCCCCCAAAGTTCAGAGATTTCGTTTCCCAAATCTCAACCCTTAGCATTGAGAAGAGAGAGAGAGTGAACATTTTGATACACACACACAGAGAGAGAGAGAGAGAGAGAGAGAGAAAGAGAGAGAGAGAGATATTTCAAACCTGAAATGGGTAGTCTAAAAAATCGTCGAAGAATCACGCCAGAGGATGTTTTCTTACAGAATGGTGAGGAGAGAGAAATATGTGAGGTTTGGGCGGGTTTTGATCTGCACTTTTGGGCAGGTTTTTTATTTTTATTTTTTTTTTAATTTTAATTTTAATTTTTATTTAGGGAATTGCTATGTACGCCGTTAGTTTTGCTATGTACACCGCTCAACTTTACAAAAGTATGAATTTTTAGAAGAAAAATGATTAGGATAAAAGAATTTGGATGTACATAGCAAATACACGGATGTACACAGCAATTCCCTTTTTTTTAATTAAAAAATGAAATTATGCTGGGTTTCAAAGGACATAACCCACCATCTCTTCAAACCAGTGGACCCCACTCATTTTTGGTGTAATTCTTCGGTAGGTTTTAGTGATTCTAAAAATATTGGAAACAATAATGTTAGGGGTACTAATAAATTCTACTAATACTCACACTCTATCTCTTTTTTAGTGGCACCTTGGGTACACTGCGGACCCCATAGTGCCACTAGGAGAGAGATAGAGTGTGAGTGTAAGTGTTAGTAGAATTTATTTGTATTCCAAATATTACTACTCTATTGGAAATATAATTTTCTTTTTGCTGAAATGTAATTATTCCTTATTCATTTTAACTTATAGTATTTAAATTAGTCACTAGTGTGTTAATTATTGTCAAAAAAAAAAAAATTAATAATACAGCGCAGGGCCCCGTCTGAGAGGCTGTGACAGTGCCCAAAACACGGAATTTACATACACCGATATTTATGAGTAGGAACACTTTGTAAGAACTTTGCTTTGCTTCTTCAATCTTCATCCCTCACTTAAAAAGAATTTAAAATTAAAAATAAAGAAACCTTTAATCATTTCATTGATTGAAAAAATGTGCCACTAGTGCCAAAACAAAGGAGAAATGTTAGACACAAAACACATTTTATAATATATTTCATAATAAAATTTTAAATGTGTGTATTTTGTACTGTATAAGTGGTACATAAAAAAGTATGAATAATTCAAGCAGCACTGGGTACAACACATTTAAAGTCTTGTTATGGAATGTATTGTGTGCCTAATATTATTGAAAACAAATTGGCCCTATATAACTAGTTTACTTTGACAATTAGCATTGAGTAATACTTTAGATACACCCAAAGATATAACTTTTGAGACACAACCCAAGAGATATGCCTATCTCTCTTATGTCACTGTGGGGTCCAGTGACATCACATGAGAGATATAGACACATGTCTTGGGTTGTGTTCCAAAAATTATGTCTTTGAGTGTGTCCCAATCTTTACTCATTAGCAACAATGATAGTCTAAAGAAAAGGTAAAATATAGTAACACCCTATCAATGACTTTTTCAGATACCCCTAAACTAAAAAAACTCGATAAATCATCCCCCTTAATTATTACAAGTTTTTTTAACACCCCTTCTTTAAAAGTTGTCCAAAAATTGACATTTTTATATCATGTGACTAACGCCCCTCAACTATGAGTCTTTTTTAAATACCCCTAATTTAGGCAAAATTTTAGACAATTTTATTCTAAAATTTTCGACAACTAAAAAAGAGGCAAAATGTCATATTGTCAATACTTTATATCATGTGTTGATAACATGATACAAAAGTATTGATTTTTTTGGACATCTAATCAAAGGAGCGTAAGCGAAAAAAAAAATGAGTAATAGGCTAATAGCTACAGTCAATTTGTTGTGTTTTGTAGGTCGGAGTATATAAAAAAAAAAATTAAAAAAAAATATCATAGTTGATGGGGTGTTAGTGTAATTTAACCTAACTTATATGGAAAAATGTCAGAGCTAAGGGGGGTGAGCGTAATTTACCCTTAAAAAAAAGCGATTGGAACAAGTTTTCAGGCAAAAGTGACCTAAAGAAGAACTGGGAATCTTGGATAAAAAGACACTTCCTCTGTCTTCTGCTCACTCTCTCTCTCTCTCTCTCTCTCTCTCTCTCTCGCTGTACTCTGTTTCTAGAGAGAGAAATTAGCAGTGAGAGAATCCGAATACAAGAGATTTTGGCTATGAAGATAGGTTGCTGCTCCACAAGAAGCAAATGGGTCTCCCTTTCTATGCTTCTCCTCGCTCATTTAGCTGCTTCCGCGCCAATAGAAGACGGTATGTGTTCTCTGTTTCTCTCTCTACATTTGTTCTTGCTTGTCATTTTCTCTCTCTCTCTCTCTCTCTCTCTCTCTCTCTCATGTATTGCATCTATGGTGGATTAATCTATACTTATTTGGATTTTTCTTTGGTTGGTTTTTTCTATATATGAGATCTGGTTATTATTGCAGTTAAATAAAAATGAGTTTATGATTTAATTTGTTCTTCAATGTGGGTATGATTTGAGTCCTATTAATGATAAATTTTCATGAATGTTAGGGTTTTAAATAGGATTTCTTGCAATTTTGGTGTTGAATAGTACAATGTCATATTGCTGACAATTAAATTTACATGATTCAGTAAATCCAATCTGTTTGGTTCTTCTTTTCAAAAGGTAAACTAGAGTAGAACCGGAAATTTTTTACTAGTGGCCTGTTTGTATAGTCCGTAATGAACTTTATTACATAGTGGCCTGTAATTACTACTTTATTACTAGAGTAGAACCGGAAATTTTTTACTAGTGGCCTGTTTGTGAGAGGGAACCGCCTAAGTTTCAATTTTAGTGTGGCACGGACTCTAGTAAAATAACAAAAATGCTACACCCGCATGTCACACCAAATTCTACCCTCAATAATTCTGGCGCTTGAGTTCAGTGGGTCTCATATGACTCATACGGATCTACCAGATGTATTGGAAGGTAGAATTTGATATGAAATTTGGTGTGAGTGTATAAAATAAATGCATTCCCACAAACAGTGAACTATTTGGTGTGGGAGTAAGCTTTTTTGGAGGTTGTTTGGAAATTTAAAGAACCATTATGAAAACACACACCTCGTCCCAACCCAACTCAACCCCAAAGCACAACTTTTTTAGAGGGGAAGTGTTGTTCTTCAAAGTGTTCTTGGTTCAAACTTCAACACTGGTTAGTGATATTAGGTTATTTAATAATCTATGGAGTATGAATAGTAGTTTTTTTTAATTAAACATAAAAACTTTTATAATAACACTCTGGAGGCATCTTCTACATTAAATCTTCCGTTTGATGAGCATATATCTCTAGTGTGATTATTACAGTCTTCAAAGTATTAAACATTGTGGGTCCACCATTCATTGAGTATCCTCTACTGACCCTTGGTGACTCGATGGTGACATTTTAGCTGTTCCTAATCCAATTGGAGTATTTTTTTTTTTTCCTCTTTTCTTAATCCTGTTCTAAGATGCTTGCTTTTTTTTTTTTTTTTTTTTTTTTAAATCCTGTTGTAAAGATTCTGTAGGTGTATCTGTATAGCACTTCACTGCATAAACACACACACACACACATATATATATATATATTAAAATAACTGTAAGAGAAGTACCCAAAGCAAATTATCCAAGTCTTTTCGTTATTTTGCAATGCCAATTGTGGATGGTAAAATCAATACATGATTTCATGAATTATATGGTTAAATGTCTCTGTATTCTTATGTACCCATAATTTTCAATGTTAATTAATATTCCATAATATCTTCGTATAATGTGAATTTTTTTTTCGAGTCATTAAAGATAGGGGACTGTTTGGAAAGACAAAAAAAAATAAATAAATAAATTTCGAGTCATTAAAGATAGGGGACTGTTTGGAAAGACAAAAAAAAAACTGGTTGTGTTTCATATATGAATCAGAGCTCGAATAGTAGGGCAGCCGATCCAGAAGAGTTCAAGCGAGGCCGAACAAAAGCTGTTAGTGGTGAATGTACATTTTTTGCTCAAATTTTGTGTCCCAGTTTAAAATATCTCTTAAAACTGATTCTCTAACTAAAGTAACCTTGGTTTTAATAAAAACCAGATAGAAAATAGGACGGGTCAAGAAAAAAATTAAAAATAAAAAATCCTATTTTAAGCATCCCAACAAGTAACAACCCATAAAATTTGTTAGAGAATCCTTAAAATAGGATCAGATTTGGTTCCGTTTTCACTTTCTATCTGATTTGAGTGAGAATTTACTTTATATTGATTTGACAAAAGAAAAAAAAAAATATCATTCTTAAGAGGGAGTAATGTTTGGGCCACACTCTTATACACCTAAAAAACATTCACACTTTGAGATGGACTAATGAGGAAGAAGATAGAGATTACGGGGTCCACAATCAACCTCTTCTCATTGATCTATGTCAAAGTGTTGATGCTTTTAGGGTGTGTAAATGTACACCCGTAGCATTGTTGCAAGAGAAATACTCCTTGTAACTACGCACCAAAAAGCATGTGCATGAAATGAAACTCAAAAATAACTTAGAATTTAAAGAAAACCGATTTTCTTCTTAACGATATGTTGTGATGGTGATGAGCATGTGTGCAATGTTGATATCCAAGAAAATAACATTCGTGGGATTGGTGTTTGTTGATTGTTTGGTGAGTGAAAAGGGTCTGGTGGATCTTAGGTGGTCCAGTGCCTACATTATTAAGGCTTAGTTTGGCCCCCCATGTGGCTTTTTAAAAGGAGTTTATGAAATTTATTACTAAGTTCTTTGATAATTTTATACAAGTGACACACTACTCTTCAAAAAGACATCATGAAACCAAAAAGCAACCGTGGGCTTTTAAAAGCTCCATTTTAGAGCTTTTAAAAGCTCCCTCCAAAAAAGCCTTAAGTTAAATTTTTGTAAAGCTCATAAACTAGTTACCAAATGAATTAACATTAAATTGTGTTTTAAAAAAGGAGAAACACCACGTGGGGGCCAAACTAAGCCTAAGTTTGATAGGTAAGGGTACGTACATTTGATTATTGAAGAAAGATATACACTAGGTCTAAAACTGGTTTTTGAGAATTATTGGGAATATTCAATCTAGTAAGTTTAAATAGTTTTTTTGGCCCATAATATAAGAAAGAGTGGTCTCTGCACCACTTCTGATTTTGTTGCAAGCTCATTTTAGGGGTTCCATACTTGGGGTAGCAATTGTGTGATAAAGTGTAGTGTCATTTATTTAACCAGTTGATCTGTCTAACTCATTTAATAAATAAGTCGTGTGACGGTCCACCGCATAACCTGTGTAACATGACTTATTTTATAAATTTACTTTACCAAATAAAAATTCAAACATAGAGGACATGAGGTTCAGTGTTTTTTTGTTAAAGATCATATTCATATTTTGAACTTTAAAAAAAAAATTTAAAAATTTAAAACTCAATTTTAAAGTTAAAGTTGACGTGGAATAATAAAAAATATGGGATTGGACAATGAAGACAAGGAATTTTAAGTTCAATCAGTTTTATTTGAACTTTTAGGATTTCAAAATCACTTATGGTCTTTAAATACTGTACCCAAACTGGGCCATATTAGGAACGCATTTTACTTTTTAGTCCCTTATCTGTGCTTATGCAATGTTGATTGTAATTAGTAGAACTGTTTAATATGATTTGTGTTTAAATGATATGTTGTGCAACGGATTAAACATGGTGAAAATTGTGAAAACAAACGTATGGAAAGAGTAATTTTTGGTACACAATTTTCATACAACTTTCACACAACCTTCTTAACAGATGTGTCTATCTCTCTCTTATGATTACACATATCGGTAGGGAAAAAACTTCAGTATAATTCCTTAGGTGTGGTTGGTGTTCTTCTCACATGAATAATGAAAATAATTTAGGCAAAATTATAATTTTACATTGTTTTTAATATTCATGTGAGGGAACAACATCAACCACACACAAATAACTGTACTGAAGTTGTGTCCAGTGTATGTATATATATATATATATATGCACGGGTACAGGATAAAGATCTTTTCCTCTCTAAACGATAAAGGACAAGTGACACACCTTCGCCAATTAAACAGTGTATGTTTATGTAGTGACCCGTTTGGATTTTGGTGTAATTAAGTGGGACCCCTGTTTGAATTCCCCCACCTGACCTCGATCGTGATCCCGAATTATGGAGACAACTTTCCTCTTTGATCACTGTGTCAATCGGCGCGCAAAAAGACGCGCCATGACCCATAAAAACACTAAACAAAAATGGAGTGAGAGAGAGAGTAAAGGGTAGGGCGGGGGGGCCCACGCGCTTGGACGCGGCCGCGTGCTTAGCAAAAGTTGTATGAGCCTACTCTTTTTCTTGTTCTTTGTCTGTTGACATCATTTCAAGCTATATGACAAATTGAGACAGAGACATATTGTATGCGTTCACGTGCTTATCATGAAATGTTATTGGCGGATATTTGTGGCAATAGCTTCCCTCTTGGGAGCTAAAGAGGGAAGCTAGTTTGTGTTTTTGTTGTTTTTCAGTTGGATAATATTTGGGGCACAAACAAATTTATAAATATTTATACTCACAGTTTATCTTTTTTTTTGGGTGACACTGTAGGGTTTGGATAATTTTAGTAGACCCCATAATGCCACCCATGAGAAAGATAGACTATGTGTGCAAGTGTTTGTGAGCTTTGTTTGTGATTCTAGCATTATTGTTTTCAGTACTACCAACAAAAAAAATTTTGAACTGTTTTTGGAATGCTCATCTCTGTTTTTCTTTATTTTTTCGTTTCCTTTTAGTTTTCCATTTTCACTTCTAATTCTTGCTATCCCATACTATCTCTGTTTGTGTTAGCTAGCTATTTTAATTACTATTTTTTTCAATAATAATTTTGTTACTCTTTTAAACAGTAAAACAAACTGTGATTGTTCATATTCATTAGTCATTTTACTTTGTTATTTTTCAATAATTGATATTTTTGCAATGACTCGGGTATTTTTAAGGGGTGGACTAATATTTGTACCTAGTTAGCTTTGTGAAGAATATTGCTAAAATACACCTAATTTTTTTTTAAATGATTTTACACTGGCCTACAACCCATAGCTGAGGCTGCTCTTGAGCCAACTGCATTGTATAAAATTCGATATATTTAGAGAATTTGTAATCATACTTTCTATTAATTATTATAGCTTTTTTTTAATGTTATTTTAGAGAGTTGTGCTTCTTTAGAGCTCCAATGGATTTTGGCTGGGGTGTTCACGGGCTCCATCTGAATTGAACCGTACCAATCGGTAGGGCTGCTCAAAATCCACCCGTTCACCCGACTCACCTGACCACCCGACTCATCCGTAGCCTTTTTATTGGTTTTTAAACATTGTAGGTGGAGTCACGGGTCTTGAGGGTGAAAACCCGACAGTTTTGGATGGAGTCACGGGTGTAAGGGGGGTGAAAACCCGATTCACCCGACCCGACTCGAAACATACTTAATTTTTTAAAATATATATGTAATATGCTTATATCAATATATGCATTATGTATTATATAGTCTTTAATATATATATATATGTAATATGCTTATATCAGTATATGTATTATGTATTATTTAGTCTTTAAATATATATATATATATGTGTGTTATATTCTTGTATCAATAAAATATATGTCACTAGCGAAGATATGAAAACATTAAAACCATCAAACTAGCACATGACTATGATTTTATTTTTTGTTTAGTCAGAGCTTTGGTTAGCTCATGACTATGTACACAAAAACATTCAAAGTAAAAAAAAAAAAAAATGAAGACAAAGTCATGTGTAAAGCAAATGCTTGATTGAGACAAATGAGACAATCGGATTTCACCCGACTCGACCCGACTCACCCGACCACCCGATGAGTTAGGTGCACCCGACAAAGCGAGTGGATGACAGGTGGAAGGAGAGCAAACTCGACTATGTTCGGATGGATGAGCGGATGAGAGCCAAACCAGACTCACCCGACTCGTGAACACCCCTACCAATCGGTTGATTTTCAAAAAAAAAATTTAGCTGAAAATCAAACTCATTCGACTAAAAATTAACAAAATTGACCGATTTGGTTTATTTTTGAAGCCCAAAAAAAAAATGGGGAAAAAAATAATAATAATTACGGATCGTTGAACATCCCTAAGTTCTGGAGGGACTGTCAAGGGGCCTATCAAAATTTAAAGAACGTCATTGGAGATTCTTCTAGGTGGAAAATTTGAGAGAGCCAAAATTGAGTATTGTTAAGCTTTCTAAAATTGAATCTTAAAATTGGTTCTCGCATGTTCTGTCAATTATATCACATGTAATAATATCGTTATGTCACAATATGGCAACTTTGTAATTATGAGAGTATTTTTACTCATTTAGAAATGCTCACTCAGACTCACATGTGTCCTGTTATAGTAATTATGTCAATGATACAATGACAAAATAATAATAGAATGAGACATATATCACTCAATAGAGGCCTAGGTGAGCAATGAGTGACCACTCTTGAGTGAACAAAAATACTCTCTTTAATTAAAGAACCAAAATTTGGAAAGCAATGCATTTACTCTTTAAAATTTGTTTATTTAATTAGATGAGCTAGTTAGAATAATTTGTTTGGCCCCAGAAGGCTAATTTTTGTGTCCCACTGCCTATTTTCGCAGGCCCACTGGTTAATGGTGATTTCGAGATCCCACCATCAGGTGGCTTCTCGAGTGACGTACTCGGAGAAGGGTCCACCACAATCCCCAGCTGGAAATCAAACGGCACAGTGGAGCTGATCGAGTCAGGGCAAAAACAGGGTGGGATGATCCTCATCGTACCACAGGGTACACACGCGGTTCGATTGGGCAACGACGCCGAGATCAGCCAAGACCTGAGTGTCGAGAAAGGCTCGGTCTACTCCGTCCGGTTCAGCGCGGCTCGCACGTGCGCCCAGCTAGAGTCACTGAACGTGTCGATGGGAACTGCGTCACAGACCATTGATCTTCAGACTCTGTACAGCGTTCAGGGCTGGGATGCTTACGCGTGTGCCTTTCAGGCGGAGGGTGATGATGCGCTGTTGGTGTTTAGAAATCCCGGGATGGAGGATGACCCCACTTGTGGGCCCATTATTGATGATATTGCTATTAAGAAGCTTTTCACCCCGGATAAACCCAAAGGTAAAGGTTTAATCTCATGGTTATAATATGTTAAGTTCTCATGTCTAAAGGACTGAGGAGTAACGATTACTAATAAGGATGGGTATGGAAGAAACGATTGGGGTAAATTATCTTTTATCCTTGTGGTTTGCCTCATTCCTTTGTGGTTTGTCTTTGTGGCATTTTAATCCCCTGTAATTTGGAATGTAACACATAACTCCCCTGTAATTTTTGTATGTGGCACTTTGCCCCCTTAAGCCAAAATAAATTGTGTAAATGATTAAAATGATCTCATCTTCTTCATCACTCTAATATACATGTTACACATACAGATGATAGAAAAATTCAGAGCAGTGAGGTAAATTGAAAAAACTAGAGCAGTGATTCTACTATAAATTTTAAACTATTACAGGAACAATTATGAAAATAATATTTCAAACTATACAATAATTTTTTCTTTTTTATTTTGAATTTTGAATGACTGCTTTTCCAATAAAGTAGTACATTATACATGTGTGAGACTTTTATTTTCTCTATGTTGAATTGTCTAGTTTTTTCATTGACTTCACTGCTTTGGTTGTTTTCAATCATATGTGTGTGTAACAGGTATATTAGAGTGATAGAAATAAGAGGTTATTTTTTTTTTTTTTTTTTTTTTTTTGCTAAAAAAATAAGAGGTTATTTTGGTCATATAAACAATTTGTTTTGGTTATAGGGCGGTAAAGTGTCACAGAGGCAAACCACAAGGGTTATGTGTTACATTCCAAACTAAAGGGGGGCAAACCATAAGGGGGTTATATATTGCATTTCAAACTACAGAGGGGTAAAGTGCCACAGAGGCAAACCACAAGGGGGTAAAATATAATTTACCCAAAAGATTAATGCTATGGTTCCAAATTTGGTTCTCAAAAATTGTACCACATGCAGTGGTATATGGTACTTCACCAACTAGTGGCTCATGTGATATAAATAAATATTAAAGCATTTGAGAGTCAAATTTTAGAATTTATATTTGGGAACCGCAGCACTAGTCATTAGAAAGAGTGATATTTGGGACACACCCAAACACAACTTTTGAGGCACAACTTAATTAATGTGTCTATCTCTCTCATTTGTCATTGTGGGATCCAGTTACATCAGTTACATCACTGGAAAGAGATAGACACATTAATTAAGTTGTGTCCCAAAAATTGTGTGTTTGGGGTGTCCCAAGTTTTACTCCATTAGAAAACATTATGTGATTGAATGTACGTTTTATTTTTGGTTGGATACAATTTTGTAGAATTTTTTAGTATATAAAAATTGAATCTCATTATACGTATTGTTGAGTATCATTTGGTATTGCTCAATAATGCAACTTGAAACCATGATTGAGTGCCTGTTTGGTAGCCAATTACTTGAAAAATAATGGTAATAATAATAATTTGAGTTCGGTCCTCAATATTTTAAAAGATTTTCCAAGAAGATAAATAAAAATAATAAAAGCATTGATTTAATTGCAACAAATTGAAGCACACCAATATCAAACGTCAAACCACTTTTTAAAAGTTCGACAGAAAAAAATTCCGTTCTAAAAAATCCATCAGGAAAAAATCTTTTATTACCACGAGATCCCAAAATGGCTCTTAATTAGTTTTCTTATTTTTCATGAGTATATTAGAGTTATATGTTATTAATTGGTTCAAATTAACATCAAGACAAGATTCTTTTTAGTGTAATTGTTCAGAGATCACTTTAAAGACATCTTTAGTCAATTTTGGTAAACTTAAAACTGATCCTAGAATACCATAATGGTTAATGATGAATTTTGGGTTTGATGCCAGATCTTATATATTTATAAAATAAAATTTAAAATTAAAAATTAAAAAAAAAATATTGCAATTGCCATGTTTATTAACTGCAACTAACTCAATGGTTGGCTGCATGTAATGTCAAACATCTTACTGGTTTATTGCTTTTACTATCAATTCAGATAATGCAGTACTAAATGGTGACTTTGAAGAAGGTCCATGGATGACCAGAAATGCGTCACTAGGCGTCTTACTTCCAACCAATCTTGACGAAGAAACGTCCTCGTTGCCCAGTTGGATAATCGAATCAAATAGGGCCGTCCGATACATCGACTCGTACCATTATGCGGTCCCCGAAGGCAAACGGGCCGTTGAATTGCTTTCTGGCAAGGAGGGAATCATCTCCCAGATGGTCGCAACCACTCCAAACAAGCCGTATAGTTTGACCTTCTCGTTGGGCCATGCCTCAGACTCGTGCAAACAACCGCTTGCGGTTATGGTCTATGCCGGAGACCAGGCTCAGAGCATCCACTACACACCCAATGCCAATTCCACGTTTCACGCTGCAAATCTGAACTTCACGGCCAAGGCCGAGAGGACCCGTATAGCGTTTTGTAGTGTGTATTACAATACGAGAAGCGATGATATGAGCTCGTTGTGCGGTCCGGTGGTTGATGATGTGAGGGTGGCAGTGTCGGGGGCGGTTAGAAATGTAATCAGAGGGTTAGGGTTTATGGTGGGTTTAGGGTTTGGACTGTGTGTTTTGCTTTTGGTTTAAGCTCAAGGGATATGGGTTCTGCTTATGGTTTTAAGGGTAAGGGGTAGGGTTTTGCTTAGTTGGCTAAGTTGTATGGTTAGTTGTGAAAGGTTTTGACATGGAATGGTGGTTAAAACCATTTTCCCATGCTTGTGTTGTATGTGAGTAAGTTTTTCAAATTTTATTATGAGAAAAAGAAAGTGGTTGGATTTTGAGTACCGTTAAACCACTATTTTTTTTTTTTTTGCTTGTAGGAGACCAAAATGATCAAAGATAGCAACTGGCAAGGGTCTTTATTTTTATTTTTGGATTTTAAATCTTTTGAAAACAAAACATAGTCTAGCTCCCAAATTTTCATCATAGAATTTTTTTTGGGCGGTGTCCAGGCTAGCTTGGGCGTATCTCGACTAATCCCCCTCTTCATTGGTGTGGTCATCGCACCCCATGGTCGTGTAATATCCACCCGTAGGTTGATTGATGGTTGGCTCCTAGAATAATATTGCTCAAGTGAGGTTTCAAACCAGAGACCAAATTGGGATTATTTCCATTTGCCCCAAGCTGCCCCCACTCGGCCACATTATAGAAGTTTGAAACCCTTAAACATAATAGGGTAAATTACACAAACCTCCCCTGAGGTTTGCCTTAATTACACGGACCTCCCCCCTAGTTACAGAAATTACACGGACCTTTCTCAAAGTTTGTAATTAGGTAACAAAACTCCCCCTCCCCTAATGGTCTGTTAGTTTTTTTTACATTAGCATCCCCTGAAAATTGCAATTAGCCCCCCTAATATTATAAAATTGTCATACTAAGCCTCTTTTCTCTTATATTTTTGTGCTAATTATAAATTCCCTCATCCCTCATATGTTTTTGGGTTAATTTTTTTAGCATTAATTTATATCATCTGCACAAAATACATATAAATAGGTCCAAAATTTTTTTTTCCCCGAACAAACCTCTGTCAACCCCCCTGGATTAATTTGCTAGATCCGCCCCTGCCCCTATGCTTCAAAAGTGACAAAAATTGATGAAAATTCTAAAATTTGTTAAAAATATAAACACTTAACCCCTTTTGTGATGTTAATTTTGGGATTAACGCTCTTTGAGTGAAATCATAACAGTTATATTTTAGTCCACAATCACAGGGGTTAAGTGTCCACTCTTGAAGCATAGGAGTAGGGGCGGATCTAGAAAAGTAATACAGGGGGGCTTGATAGAGGTTTGTTCGGGGAAAAAAAAATTTTGGACCTATTTATATGTATTTTGTGTAGATAATATAAATTAATGCTAAAAAAATTAACCCAAAAATATAAGAGAGATGAGGGATTTTATAATTAGCACAAAAATATAAGAGAAAGGGGGCTTAGTATGATAATTTTATAATATTAGGGGGCTAATTGTAATTTTCAGGGGAGGCTAATGTAAAAAAACTAACGGGCCGTTAGGGGAGGGGGCATTTTGTTACCTAATTACAAACCTCGAGGGAGGTCCGTGTAATTTCTGCAACTAGGGAAAAGTCCGTGTAATTAAGGCAAACCTCAAAGAAGGTTTGTGTAATTTACCCAAGATAATATTATGGTACACAATTTCTATACTCGGCCACATCATAGAAGTTTGAAATCCTTAAAGATAATGTTATGGTACTCAATTTCTATTCCCCAATCATATGCGCAAACATTTCGTATAAAATGAAGTGCCTACGTGGAATCACTTCTCATATGCACGTTTGGGTTCTAATTAACGTGCATTTGGTTGCAAAATGCATATATAGTTTAGTTAGATTATTATTTAGGAAGTACCTTAGAGACGTGAAAGCATGTTTTGGATGAAATAAATCTAGAGACATGAAAGCATGTTTTGGATGAAATAAGTCAAGAAAATTTTTCACCCCAAATGGGAGGCAATTCGAGTTTTCGTGATTAAATTTTTCTTAATTTATTGCATCGTGTCCGTGTGATTGCTTCTACTTCTACTCCAAAATACAAAAGTCACAGCCAATTTCAATACTCTTTCCAAAGATGTATGCGATCCGTCCATTTGTTGTCCTTTGAAAGCTGCCATCCTAGTTTTTAGTAGAATGAGGGATAATGAGCTATGGGAAATAAAGCTTTTGAGAAAGGTTCTCTATTGCGGCACATCTCCAACTTAGGCTTAGTTTGGCCCCCACGTGGCTTTTTAAAAGGAGCTTATGAAAATTATTACTAAATTTTTTGATAATTTTATACAAGTGACACACTACTCTTCAAAAAGACATCATGACATCAAAAAGCAACCTTGAGCTTTTAAAAGCTTCATTCTAGAGCTTTTAAAAGCTCCCTCCAAAAAAGCCCTAAGTTCAATTTTTGCAAAGCTCATAAACTAGTTGTCAAATGAATTAACATGAAATTGTGCTTTAAAAAAGGAGAAGCACCTCGTGGGGGCCAAACTAAGCCTTAAAGTGCAAGTGTGAAGCACTTAGTTTTTCTTAAATTGTAAAGCTGAATTCGGAACATTTCATATTTAAATAAAATGTTGTACACTATAAAATATTTTTCATGTACGTGCTTACATGATTATTTCTTGGGGCAATTAGGACTTAATCCAATTTAAGGAAAGTATAGTGGTTTTGGTATAACTAGCAAAAAAATTTGAGATTAGTTCCACTCCTTTGTATTTTGACAAATTTATCCCTAATATTGATCTACACCAAGTGTTTTACCCTCTGCACCTCCGGCGACCTCGCCTGACCTCCGACGACCACCACCATCACCTCGCCCGACCTTCAGTGACCTTGCCTGACCTCCGGTGACCTCGCCTAAGCTTCGACGAGTACCATCACAACCTTCCTTGCCTCCACCGACCACCACCACCACCACCACCACCACTAGTAGCGATCACCACCACAACTTCCGACGACCACCATGACTTACTTGATCGACCTCCTTCACAACCAAACCATCAGATCAACATACAATGGTCAGAAACATGTTTTCTTATATCATACCACCGAAAAGTTGTGAAATTTATCATAAAAATAGTTGTGAAATTTCTCAAAAAAATCCATAACCTTAACACGATTTTTTCAGTAGAATTTTTTTTTTTGAAAACTCAGATCAACTTAATAGAGCATTCACAACCTAGAAACAAACCAAATTAAAGCTACATTGATCCCAAATAAAAAAAAAGTTGTGAAAATTTTTCATGCAATGATCACAAAACAAATTTCTCAAACCACCGAAAAGTTGTGAAATTTCACAAAATTCGTGAAAATTCACAGAAAAGTGAAAATGCTTGCTGTGCACTGGCTTGTGGTGATGTGGTGGTCTTGAATCTGCTCGTGGTGGTCCCAGTGGTAGTAGATCTAGTCGCAGTGGTGGTGGATCTGAAATTGGTGGTGGTCGAAGGAGACATATCTCCAAGCTTTATCCAACACTTCAATCTCTCTCTCCATTGCCTCTACTACTTGTTTCTTAATTGTAACTCATTTCTGATCAGCCTCATTCTCAACATTACCTCCACTAACCAAATCATCCTCTAATTCGACCATCATCAGGCCGGGTTATGGTGGTGACGATGGTGATAGTGGTCAGTGCTAAGAGAGAGAGAGAGAGAGAGAGAGAGAGAGGTGGTCGATGTGGTGGTGGCGACCGAGGTGATGGTGGTCGACGGTGATGGTGGTTGGTGGTCCACTAAGATAGAGAGAGAGAGAGAGAGAGAGAGAGAGGTGGTTGGTGGTCCACTAAGATAGAGAGAGAAATGGAAGAGAGAGAGAGAGGGATGAAAATGAAAATGCAAATGAGGGTAAAGTATGTCCAAAAAATATGTGGTCAACTGGTCAAAAGAGCTAATTCTAATACTCTTACTGAATTATGTCCTTATTACTAAAAAGACTTCTTTTGTGTCTCATAACCAAATAATTCTCCTAATGTGTGATTTAATACCAAATTTCTATTATTTCTTTTCTTTTCTTTTTTTAATATATATTAAAGTATTTGGTAGGCACTTAAAAAATATATTTTGAATTAAAAGTAACAAAACAATTCAATATTAAGCATTTTTATTAGTATTATACAAATAGTCTTTTTTGTTTGGCAAGATAAATGGTATTGTACAAATGGGTTATTTAGTATTATATCCCTATAGTATAGGGTTTTCTGGCATTAGGTCCCTGGGTTAAATATTGTTTTGGTTCTAGTCCAAACCCCATTTCATGCCCCAAAATACCCCCAGTCCCATTTGCTTATTAAATGTCTTCAAGTCTTGCAACGGTTACCCATTTAATAACCATCATTATCTCAAATTTCTCCCCTAAATTCACTCCCCAAATTGTCCCAAATTCGAAATCGATCATAAAACTCACCATTTACAGCAGTATTCATCATCTCTGTGTTTGATGAAATGGATTGTGAGGATCTGATGGAATGGACTGTTAGGATCTCCTATTCTTTTTATCATGTTGTTGTCTTTTGAGGCTTTAATCCATACTGGCATAATGGGTGTGTCAAGGATGTTCATGCTCTTAACAAGCCCTCGTGCTTTGGGTGCTTGCATGGGAACATGGGAATGGTTGCTATCAAATTGCGATTTCTGCTGCTAAATTTTCATGGTGAGATCATTTCAGGGTATGCTGGTTTGTCTTTATTGGTTGCTCTAGCAGGGGTGTGATTTTTCCGTTCTTTTGCTAGGGCAGGGGGGGAGTATGTGTAGATTCTTTTGGTCCCCTTAATAAGTTGAGTTCGTAAACGTGGACTCAAAAAATGGGACGGAGGGAGTAGTAGTTTTAATCTGTTCCAGTTTTCCTCTTGGGTTTTTCAGTTTGTGAGGCTGACTTGGTTTTGTACCTTTAGGATCTAAGTTAAGGATTTGTCTGAGAGTGTGTTGTTGGTTGCTTGTATTTAGATTTGGGGTAAATTTACTTTCTTAAAATCGCATTATGCTTGTTTGGATCTAAATTTTGAGAAATTATGAACATAAGAAATATGGGTTTGTGATTTTAACATATCAAACACACTTTCTATATTGTGTCTGAAATGCAAGAACTTGTTTTTTTTTTCTTTCATGTACTTACATTGTGAATTTCACAGCCATATCATCAGTGTTAAAAGTCATAAGTGTCAAAACAGCCTTTACAGAAGAAAAAAAAATGATGTAAATTCTGGTATTGTTAAAAGATTGCGAGCATGATGGGTAAAAATGGATGGAATTCACAAATCCGTAGTTAGTAGTGTTTATATGTGGTGTATATGATTTTCACTATTCAAGATGTGGGTGCTGCAGTTCAATATGTGAAATTCACAGACCAAATATCATGGGAAGCAAACAGTCCAACCTGTGAAATTCACAAACTGTCAATCCATCATTATGCAGTTAAATTCACTATTCAAACTTGGGATGCAGAACCATCTGTGAATTTGACACACCCAAATTCAGGAATAAGTGAAAACCAAGAAAAAATTGAAGGCATCAAATAGTTCAACTTGGGAATTTCACAACTGTCATAAAATTGGCCCCGATGTATGTCATCAAATTGGCCCCGACTATATCACACATGCCATTTGACAGTTGTGAAATTCACTAGCAGATGATGGTCCGCACTTGTGAACTACACAAATAGTATATGGTTTGACAATTTCGTTACCATAATACTTCATTACTTATAAATACAAGAACAATGGCATTTGTGAAATTCACAGCTCTCAAAACAGATTTCCACATTTTACATAAGTGTTGCCTAATGGTTTGTGAATTTCACAGCTCCTGATTCAAGAAATTCAAAATCTAAGGTGTTCAGACCAGCCTGTGTTTGTTAAATTCACCATTCATTTTATGTAGTTTGAATTTTGAAAATCACCAATATATAGTCACGTTAGCATGACGACCTCTTTTACTGGAGAATTGAATAAAACATTGTGCGCACAAACTCACGACTGATGTAAGACATGATTTCAACCTGCAAAAAGAGTCCAATTTGGGTGAAATAGGTGAGAAAAAGAATCCATATGTTTTACTTGTCCACATATTCGGTTCATATAATTGTTTATCAAGCTTACTATGATTCAAACTGCATAATTGACAAAACTAGTGTTGATGTCATTGTTCCTGGTTTATGGTGGTCATATTTGCCAATATATATTGCATACAATATGTCTAATTCAGGTATGTGATAAACATCATAATGCAGAGAATCAATACTTGAAAGAAAACCAATTACACTCCTTAAAACTAAAATAAAACCGGATGAACACCAAATAATTGAAAATACATGACTCAGAAAAAGTTGAGTCTTTTTCTCTTACAAGGAAGGTAAATCATCACGATGCATAGATTAAGGGGTATAAATCGGCAACAATTGACCAATAAATAAATAGAAACAAAATGCCATTGGAACCTTGAATGAAACCAATATACCTTTTGTTTCACAAATTTTTTTTATTTTATAAAATCAACTTCAAACTTGTATTAAATATAACTTATATAAGGGTAAATTATACAGACACCCTTTCATGTATTGCTCTTTTTCACTAACACCCCTAGGCTAAAAATTCAACGAGCTGTCCCCTTCAACTATTACTTTCTTTCTTTTTTCTAATTGACCCCATCAATGCCCCCCTCACAAATAGTTGAGGGAGCCAATTTGTTGAGTTTTTTTAGTTTATGGGGTATTAGTAAAAAAGTGCAATACATAAGGGGTTTTCTCTATAATTTACCCTATTAAATATCACTATGAAAGTGTTAATGCACTGGGATTTTAAAGATCACCACTCCAATCATTTTTAGAACACATCTAATTTTCCATAGCTACATTAATAATAAAATAGAATTCCTTTGGGCCATACAAAAAAACAAAAATATTTTCCAAAAGTGAGTTCTTTTTCCATTTTTTTTTTATATCATAAACGTGGGATATGTTAGAAATGAAAAGAGAATCAACTGAAACAAATGGCTCGACTTCGGAGGGAACTTCCTCAAGCCAAACTCTAAAGTACAAAAAAATTCTAGCACACTTAGCTAAACTATGGGCCACACAATTGCCATCACGCCTACCATGCAAGAACTGGCTAATCCCAAGCCTACGAAGCAGTCAAACAAAAACTTCAAGAACGCATCCATACAGCGTGAACTCAAAGTCATTATTCTTGAGGTGGTTGATCACAACAAGGGAATCCGACTCCACAACAACTCAGTATACCCGCCTCAATAGTAATAGTGAGTGCTCTCCAAAGTGCAATGTCACACCCGTCCCTGGATTTTCATTATTTAAAATTTGCATATTTCAAGTGTTGGGATTATTAATGTTGATTAATAATCAAGATGAGGTTGACTGTGGGTCAACGGAGAGTGTCAAGTAAGGACACGAGGATTTTATAATCCATGAGACAATAGTATGAGTAAATGACATTTATCTGGCTTAAATGTTATTTGATGCTTCTGTTATTTTGTGAATGATAATTATACTTGCTTTGTATAATTTCTGGTAGTTTTGATATGGTTTTAGATCATTTTGAATATTGTGGTAAAAACGTGAGTGATATGTTGCATAAAAAGTAGGTGGTATAGGGATTCCATGGAGATTAGTTTTGGATCCTAATTTTGGACCCAAACGGAACTTAGTCAAAAATATTTACAATTTTTAGTTTTCATCCGTGAAGTAATAAAAGGGACGTTTAAGACATTTCGGGAGATAATTAGAAGTTTTGAGAAACTCATGGGGAGATAAACATAATTTCTGAAAGTGGTGCCTATAAATAGTAAGGGTGAGATTTCATTATTGGAAAACTTGCAAAAATATCTTGGGAGAGAGAGAAAAAGGAGATTTGGTCCCCACGAGCTTCACGTCGCCGATCGACAAACTTTTGATCGTTAATTTTTCACCAGGTTTTATATTTGAACTCCTCGAGGTAACAGCTACGTTTTGATACCTTTTAGGCCTCGTTTGGCTAACCTTTTACAAAAAAATATTTTATAGAAATTTGGAAAAAAAAATCGAGTAAAACTTGTAGGAAATGCGTATAAACTGAGATCCGACGATTGTTCGAGCCTCTAGTCGATCCTTCAAAGTTATAGAGCAATCGCACGAGATATGAAGTTCTAACCTACGTTACATAGGGAAAATACATGTTTTAACTTTCAACGATGAAATTGTGATCCGGGCAAAATTCATGTGTTAATTGTAGGCCCGTTAATTATGCATGCGCTTAAATGTGAAAAGTATGTCTACTTTTACGCGAGCATGTTGCGTTGATTATGTGGGTCAAAGGGGGGGACTTATACAATTTCATGCCGGAGTAATCTTTTTGATGTTTGAGAATTTAGTAGTGACGGCTGCTGTGCATGGTTTAAGACTTGGAATTGCCATAGCACTTGGAGATGCAACGATTGTACAATTGGACTAGTCGTGGGCATCGCGGTTTAAGACTTGGACTTGCCGTTACCGGATGAATGCGTGTTTTTCTCTCTAGAGACTATTTGATGTGATTTATGATATTAAAGCATGTTTTTCCATATATGCATATGCTAGAATTTATACACTCAACATATAGCTGAGCAGTGGAGCTTTACTCCATTGTAGGTGATAAGAAGATAGGAAAAAAAGAAGAGAGAGGATTGAGGTCAAGGAACGCTAGGGAATCACTACTTGTTTATACTTTTGTTTTCATTCCAAAACTGTAATAAGGATTTGGGAAGTTGTAAAATGTTGTAATAGAATCTTGGCATGGTTTTGTAGTATTGTAATCGCTAGTAAGAACTCTTGTACATTATGTTTTGAATCATGGGAATATTTGTGTTTATGTTGGTATTGGATTGGAGACCATGGGTTTGAGCTGCTGGAGACTGTGTAGTTTTGAGGGAGATCAGTCGACTGGGTCCTGGGTCTCCGACACAATCGACTGGACCCCTGTGTAAACAAGTTTTTCTTTCAGTTTTCAAAGGCTTCAGTCAACTGAAAGACGAAAATCAGTCGACTGGTTTCTACACGAAAACATGGCATTTTGCTGGAGTTGGTCCAGTCGACCGGACAATGTACCAGTCGACTAAGAAATTAAGGGCCAAGTTGACTAAGTCCCCGACATAGTTGACTAGACGAGGCCATTGGACTTTTAAATACTTATTGCTTTTAACCTCCAGTCGACTGGATCCCCGCCGTAGTCGACTAGACCACTGTTTTCATTTAGTTTTGGAAGTGTTCCAATTGGGCAAAAAAAAAATTTAACTCTGCTTTTAATGGATTTTACTTGTGTTTTTCCTGCTATTTTACTTTAATGGAATTGGATGAGCTTTGGTGGCGTGCCACGTGTCCTATTTCCGTGCGTAGCAGGATGGGTTGTGACATTTAGTGGTATCAGAGCAATAGATAACAAAACTTTGGGAACGTGCGACGACGAGCGGAGTATTCTAAAATTATAGTTATTCTAAAATTTTGTTTGGTCATTTGCTCTTTTCAAGTTTTTTTTTATTGTAGTTATTTATCCATAAAAAAGTTAGAAGCTAATTAACAATCCACAAAAGCGAGAAAAGGAATTCACTAGGGGTCAAGATGTAGCGATTTGCCATAGCTGGTTAAGCGTCACCCAAGATGCAATTATTGGTAACTTACAATATAATAAAATAATCTTTGGAATCGAGTATTCTAAAATTATATCGAGAATACCAACTAAAAATGCCCTATTGTTTATTTGATATATCTAGAGGGGTTGGTTAGTAGGTCTAGATGCATTATTTTTGTCAATTTTAAATGTGCATAAACCAATCACAAAGTGTGCATGTGCAGTTGTAAAGTACATCAGATCTAATTACAAAGTAGACAAGATACACACGGAAAACTTGAAATGGGAAAATGTCACAAGCGATCGAAGAATTCGCTAGAAGAGAAAAGTTACAACACAATTCGACTCTAACCAGAATCACAATAAAATCACCAGCCTTGTATCGTACTTTCGCAGAATCTGCACTTTTCACTTCTGTGGAGTGCACCTAACGACTTGCTTCGTCTTCACAACTCCAGCACCAACCCTCGGTTTCTTGCCAATTGCAATAGCACTAACGAAATCGCTGTTGGTATATTACTAACCCTAAATTGTATGGAAAACAATTGTGTGTGGATTAAAAACAAATATAAAGAAGCTTTCTAATAGCTAGAATCTACTTAGGTTTCTATGAATTTTGCAAGCAAAAAGTGTCCAAGGCTTCCTATCAATGTTATCTATATCAATAGGTTCTAGAAATTGGCTATTTTTTTTCTCTTACGTTAGATCGTCCAAACAGATTAACCACCGTCTGGTTGGTCCATCACCCCATCCAAATGGCTATTGAACAATAGCCATTAACTAGTAAACATAAAAAATTAATTGAACCGTCCGAACGGCTTTTAGATATTGTTCAAAAGGCAGCCATTATTTTGTAAAATTTGTCTAACTAAAAAGCATTATGACGCGATGTCATTCAAACGACTTTCAGATTGTCATTCGAATGGTGACTTTTTAAATATTACTCCCTCTATCCCTTTTTTTAAGTCCTATATTCCATTTTGGGATTTCCCAAAATTAGTGTCCACTTTCTTAAATTGGTATACAATTTTTATTTACTTTCCAAAACTATCCTTTCTTGAAATCTACACCTAGACAAAATTTAAAAAGTTATTGTAATGGATTAGGGGCAATTGTGGAAAGTAGGTATATAGATTCTTTTTGTCCCCTTAATAAGTTGAGTTTCCAAAGATGGACTCAAAAAAAGGGGACGGAGGGAGTAGTTTTTAACATTTTTAACAAATCGAAGTCAGACCGTTCGGACTCCCAGATTCCAAACTCCAAAAAGGTTTATTTCTCACATTTTAAGTATAAATATATATATATATATATATGTATTTTGTGTGATCCAACATAAGAAAAAGGTATCTAAGTCCATGAAACATTTGAGGTAATGGCTTAACCAAAACAAGGTTAGCCAGATTCTATATATATGTAAATCAAATTACAATATATGGTCCATGGGATAAGGATGGATTTAATATATGCATGGAATAGTATATGAGATATACATAGAAATATATATATATATATATATCCTTATCAAAACATTAACTATATTCTTATCATGCCCCCTCAAGTTGTTGGGGAGGGTGGGGTTCCACAACAACTTGTGCCAGAAAGTTGAAAACGCAGCAGTGGGAAGGCCCTTGGTGAAGAGATCTACGAGTTGATGAGAAGAGCGGACAAAATGGATTTGCAACGATCCTTTAGAAACTAGCTCAAGAACAAAGTGATAGGAGAGCTCAATATGCTTAGTACGAGCATGAAATATAGGATTAACAGCAAGTTGAGTAGCACCAAGGCTATTAGAGTAGAGCAAAGGGCATGAGACATGATAACCAATGTCATGCAAGAGATAGGTGATTCAAAGCATATTGTAAGCAATATAAGACAAGGACTTGTACTTTACTTTGGTACTGGATAGAGCAACTGAAATCTATTTTCTTGTACCCCATGAAATTGTATTGGAGCCTAGAAAATACAGTGACCCATAGTTGAACGATGGGTATCAGGACAACCGGCTCAATCATCATCAACAAAACATGACAATGAAGGAGAAGAATTGACGTGAAAACGAAGGCCATAATTCGGTGTTCCTTTGAGATACCATAGGTCCATAATATATGTTTGATAGCCTGAAAGTGTGTATAACGTGGGACATGCATGAATTGACAAACTTGTTGGACAGCATAAGTGATATCCAGACTAGTAAAAGTGAGATATTGTAATGCCCTAACGGGACGCCGATATTCCTTCGGATATGATAATAAGGCTCCTTCATAGGGAGATAATTTTTTTACTTGGAGTTGCAGGAGTGGAAACATGTTTTACATTCCAACATGTGAGAGTTTTTTTAGTAGGGAGTATAAATACTTTGACTGGTAAAAGTGCAAGTATGTAGAATTTCAAGAGGCATCTATACTAAAAAAATATATAATGTAGATCCCCTAGATCCTTCATTGAAAAGGGGGAAGAAAGGTGATGGATGACTAATGTAACTAGGGCAGTAGATGTACTAGTCAAAATAATATCATTAACATATATCAAAAGAATGACAATGTCAGTTGTAGAATGTCGAATAAATAGTGAACTATTTAGCTTGACTATTATGGAATCCAAACTCTCGGAGAGCAGAGCTAAGACTTTAAAACCAATCACTAGGTGCTTGACGAAGGCCATAGATGGCACAATTCAATTTGCAAACAAATCAGGATGCATGTGGTCAATGAAGCTAGGTGGTTGGGACATATATACTTCTTCACTAAGAGTCCCATGTAAAAGGCATTTTTAATGTCCAATTGTCGAATGGGCCAACTACATGATACAACAACTGAGAAAAGAATATAAATAGTAGAACCTTTAGAAACCAGACTAAAGGTATTATCAAAATCAATATATGCCTCTTGTGTATAGTACTTAGCAACAAGGCGAGCTTTGAATCTTTCTATAGATTCATTGGCATGCTCCTTAATCTTATACACCCAACGACACCCAACAACATTCATAAATGAATAAGGCGAGACCAAGGTCAATATGTTATTGTGAAGAAGGGCCTTATATTCATCTTTTATAGCACAAACCCAACGACTATCTTGAGAAGCTTCTTGAAAATTTGAAGGTTCACTTGGCCGAGAAGAGATAAGAAGGCTGCAAATGATGGAGGAATGCATGTTTGCTAGAGAGAAGAGCTCGTGGACGTCAAATTACATCCTTGCTATGAGTAACCATGGGATGGGTGTTTACTATAGGAGCAAATGATATTGTCGGTGCTATTGAAGCACTAGGAGCAAGAAGATTAGCAGCTAATGGATGCTCGGTGGTGAGGTGGGACCATTATATTGCACTTTGGACGTGGACGTTGGCTGTGAGTCTTCACATGGAGCACATAGGCTAGGTGAGCCTGGTGTACGTGGATGAGTGAGGCACTAGTAAAAGAAGTGTAGTAGTGGATGAAGGAGGAGTGTTTTGAGCAACCTTGAGTCTTGGAGGTGACAAAGGGCCTGTCAATGTGGAGTTGGAATGATCTGCACAAGGAAATACTCTTTCATCAAACACAACATGTTAGAAATAAAAACACGATCAGTGGTGGAGTCCAATCAAACAACAGTATCCCTTATGGATATTACTATATCTAATGAACACACAACGATGAGACTTGAAGCAAAGTTTATCTCTATTGTAACTGCCTAGAAAAAGGATAACAAACATAGCCAAAAGTACGTAAATGGTCATAGGTCGGTAATGTACCAAATAAGAGTTCATGAGGAGAACGACCTCCAAGAACAGATGTGGGCAAGTGATTAATAAGGTACACAGATGTAGAGAATGCCTCAAGCCATACACAATGTGGAAGAGAGGCTTGATATAACAAAGTAGGACTTATTTCACGAACATGCCTATGTTTACACTTGGCCAAACCATTTTGTTGGGAGGTATGGGGACAAGAAACCCAAAGAGATCTGCCTTGATCATCCAAAAAGGAATGAAATCTTCCCTCAACAAGTTCTTTGGCATTATCACATTGAAACCGCTTGATTTTCTACTCAAATTATTTTCTCCAATTTCTTAAAATGTGCACAACAATCCACACCCTCAGATCAGCGCTTCATAGGATAAATCCATGCATAACGACTAAAGTCATCAACAAATTAAATAAAAGAACGATAGTCAGAGACAGTGTGAATAGGTGCAGGACCCCATATATCACAGTGAATTAATTCAAAATCACAAACGTTTACTCTTGTTAGCTTGACAAGCATCACACACAACATCTTTGAACGATGAATCAGTATCATGCCTAAGTGTATGATCACTTTGTGAACAGGATGACCAAGTCGTCGATGCCACATTATTTCAGAAAATGGAAGATGAGCCACCACTAAACATGGTGGTGTTGGGCCTTCTCTTTACTGATAGAACTCCTAAGCAATTGTTGGATTCCATGTGTTGGAATGGGATAAAGATCCCCTTTAATTGGACCCTCCAATATTGTAGTCCCGGTGTGAATATCCTTCACAGAGAAACCCCAAGGAAAAAACACAATTATTATCTTTAGTGAGCTTGGCAATAGATAACATGTTCTCTTTTAATTCAGGGACTAGAAATACATTATTCAAATGTAATCCAGATGTACCAGTAGAAATAGAAGATTGACTAATATGAGAAATTGTCATAGAATTACCATGTCCTATTTGGACACCATCTGTGCCTGAATAAGGGATTGGATTCTGAATAAGGGTGAGATTGGAAGTCATATGACTTGTTTATCTAGAATCTGCTAGCAATGCTGATTCGCAATGTCTGGAAGAAGTAGAAGATGGATAAGAAGATCAGTGAAGGCAAGCAAAATTATGAGCTTAACGGACCACTAGAGCTTGCAACACGATCATTGCGAGCATATTGAAAACAACAATGATCGACTGAATGTCCATCCTTTTTGCATATTGGACAACAAATGGGAGGACGATTTGATCTATTATTTTCTGGAAAAAAAATTAGAGGCGGGACCCTGCTTGAAGTGATTGTCTCGACTCTCTCGACGGTAATCTCCACGCCTAGAATCACGTCGATGATTTTGTTGTTGTTGATAGCGCCAAGTCTCACGTTGTTGTTCGTGTGACTGACGTGCAGCAAGGCATGTTTCAGAGATTTGAGATCCTACCAGAGCTACATGTGAAGGAGTCTAGCTATGCATTTGTTTTAGCCGTCGTTCGTGGACAAGTAGTCAGGCACGAAGATCATAAAAAAGGGGTTTTCCCGATTTTCTATCACAAAAACAAATGATTAGCACTCAACCATATTTGACAACCCATGTAAGGTACGACTTACCAATTCGGAATCTGAAACTTCATGCTTAATTGCTGCAAGGCTATCTGCAATACCTTTTGTTAGCCTTAAGGTATATTAAGGCATATTTAATTATGTTTTGATGATGTCAAATATGCTATGATAATTACATGATTCATAATGATTCTTTTTTGTTATTATCATAGTCATTTTTATGCTCATATATAATCTCATGTATTAATAATGTATCAATGTTTTTAACATCTTTATGTGCATGAGATTTAATTGATGTAGATCAAGATTACAAGGAGCTCAACAAGGATCAAGCTTGAAGACTTGAAGATATTTCATCCTTGATTGAAGTCTAGGACCATCATTGTAAGGCATCTTGATCTCACACTCATAGGGGCTCAAACAAACTCTAAAGGTTAAAGTTTTGGAAATAAATTTTAAGTGGATCATCTTTAAAGCAATTCCCCAACCATTGGAAAATAATTAATTGTTGAATCTTATATGGTTGGAAAGGTATTTGAATCTAGTTTCCAAAACATCAAACGGATCGAAAATCCGAGTTTTGTAGAGAGAGTTATGGCCATTTTGGTGGAGATGTGTCAGGCTGTCAAACAGGGAGGGGCAGTCGACTGAGGGCCCGATGCAGTCGACCGAAGTAAGCAGAATGCAAACAGAACCCTCTGTAAACACATCTCAGTCGATTGCTTTAAGGCCCAGTCGACTGCTTCAAGGTCCAGTCGACTGAATCGGCCTGAAAGGCAATAACGACTAGTTTTTAAAGGGGCTTTTAATTACCAAACTTGCCACCAACGACTGTAATCTTCCAAGGCCTATAAATACATGTTTTCCCAAGCTATTTGGGGTTGAGATTTTGATTGAAAAATATAGTATTGATCACACATCTCTTTGATCTTTAAACATTATCATTTGAGCCCTAGTTGTGTGAGTTTATCAATTTGCTCAAATATTTCATTTGTATTTCTTGAGAGAGCAAAATTGTAGTGAGTTTTAATTGTATTATCCACTCTAGAGAGAGAGTTATCTATTTGTATCATATCAATTTGTAAAGAGTGAGGGTTAGTAACCCTTGTGTGCAAAGAAGAGGTGTTCTTCTTTGGGAGAGATTGAAGGCTCTTGTAACGGTTTGGTGCACACCCGTAAGTGCTTCGGGAACGGTTTGGTTTACACCCGTGAAGTAGATCGGATTAAAAGGAATCCTCAAGAGGTGTTCTTGAGGGGTGGACGTAGGCCGCGGGTGCGATTGCCGAACCACTTGAAAAATTGGTTTGCAAGTATCTCTACCCTTATCTCTTTACATAATTGCTTGTGATTGTGTTCAATTTGCTATTAAGTTTTTAAAAGGTTAATTTCCGCTAAAACCTTATTCACCCCCCCTCTAAGGTTTCCATATTTGGGCCAACACCTTTGATCTTATCAAGGTACTCTTCAATAGACAAGGTTCCCTTGGATAAACTTTGAAGATCATCACGTAGTATATCAAGTTTGGACCTAGGAAGCCCAGACTCTTCAGAAAGGCACACGCACCCGCACTAGGTGTGTACTAAATTACAGGCTGCACCCGTATGGGGTGTCAGACTGCCGCACCTATGCTTCCTAGGTTTGGACTGTGTTTGTTGATGATAAATTTTCTTCAAGGTATCCCATACCGGTTTTGATGTTGTTAATCCCAAGACATGTGCACTTCATGCACAAGGTGTAAGTGTTCCCTTGAGGCACGAGAAAAGGAACTGGTCAGTTTTGAGCCACTCGGGTGTATTTAGGATTAAATACCTCTTTTTCTTTGTCAACAATAGTTTTGGTTGGTAAGAGTAATAGATCCACCTACATACCCATCAGATCATTGCATATATGAGGATAGGAATAAATTGATCTTGCCATAACAAATAATTTTCTGAATCAAGCTTGATTGAGACATGATTTGAGATGTTAGGTAAAGGGATGAGTATGAGCATGAAGAAGCCATATCATTATATATATATATATATATGTCCTTATCAAAACATTAATTATATCCTTAGACCATCTCTGTTAAATGCTATATCTTCCATGCCAATGTTATTTTTTAGTATTGTTATAGTGTCAAATGCTATAATTTGACATTTCTGCTCCAATGTTAAATTGTATACCAAATGCTATAATTTGACATGTCTTCCATTTTCTTGTAAAAAATTAGTGTACAATATTTTTGACTAAAAACAAATTGTGCACAATACAAATTAGGTGTAAAAATGAGTATATTTATAAACAAGTTAAGAGTTATAGCCATTGAAGCAAACATACTGTTTTAAAATAAAAATAAAAATTTATGACTGTTGGGTTTGTTGAACCCCACCAACAACTATTTAAAAAAAAAAAAAACACACATTATGGCCGTTGGTTCTACAGCAAGCAGCCCAGCCAACTCATTTTTTTCAAACATAAAATATGACCGTTGGGGATTTGGCAGATTTGGTAGCTGCTATTTGGCCTGCTATATTTGAGATCTTGTTTGATAATGCTATTTTTTGGCAGCTCTTTTGACACTGCATTGGAGCTCAACTATGCCAAAACCCCTGCCAAATATAGGATAGCAGATGCTTTGGAGGGTCGGGTCGGGTCCCTACAGAACCGGAACCGACCCGATTATGAATGGTTCCATGTTTTGAGACCCAGACCCGAACCGATGAGGTTTGGACCCGGACCGACCCGACCCAGTAACTTTGGTTCGGGTCGGGTTGGGTCTGAGCCACAACCCAGTTTTTTTTTTTTTTTTTTAAATATATATATTTTCTTATATTTTATTTTATTAGTATTTTTATTTATATTCATTAGTGGATACCTATTCTTCTATGTATAATATATCCATTAAAAAAATTGATGAGGGTGGAGAGTCATGAAAATTAATTCCCACCATTAGAAAAGTGGATATAATGTTTTATATATTCATGGATATAATGATGTGCAACCTATAAAAGTTCAAATTAATAAAGTGGTTATGTTTATATATTCATGGATATAATGAAAAGAAAAATGAGTACTTTGTCACCAAAATAAATAATTAATTAGCAAAAACAGTTTGGTTATTGGTTGGAACAATCCAGACCCGACCCCGACTCGACCCGTTTATATTCTGACCGGACCTGAATCAGTCCCGACCCGACCCAATTAGGTCGGATCGAGTCGGATCTTTGGGTAACATGTTTTTTGTGCAGCCCTAGTCTTATCATTCCACTTACAAAACTACTAGGAGCAAGACTGTATAACACCCGCATTTGTGTTATTACAATTTCATTACATTGTCATACATGGTAATGTGATGTGGCGTGTCTTTTGGCACATGGTTGGGTGAGTTTTGACTCACGAGTTGATTTGGGTGTCTGTATTAGAGAACCCTTTGAAACTATTGTGATTGAGGATTTATTGTTTTGACGTCTCTCCGAGTATGAGATGGTTACTGTGGAACATTTTAAATGTTTATCTGAAAATAAATGTTTACCTGTGTATTGCAATATCTGTATTATTTTCTGGCTTAGAATATATTTCTGTTGTTAGATTTAGTATCCTGGTGAGAACGAATGAACACGCTATTAATTTGGTAGGCTAATTAGCAACTTCGGAAAACGTTATATAGAAATTCGCGTTTTAGCGACCAAACGAAACTTAGTCGAAAACTTTTATAATTTCGAAGTTTCACTCGTAAAGCTATGACTAAGCTGTATAGAAAGTTTCAGAGACTGATTAGGAATTTTGAAAACTCGTGGGGAGGCAAACGTAAATTCCCAATAGTCTTGCCTATATATAGAAAGTGATGACTTTAGGTTTTCCATAAGTTCTTGACCTAATTCCAAAAGGAGGCCAAAAGGGGGGCTAGAGGGAGATTTTGTTGATTCAAGCTTTGCGACGCCAAACGACGACCTTCCGTCAGTTTGTTTTCTCCCAGATTTCATATTCGAGCTCCTCGAGGTAAGAGCTTCGTTTTGATACCTATTAGGGCCTGTTTGGCTAAGTTTTCCGAAAAGTTATTTTCTAGAATTTTTCATAAAAGTTGATAAATGGAATTTTGATCCATAGGAATTGTACTAGACGGATTTCTGCACGTTATTTGTGCACGGGTTTTCTTCAGATTGAATTATAGGAGCGTTATTCGGAGGTGAGTGATTCAACTATGTCTTTGGAATGGTTTCTTGACATGTATTCATGTTTTGTGTGAATAACATGTATTAATTCTTAGAGATATATTGTGTAGTTCATATTGGGCATTTATATTGATAAGTAGGCTCAATAGCACGGTGATATGTTTTGATTACCGCGAGCATGGTGATATGTATTTGAGCATCTTAAGTTGCTTATTTGGGTCAGAAGGAGCACGTGGTCACCGTGCCATTTTGTGGAGCCGATATAGGCATTAAGGTCGCACGATTGAAGAGAAGAATCGTGGGTCTTACCCTTTCGCGTGAACTTATTGGCGAGGAGTCGCGGATTGGGAGTATGGATGGGCACGTGAGTCTCCGACGACTAGTATGAAATGTAGAGATGTGAATGCGGACATGTTTATCATTCATGTACATATGTTGATTTATTCACTAAGCTTTAGCTTAAACAAATCGAAATATGTGTGGTTATTCAAATAACCATTGCAGGTGTTAATGCTGGCGAGGAATCGCAGAAGTGAGTACGTGGGTTGGGAGTTCTCTTGGAAGGCAACTTGAATGTAAATATTGTAGTTTTGGGATAATAGGAATGTTGTAATAAGAATTTGGTTGTTTTAACCCATGTTTAATTTGGTATGTTAGAATGGATTTTAAACCGTTGTAATAGTTAGTAACATGTTGTAATCCTGCTTTAGAAATGTTTTAATACAGCTAGGATTACTTTGGGTTGAGTTTGGATGAAGTGGTTGATCATTGGTGAAAGTTAGAAAGCTTTTAAACTTGAAATTCTGCAGTTTGGGCTGCTGCCAGGGGAGCAGTCGACTGGTCCTGTGTTCAGTCGACTGAACCCCTGTATCTGTTAGCTACTGCTTCTTATTATAGCAAAAGCAGTCGACTGGGCCCCGCCTCAGTCGACTGGACCCCCCCGCCTCAGTCGACTGGAATTGCTATTAAACATTGTGAAAACTCCCTGCCTTCTCCCGTCGACTGAGCAGTCGACTGAATCTCTGGTTTTAAAATGTGTTTTGTTTTTCCGCTGCGTGGGTTCTTCAAACCTAATTTTGGGAACGTTAATGAATTGGTTTAGCCTCGGTGGCGTACCACGGGCTCCGGTTCCGCTATTGTGGGACCGGGCTGTGACAGACTGAGCTTCTGATCTTCATGAAGTTGCTTCAGTCTAATTTACTTGTAGACATGGTGATTCAGGAACTAGGTTAACAATACCAAAATACATACTCCATGTTTTTGTTCACAGAATTATGCCAGCATACAAATATCGCAACTAACATGAAGATCAGAAACACAAATATAGACCAAACTGTACGGTCACAAATTCTATCCAATCTCGTTAGGTTGTAATCACAAAGTATTGTAATAAATTTGGTGGATACCTCCCACAAATTGAAAACATGCAAAAAGTGAAATAAATCAAAATTGAAAAACAGGACATTGCCACAAAAAACAGAATTGAAAAATACATAATTGTCAAATTTTAGCATTATTGAACACCCTACTTTTTGATGAAATAAACTATTCGAGTTAAGTTGTTAATTTTTTTGCATTTTTGCACCATAATAATTAATAGTACACAAATAATAACACTTTGTATGGGAGAAGTTAATTTTTTTTTATTTGTATTTTAACTGGCAATGGACATGCACTTCATCTTATTTTATGCACTCTATGATACCGCTACAAAAGTATATGGTGTCATCATTATTATGCATTCTATAAAGTGCATTCGGGTGTGTTTGATAACCCAATTAAGTGCTGAAAATAAAAAGTTTTAATATTTATTTTTCTTCAGTGCGTTTGATAACTTACCACTTAATTGAAAAAATAGTCAAAACTCACTGAAAACTTTAAGTAAAATTTTTTTACTAAAAATAATACTAAATAAATCTATTTCATTATTGAATATACTATTTTCAATACTACAAATTCAATCGCTTAAAATTTTTAATATTTAAAATTTAATTTTTCAGTTTTATCGTACATAACTTTGGTAATAAATGGAGTACGAAAAGCCATCTTTCTTCGGTATAAAGGTCCCCAGAATGAACGAGAGAGAGAGCAGGAGAAGGAAGAAAAAGAGCGGGAGTACATTTTTCACTTCTCTCTCTTCTTTCTCTCTCCTCTGCTCAAATGGAAGGGGAAAGTGACGCCTCAGCCACCGTAGTCCCATCGTCTCCACCGCACGGTCCTGACTTCTCACCTGTCGGATCGCCTGACATCGCCGACTCTCACTTCCAAGTAGAAGAAGAAGTCCCCCAGCCGTCCGATGATCATCAGACTTCCAATACTCTCACTGATGATCTCCGCGACAAGATCATCAAGCAGGCAAATTTCCACCCTCTCTCTCTCTCTCTATATATATATATATATACTCATTACTTACTGGCAATAATTTTTCACTTTTATCTGTAAAATATTGTATGCCATGCGTTGAGCTGAGTTATTCCTTTTCAATTCGATTGTTTTTTGTGGATGATGTGCATGATTTTGAATCATTCATTTGCAATGAGTAGTGGTGTTGATTTCAATTAGGGTTTGAATGATACTAATTGCTTTTTTGAATCAAGAGTAGGGTTTTACACTCTGTTTGGCTTGGCACAAACAGGAAAAGAATTGATTTTCAATTATTGTTTGTGTCAATTCTGGTGTTTGGTGTAAGGATCCATCTCAACAAAGCTAGAACAAAGAGGAATAAAAGCAATCAGAGTATAAGTAGAACTGGAGAAGAAAAGGGAAAAGAGAAATTAAGATGCAATTTACTGGTTGCGAAACACTAGGAAGAAACAAACACAATTCATATCATATGCCATACAGCCTATCCCTCAACAAATGAGTCTCATGGCTATAAATAGGATGCCAATGTGCTCAACAAAGATAGTGTGAGCTCCATGTGCCTTGTGAGACGCACCGGTGCTAACCAATTCAGCTAATAAAAGAAAGAAAAGAAAAGTAGTTGGGGGCGTTTGGGCACAGGGGTGGCTAGAATTGGGTCTTAACAATCCATCCTCCATGCAAACAAGCTTGTCCTCAATCTTTGGAATCTAGGAAAATAGACTCCTCTGATTCCACCAAAGTTGCATCTTCAAGAGGGTGTCCCTTTCAATCTTCTATCTGCTTTGATGGTCGTGTGCCCAGATGTATCTCTGAGACCCGTTTGGCTCGGACCATCAACAATGCATCCATATTGTTGGACTTTAGGCTCCAACTGGTCAATTCTTCTCATAAACTCAAGACTTATTACACTTTCCCTCGTTAACTCATGGCCACAAACATTTGTTAACGCCATGATTGTGATTCCATCTTGTTTCACCAAAAGCTTCTCTATCCTCGTAATCAAATCAAAGGCCAATTCCCTTAAGCCATAAATCATCAGACAATATAGTCTAACTTCAACAATGATCAACATTTTCCTCTTCAAATACACCAATAGCATTTTCTTTGTTGCAATATTTATGGTACATGAATTTGATGGTAACTCTGAGTTTTCCTCTAAGTAGTAAGTTGTCAATGATCAAATCCCATTGAACTAAATTCCTCTGAGGTATTGTCTTGAACAACTCCCAAGCGTCCTTAAAACCAAATTCAGATTTCGTATTCCCAATAATAACAGAATTCCAAATTTCCAATAAAACAAATTCAACTTCGTCCGCGTATCATCAAACCTCTCATGTGCCAATTATATCAGCCTTGACTTGAAGTACCCATCAAAAATCGAATTAAATGAAATTGGGTTTCTCTTTAGCATTACACCAAATAATTGACAAGCTGCTGCTGAACTTGTTTGAGAATTAGTAGTTGAAGTTGCGAATGATTGAAAATTGGTAGGAATTTGTTCCATTTGAGGGAAATTTTTGGTTGAAAGACAAAAATGATGGTGAGATGTGTTGACCGTGCTGTGTAAATTGAATTGGTTCTCAGATGTGAAAAATACCTTTGAATTTTTGGTTCGAGGATGACAAAGGCTGTGGGTTCGTAGGGATCAGAAGAAAGTAATGGGATAATTTTATTCCACCTATATGTACAATATTTATACACCAAGAGAAGAAAAGAAAAAAAGGAAAGAAGAAAAGAAAAGGAAAGAATACAGATAAGATCAAATCTGGTCAAATCCTAATTAACTAATTAACATAAATAACAAGATACGTAAATTACTATAAAGATAAATTCCTATAATTCCAACACTCCCCCTCAAGCTGGAGCGAATGGATTCATGAGACCAAGCTTGACCACAGAAGACTTCAAAAGAGACGGTCCAACAGATTTGGTAAAAACATCAGCTGTCTGATCTGAAGAGGGAACAAAGCACGGAGTAATAATACCAGTACGAACTTTCTCACGAATAAAATGAATGTCGACTTCCACATGTTTGGTACGTTCATGAAGAACAGAGTCAGAAGCGAGCATAATAGTAGACTTATTGTCACAAAACAGTGTAGAGGGCTCATTCACAGGGAACCCTAGTTCTTGTAAAAGAGATCTGAGCCATAAAAGTTCACAAGAACCTTGTGCCATAGCACGATATTCAGCTTCAGCTGATGATCTTGAGACAACTGCTTGTTTCTTGCTTTTCCAAGAGATAAGGTGTTTACCATAGAAGGTACAGAAACCTGAAGTTGAGCGTCTATCACTCTTGGAACCAGCATAGTCAGCATTCGTAAAGCATGAGACCCCAGATTGTTTTCCTGCAGTGAAGAAAAGACCCAAACCCGGGCAAGTTTTTAAATATCGAAGAATATGATGAACTGCGTCCATATGAGAAGTACGTGGGGCATGCATGAACTGACTCACAACACTGACAGCAAATGTGAGATCAGGCCGTGTGTTGGTCAAATAAATAAGACGACCAACAAGACGCTGATAAGAAGATGGATCAGACAAAAGCTCTCCTGACTCAGAAGATAATTTGAGATTCGGATCCATAGGTGTGGAAGCAGGGCGACAGCCCATCATGCCTGTATCATTGAGAAGATCCAAAATATACTTCCTTTGGGTCATCGAGATCCCATGGCGAGACCGGACAATCTCAATACCAAGGAAATACCGAAGGAGACCCAAATCTTTAACATCAAAAAAAGTTCAAAGTTTCTTCTTTACCCCTGTGATTCCTGTAGTGTCATCATCAGTAATAATGATATCATCGACATAAACAGATAAGATGATACATCGACCGTCTGGACGACGTCTAATGAAGCAAGTGTGATCAGAGTGGCATCTGGTGAATCCAATAGACAGAACCACATCACTAAAACGACTGAACCATGCCCGAGGAGACTGTTTCAACCCATAAAGAGACTTACGTAATCGGCAAACTTTCCCAGAATACTCTCCCTCAGCCCGAAAACCCGGAGGGGGGTCCATATAAATAGTCTCCTGAAGATCCCCATTCAAAAAGGCATTTTTTACGTCAAGTTGATGAAGAGGCCAAGAGTAAGAGGCAGCCAAAGAAATAATAAGACGAACAGTAGTAAGCTTGGCCACGGGAGCAAAGGTGGCACTGAAATCTTTGCCTGGAATTTGAGTAAATCCTTTGGCAACCAGTCGAGCCTTATAACGATCAATAGTGCCATCAGGAAGATACTTAACAGTGAAAACCCATTTGCAGCCAACTGTCTTTTCCCCCGGAGGGAGAGAAACAAGCTCCCAAGTTTTGTTTCGTTGAAGAGCATCCATTTCTGCTTGCATAGCGGTTACCCAGTGTGAATTCTGGAGAGCCTCAGACATAGACCGGGGAATTGAAACGGAATCAACCTGACTAAGAAAAGCATGATAGGGACCTGAAAGAGCAGAGTAAGAGATATACTGGGAAAGCGGATGATTAGTAGAGCAAGAGTAACCATGCCGATTTACCGGGCGAGGAACACGGATGGATCGTCTTAATGGTTGAGGAGAAGGAGGACCCGGATCCGGAGAAGTATCTGGTAGCGGAGCATGAGCCTGTGGACGTCGAGAGTAGCGGAATTCAGGAGAAGATGTTATTACTGGTGGAAGGGAAACCTCAGGAGAATGAGAGTCAAAAACAGGAATAGGACGGGGAAGTTCATCCGGCACAAGATGAGTTTCCTGAGGGACCGAGGCAGGGGAAGGATAAGGACCTGCAAAGCAAGGAACATCTTCCAAAAAAGTAACATCCATAGAAGTATAAGAACGACGAGAAACGGGATTATAGCACCGATAACCTTTAGACATGGGGGAATACCCTAGAAAGACACAGCGAATAGCCTTATCATCTAGTTTAGTACGAAGAGGACTACGGTCCTGAACAAAACACGTGCATCCAAACACACGGGGTAAAACATGAAAAAGAGTACAATCGGGCTGAAGAATATGCAGTGGAGCCTGTCCGTTTAAGACACGACTCGGGGTACGATTTATGAGATAAGTAGCTGTGAGAACAGCAAAGTGCCAGAAGTATTTAGGCACCTCCATACCACGAAGAAGGCATCGGACCACAGACATAATGTGACGGTTTTTGCGTTCCGCCACACCATTCTGTTCCGGGGTATATGTACAACTAAATTGGTGGAGAATACCCTGTTTATTTAGTTCAGAACAAAAATCATTAGAGATATATTCACGACCATTATCAGATCGGAGTGTGCGAACAACGGTGTGATACTGGGTTTTGATCATTTGTAAAAACTGAATAAACAAAGGAAAAACCTCAGATTTTTTCTTAAGGAGATAAACCCATGTGCAACGTGAATAATCATCAATGAAGGTGACATAATATCGGTACCCGTTTAAAGCAGTAACAGGGGAAGGTCCCCACACATCCGAATGTATAATATCAAAAACACAAGGAGCACGAGACATGCGAGGAATATAAGTAGAACGAGTATGTTTAGAAAGTTCACACACCACACAATGAAATTTATGAGTCTTACAAGCTTTTTTATTAACTCTGGAAAAAGTAAACAAAGATATTGAAAATTAGCATGTCCTAGGCGAGCATGCCATAACTCTAAAGTCTTATCAGAAAAAGAACTGGAAGATGAACTAGGTAGAACAGACGCTTGTAGACTGGAAGACACAGGTGGTGGTGGTGGTTCCCCAAAGAAATAAAGTCCATCACGCTCATGGCCCGTACCAAAAATCTTCTTCGAAGTCAGGTCCTGCAAGAGACAACGATCAGGTAAGAAAATAACAGCACAATTATAACTCTTGGCAAGACGACTAACAGAGAAGAGATTAAGGGAGAAATGAGGGACATGAAGTACAGAGGACAATGTAATATCTGAAGATAAACAAACATCACCCTGACTATGGACACGAGTTGTTGAACCATCAACGATACTCACAGTCTGGTTAACAGGTGTAAGGGGGGATGAAAAAAGTGATAACTCACCGGTCATGTGATCAGAGGCTCCTGAGTCCAGAACCCACCGTGAGCCTGACTTAACCTGTAAAGCTGTGGAAGTACCTGTAGCAAGAGCGGCAGTAGAAGAAGAGCCAGGATGAGCCTGCTGAAGGAGAGTGCCAAGTTGAGTCTGAATCTGACCAATCTGGGACTGAAGCAAATTCTGATTCTGATGAAGTTGACCAATATCTGGAGCAACAGGATCCGGGCCAGAATCAGCTATGGCAGCAACACGGGAAGATCCAGGATTGCGGCCACGACCATACTGTTTCTTCAACTCAGGATGAAGTTTAAAGCAACGGTCTTTGGTATGCCCAACAACATTACAATACTTACAAATAGGTGGTTGCCGACCACCATGGCGAGCTCCAGAATTAGCTGCAAAGGCCATCTGATCAGGAACAGCAGGAGGATCAGGAACAGCAGCAGGAGAAGCCTGAATCAAGCGTCGTCGACGCTCATCACCATCAATGGTAGCAAAGGCCTCATACATCGAAGGCATGGGGGATGTGTTCAAAATCTGAGTGCGAATAAATTCAAACTCAGATTTCAAACCCATCAAGAACTGATAGGTGTGCAAACGATCAAGACGCTGAATAATAACAGTAGCAGCTTCAGCAGCAATATCATCAAGGGGCTCATACTGAGCTAATTCCTCCCAACGGGACTGAAGATAGCCGAAAAAATCAGAGACACTAAGCCGAAGTGAGTCCTGGGAGGCATGAGAGATCTCCCGATGAAGCTGATAAATACGGGACTCGTTCCGCTTATGAGCATACATCTTGGTCAAAGCATCCCAAAGACCATGGACAGAAGTGTGATACATAAACATCTGATAAATACGAGTTTCCATAGAGTTAAAGAACCAGCCCAAGATAGCACAATTATCCATAGTCCATTGATCGAATGTGGAATCAGTGATAGCAGGCTTAGGCACTTTGCCAAATAGCCAACTAGTCTTTCCTTTGGCACCAAGGAAAAGACGGAGAGAATGAGACCATGCGGCAAAATTGTGTCCATCCAATAGGACACTTGTAACACGTTGCGCAGGAATATGCTGAGATAAGGAGAGATCCGGACGAGATGAGAACACAGGAGCCTTAGTCTGCTGAATGTCCAAATCTTTATCATCAGTAGTCATAGTGGTTGAAGCAAATGGAAATACCAACAAGAAAAAAACAGCGAGGCGCAAACGTCTGGAAAAGGGGCTGCCAAGAGGAATGGACAGCCCAACCAAAGGAAGAAAAAGCACAAAAAAAAATAAAATTCTAGGACATCAGAAGACCCAAAAACAGGGCAAGGCGCAGCTTATAGACTGCGCAAGGGTTAGCCGAAGCTAACCAAGAGAGAGCCGAGGAGCCTGTGGGTTGCGGCCAAGGGTAGGAGGGGCTGGGGTGAGGTGGCGAGGGGCTGGGTGGTGTTTGGGTGAGGTGGCGAGGGCTGGTGGTGCTGCTGCTGTGCGGCGCAGAGGTGTGGTGGTGGTTGGTGTGCGGCGGAAGTTGTAGGTGGGCTAGGGTTTCTCTTCTTTTTGGCTCTGATACCAAGAAGAAAGTAATGGGATAATTTTATTCCACCAATATGTACAATATTTATACACCAAGAGAAGAAAAGAAAAAAAGGAAAGAAGAAAAGAAAAGGAAAGAATACAGATAAGATCAAATCTTGTCAAATCCTAATTAACTAATTAACATAAATAACAAGATACGTAAATTACTATAAAGATAAATTCCTATAATTCCAACAGGATCTCATGATCAGAGTGCTCCTTTTGGCTTTGAAATGAGAATTGTGCTAGTGGTGTTGGGGGTTGAAATTGAATTGGTTGTGGTTCACAAATCTCAGGAGGATTAGTGTTTGAAGCAGTTGTAGACATATACTTCGCAAAAGCCCTATTGAACACCTCGCCAACAACTCGTTGAAGCCTTACTTGAAGATCTTCCATGAAATTTTGGATCTGACATGTTGATTTTGAGTATGAAATTTAGATTGGTCTCACACCATTGTAGATGACTTGATGATGGTTGGTATGGTTCTTCCATGGCAATCAATAAAACTCCGGTTGAGAAGAGTTGATTTCCAAAACCATAGCCGCAAGGTTGTGGTTGAGGTTGCCCTCCCATGGCGATCGGAATATAGTTGTAACTGTGTGGTAGTCCTTCCATGGCGACCGAAGCATAACCATAAAGGTATGGTGGTCCTCCCATGGCAACCGGAGCATGGCTGATGTGGTAGTCCTCCCATGGTGACCGGACCACACCCGTAAGCTTGTTGTTGTTCTCCCATGGAGATCGGAGCATGGCTTTGATATAAATTGTAAGGATTCGTCTCAATAAAGCTAGAATTAAGAGAACAAAGAGGAATAAGAGCAATCAGAGTATAAGAAGAATTGGAGAAGAAAAGAGAAGAGAAATTAAGTTGCAATATACGGGTTGCCAACCACAAGGACGAAACAAACACAATGCATAGCATACACCATCCTTCAACAAATGAGTCTCATGGCTTATCTAAGCTGCCAATAAGCTTAGCAAAGATAACATGGTCTCCCTGTGAGACCCACTGGTGCTAACCAACTCAGCTAATAAAAGAAATAAAAGAAAAGAAAAAGAAAAGTAGTTGGGGGCTGGTTAAACACAGGCTAAGAAGCACTAGTGCGGTAGATTTGGTGAAGCACGCACACTTAGTGCGAGTGGAGTGCGGATGCGGCTTTAGTGCGTGTGGACTCCATTTGAGTTCTTGGCCATTTTATAGTGCGGTGGAGTGCAGCCTGAGTGCGCCAGATTCAAGGAAAAAAAATGGAAGAAAGAGGAAGAAACATTCTTTGATTCTTCCTTCTTCTTCGGCGATTCTTCTACTTCTTTTTCTTCTTCGTCGATACTCCCCCCCCCTCCGCCCCCCCGCCCCCCCCTCCCCCCCCCCCCCCCCCTTTCTTTCTCTCTCTCTCTCTGTAACGAAGGCTGAAAGCCCTAGTTGACTCTTCATATGCTTTTTTTTTTAGGAAGGTCTATACTTATAATAAGTCTTCTCTGTTTATACCATAGCCCCCAAATTATTTAATTTTTTTTAATGGATAAATAATTATATTGTTAAATTTGAAATAAATAAATAAATAAAAGTAGTATAATATTTTATATATACTACCATATAAATGTTTTATAAAATGCATTTTTAATATTTTACATAAGTACCCCTGCCGCACTCGCACTGGTGATTTTGGGAAAATTGCCGAACTCCCCGCACTCACGTCACCGCATTCGCACTGGTGCTTCCTAGAGCACATTGGTGCCTATAATTGGGTCCTAACATTTGGTTTGGAGCAAAATAAGAAAAGAATTCACTTTCAATTCTTTCCAATTCTTGTTTTAGTGGCTTTACTTCTAGAATTCATTTGGGATTCCATATCCAAATTTTATGTTCCCAAAATACCTTATTTATTTGCCTCTAAATACGAATAATATCCCTCTTTATCTACAAAGAGAGGGATTACGGTTTTAGAAAACTCCAACCCACTCCTCTCTCTAGTAGATCATCTTCGCTCTCTGGGAATTAGGTATGCAGATCTCTCTCCCTTTCTCTGAAAGCTATGTATCTATCTCTCTATAGATATGTATCACTACATATATCCTATTTATATGATTACACTTTTCATTTCTTGGCAGTCCTTGCCAAAACCCCCAAATTCAACTATGGGTCTGGGCGTGTCTCTCTGCAGTCCACGTTCTGGTTATTCGAAAAATTGGGAACATATGTTTGTGTATTTTCTACTTCAGTGACAGTAGGGGTAAAAATAATAATTTAATTAGAGTCTTCCTATTGTCAAACTTCTTATGAGGCCTTCCAATGGTTTAGGGATTGTTTGTCAACATGCCTTGTACTTCAACTTGTAGTTCATGTGGTCTGTTTAGGAAGACATAAACCAGGTTAAGGTTTAGTTAAAGTTCCATATTTTATTTGATGAGTAATACTTGGGACAACCTTCACACAACTTTTTCTACACAACCTAAAAGATGTGACTTTAGAAGCACGAAGCGGGGGCGGGGCGGGGGCGGGAGCGGGGGCGGGGGCGGGGGCGGGAGCGGGGGCGGGGAAGCGACGATACATAGAAGAGTCTGATGTTTGGGGCGGCTTGGAAGCATCTATGTTATTATATATTAATTGATTTTAGTATTATAATAGGAAAAAATAATGGTGTCATATTTTGATATTTATTGTTTTCTTTGTGGCTATTTAGGAATTATAATACAGTTTGGGTTAAATTAGAAAATTTGTTAGAAAATAATGGTGTTAGATTGTTTAGGGTTACAATCTCAATTTATAAATATAAGAATTTATGGGGTTCTATTCATAATAAATAAATATAATAGTTAAAGGGTTAAATACACACACATTTTAGGGTTTCATATTCTCTTTACTCCATTTCAGCCGCAACAAGAGAGAGAGAGAGAGAGAGAGAGAGAGAGAGAGAAAGAGAGACTGCGAAGAAGAAGAAGAACGGCGAAGAAGAAGAAGAACTACTACGAAGAAGAAAGAAGAACTGTGAAGAAGAAGAAGAAGAAGAAGAAGAAGAAGAAGAAGAAGAACTTGTTTCGACGAGGAGGGGGGTTGCTGGTAAAAGACCAGGTTCTTCTTTTCTCTTCTTCTTTCTTCTCTTTGCCATTAGGGTCTATCTTCTTCTTTCTTCTCTCTGCTCTGGATAGTACCCCTCATGTACGCTTCTTCTCGAGTAGGAATCGCGAATCTGTAGTGAGAATCGCGAGTCTATTGCGAATCTCACTAAGAACCGCGGAACCGCGAATTTTACCGTGATTCGTAGGGCATATGCACGATTCCTGCTTCTAAGGATGTGACTATCTCTCTCATGTGTCACTGTGGGGTCCAGTGACATCACAAGAGAGAGATGGACACATCTTTTAGGAAGATTGTGTGAAAGTTGTGTGAAGGTTGTGTCCCAAGTATTGCTCTTATTTGATTCTTGTGAGAATCAAAGTTGTGTTAGTGGCTGATTGGGAAAGCAAAGAACTGATCCTATGGCTCATAAGTGAGCGAATAATGCTATGCTTCTAAGTTTTGTTTCCCAAATGGTTTTCAAATACATGTGGCAGTGGACCCTCTTGATTTTGATTGGAGGATCTTGAAATGGCACCACCACCATTATTGAAGGTGGTCCCATTGACACATGTTTAGGATACAAATTTTGGGAAGCGTAGCATTACTCTAAATGAACAATTCTTCAAATTCAAGTGTTTGGCGAGTGTCGATTTCTTGCATAGGAGTCCATCTCTCGTTTACTAACTCTCTTAAAACTGGTTATTTGTCGACCAATATTGCCTTGGGTCTTACAATAACCAAATAAGAAGTGCGACATGGACCAAACGTGGTCAGTTTTAGACTTTCTTGAACATATTCTATTCATATGAACAAACTTTGTGCAAATTGTTGGTAAAGACTTAATTTAAACAGACGTTACTTATGTGTTCAATCTGCTCATTACTTATTGTTCTTTGATGTTTGGACCATAAACAAACACCCTAGACAATTTTTTATTCTACCTTGACAGCTAGATACACTACACTAGAATAAAACAAAGCAATCAATAGATCAACATTAGGATTTTGTGCTTCACATACATTGAAGAGAAATCCTTAACATGCTTGTGTGCTAAAAAGAAAATATAGTTTTGACCATACTTTTAATTGTTCGTCTCATTCTTTAAATTTATGTTTTTAATATTTCTTTTTCCTAGGACTAAAATAGATAATGCTTGTTTTTCAAATGTTGTAGTTGGATGTATTACTTGTGTCCAATATGGACAATGTTGAAGGCCTAACGCGATAGGCAGTTGTGGTTGCTGCAGCCAATGTTTTGAAAATGGACCGTTCGGCGAACCGTAAAAATGACTGGGTCACGGGTTAGTGGTTCAACCGTTGGGTGAATCGTAATTAAACCGTGACATCATAAATTACATAATAAATATGTTAAATAATAAGTACTGATAATATAAATTTATAAAAATCAAATTAGTCATTAAATACAACCATAGATTATAAATGACTGTTAATAACCATCACTTAAATAGTAAATACAAGCAACCCAACTTTCAATTGTTCAATAACCAACTTATATTAAACAAAGAATTAATAAGAACATTTTCCTATTCAACTAATATGATTACGAAGCATTGAATACACCTAAAACCAAACACCAAACACTGTTAACAACACCAATATAGCCAATACTCTTGATATTATACTATTAACACTAAACATTTCTTTCTAACAAGGAAGAGTGAGAGGCAAGAGAGAGAAATATAAGTTTTATCTTGTAAACAGAAGCAAAGCAGCTGATGGACGAAAAAGAAAACAGGGCAGCGTCCGGCAATGCCACGGTCTGTGATGATGCGGTGTCCGGCTGACTGCAGGTGAATCGACGGAAATGGCAACGGAAGAGATTAAAGGTCAAATGGGGATCTGACCTATCTAATCTAAATTTTCTTCTTTTTTATAATGTTAAGTGAACGATCAGTCCACCAAAATCGTGAACAGTTTTCGAAAATTCCGGTTGAACCGTCCGTTTTCGACGGTTTTACAGAAATAGAGCGGTTTTTAATCCTTGGCCAATTTCTGGTTCATTGTGGCCCATTTTATGGACCGGTTCAGCGGTCCGACCGGCCGGTTCGATCTCTGTTGTGAAAGGCGCGCCCGAGGCGCGAGGCGCTGTGGATATGCCGGCATTTGGGCCAACTTTTGTTTTTAAAACATTTTCAAAATTTCAAATTAAAAAACAAATGAGTCGCCACTTAATTTTTAAAAGGAAAATTAAGAAACCATTTTAAAGCAAACTGATTTTAAAGCAGCTGCCTATGGGAGCAAGAAATAGCCCATTAGTTATGGCTCTAGAAGCTTTCTGAATTCTAACACTCCTACGTCTTAAATTTCTATGATTCGCATAGTGCGGGGATAAGGTTTTCCCCTCCTGCATGTTGGCTTCTAGGTCTTGGACCAATCTTTTGTTAGATTTATTTCCTGGAAGACTGTAGTCTTTTTATTTTATATTTTATTTTAAGTTTTTATTATGTTTTGGGGTGGTGGTTAGCTTTTGTAGGGAACTAAGGGGACTGGCATGCTAAAGAGTTCATTTTGTAGTCTTTATGGATTTAAATTTTCATACACCAAATTTAAAGTTGCTAATGGGAGATACTTTTATTGTTATGCAGGTGGAGTACTATTTTAGCGATGAAAATTTGCCCTCTGACCATTTTTTGCTGAAATATGTGAACAAGGACAAGAAAGGGTTTGGTAAGTGCTCAGTTTTGAGGTTCAATTTTATTTGGCGTTGGCATTTTGAAGATTTTGTTCTCAATTTTATGAGATCGTTAATGTTATGGACCCAAGTTTTTCCGAGGGACAAATCGTTTATCTACTGCTAAACTAATTTCTCTGCGTCATCTAGAGCCATATGCTCTGTTAGTAGGCCATCGTTACTTTTGGTATCTTAACTCGCATCCTACATGTCATTTGTTATTGTTCCTGTTCTGGTGAATTGTGGTTTCATTAGCTGTATGCATTTAGAAATAAGAAAAAAAAAATTGAATAATACAATTTATAATGAAAAAATGAACCTGCTTTCTATGATTATATTCAGCACCGGTCCATTCATCAGTAAAACTTTAACTTACCCATTTATATTTTTGTTATTTCTTTTGTTGTTTTTGTCATGTAAGTTGATGCATATTCTGTTCATTGAAGTACTTGCTTTTGGAGCTTTGGAGCAATTGGTACCTGAACATTGTATTAGAGCCCTGTTTGTGGGAGGTCTTGGGTTCAAGTCTCTGTCTCTGTTTGTGTATTGCAGTTTGTGTTGTTTGTTGCCTCTCCATGTGCGAGGCGGGGTGACATGCGAGGGAGGGAGTTGAAGCTTGACAACCATTGTTGGGCCCATTCTTTTATAGCTTAAGATTTTGGGGCAATTGGTAACGTAACACGTTTGATAACTAAAGATGCGTCATTAGTCAATTACTTAGATATAGGTTTCTAAGATTAAGCCTATGCTTTGCGTGGTTTGTTACTAATCATTGCGTTTGCAAATGTCTATTGGAAACTTATGCAATCTAAAAATTATTTTTCTATGTTACAAATGTGTAATCCTCTGAATATTGAGGATAAGGTAATAAAATTGCAGTCGAATGATCAAATGAACAATCGTCTACATGATTTGTGATATTATATATGTAGCAAGATTTATCCATTTTCCCACCAACATTTTCTTACATATACTGAATATGGGAGAAACAACACCTCGCTGACTTGAATGTTTGATTAGATTGGATAATAATTTATTTAAAAGGATTTCATGGGATGGTGAAGTATATGTGGAAGGCAAATGTTGGAACAGCTGTAAAAACAGAGCACTGATCCATGTGAAAAGAATTGTACTTGGACTGAAGAAGACAGTGTGAGGAAAATAAGTCTTAAAGGGTTTCCCAAGTCCCAACCTTTGGTGAATATTGTTAATTACTCTTTTGAAAAAGAAGTAGTACCTTCTAGAAGAACTAGGAAGGGAAAAGCTAGTTATCTGTTCCCTAGTGTAGCATATCCAAGAAAGAGGAAACAGAGTATTAGAAGACTCTAAACCCAGCTTCTGTGACTAAATGAATTGCTATGCAAAAAATAAAAATAAAATTGTGAATCAGTTAATTTCAACTTTCATTTTGTTAACTACCTTTGTGATAAAAAGGCTATTTGTATCAGTTAGTACCAATGTACCATTAGAATGCCATGTCATGGAAGGCCTCAGCATGTCTGGCCAAGTCGAGCACATTGAAGATATCATGATTGATGTAGAGTCTACTTATGCTTGGCTTACTCCTTCGTGTGGTTCATGTGTTATCAATTTTGGGGTGTGTGCACACCTATGAAGCACCGGCATTCCTTTTCAGCTCTCTTATTAGTGTCAGGAGCGTCTGTGATATAGACACACTCTGGTCACTTGTTGGATACTCTTAAAATCGTGTCTAAATACTTTATTCTTTTCTTTAGAAGAGGACACGTTGAGGACACACAATCAACATGTGTGGGACATCATAGTTTTTTCTTTGCTTTAAATAATAATTTTTTTTTAATAATGTCTTAAATTTTACTTTTTTGCTTTGTTATTGTAGATAATCCCATAATTTGTTCTGATTTATTATAGATGTTGGAGATACAGATTATCTACCGGATTTTATGTGATTTGGGATCACTGATATTTAGGGTTATGATCTATGTAGCACAAACACGAATACGTGACACAGGTACAATGCGATACGGGTACAGAGGATACGATACGGGTACAGAGGTGTGGCTATTCCCAAAAATGTAGGGTACGGGTAAGACTAGGGTACGATGTATAAAAACATATTTTTAGTTATAAAAAGAAGAAGAAGAAGAAGAAGATACTACATATTATTCACCCATAGCATAGCAACTAAGTAGTCTAGCAACTTAACAATGTTAGCATTACATGTCCACAACATTAAAATAAATAAAAAATACAAAAAAAACCAAACCAAACCAAACCAAACCAAGCCTTGTGTCCCAATCAATTGGGGTCGGCTATATGAATCACTTTTCTTCATTCTGCATGATCAAGAGCTATATGCTCATTTAAATTATATATATTTATATCTTGTTGCACTACATACTCCCAGGTCAATCTAGGTCTGCCTCTCCCTCTAACCATTCCAGGCACTACGATCTTATCACTCTTTCGCACAGGTGCATCTACAGGTCTTCGTTGCACATGGCCGAACCATCTAAAGTCTATTCTCCCTCAACTTATCCTCGATATGTGCCACTCCTACAGTCTCTCGGATGTACTCATTTCTAATTCTATCTTTCCTAGTCTTAGCACACATCCATCTTAGCATCCTCATCTCAGCTACGCTCACTTTGCTAATGTGTTGTTTCTTAGTTGCCCAACGCTCTGTCCCGTAAAGCATTGCTGGCCTAATAGTTGCCCTATAAAATTTTCCTTTCAATTTTGCTGGTATTCTCCTGTCACATAATACTCCAGAGGCACTCTTCCACTTAAGCCAGCCTACTGTAATTCTATGATTCACGTCATCACCAATCTCTCCATCTTTATTGATCATTGAACCTAGATAGCGAAAGTGTTCCCTCTTTGGGATCTCCTGATCTTTGATCTTCACTGCTTCGTTGTCTCTACTTCCACTGTTGCTAAAACTACATTCAATGTATTATGTTTTTGTCCTACTTATCTTTAGCCCTTTAGTCTCCAATGCTTCTCTCCAAGTTTCCAGTTTAGTGTTGAGTCTCCCTTTAGTCTCATCACCCAAGACAAAATCATCTACGGACAACATACACCATGGGACGCCATCTTGAATGTGTGTAGTCAATTCATCCATAATTAGGGCGAACAAATAAGGGCTCAAGGCCGACCCTTGGTACAGACCTACGGTAATTGAGAATTCGCTTGTTTCTCCAGCCGGTGATCTAATTGTAGTAACCGCTTCATCATACATATCCTTCACCACGTCAACATAACCCTTGGTCACTCATTTCTTCTCTAGCACCACCAAACTAAATCTCTAGGCACCTTATCATAAGCTTTCTCTAAATCAATAAAAACCATATGTAGATCTTTTTTCTTCTCTCTATACTTTTCCATTAGTCTCCTAAGTAAATAAATTGCTTCCATAGTTGATCTCCAGGCATAAATTTAAACTGATTTTATGACACTGATGTTGCGCCTCTTAAGCGATGCTCCATCACTCTCTCCCATAGCTTCATAGTATGGCTCATCAACTTAATACCTCTATAGTTGTTGCATTGTTGTACATCTCCTTTATTCTTATATATAGGCACTAGAATGCTTTTCCTGCACTCATCAAGCATTTTTCTAGTCATTAAAATCCTATTAAAAACTTTTGTAAGCCAAAATGTTAAATGTCCCCACATCTCCCAAGCATTTCCAAACCTCAATGGGGACCACCCCACATCTCCCAAGCATTTCCAAACCTCAATTGGGATCCCATCTGGTCCTAAGGCTAGGGGTGTAATTCGGACGGTTTGAAGGGCAATTTTTTTACCGAACCGACAATTTCGGTTTTTGAATAGTAAGAATCGATTTCAACCGAACCAACATTCAGTCGGTGTGAAACCGACCGTGTCGGTGTCGGTTGGTTTCGATTTTTTGTGACCCCAAACCATTAACACAGATCTAATGCCCAGAAGAAAATAAGAAGATAAAAAAAAAAAAAAAACAAAGATCTCATTTATAACAAAAGAATCATGTAGATCTGAAATGCCTCTTTCTAAAAAATGGTCTGAAACCCTCAGATTCAAAACACAAACGCACGACCACATAGATCTGAAAACCACAGATTCAATACACAAACATTCGAAGACAGATCTGAAAAACCTTAAGATTCAAAACTCAAAAAATATATATCAAAATAGGCCTGAAGAAAAAAAAAAACACAGATCCATACACAAATTTACTAAGAATGAAGAGAGAGAGAGAGAGAGAGAGAGAGAGAGAGAGAGAGAGAGAGAGGTTTGAGAGGGTTACTGCGAGTTAGAGAGAGAGGGGAGGGGGAAATGAAAGTAGGTGTTTTCTCTTTTGGTTAATGTTTCTGAGAGAGTTATTGCTAAAATCTTGGGAAGTGAAAGTCTTTTTGGGTATCACTTATCAGATTAAGTCTAGGCTCTAGCTAATACAGTATAACTTATTATGAGACTAAAATATTCAATTGTCAGGAATACTTTCTTGGTTTATGAAAGTCTTTTTGGGTATCACTTATCAGATTAAGTCTAGGCTCTAGCTAATACAGTATAACTTATTATGAGACTAAAATATTCAATTGTCAGGAATACTTTCTTGGTTTATGGAAAAGTTGTCTTTGGCTCCTTGGGAAGTGAGGTACTATCTCAGTTTATGTGATCTTGTTTAGACTTTTTATATACAATAATTATATATACCATTCTTTTATATATATATATATAGCGGTCGGTGTTCGGTCTAGTGAATTAAGTATTGTGGACCGAACCGAAAAATCAGTTTTTGAAAATAGCAAAACCGCAAACCGACTATTAGGGTGGAAAACCGACCAAAACCGATAGAACAGGTCGGTTCTGGTCGGTCGAGTCGGTTTTACGAAAATTTCTTACAGCCCTACATAAGGCCTTGTTGGGTTTTCATCTTCTTCAAAGCAAATTCCACCTCAAACTTTCTTATTCTCTGATAGAATCTGTATTCTCTAGTTTCATCGCAACTTCCAGTTTCTTCTTCAATTGTGTTATCCATTTCATTCGGCAACATCTCAAAATAGCTCTTCTACCTTTCCTTAATCTCTTCGTTGTTCGCTAATACCCTAGAGTCATCGCTTTTTATACACTTAACCTGATTAATGTTTCTTGTTTTCCTTTCTCTCGACTTAGCAAGCTTATAAATACATTTTTCTCCCTCTCTAGTGTCTAGCTTGGTGTAGAAGTTGTCATAGTCTTACATTTTAGCAACTCTAACTCTCCTTTTAACCTCTTTATTTGCACATTTATAGCTCTTGAAGTTTTCCTCACTTCTATCATTTTGCCACTTCTTAAAGCAATCCTTTTTGGTTTTTACTGCAGCTTGTACCCCTTCATTCCACCACCAAGTATCTTTAGAGGCTAACCCTCTTTCCTTCGACTCTCCAAGGACCTTTTTCGATACTCTCGTGATGCACTCTACCATTCTATCCCGCATAGTATTGCTTCCATCTTTCAAATTCCATGGTGCTTCTGTGTATTCTATCTTGAAATATTGCTAGTTTCTTGCCTTTAAGGTTCCACCACCTAGTTCGCGGGTTTATAGGGTCTTTTCTAGTACGACATTGTCCTTTTATATGGATATCTCAAATGGTAAGTCTATGTTGAGATGTTAAAACTCTCTCTGGGGAAAAATACAAAAAAAAAAAAAAAAATAATAATAATAAATAAAAGAGAAAAAGAAGAAGAAAGAGTTTCAATCTCTATTTCTTAAAAGTACCTGTGTCCCTGCCGTACCCATCCCGTACCCAGTGTCACAATTTTAATTAAAAGCACTAGGACACGGCTATAGGAGTGCTCGACACGTACCCACGCGTGTCGTACCCATGTCGGTACCCGTGGGGTATTCGATACTCGTACGGCAACCAAAATGAAGTACATCTGCTTCCTAGAATATGATTGGGATGTGATTAGGATATGATTGTAATATTTTATTTTATTTCTTTTTTTTTTCCCCTTGCTTTTCACCATGTGTGTATTTATATATAGTGATCATTCCTGTGGAATATCATAACAAATTATTTCACCCAAAAATACGTTTCTTCTTGGAATCAAAGCATAGATTCTCAAGCTCCACCGGCGGGTTGCGGCTCAACACCCTCTAGACCCCTATCCTCTTCTTGTCTTCGTTAAATATTTTGGGTTGCTGTTGTGGGTCCTTCGTTTGTTCTCGTATTTTCAAATAACCCTCACTCCTGCTACTTTCAGATTCAACCACCGTTAAACTTCAGCTAGCCCCTACGGGCATTGTCAAGCCATCGACCAGCCCTTTCAAGCCTTGTCCAGTCCTCGGCCAGCCCTTCGTGGGGGATTTGAAGTGTGCAGCCCCTTTGTGGGCTCTCTTGATGGGCTTGAACACGTATGCTCTCGCCGGTTGATTTGTTCTGCCGTGATTTCCAGTAGCCATGACCCTTTTCTATTGCACTGTGATTTGTGGGCAATCTTTCTGTTGGTTAGGTTCAGTGGATTAGCTCCTAAGAAGCATCGATACGGATACAACGACACAGACACGGCAGGACACGAATGGCGATATGGAAAATCCTTAGAAAAGGCGACACAATATGATGGCGACACGGGAGACATAAATTAGTGCCAAACGGCATTGTTTCGGCATTCCCATAGCCGGCTACCCCTTTACTCTGCTATAGAATTTCACCCATCTGTATATGAATTTAAATTAGATTTACCCTTTACTATAGAGGTATTAAGTTGATGACTGATGAGCCATACTATGAAGCTATGGGAGAGAGTGATGGAGCATCGCTTAAGAGGCGCAGCATCAGTGTCAGAAAATCAGTTTGGATTTATGCCTAGGAGATCAACTATGGAAGCAATTTATTTACTTAGAAGACTAATGGAAAAGTATAGAGAGAAAAAAAAAGATCTACATATGGTTTTTATTGATTTAGAGAAAGCTTATGATAGAGTGCCTAGAGATTTAATTTGGTGGGAGCTAGAGAAGAAAGGACTGACCAAGGGTTATATTGACATGGTGAAGGATATGTATGATGAAGCGGTTACTACAATTAGATCACCAGCCAGAGAAACAAGCGAATTCCCAATTACCATAGGCCTGCACCAGGGGTCGGCCTTGAGCCTTTATTTGTTCGCCCTAATTATGGATGAATTGACTAGACACATTCAAGATGAGGTCCCATGGTGTAAGTTGTTCGTAGATGATATTGTCTTGATTGATGAGACTAAAAGGGGACTCAACACTAAACTAGAAGCTTGGAGAGAAGCACTGGAGACTAAGGGGCTAAAGATAAGTAGGACGAAAACAAAATACATGGATTGTACTTTTAGCAATAGTGGAAGTAGAGATAACGAAGCAGTGAAGATCGAAGATCAGGAGATCCCAAAGAGGGAACACTTTCGCTATCTAGGTTCAATGATTAGTAGAGACGGAGAGATTGGTGATGACGTGACCCATAGAATTAAAGTGCGCTAGCTTAAGTGGAGGAGTGCTTCTGGAGTATTTTGTGACCGGAGAATACCAGCAAAATTGAAAGGAAAATTTTATAGGACAGCTATTAGGCCAGCTATGCTCTACGGGACAGAGTGTTGGGCAACTAAGAAACAACACATTAGCAAAGTGAGTGTAGCGGAGATGAGGATGCTAAGATGGATGTGTGTTAAGACTAGGAAAGATAGAATTAGAAATGAGTACATCCGAGAGACTTTAGGAGTGACACATATTGAGGATAAGTTGAGGGAGAATAGACTTAGATGGTTCGGCCATGTGCAACGAAGACCTGTAGATGCACCTGTGCGAAAGAGTGATAAGGTCGTATTGGCTGGAATAGTTAGAGGGAGAGGCAGACCTAGACTGACTTGGGAATATGTAGTGCAACAAGATATGAATATATATAATTTAAATGAGCATATATCTCTTGATCGTGCAGAATGGAGAAAAAGAATTCATACAGCCGACCCCAATTGATTGGGACACAAGGCTTGGTTTGGTTTGGTTTGGTTTACCCTATACACCTCAACACCACTGGAGATGCTCTTACTCTGTATTTTTTATTTTATAATTTTATTTTTTGTGCGGAATAATGGAGGTAGTGTAATATGACAACATATAGAGAGCAGGTCTTGGTGGTGGAAGTGATGGAGGGAAATATTTTTGAATTTTTGTTCTTCTCTGATTTTTAGTTGCAATGATTTTGTGTCGGCTGTTCCTTTTTACTTGACAGTGGTATTCCTTTACTAATTTCAGAGACTCAAAACAATACCACAAAGCTACATATTACAGCTATTTCCTCGTATTTCTCGTCTGAAGTTTTAAACTACAACTAAATGGCATATTGCTTCTGGCAGTTCCTATTGCAGTGATTGCTTCTTTTAGGAAAATGAAAAAGCTCATCCAAGACAGGTCATTAATAGTGGCAGCACTCAGGGAATCTTCTCAGCTTGTAAGCTTGTTAATTTTTTGCATCCTTCTCATCTTAGTTTGAGTTCTTAACTTCCTACTCTTTTTGAATTGTCTGTAAAAGCATAGTAAAGCTCATTTCCCTAACTTCCTACTCTCATCTCAGGGCTTTTTTTTCCTTTAGAAGGGTCATATACACTTTGGCACCCTCTATTTTCCTTGAAATTTTCATTTCCCTTATTTTTACAGCGGGTTCATTGAGGACAATTGATGAAAATCATTTCAAATGAGGACAATTTTTTAGGGCCTTCAATCGGCATATTTGTAAACAATTGTCCTCAACTGAAATTGACTTAAGAATCGATGGGCTTAAGTGATGCAATTGATAATAGATGGCCCAAAATGAAATTCTAGAAATATCAAAGAACATTTGGTCTTTTAAAGATTATTCCGTCTCTTCATGCTCAATATGTTTCTTACATCATTAGGGACACAAATATTCTCTGTTGGTAACTTCAGGTCGTAAATTCAAATGGGAACAAGGTGAGGAGACTTCATCCTCTTCCATTGATTGAGGTTAAGGATCCAAAGGTACATATGTGATTGGAATTTGATTTTTTGCACTTGGAATTATTTTTTTTTAAAGATTCTTTAGCGTCTAATTGTTGGTCTCTAGTTATGCACTGTTTTAGTAGAAAATTTACCAGAGGATCATTCAACCGAGAACATTCAGAGAATATTTGGCGAAGCTGGAAAGTATGTTATTTTACCCCTTCCCTGTACATGTATCATTGAGTCTACTACCTTTATTATTTAACCAGTCTGGAAAATGTTTCTTAAACCTCCAGTGTAAAGAATATTTCCATCCATGACCCACATGATGCACATGAGCCAAAAAAACTCACAATTGCTGAGAAGCTGCTAAATGGCAAGGTACAAAACAGATTAGATGTCTCCCAATCTGAAGCAATATATGTGTACGAATATGGTGACATCTGTCAGCTTGGTTTCCTATAATAACCGGTTATTTATCTGTGAAGTGTGATGTGCTTTTATATATTTTGCCAGCTTAGTTTCGTTATTGTACTCTAGAATTATCACTCTCCAGTTTGTGTATTGATGCCTCTTAGGAATTTGGTGGGCTTTACCTGACAATGAGGAAAAAATTAAGGGGAATGTGCTCATTGCATGTCTATAGCTCATCTCATTTTCTCTTTTGCTTTGGTAATATGCTTTTCACGTCATATTCCTCACCTGTTTTGTGCCCTTTTGTGTTTGGTGGTTGAGAAATTCGACTTCTAAACAGTTTTAGTGGGCCAATTTTTTTTAGTATTGTGTCTGAATTGAGGTGTAGCCAATCATTTGTACTCATGGGATATTTTAAGCATCCTTCTAAAATGTTTTTAAGCAGTCTCAGTAGAATAGGTTTTGGGCTGGTGTTTTCTGTTTTCGAAATATCTTTTTCGAACAGGTAATAATATTCTTTTATGTCTGTAGAAAATCATTATCAATCATTCTTACGATTGCACTTGGGGGTTTTTTTTTTTTTTTTTTTTTTTTGAGTTGGGTTTTGGGAAGGAAGGGGAGAGGTTAAGGAGTTAGCTGTGATCTTTATTCCAATTATGTGCTTGTGAATTTAGCATGTTTGCGTTCCATAATTCTTTTGTATTTTTTATTTTCTTGAAGTAACAAACTTTTTTCTTACAAAAGGTTATCTTTTTCACAGTAGCCTGTTGTGAGACTTTTATCATCCAATACAGATCCAGTATTTGTTCGTTTGGTTCTAAAGAAAATGAGCGAAAATCTTTTAAAAGCAAGCTACCTCCCTTCCACTATGGCACGGAACCGAAGAAGATAGCTGCTTTAAGTGTTTAGTTATCTGAAAAAGATGGATGAAAGGAAAATGCTTGAAACTAGTTTTAAAGGATTTTCTGTGTATCATGCTTTTGAGAAGCAAATGAAGCATGAGAAGAATTTTCCTCTCTTAGTCAAACCTGGGTTCATGGCCTCTGCTTTAGATGACCCAATAGTCTGCAGCAAACCAAACCAAACCAAACCAAACCAAACCAAACCAAGCCTTGTGTCCCAATCAATTGGGGTCGGCTGTATGAATCCTTTTTCTCCATTCTGCACGATCAAGAGCTATATGCTCATTTAAATTATATATATTCATATCTTGTTGCACCACATATTCCCAAGTCAGTCTAGGTCTGCCTCTCCCTCTAACCATTCCAGGCACTACGATCTTATCACTCTTTCGCACAGGTGCATCTGCAGATCTTCGTTGCACATGGCCGAACCATCCAAGTCTATTCTCCCTCAACTTATCCTCAATATGTGTCACTCCTAAAGTTTCTCGGATGTACTCATTTCTAATTCCATCTTTCCTAGTCTTACCACACATCCATCTTAGCATCCTCATCTCCGCTACACTCACTTTGCTAATGTGTTGTTTCTTAGTTGCCCAACATCTGTCCCGTAGAGCATAGCTGGCCTAATAGCTGTCCTATAAAATTTTCCTTTCAATTTTGCTGGTATTCTCCGATCACATAATACTCCAGAAGCACTCCTCCACTTAAGCCAACCCATTTTTATTCTATAGGTCACGTCATCACCAATCTCTCCGTCTCTACTGATCATTGAACCTAGATAGCGAAAGTGTTCCCTCTTTGGGATCTCCTGATCTTTGATCTTCACTGCTTCGTTGTCTCTACTTCCACTGTTGCTAAAAGTACATTCCATGTATTCTGTTTTCGTCCTACTTATCTTTAGCCCCTTAGTCTCCAGTGCTTCTTTCCAAGATTCTAATTTAGTGTTGAGTCCCCTTTTAGTCTCATCAACCAAAACAATATCATCTGCGAACAACATACACCATGGGACCTCATCTTGAATGTGTCTAGTCAATTCATCCATAATTAGGGCGAACAAATAAGGGCTCAAGGCCGACCCCTGGTGCAGGCCTACGGTAATTGGGAATTCGCTGGTTTCTCCGGCTGGTGATCTAATTGTAGTAACCGCTTCATCATACATATCCTTCACCACGTCAATATAACCCTTGGTCACTCATTTCTTCTCTAGCACCCACCAAATTAAATCTCTAGGCACTCTATCATAAGTTTTCTCTAAATCAATAAAAATCATATGTAGATCTTTTTTTTTCTCTCTATACTTTTCCATTAGTCTTCTAAGTAAATAAATTGCTTCCATAGTTGATCTCCCAGGCATAAATCCAAACTAATTTTCTGACACTGATGTTGCGCTTCTGAAGCGATGCTCCATCACTCTCTCCCATAGCTTCATAGTTTGGCTCATCAACTTAATACCTCTATAGTTGTTGCATTGTTGTACATCTCCTTTACTCTTATATATAGGCACTAGGATGCTCTTCCTCCACTCATCAGGCATTTTTCTAGTCATTAAAATCCTATTAAAAAATTTTGTAAGCCAAGATGCCCCCACATCTCCCAAGCATTTCCAAACCTCAATGGGAATCCCATCTGGTCGTAAGGCCTTGTTGGGTTTCATCTTCTTCAAAGCAAATTCCACCTCAAACTTTACTTATTCTCCGATAGAATCTGAATTCTCTAATTTCATCGTAACTTCCAGTTTCTTCTTCCATTGTGTTATCCATATGTTTTCCATTCAGCAACTTCTCAAAATAGCTCTTCCACCTTTCCTTAATCTCTTTGTCGTTCACTAATACCCTAGAGTCATCGCTTTTTATACACTTAACCTGATTAATGTCTCTTGTTTTCCTTTCTCTCGACTTAGCAAGCTTATAAATACATTTTTCTCCCTCTCTAGTGTCTAGTTTGGTGTAGAAGGCGTCATAGGCATCCATTTTAGCAACTCTAACTGTCCTTTTAACCTCCTTATTTGCACATTTATATCTTTTGAAGTGTTCCTCACTTCTATCATTTTGCCACTTCTTAAAGCATTCCTTTTTGGTTTTTACTGCAGCTTGTACCTCTTCATTCCACCACCAAGTATCTTTAGAAGCTAACCCTCTTCCCTTCGACTCTCCGAGGACCTCCTTTGATATTCTCGTGATGCACCCTGCCATTCTATCCCACATAGTATTGCTTCCATCTTCCAAATTCCAAGGTGCTTCTGTATACATTCTCTCTTGGAATATTGCTAGTTTATCGCCTTTAAGGTTCCACCACCTAGTTCGCGGGTTTATAGGGTCTTTTCTAGTACAACATTGTCCCTTTATATGGATATTTAAAATAGTAAGTCTATGTTGAGATGTTAAACTCTCTCCTGGCGTGACCTTACAGTCTTTACATGCTAAGCGGTCTGCCTTTCTCGCAAGGAACAAATCGATCTGGCTTCTATTGGATCCACTCTTAAAGGTTATCAAGTGTTCTTCCCTCTTTTTGAAAAAGGTTGTTGGGTTGCCAGTTGGTCCAGTTGTAATTTTTTTTAGAAATTTGGGAGATCCGTTTAATCCCAGTGTCTCAAGTTCATTGGGCCGTTACGGTATTGTCCAGTTGTAAATGTTTTCTCAAGTATGTGAGATCCGTGTAATTCTACTGTGTGACCATTGGGCAGTTACGATATCACCCAGTTGTGCATATTTCTGAAGTTTGTGAGATCCGTCAGTGTGTGTTTTAAGTTAATTGGGGCAGTTCCAACATCCTTTTGGTCTCTGTTTGTAGTTGCATGCCCTTGTGGAGTACGAGACTGTGGAGGCTGCTGAGAAAGCTGTGAGTGCAAACTTTGTTTATCATATCTAGTGCATATGGTTTGTTGTAGTGTTGGGATAAAACAATTTGCAACGATTTGGAATTTTATGTTGATAATAATATGGATCAGGTGGCGTCATTAAATAATAAAGAAGACTGGAGATATGGCATGCGGGTCAAGCTTCTCAAGCGATCAGTGGTTGGCCTCTTCACCTCTTCTTCTATTCTTTGCATTAATATGTATGGATTTTAGTTTATCGGCTACTGCTTCAGGGCATGCATGCAGAGAAGAGAAAAGGCCAAAGGAGGGAATCAGATTCTGAGAAGAGTAGCAACGTCCATGTATCTGATGCAGCAGGAGATTTGGAGAACCATTATTCAAGTGAGCACCATGATGACACACTCGATGGAAAGGTTAGTGATTTTTTGGTTCTTATACAGTTGAACAACACTTGCTTGGCTCCTTTAGGCTTTGTTTGGTTCATGGATTAGTGAGGGAAAAGGAAAGAAAACATTGTGGAATGCTCTCGTCTTTGTTCGGTTGATAAAGAAAACAAGGAAAATAGGAAGGAGACGGAGTGAAAAATAAGTTTTTATTAATTTGGAATATTTTCAGTTGCTTCCTTCCTTTTTTCTCAAGTTGCTATTATATTATGATTTTTTATTTATTTCTAATGCCATTTAAATGTGGAGGAGAAAACAGTGGAAAACGTAAGGGGAATAGTTTTCCTTATCTAAATCCTTGAACGAAACAGATGATTAATTTCAAGTTTCATCCATGTTGGCCTCTTGAGAGCATGGTGTAGATCAGATTGTACTAGATTTGGAGACAAGCCAATACTGGAAGTGCAGATGGGATATGTAACGAGTCGAAAAAAAACTTTTTGAATTCCTGCTAGAAAGAGATTTCCCTAATGAATGCGATATCTGTTAAGGGTGAAACTTGGTCGATTTTGGTCGGGGTATGTGATAAGTGTTCTAAAAATCTCCCTTGGCGCTATGCGGTGCCCGCCCGCCACGACTTTCCCCTAGTCGTTTGTAAAAATCAGCCTGTAGATTAGGCAGGCTCTAGGCGGAGCTAGCCGGGCCTGGGTTGAGGTTGTAATTTGTAAAATAAGAAGGAAAATAAAAAAATACGTAATTACACACGGTGCCAAGAAGAATAAGAGGGGTTACACACCTGGGTTTTCTAAGTTTTCTAAAATGATCAAATTAGGGTTTATGAAATTTGGGGTTACCCTTACTCCTTGCATCTTCTCTCTCTCCTCCAGTGCGTTGTGTGTGTCGCCGAGTGTGCGCGCGTGCGCGTTCGAGAGTGTGTTATGCAACTGTGTATGTGTGTGTCACCGTGTGCTGCTCTCTCTCTCTCTCAGCTGCGAGTCTGCTGGAGGAGATTCTTATTCTTTTTTTTTTTTTTGGTCCAAGGAATGAAACCCTAATGGCTAAAATGTGTATATACTCTTAAGTCTTAATGTTTAAGTTTATTATTAATATATCCCCTATAATTTTACAAATATTAAAACTCATTATGATCTTTACTTATTTTCAAGTAACTCCACAAAACTGTTATAATATACATACATATATATATATATATATATTGAACCCCAAAACTATAATTATTTCTAGATAGCACGACATAACTGGTATATATATCTACTATATTATTAATTTTACTTATAAAAAAATAAACCGCCTAGGCCCCCCTCCACCGCCCGACTATCACCTAGCAATTTTTAGAACATTATATGCGGCTATTCATCAACTGAACAGAGACATCCAGTTTTGTTATATTGTAGCGCACCGACAAAAAGAAGAAAAGAAAAGAAAAGAAAAGAAAAAAAAAAAGAGAACTACACCGACCGATACATCTAATGAGTCTTCAGATTTTGGGGCATCGGTTAATGGTCGGTTTTGGTCAGGGAGTCGGTTTGGGCATCAGATCTTGAGCAGGAGGGATGCCATAGTCAAATAACAATGGTTTGGTGGTCATATAACGGAGATTTAAGTGTACAGAACGGAAAAGCATTGGGAGAATGAATTCTTACCAGACTCTAACTAAAGATGAAGGCAACTGTGAAGATAATATCAACAACCGGCGAGGAATTGGACAAGCTTCTCACACTCCACAGATTGAACAAAGTAATATTCTAAGAGTGTGTGTGTGTGTGTGTGTGTGTGAGAGAGAGAGAGAGAGAGAGAGAGAGAGAGAGAGAGGAGAAGGGGTTGAAGAAGAGGAACTCCCTAGTACGAAGCGATTCTTGATGTTGGCCGTTTTGTGAATAAGAGAATAACATTAGCGTTAGAAATCGGTGAGGTAACAGGGTTAGTAGTGGTGAGGGTGAGTACAAATTGTGTGGGGACGCCTCATGGTAAAAAGTTGGCCAATTATAAATATCTATATACAAGTTAAAAAGTCTGGTAACATTTTATTTAGTGGTTGTTGGTCAGTTTCGGCCAATTCGGTTGTATTTTATTTAAATCTGCACATTGACCAAACTCTTTATTCACTCATGAAAACTGAAATGTCCGGTCAGTTTGGTGTTCATGGTTTTTCTGACACCTCTAATGTCTGTTGAAATATGCCCCTGAAAAGCATCCTATGAAAAGCACTCTCTTAAAAAGAGAGAGATCTGTGCAGTAAAATTTCGTTGTCTGGTTCTGAGAAGATGCTAAAAAGGAATGTTTAATTTGGGATATTACCATTGTCCTTGCAACACTAATGGTGGTGGTTACATTCCTATCTTCGTATCTTTTGTCTTTTAGTGGTTCAGAAACAGAAAATTTTCTACAAGCTTGAATATATATATATATATATATATTCTTGTCTATCGCTTATGTTCCACTACAGGACGAAGGGCATCTAGCAAAGGAGAAGACCGAACACAAGGATCAAAATCGAGGACAAGCTAGGCGACCAAAATACCGTGGCCCTAATGGATATGGTATTTAAACAAATCATTGCTTTCAATTTTCAACTTGATTTTTTGGTTGAGCTTCTGGTCTCATCATTGTAATTGTTAAAATTTTTAATTTTTAATTTTTTTTCCTTATGGGTTGTGAAAAAACATTTTTAGGCCATGGAACTGTTTCTTCTGGTCTGGGCAGTGAAATTTTAAAGCCACCGCCTGGCCCAAAAATGCCTGATGGAAGCCGAGGATTTACAATGGGACGTGGCCGGCCTCCGGTTCCAAATCCAAATTAGTGCTCGACAAGCACATGTTTGTGATATTTGTGGTGTCTGTAAAATTGAGGGCGTGTTTGGTTATTGCACCTACTTCAATCCCATAGCATTTGTTGGATTGCTTTCTTATGAGGTTGAGATTACAGATGAATTCCAGGTTAAGAAATAGTGATTTGGAAATAGTTTTAGGTTTGTGAGATTTGTGATTGTACAATTTGACTCAGATCAATCATATTTAATTACAGTTGACAATTTCTACAGTTTTGAGACACTAGTTACATTTGACATCTCCTGAATATACCGATCCTGAAGTGAAGACTGTGTTAAGAGTTTGGGGGCTAAGCAGATCAAAATCTTGATATTGTATGCATCAATTGCATGCTTTTCTGATCATTAGCAACACTTGAGAGGAAGTTGGTTTGAATGCTTCTTCCATCATCCTTTTTGTTGGATTCAAAGTCAAGTGAAACTCAAGTGACACCATTATTTGTTGTTTTAATGGGGTTCTATGGCACCGTTTGGAAAACATGTTAGAGAATCAATGACGTGGCTGATTCTGCAATTGCGATTCGTATAACAATTTGGCAATCACTTAAAATTCAGCCATGTTTCCAAAATTTTATGGTGCAATTGTGGAAGATATGTCGTTGCCACTGGGATTCCAAATGCAAACGGGATGTAAAATCAGGGAGGATTTAAGTAAGAACACCATTTTTCGTGAAGGAAAACATCCTAGGGATAACACGTATATGTATATTATATAGCATCCTAGGGATAATTTTGATGCCTAATGATGATTTTGGAGAAAACCTCATAAGTCAGTCTCCGAAGGGTGAAATGGAAGTTCATTATTGCTCTTCAAACTGATGTAGTCTGTTCTTTTATTGTTTCTTTATCTCGTCCATGAATGCTAGAAGTTAGTTGAGAGTACTTTTAAAGTAGAGGATGAGCAAATAGCTGTTACATACATAAGTAGCTTTCTGCTTGCGTTGGGGGTAAACTAACCTAGGTAGGTCCATTGCTTTAGTGGCTGCTGTATTGGACAATTAATAAGGAAATTGACTTGCTGTTACTAATTACAACCACCAAACTAGTGAAACGTTGTAACAAAGATTTCAGATCCCACCTTGCAATATGTTTAAAGTGTGTGCATATGATATCATGCTATAGTGAGCCATTTAAAGAACTACTAGAATAGGGCCTACACTCCGCGTGTGTGCCATTTTGTTTGTTTATTATAACACCCGTATTTGTGTTATTGTATTTCAGTGCATTGTCATGCATGATAATGTGATGTGTTGTGCATTTTGGCACATGTCTGAGTGAGTTTTGACTCACGAGGTGTGTGTTAGAAAACCCTCTGAAACTGTGTTGACGAGTGCTTTTTTGTTGTGAAGTCTCTCCGAGTATTAGACGTTCACTGTGGAATACCTTAAATGTTTATCTGAAAATAAATGTTTACCTGTGTATTTCACTATTTGTATGAGAAATTAGCGCACTTGACATGGGCGAGGATTTTATGTACTTATATGTTTACGTGTTAAGGTTAGGATTTTCTTTTCCTTGGCATATAGAATAGGCACACACACACATGCATTGCACCCATGTGACATGTAAAATTTTTTTACCAAATAAAAAAAAACAAAGACAAAAATGTCTTTGTATAACAAAAGGAAGCAAATAAAAGGTTTTTTTAAAAGAAAATTTCAAAATAAACTAGTGAAACGTTGTAACAAAGATTTCAGATCCCACCTTGCAATATGTTTAAAGTGTGTGCATATGATATCATGCTATAGTGAGCCATTTAAAGAACTACTAGAATAGGGCCTACACTCCGCGTGTGTGCCATTTTGTTTGTTTATTATAACACCCGTATTTGTGTTATTGTATTTCAGTGCATTGTCATGCATGATAATGTGATGTGTTGTGCATTTTGGCACATGTCTGAGTGAGTTTTGACTCACGAGGTGTGTGTTAGAAAACCCTCTGAAACTGTGTTGACGAGTGCTTTTTTGTTGTGAAGTCTCTCCGAGTATTAGACGTTCACTGTGGAATACCTTAAATGTTTATCTGAAAATAAATGTTTACCTGTGTATTTCACTATTTGTATGAGAAATTAGCGCACTTGACATGGGCGAGGATTTTATGTACTTATATGTTTACGTGTTAAGGTTAGGATTTTCTTTTCCTTGGCATATAGAATAGGCACACACACACATGCATTGCACCCATGTGACATGTAAAATTTTTTTACCAAATAAAAAAAAACAAAGACAAAAATGTCTTTGTATAACAAAAGGAAGCAAATAAAAGGTTTTTTTAAAAGAAAATTTCAAAATAAACTAGTGAAACGTTGTAACAAAGATTTCAGATCCCACCTTGCAATATGTTTAAAGTGTGTGCATATGATATCATGCTATAGTGAGCCATTTAAAGAACTACTAGAATAGGGCCTACACTCCGCGTGTGTGCCATTTTGTTTGTTTATTATAACACCCGTATTTGTGTTATTGTATTTCAGTGCATTGTCATGCATGATAATGTGATGTGTTGTGCATTTTGGCACATGTCTGAGTGAGTTTTGACTCACGAGGTGTGTGTTAGAAAACCCTCTGAAACTGTGTTGACGAGTGCTTTTTTGTTGTGAAGTCTCTCCGAGTATTAGACGTTCACTGTGGAATACCTTAAATGTTTATCTGAAAATAAATGTTTACCTGTGTATTTCACTATTTGTATTATTTTCTAGTTTAGAATATGTTTCTCTTGTTAATTTTAGCATCCTGGTGAGGATGAATGAACACACTATTAATTTGGTAGACTAATTAGCAACTTCGAAAAAGTCATGTTGAAACTTGCATTTTAACAACCAAACGGAACTTAAACGAAAACTTTTATAATTTTAAGGTTTCACTTGTGAAGCTATGATTTAGCTGTGTAGAAAGTTTCAGAGACTGATTAGGAGTTTTGAAAACTTGCAGGGAGGTAAATACAATTTCCGGAAGTGTTGTCTATATATAGATAGAGATAGCTTTCATATTTTTTATAAGTTCTTGATCTAAGTTTCAAAAAGAGGCCAAAGGGAGATATAGTTGCTTCAAACTTTCCGACGACAAACGACGACCCTTCATCTGTCTGTTTTCTCCTAGATTTCATATTTGAGCTCCTTAAGGTAAGGCTGTTGTTTTGATACCTATTAGGCCCTGTTTGACCAAATTTTACAAAAAGTCATTTTCTAGAATTTTTCCTAAAAGTTGATAATCGGACTTTTGATCCATAGGAATTGTACTAGACGAACTTCTGCACGTTCTTTGTGCTTGGATTTTCTTTGGATCGTAGTTTAAGAGCGTTATTCGGAGGTGAGTGATTCAATTATGTTTTTGGAATGATTTCTTGACATGTATTCATATTTGATATGAAAAGCATGTGTTAGATTATAGATATATTTTGTGTAGTTCATATTAGGCAACTATATGATAAGTAGGCCCAATAGCACGGTAGAATGTTTTGTTTACCGAGAGTATGGTGATATGCATTTGAGCATGTTGAGTTGCTTATTTGGGTCAAATGAGTGCGTGTATCAAGCCATCGTTGTGGAGCCGTTATAGATATAAGGTCGCATGTTTGAAGAGAAGAAACGTGGGTCTTACATTCTCATGTGGACTTATTAGCAAGGAGTTGCGAATTAGGAAGTATGGAACGTACACATGGGATCTCCAGAGACTAGTATGAAATGTAGAAATGTGAATGTGAGCATATTTATCATTCATGTACATATATTGTTTTATTCACTAAGTGTTAGCTTAAACAAATCGAATATGCGTGGTTATTGTAATGACCCGCAGTTTATTAAGGGGTATTGTGGTAATTTACACATGAATTTGGACCCATTATTTTTGGTATATTATTTTTCTTAACTTGTAGAATAATTTTTGTATTATTACTTACATAGGTATAATGTACCCACATGTTTAAAACATTGAGCAATTTGACCATATCTTGGGACCCACATTTTAGCTACTTTAAGTTTGAATCACACCAAATGCATACACTTTCTCTCTCCTCTCTTTAGAGTGGCCAACCATTTGGAAACCCAAATCCCACCTCCTTGTTTCATTTTTCCCTTATTCTTTCATCTCTTCATCTTCTTCTTCTTCCCTTTTCTTCCCCTCTCAAATTTCTCCATTGAAGCAAGCTTGAACATCAAATTTCTTCAAGAATCAAGGTGCTAGGAGTTATAGGACCAAGCTTTGGAAGGATTGAGAGCTATACTTCAAGACTACTAAGAGCTCTTTCTCTCACCCTTCTCTAGCCCTAACCAAACTTTTGGGTGTTCTTTGGACTTTTTCCAAGAACAAGGTAGATTTTCTATGTATTGATACAATTTAATTCCTATTTCTAAGTATGATAATGTGTATTGGATTGATTTGGGTAAATTTCTAGGGTTATATGATATTTCATTAACCTAGTTCCTAGATTCTATGAGAATACATGATCATGTGTCCATTGATGCATTTAATTTCCTCCTTCTAAGTATGAATTACAAAGCTTGCTTAATTGGGTGAAACTCTTGAATTAGATGAATTTTCCCTAACCTAGTTCTCTTTAATATCTTAACTTAGAAATGAAACTATATGATTTACATGCTTAAGTTAGTATCAATATGGTTACTTGTCTACTTGGTAGTTGAAATCCATGTTAAAATTCATGTTGGAAATGCTAGCTTTGGTTATTGAGATTGCATGTGTAGAGATCATGATTTACTATCCAAACTATGTCATTTGTGATTCAATGTGGGCAAAGTGTGCTTAATTCTAGCTTAGTACGGTTTTAGAACATAATGTGCTAATGTTGAATTTGAGCTCATAATATGAATTTCATTATGGTTCCTTTCATTTCTTGACAATAATGCATAAGCATTGTACAATGATTAGTGGAGATGACACTGCATAAGTATTTGACATTGGTTGAGTGAATCAAAGGGATTCATTTCATCGGGTGCCATTTCGGCAAAGACATTGCATACACACGATATGCGTTGAAAAGACCCCTCATGAGGAAGGGCATAAAATGAAATGACATGGAAATCCGGATGCGGGTTGTGATGTGAGACAAGGTGGACGTACCTAAGAATGTGCCAAATGCTAACTTATAGCCGACTAGCTATCGGAAGTATGCTACATTCCCAGTTGGGGTTGGCTCGCAGTCCGGTAACGAGGGGAGTGAACGATTACATGCATGGCCAAGAAGCCTTACATTTGCATTGCCTCGGTGGCAACCTCACTGCATCGCATTTCATTCTTAGTCATAGAAATTACTCTGTGTCTTTACATACATTATCTACTTAGCCGTTGTGCTAAGGGGCTACGATTCCAAATCTTTTGCAGGTAATATTGACAAGGGGAAAGACCCCAAGTCCGTGTAAGGAGTAGAATCAAAGGTATCCATTTTTGAAGCCTCTTATTGGAGGACTTTGTTTTGAGAGCTAGCTCGTGGATGGATAGAGCGACATGTAATTTATATGATCAATTGCCAGAAAATAGGACTAGATCAATAGAATTGCATGTACTAATTCATATGAACATTGTATATTAAATCTGTAATAGCTAGACTCACTTTCTTTTGGGACCGACACATGATAGCCGCGTCGTTGTGTTGTGTACATATTCGAAACTTCATGTATGATGTAAAGAACTTCTCTTCTATCTTTATCTTCAAGTGTATACGCATGTAATATAATCTCCTTTTGAGCTATCAATCCTTGTCGGATTTGTTAAATTCTACTTATTAAACTTCTTTTCGTCGACTTGCGGTCGATATTGTTTTTGTTAGAAACTCTTTTTGAATATTGTATAGAGTTCATGCGAAAATTTTCTCAATCGAACTTTTGTGCTTAATCCAACTTTTGTGGAGTGAACTCTCTTCCCATAGTTCGCTCAATCAAACTTTCCTCTACTTAATCTAACTTCCATAGAGTGAACTCTCTGCCCATAGTTCGCTCAATCAAACTTTTCTCTGGCCAGAGTTTGCTCAATCGAACTTTCTCTGCTTGATCCAACTCTCAGTAGAATACATAGATTTAGAGCATAAGTCTCCTATGAGACATCAATGTTTTAATGAGCACTCCTTCATATATTTTAAGACCTTGTTTTCAAAATAATTACTTTCCAAAAACTTTTCGTATCTCGGTTTCATGGTAAGGCATTATGGAAGTTATTTATATTTCTTTCTCTCCCCCCCTTTTTTCCGCTCTCTTTGATTTCAGGGTGTGACAGATTGGTATTAGAGCCATCAGAGTTCGAATACCTTGGTACTCTGGGAGTTCCTTTGGGTCTTTATATGACGTTCGCTTCGTGTTTTGAGGTGTTAATTTCATTACATAGATTCAATGAATGTGTTGAAGTTGTCGTAGGAGATGACATGCTTAGATGATTGGATGCCTACATGATTATGTAATAGAATGCCAATGTGAAATAGATTAACATATCTAGGATTGTTTTGATGAGAGCATGTTCTCTTGATTTATGTTACATGCCTTCAAGATTAGATGCTCGCATGACCATGTGCCTTTGTGCTTACATCTTTGTGCTTTCTTGTGTATTGTCGCATTACACTCTGTTGTTCATCTCTGAAAAATATCTACCATCGACTGCACGAGGCTATAAAGTATATATATGAGGGTTTCCTTATTTGGATTATTCGCTCGATGTACCATGCCATGTAGAGTTGCTACTTAGGTATTGTTCAGTGCAGTACATCGGATTGTATTATGACATTACAGTTGCCTATGGATAATTACTTAACTTGCTTTTGCTATATTTTGTATAGTGATGCCACCTCGAGTGAGAGGTTGTGCTAGGGGCCGTCCAGCAGGTCGTGCTAGAGGTCGTGCTCGAGGACGTACTGGCGTTGGTGGCCGTGGAGTATAGGCTTTTTCTTCTTCCTCCGCTCCCGACGATGCTTTTGGTGGACTTCCTGGGGGAGCTCAATTTTTTCGTGAGATGGCTGAAGCTATGCGGGAGTTCACTCAAGCTGCCTGAGCGGCCCAAAATGAAATTCCGCCACCTCCTCCTGTCGCCTCAGTGGCTCCGGAGCCTCCTCCTGTTGTGGTGCCTGTTGTTCCTTTGGCACTGGCGGAGCCTAGAGTTCTATCAGTGATGAGGGAGTTCGAGAAGCATAATTCTCCCACTTTCTCGGGTGATCCTGACCCAGTCGGGGCTGAGCTTTGGCTAAAAAGGATTGTTCGCATCTTTGATCATATTGGGCTCGTAGAGGATCATCTCCGCATTGATGCCGCTACTTTTCAATTCTCTGGTAGAGCCCAGATTTGGTGGGACCTTGTTTTGACGACAAATGCTCTTGAGGGCATGACTTGGGGCATTTTTGAAAGCCTATTTCTTGGGAAGTATTTTTCGGACCATGCACGCAATGCTAAGAGGGTGGAATTCTTGTCTCTTCATCAAGGAGATATGTCTGTTGTCGATTTTGAGGCACGCTTTGGGGATTTAGCGCGATTTTCACCCGATATCACATCCAATGATACTACCAAGGCAAGAACATTCGAACGCGCACTTCGACCAGGTCTTCGTGGAAACGTTATGGGTTTCGAGCTCCCGACCTATAACCAAGTGGTACAGAAAGCAATGATTTTTTAAGAGGAGTATAATAGTTCCAAGAAGATTAGAGATGCTCGTCTTTCAATCAAGGGATCTCAAATTGAATCATCTAGTGGTCCTCAGAACAAGAAGCCAAGGTATGAGGCTCCTCGACAGCAACAACAGTCCTCATATACTACGCAACATTCGTATCCAGTACCCACTGCTTCTCGGCCTCAAGCTCAACGTTCACAGTCTCGGGGTTCTTTGCATTCTACATCGACCCATGGTGGACATCACCAAGGGCCAAGGGTATGTTTCGGTTGTGGTGATCCCAATCATTTTCTCAAGAACTGCCCCTACAAGCAATCTGTGCAATCTACACCTTCTATTACGGGACATCATCAGTAGAGTGTTAGGCCTCCCCTCCTACCATCCCTGCCTGCGCCACCTACTGCACAGAGCTCTAGACCTAGTGTTTCCAAGGGTCAACAGTACCCATTGCTAGGATCTTTCAGAGGTGGACAACAAGCTCTTGCCGCCACACCGCAAGTCTACAATCTTGGTACTACTACATATTCGGACACTCTTGAACCATCTGTGATCCGAGGTACGTTGCTTGTGTTCAATTCTAGGGCATCTCATTCATTCATATCATCTGCATTTGCATCGGCGTTAGGTTTGGAGGTAGACCATTTAGGTTCTGTGCTCACCGTGGACACTCCCGTTGGAGGATTGGTTCCACTAGATCTTGTATGTCAGAATTTTGAGCTTATCATATCGGACCAAAATCTTAGAATTTACTTCATTATAATTGATATGTCTAGTTTCGATGTGATACTTAGTATGGATTGGCTTAGCGCCTATCGCGCGTTTATTGATTGCTTTCGTAGGAGAGTCACCTTCCTTGCTCCGTCAGGAGAGACTTATTTTTTTTGGGGGGGATCGTTCTAGCTTCCCGACTCCGTCCTTACATCTTTTTCATGGGAGGGGAGGACATAATGATTATCTGGCTAGCTTGTTGGTTGATGAGGATAGGGTGACTCGTGGAGAGTTTCCTCCTGTTGTTTGTGAGTTCATTGACGTATTTCCTGAGGATTTGCCTGTCTTGCCACCTATTCGTGAGATCGAATTCACAATAGACCTTGTTCCTGGTACATCTCATATTTCTATTCCGCTGTATTGAATGGCTCCTGCAGAGTTGAAAGAGTTAAGTCTCAGTTAGAAGATCTTCAGGACAAAGGATTTATTTGCCCTAGTGCTTCGCCTTGGGGGGCGCCGGTTCTCTTTGCCAAAAAGAAAGATGGATCTTTGCGATTATGTATAGACTACCACAAGTTGAATCAAGCTACAATAAAGAATAAGTACCCTCTTCCGAGGATCGTCGACCTATTTGATCAACTTCGAGGGTCAACATGTTTTTCGAAGATCGACTTGAGATCGGGGTATCATCAATTGAGGAACAAGAGCAAGATATTCGCAAGACGACTTTTCGTTCACGTTATGGTCACTACGAGTTTCTTGTGATGCCTTTCGGTTTGACGTATGCTCCTGCCGCATTCATGGATTTGATGAATCGTGTATTTCATTCTTATCTTGACAAGTTTGTTATTGTTTTCATCGACGACATTCTCATATATTCGCCTTCTAGAGAGAAACACGAGGAGCATCTTCGTATTATTTTGAAAACTTTGAGAGAGCACCGCTTGTATGCCAACTTTTCTAAGTGTGAATTTTGGCTACCTGAAGTAAAGTTTCTTGGGCACGTCGAGTCTAGTGATGGAGTTTTTGTGGATCCATCAAAGATTGAAGCTATGATGGATTGGCAACCACCGAAGAATGCTTTTGAAGTTCGAAGTTTCTTGGGACTAGCGGGTTATTATCGACGCTTTGTGAAGGATTTTTCATGCATAGCCATGCCTATGACCAAGCTTACACGTAAAGGAACGAATTTTGCATGGACCGAATCTTGCAAGCAAGCCTTCCAACAGTTGAAGGCTCAGTTGACCTCGACGCCTATTCTAGTTATACCTGAGCGAGGATTAGAATATGCCGTGTATTTTGATGCTTCAAAAGAGGGTCTTGGATGTGTTTTGATGCAAGGAGGCAAGGTTGTTGCCTATGGTTCTCAATAGTTGAAACCTCACAAGTCGAATTATCCTACTCACGATTTAGAACTTGCTGTTGTGGTCTTCGCATTGAAGAGTTAGAGACATTATCTCTATGGTGAGCGATTTGAAGTTTTCTCTAATCACAAGAGCCTTAAGAATATCTTCACACAACGTGACCTGAATTTGAGGCAACGACGATGGATGGAGTACTTGGAAGATTTTGATTTTGATCTACAATATCATCCCGGAAAGGCCAATGTCGTGGCCGACACTCTTTGCCAGAAACCTCGTTCTACATTGGCTTCTATAGCCATCCGAGAGTGGAACATGCTACAACAGCTTAGAGACTTTGATGTCCATCTTGCAGATGCCGATGGGCATGCTACATTATTCGCTTTGGTTGCTCAACCGATACTTTTGAGCTGAGTTTTGGAGGCCCAGCAGTCCGATGATGAGACCGAGTCACTTCGATCACATATTTCTAGTGGTGAAGCGATTGATGGGTGGACTTTCAGTCCTGAGCATGGTGTAAGATTCAGAGGTAGACCTTTTGTTCCTACGGCTTGTCGTGAAAAAGTCTTGAAAGAATTTCATCATTCTCGCCTAGCAGTGCATCCAGGTGGCACGAAGATGTATCAAGACTTATGTCGTCAATTTTGGTGGAAAGTGATGAAACGATCCATTGCAGAGTTTATATCCAGCTGTCTGATGTGTCAGCAAGTAAAGGCCGAGCATCAATGACCTCCAGGTTTACTTCAGCCTCTTCCTATTCCTGAGTGGAAATGGGAGTATATCGCTATGGATTTTGTCACTGCACTCCCGAGGACTTATCGCTAGCACGATGCTATTTGGGTAATCATTGACCGTTTGACCAAATCTGCACATTTCTTGCCCATCAAAGTGACAGATTCTATTGATGCTCTCAGTAAGCTATATGTTTGTGAGATCGTGAGGCTTCATGGTGTTCCAGTGTCTATTATTTCTGACCGCGACTCTAGGTTCATTTCTCAATTCTGGCAGAGCCTTCAGAAGGCTTTGGGGACCCAGCTTTTGTTGAGCACAACATTTCATCCGTAGACAGATGGACTGTCCGAGCGCACCATCCAGATTCTGGAGGACATGTTGCGAGCTTGCGTTATGGATTTTGGAGGCACTTGGGAAGACCACTTGCCGATAGTGGAGTTCGCCTACAACAATAGCTATTAGTCTAGTATTCAAATGACATCATACGAGGCCTTGTATGGCCGACCTTGTAGATCTCCTTTGTGTTGGACCGAGGTTGGTGAGTCATCCATCTTGGGTCCTGATCTGATCCGTGAGACATCCGAGAAGATTGACATTATTTGAAAAAGGTTGATTACCGCGCAGAGTCGTCAGAAGTCATATGCCGATCGTCGTCGTCAGTCGCTGCCTCTCCATCTCGATGATCATGTGTTTCTTAAGGTTTCACCTAGACGTGGAGTACTTCAATTTGGGAAGAAGGGAAAACTATCTACGAGGTTCATTGGGCCATTTGAGATTCTTGATAAGATTGGTGAGGTTGCCTACCGATTGGCCCTTCCACCTCAGCTTTCAAAGATTCATAACGTTTTTCACGTTTTGATGTTGCAGAAGTATCAAAAGAGATCGAAGTAAATCAAGACATTTCTTATGAGGAACAACCCCTTCGCATCCTTGAGAGGAAGGACCGCATTCTTAGAGGTCGGACGATTCCTTTGGTTCGAGTTCAGTGGAACCATCACAATATTGAAGAATCGACTTGGGAGACAGAGTCAGAGATGAGGTCTCGTATCCCCATCTCTTTGCCGATTGAAGTATATTATTCTAAACATGTCATGTGTATTGTGAGTTACTACTAATTTGATCTGGTGACTTATTGATGGTTTGTAGTTATTGACTTGTTTATGATTCGAATTCCGGGGCGGAATTCTTTTAAGGGGGGTAGATTGTAATGACTCGTAGTTTAATAAGGGGTATTGTGGTAATTTACACATGAATTTGGACCCATTATTTTTGGTATATTATTTTTCCTAACTTGTAGAATAATTGTTGTATTGTTACTTACATAGGTATAATGTACCCACATGTTTAAAACATTGAGCAATTGGACCATATCTTGGGACCCACATTTTAGCTACTTTAAGTTTAAACCACACAAAATTCATACACTTTCTCTCTCCTCTCTTTAGAGTGTCCGGCCATTTGGAGACCCAAATCCCAACTTCTTATTTCATTTTTCCATTATTCTTTCATCTCTTCATCTTCTTCTTCTTCCCTTTTCTTCCCCTCTCAAATTTCTCCATTGAAGCAAGCTTGAACATCAAATTTCTTCAAGAATCAAGGTGCTAGGAGCTATACGACCAAGCTTTGGAAGGATTGAGAGCTATACTTCAAGACTACTAAGAGCTCTTTCTCTCACCCTAACCAAACTTTTGGGTGTTCTTTGGATTTTCCCCAAGAACAAGGTAGATTTTCTATGCATTGATACAGTTTAATTCCTATTTCTATGTATAATAATGTGTATTGGATTGTTTTGGGTAAATTTCTAGGGTTATATGATATTTCATTAACCTAGTTCCTAGATTCTATGTGACACGACTAAAAAATTGTGTGCTCTTTGTGCAACACCCAAGTGTAGGTGATCGTGCAAGTAATACTGGATAAGTCTAGGTCGATCCTACAGGGAAGGAATAGGGAGAATGTCTACTAAGTTATAACCTAAAGAAAAGGAAAAAGATGATATACGGGTGGAGGTTCTAACGAATCCTACTTAATTAAATTAAATTAAACAATAAACTAAAGCATACAGAAACATAATTAATTAAACGAGTAAATTAAAAGTGTTGGAAATACGTGAATCCACATTGATTCTAACCATCTACCATGCATACTCATTAACGTTCTATGGAGTTCATTCCTTTTCAGCATTCCGTATTTTTCTAAAGATAAAGAATCAATAGCCCTTTCATGACCGGGACTATATCATCACAAGTGATTTAAAATACTTAGAAGACGGTTTAAAACAATGGTTATTACTTGCACTCTAAATGGTGTTAGCATTCAAAGTGATTTTCAAAAGACATTGAAGAAAATAGCCTTAAGGCTTCAAGTTCTAAAACACTGTTGAGCTTATAGGGACAATTTGATGATAGATTTCTAAAATAGAAAGTCATGGAATACTTAAAAGAATCATCTCAGGAATTAGCAAGTTCGATCGATCGAAGTGCTCTCGATCGATTGGACATCATCATCCTTCAATCGATCGAAATGTCTTCGATCGCTTGGCTATAGCTCTGGTTCGATCGATCAAAATACCTTCGATCGATCGAACCCAGGTTTTCCAAAGATTGCATGGCAGAGGCTAGAAATTAATATTTCATCACATATTCCCAATGTCTAAACTACGGAAACATGATTAAACTAATGCAGGAATAACAAACTAGAGTAATCATAATAGCTAGATTAACAAACAATCAAATAGAGAAAAGGAAAAGAAAAACCTGGAATAATCTGAATATAACTTGTAATAAACATGAAACCAACTTGAATCTTCAATAATCTTCAATATAACAATGGAAAAGAGGAAGAAAAATAAGAATCTAACCTAATCTACTCCTAATCTAACCCTAAAACTACCCTAAACTGCTTTTTTTGTGTTCTGGAGCGTCCTCTTTCGTCTGGTATCATAGCAGCTTATTTATAGGGTTCCTGCAGAGTTCATGCAACTTTTGGGAGAAAATAAAGCTCAAGCGATCGATCTTAGTTCGATCGATTGAACTCTGCTCAAGCCCTTGAACCTCTCTGATTTTGACAGCTCTGCGCACCGATGGGAGAATGGGCATAACTTTTCACTCGGACCTCGGATTGATATCCCGTTTGTGGCCAAGCGACCATAACTCAAAGATCTACATTTTGTATTTCTGGGGAAATCTTCCAAATCTGAAGTCTTCATTGTTAAAAATGGCGTTTTCTCAGCTGCTTCTGTTGTTCTCTTCACCAAAATCACTTTTTTTTTAGCTTCACTTCATTGATTTTGCATCCTAATACCTATAAAACAATGCATAGGCATATGTTTTAGTATTAACACAATAAAAAAGACATTGTTATTAGAATGCACATAAATGTAGGGACGTTGAGGATAAAAGTATGCATAAAAGACCATATAATATTCTATGAATATGCACTTTTCACCTCGAATCACACCCCCCAACTAGCTCGTTGCTAGTCCCTAGCAATGAAGCAAACTACATCAATATTTATTGGAACTTTAAGAATTGAAAACAAAATAAAGTAAAAATCCTAACTCACTTTCGCAGGAATCGCGATTGCATTTAGCGTATGCAAGGTTCCCCCTAGTGGACGAGTGTTGTCTTGTGAGGGTTTGCAGTGAATCTACCCACAAAATTCATGTTTAAGGTAATGGTTCTCATTTAAATGTTTTCAAGGAATTGTTTCCTCTCATTTAGCAATATAGTTAAGCTCAGCAGTCTTATGAAACTCTCTAGTATGTCATAGCCATGCAACACACACATTACAGTTAATCTACTATCAAAGTCATTAGAATGTTCCATACCTATCAATCTTCAAGTGTGTGTGTGAATGGACAACCAAAATACAAAACTTTAATTTCAAAGCTCGCATAACCTAAGATGCTATCAAGACGTTCATTTTGACTCAACTCTCACCGGGATTACACTCTCAAGATGAAATCACTCCGAATTAGGTGTAATAATTATCACTCGTGATATGGAAGCTATAAAGAGTAATTGTAAATGGAATCTAATGCTTCTCATATCTAAATAGAAAAATAGACATTTTAGTGCGCAAAGTCTCCTGAATGGATACTTTTCACTAGAAGAGCGAGATACCGTGGAGAACTCTTTCATTACCTTAACGTCAGATCCAATTTACTTAAAATCATCAGGACTTTGAAAAAGAGGTGTTAGGTTAAGAAGAAAGAAGTTCGTGATTTTCAATTGAGTCAAAGGATGTGATTGGAATGTCTACTAGAACTTTTCAAGCTTCCCCACATCTGCAATCTCTTTCTTCTTCTTCTTTTTTTTTTATCAACCATTGGCAATTTTTTTCTTTAATTTTCATGCTTTTCTTTTTCTTTTTCTTTTTTTTTTTTGCCAACTTTCCCTTATTCACACAACCAAACTTCTTGTCAAGATAACATCTCCCAATCACTCCTAAATAAAAATTTGAGGCTTGAACTCCTAATTTGGAGTTAGGTATAGACTTTAAGGATTGTGAAGACAAGGCGATTATGATAAGGCTCAAGAGGTGAAATAAAGGAATATCATTGAGGTAGGCCAAGGCTTTATTATGCGTGTATGGTCAAAAGATGGCCTAAATCATCTTCTAAGTTCATTAGGATTATTAATTTAAGTAAATTCAAGAGCTCTAAATTTGGTAAATCCTGAACGTTCTCTTCTAGTAACCAGTCAAAATGAAGAAAATTGAGACTTTCAACGAATGAATACGCTTTTCATAAAGTAAGAGTAATTTTCTAAAACCTTCAAAAACAAAGAATGGCACAAAAACTCACTTGGATTATTAGTCTCCACTACAGTCTCTCAAGACACCTAAGCTATGCTTACTCATCCATTTTAGCTAAGTACAAGGTTGTCACAACGTGCTCAAAGTTGCTTGAAGATTAAAAATCATAAAATATAATATAACTAAGATAGTAAACAAACTACCATAGTGTATTACATACTAGTAACATATAGAAAATAACACTAATGCATCATAACTAACTACATTAACTAAGAGAGAAATACAAGAACTATTTTAATATATTAAAAAAAATAAAAAAATTTTAATTGCATGCCTCGTTTCTTTCTTTTTATGCTTTAATGTCAATACACCTGTTTAGCAACATGACTCAGTAAATCAAAATTGCAAAAATTTTAATTTTTGCAAAATTGCTTAGCAACATGCTTTAAAATTTTTGCAATTTTGATTTACTGAGTCATGTTGCTAAGCAGGTGTATTGACATTAAAGCATAAAAAGAAATAAACGAGGCATGCAATGACTCACTCCCCCCCAACTAAAACTAAACATTGTCCTCAATGTTCTAAACTAAGCACATGGACATGTAAAGTAAAGCGAGAGAAGGAAGGATGTTACCTCGAGGCATTAATATCCAATTTTTTTTAAGTCACCTGCAATATCATTAGTAGCAACAAGGAAAAATAGAGAATATAATAGAACTACTTAGTAAATAAATTCGGCTAATCAAGATCTTTATCATAAATTAATAATCGAAATTTTTTAGGATCTTCCTAATGAAATAATTTAACAGTGAAAAGGATATAGGGATCCTCATAAAATTGCAACTCCCCCCAACTAATGTCAGGCTCAAGGTCAGAGGAGATGATGCAAAACCTATGGCTTCCAAATTTGTTGGGGACAATTATAGGAGGTGTATCACGCTTTTTAGGAATTATATGCAATAAATGATCTTTGGTGTTTGTAGTTCCTATGATAGCCTCTATTTTAATACAAGGAAGTGGCCATGGTTCAATAAAAGGGGCAGGGTCTAAGTGATGTTCTAATTTAGCTTCATTACCCTCCTTTTGTTCTAGAACAGAATCTATAGAGATATGATCATAGGAATTGGATTTCTGTTCTATGTATGTACTTTTGGACAGGACTTGGATAAAGCTATCTATTTGGGCCTCTATGCCATTATTACTCAAGAAGGTCAAGCAGTTTAGAAGATTACTAGCTTCTTGTTGAAGTTTAAGATCATCTAATGTGGGCCCAATATTTTCCAAGTCTTCTCTCACAGAATTTTGAAAGTTAAAATTTTGTGAAGAACATGTGCTAGAATCCTTACCATCCTCTTCCACAACACATTTTATTTGTTCAACATTGGGGTACACATGACTTTCAAGCTCGGGATGAGAGCATTGATTGATAGAGAGGATAGGTGATGGGCAACTTGGTGACACCACCTCTTCGGCTGAAAGAGGTGAGGGTTCATGAATATCACATAAATCTAAACAGGATTTATATTTTTCAATTATGTCCTCCCTAGGGTCACTATCAAAGGTAGGAGTAGAGTCAACAGGGGACTCATCCTTTCCTAATTGCGTGCAATCACCTAAACTCTCATTATCTGTAAAAACCTCATTCTCATCCGTGTAACTCTCCTCACTATATATGTCATTTATTGAGGTGATCTGGACAAAGAAATTGTGCAACTTTATCCAAGCAGTGAAGGAGTTGATGTCTGGGGTTGTATATTGAGGAGAAGATGGTTCTACAACTTCATACTTAATGGTTTGGTTTTGGAGTTCTTGTTGGGTTATGACTTTCTCGAGTGAGTTGTTAACCTCATTCGGTATAAACCCGTCATTGTCCTCTAATTCCATTCCATTGTTAGTGTCTTGAAATTTAGGTTGTAGTGTTGAAGGACTGGTATAGTCTTCTAAAAGTTGGCTAGCATATGCTTGTTGATATCTAGTTTCTAATTTATCAAGTGCACTATCTAGCCTTTTCATTTCACTAAGCAGCAATTTGAACATACCATTATCCTCAACTTGGTTATTCTCCTCATTATTACTATATGAAGTTTCGCCCTATTGTGGTTGATGATAGTCCCCTTCCCATTGTGTTTGTGGATAAGACTCCCCAAAGGAAAAATCTTGGTGCGTTTAGTAATCGTGGGAACTATTACTATATCCTACATTATTATTTTGGTTATATCCCCATTGCGGTTGATAGAACTCTCCATGTGGAGGTTCTTGATACGTTTGATAATATGGGGGACTGCAACTATTGTTTTCCCATTGTGGCGGTTGGTAGCACTCAGGTTGATAATGCGCGTCATATGTTGGTGCTTGCCAATTTGGGGGATAGTTTTCATTACCTAACGTGTACCTATTCATGATATTTGTGTTGTATGGAGGATAATATGGATATGACATGTTTATCCAAAATTTTTTTTAACAACTATAGAATTTTTATTTTTTATTTTTATATAGTGAGAGAAAAAGTCCAAAAGTTTTTTTATTTTTTTTTTGTTTTTGAAAAGTAAGAAAAATTGGAAATAACTTTGTAAAATTCTAGCCTAGTTGCCTTCCCCGGCAACGGCGCCAAAAACTTGACACGACTAAAAAGCTGTGCGCTCTTGTGCAATACCCAAGTGTAGGTGATCGTGCAAGTAATACTGGATAAGTCCAGGTCGATCCCACAAGGAAGGAATAGGGAGAATGTCTACTAAGTTATAACCTAAAGAAAAGGAAAAAGATGAATATACGGGTGGAGGTTCTAACGAATCCTAATTAATTAAATTAAAGTAAATAATAAACTAAAGCATAAAGAAACATAATTAATTAAACGAGTAAATTAAAGGTGTTGGAAATACGTGAATCCACATTGATCCTAACCATCTACCATGCATACTCATTAATGTTCTATGGAGTTCATTCCTTTTCAACATTCCGTAATTTTCTAAAGATAAAGAATCAATAGCCATTTCATGACTGAGACTATATCATCACAAGTGATTTAAAATACTTAGAAGATGGTTTAAAACAATGGTTATTAGTTGCACTCTAAATGGTGTTAGCATTCAAAGTGGTTTTCAAAAGTCATTGAATCATTAAGGCTTTAAGTTCTAAAAAACTGTTGTGACAAACTGAGCTTATAGGGACAATTTGATGACAGATTTCTAAAACAAAAATTCATGGAATACTTAAAAGAGTCATCTCAGGAATTAGCAAGTTTGATCGATCGAAGCGCTCTCGATCGATTGGACAACATCATCCTTCAGTCGATCGAAATGTCTTCGATCGCTTGACTATGACTCTGGTTCGATCGATCGAAGATCGAAATACCTTCGATCGATCGAACCCAGGTTTTCTAAAGATTGCATGGCAGAGGCTGGAAATCAATATATCATCACATATTCCCAATGTCTAAACTACGAAAACATGATTAAACTAATGCAGGAATAACAAACTAGAGTAATCATAGTAGCTAGATTAATAAACAATCAAATAGAGAAATGGAAAAGAAAACCTGGAATAATCTGAATATAACTTGTAATAAACATGAAACCAACTTGAATCTTCAATAATCTTCAATATAACAATGGAAAATAGGAAGAAAAATAAGAATCTAACCTAATCTACTCCGAATCTAACCCTAAAACTACCCTAAACTGCTGTTTTTTGCGTTCTGGAGCATCCTCTTTCGTCTGGTATCATAGCAGCTTATTTATAGGGTTCTTGTAGAGTTCATGCAACTTTTGGGAGAAAATAAAGCTCAAGCGATCGAACTTAGTTCGATCGATTAAACTCTGCTCAAGCCCTTGAACCTTTTTGATTTTGACAACTCTGCGCACCGATGGGAGAATGGGCATAACGTTTCACTCGAACCTCGGATTGACCTTCTGTTTGCGGCCACGCGACCGTAACTCAAAGTTCTAAATTTCGTATTTCTGGGGAAATCTTCCAAATCTGAAGTCGTCATTGTCAAAAATGGAGTTTTCTCAGCTGCTTCTGTTGTTCTCTTCACCAGAATCACTTTTCTTTAGCTTCACTTCATTGATTTTGTATCCTAATACCTATAAAACAATGCATAAACATATGTTTTAGCATTAACACAATAAAAAGGACATTGTTATTAGAATGCACCTAAATGTAGGGACGTTGAGGAGAAAAGTCTGCATAAAAGACCATATAATATGCTATGAATATGCACTTTTCAGCTCGAATCACTACGAGAATACATAATCATGTGTCCATTGATGCATTTAATTTCCTCCTTCCAAGTGTGAATTATAAAGCTTGCTTAATTGGGTGAAACTCTTGAATCAGATTAATTTCCCCTAAGCTAGTTCTCTTTAATTTTTTAACTTAGAAATGAAACTATGTGATTTACATGCTTAAGTTAGTATCAATATGGTTACTTGTTTACTTGCTAGTTGAAATCCATGTTAAAATTCATGTTGGAAATGCTAGCTTTGGTTATTGAGATTGCATGTGTAGAGATCATGATTTACTATCCTTATGTCATTTGTGATTCAATGTGTGCAAAGTGTGCTTAATTCTAGCTTAGTACGGTTTTAGAACATAATGTGCTAATGTTGAATTTGAGCTCATAATATGAATTTCATTATGGTTCATTACATTTCTTGACAATAATGCATAAGACATTGTACAATGATTAGTGGACATGTGTAATAACCCCCATTTTCTTGCATTGCCATATTTAAAATTAAATATACATTGTCTGCCTTTATTTAAATTCTTATGTGAAAAATTTATTTCTTGACTAATCCCATAATTGAAATTACTTTTGGGGTCAAAATGCAATTTTCCTAAAAAACTGGCAATACCTGTGTTAAATTTCAAATCTGTATTTCAAACGGTGGAATTATTTCTTTTAAACTCCAACTGTATTTTTATAAAATCAGAAAACTCTTTCTAACATTAAAATGAATTTTCTGTATTTTTGTGATAAACACCGTTTCACGAAAATACTAGTTTAGGTTTAAAACTGTCCGCGCAGTGTTAAACTTCCACAGAATTTTGGGAGTAACTGATTGGACGAATTTCTTTATACCCAATTATTATTGCTAAAGTTTTCCCTTAGGCCTTGCTTGGCAAATGCTTGTAGTATGTGTGTTGTCCTAATGCCATAAGCTTGATTCCCAAACACACCTTGACCCACACCAACTCCACCTACCCTTTCAATTATCAATGGAGCATTATGAATTGCAAGTGTATATTTACACATCATTGTTGCACTTTCTTTGTAATTAGTGGAGATTAATGGAGAATGAGTGGGATGTTAGGCAAATGTTTTCTAAGTGGGAGTTTGAGTATTTATACACCCAACCACACTACACATTCTACACTCCTAACATAGAGAGCTTGAGAGAGTCACATAGAGAGATAATAATTTCAGAATTTGAAGAGCTCAATCCTCCATAGCCAAGCTTGAAATTGGAGATTCTTAATTCTTGTATTTCTTTCTCAACAACTTCTTCAATCTACATCACGGTGAGTATTACTAACTCACTCCAAATGTAACTCATTCCTTATTTACTGATTTAGGTAGTTAATTTTAACAGTAGCAGAATTTTGTTTTCAGATTTTTGTTAGGAAAACGAATGAAATTTAAGGTTCTGCCCGCGTTGTCCCAAGCAAAACTCGATTCTGCACACTTTTTGTCTAATGCAATTTTCTCAGATTTTGCACCGTTTGGGCAGAAAATGAGGATTACAGTAGCAGAAAAAAAGTATATTAGAAATTCAATCTAATATTTTCTCTTTTAATTTTAACAGTAGCAGAATTTTGTTTCCAGATTTTTGTTAAGAAAACGAATGAAATTTAAGGTTCTGCCCGCGTTGTCCCAAGCAAAACTCGATTCTGCACACTTTTCGTCTAATGCAATTTTCTCAGATTCTGCACCGTTTGGACAGAAAACGAGGATTACAGTAGCAGTTTTTAGAATGCTATTAGTTATGTTTAAAATGATTAAGGCAATGAATTACGAATTTTCAATCCCCGTACGCGTATTATTTCTTTAATTCTGTGAATTCCTTTATGTTTAAAGTTTGATGACATTCATGTGGAGTCAGTTGTACATGCATGGTGAGTGTTGGTAGTGTGTAAAAGAGTAATGGTAGGGTGGAAAAGAGTATTGTTAGTGTGGAAAGTGTATGAGTTTGAGTTGTGATTGTGGTTGTGAGTTGTGATTGTGGTTGTGGTTGTGGTTGTGGTTGTGGTTGTGGTTGTGGTTGTGGTTGTGATTGTGGTTGTAGTTGAAAAAGAGGATGAGGGTGTCTTTGAAATGCGAAGGTGGCAAAAATGGACACTCCCTGACGCCCATGGAAGCGTTAAAGTGTGTGAAGCCGAACTTGGACACTCACTGGCACCCATGGAAGTGCTAAAGTGTGGCCTATGGACACTCCCTGATAACTCGAGTCTGGATACCTGTGTGGGGGTTGCCCCGGTATTTGCATGGCGGTTAGGGTCTTCAAAGTGTGAGGCATTGGACACTCCCTGGTACCCCGGACCAAAGTGTGAGGCAAACTGGACACTCCCTGGCGCCCCGTTGCTAAAGTGTGGCTATCTTAGTATTTCAAAGATACCAGGAGTAGGATAGAGGGTTGTTGGGTTTTGTCGAGAGAAAAGAGTCGGTTAGATGAGATGGTGCATTGTCCTCATACATGGTTACATATGTGTGAAATTATCTTTTAAATAATGTTGTGGTTGTTTTTCTATCAAGCTCTTTATCTTTAAATATAAACTTGTGATATTTAAATGGTAATGGGAAAAAGGTAAATGAGTATGTTTTTACATTCAAAGCTATGTTTTTAATACTCACCAGCTTCTTGAAGCTGACGGCGTTGATGCGTCCTGGACATTCGTGTCCAGGCTTTGCAGGTAATAATCAAGATGAACCGTATGACTATGCTAATTGAGATCAGTTGCTGAGAAGAGAATTTACTTTTATACGCTTTATGTGTTTTAAGATATGATTTGGTTTTGTAATAAGGATGACTGTAATAGACTGTAAGTTATTGTTTTATTTCAAGACGGTCTGTGCCTTAGTAAACCCCGTACTATAGGATGTAATAAGTTAGAAAATTTTTTATAAGCCCAGGTTGCCCTACTCTGATTAATAGTTTTTATGTTGTTCGACGTTTGGGACGGAATCGATCCTTCAAACTGTCGCGACCTACGGGTCCATAAAGGAAATTAAACGCTTTCCATATTTATGCTACGTCGGGGCGTGACAGGATTTAGTGGTATCAGAGCCATAGGTTTTCTAGATTGACCAGGCTCAGTTATTCACGCCATAGATTAGTGACATAGGTTACCCTTAAGTTTTACTAAGCTATACAACCAAGTTCTAGTGTTAGTTTAGTACGGATTACCCTTAGTTCAGAAACTAAAATTCTAAGTTGGTTTTATCATAGAAATGATTACCCGTTTGTCTTGTCACATCGACAAGAATGATAGCAATTTCCATATACCTTCAGACATATCCATTTAGGATTAGTCGAGATAACCATAACTTATGATGCCCCTACAGACATATAGTAGCCGAGTTTCTAAGGAGTTAAAGCATACCATAGCCCTCATTAATAGCTTAGGCACTGACCAACTTCCTGAGTCAAATCTCAGAATAGTCAGTATGGCCCACAACCCAGAGTATGGAGAATAAGAATACGACCTCTTTACTATTAGACATCAGCCTCTCCACATGCTCTCACTCTCTACACGTGCATTAATATTGATACATCACTCTCTCTCCATGTGGTCTCACTCTCTACACATGCATCACACCTGCCCCCTCTCTTTCTGTCACTCTCATTCGCACCGACCCCGCTCTCTTTCTCTCTCTCTTTGTGACCCTCTCACTAACCCCCTCTTTCTCTCCCTTTTTGTCACTCTCAACGCCCCACTATCTCTCTTTCTTTCTCTCTCTCTCTCTCTGTCACTCTCAGTGATCCTCTCTCTCTCTCTCTTTTCTTTCTTTCTCACATGCCCCCTCTCTTTCTGTCACTCTTCACGTGCTCTCTCTCTCTCTCTCTGTCACTCTCAGTGATCCTCTCTCTCTCTCTTTTCTTTCTTTCTCACCTGCCCCCTCTCTTTCTGTCACTCTTCTCGTGCTCTCTCTCTCTTTCTCTCCTTTTAAAGACCATCCATGTCCCATATCTCTCTATCCTTCTCACCATGAGCCTTTCTCCGTCTGACCCTCCCCATCTCTTTCTTCTTCTCTTCTTCTTCCTTTTGCCTCTTGGCAGAAACTCATCTCCCCCCTAAAAAAAAAAAAAAAAAACCCTCACCCAACCCAGATCTTAATAAAAGGAAGCTAAAACAAGCCAAAAATGGTTTCTAAGAAGGTTGTTAACGCAAGTCGTTGTGGTGCATGCGAGTATAACAGAAGACGGTGCAGAAGTGACTGTTCCTTGGCTCCCTACTTTCAATATGCTGGGAGTGTGAAGGATTATGAGGCAATTCACGGCCTTTTCGGATATAGGAATTTTCTACGCCTTATTGAAAGGGTACCTGAGGTAGATCATCTACAAACTATCAAATCCCTTGCGTTTGAAGCCACAGCTAGGCTTCAGGATCCCATTTTGGGTTGTGTTTCTTACATCTTTTTTCTCGAACAACAAGTTCTTGAAATGAAAGAACAAGTCTCACAACTTCAAGCTCAATCAAAAGAGGAGTCACCCAAACAATCCAAAGAGCCTGATCCAGATCCTTGGCTCAACTATGCCATGGTAGATCTAGATCACGACATAGAAAACCCTCGAAAGTGTTCCAATCTCATTTCTCACACCACAACTACTCCAATCTCTTCTGAAATCTCTAGCCCTACCTGTATTCCCCCTGTCACTCAAATTTGTACAACTTCTCCTTGGTCTAATCTGATCCAGTCCTTACTGTCTAGCAACAACCACCAAACTTCTTCAAATCCATTTGATCTCGCTGTTCTCAACACAATTTCTCCAGTCCAGTCCTTACAATCTAGCACCAACCACCAAACCTCTCCAACACCACTGGATCTCGATACTCCCAACACAATTTCTCCAGTCCAGTCCTTACAATCTAGCACCAACCACCAAACCTCTCCAACACCACTGGATCTCGCTACTCCCGACGCAATTTTTCCAGTCTCTCGTCCTGCCCCCACCACCTCTGTTACTCCCACTTGCTCCTGCTGGTCTAAACACTCACAATCTAACAAGTCCCGGATTCCCTTGGAGCAAACGAAAAAAACCAGAGGTCCCAAGATATCCAAATCTCCTCCCAAATCTTCAAGCAAGTTCATCAAAAACACCTACTCCCTCCACTGATCCTTACTCTTTCTTCACTGTTAATAACTTAGCTCAAAGCTCCTTCTTGGGTTTAATTGACATGGTGGAGAGTCAACGTGTCTCTAAAAGAAAAGGAAAAAAAGGTCGCGAGGTGGCTTGAGCCTCAAAACTAAGGCTCTTTTTTTTGTGTGTGTGTTTTTAAAAAAAAAAAAAAAAAAAAAAAAAAAGTGGAATGAACATCATGGTCCGTATTCGAGGTAGTCCCTGTTCGTCGAGTGTGCGTGGGATTGAGCCCATATGTCTTACTATGCATGTCCCTCCACCAGCTTAACGTAGTTTGGATCATTGGGTATTGTTTTATAGGGCAACTGGGAGGGTAAGCATCCCAGGACGGTATTGTCCTCAGAAGTAAGTCCTGAAGAACATTAACCCAGGGTTCTGTGGAACGGACTATAGGATCTATATGGTTGCTGAAAAGTGTGTAGGATGTCGTTAGCATTCGATCTCTGGAGGGAAGCCTCACGTTGGCAGGACTCAGTTCCCACTCAGCAAAATCCAAATGTACATTTGTATCATTGTAACTTTTCATATCTAAAAAAAAAAAAAAAAAACCCTCCTTAGCACTATCTTCGCTTCTTATGTAATGTACCCTAAACATTGGGCTATCAGTTCAAGAATCAGCTGTGGAAATACTATCTCTTGTTAGTAACATAAGTGCACTTTCTAAAAAGAGGGTTCTAATCCCCATCACTTTCACGATCCACTTGTGTTTGCTATCATCAATTTAAACTAGCTCAAAGGCTGACATGACATGCTTGATCATTCCTAATCCTTCATTCAGGCCCAATTCGATACAATGGCAGCACATGCAAATCCATACTGCGAACATTGATATTACCAAATCCAAAACAGCACTAGTGCATTCGCAATTGTCCAAATCATCTCATTGCCAAATCAATAGGTTGCTCCACTTTCTCAAAACTTTTACTCTCTTTCAAAAAAAAAAAAAAAAGGGTATAAATATTCTCTCTCTCCCTCATTTCTTATTCACTCCTCCTCCTTGAACGCAACTCTTCCCTCATCTGTGCCGATCAAGGATCGTGTAAATACATGAGCAAACAATCATATGTGTTGTTCCCATCCATCCAGTACATGCATTGTTTCTAAACCCTATACCAACAGTCTGATACCCCACAAGCCTTTGGAACGTTCGACCTATCAACTTCACCAAAGATGTCTGGGGTTCACAATGTATTCCATGTGAGTATGCTAAGAAAGTACATACGAGACCCCTCGCACGTGGTTAATTATGATGATATTGAGACGAGTCATAACGTTTCTTACTAGTTAGTCTTGATTTCGGGGACGAAATCCTGTTTAAGGGAGGAAGGGTGTAATAACTCCCATTTTCTTGCATTGCCATATTTAAAATTAAATATACATTGTCTGCCTTTATTTAAATTCTTATGTGAAAAATTTATTTCTTGACTAATCCCATAATTGAAATTACTTTTGGGGTCAAAATGCAATTTTCCTAAAAAACTGGCAATACCTGTGTTAAATTTCAAATCTGTATTTCAAACGGTGGAATTATTTCTTTTAAACTCCAACTGTATTTTTATAAAATCAGAAAACTCTTTCTAACATTAAAATGAATTTTCTGTATTTTTGTGATAAACACCGTTTCACGAAAATACTAGTTTAGGTTTAAAACTGTCCGCGCAGTGTTAAACTTCCACAGAATTTTGGGAGTAACTGATTGGACGAATTTCTTTATACCCAATTATTATTGCTAAAGTTTTCCCTTAGGCCTTGCTTGGCAAATGCTTGTAGTATGTGTGTTGTCCTAATGCCATAAGCTTGATTCCCAAACACACCTTGACCCACACCAACTCCACCTACCCTTTCAATTATCAATGGAGCATTATGAATTGCAAGTGTATATTTACACATCATTGTTGCACTTTCTTTGTAATTAGTGGAGATTAATGGAGAATGAGTGGGATGTTAGGCAAATGTTTTCTAAGTGGGAGTTTGAGTATTTATACACCCAACCACACTACACATTCTACACTCCTAACATAGAGAGCTTGAGAGAGTCACATAGAGAGATAATAATTTCAGAATTTGAAGAGCTCAATCCTCCATAGCCAAGCTTGAAATTGGAGATTCTTAATTCTTGTATTTCTTTCTCAACAACTTCTTCAATCTACATCACGGTGAGTATTACTAACTCACTCCAAATGTAACTCATTCCTTATTTACTGATTTAGGTAGTTAATTTTAACAGTAGCAGAATTTTGTTTTCAGATTTTTGTTAGGAAAACGAATGAAATTTAAGGTTCTGCCCGCGTTGTCCCAAGCAAAACTCGATTCTGCACACTTTTTGTCTAATGCAATTTTCTCAGATTTTGCACCGTTTGGGCAGAAAATGAGGATTACAGTAGCAGAAAAAAAGTATATTAGAAATTCAATCTAATATTTTCTCTTTTAATTTTAACAGTAGCAGAATTTTGTTTCCAGATTTTTGTTAAGAAAACGAATGAAATTTAAGGTTCTGCCCGCGTTGTCCCAAGCAAAACTCGATTCTGCACACTTTTCGTCTAATGCAATTTTCTCAGATTCTGCACCGTTTGGACAGAAAACGAGGATTACAGTAGCAGTTTTTAGAATGCTATTAGTTATGTTTAAAATGATTAAGGCAATGAATTACGAATTTTCAATCCCCGTACGCGTATTATTTCTTTAATTCTGTGAATTCCTTTATGTTTAAAGTTTGATGACATTCATGTGGAGTCAGTTGTACATGCATGGTGAGTGTTGGTAGTGTGTAAAAGAGTAATGGTAGGGTGGAAAAGAGTATTGTTAGTGTGGAAAGTGTATGAGTTTGAGTTGTGATTGTGGTTGTGAGTTGTGATTGTGGTTGTGGTTGTGGTTGTGGTTGTGGTTGTGGTTGTGGTTGTGGTTGTGATTGTGGTTGTAGTTGAAAAAGAGGATGAGGGTGTCTTTGAAATGCGAAGGTGGCAAAAATGGACACTCCCTGACGCCCATGGAAGCGTTAAAGTGTGTGAAGCCGAACTTGGACACTCACTGGCACCCATGGAAGTGCTAAAGTGTGGCCTATGGACACTCCCTGATAACTCGAGTCTGGATACCTGTGTGGGGGTTGCCCCGGTATTTGCATGGCGGTTAGGGTCTTCAAAGTGTGAGGCATTGGACACTCCCTGGTACCCCGGACCAAAGTGTGAGGCAAACTGGACACTCCCTGGCGCCCCGTTGCTAAAGTGTGGCTATCTTAGTATTTCAAAGATACCAGGAGTAGGATAGAGGGTTGTTGGGTTTTGTCGAGAGAAAAGAGTCGGTTAGATGAGATGGTGCATTGTCCTCATACATGGTTACATATGTGTGAAATTATCTTTTAAATAATGTTGTGGTTGTTTTTCTATCAAGCTCTTTATCTTTAAATATAAACTTGTGATATTTAAATGGTAATGGGAAAAAGGTAAATGAGTATGTTTTTACATTCAAAGCTATGTTTTTAATACTCACCAGCTTCTTGAAGCTGACGGCGTTGATGCGTCCTGGACATTCGTGTCCAGGCTTTGCAGGTAATAATCAAGATGAACCGTATGACTATGCTAATTGAGATCAGTTGCTGAGAAGAGAATTTACTTTTATACGCTTTATGTGTTTTAAGATATGATTTGGTTTTGTAATAAGGATGACTGTAATAGACTGTAAGTTATTGTTTTATTTCAAGACGGTCTGTGCCTTAGTAAACCCCGTACTATAGGATGTAATAAGTTAGAAAATTTTTTTATAAGCCCAGGTTGCCCTACTCTGATTAATAGTTTTTATGTTGTTCGACGTTTGGGACGGAATCGATCCTTCAAACTGTCGCGACCTACGGGTCCATAAAGGAAATTAAACGCTTTCCATATTTATGCTACGTCGGGGCGTGACAACATGACACTGCATAAGTATTTGACATTGGTTGAGTGAATCAAAGGGATTCATTTCATCGGATGCCATTTCGGCAAAGACATTGCATACACACGATATACATTGAAAAGACCCCTCACGAGGAAGGGCATAAAATGAGATGACATGGAAATCCGGATACGGGTTGTGATGTGAGACAGGGTGGATGTACCTAAGAACGTGCCAAACTCTAACTTATAGCCGACTAGCTATCAGAAGGTTGGTATACTACATTCCCAGTTGGGGGTGGCTCGCAGTTCGGCAACGAGGGGAGTGAACGATTACATGCATGGCCAAGAAGCCTTACATTTGCATTGCCTCGGTGGCAACCTCACTGCATCGCATTTCATTCTTAGTCATAGAAATTACTCTGTGTCTTTACATACATTATCTACTTAGCCGTTGTGCTAAGGGGCTACGATTCCAAATCTTTTGCAGGTAATATTGACAAGGGGAAAGACCCCAAGTCCGTGTAAGGAGTAGAATCAAAGGTATCCATTTTTGAAGCCTCTTATTGGAGGACTTTGTTTTGAGAGCTAGCTCGTGGATGGATAGAGCGACATGTAATTTATATGATCAATTGCCAGAAAATAGGACTAGATCAATAGAATTGCATGTACTAATTCATATGAACATTGTATATTAAATCTGTAATAGCTAGACTCACTTTCTTTTGGGACCGACACATGATAGCCGCGTCGTTGTGTTGTGTACATATTCGAAACTTCATGTATGATGTAAAGAACTTCTCTTCTATCTTTATCTTCAAGTGTATACGCATGTAATATAATCTCCTTTTGAGCTATCAATCCTTGTCGGATTTGTTAAATTCTACTTATTAAACTTCTTTTCGTCGACTTGCGGTCGATATTGTTTTTGTTAGAAACTCCTTTTGAATATTGTATAGAGTTCATGCGAAAATTTTCTTAATCAAACTTTTGTGCTTAATCTAACTTTTGTGGAGTGAACTCTCTTCCCATAGTTCACTCAATCAAACTTTCGTCTGCTTAATCCAACTTCCATAGAGTGAACTATCTGCCCATAATTCGCTCAATCAAACTTTTCTCTGCTTAATCCAACTTCTGTAGAGTTAATTCTCTGCCCAGAGTTCGCTCAATCGAACTTTCTCTGCTTGATCCAACTCTCAGTAGAATACATAGATTTAGCATATAAGTCTCCTATGTTACATCAATGTTTTAATGAGCACTCCTTCATATATTTTAAGACCTTGTTTTCAAAATAATTACTTTCCAAAAACTTTCCGTATCTTGGTTTCATTATAAGGCATTATGGAAGTTATTTATATTTCTTTCTCTCCCCCCCTTCTTCTGCTCTCTTTGATTTTGGGGTGTGACAATTATTCAAATAACCATTGCAGGTATGAATATTGGCGAGGAATCGGGAAAGTGATCACGAGATGTTGGGAGTTCATTTAGAAAGCGACATATAGATGTTTATTTCGTAGTTTTGTTATCAAATCATTTTTTCCCTTTATTTTGATTAAGGAACTTATAATAGAATCAAATGATGATTCTGTAATAGAATTTGGATAATAGAAGCTCTGGTTATGTTTTGAACGTTATAATATATCGTGTATGTCTTTTCACATGTTGAAGTTGTGAAAGAACTCATGAGCTTTGATTTAAGTACGTAAAGGAGTCGATAGTTCATGTTTATTCAAGACTTGTAGCATTATTGAGATTTGTGCCAAACGTGTCCTTAACGTGTTCAGTAAATGTTTTCCCTCAAGTGACACGTTGATATATATGTTTGAATAATTTTCATAAAGGTTCAGAAGAAACAAAATTGGATACGGTACTTTTTGTCGTGTCGAAAGTTGGACAGAAACAAGTGGTTTTGTTGTCAAGGGACTTTCGACCGGTCGAATGGACCCATTCGACCGGTCGAATGCTCCTCTGCTTGAAACTTCAGCAAAGTCACATGGTCGATGGGACTTTCAACCAGTCGAGAGGGACGTTCGACCTGTCGAGATGCCCCCTGCCAGCCTAGTTGGTTCTCCTACTTCCAAACCTTTTCAAAAGTTCTAATTACAAACTCAAGCTTCTTTTGGGACCCTTTTTAGGGAAAATTAATTGGATTGAATTTTGAAGCCTCCGGGCGAACAATTTATTTTTCGGTTGGCTTCGGTACGTACTAGAATGAGAGTTATATTTCTTTTCCGCTGCGTGTTCTTAAAACTAATTTTTTTTTCGAAACGTTAATGAATTGGAGTAGCCTCGGTGGCGTGCCACGAACTTTGGTTCCGCTATTGTGGGACTGGGCTGTGACATTTAGTGGTATTAGAGCTTAAGTTTAGAGCCTTGGAATATATGTTGAGTGGCGTCGAGTGGAGTGTATAATTGTGACAATAATATTGTTATCATTATAGAATTGCTTTATATGTTTGCATCTATTGTTAATTATGATGATTTGTGCACATATATTATTGTGGCATAGCATGCATAGTCATTATACATTGTACTTAGCAGGACAAGTTCTTGAAACGTTATGGCTGGCCCGATAAGAGAGTTATCACCACATTCGAGAATGGATCAGATAGTTAATATAGTGGGAAATTTTGTTCAAGCCGTGAGTGAACGAGATCAGATGAACGTTCAGGCTCCACCGGTTGAAATTCGCTATATCAACGCACCACCGGATCATAGAAAAATTCCATAAAAGGAAACTGACTTTGTACCATGGACAGACTAACCTGGACTTAGCTGATCACTGGATGATGGATATGGAAAGACATTTTCATCAAGTGATATGCACTGACAAGGAGAAAATTCTTTGTGCATCCGATACATTGATGGGAGAAGCATTAGATTGGTGGAACAACGCACTTGCGCAAGGGAAGCCAGCTATGTGGGACGCATTTAAATACGAATTCAATAAGTGTTTCTTTCTGCGATCGGCTTATACTCAGAAACGCCAAGAGTTTGCGAGTTTGATTTAGGGAGATATGACCGTGGGTGAGTACGTTTCTCGTTACAATGCGTTGTTGCATTTTGGGAAATCTACAGTTCCTACCGATGAAGTTATGGTACGTAAATTTAAGGAAGGGCTTAGGGAGAATATCCGTAGCCGTGTTGATATATTGCAACACCCAACTGTTTCTCTAGTGGAGGAAGCTGCTCGTATTGCTGAGAAAAGTGTCGATCGTTATCGATAAGGGCAACAAGGGAAAAGAGTCAATGGCAATAAGAGTAAGGGCCAAGGGACTGCGAAGAAACCGTTCATGTAAAGTTTGGGATCATATGAGGGTAGTCAGGGAGGGAGTATGTTCGTGGGAGACTCGAGATCGTTATGCCCAACATGTAACCTGCGACACAGAGGGATTTGCTACCAATTGAGCACCTGCTACCTTTGCAAACAATTGGGACACATATCCCGTAATTGTCCTATAAATACAAACGTAACTACACCAAACACAACCTCGAACACCAGGAGCTATAACCCAGAGATGAGGGGGAAATGTTTTGAGTGTGAACAACCGGGGCATATAGCGAAGAATTGTCCGAGTAAGAGACAACCGGGAATGAGTACCGGGGCATCGAGTATGCCGAGTGGATCAAAGGCAGGGCAACGAGTGGATAAAGGAAAAGGAGTTGAGTAACAACAAGGACGATACTTTTAGCTCAAGCCAGGGAATACAGATGATACAGTCGTATTAGCTACTCTTCATATTTGTTCGTATCCTGCACGCATACTTATGGATTATGATTCAACGCATTCATTTGTATCACGCAATTTTGTTAAGCATTTAACTGTTAAGTCTGAACCGCTAGGATATGATTTGTGCGTATCATTACCCACTAGTGAACCATTAGTAACTTCTTCAGTGTTCAAGTCGTGCGAGATCAAGATAGGCGATAAGATCTTGAGTGTCGATTTGATTCCGTTGACAGGAAATTACTTTGATGTTATTTTGGGTATAGATTGGTTCTCGGTCAATCAAGCTAAGATCGATTTTGAACAGAAGCGCATTAGTTTCTATCCGTCAAGTCAAGAAGAGTTTACTTTTTAGGGTAAGAGTATGACTATACCGCCTTACTTGATACCAATAATTCAAGCAAGTAAGATGTTGAAGAAGAGTTGTTCAGGTTTCTTATGTTCGATTGTTGACACGAGAGTTCTTGGACCACTAGTAGAAGACATTCTAGTAGTTCGAGAATTTCCAGTTATTTTTTCCGATGAGTTACCCGACGTATTGATTGAAAGAGAGCTTGAGTTCACAATAGAGGTATTAGCAGGGTCACAACCGGTATCCAAAGTATCGTACCGAATGGCACCAGTAGAGTTGAAAGAATTGAAGATTCAATTACAAGAACTGCTTGAGAAGGGTTTTATCCGACCAAGTGTTTCACCGTGGGGAGCTCCATTCTTGTTTGTGAAGAAGAAGGATGGAACAATGCGTATGTGTATCGATTATCGAGAGTTGAACAAGTTGACCGTTAAGAACAAGTATCCGTTGCCGCGAATAGATGACTTGTTTGATCAGTTGCAAGGGGCTCAGGTATTTTCAAAGATTGACTTGAGATTCGGTTACCACCAGTTAAAAGTCAAGGAGGAAGATGTTGAGAAGACAGCTTTTAGAACTAGATATGGTCACTTTGAATTTTTGGTTATGCCGTTTGGAGTGACTAACGCACCCGCCGCTTTCATGGACTTGATGAACCGAGTTTTCAAGGACTACTTAGATGAGTTTGTCATTGTGTTCATAGATGACATTCTGATCTATTCCAAAAGTGTGGAAGATCACGAACACCATCTATGATTAGCCTTACAATGATAACGTGAGAAGAGATTGTTCGGTAAATTGAAGAAGTGTGAATTTTGGTTGACTGAGATTGTTTTCTTGGGCATATTGTATCAGCTAAAGGAATTTCTGTAGACCCTCAAAAGATAGAAGTCGTTACTAATTGGGTGAGACCAACGAATGTGACAGAGATTCAAAGTTTCCTAGGATTAGCTGGTTATTATCGGAGGTTTGTAAAAGACTTTTCACGTATTGCAATGCCGATGACACAGTTGATGAGGAAAGATGTTGCTTTTGTATGGAGTCTTAAGTGTGAGGAAAGTTTTCAAGAGTTAAAGAGTCGATTAGTGGAGGTACCAATCTTAGCTATTCTGACAGGGACTGAAGGTTTTGTCATTTACAGTGATGCATTATGTAGAGGTTTATGTTGCATTCTTATGCAAGGTGATCAGGTTATTGCATATGCATCGAGACAGCTTAGACCGCACGAGAAGAATTATCCGACGTATGATCTAGAATTGGCTGCTGTAATTTTTACATTGAAGATTTGGCGTCATTACCTATACGGGGAAAAATATGAGATATATACGGATCATTAGAGTCTGAAATACTTATTCACGCAACGAGATTTAAATATGGGGCAAAGGAGATGGTTAGAGTTGATGAAGAACTATGATTTGTCAATTTAGTATCATTCGGGCAAAGCGAATGTAGTCGCCGATGCTCTTAGTCGTAAGGCACCAACCAACATGGCAACAGATTTGACTTCTCAGAAATATTTGATTCCAGATATGGAGAATTTGGAACTTGAAGTGATTCCGAAAATTGAAGGTGGCTTGATGTCGACGTTGTGGCACAACCACTCTTGATTCACGAGATTACAGAGAAACAACTTCAAGATGTAGCTTTGAAGAAGATTTGTGTTGAGATTCTAATGAGAAAATAGCCAAGTTTTACTTTTAAGAACAATATTTTGAGATTGAGGGGTAGAACTTGTGTACCTACCGAGAAGGAGTTGAAATAGAACATTCTAGAGGAAGCACACAATACGAAGTACACTGTTTATCCAGGAAGCACCAAGATGTATAGAGACTCGAGACATGTTTATTGGTGGCCAGGAATGAAGAAGGAAATAGCATGCTATGTTTCACGTTGTACGAGTTGTCAACAAGTAAAGGTCGAACGCCAAGTACCTTAAGATTGTTACAGCCGTTACCTATAGCCGAATGAAAATGGGAACACATTACAATGGACTTTGTTAGTGGGTTTCCAAGTTCGAAGAGATCAAATACTATCATCTGGGTAATTGTTGACTGTTTGACAAAGTCGTCGTACTTTCTACCGCTTCGAATGACTAAGCCGAATGCTTTAGCTAAGTTCTATATTTGTGAGATTTTGAGACTAGATGGTATACCGGTTTCTATTGTTTCGGATAGAGATGATAGTTTTACGTCGAAGTTTTGGAGAGCCATGCAAGAAGCAATGGGTACCAAATTGCATTTTAGTATTGCTTTTCATCCTCAGATCGATGGTCAATCGGAAAGGGTAATTCAGATTTTAGAAGACATGCTTCGATTATGTATACTTGATTTTTAGGGTGATTGGGAAGACCACTTGTTGATTGAATTTGCATGTAACAATAGTTTTCATTCGAGTATTGGAATGGCTCCTTATGAAGCTTTGTATGGTCGTGTATGTCGTTCATCGATTAGTTAGACAAAAGTCGGAGAAAGAATGATTGAAGGGCCAAAAATTGTGCAAGAGATGACGGATAAGATTAAGGTAATTCGACAACGGTTATTGACAGCTCAGAGTAGGTATAAGAGTTATGCCGACAAGCACAGACGACCGTTGGAATTTGACGTGGGCGATTTGGTGTATTTGAAGGTGTCACCTTCAAAAGGGATTACTAGATTTGGGAGATACGGGAACTCAACCCGAGATATGTAGGACCTTTTGAGATCATTGGGAGAGTTGAACCCGTATCATATCGTTTGAACTTGCAGAGTGAGTATGCTCAAGTTCATAATGTATTCCATGTATCATTATTACGAAAACACTTAGTGGAAGATAGGGAACAAGTGATGACTCTAACACCAAGTGAGATTCAGAATGATCTGACGTATGTTGCTTATCCGGTAGAGATCTTGGATCAGAATGATCAAACCTTATGGAATAAAGTAATATTGAAAGTGAAAGTGTTATGGTGTAGCCAAATGATAGAGGAGATGACATGGGAATTGGAAGATGAGATGCGTACTCAGTATCCGTACCTTTTCGATACATGAGGTACAAGTTTGGGGACAAAAAGGGGGAGAGAATTATAACACCCAGATTGTGTTATTGCATTTCATTACATTGTCATGCATGATAATGTGATGTGTTGTGCATTTTGGCACATGTCTGAGTGAGTTTTGACTCACAAGGTGTCTGTGTTAGAGAACCCTCTGAGCCTGTGTTGATGAATGCTTTGTTGTTGTGAAGTCTCTCCAAGTATGAGACGTTCACTGTGGAATACCTTAAATGTCTATCTGAAAATAAATGCTTACCTGTGTATTTCGCTATCTGTACTATTTTTTAGTTTAGAATAAATTTCTGTTGTTAATTTTAGTATCCTGGTGAGGATGAATGAACACGTTATTAATTTGGTAGGCTAATTAGCAGCTTCGAAAAAATTATGTAGAAACCTACGTTTTAACAACCAAATGGAACTTTGACGAAAACTTTTATAATTTTGAGATTTCACTTGTGAAGCTATGATTTAGCTGTGTAGAAAGTTTCAGAGACTGATTAGGAGTTTTGAAAACTTGCAGGGAGGTAAACACAATTTTTTGAAGTGTTGCCTATATATAGATGGAGATGACTTTCATATTTTTTATAAGTTCTTAACCTAAGTTTCAAAAATAGGCCAAAGGGAGATATAGTTTCTTCGAGCTTTCCGATGACAAACGACGATACTTCGTCTGTCTGTTATCTCCTAGATTTCATATTCTAGTTCCTCGAGGTAAGGTCGTCGTTTTGATAGCTATTAGGCCTTGTTTGGCCAAGTTTTTTGAAAAGTCATTTTCTAGAATATTTCCTAAAAGTTGATAATCGAACTTTTGATCCATAGGGATTGTACTAGATGGGCTTCTGCACATTCTTTGTATTTAGGTTTTCTTTGGATCGTAGTTTAAGAGCATTATTCGGAGGTGAATGATTCAACTATGTTTTTGGAATGATTTCTTGACATGTATTCATGTTTGACATGAAAGCATGTGTTAGATTATAGATATATTTTGTGTAGTTCATATTGGGCAACTATATTGATAAGTAGGCCCAATAACACGGTGAAATGTTTTGTTTACCGAGAGTATGGTGATATGTATTTGAGCTTGTTGAGTTGCTTATTTGGGTCAAATGAGTGTGTGTATCAAGCCATTGCTGTGGAGCCGTTATAGGCATAAGATCACATGTTTGAAGAGAAGAAACGTGGGTCTTACCTTCTCGCGTGGACTTATTGGCGAGGAGTCGCGGATTAGGAAGTGTGGAACTTACACGTGGGATCTCCGGAGACTAGTATGAATTGTAGAAATGTGAATGCGAGCATGTTTGTCGTTCATGTGCATATGTTGTTTTATTCACTAAGCGTTAGCTTAAACAAATCGAATATGTGTGGTTATTCAAATAATTATTGCAGGTATGAATACTGGTGAGAAATCGGGGAAGTGATCGCGAGATGTTGGGAGTTCATTTAGAAGGCTGCATATAGACATTTATCTTGTAGTTTTGTAATCGAATCGTTTTTTCCTTTAGTTTGATTAAGGAACTTGTAATAGAATCGAATGATGATTCTGTAATAGAATTTGGATAATAGAAGTGACAAACACTAAATATTGCACATTTATGTGCCAATATAATAGATATAGTGTTCATTTAATCCCCAAAATTCTTATTTTTACATGCATATTTGAATTAATATAATTTTAATGGTGATGTTACTCAAATGCGTGTAATTATGTGTTTTTACATATTTTATATGTTTAGGTAAAAATGAAGTGAAATAAAGGGAAGGAAAGAAGTAGCAACCACACCGTAGCATTTCTCCTATATTATTGTCCAATTATGAATAGTGAAAAAATCTGTAAACTTTGAAAAGTAGAATCCAAAAAAAAAGAAAAAAAGAAACACAAAACGTTGAAAAACAAAACCATTGAAAGTGATGTTCCTTCCTCTAACTCTCTCTCCATCTCTCTGTCTGTTTTCTTCCTTTACAGGGTATATTTCAGAAGAGGTGAGAAAAATAAGACGCGAGGAAGAAAATTGAGACCGCGAGAAGGAAATGGCAAAGCTCGTGCCAAGGCTGACGAATACAATGATGATTTTTTCTCTCAAATTTCGTTTATAAAAGGAGAGCCTACACTAACAATCAAAAACACAACTCACAAAACACAACAACACACACTGTTAGGGAGTGAATAGTATAGAGAGGTTATCATGTAAGCACTTCATATTGTCCCTAGAAATAGGAAACTTTAGTTTTTCTTTGCCTTTTCTAGTTCTAGTAGTTGTAAAAATTTACTCTTATGTAATTGATGATTTCATGTTAAAAAAGTATGTACCAAAACTTTGTGTACTGTTGTTTTCTTGTACAACCTTTGTCAATTTGTAGTAGTAAAATATTCCTATTAAAGTTTAGATTTATTATTTTTAGTCTAGTTAGTACTTATAATTGTCCACTAAAATAGTTTGAAATCCTAAATTTTCAGTTTTTATAGCAATATTTCCATTCACTAGAAGACAGATTTTGCAAGTAAATGCCAGATTTCTTAATCACGTAGTTTTTATAATCACCTACTAAAGTCCCAAGCACACCATATCCATATATCACTCCCAGATTAGATTAGGATTTGGTTTGACCTTATTTGTGTACTTGGAGTTCAACCACTGTGACCCCACAAGAATCCAAAGTCAAAGGTTTAGTATTTTATTTTTTGTTCAGTATTTCCATTTATATATATTTTATTAGCCTAGTTTTACTAAACTTTGTTATTTTGCAGATTCCACAAATTCAACCCCAACTCATGTTAAGTGGAGAAAATAATATAATAATATTAGTTTTTACCCTTACCTTGGTTTTACAACTTTAATTTTAATTGGACAGTGATTGCGTGCATCTATTTAATTTATCTTAAATTTTATTTGGAAGACAGTTTCAATTCCAAAGTGGTAGGCTAAAACTTTAATTGAGGATATGCAATAAAAACTTAGAAACCACAGCTTTTGTGCACTAATCTTAAATGGGCAAATTTATCTAGATGGGTTGTTTTTCCATTTATAGCAAAAAATATCTATGTATCTATAGTTTATGACCATTTAACATGTTTATAGACTATGGCTATATTAGGCTTAAAAGATTACATATTTGAAATAAGAATCTAATTGTGTGGATTGTCAAACTATGTATTTTGTCATAAAAAACACCTAACATACTCAAACAACTCATATGACAAAATTTATATATCAAATATGTGTTTATATATATATTTCTATCCACTAATGGATATGCAATTGTGTAGTGGTAGAGTGGTTTGGATTAGACGCCGAATAACCCACGTCCGCGGTGGGCAAGGTTCGAACCTGGCTGCTGCCTAATTGCTTTTTTATTTTTTTTTAAACCAAACGATATCATTTCATATCAAACCTGACACACTTGATATGACCCTGACTAGTGAAAGTTTATTTTTAAATAAAGAATGACTCTGCGGTCTTAAATGGAAAATGCTTTTCAAATGCACAAAAGTTGTGGGATCTAGTGTTGGTTTGCATATTCCCAATTCTTTAAATCATTTCTTCCAACTTAATTAATATTTCCTGTTTTTAATAACTTTGCTTAAATATTGTATTATTTCTATTTTTCGCTAGTATTAAATCCAAAAAGTTTATCTCACAAAAATTTACCTTTTATTTCTTTTTCTTCCTTTTCTTACTAGTATCTTAGTTAATTTATTTTGCACTGTTAAAATCTTTACCGTAAACTACTTAGGAAAAAATAGCTTTTAATTAGTTTTATTGCAAAAAAATATAAAAACTAGTAGTTAGTAAAACCCCACAAAAATACATCATCTTTTATTTTCTTTTTAAGTGGCAAAATAGTTATTGCCTATCTTTGTTTCCCGTTCCCGGTGGGTTCAACCTGGACTTCCAGAACTTTATTACTTGTATGATCACCTACACTTGGGTGTGATAAGAAAACACTTCAATAGGATGTCATCAAGTTTTTGGCACCGTTGCCGGGGAACGGTTAATAAAAATAATAAATAAAAAAGTTAGGTTTAAAACTATTTTTCCTACTATATCTATATCTATACCTATTTATATACCTTATAAATAATCTAGTCTTTTTTTAAAAAATAATAATAATGATAACATAAAAAAATAATAATTAAAAAAAACTATATATAATTTTTCCTTGTAAAAGATATATAAATATATATTTATAAGTATGTACATGTCTACCTTCTAAAAAAAAGACATATATATATATATATCTATATAAACATATCTTCTAAAAAAATATATAAAAAAAATATATAATAAAAATACATATAAAAAATATATATAAAAAATAGTTTTTTGTTTACTTAGCTAATAATAATAATATCTTTATCATTTTGTTTTTCTTTTACTTCATATGTTCTTAGATACTACTGAAGTTTTATATCAAGTACCACATAATTCTAATATTTCTAGTGAATCATCTAGTATACAATTTCCTATAATCATGGATGAAATTGAAGGCATAGAAGGAATAGCTGATAATGCTCATAGTGAACATGAGGAAAATGTACCACACTTTGTTTTACCAGAACGTGAACAACGCTCTTTACGTGATTTATTTACCCCAGAACGAAACATCACTCCCTATTGCATCACTTTACCTAGACATACAAGAAATTTTCACTTTAGACAAGGCATGATTCCACTCATATCAACTTTTCATGGAATGGGGTCAGAACGTGCTTATTTACATATTCGTGAATTTGAAGAAGTTTGTAGTACGTTCTCTGATCAAAGTTGTCCTATGGAAATAATCCATTCCATTCTGGATCTATAACTTCATGGCATGATATGAATGAAGCCTTTCTAAAAAAAACTATCCTAAAAATTTAACTAATAGCATGATGCGTCAAATTAAACTTTTTACTCAAAAAGAAAAGGAACCATTCCGTGAAGTTTGGGAACGTTTTAAAGATCTCCTGCTAGCTTGTCCACATCATGGATTTGAAAAATGACGTTTAATTAATTTCGTTTATGAAGGATTAGAGCCAAAATCAAAGAAATTAGTTGAAACTATGTGTCAAGGAGAATTTTTGAGTAAAACTCCGATGAGGCTGAATCATACTTTGATTTGCTTGGAGAAAATGCTTCACAGTGGGAAATAGAAGAACTTGGTAGGACGGAGAAAGCTAAAAGTTTATATCAATTACAATCAGAAAATGAATTAACACTGAAATATGAAGAATTAGCACGTAAAGTGGAAGCTATCATAGTAGAAAAAAATAATCCACCTAAGAAGAAAAGAGACCTTTGTGACAACTGTCATACGTTAGGACATCCTACGAATGAATGTCCTAACAGTTTGAATTTTCAAGAAATTGCTCCAACAGAGATAAATGCTGTGAATAATTATAGGGGTCCTCAAAACTCCTATGGTAATTCATAACAGTCTAACTGGAGGAATCCTCCAAATCATATGTATACCAAAGAAGGTATTTTGCAATTTCAACCTTAACAGTATCGTCCTCAAAATAATCAGTCATATTTGCCTCCTCCACCTCAATTTCAACAAACACAAAATACATATCCTAATACACAGCAAAATTCTAATGTTTATGTGCCTCCGCACAAGAAAGTACAAGAGGAACCTTTACAGTCTATGATGCAACAATTAATACAAATCATGGGGAAACTACAAACATCTGTGAATAGGATTAACAATCAACACGATTTTAAAGGAAAAGACATTTTTCCTGCCCAACCACAACCTAATCCAAGGGGACAACCACAAGGTGATCCCTCAACTTCTAGTAATAGTTAACATGAACAAGTAAAAGCTATAACTGTACTAAGATGTGGTAAGGCAGTTAGACAAGAAATTTCACCTTCTTTAGAAGAAATTGAGCATACAAATAAGGATGATAATATGATAGAAATTGAGCAAGAAATAGATGAAAATAAAATTGCTAATGAAGTTGAAATTAAACCTTTGAAAAACAACAAATTCCTCAAGAAAATGAAACAACCGATTTACCAGTGGAAAAAGAAACAGAGGAAACTCCTTAATACTCTCCTCAAATTCCTTATCCACAACGTTTAAGAAAATACCAAAATGATAAGAATCAGGAATATTTAGAATTATTTAAACAAGTGCATATTAATATTCCTATCTTAGATGTGATTAATCAAGTACCTGCTTATGCAAAATTTTTAAAAGATTTATGTACTGTCAAACGTAAGCAAAATGTAAGAAAGGATGCGTATTCCGCTGACTTCGTAGAAGAAATTAATTCTATCATACAAATTTACCAACAAAATTTAAAGACCCAGGTACACCAACAATATCGTGTATTATTGGAAATCACAAAATCAATCACGCACTCCTTGACTTAGGAGCTAGTGTAAACATGCTTTCTTATTCTGTTTGTCAACAGCTTGGATTAGGCGAGCTAAAGCCTACTCGCATGGTATTACAACTTACTGATAGATCTACAAAATACCCGCAATGAATTTTGGAAGATGTTCTTGTCAAAGTTGACAAATTTATTTTTCCAGTAGATTTTGTCATCCTTGATATAGAACCAGTATTTAGATGCTAATGTGCAAATACCAGTTATTTTTGGAAGGCCTTTCTTGGCTACCATTAATGCCACTATTCGAATTCGTAGTGGTATGATGACTGTAGTATTTGAAAATATGACTTTGAATATTAAAGTTTTTTCTAATCCACAACACTAAGAAAAAGATTATAATATGGAAGAAGTTCATGCTATTGAATCTCCATCACGAGAATATTTTAACTTGACTTGTTATAATGATCCAGTAGAATTTGTTATTAATAACTCTATTCAGAAACTAGATAGTAATAATCTACAAGAACATCTTATGAGTCAAGTATGTTTTAAGGAATATTCAACAGAAGAAGAAATAATTCAAGAAGCAATGTGGACCACACATTTTGAACCTTTACCACTAAAGACTACATTAACACTTCCATCTAATTTACAAACTCCATAGCTAGAATAAACAAAACTCCCTAAAGAGCTTAAATATTGTTTCCTTGATAGTAATAATACTTATCCCGTAATAATATCATCTCTTCTAGACTCCAGTCAAGAAAATAAACTCATTAGTATGCTTCAGAAGCATAAAAGTGCCATTGGTTGGAGTATAGCAGATTTAAAAGGAATAAGCCCTTCAATATGCACTCACAATATATATCTTGAAGATAATGCTAAAACATTAAGAGAAATGCAAAGAAGACTTAATCCTATTATGCAGGAAGTAGTTAAGAAGGAAATTCTCAAGCTACTCGACATGGGTATTATACATTCAATATCCAACAGTAAATGGGTAAGTCCAACACAAGTTGTGCCGATGAAAGCAGGAATTACAGTTGTTCCGAATTTAAAGGGAGAATTAATTCCCACTCGTGTCACTACTGGATGGCGTGTATGCATAGACTACAGAAAACTCAATGTTGTAACCCGTAAGGATCACTTTCCTTTACCTTTTATGGATCAAATGTTAGAAAGAATAGCGGGCCATAAGTATTACTATTTTCTAGATGGTTATAGTGGTTACAATCAAATAGAGATCGCACCAGAAGATCAGGAAAAAACTAGTTTCACATGTCCATTCAGAACTTTTGCCTATCGCCGAATGCCCTTTGGTCTTTGCAACGCACCTGCGACCTTTCAAAGGTGTATGCTAACTATTTTCAGCGATATGGTAGAAAAGAATTTGAAAGTTTAATTTTTGGCAAATCTTATGATGATTGCCTTAACAATCTTTAGAAAGTTCTCCAAAGATGTGAAGAAAAAAGTTTAGTTTTAAATTGAGAAAAATGTCATTTTATGGTCACTAAAGGTATTGTCTTAGGACACATTATTTCTGAAAATGGGATACAGGTAGACAAAGCCAAAATAGATCTTATAGCTAATTTACATATTCCCAAAACTGTAAAAGACATCCATTCATTCTTAGGACATGCACGTTTTTATCGTCGATTCATAAAAAATTTTAGCACTATTTCTAGGCTTTTATGTCAATTATTGGCCAAAGACACACCTTTTGAATGGACTAAAGAACGTCAAAACTCCTTTGAGTAATTAAAAGGGCATCTCACTACTGTACCTATTATGCAATCTCCTTATTGGAGCTTACCATTTGAATTAATGTGTGATGCTAGCGACTTTGCCATTGGAGCTGTCCTAGGGCAGAGAAAGGATAAAAAGGCATCAGTTATATACTATGCTAGTAGAACTCTAGATAGTGCTCAAATGAACTACTCAACTCCTGAAAAAGAATTGCTAGCCGTGGTATTCGCCCTTAATAAATTTAGGCAATACTTGATTGGTTCCCCTATTGTTTGTTTTACGGACCATTCAGCTCTGAAATACCTACTTTCAAAGAAAGACACAAAGCCTAGGCTGATTAGATGGAGACTCCTACTACAGGAATTTAATTTAATAATTAAAGACAAAAAAATGAGTAGAAAATGTGGTAGCTGATCGCTTATCCCACCTCACTTTTGAAAATAATACCAGTAAACCCTTACCTATTCAAGACTCTTTTCCCGATGAACAGTTATTTTTTGTGACTTCTCTGCCATGGTATGTTGATCTTGTTAATTATTTAGTAACTAGAAAAATACCAAGCAATTGGTCATCATCAGATAAAAAGAGATTCTCAGCTATTATTAGGCATTTCTACTTTGATGATCCATATCTGTTCAAATATTGTGCTAATAAGGTAATTAGGAAATGTGTTCCTAATGAAGAAATCGAAAATGTACTTTTCATGTGTCATTCGTCTTTCTGTGAAGGACATTTCTCATCTCGAGTAACTGCCATGAAAATTTTACAAAGTGATTTATATTGGCCAACTCTATTTAAAGATTCAAATTTATATTGTAAGGCTTGTAACCTGTAGCAACCTGTATTTCGCGTTATTAATAAATAAAAATTATCAATTTTATTTCATTAATGTGTATTATTTTATTTGTTGTGATAATCTTTCCATAAATTATTGGCACTAGTATTATTAAGTTGATAACTCAATGCCATTTTATTTTGCTACTGTGTATTAGCATTAGTAGGATTATTATCTGAATAATTAATACGTGTGTGAACATTTGTAAATACCATGTCTTTAATGTTGTAGTCCTTAGTAATTTTTAAGAGTGTTATATTAGTGCTTAGGACTGTGCCCCTACGTTACCCTATGATTTGGGATTAAAGTCTTTAATAAAATGTAATATCACATCGCTTACATTTTATCCCTAATAATTTTATTTGGGACATTTTAATTAGCTAACTGAATAAACTAGACTAACAGGACTGAACTAACTAACATAACTAAACAAAATGAACTGATTAATGGACGTCAAACAACCGCGTATGTTTACAGCTGCTAAATTAAAGTAATGATTGACATTGTATGGTTTGAATTGATAACAGCAATGTGCCTCCTCTTCTTACCACATGAATTACTGATTGAAAACTTTAATCATCAAACTTCCCTGGATGATATTGTGTGAGGCGTGGACAGTTTGGTAAGCCACATATCAAGCTTACCTCTTGAGCTTTTCACAAGCCAAGTAAAATCCTATATAAACAATGCAACCCAATGCACAAACACACCAAACATACATTGAGTATTCAAAGTCTCCTCTCTCCATTGCACTCTCTCCCTCACTCTCAATCACTACACACTAGTACACTTACATATCTGGAAATCACAGCAAGAAAAATTATCACAGTAGGAGCTCCATTGCCATTATAGCTCAAAACTTATATTACGGAATCTTTCGGTCTCTTAGTCCAGCCATTACGAAGAACGGTGAGTCTCTTGAACCCACTCTTAATATACTTTAAGTCATTACGCACAATCCATGGGGTTCGAAAATTAATGAGTATGTATAGATATGTATATGTAACCATGGAGGTCCAAAATTAGCGGTACCAAAAATGTTAATGAAAACTCATTCTGTAAATTGATAATGAAATATTAGGATCCCAGTAAGTCCCCCTAGAAATAGTTTATTGATTGGGTTGTTCCGTGACCCCAAGGGTGGGAGTTCAATACTTGCTAGTGACATATAAGTTTGTAAATTGTTATTTTTTTACATAAAAATAAATAATAAATATATTAGTTTACTATGTATAAAATAAGTACTAAAAATACTTATTGACCCTATTAAATCCTATATTATTGTTAACATGTTGGAGGTCATTTTATGCAGTTTTATAATTTATCAAATCATAAAGCTAGAACTTGATTTTGTTAATAAATTAATTAGTGGTTATTTAACTAGTATTTTAATTATTTCAAATACCTTTGGTACTTCTAAATTTATGAAAAGATAGAGAAATTGTATTTTTGATGTCTTGTCTTTATTAAAAATAATGTCAAAGTATGTATCTTCTACTTTTATATAATTCTGACAGTAAGAAGGGTCTTGCGGCTAAATTTATATGTTATTTTATTCTTCTAAAATTTGTAATAAAAATTCTATGACTCCGAAAATTACGCCGTCAGTTTCCTAAAATCAAATTGGTTTACTTAATAATCAAGAGTTTAAAACAATCACTTCCATGTTAAAGAAAATCGTAAATAAAATAAGTCATACACATGCATAGTCGAGTTGGCATGTTGGTAAGGGGTTGTTTGGGTCAACATATACATCTTGTGAGAAATAAGTAAAGAAAGGGTGTCTTGAGGTGTGCCACCTTAATTATTCTAGGCCGATTCAGATACGGCAGATTAATTAAGAAGGATTGAGCCCAGGCCGACTCGGATACGGTAGGCCAGTTAGAGTCTTGTGTCACCTTAATTATTCCAGGCCGACTCGGATACGGTAGATTAATTAGGAAGGATTTAGCCCAGGTCGATTTGGATACGACAGGCCAATCAGGTCGTGTCCAGGCCGACTCGGATACGGTAGACCGATCTAAAACAATGGCCTTGTGTCGGATGGTTCTGGCGAACCGAATGAGTCGAGAGGTGGTGGTCGAGATAAAAGAGTCAGTAAGATAAGATGGTTACATTGTTCATGCACGGTCTTATATAATTGATTTAATGGTTCATTAATGGTTTATATGCAACGACTGGAATAATTGACTAGCAGTGCTGTAAAATACTAAATGTAAAGTCAGTTAATGTGCTTTATATACATTGCTTGTGTGTTCATTTTTCTCACTCGGCTTTCATTAGCTGATGACTTTATTTTGTCTTGGACACCTAAAATGTCCAGGAGATGGCTATGCAGGGTTATACGATTATGCCAGCTAGAGAAGTCTGCAGAGCTGCTTTTATAATTTATTAAAAGTTGTAATAAAGGATATGAATAATGTTTTAATTTGAATAAGGCGGCTTGTGCCTTAAGAAATACTTTTATTTGAGACAATGTAATATTAATTAAGTTTGTAATGTTGATCTATATTTTCTTCCCTTATGCTTTATATACTCTATTTTTCTGGTTCATGTTAAGCTAAGTACAGGACAAGCGATCCCTCACCTGTCATAACTTATGGGTCCAAAATGAAAATGAAAAATTTTCCTTATTTTGCTACGCTGGGGCGTGGCAGGATTTTTGGTATCAGAGTCTTGGTTGTATTCTTAGGCTTAAGCTTAGACACAGGTTGTGATAGCAAAAGGATAGGCACAGTCGAGTGTCCTCGGTACTTAGGATCCGACATCCAGATATATTAAGATTAGTCCTGATATAAGATAGATTGATTTTGCCAAGTCATTATCATGGACCCATACCTTGTTCCAGATGATTTTGGAGGGCATGTTATTAGCCCTAATGGGATAGAGCCACTCGATTGGGAGATGTACGTCATCTTGATACGATACCAGGCCACCGTTAGATTGGAAAACCATGTGTGGCAGGAGATTCATGTTGAGGGGGTCGTAGATTTGAGTCGAGTACAATTAGAGGCCCTTTACCAGGCTTGGACAGATAGACTGATTGCTGATGAGAGGATCAGGAGGATCCTTGACCCTGAGATCTACTTACCCCTCGAGATGGATATGGTCCAGGCACATCTAGCCTTTGTAGCCGCTGCAGTTATACCACCTCCAGCCATGGCTCCCGTGGCCGCTCTACCTGTCGAGCCTATGATTGATGATGATGATGATGATGATGATGATGAGGATGACGAGATGGATGGAGTGGTCCCCGTACTGATTGAGGGGATCATAGACGAGGACGATGAGATAAAGGCCGAGGTTCATATCATCGAGTTACCTGAGCCACCACTTGAACTACCTGTTGAGCTCAATGTCATTATAGAGGATGCCCCACCCTCCGTATCTGACGATGATAGCATCTACCGAGCTGTTGTTCGCCCAACTCGCAGGCCCAAAGTTTGGCGCCGATGGCCTGCTGCCTTGCTAGGCACTCCTAGGTGTTTTTATTGGGTCTTGTTGTAAATATTGGACTAGTAGTCCCCTTTTGTTATTGATACATCTATAGGTAGCACTAGGGTGCATATAGGGTAATGACTCCCATATTTTTGTATATCGGACTGATAGTCCCAAAAATCTCACTTTTGTCTGATAGAAGCATTAACTGTTGCTTACAGACATATACATAAAGAAATATTTTTGGAATCTTATTTTGATAGTTGTACTTCTTATTATAATTGTTTAAAATTGATGACATTTTTACTATCAGGATTTAAGATATAGTATGGCAAGAAGGAGTCCCAGAAACCATGGTTTGGTCGAGGGAGCACCCCTAGCTGCCGATCCTACCGGCATGTTTGAGGCGTTTGTCCGGTGATTTGAATGGATTGGAGGCCTGACCGCCCAGAACAACAGAAATCGAAACGATCAAGGGAATGTATTACCACCTCGTCAAACGGGAAATAAAAGATTGGAAAGGTTCCGTGCCTTGCGACCAGAGCAATTCGTTGGCACTGCCGAACCATGGAAGGCCGAACAGTGGCTAAGGCAGATGGATCACATCTTCGAGACAATGGATTGTACTGACCAGCAAAAGAAGATGTTGGTGAATTCCAGTTGACATATGCTGCTGCGGATTGGTGGGAGGCAGTGAAAGCCACCATGGAAGAAGATGATGTACGGGCAATGACATGGACTACATTCAGGAGAAAATTCCTGGAGAAGTATTTCCCAGCGACTGAAAGGCACAAGCGAGAAAAAGAATTCATGGACCTGGTCCAGGGAAACAAGTCAGTACAAGAGTACACGACTCAATTTGAGAGGCTGTCCAGATTTGCTCCACACATGGTGGATACGAATGAAAAGAAAATTCGGAAATATAATCAAGGATTGGCTCCGCCTATTTGTCGTATGACTATTGGGCACTTGGATAAAACATTTGAATCTCTCGTGGACCTAGCCACTGAATTCGAAGAAGACATGCGATCGAGCCACAAGCATTATGACTTCCGCCCACCACAAAGAGGAAAATTTGGGAATAAGCAACCATATCGCAATCAGGGTCAGAAGAGAACTTTCGATGGAATCGAAAACCTCAACCAGCCCCTTATCAAACTCGGCCACAATCAGGCGTAGGAGGGAGTACTAGTAATTGTTTCAATTATGGCATCCCCGGTCACCTATCTCGGGATTACAAAGCACCAAGGTGCGATAATCATCAGAATACAGTATACTATAACTGTGGCAAGACTGGTCACGTCAGCAAGTATTGTCGTGCCCCTAAAAGAGGAAGCTATGGTCAATAGGGACAGGCCCAACTAAATGCTATCATTCCTGATGCCGTAGGTTATGAGGAAGGTAATTACGAAGAAGTTGGGTATGAGGGAACCCAATATGAAGAGCAGCCTGAGCAGCAAGTCATGGAAGGTACTTTAACACTTTATAATCATCGTGTGAAAGTCTTATTTGACACGGGTGCCACACACTCTTTTATTGCTGCCAAAATTCTTCCAAATGTGAATATAGTACCTCAGAAGTTAGACATAGCTTCGAATGCTGTCTCACTGTTTGGAGCTACTGTCACACTAAAGCACGTATGCAAGGGTTGCCTTGTACACCTAGAGAATCAGAACCTTCCAGCTAATTTGGTTGTCCTGACAATGAAAGAATTTGATGTGATATTAGGAATTGACTGGCTTACTAAGTATCACGCTAAGTTGGACTATGCTAAGAAGAGTATTACTTTTTCGGTACCTGGAGGTCAACATTTTGAATTCCAGTGTAACCCTATGAGTGATACGTTTCTCACCAATTATCTATCTAACATCGAGACTGCCAGTACAGAAGTGGCTATCTCATCGATACCCATAGTCAGAGACTTCGAGGATGTTTTTCAGGGTATCTCTGGGCTACCACCTAAAAGAAAGATCAATTTCTGCATTGATCTAGTGCCAAGCACTATCCCTATATCCAAAGCACCTTATAGAATGGCCCCTACAGAAATGCTGGAGCTAAAGAAACAAGTTCAAGAACTTGAGGATCTAAGATTTGTGCGCCCAAGTACATCACCCTGGGGAGCACCATTTTTATTCATAAAGAAGAAGGACGGATTACTTCGGTTGTGCATTGACTACAGAGAATTGAATAAAGTCACTATCAAGAACAAGTATCCTTTGCCTCGAATAGATGATCTGTTTGATCAATTGCAAGGAGCCACGATCTTTTCCAAGATAGATCTACAGTCAGGATACCATCAGTTACTCGTACGACCCGAGGATGTACCAAAGACAGCTTTCAGAACAAGGTACGGTCACTATGAGCTCCTGGTAATGTCGTTTGGATTAACTAATGCCCTGGCAGTGTTCATGGATCTGATGAACAGAGTGTTCATGCCTTACTTGGATCAATTCATTATAGTCTTCATTAATGATATCTTGATCTATTCAAGGACAGCAAAAGAACATGAACAACATTTACGACTCGCACTGCAGACACTTCAAAGTCATCGTTTATATGCAAAGTTCAGTAAGTGTGAGTTTTGGCTTCAAGAGGTGAAATTCCTTGGACATGTGGTCTCACAACAAGGAATTGTTGTAGATTCATCAAAGACTGATGCTGTTTTAAATTGGACTCGACCAACCAATCCTACAAAAGTCAGAAGTTTCCTTGGACTCGCGGGTTACTATCGGAGATTCGTAGAAGGATTTTCAAAAATAGCAGCCCCTCTGACTAGTTTGACTAAGAAAGATGTGAAGTTTGAATGGAATGATAAGCGTGAGCAGGCTTTTTAGGAATTGAAAGAAAGACTTACCACGGCACCAGTACTAGCAGTACCAAGAGATGGCGAGAAGTTTTCTATTTTCAGTGACGCATCATATCAAGGATTAGGATGTGTACTTATGCAAGATAGCAAGGTTATCGTTTATGGTTCAAGGCAGTTGAAACCAAATGAATTGAACTATTCGACACATGATTTGGAATTGGCAGCAGTAGTGTTTGCTCTTAAGATCTGGAGACACTATCTATATGGAGAGAAATTTGATTTGTTCTCTGATCACAAGAGTCTGAAGTATTTATTTACTCAGAAAGAGCTGAGTATGAGCCAATGCCGATGGATGGAATTGATTAAGGACTATGACTTCACGTTAGAATACCACCCTGGTAAAGCTAATGTAGTTGCAGATGCCTTAAATCGGAAACCTCAAGGAATGGTTGCATCTCTAATGGTTAGGGAATGGAAAGCTTTGGAAACGATAGCTGAATTTGATGTTCAGGTGTCTACAGAAGGCGAAGGACAACACTTTGGATGTCTTGTAGTGCAACCGACACTTATCAGTCGTATTTTGGAAGCGCAAAAGAAAGATGCCAAACTTCAACTGTGGTTTCAGAAAATGGCAGCAAAGTACCCAGAGGAATGGAAAATTGGGGCCGATGGAGCACTCCGGTGTCGAAATAGATTATGTGTGACCAACACGGACAATCTAAGAAAGGATATTCTCGAAGTAGCACACAGGTCGAGATTGATAGTTCATCCAGGAGGAACAAAAATGTACAAGGACCTGAAGAAAAAATTCTGGTGGGAAGGAATGAAAAGGGATGTAGCCAAGTTCGTGTCTAAATGTTTGACTTGTCAACAAGTAAAAGCCGAACATCAAAGACCCTTAGGACTTTTGCAACCCTTACCGGTTCCAGGTTGGAAATGGGAGCACATCACGATGGACTTTGTAGTTGGATTGCCCAGGACACAATAGCACCACGATGCTATTTGGGTAATTGTGGATCGTTTGACAAAGTTCGCTCACTTTATCGCTTATAGTATGACCTACCCGGTAGAAAAGATGAGTAGGATGTACATTCAGCAAGTTGTACGACTATATGGAGTACCAGTGTCTATTGTATCAGATTGTGATTCACGGTTCACTTCAGGATTCTGGGAAAATCTTCAAGAAGCTTTGGGAACTTCATTGAGATTAAGTACTGCTTTTCATCCACAGACCGATGGACAAACTGAACGCACCAATCAGGTTATGGAAGATATGCTCAGGGCATGTGTTATAGACTTTGAGAGTTCATGGGAAACACATCTCCCATTGATTGAATTTGCTTACAACAACAGTTACCATTCAAGTATAGGAATGGCCCCATTTGAAGCATTGTATGGACAGCCGTGTCGATCCCCACTTTGTTGGGCAGAGGTTGGAGACAAAGAGCTGTCGGGACCAGACTTGGTTAGAGAGACCAACGAGAAGATCACAATTGTGAGAGATATGATGCGTGCCACACAAAGTAGACAAAAGAGCTACGCAGATAAACATAGAAAGGACAAAGAGTTCGCTGTCGGAGATTATGTACTCTTGAAAGTTTCACCAATTCGAGGAGTAGTACGTTTTGGACAGAAGAGAGGTAAGTTGTCACCTTGTTTTATTGGACCATTTAAGATACTAGAACGCATTGGAAAAGTAGCATATCAACTCATGTTGCCACCAAAGATGTCTGGAGTACATAATGTCTTTCACATCAGCATGTTAAGGGAATACAAGGGAGATCCTTCACACGCAATTGACTTCAATGACATAGAGATCCACAACAATGTCACCTATAGAGAGAGACCTGTGCGTATTCTGGATCATAGTACGAAGAAACTGTGGAACAAAGACATTCCTCTAGTGAAAGTTCAGTGGAAGTATCATGATGAGAAAGAGGCATCTTGGGAGTTAGAATCAGAAATGAGAACTAAGTACCCAGAGTTGTTTCAAGTTTAGTTAGCTTAGATTCCGGGACGGAATCCCGATTAAGGAGGGAGTGATGTAGCAACCTATATTTCGCGTTATTAATAAAAAAAAATTATCAATTTTATTTCATTAATGTGTATTATTTTTTTTGTTGTGATAATCTTTCCATAAATTATTGGCACTAGTATTATTAAGTTGATAACTCAATGCCATTTTATTTTGCTACTGTGTATTAGCATTAGTAGGATAATTATCTGAATAATTAATACATTTGTGAACATTTATAAATACCATGTCTTTAATGTTGTAGTCCTTAGTAATTTTTAAGAGTGTTATATTAATGCTTAGGACTGTGCCCCTAAGTTACCCTATGATTTGGGATAAAAGTTTTTAATAAAATGTAATATCACATCGCTTACATTTTTATCCCTGATAATTTTATTTGGGACATTTTAAATAGCTAACTGACTAAACTAGACTAACTGGACCGAACTAACTAATATAACTAAACAAAATGAACTGATTAATGGATGTCACACAACCGCGTATGTTTACAACTGCTAAATTAAAGTAATGATTGACATTGCATGGTTTGAATTGATAAGAGCAATGTGCCTCCTCTTCTTACCACATGAATTACTGATTGAAAACTTCAATCATTAAACTTTCATGGATGATATTGTGTGAGGCGTGGACAGTTTGGTAAGCCACATATCAAGCTTACCTCTTGAGCTTTTCACAAGCCAAGTAAAATCTTATATAAACAATGCAACCCAATGCACAAACACACCAAACATACACAGAGTATTCAAAGTCTCCTCTTTCCATTGCACTCTCTCCCTCACTCTCAATCACTACACACCAGTACACTTACATATCTGGAAATCACAGCAAGCAAAATTATCACAGTAGGAGCTCCATTGCCATTATAGCTCAAAACTTATATTATGGATATTTACGGAATCTTTCGGTCTCTTAGTCTAGCCACTACGAAGAACGGTGAGTCTCTTGAACCCACTCTTAATGTACTTTAAGTCATTACGCACAATCCACGGGGTTCGAAAATTAGTGAGTATGTATAAATTTGTATAATAACCATGGAGGTCCAAAATTAGCGGTACCAAAAATGTTAATGAAAACTCATTCTGTAAATTGATAATGAAATATTAGGATCCCAGTAAGTCCCCCTAGAAATAGTTTATTGATTGGGTTGTTCCGTGACCCCAAGGGTGGGAGTTCAATACTTGCTAGTGGCATATAAGTTTGTAAATTGTTATTTTTTTTACATAAAAATAAATAATAAATATATTAGTTTACTATGTATAAAATAAGTACTAAAAATACTTATTGACCCTATTAAATCCTATATTATTGTTAACATGTTGGAGGTCATTTTATACAATTTGATAATTTATCAAATCATAAAGCTAGAACTTGATTTTGTTATTAAATTAATTAGTGGTTATTTAACTAGTATTTTAATTGTTTCAAATACCTTTGGTACTTCTAAATTTATGAAAAGATAGAGAAATTATATTTTGAAGTCTTGTCTTTATTAAAATAATGTCAGAGTATGTACCTTCTACTTTTATATAATTCTGATAGTAAGAAGGGTCTTGCGGCTAAATTTATATGTTATTTTATTCTTCTAAAATTTGTAATAAAAATTCTATGACTCCGGAAATTACGCCGTCAGTATCCTAAAATCAAATTGGTTTACTTGATAATCATGAGTTTAAAACAATCACTTCCATGTTCAAGAAAATCGTAAATAAAATAAGTCATACACGTGCATAGTCGAGTTGGCATGTTGGTAAGGGGTCGTTTGAGTCAACATATACATCTTGTGAGAAATAAGTAAAGAAATGGTGTCTTGAGTTGTGCCACCTTAATTATTCTAGGCCGATTCAGATACGGCAGATTAATTAGGAAGGATTGAGCCCAGGCCGACTCAGATACGGTAGGCCAGTCAGAGTCTTGTATCACCTTAATTATTCTAGGCCAACTCGGATACGGTAGATTAATTAGGAAGGATTGAGCCCAGGTCGATTCGGATATGGCAGGCCAATCAGGTCGTGTCCAGGCCGACTCGGATACGGTAGACCGATCTAAAACAACGGCCTTGTGCCGGATGGTTCTGGCGAACCGAATGAGTCGAGAGGTGGCGGTCGAGATAAAAGAGTCAGTAAGATAAGATGGTTACATTGTTCATGCACGGTCTTATATAATTGATTTAATGGTTCATTAATGGTTTATATCCAACGACTGGAATAATTGACTAGCAGTGCTGTAAAATACTAAATGTAAAGTCAGTTAATGTGCTTTATATACATTGCTTGTGTGTTCATTTTGCTTACTCGCTTTCATTAGCTGATGACTTTATTCTGTCCTGGACACCCATAATGTTCAGGAGATGGCTATGCAGGGTTATACGATTATGCCAGCTAGAGAAGTCTGCAGAGCTGCTTTTATAATTTATTAAAAGTTGTAAAAAAGGATATGAATAATGTTTTAATTTGAATAAGGCAACTTATGCCTTAAGAAATACTTTTATTTGAGACAATGTAATATTAATTAAGTTTGTAATGTTGATCTATATTTTCTTCCCTACTGCTTTATATACTCTGTTTTTCTGGTACATGTTAAGCTAAGTACATGACAAGCGATCCCTCACGTGTCATGACTTACGGGTCCAAAATGGAAATGAAAATTTTTCTTTATTTTGCTACGTTGGGGCGTGACATAACCGCTGCCACATGTTAGGCAGTATTACAAAAAAAAATTAAATGCCAATGACCCCTATAATAAAAATTGAAATATTTGATGGGGCATTGACTTTATGGGACCTTTTCCTCCATCTTGCCAATATGAATATATTTTATTAGTAGTCGAATATGTTTCAAAATGGGAAGAAGCTATTCCTACAAGAAAGAATGATCACCGCACAGTTATTGTATTTTTAAAAGATAATATACTTTCTCGATTTGGAACTCCAAAAACAATAATAAGTGATCAAGGAACTCATTTCTGTAACAAGCCATTTGAAAAGTTAATGAAAAGATATGGAGTGACCATAAGGTGTCAACTGCGTACCATCCACAAACAAATGGACAAGCTGAATTAGCTAATAGGCAAATTAAGCATATTCTCGAAAAAACTGTTGATTCTAATCGTAAAGACTGGTCTTCAAAATTAACAGATGCTTTATGGGCATATATAACTGCTTATAAGACCCATTTTGGGATGTCTCCATATAGACTTTTCTATGGAAAAGCTTGTCATCTACCAGTAAAATTAGAACACAAGGCATATTGGGCTACTAGGACTTAAACTATAATATTGAAGAGTGAGGAATTTTAAGAAAATTACAATTAAGTGAGCTTGAAGAAATTCGTAAAGACGCATATGATAATGCTCGAATTCATCAAGCAAGAACTAAAATGTATCATAATAAGAATCTTTTGTGCAAAGAATTTACCCCCGCGCAAAAAGTTCCATTATATGACTCAAGACTACATCTTTTTAGAGGAAAAATGAAATCTCGATGGACTGGTCCGTACATAGTTAAAAATGTTTATCCTTATGGAACTGTCGAGATTGAGGACCCTGAAGATGGAAATATATTTAAAGTTAATGGGCATAGATTAAAGGCATTTTTAGAAGGATTTGAACCTGAGTTGGAGTCCATTCCTTTGGAAGACCCCAACTATAATGCTCCTTAATACTTAAATCATAATTAGTATAGGACATAGTGTATCAGAGTATTTATAGTCCTATACTCTTAATTTGATCACTTTTTATATGCATTAATTAATTTTGTCCTTATCATTCTATCTTTTCTTTGTTTATTTCTTTTTATTACAGGTGTTATCCTTGGCTTCTTTTTCTCATCTCACTCATTGAGGACAATGTCAGACTCAGTTGGGGGGGACGGTTTCACAATTAACATCTGTTTGTTTGTTTTATCTTTATTTCTTTTGTTTTATCTTTATTTCTTAAAAAAAAAAAGGTTTCTTTTAGAGAGAGATACACTAAAAAAGAGAATGATTTTAAATAGGGCTTTGAACCCTAAAAACTTTACCCATCTCTCTTTTTCCTTTCTTTTTCTTCTTCCTCTCTTTTCTAATTCCTCTCCATCGCAGATCTCTCTCTCCTACTCTCTGCAACTCTCACTCTCTCCCCCGATCTCTCATTCTCTCATTTTCTTTCCATTTTCTGTAATTTTCTCGATCTAGAATCAAGATCCACTCTACTAATCACTAAAGGTAAGATCCATAATCGAGAAAAAGCTTGATTTTGATTTTATTTTCTATTTTTCTGATTCGTCTTAAATTTTATGTTTTTATTATTTTTTATTTCTATTTTCTCTCTTTTCCATTATCTAACAAAAATATAATACATAAGTTGTAGGTACCCACTCACCAAAGAAGCTTGGAAATACCATTCGATCTACGGCCCTACCAGGTTCTCAAATTTCCAAGAAACAGGTGATATTTCTCCATTTCAGCTTTTAAACTACAAAAATGGACGACGCATTAGCTATTGGTCTTATGTATTTTGAACTTTACATTGTCATTTTCCTAATTGCTATTATACTACGTTGCCTTTGCTAAAGAGAGAGAGAGAGAGAGAGAGAGAGAGAGAGAGAGAGAGAGAAATATAATTGTCTTTTCCTAGTTTTTTTATATAAAAAAAAATGAATGACGAACACGTCACCGCTCTTATGATTTTCGAAGTTTATACCATAATTTTTCTTATTATCATTATTGTACAAATACGTTGTCTTGGACTTTTCAAAAAAAAAGAGGGAGAAAAATGTAGTTTTTTTTTTCTTTTCGTGTGTTCTAGTTTTTTTTTTTTTTTTTTGTTAAAAAAAATGTCATTTTTCTTTCTAAGTTTTCTGTTCTAGAAAAAAAAATTTAGTTTCTGAATGTATATATTTTTTAATATAAATATTTTTAGTTTTTAAATAAAATTCCCACCCCTCTCTTTAATTAGATCTTAGTTGATAGTTGGAAGGAGTGGAGGGTTGAGTCTAGCCTCTCTTGTTGGCTAAGAGTATAAAAAATGGATCCAATAGTCGATGACCAGAAGTTAATGGGTCGCTCACTTGTTTCTGAGCAGAAGAAACCCTTTGCTGGCACTAGCCTTTATGTCATCAAAAGGAAAGCCAAAAGGTTAGGATGATGTTTGAATTGTTATAGAGAAAAATGTCTTGGTTTAATTGCTCACAATGACACATCTTTTAAAGTTTACTACTGTTACAAAAGACAATTCAAATTAAAACAAAAGAAAATTTTGGTTGAGAAAAAGGACTGGATCCTTTGATACCCAAATAAATTTTGTTTTCCCATTCCTCATTTCTTTTTATTTTTTGTTTGTTTTAAAATTTTTTTTTTCAGTACATTCAATAATTTTCAGTCAGGTCAAACTTTAAAATGATCTTACGTGTACATCTGGCTTTCATTAGCTGGTTCGATAGGAGTAATTTGCATGATCCCAACATCACCAGATATGTCTAGTGCGGTGAATGACTCTAGAGGTAGCAAAAACTAGGTAAAGCCAGTGTTATCTCCTAGCCTCTTACTGATGTTTTTAGCTTGCTAGTTATTCTAGACCCATCTCTTTTACTAGAGGTGGATGGGCTATCATGACAACTTGGACGCTTCGGATTGCGTAGCCTCTTTTATATAGGTGCAGAGGATACTAGTCGCACCATATATGTATCCAACTTAGTGGATGTGCTTAGGATTTTTTCAGAATTTTTTCTTTTACTCTATATAAGTTAAATTTGACACGTTAATGTTATTTTAGGTATGTTAATAGCATACAACACATTGTCACATGTTTAACTATTTCAAATGCTAGAAACTCTTTAAACTTTAAGTATTTTGAAACTGTGTGAAAATATTTATTGAATCTAAATGGATAAGTAAACATAAACTATGCAGTTTAAAAACAGGAAGTGGAAACTAATTAACCCATGTGAGCTTTTGTGCCAATCTTCCTTTATGAGGGTTAGTATTCTTTTCAGTCTCATTTTATTCTCTTTATCATATCACTCGTTGAAAGTCTTCATTCTTTTTTTTCTTTGACTGATCATTAGAAGAGAACGTTCAGGATTTACCATTAGAACGTCTAAATTGCTTGAATAAATAAAGTCAATCTATTTTAAAAATGATTTAGGCCATCTTTTCTTTCAAATGCATCCCCCTTCACTTTATATTGCCTTATTCTCAATTCTCTCCAAATCATGCCTTGCTCCACCTGGGAGTACAAACCTCACTTTTATATCCAGGTATGTGATTGGACTGTAATGATATTGCAAGAAGTGGTAAAGAAAGAAATGAGTTGATTTCAAAAAAAAAAAAAAAAAAAGAAAGAAAGAAAGAAAAAAAATGAGAAACTAAAAAAAAAAAAAAAAAAAAAAAAAAAAAAAAAAAAAAGAGAGACGGTACAAATGATAAAAAGGAGAAGAAAAAGAAGAGGTTGGAATGAACTGTGCAAACACTCCAATCACATGTTTAGAACAAATACATCTCAACTCTCCTACTCATCTTAATTTCTAACCTACCAGTCAAAGTCCTAATGATTTAAAAAAAAAATTGATTTTTAAATTTAGTGATAAGGATGTTCTTCACGGTAGATCGCTCTTCTAATGCTAAGTATTCTTTCATGAGACTTATAACACTATAAATGGCTATATATTGAGTCATCAAATTGGGAGCAACTTCTCTATCTCTGCTTCCCTACCAAGTGAGATGTTCTCTACACCGGTTTTTGAGAGTTTCTCATTAAAAGAGTCAAATCCTAGTGAGATTTGAGTTAAAACTACAAATTTAATGACTGTTAATAGTTATGTAAACTTTGAAGTTAAGATCAGTTGCTTGACTTTTCAAGTACATACTATAAGTTTAAAGAGTATAAAAAATGCTACCATTGACAAACTGTGAGTATATGTGTTGCATTACGATTACATACTTGGAAATTTTATTTTATTGCCAAATTTAATCTTATCTGTTGTAAAAGGAGAAAATCTACCTTTATTTTTTATTTAACTTCATTTTTATTTAAAAAAATTAATTGAATTTTGTGGGTATATTTACTGTAAACCCTCACGAGACAACACTCGTCCACTAGGGGTAACCTAGAGGTTTAACGGCTTGTTGCATACGCTAAATGCAATCGCGATTCCTGCGACAGTGAGTTAGATTTTATTTTCCTTAGTTTATTCCTACTTTTTAATAAAATTTCTAGAACAATTTCTCTTTTTACTCATTGCTAGGGACTAGCAATAAGTTAGTTGAAGGGTGTGACAAACACTGAATATTGCACATTTATGTGTGCCAATATAATAGATATAGTGCTCATTTAATTCCCAAAATTCTTAGTTTTAGATGCATATTTGAATTAATATAATTTAATGGTGATGTTACTCAAATGCGTGTAATTATGTGTTTTTACATATTTTATATGTTTAGGTAAAAATGAAGTGAAATAAAGGGAAGGAAAGAAGTAGCAACCATACCGTAGCATTTCTCGTATATCATTGTCAAAGTATGAATAGTGAAAAATCTGTAAACTTTGAAAAGTAGAATCCAAAAAATAAATAAATAAAAGAAACACAAAATGTTGAAAATCAAAACCATTGAAAGTGATGCTCCTTCCTCTAACTCTCTCTCCATCTCTCTGTCTATTTTCTTCCTTTACAGGGTATGTCAGAAGAGGGGAGAAAAACAAGGCACGAGGAAGAAAATTGAGACCGCGAGAAGGAAATGGCAAAGCTCGTGCCAAGGCTGACGAATACAATGATGATTTTTTCTCTCAAATTTAGTCTATAAAAGGAGAGCCTACACCAACAATCAAAAACACAACTCACAAAACACAACAACACACACTGTTAGGGAGAGAATAGTATAGGGAGGTTATCATGTGAGCACTTCATATTGTCCCTGGAAATAGGAAACTTTAGTTTTTCTTTGCCTTTTTCTAGTTTTAGTAGTTATAAAAATTTCCTATTATGTAATTGATGATTTCATATTCAAAAAGTATGTAGCAAAACTTTGTGTACTGTATTTCTTAAAAAAAAATATTTGTTTTCTTGTACAACCTTTGTCAATTTGTAGTAGTAAAATATTCCTATTAAAGTTTAGATTTAATATTTTTAGTCTAGTTAGTACTTATAGTTGTCTCCTAAAATAGTTTGAAACCCTAAATTTTCAGTTTTTATAGCAATATTTCCATTCACTAGAAGACAGATTTTACAAGTAAATGCCAGATTTCTTAGCCACGTAGTTGTTATAATCACCTACTAAAGTTTCAAGCACACCATATCCATATCTCACTCCCAAATTAGATAAGGATTTGGTTTGACCTTATTTGTGTTCTTGGAGTTCAACCACTGTGACCCCACAAGAATCCAAAGTTAAAGGTTTAGTATTTTATTTTTGGTTCAGTATTTCCATTTATGTATATTTTATTAGTCTAGTTGTACTAAACTTTGTTATTTTACAGATTCCACAAATTCAACCCCAACTCATGTTAAGTGGAGAAAATAATATAATAATATTAGTTTTTACCCTTACCTTGGTTTTACAACTTTAATTTTAATTGTACAATGATTGTGTGCATCTATTTAATTTATCTTAAATTTTATTTGGAAGACAGTTTTAATTCCAAAATGGTAGGCTAAAACTTTAATTGGGGATATGCAATAAAAACTTAGAAACCACAGCTTCTGTGCACTAATCTTAAATGAGAAAATTTATTTAGATGAGTTGTTTTTCCATTTATGGCCAAAAATATTTATGTATCTATAGTTTATGACCATTTAACATGTTTATAGACTATGGCTATATTAGGCTCAAAAGATTACATATTTGAAATAAGAATCTAATTATGTGGATTGTCAAACTATGCATTTTGTCATAAAAAAAACACCTAGCATACTCAAACAACTCATATGGAAAAATTTATATATCAAATATGTGTTTATATATATATATTTCTATCCACTAATTGACAGGCAATTGTGTAGTGGCAGAGTGGTTTGGATTGGACGCCGAATAACCCACATCCGTGGTGGGCAAGGTTCGAACATGGCTACTGCCTAATTGCTTTTTTTTTTTATTTTTCTTTAAACCAAACGATGTCGTTTCATATCAAACCTGACACACTTGCTGTGACCCTGACTAGTGAAAGTTTATTTTTAAATAAAGAATGACTCTGCGGTCTTAAATGCCAAATGCTTTTCAAATGCACAAAAGTTGTGGAATCTAGTGTTGGTTTGCATATTCCCAATTCTTTAAATCATTTCTTCCAACTTAATTAATATTTCCTGTTTTTAATAACTTTGCTTAAATATTTGTATTATTTATATCTTTCGCTAGTATTAAATCCAAAAAGTTTATCTCACAAAAATTTGACTTTTATTTCCTTTTCTTCATTTTCTTACTAGTATCTTAGTTAATTTATTTTGCACTGTCAAAATCTTTACCGTAAACTACTTAGAAAAAAATAGCTTTTAATTAGTTTTATTGCAAAAAAATATAAAAACTAGTAGTTAGTAAAACCCCACAAAAATCCATCATCTTTTATTGGTTCTGTTATGTTTTCTACTGATTTTGATGGAAACTTAGATAAATTCACGATTTGCGTGAAGCGGGAATAATCCCTCCATTTCCAAGGGTGAAATGACAATACATCCTTAAGGCAAGTGATATTTATATCCCTCTCCATTATCTCCACTTCATAACCCTAAATTAGATAGGTGTGTATGTGCAGAACAGAGATGACTTCAGCAACAAATTCGTCTAATTCTTCTCATTCTCGATCAAGTAGTAGCAGATATTGCTATTGTGGTACAAGAACTCCTGTTAGCACCGTTGACACAAAAGTAAATTTTGGAAGAAGATTTGTGGGATGTGGGTTATTCGGGGTAGAAGGTACATGTGAAATGGAATATAGATGGGATTTACAATATTTGGCACCCATTCCATAAACAAACATGCAAAACTACAAGATTTAAACTATAGACCTAACCACGGGTAATATATAATTAACCAAAAATATTTTAAATCTTCGCATGAATCGCATGCTCCAATATGGTTGAAGACTTGAACCCCAAGTTCAACATCTCAAGTTAGACCAACAAGTGTTTTATGCATACCCCAACCTAATTTAGTTTGGGTAATACTTGGCTTACATCCTTCCCACAAACTTGTATGTATCTCTCTCTTAGTGGGCATTGTAGGATCCATTGGTATTGTGGGACCCATTAAGAAAGAGAGACACAAAAGAGAGATTGTTAGCCAAGATTGTGAGCCAAGTATTACTCATTTAGTTTTGGGATGAGTACCCTATTTTTTGTTTGTCCAAATTCATATTCCAACTTTAGTAGAGCCTTCTGAAGTCCTTTTTCTGGGCATTGGACATACTTATCAAAACCGCACTATCGGTAAAACGGTGAACCACCTGTGCAATTAAACCAGTAAAAATTGCCAAAAGTATTTTTATTTTTATTTTTATTTTAAGAAAAAAAAAATGAAAAATAGAAAACTGTTACCAAACGAGCCCTAATTAAACAACAATTCTTTGGGCACAAAGACTAACAAACAAAATCCACAACACATAGTGGAATATCTACATGACAAGTGGATCCCAAAAATTTTAACGAAGACTAAACCCAACAACCTAACCAGTATCGCACCTTAGTTTAGAGAAATAATTTGGGTTAAATACTCTTACATCCCTTGTCGTTTGGCCGATTTGTACTTACCCCCTATGCTTTAAATTTTGGCACTAATACCCCCGTGGTTCGGACTAAAGCGCAACCGTTAAAATTTGCTAATGGAGCAAGCTAAAATAACTAAATTACCCCCAAGTCTTCATAACAATATTAAGAACAAAATTTGTTTTCTTCAATTCGTTTAGGGAGAAACTGAAAAACATATGGTTTTGAATTGGGTGAGAAAGAATCTTTGACATTTTTTAAAATTTTCTTGGTATAGGTCATGTGCTTGATCCAAAGAAAATAATTTATGACTTATTTTGTTTTTAATATGACTTTCAGGAGCAAAAGAGTCATTTTACCCTTCAAATTAGGCCTCCCAAGTTTAAAACCATTAATTTGGATGGAAAAAGTCACAAGTGCACTTTAGTCCAAACCACAAGGAGTATTAGTGCCAAAATTTAAAACACTTGGGGGTAAGTGAAGATCAGCCAAACATAGGGATGTAAGAGTATTTAACCCAAATAATTATTCAGTGAGCCCGTCACGCCACGTCTACTAACATGGTGTGACCATTTAATCCCAATCACTCACTTACAACCTTCTTTCAGAAGATCATAACAAGTGGTTATTAGATATAAAATTTATAATTCTACTAAACACTTGTCATGATCTCCCTGAAAATAGGGGTCAAGTGGGTGGTTAAGATTAAATGGTCACACCACGTTAGCAAGTAGCGTGACGGCCTCACTGAACCCAGCCCATTTCTCAATTTTTTCTCTCTTTTCTCTAACGTTCAGCGCCCCCCCCCCTCTCTCTCTCTCTCTCTCTCTCTCTCTCTCTCTCTCTCGATCGATCGATCTCGATCTCCACCACAAGTGTGCAGAAACATTTTGTAGCCATATGATTGTGTCTAGTTGTCTAAACCAGATTCAATTGTATTAGATAGCTAGATACTACAACCATGGCCTCTTAAAAGACTCTACCCCTAGGGCTTACAGTTCATAAACTGCTTTAGAAAACCAAGAACAAGGAGACAAATTTGGCACCAATCCAATCAGATCAAGCCTTTTTGAATTTTAATTTCAAAAGCCATGATCCACTATCATACATGGGTAATACTTGGGACACACAAAAAAACACAACTTTTGAGATACAACCCAAGAAATGTGTACAGTGACATTACAGGAGAGATATAGGCACATCGTTTGAGTTGTGTCCGAAAAATTGTGTTTTTTGGGTGTGTCCCAATCTTTATTCATTATACATTTAATTGTCCATCCCACACAATCTCCACCTCAACAAAATATAAAGCACAAATTACCCAAAACTGAAAACACCATTTATTAACAATCTAAAATTACATCCAAGGTCCACCACAGTGTTGCAGAGTTCCAAAACTGAAAACGCCATTTACTAACAATCTAGTAAAACCTTGGTTCAGATCCTCTTGTGTTTTGGTTTGTGGATACAAACCAATATACTTCCTTCGTTAATTAGTGTCCACTACTAATTTACACGTTATTTTAAAAGGGTGATGCTAATACCAAAGTAGAAAGTGCTAATGCCAAAGCAGAAAGTGCTAATGCCAATTTACACTGTCGCTAAAATTTTTAGCGACACTTTTTGCTTTGGCATTACCACTTTCTGCTTTGGCATTAGCACTAGCCTTTAAAAAAAATATGTATTATATTTATTTCTTTTTGTCCTTCATTTTTCCACTTTCCAATTTTACCCTTGATATGACATTGACTTTTTTACTCATTTCTCTTTTTCTTAAGGATGGCAAACGGGACGGGGCCCTCATACCCCACCCCGCCCCGCTTGGATTAACCCCAACCCGCCCCTGCCCCCACCTCGATGGAGACCCCATCTCCGACCCCGACTGACGACTACTATCGGGGAACCCGCCCCGATTAGCCATGTCCTCCCCCCCCCCCATTTTCTTTTCTTTTTAGTTCCTGTGTGTGGAGAATAATCAATTAATCAAATACAATAATAAACCCCGCCACGCCCCGATTAACCCTGTCCTTCCTCCTCCTCCTCCCCCCCCCCCCCCCCCCCCCCCCTTATTCTTTTTAGTTCCTGTGTGTGGGGAATAATCAATGAATCAAATACAATAATAAACCCCACCACCCCTTCTTTTCTTTTTAGTTCTTGTTATTTCATGTGTGGGGGGAATAATCAATTAATTAAATACAATAATAAAATAAAATAAATCAAATACAATCCTAATGAGTTTGAATCTGTAAGGTACACCATAGGACCAAACCAAATGAGTTCGAATTCGATCCAATATATATAAGTATAATACATATATAACAATAATGTATCTAAGTTATAAGTAATGAATTCAATTTATTTCAAGCACACACTCAATCACACACTACACTGTCGTACACACCCACGCATACACTCATGCTATTAGCATATAGTGAAGAAATGAGATGAGAGCCTTGAGAGAGATGAGATGAGAGATGAGAGCCTCAAGAGAGTGAGATGTCAGATGAGAGTCTTGAGAGAGAAGAGATGAGAGGCACATCTTTTTCAATTTGAGACTGAAGCCCTAATTTCCATTAGGAACTTTTATACTAGAAGGGTTTATGTAATAATTAAAAGAAATAAGGGTATAAATGTAATTTCAAAGTATAATCGGGGCGGTTTCAAAATAAAATTCCCCCATACCCACCCCTATCCCAAATTAGTCATCCCCATACCCTACCTATTAGGGGAGGGGTGGGGCGGGGAACCCAGAAAACCCGCCCCATTGCCATCTCTACTTTTTCCACTCTCTTAGGAAATGATGATTGTCTTTATTGTGAGGGTATTAGAACATCTCCAATGCAAAAAAGCTACTTTGCATCTTTCAAACCTATATTTTAGCAATGTTACAGAGTCAAAAATCTATAATTTGACAATTATACTCCAATGCAAAAAGCCATTCAAAATGTTAATTTTTGGCACCAAAGCTACTAATCTAGTACATTGGACAGTGTGTTTTGTACACCAGTTTTGCCACAACTAATAAAAAATGATTTTTTTTTATACAAAGCAATTGATGTTGTACATTGGATTGTTGTTGTGCACTAGGAATGAAAGAAAAGAAAAAAGTACAATGGTCAAAATTTGGCAAAAGCCAAATTCTTTGCTAAATTTGAGAAAGTCATTTGAGAAAGTAAATGACTTTCTCAAATTTGGGCAATACAAATAGCCTTGCATTGGAGCACGCATATTGTGCAGTTTTCTCAAATTTTAGGTTTGATAATGGATTTCAGTCTAGCAGTGGAGATGCTTTTAGAGGTAGTTTATACAATAATTGCAGTTGACTTTCAAAGTGGACACTTATTTTGGAACATCCAAATAATGAAATGTGGACACTTATTTTGGAACGGAGGTAGTATGTTGTCATGTCCCGAATTCACACATGTGAACCTAGGACACGTGACACACCACCAAGGCCTTCAAATAACAAGTTACGAATGAAAAGGAGGGAAAACAAGCACATTTATACTAATATGTTAGACAAATCAAGCCAAGGGCAAAATGGTCTTTAATAAAGTATAGCAAATTTTATAACAAAAGATAGATTTTTGAGTCCCGGTTCTACGCAAAAAACAGCGCGCGAAACCGAGTTTTCTAGAGCGAGTTATGTCCGTTTTCGTGAAAGTCGACAGCGCAGCAAAATGACCTGCGGATCGATCCAATTTTAACATAACCTCATTTTTGGCTCACCAGATGCACCGGATCGATCCTCCCAAGACCTGGATCGATCCGGATTCTGCAGAACTTATTTTGACAGCAGTTTCCCCTGTTCTGCAAATTCCTAACTACACCAAAACCAACCCAAACTTCATGAAACTTTCCAAAACCACTTCAAAACCATTCTAAAATCATTCCAAACCATTTCCAAGATATATTAACATGTTTTAAACATTAAACAAGATCTCCAAAATGCTATAACACTCATGAATTCCTAATTTTCACAAAACCAAACAAAACACATGATTATGAACTCAACTCTCAACCAAAAACTCCAAACCACAAAACATGAGTTTGAAAGGTATCAACAATATTCTAAGCTCCGGTTACAACATTTACACGAGTCTTGGAGCGATTAAACCAAAGCTAACATAATTCACAAAGTTTTAGCACAAGCTCATATTTTACACCAAACCATAAGATTTGCTCAAAAACAACTATATACATGAAGCCACTACATTTACAAGCTTTCCGAACTCCACGAACCCCCAAGTTCATCTTCCCGAATTCTTGTCGTCGTGCTCATCTACAATGGTTATTCAATAACCATTACAATATATAAGCTATATTCTTAGTGAGAGATATCAATCAAGCACACAAATGACATATCAATGCTTATATTCAACTTAACAAATAATAATGGTCTTCGGATAAGCAAGGATTTCCTCCACCACTACCTGTAAATCCGTGACTCCCCCAATAGTCCACGGCACAAGCCAATGACCCACGCCACACACGTACGATCTAATGTTGTTGTCGGCAACAAGTGGTCGTCACCACGGAACAATCTTATGGAAGATTCATACAAGCTTTCCTTTGACCCAAATAGGCAATTAAACATGCTCACATAACCATATCACAAGGCTTTTCACAAATCATAGCTAAACATGAGTAATTGAGCTAAATAGGCATGTTATTAACATCCAAAGAATATGAACATGAATCTCATCCAAAAACAAGATTGAAACCACTCACCTCTTTGCAATTCGCTCCTAGTTAAGAAATTAAAGCCCATATCTACTCCGGGTTAAAATCCTACATGAATTCGACAAACTACAGATTACCGCTCTGAATTGGGTCTCAAAAATTATGACGATTAAACTCAATAAAATCAATACCAAAATATAAAACTCACCTCTACGAGTCCAAATCCGGTCTCGGAATTGAAATTGGAAGTCAAATGGCACATCAATCGGCGTCGTAGAGCTCCGGCGAAACCCACCCCTCTTTTCTTTCTAACCGATTGAGAAATGAAGAAGAAGAGATATGTATCTCTTTCTTTGATTCACAGCTCACATATAGTTTTTGATGTTTTGTTATGAAACCCACCCATTTTTGGTTATTCGCTATTTTACCCCCAACTAGTTGTATTACTAACTATTTAATTCTCCAAACTTAAGTGGGTATTTGTCTATGTCTTGCGTGGGTTCCATAAGTGGTCCCACATAATTTTATGAAATTACTAATTAGCCTACTAATTATATAACGTGTTCATTTCGTTCTCACAAAGCTATCTCAAATGACCGTACAAATGGTCTCTAACGATCAACAATGTATTTAAACAACAGATATCTTATTTCACATATTCCTTAATAAACATTTATGCACATAAGGATGATTCCACAACTTTGTCCCATCACAATGGAACTTTCTAAACTCATGTCCCAATTTGGAACTGCTACATTGGCCAATACTTGGTTCCCAAATTGGATACCCACAATCAACTAGTGAGTTAAAACTCACATAAACATGTGTTAGTAAGCACCAATTAATTATGCTAATGCATGCCTATATCATGATTAGCAATTAATCGCAAGAGCGGGTGTTACATCTCTCCCCTCCTTAAAAGAAATTTGTCCCCAAAATTAAATTACCTCAAGTTTTGAATAGGAATGGGTACTTCTCATGCATCTCATCTTCCCGTTCCCACGTAGCCTCTTCAACGAAGTGATTCCGCCATAAAACCATAACCAATGGAATAGTCTTGGTCCTTAGAACTTGAACTTGTGCATCAAGAATTCTCACTGGATGTTCTATGTAAGTTAGGTCTTCCCTAATTTCTAACAATTCTGGCATGATTATATGACGTGAATCTAACACACAACGTTGCAACATTGATACGTAGAATACATTATGAACATTCTCCATTTCTTGTTGTAGCTCTAATCGGTATGCTACTACGCCAACTCTACCAGTGACCTTAAACGGTCTAACATACCTCGGATTCAGTTTTCCACATTTCCAAACCTTATAATTCCTTTGGTCGGTGACACCTTTAGAAACACGTAATCACCCACTTCAAACTCGATTAGTCTCCTTTTTAAATCCGCATAGCTCTTGCAACGACTTTGAGCTGTCTGTAATCGTTGTATCAACTTAACTTTCTCGGTGGTCTGCTGAACTATCTCGGGTCCCAACAATTTCCGATCTCCTACCTCAGCCCAATAAATCGACGAACGACATCTATGCCCATATAAAGCCTCAAAAGGTGCAATCCCAATGCTGGATTGAAAACTATTATTATAAGTAAATTCCGCCAATGACAAGTGTTTTTTCTAATCACCTTTGAATCAAGAACGCAGAGCCTAAGAATGTCTTCTAATATCTGAATTACCCGCTCTGATTGTCCATCAGTCTGTGGATGGAAAGCAGTGCTAAAACTCACCTTTGTGCCTATAGCCTCCTGTAAACCCTTCCAAAATCTTGATGTAATCTACTATCTCTATCCAAGATAATAGACACTGGAACTCCATGAAGCCTTAAATTTCCTAAACATACAACTCTGCCAACTTTATTGGATCAGTGGTCTTAATCGATTAAAAATGCGCAGACTTGGTCAATCGGTCAACGATTACCCAAATACTATCATTTGATCTTCTAGATTTCGGTAAACCTGTCATAAAATCCCTCATGATGTTCTCATATTTCCATTCTGGTACGGGTAATGGTTGTAATAACCCCGCTGATCTTTGATGTTTTGCTTTTTCTCGTTGACATACCATACACTTTGCCACGTTGTGGATACTGGTCACATTAAAAAATACGAGTCACCACTTAATTTTTTTTAAAGGAAAAATTAAGAAACCATTTTAAAAGCAAACTGATCTTTTGTGAAACCAAAGATAAACTGGGTCCGGGGATAATGGAATGAGAGGGGAAGGTGCCTGACGGACTAAAACACCGCTTCTCAACCTATCTCATGATAGGCCTCTACTCAACATCCTTTTAATTGAATTAATAATCTAGGCATGCCCTTAACTAATACATAGATATAAATATATACATAACAAAAGCATGTCAAAAGGGTGTAAGATTGCTAATGATAAAATAGCATTCAAAACCACATAATTTCAATTAGCAAGCAGCATGATATGCAAAAGGGAACTAGAGAACTTACCTAGGATCCCGCTGTGAATATTAAACGTGTAATGAACACAAAATAGTAATACTAAGAAAAGGGTCCTTAATCACATATACGTACACATAAGGCAAGACCTAATATAAGGTGTTGCGCATGGAGTCGAAAAATCAATAAAATCAAACAAGTAAAATAAACTAGAGACAAATTTGACAAATTGTACCTCAAAAGCACTACAAAGCAAAGATTAGTCCACATGCTTCAAACAAGATTTCAAATAATCAATCCTAAACTTCTATCTTAAATCTATCAAGTAGAAGAGGAATTGACATAACTTTGAATTCCTTTTAACTAGTTGAAACTATGGCACTTCTATAGATATACAAATCTCAACTAGGAGCCAATGTAATGTCCATATAGAGATGCCGTAGCCTCAACATGATCATAAGGAACCCATAATCATGTCCAATTAGGTTAAATTAAGTGCAACTTAGACCAAAAATGAGTCATACTTATGAGTATCAATATGTATGAATGAATGCATGAACATGAGCTATGAAGTATTCATTAGATTGGATCATCTAGCCTCTAGATTTAAACTTAATTGACATTATTTAAGACATGGTTTAGATCTTAGGACATTAGGAGTCCATTAGATTAAAGTTATTCAAGTTTTATCAAAACTGTGACAGAATTGTAAGAATTACAGAAACCACACCAGACGTTCAAAAATAGAAATAAATTACTTCCAGCGGTTGGATCTTAATGATTTTTTAGTATGTTATGACTCTATGAGTCTAGTTTTTAACCCAAAAATAAAATCAAAGATCCAACGGATAAATCTCTGGGAATAGAGTCATAACCAGACATCACTCAGAAATTTTCAACTCTCTGTCCCAAGTTTTTGTATGATTTTCTAAAAATAGTAAAAGTATCATAATCACTTTGATCTTCTTAGGGTATCTTCCTAACACATTGAACTACATAGAAAATTTTATGTGAGGTCAAGAAAACTTGATTAAAGCTCTGATTTGATTATTTTAAAACGAACTTACTATTCTGAAATTTTGGACAGAGAGCAACTTACTCACAAATCACAAGGTCAAACCATCCTAATTATAAGATTTCATTAAAACAAAAGTTCTAATGACACATATATAAGTTATGAACATTCTCCAATTGGTCTCACTCAATTCTCATAGACCATGATTTAATTAAAAATCTTTGATCTCAGTGAGTTCATGAGTTCACTGCTCCATTTGTTGAATTAGCATTCAAAATCTTAACTAAAACTTAAGCTACACCCAATTCCTCTCCCAAATACATGTTCTTTGAGGAATATAGATCCATTTTATTAATTCTCCTCCCAAGTTAGTGGTCCTTGGAGACTACATTTGACCGAATCCATATGAACCTTCATGGAATATGAGAAGGATTCCATGAAAACTTCAATCTAGAGGGTCCAAACCATAGATTTGTCCATAGTTATGTGAGGATGTGAACATAATCATCCTTGATTTCCATATAAGTCATGAGACCATAGAAAATCAAAGGACCAAATTCAAAGTGGATTGAAATGAGACATTGAAGGTCTCATGAACCTCTAAAGATAACATAAACAAGAGAGAAGTAGAATCAAAGTTTGTTGGAAAGTCCAAATCAAAAATCCTTTTATATACTTTTTAAATCCAAGGCTCTTATTTAGATCCAAATCAATGAAATAAGAAAGGATTCAATCACAATTCTATGTGGTATGTGATGAAATGAGGTAAGAAGAGAGGTTTTGAAGATGTGTAAAGATCCTAGATCTATGAATTGTGATTGAAATTCCAACCTAAATCTAAATAAATATAGATGATTACCTCTAGTAACCTCAGGGATTTTCTTTGATTTGATGAAGATCTTCCAAAGTTCTTCAAGTTCCTCTTCAATTTCTTCAAACTCTTCTTGGTTTCTTCCAAGTTCTCTTGATTTTCTTCAAAATTCCTCTCAATTACTTTTGAATCTCTCTAGTTTTCTATATATTTTGAGATGTGAGAAGTAGGATCCTTGTAATTGAGGTGAAGGCCTCCTTATATAGGCCAAAATTTGTGGGTCAATTGGGTAATTTCGGATGGAAAAACCCATGTACAAGAATATTCTATACATATTTGAGAAACACAGGCTGTTACAGCAAGCGACACTCACCGAGTTGTCTGCGGCACTTAGTGAGTGTCGTTCCGGCACTTAGTGAGTGCCGAGCGAGTGCCGCTGAAGCCGTCACTGAGTGTCGCTGGAGCAGTCACTTAGTGCCGCCGCCTATGCCACGTACCGCAGGAAGCAATAGTGTCCCTTTTTGTTTATTTTTCAAAAATAATATAACAAATATTAAGCATATACTTCTAATATTTGTAAATTTCATACTATATTTTCTTTTCTTTTTCTCTTCCCTTTTATTTTTCAAAATTCTTTTTTTATCTTCCCTTTCTTTTTCAAAATTATTTTCTTCTCTTTATTTTATTTTCAAAATTCTATTACATAACTAATTTTGAAATTGACTTTCAGACTGTTCATTTCTCGTACATATTTCATATTCGGTTTTCTTCAAATCACCTGATTTCCCTCTTTCTCTCAATTTGAAAACTTAATTTGAAGAATCTTCTGAAGAACTCGAATTATTTGAAAAGTCTTCAAATTTTGTCGGTCATTGTCGTCATTGGTATTTAGAGGTAACCATCCCCTGAATTCGACGGTCGGTCAAAATTGGGGTGTCTACAGTTTGGCCCTCTTCGATAGAGCTTGTAAAGCAACGCGTATCACAAGTGAATGTCGAAGCCTGTGTGAAGACAAGCCTTTGACCGAACTGTCGAATTCAGGTAAAAAAAACAAAGTGCGTTGCAAGACCAGGACACCTAAATGGTCAGTGCTGGTCGTGCTCGATGGTGAACTGCCTACGTATCCCAAGGGGAATTAGACCAGAACGTAGTTCAAATAGGGGACAAACACACATAATCATAAATAATCATACGGATGAATGCACCTATCCTATTGTGATGCACGTGTTGAAGCAATCTCATGCTCCATGCTCTCAAGCACAATGATTCAGAATCATACTGCTTTCTATTCTGATGTCGTCCTATTCTGGGAAAGCTATGATTGATACAGATGTGTTTCATGCCATACACTGCTTATTGATTTGATGGAATGATTTCAACAGATGCATTTTTTGTGCTTATTCTGATCGACTGAGATACTCTTCGAGCCTTATACTCCGGTGTCTTTCAAGAATCATCTGATCGATTGAGATGCATTTCGCGCCTTAGACTCCGATGTTGAATCAGGAACCATGCTTTTGAAAAGACTGAGATGTGCTTCGTGCCTTATACTATGGTGTCTTTTAAGAATCATCTGATCGATTGAGATGCGCTTCGCGCCTTAGACTCTGATGTCAAATTAGGAACCACGCTTTTAAAAAGATTAAGATGCACTTCGCGCCTTATACTTTGATGTCTTTCAAGAATCATCTGATCGACTAAGATGCGCTTCGGGCCTTAGACTCCGATGTTGAATTAGGAACCACGCTTTTGAAAAGACTAAGATGCACTTCGCGCCTTAAACTCCGGTGCCTTTCAAGAATCATCTGATCGACTGAGATGAGCTTCGTGCCTTAGACTCCGATGACGAATCAAGAACCACGCTTTTGGAAAGACTAAGAGCGCTTCGTGCCTTATACTCCGGTGTATTTCAACAATCATCTGATCGAATGAGATGCGCTTCACGCCTTAGACTCCGATGTCGAATCAGGAACCACAATTTTGAAAAGACTGAGATGCGGTTCACGCCTTATACTCCGGTGTATTTCAAGAATCAACTGATCGACTGAGATGCGCTTCGCGCCTTAGACTCTGAAACGAGGTTGATGCAGATTTGTTACGAGAACCGAGAATGCAAATTTGTTATATTCCCAAAGCAAAGTTGATGCTGGCTTAATTCAATTCATGACTCCTAAAATTTAGGAGTCAAGTTATTTTCAAATTGAATTCCCAAAATTAAGGGTCAAATAGACTTGGATCAAATTTAATATTCAAAATTGAGATTTAACTAGGTTCCAATCAAATTTCCAAACAGGAGTCAATCAGACTCGAATAAAATTCAATTTTAGAAAGCAGGAGTCATCAGACTTTAATTTAGTCTTTTTTTCTAAAATCAGAAGTTCATCAGACTCAATTCAATTGAATTTCTGAGATTGGGAGTCAATTAGACTCAATTTAATTCAAAATTTTGAAATCGGGAGTCGATCAGACTCAATTCAGTTTTAATTTCTAAAATCGGGAGTCATTCAGACTTAATTCAATTCAAACCACAACGCCCGGAGTAAATCATGCTCAAAATAATACAAATTTCTAAAAATCCGTAGTCAGTCAGACTCTAAGAATTTCAAATTTCCAAAATTAGGAGTCGAATCAAACTCAATTCAATTTTCTATTTCACAAAAATCGCGAGTCAATTAGACTCAAAGAATTTCAAATTTCCAAAATTTGGAGTCAAATCAAAATCAATTCAATTTTCTATTTCACAAAATTGGGGGTCGAATCAGACTTAAAGATTTTCAAATTTCCAAAATTGGGAGTCGAATTGACTCGAACGAATTCAAATTTTCTAAGACCAAAGTCAATTTGACTCGAACTAATTCAAATTTCAAAGAGATTTCAAATTTTCAAAAATTTGAGTTAATTAGACTCACAAAGAATTTAGAATTTCAAAATCGATGTCAATTCGACTCACAAAGAATTCATATTTCAAAATCGGAGTCAATTCGACTCACACAATTTTTTTTTTCAAATTTCGAGAATCGGAGTCAATTCGACTCAAAAAGAATTTCAAATTTCAATATCAGAGTCAATTCGACAAGAAATTTCAAATTTCGAAAATCGAAATCAATTTGACTCATCAAAAATTTCAATTTACAATATCAGAGTCAATTCGACTCAGAAGAATTTCAATTTTCAAAATCAGGAGTTTGAATGAGACTCAAAGAAAATTGAGGACAAATGCTCATGAAGAGAAGCTGCCATTGAGGACTAATGCTTGTGAAGAGAAGCTGCCATTGAAGACTAATGCTTAGGAAGGGAAGCTGCCATTGAGGACTAATGCTTACAAACTGAAACTGCCTTTGAGGACTAATGCTTATAAAGAGAAGGTGACATTGAGCACTAACGTTGTAACTGACAAGCGGGGGTATTTGTAAAATACAGCCGCACTAAAAGAAAAAAAAATACACTAAATTAGTCTACAATTCCTTTGTTTATCCGCAATTTGAATTAAAATACCATTTTGTACGTAATTTGATTAAACTATGATAAGTGGTATTGTTTTAGTGGTTATTTGTGCAGATTACTATTGCTGTGTGAAGAATTGGATGAGCATGATAAAAGGAAGTGCTTGGTTTTAATGAAGACAACTCAATCATAAAAAGGAGGTTTTGAGCGATCGAGGAAGTCTCGAGCGATCGAGGTTTCGATCGATCGAATTCATCTCAAGCGCTCGAAGATCCCAGATGTTCAATCGATCGAGAGGTGTTCGATCGATCGAACATGGCTTTTATAAAAAATAATGCGCACGCAGCAGAAATGGAGTTTTAACCCTAGCATTAGGTTATTGTATATATAGTCGTATTGTATACGTCTTTGAGGACGCCCACCTTTACTTTTTATCATTTTCATATAGGGAGAAGAGAGTCTCTTCTTGTTTTTGTAGGTTTTATCAAAGATTGGTATTGTTTGGCTTGATTTCTCGTAGTTTAATACAAGTTCATCTTTCAAGGTTACTTCGTAGTGCTTTACTTATATTCTGCTCGTAGTTTATTATAGTTCAATCTGTTAAACTAGTAGTTTTGCATGTTAGATAAGTTTACACCATTAGTTTTCATAGTTTTCATGTTTAAAATACAACCAAACAAGACTTTAATGGATCTTTATATTAAAAACGACTCTGTGATACTGCAGACTATGTCTGAGTAGTCCCCAGGTTGGGAGATCACGATGAAACCGTGATCTTAAGCCTCTGCCATGCAGTAGAATAATTCTTGTGCTCGGTCGATCGAAGTTATTTCGATCGATCAGACCAGGGACCTTGTTGATCGATCGAAGACATTTCGATTGATCGAGAGATGAAGATGTTCGATCGATCGAAAGCACCTCGATCGATCAAACTCTCTGATTCTTGAGAACATTCTATGCAATATTCCTAGACTTTCTGCTTTATAGATTTGTTATCAAACTGTCCCCAAACGCTCAGTTTGTCGAAACATTCTTTAAACTTAAAGCCTTGAGGCATTTTTCTTCAATACATTTTGTAAACCACACTCAATGCTAACACCATTGTAGGTGCGAGTCTTAAATATTGTTTTAAACCGCTTTCATGTGTTTCAAACTTAAGATGACTTCATGGGCCCATTTCCAAAATCTAATAACTGTGAATACATACTCCTAGCTGTAGAGTATATATCAAAATGGGTGGAAGCGATACCGACGAGATGCAATGACCACAAAACAGTAATGTCCTTTCTTAAGGAACACATTCTGTCGCATTTCGGAACCCCAAAAGCGTTAATCAGTGACCAAGGCAAGCAGTTTTACAATAGGCCTTTGGAATCGCTAGTCAAGAAATACGGGGTAAATCACAAGATTGCTCTAGCCTACCACCCACAAACAAACGGGCAGGCAGAGTTGGCTAACCGCGAAATCAAGCATATATTAGAAAAGACAGTTAGTTTCAACAGAAAGGACTGGGCTTATAAACTGACTGATGCTCTATGGGCATACTGTACCGCTTATAAGACAAACTTGGGGATGTCCCCGTACAGGTTAGTGTATGGAAAGGCATGTCACCTTCCTGTCGAAATCAAGCATAAAGCATATTGGGCGACACGCTCATTGAACTTCGACATTAAAGAGGGAGGTCATCTCCGGAGACTCTAATTGGCTGAACTGGAAGAAATACGTTGAGATGCATACGACAATGCTAAACTACACAAGGAAAGGTTAAAGGCTCGCCACGATAAAACAATTTTTTGAAAATCTTTTGAGCCGGGGCAGAAAGTCTTACTGTACGACTCTCGCCTCCACCTTTTTCCAGGTAAGCTCCGATGCCAGTGGACAGGCCCATTCCTTGTCAAATCTGTTTTTCCACATGGGACTGTTGAGCTAGTGAATCCCAAGAACGATGATTGTTTCAAGGTTAACGGCCAAAGACTAAAATCGTTCTTGGAGAACTCCTTACCAGAAGTTGAGCACATCGAGTTAGATGAGCCCAGCTATCCCTCCACCTAAAACACCAAAGCGTGTTCACATTATGTTGTTGTACTCTTTCTTTTATTGCATTTCATTTTGTTTTGTTCTTTTTTGTCTTTTTTTTAATGTGACTTCGATTCTTAATCTGATATTCCTTGCTGTCTCTCCCTTGCAGGATATTAAAAAAAATGAGGGACGACGATGTTCATTCCATAGGGTCATGGGCTGATTCAGAATATCCTAACCCCCCTTGGACTGTCGACGAGATAGCATTTTGTTTTTCTCCTTATCAAGGACCAGGGGCAGATGATATCGTGGACCTGACCCATGGGTACATCCCTTTTAATCTTGCTCTCCTCCATATCAATCCCTTTGAGCACATGGAATTTCCTGAAGAGGAAGGAGAACCTGAAGGTACTTTGTTGGGGAAGTGGATGATGCATTGTTGGAACAATGGGAGAATAACTCAATGTGGGAACCATGGGAAGAAGAAGATTTACAGGATGTGGTGCCGAAATGCCATAATGCTGTATTCACGTATGTTGATGACTTCCTTGTCATCGAATCGGTTCCTTATATTTATGTGCACATCCATTATGTGTTGTTCCGGCTTCACTGCCCTCTACTTGCTGGTGCACATGGGTCTATCATGCCAATAGTGAGGTTAATTCTTGGTCGCATTCCTTTCTCTTTTCGTTTTTCATTGTTTAATTCTTCCTGTTAGTTCTTTCTTGTGTTCTATTTAATTTACTTCTTCGTTTTGTTTTTGTTTTCCTTTGTTAGGAATTTCACTATGAATCCAACGTTTCCACCGTTGTTCCTTCCACATCAACTCTTTCATGGATTTGGACCATACATATGGTCCCAGGGTACTCTGCCGCAAGAGGAATGTCCAATGAGAAATTACTCTCCGTTATCTTTGTCTCCATCCAGATCACCTATTGCTTGTGAAATCAATTCTTTAGAGAGTTCCGATTTGCTCGATGATGTCCTAGCTGCGTTCCGACTGTTTTGGGAAAGGGAATCATCAGGTTTGGAATCCAGTCTCAAAGATGTGGCTGCAAAAGAAGAAGTTGTGGAAGAAGAAATCTTCATACTTGAAGAGTAGTGTTTCACTTCAATTGTATTCTGTCATTTCATCTTTCTTTCAGCAAGTGAAGTGTATTCCTAGACAAAGTTTTATTCGTTTTAGTTTCTTTTAGTTTTTCATTATCAATAAGGTTTTAAATACCATGTTGGGGGCAATAATGTTGTAAATGGATGCTATTATAATGTTTTATCTATAAAATATTTGCAATTTTCTATTTTGATGATGACTTTTTGGCTTACATGCCCTGTCATTGAACTTTTTTTATCATTTTCTTGTATGTCCAGACTAATGTTGGTTAGTTGGGGGTAGGGGTAAAATTCGGTCGGTTCGGTTCGGTTTTGGTCGGTTTTGGTCATTTAAAAAACCGACCGAATGGTCGGTTTCGGTCGGGTTCGGTCGGTTTTGGTCGGTTTTAGTCGGTTCGGTTCGGTTTGTAGCTTGCAGGGTTTTTGGGAAAACCGACCGAATCGCTCGGTTCGGTCGGTCGATTCGGTTGGCCGGTTTAAACTTTCACCCCTAGTTGGGGGTGTATAATCTTTTAATTCAATGATATTGTAAAATTTCCGGGTATGATCGATCGAACCCATTTCGATCGATCGACATTGTAGTATCCTCGAGCGCTTCCACAGGTCTCAATCGATCGAGGTTTCGATCGATCAAACTTTCTCGAGCGATCAAGACTTGTATTTAAACGAAGCGTCTTTCATACACCTGCTCAGTCTCTCTTTATCTCCCTAACGCTCGAGCGATCGAAGACAGAGGAGGCTTGCGCAATTTTGGAACCCCTTTATATAACCACATAAATTGAGGAGCGCTCGGTCCCCCTGATCATCATTTGCATCGCCATCATCCTCTCCTCTGCGCGTATCTCGAAGCTAGGCCCCGAGAACCCCCTCGTTTTTTCTTTTCATTTCGAATTCTTTTGGGGGTGCCCCCATTGGATCTTATACCCCTTTGTCTTAGTTTTTCTTGTTATTTTGTGTTTGCGGCCTCGATCCGTTCTTTTTCCTCGTCGATGCCATTTCACTGTGTTCGATCGATCGAAATCGGCTCGAGCGATCGAACCTGGTATCTTCTCAATCGATTGAACATTCTTCGATCGATCGAAGTGCAATAGTTTTAGCTTATTTTCTATTTTCCCTGTTTTAATGTATCTTCTGTTTGTTTCTTCCATTTCAGGGCTTTATAATGAACCCTATCACAGGGTACCACAAGTCTAAGCTGTTTGATCTCACTATACCTGACCCTATACCAGATCACTGGCTCAGAAATGAGGAGGAGCATGTATGGTTTACCAGATACTTTCAGTCCAGGAAGGTGATGATAGAGCGGCCCCTCGAGGCAGTTTGGCTGTCCGCCCCGTGGTTTCTCACACGTCTCCGAGCCATGCCTAGTTGGTTCACAATGTTAACGCAATCTAAGCGAATCAACATTGCATGGGTACGAGAGGCGTGTGCGAGTATGATTAAGGATTCTGCGGCTCCGTTCACTTACAGATCATTCTTTCGGGGTCGTGAGACTATTTTTAGCCCGGCTACTGTGGCCACAACTTTGGGTGTACCAGAGATGCCTGACCACTATTACCCACACATACCTGGTACACACGAGTCTCTGCCATCTGTCATCATTCAAGAGATCACCGGCGGTGCGATTCAGATCTGGAATGGCATCTCCCTGATTGTGGACCGATTTCTGACCGAGGAGTACCACCTTCTCCACCTGGCGTTCGCCAATTGTATATTGATGACATCTTACCAGGAAAAGGTGGCGCCATAGTATGCTCAGGTTCTGTATGCCATAGGTACGGGGCGGAGTGTCTATCTTCCTCGACTATATATCAACTTTTTGTCCAGCCTACACAGTACATTGCCGTCAAGCGCCATCTGAAGGGCGCTTGGCCCATCCATAGGGTGATTGAGCATGCTGGATTGATACCATTGGCCACTGACATGATTTCTCAGGCCTCGAGTCAATTTGGAGAGACAGTAGCATGCCGCTCGGATGCGCAGAAGAAGAGGAAGCTGAAAGGTAAAGCTAAAGTAGGGGTGAAGAGGAAGAGGAGAGGTGGCACCGATACAAAGGGTGCAGCTTCTAAGACACCCACAGAGGTTGAGGAGCTAGATTCTGAGAAGGTTGATCCTCGTATTGAGGTTGCACAGTTCGAGCTGAGACAGCGCTCTCAGGCTCCCGCCCAGGGAGAGTCTTCTTCATCTGTGCCTCTCCCTACTGTTCATGAGTTACTATTAGAGGAGAGAGAGAGGCCCAGATAAGACTCGAGGGCAAGATGGATTGCATGACGACTCTTCTTGAGGCTATACTGATTTAGATGGGGGTCGACCAGTCTCTACATACACCTCCACCACCCACTACTGGTCCTACATCCTCAGCTCCCCAGGTTCATCGTTCTGCTCCATCTACATCGGCAGCACCATCTACTGTTGATCCTCCTCCTTCTGTACCCCCACAGGTTGTTCATGCAGCTCCATCCACATCGGCGACACCGCCTGCTATTGAGACACCAATTCCACCACCACCAGTCGCGGCTGACACATCATTATCTACACCAGCTGCCACGATTGTGAGTGACCCGACGACAGCTACTACTGTTGCTGAGGGTAGAGATGGGGATGCTCCAGATGTGCTGATTGAGATATTATCTGACGTCGCCGATGATGTCTAGCCCTTTTATTTTTCTCTCCTTTCTAGTAGTTGTCTTGTGGTGGTTTTGGATATTTTGGACTGCTTGGTTTGTTGGATATGTTGGACTTTTGGATATTTTGTTTATTGTTGGTTGGTTTAGGTAGTTTGGCCTTTAGTTTTTTTTTTTATGGATTATCTTATCACTATTATGTTATTTCACTCTATTTTCTTTCCGGTGATTAGTTCTATTTTATGTATCGATCCCATGCTCTATCTTTCATATCTTATTTGATCTTTGATGCTTGGAGTTTGTATGCTTTCTGTACAGATTGTTACACTTGCGGTTATTACGATGTTTTATCAGGTGATATCTCTCTATCTATTTTTGAAAATCAACTTCTGAGGACATTGCAATTTTCAGTTGGGGTGGGATGTAGATAGATAATCACCTGTGCATATTTATACTTAGCAATCTGGATCACTTTATTGCACATGTCATACAATCTCGATTAGAAGTTTGAAAAAAAAAAAATTTGAAAATGTTAAAGGTAAAAAAAATTCCAAACTATTAAGCAAGTTTTAAAAATTAAATTGGTAGAATAACTCTGAATATTCACTCCTATTTAGCTGTTATCAAGCAATGACACAACCATTTTATTCTCATCCTTTTTATGAATTAAGTTCATGCATTTTTCTAGTTTCTCTAGGATGAATGCATATGATGACCATTCTTGTATCCAAAATCCATTTGCACATGTTAATAGCTGTGCATAAAACTTAAAATAAGAGTTAATACGACTTTTGTACTCTAAGGAATAAAGTAGTGGAAACTAGTTACCCTTAGTGAGCTTTTGAATCCAATCTTCAATTTTGAGGGAATTATCACATTATTCGAATTGTTTTTATTGAACAAGCGTATTGAATTCATTAAATAGTCTCTAATTCTTCATTTTGGCTGCTTAGTAGAGGAGAACGTTCAGGATTTACCAACCAAACTCAATGAACACTTAAGTGTTAAAAATTAAGAAGTTGAGAAAATGATTTAAGCCATCGTTATTTGCTCCTTACCTTTTCATATACCTGTATCAACATTCCAGAATATGCATTGTTCTCAACCCCACACCTAGTAAATACTGCCAAATCTATGATGAAATTCTAAATCCCTAATCTTATACTTTGACCTCAATACACCCCATTGCACATCCAATGAGATTAAATTATTGAAGTATGTTATGAGGAGGGAGTAGTTATGGGAGGGGCTGCATAAAAGAGAAAAGGAAAGAAGAAGGAGTCCAGGTTAAAAAAAAATCTATGAGAATAGAGGATGGTCGGAATGAAGTGAAGAAGAAATTACTAAACTCAATCACATGCTAAAGATGTGCGATTTCTTACCCTTGTATTTCTACCCTACTATATAAAATTATACCGAAAAGTCAAAGCCTTAATGATTTTTAACAACTTAGTTTAAACACGAACGTGTAATTTGAGTTATCTATGGTATTTCGCTCCTCTAGTAAGTAGTATTCCTTTCTTGAGACTGTGCACCCTAAATGTTCGTCTTCTATAGAGTCGAGTATGGAAGCATTAGTATCCAAAAAATCACTCCTATCAAAGCTTTCATACCATGTGCGATCATTATTAACCAAGTTTCTGTGAGATGTTCATTCTTGAGTGTAAAACCATGTGAGAATTGAGTTGAAACTATAAGTTCTGAGAGTTTGATAGTCTAAACAACTCCAAATAAAGTTTGATGTATAGTTGTTAATTTAACACACGCACGGATACATGGATGTGATGCATATGTTATTTTTATCTTGGTAATATGATTAGCATGTGTATTTCTTTCATGGTTTGAATGAGGATGATATGTTTTGTAGAGCTGAATTAATAGTTGAATAGAAGAGAGTGTTTACAAGTTATTCTATATCTTTTTGATCTTAAAATCAGAGAATTTTGTGGGTACATTCACTGCAAACCCTCACGAGACAACACTCGTCCACTAGGGGGAACCTAGGGGTTTAACGGCTTGTTGCATTTGCTAAATGCAACCGCGATTCCTGCGAAAGTGAGTTAGATAGTTTCTTTCGTGTTATTTTAGTTTAGTCTATCTGAGTTTAATTAATTTTATTTTAGTCGTTGTAGTAATAGTTAGCTTGTTTTATTTTCGCTTTATTGCTAGGGACTAGCAAATCGCTAGTTGGGGGTTGTGACAAGCGGGGGTATTTGTAAAATACAGTCGCGCTAAAAGAAGAAAATACACTAAATTAGTCTACAATTCCTTTGTTTATCTGTAATTTGAATTGCAATACCATTTTGTACATAATTTGATTAAACTATGATAAGTGGTATTGTTTTAGTGGTTATTTATGCAGATTACTATTGCTGTGTGAAGAATTGGATGAGCATGATAAAAGGAAGTGCTTGGTTTTAATGAAGACAACTCAATCATAAAAAGGAGGTTTCAAGCAATCGAGGAAGTCTCGAGTGATCGAGGTTTCGATCGATCGAATTCATCTCAAGGGCTCGAAGATCCCAGATGTTCAATCGATCGAGAGGTGTTCGAGCGATCAAACATGGCTTTTATCAGAAATAGCGCGCACGCAGCCGAAACGGAGTTTTAACCCTAGCATTAGGTTATTGTATATATAGTCGTATTATATACGTCTTTGAGGACGCCTACTTTTACTTAATTTTTATCATTTTCATATAGGGAGAAGAGAGTTTCTTCTTGTTTTTGTAGGTTTTATCAAAGATTGGTATTGTTTGGCTTGATTTCTCGTAGTTTAATACAAGTTCATCTTTCCAGGTTACTTTGTAGTGCTTTACTTATATTCTGCTCGTAGTTTATTATAGTTCAATCTGTTAAACTAGTAGTTTTGCATGTTAGATAAGTTTACACCATTAGTTTTCATATTTTTCATGTTTAAAATACAACCAAACAAGACTTTAATGGATCTTTATATTAAACACGACTCTGTGATACTCCAGACTACGTCTGAGTAGTCCCCAGGTTGGGAGAACACGATGAAACCGTGATCTTAAGCCTCTGCCATGCAGCAGAATAATTCCTATGTTTGATCAATCGAAGTTATTTCGATTGATCAGACCAGGGACCTTGTCGATCGATCGAAGACATTTCGATTGATCGAGAGATGAAGATGTTCGATCGATCGAAAGCGCGTCGATCGATCGAACTCTCTGATTCTTAAGAACATTCTATGCAGTATTCCTTGACTTTCTGCTTTACAGATTTGTTATCAAACTATCCCCAAACGCTCAGTTTGTCGAAACATTCTTTAAACTTAAAGCCTTGAGGCATTTTTCTTCAATACATTTTGTAAACCACCCTCAATGCTAACACCATTGTAGGTGCGAGTCTTAACTATTGTTTTAAACCGCTTTCATGTGTTTCAAACTTAAGATGACATAGTCCCGGTCATGAAAGGGCTATGGATTCTTTATCCTAAGAGAAATACGGAATACTGTAGAAGATGTGCTCCATTGAGTTTTAACGTAATTGCATGGTAGATGGCTAGGCTGCGGTGGATTTGTGTAATCCCAACATTTCCTTTATAGTAAGAAAAACACATTTTAAAATATCGCTTTAATTAATTAGTTAGTCATTAGTTTAATTTAGTTTTATTGCTTTATCTTTAGTAGATTGATAAACCGTGGAACTTTGTGTTCTGCACCCTTTTAAATATTGATTTTTATTTTCTTGTTAGAGATTAATCTAGGTATTTAGTTTAACATCTTCCCTGTGGGATCGACCTGGACTTTACCAGATTACTACTTGCACGATTACCTACACTTGGGTATAGCACACAAGCGCACACAGAAAAAAAAATTATCGTGTCAGTAACACCCTGAATTTCTTTTCCATTAATAAATTATTAATTCGTTTTAATTTCCTTTTATTATAATTATCTGTGGTCAAACCGTAATTTTTTTAAATATAGGAAATACTTTCTGTGGTTTTAAAAATAATATCTATATTTTGGTATAAACTGGGAATTTAATTCCTACACTAATATGATTTTTGTATTTTTTATTCCAACCAGTTAATGCCAGTTTTTACTATTAATCTGTGTTTATACCGCGACGTGAGTGTGGGAGCACGCGAACTCAACCACACCGTGCGATTCCCGTGGCTTTCTTGCAGCCCAAAATTTCCCTGTGTAGATATTTTGTGCGTATCCCTCATTCTCTCATAACTCTCAATCTCTCACCGTCTCTCATTCTCTCCTTCACAAACTCTCTGTAACTCTCTCAATTCTCTCTACTCTCTCAAGATCAACACACACACACACACACAGATGTGACAGATTATATATTATATACATACACACAGTTATATATATATATTGCTATCTCAAAATCAAGAGAGAAGACGGAGAAATTCTCAAACGACGAAATTTTTGGCAGAATTATCGGCACACTGATTTGTAGTTCAAACACCTCTGTGAGTATTATAAACTCACTCGCCATGTTTATATATTTATATTTCAGTATATATAGGTGTGTATAAATGTATATAGGTGAAGAACACCATGAAAGCTTTGAATAGGAGTTTTACAAAACTCAACCAAAATCAATTCCGTGAATTGATTATGGAAGATCTCAGTCCCAATAAGCTACGGTTCCAATCCTCTGGCTTAATTTATCAGTATGGCGACGTATTGATGATTTAAAGTTTTGTCACTGTAACTTAAATCGCGAAAATCGAGAGATTCAATCGTAATTTGTTTAAATTGATCGCGTATTCTTAATCTACGCGAAAAACTGAAGAGATCCATATATTACATGCATTGTTTAGAACAGAATTTGAAAATGGGTATAACTTCAGTTTAAAAATCAAAAACAAGGGAAAAACGAGGAAGATGATGAAACTGTGATAACTCGCGCGTGCGGCCCTCTCGCGCAACCCCTCGCTCCCGCGGCCCGCTCGCACAAGCTGTGTATTTTTGGGCAGAAAGCTATTTTTTAACAGATTTAAGGAAAAAGGCAAGATCGCGTGCGCGCCACCTCGCGCGACCCTCGCTCGCGCGACCTGTGCAAATTTGGACAATAAGGAATTTTTAACAGTTTTCATGGGAAAAAAGGCAAGATCGCGCGTGCGGCCTGCTCGCGCGATGATGCATTTTTTTGGCAATTTATGTATTTTTGTATAAGGGACTGTTTGAAAAGGTTTTGGAAATTTTTAAGGAACTGTTTGACAGATACATTATTTTAAAAGCTTATGTTTAAGAAACGGATTTATAAGAACAATTAAGCCTGAGATTCATGTTCATACGATTATACAACTTCGAGATTAATAACTGATGTCATGAATTGTGAATATTGACATACATATTAGGGTCGAGGTTGAGTCAACATGCATGTGTGTGAGAATGCGTGAAAAGAGTAAAGAGTGGCGATCTGGTGTGCGGTTCCAATACTGAGCGGATATTATTCCTGGTAATAGAGGCGACAGTGTGTACGACTTAGATATCGAGCAGATATTATTCCTGGTATCTATGGCGCTCGTTTCGAATATAGAGCGGATATTATTCATGGTATCCAAAGCGATGGTGGGTTGTGATCGACCCAGATATCGAGCGGATATTATTCCTGGTATCTACGGCGATAACGTAGTGTATGACTTAGATATCGAGTGGATATTATTCCTAGTATCTAAGGCGCTCGTTTCAGATGTCGAGCGGATATTATTCCTGGTATCCGAAACGATGGTTGGTTGTGATCGACCCAGATATCGAGCGGATATTATTCCTGGTATCTACGGCGGTAGCGTAGTGTACGACTTTGATATCGGGCGAATATTTTTCCTGGTATCTAAGGCGCTCGTTTCGGATATCGAGCGGATATTATTCCTGGTATCTGAAGCGATGGTTGGTTGTGTACGACCTAGGTATCGAGCGGATATTATTCCTGCTATCTAAGGTATTGGGGTAGTTGAATCAGGTTGTCGAGAGAAAAGAGTCAGAAAGATGAGATGTCACATGGTTCATGCACGATCACATATTTATTGTTTATTATTATCCCCTGTGACTTATGTTGAAGTTGGAACCTTGAAATTGTTGTTTTATCAGTTTAATTGCACCGTTGTCTTATATGCTTATATATACATTGCGAGCACACGTTTATTTTGCTCACCAGCTTGCATAAGCTGACGGCGTTGATGCGTCCTGGACTCTTTGTTTAGGTTTTCTAGGTCAGATGCAGCTAGGGTACTTTGACTATGCTAGTTAGAGGCAGGAGACTTCCCAGGAGGCTGTTTTTATACTTCCTATGTCTTTTAATTTGGAGTTGTAATAGAAATTATGATAGATTTGAATAAGGCGGTTTGTGCCTAAGTTTATAACTGATGTAATAGTTTAGTAAGTTTAAACTTTGGAGCTTATGATTATTAATATCCTTTGCTTTAGAATTGCTGTTTAAGATATTTGTTGTAGGGACAATTGGTCATAATCACTTGTCATAACCTACGAGTCCATAAAGAAAATTAAATGCTTTCCTATATTATGCTACGTCGGGGAGTGACAAACGCTTAGGAAGGGAAGCTGCCATTGAGGACTAACGCTTGTTCGGGAGTCTCCTCGTGCTTAAAGAACCAAATTTCAATATTCAGAGTCACTTCGGACTTAAAGAATTGATTTCACAAAAGTTCGGGAGTCCGCAGACTCAGAGATTTGATTTTTCAAAATTTGGGGAGTTTTTTATACTCAAAGAATTTGAACGGAGCTGGTGGAAAGAATGATTTTCTATATTTGTAGACCTTTAGAAGAAACACATCGATTCTGTCAAAAAAGGAAAGTCACCTTTGTCCCTAGTCTTGGATTCTTCTTATATTGCCACTTTAGAATCATGTTGTGATAGTGTTCGAAACCTCTGCTCGTATTGCTCTTGGGATGCTCATGGAGAATTTTTAAATCTTTATTCATCATCTTAAACCCACACATTTGAGACTATTTATTGGCTCATCAAAGCAAGACAGGCCTGACAAAGCCAATTACTCAAGATGGCCGAATCAAACTCTACATTCATTATGAATCAATGTGCTTTCATCGTGAATAATGTATCATCTCACCTTTCATTTATTCATCATCTTACAAATGGTATGCTTTGCTGATAAACCTAAACTTTGAAAACTTCCCCTATTTTAATTTTGCGAATTCTTTGCCCATCTAAAATGTGCTTCAAACTAGTGCTTTAGCTTATATAATGAAAGGCACTTTATTTAATCCTTTCAAAACAAACTCAATTACTTGAGAATTTGCCTCTAGCATAGAGGGCTTTTGGAAAACAAAGTTTGCCCCTAGTTTGAAATAGACTTGGGGGCTTGCTTCTATGATAAAAGGGGTTCTCAGCAAACGAAGTTTGCCCCTAGTCTGAAATGAGGGATCTACAGGCACAAACGATATTGCTGGTGTTTACGGACCGAGAACTAGGTGAGGCTCGCCTACTTATCCCAGAATGGGAATCAGGTCCAAAGTAGTTCGGCCAAGGCCTGAAAGAGAGATGCCATGAGATGGAAAGGTTGATGATGTAGCGTCTAGGCAAATGCAAGTTTGCCGCTAGTTTATGGGACAAGACATTGCTTGGCTTTTTGGACCGAAAGTCTTGAGAGGCCCGCCTACTTATCCCCAAATGGGCATCAGTCCTATAGTAGTTCGGCTGAGGCTTGAAAGAGAAATATTATGTGGCACAACGATGTTTATGATCGAACCGCACAGGCTGCCTACGTATCCCCAAGTGAGAATTAGGTCAAAACGTAGTTCATCGACTCTGGAGATCCTGAAAGAATAAGGCTTCAAGAATGTGTGGGCTTCTCGAGCCATGTTTCCATATGGGTCCAATGAGTGCTCTTTCTTGGGCAGATTTTCTAAAACAGATTCATTGTGGTAGCTTTTGAACAAGATGATGAGAACATGAACTACTTATCCCTTTTATGCATTTTTTCTTCTTCTTTTTTGTGGTGGCTGATTCTTTTCACCTTTTCACTAGCCAGTCAATCTTTACAACTCTCATAATACATCGTGCTTTAATCATACTCTATCATAGTCACAAAGCAATATCAGTCTTCCAAATAACCCCTTATTGTTCTCAAAGATATCTTTGCATTATTTTAGGCCCACTTAATCATTGAGCCTCTCACAAAATTTTAAGACTAATTGATACTTTCAAATCCCTCTTTTCATTTCTATTTTTTTTTTCTTTATTTAGAACAACTCAAAGCCTTGAGATAATTCATGTGCTAATGATGTACTTTGAAGCGCCCAAGAATTCTCAATCTTGTTTATTCTCTGCCTTTTCTTTTCTCTTTCCTTTCTTTTCTCTACCTCACTATCTATAACTCTCTCCATGATTTTGACTGGCTAAGATTCAGATTTTGAAGTCAACACGCATCTTATTTTTGCTCTAACTTTTGCCTAGGTGCCATTGTAGACACCCCGATTTTGACCAATTGTCGAATCCAAGGATTGGTTACCTCTAAAGACCGATGATGACGATGACCGGTAAAATTCGGAGATTTTTCAGAGAATTCAAATCCGTCGAAGATTCTTCAAATTAAGTTTTCAAAATTAAGAAAAAAGAGAAGAATTGGGTGATTCGGTGGGAGCCCGGATGTTGAAAAACTTATGAGAAACCCAATCTGTAAAATCATCTTGAAAATTAAAATGAAAATATGTTTTTTTATTATTATTAAAAAGAAAATAAGAGAGAAAATGAAAAAAAAAAAATAAAAATAGAAAAGAGTTTCGAAAAGAAAATAAAAAGAGAAAATGAAAGTAAAGAGAAACAAAAAAAAATGTATATATATATTCGAGTATACACTAGCATGTAGATATGTGTTTTTGAAAATTACTAGAATATAAGTATATTTATATATAAGATATCAATAATTAAGGATATGTGAAGAAATGTTTTGAAAATTAAAAAGGAGACAGGAATTCTATTAGCTGCGGCACGCGACGAAGCCGGCGGCACTCTCTGAGTGCCGCCGCGCCAGCATTCATTGAGTGCCGCTCGGCACTCGATGAGTGCCACAGACAATTCACCGAGTGTCGCTTGCTGTAACGGTCTATTTTTCTCATATGTTCTAGAAGAAAACATTGCACATGGGTTTCCATCCGAATTTGCCTATTTAACCTTATGATATTGGTCTATATAAACAGACCTTTATCTCCATTAAGTGGATCTTCTTTTTTTTGGAATCAAGTTGATATATACAAGAGTTATATAAAGAATTAAGAGAAGAACAATAGACTTTTTCTTGAAGAATCTAAAGAATTGAAGAAGAATTTGAAGATTTTGGAAGAACTTCACAAGAAATAGAAGAAATCCTTGAGGTCATAGAGGTAACCTCTCAATCCTATGTAGATTTAGGCAAGTTCAATCACAAGTTCATAGTTCTAGGATTTTTACACATTTTCAAAACCTCTCTTCCTACCTCATTTCATCACACATCACATAGAATTTGTGATTGAATATCATGATAGTTCATTAGCTTGGATCTAAATAATCCTTGGATTTAAAAGTATGAGTTGGTTTTGAAGAATTTGCTCTCTTGAATTTTCTTAAGTGAACCTTTATCTTTTTTTTTATTTTTTTTATTTCTAGTTTCCTTTTAAGATTCATAAGATTTTAACATGTTTCATTGAATCCCTTTGAGTTTGATTCCTTAGTTTCCTATGATCTTATGATTCATATGGATATTAAGGTGGATCATGGTCATGTCTACACATAGTTGGTTGGGTTCAAGTCTTTGCTCATGACTTGGATCCCCCTACTAAGAATCTTATGAAATTCATACTATATTCCATAGAGATTTGAGTAGATTTGGGTCTTATTTAGTCTCCAAGGACCATTACTTTGAGAGGAAAATAAGATGTGAGTCTTATTAGTTTGTTTGTTGAAATCTAGGGAACTTGAATGTTCAAGAGTCCATAAGATTGAATAAGACCTTAGGATTCTCTTGCTAGATCTTCAAACATGAGATCTATGATAGAGGTCCATTAACACTAAATCTATGGATCTCTTTATGTTTCGTCACTTATTCTAACAATCATAATCATACTTGATCCTAGTTCTCTCTAGAATTATGGATCAAGTTTGTTTCAAAATGTAAACACTAATCTAACCATGGTGCAGTGAATCCTTAAACCCACTGTGATCAAAGATTTTTCATTAAATCATGGTCCATTGGAATGGGATGAGACTAATTGGAGGATGTTCATAACTCACGTAAGTACCTATGTGATTTTTGTCTTGAAGAAAATCCATGTTTAAAATGGTTTGGTATTATGGTTTCAAAGCAAGTGTTCTCTGTCCAAAGTTTCAGAACAGTAAGTTCATTGTAAAATGAGCAAATCAAAGCCTTAATTAAGTTTTCTTAACCTCAAATAATTTTTTCTAAGTAGTTCAATGTGTTAGGGAGATACCCTAAAAAGATCTAAGTGTTTCTCATTTGTTTACTATTTTTAGAAAATCACACAAAATCTCTAGACAGAGAGTTGAAAATTCCTGAGTGATGTCTAGTGTTTTTCTTATTTCCAGAGATCTAACCGTTCAATCTTCGATTTTCTTTTTGGGTTAGAAATTAGACTCACAGAGGTACATCATATCCAAAAATCACTAAGATCCAACCCTTGGAAGTATGGTTTATCTATCTTTGAAAGTCTGGTCTGCTCTCTGTAATTTATGAGAAACTGTCATTGTTTTTGTCTAATCTTATTGATTTTAACTTAAATGGTTTCCTAATGCCATGGGACCCAAATCATGTTTTGAATAATGATAATTAACTTTAAATCCAGAGGCTAAGTGATCCAAGTTAGTGAATAATTCATAGCTTGTCCTTATACATGTCCATGCATTCATTCGTGCATATTTATACTTGTAGTTAAGACCTAGTTCTAAGTTGTTTTATCCCTAATTGAACATAGTTGTGAGTTCCTTATAATCATGTTGGGATTATACTACCTCTATATGGACATTGCATTGGCTCCAAGTTGAGACTTGCATATCTATAGAGGTGATATGTTCTCAACTAATTAGAAGGAATCCATAAATAGGTCAATTCTTTTCCTACTTGATAGATTTAAGCTAGAGCTTAGGTTCGATTATTTGATATCTTTTGATCAAGGCATGTGTACTAACCTTTGTTTTGTAGCGCACTTGAGGTACAATTTTTCAACCCCTTCTCTAGTTTAATTTACTTCTTTGATTTTAATTGATTTTCGACTCCATGCGCGACACCTTAGCTTAGGTCTTGCCTTATGTATATGTGATTAGAGACCTTTTCTTAGGTTTTATTTTCTTGCATGCATCACACGTTTAATATTCACGGTGGGATCCCGGGTAAGTTTTCTAGTTCCCTATTGCATATCATATTGCTTGCTAATTGAATTACATGATTTTGAATGATATTTTATCATTAGCAATCTTACACCATTTTCAACATGCTTTTGTAATGTATATGTATATATGTATTAGTTGAGGGCACACTTAGATAATTGATTCGATTAAAATGATGTTGAGTAGAGGCCTATCATGAGATAGGATGAGAGGCGGTGTTTTAGTACGTCGGGCTCCTTCCAATCTCATTCCATAATCCCCGGACCCAGTTTTATCTTTGATTTCGCAAAAAGATCGGTTTGCTTTTAAAATGGTTTCTTAATTTTCCTTTTAAAAATTAAGTGGCGACTCTTTGTCTTTGAAATTTGAAATAAATTATTTTTAAAAAAAAGTGGGCCCAAATGCCGGTATCCACAGCCCTTTCGAGATTTCATCCTAGCGAGCTCTTTTTTCTTTTTTTCTTTTGAAGAAGAAATTCATTTAAAATATCTGGCTACAATCAAGGACCAAGTTTATGTCTTTGGACTGTGGGCTCAACTTTTAGGCCTGGTATTTGGGAGAAGGGGATAGTGAGCAAGCCTCAAGTCCCAAGTTTATCTTTCCAAGATTGAGCGAGAGTATCATTAAATTCTAAGAGTAAAGCTAATCAATTCTCTACACCTCCTTGGATTTGACACAAAATTTGCTTTGTTATTTGAGGATCCATTTTCAATGCAAAGATTTATCAACAAAATATCTTCCATAATCATTATTTTTGTTTTCTTCCTTTCTTGGTTTAACGATCCATTTATTCACAACTATGCACATTTATTTAAGCAAAATGACATTTTATTCAACCAGCTGCAGATTACATTATTTGACTCGATGGACTTGATAAAGACTCGACAATAGACTTGATGGAAGATTGACAAATTAAACACGACTTTGACACTTGATACTTAACACTTAACTCTAACTCGGACATGACTCGATTATCGGACTAGACTCGGCTTGGCCTCAACTGGAGTGTCACAAATGATTTTCAATTTATTAGATTTCCAAGAGCATCCACATTTGCTTTAGCAGCAGTAGTTCCAAACACTATCACCTCACTAGCATCATTTGAACCCTCGGGTTGACCACTACCCAACAGCATGTGTCATAACCCCTTTCTCAATCAGGTTTTGAATTTCATGCTTCAATCTCATACAATGGTCAGTATCATGACCCAACATTTGGCGATAAGCACAATACTGGTCAATGTAATATCCTTTTGGGATGGGGTCAGGCACGGGTTGTGGATCCAACTTTTTTAAGTATCCTTTCTCTACTGCCTGTTATGCCACACTCAACGGTATTCCGAATCCGGCGGTCTTTCCATGACATCCCTGATTAGACCTCGACTGATTACCTTTTTGATAATGGCCCTGCCGTTGAGGTGGTTGTGCCAAAGTGTTAAGATCAGATTCTAGCCCCACATATTTGTTCGCTTGATTCTCTCTTTTGATTACCCCTTCGCGGATGGCGTCTTCAATTCTTGTCCCCATATCAAAAACCTCAGCAAAAGTGTTGATTGACTGGAACCTCATCTTCTCTTGGTAAACCGACTGTAAATTTTTCATTAGCATTCTGATCTGCTCTTTTTCAAATGGCCTTTGAACTATTTTGGCTGCTTTACCCCTCCATCAGCTTAAAAACTTAGCAAATGATTCATTATATTCCAACCTGGTGGTATCCAAATCTCGAACTGTCACATCTATCTCTTGGTTGTATTCATATTGGGCCACAAACAACTTCACTACTTCTTCCCAGATCCTAGTTTTACTTAGCTCGATCGTGAGGTACCATGCTAGGGCAGCTCCGGTCAGAGTTTGTTGAAACAAAATAGCCATCATCGTAGTGCTCAAACCACTGGGTTGGAAAGCCGTAATGTACATCCGTATATGGCTGTGAGGGTTACCGGTACCATCAAACTTGTCAAAAATTTAGCATCTTGAAACCGACAGGCGATGTTTCCTGCACCCCTTCATACAATCCCTCTAGTTCAAGCAAATAAGTGTCAACTCCTTGAGCTTTACGGACTACCCTTTCAAGTTTCTCTACTTTCTCAGCCATTATTTTATCTTTCTAAGCTCTTTCCTTTTCTATCCTCTATTTCTCTGCACTTGGCACCTCAACTCTTTGAACTTCTGGGTCATTAAACCATTCCTCTTCCCTTGCGGTTGGAGAAGGGTCAACACCTTGCAGATTTGCAGGTGGTGGTTGTCGCGCCATGGTTTCCATTATAGCCATCATGTGGTTCATGTTTTTGGCCTGTTGTTCCACAATTACCCTTAACTCTACTACTTCCCCAGTGTTCCTTTTGTGTGCCATTTTAACTAAAATCAAGGAAAAAAGAACCCAAAAAGGTTAGTAGTGTCCTCACTAGGGGATCTAGTTGTTCTACTCTTTCTATAATCGAACAACATACAGAGGTAAAAGGTCCGCATGCAGAGTTGATTTTCAGGAGGCAAAGAATTTTGAGGAACTATTGGATTACTTTGTGAATTTGTATTCTACATGCATGTAATGATATTGGCTGATATGATGAGAATGCCAAAATGTACATACTTTGATGATTTGATGTGGCTAAATGCATGCACTGCACACATGGTACACAGATGCAATGCACGTGTGTGTGTGTGTATGTGTGTGTGTGTGTGTATGTGTGCCTAATCTATATGCCAAAATAAAAGCAAATCCTAACCCTAGCATATAAGACACATAAGCACATAAAAATCCTCATCCATGTCAAGTGCGCTAATTTCTCCCTCATTGTGATCCTTATTACCCCTTCAAGGATTGGATATTTTAATTTTTTTTTTTTTAAATCATTTGGAAAGTATTTCTTGGATGATAAATCTTTGGAAAACAATTTTTGAGAATTCTTTTGAGAACGAGGATGTTATACATTCCTCAATAAAGATGATTGTATTGAAAGTTTGCTTTGAAATTCATTTGAAAAGAATTTCTCCCAAAAACAATTCCCAAGATTTTTGGATTTTTCCTTTGAAGATGATCATGTGAAAATGCATTTTAACAAATATTAGTTTGGAGTTTTAATCAAAAGTGAAATCCAAAGATATTAAAAGAGCGATTGAAAACTTTGGAAAAAGGATGGCAAAAATCAGTTTGTTTCCAAAGATGGATTTAAAATTCCTTGGGTAGAAGGATCACATGATCGGATTATCACCGTACTTTTTCATGAATTTGGATACATACAAGGTTAATGATGCTTAGCTAACAAGATATAAGAAGTGTAATCTTTCAATTAAGATTCGACGTGTTCCCAAATGTCATAGGCCATGAAGAGGAATTGCTCAAAAGTGATTAAGAGGTTACACATCTTTCATCAAGCAAGTATCGTCATCATCTCAAGTAATCCCTTCTGGGCATACAAAACTCCCTAGCACATAGTCCTAAGATTTGATTTCCTAAAATTGAAAGGTTCTATAGAAGCTATCATGCAAAGGCCGGGTCTTGGTCAAAACTTGACACACATCTGATAGGATGCTTTATATACCAGCACATGGACGGGATCAAGGGTGATCACACAATCCATGACGTCTTGATCGACTGGGTTGCCCCGAGCCTCCAAGGTCATAGTTCAGTGCAATTCGATTCAAAGGATGCTTTCAAGTCAAATCCTTGAGTGAACCCAAAATCAGGAATTCTGATCTGCGAAACCAGAGATTCTGGGTTCGATCCCCAGCAGAGTCACCAGATTGTGGATACCGGTCACATTCAAAAATACGAGTCACCACTTAATTTTTTTTAAAGGAAAAATTAAGAAACCATTTTAAGAGCAAACTGATCTTTTGCGAAACCAAAGATAAACTGGGTCCGAGAATTATGGAATGAGATGGAAAGGAGCCCGGCGGACTAAAACACTCCCTCTTATCCTATCTCGTGATAGGCCTCTACTCAACATCCTTTTAATCGTATTAATAATCTAGGCATGCCCTCAACCAATACATAGATATAAATATATACATAACAAAAGTATGTCAAAAGGGTGTAAGATTGCAAAACGATAAAATAGCATTCAAAATCACATAATTTCAATTAGCAAGCAGCATGATATGCAAAAGGGAACTAGAGAACTTACCCGGGATCCCGCTGCGAATATTAAACGTGTAATGCACACAAAATAAAATTCCTAAGAAAAGGGTCTCTAATCACATATACACATAAGGCAAGACCTAATCTAAGGTGTCGAGCATGGAGTCGAAAAATCAATAAAATTAAACAAGTAAAATGAAATAGAGACAAATTTGAGAAATTGTACTTCAAGAGCACTACAAAATAAAGATTAGTCCACATGCTTCAAACAAGATTTCAAATAATCAATTCTAAACTTCAATCTTAAATCTACCAAGTAGAAGAGGAATTGACATAACTTTGAATTCCTTTTAACTAGTTGGAACCATGGCACTTCTATAGATATACAATTCTCAACTAGGAGCCAATGGAATGTCTATATAGAGATGCCATAGCCTCAACATGATCATACGGAACCCCTAGTCATGTTCAATTAGGTTAAATTAAGTGTAACTTAGACCAAAAATGAGTCCCACTTATGAGTATCAATATGTATAAATGAATACATGAACATGAGCTATGAAGTATTCATTAGATTGGATCATCTAGCCTCTGGATTTAAACTTAATTGACATTATTTAAGACATGGTTTAGTTCTTAGGACATTAAGAGTCCATTAGATTAAAGTTATTCAAGTTTTATCAAAATTGTGACAGAATTGTAAGAATTACAGAAACCACACCAGACGTTCAAAAATAGAAATAAATTACTTCCAACGGTTGGATCTTAATGATTTTTTAGTATGTTATGACTCTATGAGTCTAGTTTCTAACCCAAAAAATAAAATCAAAGATCCAACGGATAAATCTCTGGGAATAGAGTCATAACCAGACATCACTCAGAAATTTTCAACTCTCTGTCCAGAGTTTTTGTATGATTTTCTGAAAAATAGTAAAAGTATCAGAATCACTTTGGTCTTTTTAGGGTATCTTCTTAACACATTGAACTACATAGAAAAATTTATTTGAGGTTAAGAAAACTTGATTAAGGCTCTGATTTACTTATTTTAAAACGAACTTACAATTCTAAAATTTTGGACAGAGAGCAACTTACTCACAAATCATAAGGTCAAACCATCCTAAGTATAAGATTTCATTGAAACAAAAGTTTAAATAACACATATATAAGTTATGAACATTTTCCAATTGGTCTCACTCAATTCTCATAGACCATGATTTAATTAAAAATCTTTGATCTCAGTGAGTTCATGAGTTCACTGCACCATTTGTTGAATTAGAATTCAAAATCTTAACTAAAACTTAAGCTACACCCAATTCCTCTCCCAAATACATGTTCCTTGAGGAATATAGATCCATTTTATTAATTCTCCTCCCAAGTTAGTAGTCTTTGGAGACTACATATGACCGAATCCATATGAACCTTCATGGAATATGAGAAGGATTCCATGAAAGCTTCAAAGTAGAGGGTCCAAACCATAGATTTATTCTTGCATCCCATAGTTATGTGAGGATGTGAACATAATCAACCTTGATTTCCATATAAGTCATGAGACCATAGAAAATCAAAGGACTAAATTCAAAGTGGATTCAAATGAGACATTGAAGGTCTCATGAACCTCTAAAGATTACATAAACAAGAGAGAACTAAAATCAAAGTTTGTTGGAAAGTCCAAATCAAAAATCCTTTTATATACTTTTTAAATCCAAGGCTCTTATTTAGATCCAAATCAATGAAACAAGAAAGGATTCAATCACAATTCTATATGGTGTGTGATGAAATGAGGTAAGAAGAGAGGTTTTGAAAATGTGTAAAGATCCTAGATCTATGAATTGTGATTGAAATTCCAACCTAAATCTAAGTAAATATAGATGATTACCTCTAGTAATCTCAGGGATTTTCTTTAATTTGATGAAGATCTTTCAAAGTTCTTCAAGTTCCTCTTCAATTTCTTCAAACTCTTCTTGATTTCTTCCAAGTTCTCTTGATTTTCTTCAAAATTTCTCTCAATTACTCTTGAATCTCTCTAGTTTTCTATATATTTTGAGATGTGAGAAGAAGGATCCTTGTAATGGAGGTGAAGGCCTCCTTATATAAGCCAAAATTTAAGGGGCAATTGGGTAATTTCGGGTGAAAAACCCATGTGTAAGAATATTCTATACGTATTTGAGAAAAATAGGCTATTACAGTGAGCGACACTCACAGAGTTGTCTGCAGCACTCAGTGAGTGTTGTTCCGGCAGTCAGTGAGTGCCGCCGCCTATGCCACGTGCCGCAGGAAGCAATATTGTCCATTTTTGTCTATTTTTAAAAAATAATAAAACATATATTAAGCATATACTTCTAATATATGTAAATTTCATACTATATTTTCTTTTCTTTTTCTCTTCCCTTTTATTTTAAAAAAATTCTTTTTTTTCTCTTCCCTTTCTTTTTCAAAATTCTTTTCTTCTCTTTATTTTATTTTCAAAATTCTAATATATAACTAATTTTGAAATCGACTTTCGGACTGTTCCTTTCTCGTACGTATTTCATATTCGGGTTTCTTCGAATCACCTAATTTCCCTCTTTATCTCAATTTGAAAACTTAATTTGAAGAATCTTTTGAAGAACTCGAATTGTTTGGAAAGTCTTCGAATTTCGCCGATCATTGTCGTCATTGGTATTTAGAGGTAACCATCACCTGAATTCGATGGTCGGTCAAAATTGGAGTGTCTACACACGTGTTCGGCTATTTCCCACTTCATTCCAAACCACCAACAATTCTCTCATAGATCACGATACATTTTGGTACTCCTCGGATGAATAGAATATTTGGTATTTTGTGCCTCTTCTAGAATCGTCTCTTTAATCCCATTAACATTGGGTACACAAATTCGATTTTTGTATTTCAATACACCATCCACGTAAGTAAAATCCGGTTGCTTACCTTCGGGTATTCCACCACAAATCTTACTCAAATTTAGATCTTGAAGTTGTTTTATTCTTATTTCATCCACAAGTGCCGGTTGTGCTATAATAGTTGCCATCAAAGCTCCCTCAGTTCTTGAAATTACTTCGAGTTCTATTTGTCCATTTCATGAATTAGCTTCTCTTGAGAAGTCAAAACATAAGCTAAGTCGTAGCAAAACTCACATTTTTTCAATTTATCGAATAACTTCTTCTCACGAAGTCGTTGCAATACCAGTCGTAAATGCTTATCTTGATCTTCAACACTTTTAGAGTAGACCAAAATATCGTCAATAAAGACAATGACAAATTCATCTAAGTATTCCTTGAATACCTGGTTCATCAAATCCATAAAAGTTGTGGGTGCATTGGTAACTCCGAACGGCATGAACATAAACTCATAATATCTACATCAAGTCCTAAATGATGTCTTCTCTACATCCTCCTCTTTAACTTTCAGCTGATGGTAGCCCGATCTCAAGTCAATCTTCGAGAAAACATGAGCTCCTTGAAGCTGGTCGAACAAATCATCGATCATTGGTAATGGGTACTTGTTTTTAATAGTCAACTTGTTTAGCTCCCGATAATCAATACACATTCGCATAGTTCCGTCTTTCTTCTTGACAAATAAAATCGATGCTCTACACGAAGAAACACTAGGTCGAATAAATCCCTTATTGAGCAACTCTTGTAACTGATTCTTTAACTGTTTTAATTCAACAGGTGCCATTCTGTATGATGTCTTCGATACCGGTTCTGATCTAGGTGCTACCTCAATAGTAAACTCAATCTCTCGCTCGATCAACACGTCTGGAAGATCCTCAGGAAATGCATCTGGAAACTCTCGTACTATCAAAATATCCTCAACCCGAGTTCCCGTGACATGTGTATCAATTATCGTACATAGAAATCCTTGACAACCCTTTTTCAACAACTTCCCAGCCTGAATTGCCGATATCATATATGGTGGCGCTGTTACCCTAACCCCTTGGAAGGTAAACTCTTTTTGTCCCGATAACTGAAAATTAACTCTTTTCTGTTCACAATTAATTGTAGCTTGATTTGTAGACAACCAATCCATGCCCAAGATTACGTCAAAGTAGTGATGGTTAACGGAATTAAGTCAACAGTCAATACTCTATCACCTACTCTGATTTCACATGCTTTGAACAATGAAGAGGTCACTAATGGTTTACTTAGAGGTAATGATACAGATAGATCATGCCCTAGAGGTTCTGACATGCTATTAAAATGTTTAACAAATTCATGTGAGACAAACGAATGTGTTGACCCTAAATCTATTAAAATTCATGTTAGATGTGAACAGATATGAAGAATACCTGACACCACGGAGTATGTAGCTGACATATTTCCCAGTGCAAGTTGAAAAGACTTCCCTTGCCTCTGCTCCACGCCTTTCCCTATATCAGTGGGCGGTCCCGATCTTGCTCCGCTGGACGCCATAGAACTTGTCTCTTGTTGTCGCTTCATTGGATAATCCTTGGAAAAATGTCCCAACTCAAAGCATTTGCCCCTCAATCTGGAATTGAGCTCATAGAGCTAGGCGGTCTTGTTCTGGCTTACGGACAATTCTTGGATATGTGCCCCACTTGCTTATAAATGTTACACGTGCTGAGCAATTTCAAACTCCCCCATGTCGTTGATTACACGTAGAACACAACAGTCGAGCCCCATCAGAAAATGAATTTCCACCTTGACTACCTGAACCTAACCCAGGTCCTCGTGAAAATGGTTTCTTGAAGAAGCCTTGCGCCTTCCCTCTATCTTCACCTTGTTGTGTTCCCTTGTTGACCCTGCTTGTATTTGTTAATATCCCGTTCAGTTATGAGAGCTGCATTCTGGACTTGAGCCACAGTTCCAAATTCGTGAGTATCCACCCTACATTGGATGTTATCCCTTAACCCCTCTTCAAACTTTCGAGCTTTGTCCTCCTCGGTTATCACTGTATCCTTTGCAAATCGGAGCAATTCACTATACTTGGAGATATATTCATTCACCGTCATATCCCCTGTTGGAGATTCATGAATTCCCGGTGCTTCTGTGCTTTAGCCGCCTGAGAAAAATATCGTTTGTAAAGATTTTCCACAAACTTATCCCACGTGGTCGGCCTACTTTGCTCAAGCAAATTCACCCACCAATTCTGAGCTCCTTCCTTCAAAGTGTCGGTGGAAAATGTAATCTTTTGCTCTTCGGTACATTCTATAGCACAGAATATTCATTTCATATCCGATACCCAGTGAAAAACCGACATCGGATCCGGATCCCCATCAAACAGAGTCGATTTTCTCTTATAGAATTGCTCAGTCGTAACATGATCCACCCTTGGTTCAGGATTCAGATTCGCATACATTACATCCACCGGTGGCATTCAATCACCAATGGCACCCACAAAATTAGGTACCAAGTCCACCAAACGATCCATTCTTGCATCAAGTTCTCGATTTTGTCCATTTTTCTCCAAATTCTTGCCTGTCAGTCAAATATGCATAAATTCTATACATATATGCCATATATCATATGATATAAATGATTAAATAATCATAACATAGCATCAATAACCATATGCATACATGTGATGCTTCTATAGGCTTAATATCTACACGTTACTCTCAAGTCTTAGTCTCTCGTCCCAAAGTTTCTAAGCCTATTGCTCTGATGCCACTAAATATCACGCATCAGATTCACACATGTGAACCTAGGACATATGGCATGCCACCAAGGCCTTCAAACAACAAGTTACGAATGAAAAGAGGGAAAACAAGCACATTTATACCAATATGTTAGACCAATGGAAAAATGGTCTTTAATAAAATATATCAAATTTTATACCAAAAGATAGGTTTTTGATTCCGGGTTCCAACGCAAAAAACGGCGTACGAAACCGAGTTTTCTAGAGAGAGTTATGCTCGTTTCTGTGAAAGTCGACAGACAGCAAAATAACTTGTGGATCAATCTGCCCCAAAACCGGATCGATCTGCCCCAAAACTGGATCGATCCGATTTTAACAGAACCTCATTTTTGGTTCTCTAGATACACCGGATCAATTCGCCCAAGACCCGGATCGATCTGGATTCTGCAGAACTTACTTTGACAGTAGTTTTTCCTGTTCTGCAGATTCCCAACTACACCAAAACCAACCCACTTCATGAAACTTTCCAAACCACTTCAAAACCATTCTAAAACCATTCCAAACCATTCCCAAGATATATTAACATGTTTTAAACATTAAACAAGATCTCCAAAATGCTACAACACTCATGAATTCCCAATTTTCACAAAACCAAACAAAACTCATGATTATGAACTTAACTCTCAACCAAATATACTCCAAACCACAAAACATGAGTTTGAAAGGTATCAACAACATTCTAAGCTTCGGTTACAACATTTACACAAGTCTTGAGATTAAACCAAAGCTAACATAATTCCAAGTTTTAGCACAAACTCGTATTTTACACCAAACCATAAGATTTGCTAAAAAATAACTATATACATGAAGCCACTACATTTACAAGCTTCCCGAACTCCACGAATCCCCAAGTTCATCTCCCCAGATTCCTGTCGTCGTGCTCACCTACAATGGTTATTCAATAACCACTACAATATGTAAGCTATATGCTTAGTGAAAGATATCAACCAAGCACACGGATGACATATCAATGCTTATATTCAACTTAACAAATAATAATGGTCTCCGGATAAGCAAGTATTTCCTCCACTACTACCCGTAACTCTGTGACTCCCCCAATAGTTCACGGCACAAGCCAATGACCCACGCCAAACATGCGGTCTAATGCCATTGTCGGCAACAAGTGGTTGTCACCACGGAGCAATCTCATGGCGGATTCATATAAGCTTTCCTTTGACCCAAATAGGCAACTAAACATGCTCACATAACCATATCACCATGCTTTTCACAAATCATAGCTAAACATGAGTAATTCAGCTAAATAGGTATGCTATTAACATCCAAAGAACAGGAACATGAATCTCATTCAAAAACAAGATTGAAACCACTCACCTCTTTGTAATTCGCTCCTAGTTAATAAATTAAAGCCCAAATGTACTTCGGGTTAAAATTATACATGAATTCGACAAACTACGGATTACCGCTCCAAAGTGGGTCTTAAAAATTTCAACAATTAAACTCAATAAAATCAGTACCAAAACGTAGAACTCACCTCTACGAGTCCAAATCTGGTCTTAGAATTGAAATTGGAAGTTGAACGGCCCGTCAATCGGCGTCGTAGAGCTCCGACGAAACCCACCCCTCTTTTCTTTCTAACCGACTGAAAAATGAAGAAGAAGAGATATGTATCTCTTACTTTGATTCACATCTCACATATAGTTTTTGATGTTTCGTTATGAAACCTACCCGTTTCCGGTTATTTGCTATTTTACCCCCAACTAGTGTTATTACTAACTATTTAATCCTCCAAACTTAAGTGGGTATTTGTCTATGTCTCGCATGGGTCCCATAAGTGGTCCCACATAATTTTATGAAATTACTAATTAGCCTACTAATTTTATAAAATGTTCATTTCACTCTCACAAAGGTATCCCAAATGACCGCACAAATGGTCTCTAACAATCAACAATGTATTTAATCAACATATATATATATATATTATTTCACATATGGCTTAATAAACACTTATGCACATAAGGGTGATTCCACAACTTTGTCCCATCACAATGGAACTTTCTCAACTCATGTCCTAATTTGGGACTGCCACATTGGCCAATACTGGGTTCCCAAATTGGACACCCATAATCAACTAGTTAGTTAAAACTCACTTAAACATGTGTTAGTAAGCACCAATTAATTATGCTAATGCATGCCTATATCATGATTAGCAATTAATCGCAGAAGCAGGTGTTACATATGTGTTTTCGATGCTGATTGAAGAGGTAGCCGGATTTGAAGAGCTTTAAGAGGAAGGAGCTCCGGAGGCCAGTTAGGGGAAGGGAGGGGGATTCTGACAATGTGGTGGAGACGAGGGTAGCAGATCTCTGTGTGTGTGTGTGTGTGTGTGTGTGTGTGTGTGTGTATGTGTGTGTGTGAGTGAGAGAGAGAGAAAGAGAGAGAGAGAGAGAGAGAGAGAGAGAGAGAGAGAGGGGGGGGGGGGGGGGGGCTGAACGTTAGCTAAAGAGAGAGAAATAGGCTAGATTAAGACACAAACTAAGGTGGGTTAGGTTGTTGGGTTTAGTCTTCGTTAAAGTTGTTGGATCCACTTGTCACATAGATATTCCACTATGTTTGTGGATTTTATTTATAAGCCTTTGTGCCCAAAAGACTTATTGCTAATTAAATTGGACAATTAAACCGATAGCCTACTGTAGGTCAGTCAAAAAAAGTAATGCTATACTTCTCAAATTCTAATTCTAAATTCTCATTCTAAATGATGTGGCAATGGGTCCACTGGATTTTGATTGGATGATGTTGAAGTGGTCCTATTATTATTGTCAATGGGCCCACTACCACATCATTTGAGATGGAGATTTTAGAAGCACAACATTAATCCAATAGAAAATAATGTCATTTTTTTGCTTTAGTATGGTCCAATTGGTGTAGATTTGGATTGATTTAAAAGAATTCTATTAACACCCACCTATTTTGCTCCTACACCTACCATTTAATGAAACTCTTTTAGTAAAATTTGATCCCGGTACAAAATGAGGACAAAATGTTAAAAGTAAAGGTAAATTTTATTAACACCCCATCATCTTTGACCCATCTATTATATCTAGGGGTGTAAGAAAAAATCCAAAACCGATCAAACTGAAAACTGAATGGTCGATTTTCTAAATGTATGTACAAGTTAAAATTGATCGCAAAACCTACCGAACCCCTAAAAATCGACCGATTTACATCCTTATTGGTCGGTTTTCAAATACCAAAAAAAAAAAACGACTGACTGACCGACCGATTTACACCCCTAATTATATCTACATCTACTCTTCCACACCATTCAAAGCGCAATGACGCCTCAGAATCATAGCAACGACGCCTCCTCTCCTCTCCTCTCCTCTCCTCTCCACTAACAGGTCCATACAAATTAAGAATCGTCCATGGCAACGACGTCTTCGCTGCAACCGCCTTCTTTGGCTTTTAGCTTTCTCCACCCCTTTCGATCGCTACTCAATGGTAAGATTTTGGTCCATTTCTATTTCATCTTTCGGTTCGTATAAAATGGAAATAGTTATTTTATATAAGTGATTCAAACCCTCAATCACTTAATAATTTAGGTATTAATAATTTTATAATATCTAAACTAGCTCTTATATATGTAATGTTATATGTCAGGTCATGAAGCAGTTTTAACCTATTGCGAATGAAACTTCAATAAATATTTATATGCATTTATATTATAAAAAAAATATTCAAAATTATTTATAGGCATATAAAATTGTTGAATCATATTTATGTCTAATTTATTTTATTAATCTTTTTTCTTGATAATATCCAATCAATTTTTAGTTTTAAGCCATTATCTTTTTATTACCTTGCAATTTTAGAGACATGACAATCTGAATCTTAGCTCATAATTTATTTTAGCCCCAAAGGGTACCTTAGGTATTTAGCAATTTTTCTATTGCATTTTTCTTGCCCCAACTAGAATTCACTCATAAATCAAACATTCTGCAGGGATTCAGATTTGTGGTAAAGTAATTTCTTATATAATGATACCTAGTAATCAAAATTTAGCTAAAACAAAAATAAGCCAAATTGGGTGCTAAAAGATTAATAAATATTAGGGTAAATATCACTGACCCCCCCTGAGGTATGACATAATATCAAAGATCTCCCTTGAGTTTTGAATAATATCAGGGACCTCCCTTCTAACTAAGTGACAAATAACGGTGTTAATTTGACAATTAAAATTAATATATTGTCCTCACTTATTTATTACAAAATAAATATAATAAATTGATGTTCTACAAAAGACAAATATATATATATATATTTTTTATTTTAATGTGTGGGCACATTTGTCAAAATGAAATACCTAATTTAAGGGCATTAATGTCACTTCACAAAAGTTTGTGAGGTTATTTTAGGCTTTGGTTAGTTTTTGAATGTAGTGAGGTAAAAAAAAATTTATAATGAGAAAAATATTTTTCTTTGTTTGGCTAATAAGAAAAATGATGAGGAAAATAGACAAGAAAAAAGAATAAGTTGATAAATAAATTAAATATTTGAATGTTGTAAGTGATTTTCCTTCATTTTTCTTATATTATTACAATTATATTTTAGAAATTTTATTTTATTTTTATGTTATTTAAGCATGAAGGAAAATACAAAGAAAACACAAGGGAAATAACTTCCCTCCTAGTTTTCTTTCCATTTTCTAAACCCAAGAACCAACCAACGCTTTAATCAGTTAGTAAAATATAAGGTCAATAATATCATTTTACTTTGAAAAATTGCTGACATCACAAAATTTCATCAATTTCTGTTTAATCGTCATTAATGGAAGGAAGGTGAGTGATACAAACTTTTAAAAATAAGGGAGGTCATTGAGATTACTCAAAAACTTAAGAGATGGTTCTGTTATTAGGTCATACCTCAGGGGAGGTCAGTGATGATATTTACCCTAAATATTACAAGAGAGAGAGAGAGTGCTTTGTCTTCTTTTTTTTTTTTCAATACGTGGGCAAATCCCTCTAACCTGTCCTCATCGATTTCAAGATCTGTACACGTTGTCGTTTTATCATAGTTAAACAAGGAGTAAAACTCCGGGCACGTGCATCAACCGTACAACATACGCACCAAGTAAATCAAGGAGGCAAGCTAGCTGTAAGATCTAAACTCACACCAAATTGGATATTGTCCATCTTGAGATTCATTCCTCTAATTAACTTACACGACTTCTGTGGGATTTCGAATTCTTGTCCTCCCTTAGAGAGGCCAAAGGCTTTGGCCAAATCCCCTGTATGTACCCATGTGAAGTTTCGAACCCATTACCAATGGGGTAAACACGGAAAAAAAAAAAAAAAAACATTAATTGACACGATTATCGAGATGGCATGGTATCCTAAATAAATACAAACTCTTTGTTTGTAAATATGTACCCCTATTTTTAGGGAAAATCCTTCCTCTATAAAATCCTTCCCCGCAATAACAAAATTTTCAAGGGGCATTTACCAAAAAGGACCTCAGTACACCATTTATTAAGTTAAAGTACAAATTAGTAAGTGACTTACCAAAAAGGACAAAAAATTGACAGCTAGTGCTCGCACGGTATGAGTGCGCGTACCATAGAATCTTCCATGCTGAATTTCCTCAACCGCCGGCACATTCACGCGCCACACGCGCGTGACCACGCGCGACCCACGCGCGCCACGCGCGCGGTTTCCTCTCAGGGTGCTCACACCGTGTGAGTATTGTACCATATTATTTTCAAATTCGAAAAAATGTTTTTAAACTTTAAACATCCATAACTTTTGACCTACAGCTCCATTTTTCGCAAATTTTATACCATTGGAATCGTGTCGACGAGAGCTACAAAACTAGTACCATTGTTGATATGTTTTGAGAAAATTTTTTTTCATGTTTTTACATACATGATTAATAAGTGAAATTTCACTTGATATACATAAAATATTAAGTGAAATTTCACTTAAAATATCAAGTGAAATTTCACTCAATTCTAGAGCTTTTAAAAACTCTCCCAAAAAAGCCCTAAGTTCAATTTTTGCAAAGCTCATAAACTAGTTATCAAATGAATTAACATGAAATTGTGCTTTAAAAAATAAGAAGCACCAAAATGGGGGCCAAACTAAGCTTTAATGTTCATGAGTTAAGTGAAATTTCACTAAATATTCATGTTGGCATGGTGATTTGTTTTTTTTTTTTTTTTTTAAACAATGCATATTTTGTTAAAATAAGCAAATTTCATATTTAATTATAAAACTCAAATTTTCAACCAAAACAAATGCAGGAATTCTTGTTAAAATTCGTCTTTTTTTAAATTTATTGTTGATATGTTTTGAGAAAAAAGATTTTCATGTTTTTACATACATAAATAATAAGTGAAATTTCACTTAAAATATCAAGTGAAATTTCACTGAATACATGAAAAATATTAAATGAAATTTCATGTTTTTACATACATGAATAATAAGTGAAATTTCACTTGATATACATAAAATGTTAAGTGAAATTTCACTGAATACATGAAAAATATTAAAAGCTCTCCCAAAAAAAATTCTAAGTTCAATTTTTGCAAAGCTCATAAACTAGTTACCAAATAAATTAAGATGAAATTGTGCTTTAAAAAAGGAGAAGCACCAAAATGGGGGCCAAACTAAACCTTAATGAGGTAGCAATGACTTTATTGTTATTCGTATTTTTTTATTTTTATTTTTCTTAAAACATATAAATTTGGCATACATAAATATTAAGTGAAAATTCACTGAACCCGTACATGCATTCTTCATGAAAAACTTGAAGTTAAACTTAACATTCATGTACTCGTTCAGTGAGATTTCACTTAGTGTGTTAAGTGAAATTTCACTAACAATCCTAAAAGTCGCTAAAAGTAATTCTCTAGAGTTTAAGGTCTAAATTGATACTTACTTTGTTAAAAAGTCCCTCAAATGTCAAGTTAAGTAAAATTTCACTTAATATTCATTACAAGTTCAGTGAAATTTCACTTAATATTCATATATGCCAAGTGAAATTTCACTCCTTTTTTGTTTTTTGTTTTTTGTTTTTTTTTTTTTTTCTCTCTTTCATATTAAACAATGCATATTTTGTTTAAATAAAAAATAAAAAAAAAATCAAATTTCACAAATCAATTATAAAACATAGTTTTTCAACCCAAACAAACGCAAAATTTTGTGAAATTTCACTAAAACTCTCATTAAGAACAAAGTGAACATTCGGTTTTTTTTTTCTCACAACATATCAACTTGATATGTTGTAAAACACCTCATGTCTTGTTCGCCTACCACTAAATTACAGGATATTTGGTTACTAGAGTACAGGATTTTGGTTAGAGAGTGTGATGTCGATTGGGATTTTGATAGCAAAGTGAAACAGAGCCTCACCTCGCCTGAAAGCCAAATCTACGCGCCACAAACAGCGTGTCATTCCCTCACAACGTTCTCTCTTCTTCCGGTCTTCCCTCCGCCTGCCATGTCATCTCTCTCTATCTCTCCTCTCTTAACTCTCTCTCACAGTTCCACTGCTCAGAATATACCTCAATATTCTCTCTCTCTCTCTCTCTCTCTCTCTCTCTCTCCTCCATATTACAGACTTCTTTAATCAATTGTTTAGTCATTATATAACCTTGATACTATCTACATATATGATATATATATCTTCAGGGTTTAGCCAATTCCATTTTTCGTTATTAGACATTCTTCATTAATAAAAAAAAAAAAAAAAAGAACAATTATAGCCATGCGATCTCAGTGTTTAACTTCAAATCTTCATTGTGTCTCTCATTCGGGGATTTTCCGAGCCCCCAACCATTCTTCTCTCTCTACACTCCCAATTTCCACTCGCGTTTTGTTTAATTCCACTTCTCGCCGTCGCCCACACTGCTCTCATTTCTCTCTCAAGGTAAAAAAAAAATATTGCTCAATCACTACACAACAAATTATTGCAATATATTTGTTCTTCTTCATATGAATATGCGTATGTATTTTTTATATGTATATATATATATATATGAGGATTGATTGATTGATCGGTATAGATGGCTTATTTGAAATCGATAGTTGTTGTTGTTGTGCAGTTCTCGGGATCAAGTGTAAGAAAACATGTATTGCGGCGTGAAATTTTACAAGTTAGGGCTATGGATGAGGTATTGATTTACTGTTCTTTAACCGCTTAAATTGCATTTAGTTACAATTTTTTTGTGTGCTTTAGCAAATTACCAGAAAAGAAATGAAGACCTGAAATTCTTCAACAGTTTGGGGTATTTGATGTATTGGTTTATGTATCCGATCATGAAATTTGAAAAAAGGTTAAAACCCTCTCTCTCTCTCTCTCTCTCTCTCTCTCTCTCTCTCTCTCACACACACACACACACACACACACACACACACACACACACCACCCCCACCATGCTCCCACATATATTTTAGAGATTGCGGTGATAACACATCCAGTGGAGGTGAATTCAGTATGTGGTTTTACAGTGCTAAGTAATTTGGTCTTTAGGCTCCGTTCGGTTTGAGGGTTTTAGAGAAGGAAAAACCAGAAAGAAAAGATTAAAGCAAACGTGTAGTAAAACTATTTCGCTAGGGTTCTCTCCCATACTTAAATATCATTAGAAAGTAGTATTTTCAATGTAGAATAGGAAAATTATAAAAAGTGGAAGGAAAGTGACTTACAAAATTGAAAATTCTCATTTTAACCCTTTTTTCTCAATCCTATTTCCTTATTGTTTTCTTATACTTTTTTTTTCGTGTAGCTGATATAAACTAATACTATAGCAATTAGTACCAAAACTCAAGAAATCTTCTCCCATTGTAGAATACATACATCAAAGTTATAACACTTTGGGACCTGGTACCACCCAATATAAAATTGTAACTAACATATGGCACCTAAAAATTACTAACAATTGGCACATTTGAAAAACTACTGCTGATAATGATTGGCACCAAATGTACAACAAAATGGCACCTTGTTACTTTAAATTGGGACCAAGAAATTCAATATATCATACTTGGTTGTATTGTAGAACTTCAAAACTCAAAGGGGTTGTAAATATAGGTTTTTTTAGGGTACATAAGAAAATTTTCTAAAATCAAGGGTGGCTTGAGCCCCCTTGTCCCATACTACATTCGCCCCTGATTAGAATGCATTTTAAGGGGGCTACCCCCCCTTGTCCCTCACTACATCCGGCCTGATTAGAATGCATTTTAATGTGTCTCCATTTATCGCTTTATAGGGTTTTGCTTCGCTTGATGACTGGGATGACAGAGATCCTGCTGTTGAATACATGCTTTCATCAAGTGAAGGTGAAGATAGTGATGGAGAAATCGTACTGCATCCAATCTCTGATGTTGATTTGCCGACCGCTAGAGAGAAGTTGCTTTCTACAAATGACGCCCTAACTGTGACTGCACATCGCCTTGCAACAATCGGGAGAGGACGCAAAAGATACAGGCAAGATCTCAATGAAAAAATGCTATACATCTACTGACTTTTAAGTATCTTCTTATACCATGTTTCAAAATATCATCTGCAACAGAGATGTCTTACCCAAGTTGTTTCAAAATCGTCGGTCACCGACACGATTGTGACCCATTGTATAAATATAGCGAGAGAGTATATTCTCATCTCTATCATGATGTGGTTGGGAAATTATATAGAACAAGGAAGATGTTGGTTAAATTTTACATATCTGGCATATGTTACAAGTAAGTACTTTTGGATTATTTTTTTAAAAAAGTATAGCCGTATTATCGTGTAATCCTGTCATATACTTAGTTCAGTAATGCTACTATTGAAGAATAAACAATATTATACGTGGTTAATTTTGTCTATTTGATAAGACCAATTTTTTGTCCTTAATGTCTTTCAAAAAAAATTCCCCAAAATTCTGCAGATCTCAATTATGCATACACTACGAATCGCCTGATACCGAGAATCGACGCCTTGACCGAGTCGCCTCTGAACCTCCCGAGATGGTGTCAGATGCCGCGACTTTGAACCATATACACGTCCATTGTTACCTTTTATTTTAGACTTGTGAGGGTTTGCTTCCTCTCTTTGAGCTTTAATATTTTGTGGTCTATTTTATGCTGTACAACATGAAATTGAGAGAGTTCTTTTAGACCAAAATTGAAATTGAAACTGCCCACATAACACATTACGACTAAGGGCAAAATTCGACCTTGTTACGGATCTTCTTATAAAAGCAAAGCATCATATGCTATTCTATTGGCTCCTGTTTGTAACTATTTCCTTTGTTGCGCCAAAGCAAATCAGTCTATTAAAAAACTTAAAATAGGAGGCCAGCCCCACAACTGTTACGATGATTCTATTTTCTTTTCTCAGTTCGCATTCTTGATAGGAGATCTGTATACTTTTGAACTATTTTGTCATTGATTATTGCTGGAGAAATCCGGAGAACAAATTTGTTTTATCATGCACATTATAAGGGGTTGGCTTAGTGATGGGAATCAGACATAATTCCAGGCCAAGATTTGAAAATGTTTATATTTCTTAATTTTAGTAACTAATTTGTTTCCAACATAAGTAATGGAATAATTTAGTTTGTGAATTTCTTTACGTTTGCCAATGTAAAACGGCTGTTTATGTTGGGAAGGCATATTTGATTTGAAGTTGAATTGAGATGTGTCAATGATTTCTGTTTCTATCTTACCTCAGTCTTCTCCCTCTCTGTTCTGTAGCACTTCAGAAAACATCTCTGTTAATAAAGCAGTATCTTGACTCGGTTATTTTGGACCACTCTAATTGCAGGACTAAATATGGAGTCCTGAACAATATTGGACTGATAACCTTCTTGACACTGCTTGTTTCACTTGTGGACTGGTGTGCGTGGCGAATTGTCAGACTGCCTTTAGAACCATTTTATTTGATGCGCCCTTTTTGTATATCGGCTGTTTTAGTGTCATGCGCAGGCTATATTTGTGTCCCAATACTACGTAGTTTCAAGATCCGCTCAATCATCAGAAAAGGAAGCCCCGCTAAGCACTACTCTAAGAAAGGAACTGCAACAATGGGCGGCTTGTTTTTTGTACCAATCGGCGTAGTTGTTGCAGAAGCTATTGTTGGTTTTTCTTCAATTGAAGTTTCCGGAGCAGCAATAGTAACTCTAGTCCTTGCTGCTATTGGGCTACTCGATGACAGTTTAAGTCTCATCCAGAATAATAGTAATGGTGTATCTGTGTGGATTAGAATTTTATTGGAGGTACAGCTTCTTTTTGTTGCTTGCTCCCTTCTCATATTTGTTCTCATTTTCTGTTATTGTCCTTAGGGGCTGTTTGGGAGGTTTCCGTGGTCCATAGGTGAACCGGTTTTATGTATTGCAGTCTTTGGTAAATGTTCTTTTACTGCATTGGAATCTTGACCAAACTAAAATTAGTTTTAAACAGGTCAAACCAGCAAGATGTTAGTTCTCAAAATACCAAATGAAAAGTAAGAGTAGGACTGAGAACCTACTTTATGATTTCCCAAACAGGCTCTTAGAGATGACGATTAATAACACTTTTGAGTCATCTAAAGTTGCTGTTGCTTTACAGGTGGCTGTGGGGACATGCTTTTCATTTTGGTTGGATACTGCAAATATAGCATCACCCTACAGCATGTATACATTCTTGTAACTAATCTGATCAACATTTATTTGATGGTAACTCACATATCTATTCTGATGATGACAAATTTTCAAGAAAATTCCAATACGTGCATAAAGTTCCTAATTAGTATTTGGGATTCAACTAATCTGATTAATTTTTTCATAAGCACTTGTCAGTTGTTTCTTTCTTTTCTTTTTATTCTTTTTTTTTTGTGTGTTCACGGTTTATTTTGTGTCTCCACTTCCTTCCTCCAGCAAAGTTATGCACTTTATTAGAACTGAGTTTTTTTTATAGGTTCCTTTTTTTCCTCTTGCAAATTTTCTGCTGTTCTGCTCCTATACTTGCTGCAGCCTGTACACTACTACACTGTGCCATGTTCAAACATTAAATTGATCTCTTTCTTTCGTTAAAACACATTTTTTTTTTATTTTTATGAACTTGATTGCTAATACCTATAAACTAACTGGTACTGAAATAATGAATCATCAACTCATCCTTCTACAAGGGTATATCTTGTTTTTTACCCATGCAATGGGTTACTCAGACTGTGATATAGATATGGACTCAAAATGCCATAAAATATAATCATAGAATTCACTTGACCATCAGAATATAGACTATTAAAGTTCATAACCCTCCCTAGCCCATTCCCATTTTAGGGGAACCTAAAAAGGGGTCTATTCTAGTTAGTAAGAGGGGTCTTTAACTAGGAAGTGGACCCTAGAACCTAAAAAAGGAGCTATTTTCATAACGGCTTTTGTTTTCATCTTGTTTTTAAATTGTTACCTTTTTTATATATATATTTTTGTGACCGAAGGTCTGTATTGAACTTGTGGCCACCACTTCGGAATCATGTAAAAGCTTTTGCTGACAAATTATATGTGACTTAATACAAGCTTTTTTATCAACTGTTTTTTTTAAAAAAAATCCCTAGAACACAAAACACTAAAGTTGTCGAAAAGAAAAAGAACAAACTAGAAGCAGGTAAAATTTGTCCAGAAAGAAGAGGATTGTGGAGCGTTATGCCCTTTAAATGAATGAGTGATGAAAAGCAAAATGAAATTAGGGCTTCAAATATGTGTTAACTGTTAAGTCACCCGTGACTCCAAAAGCTTAAGCTGTTAGAGAATGGGTCCAACAATGTATATCAAGCTTAAACGCCCTCCCCCACGTGCGACCCCATCTCGCACATGGAGAGCCAACAAACAAAATTCCATCATAGTGGAGACAAATGACAAAGTGCAAATATGCACATCAAAGTGGGGATGTAGAGTCGAACCCGAGACCTCCATAAACAAGGCTCGGATATTATGGTAATTAATGTTAAATTACCAGTTACTCGAAAAGCTTAAGCTATTTGAGAATGGGCTCAACATTTTATATCAAGCTTCAACATTAATTATGTACCATTGGGGATTAAGACTTGTTAAGATTTCAAAATGTTGATATAAGTAGTGTTTGAGTGTATAATTTGCACTGGTATGGTGTGATCTGCAATTGGATTTTATCTGGTTATGCTCTCATTGGCATTACAATTATTTTTGGAAATAATGCCATGACTTGATTCTCCAGCTAGTGCTTTGAAGGTAATGCACATATAGTGTTGAAAAACTCGCATTTACACATTTTTCTATGTGATAATTGTTTTAATTATATCTGCTTTTACTCATGTTCTACTTCTTTTTGTAATGCAGGAAAATGTTGGTACCTCTTCCTGCCCCACTGGGCCTTGTTTGGCTGGGAAGGTGTTACCCAATTTTGACTTCATTCTGTTTTTTTTCCATGCCAAATGGGATTAACGTGACTGATGGTCTTGATGGGTTGGCTGGTGGTACTGCTGCGTTGGCTTTTATAGGAATGGCTGTTGCTGTGCTTCCAATATGTTCTGGTCAGTATGGAATGGTTGAGCATAAGTTTTTTAACTGGAGTCATTTCCTTTATCCTATGTCTGGTATGAAGAAAGGAGTGAAGGAAAGAGGGAAGAGAAGAGGATAGAAAATCTCTTGCTTGGTAGAGTGGAAGAGGGGAGAGAAGGGAAGGACGGAGGGAAGAGGCATCCCTCCTGGCCCACAATTTCTCATCCCTCCAAAAATGGATGGATTGGGAGACAAAATGCTTCTCTCAGTTTTTACCTTTAAAATCAACGATTGGAAGGGTGCAATAGTAAAATACGTAACATTCCGGGCTCACCTTTTTATTTAACCAACTACGAAGAGGATAGCCCCTTTTTTTTCTTAGGGATCCTCTACAACCTCTCCTTTCTTTCCTTCCACTTTTCCAACACTCTTACCCAACATAGCTTTAATGATCACGAAATTAACATTAGATGGATTTTCTCTTCTTTGTTTGTGTTTAATGGTTTTTTTAAATCTTCTTATCTAGAGTGAACTTATGTTACATGGACTCTTCTTGGTAGGTTCAAGTACCATTGTCGGACACCCAAAACTTAGATGAAGATATGTGTCCAACATTTCTGGCTGGACACACACCCTGAAGCATTTTAGCTAGTAGTTTAATAGTGAATGAAAGTCTAAATAAAAAGTTCTTTCAAAATGGAAGAAATGCTCATGTTAATGTCTTGTTCTTACATCGAATACTATTTTCTCATAGAAATACAAGAGAAAAGTATTTATTTGCATGTTCATGTGTCTAATATAACTTATATAAGAAGTCTGGTGATTAGACACATATCTGCACATTACACCGGTTCCTGAGTCCATATTACATACGTATGAGCGGGCAACTACATTGAATTCGTTCACTGCATTATTAGAGCACTACATACAACTGAACTAGAATACGATCTCAGTTCATGTTTCTTGCTTGTGAATACTTTGTCGTGTTATTGTCTTGGAGAAAGTAAACCTAACAAACTTTTGCTGGTTTCTCCAAGAACAGCTACTTCCACTTTCAAACATGTTATTTACATCCAACTTGGAATGGTTTTCAGTGGATTCACCACTTAAAGGCTAAACAATCATGCACATGACATTTGACCACAAACTTCTCTTCAAGCCAAATTGACTGACTAGATGAAGGGCCAGTTTGGCAACAACTTCTGGTGCTGCGTATCAATCGCAAATAAAACTGTTTTCTGGCCAAATGATGCTCAAGGTTGCCTTTGGCCAATTGCAAATTTCTGCGATTGACTTGCATTGTTCTACGATTGAATTGCTGAAGATGGTTTTCCAAACAGTTCCATTATAGCGTTTGGAGTTACATAATCTCTTATGGGCTCCAAACTCTGACCAAGCGGGGCCTAAGACTTATTGGGGTCAACTTATAGCTGCTATTTTGGTTCTAGCGTTTCTTTTCAAACAAACGTTACCTTGGTTCTCGTAAAAACCAAATAGAAAGTAAGGCTGGGACTGCACCAATCCTATTTTAAGCATATTTAAACAGGCCCTAAGTCTTGGTGCTTTGCAAAAGAAGAAAAGTTTTGGAACCAAACATAGATTGGATATTTTTTAAGTACGAACTCTTGTATTTTAATTCAGATCTTGCTGTATTTGGAGCATCAATGGCAGGAGCTTGTGTTGGTTTTCTTTTGCACAACCGGTACAAGGCTTCGGTATTTATGGGTGATACAGGGTCCTTGGCATTAGGTGGAGCTCTAGCTGCCATGGCTGCTTGTACAGGGATGTTTCTCCCATTATTTATTTCATCTGGAATTTTTGTTCTGGAAGCATTGTCAGTTATATTGCAGGTATTTTATGTTCTTGATTTTTGTTTTTAAATTTAAAAAAAAAAAATTATCATGTTTTCCTTTGTTGTTGCTCTGTTGCACAGGAGTATAAAATTCAGCCAGATATTTGTAATTTTGATATCTTTCTTGTTCCTTTCATTCCTTCTTTTATTCTTTTCTTTTTTGCTGTGCGCACATGATCTCACTTTCCGTTAATGCCCTTATCCACACTCTACATGTGCAATCAGTCTATGGCCATAGATTCCTCCACCTTTGTGCGGTCTTGACAATCTACCCATTCTTTCTTTCTTTCTGTGTCAATTTTTCTTTTTCTTTTTCTCCTGATTATTGTACCTCATGCTTTGCCTTCTTGAGGATATTTTAGTGGCAGAATAGGGCGATAGGAGAGGGTAACTACCTGGAGGAGTAAAAGAATGGACAGAAATAGAAAAAGAAAAAGTGGAGGCTGCTTACTTTGTTTGTGTGAGATAACACTTCCAATGGTAGAAATTATATGCTTCCTTCGTTTTCTTTTGCATATTACTTATGTTCAACTTCTTATCGGCCATTGTATCTGTGACTGATAATATTTTGGTGAACTTCTGACAGATCAGTCATGGTATTACTTCTGATGATCGAAAACCCTGAATAAAATTCATTAGGGACTTCAAACGCATCCAATTTTTAATTACATCTAATAGTCCGACAAAAATCCATCTCAAGCACCGAGTAGCTTGTGTATGATTTAAAAGCTGCTATAGTGTACTGACATTGAAGCCTGTCACTGTCACACCACCTCTTGTATAGTGACAATTGATTTCAGTACAGTCCGAAAGCTTCTTTCAACATGATTGCATAACCTAAAAGAATCACAAACTTGGAACCTCAAAGTTATGTGATAACTGTAGCATGAAAGTCAGCATTCGAGGTTTCTACAGACATGCAAGGGGACATAAAAAGTATAGACGTGGACCGCATTCACATACAAACATGCATATGATTATTTTATCATAGAAGGTTGGTCTTGAGGTGGATGGGTGGCTTCTATTTCTCTTCCGAATTTGGTAGAATATATTGCTAGAAACTGAGAAACCAACGAGCAATGAATTTTTGGCTTTCTAATAACCAAGGGTCCTCGTGGTGTAGGTATCGTTTTTCAAGACCACCAAAAAATTGCATGGTCGTGGGCGCCGTTTGTTCCGTATGGCACCGTTTCATCACCATCTTGAATTATGTGGAATCAAGGAACCATTTATTGTTGCAGGTGCATATGGTATATCATGTGTGTTCGCTTTATTTGCAGGCTATATTGGTCTTGTTTCTGCATAACTCGCAGAAACTACTGCTTATGTAGACGGGCATTACATATGAGCGCCTTATTTCTTTTCTCACTTTCTCCCCCCCAGAAGTTTATGTTTTGGCTCACCGCTTTTGTTCTTTGCTCTAGAAAATGTCAGTGTAATAGGTTTTATTATTATTATTATTATTAGTTAATTTTTTTTTTTTTGGTGTTGAGATAGGAGAATGGTAGCATTGATGCAAAATTTTGAATACATCTGAATAGGAAAGCTTATAAGTTTATGCATGTTAATTTATTCGGTGTTCACTTAATTGTAATCTGTGTCTATAATACAAAAGACTAAGGCTTAGTTTGACCCCCATTTTGGTGCTTCTCCTTTTTTAAAGCATAATTTCATGTTAATTCATTTGGTAACTAGTTTATGAACTTTGCAAAAATTGAACTTAGGTCTTTTTTGGGTGAGCTTTTAAAAGCTCTAGAATGGAGCTTTAAAAGTTCAAGGTTGCTTTTTGGTTTCATAATATCTTTTTGAAGAGTAGTGCGTCACTTGTATAAAATTATCAAATAACTTAGTAATAGATTTCATAAGCTCCTTTTAAATAGCCACGTGGGGTCAAGCTAAGCCTAAATAGTTTTTATCCTTTGATACACTTTGGTTGATTTCCAATATTTCTGGAGGCAATTGGCCTTGATTTTATTTGGCTTGGTATATATAGAATTCAATGTGAGGGTGGTGGTTCTTTTTCTAGTTGACTGGACAGTGAAGCTGTTGAAACAAAAAAAATTGGAAAAGAACTACTTTGGAACTTATATGGTAGTGTTTGGAGTTCATGTGTGACAATCCTGATCTGTCGACCCAAATCAATAAGATAACACCTTTTAACCACTGTATTTTAATCACTGTATCAGAAGTTCTTCGCCATGTGGTATATACATGTGCATATGTACGTGGATCGGATTCAAATTTGTTTTAACAAATTTCGAGTTCTCTCTTATTCTTATGACCTTCGGTTTCAAGGGTTAAAAATATATCAAAAACTAGTGTTTAAACACTTATGGCCTATTTGCTTTTTCCTTTTAACTTGAATGGTTTCATTCAAATTTTGTATAGAAGTTAAAGGCAAAATTCATCACCAGGAATGAATCAATTTACAAATATGGGAGATTTTACTATATTTCTTCTTATGAGGCAATTTGTTCATTTTTCTAGAATGCCAAAATTTATGATTGCAAGCATAATTTTTTAGACGAGCATCTGTTTTCTAAATGAAGCTATTCATGCTTTTCATCTTTTTATATAAAATTGTCTACGAAAACATGAATGGAATTATTTCATTCAAGGACAACCCAACAACAGGCCCTTAGATTCTTGTAACTTATAAGTGTAAAGACCACACTAAAATAGTAGAGAAATTGAAAGAGAAATGAAAGAGAAAAGGAAGATGATAAGGCTATTACTGCTGCCAACCACAAAGAAGCAAATACAAATCAATACATTCTTCATTTCTCCCATTTCTTACAATGAATCAGCCCTTATATAGAGAAGGATAAGCTAAAAAGGGTTCTCAAACAGGGGGGAATAAGAGGCGGGAAAAGCACAAAAGGAAAAAAGAGGGAAAAAACACATGGGTCTTTACAATCCATCCCCCATGCAAGCACGCTTGAAATCTGGTCAGTGATCGTTACATTCTTTGATTTCAACTTCTTTCCCCCAAATCCTCTAAAGTTCCACTTCAATTTCTTCTTCTTCTTCTTATTCTTAAATGGAATATGGTTGTATTTGAAGAACTCATCATTCCTGAAACTCCCATCTAAGGAGCTTCCATGACTAAAAATTAGGAAATCAGTCTTCAGACTGGATTTAGAAGGAGCAACGGTTTGGTTGGGAATTATTTTTGTGAACAGAGGGAGTGGTGGAGGAAGGGACTGTGTTTTTGTAATTGGAGGAGGGAGCTGAAATTGTAGTGGTGGAGATGTGATTTGGACTGGTGGTTGTGGAGGAAATGTGGTAGAGAGGGTTGGGTCCATGGTTGTGGGTGGAGGTGGTTGGATCGTTTGGGATGGTTGTGGGTGGAGGTGGTTGGATTGTTTGGGACACTGCAAGAGGGCTTTGTTGTAGAAATTGTATTGGTGTTGATGGGGGGGGGGGGGGGGGGGGGGGGGGATTGAGGTTGGAATGAAGTGGTAATGGTGTGAATAGGATTGGGTGACCAACATGAAGTGGATTAGATTGAGGAGATTCTAGGGTTCAAGGATCACCAGATGAGTTCCAGTTTGGCGCTAAATGGTTATGAAACTGGATCATTGCTCGGCGGATCTCCACAGTGATCATCCGCTGAAGATTGAGCCGAAAACCCTCATGGGTCTCTTCTCTCTCTCTCTCTCTCTCTCTCTCTCTCTCTCTCTTCATTTGTTCGATTTTCCCATTTATCATTGCTCCATGCTCTCCCAGAATTTCAGTTTGCTTCAATTGCATTTGTGATTCGAATTGGGCTTTCATTGATCGAAGCTCATTCTTCCAAAGGAGGTTTGAAGGTTGTGGGTACTCTCCCATGGTGATCGGAAGCTTGCTCTGATACCAATTGTAAAGACCACACTAAAATAGTAGAGAAATTGAAAGAGAAATGGAAGAGAAAAGGAAGATGATAAGGCTATTACTGGTGCCAACCATAAAGAAGCAAATACAAATCAATACATTCTTCATTCCTCCCATTTCTTACAGTGAACTAGCCCTTATATAGAGAAGGATAAGCTTGTTCCCAAACAGGGGGGGGGGGGGGGGGGGAAAGGGGCGGGAAAAGCACAAAAGGAAACAGGAGGGAAAAAACACATTGGTCTTTACAATAAGTGACTTATTTTTTAAGGCTATATTCAAAGGTTTTTGTTAAAGATTGATTGGTTCATATTTAATCGCCACAGTCATCGTTCGCAAGAGTCGGAAGTGAGCATAGCTCTCACGAAAGAGAAAGTAAGGAGATTGGAACTGCTTTTCGTTCATGGTTCTGTAAAATGATGGATTTGCGACTAATCCCTCTAGAATTTGAACTCTTTAAAATAACCTCACTCCATAACTTGTGGGACTTAAGTAGGTTCTACAAGCATTGGTTGGCATAGCTCAAGTGACAAAGAGCGTGACATATATAAGTCTCCTCCAATGCATAAGTTCGGTGTTCGAACCTCATCCCCCTTCCCCATATCAATAAATAAATAAATAAACAGAAGAAGAAGAAGTAGTAGTAGTTTCTACAAACTGCTATGGTAACCCTTTTATAGATAATGTGAGAAGTTATTCAGTGAGCCCGTCACACCATGTTAGCAGCATTGATGTGATGTGACCCTATAATCTCAACCATACATATACTCTCTATTTTCAGGGATCATGACATGTGATTGGTAGTTGAATTCTAATTTTTAATTTTTGGTAACCACATGTCACAATCCCCTAGAAATAGGGGGTAAAAGCAGTTTTATATCTTTGACAAGGAGATTAAATAACCATAAGAGGAAAATATCAATAGGATCAATAAGTAAATGGAAATCGTAAGGGGAAAGGATCAATAAGTAAATGGAAATACCATACAAACTAAGGTGGAGCACTACTAAGTGGAGCAATATAGGAAAAAGCACTAAAAAATTTTCTTATTACTTACTTGGAGGACACCAGCTTTCTCCAAGAAAAGAGAGAATAAGAGAGAGAGAGAGAGAGAGAGACTTCAGATAACTTAGGATGCCTTACCATAGGTTGGAGGTCACCCTTAAATAACCAAAAATATCCAACAGCCTAGGGACAGATCACTGTAGGAAAATAGTAAAAAGAAAATAAGACAAAACACGTGTCCTAAAGTAGTGGAGTCAAATCTTTTTCCTTTATTCTGTCACTATTCAAAACCACTAGAATTGGCAAAACCAAGGCCCAAAACCAAAACCACGATGATATTTGGGTGATTGTGGATCGACTTACAAAGACGACACATTTTATCGCCCACAGCATGACGTATCCAGTGTAATGTTTAAGCCAGATGTATTTATAGCACATTGTACAGTTACATGGAGTACCTATTTCTATCGTGTCAGATCGATATTCACGCTTTACCACAGAGTTTTGGAAGAGTCTCCAAACAGCGATAGGAACTACATTAAACTTGAGTTCAGCTTTTTATCCACAGACCAATGGACAGACTGAATGAGTCAATCAAGTGAGGGAAGATATGCTACGTGCTTGCGTTATTGATTTTGAGAGTTCTTGGGAGATGCACTTACCTTTGATCGAGTTCGCCAACAACAATAGCTATCATACGAGTATAGGGATGGCGCCATTTGAAGCTTTATATGGAAGACCTTGCCGATCGCCACTATGTTGGGCCGAAGTCAGTGATACTCAACTTCTTAGTCTAGAGATGGTACTAGAAACCAGCAAGAAGATTCAAATTGTACGTGAGAAGATGAAGACAGCTTAGACCGAGACAAGAGTTATGCTGATAAGCGACGCAAAGACTTGGAATTTACAGTTAGAGATCACGTACTACTCAAAGTTTCACCGGTTCGAGGCATCGTTAGATTTGGTCAGAAGAGAGGCAAACTATCACCGTGATTCATTGGACCATTCAAGATTCTTGAACGTGTTGGGATAGTTGCTTATCAACTTGCGTTGCCACCGAAGATGTCAAGAGTGTACAACATTTTTCACATCAGTATGCTGAGGAAGTAAGCTCACAACCCAGCGCACGAGATCAACTTCAAAGATACAATAATGTTACATTTAATGAAGGATCGATTCGCATTCTAGATCGAGGAATCAAGAAGCTCAGAAACAAAAAGATCCCGTTGGTGAAGATTCAGTGGAAGCATCACGATGAAGGAGAAACTTCAAGGGAGCTAGAGTCAGAGATGCAAGAGAAGTTTCCATTTTTGTTTTAAAACTTGTTTGTTTTCGATTTCGAGGACGAAATCCTTAATGAGTGGTGGATGATGTAATACCCTGAATTTCTCGAGAGTATTAATAAATAAGACTTCGTACTTGTATAACACTCACCTTTCTTTTGATAAACTTTGGTTACCAATCGATTGCCATTGAGTCCCAATCGATTGGTACTCTTTGTATACCAATCGATTGACATCTTTCCAATCAATTGTTATTTTGGGACCTGAATTCATTATGTGGTAATATACCAATCGATTGTCATCTTTTCCAATCGATTGCCTTCAAATATCTGTAACCAATCGATTGCTATTAGTTCCAATCGATTGGCATAAGCAGAGACAATTTTTCTTCTTTACTTGAGCTTTGGACGTGTGGCACTCTCATTTACTATAAATACACCTTTATTTCAGGCCTTGGGTCTGTCTGTTTTGTTCAGTTGAGTTTGAGAGAGAGTGATTGTATATCATATATATACACATAAACATCCATACATATATATATATATATACACCCACAACCGCACACATACTGCCTTGGCAGGGAAGAAGAGAATGAGAAGAGAAAGACAGAAAGAAGAAGGAGAGACAGAGACAGAGGAGAAAGAGAAAGAGGAGAGAGAAGCTTGGAAGCTCTAAGCTCACACCCAGCAAACACACCCTTAGGTGAGTTTTTACTCACTTGGTCTCACTTATATATGTTTTTACAAGTTTATGGGGTGATTGAATGTGTTAACCACATCTGTAAGACATTTATATATTCTGTTTAACGAATCTGCTGGAGAAGATGAAGTCCCAATTGATTGAACTTTTCCCAATCGATTGACATCAGTTGAGTCCCAATCGATTGGCATTATTGTAACCCAAAGGATTGCCAAAGTTAGCAATCGATTGGTATTATTTGGATCCAATCGATTGACATGTTTTCTCAATCGATTGTTACTTATTTTATCCTAATCGATTGGCATTTGCAGAACATGGATTGTTTCGGTTGTTTATTATATTAAGGGTTCGATCATTCGATTCTCAATTCGGATTTTCATTATGCGATTATAGGTTGATCAAAGATAATGTGACAACAAAGATAAGTACGATTAATAATAATGGATTAACGTGATAACGTTAGCTGTTATGCGGTTCATGTACGAGTTTGATATCTGTTTATTTAAATCCGAGTAGTCAGGCCACATAGGAATTGTCATGTATCGATAGTAGTACTGAGTTTATAGGTTTGATAAGTTTCGGGAATACTACGTGGGCGGACGCCTGGTCAATATGCGTTCACATGCGGTGGATGGTTTATATCCTTAATGAGCAGTGAGAGGGACCATGTAGTCCTAAGGTAACCAGATGATCCATGTTACATCCTTAACGTGTAATACCCTGTATTTTTGTAATGTATTATGTGAATAAGACCCTGTATATTTCTTTTAATACTTGTTTGAGCTTGGCCTTACCCTTGGTATAATTTGGATACCAATCGATTGACAAGTTTTCCAATCGATTGACTTGCTTTGGATACCAATCGATTGAACTTTATCTCAATCGATTGACACGTATGCCAATCGATTGAAGGCAGCTGGGCAGATTCTTTTGCTCTGGCTGGGGAAAGGCCACGTGAACACCTTCCCTCTATATATACCAGCCCATTTTGGGCGGATTTCTGTTTACAGAAATCAGAGAGAGTGAGAGGGAGAGTCTTGTGTGTGTTTATATATATATAAACACTCATATATATATATACACATATATATATACATATATTCCTACACACACTCAGAGATGGACTGAGAAGAAGAAGAAGAAGACCAGAAAGAAGGAGAAAGAGAAGAGAGAAGGCAGAGAACTAGAGAGAGAGAGAGGGAGGGCACCATTGAAGCTCCAAGCTTCATTTCACACAACCAAACACGCCCTTAACGTCTAAGGTGAGTTTTAAACTCACTTGGTAGCTTGATATTGGTGTTAGAACATGCTTGAATGAAGAAATGGAGAAGAAACCATGTGTATTCCCGTTTATATGTTGCTGGGCAGTCTTCTCTGTGAAGAAGACGAAGTGCAATCGATTGACATCTATATCAATCGATTGACATCTTTCATGTTCCAATCGATTGACACTTTATGCAATCAATTGACATGGATTGTGATCCAATCGATTGAACTTTTTATCAATCGATTGACACTACTTTTATACCAATCGATTGAACCTTCTTCCAATCGATTGATGCCACTTTTATACCAATCGATTGACATCTATACCAATCGATTGGCAGTTACAGTTTACTGTTTTACTTGTTTAGATAATGTAATAACTGTTTAGTTGTTTATTTACTGTTCAGTATTTCCCAGCATGGTTTATTATTGTAATACAGACATGATAACGAGTTAATGCAGCGTAGGGTCGTAGTAACAACAAGACTATCGAATAATGTTTATAATGTTAGATAACGGAATAGTTGTGAATCCTTTGGAGTTAACGTTCATTTCATTCAGAGTAGTCAGGCCACATTGGGATTGTCATGTATCGGTGATAAAGTGAACTTAAGTAGGTTTGCTAAGATTCGGGAACCTTGCGTGGGCGGGCTTTGGTCGATCATATGTTCTTAAAAGCGGTAGACAGACGAAGGTGTCTATGACTTGCGGTGAACCGGACCATTTGCCCTAAGATAACCAGATGATCTAATCATATGTTCTTAAAAGCGGTAGACAGACGAAGGTGTCTATGACATGCGGTGGACCGTGATCACTGGTAGACGTCGCTAAGTCGTGGCATAGAATGATGTACTGTTGTTTAAAGCGTTATATCCCTGACATGCGGTGGACTGTGCATATGTTCTTAAAAGCGGGGGATGGACTAACGTGGTATCCATGACATGCGGTGAACTGTGCATATGTTCTTAAAAGCGGTGGATGAGCAATGGTATGTTATAGAGTTGAACTACTGTCGAGTCTGTTCCCCTATCTAGACGTGTTATCGGTCTTATAATGAGTAAAACATTAGTAATCGGATCATTGGTTTGATTAAAGAAGTTACCCTCACAGAACTCTAACTTGTTGCGGCTTATAACTTGTAATAACTTCAATAGTTGATACCCTGTTAGTATCTAACTCACTCGGCTTTCATTAAGCTGACGGCGTTTATGCCGCTGGACATTTCTACGTTCCAGCGCACCCTGGTTATGACTATACAGGTGAAGGGCCTGCAGGAGAGGACCACTATGCCAGTGACGGAGTCCTTGTGGAGGATTTCCCCGACGGAGGTCAGACCGAAGAAGACTACTACGCCGAGGACTACCTTTATGCCAACTGAAGACTAGACTAGAATTATAGCTAATCGTCTTTACCGTTTTAGAATCTTTTTGTAGTCAGGCATATGTTGCCTTGGCATTTGTACTTCCGCTGCCTTATACTTGATTCGAGACTCTGATATGTAATAGTTAGTAACTTCTGTTGACTTTGTGATACGTTGTGATCAGAACCTAGACTTCATTGTTGTTACACTATTACTTCTTATTGCTTAGTACTGCGTGGTGTGGACAATCATGTGACTTCACCTGTCGCTGCCTTTGGACCCAAAAAGGAAATTTATTTTTCTCTATTTTTGCCATTCTGGGGCGTGACATAACGAGCGGTGGATAGTTTATGTCCTTAACGAGCGGTGGATGGGGTATCACCGGTATACAGCGATGAGTTATGGCAATAGATTTGATGTGCTGTTGTTCAAAGCGTTGTATCCCTGATATGCGGTGGATGGTTTATATCCTTAACGAGCATGGGTGGACTGACGTGGTGTCCATGATATGCAGTGGATGGTATATATCCTTAACGAGCAATGGACAGAATGATTAATGTCTATATATGTTAAAATATTGAGTCTGTTCTTTGCAGTCAGAGTATGTTGGTTATCGATCTTTGAATAATCAGACGATAAAGACAAAAATACTATTGTAACACTATATCTTAGACACTTCCATAACTTGTTATTTCGTTATATCATTGATACTCTGTGAGTTTTCTATTCACTCAGCTCTCAGTAAGCTGATGGCTGTTATTTCCTGGACATTCCCCGTTTAGATTATTCTGCCCCTTTTAATTCAGATAATGGAGCCTACGATGATAGCTACTACCTGAAAGGGGATTATGCAGAGGGTGGCCCCACCGATGACGGTTACGCTGGAGAACGATGTTACGCCGATGACTACCCTTACGCTAGTTGAAGATTTGAAGATAGTTTTATCTAGTTTATATTTCTATTATTTCTGTTGAACCTTGTTTAGTTTAACGGGTACTTGGGCATATGTTGTTTCCAGACCTGTTGCGATCTCGTTCACTTGTAGCTTGAATAAAATTTCCACCATGTTCACTATTTGGTCCATCCGCGAATGCAGTGACAATTCTCTTATTGGGTCAGCCATAACGTTTCAAGTATTCACCATATTGAGTACAATGCATAATGACTATGCATGCTATGCCACAGGATATAAATGTGCACAGTTCATCACAATCAACAATAGATGCTAACATGTGAGCATCTCAACAATGATAACAAAATTATCTTTACGATTACACACTCTACTCAACGTCGCACAGCATATAACGTCACTCGTTCCCAAGGCTCTACACCTATAGCTCTGATACCACTAAATGTCACAGCCCGGTCCCATAATAGAAGAACCGGAGCCCGTGGCACGCCACCAAGGCTAAACCAATCCATTAACGTTCCCAAAATTTAGTTTTAAGAACACACGCAGCGGAACAAAACAAATCATTTTGAAAAATCAGCAGTCCAGTCGACTGGGTCGGGCCTCCAGTCGACTGACTTGGAGTTGCAAGGAATAAGAAATTCCCAAGTGCCACCTTCAGTCGATTGACCCTAGGTTTGATCAACTGATGCCTCAATTTTTCAGTCGACTGGGCTCGTCCGGTCGACTGAACCCATCTTAGTAGAATGTCCAATTTTCGTGCGGAAACCAGTCGACTGTTTTCTGGGAATCAGTCGACTGAAGTCTTGAAAACCAAAGGGGGATTTTTTTTATAAAATAGGGGTTCAGTCGACTGATGCCTCAGTCCAGTTGACTGTTTTACAATAGTAGCCCCCTTTCTGCAACATTTCCAAGTTTAAAAGTTTTCTGATTTCAGCCAAGATTTAAATACGCATTCCAAACTCATACCAAAATGATTCCCACTGGATTAAAACATTACTAAAACATAGTTACAAAGGATTACTATCTATTACAACATTACAAACGCGTTCTAAGATTTTTAAGTTGAACATAGCCAACAAGTCATAAAATCCTTATTACAATATGGTTATGTCAAAACTACGAGATCAATATATTAAGTCGCCTTCTAAGTAAACTTCCCAAACCCACGTGCTCACTTCTGCAATTCTTCACCGGCATTAATACCTGCAATGGTTATTTGAATAACCACACATATTTCGATTTGTTTAAGCTAACGCTTAGTGAATAAAACAACAAATGCACATGACTGATAAACATGCTCGCATTCACATCTCTACATTTCATACTAGTCTCCGGAGACTCACGTGTACGTTCCATACTCCTAATCCGCGACTCCTTGCCAATAAATCCATGCGAAAAGGTAAGACCCATGATTCTTTTCTTTAATCGTGCGACCTTAATGCCTATTTCGGCTCCACAAGATGGCTTAGTAACCACGTGCTCCTTTGACCCAAATAACAACTCAACATGCTCAATTTACATATCACCATGCTCTCAGTAATCAAAACATTTCACCGTGCTATTGGGCCTACTTATTAGGGGTGTTCATCACAGCCTGTGAACCCAACCCATCCACCCGACCCGACCCCACCAACCAATTTTGTCAATTTTTTCATGACATGGTTTGAGTCTCGGGTGTATAAGTGTTCATTTTCACGGGTTCGGTTCGGCGTCGAATTTTATAATCTTGCACCCGATAAACCCGACCCAACCCGTTCACAAGACATTTGAAAATATTATATATATATATATATGCCTAACAATGCTAACAGACTAAGTATAGAGATAAGATTAGAGAGTATATATAGTCTTTTTAGGATTTTAGGGTTAGAATTCTTTCTCTGCCTCTCTCACTCTCAACCTCAAACTCTCTCTCCATCATCCACACTCCATCATCGCCACCACCGACCACCGTCTTCCTCCCGACCTCTCCACCGACCACCGTCGCCACTAGCACACAGCACCGCTGCCTTCGTCCCCTTGATGTTCTATGACTTCTGTCGTCGCTTGAAGTAGGCCCTAATGCCCCTTGCCCGATAGATCTTCAACTTTTTCTTCAATATCTTCTTCTATGTTTTGATATATGTCAGATATACAACTTATATGAACAGATTTTATATTTTGTAGATAGAGGGTTCCACATTTCATTTTCAGATCTATAGACTACAAGTCTACAATTGAGGGCTTTGAAACTATTCCACTCAGGTTTATTTTTCTACATTTTGTTTCTTCTAATCTTCTCAATACTGTTATTATTATTATTATTTTGTAGAACCAGTGAAACAAAAATTTTCATGTGAACCTGTCTACCTATGTTTCTTTAATTATTTTGTATATTTAACTATTTGAGGCCTCCACATTTCAGATCTACAAACTACATTTGAGGGCTTTGAAAATTATTCCACTCAGTCACTCACTCAGGTATATTTTTTTTACATTTTTTTCTTCTAATATTCTCATTACTCTTATTTTTTATTTTTTGTAGATCCAGTAAAACAAAAATGTTCATGTGAACTTTCTGATTATGTATCTTTAATTATTTTAACATTTTTTTCTTCTCATTACTCTTATTTGTAGTTCCAGTTAAACATGTAAATCTATTATATGAATCTGTCTACATATGTGTCTTTAATAATTTTTACATATTTGTTTTCTTCTCATTACTCTTATTTTTTAGATCTAATTAAACATGCAAATCTATGATGTGAATCTTAGAATCTGTGTGAATAATGAACATGTTTCTCTAATATTTTTTGTATTTAATTGTGTACTAGTTGTAACTTCTGTAAGTGTGTTGTGCATTTGAATTTGCTTATTTTTCTTATTTCTTATAAGGAATGGAGTCTGCTGCTACTCAACCTACTTGTGAAGTTATTGATGTTACTCAAGATTTTCTTAACCAAGGCCAAGATGGAGTGGATATGCAGGCTATGCAGCAACCAAATGACGTGGAAAAGAATGATGAAAATGGTTCAACTCCAGCCACAATTGAGAGACCGCCACTTTCGCCCAAAACCACGGTGAGAAACGTTAATGAAACTAGTAGTAGGAAGAAATCTATTGTATGGGACCATTTTATAAAAGTACAAGGAAGTGATGGTTTAGCAAAGGCAGAATGTAAGCACTGTAAAAGACAATACCGAGCCGATTCAAAGAATCACGGGACAACTAACTTGAAAAATCATTTGGAAGTTTGTCCCAGTGATCCTTTGGGTTTGAAGGAAAAAAAGCCTAAGGGACAAAGTACATTGTCTTTTCAACCCAAAAAGGAAGGGGAAGAGGGGTTTAATCTTGTTGCAATGACCTTTACCATAGAGGCTGCTAGGAAAGCTCTTGCTGAAATGATAATTGTTGACGAGTTACCCTTTAGGTTTGTTGAAAACTACGGGTTTAAGAGATTTTGTACTGTTATGCAACCTAAATTCAGGAATATCCCATCTCGAATCATAAGGGCTAGAGATGTTGAAATATACAATGTGGAAACGAGGAAGTTGAGAAAAGTCTTGAGCGATCGTAGAGTTTGCCTAACCACTGATACCTGGACCTCAATTCAAAATTTAAATTACATGTGTCTTACTTGCCATTATATAGATGATGATTGGAAGTTACAAAAGAGGATTATCAACTTTTGTCAAATTGATGACCACAAGGGAGAAACCGTTGGCAAAAAGGTTGAGTCTTACGTGCTTGAGTGGGGCATAAGTAGCATTTTCACGTTGACTGTAGATAATGCTAGTTCTAATGTAGGTGCAATTAGGTTCTTAAAGAGAGTAGCAAAATATTGGAAGGGTACGGTCTTAGGGCATGAGGTTTTACACATGAGGTGTTGTGCTCATATCCTTAATTTGATTGTGACAAATGGGTTGAAAGAACTCGATGAGTCTGTTGTTAAGGTACGTGAGGCTGTCAAGTATGTGAAGTCCTCTCCAAATAGATTTGTAACTTTTAAGAAGTGTGTTGAGAAATTAAAAATTGAGTCCAAGAGTCTTTTGAGTCTAGATGTACCAACTAGGTGGAATTCAACCTTTGTAATGCTGGATAGTGCTGAAAATTTTGAAAAAGTATTCAAGAGAATGGAGGATGAGGATTCCAATTTCATAGCGTATATTGAATCATCTAGTGCAGGGGGGGGGGGGCTCCAAGTGAAGAGGATTGGGAGAAGTGTAGGGCTTTTGTTAAGTTTTTGAGAATCTTTTACTCGGCAACCAAACGATTCTCGGGTACTTTGTATGTCACATCAAATGCTTTTTTTGATGAGATTGTTGTGATTCAAACCTCAATAAACAAATTTATTAGAGCACGAGAGAATGCAGTTAGCAAAATGGCAATGAATATGCAAGCCAAGTTTGACAAATATTGGGGTAATGCGGATAAAATAAACCTCCTTTTGTATGTTGTTGTTGTGCTCGATCCAAGAAAGAAATTGTCTTACTTGCAATTTTGTTTTATCGAGATGCATGGTGATGTTGTTGCTAATGAATTGAAAGATAGGGTGAAAGTTGCATTGACATAGTTGTATGATCATTATGCTTTGATTGTTTCACCAATTGTGGAAGTTCCAAATGTTGGTGGGGCGTCAAGCATGGAAGTTGATATGGATGATCCACATAAACTCATTGCCTCTCGATTTCAAAATTATTTGGATGGAAGATTATCAATGGGGTGTAAGAATGAAGTTGAGAAGTACTTGGTTAAAACTCCGGAAGGAATAAGTGATCAAAAGTTTGACATATTAGGTTGGTGGAAGAACAATTGTGGTAGGTACGGGAGGTCATATACTTGACCCATTTCGTAGTTCACTCTCTCCTTTAATGGTACAAAGTCTTATATGCACCCAAAATTGGCTTCAAGCATCGATGCCGATTAATCTTCAACAAATGTTGGACCATGTTGAGGACCTTGAAGAAGTTTGTGAATCAGGTATATTTGGATATTTTGCCTACTTTTTCTAGTGCATAATTAATGGATTAGTGTTAACATTTAGTGTATTGTTTTAAAATGTTATTTTGTAGCAGATTCAAAATTGGGATCGAGTTCTAATTAAAGTGTCAGTATTCCTGACTCAAGGTATTGTAAGTTAACTTGAGTAACAACCTCTCTTTTATTTCACATTTCAAACTATACTTAACTCGATTAGTTTTTTGTCTTTGCAGTTTACATTAAGGGTTGTGCATGGAGTTGGAGGAAGTTGGTGACCAATGGACTTTGGAATTTGATTTATGGATGATTGGATGGTTTTATTTTGGACTCTAATTTGCATTAGCTTTGAGTGTTGGATGACTGTAATATTTATACTCCTATTTTATCTTTTGAATTACTATTTCAGTATTTTGGATGGTTTGAGACTTTGAGTAGAGTTAACTTATTGTGTAATTTGAATTTGGAAGCTAGGTAATATCTGGTTAGTTGATGTTTATCATGTTGGGCAGGTTTTAGGTAAATTTTCAATCTTCTAGCAGAATGGGTGTATCAGTGTATATATATATATATTGTGCTCACTGTGTGCTTGAGCCCAAAACATTTTTAAAAAATTGATTGCAAAAAAGCCCAAAACAACTCAAAACTAATGAAAACTTAGCCCAAAACTGATGAAAACTTAACTTAGCCCAAAACTGATGAAAACTTGGCCCAAAACAGTTCACCATAAAATTGTGGTTTTTCACCCGAACCCACCCGACTCCACCTGAATACGATGAGTCGGTTTCACCCGACCAAGTGGGTGGATGACGGGTGCGGACTTTCCAACCCGACTGTTCACGGGTGCATGAGGGCCAAATCCGACTCACCCGACCCGTGAACACCCTTACTACTTATCAATATAATCGCCCAATATGAACTACACAATATATATCTATACTAACACATGCTTTACATATCATAACATGAATACATGTCTAGAAATCATTCCAATAACATAGTTCAATCACCCACCTTCGAATAAACGTTCTTATAATTCAATCCAAAGAAAACCCATGAACAAAGAACGTGCAGAAGTCCGTCTAGTACAATTCCTATGGATAAGAAGTCCAAATATTAATTTTTATGAAAAATTCTAGAAAATAATTTTTCGGAAAACTTAGCTAAACATGGCCTAATAGGTATCAGAACGATGGCCTTACCTCGAGGAGTTCAAATATGAAATTTGGTGAAAAACCAGCGGACGAACAGTCGTCGTTTGGCGTTGAAAAGCTCCAAGCAATCAAATCACCCTTTGGCCTCCTCTTGAAACTTGGGTTAAAAGCTTCGATGAAATGTCTAAAGTCATCTATATCTATATATAGGCAACACTTTCTAAAATCATGTTTACCTCCCCACGAGTTTTTAAAACTCCTAAACAGTCTCTAAAACTTCCTACACAACTAATTCATAGCTTCACGAGTAAAATGTAGAAGTTATAAAAGTTTTTGCCTAAGTTCTGTTTGGTTACTAAAACACAAATTTCTACATGACTTTTTCGAAGTTGCTAATTAGCCTATCAAATTAATAGCGTGTTAATTTGTCCTAACCAGGATTCTAAAATTAACAACAGAAATAAATTCTAAACCAGAAATAATATAGATAGTGAAATACACACGTAAACATTTATTTTCAGATAAACATTTAAGGTATTCCACAGTGACCGTCTCATACTCGGAGAGACTTCACAACAACAAAACACTCATCAACAAAGTCTTAGAGGGTTCTCTAACACAGACACTCAAATCAATTCATGAGTCAAAACTCACTCATATATGTGCCAAATATGCATAGCACAACACATTATCATGCATGACAATGTAATGAAATGCAATAACACGCATGCGGGTGTTATAATACTCTCCCCCTTAAAAGAAGTTTGTCCCCAAACTTGTACCTCATGTATCGAAAAGGTGCAGATACTGAGTACGCATTTCATCTTCTATTTCCCATGTCATCTCTTCCATCGTTTGGTTGCGCCATAACACTTTCACCTTCGATATCACCTTGTTTCGTAAGACTTGATTCTTTCGATCCAAGATCTCTACCGGATACGCAACATACATCAAATCACTATGAATCTCATTCAGCGTCGGAGTCATCACTTGATCTCTATCATCTGCCAAATGTTTCCGTAATAATGACACATGGAATACGTTAGGAACTTGAGCATACTCACTCGGCAAGTTCAATCGATACGCTACGGGTCCAACTCTCCCAATGATTTTGAAAGGTCCTACATACCTCTGGTTGAGTTTCCTGTATCTCCCAAATCTAGTAATCCTCTTTGAAGGTGACACCTTCAAATACACTAAATCTCCCATATCAAATTCTAACGGTCGTCTACGCTTGTCGGCATAACTCTTATACCTACTTTGAGCTATCAGTAACCATTGTCGAATCACCTTTATCTTGTCTGTTGTCTCTTGTATAATTTTTGGCCCTTCAATCATTCTTTCTCCGACTTCTGTCCAACTAATCGGCGAATGACATACACGACCGTACAAAGCTTCATAAGGAGCCTTCCCAATACTTGATTGAAAACTGTTGTTGTATGCAAACTCAATCAATGGCAAATGGTCTTCCCAATCCCCCAAAAATTGAGTACACATAACCGAAGCATGTCTTCCAAAATCTGGATTACTCTTTCCGATTGACCATCGGTTTGAGGGTGAAAAGCGATATTGAAATGCAATTTGGTGCCCATTGCTTCTTGCCAGGCCCTCCAAAACTTCGATGTAAAACTACTATCTTTATCCGAAATAATAGAAACTGGAATACCATGTAGTCTCACAATCTCGCGAATATACAACTTAGCTAACATCATTGGGTTAGTTGTTCGAAGCAGTAGAAAGTATGACGACTTCGTCAAACGGTCAACGATCACCCAAATGATAGTGTTCGATTTCTTCGATCTCAGAAATCCACTTACAAAATCCATCGTAATGTGTTCCCATTTCCACTCGACTATCGGTAATGATTGTAATAATCCCGAAGGTACTTGACGTTTGGCCTTCACTTGTTGACAACTCGTATAACGTGAAATATAACGTGCCATTTCTCTCTTCATTCCCAGCCACCAATAAATGTGTCTCAAGTCTCTATACATCTTGGTGCTTCCCGAATGAACGGTATACTTTGTATTGTGTACTTCCTCTAGGATGTTCCATTTCAATTCTTTCTCGTTAGGTACACAAATTCTACCCTCAATATCAAAACATTGTTTTCAAAAGTAAATCCTAGTTGCTTGCCCATCGGAATCTCATCACAAATTTTCTTCAAAGCCACATCTTGAAGTTGTTTCCCTGTGATCTCGTGAACCAAGAGTGGTTGTGCCATAATCGTAGACATCGAAACACTTTCAATCCTCGGAATCACTTCTAGCTCTAAATTCTCCATATCTCGAACCAATTCTTTCTAAGAGGTCAAATCTTATGCAGTGTTGGTTGGTGCTTTATGACTAAGAGCATCGGCGACGACATTCGCCTTGCCCGGATGATACTGAATTGACAAATCACAGTCCTTCATCAATTCTAGCCATCTCCTTTGCCTCATGTTCAAATCTCGTTGTGTGAACAAGTATTTCAAACTCTTATGGTCTATATAGATCTCACATTTCTCCCTGTATAGATAATGACGCCAAATCTTCAATGCAAAAATCACGGCAGCCAATTCTAGATCATATGTCAGATAGTTCTCATGCGGCTTCAGTTGTCTCGATGCATTGGCAATGGCTTTGTCACCTTGCTTAAGAACGCAACCTAAACCTCTATACAAAGCATCACTGTAAATAATAAACCCTTCAGTCCCCGTCGAAACAACTAAGACTGGTGCCTTCACTAGTCGACCTTTTCAATTCTTGAAAACTTTCTTCACATTCCAAACTCCATAAAAAAGCAACATCTTTCCTCATCAACTGTGTCATCGGCATTGCACTATGTGAAAAGTCTTTTATAAACCTCCGATAGTAACCAGCTAATCCTAGGAAACTTCAGATATCTGTCACATTCGTAGGTCTCAACCAATTGGTAACTGCTTCTATCTTCTGAGGATCTACTGAAATTCCCTTCGCTGATACTATATGTCCAAGGAAAGCAATCTCTGCAACCAAAACTCACACTTCTTTAATTTTCTAAACAATCTCTTCTCACGTAATCGTTATAAGGCTAATCGCAAATGGTGTTCGTGATCTTCAACATTCTTGGAATAGATTAGAATGTCATCTATATTTAAAAACACGATTCATCAAGTCCATGAAAGTGGCTGGTGCGTTAGTCACTCCAAATGGCATAACCAAAAATTTAAAGTGACCATATCTAGTTGTGAAAGCTGTCTTCTCAACATCTTCTTCTTTGACCTTCAACTGGTGATAACCGGATCTCAAGTCAATCTTTGAAAATACCTGAGCTCCTTGCAACTGATCAAACAAGTCATCAATTAGCGGTAACGGATACTTATTCTTGATAGTCAACTTATTCAACTCTTGATAATCGATGCACATACGCATTGTCCCATCCTTCTTCTTTACAAACAAGACTGGAGCTCCCCATGGCGAAACACTAGGTTGGATAAAACCCTTCTCAAGTAGCTCTTGTAACTGAACTTTCAATTCTTTCAACTCTATCGGTGCCATTCGGTACGGTGCCTTGGATACTGGTTGTGACCCTAGTACTACCTCTATCGTGAACTTAAGTTCTCTTTCAATCAATACATCGGGTAACTCATCGGGAAAAACATTTGGAAATTCTCGAACTACCGGGATGTCTTCAACCAGTGGTCCAAGAACTTGTGTGTCAATGATAGAACATAAGAAACCTAAACAACCCTTCTTCAACATCTTACTTGCTTAAATTATTGATATCAAATACGGTGGTTTACTCTGAAAAGTAAACTCTTCTTGCCTTAGCGGATAGAAACTAACTCGTTTCTGCTCACAAACGATTCTCGCTTGATTAACTGACAACCAATCCATACCCAAGATAACATCAAAGTAGTTCACTATCAATGGAATCAAATCGACGCTCAAGACCTTATCGCCTATCTTTATCTCACATGACTTGAATACCGAAGAGTTACTAACGATTCACTACTAGGCAATGATACACACAAATCATATCATAGCGGTTCAGACTTAACAGTTAAATGCTTAACAAAGTCACGTGAAATAAATGAATGTGTGGAGCCAGAATCCATGAGTACACGTGCAGGATGTGAACAAATAGGAAGAATACCTGATATGACGGTGTCATCTGTATTCCCCCGCCTGAACTAAAAGTATCGTCCTTGTTGTTGCTCGACTCCCTTTCCTTTATCCATTCGTTGCCCCGCCTTTGAACCACTCGACATACTCGATGCCCCGGTACTCATTCCCAATTGTCTCTTACTCGGAAAGTTCTTCGCTATATGTCCCAGTTAGCCACACTCAAAACATTTCCCTCTCATCTACGGGTTGTAGCTCTTGGTGTTCGAGGTTGTATTTGATGTGGTCGAATTTGCATTCAAAGGATAGTTTCTGGAGATGTGCCCTAAATGCTTACATAGGTAACACGTGCTCAATTGATAGCAGGTTCATCTGTGTCGTAGGTTACATGTCGGGCATAATGGTCTCGAGTCTCCTACAAACGTACTCCCTCCCTGACTACCCATGTTCAATCCCGAACCTTGTGTAAATAGTTTCTTCGCATTCCCTTGGCTCTTGCCCCTATTGTCATTTGCTCTCTTTCCTTATTGTCCTTGTCGATAGCGATCAACATTTTTCTCAACAAAAAGGGCAGCTTCCTCAACTAGAGAAACAATCGGGATACATACTCACTCACAGTCAACATGTCCACACGGCTACGAATATTCTCCCTAAGCCCTTCCTCAAACTTACGAGCCTTATCCTCATCAGTCAGAATGGTAGTTTTCCTAAAGCGCAACAAGGCATTGTAACGGGATACATGCTCACTCACAGTCATGTCTCCCTGGACTAAACTTGCAAACTCTTGGCATTTCTGAGTATACGCAGATTGTAGAAAGAAACCCTTGTTGAATTCATCCTTAAATGCCTCCGACGTAGTTGGTTTCCCTTGCTTTAGAATATTATTTCACCAATCCAATGCATCGCCCATCAATGTATCGAATGCGCAAAGAATTTTTTCCTCGTTGGTACATATCACAGTACGGAAATGTCTTTCCATGTCCATCATCTAATGATTGGCCAAGTCTATGTCAACCTATCCATGGTACAAAGTCGATTTTCGCTTATGAAACTGTTCCACGATTGTATGTTGAGCTCTCGGTACCAGTGGTGCATTAATATAACGGACTTCAACCGGTGGAGCCTGAACGTCCATCTGCGAATGCGGTGACAATTCTCTTTTCGGGTCAGCCATAACATTTCAAGTATTCACCATGTTGAGTACAATGCATAATGACTATGCATGTTATGCCACAAGATATAAATGTGCACAGTTCATCACAATCAATAGCATCTCAACAATGATAACAAAATTATCTTTACGATTACACACTCTACTCAACGTCGCACATCATATAACATCACTCGTTCCCAAGGCTCTAATCCTATAGCTCTGATACCACTAAATGTCACAGCCCGGTCCCTAAATAGCAGAACCGGAGCCCGTGGCACGCCACCAAGGCTAAACCAATTCATTAACAAATTTAGTTTTAAGAACACACGCTGCGGAACAAAACAAATCATTTTAAAAAATCAGCAGTCCAGTCGACTGGGTCGGGCCTCCAATCGGCTGACTTGGAGTTGCAGGGAATAAAAAATTCCCAAGTGCCACCTTTAGTTGATTGACCCTAGGTACGGTCGACTGATGCCTCAATTTTTCAGTCGATTGGGCTCGTCCGGTCGACTGAACCCATCATAGCAGAATGTCCAATTTTCGTGCGGAAACCAGTCAACTGTTTCCTGGGAATTAGTCAACTGAAGTCCTGAAAATCAAAGGGGAATTTCTTGTAAAATAGGGGTCCAATTGACTGATGTCTCGGTCCAGTTGACTGTTTTACAGTAGCAGCCCCCTTTCTGCAGTATTTCCAAGTTTAAAAGTTTTCTAATTTCAACCAATATTTAAATACACATTCCAAACTCATACCAAAACGATTCCCATTGGATTAAAACATTACTAAAACATAGGTACAAAGGATTACTATCTATTACAACATTACAAATGCGTTCTAAGATTTTAAGTTAAACATAGCCAACAAGTCATAAAATCCTTATTACAACATGGTTATGTCAAAACTATGAGATCAAAATATTTAGTCGCCTTCTAAGTGAACTCCCCAAACCCACATGCTTACTTCTGCGATTCCTCGCCGGCATTAATACCTGTAATGATTATTTGAATAACCATACATGTTTCGATTTGTTTAAGCTAACTCTTAGTGAATAAAACAACAAATGCACATGAATGATAAACATGCTCGCATTCACATCTCTATATTTTATACTAGTCTTCGGAGACTCACGTGTACATTCCATACTCCTAATCCGCGACTCCTCGCTAATAAGTCCACGCAAAAAGGTAAGACCCATGATTCTTTTCTTTAATCGTGCGACCTTAATGCCTATTTCGGCTCCACATGATGGCTTAGTAACCACGTGCTCTTTTGACCCAAATAACAACTCAACATGCTCAATTTACATATCACCATGCTCTCGATAATCAAAACATTTAACCGTGCCATTGGGCCTACTTATCAATTTAATCACCCAATATGAACTACACAATATATATCTATACTAACACATGCTTTTCACATCACAAAGTGAATACATGTCAAGAAATCATTCCAATAACATAGTTGAATCACTCACCTCCGAATAACGTTCTTATAATTCAATCCAAAGAAAACATGTGCACAAAGATCGTGCAGAAGTCAGTCTAGTACAATTCCTATGGATCAAAAGAACAAATATGAACTTTTATGAAAAATTCTAGAAAATAACTTTTCAGAAAACCTAGTCAAACATGGCTTAATAGGTATCAAAATGACGGCCTTACTTCGAGGAGTTCGAATATGAAATTTGGTGAAAAACCAGCAGACGAACGGTCGTCGTTTGGTGTCGAGAAGCTCGAAGCAATCAAATCACCCTTTGGCCTCCTCTTGAAACTTAGGTTAGAAGCTTTGATGAAATATCTAAAGTCATCCCTATCTAAATATAGGCAACATTTCTGAAAATCGTGCTTACCTCCCCACGAGTTTTCAAAACTCCTAAACAGTCTCTGAAACTTCCTACACAGTTAATTTATAGCTTCACGAGTAAAAACGTAAAAGTTATAAAAGTTTTCGTCTAAGTTCCATTTGGTTGCTAAAACACAAATTTCTACATGACTTTTCCGAAGTTGCTAATTAGCCTATCAAATTAATAGCATGTTAATTCGTCCTCACCAGGATACTAAAATTAACAACAGAAATAAATTCTAAACCAGAAATAATACAGATAGTGAAATACACAGGTAAATATTTATTTTTAGATAAACATTTAAGGTATTCCACAATGACCGTCTCATACTCAGAGAGACTTCACAACAACAAAACACTCATCAACAAAGTCTTAGAGGATTCTCTAACACAGACACCCAAATCAACTCGTGAGTCAAAACTCACTCACACAAGTACAAAAAATGCACAACACATCACATTATCATGCATGACAATGTAATGAAATGCAATAACACACATGCGGGTGTTATAACCAATGCCAACGAACTGTATTGCTTGGCCCTTCCCAGCACTTTGACAGGCCCAACCTCCTAATTGTTTCACTCGCTGACCTCCAACTACTCACTGTCATCGGTATGCTTGACCGGCCACCACCTGACACCCAACTACTCACTGTGAGACAGTGGAGGGGAGAGTCGTTAAAGGATTACACCGATCAGTTCAACCGACAGAAGCTTTAAGTCCGCAACCTGAATGAGACAGTCGCCATTATAACCTTCTGCTTTGGAGTTCAACATACCAAGTGCGCCACAACCGACCGGCAACCCTAGTTAAACCCGCAGAGAGGGTTGGAAAATATATTGACATTGAAGAATTTCTAAAAACCAAATGCTCTGGGCAAAAAAGCAGCGAGCCTACAAGAAATAAGCGGAAGCGGGATCATCCCGAGAAGAATAACGTAAAGAAGCCCGGTGGTTCTAGCAGTTCCTTCAGTGTCCAACAGTGGTCTGAGTCCGGCAACCTGGACCCGACCTCTAGCTCACAGCGGTCTGAGTCCAGCAGCCCCAACCTGACCTCCAGTTCACAACGATTTAAATCTGGCACCTCTGACTTGACCTCCAATTTGCAGCAGTCAGGATCCAGTGATCCTGACCTTGCCTCCAGCGTATAGTAACTAGGGGCCCAGTGATCTCGACTTGACCTCCTGTCTCCAATAGTCTAGACGAGTCCAACTATAGTGGTACTTTTACCCGATCATGGCACGAGGCTCCACGGCTTGTCAAAGAGCTCCTACAAAGACCTCGGGATCACACTCGAGGCATCCAAAAGACCTCGAGATCACACCCGAGGCACCCAAAGACCTCAGGATCAACCCCGAGGCATCAAAAGACCCTGGAACTACCAACGTTCTAGGTCAGTTCCCTACAGTAATTGTCCCCGCAACGCCTACCCAACCAAAGCTTGGGGGCAAGACGGAATAAAAACTACAAGAAGTCACACCGAGTATTTACAGGCTTTGGGGTTAACTGAGTAAGACTCTTAGATAACCCTGGTGCCTACAATACTCAGAGGTGCTAACTCCACTTAGGCCCAAACCGACAATAGAGGTAACTAAAACCCTTAGTTTGTCCCACGATAGAGGAGTAAAAAAAGGACCCTAAAGCAAAGCTCTTTAGGGCAGATCCACCAACATGGTCAAACTCTTCTCCCAATAGTCTTAACAAAGGCTTGCTGGGCAAAAGATAACCATCCTGTGGAGTTAGCATAAAAAGGATCCTAAAGCAACACACTTTAGGTCGGCTTTTCCAACATGGTCAAATTCTTCTGCCCACAACCTTGACGAGGGCTTACGGGTAGAAGATAACCATCCTGGGTGCCAACTCAAGCAAAAAAGTCCAAATTAGGCTGAGTCTCAACTCTTAGCCAATTCCCAAGCACTTAAAGATTTCAAATCAAGCTAAGTCTCAACACTTAGCCAACTCCCGCGAGTTAACCAAACTCAGAATCTCCGAGGCAACTTTCCCGAGCAATCACCAGATTTCCAAACTTGACTTAATATAGCATCAAGCCAACCTTGGAAATGGGGGGCAATTGATACACCCAAAATTGCCTCTACACTAAAACCGAGCGGTAGACTCGACAACCTGAGGCCCGACCACACTAGTCGGGATTATAGCACTGGCTTGGCCCGGCCCGGCCCATTAGGGATACAGCACGGCCCAGCCCAGCCCCAGGATATGATCCAGAATGTTCCAAATAGTTTCCTATACAAGTTAGAAGACTAATGGATAGTGTAAATTGTTTTCTAATCCAATTAGGAAACCCCCTTGATTGATGCCAATCAATCCTAAATCATATTATATTACTTAATCTATCTGATTTCCTTGTACGAGTAGGTCTCTTGCATCTATAAAAGAGACCACTCACCCCCATAGAAGGGGATCAGCTTTTTAGTCTGTTTAGCACCCCTATAGCAATCTCAATTGTGACCAGCCGACCTCTGGTAGCTCCAAACTATTGTTGGTTCACCAAAGGTTCTCGGCTTTTTGCATTATAGTGAACGTGCTCAGACACACACGTGGATGTAGGTTCCTTCATTAACAGGGCAAAACCACATACAAAAAACCAGTCTCTCACTATCTCTCTCCCCTTAAACTACTTTAATTTATCTTACCAATTTTTGGCATCATCACTAACTAAACAAAGAAAAGTGTTCACCTTACAGTTTCCTTTCTTTTCCTTCATTGAATCCATGAACCAACAAAGATACTTTATGCTTCCCAAATTCAAATTACAAATCCACATCCTAAATGATGTGGCAATAGGCCCACTGAATTTTGATTGGAGGGTGTGGAAGTGACCCCACAGTGGTCCCACGACCATATAATTTGAGATGTAGATTTGAGAAGCATATCATTACTCTTTGCCCTGTTTGGTTCACTGGAAAGGGATTATGAAAAGGAAACTAATTATAAGTTATTCAATTACAGGGAAACTGATATCAAGTTAGTTCCATTATGGTGTTTGGATAAACTAACGAATAATCTTGGAAATGACATTTGTCTTCTTTAAATTGTAAGTTCATTTTAAAACAGTTGAAAAGCATGATAAGATTTTAATTACAAATATTTATCTGTATTTGTATTATATATATCATTTTATGATTTGCGAGAAAATAGTTTGAAAATTTAACAATCATTTAATCATTTGATTAGGTAATTTAAATTAAAACCATTGGTTAATTCAAATTTACACACTATTGATTTATTAAATGAGTTAGGTAAGATTGTGTCCTAGAGACAGGAATCTAAATACCACTTCAACATTTTCTAAGAATCAATTTCTAGTTGGAAATAGATTCCGGGTCCATTACACACACCAAACACACAAAAGTAATTCTAAGGAATGAGATTCCTTTTCTAACTTACTTTCCAAGTGAACCAAATGGGGCCTTGAAGTAAAAAGGTGATAATATGCATTCAGGGTCAAACTACAAAGTGGTCGGGTAGTGAAAGATCAAAATCCGCTATACGCCGTAAGAATTACAAACAACAAACCTCACAATTCTCAAACTAGTAAAGAAATTTACAAAAAAAAATTATAACATTTTTAACCCACAAAATCATACACCAAAAAGGTATAAAATTGAACTGAAAAAAGAAAATTAACATTGGGGTCATTGCTTGTGAACTAAGGTGTGGGCAGCTACAGGGAGCCTCGCTTAAAGAGCTAGCCTAGACCCCTAAATGGTCAGGATCGACCATGGTCAGTGGGACCAAAAAATAACGTCTAATAAGAATTAGGCAGTTCCATTATAATCATGTGTAGTCCTATAGTCAGGACCGACCCTGGTCAATGGGACCAAAAAACAACCTCCAATAAGAATTAGGCAGTTCCATTATAATCGTGCGTAGTCCTATTGCCATGCGTTGAGAACACATTTTGTTATAAAGATTTAGAAATCATGGGTCCTACTGCTATATGCGTTTGGATAAAATTTTGAGATAGAATTTTTAGAGGATCATTTAAAATTTTTTTGGGTGAAATGTTTGATTAAACGAATGAGATGATTAGCCCTGCCACATCAGTTTGTTGGAAACAATGTATGATGTTAGGGATTTTCTATGATTCACGATACATCATGATTCGTGAATAATAAAGTTATAATATTTTTGGCATAAAAAGTGGTGTCAAAATGTTGCAACTCGTACCCAGATGATTATAATTTATAACATTGAAAACTATATTGTTTTTGAAGACTACTATTTTTCAAATGGTATAATATTTTAATACTAAAATCACTTGAATGTATGATGTATATCTAGGGGTGTGTATCGGATGGAACATATCGAAAACGACTCTTTTGGAAAAAAAATCCAAAAATTTCGGAACATAAATAAGCTTTCTAATGCCAATTCTGAATTTTTGGAGTTTTCATTTTGTGTCCAATTCCGAATTTTTGAAAAGTGAAAATGTAAGATATTTTTTGGAATTTTTATAAAAGGAATCAAAAATCAATATATTATTGTTTCAAAATTTGGTAGTAGATTTTTTGTAAATTTAATTTTAGTACAATAGTTTTTAAATTTGCAATCAAGCGCTCATTTTTTGATATAGAATACGCATATATAACTATATACACCATAAAAAAAAAAAGTCAGAATATTTTGGAAAATTCCAGAAATTTACGAATCAGAAAATGTTTGAAATTTTTTTGGATCAGAAATTCGAAAGTTTCATTCCGAATGTAATCCAATTTTTTTTTTCTTTAGAATTTCTGAAATTTGAAATTATTTTTACGTAACCAAAATCAGAATTTTTCGGAACGGAATCGATCGAAATCAGAATTTTCATTCTAGCTTGCACGCCTTGTAGAGTAATGATTCGTGCACATAAAATGCGCACATAAAGATCTAGGTCATTCATTTTGGTGGGTCCCATGTGTGCAGGGATGGACTCCACCAAAATAAATGGCCCTAATCTTTATGTGCACATTTTATGTGCACATAGCATTACCCTGCCTATGTATATCATAAATACTAGAATGTACTTAGGGGTGTACACGAGCTGAGCCACTCAACAAAGGCTCACGGCTTGGCTCAATATCAGCTCGGCTTGGCTGAGCTCAGCTCGGCTCGGCTGAGCTCAGCTTGGCTCGGCTCGTATAATAAACTAACCAAGCTCGAGCTTGAACACAAAGCTCATTTAATAAACAAACCAAGCTTGAGCACACATGGGCTCGACTCGATAAGGCTCGCGAACAGTTCGAGTAAGGCTCGTATAATATATAGGCTTGTGAAAAATCTCTTTAATATGTTTGATTAGGACTTGTTTAATTATATATACATATATACGATAATTATAAAAATATAATATACATGTATAATGCAAAGTATTTAAAATTGAAAGAATACTAGGCGAAAAACCTGTGCAATGCACGGGACTGTGTTAGAGTTAAAACAGAAATATCTAAATAAAACAAAATTGCATGCAATTGAAGAACCAATGTGATGTTATGCTTTTACAGAAAATACATAAGAAATGTGGTCTAAAAGATATGTAACTCCACACCCAAAATAATATATAGAGATGCATATATTTGATGAATAATGAAATGTAAAGAAATTCCTTACCAAATGTATAGGCCATGGGTACATAGAGGGCTCCATGATTTGAAGGTCACCATTTTCAATGAGGGTTTTTTTTTTTTTTTGTTTGTTTGTTTGTAATAACACTTATTTTTCTTTCGAATAACTTGGAATGACTCTGTCTGTCAAAGTTTCCAAGAAAAAATATGAATGATTTTTCTTTAGTATCTACTTTTGGATACTTCTCAGTTCTCACTAAAACTAACAATAATTCGACATGAGTTTACAAACAATCACAGCCAGTAACTATTTTCTTTTTGGACAATTAATCTACCCAAAACTCTCTAAACACCATTTACTAAGAGAATAAAAATTGAAAGTGCATATAACTATATATATCTATTTGCATACGATATACAATTATTTAATGGGAATGCGTGTGTATGTGATGGCAGATACATGTAAGTTACTAGTTTTGGTTGCTGAAGATGTACTTAGAAAGCTGAGAAGTCATAAAATTAAAGTGTTTGGAGAAAACTAAAAAGATATTATCTTATTCATACATTGAACCTAGAAAGTTAAAAATCAAGTGTCACGGTTTCCAAGAGAGAAACGTTAGACTTACTTGAATGTTAATTTTTTTAAAAATACTATTTGAAGCCTTTTTGAAAGGCTTAATGCATACTTGTATATATAATTGAGAAAGAAATGAAAAAAAAGGAAAAATTAGGAAATGCCAAAGTGGAAAAAAGAAAAAAACATAGGAAATGCTAAGTGGCAAATTGTGAGAAGGATTTTGACTTTGCTTTATATATACATACATGTATAGTGGTAAAATACATTTTTAGAAAAATGTGTGTAATGTAGTTAATCAAAAAATAAATTCATGTTCACTAAATGCATACATGTATAATGCTAAATACATTTGTTTTTTTATAGATAGGCTTTTTGGTTTATTGAAAAGTATTTATAGAAAAATGTGTGCAACATATATAATCAAAAGACAAACTAATGTGCTCTCCCTAACTCCTATATATGAACTTTACTAAATACATACGAATGTATAGTGGTAAATACATTTATAGAAAAATATGCACAATGTACTTAATCAAAAAATAAATTCATGTTTACTAAATACATATTTATATAATGCTAAATACATTTATTTCAATTTTTGAAGTGAGGGTTTTAGGTTTATTGAAAAGCCTTTTGTAATTAATGTTCTTATCTACTAAAATGTCAAGAATTTACTCTATTATATTAATTATTATTTTTATTATTATATTATATTGTATGATACGCCCAAAATTATGGGCAGTTTCCTACTCAAGCTAGAAGACTAATGGAAGATGCATCTATTTCCTAATCCAATTGGGAAACTCCCACAATTAATGTCAATCAATTCTAATACAATTAGGAAGCTTACTTGATTGGTGTCAATCACACCCTAATAGGATTATATTTCCTTATCCATGTATGAGTAGGTCTCTTGCATCTATAAAAGAGACCACTCACCCCCCATTGAGGGGGCGGCCAATTCTGTAGTCTACACAGTGCCTCTATAATTCACCATTATACGCATACACCCGGCCGGTATTACTGGTAGTGCCGCCCCTCTTTGTTGGCTCACCAGGCCCGCCGGTGATCTGCTAGTGAACGTGCTCAGACACACCCGTGGACGTAGGTACCTTCATTAACAGGGCCGAACCACATACAAAAAAATAGTCTCTCACTCTCTCTCTCTCTCCTTAAATTGCTCTACTTTACTCTTACCAATTTTTGGCATCATCAGTTTGGCGCCGTCTGTGGGAAACGATAATTCTTCTCATCAACAAATTCTTGACTGATCAATATGCCACCAGAGAAGGCTGCGCAGCAGTCCGACCGGGATGTTCCTTCGGCCCCGGCGTCGACTGCAGCAGTCCCGACATATGAGCAAATCACCGCAACCCTCACACAACTCTTGGAGGGCCAGCGTCAAATCCAGCAACAGATCGAAGCACTGCTAGCCCAGCAAAGCAATCCTCCAGTGGCCGGAAAACGACCCGGGAACATTGCGTACGGTCGAGAACCGATCTTGACCCGACAACGGACCCGAGCCAACCTGTCCCATGTTGAGGATGCCAGAGACATCAACAGTGGCGTGCTGCCCGAGAGGAAAGGCAGGAGCGTATGGCCCGGGAATCAGTCCAGGGTCACTCGGTCAAGAGCCAAGTCGTCCCTAGGCGAACGGTTACCCGGAGTCATAGCCGCCCGATCCCAGAGGACTACACCCTGCCATGAAGAAGCCTCTTCCACCAACCCGACCAGCTCCTCAGATACCGGTCGGGAAGGAGTGGAAGCCCGAATCAAGGACTTGAAGAAGCAGATCGACGGAGTGGCCAAAAAGCTTGGTCAAAACTGTGTTCCGAATCAAGCCAATACCGAGACAGAGTCACCATTCTCCAGCCAGATCACGAGGTTCTCTATCCCGCGCAAATTCAAGCAGCCTCGGCTAGATTCATACAACGGCTCGGGAAGCCCGATCGACCACGTCCGAACCTATAAGGCTCAGATGGCCCTAGCCACCAACTCCGATGAGCTACACTGCCTAGCCTTCCCCAGCACTTTGAAAGGCTCGGCCATGCAGTGGTTCTACTCCTTGGAGCCCCGGTCGGTCTACAGTTTCAAACAACTTAGCAAGCAGTTCATCAACCAGTTCGCCGGTATGCATGAGCGGCCAAAGTCAGACATGCAAATACTAACAGTCAGACAACGGAATAATGAGTCCCTCAAGGAGTTCACCGACCGGTTCAACCAACAGAAGCTTCAAATCCGCAATTTGAACGAGACAATCGCCATCATAGCCTACTGCTCGGGAGTTCAACACACCAAGTGCGCCGCGTCGTTCCACAGAAACCGACCGGAAACTTTGGTTGAGCTCTTTGAGAGGGTTGGAAAATATATTGACACTGAAGAGTTTCTGAAGACCAAATACACCGGGCAAGAAAGCAACGAGTCTTCCAGAAGTAAGCGAAAGCGAGATCAGCCCCGGAGTTCTTACAGTTCTTCCAGTTCACAGAGGTCTGAGTCCGGCAATCCCGACCCGACCACCGGTTCACAGCAGTCCGGGTCAGGCAGCCCCGACCGGATCTCCAGCTCACAACAGGCATGGTTCGGCAGTCCCGACCCGACCTCCAGTTCACATCGGTCAGGATCAAACAGTTCCGACTTTGCCTCCAGCACAGAGAAGTCAGAAGCACAACGACCCTGATCCGACCTCCTGTCTCCATCGGTCTAGAAAAGCCCGACTACAACGATACTTGCCTGATCACTACGTGAGGCTCCACCGATTGTCAGAGAGCTCATCCAAAGACCTCGGGCCAACCCCGAGGCATATAAAAAGACCTCGGGCCTAACCCCGAGGCATCCAAAGACCTCGGGCCTAACCCCGAGGCACTAAAAAGACCTCGAGCTCCGAACTCAGGCGCTAAAAGACCTCGGGCTCCGAACCCAGGCACCAAAGACCTCGGGGTCACGCCCGAGGCACTGGCTTCGCTTAGGTCCAGCCGACGATGGAGGCAAACCTCCTAGGTGGCTGATGATGGCAAGCTTCAAAAGACCCTGCAACCACCATGTTCCAGGTCGGTTACCTACAGATCATAGCCTCTGTATGACCCTCGTCTTAGCGAAAGCTTGGGGGGCAAGATGGCGCAGTGAACTAAACAGGTAATCACACCGGGTATTTACAGGCCTCGCGGATAACCAAGTCAAAATCTTGGACAACCCGAGCACCTACAGTACTCAGAGACACTAACTCCACTTAGGTCCAGACCGACGATAGAGGTGACTAAAATCTCTTAGGTTGGCCGACGATAGAGGAGTAAAAGGACCCTAAAGCAACGTGATTTAGGTCGGCTCCACCAACATGGTCAAGCTTTTCTCCCAACAGTCTTGACGAAGGCTGGCCGGGCAGAAGACAACCATCCTGGGGAGTTAACAGTAAAAAGGACCCTAGAGCAATGCGCTTTAGGTCGGCTTGTCCAACATGGTAAAATCCTTCTACCCACAGCCTTGACGAAGGTTTACGGGCAGAAGATAACCATCCTGGGAGCTAACTCAAGCAAAAAAGACTCCGAAGTAGGCCGAGTCTCAACTCTCGGTCACTTCCCGAGCATTCAAAGACTCCGGATTAGGCCAGGTCTCAACTCCCGGTCAGTTCCCGAGCAACTAAAGGTCCCGAGCTAGGCTGGGTCTCACCTCTCAGTCAGTTCCCGAGGACTCATCAGGCTCAAAAGCCCCGAGGCAGCTTCTACAAGTACTCAAATAGTGGCAAGTAACATCAAACTGATTTCCAAACTTGCCCCGATATAGCATCTGACCAATCTTGGAAATGGGGGGCAGCTGATACGCCCAAAATTATGGGCAGTTTCCTACTCAAGCTAGAAGACTAATGGAAGGTGCATCTATTTCCTAATCCAATTGGGAAACTCCCACAATTAATGTCAATCAATTCTAATACAATTAGGAAGCTTACTTGATTGGTGTCAATCACACCCTAATAGGATTATATTTCCTTATCCATGTATGAGTAGGTCTCTTGCATCTATAAAAGAGACCACTCACCCCCCATTGAGGGGGCGGCCAATTCTGTAGTCTACACAGTGCCTCTATAATTCACCATTATACGCATACACCCGGCCGGTATTACTGGTAGTGCCGCCCCTCTTTGTTGGCTCACCAGGCCCGCCGGTGATCTGCTAGTGAACGTGCTCAGACACACCCGTGGACGTAGGTACCTTCATTAACAAGGCTGAACCACATACAAAAAAATAGTCTCTCACTCTCTCTCTCTCTCCTTAAATTGCTCTACTTTACTCTTACCAATTTTTGGCATCATCATTGTATATTTGAAAAGAAGGAGAGACTTTGCCTCTTTAATTTGTGGGATATAAAAAGGAAAAAAAGAAAGAAAAATAGAGAGGGATGCCACGTAGGTAATAAGAAAAATAGAGGGGACTGCCACGTGGCATAGCTCATAGGAAGGGAAATAGTTCTGCTTTTAATATTAGTATAGATAGATAGATTAGTATATTATAATATGCATAGTCCTAAATTCACGTGTCAAACAATTGTTTTTCGTAAAAATATAAAAGTATATGTATATATATATATATACCCACTGTCAATCAATGAGCTTGGTCTATGGGTTTTGGTTGGCAACTTAAACTTGCTACTGGGGGTGTAACGAGTTGAGCAGCTCAACAATAACTCAAGGCTCGACTTGACAACAGCTAGGCTCGGCTCAGCTCGGCTCGATAATAAACGAGTTAAGCTCAAGCTTGAACATGATGTTAACTCTTAAAGCTCGGCTCGAGTTCGAAAAGCTCGGCTCGAGCACAGCCCTAAATGTACTCCATAATTTTATCTTTTGAATATAGCATATTCTTCTTCTTTTTTTTTTTTTTGCTGCATAACATGGATACTCTTCTTCTATTGAGTATAAGTGATGAGTAATGATTGATGCACATAAAATGTGCATATAAAAATTTGGGTCATTAGTTTCGGTGGATACTATGTATTATGCAAGTATGGATCCCCTGAAATAAATGGTCTAAGTATTTATGTGCACATTTTATATGCACATAGGCCATAACATTACCCATAAGTAGGGGTGGACACGAACAGAGTCGCTCAACAGGGGTTCAAAACTCGGCTCGATTAAGGCTAGACTCGGCTCGCTCATTTGAGCTTGTGAACACGATTAATTAAGGCTTGCGAGCAAGCTCGTGAAAAAGCTCGTTAATAGATTCGATAGAGCTTGTATGATGACTTATATATATATATACTTATTATAAAACTATATAATTGTAGAGAAAATATGACAAATCTCTTAAATATGCTTGATAAAGTTTTAAAGGGCGCGCGAAAAAGCTCGTTAAAAAGCTCGCGATCACTTGAAAGCTCGGTTCATTTGAGCTCGTGAGTAAGCTCACGAACTTGTAAAAAAGCTCACGAACAAGCTCGACTCGTGTCCACCCCTACCCATAAGTGATTTGGCTCTCTCTCTTCTTTTTTTTTTATTTAATTTTTTTTTATTTTTTATGATCTAAGTGATTTGGCTCTCAACATCAATCGAAAATATGCACAGTTGTCTTTGGAAAGTGGAAACTAAAACACAACTAAAATAAAAATAAAATACTACTCACCTTGCTAACTAGGGTCTTTTGCAAATTTAGGAAAAACTATGGGAGTTCTGACAAATTTTAAATTTCCTTACCATGTGCAAAACCCTAATTCATCTCCTCATCATATAAAAGCGCAGCTTAAACAGACCCACCCCCACTCTCTCTGTCTCTCTCAAATCAAAGTAAGATAACTAGCCGCCCGTCTCTCAGTCTATCTCTCATAGTAACAGTTTCATCAATTCAAAGCCATGGTAAGCCCATTTTACAAATCTTTTCTCTCTGCTTGTTGAACTCATATTCGTTATGCGTATACGCGTGTGTGTATATATGTATATGTACACCTATGTAGTGTTTGGATATATTGAATCTCAGATCTGTATACCAGCTAATTATGCAAAAGAGTTTGATTTTAGTATTTTGGGAATCAAATGGTGCTCATTTCGATATAGTACACTTTCAAAATGTTGGTGAATTACCATATAGAAATGCATTGAGGTTGGATTCGTTTGAACATGTTATTTCAATTGAGATCCTTTGGTCTTTAAAGCATGTACCTTTTTGGTCAGTTTCATCTTTGTTAACATGCTAGATCATACGTTTGAATGCAGAAATTTTTTGGAAGTCTATCTGAAATTGGCTCCCACTTTAGGGATTGGAATTCAATTTTGGGAAGCTATAGTTATTAGGTGGGTCATGTGTGTAACTTCTCTGTTGGGTGTGTGAATGTGAATGCTAGATATGTTTGAATGTGGAAATTATGGTACGTTAATGCATTCTCACAAATTATAATTTCATAATGCGTTCTAACACCTTTTTACTTTTTCAAAAAAGCAAATCTTACGTACTTCTGCTTTTAAGTTGGAGAAGGTGTATCATATAGGGACATGGTTTCGGGCTTGTCAAGGCCCGATACTCGTTAACCTTTATAACTAAGACCTCTCACTCTATCATGTTTCCATGATTCCATCTTCATTTCTATTCTTCTTTCATCTTTCATCTTTTTTTCTTCTCTCTCTCTAACAGAGCATAAATGAAATTGTCTCCCACTTAGGAATTGGAGCTCAGTTTTGTCAATATGTAGGTTTCAAATGCTTCTTGTTTTCCAGCAGTGATTTAGGTGTATTGGTTGATGGCTTCTAAAAAATTGAATTTTGTTTTGAATAACTTGTAAGTTGACCCAACAAGCTAGCATTTTAGCACTATCAAGCTATCAGCCTTGTTCTGAATGCTACGGCTAAGTAGCAATAATTTAAATGGATATATTTATTGTTTTATGGTTACAAGTACAGAAATGTTGCTGGACAAGGTTTTTAATCTTAAGTTTCTTGATTAAATAATTTCTACGGATGCTTCATGTGACAGTCGAAGAGGAAGGTTAGGGAGCCAAAGGAAGAGAACGTAACCCTTGGACCCGCTGTAAGGGAAGGAGAGAATGTTTTTGGAGTGGCTCATATCTTTGCATCTTTTAATGACACATTTATTGTAAGATAAACTGTCCTCCTCACTCTTTCCTCTCTCTAAATTATAATCCTTTCAATTTTAGTATTAAATTGTTGTATGTTGAATTTATGCAGCATGTTACTGATTTGTCAGGACGAGAAACCCTTGTTCGCATTACTGGTAAAGTTTCCCCTTCCTTTGATGTAAACATATTGAATATTCCTTCTATGCTGTGGGAATGTTGTGACTACAGGCACTATTTAGGGTGTCTATTTTTTGGAGTGTTTTCAAACATCATAATGTGCTCCAGTGGTCTTTTGTATTCATAGGCTTCTTAGTCGTATAGAGGAGACTAACCAATTACACAACTGTGCATATAACACTTCAGCTCAGCAGTAGTATGCCAGAGAAAAGTTCGATATTTGTGCAAAGTAATTTCCGCATTAGTTTCTGTCCCAAGTATCGGGAGTACAACTCAAGGGTTGAGAGAATTACACATTGATGTTGTGAATTTTTTTGAACACTAGCAAACTCGTAAAAAGTCTATAATGTGTATTTGACCTGAACTCCTCTCTATTTATGTAACATTGAAGTCACTAAAAGGCTAGGCGATAGCAGACCAGTTAGCGGAATGCCCGTTGAATATGAAGATAACTGGAATGCAGAATTCCTGGATGAGTCTATAATGGCTTAAGGCGAGGAGCTAGAAAGATGGTAGTTGTTTTTCGATGGTGCAGCTAATAGGAGGGGCAATGGGATAGGGATATTGTTGGTTGATTTTGCTTGAAATATGATGGATTTCTTTTTGGGTTTCAGAGTCAAATGGAGATGACTATTCATTTAACAGTATTGAAGTAATAAAGATCAATGGTAACTCGAAATGCAAGAACAATTGTGATTGTCACATATATGTTACTGTTATAGTAACCTACTAAATATTGATCACTAGTCATTTTTTAGTTTAAAAACTTTACACCGACTAACTATCGTAGTAATGTTAGATTATAAAACTTGAGAGAAGAACAAAAAAAGAAGACAAACTTATTCAATTGAAGTGGAGAGTTCTTAGCATGGACATTGAGTCATACCTTAAATATAGCCTCTGATAAATGCTTATGCCTCTGATAAATGGCTTATGGGCATCAAAACATACAGTTCTAATCTGAATAGTAAGTTTGTTAAAAGCATAAAGAAGAGTATTAAGTGAAAGAGTGGAAAAGATGAAGTCTAGTAGTTCCATTTCCATATTCTTACTCTTAAAAACCGTAGTAGTCTGTTACCTTTAAATTTTTTCATAGTGCTAATTGGCGCCGTGCGGTCAATTTGTAGCCGCTTAAATCTTGTTAAATAACAGCCGTTAGTTCCGTTATTACCTTTTTTTGAACAATGGTCTATTCTACCAATGTCAAAACCAGTTCTGGGTAGCTTTTTTCTTACTAATTTATTTGTCAAATAGACGAATACAATGCTTGATATATGTCAAATGATCTATTCTCCCATCCTAAAAACAGGTGGTATGAAGGTGAAGGCAGACAGGGATGAATCTTCCCCATATGCGGCAATGCTTGCAGCGCAGGATGTTTCACAAAGATGCAAGGTAGTTATGCTGTTTTGGTGTTTATAACTATCTTCCGGATTGTTTTTACTGAAGTTCCTTTTCTTCCATTTTCATTGAAGTGGTTTCTTTGCATATTTCTTTTATTAATATCCTTGTTCATTTTTTTATTTTTATTTTTTATTTTTTAAAGGGGCTATGTTGCATACATAAATTAATTGCTTTTCTTTAGTTAGGATTTGTGAAATTTCATATTGTTTGTCAAAATGGTATGCAATTTCTCTCTTTTTCCCTTGTAAAAAAAAAGTGACTGTACTTTCTTGCCAACTAGGAACTTGGCATCAATGCCCTTCATATTAAGCTCCGTGCAACTGGTGGGAACAAGACCAAAACTCCTGGTCCAGGTGCTCAGTCTGCACTTCGTGCCCTTGCTCGTTCAGGAATGAAAATTGGGCGCATAGGTAAGTTGCTTATGTTCTTGTTATTTACTTCATTGGTTGTGGGCAATTGTGGGAGTTTGACAAAAGCATATCTTCATTTAAAAATGGTTGAGTGACTATACAATTTTGTTTCTTGGTGATGGACAAAATAGTAGACAATATTCTGACTGAGTAATGCTATGCCCCTCAATTTCTTTTCCCAAATTTGGTTCCCGTATACTTGTTAGTTGTACCACGTGCAGCAGCATGTGATACAATTGTAAGACATTTGGGAAGCATAGCGTAATCAATTTATTCTTCTGAAAGATAACCTATGTAAAAATTCATTGAGTACCCAACCCCAGTGCTCTAAATTACTTTTCAGTAAAATCGATTCCGAGGTGTCTATTATATGTAAATTTAGTGACCCATGTGTTTCTACTATTAATTTGATTGTCTTAGGGTGGTTCATTTATGTTTTTGTGAAAGTTTTAAGAGTAGTTTTCTTATTCATAGTCAGACCACATGCAAAACCTCCACTAATGGCTTTTGTCACTAAAGAACTCACTTGATATTGGTTATCATTAGGGTGTACACGAGCTGAGCCGCTCAACAAGGCTCACAAACATATTTGATAAGGGCTTGGCTCGGCTTGGCTTGGCTCATATAATGAACAAGACAAGCTCGAGCTTGAATACCAGGCTCGTTTAATAAATGAGCGAAGCTTGACCACACGTAGGCTTGGTTTGATAACGCTCGTGAACATCTTGTTAGTAGGCTCGTTTTGGATTGTCCCACATTACCATGGTATATCCCCCATCTGTGCTTCTTATAAGCTTGAGTAATCCTACCCTCATAAGGCATCTTTTGAGGGTGAGTCAGGCCTATTGGTATTTCTACTTGGTATTTGACCCAGGTTGGGCTCCTTCATCTTGTTGGGCCTTTCCTGTTGATGTGGTCCAAGTGGTGTGTTGGATTGTTCCACATCGCTCGGGCATAGCCCTCGTCTATGCTTCTTATAAGCTTGAGTATTCTTCCCCTCATATGGTGTATTTTGGGGGGTGAGTCAGGTCCATTGGTCTTTCTACTTGGTATTAGAGCTAGATTGTTAGGTTGGCCCTCCGCCCGGCGTTGAGGGAGGAGTGTTGATGTGGTCCAGGGGGTGTGTTGGATTGTCTCACATTGCCCGGGTATAGCCCCCGTTTGTGCTTCTTATAAGTTTGGGTAATTCTCCCCTCATAAGGCTTCAATACCCATTGGTCTTTCTACTATATATATATATATATATTAATAAGCCTTAGTTGTTAAAATTGTATCTTATTAACTAAAGAGTAATGCTATGCTTTCCAATTTTTTTGCATCCTAATTGTTTCCCAAATATATGTGACAGTGGACCCACAAGATTTTGATTGGAGGATGTTAAAGTGGTCCCATGATCATTATTGAAGGTGATATTACAGGCACATGTATTTGGGAGATATTTGAGATTCAAAATTTGGGAAGCATTTGGGATGCAAACTAGTTTAAAAATGTTAAAAAAAGTACTTCCTCCGTCCCATTTTGAGAGTCCTGTATTCCATTTTGGGATGTCCCAAATTAGTGTTTACTTTCCTAATTTGACATAATTTTTACTTGCTTTCCAAAACTACCCTGCATTGAAATCTACACCAAGACAAACTACAAAAGTTGTAATGATTAGGGGCAATTGTGGAAAGTAGGTGTAGATTCTTTTTGTCCCCTTAATAAGTTGAGTTCCCAAACGTGGACTTACAAAATGGGACGGATGGAGTATAATTTATATATTACTGGCACATGTATAACTGCTTTGTTATTATTTTTTTTTAGTTTAATGAAAATGCTAAGAATAGCATCTTAATTACCGTAAAAAAAATTCAAGAAAAAGCAAACCTTAAAAAATTAAAAGCAGTACTAAAGCTTCAAAGTGGTCTATATATATCTAAGAATGCTTGATGAATGTTTTATTTGTCCCATGCCGAGAGGGAGAGAATTGGGGGAGAAAAAAACACTCCATAAAAGCATGCATTTCTCCTTTGGTGGACTGCAAGTGTGGTCTTAAGCTAAGCTTGAGCTTTGAGCTTAAATCGAGCCGAGCTTTAAGCCAAGGTTTGAGCTTTGAGTTTATCGAGCCGAGCTTGAGCTTATTTATTTTTAATCGAGCCGAGCTTGAGCAGGGTATCAAAAAATCGAGCCGAGCCTAATCTCGGTTAAGCTTGGCCAGCTCGGCTCGAGTACACTAGTCATCATCAATGTGAGAACATCAGCTTGTGGTTGCCCATTAATCTGGAATATTTACACAAAATGTAGTGTTGAGGGTGTGCTTAACCTGTCCTAATCTTGATTCCTTGTCTAAATTTGAAGAACGTTGCTAAGTTAACTGGAAATTACAGATTAAGTATGCCATGTCACCACCTATATAAAAATAGTGATTGGTATTTTTTGTAGTAATTTTTGTTAAGCGGTTTTAGCCTTGAATAAAATGCCAAAAGCAGCCTCAACAACGGCTGTAATGAGATGGTGACCAATGAAATAATTCCAAAATATTGAAATCTATAAATTCAAATTCCATTTTCAGTGACATGGCAATTTATGGAGAAAAATGTCCAAGTCATGTACATTAAGTGATTTTCACATAAACAAGTGGACAAGCTTTCTGTAACAACTAAATGATCCTTACTATGGTATAACCAATGAATTAAATTATGACAAGAGTTTGTGAGTTATAATACGATGTTATGAATAAATGTTTTGAGGAGATAAAAAACTATAGATCTTGACAAAGATTAGAGGATATGATGTGTGAACATAATCATTTTGAACTTACTCACAAGGTTTGGGTTGAGATTTTTATAACATACATGTGCTTAGGTTAGCTCTTCTAACATGTTTATAAATATTATTTTATTAAAAATTGGGTAAATATCACCTACGTTCCTAGTTTGACCCAATTGCACCGCCACTCATGTTTCAGTTATCACACTGACCTCCCTTGACTGATATTGTAAATATCAGATTTCTCCCTTCCGTTAAAGTTTCGTTAGGTTGACTAACAAATTTTTATTGGCCTCATTTTAAAAAATGCTTATTGCCAAAACTATTTTGGTGAATGTTTCAAATGACCCAATCCTAATACACACACACATACACTCTCTCTCTCTCTCTCTATATATATATATATCTACACACACACACGCTCTTTTATATCTTCTCCCCATATGCATGTATGCAAGGACAACTGCTTAATACTTGTGGACAAAAGGATTACCAAAGAGAGAAATGGGGAATGGGTTTCGCAGGTCACTCATGAAATTAAACATTGCCATCTCTGTAATCGCCTACCTTTTCTGCAGATCTGACTTCACTCCACCTTTCGCACTCTTTTTTTTATTTTTTATTTTTAATTTTTACATTAAATGTGTGTTTTTTGATTTCGGTTTTAATTGAACTTAAAATGTAACTGGTTTGATTGTGTACGTATCAAAAAAGAAAGCAATGGTGTTGGAGGCTGGTGATGGGTGATACCATGTAATGGGATTTCATTTTATGCATGTAAACATCAAAATGAGTCTTTAGACCTTCAAGTACACAAAAGGGTAATTTTGGTATTTTTTAGTGACATCGTTATGTTCCGTTTGTCAAACTAACGGTTATTCAAAGGAGGAGGTTGTTGATACTGTATTTTAAAAAGAAGGAAGGTCAGTGATATTATTGAAACGTGAGGGATGGCAGGTGATATAGGAGCAAACCTCAAAGGAGGTAAGTAATATTTACCCTTAAATATATGACCTTAAAGGAAATGAGGGTAAAATGGTTAAGTAACTGCTTTCCTTAACTCTGTTATGGGACAGATTCTGACTAGGGAGGTTTTTTTTTTTTTTTTTGTTGCTTTTGTGTGTGTGTGTGTGTGGTAATCGGGGTTGTTCGGGCCAGCTTGCGTGCGCCTCGACTAATCGCCCGAGGCCCTGGAGTCGCCGGGTGAATTTCCCAGTGGCCACGCTCCCCATGACTCGAACACTAAACCTCTTGGGTAATACACCCGAGAAGCTTACCACTCGGCATCAAGGGATGTGGTTGATGTTTCTGACAAAGGGAGGTTAGTGTGATATGTTTTGAAATGTGAGGATTGGGTCAAACCTCAAGGGAGGTAGCCTGGTAGGTGATATTTACCCATAAAAAAATTGTCTATTATTGTTGAGGTATGAGTTGAACTCGCATGACCTCAAGGACTCATTTTAGTGTGTGTGCTATAAAATAAGGCATTCCGATACAAAACAAGATTTCCCCAACCTTTTAAGTATTAAGGTGATATCTAACAAATTCTAATCTCTTAATAATATAATTATTTAGAATTATAACATTTTTGAGTTGAATTATTTAATGTGGAGCTGTAAATAAATCAAACCACTTGTGGTTGTCCCCACTTGAATTATTTATTTGTTGAGATTAGATGCAACCTACGGTTCAGATTAATCTGCATCAGAGTAAATGGAGATTTTATAACGAGTGTCTTCTTCAAATTTACGTTGGAACAAAAAGCTCTGCTTCAAATTCTCTAGATATACGATGTAGTTTCTTACACCTCATTTAAGTGCTCCACTTTCTATTATTGCATGAAGATTTTTAGAACACATCCAATTAGATGCTACTTTCTTTCCCCACTCCTCGACTATTCGAACATGTGCAGGTGTGTTTGCAGACTGACACTGTGTACTATAAGATTTGTGTCTTCAGTGGTTTCATCATTTTTTAAGCTTCTCTACACAACACCTGGAGTCTTGTGCGCCTTTTCCCTGAATTTAATGTCTGCTTCAATGATATTTAGCCAGATAAATTGTTTTATAATTTTGCGATTAAGTTCCATAAAAACCAACAGAAAATTTGTAATTTTAAAGATCCTAGTGTTTTCCCTTCTGATTGTTGCTGGTTAAGCTTCTTTACCTCAATATATTAATTCCTAGTCTTAGAAATGAAGGGTATCTGTAAAATTTTCACCATCTCCACTAGGGGTGTAAACCAGTCGGTCGGTCGGTTTTGTTTCGGTTTTTTGGGTGTATAAAACCGACCAATAGGGGTATATAAATCGTTCGGTTAGTTTTATAGGGGTTCAGCCGGTTTTGCGGTCGGTTTTAGTTTGTACGTATATTTAGAAAACCGACCAATCGGTTTTTGGTTTGGCCGGTTTGCGGTTTGCGGTTTTTTCTTACACCCCTAATCTCCACTCGGTATTGTGACCAAGAGAAAATAACATGTCTATTCTCCCCAACGTAAAGCACATTCAACTCTATATCAATGATAATGATTGCTGTTAAACTTGTGTGTATATACAATTGAGAGAAAATATCTTTCTATTAATGTTTTCATTAAGTTTCATTCTTTATTTCCCTCACATATAACCTTTTGTTATATTTCTGTTAATTATTTTGTGAAGAATGTGTGCGAACTCGCCTTTAGAAAGCCCATGGACTCCGTATTCTATGTGTATAATGGTCCATGAGCTGTGTTGCAATTAACTACTAGGCTCCTGGTTTCTACTTTTCTATTATAACCTGAATATTTTTTGCTAGAAATTATTCGTCGTAACAAGTTTTAACTTCATTTACTCGTACATTTCAGAGGATGTGACTCCAATTCCTACCGATAGCACTCGTAGAAAGGGTGGTAGAAGAGGAAGAAGGCTGTAGGCTTGATTTTCTTACTCAGCAAAAAAAAAAAAAAAAAACAAAAAAAACTGCTACGTTTGGAAAAGTTTTGGGATATTCTCAATTGCATTGTTATTGCTTTGGGTTTTGAGTACAATTTTACTTTTTGATTGGTAAAACTAAAGATGTAGCTTTTGACAATCTTGGCCAAGGATTTCTTGGCTTTCTGAACTGTTTTTTTTATGTGGTTACGATATGCATATTTGTCTTCAGAAGCCATTTATGTTTCTGGATTTGAAATGGAATACCTCAAATTCATGTAAAAGTTGAGGCTAATGTTTGGTTCACAGATTTACTCGGGGAACAGAAAAATGAATAACCGAGGAAAACACTTCTTTTTTGGTTGATAAGGAATATATTGAAGAAAATAGAAAGTAAAAGAAATTAGGTTGAATTTACTATTTACCATAGGTAAAATGGGAATAGAAAATGGTCACTTGTTCACCCAATGAGGTGTTTGGGTGAGCAAATTGGGGGTGAGTAAATTTGTTATGTTTAAATAGATAGATGATTGTTATTTGGTAACAACGGGGGAAGAGAAGTAATGGACAAACAGTTGCTATAATTTCAATTATGTAGCCATGCTGCTGAATCCATTCAAATTACAGGGAAACGATAAGAATTTCTTTTCACATCAATCTGATTCTCAGTCCTTGAAGAACATCGCTATTTACCTGGTATGTATATATATATATATATATATAAAGATTTTCTAAAGAGGGTCACCTCTTTTTATTAAAGTAGGATGAAAACAAAATTAAAAGTTTTGAATCTTGTGAGTAACTTACTATTTTCATTACTTTCTATTAAATTTGGAATTTCTCCAATTTTTAATATTAGTTAAATATGATGGAAACGATAGAAAAAAATACTAGCAAAAATGTTTTCCTACTTACTCTTTTTTTTTTTTTCATTCTTTTAACCATAAACCAAAGTTAAAAACATAGGCTTAGAAAAATAAAGAGAAGAAAGAAAGAAAGTAAATTTACCTATATATGGTGTCCAGTACATGGATAAATGTGGCCATGAACACCTTACAGCACTCTGCTCCAGCACATCGTCTTATCTCCCCCCCCCCCAAAAGGCATCTTAGAAATAACATTTGGTTCAAGGCTCTATATTATGACCATGGTAAAACAAAAAGAAAAAGGAAAAAAAAAAAAAAAACTATAGTGAACATGAGCCATCTTAATAAACTTATAAACTTCTAAATTTCTCTCTCTCTCTCTCTCTCTCTCTCTCTCTCTCTCTCTCACACACACACAAGATTGGTGTTAGCAATTACTGTAATAAAGTTGTGTTTAAAAAAAAAGAAGCAATTAATAAAGTTGTGCACTTTCTAGCGCCAGGGATTGAAAGCAAGTGGCTCGAAAATGATGCGATTTTGGGTATGATTGACTGTGATTTTGAATATGGTTGAATGTGATTTTAGATCTAATTGAATGCAGTTTTGGATTTGATTGAATGCAATTTTTCGCATCATTCACAATCTTCTTCGTTTGTCTTAACCTAATCTGTGACAAGTAAGCATTACGCTCAACTCACATGACAATTTCCGTTAGTTTAAGCAACAATATCAGAATTTGAGTTTGATTGTGTCACTCCCCGAAACCACCCATTGGCTTTAGGACACGTGGCACGCCACCGAGGCACACACAATACTCCTAAAGGTTCAATATGACCATAAAATACAGAGTTATAAAAAAAGTTTTCCCGTTTAAAACACTTATAAAATATTTCATTTGAAATAGGGAAATCGAGTCGACTTATCTGGGACCCAGTCGACTGTTTTGGAACTACACAGAGTCAGAAATCCCATAGATCCAATCCAGTCGACTGAACCTTGTCCGGTCAACTATATCTGCAGAGGGTGGTGCCAAAATCCGATCGACTGGTACTATCCAGTCGACTGTACTTGTTGCTCCAGAAAATCCCGTTTTAAAAGTGGATCTAGTCGACTGGTTAGGAAACAATAATATGAGCCTGACTTCATTATGTTCATGAATCTAGTCGACTAGTTTGGAAAGTAGTAGACTGCATTAGACAATAGAGCCAATTCTGCAGCAACACAAATTTTAAACCAAAACCAACCAAACACACACAACACCCCATAGACTTGATCACAACTAACATTAACGATTTATATAACACCAGTTAATGTTAACACGACTAACATAAGTTGTCAATTTAGAGTTATTACAAATCTTAAGCCCGAATAAATAAAAAAAAAATCTTAAAAAATAGACCTAACGGGTCCTACCCAGCTCGATCCGGATTAGTCGGAGCCCAATGTGTTTCCGGATACCGGAGGACTAAACCAAAAAAAATAAAAAAAAATAAAAATAAAAAAATCGTAAGCCCGATTAAAGATCCGATATAACATAACCAAATTCTTTGAGTTTGAACATTAAACATGAAAATAAATATAACACTACTCCAATAGTTCTCCGTTCTTCCCAAGCCCGTCGAATCATTTCTTCGGGTCCTCACCAGCATGATCCCCTGCAATGGTTATTCAATAACTAATACAATATATAAGCTATATGCATGTGAATGATAATAATTGAAAATATGGATTAACAAGAAGTCACAATCCATCATAGTACATTCAATTATAGTCACCAGGAATACATTGCTGTCACTCTCAATCCGGTTTGCGATTCTACCACTGAATCCACACAACCGGTAGATATCCCCGCCTCTTCTTTCAGACGTGCAGTACTCAATAGCCTCTGGCAGCTCGATATCCAACACACACGATGAACATTACAAGTACCCCATTGATCCAATTAGACAACTTAATATGCCTATATAAGTTCATCACACCATACTATTGACATACAATTGGGCCGAATTAACTACATGAATTTACCCAATATTGACTAAGCAAGTTTAATTATACAAATAGACATGATTAGAATACAAATGAACCAAAATAAGGTATCAACCCATTGAATCCCTAATTAGAATCACTCACCTTATAGAATTCGCTCCTAATGTCCATATTATTAACCCACTAATCGCTGGGCACAAATCCTATATCAAAATTACAGATTATAAGCAAAACCCCCGAAATGGGTCGCAGAAAAACTATCACGGAACCTGACCAATTTGGTATCTACACATTAGACTCATCTCCAAGAGTATGAATATGTAGTCAGAATTAAAATTGATCGATAAACAGCGCAACAATTGGCGTTGAAACGGTCCGTCAAAAACTTAAGCTTTTCTATCATGTTAGCCTTAAGGTTTATTAAGGCATATTTAATTATGTTTTGATGATGTCAAATATGCTATGATAATTACATGATTCATATTGATTCACTCCTTGTTATTATCATAGTCATTTTCATGCTCATATATAATCTCATGTATTACTTTTGTATCAATGTTTTAACATCTTTGTGTGCATGAGATTTAATTGATGTAGATCAAGATTACAAGGAACTCAACAAGGATCAAGCTTGAAAACTTAAAGATATTTCATCCTTGGTTGAAGTCTAGGACCATCATTGTAAGGCATCTTGATCTCACACTCTTAGGGGCTCAAACAAATGCTAAAAGTTAAAGTTTTGGAAACAAATTTTAAATGGGTCATCTTTAAAGAAATGCCCCAACCAATTGGAAAATAATTAATTGTTGTATCTTATATGGTTGGAAAGGTATTTGAATCTAGTTTCCAAAACATCAAACGGATTGAAAATCCGAGTTTTGTAGAGGAAGTTATGGCCATTTTAGTGGAGATGTGTCAGGCTGTGAAACAGGGAGGGGCAGTCGACTGAAGGCCCGATGCAGTCGACCGAACTGAGCAGAATGCAAACAGAACCCTCTGTAAACACATCTCAGTCGACTGCTTCAAGGACCAGTGGACTGCTTCAAGGTCCAGTCGACTGAATCGAGCTGAAAAGGCATAACGGCTAGTTTTTAAAAGGGTTTTTAATTACCAAATGTGCCACCAACGGCTATAATCTTCCAAGGCCTATAAATACATGTTTTCCCACACCATTTTATGTTGATCAATCTATTGGAAAACATCTATTTCAATCACACAACTTGTTGATTCTTATTCATTCAAAATTGAGCCCTAGTTGTGTGAGTTTATCAATTTGCTCTAGCCTTCAATTGTAATCTTTGAGAGAGTGAATTGTAGTGAGCTTTCAATTGTATTATCCACTCTATAAAGAGAGTTCAATTTGTATCAAATCAATTGTAAAGGTTGAGGGTTAGTAACCCTTGTGTGCAAAGAAGAGGCGTTCTTCTTTGGGAGAGATCATAGGCTCTTGTAACGGTTTGGTGCACACCCGTAAGTGCTCCGGGAAACGGTTTGGTCTACTCCCGTAAGTAGATCGGATTAAGGAATCCTCAAGAGGTGTTCTTGAGGGGTGGACGTAGGCCGCGGGGTGCGATTGCCGAACCACTTGAAAAATCGGTTTGCAAATTTCTCTTCCCTTATCTCTTTTACATAATTGCTTGTGATTGTGTTTAATTTGCTATTAAGTTTTGAAAAGGTTAAAATTCCGCTAAAACCTTATTCACCCCCCTCTAAGGTTTCCATATTTGGGCCAACATATCATTCTCTTATTCTCGGCACAATGAAAAAGGAGTTGAGTTGAGTTGCAACTGTGAGTCACTGCCAATGTGTCTCAATGCATGCAACTCACTCAAGGCGTAATTATGTTCCCTCAATCTTCTAGTGTATTACTACTACGCGCCCTTACAAGTTATAAAGCCGTAATAAAATTATCCCAAACCAAAATGGGTTTTTGTCTGTGTCTCACATAGGTCCCATAAGTGGTTCCGTATAATATTATGAAGTTATTAATTAGGCTGCTAATTATGTAGCGAATCCAATTTGTACTCACAATGGTATCCCCAAACCAACTAACATGATATAAAATAATATAATTAAATATTGGGTTAATTATTATTATTATATCCTCCTACAATAGGGTTTTTTGGTTTCGGATCCCTTGGTTAAAACACATTTGGATAGAGTCTCTTCCATATTTTTATCCCCAAACTACCCTTTAGACCTCAAAGTTCTCCCCTAAATTCCTCCTTTGACCAATTCAAAGTTCATAACTCAATAATTAAATCGCCATTTATACTGTCATTATAAAAAGGACCACCAAAAAAAATCTAGGGTTTGAGTTATATAATTCCAGAGACCCCAGCTCATAGTGATTTAATCACGCAAAAATACAAAACTCATTGTTAAAAAAAAATTACAAAATTCACACATTTTAATCGCACATCTACAATTAAACATGTGCTGGTATGTGAATTTCACATGTCTTGCTTCCATTATTCATAAGTTTCAATCAAGTGGTCAGGATTTATTTGTGAATTTTACATACCCAAGGTTAAAAAAGCATATCTTATTTACCCGAACTCTATGTTTGCGGTGTGAATTCTTGAACAAGGAGCAGTAAATTCACAAACATGCTTGTCCACTTGATGAAACTTGTGAATAATGTAAGCGAGATGTGTGAAATTCACGAACTACATCATTTTTAATTGTAATTATAAAGGACTAATCATCTTGTGAACTTCACAACTTTTTTGAACAAAAAAAAAATAGTAAATATTCAGAACAATGGTTTGTGAATTTCACACATATGACATCACATATCCACAATTCCTATTCAACTGGTGAGGATTGTTTGTGAATTTCACATTCCCAAAGAAAAAATTAACATTGTATTAATTAAACCCGATCTTTTTGTCCGTGGTGGGAAATTTTGAACATGGAGCTGTGAAATTCACAACCAAGCCTGACAAGCTTGTTGAAACTTAGGTTGTGAATCCATGTTCAAGCTATCAACTTAGGTTGTGAATTTCACAAGCATAACTTCGAGTAAGATATTTGTGAACTACATTAACAAGCCTTTCAACTATTTACTCACAACTAGTGGAGTTCATGATTGTCAACAATTAAATTGTTTGTGAAGTTCAAACTTAAGCTGTCAACTTATGTTAGGATATATTGGTGTTTGCACCCAAAAAACGCCAAAGGTTTTTGAGCCCGAATGGAGTGTGAAATGGGCTTGAGGATGGTTGGCCCGGAACTTGTCTAGGAGTGGCCGACCAAAGGGCTGAAAGGCCCATCGGGCTCAGGGAGAGAGCGTCACGCGGTTCTGAAAGACAAGGCGGTTGGAGCCCGATAGGTGAAATAGGTTATGTGTTGACCAATCAGGCGCTGTCATTGAAATAAGTGAATAACAACGAGTGTAGGAGCCCGATTGGGAGGCTAAGCATTCGTAATGACTGATCGGGCACCATACTTGTATAAATGGGCATTGGAAAGGATCGGGGCCGATTGCATGAGCCTGATTGATCAAGGAACATTCGTAAGATTGTCATCGGGCATGGAAGTCAGAAAGCATGACAAGTGGAGGTTGCACATGTCCGATAAAGCTGAAAGCAGTGTCAGAGGTGTCCGATGAACGTATGGGAGATAGCTGTCATGGTGACATCATCCTGATTTTAAGGAATCAGAGTCCATTTGGGAAGAGAGTCAGATCACGTCCAACGGGATGTGGAAGGCTAATCCCTAAAATATTAGGATTGATTCAATCAGGATTCTAATAAGGCAAGAATTTGAGATTAGGAAGGATTCTATAATCAATCATCTGCTTGGAGCTCAAGTTAAGGAAGTTCTTGTTTTATCAAAATTGTTGAGGGTCACTATAAATATAGAAGCAGGCCAACCGTACAAAGCACTCCGTGCAACCTCGAAAAGCAGCACTCATAGCATTCTTTCACAGCATTCACAGTATTCAAAGCATTCAGGCCTTTGTTTCTTAGCATCCACCACATCCGTAGCAAATAGGTCTCTTCCCTTTTTGTTATTTTTTCAGTTGTTGTTCATTCATTGGACAATCAGAACCTGCTATGACCTTGTTCTTTGGTTGTATGTTTTATTCTCCAAACATTTAATAAAATGTCTGTATTTTATTAATCGTTTGGATTGTTTACCTAGTAAACTCTTGCAATATTTGGCTTGTGCATTTCAGTACTGCCAGAGGATTTTTAATAAGGGTACTTTTCTACTCATCACACACAGTCATATTTTAGAAGTCAGATCTTAAAGTCTTGAGTATCACTCACTCAAGCAGATAGGAAATTAGTTGGCACACACACATCGAGCCTGTTTGGCTCTGGCATGCCCGTGCAAAACTACTAGCAAACAATTTGGCACACCCGATGGGACCCATAGTGCTAAGTTATGCCTCCGAAAAAAATGGGAAGAACAGATAGGACGATCCTGCCATTGACAGCTGAAGAAAGTGCCGGTCGTTCCCCATATGATAGCGGAGTGACTCTAGAGGCAATTTCAAAAGTCCTGAGAGTGAATGCTGAAGCTATGAGGCGAGACTATAACGCCTTAATAGGTTCGATGGGTAACTTTAAGGAGTTAATCGGCCAAACGGCCAAAATACATCGGGGTCAGATTGACCTTGTCTCATCTACTAGAACCATGCATGATAAATTAGACGGCTTGACCTCAAAGATCTCAGGCCTGTCAAAAATCCTCGCTGCGCTGGCGGAGAGCTAACTCCAGAAAGCCCTAAAGAACACATCGGCTCTTCTGGATGGGCCGATAAAAAGAAAGATCCTATCTATGTCATCCCGAATCTACGAGGGCAGAGCGGGCTAAATAAGCAGCTCGACCCACAAGGAGGGGAATCGGGCAGTGGAGAGGTCACCAATCCCAATGGATTGGCGACACCAGTTTTTGTTCAACCATTCGGCCACACGATCCCCCCTGTCCACGCCGTTGGGGGGCAATGAACTAATGGTGTTTTTTAGACTCATCAGGCCAATAACAATCAACACCAATTACCACCTCCGATAGCACCCCCTGTGGTGGTAGCTCAACCCATCGCTCCACAACCTATCAACAGGGAGGAGCTTGTGGCGGCCATACTCGAAGAATATGGCCCGTTCATGAGAAGGATGGAGAGATCGACATATAGACGATCATATCTACCTGAAATTGACCAAGTCAACTTTTTCCAAGGATACAAGGTTCCAAATTTTACTCTATTTTCTGGGGAGAGTGAACAGTCCTCGGTAGAGCATATTGGCCATTTCATAGTACAATGCGGCCAAGTGGGTAGTAATGATCCATTAAAACTAAGGTTGTTCCAAAACTCCCTCACGGGGGTAGCTTTCTTATGGTATGTTAACCTTCCAGCCAACTCCGTGTGAGATTGGCAGGGGATGGAAGAATTATTTCATGGCCAATTCTATAGGACCGAGCCTGAAACATCACTGACAGATTTGTCTAGGATGATACAGTAAGTAAGAGAGACCGTTGAGACCTACATAGCCCATTTCCGAAAGGCGAAATATAGGTGCAAGACGGTTTCGCCCAAAGAAGAGTACGTTAAGATGGCTATGGGGGGAATGTCCTTCGAGCTCAGCAAGAGGTTTGAAGGGACCTATTTCTGCGATCTATTCGAGCTGGCCACGAGGGTCGCTCGCTATGAGCGTATCCTCTTGGATGAGCAGGAGAAAAAGAACTTGTCCAAGGGAACGTACTACAAAGATCCTAATTACGAGGTCCACTTAAAGAACTATGACCTTGAGGCAGAGATCGATATGGCCGAGCTAGTCTGTAAATGGCTGATTGTATGTAACGCCTTAAGTAAGCCCATAAACAATAACGCCGTTATAAAAAAAGTGGCGTTTGAGGCAGAAAAAAACTATACGTTTGATATAACTATGGCTGATCACATTTTCGATGCCTTACTGGCCGAAAAAGTGATCAAGCTTAGCGATGGCCATCGGATTCCGAAAGTCGATGACATTAAGAATAAAGAGCATTGTAAATGGCATAATTCCTAGAAATACCCTACAAGTAGCTGCATTGTTTTTCGCAAATTACCATTCAAATTCTTGGATAAAGCCATGGGAATTGATATTAATCCATTCCCTCCTCAAATCTCCAGCGCCAACATGGTGGCGCCCGATTTGATCAAGCTGACCAGGCCAAGGCCAAAGGTGGACCTGACCGAAAAGGAGGAAAGGCTGCGGCAAAGAGAAGAAAAATAGATTGCCATTTCAGCCACCGAGGGGCCAAAGGTAACAACCATTCATGAGCTCGAAAAGACTTATCATGAGCGAAAGGAAGCAGAAAGTAAGGTCGAAGTCAAAATGGCCCGATCAACTACTGACAGCTTGATAGTTGACTTGCGACACCAACTTGATCTGATAGAACAAGGCCTCTGCCCAAAATGCAAGGCTGATGTCAGAAAGGAGGCCTCCAGCCCGAACAAGAGGCCCAGGATGAACGAGCATAGAAAGCGCAGCCCGAGAAGGTTCGTACACGAGAGGCTATCACTGCCTGAGCTGAGTCAGGGTAAGCCCAAATGGAAAACCAAGCCATTACCAGCCTCCCAGACTTGCCCCAAAGACTCAGGCCAGTTGGAGATAAGATGTCATCGGACATTTTCTAAACCAGATGTGTAGGGAAAAGGCCCAACCTCGGACATACATCCAAGGATGGTGATACCACCCAAAATAGACGAAGGAAGGTGGTACAGGGCTGAACATCCAAAATTCATGGCAGCACCTAAATATAGCAAATCTAAAAAAAGAAGATATAAATGCGCAAAACATGTTGAGCGAGAACGACAATACTGGAAGAATTGGGCTTATAATTCCCCCAAGCCCAGTACACCCGTATTGCCTGATTCCCAAGGACATCCAGCAGAAGGGGAGCCCATTTTTGACAAAAAAGTAGGTAAGGAGCGATGCATGCCACCGAGAGCCTAAAGGAAATTTTTAGCCGGGAAAAGCTGAAAGAGGAATGTAAACCCAAGACCAACGCCATGGACGAGGAGTCTGATGATGATTTTTTATATTCGGATGTAAAGCCAATCCAATTCGAAACTATCCTTATGAGTGTGAGGTCAAACATGGTATTTACCTTACCTATGTCCTTCATGGCCAAGTCAGACCAGCCAACGACCATGGAAGGAGATGTGATAGAAGGCTTGACCGAAGAGTTGGCTACTATAAAAGAAATATTCTGGAGTGGAGGAGAGACCGTCAAGCTAAAGGTGGTGGAAGCCACGAGTAAGAACGTGAATGCAACTGAGCAACAGTTCGATCTGCCCAAGACAACCATCTTAAGGCTGAAAGGGCAACAAACTGAGGAAGGAAAAAATCCAAGAGGGCCCATTAAAGTGGTTTTTAAAAGACCTATATATCAAATGTCCCAACACTTGGAGCCGCTGTATGTGAAAGGACACATTGAAGGAGTTTCCATGAACATGATTCTCATTGATGGGGGCTCCACCATCAATATCATGCCCCAAATAATGCTAAGGGTGCTGCAGAAGTTCGAGTTGGAGTTAATCCCGACCGAAATGAATGTTCAGAGTTTATTGGAGCACCGTAAAGGACCAAGGGCATCCTGCCCTTGGAGCTGACAATAGGAAGCAAGACAAAAATGACAACTTTCTTCATTGTTGAAATTTCAGTTGCTTATAATGCATTGTTGGGCCGAGATTGGATATAACCCAACTACTGTATCCCCTCCACTTTGCATCAGTTATTGAATTTTTTGGAATGGAGATGAGGTAGAGGTGGTAGGGGCCGATACGAAGCCATTTGTGGCACGTATTCAAATAACCGATATGTTGTTGTATAAAGATGACATCAGACCTGTGAAGTTTCTAGGATGTGGAAAGATGGGCAAGCCAAACGCAACAACATTTATCAAAGAGAATTTGAAGTGTTGCCCTCAAATCAATCGAACAGAAGAAGTAAGGCCGGTTGAACTCAAAGAAGAAGACTTGATCAATGAATCAACAATCGATTGAGATTCAGAGACAGCTGGCCCTAAAGGCCAACATGGCCAGATGGTGTGCATATCTAGCTAATAGAAGATTAGAGATCATTCCAATTAATGGTATGGTTAACCTGGCCGATTGTATCTATGAAGAAGAAACGCCAAGGGAAGAAGAGATCCAAATGGATGAACTGGAAACGGCCACAACAAAGCTAGATGATCTGAAGGCCGATGTTCAAGATCCACTATTGGAAGTAAACCTAGGCAATAAAGGAGAGCACAAGCCTACTTATGTAAGTCACCTCTAGAACCATAATTTCAGGCCGAGATGATAGCACTCTTACATAAGTACAAAGATTGCTTTGCCTGGGACTATGATGAGATGCCAGTGCTATCAAGGGAATTGGTGAAACAATGATTGCCAATTAAATTAGGGTTCAGGCCATTCAAATAGCTACCTCAGTGCATGTCACCAGAGGTTACTCTAAAGGTGAAGGAGAAAATTGAGAGACTCTTGGGCGCTGGTTATATTCGGACTGCTAGATATGTAGAATGGGTCTCGAATGTAGTCCCAATGGTGAAGAAGAATGGAAAGCTCAGGGTCTGCATTGATTTCAGAAACCTAAACCTGGCTACCCCAAAAGATGGATACCCAATGCCCATGGCCGATCAACTCATTGATTCGGCTACCAAGCACAATATCTTGTCCTTTATAGATGGGCATTCAAGGTATAATCAGATTTACATCGCCGAGAAGGATGTCCCAAAGACAGCTTTTCGGTGCTCGGGGGTAATTGGAACCTTTGAGTAGATTGTTATGCACTTCAAGCTGAAGAATGCAGGAGCCACCTATCAAAGGGCAATGAATTCAATCTTCCATGACATGATTGGACGATTCATGGAGGTCTATATTGATGATGTAGTGGTAAAGTGTGGTGACAAAACCGATCTTTTAAGGGATCTGGAGAAAGCATTTGAAATAATACGGGCTCACAAGTTGAAAATGAATCTCCTTAAGTGTGCATTCGGTGTTTCAGCAGGGAACTTCTTGGGTTTCCTGGGGCACCAATGAGGGATAGAGATAGACAAGAACAAGGCTCGGGCTATCCAAGCGGCCAAGTCCCTAGCTAATAAAAAAGATTTACAAAGGCTACTCGGGCAGATCAATTTCTATAAGAGATTTATCTCCAACTGTGCAGGGAAGACTCAAGTATGGACTCCACTACTGAAGATCAAGACCGATGAAGAATTCAAGTTGAAAGACAACCATCAACAGGCCTTTGAAGGGATAAAACAATACTTGTCTTCTCCTTCGGTGTTAATGCCACCCAAGAAGGGTAGGTACCGTAGATTGTATATATCGGCCTCTAATTACTTAATAGGAAGTATGTTAGCTCAGGATAATGAGCAAGGTAATGAGCAGGCCATGTATTACTTGAGTAGAATATTAATTCCAATCAAGCAACTCTATGCGCCGATTGAGAAGCTATATCTGGCATTATATTTTTCATCACAGAAATTAAGAACATTTATGCTTCCTATTTTTACTTATATTATATGTCAAACTAACGTGATTAAAAATATGTTGTCAAGACCTATCATGCGTGGTCGAATTGGAAAATGGAACTTGGCTCTGATGGAATTTTCCATTCAATACTGATCACAAAAATCGGTCAAAGGCCAGGCCATATCCAATTTTTTGGCCGATCACCCAGACCCTACTGATCTGGGAGATTTATCACTAGCACCAAAAATACTAAATACATCCTTAGTCCCATAGACGTTGATCTTAGATGGGTCTAAAAATGCAGAAGGTGCTGGAGTAGGAGTGGTCATTATATCGCCCAAGTATAAAAAGACAAAGATGTCGTTTCGGCTTGATTTCAAATGTACTAACAATCAGGCCGAATACGAAGCACTCATCACTGAAAATACTCCTTGAGACGGGGGCATCATCCGTACATATAAAGGGAGACTCAGGAATGGTGATCTGACTGATATCAAGTGAGTTCTAAATAAAGAGTTAGGAGCTATGCCCGTTTCACTCAGTGGCCACCCAACTTATGGATTCATTTGATGACATAAGTATGAGATATATCCCTAGGTCAGCAAACACTGAGGCCGATAAGCTGGCAAAAATAGGATCAGGCTTGTTTGCTGGAAAGGGTTTAGAGGGTCAAGCCATCACAGTTTAAGTCTAATCGTTGCCTTCAGTGGCAAAGAAAGGTTGGTACACTGCAACCAAATCTGTCTAGATAAGGACGATGATTGGAGAATCCCTATCATTGAATACTTAAGACACCCAAATGTTAGGGTGGACCATAAAGTTAGACTATTTGCAGTCTGATTTGTTGTGCTTGATGGAGAATTATTCAAGAAGCCTATCGGTGATGATGTAATCTTAAAATGCCTAAGAAAGAAACAAGCTATGCAGGCGATGGCCGAAGTCCACGAAGGAATTTGTGGAGCTCATCAGGACAGTACCAAGATGAAGTGGCTTTTACGAAGATATAATTATTACTAGCCAGGCATGTTGAAAGACTGCATCAGCTATGCTAAAGGGTGCAAGGCTTGTCAAAAGTGTTAGGGATGTATACTAAAAGCCATGCTTTATGTAGTTAATTTATTATTTTAATAAAATCAGTTATTCCATTTTTATGAGAATCTATGTGGGCAATGTTTGTATTATATTATTTATTTAATATTATGCATGTGTGTCTCTCATTCTACATAGTAGGTGGTTTGGTGTGTAGAGTTCGGCTTACACACGAAAGATCAGACCACCAGATATTGTAGAATGTAAGATTTTGGTTTACAGTCTTAGATGGGATTGGACACACGATCGGTAGGACTGCAGCATGGTGTTGTAGTAGGTTTGTCTTGACTGCGGAAAACGGTACAGTTTCAACTCACTATGCTGGTACACTTTGTGTATTAAACAGGACCGACTTGGGGTAATTATCTTTATACTGACTTGTAAGATAATTAATACCTCATGGCTATTATGAGTGCTTATGCTCTAAATCCTAAGTTAGTTTATAGACACGTACATTTGATATTTACACTTTGATCCCTAAAAGGGTGAGATCCTTAAATGGGTCAATATCTCATTGGATTGGGTGGCAATATTAATTGTGTGGTGGATATTAATTAATGATGGAATCCATGTCTCAATTTTGGGATTGATGATATCCCCTTGAGAAAGCTTATAAGTTTTGATTATGTCAAACCCTGCAGGTGGATTTTGTATCCGACATATCAGATAAGTTAAGGAGAGGATCTCAAGGAATTTTAAGAGATTAATTAAATATGATTGTCAGTAATTATATTTAATTAATGGATATCTGTAATCTTAACATGGGGAGATAATAAGCATTTAATAACATGGAGCTTGAAATATATTTTTGAGATAAGGGTAGGAGTGCAATTATAATTCTTTAGTGGTATGAATTATAATTTATGGAAATAGGAATCTGATTCAGTTTGAATTAGGAAGCCTATTCCTTATTGACTTCTTATGGTCCCTATCGTAGCCTATATATATGCTGCCTTGGCTCTTCTCTCAGGTTGCATGATTTCACATTCTAAGCTTCCCTTGACCTCCTAGCTTTCTTCTAGAAGGGTTTCCACCAAACCCTAGTCTCTGTGAGCATTCAAGAGACATAGGAGTGAAGATCGCTAGCGTCGAACAACGCTCACTAAAAGAACTTCGGACTGCTCGATACTGATCGAAAGTTGCTGAATTTGTTACACGACGTTCCTGACGTCGAGACGGAGCTGCTGTAAAAAATTCAAGTAAATCGGAGATCGTTTAGTCCTCCTGACGAACACATCTTTGTCGGATCAATGTGATCGGGATTGAATCGTCACATCAATCAAAGAGAGTGTTATAACTGGGATTAGAAAATAGAACGTAAAGAGGGAAGAGCAGAAAACATAAAGGATTTCGAAAGAGCCCACACTCAGTTCGATATTCTGGCAGCAAAGGAATACGGTAGAAGATCGTGAGTTGTTATCGAGCCCGTGTTCTCGATTCGTCTACTACAGCAATCCGTTTTTGCAGTTCAAGGTTACCCTAGTTTTTGCCTTGTAGGGTTATTGTAGCTCTCACCTAAATTTTTTGCAGTACCAACTTATACGCACTGTCAACGGATTCTGGGAACGCAGTTTCCTAACAGTGGTATCAGAGCAACGTTGATTCTGCGTATGGGTTGGACGCAACCATGTTGTCCAATAAAACAGATCTTATGCTTGTTTTGATGGATGGATAGAACGTAGAACTGTGCTAACTCTTGTTTTGCAGCGTTCTTATTCCACTATTATGGTCACTAGTTTTGTGTGATTGGATCCCACGATGGGTTTATTCGTGGTTAATATTGCTGTTTTGATATAGCATGTGAACTCCTTTATGGAGGCATAGGATTTGTGTGTATTTGATCCCACGCTTGATTGATGCGTGGTTAGTTTACTGCAAATAAATAGCATGTGAACTCCTTCATGGAGGCATAGGGTTTATGTAATTTATCTCAAGTAAATCCGTGAAGATGGTTCGTGAGAGCAGTTTTACAAGCAATTTCCGAAAGCGATCTGGAAGCAGTTTCAGAACACAATTTTAGAAGGCAGTTTCAGAAAACTGTTCTGGAAGGCAGCTCAACCCCGTGTGTAGTGGCGACATAGAGCTAATCGGGTTCAATGAAGAATTCTTCACAAGAGTTGCAGCTTGACCATAATAGTGGGATTCCTATTTTATTGTGGTTTCCTTATTTATGTGTGATTGAATGATTATTATTGTTTCATGTTTAATAAATAGGACAACATGGATAATTGTTCCTAGACCTATTTCAGATGTCTAGCTGCATGTTTAATTTATATTAATTTAAAATGATGGACAGCTACATGTGTATTTAGAAATAAAACTAATTCTATAATTTGAAAACATAAGTACTTATTTTCTAAAATCATGAGAATTGAATAATTTTATTATCTACACATGTGGGTTTCACAAGTAAGGATGAATTAATCCTTGTCAAGTATTCCATTATTTTTTATTAATTAAATTAAAAGTTTTTCTAAAAAATTATAACCCTCAATTTTTTTTTAAATTCTAAGTGGGAGAGGGAATTTATCAAGTATAAATCCCATCGTCTCCATCACTGGTTTGTAGATGATATGATTAATTTTGTGTGATGGCTCTAGTGCCATCCTCCCCATCGGATGCAGTTGATCATGGAATCATCGGTACAAACTTCTTTAAAAGAATATTTTGGGTGATTGTTAGTGTGGGTCCCCTAGAATTAAGTGATGGTATACACTTAGCTATAAATAATAATATCCTCTCTATCTGAGTCACTGATGTTATTTATAGGACCAAAGCAAGTCAGCAGTTTAATTTTACTAGGCAAGGTACATCGCCTGGATAGTAAAATTAAAAGGCAATTGCCTATCTGAACAAATGATGGATAGTATATGGCTTCCCATCGAGTCATACTATTCGCGGTGTATCAGGTTGCTGGCGGATTCCTTTCAAATATGGTATAGGGAACCAATTTTTTCAACTCGAATCCATAGTAATTTTTGCCCAAACGTAATTATTTATGTTATGTGATTCTCAGGCTTTTAAATGGGTACTTTCAATCCACTTGCTGTTATACTTAAAGAAAACAAACTTACTGGACCAAACTATATAGACTGGAAAAGGAATTTGGATATTGTGTTAACTGCTGAAGAGTACAAGTTTGTGCTTACTCAAGAATGTCCTGAGCAACCTGGTGAGGGGGCAACCGCTGAGGAAACCCAGGCTCACAAGAAATGGGTCAAGGCTGATGAGATGGCGCGGTGTTACATTTTGGCATCCATGTCAAATGTGCTGCAACATCAGCATCAGTCAATGGCCAACGCCTATGACATGATGGAGAGCCTCCGAGAGATGTTCGGGGATCAAAGTCGTGCTGCTAGGCAAGTTGCCATGAAAGACTTGATAAACACAACCATGGCTGAGGGGACGCCTGTAAGGGATCATGTTCTTAAGATGATATCTTTTCTTAATGAACTAGAGATCCTTGGAGCTGAAATCGACGAGGAAACCCAGGTCGATATCGTACTCCAGTCACTGCCAGAGTTCTTTAAGAAATTCCGCCTCAATTACAACATGAATAAATTTAAATATACTTTGGCGGAGCTGCTTAAAGAACTCCAGGCAGCTGAGGGTCTCAACAGAAAGTCAGGGAGTGCTCTTGTGTTTGAGAAAGGTTCTACTTCAAAGCCGAATGGCAAGAAGAAAATGAAAAAGGCTCAAAAGAAGGCCGCGGGTCCTCTGCCAATCCAAAGGCCAAGAGGATAACCGGGAAAGCCTAAAGGAAAATGTTTTGTTTGCAAGCAGCCAGGACACTGGAAGAAGCAATGTCCGGTTTATCTCGCCAGACAGAACAATCAAGGTAAATCTCATTTACTAGTTGTTGAATCGTGTTTAGCGGTCCGATCTACCGGTACCTGGTGTGTAGATACGGGAGCCACTGATCATGTATGCAATTCTTTGCAGGGGTTCCAGGGAATCAAACAGCTCAGTGATGGAAAGATTTATCTATATATGGGAAATGCTACGAGAGTAGCAGCAGTTGCAGTAGGAGATCTACATCTTAGTTTTGGTAGAGATAGGATTTTAATATTAAGAAATTGCCTTTTTGTACCTCCTATAAGAAGGAATTTAGTTTCAGTTTCTAGTTTAGTAAAGAATGGATATTTAGTTCATTTTAATAAAATAGTAGTTATTAAAGAAAATAAACGTTTTATTTGTTCTGGTCTATTGGTGGATGATCTTTATATTATAAATCCTATCTCTCCTATACTGCAACTTAATGAATTGAATAACACAAATAGTTTGCCATTTAAGAGAAAAGAACCTTCGAGGATGAACCAAACGCATCTTTGGCACTTACGCCTTGGTCATATTAATTTGAAAAGGATTCAAAGACTGGTTCAAAATGGGCCATTAGGCTCATTGGAAGTGGAGGCACTTCCAGTCTGTGAATCCTGCTTGGAAGGTAAAATGACCAAGAGGCCGTTCTCGGCCAAGGGCTATAGAGCTAAAGAGCCGTTGGAACTGGTTCACTCTGATTTGTGTGGTCCTATGACTATCCAAGCAAGAGGGGGATTTGAGTACTTTGTCACTTTCATCGATGATTACTCAAGGTATGGGTACATTTATTTGATGCGGCGTAAGTCTGAGTGCTTTGAGAAATTCAAAGACTTCAAGGCTGAAACGGAGAAGCGTCTAGGTAAATGTATCAAGACACTACGATCTGATCGTGGTGGAGAGTACCTCTTGGGAGAGTTTAGGGAATACTTATTGGAGCAAGGGATTACATCTCAATTGTCTGCACCCCGCATGCCTCAGCAGAACGGTGTATCAGAAAGAAGGAACATGACTCTCATGGATATGATAAGATCTATGATGAGTTACTCGGATTTACCAATTTCCTTTTGGGGACACGCATTAGAGACAGCTACATACATTCTAAACTTGGTACCATCTAAGTCAGTACCTACTACTCCCATGGAATTGTGGACTGGGCGAAAGCCTAGTCTGCGGCATGTTTGGATCTGGGGTAGTCCAACACATGTGCTGAAAGGGAACGCAAAAAAGTTGGAATCGAGAACAGAAGTATGTTTCTTTGTTGGGTATCCAAGAGGAACTAAAGGTGGTCTGTTTTATAGTCCTAAGGATCAGAAGGTTATTGTTAGCACCAATGCCACATTCTTAGAAGAGGACTATGTTATGGACCACAAGCCCAGAAGTCGTATTGTTCTAGAGGAAAGGAGAGGATTATCGAAACTTGTGTAGATCCCGAACCAACCATTAACACGCAGGTTCATGAACCAGTACAGCGTGCAGATAATGGTGTATTAGGTTCAGAATCTTCACAATGAAATATTAGTGATACACAGACACGGGTTGTGTCTCGTCGTAGTGGGAGGATTATTATTCAACCTGACCGGTATATGTTCTTGGGAGAGTCTTATGACCGGGTCCCTGATGAACAAGGTATCGATCCCTGTAACTACAATGAAGCACTCCAAGATAAAGATGCAGATCTTTGGCAAGAGGCTATGAAGTCTGAAATGGAGTCCATGTACTCCAATCAAGTCTGGGATCTTGTAGATGTTGGAAAAACAGGTTTAAATGGAAAGTTTAAACGCGCAGCGGAAAAATCAAGTTATGAAACTTTATTGGCATGCCTGGATCTACTACTCGTCAATTCTACAGATACGCACAAGAGGGGACACGAGTTATACCTTAGTGTCTTGAACCCAATTCTGATCTTCAACTTCCAGCAGCCTCCACTAGATGATCTTCACCCTTATGACTCCTGCGGATGCCTGCCAGAAAGACTAGGGTTGGTGGGAACCCTAATGGAGAGGATAGAGAAGGTTTTGGGACTCCAAAACAGTTTCTGCAGCTTCTGACGTTCAAAACGACGAACAACCTTTTCCAGAACGCAGCTGCCCTATTTATAGATTCCCAGAACCGACCTAGACTTCGAGCGATCGAAGTGCCTTCGATCGATCGAACATTCGATCGATCGAACCATCTTCGATCGATCGAACCTTCAGACTTCAATCGATCGAGACATCTTCGATCGATCGAACCTGTCTGGACATCATCCTCAAGCATCTTTCCAAGCATCCTGGCGGAGCTAAGAGTGGGACCTCCTAGGCTCTTTATTGTTGGCTCAGACCAGTTTGTTAATTACCATGACCAAACTCTTTGATCAGCAAACTAACTAACTGGTCAGTTAAAGTTTACTCCACTATAAAACGATAACTGAACTCCAACGCAAAAGAACATATCCGAAGCGATAACTAGACTTGTATGGTGTACTAATGTCCCTCTACCGTCAGCATTCGTAATCATATTCAGGTAATCGGATAACTGTTACTGTCAACCTGAATCATGATTACTTCTTGTATTCCTTGAGTCCCATTCACCTCTCATGATTACCAAACATGTTGATAACTCTTATCAACAAGACTGCAGTACTCAGTAATCGACTTGGTGACATTCTCAAGGGAATGCTTACTCTGAAACAGAGGGTAGATTCTATCTTGACAATGCATGTTCACAACCCTATGAACATGACATACCCAAGATACCCAGGTGTTGATCTTTTATAGACCTCACTGATTGGTAAATCAAAGCAGTCATATCCACAGTCTGTGTTCATAATCGTCTCAAGATTGAGAACACGTACCTTATACAAGTTATGAGTTCCTATTGACTGTTTGACAGCCTTAAGCGTCAATAGGAAACTCAGGTCCGTCAATGCACTATAAGCACTAGCATATCAACTAAGAGCTACACTCTAGTGATTGAGATTAATCACTCCATCCAATGGTAGTTAATTATGCTACAGTGTAGACTTGATGAGGTATCCAGTCTCATCATCCACTGTGACACATTCTAAGTATTAAAGAATAGTAATTCGTATCTCACTTGTGTGCATCTCATACACACACGAATTACTTACTATAATACTTAAGGATTAACAATCATCTCATGAAAAGAACATACACAATAAAATGTAAAGCTGATATCCATATATTAAAATGTCAATGTCTCATACAGAAAGTAATGGTTTGAGGGCACAAACCCAACAAACTCCCACTTGCACTCATAACCATTCAGAACTACATCTAAGACCTAGACTATCTAGATGACGATCAAAGACCTTCTGTGGCAAGGCCTTTGTAAACGGATCAGCAAGATTGTCAGCTGTGGCAATCTTGGTGACAGTCACATCTCCACGTTGAACAATATCTCGGATAAGATGATATTTCCGCTCTACGTGCTTTCCCTTTCCGTGGTTCCTTGGCTCCTTGGACTGAGCCACCGCCCCACTATTATCACAATAAAGCGTAATAGGCGACAGCGACGCTGGTACCACCTCGAGTTCCATAAGGAACTTCTTGAGCCAAACAGCTTCCTTTGCGGCTTCACAAGCAGCCACATACTCAGCTTCTGTAGTTGAGTCTGCAATGCATTTCTGCTTAATGCTCCTCCAACTGACAGCACCACCTCCCAAGGTAAAGAGATGACCGGACGTCGACTTCCTCGAATCTTTATCTGACATAAAGTCCGAGTCAGTGTATCCCACTGGAATTAACTCACTACCACCGTACATAAGCATGTAATCTTTAGTTCTTCTCAAGTACTTAAGAATGTGCTTAACGGCTGTCCAGTGCTCTGGACCCGGATTCGACTGTTATCTGCTAACCATGCCAACGGCAAAGCAGATATCTGGTCTAGTGCATAACATCGCATACATGAGACTTCCCACTGCAGAAGCATAGGGAACTCCTGTCATGCGATTCCTCTCCTCCTGTGTCTTTGGACACTGGTCCTTGGAGAACGCTAAACCATGCCTGAAAGGTAACAAACCTTTCTTCGAATTATCCATTGAAAACCTAGTTAGCACCTTATCGATATAACCAGCTTGAGATAATCCCATTATCTTTCGCTTGCGATCCCGAAAGAGCTTTATCCCAAGAATATAGCTCGCCTCTCCTAGATCCTTCATATCGAAAGTACTAGCTAGCCAAACCTTAACCGTTGACAATGCCGCTACATCATTTCCAATGAGTAGAATGTCGTCAACGTAAAGCACAAGAAAAGCCACCACTTTCCCTTCACTCTTCTTGTATACACAAGGTTCATCCAGATTCTGTATGAAACCAAACGATTTGACCGCTTGGTCAAATCGTATGTTCCAACTTCTGGATGCCTGCTTAAGCCCATAAATGGACTTTTGCAACTTGCATACCAAGTTACCTTTCCGACCAGCTATGAACCCTTCTGGTTGTTGCATATAGATGTCCTCCTCAAGATTGCCATTCAAGAATGCAGTCTTGACGTCCATCTGCCAGATCTCAAAATCTAGGCATGCAGCAACGGATAAGAGTATTCTGATGGACTTGAGCATGGCCACCGGCGAGAAGGTTTCCTCATAGTCAATGCCCTCCCTCTGAGTATAACCTTTCGCAACAAGCCTTGCCTTAAAGGTCTCAACCTTTCCATCAGATCCTCTTTTCCTCTTGTAGACCCACTTACAGCCAATGGGTTTAATATTGGCTGGAAGTTCTACAAGATCCCAGACCTGATTAGAATCCATAGATTCCAATTCAGCCTTCATAGCTTTAACCCAATGAGCTGAATCAACATCAGCCATTGCCTCTTCGTATGTGGTAGGATCAGATTCAGATTCTATGGAGACAGCTTCAAAAACTTCTCCTAAGAACATGTATCTATCAGGCTGGCTGATAATCCTCCCACTACGACGAGGTACTGGTGCGGAAATAGGTGAAGAAGTGGTGTTTTCCTGATTTACATCGTTATTAACTACGGGTTGGACTGAGGGCTCTCCTTCTATCTCTCTAAGATCTATCCTTCCCTTAGGTTTATGGTTCATGATATAATCATCCTCCAAGAAAATAGCATTCGTACTGACAAACACCTTCTGTTCTCTTGGATCATAAAAATACCATCCATAAGTACCCTTTGGATACCCCACGAAGTAACATACTTCCGATCTAGAATCCAACTTGCTCATCTTTCCTTTTAGCACATGTGCCGGACATCCCCATATCCGGAGATGTTGCAAAGAAGGCTTGCGCCCAATCCACATCTCTCGTGGTGTCCTGGGAACAGATTTGCTTGGTACTAGATTTAGTATGTAAGCAGCGGTTTCCAAAGCATAACCCCAAAGAAATAAAGGTAACTCAGAATAACTCATCATTGACCTAGTCATGTCTAAAAGAGTCCGATTCCTTCTCTCCGCTACACCATTTTGCTGAGGCGTGCCAGGTGCAGTCAACTGTGACAGAATCCCATTCTGTACGAGGTGATCAATAAATTCATTAGAGAGGTACTCGCCACCTCGATCAGATCGAATGGCCTTGATATGTGTGCCCAATTGCTTCTCCACTTCAGCCCTAAACTCTTTGAACTTTTCAAAGGCTTCAGACTTGTGCTGCATTAGGTACACATATCCATACCTAGAGTGGTCATCAGTAAATGTTATGAAATACTCATAACCACCCCTTGCTCTAATATTTATTGGTCCACACACATCAGTATGAACTAATTCCAACAATGCATTGGTGCTATTGCCCTTTGCAGGAAAGGGCCTTTTGGTCATCTTACCCTCTAAACAAGACTCGCAGACTTCTATTGGTTCGAGAACCAAATCGCCTAAGACCCCTTCTTTGACTAGTCTGCCAATCCTATTTAGATTGATATGACCAAGCCTCATATGCCAAAGCTTTGTTGGATTAGTGGAAGGTCTCTTTCTTTTAGATGGTACAGTTACCACTGAGTTATTAAGTTCCATACAAGAATCTTTAGAAATATTGGGAGTAATCACATATAAACCATTTGATTTAACACCAGAACATATAAAAGAACTATTTCTTTTAATCACAACTTCAGTTCCAAAATGAAAAGAATAACCATTATTCGATAAATTAGAAACTGAAATTAAATTACGTCTCATTGAAGGGACGTAAAGTACATCTGATAAAATCAAAACTTTATTGTCTAGAAATTCTAAAACTACGACTCCTATAGCAACCGCAGAAACGGTTGCGCTAGAACCTAGAGTAAGTACGATTTCCCCATCACTGCACTTCCTGGTTGATCTGAACCCCTGCAATGAATTACAGATATGGTTAGTCGCACCAGAATCAATGCACCAAGTGTTTGAAGTATCCGTTATAAAACTTACTTCAATCACATGTGATTCAATCATACCTTGAACTCTTGTAGCTAAGAATTCTGGACAGTTCCTTTTCCAGTGGCCCTTCTCACCGCATTGGAAACACTTTCCTTTGCCTTGGCCACCCACCTTCCCTTTGCCCTTACCTTTTCCCTTAGATTTTGCAATCTTAGGGACTGGTCCAACACTTGAACCACCAGTGCCAGCCTTCTTCTTCCCTTTCTTTCCTTTCGGTACAGATCGGGAAGAGGAAGCGCTTTTCTCAACGTTCAAAACGTTGACCCCAGGTTTGATCACCCCTTCCGCTGCCAAAAGAGAACTCATCAATTCGCTCATTGAAAAATTCATTTGATTCATATTATAGTTTAGTTTGAATTGAGCGAATGATGGCGACAACGAGTTGAGGATCATATCAACTTGGGTCTGTGCATCGATGTTGGCTCCCAAGGTCTCCAGTTCGTTTAAATAACCAATCATTTTTAAAACATGTTCTTTGACTGGAGTACCTTCCGACATCTTTGCACTCATTATCTTCTGCATGGCTACCTGTCTGGCAGGCCTGCCATGCTCCCCAAACATCTTTTTCAGGGATGTGATAATGTCACTGGCAGAATCGTTCGATTGGAATTGGTATTGTAACACACCAGCCATTGAGGCCATAATGTAACAACGGGCCATTCCATTCGACTTCTTCCATTTGTCGAACTCGCGTCTGGCAGCTGCCGAAGCATTTGCCGCGGGTTCTTCAGGGCTTGGGGTGGTGAGGACATATATGTGATCCTCCGCAGTTAAAACGATGTCAAGGTTACGTTTCCATTCAGTGTAGTTATTTCCAGTTAACTTGTTTTGAGTGAGTATGGTGGCAAGTGGACTAAATGCAGATCCAGACATTATGATTTACTGAAAATCAAACAAACAAAATATATATGGATATCAGAATTGACAGTTTGAAATAAAAGAATCCTTAAAACTCTTATTTAAAAACAAAGTCGCCGGAATATCGAAACGAAAGAATAAAGCCTCCGTGTGGTGGTCAATGTTCGATCTTTCGATTTATCATGACTTATCCGCTATGCAACTCTTGCAAAATAGCCATGACTCCCGAACCTATTTGATCTCTAAGTTTCTGAATAATGCCCCGTGTGGGATCCCTTATCCATAGCTTAGCTAGTGTGTACCATTAACTAGGATCCAATCACAACCGTCTCAAGTAGCGCCTCCGTGTGGTGGTCACCCTCTAACACGTCTGATTGATCCTATCCATAGGAAGTTCACATCTAGTAACCAATGAGCAGTGTACCCTCCGTATGGAATGATCACCCCTGGCGAGGTGACACAGAATACACTACTCATCTTACAATGAACCGTTAATGGAAGATCGTGGGTGTTATTTGATAAGACCCTCTCCCACTAGATTTAGTAAATTAAGGATTTTGCTTTTGAAAAAATGTTTCCACACACTACCCATAAACATCCAATGTTTACTAATGTGTTGAAAACGGTTTTTGAATTTTATTTTAGAAAACTTGTTTTAAGTGCATGCAACAATGTATTATACGCCAATCACTAAACAAGCACATAAAACAAAAAACTAAAATGAAATATAGGCATTCAAACAATGCCTCTATCTCCCATGGCTCTATTTCCATAGAACCACCTTCTTGGTTTGGTCACCTCCGGCTCCATCTTCATGGACAACGGCTCCTTGCTCCATCTTCATGGAATTTCTAATTCTATTACATTGGACCTATGCTTCTTTTGAAGCTTACAATTTATCTAAAAAAAGAAATAGCAAAAAGGAAATAAAAGGCTAGGGAAACCGGTGCGACTTTCCTTTTCGTAGGATTGAAGCCGCAGCGCCCTTTACATACGCCTTAAAACCAAACCATTAATAAATTATGACATGCACCAATCTCAAAACATTCAAACACAAAATTAAATGCTCTTGGCGCCATGGGAGATAGCGACTAACTTTTGCTGCAAAAGGTTAGTTGAACACACATCCACGCATATATATATATAACAAAATATAACTATTGGAAACCTTAATTGATTCACACAGTATATAAACTCTTTACATACTGAATTAGAACTCAAAACAGCATCTAACTTCTCTGTCATAGTTCGATCGATCGAAGACCGTTTGATCGCTCGAACCTTCGATCGATTGAACACTGTTCAATCGCTTGAACATTCTATTTCACAGAATGATTAAAAATTTTGCAGAATACGTTAAAATTAAACTTTTAATTTCAAAATACTTTTAAAAAACTGTGAAACAGAAAACCTGACAAAGAGTCTGTCTCGATCGATCGAACTCTATTCGATCGCTCGAACAACAGAAGGTTTCGATCGATCGAAACCTGTTCGATCGCTCGAGTACAGAGAGTTCGATCGATCGAGACTACTTCGATCGATCGAACCCATCTTGCATCCAATGCAATCACAGATTTGTATACTGCTGTGATAACACTGCAGAAACAGATCTGTGACGATGCAGTTTCGAAAGCAGTTCTAAAATCAACATGCAAATCAAAATAGTGTTCCAAAAAACGTATCTATAGATCCAAACGAGCGTGGCTCTGATACCAATTGTTGGAAAAACAGGTTTAAATGGAAAGTTTAAACGCGCAGCGGAAAAATCAAGTTATGAAACTTTATTGGCATGCCTGGATCTACTACTCGTCAATTCTACAGATACGCACAAGAGGGGACACGAGTTATACCTTAGTGTCTTGAACCCAATTCTGATCTTCAACTTCCAGCAGCCTCCACTAGATGATCTTCACCCTTATGACTCCTGCGGATGCCTGCCAGAAAGATTAGGGTTGGTGGGAACCCTAATGGAGAGGATAGAGAAGGTTTTGGGACTCCAAAACAGTTTCTGCAGCTTCTGACGTTCAAAACGACGAACAACCTTTTCCAGAACGCAGCTGCCCTATTTATAGATTCCCAGAACCGACCTAGACTTCGAGCGATCGAAGTGCCTTCGATCGATCGAACATTCGATCGATCGAACCATCTTCGATCGATCGAACCTTCAGACTTCAATCGATCGAGACATCTTCGATCGATCGAACCTGGCGGAGCTAAGAGTGGGACCTCCTAGGCTCTTTATTGTTGGCTCAGACCAGTTTGTTAATTACCATGACCAAACTCTTTGATCAGCAAACTAACTAACTGGTCAGTTAAAGTTTACTCCACTATAAAACGATAACTGAACTCCAACGCAAAAGAACATATCCGAAGCGATAACTAGACTTGTATGGTGTACTAATGTCCCTCTACCGTCAGCATTCGTAATCATATTCAGGTAATCGGATAACTGTTACTGTCAACCTGAATCATGATTACTTCTTGTATTCCTTGAGTCCCATTCACCTCTCATGATTACCAAACATGTTGATAACTCTTATCAACAAGACTGCAGTACTCAGTAATCGACTTGGTGACATTCTCAAGGGAATGCTTACTCTGAAACAGAGGGTAGATTCTATCTTGACAATGCATGTTCACAACCCTATGAACATGACATACCCAAGATACCCAGGTGTTGATCTTTTATAGACCTCACTGATTGGTAAATCAAAGCAGTCATATCCACAGTCTGTGTTCATAATCGTCTCAAGATTGAGAACACGTACCTTATACAAGTTATGAGTTCCTATTGACTGTTTGACAGCCTTAAGCGTCAATAGGAAACTCAGGTCCGTCAATGCACTATAAGCACTAGCATATCAACTAAGAGCTACACTCTAGTGATTGAGATTAATCACTCCATCCAATGGTAGTTAATTATGCTACAGTGTAGACTTGATGAGGTATCCAGTCTCATCATCCACTGTGACACATTCTAAGTATTAAAGAATAGTAATTCGTATCTCACTTGTGTGCATCTCATACACACACGAATTACTTACTATAATACTTAAGGATTAACAATCATCTCATGAAAAGAACATACACAATAAAATGTAAAGCTGATATCCATATATTAAAATGTCAATGTCTCATACAGAAAGTAATGGTTTGAGGGCACAAACCCAACAGTAGAACCACCCAATGAAATAAAACTCATTGGATGTAAGTGGATCTATAAGAAGAAGAGAGGAGCAGACGGTAAGGTGGAAACCTTTAAAGCAAGGCTTGTTGCGAAAGGGTTCACTCAAAAAGAAGGAATTGATTATGAGGAAACTTCTTTGCCGGTGGCAATGCTAAAGTCTATCCGGATTCTCTTATCCATTGCTGCATATTTCGATTATGAAATTTGGGAAATGGATGTCAAGACAGCATTTCTAAATGAGAATCTTGACGAGTGCATCTATATGATGCAACCATACGGGTTCATTGCGAAGGGCCAAGAACACATGTTGTGCAAGCTTAAGAAGTCCATTTATGGACTTAAGCAGGCATCTAGGTCTTGGAATATCCGCTTTGATCAAGCAATCAAGTCTTTTGGTTTTGATCAATGTGCGGAAGAATCCTGTGTGTACAAGAAACATTATGGAAGAGTGGTGGTGTTCTTAGTACTATATGTGGATGATATCTTGCTAATCGGAAATGATATGGGGGTATTATCTTCTGTAAGGGTATGGTTATCCAGTCAATTCGATATGAAGGACTTGGGAGAAGTCGGTCACATCCTAGGGATCAAGCTTATGCGAGATCGCAAGAATAGGATGTTGGGCTTGTCACAAGGCACTTATATCGACAATACTCTTACAAGGTTTAGCATGCATGATTCCAAGAAGGGATTCCTTCCCTTTAGACATGGAATTACTCTATCTAAGGATCAGTGTCCTAAGACACCTGATGAGATAGAGAAGATGAAGGCAGTTCCTTATGCCTCGGTAGTAGGAAGCCTAATGTATGCTATGCTATGTACTAGACCTGACATCTGTTTTGCTGTTGGCATGGTTAGTAGATATCAGTCTAATCCAGGGCAAGAACATTGGACTGTGGTGAAAAATATTCTCAAGTACCTGAAAAGGACTCGAGACTATATGTTAGTTTACCAAGCAGACAATCTTGTACCCATTGGGTACACAGATTCTGATTTCATGTCAGATAGGGATTCCAGAAAGTCTACCTCGGGATATATGTTTACCCTAGGAGGTAGAGCCATTAGTTGGAGTGAGGTGTGTTACTTCATGGCTTTGAGTCTAAGTGGAAGATTGTTAGGGATGTATACTAAAAGCCATGCTTTATGTAGTTAATTTATTATTTTAATAAAACCAGTTATTCCATTTTTATGAGAATCTGTGTGGGCAATGTTTGTATTATATTATTTATTTAATATTATGCATATGTGTCTCTCATTCTACATAGTAGGTGGTTTGGTGTGTAGAGTTCGGCTTACACACGGAAGATCAGACCACCAGATATTGTAGAATGTAAGATTTTGGTTTACAGTCTTAGATGGGATTGGACACACCATCGGTAGGACTACAGCATGGTGTTGTAGTAGGTTTGTCTTGACTGCGGGAAACGGTACAGTTTCAACTCACTATGCTGGTACACTTTGTGTATTAAACATGACCGACTTGGGGTAATTATCTTTATACTGACTTGTAAGATAATTAATACCTAATGGCTATTATGAGTGCTTATGCTCTAAATCCTAAGTTAGTTTATAGACACGTACATTTGATATTTACACTTTGATCCCTAAAAGGGTGAGATCCTTAAATGGGTCAATATTTCATTGGATTGGGTGGCAATATTAATTGTGTGGTGGATATTAATTAATGATGGAATCCATGTCTCAATTTTGGGATTGATGATATCCCCTTGAGAAAGCTTATAAGTTTTGATTATGTCAAACCCTGCAGGTGGATTTTGTATCCGACATATCAGATAAGTTAAGGAGAGGATCTCAAGGAATTTTAAGAGATTAATTAAATATGATTGTCAGTAATTATATTTAATTAATGGATATCTGTAATCTTAACATGGGGAGATAATAAGCATTTAATAACATGGAGCTCGAAATATATTTTTGAGATAAGGGTAGGAGTGCAATTATAATTCTTTAGTGGTATGAATTATAATTTATGAAAATAGGAATCTGATTCAGTTTGAATTAGGAAGCCTATTCCTTATTGACTTCTTATGGTCCCTATCGTAGCCTATATATATGCTGCCTTGGCTCTTCTCTCAGGTTGCATGATTTCACATTCTAAGCTTCCCTTGACCTCCTAGCTTTCTTCTAGAAGGGTTTCCACCAAACCCTAGTCTCTGTGAGCATTCAAGAGACATAGGAGTGAAGATCGCTAGCGTCGAACAACGCTCACTAAAAGAACTTCGGACTGGTCGATAAGGATCGAAAGTTGCTAAATTTTTTACACGACGTTCCTGACATCAAGACGGAGCTGCTGTAAAAAATTCAAGTAAATCGGAGATCGTTTAGTCCTCCTGACGAACACATCTTTGTCGGATCATTGTGATAGGGATTGAATCGTCACAGCAATCAAAGAGAGTGTTATAACTGGGATTAGAAAATAGAACGTAAAGAGGGAAGAGCAGAAAACATAAAGGATTTCGAAAGAGCCCACACTCAGTTCGATATTCTGGCAGCAAAGGAATACGGTAGAAGATCGTGAGTTGTTATCGAGCCCGTGTTCTCGATTCGTCTACTACAGCAATCCGTTTTTGCAGTTCAAGGTAACCATAGTTTCCGCCCTTGTAGGGTTATTATAGCTCTCACCTAAATTTTTTGCAGTACCAACTTATACGCACTGTCAACGGATTCTGGGAACGCAGTTTCCTAACAAAAAGCATGGCCCAATTCAATGAGTGCCAGGCAATGAGCTCCAACCTATCATAAAGCCATTGCTGTTTAGAGGATGGGCCATGGATTTGATTGGCAAAGTACTCCCACCATCATCGGGCGAACATTGCTTCATTATAGTAGCTATGGATTACTTTACTAAGTGTGCCGAAGCTATACCTTGCAGGACGATGACTTAAGCCACTGTGATCAAATTTATTAAAGAACATATAATACATTGGTTCGGCCTGCCAGAAACTATTACGTCCGATCAAGGGTCTGTGTTTACAGGAACAGAGACCACAACCTTTACAAAAAGCAGAGGAATCACGATTCTCAATTCCACCACTTACTATGCTCTGGCCAACGGTCAGGCCGAGTCCACTACAAGATCCTCAAGGGGATCATTGAGAAGATGATCAATGAGAATCCTAGGGAGTGGGATAAGTTACTGTCCGAGGCACTTTCGGCCTATCGGACATCTAGAGGTCGAGTACCGGGGTCACACTGTTCATGCTGACGTACGGGCATGATGTTATGCTACCTATGGAGGTCACAGTTCGATCAGCCAGGAGGGCATTGCAGAATCAACTTGAGCTCGTAGAATACACTGAGGCTATGATAGTTGAGTTGGAAGAACTGGACGAAACAAGGTTGGCAATCTTGGACTCATTAAAGGTATAGAGGCTACGTGTAGCCCGAGCATACAATAGGAGAGTGAAAGAAAAATCTTTCTGCACAGAGGATTTGGTTTGGAAGGCTGTCTTGCCTATCGGAGATAAGGACAACCAATACGGTAAATGGTCGATCAATTGGGAAGGTCCCTTCATCATCTACCAAGTCAAGAGAGGTGGAGCATACAGGCTGTGCGATATGGATGGGACAATTCATGTTAGGTTAAGAAACTATCAGTAACTAATGTCTTATTATCCTACCTTATGGGAGACCATAGATCTAGAGTACAAACCAAATCCTGGATTAGAGTATGAACCATTTAATCATGAGCTTGAGCTTGAGCTTGAGTGATCAAAAATGTCATTGTATTGAATATTGCTGGGCACAGCTTACCTACAAAGGTTTAGTACAAAAGAAAGTGAATATATATTTTTACAAGTACAAAAGGTAAGAATCAGCCTCTAGGCTAACTCAAATTTCCTAAGCTTTACCCTCAGGTCTTCCCAGGTCCTCTGGGCCCCAGCCCGATCTTGTTTGGCCTTGTTAAGTTTTTGAGACCATGCACGGGATATTGGATACTGGCCTACTGTTGGTCCCTACACTTTTGAGCATCTCCACCAAGAGTAGTTAGGACTTCATCTATCTTTGCTAGCACTGCATCATTGGTGATGACCTCGGCCTCACATTGTTCCAATTGCGCCTTGAGGGTAGCAATGCGTGCCTGTCTCGAGCAATCACCTGAGCTCGAGAAACCTTCATGTTTTTTGTGTTCGGTCTTGGCTAATTTCAGGAACTGCATTGCCTTCTGCATTCAAATGAGCTTCGACCTCGGTCTCAATAGTAGAGGCCGATCGATCCAAAATATGCCAACTTGGTAGCCATTCTTGGATCTCCCAAATTAGAGCGTGCTGCCCGACAGAGAGCAAAGAGTCAGTGGCAAGAACAGCTAGGGAAGCATCAATCTCAATGGGCAATGGGAGACTGCTTAACCGTGAGACATAAGTCCGAGAACAAGGTCTCGAGACTGCTGTAAGCGCGTGGGGGAGGTTGCTTCGGGCTCCAATGAACCCAAGTCAAATGTCCCAAGGTCTAGGCTAGAAAAAAAATCGTCGAAGGGAATAAATGGCTCCAAACCTAAGGGGTTGACCTATTCAAAAACTAAGAGCAAAGGATAGTAATAGTAGCGAAAGATAAAATAAACATGTCTGAGCATGAAAAATGATACTTGGGTAGGCAATGATGTGGAGGCCGATGCGTCTTGTACGGCCTCACTGCTTGGATGAGAGGTAGACAGTTGGGATGGCTGCTGGCTTGTCTCTGAAGGAGGTGGCATAGTGGTTTCCTCCGTTGGGAGACTAATTCCCTCACCTGTGGTCTGAACAGCCTCTGCGATAGTCGAGGCTCCCGTTGGAGCATGGTCCTCGCTACTCGTGTTTGGAGGATTTACAAGGGTAGAAGAGGTTGGAAGATCAGCCATGGTTATATTTTCTATATGTTCAGAGACCGATCCTATGTCTGTTGGGGAATCAGCCCGACTCGATGTATCAGCATTGGTCCTCTCTACTACTGGTTGGACCATTTGTTCAACTTCTTTGACGGTTTCCACAGTTGCATCACCCCTAAGCACGTCCTCATTATTGGAGGAAAGGATCGCTTGTTCTGGGATGCTGTCCCCAACAGGATCAACATCGTCATCCCCGTCAGAAGGAGTGAGAGGCAGGAGAACTCTCAGGGGGGCCACTCTTTCTGTAACTCACTCGAGGAAGGCTGCCGCCTATTCAGGAGAAGTTGGAAGGTTGGCGGGAAGACCTTGAGACCGGGCACCAAAAGGTTTAGTTGCTTGTGGTTGAGATCCCTGCCCAGTCAGCGTTGCGTCTTCTCTAGAATCCTCATCCACAAGCTGGAATGAAACAAAAGGGGATTTGAAGGGTAGATGGGTTTAATCAGACTATGCAGAGCAAGGAAGAGTAGAATAATACCTAAGTTGATGAGGTTGATGCTTGTTTCTGCTTCTTCTTTGGTCCTTGTCCCGGTGCTTGCTTACGAGCTGGCCTATTCGCCACCTGCTTTCGTCAGGCGGGCACCATTACAGCCACAGGAACTTCGGCCTCAGTGGCCGAGGATGTAGCAAATTGGAGGAGCACCTTTGTAGCGGTACTCTTGAATATGTGCGGGACTTGGCCGGACCACCACCTCTCAAACTCCTTAGTAACGATCGGTCGTGCTGAAAATGGCTTAAAGGCAAAAGCCGCTTTTAATCTGTCCGACTGTTCTCAAATTTTTTCCACTTATTTGGTGTTCACAATCAGGCCCCGCTCTACTCAATCCACATTTACGGTAGTGGCCGGTGGAACTGAAATCATTTGTGACAGCCCGAATTGACGAGCATAGAGAGGAGCAAAGTAATACTCTGCCCTACATGTGTTGTTGCTGGCTGGGATGCTTGGGCTAAAAATGATGTCCCTGGCCACCAAGTAGCTAGAGAAAACTTTGTTGTAGGTGTCCTGGGTGCCTGGACCCCAGTTAGCGGTGTTGTTGGGAAGTTACAGGAATGAAGGGAAATGAAGAGAAGAAAAGGGCCTGAAAAGAGGGGGAGCCCGATCGGAGCACCTTTCATAGAAAAATGTAAAACATTCCTCAAAGGAATGTGAAGAAGGAGTGATGTTAATAAATTGGATAGAAAAAATGGGGATATCAGTCAGTGAGCGATCAGCTGGACGGAACTCTGGGAAGTATGAATACAGCCAGAGTTGGAGGATCCATATCGGGCTCCCACCAGCACCAAAGCCCGAGTGTATAAACTCTGTCATGCCTCAGACTAGATGGGCCCATACCAAGGTGTCCAGTGCCAAAGGCTTCACAGAGGCTAGGGCCAGCGCCAAACTGGTATACTCTTTTGTGATGGCCTGAATGGCTGATCAGAAGAGGTACATGTTCATCCAATAGATAAGAAAGGCGGTGTGTTCAACATTGGATACCTCTGTCCCTTCAACGCCTATGTAGGCAATTAGGAAGCCGCCGTAAGTTGTGATAGGTCTGTAGGATACGACCCCATCTCTGACAACTTCTTGTTGGGGGTAAGTGAAGCTTGCCATTTTGACGTCCAGACCTGGAATAACCTCCTGCCCATGGGGGTGGAGCCCAAGCAGATAGCTGATGTCTTTAATCGTCAGGCCCATCAGACTGCAACAGAATAGGAAATTGTTGCAGAAGGATGACGAGAGTGAGAGGGCAAAGAAGAGAAGCAATCGGTCTATCTCCAACCTAGACCGACTTAGCATTATAGTGTCAAAAATACCTGTTTATTTCCAGACGGCGGCCTTGGAGGTTGATACCCTTGTTACCCACTTGTCCCAATCTGCAACAGGTGTAGGCCAACCCCTGATTGGGTGAGTGGCTGTCCAGATCTTGCACCAATGGGAAGGGTTCTGAAGAAACGATTCATTTGCCACTATGGAGAAAAAAGGGATGAAAGCTACTGGGGGATCACCGCGAAATACCATGCCAAAACCCGGCACCGCCGGCGACCCGTCAAAAGGGTTGCAGCCGGTAAAACAATCTGTGGAAATGTCTATGGCATGAGTTTTGGCAGTGCTCTCATTTCCCGGTAACGATTCTGTGGTGGAGGATCGTCTACAAATGTTTTCTTGCCTTTAGATGCAGCTGCCGGAGCGGTCTTGTGGGCCATTTCTGCAGTAGATATGGAGGTTTCTTCTCCGAAAGTATGAAGTTTTTAGAGAGAGAATCTCTGAGTTGCTTCTGGTTATAGAGAGAGAGAGGGAGACTCAAGTAAGAAAAGAAAGTGAAGAGATTTTAAAAATCTCAAGTAAGAAAAGAAAGTGAAGAGATTTAATGTGGAGTGACTGGTAGGATTTTCAAAGATCTGACTTGCATGATGGATATGTGGCAGTTTCAAATTCAAAATGTCACATCAATCAAGGGCGGGGCGTTTGATATGACCTTTTGGGGGGCAATTATTTGCACCCAAAAACTGCCAAAGGTTTTTGAGCCCGGATGGAGTGTGAAATGGGCTTGAGGATAGCTGGCCTAGAACTTGTCTAGGAGTGGCCAGCCAAAGGGCTGAAAGGTCCATCGGGCTTAGGGAGAGAGCGTCAAACGGTTCTAAAAGACAAGGCTATTGGAGCCCGATAGGTGAAATAGGTTATGTGCTGACCAATCAGGCGTTGTCATTGAAATAAGTGAATAACAGCGAGTGTGGGAGCCCGATTGGGAGGCTAAGCATTCGTAATGACCGATCGGCCACCATACTTGTATAAATGGGCATTGGAAAGGATCGGGGCCGATTATATGAGCCCAATTGATCATGGAACATCGTAAGACTGTCATCAGGTATAGAAGTCAGAAAGCATGACAAGTGGTGGTTGCACATGTCCGATAAAGCTGAAAGCAGTGTCAGGGGAGTTCGATGAACGTATGGGGGAGGTGGTAGTTGTTGTGGTGATGTCATCCTAATTTTATGGAATCAAAGTCCATTTGGGAAGAGAATTAGATCACATCCAACGGGATATGGAAGGCTAATCCCTAAAATATTGGGATTGATTCAATCAGGATTCTGATAAGGTAAGAATTTGGGATTAGGAAGGATTCAACAATCAATCATCTGCTTGGAGCGCAAGTTAAGGAAGTTCTTGCTTTATCAGAATTGTTCAGGGCCGCTATAAATATAGAAGCAGGCCAACCGTGCAAAGCACTCTGCGTCACCTCGAAAAACATCACTCATAGCATTCTTTCACAACCTTCACAGTATTCAAAGCATTCATGCCTTTGTTTATTAGCATCCACTGCATCCGTAGCAAATAGGTCTCTTCCCTTTTTATGTATGAGACATTAGCATTATAAAATATTGATATCAGCTTTACTTTTCATTGTGTATGTTTCTTTCATGAGATGATTGTTTTATCCTTAAGTATCATAGTAAGCAATTCGTGTGTGTATGAGATACACACAAGTGAGATACGAATTACTATTCTTTGATACTTAGAATATGTCACAGTGGATGATGAGACTGGATACCTCATCAGGTCTACACTGTAGCATAATTAACTACCATTGGATGGAGTGATTAATCTCAATCACTAGAGTGTAGCTCTTAGTTGATATGCTAGTGCTTATAGTGCATTGACGGACCTGAGCTTTCCTATTGACGCTTAAGGCTGTCAACAGTCAATAGGAACTCATAACTTGTATAAGGTACGTGTTCTCAATCTTGAGATGATTATGAACACAGATTATGGATATGGCTGCTTTAACTTACCAATCAGTGAGGTCTATAGAAGATCAACACCTGTGTATCTTGGGTATGTCATGTCCATAGGGTTGTGAACATATATTGTCAAGATAGAATCTACCCTCTGATTCAGAGTAAGCATTCCCTTGAGAATGTCACCAAGTTGATTACTGAGTACTGCAGTCTTGTTGATAAGAGTTATCAACATGTTTGGTAATCATGAGTAGTGAATGAGACTCAAGGAATACAAGAAGTAATCATGATTCAGGTTGACAGTAACAGTTATCCGACTACCTGAATATGATTACGAATGCTGACGGTAGAGGGACATTGTACACCATACAAGTCTAGTTATCGCTTCGGATATGTTCTTTTGCGTTGGAGTTCAGTTATCGTTTTATAGTGGAATAAACGTTAACTGACCAGTTAGTTAGTTTGCTGATCAAAGAGTTTGGTCATGGTAATTAACAAACTGGTCTGAGCCAACAATAAAGAGCCTAGGAGGTCCCACTCTTAGCTCCGCTAGGATGCTTGGAAAGACACTTGAGGAAGCTGTTAAGACAAGTTCGATCGATTGAAGTATGTTCGATCGATTGAAGTCAGCAGGTTCGATCGATCGAGAATGGTTCGATCGATCGAAGTCACTTCGATCGATCGAAGTCTAGGTCGGTTCTGGAAATCTATAAATAGGGCAGCTGCGTTTTGGAAGTAAGTGATCGTCGTTTTTATACGCAGAAGCTGCAGAAACTATCATAGTCTTCCCAAAACCTTCCTATCCTCTCTATTAGGGTTCCCACGAACCCTAGTCTTTCCGGCAGGCATCCGCAGGAGTCATAAGGGTGAAGATCATCTAGTGGAGGCTGCTGGAAGTTAAAGTTTCAGAATTGGGTTCAAGACACTAAGGTATAATTCTTGCACCCCCTTGTACGCATCTATGGAATTGACGAGTAGTAGATCCTGGAATACCAAAAGTTTTATAACTTAACCTATTTCCGTTGCGCGTTTAAACTCTAACTTTAAACCACTTTTTCCTTCAATTGGTATCAGAGCCACGCTCGTTTGGATCTATAGATGCGTTTTTGGAACCCTAGTTTTGATTTGCATGTTGATTTTAGAACTATTTTTGAAACTGCATCGTCACAGATCTGTTTCTGCAGTGTTATCGCAGCAGAATACAAAACTGTGATTGCATAGGATGCAAGGTGGGTTCGATCGATCGAACTTGTTTCGATAGATCGAACATTCTGTTCTCAATCGATCGAACTAGTTTCGATCGATCGAAGCCTTCTGGTGTTCGATCGATCGAATAGTGTTAGATCGATCGAGACAGATTCTCTGTCCAGGTGTTCTGTTCACAGTTGTAAATGTTTTTTAAATTATACTTTAATCTTAAATTATTTCTGTAAAATTTTTAAATCATTCTGTGAAACAGAATGTTCAAGCGATTGAACAGTGTTCAATCGATCGAAGGTTCGAGCGATCGAACGGTCTTCGATCGATCGAACTGTGACAGAGAAGTAAGATGCTGTTTTAAGTTCTAATTCAGTATGTAAAGTGTTTATATACTGTGTGAATCAATTAAGTGTTCCAATAGTTACATATATTTGTTATGTATGTGTGGATGCGTGTACGACTAACCCTTTTGCAGCAAAATTAGTCGCTATCTCCCATGGCACCAAGTCGTTTAAATATTTATATTTAAATTGTTTGAGATTGGTGCATGTTGTAATTTATTAATGGTTTGGTTTTAAGGCGTATGTAAAGGGCGCTGCGGCTTCAATCCTACGAAAAGGAAAGTCGCACCGGTTTCCCTAGCCTTTTATTTCTTTTTTTGCTATTTCCTTTTTCTAGATAAATTGTAAGCTTCAAAAGAAGCATAGGTCCAATGTAATAGAATTAGAAATTCCATGAAGATGGAGCAAGGAGCCGTTGTCCATAAAGATGGAGCCGGAGGCGACCAAACCAAGAAGGTGGTTCTATGGAAATAGAGCCATGGGAGATAGAGGCATTGTTTGAATGCCTATATTTCATTTTAGTTTTTGTTTTATGTGCTTGTTTTGTGATTGGCGTATAATACATTGTTGCATGCACTTAAAACAAGTTTTCTAAAATAAAATTCAAAAGCCGTTTTCAACACATTAGTAAACATTGGATGTTTATGGGTAGTGTGTGGAAACATTTTTCAAAAGCAAAATCCTTAATTTACTAAATCTAGTGGGAGAGGGTCTTATCAAATAACACCCACGATCTTCCATTAACGGTTCATTGTAAGATGAGTAGTGTATTCTGTGTCACCTCGCCAGGGGTGATCATTCCATACGGAGGGTACACTGCTCATTGGTTACTAGATGTGAACTTCCTATGGATAGGATCAATCAGACGTGTTAGAGGGTGACCACCACACGGAGGCGCTACTTGAGACGGTTGTGATTGGATCCTAGTTAATGGTACACACTAGCTAAGCTATGGATAAGGGATCCCACACGGGGCATTATTCAGAAACTTAGAGGTCAAATAGGTTCGGGAGTCATGGCTATTTTGCAAGAGTTGCATAGCGGATAAGTCATGATAAATCGAAAGGTCGAACATTGACCACCACACGGAGGCTTTATTCTTTCGTTTCGATATTCCGGCGACTTTGTTTTTAAATAAGAGTTTTAAGGATTCTTTTATTTCAAACTGTCAATTCTGATATCCATATTTATTTTGTTTGTTTGATTTTCAGTAATCATAATGTCTGGATCTGCATTTAGTCCACTTGCTACCATACTCACTCAAAACAAGTTAACTGGAAATAACTACACTGAATGGAAACGTAACCTTGACATCGTTTTAACTACGGAGGATCACATATATGTCCTCACCACCCCAAGCCCTGAAGAACCCGCGGCAAATGCTTCGGCAGCTGCCAGACGCGAGTTCGACAAATGGAAGAAGTCGAATGGAATGGCCCGTTGTTACATTCTGGCCTCAATGGCTGGTGTGTTACAACACCAATTCCAATCGAACGATTCTGCCAGTGACATTATCACATCCCTGAAAAAGATGTTTGGGGAGCATGGCAGGCCTGCCAGACAGGTAGCCATGCAGAAGATAATGAGTGCAAAGATGTCGGAAGGTACTCCAGTCAAAGAACATGTTTTAAAAATGATTGGTTATTTAAACGAACTGGAGACCTTGGGAGCCAACATCGATGCACAGACCCAAGTTGATATGATCCTCAACTCGCTGTCGCCATCATTCGCTCAATTCAAACTTAACTATAATATGAATCAAATGGATTTTTCAATGAGCGAATTAATGAGTTCTTTACTGGCAGCAGAAGGGGTGATCAAACCTGGGGGCAGCGTTTTAAACGTTGAGAAAAGCGCTTCTTCTTCCTGATCTACACCGAAAGGTAAGAAAGGAAAGAAGAAGGCTGGCACTGGTGGTTCAAGTGTTGGACCGGTCCCTAAGATTGCAAAATCTAAGGGAAAAGGTAAGGGCAAAGGGAAGGTGGGTGGCCAAGGCAAAGGAAAGTGTTTCCAATGCGGTGAGAAGGGCCACTGGAAGAGGAACTGTCCAGAATTCTTAGCTACAAGAGTTCAAGGTATGATTGAATCACATGTGATTGAAGTAAGTTTTATTACGGATACTTCAAACACTTGGTGCATTGATTCTGGTGCGACTAACCATATCTGTAATTCATTGCAGGGGTTCAGATCAACCAGGAAATGCAGTGGTGGGGAGATCGTGCTTACTCTAGGTTCTAGCGCAACCGTATCTGCGGTTGCTATAGGAGTCGTAGTTTTAGAATTTTCAGACAGTAAAGTTTTGATTTTATCAGATGTACTTTACGTCCCTTTAATGAGACGTAATTTAATTTCAGTTTCTAATTTAACGAATAATGGTTATTCCTTTCATTTTGGAACTGAAGTTGTCATTAAAAGAAGCAGTTCTTTTATATGTTCTGGTGTTAAATCAAATGGTTTGTATGTGATTACTCCCAATATTTCAAAAGATTATTGTTTGGAACTTAATAACTCAGTGGTAACTTTACCATCTAAAAGAAAGGAACCTTCCACTAATCCAACAAGGCTTTGGCATATGAGGCTTGGCCATATCAATCTGAATAGGATTGGCAGACTAGTCAAAGAAGGGGTCTTAGGCGATTTGGTTCTCGAACCAATGGAAGTCTGCGAGTCTTGTTTGGAGGGTAAGATGACCAAAAGGCCCTTTCCTGCAAAGGGCAACATGACCAATGCATTGTTGGAATTAGTTCATACTGATGTGTGTGGACCAATAAATATTAGAGCAAGGGGTGGTTATGAGTATTTCATAACATTTACCGATGACCACTCTAGGTATGGATATGTGTACCTAATGAAGCACAAGTCTGAAGCCTTTGAAAAGTTCAAAGAGTTTAGGGCTGAAGTGGAGAAGCAATCGGGCACACATATCAAGGCCATTCGATCTGATCGAGGTGGCGAGTACCTCTCTAATGAGTTTATTGATCACCTCGTACAGAATGGGATTCTGTCACAGTTGACTGCACCTGGTACGCCTCAGCAGAACGGTGTAGCGGAGAGAAGGAATCGGACTCTTTTAGACATGACTAGGTCGATGATGAGTTATTCAGAGTTGCCATTATTCCTTTGGGGTTATGCTTTGGAAACCGCTGCATACATACTAAATCTAGTACCAAGCAAATCTGTTCCCAGGACACCACGAGAGATGTGGATTGGGCGCAAGCCTTCTTTGCAACATCTCCGGATATGGGGGTGTCCGGCACATGTGCTCAAAGGAAAGATGAGCAAGTTGGATTCTAGATCGGAAGTATGTTACTTTGTAGGGTATCCAAAGGGTACTTATGGATGGTGTTTTTATGATCCAAGAGAACAGAAAGTGTTTGTTAGTACAAATGCTGTTTTCTTGGAGGATGATTATATCATGAACCATAAACCTAAGGGAAGGATAGATCTTAGAGAGATAGAAGGAGAGCCCTCAGTCCAACCCGCAGTTGATAACGATGAAAATTAAGAAAATACCACTTCTTCACCCATTTCCGCACCGGTACCTCGTCGTAGTGGGAGGATTATCAGCCAGCCTGATAGATACATGTTCTTAGGAGAAGTTTTTGAAGCTGTCTCCATAGAATCTGAATTTGATCCTACCACTTACGAAGAGGCAATGGCTGATGTTGATTCAGCTCATTGGATTAAAGCTATGAAGGCTGAATTGGAATCTATGGATTCCAATCAGGTCTGGGATCTTGTAGAACTTCCAGCCAATATTAAACCCATTGGCTGCAAGTGGGTCTATAAGAGGAAAAGAGGATCTGATGGAAAGGTTGAGACCTTTAAGGCAAGGCTTGTGGCGAAAGGCTATACTCAGAGGGAGGGCATTGACTATGAGGAAACCTTCTCGCCGGTAGCCATGCTCAAGTCCATCAGAATACTCTTATCCATTGCTGCATGCCTAGATTATGAAATCTGGCAGATGGACGTCAAGACTGCATTCTTGAATGGTAATCTTGAGGAGGACATCTATATGCAACAACCAGAAGGGTTCATAGCTGGTCGGAAAGGTAACTTGGTATGCAAGTTGCAAAAGTCCATTTATGGGCTTAAGCAGGCATCCAGAAGTTGGAACATCCGATTTGACCAAGCGGTCAAGTCGTTTGGTTTCATACAGAATCTGGATGAGCCTTATGTATACAAGAAATGTGAAGGGAAAGTAGTGGCTTTTCTTGTGCTCTACGTTGACGACATTCTACTCATTGGGAATGATGTAGCGGCGCTGTCAACGGTCAAGGTTTGGCTAGCTAGTACTTTCGATATGAAGGATCTAGGAGAGGCGAGCTATATTCTTGGGATAAAGCTCTTTCGGGATCGCAAGCGAAAGATAATGGGATTATCTCAAGCTGGTTATATCGAGAAAGTGCTAACTAGGTTTTCAATGGATAATTCGAAGAAAGGTTTGTTACCTTTCAGGCATGGTTTAGCGTTCTCCAAGGACCAGTGTCCAAAGACACAAGAGGAGAGGAATCGCATGGCAGGAATTCCCTATGCCTCGGCAGTGGGAAGTCTCATGTATGCGATGTTATGCACTAGACCAGATATCTGCGTTGCCGTTGGCATAGTTAGCAGGTATCAATCGAATCCTGGTCCAGAGCACTGGACAGCCGTTAAGCACATTCTTAAGTACTTGAAAAGAACTAAAGATTACATGCTTATGTACGGCGGTAGTGAGTTAATTCCAGTAGGATACACTGACTCGGACTTTATGTCAGATAAAGATTCGAGAAAGTCGACATCCGGACATCTCTTTACCTTGGGAGGTGGTGCTGTTAGTTGGAGGAGCATTAAGCAGAAATGCATTGCAGACTCAACTACAGAAGCTGAGTATGTGGCTGCTTGTGAAGCCGCAAAGGAAGCTGTTTGGCTCAAGAAGTTCCTTATGGAACTCGAGGTGGTACCAGCGTCGCTGTCACCTATTACGCTATACTGCGATAATAGTGGGGCAGTGGCTCAGTCCAAGGAGCCAAGGAACCACGGGAAGGGAAAGCACGTAGAGCGGAAATATCACCTAATCCGAGATATAGTTCAACGTGGAGATGTGACTGTCACCAAGATTGCCACCGCTGACAATCCTGCTGATCCGTTTACAAAGGCCTTACCACAGAAGGTCTTTGATCGTCATCTAGATAGTCTAGGTCTTAGATGTAGTTCTGAATGGTTGTGAGTGCAAGTGGGAGTTTGTTGGGTTTGTGCCCTCAAACCATTACTTTATGTATGAGACATTAGCATTATAATATATTGATATCAGCTTTACTTTTCATTGTGTATGTTTCTTTCATGAGATGATTGTTTTATCCTTAAGTATCATAGTAAGCAATTCGTGTGTGTATGAGATACACACAAGTGAGATACGAATTACTATTCTTTGATACTTAGAATATGTCACAGTGGATGATGAGACTGGATACCTCATCAGGTCTACACTGTAGCATAATTAACTACCATTGGATGGAGTGATTAATCTCAATCACTAAAGTGTAGCTCTTAGTTGATATGCTAGTGCTTATAGTGCATTGACGGACCTGAGCTTTCCTATTGACGCTTAAGGCTGTCAACAGTCAATAGGAACTCATAACTTGTATAAGGTACGTGTTCTCAATCTTGAGATGATTATGAACACAGACTATGGATATGGCTGCTTTAACTTACCAATCAGTGAGGTCTATAGAAGATCAACACCTGGGTATCTTGGGTATGTCATGTCCATAGGGTTGTGAACATATATTGTCAAGATAGAATCTACCCTCTGATTCAGAGTAAGCATTCCCTTGAGAATGTCACCAAGTTGATTACTGAGTACTGCAGTCTTGTTGATAAGAGTTATCAACATGTTTGGTAATCATGAGTAGTGAATGAGACTCAAGGAATACAAGAAGTAATCATGATTCAGGTTGACAGTAACAGTTATCCGACTACCTGAATATGATTACGAATGCTGACGGTAGAGGGACATTAGTACACCATACAAGTCTAGTTATCGCTTCGGATATGTTCTTTTGCGTTGGAGTTCAGTTATCGTTTTATAGTGGAATAAACGTTAACTGACCAGTTAGTTAGTTTGCTGATCAAAGAGTTTGGTCATGGTAATTAACAAACTGGTCTGAGCCAACAATAAAGAGCCTAGGAGGTCCCACTCTTAGCTCCGCTAGGATGCTTGGAAAGACACTTGAGGAAGCTGTTAAGACAAGTTCGATCGATTGAAGTATGTTCGATCGATTGAAGTCAGCAGGTTCGATCGATCGAGAATGGTTCGATCGATCGAAGTCACTTCGATCGATCGAAGTCTAGGTCGGTTCTGGAAATCTATAAATAGGGCAGCTGCGTTCTGGAAGTAAGTGATCGTCGTTTTTATACGCAGAAGCTGCAGAAACTATCATAGTCTTCCCAAAACCTTCCTATCCTCTCTATTAGGGTTCCCACGAACCCTAGTCTTTCCGGCAGGCATCCGCAGGAGTCATAAGGGTGAAGATCATCTAGTGGAGGCTGCTGGAAGTTAAAGTTTCAGAATTGGGTTCAAGACACTAAGGTATAATTCTTGCACCCCCTTGTACGCATCTATGGAATAGGTTTGGTCATAGAGATAGCTATTGTCACACCCGTCCTGGAGAATTAAACTAATTAATATTAATTTATTAGTATATAAATACCATCTTTATGTGAATAATTGGTATATTATATATATATATGCATCTCATAAAATATGTATAGATTGTATATGCATGTCTTACAAAGCTATACGTATAGGGGATGTGTGCATCATAAGTGCGCACATATTATGGAGGGATTTGTTTGCCGCATTTAACATCTCATTTAACTCTCTATCTCAATTTGGAAGTGATTTGCTCTAATTCTCAACAAAAAATAAATGGTTTGTTGAATGCATATTGTATGTGTATATCTTATATAAGTATAGGGGTATTTAGGTCATAGAAAAATCTTTAACCATGATTAGGTGTGTTAACTAGGATCCTAGGGATCTAGTATTAAATAAACATATTGGGTTTCCTTCATCCATGAAAGTACATGGATGGGGGATTTAAAGGCATTTTTCTAAATATTGGGTTAATAATTTTACATAAGCCCTTAATAAACACATAAGCACCTAAATTGATTCCACATTACCGTCCCATAATACAGGGACTACATACCTTATTGTCCAAATTGGGATCTGTCACGTTGACCACATTTGGGTTCCCAAAAGATTACCCATAATCAACTCAGTGGGTCAAAATCCACATTACATATGCATTTCCAGCATTATTATATACTCTGTAAATAATAATGCATGCTAATATAATATTAATTAATCGCGGGAGCGGGTGTCACAGATTGAATAAATTTTTAAAGTTCAAAGGTTCAATTGAATAAAAAAAATGTATCTAGTTAAAAACACAGGTAAAATATAAGAGGGTAAAGTGTAATTAGGCCTGAAAACAAATATGCGAATCTTTGCCTAAAATAAATGCTTCCCATTCTTTTTCAAGATAAAGGCAAAGGTATACTAGGTTCTTCAAAAAAGCTAACGAACATCTAATATCTATATATGAAAGCAAAAGACTTTGGTTTTGCCACTTGGCACATTCTTAGAATTTTAATTTTTTTCTCTTATTTTATTTTATATATGACATATTACACTTACAAATATTCAAAATATGAAAGTCAAAAATGTTTTAATTAGTCAAACTTAAGTATTATCTATAATTATAACTACTTAATTGTTGGAATACCAATCTTTCTCCAAAACTCTCTCCATTTTAAAATATGTCTAGAGCTACTACTGCTTCTTCTTCTTCTTTTTCTAATAATAATAATAAAGTGGTGTTTTTATAATTTAAAAAAAAAAAAAAAAAAAAAAGAAAAAGAAAAAGAAAAAGAAAAGAAAATGTGTGGTTTGGATTGGTTCATATATAGTCTAACCCCAAAATTGTGTTTTTCTTATGACAATTGTCAGATAAGTAGTTTTTGGTTTAGACTACCAATGTTAAAATTTCATTTAAAATTATGCTATCTAACTTTATAAAATTTGGTTCTCAAATGTATATTATATTTGCTCACGTGAGGTTTGCTATTATTTATAGTGGTAACAATTTTTAGTTTCTATTTGGGTACAAGTATAACTATCAAAGCTTACAAATCGAATTTAGAGATATCAATTTGGGTACTGTATCATTATTTTTTAAAATATTCACCCTTATGGACCGGTTGACACCATTCCAATTAAAAAAATCAATTCAAGAGTAATGCTATGTTCCCAAATTTTGTATCCCAAATGTGGTTTCAACACATGTGGAAGTGAGACCACCTTCGATAATGGTTAGACTACTTCAACGTTGTCGAATCAAAATCAAGTGGACCCACTGTTACACATGTTGAGAACTATATTTGGGATGCAAAATTGGGAAAGATAACATTACACTTGATGTAATTTTTTGGAAATTGTGTCATAATCAATATTCATAAACTAATACTATTTATTTTAATTTTCTAATATTTTTTTTTTACATATTTAGTTGATAAGAATTTAAATATGATCTAATAGGTAGTTTTTTCTCACTCCCTATTGATTTCTTCTCCAACAATGACCATCTAAATTGCATAACCATGTTCTCTAAAAAAAAAAAAAATTTTTTTGCATAACCATGAGTATTGTTATGCGCATAAATTACAAACCGCTAAATTGCACACCCATGAGTGTTGTTATGTGCATTAGTTGCTCCTCTATTCCATCTTTCTTTCTTTTGAGAATTGATGTTAGCATCTATATAATACTCTCTCTCTCTCTCTCTCTCTCTCTCTCTCTCTCTCTCTCTCTTCTATTAACATATTCTTAAATTAAATACGAATCTAAATTGATGAAACAAGTACTAAAATTCTAAAATATAAAAAAATTTGATTAAAAGTTCAAAATTTAAGACAACAATGAAATTATAAAATATGTATGAGAGACAATACTTAAGCTAAAACTAAATAAAAATTCGGATATGAACACAATAACAAAAGTTTATAAATAGTAATATGTTATTCCCTGTTGATAGAGTAATCTTAAAAATTTTGTCCAAGAGATACTAGCACAACTAAGATATGAATACTAAATAAATAAAATAAATCTATTTAATTAGTAGGATAATAATGTGCATTTTATTTACTGTTCATGTCACTTCATACATAAAATTAATGTAATTTTTTTTAATCATTTGTAGTATATATCTTCCTTTTCTTTCACCCATACAAACACTATTTTCTATCTTCTATCGTAACTATCCCGTGTAGGTGCACGGGTCATAACTAATTGGGAAAAGAAAACTCTTGCTTTGAAAAATGAAAATTCTTACATTTAAGAATGCCAATAACTTTGCCAACTTGGAAAAACAAAGTCGGTTTTAATTAGCTCATTCTAAAATAACTTAACTATAGACTAGGGTATTGAGGAGGTTCAAATACATTCTAACTTCTAGGGAATAGCGTAAAAGTACTAAACGTGTATTTTAAAAAGTTGTTACCATCATACCATTAATTATGGGTATCACTATTGCAAAAAAAAAAAAAAAACCTTATTATGTGATAAATTGAGACTTACACACATAACTAATTTGCTTTAATAATGGCCACTGGCAGCCTTAATTATTAGACCAAACTTTTATCTTTATTTGTTTATTATTAATTTTTTTTTATGGTAACGTACTATTGATTCATCTGTGTTACATATATACTAGTGATCCATCCTATATATATATATATATATATGTGGTACTCACTACTCTTTTTTTCAAAGCTGGTAAGAAGGAAAAAAGAGTAGTGAGTACCAAATATATATAGGATGGATCCAGATATCAAGCTTAAGGGGTGAATTTGGGTTGGTGGAAGTACGTGTACGTATATTTAAAGCCTATTTAGGTATGGTGTATATGTATATATATATATTTTTTGATATATCGAGAGGGAGGATTTGAACACTTGCCACTTGAGTAGAGATTGATATGTCCAGAAATATCTTGTAACTACCTAACCGCCACGTAATTCAGCTAATGACCCGGGGAAGACAGATTTGAGGCATGGAGCCCACGCCCCCGAGGGATGCTGCAGTTGCCACCCGAGGTACTCGGGCGGTCGTAGTGGGGCCCCGAGGATCACGGCATCAATCACGTTTCCCCTCAAATCGTTACACAGCTGTCGCTCGATCAAGAGAATTAGTGGTTTCCTTAACTGCTTAGGAAACTCACCAAATATTGGGCAAATCTATTGTGATTAGATTAGGCTTCCTAATCTAGTGAAGCTTACCATGTAAAGGTGGACTCTTACACTTATAAAAGAGCCCACCTACCCTCTCAAAGGGGATCCGAATATCAACTCCCTAAGCGGAATACACCTTAGATAAATCACCAACATACACGCATACACCCGGCTGGTATTACTGGTAGTGCCGCCCCACTTTGTTGGCTCACCAGGCCGCCGGTGATCTACTAGTGAACGCGCATAGACGCAACAGTGGACGTAGGTCACCTCATTAACGGGGCCGAACCACACACAAACCTTCTGTGATTTCATTTTCTTCTTAGAATTGCCCTCACCAGTTTTCGGCATCATCAGTTTGGCGCCGTCTGTGGGAACGACACGATTTCCTTGTTAACAAAAATCTTTGACTGATCAACATGCCAAAGAAGAAGGGCAAGAAGACCGCCGATTCAACCGGTCAGGAGGACCTACAGATCGAGACGCGGGCGACCTCCATGACCTCCGACCAGGTCGCAGTAGCGCTGGAGCGGCTCTTGGAAGGCCAGCTCCGGACACAACAGCAAATAGATGCGCTCATAGCCCATAATGAAAAAGTGGTTGAGGACTACGAGAAAAGCCCTTCGTCGGAGAAGCGGCCTGAAAAGAGCACTCCCAGTCAGAGGCCCGAAAGGAGCGCTCCCAGCAAGAAGCCTGCCCGGACGCACGGAAAGACCAGGTCCGCCCCAGGGTCCCAACTAAACCGGGAAAGCCGGGCAGAGGGGGAGCGCAGCCAGCCTGCCAAGCGCCCACAGGAAGGACCTCGGTATGTCCCTCGCCGAGCGCGACGAGTAGAGGATGCCCGGATCCTCATCGAGCGGCGGCGAGCTGCAAGGGGAGAAGCACCCGGACGAAAGGTCAGGGAACCGGTCGACGATCCGCCCGCCCTAAGCCGGGATGATCTCAGGCACAGGCTATCCCGGACTCGTAGCCGAGTGCTATCCCCAAGATCGACGCGCTTCGAGGACGAGGCATCATCGTCCGATCCAACCTACTACTCAGGTGCAGAGAGAAGGATCGGGCGTATTGATGTCAAGGCCCAGGTCGAGGAGCTGCAGCAGCAGATTGAGAGGCTGAACCGCAAGTCCGGCCACGACCTCACTAATACAGAAACGGAGTCACCCTACACAGCCCGGGTGACACAGTTCCCGATTCCGCGGAAGTTCAAACCCCCTCATCTCAGCTCATACGACGGCAAGGGGAGTCCAGTGGACCACATCCGCACCTATAAGGCGCAGATGGCACTGGTCACTACCACGGACGAGTTGCTATGCCTGGCATTCCCCAGTACTTTAAAGGGATCAGCCGCGCAATGGTTCCATGCTCTGAAACCGCGGACGGTTGACGATTTCAAGACCCTCGACAAACTCTTCATTAGTCAGTTTGTCGGGATGCTGGACCGGTCGCAGCCAGACACCCAGCTGCTGGCTGTCAAGCAGCAAAGGGGGGAATCTTTGAGGGAGTACGTAGATCGTTTCAACCAGCAGAGGCTTTTGATTCGCAACCTCAATGAGACCGCCGCTATCATGGCTTTCTGCTCAGGAGTTCAGCACACCAAGGTGGCCACGTCCTTTCATCGCAATCGACCGGCAACCCTGGTGGAACTCTCGGAAAGAGTAGGGAAGTACATAGACACCGAAGAATTCCTGAAGGCGAAGCGCGCCAACCAGACGGGAGACGAGTCCCCGAAGGCAAAGCGCAAACGCGAGGGATTTGAGAAAGGCCCGGGAAAGAAGCCAAAGCAAGACCAAAGAGAGGCTAGGGGTCAGCCCCCAACAGCTTTTACACCTCTTTCCCGACCCATACATGAGGTGATGGCCGCCGCAGAGGCGCAGAGGTTGCTTCCGCAGCCTACCAAGCTCAGAGCCCCTCCCGGCAAGAGGAATCGGGAGAAGTTCTGCCGTTATCACAAGGATCACGGCCATGAAACGGAGGATTGCTTCAAGCTGAAAATAGCAATCGAAAAGTTGATCGAGCAGGGCCATCTTGCCGAGTTTGTCACAGTGGACAGACAGCCCCGACAGGATGCCCGGGCTCCCGGTCAGCCTCCTCCACTGCTCGGCCACATCAACGTGATCTCCGGAGGAACATCTGGCGGAGGTGATTCACAGTCGGCACGGAAGAGGCATGCCCGAGCATCCCGAGCGGATGTATGGCAGGTCCAATCCACCGACCCCTCACCAACTGACGTCCTGACGTTCTCATCCGATGATATACGTGGCCTCCACTGCCCCCACGACGACCCGCTGGTAGTGACACTGTCTATAGCAAACTACATGGTCCAGAGGGTACTAGTCGACACGGGCAGTTCGTCGGATATAATGTTCGCAGCGGCATTCGACCAACTCGGGGTCGATAGAGATCGGCTCTGGCCAGTCGCTACTCCCCTGGTTGGATTCAACGGCTCTAGCACCCAACCGCTCGGCACGATCGAACTCCCGGTACTCATGGGGACCTATCCACAACAGGTTTCCCTGCTCACCAATTTCGTGATAGTGGATGCCCCATCGGCCTATAACGTCATCCTTGGGAGGCCGACCCTCAACAGAGCACGAGCAGTTGTCTCCACATACAGCCTAACCGTAAAATTCCCGACTCCTCAGGGACCGGGATGCTTGCGAGGAGACCAGACCACGGCTCGGAGTTGTTATGTTAGCTCGTTGCGACGGGGGGCAATCACCGAGACTCTGAATGTCCAAGAAATGGATCCCCGGGACCCGAGAGACATGATAGGGCCGATGGAAGAATTGGAGCAAGTTGTGCTGGACCCGGAGCACCCGGATCGGACGATCAACGTAGGCGCGCTGCTGGAGCCTGCCTTGAAAGAAAAATTGGTCCAGTTCCTGAAGCAAAACCAGGATGTCTTTGCGTGGAGCCATGAGGACATGCCCGGGATTGATCCCTGGGTGATGTCCCATCACCTCAATGTTAGCCCAGACTGCCGTCCGGTAAAGCAGAAGAGAAGGGGCATGGCGTCCGAAAGGCAAAAAGCTGTAAGTGAGGAGGTAGAGAAGCTATTAAAAGCTGGCTCCATCCGGGAGGTCCACTACCCCGACTGGCTAGCCAACGTTGTTCTGGTCAAGAAGAGTAATGGTAAATGGAGGATGTGTGTGGACTTCACTGACCTCAACAAGGCCTGCCCCAAGGACTGTTATCCGCTGCCCAGGATAGACCTCCTCGTCGATTCGACGGCAGGCCACTCACTCCTCTCGTTCATGGACGCCTACTCCGGGTACAATCAGATCAGCATGTACCCCGAAGACGAAGAGAAGACGGCGTTCATCACCGACCAAGGCACGTACTGTTACAGGGTCATGCCCTTCGGCCTTAAGAATGCCGGGGCTACATACCAGCGCTTGGTCAACTTCATGTTCAAAGATCTTATCGGAACGTCCATGGAGGTATACGTGGACGATCTCCTGGTCAAGAGCCGAGATGAACCCGATCACCTGGAGCATCTGGCCGGGGCCTTCAGCATTTTGAGAAAATTCAGGATGAGGTTGAACCCGGCCAAGTGCACCTTTGGGGTCTCATCCGGGAAGTTCCTCGGTCATCTGGTCAGCAGACGGGGAATAGAGGCAAACCCTGACAAAATCCAAGCCATCATCAACATGCGGTCACCCAAGTCAACCAAGGAAGTTCAGAGCTTAGCCGGACGGGTGGCCGCACTGAATAGATTCGTTTCCAGAGCAACTGACCGTTGCCTACCATTCTTCAAAATTCTCCGTAAAGCTTTTCAATGGTCGGAGGAGTGTGAGGAGGCGTTCCAGGAACTCAAGAGATACCTGACCTCTCCGCCTCTATTGTCGACACCTACAGTCGGAGAAGAACTGTTCCTGTACTTGGCGGTGTCGCCATCGGCAGTCAGCTCAGCGCTTGTCCGGGAAGAGCACGGGATACAGTTCCCAGTGTATTACACCAGCCGAGCACTGCAAGGCGCGGAAAGCCGGTACTCCCGCATCGAGAAACTGGCCTTCGCCCTCGTTACATCGGCCCGAAGGCTCCGCCCGTACTTCCAGGCCCATGCCATCGTAGTACTGACAAACCAACCCCTCCGCAGAATCCTCTCTCGACCGGACACATCCGGAAGGCTCGTCAAGTGGGCTTTGGAACTGGAGGAGTTTGAGGTAACTTATAGACCGCGGACGGCCATCAAGGGACAAGCCGTCGCAGATTTCTTGGTCGAGTTTACGTATCCAGAAGACCCGATAGAAGAACTCGAGCCTCCAGCCTTACCGCCCGGATTGCTCGCCGGCATCCCCACATGGATACTGCATGTTGATGGCTCTTCCAACCGGCAGGGCAGTGGGGCCGGAATTATCCTGACCACCCCCGAGGGCATCCAGCTTGAATATGCTTTGAGATTCGGGTTTCGTGCCTCCAACAACGAGGCCGAGTACGAAGCCCTCCTGGTTGGGCTGCAATTAGCCGTTTCGATGAGCGCACAACAGGTCGAGAGCTACAGCGACTCCCAGCTCGTGGTCAATCAAGTAAACCAAGAGTATGAAGCACGGGAAGATAGCATGATGGCCTACCTAGCACTCGTCCGAACAGCGTCCAAACAACTCCAAGGCTTTTCCATCACTCGAATACCCAGAGAAGAGAACACCAGGGCTGACCGGCTCGCCCGCCTCGCATCATCGGCTGAGTCAGACTTGCCCGGGATAAGGATACAATTCCTACCCGAGCCAAGTGTGATCAACTCAGAAGGCATGGAGGTCGACCCGGTCACTCTGGGACCCAGCTGGATGGATCCGATCATGACTTTCTTGACGACAGGAAGGCTACCGGGCGAGAAAGAGGAAGCAAGACGGGTCAAGTACCGAGCAGCACGATATCATGTCCTAGACGGTGTCCTTTATAAAAGGGGGTTCACCATCCCGTACCTTCGTTGTGTCCATCCCACGCAAGTTCAAGCAATACTGTACGAAATTCACGAAGGTGTGTGCGGGAACCACGTAGGGAGTCGGACACTCTCAAGAAAGGCCCTGCTACAGGGGTACTACTGGCCAACCATGGCTCGGGATTCGCAGGAGTACGTTCGAAGGTGTGACAAGTGCCAACGGTACTCTCCCATGATAAACCAACCAGGAGAACTTCAGACACCGGTCCTAAGCCCTTGGCCATTCGCCCAATGGGGAATTGACATCGTTGGTCCCTTGCCAACGGGGAAGGGGCAGGTCAAGTTTGCTGTGATAGCCGTGGACTACTTCACAAAGTGGGCGGAGGCCGAGCCCCTGGCAACAATAACCGAGAGAAAGATGGAACATTTTGTGGAAAGAAATATCCTTAGCAGGTTCGGTATTCCGCGAGTCCTGATTAGCGACAATGGGAGACAGTTTGATACACCCGTCTTTAGACAGTTCTGCTCGGACTATGGAATATTGAACCACTACTCTTCTCCTGAGCACCCATAAGCTAATGGTCAGGCCGAAGTAACCAACCGTACGATTTTGCAGTCGATTAATACGAGGCTCGAAGGTGCTAAAGGCCTGTGGGCCGACGAACTCCCAGCCCTTCTGTGGGCCTACCGTACCACACCCCGGGCGGCAACGGGCGAAACCCCCTTTTCCTTGACTTATGGTTTTGAGGCGGTAGTCCCCACGGAGCTCGGGCTACCCACATACCGGGTGGCCACCTTCACTGACCCAGATAATGGAGAGGCCCTCAGGACGGAACTAGACCTGGTCGAGGAGAAAAGAGACCAAGCCTATCTCAGGGTGGCAGCTTACAAGCAAAGGGTCTCAAGGTATTACAACAGTAAGGTGAAGCATCGTAGTTTCCAGGTTGGGGACCTTGTTCTTAAAGCAGTGAACCAGTCAACCCGAGTCCCAAGCCATGGGAAGTTGGGAGCAAACTGGGAAGGACCATATACAGTCACTCGGGTCAACCGACCAGGAACCTATTGGCTACAAAGTATGGATGGGCACGACCTCAGCCACCCCTGGAACGTGCAACATCTCCGCAAGTACTATCAGTAGCACATAGCTACGGGAATCTAGTGTTATGAGGAGAATTCTTTTTCTACGTAGCCTTGATAGGACAATTGTTACAGATTGTTATTTTTTGAATAAAATGGAAAGTTTGCTTTGAAACATTATTACCTTCGGTACATCAGGCTAACCCAAAAGACCTCGGGCCTAACCCCGAGGCACCAAAAGACCTCGGGCCTAACCCCGAGGCACCAAAAGACCTCGGGCCTAACCCCGAGGCACCAAAAGACCTCGGGCCTATCCCCGAGGCACCAAAAGACCTCGGGCCTAACCCCGAGGCACCAAAAGACCTCGGGCCTAACCCCGAGGCACCAAGAGACCTCGGGCCTAACCCCGAGGCACCAAAAGGACCCTGCAACCACCCATGTTCCAGGTCGGTTTCCTATGGTGGATCCCCAACACGCCCCCTCCTTAACAGGAGCCCTGGGGGCAAAAGGGTCCTCCAACTAAACAGGAAATTAACTCAAGCTATGCTTAGGTCCAGCCGATGATGGGGCCAAACCCCTAGGTGGGCAGCGATGGCAAGCTTCAAAAGGACCCTGCAACCACCCATGTTCCAGGTCGGTTTCCTATGGTGGATCCCCAACACGCCCCCTCCTTAACAGGAGCCCTGGGGGCAAGAGGGTCCCATACCTAAACAGGAAATTAACTAAAGTTTCGCCTAGGTCCAGCCAGCGATGGGGCCAAAACCCCTAGGTGGCCAACGATGGCAAGCTTCAAATGCTCCTGCAACCACCCATGTTCCAGGTCGATTCCCTACGGCCATTCAGTCCCGTACACCCGCACTCCTGCCTTTGCAAAATGCTTGGGGGGCAGGGGACAGGAGGACAAAAGGGTAACGCTAAGGCCAAAACAGGGAATTATATCATTCGACTAGGTGTTCTGTGGGTTACGGTCCTAAAGCATTTGCTAAGGCAGATGTTAGGTTGGCCAAGGCCGTACGGATACTAGCAAAAGATAAAAGCACAGTACAACAAAGTTAACGGAAGGATAACCTCAAGGGCCTTTTCATTAATTAAAATGAGTGTACAGAGCTTGGGGGGCAATTGTAGTAGCCTCCCCGAAAAATAAAAGTCTACAAACGACAAAAGCAAATAACAGGGAAGTCAGTTTTCCGCATTAAGCACGTTCTCGGTCTCCCCGGCCTGTTCCCCCGGAATGGTAAGTCCCCCCTCCGCTAAGCCTCCCTCCGGGGTAAGCTCGGTGGCCTCAGCAACGACCTCAGGATCTCCAACGGCCGCAAGCCCCTCGCCAGCGGCTGGAGCTTCACCGAGTCCGGGATCCTCACCGATGTCCCAGTAATCCGAGTCAATCCCCGCGTAGGCCGAGAGAACCCACTCGGGGTGGTCCCGAGCTACCCGCCGCTTCAGATCCTCATAACCTTGGAAGAAGCCATCGTCAAAAGCTCCTTCCAAGGCCTCTGCGGAAGGCGCCTCGGTCACCGCTTTAGCCTGGGCCTCGGCTGCCGCGATAAGGGCCCGGGAAGTTTCCAGTTCGGCCAAAGCCGCTGCCAGGTTCGCCTGAGCCGCCCCTAAGCTCAAGGCCAGCGACTTCGTCTTGCTCGTCTCCACGGCCAGGGCAGCTTTTGCTACCTGCAGCTCTTTCCGTTCCTCCGAAAGGGCGGCTTCAGCGGCGCCCACCTTCGCGGCCAGGGATGAGTGGACGGATTCGGACCCCGCAGCTATGCAGCCAACCTACGGCAGAAGAACACACATCGGTTAAACAAGTAACAAGTGCAGGGCAAGTCCGCGTTTAAACAAAAAGAAGCGGAACACTCACCAGGTGGGAGACGCTGTATAGCCATCCTTGGATCCCTTGGGGGGTTAGCTCAGCACACGCCGTCACCTGGCTTGGCGCGAGGCAGGGCCTGAGTCTCTCCCGGGCCTCATCATGCCCGCCCGGGGGCAAACCCGATGGAACATCAGCCATGGGCACGGGCTCTTCAACAGCCGGCCTGGGGGGAATCGATGTCCCTACGGGACTTGGACGGGTATTGGTCCCGTGGCGAAGGCGCCTGAGTGGGCGGTCGCCGCCTGGAACCTCGGTGGCCGGCCTCTTTCCTTGGGCGATTGCCACCCGAGCGGCAGCAGTGGCGGTAGCGTCGACCTGTCTCTCCCGCAGCTGATCCAAGTTGCGTTTGGGAGCCATTTCTATAGAAACAAAGATCGTACGATCAAAGGTGCAAGGGGCAGAAATAGTACAAGTACATGTTACTGGCACACTTACCAGGGATGATGGGTGTAGAGCTGGGGGCCGGAATAGGCGGCTCAGGGGAGTATTTAGCGATGAGCCCTCCCGACCGGGACAGCACGTTCCAGATGCTGACGGGCGACTTCGCTAGCTTCAAGATCCTGGCCTGGCACGCCTCAGAAATTTCTGGGGGTTTAGGTGAGCCCGCTGTAAAAAAAAAAAAAAAAAAAAAAAAAAGAGAGAAGAAAACTGGTCAACAATCCACTGTGTTCCGGATAGTTCGGAATAGCAGATAAGGACGGAAGGGCGGTCTTACCCTTCAACTCCCTGGCCCAGGATGTCTTCAGCTGGCTCCCCGGAGCCATGTCACAGAGATGAAGGGTAGATACCTGGAAGAATTTTCCCTTCCACCCTTTATTGTTACTAGGGCAGTTGTCAATGATTTTCCTGCCCGGACGGGCGGAGAACGAGAAAAACCCCAACTCATTATGCACAGGGAATGGCCGGTAAGCCCAAAGGAACTCCTGTAGGGTAAGATCATACCCGAATGCCTGGGGCCACAATGATATACACCCCATCAAGAACCTCCACCCATTGGGAGCCAACTGGCCGGGAGCGATGTCAAGAAAAATCAATATGTCCCGAGCCACCGGGTGAAGCGGAAGTCGGAGGCCCGCCATCATAGCGTCCTCAAACAGGGTGACAAACCCTGACTGATATAGGTGCGCGCCGCCGGAATTCACGGCTAGGGCGCAACCGTCAGGAAGGGAGTACCTCTCCCTAATCCGGCGAAAGTCTCCAGAATGAAGAACGGAAGAGGTGGACTCACAAGCGAAGACCATGCGGTCGGTCTCCTCCGGTAGCTCGTCGCCTAATCCCCTCGAAACGGAGGCGACAGGGGCCTCCTCGGAAGACTGACTACTGGACAAGCGAATGGGGATCCAGGCCCCGCTTTGGTGGTCGGACGGGGATTCCGGGAGCTGGCCTTGGCTAGCACCCGGGGACCCCGACTGGTATTGCTCACTCTCCGATCTTGACGCGGAATTGAAGCCGGAGTGCTCCATCTCTGGCCCTCCGGCAGGAAGGAACCGACACAAAGGACGACTCGCGAAGGGATCGAAAACCCCGAGCCTGATATACAGGGGGGGCAGGGTTACTAACCTGAATGGTAGCAAGTAGATGCTCCGCAACACCAGGTAGCACTCTCTCAGAACCACGCAAAGAACACCCGTCCGGTTCAAGTGAGTTAGGGTTCCACCTGACTCGAAAAACGCTACGAATCTGAGAAGGAAGAAATCCCACTCCCGCTCAAACCCCACAAGATTCGTTCTCTCCAGTTTCGCTTCGAAAGGAAAAAGGAACAGGGAAGAGAAAAAAGAAAGATCAGAGACAAGAGAATCAGGAGGGTGCGCAGGAGGTGGGGCGAGTGCTCCTTATATAAAAGACCTCGAACGGCCCAGATCAGAACAGATCCAGCGGTCCAGAAAATATCCCGCCCAAAACCGTCGCTTCGGTCACGTGGGGGGTCGCCTCAAAAGGCGCGCGCATTAAGTACACGTAAAAGACGTTTCCGTTGGCTTTTGAACGGTTTGGTTACGCCCACGCCTCCATTCGTTAGGATCTAACCTGACCAACGATTGGTTGACGCGTGGAAGCAGCGGTCCAGGCCCGAGCAACCATAGCCCGGGCGCATTTGCGAGCCGGTCGGGAATTAACCTCACAGAGTTGTACAGAATTGATACACAGTTCAAGGGACTTAATGAAGGAAAAAGATGGCCTCAGGGACCTTTTTATTGCTATAAAAGGGAAACTATACAAAGACGGGAGCAATTACAGTAGCCTTCCCGGAAGAAAATAAAAAGAAGAAGGAAAAATGTACATATGTGTGTAAACAAAAAATGCCCTTAAGGTCTTTGGCCCTTCAAAGCCTTGACCTCCTCTTCCAGGGCAGCCACCTTCGCCGTCAGCCCCTCTACGGCCAGCTCCAAGGCGTGGACATCCACCCCCCGCAGGGCGGAGTCCATCTGTAGCTCGGCGCCCATCTTCTCCACCGCCTGCAAGCGTTCTTCCATGTTCGCGAGAGAGAAATCCGACCATGAGCCCGGCATGCGGGGGCCGGTGAATATTTCCGGTCGGCTCCTCTTCGGTGGGGGCTGAGGCTCTTCTTCGACCTCTCTCTCCTTGCCCTTTCTGGACGGGCCCGGAGGCGGGCTTACATCTTCAGGTGAGGAGGAGTCATTGCTGGTGGACAAGGTGACCGGCCCCTCGGGTTGGCCCGTCCTGCTGGCCGGGCGCGCCCCGGTCGCCATCGACCGGGTATAGCGGCGCGATCCAGATGCCGCAGCGGCAGCGGTTGCAGAAGACGATCCGACGCCCGAATTCTCCGCAGGTCTCCCTTTCAAGTAGGAGAACGACATACCGGCCTCGATGGCTTGGTCGAAAGCCTCCATGTCATCTTCGGACGGGACGACTCCACGGAGGGCGATGAAGGCCTGTTTGCAATGATCGGGATTATAACCCGCAGGAGGGCAGAGACCGTCATACTCCAACCAGTTACCAGCAACCAGCACCCAAGGGTACCGTTGCCAGTTCTTGTTTGGGAAGTCTAGACCTCGGACAAGGTCTTTCCCCTCGGTCTTAGGGCGAAAGTAGGGGCCTCTGCTGTCAATGCCCAGTATGTAACACCTCGTAACGTCGGCAGCCCGGAGAAACAACCCCAGTCGCTCGTTCAGCGCCGAAATTCCCCATAAGAGGCGGGCAACGTTTGGTCGGCATTTGTGTAGTGGAATCTGCAAACCCTGAAGAAGGTCGCAGAAGGAGACCGGCAGAGGAAAGCGTAATCCCACGATCAGCAGCAGATAGCTGCTGATGAGGAAGAAAGGAGGGGTTACTTCTTCTCCTTCAACGAACGGACGGATCACCACGTCCTCGGGAATTTGGCAATCTTCCCGGAATGCCTTAAGCCCCTCGTCTGATGTTAGGTCAACGTGTGAGGCCATTTGGTGAAGATAAAAGTTTGGAAAGGCAAAGACAGCAAAGGATAGGAGGCTCGGAGAGTTTGCTCAGGCGATTCAGCTAGTGTTGAGTAGTGAAGAAGCCAGGATAAATAGTGCTCATTATATAAGCAGAACGAACGGATGGGATCCAATCTGATCGAACGGTTCATGTACTCTCCCGCCGAAGCTGTCGTTTCGGGCACGTGGGGCGTCGCCTCAGAAGGCGTGAGCATTAAATGTGGGATGTGATAGTCTGGTTGCCAGCTGGACGATTCAGTTACCTCTTAAACTAGATGCTTTAAGCCCGAACTATGCTTGTAACCAGTAGGCACGTGGCGTCGGGGATCTCAGGCTTGTACAGCTACCGCTCGGTCCTTAAGCCGCCGGGTCATCCCGTGTTAGCCGTGGTCCGGTGGGGGACCCGGTATTTTCCCGGGCGGTCTATGAAGGGCATTCTTAATTTTCCGACCTCATCTGATAAAGCGTCATCTCAGCTCTGAAAATGGGGGGCAGCTGATATGTCCAGAAATATCTTGTAACTACCTAACCGCCACGTAATTCAGCTAATGACCCGGGGAAGACAGATTTGAGGCATGGAGCCCACGCCCCCGAGGGATGCTGCAGTTGCCACCCGAGGTACTCGGGCGGTCGTAGTGGGGCCCCGAGGATCACGGCATCAATCACGTTTCCCCTCAAATCGTTACACAGCTGTCGCTCGATCAAGAGAATTAGTGGTTTCCTTAACTGCTTAGGAAACTCACCAAATATTGGGCAAATCTATTGTGATTAGATTAGGCTTCCTAATCTAGTGAAGCTTACCATGTAAAGGTGGACTCTTACACTTATAAAAGAGCCCACCTACCCTCTCAAAGGGGATCCGAATATCAACTCCCTAAGCGGAATACACCTTAGATAAATCACCAACATACACGCATACACCCGGCTGGTATTACTGGTAGTGCCGCCCCACTTTGTTGGCTCACCAGGCCGCCGGTGATCTGCTAGTGAACGCGCATAGACGCAACAGTGGACGTAGGTCACCTCATTAACGGGGCCGAACCACACACAAACCTTCTGTGATTTCATTTTCTTCTTAGAATTGCCCTCACCAGTTTTCGGCATCATCAGAGATCATAGTGGACTTTTACCACAAGGGTAGGACCGTAATCCTTATTTATGTATGATACTAATACAAATATAAATTATTATTATTTTTATTTATTTTTTATTTTAAATTTATGGGGATGTAGCTGTAGCTCGCCCCATGGATCCATGCTTGACCGAGTATACTACAAAATAGTTACATAGAAGAAAAAAAAAAACAAAAAAATCTAACCTAAAGTCTTCTTTCCCTCTAGTCTCTGGTCACTGTCTTCTATACTTAGCTATTTAACTCCATGTATCATGAAAAAGTTTTCCACTAATCAACATGAGACACATCGCGTATCTATCATTTTTAGGGGCGGATTTATACCCAACAGTGGTTCCACCCCAAAATTTTGAAAAATTGTACTCCGTACAATTTGTTTGGCAGAAAATAAAAATGGCATAGTGTGCGCGATCGGGCATGCCAGGTGTTGGAAAATTACGTTTCCCAATAATAGGGGGCAATTAATATCAATTATATTTTAAAGTCTATTAAATTAAATGGACTTTTGTCATATGATCTAATTTTAGGAGGCCCATAAATTTTTACTGGGTATGTGTTTAATGAGTGGATACCCAATACTTATCCTGTTAGGAATAATAGAAACCCTAACAGAGCAGTATATAAGGACATTTATAGGTTGTGGTCCGAAATATGTCGAATCAATATATATTACTTCCTTTTCTACACCATCCAGAGAAGGAACCCATTACAGAACTGAAGAGATTTGACTGAGTAAGACAATAACCGGTCATCCATGGACAGATATAATTCGAAAAAGTAAGCGACATCCAAGGCAATAAAATATGAAAAAGACGTATTTTTCAGGTACTCATTCTATTTTATTGTATCCTTGATAATCTAACATGATATGATCATAGGGTTGTGTTATTGCTATTCTAGGGTTCTACAGTTTTATAGATTAAAGGTCTAACACCAGGAGTTTTGTACGAAGACCCACATGTCACACCCCAATTTTTAGACAACCAATTATTAGTCAAGGGAGAACCCTCAACCAATATCCAGCTGTCCAATCTTCAAGGTGCTTGCAATATAATAACATCACACAGTCTGTACCAAAATAAATCATTACTCACATGAGCTAAAACAACGGTCAACATACAACCATAAAAGTCAAACCAAGATTTAACTCCAACTCCAAATCATAATAAAAATCTAAAAAGAACACGTCACTAAAACAATATCTTAAATTGTTAACTGGCCCACAATGCCAGAAATTATTTCTAAACTCTCTAAGATTGAATAAAAAAAAAACGAATAAGGAAAACAGCACAAGACTCTGCATTGCCTCCTGCTGCCAGGTGCCACGACCTCCCTACTAGCCTTGCAAATTTTGATCGGCTACGCTCCAACAAGAACACACCCGCGAGAAAAACTCAACGGGCCAGTCACGTGACTGGTATGAGTTAAACCACACACACACAAAGCTAGGAATTACACGGTGACTCTTACTACCACACCCAACAGGTAATTCGGGCAAAAGGATAGTTCCACTTCACATGTCGGGACAAGCGGTAGTTTCCCTCTATGTGGTGGCCATGCAGTTCTCGTCCGAATTTAAATAAAGTAATTCTTACCTTCCGTCACATGGCGAGTCAATACCTGCAAAATGTTAGTGGACCCACCATCCTGCAACCACGAAGATTTATAACAACAAAATACCACAAATTATGCGAAACTACTAGTACTAAGAATTCACAAGAATTAACTTCATAATTTACTCACTACACATCAAAATAAATATATAAGCCAAGAACAGAAGTCCAGGCAATCAACATTTTAAATCCATTGACTCGTCGGGAAATTTATTGACAATAATCCTCTTACTTATATAAACGATTTATTATTCAATTTCCTAGGTTCACCACTTGGCTACCCTCCATGGTACACCCACACATATATCCCATGTGTGCCCGGACATACTACCAACATCCACTCTGGTGCCAGTTTGGTTGGGGTATCAACCAAACCAGGTATACACACAGAAGGCCAGTCAATATGCCTAGACGTCTAACAAAATAAGCCGGGCATTAGGCTTAGGCCAGCTTGATCACGAAGCCACTGGCAAAAAGGTACACTCAGCAAGTCGAGCTATCAAAAAAATATCACAACTGGGAGCGGTGAACACTAACGAACTTGAAACCATTTTACATTCTCGGAATTATAAAATTTAATCGAATTCAACGTCAATGACAATCACCTATTTTTTTTTTATAGCTCAACATTTTAGGAGAATTCATGTATCTCCAAGTAATCTTCGTTATGTCATACGAATGAATATATATAAAAGAAAAACGAATCATATTTTCCCAATTGCGTACATTTTTAATATACTAAAAACTGCTACTAAAATCTTTAATTTCTGCCCAAGCGGTGCAGAATCAGGAAAAATACTATTAGACGAAAAACGTGCATAATCACGTTTTACATTAGACAAGCGGACATAATGTTCAAATTCAAAGCCACGATTTTCTAATATATTTCTAAAGTTTCTGCAACTGTGTGAATTACACATAAAACGAATTTTACATATATTTTCTAACAAACATGAATATTTCACATATGATTTTTATCAAACTAACGATTCACCTAACCCTTTTGAATACTCTAATGTCATGATCGCAAAGTCACACGAAGGGGAAGGAAACTATCTAAATTACTTCAACAATAGCGTGTATCCATTACAAAGATTTAACCCTAACCATAAAATTAAACATGTACGTACTAATTTAATTACTCCCGTATATACATATACATACGTGTGTATATATATGAATACACAAAGTTTAACTCACCGAGTTGATAAAAAAAATGGCAATCACGAATACCCCACGATCTACACGTGACCACGAACCCGGGACCGTTCTCCTTCTTCTCCCTTTTTTTCTTCTTCCTTCTTCTTCTTTCTCTCTCTCTCTCTCTCTCTCTCTCTCTCTCTTCGGCGGCTGACAGTAGGGGAGTTCTCTCTTATTGTTTTCTATCTAACCTAATATTTTAATATATCATACCTAACCTAATATTGTATTATATTCTATATATGATACATACCACATATATTTATATATAAATACTACCACACGCATACACAACTGCACACACACACTTGCACGTTGTCCCTTTTTTTTTAAACCACATTAATTTTTTTATAGTGTAAAGCACTCACGCCGGTTATTCGTATATTGACCGCATTAATAATGTAATTAAAAATTTAAAAAAATTCTAATTAAGACCCTATGAATTATTTAAAATAAAAAGTGGGGTATTACATTATACACACCTCAAAGAAAATCTCGTCCCGAGATTTGCAACACGCGCAAACACTACTCGAATAGCTCAGGATGCGATTTCCGAATCTTCTCCTCAAGTTCCCACGTAACATCATTAATTCTCTCACTCCATTGCACCTTCACGAGATTCACTACTTTCCTCCGCAAATACTTCACATCTCGATCAACGATAGTGATAGGTCGAGCAACATACGTGAGGTCATCGTTAATCTCAAGCTCTGTCGGACGAACAATCTGTGTAGGGTCCTTCACGCACTTCCTCAACATCGATACATGGAACACGTTATGGATTGTTGCCAATGTCGGAGGCAGCAATACTCTAAAGGCCAACTCTCCAACCTTTCCTATGATCTCATAAGGTCCTACAAACCTCGGAGCAAGCTTCCCTTTCTTACCAAATCGCATCACACCCTTCATCGGAGATACTTTCAAGAACACGAAATCTCCCACTTGGAATTCTACACCCTTGCGTTTCCTATCAGCATAACTCTTTTGCCGACTCTGAGCAGTCTTAATCCTCTCTCTAATAACACTCACCTTCTCAGTAGTCTCCCGAACCATCTCTGGACCCAAAATAGGTACGTCACCCACTTCTGTCCAACATACTGGAGATCTACACGGCCTCCCATACAACGCTTTGAAAGGTGCCATTCCTATGCTAGAATGGTAACTGTTATTGTAAGCAAACTCTACCAATGACAAGTGTTCCTCCCAACTACCACCGAGATTGAGAACACAAGCCCACAACATATCCTCAAGAATCTGGTTAACCCTCTCAGTCTGCCCATCGGTCTGAGGGTGATAAGCAATACTAAGGTCTAATCGGGTCCCCATCGCCCTCTGAAAACTCTCCCAAAACTCTGCCACAAACAACGAATCTCGATCCGACACAATCGAGACCGGAGTCCCATGCAAACGTACTATCTCCCGAATATACAACTGTGCCAACTTATCTGCCGTCCGATACACACTCACTGGAATAAAGTGCGCCGACTTAGTTAGCCTATCCACAATCACCCAAATTGACTCATTTCCCTTCTTGGATCTCGGCAAACCATCCACAAAATCCATAGAGATACACTCCCATTTCCACACAGGTATTTCTAAAGGTTTCAACAAGCCAGACGGTCTCTGATGTTCCGCCTTAACCTGCTGACACACCATATACTTAGAAACATATTCTCCAACATCTCTCTTCATACCTTCCCACCAAAAGGTTCGTTTCAAGTCATGATACATCTTAGTCCCGCCAGGATGTATAGTGTATCGAGACCGATGTGCCTCATCAAGTACTTCCCTCTTCAACTCTTCACTATCCGGTACACAGAGTCTTCCTTGAAAACATAAACTTTCCTCTGTATCCACGGAACAATCCGTCGGACACTCATCAAGCAAATCCACTACCAAGTCATTGAGACGGTTAACTAAAATTGTATTTAACCTCTGCATCTGTCGAACTTTCCCTATTAAAGTCGGTTGGACAACCAAACTCCCAATATATGCTTTCTCACCTTCATGCCCTGGCTGAATATCATGAGATGCTAACACTTCAAGAGACTTCCACTCCCTGACCATCAAAGAAGCTATCACACTGTGTTTCCGACTCAGGGCATCGGCCACTACATTACCCTTACCCGGATGGTAAAGAATCTCAAAGTCGTAACTACTAATGAACTCAACCCATCTCTGTTCTCTCATATTCAGTTCCTTTTGTGAAAACAAGTACTTGAGACTCTTATGATCTGTATACAACTCAAATCTCTCCCCAAACAAATGATGCCTCCACACTTTCAGTGCAAACACAACAGCTGCCCAACTCTAAGTCATGAGTGGGATACCTCCTCTCATGTGGCCTCAACTGTCTAGAAGCATACAAAACAACCTTCCCTTCTTGCATCAAGACACAACCCAAACCAGTCCCAATAGCATCTGTGAACACTACAAGCTTCCCTCCTTCCGTCGGGATAGTCAACACTGGCGCGGTGGTCAACCGCTGCTTCAACTCCTGAAATGCTTGCTCACACTCATCTGTCCACACAAACTTCACATTTTTACGAGTCAACTTCGTCATTGGAGCTGCTATGAGAGAAAACTTCTCAATGAACCTCCTGTAATAACTTGCTAATCCCAAGAAACTCCTCACCTCTGTCGGATTAGAAGGTTGTGCCCAGTCTTGCACTGCTGTGACTTTTTCAGGATCTACTGATATTCCCTCAGCTGAAATAACATGACCTAGAAATCTCACTGCGGTCTCCCAAAAATGACACTTACTGAACTTAGCATACAACTGATGCTCCCGAAGTATCTGCAACACCACTTTCAAATGCTCTCTATGTTCCTCCTGAGTCCGTGAATAAACCAAAATGTCATCTATGAAGACAATGACAAAACAGTCCAAATACGGCCTGAACACCCTATTCATCAAATCCATAAAGAACGCTGGAGCGTTGGTTAAACTAAATGGCATCACTGGAAATTCATACAACCCATACCGAGTACGGAAAGCTGTACGGGGAATGCTCTCTTCCACCACTCCCATCTGGTGATACCCGATCCTCAAATCAAGCTGTGAAAAGACCGCCGCTCCCTTCAATTGGTCAAGAAGGTCGTCAATCCTGGGCAAAGGATACTTGTTCCTGATTGTCACCTTATTCAACTCCCTGTAGTCTATACACATACGAAGACTACCGTCCTTCTTAGATACAAATATCGCCGGAGCTCCCCACGGTGAGTTACTAGGACGTATGAACCTGATTCATACACACCTCAAAAGAATTACACTACTAGAAATAAAGATCAACTAAGAAGAAAATGAATCTACCAGAAAGAAATAATTAACGCACCCTTTCTGAAGCATTTCATCCAATTGCTTCTTCATCTCTCCCAACTCCTTGGGCGCCATACGATATGCTGCCTTAGAAATTGGTGTTGTCCCTGGTACAAGATCAATCCGGAATTCCACCTCTCTCTTAGGCGACAGTCCAGGGATCTCCTGAAAAACATCCTCAAAATCGCATACCACTTCCACATCACTAATATTCTTCTTCGGTATCTCCACCGAATATAGAAAACTAGACATAACCAATTCTCCACTATCTGGATACGTATAAGAGAAACGCGGTAATCCTGGGGTATCTATATGAATGGTCCTCTTAGCACAATCAAGGACAACATGGTTCGTCCTAAGCCAATCCATCCCCAAAATAATGGAAAACCCTTCAAACCCCAATACAATCAAATTAACAAGGAAAGTCCTATCCCCAAAGTCTATCACAAAATCTTTACAATGCTCAAATAGAGTAACTGAACCCCCTAGAGGTTTTCCTACGCTCACAGGAACAAGTAAAGGCGTAACAGGAATACTCTCTCTCAAACCAAATTGACGAGAAATAAAAGAGTGGGATGCACCCGAATCAAACAAGATACGAACATCGGAATGAAAAAGTTTGAGGCTACCTTGCACATTCTCATTGCCTGGCATCACTGCAAATGCCCTGGCTGGTACTGCTTGACCCTGTCTCGCGGCCTGCTTATTCCTAGGAGGGTGGGGACATTCCCTAGCAATATGTCCTGGTAACTGGCAATTGAAACACACTTTAGGAGCTACAACCATCTCTCCCCTTACCGGTGGTGCTCCAATCTGAGGCACTGGTGGACGGAAACCAATCTGTGGCTGCGGGGCCTGCTGACGTTGACCCTGGAAGCCCTGATTAAGCTGACCACCCTGATCATTCCACTGCTGGTTCTGCTGTCTGAAGTTCCCCTGATATCCTGGGAACCACTGACCGCCATATCCTTGTCTTTGATACTGCTGACCTCTCCACCCCTGATCATAAGGCTTAAATCTGTTCCCACTACGTCCTGTATCTTTTTGCTGAGTTTGAGGCCGAGTGTCTCTAGAATTCTCATTGGTCTTCGCCCTTGCTGACCTCTCAGCCTGAAATTTCTGCTCCTTCCGCTCGAACTTCAAAGCCAAATCCACCACTTTGTTGAAAGGTTCACTTTCTGCAGATAGCACTGCCTTGGACAAGTGATGTCCCAATCCGTCAATAAATTTTTCGTTCTTCTTCTCCTCCGTATCAATCAGATGAGGAGCATACTGAGATAGCTCATTGAACTTCTTCACATACTCCCACACAGTCATGGTACCTTGAGTGAGGTCTTGGAATTCCCTAGCCAATTGTGACTTCACTGCACTGGGAATGAAATTTTCCTCAAATAAAACTTTGAACTTTTCCCACGTCATCTCCGCCACGTCATAAGTAGCCCTCAATGATTCCCACCAAAGCAAAGCTGCACCCTCAAGCTGTTGAGATGCCAACTCCTGTTTTTGCACCTTTGTGACCTGCATCCTTTCTAACACGAACTCACACTTTTGTATCCAAGCATCTCCTGCTAACGGACCCTTTTCCCCATCGAATGTTCGGCCGCCAATAAAAACAAAATCCTTGTTCCTTTTAGCGAATGGGTCACCCTGGTTTCCTTGCTGATTGTTCTGCACAGCTTGGAGAATCTGGTTCATCATAGCCCCCACATCGACCTGAACTAAGATGGGATTTCCTACCCCAGCTCCTCCAGAACTCTCACCAGCTCCAGTCTGAGCTCCATGACGGGTATTGTAGCCTCCAGCCATAACCTTCATAAGACAACCACACATACATAAATATTTGAAACAAACTCGTTCATTGTAATTAACAACCCATTCACCACATTCCGAAGATCACCTAGACACTCTCTAGTCTAGGGCAACCATGAGCTCTGATACCAAACTGTCACACCCAAATTTTTAGGCAACCAATTATTAGTAAAAGGAGAACCCTCAACCAATATCCAGCTGTCCAATCTTCAAGGTACATGCAATATAATAACATCACACAGTCTGTACCGAAATAAATCATTACTCACATGAGCTAAAGCAACGGTCAACATCCAACCATAAAAGTCAAACCAAGATTTAACTCCAACTCCAAATCATAATAAAAATCTAAAAAGAACACGTCACTAAAACAATATCTTAAATTGTTAACTGGCCCACAATGTCACGACCCATCCCGCTAATGTGCGGAAACAGGACACGTGGCACGCCACCAAGGCTCAACAACAACTATACGCAGCGGAAAAGAACTTTAAACCAACCTTGAATATATAAAACTTTGAAAACATTACCCTCCGAGTTGTAAATTCTGTATAAAATTGAAAACGTAATTATATTTCAAAACAAATGACTTTATGTTGAAAGGGATCCCAAAGGTACCCTAAGAACCAATCAAAACCTTTTAATAATTTTCAGAAGGGGTAGTAAAAGATTTCTGGCAGGGGGTATTTCGACCGGTCGAACGACCCCCTTCGACCGGTCGAATGACCCTTTAGCAGAATTCCCTCAATGCTGCAGAATTTTGCTTAAGGCATCCAACCTCCACCAATTCTACTACTCCAATCACACTTACATTAATCCAAATGTCACAAGCTATAACAAGCTTTCAAAAGCAAAGTTTAATCTCACTAATCCATGAAAAGAAACAACAGCGGAACAAGCTAAGGCTTGTTTGGCTCGATTCACAAAACTCTAACCACATTCCTTCAAAATCCGAATTTGACAAATTAAGTATTCAAAACACGAATTCATGAGTTCGGATTCATTACCACATAACCCAAAAGAGTTTTAATACCTATTACAACATCATGAAATCCACACTAAAACCTCCAAGTTGAATCCAGGGTTCTAGCTATTCAAAAGCTCATTATTACAATGATCGGCAAAGAAGATAAAACATATACAAAAGGATTCCCGGCATTCCCATCGGCCTCACTCTTCTCGCTTCCTCTTGCCTTTCTTCATACCTGCAATGGAGTAAATCTCCATTGCTCAGCTATATGCTGAGTGCACAATTTCTAACATATGCATATATGACAAATCATGCTTTAATCTCATCATAACACATAACTATTGGTCTCTAGGGAATAAGTGCACCTTCACCGATCCAAAGTCTTTCGACTCAACCATGACCCATGCCCCTTCGACATGTCACGTAATGCCTTTATCGGCAAGTGACCGTCGTCACTGCTAATCCTCCCCCTTCGAGAGGACGCCTCATGGTGAATTAGCACAAATCCCCCTTTAACCCACATAGGCACATAAACATACTCATTTAACACATATACGTGCTCGCGTAAAATTTAACATGCTTTTCACATTTAAGCGCGTGCATAATTAACGGGCCTAAGATTAACACATGGATTTTGCCCGGATCACAATTTCGTCATCGAAATATAAAACATGTATTTCACCTATATAACATAGGCTAGAAATTCATACCTCGAGCTATCGTCGTATAACTTTGAGGGAACGACTAGAAGCCCGATTAAACACCAAATCTCTGATCCTACGCAAAACCTACAAGTTTACACGTGTTTTCCCCAAATTCCTAGATTTAGAAGTTTATAAAAACTTAGCCAAACATGGCCTAAAGACTATCAAAACGTAGCCCTTACCTTGGGGAGTTCAAATATGAAGTTTGGTTGAAAACAGACGGACGAAAGGTCGCCGATCGTCGTCGCAAAGCCCGTGGCAATAATCTCCCTTTTCTCTCTCCTCTCTAACGATATTTTGAGAAGTTTACAACTAAATGAATTTCCCACCCTTGCTATTTATAGACAAACTTTCAAGAAATTGCGTTTACCACCCCGCGAGTTCTCAAAACTCCTCATTAAGTCTTGAAACGTCGTGCACGCCCATTTTATAACTTTACGGGTGAAAACTATAAATTACAAAAGTTTTCGATTAAGTCCCGTTTGTCACCGCAATTACGTTCCGAAAACTATTTTCCGTTAAATCTCTACACAACCTACCTTTTAAGCAACGTATCACTCACGTTCTCACCACAGTGTTCAAACGATCTAAAACTAGATCAAAACTATCAGAAATTATACTACACAGGTATAATTACTATTCATGAAAATACCAAATAAGTCAAACAACATTTAAATCACATAAATGTCATTTAGCTATGCCAATACAACATGAATTTCCATGTTCCCGTGTCCTCTCTTGACACCTTCCAAACTGCCTTTAAGGCCAAATACTGGGTTCTCAAAAGACACCCTCCAACAACTAGTGAGTCATCACTCACTTCACACACGTTAATTAACACAACCGTAAGCATGCTATGCATGCTAAAATGATATAAATAAATACCGCAGGAGCGGGTATGACATCCTCTCCCCCTTAAAAGAAGTTTGTCCCCAAACTTTCAATACCATCTCATCAAGCTACAAGACTTCTCACAAGTACTTCCAAAGTTGGTCTCATTACAACCTATACATCTCCTCCAAGATATTACAATCTCACGAGGAAAATAAATCCTCAGGCTCTTAAGGAAAATAAATCCTTGAAACCCTCGTCTCAACCCGATTGAAGATTCTCTTCGAATACTAACAACACAGAAACATCTCGATAAATAAGAACATCAATGCTTGAGTAAAACATAATCAATAGTCAATCTTGACATTAAATTATATCACGACGTCACATGTTAACCCATACATACCTTCATTGTACTTGTCACATCTTTTTCGAACTTTAAAGTTCATCCCAATAGCCAAAACAAAATCAATAACTCATCTTTCTTTTCGACTAGCCGTCGTTTCCAACATGTTTCAACTGGTTAACAACCATACACAATTCTTCATCTCAAAGTAATCAAAATTGAGTACTATCATACATTTATACACTGTCGGTAAGTCAATATCTCAATCAACTATTTTATATACCATGAATTCCATCTCTTATCCTGTTAATCGTGGAATACCCATAGAACGATAACACGTTTTCAAACAACTCTCATTCCTTATCAAATTCCATTTCGGTTTAATCCAATCTCGTATTTTAAGTCCAATCGTACATGATTTGTAAGACACCTTTCAGATTCTCAATTGAAAATTTTACAACGTTTTACTTGTTCGAAGTTAGCTACTATCCCGAACCACTCTCGGTGAGGTCAACACACTTGTCATTTATCTCTCAGTTTCTGTACTCGAACTATCATCGATTAGCATAAGAGATTACAATTTACACCTTCAATTTAAAACTTTTAACAAAGTCAAATACATATTCTCCTTTTTATTTTTAAAACAAATCATTTTAAAATTTTGCATAATACTTCCCCAACATAATAACCCCAATGTTCATCGTAACCAATAACGTGGTTAACCCAAATTGACTTAGTCAATCATACATGTACCACAAGGTCCATCATGACGCATTTCCATACTCAGACCATACCTTGTTCCTATCCCAAATCTTTGACCTTTCACAATCCATTCTATTCATATAGTGTACAGACACCCTGAGTCAATTACTTTTCTGTTGAAGATCACAACCCCATAAGTCTATGATATACCACTTTCACCTTTACACAAGCCCATACCAATCTTACTCATGTATCTCAACTCTTACTGAATTTCTGACAGCCCTTTACACTGAACATATATTCCTTGTATAACATCTCAAGGCTTCATACCTTATTTAACGATTTAATATTTCGTAACTCCAGTCAACCTGACTTAACTCCAATTCAGATTTCTCTAATCCTTTATCTTTGCTATTCTGATCCCAAATTCATTATTCTCGAAGAACCTGTTGTTCAAGTATTCATACTTTTCTTGTAACCATCTGAAGACAACTCAGTAATTTAATCTTCCCAATGAAGTACTATAGTCTCACTGTGTTCAATAAATTCCCTATCAACTCCCAATTCACATACCTTTCGTGTCCATACTCAAGATCACCCATTCATAACTATTGTTTTTAAGTGCTTCATACTTTACGAATCTCATCAAGTTCATAAATGTTCAAAACTTCAAATCATTCATAACCCCGGGTTATTCAAATACTTAAACCAAGATCAAGTTTCCTTTAGAAGAATACCCAAGTCAACTCGTTTAGTGATACTACATCCAGCTTACTACCTCCAGCTTACTAAGTCCAAGTGTACAACATTGTACTAATTCATTACTTTAGAATTTCCAACTTTATGACCTACTCATGTAGAACTCATTCATTTGTCCAACACTGTTGTGCCAAGCACTAAGCATACCATATCCTTCCCCGATACTTGTCCTCCAAAGTCTACTTGATACCTTATTACAAGTATTTAACAACATTTTCTTACTCAAACAAAATTTTGATTTTTTTTTAAAACATTTTAAACACTTTAAAATTTCCTTGGGATGAAATCTGACATTCTCAAAATTCTCTAACCTTGTTGGAATCCAGGACAACTGAGATAGCATTCCACTACATTTACCATTATCCTCTGACCATTTTACATTATTTCTATCATATCCGATAATGTACTCAACATACTCCCAAGCCTTCATCCCATTTCTACCGTTCATGCTCACTTATTCGTCAAAGCCTCATCTTCCCAACTTATATTTTCATTTCTCACTTGACTTACCCCAAAGTCACTTTACTTAGTCATTTCTACAACCGCTCTTACTCGGTATCGTAATACTTGTCATACTCCAACCTCCCATTGATAACCACTCACTACAATTACTTAACGAGGTTTTACAATCATTAAAAGATTCTTCACTTTATTTGAAATACGATAATTAGCAAAGAGAGCATCAATTAGACCTCTTAAAAGAACTTTTTCCGTGACAAAACAGCCCAAGGGCAAAATGGTCATTTATAAAGTATGGTTAAATTTTACACCAAAAGATAGCTCTTTGAATCCCGGTTCCAACGCAAGAAACGGCGCGCGAATCCGAATTTTCTACAAAGAGTTATGCCTGTTTCCGTAAAAGTCGACGGAAAAATGTTTTCAAAAACACTGTTTGGATCAGAGGGGTATTCGACCGGTCGAACTACCCCTTTTGACCGGTCCAGTTCCCCCTGGACCATATTTTTCTTCATTTAACACCCTTGGAAGTCCCCAAACTCACAAGGCCTATTGGGGCTACTTCCCAACCACTTTAGAACCACCCGTAAGTTCTCGAAAACATCAAAATGCATCGAACCGTTGGACTCATGTTTAAGTTCATCCTTATTACAACCCCTTGTAATAACAACCTCCACTACAAGATTCTCTAATAAGATCCTCTTATATCTATGATATCCAAATATCAACTCGATTCCTCTGACTCTCCTATCACGTTCAATCATTCGTAATTGCATTTTTCCCTTAGTCTCATGTTCTCCCTTCCTTTATTCTATTTCCTTGGACAACCCATCTCCACACCAAGGAATTCTTATTCCTATTCATTTCCATGCCTTTAATCTCTATCAAGAAGTTCTACTATTTCTCCTCCGACCTATGTCGTCCTTATCGTTACATTCATACGCACGTAATCATCAAGCCTAAGCAATCACTCCCGAAGTATGTCGTCCATTAAACTTCTATCAACTGTAGTTTTAAACCGTCAAAGCATACTCTATCATTCCCATTCTTAACCCCTCGTCTTAGGTTAATCCTTAAATATCACTTCCCACTTACCCAATTAATCCGGTAACTTCTGTTACTAATCCTCATACCGTGTCCAAATCCACTTATGGTACCACGACCACTCGAACCCAGGTTCAGTTGAGAGATTCCTCAACAACCATGATACTCACAATACATTGAGATATTCCTCAACCCCCAATACATACCGTAAGATAGGTTGAGAGATTCCTCAACCGTCCAACATCTCAAACTACATACCATACGTTGAAAGATTCTTCAACAATTTTAATACTTACCATTCGATAGGTTAAGAGATTCCTCAACCATCCAATCATCCCATATACCGTACTACAAGTCAAAAGATTCTTCAACTACCCAATACACACCGTATAAGAGAAAACCATAAGATAACTCGTACAATCACACCGTAGGTTAGCATCTTAGGATAACACCGTAAGAAAAGGTGAGAGATTCCTCACCCATCCCAAACACGAGTGATACATGTTACTGGACCCTCTTTCTGTCATAGACCCCAACTATACCTCTCTATTCTCCGATGTCACGATATCTAACCCATGTCTGAAGTAAAATTCTTACCAATCAATCTCAATCCCAAGACTCAACTACAAACAACCACTTTTTCATTCTCTATGTGAACTATAAGGAAATCTTTCTCCTGACGATCACTACTCAAACTCCATTCTCGGTTAGATCTCCCAAAGGACACTTGTCAATATCGTTGAAAACATCCACCAATTCGATCAAAAATTATTTTATTTCCATTTAGAAATTCAATGGTTCACCACGATCAAGATATCATCTCTCCCTCGTATCACCCCACAAGGTCTATGATAACCCACAGAAACTTCATTTCGCCACACGGTTCTACGTCCGCATAATTCCACCGATTCACGAGTTCATAAATACTATGCATGTATGCCAATAACATAATTGTATGTATAACAACACACCACATGCATCAAACATCTCTACAATATGTGGATGCATTCTAGAATATGTGTCAATTCACGCAACACTCCACTCGACGTCGAACGTTCCCAAAGTTTTGTTACCTATTGCTCTGATACCACTAGATGTCACGACCCATCCCGCTAATGTGCGGAAACAGGACACGTGGCACGCCACCAAGGCTCAACAACAACTATACGCAGCGGAAAAGAACTTTAAACCAACCTTGAATATATAAAACTTTGAAAACATTACCCTCCGAGTTGTAAATTCTGTATAAAATTGAAAACGTAATTATATTTCAAAACAAATGACTTTATGTTGAAAGGGATCCCAAAGGTACCCTAAGAACCAATCAAAACCTTTTAATAATTTTCAGAAGGGGTAGTAAAAGATTTTTGGCAGGGGGTATTTCGACCGGTCGAACGACCCCCTTCGACCGGTCGAATGACCCTTTAGCAGAATTCCCTCAATGCTACAGAATTTTGCTTAAGGCATCCAACCTCCACCAATTCTACTACTCCAATCACACTTACATTAATCCAAATGTCACAAGCTATAACAAGCTTTCAAAAGCAAAGTTTAATCTCACTAATCCATGAAAAGAAACAACAGCGGAACAAGCTAAGGCTTGTTTGGCTCGATTCACAAAACTCTAACCACATTCCTTCAAAATCCGAATTTGACAAATTAAGTATTCAAAACACGAATTCATGAGTTCGGATTCATTACCACATAACCCAAAAGAGTTTTAATACCTATTACAACATCATGAAATCCACACTAAAACCTCCAAGTTGAATCCAGGGTTCTAGCTATTCAAAAGCTCATTATTACAATGATCGGCAAAGAAGATAAAACATATACAAAAGGATTCCCGGCATTCCCATCGGCCTCACTCTTCTCGCTTCCTCTTGCCTTTCTTCATACCTGCAATGGAGTAAATCTCCATTGCTCAGCTATATGCTGAGTGTACAATTTCTAACATATGCGTATATGACAAATCATGCTTTAATCTCATCATAACACATAACTATTGGTCTCTAGGGAATAAGTGCACCTTCACCGATCCAAAGTCTTTCGACTCAACCATGACCCATGCCCCTTCGACATGTCACGTAATGCCTTTATCGGCAAGTGACCGTCGTCACTGCTAATCCTCCCCCTTCGAGAGGACGCCTCACGGTGAATTAGCACAAATCCCCCTTTAACCCACATAGGCACATAAACATACTCATTTAACACATATACGTGCTCGCGTAAAATTTAACATGCTTTTCACATTTAAGCGCGTGCATAATTAACGGGCCTAAGATTAACACATGGATTTTGCCCGGATCACAATTTCGTCATCGAAATATAAAACATGTATTTCACCTATATAACATAGGCTAGAAATTCATACCTCGAGCTATCGTCGTATAACTTTGAGGGAACGACTAGAAGCCCGATTAAACACCAAATCTCCGATCCTACGCAAAACCTACAAGTTTACACGTGTTTTCCCCAAATTCCTAGATTTAGAAGTTTATAAAAACTTAGCCAAACATGGCCTAAAGACTATCAAAACGTAGCCCTTACCTTGGGGAGTTCAAATATGAAGTTTGGTTGAAAACAGACGGACGAAAGGTCGCCGATCGTCGTCGCAAAGCCCGTGGCAATAATCTCCCTTTTCTCTCTCCTCTCTAACGATATTTTGAGAAGTTTACAACTAAATGAATTTCCCACCCTTGCTATTTATAGACAAACTTTCAAGAAATTGCGTTTACCACCCCGCGAGTTCTCAAAACTCCTCATTAAGTCTTGAAACGTCGTGCACGCCCATTTTATAACTTTACGGGTGAAAACTATAAATTACAAAAGTTTTCGATTAAGTCCCGTTTGTCACCGCAATTACGTTCCGAAAACTATTTTCCGTTAAATCTCTACACAACCTACCTTTTAAGCAACGTATCACTCACGTTCTCACCACAGTGTTCAAACGATCTAAAACTAGATCAAAACTATCAGAAATTATACTACATAGGTATAATTACTATTCATGAAAATACCAAATAAGTCAAACAACATTTAAATCACATAAATGTCATTTAGCTATGCCAATACAACATGAATTTCCATGTTCCCGTGTCCTCTCTTAACACCTTCCAAACTGCCTTTAAGGCCAAATACTGGGTTCTCAAAAGACACCCTCCAACAACTAGTGAGTCATCACTCACTTCACACAAGTTAATTAACACAACCGTAAGCATGCTATGCATGCTAAAATGATATAAATAAATACCGCAGGAGCGGGTATGACACACAATGCCAGAAATGATTTCTAAACTCTCTAGGATTGAATAAAAAAAACGAATAAGGAAAACAGCACAAGACTCTGCATTGCCTCCTGCTGTCAGGTGCCATGACCTCCCTACTAGCCCTGCAAATTTTGATCGGCTACGCTCCAACAAGAACGCACTGCATAACTAATGTGCATGTAAACTAGGAAAGCAATTAAAAGTGTTTTAAATAATGTTTAAGGGAACCTAGGATTGCAAATCCACCACTAGCTTCATAATAGGAATATTTATGAATTACTTTAGCTTACTAAGTTGGATGATAATGGGGAATTGTAGCTACAAGCCCAATTCCTCCGACAAGAAGATATTCATGGTTCAAGCACCAACATAATCCATCTTCGGTTAGCACAAATTATCCCACACTAAACTAGGGTTGTGATCTAATCCGTCTAACCTAGGCATGGACTATTCGGATACTTGATAGCACAAATCAATAAAGCACCATCACATGTAAACAATCTAAACAAGCACAGCAAGAATAGATCGTTGAGCACATCACAGTCAAAATAGATCTAAGACAAGAATAAATTCTGAAAGCAATGATTTAATCACTAGAAGTTCGATTTATTTATAAAAATCCTCTAAACATGTGACTGTCATCCATACATAATAAAACGAAAATAAAAACATAAATAAAACCCTATTACTCGTCTAGGGCTTCATTGAAACCCTATATCTATGATCTAGCCGTCCATGGAAGTGATAGATGGCAAAAGGTTGATGGAGGAGGCCATGGAAACCCTTGGTCTTCTTCTTCTTCTCCTTGCTTCCCTCCCTTCAATGGCTGGAAGTATGCGTGTATAATAATTGCTAATAATGTCTAACCCTTTAATTATGATAAAATAGGGTATATATAGATTTACAACAAGTTTTGGAAGCCTTCCTAACCCGAAACGAACTGAAACTGATGTAATTTACAGTCTAGACGTCGTTCAGCAGTTTCGTTTGCACAGGAGTCTTCAGTATACTGAAATACGCAACTTTGGTTTTTACACATATCGCGCGAGCGGGTCGCGCGAGCACGACATTTAGGACCTCGCGCGCGCGGATCGCGCGAGCGATTCTGGGACTTTCGCGCGAGCGGATCGCGCGAGCGATTTCTGGATTTCCGCGCCCGCAGGTCGCGCGCGCGAACTGGCTTTTTCAGCTTCTTTTCTTCTGCTTTTTCACCCTGTTTAACCTGATATACTTGATTTCTTCCAAAACCTGTCAGAAAATAGAAAACAAAGTAAAAATATACAAAAGCAGGATAAAAATGTACTAACAAATGTGAATTAAGGCGTATAAATAGGATTAGTTCTCTCCCGATCACGCACCCGCGAGAAAAACTCAACGGGTCACTCACGTGACTGGTATGAGTTAAACCACACACACACAAAGCTAGGAATCACACGGTGACTCTTACTACCACACCCAACAGGTAATTCGGGCAAAAGGATAGTTCCACTTCACATGTCGGGACAAGCGGTAGTTTCCCTCTATGTGGTGGCCATGCAGTTCTCGCCCGAATTTAAATAAAATAATTCTTACCTTCCGTCACATGGTGAGTCAATACCTGCAAAATGTTAGTGGACCCACCATCCTGCAACCACGAAGATTTATAACAACAAAATACCACAAATTATGCGGAACTACTAGTACTAAGAATTCACAAGAATTAACTTCATAATTTACTCACTACACATCCAAAATAAATATATAAGCCAAGAACAGAAGTCCAGGCAATCAACATTTTAAATCCATTGACTCGTCGGGAAATTTATTGACAATAATCCTCTTACTTATATAAACGATTTATTATTCAATTTCCTAGGTTCACCACTTGGATACCCTCCATGGTACACCCACACATATATCCCATGTGTGCCCGGACATACTACTACATCCACTCTGGTGCCAGTTTGGTTGGGGTATCAACCAAACCAGGTATACACACAGAAGGCTTGTCAATATGCCTCGACGTCTAACAAAATAAGCCGGGCATAAGGCTTAGGCCAGCTTGATCACGAAGCCACTGGCAAAAAGGTACACTCAGCAAGTCGAACTACCAAAAAAATATCACAACTGGGAGCGGTGAACACTAACGAACTTGAAACCATTTTACATTCTCAGAATTATAAAATTTAATCGAATTCAACGTTAATGACAATCACCTATTTTTTTTATAGCTCAACATTTTAGGAGAATTCATGTATCTCCAAGTAATCTTCGTTATGTCATATGAATGAATATATATAAAAGAAAAACGAATCATATTTTCCCAATTGCGTACATTTTTAATATACTAAAAATTGCTACTGAAATCTTTAATTTCTGCCCAAACGGTGCAGAATCAGGAAAAATACTATTAGACGAAAAACGTGCAGAATCACGTTTTACATTAGACAAGCGGACAGAATGTTCAAATTCAAAGCCACAATTTTCTAATAATTTTCTAAAGTTTCTGCAACTGTGTGAATTACACATAAAACGAATTTTACATATATTTTCTAACAAACATGAATATTTCACATATGGTTTTTATCAAACTAACGATTCACCTAACCCTTTTGAATACTCTAATGTCATGATCGCAAAGTCACACGAAGGGGAAGGAAACTATCTAAATTACTTCAACAATAGCGTGTATCCATTACAAAGATTTAGCCCTAACCATTAAATTAAACATGTACGTACTAATTTAATTACTCCCGTATATACATATACATACGTGTATATATATATGAATACACAAAAGTTTAACTCACCGAGTTGATAAAAAAAAATGGCAATCACGAATACCCCACGATCCACACGTGACCACGAACCCGGGACCGTTCTCCTTCTTCTCCCTTTTTTTCTTCTTCCTTCTTCTTCTTCTCTCTCTGTCTCTCTCTCTCTCTCTTCGGCGGCTGACAGTAGGGGAGTTCTCTCTTATTGTTTTCTATCTAACCTAATATTTTAATATATCATACCTAACCTAATATTATATGGCTAAATTACACTTTAGTACCCTATAGTTTGGGCGAAGTTTCACTTTGGGCCCTCTAGTTTCAATTGTAACACTTTGGTCTCTGTAGTTTTGATTTGGTTTCAATGTGGGACCTGCCTCTAACTCCGTCAATGTAACTTGACGGAAAACTCACGCGCCTTACATGAATTCATTTATTAGAGACATTTTGGTACCTATAGTTTGAGCGAAGTTTTACTTTGGGCCTTGGAGTTTGGGCGAAGTTTCATTTTAGGCCCTAGAGTTTGGGCGAAGTTTCACTTTGAGCCCTGAAGTTTTCAAGGCACATAAGTGTCCCGTCAAGTTACATTGACGGAGTTAGAGGCAGGTCCCATATTGAAACCAAATCAAAACTACAAGGACCAAAGTGTTGCAATTGAAACTAGAGGGCCCAAAGTGAAATTTCGCCCAAACTACAGGGTACTAAAGTGTAATTTAGCCCTATTATATTATATTCTATATATGATACATACCACATATATTTATATATAAATAATACCACACGCATACACAACTGCACACACACACTTGCACGTTTTCCCTTTTTTTTTAAACCACATTAATTTTTTTATAGTGTAAAGCACTCACGCCGGTTATTCGTATATTGACCACATTAATAATGTAATTAAAAATTTTAAAAAATTCGAATTAAGTCCCTACGAATTATTTAAAATAAAAAGTGGGGTATTACACCACACGTGTATACCAAACTTATCCCAATAAATTCGATGTACGAAAATAGTGATCTGATGATGGTTAAGTAAACAGGGATGAACCCTAACTAGAAGTCCTCAAATTGTACTGAAACATACAAGTTTGAAAGTAGTGAAAATTATAGAAAGTAAGACTTTGAAAGTGGAAATATATTGCATTGAAATATATTACAAAGAAATAAAAAAATTACAATTACTTGAGAAAGTAAAAGATAATTAAAACAGTGGAGCACTAAGGGAAATGCAAACCCTAAGAAAGCAAAATAAAAATAGTGTAAGAACACTATCACTGTGTCTGGATTGAGAGAATTAGAGAGAAGAGAAGAAAACCTCATTAAGAGAAGAGTAGAAGAAAAGAAGGGAAGAGAAGAGTAAGAATGCTAGTTTGGATGGAGAGAAGAGAAGAGAAACATAAAGTTCTCTTGTTTGTTTAGCTTTCATAAGCGAAAAGAAGAGAAATAATTTAAAATCAATTTAATCTTTTATCTTTTATTAAATAATGGTAATAAATTAGAATAAGATTAAACAGTGAGGATATGTTGGTCATTTTATTAATATTTTATTATGACTCTCTTCTCTTCTCTCCTCAGTCTCTCCGACTTGGAGAGAACCAAATTTGAGTTCTTTTTCTTCTCCCGTTCTCTCCAATTCTCTCCATTAACGTTCGCTTCTCTTCCAACTTAAATATCCAAACGAGAGAACTTGAGAGAAAGTATTTCCCTTCTTCTTCTCTTCTCTCCGGTTCTCTTAATCCAAATGAAGGCTAAAGAAAAGCTTAAGGGAAAGCCAAAATAAAGCTACTGGATGCTAAATTGAATGCATTTAAGAAATTGTACGTTAAGTATTTTGTTCGGACTGCTGGAGAGGTTTGATGCTTGGTTGAACCATTATATTTATGGGTTTTGTTAACATGTGCCCTTAGGGCATATGTGAAGGTTTTAAAAGTGGAAATAAATAAGGGATATAGTATGATTATCAGTGTCCGGTGTGGGGTTTAGTGTTTGTCTTCCGTATTTATTTTTACTTCTGAATTCTTAACATATGTCCTACGGACACATATTAACAAAATCCTGTATTTATACGGGAAGAGTGAAGCTTGCTGGAAAAACTTGGTGGTATTGGAATGAGCAATTTTCCACTCCCAAAGCTTATTAGGACTCCCATTTGCTATGTTCAATGCATCTTGAAACTTCCAAACTAGGTTATGTTAGAATGAAATCTACCAATCAATTTGCCCGAACTAGTGTGTGCCCGTTGGAACTGGTGCTTGCCCGTTGGAAGTCTTGACACCACTGATTGATGTTGATCTTAGATCATTTGACAATTTCATATTACTGTAGTATGAATCTTGGGCCCACCATCATTTTGATGGTTGATTAATGAATGAAGACTTCAAAGTGATGCATTGAAATAAACAATATGGGCCCCACGATTTTGACAATGTTAGCCAACCTACCAATCACTTTGCATTTGTTCAGCAAAGATGAGAAAACCAAAACGGCATCATTGCCCAACACCTATATGCCCTAGGATGTCATACATGGCCGATGGTGCCATGCCGTTGACGCCGTCCAATGATATGTCCAATAAGCGGTTGTTTCTCTAACCATATTTTTCACTCACACATTTTTCAATGAGCAATGCTAGGCACACATTTTAAACCACACCTTAAATCACATCTTTGCTTTAAATGCATGTATCCTGTGATGTGTAAGTAGTGCACAGAAAAGTGTGAAAAATTCAAACAGCACAAAGTACATACATTTAAAACATGGGATGTGGTTTGGAATGTGATTTGGAATGTGTGCCTAGCATTTTTGTTTTTCAATACCCATATGTATGGGTATTTTGACGTTTGGTTTGGATGACAAGTGCTTTAGGCTGAATATTCAACATTCAATTGGTTATATTTAGCATTTTTGACCAAATGCTTTCAAGTAATTGATCGTGTGTCAAAATACATATTTTTATTACAAATAATTACCTCCCTAGCTCTTTAAAATATGAAAGAATTGAATTTTTGAAGAGCTATTATTGTCAATCTGATTAAAACATTGACCAAATCAACATTTAATTTCGATCCTTAGCGCCTTTTAATAATAATATTATTGGAGGAAGAGCTACCAAATTAAAGCTAATATTTTGTGGGATTCACAAAGTCAGATGACTCAGATTGCATGAGTATTTCCAGAAGCCAAATATTTAATTGGCTTAACACAAAAAAATGTTTTGGCCCGAAAAAAATGCTAGAATATTTGAATAATTCTTTAATATGTCACGCCCCGGAGTAGCAGAAATTAGAGAGAAATAAAATTTTTATTTCCGGATACGTAAGTCATGACTAGTTGCATTAATTGATTGTCTTTTCTACATTCTACACATGGTTAAAGAGTAAGCGGAAGTATAAAAACATCTATTGGTATTCCTCAATAGAACCTAAATGTTTGGGATCCAACTATTACATCATGAGTTCCAAATAAGAGAACTATAAAGGCAGTCTAGGGAGATCTATGTTGATCACAATATATATCTAAAACAATACCTCAGATAAAAGATAATAAAGCAAATTAACTAATTATAATAGAACTATGTCAGGGTCCTTCGCTTCAACTTGTACATCTGTAACAACCTGTATTTTCATGTAATTTTAATTTCATTTCCATATTTAATCTGTATTCCTGGTGTTATTTTAAATTCAAATTCTCATGTTTTAGATCTTATTACTTGTTTTATTTCTTATCGAAATTCTTGTTGGGGTCAAACTGTAAATTTTTATAAATTTAGTAATACCTGTGTTGGATTTCAAATTTGTATTTTCAAACGGTAGAAATATTTACTTTGGACTCAAACTGTATTTTTATAAAGCCGAAAAAGTATTTATTACGTTAAAATGAATTTTCAGAATTTTTGTGGTGATCACCGCGCCGCAAAAATGCTAGTTTATGTTCAAAACTATCCGCGTCGCGTTGATCTTCCACAGTTTGGGAATCTTTACCAATCATGAGCTGACATTTGCTTTATTTCATTTAATGCTACTAATAATTAGTTAGGCTTGTTTGGGAATGCTTTTAGCTGTGTGTTAACTCTAAGGCATAAGTGGTTTTTCTCAAACACCCAATTAGAATCCTGCACCCAATTAGAATCCTGGACACTTGGCTTGTGCCTTGTTTGGCCATTGCTTATGTGTGTGTATTACTTTGTACCTAGAAGCTTCATTTCCCAAACACTTTGAGTTGGCCCCTATAACCTACACTTGACCTTTAACACATCTGGAGAGTTCTTTCAATCTGTGTATATGTAGACTTATATACGTATATACATTGAAGGTAGTTTTTTTTTTTTTTTTTTAAATTGAAAAACAAAAGCAAATTGTAGAGTGAGGAAGAAAGAACTTGGGGGCCAAGTTCTTAGTTTTAGTTTTCTTTATAAACAACCAATACACACACCTTCCTCACGTTCTAAAAATATAGAGGAAATAGAGAGTTTCAGAGGAGTGAGAGTTCATATTTTAGAAAGCGAAAGCTTCATTCCATAGCCATAGCTTGAGTTTGGATTTCTTACTTGCAATTCTTTCTCAATAAAATTCTTCTACCTTTTTACCACAGTGAGTATTTTAAACTCACTTGAACGTAATTCATATCTCACTATCTATTTGTATTGTTAGAATTAGGAGTCACCATTATTGATTTTACGCTTGAACTCCATAGCTTGAAATCATAAGTTTTTTTAACCTTAATCAAAATCCGTTTTCAGAGATGAATATAAAAAATTATGGTACATAGAGACTACGGTTTAAGTTATAGAGCCTAATTCATTCATATCGCGACGTATATTAAAAATGAAGTTTCCGTCACCTCTCGGATTTTGTAAAATCCAAGAGCTACGTTTTGATTCATGTCAAATTGATTTCATATTCGTAATCCTTGCGGAAAAACGAAGGACTTCATATATTACATGTCATGTTTACTTCTGAATTGCGAAATGGGTCAAAAATGGCCTTGAAATCTGAAACAGGAGAGGTTCTGCGGGGAAGATGAAGCCTCAGTTTCTCCTCGCGTGCGTGATCGCGCGAGCGGTCTGCGCGCACGATTCTTGGGTTTTCTGACAATTAGAAATTTTTATGAAGAAAATCGAAAAATGGGCATATCGCGCGAGTGGCCTGCGCGCGCGACCTTGCAGTTTCTAGCTTTTGTCTGTTTTTTGTTAAGGGACTGTTCGGATGAAGTTTTATAGATTATTAAGGTACTGTTTGGGAGTGATGTTAAAACAGAATCTATTTCGTTATGTTTTGGTTATTTAGGAGTGATTATGGATTCGATTCCCTTATTTACCCATGGTTATCATTTTCGACACTTTATAATTCCTGTATGTAGTTTCATGACATACATGTGGAGTCAGTTGTACATGCATGGTGAGTGATGGTCAGTGTGAAAAAGAGTATGTGGTTGTGTGGATATCACAGTTTTCTTTCTACCCACAACTTTTCTTTTAAAATTCTTTGAAAAAAAGAAAACAAATGAGTCGCCACTTAATTTTTAAAAGGAAAATTAAGAAACCATTTTCAGAGCAAACTGATCTTTTGCGAAACCAAAGATTAACTAGGTCCGGGGATTATGAAATGAGGAGGGAAGGAGCCCATCGGACTAAAACACCCCTTCTCATTTTATCTCGCGATAGGCCTCTACTCAACATCCTTTTAATTGAATTACTAATCTAAGCATGCCCTCAACTAATACATTACATAAACATGTCAAAATGGTGTAAAATTACCAATTTACAAAATATCATTCAAAAGCCACGTAATTCAAGTAGCAAGCAATATGATATGCAATAAAGAACAAGAGAACTTACCCGGGATCCAGCTGCGAATATAAAACGTGCAATGCATGCGATTAAATAAAACCTAGGAAAAGAGTCTCTAATCCACATATATACATTTAAGGCAAAATCTTAATTCTAATGTGTCGCGCATAAAGGTCAAGAAAATCGATAAAATCAAGAAATTAAAATAAATTAAGAGGAGTTTAAGAAATCATACCTTAGTAGCGCTACAAAACAAAGGGTTAGTCCACATGATATACAATATGTAAAGTTGGATCTTAAATAACAATCCTAGACTTCTAGCTTAAATCTATCAAATTAAATCTAAAGCAAACAAGTCCTAATTACAAGCATCAAGCCACATGGATGAATATGTTCATGAACAAGAATAAATTATGAAATAATCAGTGATTTAGATCACTTAAACTTTGAATTCAAGCTTAACTAATCATTATTAAAACATGGTTTGAGCTCTAGGTCATAGAAAAGTCATTTGGACCATTATTTACAAAGTTGGTCAAATCTGTCATAAAATTCTGAAAATTGCAGAGAACAGACCAGATCTTTAAGAAAATAAAAAGCATGCTTCCCATGGTTTGACCTTGATGAATTTTGGACACAAAATGCCTCTGTGTGTCTAGTTTTTAACCCAAAAAAGAAATAAAAGTTTCAACGGTTGGGCCTTCGGGAATTGGACAAAAACCAGACATCACTCAGCATTCTACAACCTTCTGTCCAGAGTTCTTGAACGATTTTCTAAAAATAGCAAAAAGATCAGAAATGCTTTGTTCTTTTTAGGGTGACTTCCTAACACATTAATCTACTTAGAAAAAAATTATTTTGGGTCACAAACACTTTATTAAAGCATTGGTTTACTTATTTCAAAAGAGTGTTACTATGCTGAAACTTTGGACAGATTGTAGTGTCCTTAAAAAACTCACAACCGAACCACTTTAGACATGAAACCACCTTAAAACAAAAATTGCAGTGGTAGAATATTGTGTTATTGACACTTTCCCGTTGGTTTCACTTGATTTCGACGGTTAGATTTCGAACTAAAAATCTTCGATCAAAAACAGTTTATGAACTCACTGTTTTCATTTGTCAAGTTTAACTTTTATTTGTTAACTCCAACTATTGAACCATGAAGTTGGACTGTCATTGGAGACTAAAGACCTTTATATTTATAGATTTCAAGTGAAATATGAATGGACTTCATGAAATCTCAAGATAAGGAATCTAAACCGTGGGGATGAGCTTAGACTCAAAACCACTTTCTCCTACCATTTGATGGTCATTGGAGATGAAGACATGACTATACTCATGAGTCTCAAAGGAATATAGAAAGGATTCCATGAAACATCAAGTTTAGAGGATCCAAGTCATGAGTGTGGACTTGGATCCATCTATTTGCCTATGAAATGGAGTGATGATCAAACTTTGATTCCCATGTGAAGCACAAGCTTACATGGGATCCAAAAGATCATGTTCAAGAGATTTCAAGAGAGATATTGAGAATCTCTAAGAGTCTCAAGAAGGATGTATGATCAACAAAAGAAATGGAGCAAAGAAAATAAAAAGGTTTGAGGATTAGAGATTCAAAAAAAGGAAGAATGTAAATAGACAACTTATGATTAGAGGATCACCTCCAAACTATCCTCAAAGTTTCTCTCCTTTGAAGATCTTTCAAACTCTTCTTCAAGCTCTCCCAAACTCTCTCTTTTCTTTCTAAAAAATATGTTAGTATAGTGGTGGTTATCTCTCATGTATTGTGTTATATGTCTCTCCCTTCCTCAAGGAAGATCCTCCCTCTTTTATAGACAAAATTACTAAGTATTTTCAGTGAATTCGGAATAAAAGACAGGTGTAAATGTCTCATTTGGTGGTACAATACGTACTTCCTGAAATTAGACAGACTGCTGCCCAGGGCGGCGGTTAAAAGTAATCTGCGGCAGTCCGTGGATGCCGCAGCGGCACTTCATGACGGCCGCGACGGCATTCCGTGACTACCGCGCGGCTCTCAGTGAGTGCTGCGCCAAATTATTGATTGCCGTATTTCGTCAACCTTACTTTATCAGTTTTTTTTTGTTTTTATCTGCATACATATACGTATTGTACCATAAAATACGGACTTTAAAAGCAAACGGCAGTCAGAAAATGTCGGCGGCACTCAGTAAATGCCGCTCGGCACTCACTGAGTGCCGCGGAATACTGCCTTGTACCGTTTTCTGTTGAACTTCCCTTTTTAGGTCTTTTCTTTCTTCCCTTTTTCTTAAAGAAACTTATTTTTGAAGATCTTTTCCAAAAATGGTGTTTTATACATGAATTCTCCTAAATACCTGGTATTTTCTTCTTTCTGTGAAATTTTATCGCGTTTAGAGAACTTTCTGAAGAGCTTGGAATAATTCGAATCTTTTCGGTCCTTATCATCATTGGATATAGAGGTGACGCTCTCCTAAATTCGACGGTCGGTCAAAATTGGGGTGTCTACAGTTTGCCCCTCTTTGACAGAGCTCGTGGGGGCAACGCGTCCCATGAGTGAATGTCAAAGACCGTGTGAAGACAAACCTTTAACCAGACTGTCGAATTTGGGTAAAACAAAATGCGTTGCAAAAAACGGTTTCATAAACGGTTCATGTTGGTCGTGCTCAACGGTGAGCTGCCTACGTATCCCATCAGGAATCAGACCAAGACGTAGTTCGGGCAGGAGCCAAACATACACAAGCACAAGTAACCATACAGATGGATGCACCTATCCTATCGTGATGCGCATGCCATGTAATGTTGATTCCTGAATAGACCTGGTTATGCAAACGTCATGCTTATCATGTCTTTTCCACGCATGACGCACATTACGTGACGCCATAGTCAGAGAAGATTACTTGATTCTTGACTGATGCAAAATCCATTACGGGGGTCATGAAGATGCTTTTGATTTGATTGTGAGGGTTAATGCAAATTCGTTGCGAGGACCGAGAATATAAATCTATTACATTCTCAAAACAAAGGATCGACGTAAATTTGTTACGCGGATCGAGAATATAAATCTGTTATATTCTCAGAACGAGGGTTAACGCAAATTTGTTGCGAGAACCGAGAATGTAAATTTGTTACATTTTCAAACAAAGGTTCAACGCAAATATGTTACGAGGATCGAGGATATAAATCCGTTATATTCCCAAAATGAGGGTTAACGCAAATATGTTGCGAGAACCGAGAGTGCAAATCTGTTACATTCTCAAACAAAGGATCAACGCAAATATATTACGAGGATCGAGAATACAAATCTGTTATATTCCCAAAATGAGGGTTAACGCAAATATGTTGCGAGAACCGAGAGTGCAAATCTGTTACATTCTGAAGGATCAACGTAAATATGTTACGAGGATCGAGAATACAAATCCGTTATATTCCCAAAACGAGGGTTAACGCAAATATGTTGCGAGAACCGAGAGTGCAAATCTGTTACATCCTCAAACAAAAGATCAACATAAATATGTTACGAGGATCGAGGGTTAACGCAAATTTGTTACGAGAACCGAGAGTGCAAATCTGTTACATTCTCAAACAAATGATCAACGCAAATATGTTACGAGGATCGAAAATACAAATCCGTTATATTCCCAAAATGAGGGTTAACGCAAATGTGTTGCGAGAACTGAGAGTGCAAATATGTTACATTCTCAAACAAAGGATCAACACAAATATGTTACTAGGATCGAGAATACAAATCTGTTATATTCCCAAAACGAGGGTTAACGCAAATATGTTACGAGAACCGAGAGTGCAAATATGTTACATTCTCAAATAAAGGATCAATGCAAATATGTTACGAGGATCGAGGGTTAACGCAAATATGTTGCGAGGATTGAGAATACAAATCCGTTATATTCCCAAAATGAGGGTTAACGTAAATATGTCACGAGAACCGAGAGTGCAAATATGTTACATTCTCAAATAAAGGATCAACGCAAATATGTTACGAGGATCGAGGGTTAACGCAAATATGTTACGAGAACCGAGAGTGCAAATCTGTTACATTCTGAAGGATCAACGTAAATATGTTACGAGGATCGAGAATACAAATCCGTTATATTCCCAAAACGAGGGTTAACGCAAATTTGTTACGAGAATCGAGAGTGCAAATCTGTTACATTTTGAAGGATCAATGTAAATATGTTACGAGGATCGAGAGTACAAATCCGTTATATTCCCAAAACGAGGGTTGACGCAAATTTGTTATGAAAATCGAGAATGTAAATATGTTACACTCCCAACCAGAGGATCGACGTAAATTTGTTACGAAGACCGAGAATAAAAATTTGATATATTCTCAAAACGAGGGTTGACGCAAATTTATTACGAAAACTGAGAATGTAAATATGTTACACTCCTAACCAGAGGATCGACGTAAATTTGTTACGAAGATCGAGAATATAAATTTGATATATTCTCAAAACGAGGGTTAACGCAAATTTGTTGCGAAAACCGAGAATGTAAATATGTTACACTCCCAACCAGAGGATCGACGTAAATTTGTTGCGAAGACCGAGAATATAAATTTGATATATTCTCAAAAGGAGGGTTGACGCAAATTTGTTGCAAAAACCGAGAATTTAAATATGTTACACTCCCAACCAGAGGATCGACGTAAATTATGTTACGAGGATCGCCATTGAGACCTAATGCAAGGTTGCCATTGAGGACTAACACCGATAATGCTGCCATGGAGGACTAATGCAAGGAGAAGCTGCCATTGAGGACTAACGCTTATGAAGAGAAGCTGCCATTGAGGACTAATGCAAGGAGAAGCTGCCATTAAGGACTAATGCTTATGAAGAGAAGCTGCCATTGAGGACTAATGCTTATGAAGAGAAGCTGCCTTTGAGGACTAATGCTTATTCTGGAGTCTTCTTATGCTCAGAGAACCAAATTTAGATATTCGGAGTTACTTCGGACTTAAAGAATTGATTTCACAAAATATCGGGAGTCCACAAACTCAGAGAGTTGAATTTTTAAATCTTTGGGGAGTTTTTAGACTCAAAGAATTTTGAACGGAGCTGATAGAAAGAATGATTTTCTGCATTTACGGACCTTTGGAAGAAACATATCGGTTCTGTCAAAAGAGGGAAGTCACCTTTGCCCCTAGTCTTGGACTCCTCTTATACTGCCATTTTAGCACCATGATGTGATAGTGTTCGAAACTTCTGCTTGTATTGCCCTTGGGATGCTCATGAAGACTTTTCAAATCTTTATTCATCATCTTAAACCCACACATTTGAGACCATTTATTGACTCATCAAATGAGGACAGACCTGACAAAGCTAGTTACTCAAGATGACTGACTCAAACTCTACATTCATTATGAATGAATGTGCTTTCATCGTGAATAATTTATCATCTCACCTTTCATTTATTCATCATCTAACAATGGCAGTGCTTTGCTGATAAATCTAAGCTTTGAAAACTTCTCCTTTTTGATTTAGCGAATTATTTGCCCATCTAGAATGTGCTTCAAATTAGTGCTTTAGCTTATAGAATGAAAGGCACTCTATTTCAATCCTTTCAAAACAAACTCAATTACTTGAGAACTTGCCTCTGACATAAAGGGTTTTTGGCAGACAAAGTTTGCCCCTAGTCTTAAGGGCAAATAGACTCATCCAAGAGTTTTGAGAACATGATGGTACATGATGCCTTTAGTCCATTTACTCCCAACCTAGAGGTAATCATCATGAATATGGTGGGCTAAAGCGGGAAACCCAATGCTGATGGGCAAACTTTGTTTGCCCCTGGTTTGGCAATAGATATATGGCTCCAGGCAAACACAAGTTTGCCCCTAGTCTGAAGGAAGGAAACCAAAGGTGCAAAGGGTGATGCTTTTGGTTCAGGAATGGTTATAGACCGAGAGCCTTGGAAGGTTCGCCTACTTATCCCCATCAGGTCCAAAGTAGTTCGGGCAAGGCCTGAATGAAAGATAGCATGAGATGATGGGGTGGTGACCGAACCGAGTAGGTTGCCTACGTATCCCCAAGTGGGAATCATGTCAAAACGTAGTTCATCGATTCTGGAGGTCTTAAAAGAATAAGGCTTCAAGAATTGGTGGGCTTTTCGAGCCATGTTGCCAGTTAGGTTTAGGGAGTTCATATCACTTGTGGTAGCCCTTGTGTAGCATGATGAACTACTTTTTCCTTTATTCTTTTTTTTTTCTTCTTTTCTTTTCTTTTCTTTTCTTCTTTTTCATTTGACGGTTGATTTATTAACCTTTTCACTAGCCAGTTAATCTCTACAACACTCATCACGTTTTATTCAGACTCTATCATATTCACAAAGTAATATCAGCTCTTCAAAGATATCTCTGCATTGTTTTGGGCCCACTTGGCGTTTGAGCTTGAAGTTGATACGTCTCACTTTTCGTTTTTAATTTCTTTTCTTTGTTTAGAACAACACAAAGCCTTGAGATAGTTCATATGCCAGTGATCTACTTTGAAGTGCTCAAGAATTCACAATCTTATCTATTCTCTGCCTTTTCTTTTCTCTGCCTTTTCTCTACCTTACCGTCTCTTATCCTTCCCATGATTTTAACTGGCTAGGATTAGGATTTTTAAAATCAACACGCATCTTATTTGTGCTCTAACTTTTGCCTAGGCGTCCTTTTGGGTTTTCATCCTAGCGAGCTCCATTTTCTTTTTTTTTTTCTTTTTCTTTTTTTTTTTGGAAGAAGAAGTTCATTTAAAATGTCTGGCTACCATCAAGGACCAAGTTTATGGTTTTAGACTGGTTGGGCTCATCTTTTAGGCTTGGTATTTAAGAAAAGAGGATGGTGAGCAAGCTTCAAGTTCTAAGTTCATCTTTTCAAGATTGAGCAAGAGCATCTTAAAATTCTTAAAGTAAAGCTAATCAATTCTCTAGTCCTCCTTGGATTTGGCACAGAACTTGCTTTGATCATTTGGGGATCCTTTTCAATGCAAAGATTTATTAACAAAGTATTTCTCACGCTCATTTGAAAAAGTGATTTGATTTTCATTTTTGCTCTTCTTTTTTTTTCTTTCTTGGCTTAATGATCCATACATTCACGACTTGGCACACTGAATCAAACAGAATGAGATTTTATTCAACTAGTAGGGAAAATGATTACATCACTTGACTCGATAAAAAAAAAGATTTGGAGATTAAACTCGACAACTGACTGACTCAAAGACTCGACAGGACTTGACACTTGACTCCTACTTGACATGACTCGATTACCAAACTAGATTTGACTTGGTCTCAACTGGAGTGTCACAGACGATTTTCAATTGATTAGATTTCCAAGAGCATCCACATTCGCTTTAGCAGCAGGAGTTCCAAACACAATCATTTCACTATCATCATTTGAACCACTGGGTCCGTCTTCCCCCAACAGTATGTGTGCAGAAATATTATCCACGTCCATGGCCCAATTTTTAGCGGGAGAGTATTCATCTAACTCATACCAAGTAATACCTTTTCCACATTCGTTGATTGGGCCAGGGCCAGTTGGTTGTTGAGCACTCATGGATGCAACAAACCCCTTGAGAGTTCTTAGTGATGGCTGGGATTGAGAGGTCAGAGACTGAAGAGCTTGTAAGTCAAGATCGTTATGCAAAAGGTCACTCTGTGGATTTGGCGGAGGAGTGATGATTTTCTGATCAATGAGATCCTGTATCTCATGGTGGAGTCTCGAGCAAGAATCGGTATTGTGGCCTTGAGTCTGGTGATAGGTGCAGTACAAGGATAGGTCATATTTGCGAGGTAAGGGTTTTGATGGTGGCCTTGGGTCTAGGGGATTAAGGTGACCACTCTTGATGAGGTGATTAAGGGCCATGGATAATGTCATGCCAAGGTTGGTGAATATTCTTGACCTGCCGGCTCGGCTTAATTTCGGATTCGACTTTGAACTTGAGTTGCCTTTTGGGTTGAGATGTGGGCTTGGAATAACTCTTTGGTTCGTTGGGATTGGGCATGGATATGGGCTTTGGTGAATGGTTGAGCTTGGGTATGGACTTTGAGGATAGGTTGGATTTGGACATGGGCTTTGGTGATTGGTTGGGCTTGGATGTGGATTTTGGTGCTTGGCCAGGTGATCCATTATTCCCTTTTCCAATTTATTCATCACTACCTCATTCAAACCCACTTGTTTTTTGAGTAACTGATAGAACTCAAGCGTTACCCTCTCCAATTGATTCACCCTTAAGTTCTATTGCTCAATAGTGGCTTGCAGCTTGTTCACTTTCTCTTCTAAATCTCTTAAGGCCATTGGCGAATCAATCTCAAGATGATGGTCCATGTTCTCCTAAAATCAAGAAGACGAACCCAAGAGGTTAGAAGTGTCCTCACTAGGAGATCTGGTTGTTCCACTCTTTCTACAGATTCATGACATGAAAAGGTCCGCATGCAGAATTGATTTTCAGGAGGCAAGGAATTTCGAGGAATTATTTTGATCTTAATTGGAAGGAAGATGTTGTGGGTTTGTATGCTACATGTATGCAATGATATTGGTTAATGTGACAAACATGTTCATGCTTTGATGGTTTGATGCAACTGAATGCATGCACCGCACATATGGCACACGGATGAAATGCACGTGTGTGTGTGCCTACTGTATATGCAAAAGAAAGGAAAATTCTAATCCTAACACATAAACACATAAGCACATAAATCCTCACCCATGTCAAGTGTGCTAATTTTTCCTTTCATTGTGATCCTCTTTACCCTCTCAAAGGTTGGATATTTCAACAGTTTCGAAAAAGTATTTCTTTAAATGATGAGATTTTTCAAAAACAATTCTCAAGGATTCTGAATCTTTTATTTAAAAATGAGGATGTGAAAATGTTTCTCGATAACGATGATTGGATTGAAATTTTGCTTTAAAATTCATTTGAAGAACATTTCTTCTAAAAACAATTTCCAAAATTTTTTGGAAAATATACCTTAAAAGAGGTCAGTTTGGAGCTTTAATCAAGAAGTGAACTCCAAAGATTTTTTGAAAAAACGATTGAAAACTTTGTAATAAAGATGGCAGAAATCCGTTTGCTTTCAAAGATGGATTTAAAATTCTTCGGGTAGAAGGATCACATAATCGGATTATCACCGTACTTTTCATGAATTTGGATACATATAAGGTCAATGATGCTTAGCTAAACATGATATAAGAAGTATAATATTATAATCAGGGTTCGGCATGTTCTCCAAATGTCGTGGATCCTGAGGAGAAATTGCTAAAAGGTGATTAAAAGATTATACATCTTTCATCAAGCAAGTATCGTCATCATCTCAAGTAATCCCTTCCGGGCATACAAAACTTCCTAGCACATAACTCTAATCAAGAATTGATTTCCTAAGATTGAAAGGTTCTATGGCAGCTACTATGCAAAAGCTGGGCTTTGGTCAAATAAGGGACCCTTGACACACACCCGATAGGATGCTTCATATAGAAAATCATGGTACGAGATCAAGGGTGATCACACAGTCCCATAATAACTTGATCGACCGGGTTGCCCCGAGCATCCAAGGTCATAGTTCCGTGCAATCGACTGGCTAAACATGCAAGTGAAATGCAACAGGCATACAAAGATTAATTGATTTGATTAAAAGGATATTTTTCAAGTTTAATCCTCAAGTGAACCCAAAATAAAAAAATTCTGGTCTGCGAAACCAGAGATTCTGGGTTCGATCCCCAGCAGAGTCGCCAGATTGTGGATATCGCAGTTTTCTTTCTACCCACAGATTTTCTTTTAAAATTCTTTCAAAAAAAGAAAACAAATGAGTCGCCACTTAATTTTAAAAAGGAAAATTAAGAAACCATTTTCAGAGCAAACTGATCTTTTGCGAAACCAAAGATTAACTAGGTCCGGGGATTATGGAATGAGGAGGGAAGGAGCCCATCGGACTAAAACACTCCTTCTCATCCTATCTCGCGATAGGCCTCTACTCAACATCCTTTTAATTGAATTACTAATCTAAGCATGCCCTCAACTAATACATAGATATACGTATACATTACATAAACATGTCAAAATGGTGTAAAATTACCAATTTACAAAATATCATTCAAAAGCCACGTAATTCAAGTAGCAAGCAATATGATATGCAATAAAGAACAAGAGAACTTACCCGGGATCTAGCTGCGAATATAAAACGTGCAATGCATGCGATTAAATAAAACCTAGGAAAAGAGTCTCTAATCCACATATATACATTTAAGGCAAAATCTTAATTCTAATGTGTCGCGCATAAAGGTCAAGAAAATCGATAAAATCAAGAAATTAAAATAAATTAAGAGGAGTTTAAGAAATCATACCTTAGTAGCGCTACAAAACAAAGGGTTAGTCCACATGATATACAATATGTAAAGTTGGATCTTAAATAACAATCCTAGACTTCTAGCTTAAATCTATCAAATTAAATCTAAAGCAAACAAGTCCTAATTACAAGCATCAAGCCACATGGATGAATATGTTCATGAACAAGAATAAATTATGAAATAATCAGTGATTTAGATCACTTAAACTTTGAATTCAAGCTTAACTAATCATTATTAAAACATGGTTTGAGCTCTAGGTCATAGAAAAGTCATTTGGACCATTATTTACAAAGTTGGTCAAATCTGTCATAAAATTCTGAAAATTGCAGAGAACAGACCAGATCTTTAAGAAAATAAAAAGCATGCTTCCCATGGTTTGATCTTGATGAATTTTGGACACAAAATGCCTCTGTGTGTCTAGTTTTTAACCCAAAAAAGAAATCAAAGTTTCAACGGTTGGACCTCCGGGAATTGGACAAAAACCAGACATCACTCAGCATTCTACAACCTTCTGTCCAGAGTTCTTGCACGATTTTCTAAAAATAGCAAAAAGATCAGAAATGCTTTGTTCTTTTTAGGGTGACTTCCTAACACATTAATCTACTTAGAAAAAAATTATTTTGGGTCACAAACACTTTATTAAAGCATTGGTTTACTTATTTCAAAAGAGTGTTACTATACTGAAACTTTGGACAGATTGTAGTGTCCATACAAAACTCACAACCGAACCACTTTAGACATGAAACCACCTTAAAACAAAAATTACAGTGGTAGAATATTGTGTTATTGACACTTTCCCGTTGGTTTCACTTGATTTCGATGGTTAGATTTCGAACTAAAAATAGCGCGTGAACCACTGGCGGTCGGGGGTGTTCCGGAAGCCGTGGTGTGGGACCGGGTCGAGAATAGCAAGGTCAAAAGGCTTCTCCCTGTGATACCCCGTAATAGGGTTCATTGTGAGGATCCTGAAATGGAAAGGAAAAGAAAAGGACAATTAAAAACAAGAACTGAAAAGAAAACAAAGAAACTGCCACTGCCAGAGTTCGAGCGATCGAACTTTTATCGATCAATCGAACAAAGCTAAGCTTCAATCGCTTGAGCGAAGCTCGATCGATCGAGCACAAAGATGCGGTGGCAACTGGGAAGCAGAACGGGAAAGAAAACAACACAAGGAAAAGGACTACAAACTAAATAAAAATGGTCATATGACCAATGGGGGCACCCCTATTAAGATTCAAACAAGAAAATGGAAAGAGGGGGTGGCACGGGCCTTACCTCGGGTCAACTCGCCGAGAGTAGGATGAGGGTGAGAGTGGTGATGAGTGGTGGGACCAGGAGTCCTCAAAAATGGTGTGAGAGATGGGGGTTGTGAGAATCGCCCAAATCGCCTCTGTCGCCGAGCGATCGAAGAAAGAGAGAGATGAAGAGAGACTGATGGAGGTGTACGCAAGACGCCTCGTTTAAATACAAGTCTCGATCGATCGAGATAGTTCGATCGATCAAACCGTGGATCGATTAAGGCCTTTTCAAGCGATCGAGGATATGAAATCGTCGATCGATCGGGTAATGTTCGATCGATCAAACCTGGAACTTCCAAGACATCACAGAATGGAAAAATTAAGTACCCCCAACTGACTTAAGTTGTTCTGGACATACAGAAAAAAAAATGATAAAACAGTGCGGCGAAAGGACATGTAAGCCAAAAACTCATCCTCATAATAGAAAAATTGCAATTTTTATTTAAATAAAACTTTATAATAGCATCCATATTGAAAAATTATCGCCCCCACTGGTATTGAAGGCCTTATTTAACTAAAGAAAACTAAAACTAAAACTAAAACTAATAAAATTGTTTGTCTAGGATTACACTTCAATTGATAACAGAAAGACCAATGACAATAATACAATTGAAGTGAACACTACTCTTCGAGCAAGAAAATTTCTTCTTCCACCATTGCTTCATTCCCTGCTAAATCTTCGCATGTGGAGTCCAAACAGGATGATTCCCTTTCCCAGAACAGTTGGAAAGCAACAAGGATATCATCGAGCAAGTCTGAAGTCTTTAAGGAATTGAAAGCCCATGCAAGAGGTAATCCCGTTGGAGACAAGGATAACGGAGTGCAATAGTGCAACGGACTGTCCTCTTGCGGCGGAGTGCCCGGGGGCCATATGTAGGGTCCAAAGCCATGAACCAGTTGATGTGGAAGATAAAGAGGCGGGAACGGTGGATTCATAGTGACAATCCTGACAAAGGGAAATACAAAACGAAAACAAAGAAAAGAAAAGAAATTAAATAAAAACAACAGGCAAAGACAACAGAAAGAAATAACTAAATAAAGAAAACAAGAGAAAGACAAGTGACAACGAATTAACCTCACTTTTGGCATGAGACACCCATGTGCACTAGCAGGTAACGGGCACTGGAGCCGGAACAGCAAATAACTCGTGTGCACATAAATGTAAGGGACCACTGTGATGACAAGGAAGTCATCAACAAAAGTGAATACAGCATTGTGGTGTTTTGGCACCACATCCTGTAAGTCTTCTTCGTCCCATGGTTCCCACATGGAGTCATTCTCCCACTGCTCCATCAGAGCATCATCCACTTCTCCAACAGCATACCCTTCAGGTTCTCCTTCCTCACCAGAAAGGTCCATATGCTCGAAAGGGTTAATTTGGAGGAGAGCAGGATCATAAGGGATGTATCCATAGGTCAGGTCCACTACATCATTCGCCCCCGGACCTTTATAGGGAGATAAGCAGAATGCTATCTCGTCGGCAGTCCAAGGTGGGTTCTGATATTCAGAATCAGCCCACGACCCAATTGAGTGGACATCATCATCTCTCATATTGAATAGCCTGCATGGGAGAGATAATATGAAACAGCAGATTAGAATCGAAATCACTTGCAGAAAAAGAAATAAAAATGGAAGACAAAAAAAAAAATGGAAAACAGCAAAAGTAAAGGTATACAACAACAACGTGGAGAAAACGCTTAATGTTTGGGATCAAGAGTAGTTGGGTTCATCCAGTTGGATGAACTCAACCTCTGTTTGGAAATTTTCCAAGAACGGTTTTAGCCTTTGGCCATTGACCTTGAAAACTGCATCGTTCTTGGGGTTTATCAGCTCGACTGCCCCATGTGGAAAGACATATTTGACTATAAATGGTCCTGTCCACCTAGATCGGAGTTTGCCTGGGAAAAGGTGGAGGCGAGAGTCATACAACAAGACTTTCTGCTCCGGCTCGAATGATTTACGACAAATAGTTCTATATTGGCGAGCCTTCAACATTTCCTTGTGTAATCGAGCATTGTCGTATGCATCTCGACGTATTTCTTCCGATTCAGCCAATTGGAGTTTTCGAAGATGCCCTCCCTCTTTAATATCAAAGTTCAATGAGCGTGTCGCCCAATAAGCTTTGTGTTCGATTTTGACAGGGAGGTGACATGCTTTCCCGTATACTAGCCTGAATGGGGACATCCCTAGGTTCGTCTTAAATGCAGTACGGTATGCCCACAGAGCATCCGTTAATTTGTATGCCCAATCCTTTCTGTTGAAACTAACCGTCTTTTCGAGGATATGCTTGATTTCTCGGTTAGCCAACTCTGCTTGCCCGTTTGTTTGTGGGTGGTAGGCGAGAGCGATTTTGTGGTTGACCCCATATTTCTTGAGGAGTGATTCCAAAGGCCTATTGCAAAAGTGCTTGCCTTGGTCACTTATTAGGGCTTTCGGGGTTCCAAAACGCGATAGAATATGTTCCTTAAGAAAGGACATCACCGTTTTGTGGTCATTGCGTCTTGTTGATATCGCTTCTACCCACTTTGATATATATTCCACAGCGAGGAGTAAATATTCGCAATTATTTGATTTAGGAAACGGGCCCATGAAGTCTATGCCCCAACAATCAAATATTTCAATCGTGATAATGGGGGTTAAGGGCATAGAGTTCCTTTTTGAAATTGTACCAAGCTGTTGACAGCGTTGGCACGTTTTACAGAAAGCGTAGGCATCTTTAAACAAGGTGGGCCAGTAGAAACCACTATGTAGAACTTTTTGTGCGGTCTTTTGTGATGCGAAATGGCCACCGCATGCCTCAGAATGGCATGATGCTAAAATGACGGTTATATCCTCGTTTAGAACGCAACGTCTGATGACCTGATTAGCACAATACTTAAATAAGTACGGGTCATCGAAGAAGAAATGACGTGCGAAAGAGAGGAACCGCTTGTTGTCTTGATTTGACCAATGTCCAGGAGTCTCTCCCGTAACCAGATAGTTTACTATATCTGCATACCAGGGTAGAGCGGACATAGTCATCAATTGCTCATCTGGGAATTCGTCCTTTATCGGTATGGGTTCAGTATTGTCAACAAACGTTAACCGAGATAAATGGTCTGCAACCACATTCTCTACACTCTTTTGTCTTTGATTGTGATATCGAACTCTTGGAGTAGGAGTATCCAACGAATCAGCCTTTGTTTCGCATCCTTCTTAGATAAAAAGTATTTGAGGGCCGAGTGGTCTGTAAAACAGACGATTGGGGACCCTATCAGATATGACCTGAATTTATCCAGAGCAAAAACTATCGCCAGTAGCTCTTTTTCGGTAGTCGTATAATTCATTTGAGCTTCATTAAGTGTACGACTGGCGTAGTAGATTACGTAAGGCTTTTTATCCTTCCTCTGTCCTAGCACTGCGCCAATGGCGTAGTCACTAGCATCGCACATTAACTCAAAAGGCAAACTCCAGTCGGGTGCCTGTATTATCGGTGCAGAGGTAAGGTGTTCTTTTAGTGCGCCAAAAGATGTTTGACAATTTTCCGACCATTCGAATGGCATGTCTTTCGCTAACAGTTGACACAGTGGCCGGGAAATTGCACTAAAATTTTGGATAAAGCGACGATAGAATCCCGCATGTCCCAGAAAGGATCGAATATCTCTGACTGTACGAGGGACAGGTAAGTTCGAGATTATATCTACTTTTGCTTTATCGACTTGGATACCTTTATCAGAAATGATGTGTCCGAGGACAATTCCCTTGGTCACCATGAAGTGACATTTTTCCCAGTTTAGTACTAGGTGTTTGTCCTCGCATCTAGCTAGCACACGTTCCAGATTGTCTAAGCAGTTTTCGAAACTATGGCCGAACACAGAGAAATCATCCATAAATACTTCGAGAATTTGCTCGACCATGTCACTGAAAATACTCAACATGCATCGCTGAAATGTAGCAGGTGCATTGCATAGCCCGAAATGCATACGTCGGTAGGCGAAAGTACCGAACGGACACGTGAAGGTTGTTTTCTCTTGATCTTCAGGAGAAATTTCTATCTGATTATAACCGCTGTATCCGTCCAGAAAGCAGTAGTATTTATGACCCGCCACTCGTTCTAGCATTTGATCCATGAATGGCAATGGAAAATGGTCTTTTCGGGTCACAGTATTCAGCTTTCGATAATCAATACACATCCGCCATCCGGTGGGCACGCGTGTTGGTACTAATTCGCCATCTTTATTTGGAATAACTGTTATACCTGCCTTTTTAGGCACCACTTGGGTCGGACTGACCCAGGGGCTGTCAGAGATAGGATATATAATCCCAACATTGAGTAGTTTTAATACTTCCTTTTTGACTACTTCTTGCATGTTGGGATTCAAAGACGCCTTTGCATTTGTCGCGAAGGTTTAGTGTCTTCCTCCAAATAAATTTTATGGATGCATACGGACAGGCTTATGCCTTTGAGATCGGCAATCGTCCATCCCAATGCTCCCTTATGTTGTTTTAGCATCAGAATTAACTTACCCTCTTGTTCAGCATTCAAAGTTGATGATATTATGACAGGGTAAGTTTTTTCAGTCCCTAGGAAAGCGTATTTGAGCTCGTTTGGTAGCTCTTTCAATTCCAATTTGGGGAACTAAAAATTTGATGGCATCATTAGTTTTGTCTTTGGAGGTAGTGGTTCATATGGTGTTACCCACATGCATTCAGCTCCATCCTCCTTTTTCGTTTCCATCATGAGGCATGTGTGATTTAAAGCAGAATCCAATGGAGTAGAGTCTTTAGGTTGATAGATAGCGTCAAATTGTGACACAACTACCTCCAAAGGATCTTTGTAATCAATAACATCTGCCTTGTCCTCGATGACTGTCTCAATGTAATTAACTTCTTCCTCATCTTCGTATTCTTCAGGTCTAGGATTTGAGAAGATTTTTATGGTTGCAGTCATGTTTCCGAACACAATAGTCATTGTACCACTTCTTATTTTTATTGAGGCATTAATTGTATTTAAAAATGGACGTCCAAATATCACCGGGATTTGTGTACCTGGGTTAGACACATGTTCGGTGTCTAAAATTACAAAATCGACCGGGAAGACAAATGAGTCTATCTGCACAAGGACGTCTTCTAACACTCCTCTCGGGTATTTGACCGACCTATCTGCCAATTGTAATGCAACTCGGGTGGGTTTGTATTCGCCTAGCCTTAGTTGTTTATAGACTGAATATGGCAGAAGGTTGACGCTTGCTCCTAGGTCGAGGAGTGCGTTGTCTATTCTTTGATTCCCAATTTGACATGAGATAGTGGGAGTACCGGGGTCTTTGAGTTTCAGAGGCAATTCGTTTTGGATGATTGAGCTTGCTTGGCAAGCAACGTAAGCGTGTTTCTTCACACTTTGCCTCCTCTTGACCGTGCATAAATCTTTAAGATATTTCGCATAGGCCGGCACTTGTTTAATTGCATCTAGGAGTGGGAGGTTTATTTTTACTTGTTTAAATAATTCCATGAACTCCTGATTCTTTATCTCATTTCTGGGTTTCTTAAGCCTTTGAGGGTAAGGCGCAGGGAAGGGGCATCTCGGTAATTTGTCATTAACGGGCTCCTTTCCGGGCCTTCTCTCAACTTCTTCCACTTTTTCAGGAGCCTCAGTGTTTGTTCCTAAAGGTTCATTACTAGTAGTTGGCTCCTCTTCTTGAGTAGAAGGTTTGTTTGCATTGACCACTTCGTCCTCCTCGTACTCTTCGGGAGTAGAGAGAGGTATGTTTAGCCCTATAATCTTGCCGCTCCTTAGGGTAGTTACGGCTTTAGCTTGTTCATGATTAGGGGGACCGTTGTTGTATCCCTTAGGGTTTTGAAGTGGTTGGGCAGGAAATGTTCCACCCAATCCCTCTTGTCGTGCATCCATCCTATCTAACGTCCCATACATTTTACTCATCATTTGAATTAATTGTTGCGTTAAGTTGACGTTAGAGAGAGGATCTTCCTCTTGCACCTTTTTGTGCGGTGGTACATACACATTAGCCTGTTGATTATTAGAGGGTTGCACTTGGTTGTAATTATTAGGTCTATTTTGATTGTACGGCTGGGACTGCCTATTGTATTGCCCTTGATATTGGTTATTATTGTAGGGCTGTTGTTGATGATGTTGATTTTGGGTCCCAGCATCATTTTTCCAATCAAAACCAGGGTGATTCCATCGATTGTTATTGTTTTGTAAATTATTGTTGTTATAGGAATTCCCTGTCCCCCTATACCCTTGCATGGCATTCATTTTCATGGGGGGTTGTTCTTGAAAATACGGCACATTAGGACAATATTGAGTGGTATGTCCCAACATATTGCATGTGCCGCATGGTTCTTTAGGCAAATTCTGCCTCGAACTTCCTCCTTTCATGCCTAACTCCTCTACTTTCTTTGCTAGTTCTTCGTATTTAGTCATGAGGTGATCTTCACTGTTTAGTTGGTATAGGCTTTTCTCTTCTACACAGGATATCTGTGAGCGTGAGACATCATCAGAATTCGACCATTCATGAGCATATTCAGCCAACCAATCGAAATGGGCTTCAACCTCTTCGGTGTTTTTACGGAGAAAGGGGCCTGAACTCATGGTTTCCACCAACTTTTTCGTTTCACCATTCAACCCATGATAAAAGAAGCTGATAGTTTGCCATTTCTCAAACCCATGGTGTGGGCACGAAAGAAGCAAATCTTTGAAACGCTCCCATGTTTGAGTAAAGGTTTCATTGCTCTTTTATTTATAGGAATTAATTTGGCGTTGAAGGTCAGTGGTCATGCGAGTTGGATATAATTTCTTTAGAAATGCAGTGTTCATCGCTTGCCAGGTGAAGATTGAATTGGGTTTTAAGGTGAGTAACCATGCCTTTGCTTTATCCTTCAAGGTGAAAGGGAATAGCATTAGACGTGTCACGTCCACAAGACAATTTTGTGAGAATGTTTTACACACATCCTCGAAGTCCTTGACATGTAAGTACGCCTTCTCACTTTCCATCCCATGAAAGGTGGGAAGAAGTTGGATCATTCCATTGTGAAATTAAAATTCGCCAGCGTGTGGTGGGATTAGAATGCAAGAGGGCGTAGGTGCGTGTTCTGGTTGCATGAGATCGCACAAAGGTCGTAGCGCCTCATCAAGTGGTGCAAGCACATTATCACCATGTTCACTTTGATTATCACCCATTGATTCAGTTGGAGTGGCTACGGGATTAATGGAACTATCAGAGTCAGATAGGTAGAAAGGATTTCCAAAAATTCCTTCAATGGAAGTGTTGGACATGAACTAGGAGAGTTCCTAAGGTGGTTGTTTACCTAAAGACTCTAAAAGAAAAGAAATTAAAAATAGAAATAGATGAAGAGAGATTGAGGTAACCTAAGTATTAACAGGGTCAGACCGTGCCTTCTTCCCACTCAGGTGGATAGATGCGCCGGTATGTCTCCCCAAGTCTTTCAGGCTTGGCTCTACAGTATCTCCCATCTGGTAAGTAACTTTTCTGCATCTTCTAATTTCTTTGCCTTTTCTACTCTGCAGGCAATAATGACCGGCCATTTCCTTTTTACTTGGGTTACAGGTCGGCTGCATGGCTGTCGGAGCTAAATCCTTCATGCCGGCCCTTGCCGGGAGGGCCATCGCCGCCGAGACCGCCCTCGTCGAGAAAGAGGTTGCCCTGGAGACCAAAAAGAGGGCTTTGACCGTGGAGAAAAATAGGGTCAAGGGCTTGGCTTCGAGCCTCGGGGCAGCCCAGGAAGACCTAGCGATGGAACTGGCGGAACTTGAGACCGAGCGGGCTAGCCGCGCAGTGGCGGAAGCTCAGGTGAGGACACTCTTGGAAGCGGCGACGGCTGCTGGTCCTCCGGGGGAAACTTTCGACGACGACTTCTTCCTCGGGTATGAGGACTTGAAGAGGAGGCTGGCCCGGGACCACCCGGAGTTGGACACCATTCCTTACCAGGGGGTGGACTCTGACTACTGGGACATAGCGCTCGAGGCCCCCGAGGATGCTGATGCCGAAGCCTAGGAGGCCGCTGTTGCAGCTGAGGGTGCCATTGCCCCTACTGACCAGGAGGGAGCTGCTGCCCCGGAAGGGCAGGCCGGGGGAGAGGTCGAGGAGAGCGTGGACATTGCTAATGTAGACGACTCCTAGACTCCCTGCTCAAGGAATCTTCTTCTTGTTGCTTTTTATTTTTTGTTGTAGTTTCTTTTTTTTTTTTTTTTTTTGGGGAGGCCACTACAACTGCCCCCCGGGCTATGTACATAACGTTTCAATTAATGAAAAGACCCTTAAGGCCAGATTTCTCTTCCATCAACTATTTTTGTTATCTGCACTATGCCTCTATAATTGCTAGTACCCGTTTGGTTTTGGCCGACCTAACACCTGCCTTAGCAAATGTTTTAGGACCGTAACCAACAGAACACCTAGTCTGCACTATGCCTCTGTAATTGCTAGTACCCGTTTGGTTTTGGCCAACCTAACACCTGCCTTAGCAAATGTTTTAGGACCGTAACTAACAGAACACCTAGTCTTACTGACCTTTCTAAAAGGTAATTGCTCGGAGCGCTGTAGGGACTAGCCCTACTTAGCATCCAAAATTGCCCGGCGTATCTTAGGTGTATCCTATTTTACGACCCGGGTTATATCTCTGATCACTGTAAGTGCTTAGGGAGATCTCCCAAGCTCTTGTAGCGATCAGTGTGATTCCCTGTTTTGTCCTGATATTCCCCTGCCCCCCAAGTTTTTGCTAAGGCGGGAGTACGGGAAGAGGTGACCGTAGGAAACCGACCTGGGACATGGGTGGTTATAGGGGAATTTGAAGTTCGCCATCGCCGGCCGCCCAGGGGCTTAGCCCCGTTGTCGGCCGGGCTTGAGCGAAGATTTAAGTAATTTCCTATTTTGGTCTACAATCCCCTGCCCCCCAAGCATTTTGCTAAGGCGAGGGCGTGTTGGGGAGCGGACGTAGGAAATTGACGTGGAACATGGGTGGTTGCAGGGTCCTTTTGTGCCTGGGTTCAGAGCCCGAGGTCTTTTCTGCCTTGGGGTTAGGCCCAAGGTCCTTGTGGCCTCGGAGTTAGGCCTCGAGGTCTTTTCTGCCTTGGGGTTAGGCCCAAGGTCTTTTCTACCTTGGGGTTAGGCCCAAGGTCTTTGTTGCCTCGGGGTTCGTCCCAAGGTCTTTTCTGCCTTGGGGTTAGGCCCAAGGTCTTTGTTGCCTCGGGGTTCGTCCCAAGGTTTTTTTTTTTTTTTTTTTGCATTGCACGGGCTACGGACAGGAATAAATTTTCGAAACAAACCAGTCAATTTTATTTGAAAAGTAATAATCTGTAACGGTTTCCCCATCAGAGCTACAAGAAAAGAATTCCCCTATAGTACTAAATGCTCGTGGTCAGCTACTGATAATACTTGCGGAGGTGTTGCACGTTCCAAGGATGAGTGAGATCATGACCGTCCATGCTCTGCAGCCAGTAGGTTCCCAGTCGATTGACCCGAGTTACTTTATACGGGCCTTCCCAGTTTGCCCCTAATTTCCCGTGGCTCGGGATTCGGGTAGACTGGTTCACTGCCTTGAGGACGAGGTCTCCAACTTGAAAGCTACGGTGCTTCACCTTGCTATTGTAATACCGCGAGACTCTTTGCTTGTAAGCGGCCACCTTAAGATAGGCCTAGTCTCTTTTTTCTTCCACTAGGTTCAATTCTGTCCTGAGGGCTTCTCCGTTGTCCGGACCGCTGAAGTTGGCCACCCGGTAGGTTGACAGCCCGAGCTCTGTGGGGACCACTGCCTTGAAACCGTAGGTTAAGGAAAACGGGGTCTCGCCTGTGGCCGCTCGGGGTGTAGTGCAATAGGCCCACAGGAGTGTTGGTAGCTCTTCCGCCCACATGCCTTTGGCGCCTTTAAGCCTTGTCTTGATTAACTGAAGGATGGTTCGATTGGTTACCTCGGCTTGACCATTGGCTTGTGGGTGCTCGGGGGAAGAGTAACGATTTAGTATTCTGTAGCCCAAGCAGAACTGTCTGAAGATGGGTGTGTCAAATTGTCTGCCATTATCGCTGATCAGGACTCGGGGAATACCGAACCTGCTGAGGATATGTCTTTCCACAAAGCTTTCCATTTTTCGCTCAGTTATCGTTGCCAAGGGCTCGGCCTCCGCCCATTTGGTGAAGTAGTCAATAGCTATCACGGCAAACCTAACTTGTCCTTTTCCTGTCGGTAATGGACCAACAATGTCAATTCCCCATTGGGCAAATGGCCATGGACTGTGGACCGGTGTCTGGAGTTCTCCTGGTCGATTGATCATGGGAGAGTACCTCTGGCACTTGTCACACCGTCGCACATACTCTTGTGAATCTCGGGCCATGGTTGGCCAATAGTAACCTTGTAGTAGGGCCTTTCTGGAAAGTGCCCGACCTCCGATGTGGTTCCCGCACACACCTTCATGGATTTCAAACAGTATTGCTTGCACTTGCGCAAGATGAACGCAGCGGAGGTACGGGATGGTGAATCCCCTCTTGTAGAGAATGCCGTCAAGGAGATGATATCGCACTGCCCGGTACTTGACCCGGCGTGCCTCATCTTTGTCATCTGGTAGCCCTCCTGTCGTCAGGAATGTCACGAGCGGGTCCATCCAACTAGGTCCCAAAGTGACCGGGTCGACCTCCATGCCCTCTGAGTTGATCACACTTGGCTCGGGTAGGAATTGTATCCTTATCCCGGGCAAGTCTGACTCAGAAGACGAGGCGAGGCGGGCCAGCCGGTCTGCTCTGGTATTTTCTTCTCTAGGTATCTGGGTGATGGAGAATCCTCAGAAACCGCCCGCACAAGGGCCAAGTAGGCTACCATGTTGTCCTCCCGCGCTTCATATTCTTGGTTTACTTGGTTGACCACGAGCTGGGAGTCGCTGTAGCCCTGGACCTGTTGCGCACTCATCGAGATGGCTAACTGTAACCCGACCAAGAGGGCTTCGTACTCGGCCTCGTTGTTGGAGGCGCAAAACCCAAACCTTGAAGCATATTCGAGCTGGATCCCTGACACGGAAATAATTTGTATGCGCTTGTGTGCTATACCCAAGTGTAGGTAATCGTGCAAGTAGTAAACTGGATTAAGTCCAGGTCGATCCCACAAGGAAGGTTGAGAATTAAGTTACCTAGATTAGACTCTAAAAGAAAAGAAAATTCAATGTCTTAAAAGAAGTGTAGAACACAAAGTTCTACGCTTAACAACTACTAAAATTAAAAGCAACTAAATTAAATTAACTAACGATTAACTATTTAACTAAAGCGAGATTTTAAAAGCGATTTTTCTTAATAAAAGGAAGTGTTGGGATCACGCGAATCCACTGTGACCTAGCCGTCTACCATGCAATCGCAATGAAGCCCAATGGAGTACATCTTCTACAATATTCCGTACTTTTCTAAAGATCTAGAATCAATAGCCCTTTCATGACCGGGACTATATCATCTCAATTAAGTTTGAAATACATGAAAGCGGTTTAATTCAATAGTTAAGACTCGCACCTACAATGGTGTTAGCATTGAGAGTGGTTTGCAAAATGTATTGAAAGAAAATGCCCTAAGGCCTTAAGTTCGAAGACTGTTTCGACAAACTGAGCATTTGGGGACAGTTTGATAACAAATCCTTAAAACAAAAAGTCTTGGAATACTGTATTGGATGTTCTCAAGAATCTGAAAGTTCGATCGATCGACGCGCTTTCGATCGATCGACAATCGTCATCTCTCAATCGATCGAAATGTCTTTGATCGATTGACTATATCTCTGTACCGATCGATCGAAATAACTCCGATCGATCGAACACAGGTATTATTCTGGTGCATGGCAGAGGCTTGAAATCACATTTTCATCGCGATCTCCCAACCTGGACTACTCAGACATGGTCTGGAGTGTCCCAGATGCGTTCTTAACGTAAAGATTCATTAAGGTGTCGTTTGGTTGTGAGTTTTTCATTAAAACTATGAAAACTTAAGATTTTAACGTATCTAGCATGCAGAGCACTAAGATTAAACACTAAACTATGATTAACTAAGTGCAATATGTAAATAAAACAATAACTAAGTAACCTGGAACAAAGAACTTGTATTAAACCAAAGAGAATCCAAGCTATCAAAGTAAAACCTTGAGGAACAACCAACAAAATAATAAAAATCTCTACTCTCTCTATGAAAACTGATAAAAAGTAAGTAGGGCATCCTCCTGGACGTAAACAATACGAGTTTATATAGTAGAATCCTAATGCTAGTGCGCGTATTCTGATAAAAGGCATGTTCGATCGATCGAACAACCCCCGATCGATTGAACTTCTGGAAAATTCGATCGCTTTAGAGGACCTAGATCGATCGAACCATCGATCGCTTGAGAGTCTTCGATCGATCGAGCTGCAGTTTTCAACTTTGAATTGTCTTCATTAAAGCCAATCACTCCCTTTTATCCTGCTCAATCAATTATTCACACAGCGACAGAAATCTGCACAAATCACAGCTAAAACACACAACTTATCATAGATTAATCATAATGTGTAGAAACTGGCATTGTAATCCAAACTGCAGATATATGAGGAAATTGTGAACTAAATTAGTGTATTTTCTTCTTTTAGCGCGATTGTATTTTACAAATACCCCCGCTTGTCAATCCCGTCGGGGGTAGTCAAGATGATTCCAACTCCACTACCTTGCTGATTGGAGGAACCGTCCACATGCAACACCCAGGTTGGGACGTTGGAGTTTAATCCTGGCGGTAGGGCCGGAGGCTCGGAATCTTCGATTGGGTCTTCGAAATATGTAAACTCAACCAGAAAGTCTGCTACAGCTTGCCCCTTGAAGGCTGTCCGGGGTCGGTAGATTACATCGAACTCTTCCAACTCCAAGGCCCACTTAACGAGCCTCCCAGATGTGTCTGGCCGACTGAGAATTCTGCAGAGAGGCTGATCGAGCAGGACTACAATGGCATGGGCCTGGAAGTACGGGCGGAGCCTTCGGGCTGAGGTAATAAGGGCGAAGGCTAGTTTCTCGATGCGGGAGTATCTGCTCTCGACGCCCTGCAACGCCCGGCTGGTGTAATACATTGGAAACTGTATCCCGTGCTCTTCCCGAATAAGTGCCGAGCTAACTGCCGATGGTGACACTGCCAGGTACAAAAATAATTCTTCCCCGGGTACGAGTGTCGAGAGCAGAGGAGGGGAGGCCAGATACCTCTTGAGTTCTTGAAATGCCTCCTCACACTCTTCTGACCACTGGAATGCCTTGCGGAGGATTTTGAAGAACGGCAAGCACCGGTCGGTAGCTCGGGATACGAATCTGTTTAGTGCGGCCACCCATCCGGCTAGGCTTTGAACTTCCTTTGTTGATTTGGGCGACCGCATGTTGATGATAGCTCTGATCTTCTCGGGGTTTGCTTCGATTCCCTGTCTGCTAACTAGGTGGCCGAGGAATTTCCCGGATGAGACACCAAAGGTGCATTTGGCCAGATTCAACCTCATCTTGAACTTTCTCAAAATGCTGAAGGCCCCGGCCAGATGCTCATGGTGGTCGGGCTCGTCCCGGCTCTTGACCAGAAGATCGTCCACATATACTTCCATAGATTTTCCGATGAGGTCCTTAAACATGTAGTTGACCAGACATTGGTAAGTAGCTCCGGCATTCTTGAGGCCGAACGGCATGACTTTATAACAGTACGTGCCTTGGTCGGTGATGAACGCTGTCTTCTCTTCATCTCTGGGGTACATGCTGATCTGATTATACCCCGAGTAAACGTCCATGAATGAGAGGAGTGAGTGGCCTGTTGCTGAGTCAACAAGGAGGTCTATCCTAGGTAGCGGATAGCAGTCCTTGGGGCAGGCCTTGTTGAGGTCGGTGATGTCCACGCACATTCTCCATTTCCCGTTGCTTTTCTTGACCAGGACGACATTGGCTAGCCAATCGGGATAGTGGACTTCTCGGATGGATTTCGCCTTCAGGAGTTTTTTGACCTCCTCACTCACTGCTTTTTGCCTCTTGGGGGCCATGCCCCTTCTCTTCTGCTTCACTGGGCGACAGTCCGGGCTGACATTGAGACAATGTGACATGACCCGGGGGTCAATCCCTGGCATATCCTCATGACTCCAAGCAAAAACGTCTTGATTTTGCCTCAGGAACTGGATCAACTTCTCCATCGGGCTCCAGTAGGGTACCGATGTTGACCGTGCGGTCCGGACATTCGGGATCCAGCATGACTCGTTCCAGTTCTTCCGTCGGCCCTATCACGTCGCTCTGGTCCCGGGGGTCCAATTCTTGGACGTTTAACATTTCGGTGATTGCCCCCCGGCGCAACGAGCTAACATAGCAGGTTCGAGCAGTAGCCTGGTCTCCTCGCAATCATCCTGGTCCCTGGGGAGTTGGAAACTTCATCGTTAAGCTATAGGTTGAGACGACCACTCTGGCCCTATTGAGGGTCGGCCTGTCGAGGATGACGTTGTATGTCGAAGGGGCCTCTACTATCACAAAATTAGCCAGCACGGAAACCTACTGTGGGTAGGTCCCCATGAGAACTGGGAGCTCGATTGTACCAAGTTGTTGAGTGCTGGAGCCGTTAAATCCAACCAGGGGAGTAGCAACTGGTCAGAGCCGATCCCTGGCGATCCCGAGTTGATCGAATTCTGCCACGAACATAATATCGGACGAGCTGCCTGTGTCCACTAGCACCCTCTGGACCATCTAGTTAGCTATAGAAAGCGTCACTACTAGTGGGTCATCATGGGGGCAGTGGATGCCCTGTAAGTCATTGGACGTGAACGTCAGGACGTCGGTTGGGGAGGAGTCGGTGGATTGGACTTGCCAGACGTCCGCCCGGGACGCCCGAGCATGCCTCTTCCGCGCCGACTGTGAATCGCCTCCACCTGACATCCCTCCAGAGATCATGTGGATGTGACCAAGTGGTGGTGGTGGCTGATCGGGAGCTCGGCCGTCTATCCGCTGCGACAAACTCAGCAAGGTGTCCCTGTTCGATTAGCTTCTCTATTGCTATCTTCAATTTGAACCAATCCTCTGTTTTCTGGCCGTGATCCCTGTGGTAACGGCAAAATTTGTCCCGGTTTTTTTTATCGGGTGGGGCTCTGAGTTTAGCTGGCTGCGGAAGCAACCTCTGCGCCTCTGCGGCGACCATTACCTCATGTATAGGCCGGGATCCTCCTTCCTATTTACCTTGGCTGTGAAAGCAGTTGGGGGCTGGCCCCTAGAATCTCTCTGATCTTACTTCAGCTTCTTTCCCGAGCCCTTGTCGAATCCCTCGCGCTTGCGCTTGGCCTTCGGAGATTCATCCCCCGCTTGTCCGGCGCGTTTCCCTTTCAGGAACTCCTCGGTATCTATATGCTTTCCGACCCTTTTCGAGAGTTCCACCAGGGTCGCAGGTCGGTTGCGATGGAACGACGTGGCAACCTTGGTGTGTTAAACTCCCAAACAAAAAGCCATGATTGCGGCTGTCTTATTGAGGTTGCAGATCAAGAGCCTTTGCTGATTGAAATGGTCCACATACTCCCTCAAGGACTCTCCTTTGCGCTGCTTGACAGTCAACAGCTGGGCGTCTAGTTGGGACCGGTCGAGCATTCCGACAAACTGGCTGATGAAAAGTTTGCCGAGGGTTTTGAAGTTGTCAACCGTTCAGGGCTTCAATGCATGGAACCACTGTGCGGCCTCCTCTTCGAAGTGCGTCAACCTCGGAGATAGTACTCGACTGTGGGCCCGGGAAAACCTATGCCTAAGATCCCCCCGGCTCAGGACGGGAGGGTCATCGACCGATTCCTGGGCTTTCCGCTCGGACTCTTCTCCCCTTGCTGCACGTCGCCGATTAATGATGGTTCTGGCGTCCTCCACTCGGTGAGGATCGAGCTGAGGTCCTCTTCGCGAGCGCTTAGTAGTCTGGCTGCGCTCTCCATCCGTGAGACGTTCCCGGTCTGATGGAGACACCGGAGCTGACCGGGCTTGCCTGCGTGCCCGAGCGGGCCTGTGGCCAGGAACACTCTCCTCAGGCTACTTCTCCGACGAAGGGCGCTTCTCGTGTTGGGCCATAAGCGCCTCTATCTGTTGCTGTGTTCGGCGCTGGCCCTCCAAGAGCTGTTCTAATGCTGCCATGACCTGTTCAGTGGTCATGGAGGCAGCCCGCGGCTCGATCTGCAGGTTTTCCTGACCGGTTAAATCGGCAATTTTCTTACCCTTCTTTGGCGGCATGTTGATCAGTCAAAATTTTTTGTTGATGAAGAAACTGTGTCGGTTCCCACAGACGACGCCAAACTGATGATGCCAAAAATTGGTGAGCAAGATTTGGACAGAAAGTAAAGCAACAGAAGATTTGTATGTGGTTCGATCCCGTTAACAAGGTAACCTACATCCACGGCTGCGTCTGCGCGCTCTTACTAGCAGATCACCGGAGGGCCTGGTGAGCCAACAGAGGTGGGCGGCACTACCAGTAATACCGGCCGGGTGTATGCGTGCCAAAGGTGAGTTCTCTCGTAAGTGCTTATATGCTTAGAGGGGTGATTTTCGGATCCTCCTAGAGAGGATAGGTGGGCTCTTTTATAGATGCAAGAGTCCACCTTTACATGGTAAGAGTTGATCAGATTAGGAAACCTAATCTGATCATAACGGATTTGCTCAATCTTAGGAGTATTTCCTAAACAGTTTAGGAATCTACTCGTTCTTCCCAAACAGAGTTCTGGCCACATAAGGAAACTGCCTAGAGAGTTCTTCCCAGGCTACGCCTCCTGAAAAGTTGCCGCATCTCATGCCCGGTCTGTTTGACTACCCCGAGCGGTTACCTTCGATGACCCTTGGGGTGTGGGCCCCCAAGCTCTCGTCCCGGGCAATCCGGGTCTCTCTGTTGATGTGGCGGTTGGACTTTTGGAGGATATTTATGGACGTATCATGCTATATCATCAGCAGTCCACGGTGGGTTCTGATATTCTGAATCAGCCCATGACCCAATCGAGTGAACATCGTCATCTCTCATGTTAGATAGCCTGCACGAGTTGAAATGAAATAGCAGATTACGATCATGATCACACTCACAAAGAAATAAATAAACAAAAGAACAAAACAAAACGAGAAACAGCAAAAGAAAAAGTACAACAACATTGTTAAAACGCACTTGAGCGTTCTAGGTTGAGGCATAGTCGGGCTCATCCAGTTGGATGTGCTCGACCTCGGGCTGGAAATCTTCTAAGAACAGTTTTACCCTTTGGCCATTGACCTTGAAACTTCCATCGTTCCTAGGATTAAATAACTCAGCGGCCCCATGTGGAATGACAGATTTGACTGTGAAGGGTCCTGTCCACCGAGATCGGAGTTTTCCTGGGAAAAGATGAAGGCGCGAATCGTATAGTAAAACTTTCTGTCCAGGCTCGAAAGATTTTCGAAAAATTATTCTATCATGGCGAGCCTTCAACCGTTCCTTGTGGAGTTTAGCATTGTTATATGCGTCTCGTCGGATTTCTTCCAGTTCCGCCAACTGGAGTTTTTGGAGATGTCCTCCCTCTTTAATATCGAAATTTAATGAGCGTGTCGCCCAATATGCTTTGTGCTCAATTTCAATGGAGAGGTGACATGCCTTACCGTACACCAGCCTATATGGGGACATTCCCAGATTTATCTTATAGGCAGTACGGTACGCCCAAAGAGCATCAGTCAGTTTATAGGCCCAGTCTTTTCTGTTGAAACTAACCGTCTTTTCTAATATGCGCTTGATTTCACGGTTAGCCAACTCTGCCTGCCAGTTTGTTTGTGGGTGGTAGGCTAGAGTGATCTTGTGATTCACCCCGTATTTCTTGAGTAGTGATTCCAAAGGCCTATTGCAAAAGTGCTTGCCTTGGTCACTTATTAGGGCTTTTGGGGTTCTGAAACGCGATAAGATATTTTCCTTAAGAAAGGACATTACCGTTTTATGGTCATTGCGTCTCGTCGGTATCGCTTCTACCCATTTTGATATGTATTCCACAGCAAGGAGTATATATTCATAGTTATTAGATTTAGGAAATGGGCCCATGAAGTCTATGCCCCAACAATCGAATATTTCAATTATAATGATGGGAGTTAAGGGCATTGAATTCCTTTTCGAAAGTGTGCCAAGCTTTTGACATTGCTGGCACGATTTACAAAAAGTGTAGGCATCTTTGAACACGGTGGGCCAATAGAAACCGCTGTCTAATACTTTGTGTGTGGTCTTTTGGGAGGCAAAATGGCCACCGCAGGCTTTAGAATGACAGGAGGCCAAAATTACAGTTATGTCCTCATTTGGAACGCAACGCCTGATGACCTGATCAGCACAGTACTTAAATAAGTAAGGGTCATCAAAAAAGAAATGGCGTGCGAACGAAAGGAACTTTTTCTTGTCCTGATTTGACCAATGGCTCGGGGTCTCCCCTGTAACAAGGTAATTTATTATATCTGCATACCAAGGCAAATTGGAGACAGCCATCAGTTGCTCGTCTGGGAATTCATCTTTTATAGGTACAGGCTCAGTGTTGTCAGTGAATGTCAACTGAGATAGGTGGTCGGCGACCACATTCTCTACTCCTTTTTTTATCCTTTATAGTGATATCAAATTCCTGGAGTAGGAGTATCCAGCGGATAAGCCTCTATTTTGCATCTTTCTTAGATAGCAGGTACTTGAGGGCCGAGTGATCTGTAAAACAGACTATGGGGGACCCTATTAGATAAGACCTGAATTTGTCTAGTACGAATACTATTGCCAATAACTCTTTCTCAGTAGTCGTATAATTCATTTGAGTTTTGGTAAGTGTTCGGCTGGCATAGTAGATTACATACGGCTTGTTGTCCTTTCTCTGTCCTAGAACTGTGCCAATGGCATAGTCGCTAGCATTGCACATTAACTCAAATGGCAAACTCCAATCGGGTGCCTCTATTATCGGTGCGGAGGTAAGGTGTTCTTTTAGTGCATCAAAAGATATTTGACAGTTTTCCGACCATTCGAAAGGTGCGTCTTTGACTAGGAGTTGGCACAGTGGTCATGAGATTGCACTAAAATTTTGGATAAAAAGTCGATAGAATCCAGCATGTCCAAGAAAAGATCGGATGTCTCGGACTATACGAGGGACAGACAAATTTGAAATTATATCGATTTTTGCTTTGTCGACTTGGATACCCTTATCGGAGATAATGTGGCCAAGGACAATTCCCTTGGTCACCATGAAGTGACACTTTTCCCAGTTTAGTACTAAGTGTTTGTCCTCGCATCTCGCTAACACATTCTCTAGGTTTTCTAGGCAGTTATCAAAACTATGGCCAAACACTGAGAAGTCGTCCATAAAGACTTCAAGTGTTTGTTCAACCATATCACTGAATATGCTTAACATGCACTGCTGAAAAGTGGCAGGTGCATTGCATAAGCCAAAAGGCATACGACGATAGGCGAATGTACCGAATGGGCAAGTGAAAGTCGTTTTCTCCTGATCTTTAGGAGCAATTTCGATTTGGTTATAGCCACTTTATCCGTCCAAAAAGCAATAAAATTTATGAACCGCCACTCTTTCGAGCATTTGATCCATGAATGTCAATGGAAAGTGGCTTTCCGGGTCACAGTATTTAACTTTCGGTAATCAATACACATCCTCCATCCAATGGGGATGCGTGTTGGTACTAACGCGCCGTCTTTGTTTGTGATAACTGTTATACCAGCCTTTTTGGGCACCACCTAAGTTGGACTAACCCAAGAGCTGTCAGAGATAGGGTATATTATCCCAATGTCTAGAAGTTTTAAAACTTCCTTTTTTACTACTTCTTGCATATTGGGATTTAGACGCCTCTGCATTTGTCGCGAAGGTTTAGCGTCTTCCTCCAGATATATCTTATGGGTGCAAATAGATGGGCTTATACCTTTTAGGTCGGCAATAGTCCATCCCAATACTCCCTTGTGTAGTTTGAGCATTTGAATCAACTTATCCTCTTGTTTAGAATTCAATGTAGATGAGATTATCACAGGATAAGTCTTTTCAGTCCCTACAAAAGCGTATTTTAGCTCTTTTGGAAGCTCCTTTAATTCCAAATCAGAAAACTGAAAGTTCGAAGGCATGGTTAACTTTGTTTTCGGAGGCAAGGGTTCATATGGTGTGACCCACATGCATTCATCTCTATCTTCCTCCTTAGTTTCCATCATGAGGCAGGCATGATTTAGGGCAGCGTCCAATGGGGTAGAATTGTTAGGTTGATAAGTGGCATCAAATTGTGACACAACTACCTCCAAAGGATCTTTGTATTCTACAAGGTCAGCCTCTTCCTCGATGACTGTTTCGATGAAGTTAACTTCTTCTTCGTCCTCATATTCTTCAGGTCGGGGATTTGAGAAAATCTTGACATTTAAAGTCATGTTCCCGAATACGATGGTCATGATAGCACTCCTTATTTTGATTATGGCATCAATGGTGTTGAGGAACAGACGTCCAAAAATCACTGGGATTTGCGAACATGGATTAGACACAGGTTCAGTGTCCAGAATCACAAAATCGACTGGAAAGACAAATGTATCTATCTGTACCAGAACATCTTCCAGTATTCCTCTAGGATATTTGACTGACCTGTCTGCCAATTGCAATGCAACTCGGGTGGGTTTGAGTTCACCCAACCCTAGTTGTTTATATACTGAGTATGGCAACAAGTTTATGCTAGCTCCTAGATCAAGGAGTGTGCTGTCTATCCTTTAATTCCCAATTCTACACGAGACAGTTGGGGTGCCAGGGTCTTTAAGCTTTAGAGGCAACTCATTTTGAATGAGTGCGCTTGCTTGGCAAGCAACATAGGCATGTTTCTTTACACTTTGCCTTCTCTTGACCGTGCATAAGTCCTTTAAATACTTAGCGTAGGCTGGCACTTGTTTGATTGCATCAAGGAGCGGGAGATTAATTTTAACTTGCTTGAATAACTCTAAGAACTCCTGATTCTTTGCCTCGTGTTGGGGCTTCTTAAGCCTTTGAGGGTAAGGTGCGGGGAAAGGGCATTTAGGTAATGCGTCCTTGATGGGCTCCTGTCCAGGCCTTCTCTTAACTTCTACTTCTTTTTCTTTAGGAGCATCCTCGTTTGATTCTAATGGATTGTCATCAGTGAACGACTCCTCTTCTTGAGTAGATGGGTTGTTTTTAGTTACCACTTCTTCCTCTTCATATTCCACGGGAGTAGAATGAGGCATGTTTTTCCCTATGACTTTGCCGCTTCTCAAAGTCGTCACGGCTTTTGCCTGTTCATGATTAGGGGGACCATTGTTGTATCCCTTAGGGTTTTGAAGTGGTTGAGCAGGAAATGATCCACTCGACCCCTCTTGACGTGCATCCATTCTCTCTAATGTCGCGGACATTTTACTCATCATTTGAATTAACTGTTGTGTTAAATTCGCGTTAGAGAGTGGATCTTCCTCTTGCACCTTTTTGTGAGGTGGCACGTAAACATTTGGTTGTTGATTATTAGGGGTTTGAGCGTTGTTGAAGTTATTTGCTCTATTTTGATGGAATGGCTGGGGCTGCCTGTTGTATTGCCCTTGATATTGATTATTGTTATTGTAGGGCTGTTGTTGTTGATATTGGTTTTGAGTCCTAGCATTGTTTCTCCAATCGAACCTAGGGTGATTCCATCTATTGTTATTTTGTGAATTGTAATTATTGTAGGAATTCCCCGCTCCCCTGTACCCTTGCATGGCATTCATTTCCATGGGGGAGGGGGGGTTGTTCTTGAAAATACGGCACATTCGGACAGTATTGAGTAGTGTGTCCCAGCATGTTGCATGTGCCGCATGGTTCTTCAGGCAAAAACTGCCTAGAACTCTCTCCTTTCATTCCCAATTCTTCCACTTTCTTAGCTAGTTCTTCATGCTTATTCATCAGACGGTCCTCACTTTTTAGTTGATATAAACTTTTCTCTTCCACACAAGATATCTGTGAGCGTGAGACGTCGTCTGAATTTGACCACTCATGGGCGTGTTCAGCTAACCACTCAAAATGAGCTTCAGCTTCCTCCGTGTTTTTGCGAAGAAATGGCCCTGAACTCATGGTCTCGACCAATTTCTTAGTTTCACCATTTAATCCTTCATAAAAGTAGCTGATGGTTTGCCATTTCTCGTACCCGTGATGTGGACATGAGAGTAGCAAATCCTTGAAACGTTCCCAAGTTTGGGTGAATGTTTCATTGGTCTTTTGTTTGTAAGAATTTATTTGTCGTTTAAGCTCAGTGGTCATGCGAGGTGGAAAGAATTTTTTTAGGAAAGAAGTGTTCATCGCATGCCAGGTGTAGATGGAGTTTGGCTTCAAGGTGAGTAACCACGCTTTTGCTTTATCCTTCAGAGTGAAAGGAAATAGCATTAGACGTGTCACGTCTACAGGACAGTTCTGTGAGAAGGTTTTACAAACATCCTCAAAGTCCTTGACATGTGATTCGAGGTGAAAAGTGCATATTCATAGCGTATTACATGGTTTTTTATGCATACTTTTATCCCCAAAGTCCCTACATTTAGATGCATTCTAATAATAATGTTCTTTTTATTGTGTTAATGATAAAATATATGTTTTTGCTTTGTTTTAGAGGTATTAGGATGTAAATCAATGAAGTGGAGCTAAAGAAAAGTGATTCTGGTGAAGAGAACAACATAAGCAGCTGAGAAAATGCCAATTTTGACAATGAAGACTTCAGATTTGGAATATTTTCCCAAAGATATGAAATGTAGATCTTTGAGTTACGGTCACGTGACCGTAAATGGGAGGTCAATCCGAGGTCTGAGTGAAAAGTTATGGCCATTCTCCCATCGGTGCGCAAATCTGTCAAAATCAGAGAGTTCAAGCCCTTGAGCAGAGTTCAATCGATCGAACTTTATATTCATCCAAAAGTTGCGTAAACTCTGCAGGAACCCTATATATAAGTCGTTTTGACGCCAGACGAAGGGAGGATGCTCCAGAACGCAGAAAATAGCAGTTTAGGGTAGTTTTAGGGTTAGATTAGGAGTAGGTTAGGTTAGATTCATGTTATTTTTCATCTTTTCCATTGATTTATTGAAGATTATTGAAGATTCAACTTTATTTCAAGTTATTTACAAGTTTATTTCAGATTATTTACAGGTTTCTCTTATCCTTTTTCTCTATTTGATTGTTATTAGTTTATATGCTATGATTACTTTAGGTTAATGTTTCTGCACTAGTTTTATTATGTTTTTGTAGTTTAGACGTTGGAAATATATGATGAAACATTGATTCCCAGCCTCTACCATGCAACCTTTAGAAACCTTGGGCTCGATCGATCGAAGGTATTTCGATCGATCGAACCAGAGCCATAGTCAAGCGATCGAAGGCATTTCGATTGATTGAAGGATGATGATGTCCGATCGATCGAGAGCGCTTCGATCGATCGAACTTGTTAATTCCTGAGATGATTCTTTTAAGTATTCCATGACTTTCTGTTTTAGAAATCTGTCATCAAATTGTCCCAATGAGCTCAATTTGTCACAACAGTTTTTAGAACTTAAAGCCTTAAGGCCTTTTCTTCAATGACTTTTGAAAACCACTTTGAATGCTAACACCATTTAGAGTGCAAGTAATTACCATTGTTTTAAACCGTCTTCCAAGTATTTTAAATCAACTGTGATGATGTAGTCCCGGTCATGAAAGGGCTATTGATTCTTTATCTTTAGAAAAATACGGAATACTGAAGAGGAATGAACTCCATACAACGTTAGTGAGTATGCATGGTAGATGGTTAGGATCAATGTGAATTCTCGTATTTCCAACACCTTTAGTTTATTTATTTAATTAGTTATGTTTCTTTATGTTTAGTTTATTATTTAGTTTAATTTAATTAATTAGGATTCGTTAGAACATCCACCTCCAATCATTCTTATTTTCTTTTTCTTTAGGTTATAACTTAGTAGACATTCTCCTTATTCCTTCCCTGTGGGATTGACCTGGACTTATCCAGTATTACTTGCACGATCACCTACACTTGGGTGTTGCACAAGAGCGCACAACTTTTTAGTCGTGTCAACATGTAGATACACTTTCTCGCTCTCCATTCCATGAAAGGTAGGAAGGAGTTGAATCATTCCATTGCGAAATTGAAATTCGCCTGCATGAGGTGGAATGAGAATACAAGATGGCGTAGGCACGTGTTCGGGTGTCATGAGATCGCACAAAGGACGCAGTGAATCGTCGAATGGTACAACCACATTATCACCGTTTTCACTTTGATTATCAGCCATTGAATCAATCGGTGTAACTATGGGGTTAATAGAACTAGAAGAACTGGATGAATGGAATGGGTGTCCGTAAATTCCTTCTATGGAATTATCGGACATAAAGGGAAAGACCCTAAGTAGTTTTTTTTTTTTTAAAGAATGACAGAAAAAGAAAAACAGAAATAGATAAGGATAGATTGAGGTAATCGAAGCGTTAGCTTGTCGCCTTCCCCGGCAACGGTGCCAAAAACTTGACACGAGAATTTTTCTCTGTGCGCTTGTGTGCTATACCCAAGTGTAGGTAATCGTGCAAGTAGTAGTCTGGTTAAGTCCAGGTCGATCCCACAGGGAAGGTGTTAAACTAATCACTTAGATTAATCTCAAACAAGAATATAAAAATCAATATTGTAAATAATGCAGAACACAAAGTCCCACAACTTATCAACTACTAAAGATAAAACAATAAAACTAGATTAAACTAATTACCAACTAATTAATTAAAGCGATGATTTAAAACGTGTTTTTCCTTAATGAAGGGAAATGTTGGGAATACACAAATCCACCGCAACCTAGCCATCTACCATGCAGTTACGTTGAAGCTCAATGGAGTACACTCTCTACAGTATTTCGTATTTCTCTTAGGATAAAGAATCTATAGTCCTTTCATGTCCGGGACTATATCATCACAATGGAGCTTGAAATACACAAAAGCGGTTTAAAACAATAGTTTAGACTCTCACCTACAATGGTGTTAGCATTGAGGGTGGTTTGCAAAATGTATTGAAGAAAAATGCCTCAAGGCTTAAAGTTTACAGACTGTTTTGACAAACTGAGCGTTTGGGGACAATTTGATAACAAATCAGTAAAGCACAAAGTCTAGGGATACTGCATAGAATGTCCTCAAGAATCAGAAGGTTCGATCGATCGACGCGCTTTCGATCGATCGAATATCTTCATCCCTCGATCGATCGAACTGACTTCGATCGCTCGAGTGTATCTCTGTTTCGATCGATCGAGATTATTCGATCGATCGAACACAGGAATTATTCTGCTGCATGACAGAGGCTTGAGATCACGGTTTCATCGTGATCTCCCAACCTGGGGACTACTCAGACATCGTTTGAAGTGTCTCAGATTCATTTTTAACATAAAGTTCCATTAAAGGTGTGTTTTTTTGTGATTTTCGCAATGAATCTATGAAAACTAGTTGTATAACTATAACTAACATGCAAGACTACTAGATAACTAGATATAATACTATAAATTAAGTGCAGAACATAAACAAAGTAACCTGGAAACGAAAACTTGTATTGAACTAAGAAGAATCCAACAAATAATGTATATTCTTGATGAAAACCTACAAAAATAGCAAAGTAAAGCTCTCCACTCTCTATAAACTGATGAAAATGAAAGTGGGCGTCCCTCTGGACGTATACAATACGAGTATATATACTACAACACTAATGCTAGGGTTAAAATCCCGCTTCTGCTGCGTGCGCGTAAAATTTGATAAAAGCCATGTTCGATCGATCGAACATCTTTCGATCGATTGAACTTCTGGAGTCTTCGAGCGCTTGAACTCTCTCGATCGATCGAACCTTCGATCGATCGAATGGTCTTCAATCGATCGAGGTTCACTTTTCATCCTTTACTTGTCTACATTAAAATTCAGCACTCCCTTTTATCTTTCTCATCCAATTCTTTACACAGCAACAGTAATCTGCACAAACTACAGCTAAAACAAACAACTTATCATAGTATAATCAAATTGTGTACAAACTAGCATTGTAATTCAAATTGCAGATAAATGAAGGATTTGTGAAGTAATTTAACACATTTTCTTCTTTTAGCGCGGTTGTATTTTACAAATACCCCCGCTCATCACCGAGTCTCAACTCCCAGTCAGTCCTCGAGCACCTAAAGGTCCCGAGCTAGGCTGGGTCTCAACTCTCAGCCAGTTCCTGAGGGACTCACCAGGCTCAGAAGCCCCGAGGCAGCTTCCCCAAGCACTCAGACAATGGCAAGTAACATCAAACTGATTTCCAAACCTGCCCCGATATAGCATCTGGTCAACCTTGGAAATGGGGGGCAGTTGATACACCCAAAATTGGCTCTATCCTATGACCGAGCGGCTCAAATCAGCAGCCAGTCCATGTCCCGGTCAAATCATGCACAACTCCTCGGATAAGCATCAGCCCGAACGGTCTAGTCTACCCAAAACTCATCATCCTGAGCGGTTCATCCACGACCCGGCCAACAGGTCGGGAAAATCGCACGAGCACATCCCACCGCGGGAACAGCTTATCCGGGCCCACATGCATGATCCCGAGCATTATGGGTAGTTTCCTACTCAAGCTAGAAGACTAATGGAAAGTGTATCTATTTCCTAATCCAACTAGGAAACCCCCACAATTAATGTCAATCAAGCTCAATTGGATTATACTTCCTTATCCATGTATGAGTAGGTCTCTTACATCTATAAAAGAGACCTCTCACCCCCCATTGAAGGGGCCAACTTTTCAGTCTACACAGCACCTCTATAGCATTCATCAACATGCCCGGCCGACCTACGGTAGCTCCAGACTTGTTGGTTCACCACACACCCCCGGCTCTTTTACAGTATAGTGAACGTGCTCATACACAGCCGTGGACGTAGGTTCCTTCATTAACAGGGTCGAACCACATACAAAAAAAACATGTCTCTCACTCTCTCTCCCCTTAATCTGCTTTACTTTACTCTTACCAATTTTCGGCATCATCAGTAACTGTAATATGTAAATACTAAAATTTGAGTTTTATAAATAAATAATTTGTAAGACAAGGGCATTGGGTCTTAGGATCAACAACATAATTTTCTAGATTTTTAAAATAGCCATTAGGTATTTATTACCTAATTATCATAATTTAAAACAAATTATTATTCTTTATTTAAACAAAATAAATAAGGGATACTTAATTAATAGTCCATTATAGTAACCCTTATTAGAAATAGGACCCTATCAAAACACAACCTAGTAAATAATTCCTCACACCTTAAATAGAATGAAATACCCTCATATACTCATTTCGCGCGCTTGCCATACGTCACTCATATAATATAAATTTTCAAATGTGATCATGATTTGCATTTAAAATCCCTCAAATCTGCGCGATAATCAAGGAGATCAAATTACATCCATATTTATCACCAAAATTGTATCCTAAACGAAGCAACGCCGTTTGAAATTCTTGTCATACTACTACAATTTTCTCACCAAAAATCTTACTCCATAAGTGCATGTCTCATAAACATCAGTGATTATTAGAGATTCATGGGAATTTCTAGAATATTTTGAAGCGGTCATTGACGAATCGACGGTTCTACGATTCCCGATCATCTATGGGGAAAAAAGGTGAGAAAATGTATCAAGAGTGTTAATTTATATACATCAGCATACGATTTTTTATCTGCGACGTTTTTCGATTTTGTTCTATTTCGATATTGATTTTGCAAATTGTCAATATTATGGTTTACTTCAAAAAACGGTGAAGGTCTATAAAAATCATCTAGACAGACCATCATTTGTGAAAGAAGGTGGTAAATTTCTTCACAATATATACAAACCATGTGATCATCTTTAGGGTGGAGATTTATCACTGTATTTAGGAGTGACACTTCTCAATGTATTTATAAGTGTGAAATTTCTCACTATATTGAGAGTGTGAATTTCTCACTGACTTTTGGGTGTTAAATTCCTCCATGAATACGAGTGTATGAAATTTCTCAGTGTGTTTGTGAGTGTGAAATTTCTCACTGTATTTGAAAGTGTGAAATTTGTCACTGTATTTAGTGGTATGACACTTCTCGATGTTTTTAGAAGTGTGAAAATTCTCACAATATTGGGAGTGTGAAATTTCTCACTAAAATTTGGGTATTACTTTCATCTCTGATTTTTAGAGTATGGAATTTCTCACAGTACTTAGGAGTATGAAATTTCTTACAGTATGTATTTGGGAGTGCGAAATTTCTCATTGTATCTGGGATTGTGAAATTTCTCATTATATTTGGGAGTGTGAAAATTTTCACTGAATTTTGGATATTAAAATCCTCCCTGAATTTGGGAGTTTGAAATTTCTCAGTTTATTTGGGAGTATGAAGTTTCACACAGTATTTGGGAGTATGAAATTTCTCCCTATTTTAATGATTATGAAATTTATCCATTTCTAACACATGGTCTTTATACGCTGGAGTCCGTTCAAACAAAGGAAGAAGCAACCAGAAGAGAAAGCTTCCAGATGGAAAAAAATTTAGATGCAGGCTTTTAGCTTTCGGGAAGACCTTGAATGATTTGAAACTATGACCAGATCACATTAGACCACTGTTGTACATACATAGAAATGTTTTGAAAATGCTGAATTACTTTAGATGGATGCATTTTGGATCATATATGTGGTGGTCAACTACTCAAAATTGATGTATTTTGGGACTAATGGATAATTTATGCATATAATTTCATATGAAAATTTTGGCATCTAAGCATTTGAGTCTGACCTTATTTCAGACATTTTTACTACACTACTGTTTACATATTGTTCTCAAGTGTATGGGAATGCTGAATTACTTTAGATGGATGCATTTTATATCATATATGTGGTGGTTAACTGCTCGAAATAGATGTATTTTGGGACTAATGGATAATTTATGCATATAATTTCATATGAAAATTTTGGCATCTAAGCATTTGAGTCTGACCTTATTTCAGACATTTTTACTACAATGCTGTTTACATATTGTTCTCAAGTGTATGTGAATGTAACAAACGTACACTTAAACAAACATGACAGTGAGAAGTTTATCACAACCATCTTGACTTACAAATAGCTCCATAATCCTTCATAAACAAACATGACAGTGATAAATTTATCACACATGACTACTCTGCAACTAAATAACTACTTTATCCCATACACACCCCACTGAAAAGGGCCTGCGACACCATATCAATCAAGCACATTAACTAAATGATTAATTTATCTCATACATACACCACTGAAAAGGACCTCATCCATGTTTTTACAAAAGTCTCCATAATCCTTCATAAACAAACATGACCGTGATAAATTTATTACACGTGACTTCTATGCACATAAAATGATTAATAGATCACTTCTAAACTTAAAAAACACTTGAATTAGGATCAAGATATATCACATATGATTCTGTTTAATGTCACATTTAATGCTCACATAATCGTTGCAGTCGAAAAGTTTAATGTCAGATAATGAATCACCAATCACTGATAGGGTGATACGAACAAAGATGAAAATCTAAAAATCTAAAAATTAGAATTAGAATTATGCAATATCCACATGTGATTCTATTTAATATCACATTCAAGGCTCCCCCATTCAACTAGCGATAATTTAGGCATCTATGAATACATGACTCCTGCAATTCTGCATTTAAAGATAATGTCTAAATATAACAAAAATACAGATTACTTTCTATTTAAAATAGATCAAGATTATGATGGTAATAAAAAAAAATTGAGAAGAGTGAAAAGGACTAATTCCTGATGTGTACACCAACTATGGGATTAATTTCATAACTACTTCATTTAATAGGACTAAATATAGATTAACGACACTATGGGGGTACTAAACTATATGTTTCTAAATAAATAATCACTACAATATATAATGATTAAAGTATAATTTCAGAATTAATATAATATCCCATAATATTAAAATTTACTTAGTATACTTTAAAACTACTTTAAAACAATTAACAATTACACATATCCTTATATTTTAATTAAACTCACAATTATTATTTATTATTTACCCTTTATTTTAATTTAACTCACAAGTATAATATATAACTATATCATATATAATTCTAGAATATATAATAATTAATAATATATCAAAATTTTACAGAAAACTAATTAACCATCCCTTAAAACTATTTCCATAATTTAAAACAATTTTAATCACAAAACTAATACATATATGCATATAATGATTATTCATGATTATAATAAAATCTCGCGGGTTACCCGAACTGACCCGATTCAAACGAGTTATTCGTTTATGGCATCACTAGAATCCAGATACTAAAACCCAAATCCGACCCATATACAATTATGGGTTGCCCATATATAAAATAAATAACATGGGTTGACCCAAACACGAACAAACCCATCATTTTACTCAACTTAAATAGAAAACGGGTAAACGATATAACCCTATTCCTAAACGGGTACGTACAACAAAAATAGGGCGAGGTACAATACTCCATAGCGCCACCACCTCTGGTCACCTTCCTTGGCAAACCAGGTCGCCGCCAACGGTCCTAGTTATCTTGTTTGGGGTTCGGCCTAGAGGATTATCCTCTTAGGGATAATTAGCTCGTAGGCTATGTTTGGCCGTACCAAACTAAAAGCTGCTACTAGGGAAGTCTACTGGGGTTCTAAGGGTCAGTTTCATGTAGCTTAAGGAAGGTTTGGTTGAGTTTGACATTTCAAGCCCATGTGGAGCTTTAATGGTGGTCAGCCATGGTAGGGAGTTCTAGGCTCTATTTGGTTCATGCAGGGGTGTCCTTGTGTGTGTGTGTGTGTGTGTGTGTGTGTATGTGTGTGTATGAGTGTGTGTGTGTGTGTGGTGTGTAATAATTACATAAATAAAACAGATGAGGTGCAGGGGGTCATACCAATAGTCTCGGGTTCCTTCTCTGTCTGTCTGTCTGTCTGTCTGTCTCTCTGTCTCTGTCTCTCTCTCTCTCTCTCTCTCTCTCTCTCTCTCTCTCTCTCTCTCTCGGGTCTGTGTATATATACATATATGCAGTGAGTGTATGGTCTGTTATGTATGAGGACAGTGAGGCAGAGAGTTACAGAGGGTGAGGGTTCGTTTGAGTTTTCTTTCTTTCTTTCTTTCTTTCTTTCTTCTTCTTCTTCTTCTTCTTCTTCTTCTTCTACTTCTTCTTCTTCTTATTGTTGTTGTTGTTGTTGCGTTTATGACCTGTAACACACACAATGCAAAAGCACACAAAAAACAAGAAACAAACAAACCACGACACAAGATATACCCTGTGGTTCATCCAAATTGCCTACGTCCACAGCCTCTTACACCAGTTCACTATAATCAAAGAACAGAAAGGATTATAAGTTTTCTTTCTCAAAAATAGCACTTATCACACTATGGCTGCACATAGAAGGGATAATATATCCTACTAGGGTTACACTGAAAATTACTATAATATCCCCCGAACCCCCGGTATCGGAGTGGATCAGACTTCACAAACCCAAAAATTCTCTCTCTCTCTCTCTCTCTGTTTCTCTCTCTCTCTCTCTCTCTCTCTAGTTCTCTTACTCTCTCGGGTCTCTTCCTCCTCTCCTACTATCTATATATATAACATTCACACACATATAATATACACACAATATGTACATACAATACATACATATATACAATATATATATGGGGGAAAGGATGAGGAATTGATTGAGAGGAATGATTTGAGAGGGGAAGAAGTTAGGGGTGTTGGTGTGTATCTGGCAGGTAGAGAAGAGTTTGAGGGGGTGTTTACATAGTGGGTATAAGGGGGGGGGGGGTGTACTTGTCTCATTATGTTTATAGGATCTTGTGTTGTACAGTCTAGTTTTGATACAGATCTTACAAGTTTGCGTGATAAGTTAGTCTGGGTTTGAAGTTTCAATCTGTGTTTATATCTTACAATCTAGGTCTATATCCTGTCCGAGTCTAATATGACTATCCAGGTCTAAAATAAAATTGTTGATAATAATATTATAACTACAACCTATATTTACGGCAACTAGGCAATATCGCTGTATAAAATAACCTATAATTATAGATTAAGCGACAATTAAAATGTAATATAACTTTACGCGACAGCGAATATATACTATATCCTATAGTTTATAGAATTTAAGGACTACGGATATTAAGATAATCTATAGCTATTATTTAATGATACTAAACATTAAGATACGATATCAATATATAAGGTCAGGCTTAGCAATTAGAAATCATATTAATAAAGCGATGCGAATACTATGAATACTACAATCTTGAACGCCGTCGAATATATAATACATATACTTGTACAAGCTATGGGAATAATTTCAGAGCTAAATTCAGAAATCTATTTCTATATTCTCTAATTTTCACGGGTATTAAAAAATAATTGAAAACATGGACTAGCAACAAGTCACAATCCATTATATTACATTCAACTATAGTCACCGGGAATACATTGCTATAACCCTCAATCCGGTTCGCGATTCCACTAATAAATCCACGCAACCGGTAGATACCCACGCCTCTTCTTACAAATGTGCATTACCCAATAGCCTATGGCGGCTCAATATCCAACACACACGATGAATAGTATAAGTACCCCATTGACCCAATTAGATAACTTAACATGCCCATATGAATTCATCATACCATACTATTGACATACAATTCGGCCTAATTAACCACATGAATTTGCCCAATATTGACTAAGCAAGTTAAATTATACAAGTAGACATGCTTAGCATACAAATGAACCAAAACAAGGTATCAACCCATTGAATCCCCAATTAGAATCACTCATCTCATAGAATTCACTCCTAATTTCAAGATTATTAACCCACTAATCGTCGGGGTACAAATCCTATATCCAAATTACAGATTATAAGCAAAATCTCCAAAATGGGTCGCAGAAAAACTATCACAGAACTTAACCAATTTGGTATCTACGCGTTAGACTCACCATTAGGAGTACGAATATGTAGTTAGAATTAAAATTGATTGATGAATGGTGCGGCAACTGGCGTCGGAACGGTCCGTCGAAAACTCAAGCTTTTCTCTCCCACTCTTACTCTTGGCACAATGAAGAAGGAATTGAGTTGCGGCTGTGAGCCATGGGCCAATGCATCTCAATGCATGCAACTCACTCAAGACCTAATTATGTTTACATCCCCTAATCTTCTAGTGTATTGCTATTACTCCCCAACAAGTTATAAAACCGTATTAAAACTATCCCAAACCTAAATTTGTATTTGTTTGTGTCTTGCATAAGTCCCATAAGTGGTCCCATATTATATTATGAAGTCGCTAATTAGCCTACTAATTATATAGCGTGTCCAATTCGTACTCATAAAAGTATCCCCAAACCAACTAACATGATATAAAATAATATAATAAAATATTTCACATAAGCCCTTAAGAAACACATAAGCACCTAAAGTGATTCCACATCAACCTCCCATAACACAGCGACTACATAATTCATTGTCCCAATCGGGGACTGCCATGTTGGCCACATCTGGGTTTCCAAATGGATACCCATAATCAACTCAGTGGGTCAAAATCCACATCACAAATTCATTTCCAGCATTATTATATAAATAATAATGCATGCTAATACAATATTAATTAACCTCGAGAGCGGGTCTCATAGATTGAAGGAATTTTTGAAGTTCAATGGTTCAATTGTATAAAAAAAAATGTAACCATTTGAAAACATAGGTATATTATAAGGGTGTAAAGTGTAATTAGGCCTAAAAACAAATATGCGAATCTTTGCCTAATATAAATATTTCTGATAAGCAATGAATATTGCATATTCATGTGCTAATATAATAGATATAGTACTCATTTATTCCCTAAATCCCTAGATTTACATGCATTTTTGAATTAATATGATTTAATGATGATATCACTCAACTGTGTGTAATTATGTGCTTTTACATGTTCTATATACTTAGGTGAAAATGAAGTTGAAATAATGCAATAAAAGAAAGGAAAGAAGCAGTGAACACACATGAATATTTCCCATGATTCATATATGCTGATTGTAAAACCACATTGTCTATACTCCCAAGCACTGTCTTAACCAAGAAGACCAAATAATGGTCTTAGACACAAAAAAAGAAGACAAGCAAAGAAGACAAAGTACAAGACTCATTAAATTGCTTCCACATTGGTTTGTACGTGTATATACATATAAACAGAAGAAGTCTTGGACTTGCATCACTTGGGAATCTTATCCCCTCCCCCCCCCCCCCCCCCCCCTCCCATCTTTTTTCTCTCCCTCTCTCTCTCTCTCTCTCTCTCTCTCTCTCTCTCTGCAGATTGAAACAGAAGTGATAGTCTGTTAGAACAAAGACTGTTGAAGAATGACGAAAATAGCAAGCTTCACTTTCATCAAGTGATGAACTCAATGGTGCATCTTCACCTTCCTTAAGAACATCTTCATCTATAAATACCAACCTTTGGAAGAAGGAGAACAAGACACACAACCACAGGCACACAGAGACACAAAAAAAAGAGAGAAAATCATAGAAAGAATTCCATAGTCAAAGTTACCATGTAGAAACTTAAGCTTTTCTTTGTTTGATTTTGTTCCAAAAGTTGTAAATATTTTCTTTTCTGTAATTGGTGATTTCAAGTTCCAAAAATCTCTGTAATTATTTTCATCTACTGTATGAAAATTTTGTTTTCAGTCGATCTTCCCTAAAATAATTTGAAACCCCAAATTTTCAGTTTTTGTAACAAAAATTCCATTCTGTCTAACAGAATTTGCAAGTAAATTCTGGACTTGTTTGCTACGTAGTTGTTAAGCATACCAAATCCATATCCCACTCCCAAATTAGATTAAGATTTGTTTTGACCTTGCTTGTGTTCTTGGAGTTCAGCTATTGTGACACAGCGATAAATCAAGATTAAAGGTTTAGTATTTTATTTTGACGTAGTATTTCAATTTAGTTATGTTGTATTACCTTAGATGTACTAAAACTTCGTTATTTTGCAGATCCTACGAATTCAATTCCAACTCTTGTTAAGTGAAGAAAAAGTGTATTAATACTAGTATTCACTCTTACCTTGGTGTTAAGACCTTAATCTTAATTGGACAATAATTGTGTACACCTATTTTATTATCTTTAAAAGATTAATTAGAAGAGAGTTTCAATTTCAAACATGTTAGGCTAGACCTTTAATTGGAGATATGCATTAAAATTTAGAAATCACAACTTTTGTGCACTGATATTAAATGGACATATTTATCTAGATGGGTTGTTTTTCCATTTCTGGTCAAAAATATCTATAGTTTATGACTATTTAACATATTTATAGACTATAGCTATATTGGACCTCAATAGATTACATATTTGAGATAAGAATTTAATTATGTGAATTGTCAAACTATGCCATTTGTCATAAAAAAAAACACCTAGTATACAAAATAATTTATTTAATAAAGTTTATATTTCAAATATGTGTATATATATATATATATATATTTCTATCCATTAATGGACTAGCAATCGTGTAGTGGCAGTGTGGTGGGGATTGAGCGTCGAATAGCCCACGTCTGCGGGCTTGAGTTCGTACCTGGCTATGGCCCGATTGCCTCTTTGTTTTTATTTAAACTAAACGACGGCGTTTCATATCAAACCTGACACATTTAATATGACTTGAACTGGTATAAGTTTATTTACAAATAAATAATCACTCTGGTTAAAAATGCCTAACCCTTTCAAAAGTACAAAAGTTGCGTGATCTAGTGTTGATTTGCATATTCCCAATTCATTTAAATCATTTCTTCAAAATTAATTAATATTTCCTGTTTTTAGATAACTTAGATTAAATATTTGTATTATTTCCATCTTTCACTATAATAAAATTCAAAAAGTTCATTTCATATGAATCTAGTTTTTATTTCTTTTTCTTCCTTTTTTTACTAGCATCTTAGCTAGTCTATTTTGAATGTGTTGTGTTAAAATCTTTACCATAAACTACTGAAACAAAAGTCTTTTAAATAGTTTTACTACAAAAATATAAGAACTAGTAGTTTCGGAAAAGTCCAAAAAATTCATCATCTTTTATTTTCTTTTTAGGGACAAAATAGTTACTTCCTATCTTAAAGAATCTTTTTACCGTTCGTTGTGGGTTCGACTTGGTCTTACCAGAACTTTATTACTTGTATGATCACCTACACTTGGGTGTTGATAACAAAACGCGTTAGTAGGACGTCATCAAGTTTTTGGCGCCATTGCTGAGGAGCTACTATAATAAAAAAATAAAAAAGTTAGGTCTAAAACAATTTCTCCCACTATAATCTAGTTTTCTTTTTTTTGTTTTTTTAAATAATAATATAAAAAAACTATAGATAATTTTTTTTGATAAATATTTAAATATTTATTCATAAGTATGTACGTGTCCATCTTCTAAAAAAAGATATATATATATATATATACATATATAAACCTATCGTCTATTAAAAAAAATATAAGAAAAAATGTTTTTTTACTTAACTATAAATAATAATACTAATATTTTTAATACTTAGTTTTTCGTTTACTTCATATGTCCTTAGATACTACCGAAGCTTTATGTCAAGTGCCACATAATTCTATATTTCTACTGATTCATCTAGTATACAATTTCCTCAGATACTGGTTGAAATTGAAGGCATAGAAGGAATAGCTGATGATGCTCATAGTGAACATAGGGATAATATACCACAACTTGTTTTACTAGAGCGTGAACAATGCTCTTTACGTGATCTAATTACCCCAGAACGAAATATCACTCCTTGCATCACACTACCTAGACATACATGAAATTTTCAGTTTAGACAAGGCATGATTCCAATCTTACCAACTTCCCATGGAATGGGGTCAGAACGTGCTTATCTTCGTATTCATGAATTTGAAGAAGTTTGTAGTACATTCTCTAATCAAAGCTATCCTATTGAAATAATATGTTTTAGGCTTTTTCCTTTTTCTTTAAATGATAAAGCTAAAGCTTGGCTTTTATCTCTTTGTCCTAGATCTATAACTTCATGGCATGATATGAATGAAGCATTTCTAAAAAATTCTATCCAAAAAATTTAAGTAATAGCATGTTGCGTCAAATTAAACTTTTTACTCAAAAAGAAAAGGAACCATTCCCTGAAGTTTGGTAACGTTTTAAAGATCTCCTACTAGCTTGTCCACATCATGGATTTGAAAAATGACGTCTAATTAATTTCTTTTATGAAGGATTAGAACCAAAATAAAAAAAAAAATAGTTGAAACTATGTGTCAAGGAGAATTTTTGAGTAAAACTACCGACGAAGCTGAATTATACTTTGATTAGCTTAGCAAAAATGCTTTCCAGTGGGAAAAAGAAGAAATTGGTAGGGCGGAAAAAGCTATAAATTTATACTAATTACAATTAGAAGATGAATTAACACTGAAATATGAAGAAATAACACGTAAAGTGAAACCTATAATAGTAGAAAAAATAATCCACCTAAGAAGAAAAGGGACCTTTGTAATAACTGTAACACGTTAGGACATCCTACGATTGAATGTCCTAATAGTTCAAATTGTCAAAAACTGCTCCAGCAGAGATAAATCTGTGAATAATTATAGGGGTCCCCAAAATTTCTATGATAATTCATACCAGTCTAACTGGAGGAATCCTCCTAATCATATGTATACCAAAGAGGGTATTTTACTATTTCAACCTCAACAGTATCCTTCTCAAAATAATCAATATTTACCTCCTCCACCTCAATTTCAACAAACACAAAATACATATCCTAATACACAATAAAATTATAATGTTTATGTACCTTCATACAAGAAAGTACAAGAGGAACCTTTACAATCTATGATGCAACAATTAATGCAAATCATGGGAAAACTACAAACATCTGTGGATAAGATTAATAATCAACACAATTCTAAAGGAAAATGCATTTTTCCTATCCAACCACAACCTAATCTAAGGGAGAACCACAAGGTGGTCACTCAACTTCTGGTAATAGTCAACATGAACAAGTAAAACCTATAACTATATTAAGAAGTGATAAGGCTGTTGGACAAGAATTTCACCTTCTTTAGAAAAAATTGAGCCAACAAATAAGGATGATAATATACTAGAAATTGAGGAAAAAATAGGTGAAGATAAAATTGCTAATGAAGTTGAAGTTGAAGTTGAAACCCTTGAAAAACAACAAATTTCTCAAGAAAATGAAACATCTGATTTACCAGTGGAAAAAAGAAACAGAGGAAATTCCTGAATACTCTCCTCCAATTTCTTATCCACAACGTTTAAGAAAACACTAAAATAATAAGAGTTAGGAATATTTAGAATTATTTAAACAAGTGCATATTAACATTCCTCTCTTAGATGCGATTAATCAAGTACCTGCTTATTTAAAATTTTTAAAAGATTTATGTATTGTCAAACGTAAGCAAAATGTAAGAAAGGATGCTTATTCAGCTAACTTCGCGAAAGATGTTAATTCCATCGTACACCATAATTCACCAATAAAATTTAAAGACCTAGGTACACCAACAATATCGTGTATTATTAGAAATCACAAAATCAATCACGCACTCCTTGACTTAGGAGCTAGTGTAAACTTACTTCCTTATTCTGTTTATCAATAGTTTGGATTAGGTGAGCTAAAACCTGCTCGTATGGTATTACAACTTGCTGATAGATCTACAAAATATCCGCGAGGAATTTTGGAAGATGTTCTTGTCAAAGTTGACAAATTTAATTTTCTAGTAGATTTTGTCATCCTTGATACAGAACTAGTATTAGATACTAATGTGCAATACCAGTCATTTTTGGAAGGCCCTTCTTGGCTACCATTGATGCCACTATTCGAATCTATAGTGGTATGATGATTGCAGTATTTGAAAATATAACTTTGAATATTAAAGTTTTTTATAATCCACAACATCAAGAAGAAGATGAGAATATTGAAGAAGTTCATGCTATTGAATTTCTATCACGAGAATATTTTAACTTGACTTGTTATAATGATCCAGTAGAATATGTTATTAATAACTCTAATTCAGAAGCTAGACAGTACTAATCTACAAAAACATCTTATGAGTCAAGCATGTTTTAATGAAGATTCAACAGAAGAAATAATTCAATAAGCAATGTGGACTACACATTTTGAACCTTTACCACCAAAGACTACATTAACACTTCCATCTAATTTACAAACTCCATACTTGGAATTAAAAGAACTCCCTAAAGAGCTTAAATATGCTTTCCTTGGTAGTAATGATGCCTATCCTATAATCATATCGTCTCTTTTAGACTCCAGTCAAGAAAATAAACTCATTAGTATGGTTCAGAAGCATAAAAGTGCCATTGGTTGGAGTACAATATATTTAAAAGGAATAAGCCCTTCAATATGCATTCATAATATATATCTTGAAGATAATGCTAAAACCTTAAGAGAAATGCAAAGAAGACTTAATCCGATTATACATGAAGTAATTAAGAAGGAAGTTCTCAAATTACTCGATATGGGGATTATATATTCAATATCTGATAGTAAATGGGTAAAGTCTAACACAAGTTGTGCCAAAAAAAGCAGGAATTACAATTGTTCCTAATTTAGAGGAAGAATTAATTCCTGCTTGTGTCACTACAGGATGGCGTGTATGCATAGACTACAGAAAACTTAATGCTGTAACCCATAAGGATCACTTTCCTTTACCTTTTATGGATCAAATGTTAGAAAGAATAGTGGGCCATAAGTATTACTATTTTCTAGAAGGTTATAGTGGTTACAATCAAATAGAGATCGTACTAGAAGATCAGGGAAAAAACTACTTCCACATGTCTATTCGGAACTTTCGCATATCGCCGAATGCCCTTTGGTGTTTGCAATGCACCTGCGACCTTTCAAAGGTATATGCTAAGTATTTTTAGTGATATAGTAGAAAAGAATTTAGAAGTTTTTATGAATGATTTTTCAACTTTGGCAAATTCTATGATGATTGACTTAGCAATCTTCATAAAGTTCTCCAGAGATGTGAAGAAAATAGTTTAGTTTTTAATTGGGAAAAATCTCATTTTATGGTCACTAAAGAAATTGTTTTAGGACATATTATTCCTGAAAATGAGATATAGGTAGACAAACTCAAAATAGATATTATCGCTAATTTACCTACTCCAACTGTAAAAGACATCCGTTCATTCTTAGGACATGTCGATTTTTATCATCGATTCATAAAAAATTCTAAAACTATTTCTATGCCTTTATGTAAATTATTGGCAAAAAATGCACCTTTTGAATGGACTAAAGGACGTCAAAACTCCTTTGAGCAATTAAAAGAGAATTTCACTACTACACCTATTATGCAATCTCCTGATTGGAGCATACCATTTGAATTAATGTGTGATGCAAGCGACTTTGCCATTGAAGCTGTCCTAGGGTAGAGAAAGGATAAAAAGCCATCAGTTATATACTACGCCAGCAGAACTCTGGATAGTGCTCATATGAACTACTCAACTACTTTTACAACCCGGATGACATTTTTTCCAAATGTTTTGAATACTCAATATTGTTTTAAGTTCCTTTTTTCGCTGCTATAATCTTTTAATGAATTGGATGAGCCTAGGTGGCGTGCCATGTGTCCTATTTGCGCCCGCAACGGGATGGGTCGTGACACTATTGCTTTGAGTTTTGAGTACAATTTTGCTTTTCATTTGTAAAACTAAAGTTGTAGATTTTGACAGTCTTGGCCAAGGATTTCTTTGGGATTTTTTCGGAGATAATCTCAAGTATTGTGGTTCAAGCTTCTGAACTGTTATTTATACAGTTACAATGTGCTTATTTTTCTTCACGCAAGCCATTTATGTTTCTAGATTTGAAATAGAATACTCAAGTTCATGTAAACCAAAGTTGAGGCTAATCTTTGGTTTATGGATTTACTCGAGAAATAGAAAAATGAAAAATTCAGGAAAACACTTTCTTTTTTGGTTACTAAAGGAAAATATTGAAGAAAATAGGAAGTAAAAGAAATTAGGTTGAATTTCCCTACGACTGACCCATTTTGTAAAAGCAAAAGTCTTTATGTGCCGAATTTCTACGTTCAAAAGACAAGCATTTTTGATAACTTCACAAGCAGTAAATTTGTGATTTTCTGTTTCCGTAGAATTGAATATCTACGCTCTGTTTGTTTTGATGTAATGTATTATTCAAAAAATGCTTTTACCTTGTCCGGATAAGGTAAACGCTTTCCGAAAAATATTTTATATCAAAATAATCAAAGCGCTAATGTTGATCTTGTTTGATAGATCCTGATTTAAAAGTTGTACTATCGTCATTTGATTCTAGGTTTTCTATTTAAATAAGAATTGTTTAATTTGTTTGAAAAAGCAACCATGAGCTTTTGGGGAACTCTAGCGATTTCCTTCTTCGGGGGTACAATTGGTTCATGTTGTCCACATTAGTAGCACTTGTATATATGAACTAATTATATTTTAAAATAGCATTATATGTAAAAAAATTTATCCCAAAAGTACTTCCCAAATGATGTCCTAGTGGGCCAGGTAAACAACTTCCAATCAAAATTTAACTTGTCCCACTGTATTAGACTTGTATTAGACTTGGACCCACTGCCACATCATTTGAGAAGCATTTTTGGGATAGAAATTTGGGAAGCATAGCATTACTCTTGTATGTATTAGACGAAAAGCATTGAAGTCCTATTCATTGACACTTTTAAGTGGGGAACAAATTTGCTCATCTAAAACCTGCTCCACCATTACTCACCCAAGCATAGGGATGGCAACCAGGCGGGTATGGAACGGAGATCCCTTTCTGGACCCTACCCTGTTTCAAAACTTACTTCCCTCAACTCCGCCCTGTCCTGAGCACCACTGCATCCCAACCCTGACCCCACCTTGCCGGCTACAACCCAAACCTATCCTGACACCCCCGAATAGGTTGAAGCAAGCAAAATTATCAGAATTTAAAAGTTCAACTCAAATGAAATTGTGTGGCTACAATTATGTCACACGTCAAGTACTTATCTAACATTTTGTCTTTCAATGTTTAATCACTTTGGACTGAGCTCATTAATCTGGCTCATTCTATCATGCACCCAAGTGGTTTGGGTGTATAATACTCCCAAGTTTGGTAAGAAATGTTTGTACCCTTGATAAGAAAATTTTGTTCTTTAGTAAGAGATGCTTGTATCTCTCAAAACCACAAATAATTTGGGTACAAGCATTTCTTTTCAAGTAATACGCCCAAAACTGGCTCAACCATATGACTGAAAGTTGGTAATGAACACTTTGTATTATGGTTTCAAACCACACCATCTCGTGGTGGTCATAGTATCATATATATATATACAAACTTTACAGTATATTCAAATATCAATTATAATCAAAAGCAATAAATACAAAGGAATATTGTAAGGCATTAGACTAGGGTCTAATGTTGACTAAAGTTGGTGGAGTAAACACAAAGAATCACGTGGGTTCTATTGACCCAATCTTTGAAGAATTGGAGTAATCAATTCCTTGATTTGGCTTGGTAAGTTTATCACTATCACACCCCCGCAAGCTAATGGGGCAAGCACGGACCATAAGCTTGTTTGCCAAAATTTTGAAACGAACAGAGGAAAGACCTTTAGTAAAGATATCGGCCACTTGATCTGTAGTACTTAAATATCGAACTTCAAGCTCCTTGCGAATCACCTTTTCACGAACATAATGGTAATCAACCTCCAAATGTTTCATGCGAGAGTGAAAAACAGGATTGGATGCTAATGAAATTGAGCTTATGTTATCACACCAAATCAGTGGAGTTGGTAATGATATTCCCAGATCCTTGAATAATGAGCGAAACCATGATATTTCTGCCGCAGTATAGGCCAGCTGGCGATATTCTGCTTCGGTGCTTGAGCGTGAGATTGTACGATGTTTCTTGGCACTCCAAGAGATTGGATTATGGCCAAGAAAAATGCAATAGCCACCAATTGAATGTCGATCATCTGGATTGCCAGCATAGTCGGCATCAGAAAATGCAGTTAATGTGAGCGCACCAGGACGATAGAAGAGACCTTGAGTATTTGTACTTTTCAAATATCGTAGAATTCGCTTGACAGTAGACCAATGAATGGTAGTGGGTTGATGCATGAACTGGCACACCTGATTAACAGCAAAGGAGATATCCGGACGTGTGATGGTTAAGTACTGAAGGGCACCCACTACATGCCGATATTCGGTAGCATCAAGAAGTGGCTCACCGTCATAAGCACTTAACTTTTTACCGATGGAAGCTGGAGAAGACACGGGTTTAACATCCAAAAATTTTGTGCGATTTAGCAAATCAACAATATACTTAGCTTGGGTTAAGTATAACCCGCCATCACCATATGTTGCCTCTATGCCAAGAAAGTAATGTAAAGGACCCAAATCCTTCATTGAAAATAGATCACCAAGTTTGTGAATAAACTTTGCCACAGAAGAAGCATTGTTTCCAGTGATTAAAATGTCATCGACATAGATGAGTAGAATAATAAGAAGCTTCTCTTGTTGAAAGATAAATAATGAATAGTCAGACTTAGATTCCTGAAAACCGAGATCCTCAAGATAATCTGAAAAACGTTTAAACCAAGCCCGAGGTGCTTGTTTTAAACCATATAAAGACTTGTGAAGCTTGCACACATGGTTAGGAAAATTCGGATCACTGAAACCAGACGGTTGGCGCATATAAACATCCTCAGATAAGAAGCCATGTAAAAATGCATTTTGAACATCTAATTGGCGAATCGGCCAATTGTAGTGAACAGCCAAAGCAATAACGGTGCGAATGGTGGAATGCTTTACGACCGGATTGAAGGTCTCATTGTAATCCAGACCCTCTTGTTGATGAAAACCATTAGCCACAAGCCGTGCCTTGTAGCGTTCGACCGAACCATCAGCTCTTCGTTTGATTTTAAATATCCATTTATTTGGTAAAATATTCATATTAGACCGAGGAGGGACCAAAGACCAAGTTCCATTCTGTTGCAATGCATTAAATTCAGCGCCCATAGCATGCCTCCATGCTTCTTGTTTAACTGCCTGACTAAAACAAGAAGGTTCAATTTCTTTAGTAATTTCCACATGTAAAGCATATTTTGGGTTGGGTTTACAAATCCCAATTTTACTCCTTGTAAGCATGGAATGAGAAGACTCAGTAGGAGGTGGTAGTTGCTCGGGCTCAAGGGTAGGTGGAGGAGATGATGATGGTGCGGGTGGTGGATTAAGAGGGGGGACGACAGCGTGATTTTGTGGACAAGCAGGTAAGGTAGGGGGTAAAGGGTGAGCAACGGGAGGCAGAGATGGTATTGTAACCATATCTAATAAAGGCACAAAGGAATCAATGGAGGCCATGGAATGAGAGGAGGTAACTGCAACATGTTGAAAAGGGAAAGAATGTTCATCAAAAACAACATGACGTGATAGGTAAACACGACCCGTGGTTGGATCAAGACAACGATAACCCTGTTGATTGAGTGAATAACCGATGAACACACACCTCTTTGATCTAAATTGCAATTTGTTGGTGTTATAAGGACGCAAGTAAGGGAAGCATGCACAACCAAAAATCCGAAGAAATTCATATGAGGGAAGCCGATCAAACAATTTGGCATAAGGAGTGAAATTTTTAAGCACACGAGTGGGGAGGCGATTGATTAAGTACACAGCAGTGTGAAAGGCATCTACCCAATAAGTAACAGGCATATGAGCATGAGCAAGAAGTGTAAGGCCTGTTTCAACAATATGGCGGTGTTTGCGTTCAGCTAGACCATTTTGTTCAGGGTGACCTGGACAAGATGTTCTAAAATGAATTCCATGGTTAGCTAAAACACGTTGAAATGCAGTTTTGGTATATTCACCACCTTGATCAGATTGAAAAGCTTTAATAGTGGAGGAGAACATATTTTCAACATGCAATTTAAATTTTATGAAGATAGCATGAACTTCATGTTTAAAATGCATTGGAAAAATCCAAGAATATCTTGAAAAATCATCCACAAACAAGACATAGTATCGTGATCCTTTAATGGAAGCAGTAGGAGAACACCAAACATCAGAATGTATTAAATCTAAAGGACCCTTAGCAATTGAATTAGATAATTGAAACGGCAACTTTGTACTCTTTCCTAAAGGACATGACTGACAAAATGAAACTGAGCTTGATCCTTCAAGAGGCAAACTTTTATTGGACATAAGGTACTGAAGAGTACGAGAAGCAGGATGACCGAGCCTAGAATGCCATTCTTGCGCACCAACACGAACACCAATGAAAGCAAAAGGACGCCCATTTTTGTTAGAAATTTGATTGTGGATGTTAAAGGGATATAGTCCATTGTCACTCTTTCCACTGAAAAGCGTCTTCCCCGATTTTAGGTCCTTCACAAAGAAACAATCAGAGAAGAACACAAAGAAACAATTATTATCAAGTGTAAATTGATGAACAGAGAGAAGATTGGCGGCAACAGAAGGGCAATGAAGAATGTTATTTAATTTAAAGGAAGTGGAAGGATGGTGTATATGGGATGATCCAATGTGAGAGATATTCAAACCTGCACCATTACCCACAGCAACTTGGTCTAGGCCTTGATATTCATCATGGACAGTAAGATTAGCAAGGTCCTTGGTGATATGAGTGGATGCGCCAGTATCAGTGATCCATGGGGTAGGTGCGTTGAGAGAAGGAGTAGAAGGTGGATGAGAATATGGTGCTGCAGCTGCCATGGCACTGAGGCGTTGTGTCGGAACACGACCTTCATAAGCTTGGTTCATACGGTTATAGCAATCAATAGCAGTGTGTCCAGGTCTATTACATATCTGACAGACGGGTCCACTAGATTTGGATGAAGAAAAACTAGAACTAGAAGTGTTGGAAGGAGGAATGGAGGAAGTACGACCACGGCCCCGACCTCTATGAAAGGAACCCCTTGGACCACCCCGTCCAGAGTTGGTATTTTGGCGAAATTTGGGAGTATACAAGGCAGTCGGAGTGACCTCAAGAGTTGGAGTATCTTGAGTTTTGAGTCGCATTTCAGCACCAAGAAGAAGAGCAACAAGGTTATCATAGGAAATAGGTGTATCTCTTGCTTGGGCAGAACTTACAGTAGCTTCATAAGTAGATCCAACATTGTTCATAATGATAAAAATAAGATCATCATCGTCTACTGGTTTGCCAGCCAACGCAAGATTGTCAGCAATATGATTAATCTTGTCCACAAAGTCAGTAATAGAGAGACCTTCTCCTTTAGTAGTAAACAATTCATTGCGTAATTGGAGAATACGATTATGGGACTGGGATGCATATCTCTTTTCCAGCGAGGTCCATGTCTCATAAGATGACTTGGAGCGTGCAACAGTCGAAAGAACAGAAGGAGTCAAGGAGTTGTTAATCCAACTCAAGATCAATTGATCCTTTTGTTGCCAATCATCATAAGCGGGATCAATCTCGGTTGTAGCAACACCATTTGCACCAATTTTGAATTGTGATGGACACACAACAGTACCATCAACAATACCCATGCATTGTCTACTCTTGAGAATAGGAGAAATTTGAGCCAACCATAGGGGATAATTGGTTCTGTCAAGCTTAATTGACAAGAAGCCAGATAAGCTAGATAAAGAAACACTAGCAATATTGAAAGTAGTGCCTTCCATTGTTGAGGAGAGAGAGCCAGGAAGAGGAATAAAAAAAATCGTTGGATTAAAAGAGCTCTGATACCATGAAAGTTGGTAATGAACACTTTGTATTATGGTTTCAAACCACACCATCTCGTGGTGGTCATAGTATCATATATATATACAAACTTTACAGTATATTCAAATATCAATTATAATCAAAAGCAATAAATACAAAGGAATATTGTAAGGCATTAGACTAGGGTCTAATGTTGACTAAAGTTGGTGGAGTAAACACAAAGAATCACGTGGGTTCTATTGACCCAATCTTTGAAGAATTGGAGTAATCAATTCCTTGATTTGGCTTGGTAAGTTTATCACTATCAATGACCGAGTGGTTCAACTCAGTGACCGACCCCTATCCAGGCCAAGACATGCACAACTTCCTGGATGATCACCATCCCGAGTGGATCCAAACACCCAGGGCCTCCTAGTCCTGAAACACATGGTCCTATCAGAGGAGAAGCTCGACCACTAGGTTGGAATAACGTCATCCATGCACCATATAGCTCGAAACTAGCTCAGTTTTCCCAGAGGTACGTCCCCCACATCTCCAAACTTAGCAGTTTCCTAAACTAGTTAAGAAACCTTCCAGATTCATATCAACAATTTCCTAATCAGATTAGGAAACTGGTTGGATATAGAGTAATCATGATAAGTTGTCTAATGGTTACCTAATCAGAATCAGACGCCTTGTAAGGTAGGACTCTTACTCTTGTAAAAGAGTCCTCGCATCCCCCTGAGGGGGGAGGGGATCGATCCTGAATTCATTTGAGTGAAAACTAGCAAAGATATTACATTGTATAGCCTCTCCCAAGAAACCCTAAACACATACACTGTATGGCCGACCCTTGGTAGTTCCAATCACCATTTTTGGAACACTTATTTATATGTCAAAATCAAGTACTTTATTAATCCTATTAAAAATGTAGTATTGGAAAGTAGGGTGTCGAGTCCACAGGGATTGATACAAGAACAACGTTTGGGAAGTTTAGAGACTAATTATAATGCTTAAAAGAAAGAAATAAGAAAAGATAATGAAAAGGAATAAAATGACTTGCGTCTTTTGGGGCGATTGTTTGGTTTTTGGAAGAAAAAGGTAAATGAAAACTAATCTAAAAAGCAATAGGTTGGGATTATTCCCCCCCATCTTGGGTCAATATAAGATGAAATGGACTAATGTTTCAAGCACACTCTAAGGTAACATCTCATTGTGGCATGTTATCAAACACAAGGAGTGTACCTATGTGTTAGATGAAAGGAGCTTTGAGATTTTCATAGAAACAGATTTGAAGCTAACGTTTGACTCTCAAGGATGCATGACATACAAGATGAAGCCTCCATGGCTTCTGATCCGAATGATTTTTCTACCCTACACTAACTAATCTACTTGGTGAAAAAATCACCTATGAAGCCTTCAAAAGGTAGTATTTAAAATCTAAGAGTTAGAACAATCAAAGATGCTTGACATCAAAGATGAAGACTCCAAGTTTTAAATCACACACAAAACAATTATCAAACACATGGAGTGCAAAACACAAGGTTACATAATATTATATATGAAATACATAAGGTAGGATTCAAAGTCTAAGTTTTGACAGTTAAAGATGCAAGGTAAATAAGATGAAGCCCCTAGTTTTGAATCCTACACAAATGAACCCTAGAAATGCTACAACATTAAATCCAAGAGTTCATGATCCACAACCTAAGTAAATCGAACTAATAATAGGAAACATAACAATATCATCAAAAGAAAAGAGATAGAAAATATACCAAGCCATCAAAACTTCAATGAAATCTTCAAGGTTACAATAATGGAGAGAAAATGGAAGGGAAGCCAAAGGGGCTTCCCAAAAATGAGAGAAGAAGAAGAAGAAGAAAAAGGTTGGGAGAAAAAGAAAAAAAACAAGAGTGCCCTAAAAAACTCCATCTTTATCTATTTATACAAAAACCACAAAAAATGGCAAACTTTTAAATAAAAAACGGAAAAGACAGCAGGGACGGATCAATCCCAGGATAAATGCTAGATCGATCCGATATTCAAAAAGGCTAGCAGAGTCTTCATCCAAAATAGCGGATCGATCCGATATTGAAATTCTGGGCAGTAGCTTCCTTCAAATCTGCGGATCGATCAACGGTGTAAGGCCGGATTGATCCGCCTTTGCTGATTTGTCTCCTTCCCTTTTTTATGAGATAAAAAACCAAACAGAGTTAGTTCTAACTTTGAACAATTCCCCAAATCCTACAAGAAAGAGATTTTTATTAGCAATAAGTGAACAATAAACAAGATTAACAAAAGCTCAATTTATCCATTAAATCTCCCTGTTTAGGTGATAATTCGTGTTTAATGATAATTCGTGTTTAATAAGAGTAAAATCATGAAGTCAAGAATGCAATATTGAACACGAATCACAACCCTCAAGAGATTCAAGAATAACCTTGTGCACCAAATTTATTTAAAATTAAAGATAAACCGTTTTTGTGGGGAACACGATTGCATTGAATATATGCAATAAGCCGTTAAACCTCTAGGTTACCCGTAGAGGCGGAGTTTTGTCTCTGGAGGGTTCTCAGAATGATACCCACAAACATTTTATTTCATCGCAATAGCTACTCAATATTCAAGTGCACAACGCTCAACATAGATAAGGATTTTTAATGGATTTTAGCAATGTGACACAGAATATCCGAAAAATTCTCAAACTATCAAGGTTATTAGATAAACTTCATTAAGTTCAATCTTGAATGTGTGTGTAGTGTGAAGTGCATAACTACAAACTATCAAGAAGATGAAAATGCTTTCATAATCCAAATTTCATTCAAAACGCGCTTCAACTCAATTATCACCAGTATTGCACTCTAAAAATGAGCACTCCAAATCGGGTAATATACTTGTGACATGCAGGCATAGAGAGTAAAGGGAATGGATACCAAAGCCACACACATGTAAATAATGAAAAACATAAGTGTGAAAAATGAGTAAAATTTTATCTCACAAAAGATACCATTCACTAGAGGATGTGAAATAACTCTAACTACTTGTCATGATCGTCTCAAACTCCGAACCACAAAACTTGAGGATCAATTAGGACATTGAGGGGGTTTTAAAGTGGGAAAGGGTCATGAGGTGAAGGATAAGGGGAAAGTGAGTGAAGTGTTTGGGTACAAACTTGGGATTCATTGGAATGTATGGATAAAATGACCACAAGAGATGAATCATCCACAAATATTTCTTTGAAGCTCACAAAGAGAAGTACAATTGACTATGAAGCTCTTTTTCTTTCTTTTGATTATTTTTTTTTTAATTTATTTTTGTTTATTTTTATTTTTTACTTTTATCACTTTTTTTTTATACTCTCACAACAATACGATTCAATCTCTTTTACAACATTATGAACATAATCCCATGCAAAGACATCCCAAAAATATAATTTAAACGTGGATATAGAAGGTGTATGGTTAAGTGAAGGAAGGATATGTACGGTTGAGGTTAAAAATGGTGAAAAGAAGAACTTAAAATCATTTTCTCGGACAATGTGATTTTTTGTTCTCCCCTACAATGACAAGCAAGCAAGAGTTTTTCATTTCATAGAAGGATTCCTCTAATGAACAATCAAAGCAAGAAGGTGAGATTATCAACGACTTTTGTATGTTTTTCCAAAAGAGTGAATTGAAGTATGCAACACTCAACAATGGAGAAAATGATCTAAAGCTCACAAGGGTAAAGTCTCCACATATGTTTCAAATAATTGTTGGGTAACAATTGTATTAAATATCATCGTAACACAAGAAGTCATGCAACGTGCTCGATGATCCAAGATTTGAAATTTATGAGGTTCACTATAATCAAGATAGTTCTAGAACTAGTGAGATTCAATGCGTGTCACATACTAAAATTAGAAGAACATCACAAGACAAGTGTCATCGCTCGGCACTTGAAAATGGGAAACTATACAATAATTATTGGAAACTATTTTTTTGAATCGTCATTTCTTTGATTGAAATGCATGCTTAGAGAATTAATGGCAAGAAGAAAATGGAACATCAACATAATGGGTGAATATCCCATACCCCCCAACTAGAACATTGCATTGTCCCTGATGCAAATGGATCGAAACAAAGACAAAAATGAGTAGAGATAGAGTGGTATCACCAAAAAAGGAGCGATCTCCGATGAGTACAAAGATGATGTTCCTGCACATAAATCACTACCAAACACATCAAGCAAATAAAAGAAGAAAACAAAAAAAGAAACACCAAAACACAAAAGAAATGAAGATGAAATGATTAGGAAATGATGTGGATGAATTTGAATGTTAGAATATTAAATATACCATTAGTCAAACATGCAAAAGAGAAATAATATTCCTTTAAAAGATGTGTTCTAGAAAGCTTGGCAAAACAATCAAACTTTGTATCACTATACTATGGCTCTACTTTGATTAACATGATTTGTCCACCCTATAACTAAATTACATTAACCAAACTAAGTTAACTAAACTACATGGTGGAACACCTTTGATTAGAATGACACATCCACCCTACATTTACTAAGCTACATGATAGACAAATCAACTTCTCTTGTAATGATTCATGTGCAACAATACACCACTTTTGTTAAGCATAACTATGTAAGAAATCACAAAAATCAATTACATATGCCAAAATTTTAAAGAATAACAACAAAGGAGATACTATTACCTTTCCCATACGAGACCAATGTGTCATCAACATCCTAAATGGAGGTTTAGCTCTTTAAGAGTAGCTAATCCTTCAAAACAAAGACAAAACAAAAAGATCAGATGCAAAAATGCATATAATTAGAAACTAAACAACAATTTAACGTTGTTGCCAATCCCCAACAACGGCGCCATTTTGATTATGTCAAAATCAAGTATTTTTATTAATCATATTAAGTAGTATTGGAAAGTAGGGTGTCAGTCCACATGAATTGATACAAGAACAATGTTTCAGAAGTTTAGAGACTAATTATAATGCTTGAAAAGAAATAAATACGAAAAGATGATCAAAAGGAATAAAATGACTTTGGGTCTTTTGGGGCGTTTGTTTCATTTTTGGAGGATAAAAGGTAAATAAAAACTAATCTAAAAAGCAATATTAGGATCATTCCCCTCCATCTTGGGTCACAAAAAGATGAAATGGACTAATGTTTCAAGTACATTCTAAGGTAACATCTCATTGGGGCATATTATCTAACACAAGGAGTGCATCTATGTGTTAGATGAAAGGAGCTTTGAGATTTTCATAGAAATGGATTTAAAGCTAATTTTTTACTATCAAGGATGCATGACATACAAGATGAAGCCTCCATGACTTCTAATCCGAATGATTTGTCTACCCTACACTAACTAATCTACTTGGTGGACAAATCACCTATGAAGCCTTCAAAAGGTAGTATTTAAAACCCAAGAGTTTGAACAATCTAAGATGCTTGACATCAAAGATTAAGACTCCAAGTTTTAAATCCCACACACAACAATTATCAAACACATGGAGTGCAAAACACAAGGTTACATAATATTCCATATGAAATACATTAGGTAGGATTCAAAGTCTAAGTTTTGACAATTAGGGATGCAAGGCAAATACGATGAAGCCCCTTATTTTGAATCCTACACATATGAACCCTAGAAGTGCTACAACATTAAATCAAAGAGTACATGATCCACAACCTAAGTAAATCTAACTAATAATAGAAAACATAGCAATATCATCAAAGGAAAATAGATAGAAAATATACCAAGCCATTAAAACTTCAATGAAATCTTCAAGTTTACAACAATGGAGAGAAAATGGAAGAGAACTCAAAGGAGCTTCCCAAAAATGAGAGAAGAAGAAAAAGGTTGGGAGAAAAAGAAAAAAAAGCAAGAGTGCTCTAAAAAACTCCATCTCTATCTATTTATACAAAAACCACAAAAATGGCAAACTTGTAAATAAAAGAGGGAAAAACACAGTAGGGACGGATCGATCCCAAGCTAAACACCGGATCGATCCGATATTCAAAAAGGCTAGCAGAATCTTCATCAAAAACCGCGGATCAATCCAATATTGAAATTCTGGGCAGTAGCTTCCTTCAAATCCGCGGATCGATCCGTGGTATAAGGTCGGATCGATCCGCCTTTGCTGAATTTGTCTCCTTCCCCTTTTTATAAGGTAAAATCCAAATGGGTTGGTTCTCACTTTGAACAAGTTTCCAAATCCTACAAGAAAGAGATTTTTATTAGCAACAAGCGAACAATAAACAAGATTAACAAAAGCTCAATTTATCCATTAAATCTCCCGATTTAGGTGATAATTTGTGTCCAACAAGAGCAAAATCATGAAGTCAAGAATGCAATATTGAACACGAATCAATCACCAAGATCCCTATAGTAGTTTTCTTTCATATAGTGGAAGTGCGTAGACTCATACGTGGATATAGGCACCTTCATTAACAGAGCGGAACCACATACAAACTCTCTCTCTATCCCTTTATCTCTCTGTTCCATCTGCTTCTAATACACTAAACTCCGTTGACCCAAAAATAGAATCATCAGTTTGGCGCCATCTGTGGGAAACGACAAATTTCTAAAAAAAAAATCTCTTAACTGATAGACATGCCTCCAAAGAAGGGTAAGAAGGCTGCTCAGTAGGCTAACCAGGACGTTTCGACTACCCTGACACCAGTCGTAGTAGTTCTAACACCAGAGTAGATCACAGCGGCCATTACACAACTCCTGAAGCGCCAATGCCAGACCCAACAACAAATCGACGCCTTGCTGGCTGAACAGAACTATGTCCTGCCGACTAACAATCCACTAGCAAACGTTAGTGACTGTTGGCATTACCTCGAGGTTGATGACCCGCCTAAGGCCGTTCAGCCCCTGTGGAGGATGCCAGGGGTGTAATCAATGGCATGTGTGCTGCCCGTGGGGAGCGACTAGAACGTTCGACTAGGGAATCGGTCCAAGAATCTCTGGCCATGGTGATCTTAGGCACCAGATTAACCATAGTTGTAGCTGAGCTCTCTCCCAAGAAATAGCTACCCATGATCTGGAAGAGACTTCCTCTATAGACCCCACCTATCATACAGACAGTGATCAGACTGTGGTGGAAGTCAAAATCAGGGACCTGTGGAAACAGATCGGGGACATGGCCAAATATATCAATAAGAGGTCAGTCTAGGACCACACTGACACAGATACCGTGTCTTTCTTCATCACAGAGATCACCAGGTTCATCATCCCTCATAAGTTCAAATAGTCTCAGATGAAGTCATACAATGGGTTGGGTACCATGTTTGCGCTTACAAGTCCCGAATGATTCTTACCACCAACTCCAAAGTGCTCTATTGCCTAGCCTTTTCCAGTATTGTTGGCCCAAAATTGAAACCTTGGAGGGGGGGGGGGGGGGGGGGAGTGAATAAGGTTTTAGCAGAAAATAAACATTTTTAAAACTTAATTGTAAATTAAACACAGTCACAAACAATTATGTAAAGAGAGAAGGGAAGAGACACTTGCAAACCGAGTTTTCAAGTGGTTTGGCAATCCACACACTGCGGCCTACGTCCACCCCTCAAGAACACATCTTAAGAATTTCTTTAATCGATTAACTTCATGGGTGTAGACCAAACCATTACAAGCCTTCAATCTCTTCCAAAGAAGAACACATCTTCTTTGCACACAAGGGTTACTAACCCTCACTCCTTATAAATGAATAATTTGGATACAAATGATAACTCTTTCTCTATAGAGTGGATGGATACAATTATAGCTCACACAACAACCCCTTAGTGAGTGGATAATACAAATGAAAGCTCATTACAATTTTCTCTCTCAAGAATTACAATTGAAATCTAGAGTAAATTGATTTTTCACTCAAACTATAGCTCAAATAGAAATGATGATTAACCAAGTTGTTTGAATGATTTTGTTAATGTTCCTTCTTGTTTCTACATCTCTATAACTCTTGAAAACATCCCTATATATAGCTTTTGAAAGATTATAGCCGTTGGGAGTGAATGGAGGGTGTAAATTTTTTTTTTGGAGAATTTAGAAAATTAGCCGTTATGCAGTTCTACGCCATCCAGTCGGCTATATCGAAGGTTCGGTCTACTGGAAAGTTTATACCAGAGAATAAACATTCTATGTGAAATCCAATCTACTCAAGTATACCTCTGATCAATGAATAGTACCTTCGGTCGACTGGACATGAAATTTTTTAGTCGACTGGTTTTCCTATTTTTCGTAAACTGACACCTCTTTACTAAAACGACCATAACTCCCTCTACAAAACTCGTTTTTGCGATCCGTTTGAAGATTCGAAAACTAGATTCAAATGCCTTTCCAAACATATAAAACTCAATATCTAGTTCCTTACCAATTAGATCAGGTTTGCCTTTGAAAATGATCCATCAAAGGGTGCTTGATTTTGACTTAGTCACTTGAAAGCTTTTGTGAAATGAATTGAATTGAGTGGTCTAAGTATGTTTAGGTCCTTGAAAGTATTTTAAAGTGTGAGAGCAAGAATCCTAAAGTACAACTAATGTTACTTGAGTCCCTATCAGTGATTAATTAAAATGCATACAAATAAATCCTAGTCTTCAACTAAGGATGAAAAGTCTTCAAGTTTTCAAGTTTGATCCTTGTTGAGCTCAATCACTCTTGGGCTTCACCATATGCTATCTCAAGAAACCAAACAAGTTTAGAACATTTAAATGCATAAATCAAGAGATTAGCACAATGAAAATGACTTGATAATAGTTTAGAATAGAACAATTACAAACATGCTATTATCAATAGATTTATCATCATCAAAACAAACATAAATAATGCCTTAAAGAAATTCAAGTGTAACAAAATTTTCCTTTTTGATGATGTCAAAATATGCAATAGAGATATAGCAATTAAAGCACAATAAGAGTCATTTTCATGTTGTCTTTCAAAGTAACAAGATATACAAAGTATGAATCCAAGAATGATAACTTTTTAAAAATCTCTATTATCATTTTTTCTTTATTTTTAAAGATCACTATGCTATTATTATCCCAATTTTTACATCTCTATTAATTTCTCCCTTTTTGACAACAACAAAAAGATTGGGAGTTTGAACTAAAAGTTCCCCCAAAAGATAAGCAAACATGTATAGGAGGCAATAAGATATTAAAATAACTAAAGTGAACTTAGTAATATGATTCCCCTCAACATATGCATATATGACTAATACCAATTTTAAGATCAAAAGTATGCATTATCTCCTTAGGAGGATGGGATAGCTATGAGCATTAAAACAACATGTCATTCGAAAAGCAAGCATGATTTCACAATCAAAAAAATTAATTTGATATACCAAACATGATTAGCATGCTATCAAAATTAAGAGGAATATCAAACAAATTAATCTATCCTACTCCTACTAGGCTTAAGGTTAGAGATTTAACCATTGTCCAAGCATCTCTTAGATGCTTCATTTGCCATGGAGTAAAAGGTAGTAGGAGAGGATCCTTTCATAACCCAAAGCATGTTAAATTTCTTACGAAATGAACATTTGCAATTAACATACCCCTTTTTCATGCAATAATGACATGTTACATGGGGAAGGGTCTCATTTGAGATTGAATCCTTAATAAAGAATTCTTGTGAGAATTTTGAGAATTTGAAGTAGAAGGTGTGGATTTTACAAAGAAGCTTTTGTACTTCTTTTCCTTGAATGTGTGATTAAATCCCAATCTGGCTTTGTCAAAAACACATTTTTGCTTTCCCAAAAGCATATTCAAATTTTGTTCACCTTATGTGAATTTTGACAAAGTTTTTGTCAAAATCAACCACTTCCTTTTCCAATTCAACCTTTTCTTTTTCAATAGATTCACTTGAAGGTTGATTGGTGGAAACAAGTTTTTCCTTTTTGAAAATTTTATTTTGAGATTTTAAATCATCCAATTGCCTTTTCAACTCCAAATTTTCTTTTTCAAGCTCATTTGAAGATTGTGCTCTTGAAACATGTTTTTTATTTTTAATCTTCAAAGATTCTTTTTGGGATTTCAAAATGTTTAATTCATTTGAAAGCATTGAAAAATTCTTTTTAAGAGAAATATATTTGATTCCCAAACTTTCCAACTCCTCATATAACTCCTCCAATGCACATTGAAGCTCATTATAGTTAGGAGATTCAACAATAGATGTAGGATTAGAGTTTATCAAATTCTCTTATCCACCTTCTTGGTCACATAAGTCGTCATCGAATGAGTCATGATCATCCCAAGTGGCCTCTTTTTCCATTTTCTCATTCTCATCATCTTCATTTGCAAATAGGCACACTCTTTCCTCTTCACAAATTTGGTTGGCAGTAATATAATTTTCTAAACATAACCAAATTTCATTTGCACTTCTATTATATGAAATATCATCTAAAGAATTCCATAGAATTTTCATAGCTCTAAGAATTAGTAGAAAGTTATTTTGATCACTTTCATTCCATTCAATCTTTGGTTTAGGAGAAAAACTATTTTTGACAATGTTCCTAAGATTTATGTTAAGTGATACAAAATAAATTTCTATTCTCCCATTCCAATTGTCATACTTATGATCTTTCAACGATGGAAGAGTTGTAATGCAATAACCTTTTTGAACTTTTGTTTCCATAGAACTTGACTCATTGTTTTGAAATTCATTAAAATTATTAGAGACATTGAAAGAGCAAGAAGTAGAGGTTACCCCATTTTCTATTGGCATGAGGCAAAGGTTGACGAATTCATCTTCATTTGAGTCGTCGCCCGATGATTCACTCTCAGAGCTACTTTGAGTGCCCTTCATTGCCTTTTCCTTGCATTTTTCATCTTTGGGGGGCTTCTTTCCCGATTTTTCTTTCTTTAAAAACTTTATGAATTTTTGGGTGATCAAAGCCATATCTTTATCCTCATCACTCTCATGATCTTTGTCCATTTTCTTTGAGCTTGAGGACTTCAAGGCCATATCTCCTCTTTTGATCTCTTTCACTTTCTTTTTCTTGTCTTCTTCGACCAACACGACTAACTCCATTTCATGGGTAACGAGTGATCCCATGAGTTGTTCAATTGACAAATTTGTCAAATCCTTCGCTTCCCGAATAGCCGTGACCTTCGGTTGCCATTGCTGTGGTAAAGCCCTAAGAATTTTCTCAATAATTTCTTCATTAGTATAAGCTTTACTAAGATTTTTCAAGTTATTGATGATAGTTGTAAACCAGTTAGACATATCACCAATAGACTCAAAATGCAACATTTTAAACATTTCATATGATTGAACAAGCAAATTTAATTTTTGACCTTTTGACTTGGCTTGTTTCCTCATGAGTCACTTCAAGTTAATCCCAAATTTCTTTTGCAGATTCGGAAGATGAAATTCTATCGTATTCATTTGGGTCTAAACCGTAATATAATTCATTAATTGCCATAGCATTTAATTTTATGAGTTTCTTATCAGCATCATTATACTCATCTTCCCTTTTTGGAGTAGAAATACCAATTTCAATTTTTGTTGGAAGATGAGGCCTTTTGACCACTATTTGCCATAAATCAAAATCTTGAGAAATCAAAATAGATTCTCATTCTAATTTTCCAATAAACATAGTTTGAGCCATTAAAACATGGTGGGCTAGAAGCTGATTGACCCTATAATAAGAAATTCGAGAAGTGTTGGTTTCTATTTGGATCTTAACTAAAAAATTTCAAAAACTTTTGAAAATAGAAGAGTCAAGGCTCTGATACCAATTTTTGGTCCGAAATGGAAACCTTAGAGGAGGGGGGGGGTTGAATAAGATTTTAACGAAAAATAAACATTTTTAAAACTTAATTGCAAATTAAACACAATCACAAACAATAATGTAAAGAGAGAAGGGAAGAGACACTTACAAACCGAGTTTTCAAGTGGTTTGGCAATCCGCAAATCGCAGCCTACGTCCACCCCTCAAGAACACCTCTTGAGGATTCCTTTAATCGATCTACTTCACGGGTATAGACCAAACTGTTACAAGAGCCTTCAATCTCTTCCAAAGAAGAACACCTCTTCTATGCACACAAGGGTTACTAACCCTTACTCTTTACAAATGAATAATTTGGGTACAAATGATAACTCTCTCTCTAGAGTGGATGGATATAGTTATAGCTCACACAATAACTCCTTAGTGAGTAGATAATACAAATAAAAGCTCACTACAATTTGCTCTTGCAAGAATTACAATTGAAATCTAGAGAAAATTGATTTTTCACTCAAATTAAGGCTCAAATAGAAATGATGATTAACTAAGTTGTTTGAATGATTTTGTTAATGTTCCTTCTTGTTCCTACTTCTCTATAACCCTTAAAAAAAACATCCCTATATATAGCTTTTGAAAGATTATAGCTGTTGGGAGTGAATGGAGGGTGTAAAAATAATTTTTGGAGAGTTTAGAAAACTAGTTGTTATGCAATTTTGTGTGATCCAGTCGAATGTATTGAAAGTTCGATCGACTGGAAAGTTTATACCAGAGAATAGACATTCTGTGTGAAATGCAGTTGACTAAACAGTACCTCCGGTCGACTGGACATGAAAATTTTCAGTCGACTAGTTGTTCCTATTTTTTGCAGACTAACACCTCTTTACTAAAACGGCATAACTCCCTCTACAAAACTCGTTTTTACGATCCGATTGAAGAATTGGAAACTAGATTCAAATACTTTTCCAACCATATAAAACTCAATATCTAGTTCCTTATCAATTAGATCAGGTTTGCCTTTAAAGATGACCTATTTGCAAAGGGCACTCGATTTTGACTTAGCCACTTGAAAGCTTTTGTGAAATGAATTTAATTGAGTGGTCTAATTATGTTTAGGTCTTGAAAGTAGTTTAAAGTGTGAGAGCAAGGATCCTAAAGTACAACTAATGTTACTTGAGCCCCTACGAGTGATTGATCAAAATGCTTACAAATAAATCATAGTCTTCAACCAAGGATGAAAAGTCATCAAGTCTACAAGCTTGATCTTTGTTGAGGTCAATCACTCTTAGGAATTACCATATGCTATCTCAAGAAATCAAACAAGGCTAGAACAATTAAATGCATAAATCAAGTGATTAGCATAATGAAAATGACTTGATAATAGTTTAGAATAGAACAATTACAAACATGCTATCATCAATAGATTTGTCATCATCAAAACAAACATAAATAATGCCTTAAAGAAATTCAAGGCTAATAATTTTCTCATACTTTGAAGGGCCCGATGACCCAGTGGTTCCATTCTCTGAAACCAAGATCGATCAGTAGCTTCAAGCTGTTCATTAGCCAATTCATTGGTATGCACGAACATCCAAAGCCTGATACATAATTACTGACTGTCAGCCAAAGAAAGAATGAGTCTCTTAAAGAATTCATCGCTCGGTTCAACCAAGCAAAGGTTAGGGTCTATGATCGGAGTAAAACTGTCATTATTACCATCATCTGCTCGGGGGTTTAGCATAGCAAGTACCCCACGTCGCTTCACAAAAACCAATCGGCAACCTTGGTGGAACTTGTAAAAAGGTCAAAAAATATACCGACACTGAAGAGTTTCTAAAGATCAAAGACCCCGGGCAATCAAACGACGATCCTTTGAGAAGCAAGCAGAAGCAGGACCTACCCAAGCAAAAAATTGGAAAGAAACCAAGGAAGGACTAGCAGATAGGCGATCGAGATCAGTCCCCGACACCAATTATGCCGCTTTTTTGACCTATCCAAGAGGTCATAGCCGTAGCAGAAGCCCAGAATCTGCTCAAAAATCCAACCAAGCTAAAGAGTCCTCCTAAAAGAAAAAATTAGGATAAGTACTACCGCTACCACAAGGATCACGGCCACGATACCAAGGATTGCTTTAAGCTGAAGATCGCAATCGAAAACCTGATCGAGAAGGGCCTATATACACTCAATTTTTACCACACTCTCAGGATTCATAGAGTACAACCTCTTGAAGATCTCGATTATGAAAAATACCTTGAGAAAGGTATCTCGGTTCTACACAATGAAAGTTTGAACTCCAGAAAGTGTTCTTGGAGCCCAAAGTACGCCTTTTGAGCCTAGATTTGTGCTTTTCTCAAAATACATTTTTAAAATATGCATATGACTTAGGGAAAAATGGTCATTAAGGTCTTAGACATGAATTTCAAGAGTCTGGTAGCTCAATATTAGAAACTCTTTTAAAATCGGTACGCGTAAGAAGCTAACTATGAAAAAGAGCACAAGAATTCTGGGAGACTTCTAAATCAAAATTGATGATGAATTCTTATGAAAATTACTCCTGGTATATTTTCAAAACGAAATTCAATCTTCCAGATTTCCAAAGGCGCAAAAACAGGCAATTTCGAAGGCCAAAAATCACTTTTAAGAAAATTCGGAAGGGCTATGAACATGAAATTTAACAGGGGAGCTAAGGGTACCTAGAGGGGCCCAAAAAGAAAATGGCAGTTGCCACCTTCCATTAGCAGGCCCCACTTGGGCCGCCACCTCCATATTATCTTTGCCACTTGATTTTTGTAACACACTGTATTTGTACATGTGCTGTGAAAGGAAACAGCCCAGAAACATCGTTTGGTCCCTGAATTGACTATTTTACCCTCTTTCTATGCATTAAAAGACATCCAAATCCTACATGTTTTTCCTATAAATTGGACCCCATGGGCCTCTCTTTTAGACAATAATAAAGGCATAAGCTAGCATCCAAACAACTAGAATCTACTTAGAATTCATTAGAACGTCTTGAAGTTAGCAAAAGTTGTGCATGCCTTTTATTGAATAAAAAGTAAGAAAAACATTCTTTTTGTTTTCTTGAAAAGTTAAAAAGATGTAGTATTTTAAAAGATCTAAGCTAGAATATAATTGGACATCCTTACATCCTTTGCTTTGGAGCTTGAAGGAGAAAGAACTTCCTTCGAACTCTTTGTATTTTTGAGAGATCTTCAAGAGGTAAACTCTAAACTACCTCTTTAATCTACTAGTTTTATGTATATGTATTTCTATAACTTGGATATTTTTTTTTTCTTCCCTTTGTTTTCTTCACACCTTTGCTTTGTTTTTTCACACAACTTGCACAAAGATCCAGGTTCTAGTTGATTTTGTTGATAAAATATGGATTAGAGGTGCTATTTTCATATTTTTCCTCCACTTTGAAGATGATTGGTTTTCTTGAATTTTCTTTCCCTTTTTAGTAAAAAACTCATGTGCACACACTTGAACTTGCATCATTCTTTGCCTTTTGCTTTGAGTTTATGATGAAGATGCATATTTCCTTCTATGACTATATAAATACACCTCTTTTGGGCATACCAAGGTGATATTTGTAAGTCCTTCAACCAATTAGTTTGGTGTTCTTTACCAAGAGAAGCATATTTGATTAGAACTCATAATGAACTTCATTATTGATTTTGATTCTAAAAGACTTCTCACCACACTAAAAATGTTTTTGCCACAAGATAAAATAAATGAACTAAGAATTGTTCATTAAAGCAAATTTAACTTTATCCATGAGTTTAAATCTCATTATTACCCTTGAGGCTTGACTTCGAAATTCATGGATAAAGAAGGATGAAACCACGTTCATCTGGTTTGCCTTGATGAACCTCACTTATTTCTAAACGATTATTGGAAAGACGGTTGATATACTTGGATATGACTTATTTATGGTTAAAATTTGGAAAATGGCTAGATGATGCGATCTACATTCTTTTTCGAAGTAATCCTTGGCTTGATAAGATTACACTGGCACAAAGTCAAGATGATCAAGCAAAGATTATCTTTCGATAGAATGAAGAAAATAAGACTATCCTAGAATGTTCCAAATCTCTATTGTAAATGAATCATGTGTATAAGATGATCATACTTTGTTTTCTCGGTATTAAATCTAAAATATGGCTTAGAAATTATTTTAGAATAATGAAAAAAAAGATCAAAATTTTGGAAGAATATGTTTGAGCGATATTGTTTTGCATATTTTTCATTTGTCACATGATATCAAAATTTTAGAATAATAGAGTTTGATTCAACTCAGTTTTCAAAGACCTTAAGTTCAATATGGGTTCATGAAAGTATTTTTCTATAAAGTTCAATGCAATAGCGTTATTTTGACACAAAATAGACCTTCATAGGTGTTTTGTGAATTTAGTTATGATTTTTGCAAGATAAGTCGACAAGTCTGGACAGAAATCATTTATATTAAATTTCCAGAATAGTGAAGTCTGCTTCAAATCAGTTTTCACAAAATTTTAAAATCAATATGGGTTTATGAAAGTATTGTTCCCATAAACATCAATGAAATACCTTTCTTTTGACATAAGATAGGACTTCACATTAGTTGTGTGAATTTAGTTATGATTTTTGCAAGATAGTCGACGAGTCTGGATAGAGACTTTTAAAATGAATAGAACTCACCAACAACTTATGCAAATGAGGTCCCACTTTTTGGAAAAGCTTACTAACTCATTGAAATTATGATGTGAAAAAGGAATTGAATTGTTTCATTGTTTAGGCTTACTTTTCGAGTGATTCATTGGAATTTTGATTGATGACTTATCTTTCTTCTTTCTCGTGCATTTTACTTGTATGCTTGGATCTCTTTTTTTCTTTTTCAATGCTTGGTTTGTTTTGCAGTATTTTAATGTAGATATTCGAATGACTCGGATTCAACTCCTTAGATTGACCTTACCTCTTCTGCATGTGACTTAGTGTCCATGTGTCATGTACATTCCCCTATCCTTCTCTGTAGAGATTTTGCTAGGTTTACAACTTTTGCATTAATGACACAAATCCTTTAGGATACTTTCCATTATATGCTTTTTTGTTAGAGACAGACTATCTAGGATTGTTGCATGTTGCATAACATAATTAAACTTTGATTGCCATAGCAACTCTGCATGAGCTACCCCAATGTAAGTCATCTTGTTCTCTTTGCATTCCATGCACGTTTCCTTTCTTTGCATCTTGATCCCGAGTGGGATTGGCCCACTGTGAGTATTTTAATCCCTTTTCTAGCATCGTATAAACATCTACTTGCTACTCTAATTTAATCTCTTGAACGATTTTTGCCTAAATGCTCTTTATGCCATGTATATATTATCTAGTATGATTGAGAAAAGAATACCCGTTATGAATTAAGAACAAAGATATTGGCAAGGCCTACTGTAAGATAGGGAGAGGAGGGGGTTCTTCAGCCCAAGCATAAGGCTCATTCCCCTTTCGTACCAAGACCTCCGAGCCCATTTTCTCGCATTGAAGGGTGAGTACCCTTCCATTTTGAGCAAGTTAGCTCATGATTTCCTAATTTTATAAAAATTAAGTGGCGACTCTTGTCAAGTGCATTAAAAGTAGTACGACGTAGATCTCTATATGCAGCCTTGGATCCGTCCCAGGACATAATTGAGACCGACAGGACCCTGCGACTTGTCATGTCCATAGTCTGGCGACTCTACTGCTGATTTGGAACTCGAAACTATAGTTTCTTGTTCTATATGGGTTTAACTTGCTCTGTATCTTTGTTATTAATTCAATAAACGTATTCATTTTGACTGCATTTGCACTTGCATGGTTACAGCCGTGACTGCTTGAGATCATTGCCTTGAAGTTCTGGGGGAGGAAACTCCCCACCGATCAAGGGACTTTGGTAGCATGTGGTCATCGTTAGCCTCGTACCCTACGCGGTATGTAGAGCCCATGTGTGAATGACACACCCTCAGGGAGGCGGTCACCCACACCTCTGAGCTTGCTAATGGACCCTTTTTGAGACTAAAACCTGGCCTTTACATATAGCTTCTATAGAACCCTTCAAATAGGATATTTGATTTTCATCTTTGATTAGGAATGTGATGAATTACTTGCAATTGCCCGTAAGGGATTATGTGGATGATGAAGACGTTTAGGCGAATTCACCATCAAACCTTGTATAGATAGATTACTTTAGAGTAATATGATGCTCACCCGGACATTTGATCGTGTTCCAAGGATCATTTTTATGAAAATTTTGAAAACCCATTTAGAAAATCTTGAAAAACCCTTTTGAAAATTTTAAAAAGTTTCTCTTGAAAACATCCCTTTGGAAGCTTCTAAGAATTCTTGAAAACCTCCTAAGGCAAGCTCCCACTTAGAGGAAATGCATATACAGTTTCTTATTGATCTTGTCAAAATCAAGATATAAAAGTATACTTTACTTTTCTAAAGATTTGCAGTGTGGAAGTAAAGGTTGAACCCACAGAGATTGAATACTACGCACTTTAATTTTTAAAACCTAAATTTAGTTAATTAAGAAAAACGGATTTTGGATTTAATTTGAATTAAACTAATAACAATAAAAGTAAATCTAAATTATGAAAGCAATTAAATATTTGTTTTTATAATAAGTTTAAGGAACCTAGGATTGCAAATCCACCACTAGCTTCATGATAAGGGTATTTACGAATTACTTTAGCTTATTACATTGGATGATAATGGAGAATTGTAGCTACAAGCCCAATTCTTCCTTCAAGAAAATAATTATGGTTCAAGCACCAACATAATACATCTTCGGTTAGCACGAATTATCCCACACTAAACTAGGGTTGTGGTATAATCCGTCTAATCTAGGCATGGACTATTCGGATACTTGATAGCACAATTCAATTTAAGCACCATTACATGTAAATAATCTAAACAAGCACAGCAAGCATAGATCATTGAGCACACTACCATCAAAATAGATCTAAGACATGAGTAAACTTTGAAAGTAACGATTTAATCAATAAAAGCACGATTTATTTATAAAAATCCTTGGAACATGTAACTGTCATCCATACATAATAAAACTAAAATAAAAACATAAAATACACCCTATTACTTGGCTAGGGTTTCATGGAAACCCTAGATCTTGAGTTTAGTTGGCCATAGAATGGATGAACGACAAGAGGTTGATGGAGGAGGCCATGGGAATCTTTGGTCTTCTTCTTCTTCTCCTTGCTTTCCTCCCTTCAATGGCTGAAGTTTTTGTTATATCTTGTGTATATTAATTGTCTACCCCTAAATTGAAGTGTAATTGAATATTTATAGATTTGGAGAAAGTTTTGGAAGCTTTCCTAACCCAATTGGCACTAAAATTGCTGTATTTAGCTTTCCAGACGCAATTAGGCGGTTTCATTCGCGTAGGAGTCTTCAGAATACTGAAATACACGTATTTGGTTTTTACACAGGTCGAGCAAGCGGGCCGCGCGAGCGCGATATTGGGAGGTCACGCGAGCAATTTCCTGGGTTTCGCGCGAGCGGGCCACGCGCGTGATGTGGTTTTTTTAGCTTCTTTTCTTCTTCTTTTTCACCCCATTTAACTTGGAATCCTTACTTTTCTCCAAATCCTGACAGAAAATAAAAAAACGAACTAAAAAATACAAAAAATAGGATAAAAAGTACTAACAAATGTGAATTAGGGCATGTAATTAGGATTCGTTCTCTCTCGATCACACCCCCAAACCTACATTTTGCTAGTCCTCGAGCAAAAAGAACATAAAAATTAAACTACTAATTAAAAATCTATTCCATTTTCGCATGGATTGCGATTGCATTTAGCTTATGCAACAAGCCTTTTGAACCTCTAGGTGTCCCCAGTCGGATGAGTGAAGTCTCGTGAGGGTTCTCATCAACAAGTCACCCACAACCATCTTTATTAACTTATAAATTTATAAGGTTTTATTCAAACGAAAAACAAAATTCAACACTCCTTATCATAGAACAATGATTCGAAATAGAATAATGAACAAGAAGAAATGGAATCAAACGTCTACCTACGTCATGAAAAACAATCTCAAGCACATGCATCGTATAAATCAATAGAGTTTCTCATAAAATTGCACGTGTGTGATATGATAGTCAAATGAACACGCGCATGTCATGAACTTGGAATATAACTCGGATAACCATCCAACTATGGTTCGACTACGAATCTCACAATGTTAATTACACTCTTAAATGAAACACTCAGAAACAGGTGTAATTTTTCTAAAATATGTGAGTAAAGAAAATATATTTTCAAAACAAGAAACCGCTTACATATAACTCGGAAAAGACGCATGACACCAAAGAACAATAGTCTCATGGACAGGACGTCAACAGTTAAGAAAAATTAATCATTACCATGTTTTAATCCCCCTCCCATCGTTTTCATATCCGAACCATGTTTCCTAAAATCAAATAGGACTTTTCAACGGTTGTAATGTGGCTCGGCCAATGAAAAAGGATAGAAATGATTCATTAGGTAGGAAATCTCATAATGGCATTGTAAGGCATGTTCGATTTCTTTCATTCTCTCTTCTACCAACTTCATCATTTCATTCTCTTCTTTTCATTCCTTTCAATTTTTTCTCCTTCTGTTTCTTTTTCTTTTTTTTTTTCTTTTTTTTTCATTGCTTTTTTTTTTCCAACCTTATTCTTTTCCTTTTCATTACTTTTGAAATGAATGTTCATTGAATACCAAGGTACTACCCCAAACATCATCTTGTTTTCTTCTTTTTCTTAATCACACATTGCCTTAACACCACTAATAGTTGACAAATCTCTCAGTGGTGAACTCCAAGTTTGTCAAGTTGGAGCAAAAAAAAAAGGATAATGGTGATTAAAGAAAGAAATGGCATTTTAACAGCTCAAGGGGGCGAACTAAGGAAATTGATCATTTATCGGTCAGTAGCAAACAAAGAAGGCCTAAAATCATGTTCTATGGTTATATGGTTCTTCAACATTTACGACGGAAGATTATTTAGCATGGTAACAAATATTTTAACTTGACTATCAACCAAAACAAGAATAATGAGACTAAATAACAAGTTAATGCGCTATTCCAAATGAAATTCGACAAACACAATGTATTTATAACCCTCTAAAAAGAAAAGATAGGCTCAAAAGCTCACCGGATTTAGTCTCTACCTTGTGTTATCTAGAAATCTGAATCGTATTATAGTTCACATCAGACATGTATTCAAGCGACTACGTTCAATGCATAGGTTTGTGTGCAAATTTATGATATAAAACTATGATTTGAACGATACATGACCTAAAACGTCGCATCATGACTTCAGCAAATATTTAATCACATCTTCTCATGTTTACCATTCTATAACGAATCACGTTACATACTAAGAAGTATCGACTAGAGATTGCAAAACCGTAGGTGACATCGTTTATTTAAGCATAAGAATCAAAATTTTTTAAAAATAGTGCATAATAATGTGCATGTAAATACATACCCCCAAACCTAAACCTTTCATTGTCCCCAATGAAACAATAAAATGAAAGAAAGGAGAGTACGTAAGGAAGGAACGACCATACCTCGATCTTAGCAATCACAAACAAGTGAAGTATATGAATCTGGAAGGAAAGTTCAAATGCTCCTAATGGAGCTACTAATTCACCTGTTAATACTTAACAAAAGAAAATTAAACAAACAAACAAATAATAAAAGCTAATATATAATACATATGTTTTTTTTTTTGTTATTTATTTATTTATTTTTGTAAACAATAGAAACAAAACTAGAATTAAAAGAACGTAAAGGAAATAAAAAAAAACAAAACTAGAACTATGGAAACAAAGATAAACTTAAACAAAAAAACTGAAAAGATCAAACAGAAATGAAAAACAACTAGATAGGTTTGGGAAATAGAAGGTCAAAGAACAAAGAGAAAAATTGAGAAATTCCCACCTCGCGCGAGCGGATCGCGGGAGCGAGCGTCGCGCGCACGAATCCCTCCACGAGTTTAAGCAGAAGCCTGTTTGACATTTTATAACAGAAAGATTTCTAAGTCCCCAGATCGCGCGAGCGGGCCGCTCGAGCGACCTCCTCGCGCGCGTGAATTCCGGCGCGAGGTGATACTGAGGCTAAATATCACGTAAGGTTTTAAAATAAATTTCACAAAGGGGCAAGCTCACGCGAGTGGGCCGCGCATGCGAGTTTCTATTTTTCCTATTTTTCTTTATTTTTTTGTATATAAGCTGAAAATAAGTTTACTCTGACCCCCAAACATGTTCAGAATGACCAAAACTGACTCAAAAAGACCCAAAAATGACCAAAAACAATAGAAACAGACGAACTAAAGCTTGGGTTGCCTCCCAAGAAGCGCTATCTTTTACGTCTTTCGCTAGACTGTTCTAGCTCAAGATTTATGGAGGTTGAAAATTAGACTTTGTACCCCTAAGGATATCAGGAAGAGCCTGGTGATAAGCAGAAATAATGTCGCTTTGAATTAATTCGACCGACGGTTCTCCCGAATTATGTTCAAATCGATTTCTTACCTTCCGAGTAAATTCATTATTTGGGTCTTGGTTGTCAGGATTCATCCGCTCATTATGAATTATATTATTTTCCTCACCCATATTCAGTTCTTTGTTAGGCTCAATATTCCGTCTTACCTCACATTCCACCTCACATAGGTAATCGTCGTCTTTAGGAGGTTGATCCATAGTTAATTTTAAGTTCATGTTCCCAAATGACACCTTCATTACCCCCGTCTGACAGTTTACACGAGCTTTTGCGGTTGCTAAGAATGGACGGCCTAAGATGACAGGAGTGTGTTTCGTAGCATCTAGCACGGGTTCAGTGTCAAGGACCATGAAGTCAACAGGATAATAGCATTTATCAACTTTAACCAAGACGTCCTCGACGATTACTCTAGGTATTTTAATGGAACGATCCTCTAATTGTATGGTAGCGGCTATAGGCTTAAGTTCACCTAGTCCTAGTTGGTTATAGACGTGATAATGTAAGAGATTAACGCTACCTCCTAAGCCAAGGAGAGCCCGATGAATTATAGTGTCACCTATGACACATAAAATCGTAGGCGTACCTGTATCTTTATATTTTGGAGTAGCGTGTTGAAAAATTGAACTCACTTTTTCTGTGAGAAAGACCTTTTTAGGAGTATGACTGCGTATTTTGCGTTTTTGCGTGCAAAGGTCTTTTAGGCATTTAGCGTAAGCGGGAATTTGTTTTATCGCATCGATGAATGGAACATTGATTTTAACTTGCTTAAACACCTCGAGTATATCCTCAACTTTTGACGTTTTCTTTGAAAAATTTGACGATTCGTTGACATTTGGTGGAAAAGGTAGTTTTGCAATATACGTCATCGGGGTTGTTACATTTTCTTTCCTATTTCTACTCGTTTCTCCACCCTTTTCTTTATTCGAGTTAATGTGTACCTCTTTTTCTCTCGCATTTGGAATTTCAACAATTTCCTCCTCATGAATAGTCGTCCTAATCGACACAGCGTTAACTTGCTCACTCATACCCCCAACCTCACATTGTCTCTTAGGATTTTGAATAGTTTGACTAGGCAACTTACACTCATTTCTACGACTCATAACATTAGCTATTTGTTCTATTTGGGATTCAAGCTTCGCAATGGATTGTGTATGAGAGTGCACTATTTGTGCTTGTGCTTGGACTTGCGTTTCTATGTTTTTAAGGGAAGACATCACCTTCTTCTCGAAAGCGTTAACCCGTGGAGGATTAGGATTAGGAGGGGGTTGTTGGTATTGACTTTGTTGATATTGGGGTCGATAAGTATTAGGAAAATTGTTCGACATAGGATTATAGTTGTTTCGTGGGAATTGTTGCATAGAATTAACATGTTGCTCAACAAATTCCGGATATTGAGATGCAGAAGGACATGCAAAGATATTATGAGACAGTTCAGAACATAATGCACATACTTCTGAAGAAGTTGGATTGGACCTAATTCCCATCCTCATAAGTTGGTCAAGTTTTCTATTTAATTCTTGTATTTCAATTGATTGACTTAACTCAAACTTTACCTCTCACTTAGGTCGAAGGTACCCCTCAGGACGGATAGACACCACTTGGTGCATCGAATTCTCGTTCAAAGTTTTGAAAATTTTCCAGGCCTCGTCGGCACTTTTGTGAAGAAATGTACCCACACAAACGACGTCGACGGTATTACGAACAGAGGGAATAAGCCCCTCGTAAAAGACCTATACCAACTGCCACTTAGGAACTTGATGATGTGGGCAGGAACGTAATAATTCTTTAAATTTCTCCCATGTGTCATAAAGCGTTTCCCCATCTTGCATCACAAAATTTGTTATCGATTTTCTTATTTAATTAGTTCTTTTGATTGGGAAAAACTTTTGTAAAAATGCATTGTGTAAGGCTTCCCATGATTTAATTGTGTTCGGCTCAAGTGATTCAAGCCAATACTTTGCTTTATCCCTTAAAGAGAATGGGAAGAGACGCATTTTTAATTCATCATTAGTGAAATTTTGGATTTTTAATGTAGAGCAAATATCTTGAAAATCTCCGAAGTGTTGATATGGATCTGCATTTAAACGGCCATGGAAAGAAGGAAGGAGCGAGATAGTAGATGACTTTATCTCAAAGTGAGATGCCGTTGCCTCCGATAATTCGATACCTGCTTGAGGCGTGTAAGTCATAGGAATAAAATAATATTTAAGCGGAGGAGGTGGCGGTATATTAAGGTTATTTCCATTGTTTCCATTATTTTCAATGTCGGCCATTGGAATAGGTTCTATGTTCAAAGTTCGAGTTTTTCTTAAACGTTTACGGGTGCTTTGAATTTCAGCCTGAAACAATGACGATGGTTTTGGAGTCGACTCGTCGTCTATTTTCAACTGAGCTCTCGAAGCTTGGGTTGAAGACTTACTAATTCTAAGGGTACGTTCAAGTTCAGGATCGATAGAAAATAATTCCGGTTTACTAGAACGTGTACCAAACATAAGCTTAAAAAGAAAATAAACTAAAATAAGGACTGACTCAGCAAATAAAAAAATAATCACGCAAATCAGACAACAGACAAGCACACTGTAACGCCCTATATTTTATTATCATTAATAAATAAATACGGCATTTCATTTCCATGAGCATCTGTTTTAATTTCTATTTATAAACATTTATCTGGGGTCAAACCGTAATTTCCAAAATATTTTCTGTGGTTTCAAAATCGATATCTATATTTTTTTGTATAACCGGGAATTTATCCCTACGTTAATATTATTTTCTGCATTTTTATATCAACCGTAAAAATACCAGTTTTGTTTTAAAACTGCGCCTTTACCGCGACTTGGGTGTGGGAGCACGTGAGCTCAACCACACCGTGCGATATCCATGGCTTTCTTGGAGCCCAAAACTGTGGATTTATATATACGTTGATTTCTCTCTCTTTCTCACAGTCTCTCATCTCTCACTCCCAAACTCTCCCAAACTCTCTCAAACTCTCTCAAATTCTCTCAATCACTCTCTTGCTCTCTCAAGATCACACAACACACACACATACAGTTTATAGATATATAGATACGCACATACATAACTCCATATATATACGTATATATAAATCAAGAACGGAGAATTAGAGTTTGGACGACGGATATTACGGCGGATTTCTCGGTTTCAAATTCTCGGTCTAATTAGCCTCGGTGAGTAATTTAAACTCACTCTCAATGTCTATATATGTGTTTTTCAGTGTATATAAGTGTGTATATATGTATATATATCAATACACCATTGAAGCTTGAGAATTGGAGTTTTAGAAATCGTAACCAAAATCAATTCTGTAAATTGGAAATGAAAGATATCGATCCCAATAGACTACGGTTCGAATCCTACGAGTTAATTCATCCGTATCGCGACGTATCGTCGATTTTAAGTTTTGACACCCTCACTTTAATCGCGAATATTTAGAGATATAAACCGTATTAGTTAAAATTGATCGCGTATTCTTAATCTACGCGGAAAACCGGGGAGAACCATATATCACATGTCTTAGTACGAACAGATTCTGAAAATGGGTAAATTTCAGTTTTAAAACCAGAAACAGGGGAGAAGACGAAGAAGATAACATTCTGCAAGAACTAGCGCGCGCGACCCGCTCGCGCGACCCGCTCGCGCGAACCATTCCCCCCCTTCGCTCGCGCGATCCGCTCGCGCGACCTGTTCTGCCCCTTCGCTCGCGCGGACCGCTCGCGCGATCTGGCCTTTCCTTCGCTCGCGCGACCCGCGCGCGCGACATCACCTCTCTCCCGCTCGCGCGACCTGGCAGTTTGAGCAGTTTCTATGTTTCCTTAGTAGGGACTGTTTGGAAAATGTTTTAAAAGTTTTTAAAGAACAGTTTGGCAAAAATATTGTTTTAAAGGTCTATGTTTTAAGAATTGTACGAAACAAGAACAACTTAGGCCAAAATTTATGCTCGTACGATTATTCCGGCTTTGTGATTTATTAATGGTGTTATTTATGAAACATTGACATACATATTAGGGTCGAGGTTGCGTCAACATGCATGTGTGTGAGAAAGCGTGAAAAGAGTAAAGAGTAGCGGTCTGGTGTGCGACCTCAATATCGATCGGATATTATTCCTGGTATTGGAGGCGACAGTGTCGTGTACGACTTAGATATCGATCGGATAGTATTCCTGGTATCTAAGGCGCGCGTTTCGGATATTGATCGGATAGTATTCCTGATATCCGAAGCGATGGTGGTAGTGTTGTGTACGACTTAGATATCGATCGGATATTATTCCTGGTATCTAGGGCGCTTGTTTCGGATATTGATCGGATAGTATTCCTGGTATCCGAAATGATGGTATTGAGTGTGGCTTAGATATCGATCGGATATTATTCCTGGTATCTGAAGCGATAGTTTGGTGTGTTGTTTTGGATATCGATCGGATAGTATTCCTGGTATCTGAGATAATGGTTTGGTTGTGTTGAGTTTTGTTGAGAGAAAAGAGTCAGAAAGATGAGATATTACATTGCTCATGCATGGTCACATATTTATTGCTTTTAAAAGTTAAATTGCACCGTTGTTTATATGCTTATATATACATTGCGAGCACTTGTTTATTTTGCTCACCAGCTTTCATAAGCTGACGGCGTTGATGCGTCCTGGACTGTACGTCCAGATTTTCAGGGTCAGGAGCAGCCAGGGTATTTTGACTATGCTACTTAGAGTCAGGAGACTTTCCAGGAGGCTGCTTTATATTTCCTATGTCTTTTAATTTGGGTTTTGTAATAAACTAGTTTAGACTTTTGAATAAGGCGTTTTGTGCCTAAGACTATGACTGCTGTAATAGTTTAGTAAGTTTTTATTTCGGAGCTTATGTTTTTGTTAGTATCCTTTGCTCTAGAAATGTTTGTTAAGTTATTTGTTGCAGGGACAATTGGTCATACTCACTTGTCACGACCTACGAGTCCATAAAGGAAATTAAATGCTTTCCTGAATTATGCTACGTCGGGGCGTGACAGGCTTTTTGGTATCAGAGCCAGGTTATGGCTCGACCAATTGTCCAAAACACATAGGATCTCCCGTTAAGATAGAATTGAGATAAGATAGTTCGACTTTATTCCGTGTCTAGTCGCTTTCTATCGTTTAGAATTTTCTTTCTTCTCGAGAGGTTGACCGAATTCTGTTGATTGATGGATAGGTACCGTTCTCTCGATCAGATGGCTGGAAGAAATCTCAGGAATCGTCCCGCTATTGAAGATGCACCCCCGGTAATAGATCCAACCGGAATGTTCGAGGCTTTTGTAAGAAGATTGGAGAGGGTTAGTGATCAGAATGCAAGGAACAATAATCAGAATAAGAATTACAACGGGAATGGGAGGCAAGCCCACCAGACTGGAGACAAGCTTCTCAAAGAGTTTCGCGCCCTGCGACCTGAGTATTTTGCGGGGACTGATGAACCCTGGCAAGCGGAACAGTGGCTACGTCAGATGGAGCGTATCTTTGAGACCATAGAGTGCACTGATCTGGAGAAGAAGCGTCTGGCTATCTTTCAGCTGTCTTATGCAGCGGCTGATTGGTGGGATGCTGAAAAGGCGACCATAGGGGAAGAAGCTGCAAGGAGAATGCCGTGGGTGGTGTTCAAGGAAAGGTTTCTCGAGAAATATTTTCCTGAAGAAGAGAAGGACAAGAGAGAGAAAGAGTTTATGGAGTTGACTCAAGGGAATCTGACTGTCCGAGAGTACACTACCCGATTTGAGCGTCTGTCTCGCTTTGCTCCACATATGGTGGACACACCCCAGAGGAAAATCAAGAAGTATCACCGAGGTCTCAACCTGTCTCTCAGACATTTGACTATGGGGCATCTGGGCCAGTCATTTGAAGCTCTGGTGAGATTGGCTACGGGGTTAGAGAATGATGGGTGTCAGAATTCGAAGCCGTTTGGAAATCGACCTCCGCAGAAGGGTTATCCCGGACAGAAACCAGGGTACCCTCAAGGACAGAAAAGGACCTGGGATGGAGGAAAGAAACCACAGCAGACACAAGCAGTTCAGCAGTATCAGCCTCTAGAAATAGAAGGGGTCAAAAACAACAACTGCTTCAATTGTGGTAATCCCGGTCACCGAGCTAAAGATTGCAGACAGACTAGGCGTGCTGATCGTCCAGGAATTGTGTGCTATAATTGTGGCATGCCAGGTCACATAAGTCCGGAATGCAAGGCTCCTAGGAAAGGCAACTATGGTCAGCAAGGACAGGCCCGCCTGAATGCTGTTATTCCCGAGGCTGCTGGTTATGAAGAAACAGGGTATGGAGGAGGTGCTTATGAGGAAGGATTGCCTGAGCAACGAGCAGTGGAAGGTACTCTAACCTTGTTTAACTCTCATGTTAAAGTTTTATTTGACACGGGTGCTACACATTCTTTTATATCTGTTAAGATCGTTCAGAAGTTGGGTATCGTACCGCATCGTTTAGAGGAAGCTTTGAGTGCTGTCTCACCCTTAGGGACCACAGTCAAGTTATTACATGTGTGTAAGGATTGTCCTCTACGGTTAGGAGACCGCGAACTTTTGGCAAGATTGGTGGTTCTGTCGATGAAGGAGTTCGATATAATCCTGGGAATGGATTGGCTCGAGAAGAATGATGCGAAGTTGGATTGTGCAAGGAAGAGGATCACATTTGCGGACAAGGGGAATCGACTCTTCGATTTCCAATGTAACCCTTCGGGTGATATGTTCCTCACTAGATGCCTAGCAAACATTGAGGTTGTCAGTGCAGAGGTGACAGTATCATCAATACCGGTGATCAAAGAGTTCGAGGAAGTATTCCGAGATATTTCAGGATTACCGCCGGAAAGGGACATAGAATTCTGTGTGGAATTGGTGCCAGGTACTCGACCTATAACCAAGGTTCCCTACAGGATGGCCCCTACAGAGTTGTTGGAGCTGAAGGAACAAGTTCAAGAACTTGAGAAGTTGGGTTTTGTTCGTCCAAGTACTTCACCCTGGGGAGCGCCAGTGTTGTTTGTGAAGAAGAAGGATGGGTCAATGCGGTTGTGTATTGACTACCGAGAACTGAATAAGGTTACTATCAAGAATAAGTATCCCTTACCTCGGATAGACGATTTGTTTGATCAGTTGCAAGGAGCCACGACCTTTTCTAAGATTGATCTACGGTCAGGGTATCACCAGTTGAGGGTGCGGAAGGAGGACATACCTAAGACTGCTTTCAGGACGAGATACGGACACTACGAGTTCTTAGTGATGCCGTTTGGGATGACGAATGCTCCGGCTGTGTTTATGGACTTGATGAACAGAGTATTCAAGCCATACTTAGATCAGTTCGTTATTGTCTTTATTGATGATATTTTGATCTATTCCAAGTCAGAGGAAGAGCATGAACAACACCTGAGGATCGCGTTGCAGACTCTCAAGGATCACCGCCTGTATGCTAAATTCAGCAAGTGTGAATTCTGGCTTCAGGAAGTTAAGTTTCTCGGGCATGTGATCTCTCAACAAGGAATCGCGGTTGACTCATCAAAGACCGATGCAGTGGCGAATTGGACTCGGCCGACCAATGCTACAGAAGTCAGAAGTTTTCTGGGACTAGCTGGGTATTATCGGAGATTTGTAGAAGGTTTCTCAAAGATAGCAGCCCCGTTAACTGGTTTGACTAAGAAAGATTTGAAGTTTGAATGGACTGATAAGCATGAACGCGCTTTTCTGGAATTGAAAGAAAGATTGACAACAGCGCCAGTGCTTGCGATACCAAGGGATGGTGAGAAGTTCACTATTTTTAGTGACGCCTCGTATCAAGGATTGGGATGTGTCCTTATGCAAGATGGAAAGGTCATAGCCTATGGTTCACGACAGTTGAAGCCGAATGAATTGAATTACCCAACTCATGATTTGGAACTGGCCGCAGTAGTGTTTGCGCTCAAGACCTGGAGACACTACCTCTACGGGGAGAAATTTGATTTGTTCTCAGACCACAAAAGCCTTAAGTATTTGTTTACTCAGAAGGAGTTGAACATGAGGCAACGTCGGTGGATGGAACTGATCAAGGACTATGACTTCACATTAGAGTACCACCCCGGTAAGGCTAACGTAGTCGCTGACGCCCTAAGTCGGAAGCCTCGAGGAATGATTGCTTCATTGATGTTGAAGGAATGGAAAGCTTTAGAGACAATCGCAGAATTTGATATGCAGGTTTCTGAGGGAAGTGTCGGGCAGCACTTTGGGTGCCTCATGGTACAACCAACACTTGTGAGTCGAATTATCGAAGCCCAGAAGGGAGATGAGAAGTTTCAAGCATGGGTCGCCAAGATGTCAGAAAAGGACCCTATAGAATGGAAGGTTGGGACCGATGGAGGATACCGATGTCGAGACAGATTGTGTGTGCCAGATTCCGGAGATTTGAGAAAAGATATTCTCGAAGAAGCACATAAATCGAGACTGACAGTACACCCAGGAGGAACGAAGATGTATAAGGACCTGAAGAGAAACTTCTGGTGGGAAGGGATGAAGTGAGAAGTAGCCGAGTTTGTGTCTAAATGTTTGACTTGTCAACAAGTGAAGGCCGAACATCAGAGACCCTCGGGATTGTTGCAACCCTTACCTGTTCCAGGATGGAAGTGGGAACACATAACTATGGATTTCGTGGTTGGATTACCCCGGTCACAACAGAATCATGACGCAATTTGGGTAATTGTGGATCGTCTGACGAAGTCTGCACACTTTATCGCGTACAATATGACTTACCCAGTAGAAAGGATGAGTCGAATGTACCTACAGCAAGTGGTGCGACTGCACGGTGCGCCTGTGTCGATTGTATCAGACCGCGATGCACGTTTTACCTCGGGATTTTGGGAAAGTTTGCAAAAGGCTATGGGAACTTCGCTCAAGATGAGTACTGCTTTCCATCCTCAGACCGATGGACAGACCGAGCGTGTTAATCAGATTATGGAAGATATGCTCAGAGCTTGTGCAATTGACTTTGAAGAGTCTTGGGAGACGCACTTACCGTTGGTCGAATTTGCTTATAACAACAGTTATCACTCGAGTATTGGGATGGCGCCGTTCGAAGCTTTGTACGGACGACCTTGTCGATCTCCGTTGTGTTGGGCTGAAGTAGGAGACACAGAACTTTTGGGACCAGATCTGGTGAGAGAGACCAATGAGAAGATTTCACTGGTCAAGGAAAGGATGAAAACTGCACAGAGCAGGCATAAGAGTTATGCGGATCGGCGACGAAAGGACTTGGAGTTCAGTATCGGTGATCACGTGCTCCTTAAGGTTTCACCTGTTCGTGGAATAGTACGTTTTGGTCAGAAGAGAGGGAAGCTGGCACCTCGTTTCATCGGACCGTTCGAGGTTTTGGAGCGTGTTGGGAAAGTGGCTTATCGACTCGCATTGCCACCAAAGATGTCTGGTGTTCATAATGTGTTCCATGTCAGTATGTTAAGGAAATACATACGGGATCCTTCACATGTGGTTAATTTTGATGATATTGAGACGAGTCAGGATGTTGTCTACAAGGATAGACCTGTGAGAATTCTCGACCAGAGTATCAAGAGGCTGAGGAGAAGAGACGTTCCTTTGGTTAAGGTTCAGTGGAGGCATCATGACGAAGGAGAGGCGTCGTGGGAGTTAGAGTCAGACATGAGGACTAGATACCCCGAGTTGTTTCAGGATTAGTTAGCTCAGATTTCGGGGCGAAATCTCTGTTAAGGTGGGTAGGGTGTAACGCCCTGTATCTTATTATCATTAATAAATAAATACGGCATTTCATTTCCATGAGCATCTGTTTTAATTTCTATTTATAAACATTTATCTGGGGTCAAACCGTAATTTCCAAAATATTTTCTGTGGTTTCAAAATCGATATCTATATTTTTTTGTATAACCGGGAATTTATCCCTACGTTAATATTATTTTCTGCATTTTTATATCAACCGTAAAAATACCAGTTTTGTTTTAAAACTGCGCCTTTACCGCGACTTGGGTGTGGGAGCACGTGAGCTCAACCACACCGTGCGATATCCATGGCTTTCTTGGAGCCCAAAACTGTGGATTTATATATACGTTGATTTCTCTCTCTTTCTCACAGTCTCTCATCTCTCACTCCCAAACTCTCCCAAACTCTCTCAAACTCTCTCAAATTCTCTCAATCACTCTCTTGCTCTCTCAAGATCACACAACACACACACATACAGTTTATAGATATATAGATACGCACATACATAGCTCCATATATATACGTATATATAAATCAAGAACGGAGAATTAGAGTTTGGACGACGGATATTACGGCGGATTTCTCGGTCTCAAATTCTCGGTCTAATTAGCCTCGGTGAGTAATTTAAACTCACTCTCAATGTCTATATATGTGTTTTTCAGTGTATATAAGTGTGTATATATGTATATATATCAATACACCATTGAAGCTTGAGAATTGGAGTTTTAGAAATCGTAACCAAAATCAATTCTGTAAATTGGAAATGAAAGATATCGATCCCAATAGACTACGGTTCGAATCCTACGAGTTAATTCATCCGTATCGCGACGTATCGTCAATTTTAAGTTTTGACACCCTCACTTTAATCGCGAATATTTAGAGATATAAACCGTATTAGTTAAAATTGATCGCGTATTCTTAATCTACGCGGAAAACCGAGGAGAACCATATATCACATGTCTTAGTACGAACAGATTCTGAAAATGGGTAAATTTCAGTTTTAAAACCAGAAACAGGGGAGAAGACGAAGAAGATAACATTCTGCAAGAACTCGCGCGCGCGACCCGCTCGCGCGAGGCTCGCTCGCGCGACCCGCTCGCGCGAACCATTCCCCCCCTTCGCTCGCGCGATCCGCTCGCGCGACCTGTTCTGCCCCTTCGCTCGCGCGGACCGCTCGCGCGATCTGGCCTTTCCTTCGCTCGCGCGACCCGCGCGCGCGACATCACCTCTCTCCCGCCCGCGCGACCCGCTCGCGCGACCTGGCAGTTTGAGCAGTTTCTATGTTTCCTTATTAGGGACTGTTTGGAAAATGTTTTAAAAGTTTTTAAAGAACAGTTTGGCAAAAATATTGTTTTAAAGGTCTATGTTTTAAGAATTGTACGAAACAAGAACAACTTAGGCCAAAATTTATGCTCGTACGATTATTCCGGCTTTGTGATTTATTAATGGTGTTATTTATGAAACATTGACATACATATTAGGGTCGAGGTTGCGTCAACATGCATGTGTGTGAGAAAGCGTGAAAAGAGTAAAGAGTAGCGGTCTGGTGTGCGACCTCAATATCGATCGGATATTATTCCTGGTATTGGAGGCGACAGTGTCGTGTACGACTTAGATATCGATCGGATAGTATTCCTGGTATCTAAGGCGCGCGTTTCGGATATTGATCGGATAGTATTCCTGATATCCGAAGCGATGGTGGTAGTGTTGTGTACGGCTTAGATATCGATCGGATATTATTCCTGGTATCTAGGGCGCTTGTTTCGGATATTGATCGGATAGTATTCCTGGTATCCGAAATGATGGTATTGAGTGTGGCTTAGATATCGATCGGATATTATTCCTGGTATCTGAAGCGATAGTTTGGTGTGTTGTTTTGGATATCGATCGGATAGTATTCCTGGTATCTGAGATAATGGTTTGGTTGTGTTGAGTTTTGTTGAGAGAAAAGAGTCAGAAAGATGAGATATTACATTGCTCATGCATGGTCACATATTTATTGCTTTTAAAAGTTAAATTGCACCGTTGTTTATATGCTTATATATACATTGCGAGCACTTGTTTATTTTGCTCACCAGCTTTCATAAGCTGACGGCGTTGATGCGTCCTGGACTGTACGTCCAGATTTTCAGGGTCAGGAGCAGCCAGGGTATTTTGACTATGCTACTTAGAGTCAGGAGACTTTCCAGGAGGCTGCTTTATATTTCCTATGTCTTTTAATTTGGGTTTTGTAATAAACTAGTTTAGACTTTTGAATAAGGCGTTTTGTGCCTAAGACTATGACTGCTGTAATAGTTTAGTAAGTTTTTATTTCGGAGCTTATGTTTTTGTTAGTATCCTTTGCTCTAGAAATGTTTGTTAAGTTATTTGTTGCAAGGACAATTGGTCATACTCACTTGTCATGACCTACGAGTCCATAAAGGAAATTAAATGCTTTCCTGAATTATGCTACGTCGGGGCGTGACACACACAGTACTACTATGATGCATATAATTATATATCCTTATGTAGTGATTCGCGTCAAAGCCCAGCGCCCCGGGTTTCCTAGCTAACGCAGTGCTCACTACACAACTAACCTAATGCAAGTAATTGCGTCTCAGCGCCCGGACTTACAGTGATTTGATGCGAAGTTTCAAAGAAAGCGATTTACTTGAATTGTTTTTTCCGCGTAAGCTCCTTTGACGTGCACAGCTGCTCTACTCAAACGCTAGAATTTGATTACTTTGAGAAACTACAAACCAAAAAGAAAAGCTAGTAACTTAAAACAAAAACAAAAAATAAGAAAAAAAATAAAATAAAACCTAATCTAGTATTTACGAATTAACTAAACTGAGATTCTAAAACTAAAGGTAGTAATGCAATTCCCGGCAATGGCGCCAAAAATTTGATCTTGTCAAAATCAAGATATAAAAGTATACTTTACTTTTCTAAAGATTTGCAGTGTGGAAGTAAAGGTTGAATCCACAGAGATTGAATACTACGCAATTTAATTTTTAAAACCTAAATTTAGTTAATTAAGAAAAACGGATTTTGGATTTAATTTGAATTAAACTAACAACAATAAAAGTAAATCTAAATTATGAAAGCAATTAAATATTTGTTTTAATAATAAGTTTAAGGAACCTAGGATTGCAAATCCACCACTAGCTTCATGATTAGGGTATTTACGAATTACTTTAGCTTATTATGTTGGATGATAATGGGGAATTGTAGCTACAAGCCCAATTCCTCCTTCAAGAAAATAATTATGGTTCAAGTACCAACATAATCCATCTTCGGTTAGCACGAATTATCTCACACTAAACTAGGGTTGTGGTATAATCCGTCTAATCTAGGCATGGACTATTCAGATACTTGATAGCACAATTCAATTTAAGCACCATTACATGTAAATAATCTAAACATGCACAACAAGCATAGATCATTGAGCACACTACCATCAAAATAGATTTAAGACACGAGTAAACTTTGAAAGTATCGATTTAATGAATAAAAGCACGATTTATTTATAAAAATCCTCGGAACATGTAACTATCATCCATACATAATAAAATTAAAATAAAAACATAAAATACACCCTATTACTTGGCTAGGGTTTCATGGAAACCCTAGATCTTGAGTTTAGTTGGCCATAGAATTGATGAACGGCAAGAGGTTGATGGAGGAGGCCATGGGAATACTTGGTCTTCTTCTTCTTCTCAATGGCTGAAGTTTTTGTTGTATATTTTGTGTATATTAATTGTCTATCCCTAAATTGAAGTATAATTGAGTATTTATAGATTTGGAGCAGGTTTTGGAAGCTTTTCTAACCCAATTCGCACTAAAACTGCTGTATTTAGCTTTCCAGACGTAATTAGGCAGTTTCGTTCGCGTAGGAGTCTTCAAAATACTGAAATACACGTATTTGGTTTTTACATAGGTCGCGCGAGCAGGCCGCGCGAGCGCAATATTGGGAGTTCACGCGAGCGATTTCCTGGGTTTCGCGCGAGCGGGCCGCGCGCGCGATGTGGGTTTTTTAGCTTCTTATCTTCTTCTTTTTCACCCCATTTAACTTGGAATCCTTACTTTTCTCCAAATTCTGATAGAAAATAGAAAACGAAGTAAAAATATACAAAAAATAGGATAAAAAAGTACTAACAAATGTGAATTAAGGCATGTAATTAGGATTCGTTCTCTCCCGATCACTTATCTTCGCCCATATAATGCTTATTTTCAAGCCAGGTGTAGTTGTGTTCTATGGGAGCCTGTTCTAGTATAGTCCTTGTAATAGTTTCAATTAATTGACTACTCTGTCTAACTAATAGTCATTTTCTAGACCGGTTTCCTTCTAAGTCGTTACACTTTCTGTTTAAAGGTAAGCCCTGTAAGTTGGAGTGATAGGTTACCTAGGTGGGGTTACCGACCAGTTATAAATTAGGATTATTAGCATGAAGTAAAATCCCATGTTCAAGCCAGTTTCTTTTCAATCAAGTAATGCCTGTCCCCTCCCTCGGGTCCTGTCGCTGATGATGGATGTGACGAGAAGTTTATTCGGGCTTATCTCCACTGCCTCCTTATCCCATGTGTCTCATTTTATTTCTTCCTTGCCTTCTTCTTTCACCATCACTTCCTCTTCTCTAATTTCCCCGTTGTCGCCTATACTCCCTTTCTTCTTGACGTTGTGCCTTTGTCTCCATTTATGCCTCTCTCTAGCCTTTAGCTTGCTCTCCATCACTTTGGGTTTAGTTTGCCAAGGAGACTGGTTTTTATGTTAAGAAGGCAGGAAAGGAGCGGGCGGGGCAAGCTTTGATAATGAATTACACTAGGCATACTTATCTGCTTTCCCTGAAACCAGAGCTTGCCCTTGCTCTACGGCCAAAACTTGATCTCGAAATAAGCTTGCACTTTCACTCTTTCACGCAATGAAGTCTCACCATTATTTTTACTATATTTTCCCTTTTCAGTCCCTTTGAGTTCTCTCTACTCATATTTTGAAAACCCCTTCGAAAGTTTTAAGAACCTTTAAAACCTTCTTTCGAAAATCCTAAAACTTTTCAAAATATTTTCAAACCATCGCTTTTGAAAACCCACTTTGCAAAGTTGGGCAAGGTATTGATTACTATTTTGAAAATTTGACTTGAATTTTGGAAACATCCAAATCTGCTCATCTCATCTTTTGAAAATTGCAAATTTGCACTCTAAACGATCAAAAGCTCACAACATCTTTTTGAAAAATTTTCAAGTCACTCTCTATATTTAAAATTGTGGGCAAAATACCCTTTTTTGAAAATCTGAGCTATCATATGATCATTTCAAAATCCCAAGTCCTTGAACAAATGATTAAGTTAGTAGGATGAGTAGCATACTCAAGGCACTTACTTGCTTATGTGCTGACATGCTAAGCTAGATTAGGGTTGCATTTCATTCTAGATTAGGATGCATCCACATGCATTACATACATGAGCATTGCATACGTCTCACGAGTGCAATGTCAATATTACGTCCTAATAAACTCCTAGGAAGAATGAATTTTTCTTGAAAATTCTTTACATGAATTTTTTCACTCTTTGCTTTGGAAAAAAGGTCTTTGAAATCCAAAAGTTGAAATCTTTGACTATTTGAAATTGATTATTGAAAAAAAAATTCATTGCAAGGCCCGAGGGATTAGCCAAGGAGTTCGAGCCTTAGTTGAGAAATAGAGAACCTAAGAAAGCTTAAGGAGAGATGATAAAGTAATGGTGTTTGGAACTACTGCTTCTTGAAACCAATGTGGATGCTCTTTAAAAGAAAGAAAAGATAGAGAATAAGAAAGTCACAGTGACACTCCATTTGAGATCGAGTTGAGTCAACTACATTTTATGTTTTGAGTATTTTGAGTTTAGTATTGTGGTTAAGTTTGTCTCTCGTAGAGTTGCTTTGAATCTATGTCAAGTATTATAACCCTCTCCTTTCTATTAATGGAATTAAATCATGATTTGCTTAATCTAATGCGCTTAGTCATGCATGAATGAATCGTTTAGCTGAAAATGTCACTTCTCAGATTATTGCGGATATTACTCTGTTAATAAATCTTTGTATTGAAAAATAAAATCTTGAAAGGATCGAAGTCGATTTTGCGCTAACACTGAAGAAAGCTAGGAATTGATTAGTCTTACTTTAAGAATTTAAAGAAGCTTTTGCTCAAATTTGGAAAAGATATGTTCGATAGTTACTTGGGACTTGTTTAACCCTTTTTCTCCCCATTTCTAAAACCTCGTGCCAAAGAGCATGAGCCAATCCAATTGAGAGCCATGTGAATTAGTCCAACTAAAAGTCGTGCGAACTCAGTCATTGATGGTAGTCCAACATTTCAAATGAACTCATTTTCTTGAAAAAAAGAAAAAGAAAAAGAAAAAGAAAAAAAGCTCGCTAGAATGAATACCCAAAAGGGCACCCAGGCAAAAGTTAGAGTATAAAAAAAAAAGATTTTGCGTGCTGATTTTGAGAACCCGATCCTAGCCACTGCATATCACAAGAAAATAAGAGACGATTGAGAATTTGGGAACACGAATTGTCCCAAAGTTCTAAGTTGTAATTGAAAATGAAAATAGAATTAAAGAAATGAGGTATCTCTGAGTGTCACGCTCCAGAACGGCAAAATTAAAGAAAAATAAATTTCCTTTTTGGGTCCAAAGGCAGCGACTGGTGAAGTCATATGATTGTCTACACCACGCAGTACTAAACAACAGAAAGGGTAAAGATAATATAATATAATCTAGGTTCCAGTTAAAACATAACTTATAGTCAAAAGGAAGTTACTAAACTACAAATCAGAGTCTTGAATAAAATAGAACATAACGGAAACACAAATGTTAAGGCAACATATGCCTGATATAAAAAGGTCTGAAAACAATAAGGATAACTAAACTACAATCTAGCCTAATCTTCAATTGGCGTAGAGGTAGTCCTCGGCGTAGTAGTCCTCTTTTGTCTGACCTCCGTCAGGATAATCCTCCACAGAAGCATCGTCACCGGCATAGTAGTCCTTGCCTGCAAGTTCTTTACCTCCATAGTCATAATCAGGGTGCGCTGGAATGTCGAAATGTCCAGCGGCATAAACGCCATCAGCTTAATGAAAGCTGAGTGAGTTAGATACTAACAGGTTATCAACTATTGAAGTTATTACAAGTTATGAACGATAATAATTAGATTTTAGTAAGGGTAGCTCCTTTAATCAAACCGATGATCTGATTACTAACGTCTTACTAAATTAAGACTGACAACATATATTCTGAATATAAGAACAGACTCAACAGTAGTTCACTTATAAAGATACACCATTGTTCCATCCACCACTTTTTAGAACATATGCACAGTTCACCGCATGTCACGAACACCACGTTAGTCCATCCCTAACTTTTATACACATATGCCCAATTCACCGCACTACAGGGATATAATGCTTTAAGCAACGGTAAATTATTCTAATGCCATGACTTAGTGACGCCTACCAGTGATCATGATCCACCACAAGTCATAGCACCTTTGTATATCTACCGCTTTTAAGAACATATGATTAGATCATCTGGCTATCTTAGGGCTACTGGTCCAGTCCACCACAAGCCATAGACACCTTCGTCTGTCTACCGCTTTTAAGAACATATAATCGACTAGGACTTACCTACGCAAGGTTCCCGAATCTTAACAAACCTACTTAAGTTCAACCGTAACATTGATACATGATAGTTATATGTGGTCTGACTACATTGAATGAAACGAATGATAACTCCAAAGGATTCATAACGATTGCATTATTTAACGTTACAACATCATTCTTTAATCTCAACGTTACTACGATCCTACGTCGCATTTTTTCATTGTCACGTCTGTATTACATGCGGGGTATTTAGAAGAGTATATAAACAACTAAACAGTTATAATATAAACTAAATAGGAATATCAACATTCTGTAACTGCCAATCGATTGGGTTAGAGGTCCAATCGATTGGTATAAAAATAGTAACAATTGATTGGAAAAAAGTCCAATCAATTTGATCACAATCCATACCAATTGATTGCTAACTTTGGTAATCGATTGGCGTATCTATAATGGCAATCGATTGTATAATATGGAAATCGATTGGGTTATGAAAGATGACAATCGATTGGGAAAAGTCCCAATCAATTGGGACTTTGTCTTCTTCATAGTGAAGACAGTTCAACAACATAAATATGGAAAAACATGATCCATGCTTCTTATCTTCATATAAACAAGTCCTAACATCAATATTGTGCTACCAAGTGAGTTTAGAACTCACCTTAAGTGTATAGGGGGTGTTTGTGTGTGTGAATTTGAAGTTTGGACTTCAATGGCTCTTCCTCTCTCTCGGTCTTCCTCTGTCTTCTTTTCCATTCTTTCTTTCTCTTTCTTTCTTCTGGTCTCCTTTTCTTCTTCTCCTTCAGTTCATGTATGTGTGTATGAGTCTGGATGTATATATATATATGAGTGTGTATATATATATAACACACAATACTCTCTCTCTCTAGAAACTGATTTCTGGAACCCCAAACACGTCCAAAATGAGTCCATATATATAGAGAGGATAAGTGTTCACACAGCCAAAGCAAAGGAATCAAAATAGCTACTTCCAATCAATTGGTATAGGATGCTAATCGATTGGTATCCAAGATAAGGCAATCGATTGGGAATCCAATCGATTGGGATACAGATTACACCAAAGGTAAATCTAAACTCATACAAGTATTTAAAAGAGGAATACAAGGTCATATTCATATAATTACATTAAAGAAATACACGGTATTACATCATCCACCACTTATGAAAGATTTTATCCCCGAAATCCAAAGTAAGCAGGGTCAAAACAAAAACAAAAACTTCTCTCGCATGTCTTACTCCAATTTCCATGAAGCTTCTTCTTTGTCATGGTACTTTCACTAAATCTTCACTAGTGAGATCTCCTTGTTTCTGAGCTTCTTCACTCCTTGGTCTAGAATACACACTAGTCCTTCGTTAAATGTCACATTCTCGTTCACCTCGATATCTTCAAAACTAATCTCGTGCACTGGGTTGTGGGTACACTTTCTCAACATGCTAATGTGGAAAACATTGTGCACTCCTGACATCTTCGGTGGTAACGCAAGTCTATAGGCTACTTTTCCAACACGTTCTAAGATCTCGAACGATCCAATGAATCACGACGATAATTTGCCTCTCTTCTGCCCGAATCTAACGATACCTCTAACTGGCAAAACTTTGAGTAGTACATGATCTCCAACTACAAACTCTAAATCTTTTCGTCGCTTGTCGGCATAGCTCTTGTGTCTGGATTGTGTTGTCCTCATCTTCTCTCGTACGATCTTCTTGCTGGTTTCCCGAATCATCTCAGACCCAAGTAGTTGAGTATCTCTGACTTTAGCCCAACATAGTGGCAATTGGCAAGGTCTTCCATATAAAGCTTCAAACGGTGCCATCCTTATGCTCATGTGATAGCTATTATTGTAGGCGAACTCGATTAAAGGCAGATGCATCTCCTCTGAACTCTCGAATTCAATAACATAGGTTTGTAACATATCTTCCATCACTTGGTTAACTCGTTCTGTTTGGCCGTCTGTCTGTGGATGAAAGGTTAAACTCATGTTCAGTGAAGTTCCCACTATTGTCTGAAGGGTCTTCCAGAATTCTACGGTGAAGCGCGAATCTTGATCCGATACTATTGAGACAGGTACACCATATAGTCGGACAACTTATTATTGATACATCTAGCTCAATCTTTTGACTAGGTACGTAATGCTGTAAGCGATGAAATGCGCCATTTTGGTGAGTCGATCCACTATTACACAAATAACATCATGGTTTTGCTGTGACTTTGGCAAACCAACCACGAAATCCATAGTGATGTGTTCCCATTTCCATTGGGGAATCGGTAATGGTTGTAGCAGTCTAGGTGGTTTCTGATGTTCTGCCTTCACTTGTTTCCAAACAAGACATTGCGATACGTACTCAGCTACTTCTTGCTTCATTCCTTCCCACCACAAGTTCCTCTTCAATTCCTTATACATCTTGTTTCCTCCAAGGTGGATAGTCATCCTTGACTTATGCACTTCATCCAAAATATCCTTTCTGAGAGTACCGTCATTTGGCACACAAAGTCTACCTTTACATCTCAATGCTCCGTCTACACTGATACTCCATATTTCTGGTTCCTTTGCAGACATCTTAGTAAATCATAGCTTCAAATCTTTGGTTAGCTGTTGAGCTTCTAAGATATGGATGATGGGAGTCGATTGCACGATAAGACATCCAAAGTGTTATCCTTCTCCTAATTCCACTGGTCGATGGTCGAATGTGACTAGTGTCTCCAATGCTCGCCATTCTCTAATCAAAATCGTAGCAATCATAAGGGGGGGGGGGGTCTTCGGCTTAATACGTCAGCTACAACATTTGCTTTACCTGGATGGTACTGCAAAGAGAAAGTCCTTAAGTAGTTCCATCCATCTTTGTTGTTGCATGTTCAACTCCTTTTGAGAGAATAGGTACCTTAAACTCTTGTGGTTCGAGAACAACTCGAACTTTTCTCTATACAAGTAGTGTTTCCGAATCTTCAGGACAAACATGATCACAGCAAGTTCTAAGTCGTACATTGGATAATTCTTATCATGTGGTTTCGATTGTCTTAATCTATATGTAATAACATTCCCATCTTGCATTAGCACACAACCAAGTCCTTGCAGTGATGCGTTACTATAAATTATGAATCGTTCGCCAATCTTGGGTATTGCAAGAACTTGTGCTGAGGTTAGTCTATCTTTCAATTTCTGAAATGCACCCGCATGCTTGTTAGTCCATTCATACTTCATCTCTTTCCTTGTCAGGCTCGCCAATGGTCCTGTAATTTTGGAGAATCCTTCCACAAATCTCCGGTAATACCCAGTCAATCCAAGAAAACTCCTAACTTTGGTCAAATTGGTCGGTCTATTCTAGCTCAAGATTGCAGCAATCTTAGATGAGTCCATAGAAATTCCATCCTGCGATATCACATGTCCTAAGAATTTGACTTCCTAAAGCCAGAATTAACACTTGCTGAACTTGGCGTACAGACTATTGTCTCTAAGAGTCTATAGAGCAATCTATAGATGTTTTCTGCGATATCACATGTCCTATAGATGTTTCTTGTACAGACTAGCGACGGATGAATAGGACATGGAATGCATCTATGTACATCGAAGCAGCATGATTTCAAATCATCATATTTGCATAAGTTTGAAAGCATGAAACATGAAATTGCATTGGCAATCATTATTCCATGGGCACATGCAACATGATAGGATAGGTATAGTCATCCGTATGAGTTGTTTGTGCTAGCATGATGTCCCTTGTCCGAACTACGCACTGGTTTGATTCCTATCAGGATACATAGGCAGCTCACTATCGAGCACGACTAGCATCGACCATTTTTGCGTTCGTTCTTGCACTGCATCTTTGTTTTTACCTAAATTCGATAGTTTGGTCAAAGGCTTGTCTTCACACAGGCTTTGACATTCACTTGCGATATGCATTGCTTCGCAAGCTCTGTCAAAGAGGGGCAAACTGTAGACAACCCATTTTGATTGACTATCGAATTTAGGGATTATTACCTCCGAAACTGATGACGACAATGTCCGACAAATTTGAAGTCTTTTAAGGCGATTCAAGCTCTTCAGAAAGTTCTTCAATCTCGAAAGTTACAAAATTCATAAAAAAAAAATTAAGGAAATGACTAGGTGTTCAGAAAGTTTAGGGTGTAAAAAAAATATATATATATATATATATATACGGATAGGAAAATATATATAAAAATATCAGTTGGAAAATATAATAATAAATTGGGTTTTGGAATAAACCATTTTTTTAAGAAAAAGAATTTTTGAAAAAAAAGAGAGAAGAGAGAAAGGGCTTGAAATGAAAAGAAAAAAAAGGGGGATTCTATTGGAAGAAAATAATTTATTACAAAAAGAAAAAGAAAACATGAAGGACTTGAAATGAAAGAAAAGAAATGAAGGGATTTGAAATAGAAAAATGAATAAAAGGGAGAAAACGGCACAAGGAGAATCTGGTGGCACTCGAGAAGTGCCGAACCGACACTCATTGAGTTTCACGCCGGCTATCAGGGAGTGCCATTCCGACACTCAGTAAGTGTCGCGGAGAACTCGTCGAGTGCCGCCCGCTGTAATAGTTTGTTTTACTTTTAAATACGTAAAGATTCCATTGCACATGGGTTTTTACCCCAAAGAAATGGGTCTATAAAAGGAGATGTTTATCTCCATTACAAGGGAGGATTATTTTTTGATGAAATAACCAATATAATTGAGACAGAGTTGGAGAGAATTAAGAGAAGATTGAAGAAGGAGCTTGAAGAACTTGAAGAAGAAACCTTGAAGATCCTTTGAAGACCTTCATCAAAGCCAAAAATCTAAGGATGTTTGGAAGTAATCTTCTAACCTTACCTGGTTTTTAGCTTGAATTCAATCACAATTCATAGAATCCCATAGGACCTTTACACAATTTTTAAAATGTCTCTTCTTACATCATTTCATCACACTCACTTGAATTGTGATTGAATCCCTTCTTATATTTGTTGATTTGGATCTAAGTAACTTTGGGTTTAAGATAAAAACAAGTTTTCAAAATAAAATAACAATTTGGATCATCATAGTTCACATGGATTCATCATTCTCTCTCTACCATTCTGTATTAAATTCAAGTGACCCTTGAATGTCAATTTGGGTTTCAATGATCTTAATACTTTGAATCTCTATAATTCACCATTTATATGAGGATCGAAGTGGATTTCTTTCATTACTTTCATGAATTTAATTATATCTATATATGCATTTCAATTTCTTTGCTCTCTTGAAGTTGATGGAATTCTTTGTGTTCCATTTGAATTATTAGAGTTAGATCCTCTAATTGTTGATAATCACATGATCATACAATGATAAGAGTGAATTTCAATTCTAGTTGCAAAATTAGTTGAATGAATATAAACTTGAATATACGTAGTTTGGGTTCATCCCATGAAGGATTTATGAGATTTATCATGTCGCATCAAACCTTTATTTGTTGGATTTAATTTAGCCCTCAAGGATCATGAATTTCAGAGAGGGTTTGTACCTTGAACCTATTCTATGGTTAGAATCTAGAGTTTCAATTGCCTTGAATATTCAAAGAGTGGTTGTGTAAAACCTTGAAACTCATGTTTAATCTCTTTCAAGTGACCTGAAATGGAGTCCATCCAAGGAAAAACCCATGGAACTCTTGCTTAAATAATAGAAAGTGTGTGATCATGATTCAACTTGATTATATCTAATCTAGGTTCTCCATAGATCATAGATGTGATTTGATATTAGATCATTGATATGGAATGCTTCCATGGTGCAGTGAATCCAATGACGAACTGTGATCAAAATTTTTTAATTAAATCATGATCCATTGGAATTAGATGGGACTAATTGGAATGTGTTCATAACACTTAATCCTACCACTGTAATTTCTGTTTTGAAAACATTTCATGGTTAGCATGGTTTGATCATAGGTTTTGTAGGATGACTACTCTTTGTCCAAAATTTTAGAACAGTGAACTCGTTTTAAATTGTTTGGATCAGAGCATTAACTTGTAATACCCTGTATTTTTGTAAAGTGATTATATAAACTAGACCTTGTATGTTTTTATACTTGTATGAGCTTGGCCTTACCCTTGGTATAATTTGGATACCAATCGATTGGAAAGTATACCAATCGATTGCTTATGTCAATCGATTGACACTTTATCCAATCGATTGCTTATACCAATCGATTGACTTCTATACCAATCGATTGGAGGCAGCTGGGCAGATTCTTTTGCTCTGGCTGGGGTTTGTCCACGTGAACACTCTCTCCCTATATATATGAGCCCTTTTCCTGCGTTTTTCTTTTTAGAAAAAATCAGAGAGAGTGAGAGGGAGTGTTTGTGTGTGTTATGTATATATAAACACTCATATATATATATACACACATATATACATATATTCATACACTCACACACACACAGAGATGGATTGAGAGAAGAGAAGAAGACCAGAGAAGAAAGAAGAAGACAGAGGAGAGACACAGTAGAGGAAAGAGAGGGAGACCACCATTGGAGCTTCCAAAGCTTCAAAACACACTCCCAAACATGCCCTTAACGTCTAAGGTGAGTTTTAAACTCACTTGGTAGCTTTATATTGGTGTTAGAACATGCTTGAATGAAGAAATGGAGAAGAAACCATGTATTCCCGTTTATATGTTGCTGGGCAGTCTTCACTGTGAAGAAGAAGAAGTATCAATCGATTGGTACTCTTACCAATCGATTGACATCTTTCAGGTCCCAATCGATTGACATTTTGTGCAATCGATTGACATGGATTGTGATCCAATCGATTGAACTTTTTATCAATCGATTGACACTACTTTTATACCAATCGATTGAACCTTCTTCCAATCGATTGATGCTACTTTTATACCAATCGATTGAACCTTTATACCAATCAATTGGAAGCTTCAGAATACTATTTTTCTTATAATAACTGTTTAGTTATTTATTTACTGTTCAGTATTTCCCAGCATGCTTTATTATTGTAATACAGACATGATAACGAGTAATGCAGCGTAGGGTCGTAGTAACAACAAGACTAACGGATAATGTTTATAATGTTAGATAACGGAATAGTCGTGAATCCTTTGGAGTTAACGTTCATTTCATTCAGAGTAGTCGGGCCACATTGGGATTGTCATGTATCGGTGATAGAGTTGAACTTAAGTAGGTTTGCTAAGATTCGGGAAATTTGCGTGGGCGGGCTTTGGTCGATCATATGTTCTTAAAAGCGGTAGACAAACGAAGGTGTCTATGACTTGCGGTGAACCGGACCATTTGCCCTAAGATAGCCAGATGATCTAATCATATGTTCTTAAAAGCGGTAGACAGACGAAGGTGTCTATGACATGCGGTGGACCGTGATCACTGGTAGACGTCGCTAAGTCGTGGCATAGAATGATGTACTGTTGTTTAAAGCGTTATATCCCTGACATGCGGTGGACTGTGCATATGTTCTTAAAAGCGGGGGATGGACTAACGTGGTATCCATGACATGCGGTGAACTGTGCATATGTTCTTAAAAGCGGTGGATGAGCAATGGTGTGTTATAGAGTTGAACTACTGTCGAGTCTGTTCCCCTATCAGGACGCGTTGTCGATCTTAAAATGAATAGGACGTCAGTAATCGGATCATTGGTTTGATTAAAGGAGTTACCCTTACTGAATTCTAATTTGGTTACTATTTATAACTTGTGATAATATCAATAGTCGATACCCTGTTAGTATTTAACTCACTCGGCTTTCATTAAGCTGACGGCGTTTATGCCGCTGGACATTTCTACGTTCCAGCGCACCCTGGTTATGACTATACAGGTGAAGGGCCTGCAGGAGAGGACTACTATGCCGGTGACGGAGTCCCTGTGGAGGATTTCCCCGACGGAGGTCAGACCGAAGAAGACTACTACGCCGAGGACTACCTCTACGCCAACTCAAGACTAGACTATAATTGTAGCTAATTGTCTTTACCGTTTTAGAACCCCTTTTTGTAGTCAGGCATATGTTGCCTTGACATTTGTACTTCCGCTGCCTTATATTTGATTCGAGACTCTGATATATAATAGTTAGTAACTTCTGTTGACTTTGTGATACGTTGTGATCAGAACCTAGACTTCATTCTTGTTACACTATTACTCTTGTTGCTTAGTACTGCGTGGTGTGGACAATCATGTGACTTCACCCGTCGCTGCCTTTGGACCCAAAAAGGAAATTTATTTTTCTCTATTTTTGCCGTTCCGGAGCGTGACATAACCAAACATTTTTGGCTTCACATTAATTTTTCTATGAAGTTGAATGAGTTAACAAGGTTCTCTAGAAAGATTGAAAGGTTTAAGATTAATTTACTATTTTTAATAAATCATCTAAAATCTCTGAACAGAGAGTTGATGAATCGCGAGTAGTGTCTAGTCTTGGTCCAATTCCTAGAGATTGGGCCGTTTGATCTTTGATTTTATTTTTGCATTAGAAAGTAGACTCAGAGGCATATCATAATAAAAAATCATTAAGATCAAACCATGAAACCAGGACTTTTCTATTTTTTAAATATCTAATTCCTTCTTTGTAACTCCTGAAATTCTGTGATAGATTTGATAAACCTTGTAAATAATGATCAAAATGATTTTTCTATGACCCAAAATTTAAACTATGCTTTGAATAAGGTTAATCAAATTTAAATCGAGAGGTTAAATGGTCCAAATCAATGAATAATTCACAGCTTGTTCATGTTCATGCGTTCATTATCATCACATGTGTATTGATTATTGTAATTTAGGACATTGGTTTGTAGTGTGATAAGCTATAATTGGTTGAGCTTAGTCATGGATTCCTTTTAATCATGTTGAGATTGTATCGTCTCTATATGGATATTACATTGGCTCCTAGTTGAGACTTGTATACCTATATGGATGTTATGGTTTCATAAAATTGAAAGTAATTCATGATTTTGTTAACCTCCATTTTTGTTAGATTTAGGCTAAAATTGGGTATAATGCTTAGGATTTAATAATATATTGTGTTCAAAGCATGTGGACTAATCTTTGTTTTGTAGCGCTATTGAGGTACAATTTCTCGACTTTGCCCTAATTTATTTGATTTTATTTCTTGATTTTATTGATTTTCGACTCCATGTGCGACATCTTAGATTATAATTTTGCCTTATGTGTATGTATGTGTTAGAGACCTTTTTAAAGATTTTTTTTCTATTTATTTGTATGCATTGCACGTTTTCTTTCGCAGTTGGATCCCGGTTCATTTGTTCCTTATTACATATCATTTTGCTTGCTATTTGAACTATGTGGTTTTGTATGCCATTTTATCATTAGCAATCTTGCCCCCCTTTCAACATGCTTTTGGAATGTGTATAAATATATGTATTAGTTGAGGGCATGCTTGGATTAATAATTCGATTAAAAAGGATGTTGAGCAGAGGCATATCACGAGATAGGATGAAAGAGGGTGTTTTGGTCCACCAGGCTCCTTCCCCTCTCATTCCATAATCGTCGGACCTAGAAATATCTGGTTTCCAAAAGATTAGTTTGCTTTTAAAATGATTTCTTAATTTTCCTTTAAAAATTTAAGTGGCGACTCGTATTTGAATTTGAAAAAGTTAAAATGTGGCTAGCCTGCGATATCCATAGTTGGACACAGTTGTCGCCCACCTCGGGGAGACTAGCAGTCACATCGAGCAGCCCAAAAGGCACCTCGGGAAATGTAGCACTTAATGCGAGACACGACACTCCTTTTCGTTCCTAACTGTCTGATTCCAATAACACCTGACCGGTTGGTTCTTGACCACCATCAGTCCCATTCTGATACGTGGACAATAGAGTCCATGAGTTACCGAGAACCTGAGTTCCTAAGTGATCTGACAACTGCCAACTCCTGAGTAACGAAAAATTTAAGAAGTATATGCAAATTTTCACGCTTTACCTAATACATCAGTTTAACCGTGGAAATGGGGGGCAACTGATACGTCCAAAATTGGCTCTACCATATGACCGAGTGATTCAACTCAGTGACCGACCTCTATCCAGGCCAAGACATGCACAACTTCTTGGAGGAGCACCATCCCGAGTGGATCTGGACCCCCAGGCCTCTTGATCCTGTAACACAGGGTCCTGTCAGAGGAGAAGCCCGACCACTAGGTTGGGATAGCGTCACCCAGACACCACATAGCTCAGAACCAACTCGGTTCGCGCAGAAGCACATTCCCTACATCTCGAAACTTAGTAGTTTCCTAAACTAGATAGGAAACCTTCCAGAAACGCAGCAACAATTTCCTAATTAGATTAGGAAACCGGCCGAATATACAATAATCATGACAGACTGTCTAATGGTTACCTAATCAGACTTAAACGCCTTGTAAGGAAGGACTCTTACTCTTATAAAAGAGTCCTCCCATCCCCCTTGAGGGGGGGGGGGGGAGGGGATCCCGCATTCATTTGAGTGAAACCTAGCAAAGATATTGCATTGTCTAACCTCTCCCAAGAAACCCTAATCACTTACACTGTACGACCGACCCTTGGTAGTTCTAGTCACCATTGTTGGATCACCAAGGTCCCTACAGTAGTTTTCTTTCATATAGTGGAAGTGTGCATACACATACGTGGACGTAGGCTCCTTCATTAACAAGGCCGAACCACATACAAACTCTCTCTCTCTCTCTCTCTCTCTCTCTCTCTCCCCCCCCCCCCCCCCTTTATCTCTCTATTCCATTTGCTCCTAATACACTAAATTCCATTGACCGAAAAACAACATAATCATCAAGGAACAAACATTTCTTACTAAAAGTACAAACATTCCTTATCAAAACCACTTAGGTGTACGATACATCAAAACCAGGTGGGTGCATACATTATTCCACAAATTTTTTTTTTTTTTTTTGCACTTTCACTGTTTCCAATGCACTTTAATTCATCAGTTTTTTTAATGCACTGACACAAGCACAAGGAGTGGTCCAGTGAACACTATTTCATAGGAAGAGAATTTCAGACATATAGGGCTAAACTTTCGATGTGGGATAAAATTATAGGCGCTACAGAGTATATCCGGGGCGGGGCAGGATATATTTCTCCAATCCCAACTCCGGCCCGAACCTGGGACGGGTTTTACAACTCTCACCTAAACCCGCCTCTACCCTATTTAACAACTTCTGATATCTGGCCTAATAAGGGCGGAGCGGGGACTCGTAACAACGGGGCAAATTGTCATGCTAAGCACTTTATTGGGTGAGTAAGTGAGATCCACTACTTTCGATTCCGAAAGTAGTGGATCCCACTTACTCACCCAATAAAGTGTTTAGATGAACAAATTAGGAGTGAGCAAATATGTTATATTTAAAGAGAGAGTCGATTGTTATTTGTTAACATGAGGGAAGAGAAGTAATGGACAAAATCAGTTGCTATAATTTCAATTATGAAGCCATGCATTTGAATCCATTCAAATTACAGTGAAACGATCCGAGTTTTTTTTTTCACATCAATCTGATTCTCAGCCCTTGAAGAACATCTTTATTACCAGGTGTGTATATATATAGGGGCTGCTAACTTACAACCATCATGGGGGCTGTTAACTTACAACCATCATACAACAGCCCTTTTAGCGACGAAAAGCAGGTTTTTAGCGACGAAATTTTTGACGCTAAAGGTTCCAACTTTTAGCGACGAAAAATTTCGTTACTAAAACCTTATTTTTCGTTGCTAAAAATCTCATATAGTGTAAGTTAGCAAATCCATATATATATATATATATATATGGATATTATATTCAACAAACATGAAATATATGTTTCAAAGTAAACTTTAGAACACACACATTTATACTCTAAATACTACATTAAACCAAGTAATTGACCACACTAAGTCAAATGGAGATATCGTGAGTGTGTTTTTCTGAAAGTTTTATCTGAATGCCATCTCCAAATCCTAAAATAGGAGCTCGAACAATGCCGCCTCCTTTGAGTTTTGTCCACCTAATTGAAAAATCAAATGTTTAAAAATATTAGTCTTTCATGAACAAAACGGACCGTTTCTAGCAGATTTAGGTTTGCGAATTTAGTAAGGATAAGAAGGAAAAAAAAAAAAAAAGAACACGGAAAAAAACAATTTTCTTAAAATAGAATTTCAGGGAGTAAAATAGAGAGGAAAATAAAATATAATGAAAACAAATTAAAAGTTTTGAATTTGGTGAGTGACTTTCCTTGCTCTTTTCTTGACTTTCTATTAAAATTCGAATTTTTTTTTCCAATTATTAATATTAGTTAAATATGGAGGAAAAGATAGAAAAAATACTAGCAAAATGTTTTCCTACTTATTATTTTTTGCTAATTTTTTTTTTCATTCTTTAAATTTATGAACCAAACATAGCCTTGAAAAAAAAAAAGAGAGAAGTATATTTACCTATATTTGGTGACCAGTACATGGATAAATGTGGCCATGAACACCTTACTGTACTCCGCTCCAGCACATTGTCTCATTCCTCCCCCAAAAGGCATGAAGTTCTTAGAAATAACATTTGGTTCAAGGCTCTATATTATGACCATGGTAATAAAAAAATAAAAAAAAAGAAAAAAAAAATTAGTGAACATGAACCATCGATCATGATAAACTTATACTTGTAAATTTCTGTCTCCCACACAGACATGAAAACAGCAAGTTTTTTTTTTTTTTGTTAGCAATTACTCATAAGTTTTTTTTTTTTTTTTTTTTTTTTTTTTAAATTTTATTATTAACATAAAGTTATGTTTAAAAAAAAAAAAAAAAACAGCAAGTATATAAAGATGTGCACCTTCCAGCGCCAGGGATTGAAAGCAAGTGGGTTCTCAAAAGTGGTAGGGTCTGCCAAGACCTCTTTGGTCGAGTGGCAACTGTGGCATCACTCCACCTCTCCCAAGTGGGAGGTGGAGGGTTCAAATCTCACCATGGGGTGAGTGGGAGGGATTTTCCCTCCTTTCATTGTAGAACGCCCCTTGTGCTCCCGTCGGGCCGATCTCTTGGGTTCTAACTACTTGGATAGTGTGTGTGTGGGGGTGTGTGCATGCGTGTGTGTGTGGCGTGAGTCATCCAGGTAGGTAAATCAAAAAAAAAAAAAAAAAGTAAAAAAAAAAAAAGTGGTAGGGTCTACTTGAAGGCCAGAAGTGACAACCATAATGGCCCAACCTGCTGGAACTGTGTAACCTGAAAGCAGTAACCCATATATATTTATATATATAAATTATATATATGTATATGTGTATGAACAGAAAATGTATGATGAATATATATATATGGGTAATACTTGGGGCACAACCTTCATACAACTTTCATACAACCTCCCCAAAAGATGTATCTATCTCTTTCCTGTGTCACTGTGGGGTCCAGTGACATCACAGGAGAGAGATAGACACATCTTTTAGGGAGGTTGTATGAAAGTTGTATGAAGGTTGTGTCCCAAATATTACTCTATATATATATATATATATATGAGTATTGCTGCAGTCACCAAAAGTTACCGAGGAACTGCACCGAAAATGGGTGGGGTCCACTTACTGTACACTCAAGGGCGTATCCAGGATAGTAGTTTGGGGTGGGCTAGAAATACATATAGTGTGGGGTCCACGGGGGTTGGTGCTCCCGAAATTTTTTTTTGGGTCAAATTATGTTTATATTCTGGATTTTAGCATCATAAATGTTATAGTTTACTTTTGCTTCTAGTCATTTTAAGAATTGGGAAAAGATATTTTGGGTTTATTTATACATATTTTTTTGATTTTGCATCATAAATAGTATAGTCTAATTTGATGCTTATCGTTTTATAGTTTACATAAGCATTTAATAAATTACACCACAAGCAAAGAGAAAAAATTTTGGAAAAAAGGGAAAAGAAAATAAATGGCATGAAAATAATAAATATGGGCTAGACTAGAACATTTTTGAAATAGCCAGCACATCATAAATATTAGCTGGGTTAGAAGTTAGAAATGAGCTAAGACTAATGGATTGGGCTTGAATACAAAGTACTGCTATGCTGAACTAGGAATATGGACTGGGCTGAAGAATGATTAATGTTAGTGGGCTGGGCATTTTGCTTTTTAAGTACAAAAAAAAAAAAAAAAAAAAAGTTGCACCACTAGGGATTCGAACCTTTGTCACCCACTTCCATATCACCAAACACATCCACTGGGCTACTCCACCCATGTGATCTATATCATGTAGTAAAATAATTTTGTTTTAAACTTTACCCTGGGCTATAGCCCAGGTCAGCCCAGGGTTAGATACGACATTGTGTACACTGGTTGTTTGAAGAGATGGTGGGTCGGATCCTTTTAAAACCCAGTATGCATTTCGTTTTTAATTAAACAAAAACCCGCCCAAATCCCAGCACAAAACCTGTCCAAATCCCAGCACACCTTTCTCTTTCCTCACCATACAGCAAGAACATCCTCTAGTGCGATTTGGGCGATTTTTGAGATGCTAAGCACAGGTTCGAACCTCTCTCTCTCTCTCTCTCTCTCAAAATCTTGACTGTATCTACGCCAACGACCTGAGGAACATCCTCGGGGTCTAATGGTTTCTTTCTACTATTGGCAATCAAAGGACCCATCCAAGAGAAAGTGAGGACACTAAAAATACTAACTTTGGAAAAAGGGGATATAGTTTCAGACCCATTGGACTTGTTTAATGCTATTCCATTAGTTTCACTTGCTTTTCCATTTAAAAGGGGTTCTTGAAGAGCAGAGTCTTCACTCTCATTTTTCCCCCAAATCCCCACAAAACAGGAGAACAATCCAGAAAGAGCAGAAACAATATCAGATACCCAGAATGGAGTGGGTAAAGATTGGTGCTTTTTGTAGATAAAGAAGTCTATAACATGACAATAACAAGAGATTGAGAAGTAAAAATCCCACCAAACTCTAAATACAAGTGGGAATTTAGGTTTACCTGATTTAGAGAACTGGGTGTGCAAATAAACTGAAAATGCTAACCATGAAAGGGTTTTGAGTACCAAATCAACAAGGGTTATAATCATTTCTTCAGACCAACCATTTCTATACCTATAAAAATAGTTCAACAAACACAGAACAAGATTAAACATTGACAGACCCAGACAACATGACAGTTTGGTTGTAATACAAAAACCTAGTGTGATTAACACTTTGTTTTGGGGCCTCGTTTCGACCCATGTTGGTTTTCTTAGAAACCCATGAGATAAATGGACAAGTAACAAAAAAAAGGTGTAAAGAAGCAGAGAACCCATGCCCAAAGATGGGTTTTAGGAGAAAATCGCCATTTGAGAACACGTGTGAATATGAATTAGGGAAGAAAACTGACATACCCTGCATTGATGATTCGACAAAATGGGTTTCTTCAGATCCCATCCCAGCACTGCACCAATTTTTGGGTTTAAAATGGTGGACCTCACCCATTCGGTGCAATTCCTCGGTAACTTTCGGTGACTCCAGGAATATCCTATATATATACGCGTGCTTGCTATCCCTTGTAATAGTATAACATTCTTTAAAATGAGTATACCAATGTAATTTTGCGAATGTGTAGGGATGCAAACTTACTTTAGTACTTCATCTTAAGGTTAAGGGCTACACTATACTTTTTTGAGGGATGTATGTCAACTTCCAACCACATTAAATTTATAGACAGTTGCCCTTAAATCCTCCATTCATGTACTTTCGTGGATGGAGGACACACAATATTTTTATTTCATACTAGATCCCTAGAATCCTAGTTAACACACCTAATCATGGTTAATGATTTGATTGTCCCCATTTTACCCTTCTATATATTCTGGGATATATATATAGATGTAAAATATATATTTAGTCATTAATTAGAATTTGGGAGTAATAATTGTATTTATTCCCCCACTATTTCCATGTTTGTTTGTGTTTTGAATGTTAGAATTATTTCTACCATTTACATCCCTTAACACATGCTGATTGATCATTCATATTAATTACATCATAAAACTCTATCAAATTATATGTTTGACTCTTTGATTGTGTGTTCATGCGGATCATTTTTGTTTTTTAATGAGTGTTTTTGGTCTTCTTTCTTCTTATATTTTACAGGATGTGAGACATACCTTATTTACATACATGTTATTCAATACAGGTTGGCTAATATCACTACCATAGGATTGAATATTGTTCATCTTCCTTGCAAGAGAAAAAAAAACAAAGAGATACACCAAATACATGTATATCAACATTACACACACGTCTCATACCTCTACCTCTCTCTAATTCTACATGGATTTTCTTAAGGCAGTTTTGGATGATCCTCGGAAAGAGTTGCATTCAACTAGAGGAATCATTTCTAGAGAAAGGGCAAGATTGGTCGGAGTTTTCCATATCAAATAAAGATTGCAAAAGAAGCAATTAGTACACTTCAAATTGTGAATTTCTCAAATGGTCACATTTCTGTGATGGTTCGATCTTGTAATCCAAGTAGGTTTTGTTTTTTTTTTTTTTTTTTTTTTGAAGTTGGTGATGATGGTGGTTAACAGTGGTTGTGGGTGCTAGGATGCAATGGTATTCTCTCTTTCTCTCTCTCTCTCTCTCTCTCTCTCTCTCTCTCTCTCTTTTCAAAACATATTGACTCTCTCTTCCATTTTCATTTTCAGAACATGTTGTGAAAATTCACAAATCATGTTGTGACTCTCTCTTCAATTTTCGTTCTCCAGAACATGTGTGAAATTCGCAAATTATGTTGTGACTCTGTCTCTTTCATTTTCCTTTTCCAGAACAAGTTGTGAAATTCACAAATTATGCTGGGATTCTTTCTTCCAATTCCATTTTCCAAATCATGTTGTGAAATTCACAAAATCATGTTGCGACTCTTCCATTCCCATTTTTCCAAATCATGTTGTGAAATTCACAAATCATGTTGTGACTCTCTCTCTCTCTCTCTCTCTCTCTCTCTCTCTCTCTCTCTCTCTCTCTCATTTTCGTTTTTCAGAGCATGTTGTGAAATTCACAAATTATGTGGGACTCTCTCTTCCATTCCCATTTTTCTAGAAATACATGTTGGGAAATTCACAAATCATGTTGTGACTCTCTCTCTCTCTCTCTCATTTTCGTTTTCAAGAACATGTGAAATTCACAAATCATGTTGGGACTCTATCTTCCATTCCCATTTTTTCACATGTTGTGCCTTTTCAATTCAAATTGTGTTCCACAAATCATGTTGTTGGACATGATTATGATTGAAAATAGTTGTCGAGTAATAATGACTTTCAATTTTTTATCCCCTTAATTTTTTATTCTCTTAATTTTTGGGGAGAATTTTTGGTTGAAAACATTAATAGAGGAGGTACCATTTTTAATAATACCAAACTTGACGAGGGGTATTTTAGTCCCTAAAAAATTTCAGGGACTTAATTATAAACATGTTTTAACTCAAGAACCTAAAGCTATTTAATTGTAGTATCTAGGGATTTATCACTAAATCACCCTTAAATTTATTATAATTAATTTATAGTCATATTTCCTATAACTGAATCATATTTGTCATAATTGAGCCACATTTGTCATAACTAAAAAATCAATTTTGGTGATGTGGTCAACCTGAGCCACACGATGAGGGGTTGACATCCACCCCTTTTTGAGGGGGTGTATGTTAGATTTTTCCTAATGTTAAATATATTTTAGGGTAATTCTTGGGACACAAATTTCATACAACATTCACATAATCTCTCAAAAGATGTGTCTATCTCTCTCCTGTGTTACTATAGGGTCCAGTGACATCACAAGAGAGATAGACACTTCTTTTAAGAAGGTTGTGAGAAAGTTGTATGAAAATTGTGGCCCAAGAATTACTCTACATTTTAACCGCCCATGTTTTTGCCTGTGTTCAAGTGCCTTTTTTGAATTTTGATTTGTTGCACATACCCTCTATACTTTTGATAGAGGGGAGAGGGATGAGGTTCGAACCCCAAATTTATGCATTGGAGCAGACTTATATATGTCAAGTTCTTTGCCACTTGAATTATGCCAACCAATGCTATACCCTCTATACTTTAAACTAAAGTGAAATTATGGAATGTCTTAAATGTGGTAATGAAATGACAAAAATGCCCTCATATTATGCATTTACTGAATAACATATTTACATGTATGTTCACTTTTATTCCATTTCTCAAGCATTGCTGCCATTTTGCACTTTTTTTGTTTTGTTTTTTTATTCAGTTTTCATGGTAAATATGTATTTTTCTAAGGTTATTTGGCTGAAAAATGTGCAGTTTAAAAAATTTCCGCCCTTTGGATGGAAAAAAAACATAACGATTTTGATTTTCTTTTAGTTTAAAGTATGGGGGTTATGTACAACAAATCAAAGTGAAAAGATATCACTTGAACACGTGCCAAAATACATGAGGTAAAATGTATTTAACCTTTCATTTTAAGGAGGTGACAAATGTTTTTTCGCCAAAGTGTCGATATAACAACTAAAATATATATATACAGTCAGGCTCTAAAGAGGGCGCCCTTTTTTTCTTAAAGAGAGGGCCTCTGTTTTGGCCGTCAGATCGCGTTTTCATTAATGGCAGTTTTATTATTTCACAGTTTTTAAACACGATCCGACGGTCAAAACAGAGGCCCTCTCTTTAATAAAAAGAGGGCGCCCTCTTTAGAGAATCTTTGTATATATATATATATATATATCTTAAAAGTCAGTTTATTGGGTAAGTTCACTCTACCCAATTCACTTAAGATCTTGACCGTATATGTATACATATATACATATATACACACATCATCTTTGTATATATAAATTATATAATCTGTACTGAAAAAGTAAGGACACTTAATATATATAGCTTGTTCAGTATCTAACTTGTTATGTATTGAGTACCTTTTATTTGAATATCTTTCAATGTTCTTCTTAACAACCCTGGAGCAACACTTCCCAACCTTAGAATTTCATTGATAACCTGATAGTAACATATCATCAAGGTAATAAGACAATTTCAATCCTTATGTATAAGAACAAAGTAGTGCTATTTAAATTTGTTTTTCAAATATTTTGCCAGTTATATCACATTTAGTGATATTTAACTTGTGATACAACTAATCACTGCAATAACATGTAACACAACTATTAATGTAGTTAAACAGTAAAATTTATAATTATTGATAAGATTATTAACAATTTGAGATTGTGGAACTCACTTGGAGGGTGAAAGTCATTGATTTATATTCTCCCCAAGTTAGTGAGCTATTCAAAGTCCCTCTCTTTTTAAGAATTGCTTCGTGTTCGGCCTGAAAAATGAAGCACAAATATTGTATAACTAGAGGGAAATAGATTATCAATTTACACTTCAATAATATCAAATAATTGATTTCCGAACAGGCTTCACGCCTTTCGTCAAATTATGTGGGGTCCATTACATGATTCACTTTTTTTTTTTACCCCTAACATTACCTTTAATTTTGATACTATCATTCAATCTCCCTTTTTTTTTTTGGTTGAAATACTATCACTCTTCCTAAGTGGTTCAATTAATAATTTGTTATCCATGCCCAAGTCGAAATACTATCTTAGTAAATGCAGTTTTGCTAAACATGTTTTAATAAGCCTTTTTTGGTTCGCAGTTTGAGAGAAAACAAACATGAAAAGAAAGAAAGTGAGAAGAAAACCTATTTATGTTTCTCCATTTGAATAACATTTTGAAATTAAAAAATTATTAAAAGATAGTAAGAAATAAAAAATAAATAAATAAATAAATAAAGTGAAAATAAACTGACTCACAATATTCAAAAAAATTTTTTATTATTCCTCGGATTTTCTTTTCCGTTCTATCTTCCTTACTAATCAAACCAAAAAAAAATTTGTACTTTTCTGTTTTATTTTTATTTTTATTTATCTTTCAGTACTTAATACATGAACTTAAAAAACCTCTGAGCATACATGTACATAATTGAGCTCAAAATTAGTTAAACATAAGATATGCACATACCTCGAGCTCCTTCACCACTAGAGGATTTTCAGAGAGTAGCTTAAAAGCTAGTGTAAGTGCTGATGATATTGACTCAAAGCTTACAAATATAGCTCCAAAGGTTAATCTCACTATGAAATCCTCTGTCAAGAAATTTTCAGTATTCAAGTCCTTGATTGCTTGGTCAAGGAAGTCTCCTTGGGATGCCTCAGAAGTAGTGAGTCTCTCTTTTAGTATATCCTTTATCATTTTTATCAATTTCTTCTTCTCCTGAATTCAATGAAACTCACTTGTGTAATATAACAAAATACATATGGGTATTATAAATGGGAAATGCTCACGTCCTCAAAGTACGCACATCTTTAAATAGAGAAAATGTCTCTGACACCTTATTAAAATATATAAACTCTTTAGTGTAAATTTTCAAAAAGCTTTAATTATTTGACAATTCTTGTTTTAATGAGGTGACAGAGATTTTTTATTCACTTAAATTGAGCACAATATTATTCTACTACTGTCACATAAGAGGATAGCAAACTATATTCATACGCCGAAAAATGCTAAGCTACTATGTGTTAAAATTACTGCTTATTGAATGAGCAAAACGTCTTTGTAGTCTCACTAAAACGAGACCACTAAAGTAATTTTACAAATTAATCACTGACAATAAATTACTCTGTGCCCTCATTATAATTTATTTATTGCGCTCGTTTAATGCGGTGGTAATTAAATACTATTCTTGTAAATGTGAAATTGGGAGCATAGTTTTGCTACAAATAAATTTGGAAAGTGTTCATATGTGTGTGTGTGTGTGTGTGTGTGTGGGCTAGCTAAGGAGGTTCAGCAAATTGATCTTTACTTACCTTCAAACATTTGTGGAAAGTAGTACCAGGGATGTTCAATGGAAATGACATTAGACCTTGTACGAAACTAGTGACAGTTTCACTTATCTGGTCTGATGAATTTTAATAATCATAACTAAACATCTTCCTTGCACTGAAATTGAAAACCATCTGTAATTGCCAAATCAAAGAACTTCGTTACAACCACAATTTATGCAGTGTTTGGAAAGGAAGTACCTTTTTTTTTTTCCCCTCTAAAGTTGATGAACAAATATTGATGTGTTGTAATTATACAAAAAAAAAAAAAAAAAAAAGAAGAAGAAGAAGAAGATGAAGAAAATAGGGGTAGACAATTAGCTAGAAACAAATAACTGAGAAAAAGAAAAAGGAAACGAAGACGAGATGAAAAAGAAAAAGGAAACGAAAAATAAGCCAGTTGAGTTCGAAATGTTAGGTCATGTTTGGCAATAAGTTCTGCTTTTGCGATTCAATCGCGAAAATCTATTGTTAATAATCGCAAATTTCTGCAATTGTCTCATTTATTATTTTTTTTTTTCTCTGATTGAATCCCAGAAGCCAGTTTGCCAAACAATTCCATTTTCACTTTTGAAATTCTATAATCTCTTATGAGCTTCAAAAGCTGTTACCAAACGATGCCTTACCGCAGCAGTGGCGCGCTTCAATTCTACAGAAGCTTGGCGTGACCAATTATCAAGTGTTCTCCGAATAATCTCTTCTATTTGAGGAAGCAAATTTCCTTTAAGACATTCGGCTCCAAATTGATTCAAGAATTTGCCTCTAACGTACTTGTGAATTGAACCAACTGCGCTTAATTTGGTTTTACTTTCCTGTTCAAAGACCTTTGAGAAAGTGTTCAAATACCATAATTCAACTGATATCCCTTCTTGTTGGAATATGAAATTGTTGAAATCAGGGTCTGCTGATACCACCACTGGGTCGCCTACCAAACTTGTACGAAACACTGTTCCATATCTGTGTCAAAAAAAAAATTAATAATTAACTTTCAGTCTACTTTTTGTACGTATAGAATTTAAAAATCAGGCTAATATGACTATATATGTACATACCTGTGAATTCTGTTTTTGATAAAGGGATGAAGGTCTAAGGATGGACTGGGAACAATCAACTGAAGGGTCTCTCCAATGAGAGGGAATCCCATGGAACCCGGAGGCAGAACGCCATTGCATTTTGGATTCATCCATTTGTATACATTAATAATGTGTGATATATATGACTATATATGATACAATACACAATCCAACCCACCACATCTCTTAACAAGTACTGTTTTTCTGTATCAATATGGAAATGATAGTTGTGATCTATTTCTGTCTCTCTCTATCTCCCCCTCTGTCTCTCTCTCTCTCTTCAGGTATGGAGTGTTACATATATATATAGTGTACTTGTCAGGGGAGATGACTAGGGCGGGTTGGTTTTTTTTTTTTTTTAGAAGACCGTTACACCACGTTATTGTGTGCTAACGTGGAGTGATGCATTAATTATATTAATACATGTATTTTAACTTCTTCTCAATCAAGTCTTTTGTGGTCGAGTGGTAAGCTTCTTGGGTGTACTATCCAAGAGATTTAGTGTTCGAGTCATGGGGAGCTTGCCCACTGGAGTATTCACCCGGCGCCTCCAAGCCTAGAGGGATTAGTCGAGGTGCGCGCAAGCTGGCCCGGATACCCCCGATTACCAAAAAAAAAAAAAACTTCTTTCTCATAACCACCCCTGAATATAGGGGTACAACACACACACACACACACACATATATATATATATAATGAAGTTATTTCTTTTTAAGAAATGACAGTGGATAAAAGCATCCAAACATGAACGTGTGTGATTGGTGAGTCACGTCACATATAGGCACGATAATATGGTATGACGATCACCTTGAATAATTTCTCTATTTTTTGGGTATGAAAAGATAGAAATAAAATGACTACAATTTTAAGTATTCACTTAATCTTGTTAGGTATAAGAAAGCAATGGTCATTTAATTCAAATTGATAATATAATCTGTTTACAAACAGATAAAAGCCCTGTAGACACCCCATTTTGACCTGCCAAAAAGAGAAATAACTGTCACAGGGGGGCCCACCAGGTACTCTAATCGAGGAAAGAGCTCCAGAATCCAAACAGGGACCCCAGAGGTCAAATCAAAGTCAAATACGGAGACGGCAGCTCATCAACCGGAGTTCCAGAATTCGGGATCGTCTGATTACGATAATCGACGACATTTTCAACCGGAATCGAAGTTCAGCACAAAATTCAAGACTAGAATCAAGTTCGAGACAACCGAACGTTGAATTTGATTACATCAGGGCAAAGCAGGAATCAATTCCAGCCTAAAGGACTTCAAATCATCAAATTTTGATAACCGACGGAGAATCGGGCTCCGATCGAAGTTTCGACGCCTCAAACTCAAGGAAAAAAGGGACACGATCGTCAATCTGGAAGCACCAAAAGTTCGACTAGATATGAATGATTGAAATTCGGAGAAAAACAGAGGTTCGGCGACTTGAATCAGTCCAATCAGACAATCAGAGAAGAAACGACGTCCAACCAAAGTTTCAAGACTCAATTGGGAAAGACAAGGGCAAAACGGTCATTTCTAAATCAGAGATTCTCAATCGAACCGTACCGATTCAAAGAGAACGTCAATACAAATTCAAATCATCTTGAATTAGAAAGATCGGACGGTTGGATCAAAAGATATCGACAGTCGGAGTTTAGACGGCCCAGATCAGACGTCGATGGTCTGAAGAAAATGGAGTCGATTCCGGGTTTCAAACGAACTCCGATCCAACCATACGGATTTGAGGAGGACGTTAAACCAAGCCCAGATCTTTTCGAATCATCCGAATCGGACGTCCGGATTGAAAAATATCAAAGATCGAAGTCCGAAACGATCGACGGCCCCGATCGAAGGTTGTACCTACGGTCTCGTATTCCGCCTACATGGGAATAAAACCCATGTAGGGTTTTTGGAAAATTTTCTATAAATAGAAAGCTCTCCCACAAGAAAAAGAGGCAGCCTCCACCAAGGCCCTGTTTGGCTCAAACCAAAAAAACTCCCAAACTCTTTGGCCAAGTTTGGTTTCTAACCAAACATACCAAAATCACCACCACTACACCACCATGGCCTCCACCACATAAAACCCATGGCCACCAACTCATTACCCAACCCCCTGCACAACCCCAATTCACAAAACCCCACAAAACTCCCAGAATCTGAGCCTAAACCAAACAGAGCCTTAGCCACTGCCCAGTTTCTGAAAACACAACCAAACAGAGCCTAAACTGGCTCTCTGAATCTCACCTCCCCACCCAGTGGGTCCCCCTAGCCAAAACGGAGCTAACGCCGCCGGTCCCGCCACAAAAACACCTCCACAGAGGCCCCACGCGCCGCCCAAACACACCACGCGCCGCCGCTGCACAGAAGCTGCTCCGACAGACGTTCCGGCAACCCCCGCCGGAAACCACCACTAGCAGCCTGATCGTCAGGACCAGACGATCCCAACCCCAACGGCCTGACCTCCAACGGTCACCGGAAACGCTCACACGCGCCGAACGCGCCACTAGGGCTCCGTTTCGCCTCCATACGCGCAGCCAACAGTCAGCGCTGACTCACCAGTTGACCATCCAATCAAACGCTGCCACGTGGCAACGACTGCTGAGTCAGCAGTCCAGTCAGCTGCCACGTGTTCAACCACGTCATTGTTACGCCAAGTTGACCAATCAATCAGAAATTGACACGTGTCATTGACTGCCACGTCACCACGTTGACTGCCAATTGTCTCTGCCACGTGTACTGCCACGTCAACGTTGGTTAACTAATCACGGACTGCCACGTGGCATATCTGCCACGTGTTACTGCCACGTCAGCACCCATCAACGAATCAGAGGTGGACATGTGGCATCGGCTGCCACGTCACCACGTTGCCTTGCCACGTGTCACTGCTACGTCAGCTTTGACCAGCCAACCAGAAGGCGCCATGTGTCGTTGACTGACACGTGGCCTGCTGACGTGGCACTTGGGCCCCCATTTGGTTTTTCCCAATTTTCTCTACTCCGGGTCCAGATTTCAACGAACGGACACTTGTTCCTAGCTAATTTGGCCGTTCCGGACGCACCGGTAACCTCAGAATTGGTCAAATCCACCTCTTAGGGACTGTTTGGCATTTTATATGTCTATTTCAAGCTATACCGGCCAGTTCTAACCCCCGCGGGTCCCGCTCAACTCAGCCCGGGCCCATTCCGGACCGCCTTATGGCTATTCTGACTCTTCCGGCCCTTCCGGACCCGACTATGACGTCCATTCAAGTCGATTGCGTGTTGAAATATGACTTCGGGACTTCTCGGCTTATTTCTGCGATGTTTCTCGGTGACGATCCTTTCAAATCTCCGAATTCTTTCATTCTTTCTCAACAACACATCGACTCGGCTTCAATAGCCCCCTTCTGCAAAGGTAACTCCCTCAAACTCTTACACTTAGTCGTCTGGGGCTCCCTATAAATCCACTGGTCGGATATTCCGCCTTTTTCCTTTTCTTTTATTTATTTTATATGCTTTAGTGGTGTGGACTCCCTATAAATCCACTGGTCGGATATTCCGCCTTTTTCCTTTTCTTTTATTTATTTTATATGCTTTAGTGGTGTGGACTCCCTATAAATCCACTGGTCGGATATTCCGCCTTCTCTTGCCAGTCGGAAGGAGGCCTCGAACTCCACCCGATTTGGACTTTATATCCTGCGCCAGCCGGAAGGAGATCTCATGACCCATCCGGCTGCACTTTATCTCTTGTTATAGATTTTCATTGATATAAATCAAGAAACACAAAAATGATACTTCTTTTCATTAATTGGGCACCGACCCGTACTTCCGGCATACTTTTTTCAAATCACAGGGCACCGACCCGTACTTCCGGTAAAACTTTCGCATCACCTTTTTTACATCACCGGGCACCGACCCATACTTCCGGTACACTCTTTTTTCACTGGGCACCGACCCATACTTCCGGTAAAATCTTTTTCAAAACTACTGGGCACCGACCCGTACTTCCGGTACTTTGCTTGGAATCTGCAAACAGCACAGGTAAAAACAGGTATGTCTTCACACTCTTAATGGGCACCGACCCTTACTTCCGGCACATAAAACAAAAAGACAAAACAATCATAAAAACAAAAATACAAAAAAACTCATCGCACGGTCGATCTATCCCAACCTTTTATTCAAAAAACACTTTCACAAAACTCACTACTTTCTCAAAGGTTAAAGTCTAGGACTACACCACACAGGTTAAAGTTCTTAGCTACACCGGCTTTACTCAAAATACTATTTTACGCACTCACGGTCTAGATCGACCAAGACACTCATACACATACACAGCACAGAACTACGTACGGCCTGATTCTCGTGTCGAGATACGTATGCAACCCATACTTGGGTGCGGCCATAACTATACTTACAAAACTATCTCATGTCTAGATACGTACGTACGTACTTTCAAACTATCTCGACTGAGTCGAGATACGTATACATACATTCAAACTTATACATACTTTCAAAACTATCTCGTGTCGAGATACGTAAATCGGCAACCGCGAGTCACAGATGCTCGCGTTTTTAATGTCTTATATATGTATTCTACTACTACTTACTTACGCCCCGTCACTATGAAAATCATTAAATCGGCAGCCGTGTGTCACGGATGTTCGAGGGTGCCTAATACCTTCCCTCGACATAATTGAGTCCCCGAACCCACTTCAAGAACTCTGGTTTTCGCATGACTATCAAGAGTCACACTTTTTAAAAGGGCCCCACTCTTCTCAAACTATTTCCCAAAAGTCAAAGATGATTACTCTAATCGTCTTTGCAGGGATCCTAACTCCCGACAACGTTAGGTGGCGACTCTGAAAACTTTTTACTGGCCCTACTCCTACTTGTACATACTTTCACACATTTCCTTTCCCGCCTTGGTTCGCTGCTTTGAGCCTTTTACCCTATTTTATTTCATTTCCTTTTAAACCGGTCGCGACCCACGAGGGGACCGCCCCCCACTTTTTTTCGGGGCGGGCGCGACAAGCCCCACATGAGCCAACAAAGTACCTGTTTTTTGTATAATTTTGAAATCCACTGCATACATCATGAAAAAATTACATGAAATAAAAAAAATAAAAATAAAAAACAAATCACTCAAAGTCCAAAAATGAGAAAGTTATGACTAGCTAAAAGTTGGTATTTTTCAAAAAGATAGTGTTACATACGTGTTTGAAATAGATAGTCTCACATATGTTTTCGCTGTCTGAGACTTAAATTTTTCTGTTTCTGTAAAGTTGGCAAGTCCAATGAGTAAATCTTAAAAAAATACATGAAAAAAAAATGTAACTCATAAAGGCTGAAAAATGAGAAAATTATGTACCAGCTAAAGTTGTCATTTCTCAAATCGATAAAATAAATCGCTTGACAACCAAGTTAATTACATGATTCCAAAAATATAATTTTTTTGTAAAAAACGAGTGTCAAAATTGGAAGTTATAGAATTTTAAAGTTTTATACGATTCCAAAAATTTTAATTTTATGAAAAACGAGTTTCAAAATTAGAAGTTATGGAATTTAAAAGTTTAAAGAAACCTAATGATGATATGACATAACTAACTCTCAAAAAGTAACACAGACTGCAAAAAAAAAAAAAAAAAGTAGCGAATGATCTTAGCTAAAATTGCTAAAAACTTTGGGTTTTGGTTTGTACCCCCTCATTTTTTCAGAGATTTCTCACCAAAAATCCCAAAAATTTTGTCTCAAATGTAATTTTGCCCTCCTTTTACATTTGTTATATTATTTTTCTCATAAGTTTTCAATTTAGCCTAACCTAAATTGCTCTACCATGTAATCGGACAACCTTAACAAATTATAATAAACTATCAATTCATACGAATAAAAAATGGTGATATATATAGAACCAATTATACCCTAAATATGTATAAATGACCCAAAAAAAAAATCTCCTCAGGGTATAGCTCGCTATTATATATATACACGTACGCCCCTCCAATCCTAGCACCCTGATAAAAAAATCCTGGCTCCGCCCCTCCTAGTTGCTTGAAGTAAGATCGGCCAAAAAATTCTATGAAGATTAAAATAAATTGAAATTTTACTAGTAAAACTTCATGGAATAAATTCTAGATAGATTTAAGTCTAGAGCTCCCCCACTATTCGGTGCTAGAGAAGTTGAACAAATGAGATTTTTAGTGTTTTTTTTTTTGGATATGGGGGAGGGGATGAGGTTCTAATACCAAACCTATGCATTGGAGGGGACTTATAAATGCCAAACTCTTTGTCACTTGAATTAGGTCAACCTATGATAGTGTTGATTTGCTGGTTGTATTTCAGGGCTAATTACATTGATTTTCTATTAAACTTACATGATACATCTACGTTTTCACTTTTTACGTATGAGATATTACAAGAATATTCCTTGTTTTAAGATATCGCCAACAAACTCTTCCCATAGGTTAGGGCATGTTTGCTGACCTCGTGGGTTGTGGCTTTTAGTTTGGGGTTTTTGTTTTTTATTTTTAAAAAATAAAAATTAAATGTATTTTATAATTATTTTCTTTTTCTTTGTTGAAAACAAGAGTGAAAACGTTTTTTATAACCATTTTTGTTTTTCTTTTATTTTTTGAACGTCAAAGAAAACTGGCCAGAAAATGATGACAGAAACAAAATGGTTTTAAAATTTCATTTTATAAAAACATGAATTAGTTTCAGCTTTTAGAATTTAAAAAAACTGAAAACCAAAATGCAAAAATGCAACGTTACCTAGCGGGCCTTCACTAGTCGTTAAAAGTTTAACGTTTTCTTGGCCATTAAGGGTCTGTTTGGTTGTCTTTGAATATAATAATTGTATTTTATCGTTTGTATGAAATGATGTTTTTTACGAAATGATGCTTGCAATAATGAATTTTGACATTTTAGAAAAAGGAAGAAATTGCTACATAAGAAGAAATATAGTGAAGTTTTCTATTTTTATAAATGAAATCATTCATAGTGATGAATTTTGCTTTCAAGATTCAACATGAAATTTGAATGAAACTATTCAAATTCAAGTGATAACCAAACAGGCTACAACAGTATCAAATGACCGATATTTGCTTTTGTATTAAAATCTTATACTCTGATTGTTAATTAGAGTAATCAAACACTTCTTTTTTAATTAAATCATTTTACAAGACCTTAAAAAGTAGTCAGTGTAATTTACCCTTTTTACTAAGCCTCAGCTAGCGGTGCATACGAGCTGAGCCGCTCAACAAGGGCTCGAGGTTTAATTCGGCTGGTTTAATAAACGAGCCAAACTCGAGCTTGAATACCAAGCTCGTTTAATAAACAAGCCAAGCTTGAGCATACATGGAAGCTAGTAAACACGTTTGATTAACGTTCATTAGTAGACTCGTAAAAAAGCTCGTATATATATATATATGTATTAATATTAATTTTATATATAATATACAATACGCATATATATATATACTAATTGACTTTTAAAATAAAGTATAATTTTTAAATTAAAATGTCAATAAATTTGACCTTAAATTAAAATTAATAATTATTTCTTTTGGATATGATAACATTATAATCGGAAATAGCCTTGACCATTTGGAAAATAATAATAATATTATTATTATATTTGATCAAAGAAAATAACATTATTATCAAACAATGATTTTGCATCCCATCATGGCAATAGTGCACATCACGAGTCAGTACAAACCAAATTCACAAGTTCACAACTAGTTGTCCCACATCGGAAAGAGTAATATTTGAGGCATTAATAAATTTTATTGATACTTATATTCACACTCTACCTCTTTTTTACTGGTACTATGAGGTTTGCATTGGATCCAAAGTGCCACTAAGAGAGAGATAGAATATGAGTGTAAGTGTTAGTGGAATTTGTTAGTACTCCTAACATTATTGCATCGGAAATAGCCTTGCTACAGCCAAGTGGTTGTGAGGTTATAACTTATAAGTAGAGATACAGAAGAGACGGGGAAAGAGAGAAAAAAATGGTCTTGCCCAGCTATGTGGCCATTTGGTCCACCCCCACCAAATTGATTAGGTGTTCAATTCCCACTAGCTCCTCCATTTGATGTAAAAAGAGTAATTTTTTAGTGACAACTTTCATACAACCTCTTAAAAAGATGTGTCTATCTCTCTCCTGTGACATCACAGGAGAGATATAGACACATCATTTTAAGAAGTGTGTCACAGGAGAGAGATAGACACATCATTTTAAGAGGTTTTATGAAAGTTATCACCAAAGAATTACTCATGTAAAAATTAGACTATTCCTTTTTGAGCCGAGCCCTTAAACGAGCTGAGCCTTTTTTGAACTCGTTTTACAAATTAATCGAGCAAGCCCGAGCTAAGCTTGAGCTTATTGGTTTCTTATCGAGCCGGCTCGTTTATGTTTTTAATGAAAGGATACATGAGTTGACGTTGTGATGTCGTGAGGTGAGTTAATGTCAGGTATGACTATTGGGTAAGTTTCACTCAGGTATTGATATTCTTATCTATCGAGATGCTTCGGAGTATTGTTAGGATTCTGTTTGAATCTCTTATCAGATTGAGACGGAGGCTCTGAGGATTTATTTTCCTCGTGAGACTGTGACTTCTCAGTAACGTGATTGGTTTGTGTATGAGGCAAATGACTGAAGTACTTGTGTGAAGTCTTGGTGACTTGAGAAGATGGTATAAGTTTGGGGACAAACTTCCTTTTTGGAGGGGAGAGTTGTCACACCCGTTCCAGAATTTCATGGTTTTAAAACATGCATCATCGAGTTTTAGAATTATTAATGTTATTAATAATTTGATTGAGTTGAGTTGACGTGAGTCAACGGTGAGGTGTCTAGTGGAGACACGAGGAATTAATAACACCTGTTGCATTGGCATGATTAAATGACATTTATATGACTTAAATGTTATTTGACTTTATCTGGTATTTTGTGAATAGTAAATTTTACCTGTGTTTGGTAAATTGTAGTAATCTTTGATATTGTTATATATTGGTTTGAGAACTGTGGTGAGAACGTGAGTGTCACGTTAACTAAAAAGGTAGGTTGTGTAGAGATTCCACAGAATTTAGTTTTCAGACGTTATTTTTGGACCCAAACGAAACCTAGTCGAAAACTTTTGTAAATTATAATTTTCACTCGTAAAGGCATAAAATGAACGTGTGCGAAGTTTCGAGAGCTAATTAGAAGTTTGAGAAACTTGTGGGGAGGTAAACGAAATTTCCCGAGAGTTTTTCTATATATAGATGAGTATGAGATTTTAAATCTCATCCAAACTCCTAAATATCTAGAGAGAGGAGAGAGAAGGGAGATTTTGTTTCTTCGGGCTTTGCGACGCCGATCGACGACCGTTCGTCTGTCAGATTTTCTCCAAATTCAAGATTTGAACTCGTGGAGGTAAGACCTACGTTTTGATACTACTTAGGTCATGTTTGGCTAAGTTTTGTAAAAATCTTAATTTTGGACTTTTGGGAAAAATCAGGTAAAACTTATAGGAATCGTACCAAATTCGAAATCCGACGTTTATTTAGCCCCCTAGACGATCCTTCAAAGTTTGAAGAGATTCGCACGAGGTATGAATTCTAGATCTATGAAATATATGGATTTTCATGTTTTGGACATCACTTTTGATATTCTTGGATCTGGGCAAAATTCATGTATTAGCTAGGCCCGTTAATTATGCACGTGAAATTATGATAAAAGCACGTATAACTGTTTATGTGAGCATGTTATGTGTCTACTTGGGTCAAAGGGGAGTTTGGTGCAAATTCATTCGGAGTAAGCTCCTCGAACCTTGAGGATTGTGATCTTGTTGGAATTGGAATTTGTGGTTGTGTCTGGATTGGAGGTGGGCCCAACCAGTACACGGTACCTGGTATGGAGGAAGGCCCAACCAGTGTACGAGATGCGTGGGAGAGGTGGGCCTCCTACGGCATCGACCGGATGAATGCGTACCACTCACCCCAGAGACTATTTCTATGTGTTTTAGATGCTTAAACCATGAATTGTCATATAAGCATACATTTAGAATTGTACGCTCAGCATATAGCTGAGCAGTGGAGATGTACTCCATTGCAGGTAAGAAGAAAGACAAGAAGAAGTGTGCGGAGTGAGGCCGATGAACGCCGGGGAATCGCCTTTGTAAATGTTTTGTTTTTAATCCTAAAAACTTGAATAAGGATTTGAGTATTGTAGTATGTTGTAATAGAAACATGTATTAGCTTCTATAGTATTGTAATCGTGTAATTGAACATCTGTAGTTATGTTTTAATGCGTTAAATCAGTTATGGTTGTACCTTCGGTGGGTGTTGAGAGGCATGAGTTGTTAATATTTCAATACAGGGCTGCTAGCAGAGGAGCAGTCGACTGAACCCCTGATCAGTCGACTGGACCTCGTAGGATTGAGGTACTGTAAGTGAATATCAGAGAAGCAGTCGACTGGACCCCTTGGGCAGTCGACTGATTACTGTTGACTTTAGCTGCTGCTTCCTTCGATTGAAAAGCAGTCGACTGGTTTCAGAAAGCAGTCGACTGGGCAGTCGACTGGACCTCTATTGAGATTTAGGGTTTTAGTTTCTGCCAGGCACAGTCGACTGGACCCTGGTGCAGTCGACGGGGCAGTCGACTGAACCTCTGTTTTCAAAACTATTTTCTTTGAATGTGTTTTCAATGGCCAAAACTTTTTTTATAACTCTGATTTCAAGGTATTTTACAAACACAGAAGGGAACGTTTCCTAAGTTTTAAACTACCAGGGTTGTTTTACAGAAGTTCTTTCCGCTGCGTATTACTAGATGATGTTTGGTTGAGCCTTGGTGGCGTGCCACGTGTCCTATTTCCACGCGTAGTGGGATGGGTCGTGACAATTTCAATTATAGTTGCAAAATTAGTTGAATGAATATAAACTTGAATATACGTAGTTTGGGTTCATCCCATGAAGGATTTATGAGATTTATCATGTCGCATCAAACCTTTATTTGTTGGATTTAATTTAGCCCTCAAGGATCATGAATTTCAGAGAGGGTTTGTACCTTGAACCTATTCTATGGTTAGAATCTAGAGTTTCAATTGCCTTGAATATTCAAAGAGTGGTTGTGTAAAACCTTGAAACTCATGTTTAATCTCTTTCAAGTGACCTGAAATGGAGTCCATCCAAGGAAAAACCCATGGAACTCTTGCTTAAATAATAGAAAGTGTGTGATCATGATTCAACTTGATTATATCTAATCTAGGTTCTCCATAGATCATAGATGTGATTTGATATTAGATCATTGATATGGAATGCTTCCATGGTGCAGTGAATCCAATGACGACCTGTGATCAAAATTTTTTAATTAAATCATGATCCATTGGAATTTGATGGGACTAATTGGAATGTGTTCATAACACTTAATCCTACCACTGTAATTTTTGTTTTGAAAACATTTCATGGTTAGCATGGTTTGATCATAGGTTTTGTAGGATGACTACTCTTTGTCCAAAATTTTAGAACAGTGAACTCGTTTTAAATTGTTTGGATCAGAGCATTAACCAAACATTTTTGGCTTCACATTAATTTTTCTATGAAGTTGAATGAGTTAACAAGGTTCTCTAGAAAGATTGAAAGGTTTAAGATTAATTTACTATTTTTAATAAATCATATAAAATCTCTGAGCAGAGAGTTGATGAATCGTGAGTAGTGTCTAGTCTTGGTCCAATTCCTAGAGATTGGACCGTTTGATCTTTGATTTTATTTTGGCGTTAGAAAGTAGACTCAGAGGCATATCATAATAAAAAATCATTAAGATCAAACCATGAAACCAGGACTTTTCTATTTTTTAAATATCTAATTCCTTCTTTGTAACTCCTGAAATTCTGTGATAGATTTGATAAACCTTGTAAATAATGATCAAAATGATTTTTCTATGACCCAAAATTTAAACTATGCTTTGAATAAGGTTAATCAAATTTAAATCGAGAGGTTAAATGGTCCAAATCAATGAAAAATTCACAACTTGTTCATGTTCATGCGTTCATTATCATCACATGTGTATTGATTATTGTAATTTAGGACATTGGTTTGTAGTGTGATAAGCTATAATTGGTTGAGCTTAGTCATGGATTCCTTTTAATCATGTTGAGATTGTATCGTCTCTATATGGATATTACATTGGCTCCTAGTTGAGACTTGTATACCTATATGGATGTTATGGTTTCAACAAATTGAAAGTAATTCATGATTTTGTTAACCTCCATTTTTGTTAGATTTAGGCTAAAATTGGGTATAATTCTTAGGATTTAATAATATATTGTGTTCAAAGCATGTGGACTAATCTTTGTTTTGTAGCGCTATTGAGGTACAATTTCTCGACTTTGCCCTAATTTATTTGATTTTATTTCTTGATTTTATTGATTTTCGACTCCATGTGCGACATCTTAGATTATAATTTTGCCTTATGTGTATGTATGTGTTAGAGGCATTTTTTAAGATTTTTTTTCTATTTATTTGTATGCATTGCACGTTTTCTTTCGCAGTTGGATCCCGGTTTCATTTGTTCCTTATTACATATCATTTTGCTTGCTATTTGAACTATGTGGTTTTGTATGCCATTTTATCATTAGCAATCTTGCCCCCCTTTCAACATGCTTTTGGAATGTGTATAAATATATGTATTAGTTGAGGGCATGCTTGGATTAATAATTCGATTAAAAAGGATGTTGAGTAGAGGCCTATCACGAGATAGGATGAAAAGAGGGTGTTTTGGTCCACCAGGCTCCTTCCCCTCTCATTCCATAATCGTCGGACCTAGAAATATCTGGTTTCCAAAAGATTAGTTTGCTTTTAAAATGATTTCTTAATTTTCCTTTAAAAAGTTAAGTGGCGACTCGTATTTGAATTTGAAAAAGTTAAAACGTGGCTAGCCTGCGATATCCATAGTTGGACACAGTTGTCGCCCACCTCGGGGAGACTAGCAGTCACATCGAGCAACCCAAAAGGCACCTCGGGAAATGTAGCACTTAATGCGAGACACGACACTCCTTTTCGTTCCTAACTGTCTGATTCCAATAACACCTGACCGGTTGGTTCTTGACCACCATCAGTCCCATTCTGATACGTGGACAATAGAGTCCATGAGTTACCGAGAACCTGAGTTCCTAAGTGATCTGACAATTGCCAACTCCTGAGTAACGAAAATTTTAAGAAGTATATGCAAATTTTCACGCTTTACCTAATACATCAGTTTAACCGTGGAAATGGGGGGCAACTGATACGTCCAAAATTGGCTCTACCATATGACCGAGTGATTCAACTCAGTGACCGACCTCTATCCAGGCCAAGACATGCACAACTTCTTGGAGGAGCACCATCCCGAGCGGATCTGGACCCCCAGGCCTCTTGATCCTGTAACACAGAGTCCTGTCAGAGGAGAAGCCCGACCACTAGGTTGGGATAGCGTCACCCAGACACCACATAGCTCGGAACCAACTCGGTTCGCGCAGAGGCACATTCCCTACATCTCGAAACTTAGTAGTTTCCTAAACCAGTTAGGAAACCTTCTAGAAACGCAGCAACAATTTCCTAATTAGATTAGGAAACCGGCCGAATATACAATAATCATGACAGACTGTCTAATGGTTACCTAATCAGACTTAAACGCCTTGTAAGGAAGGACTCTTACTCTTATAAAAGAGTCCTCCCATCCCCCTTGAGGGGGGGAGGGGATCCCGCATTCATTAGAGTGAAACCTAGCAAAGATATTGCATTGTCTAACCTCTCCCAAGAAACCCTAATCACTTACACTGTACGACCGACCCTTGGTAGTTCTAGTCACCATTGTTGGATCACCAAGGTCCCTACAGTAGTTTTCTTTCATATAATGGAAGTGTGCATACACATACGTGGACGTAGGCTCCTTCATTAACAAGGCCGAACCACATACAAACTCTCTCTCTCTCTCTCTCTCCCCCCCCCCCTTATCTCTCTGTTCCATTTGCTCCTAATACACTAAATTCCATTGACCAAAAAACAACATAATCATCAAGGAACAAAAATTTCTTACTAAAAGTACAAACATTCCTTATCAAAACCACTTAGGTGTACAATACATCGAAACCAGGTGGGTGCATGGTAGAACTCTCCCATTATTCCACAAATTTTTTTTTTTTTGCACTTTCACTGTTTCCAATGCACTTTAATTCATCATTTTTTTTAATGCACTGACACAAGCACAAGGAGTGGTCCAGTGAACACTATTTCATAGGAAGAGAATTTCAGACATACAGGGCTAAACTTTCGATGTGGGATAAAATTATAGGCGCTACAGAGTATATTCGGGGCGGGGCAGGATATATTTCTCCAATCCCAACTCCGGCCCGAACCTGGGACGGGTTTTACAACTCTCACCTAAACCCGCCCCTACCCTGTTTAACAACTTCTGATATCTGGCCTAATAAGGGCGGAGGGGGACTCGTAACAACGGGGCAAATTGTCATGCCAAGCACTTTATTGGGTGAGTAAGTGGGATCCACTACTTTCGATTCCGAAAGTAGTGGATCCCACTTACTCACCCAATAAAGTGTTTAGATGAACAAATTAGGAGTGAGCAAATATGTTATCTTTAAAGAGAGAGTCGATTGTTATTTGTTAACATGAGGGAAGAGAAGTAATGGACAAAATCAGTTGCTATAATTTCAATTATGAAGCCATGCATTTGAATCCATTCAAATTACAATGAAACGATCCGAGTTTTTTTTTTCACATCAATCTGATTCTCAGCCCTTGAAGAACATCTTTATTACCAGGTGTGTATATATATAGGGGCTGCTAACTTACAACCATCATGGGGGCTGCTAACTTACAACCATCATACAACAGCCCTTTTAGCGACGAAAAGCAGGTTTTTAGCGACGAAATTTTTGACGCTAAAGGTTCCAACTTTTAGCGACGAAAAATTTCGTTACTATAACCTTATTTTTCGTTGCTAAAAATCTCATATAGTGTAAGTTAGCAAATCCCTATATATATATATATATGTATATGGATATTATATTCAACAAACATGAAATATATGTTTCAAAGTAAACTTTAGAACACACACATTTATACTCTAAATACTACATTAAACCAAGTAATTGACCACACTAAGTCAAATGGAGATATCGTGAGTGTGTTTTTCTGAAAGTTTTATCTGAATGCCATCTCCACATCCTAAAATAGGAGCTCGAACAATGCCGCCTCCTTTGAGTTTTGTCCACCTAATTGAAAAATCAAATGTTTAAAAATATTAGTCTTTCCCGTTTCTAGCAGATTTAGGTTTGCGAATTTAGTAAGGATAAGAAGGAAAAAAAAAAAGAACACGGAAAAAAACAATTTTCTTAAAATAGAATTTCAGGGAGTAAAATAGAGAGGAAAATAAAATATAATGAAAACAAATTAAAAGTTTTGAATTTGGTGAGTGACTTTCCTTGCTCTTTTCTTGACTTTCTATTAAAATTTGAATTTTTTTTCCAATTATTAATATTAGTTAAATATGGAGGAAAAGATAGAAAAAATACTAGCAAAATGTTTTCCTACTTATTATTTTTTGCTAATTTGTTTTTTTTTCATTCTTTAAATTTATGAACCAAACATAGCCTTGAAAAAAAAAAAAAAAAAGAGAAGTATATTTACCTATATTTGGTGACCAGTACATGGATAAATGTGGCCATGAACACCTTACTGTACTCCGCTTCAGTTGACCATCCAATCAAACGCTGCCACGTGGCAACGACTGCTGAGTCAGCAGTCCAGTCAGCTGCCACGTGTTCAGCCACGTCATTGTTATGCCAGGTTGACCAATCAATCAGAAATTGACACGTGTCATTGACTGCCACGTCACCACGTTGACTGCCACGTGTACTGCCACGTCAACGCTGGTTAACTAATCACGGACTGCCACGTGGCATATCTGCCACGTGTTACTGCCACGTCAGCACCCATCAACGAATCAGAGGTGGACATGTGGCATCGGCTGCCACGTCACCACGTTGCCTTGCCACGTGTCACTGCTACGTCAGCTTTGACCAGCCAACCAGAAGGCGCCATGTGTCGTTGACTGACACGTGGCCTGCTGACGTGGCACTTGGGCCCCCATTTGGTTTTTCCCAATTTTCTCTACTCCGGGTCCAGATTTCAACGAACGGACACTTGTTCCTAGCTAATTTGGCCGTTCCGGACGCACCGGTAACCTCAGAATTGGTCAAATCCACCTCTTAGGGACTGTTTGGCATTTTATATGTCTATTTCATGCTATACCGGCCAGTTCTAACCCCCGCGGGTCCCGCTCAACTCAGCCCGGGCCCATTCCGGACCGCCTTATGGCTATTCTAACTCTTCCGGGCCTTCCGGACCCGACTATGACGTCCATTCAAGTCGATTGCGTGTTGAAATATGACTTCGGGACTTCTCGGCTTATTTCTGCGATGTTTCTCGGTGACGATCCTTTCAAATCTCCGAATTCTTTCATTCTTTCTCAACAACACATCGACTCGGCTTCAATAGCCCCCTTCTGCAAAGGTAACTCCCTCAAACTCTTACACTTAGTCGTCTGGGGCTCCCTATAAATCCACTGGTCGGATATTCCGCCTTTTTCCTTTTCTTTTATTTATTTTATATGCTTTAGTGGTGTGGACTCCCTATAAATCCACTGGTCGGATATTCCGCCTTTTTCCTTTTCTTTTATTTATTTTATATGCTTTAGTGGTGTGGACTCCCTATAAATTCACTGGTCGGATATTCCGCCTTCTCTTGCCAGTCGGAAGGAGGCCTCGAACTCCACCCGATTTGGACTTTATATCCTGCGCCAGCCGGAAGGAGATCTCATGACCCATCCGACTGCACTTTATCTCTTGTTATAGATTTTCATTGATATAAATCAAGAAACACAAAAATGATACTTCTTTTCATTAATTGGGCACCGACCCGTACTTCCGGCATACTTTTTTCAAATCACAGGGCACCGACCCGTACTTCCGGTAAAACTTTCGCATCACCTTTTTACATCACCGGGCACCGACCCATACTTCCGGTACACTCTTTTTTCACTGGGCACCGACCCATACTTCCGGTAAAATCTTTTTCAAAACTACTGGGCACCGACCCGTACTTCCGGTACTTTGCTTGGAATCTGCAAACAGCACAGGTAAAAACAGGTATGTCTTCACACTCTTAATGGGCACCGACCCTTACTTCCGGCACATAAAACAAAAAGACAAAACAATCATAAAAACAAAAATACAAAAAAACTCATCGCACGGTCGATCTATCCCAACCTTTTATTCAAAAAACACTTTCACAAAACTCACTACTTTCTCAAAGGTTAAAGTCTAGGACTACACCACACAGGTTAAAGTTCTTAGCTACACCGGCTTTACTCAAAATACTATTTTACGCACTCACGGTCTAGATCGACCAAGACACTCATACACATACACAGCACAGAACTACGTACGGCCTGATTCTCGTGTCGAGATACGTATGCAACCCATACTTGGGTGCGGCCATAACTATACTTACAAAACTATCTCATGTCTAGATACGTACGTACGTACTTTCAAACTATCTCGACTGAGTCGAGATACGTATACATACATTCAAACTTATACATACTTTCAAAACTATCTCGTGTCGAGATACGTAAATCGTCAACCGCGAGTCACAGATGCTCGCGTTTTTAATGTCTTATATATGTATTCTACTACTACTTACTTACGCCCCGTCACTATGAAAATCATTAAATCGGCAACCGTGTGTCACGGATGTTCGAGGGTGCCTAATACCTTCCCTCGACATAATCGAGTCCCCGAACCCACTTCAAGAACTCTGGTTTTCGCATGACTATCAAGAGTCACACTTTTTAAAAGGGCCCCACTCTTCTCAAACTATTTCCCAAAAGTCAAAGATGATTACTCTAATCGTCTTTGCAGGGATCCTATCTCCCGACAACGTTAGGTGGCGACTCTGAAAACTTTTTACTGGCCCTACTCCTACTTGTACATACTTTCACACATTTCCTTTCCCGCCTTGGTTCGCTGCTTTGAGCCTTTTACCCTATTTTATTTCATTTCCTTTTAAACCGGTCGCGACCCACGAGGGGACCGCCCCCCACTTTTTTTCGGGGCGGGCGCGACAAGCCCCACATGAGCCAACAAAGTACCTGTTTTTTGTATAATTTTGAAATCCACTGCATACATCATGAAAAAATTACATGAAATAAAAAAAATAAAAATAAAAAACAAATCACTCAAAGTCCAAAAATGAGAAAGTTATGACTAGCTAAAAGTTGGTATTTTTCAAAAAGATAGTGTTACATACGTGTTTGAAATAGATAGTCTCACATATGTTTTCGCTGTCTGAGACTTAAATTTTTCTGTTTCTGTAAAGTTGGCAAGTCCAATGAGTAAATCTTGAAAAAATACATGAAAAAAAAATGTAACTCATAAAGGCTGAAAAATGAGAAAATTATGTACCAGCTAAAGTTGTCATTTCTCAAATCGATAATATAAATCGCTTGACAACCAAGTTAATTACATGATTCCAAAAATATAATTTTTTTGTAAAAAACGAGTGTCAAAATTGGAAGTTATAGAATTTTAAAGTTTTATACGATTCCAAAAATTTAAATTTTATGAAAAACGAGTTTCAAAATTAGAAGTTATGGAATTTAAAAGTTTAAAGAAACCTAATGATGATATGACATAACTAACTCTCAAAAAGTAACACAGACTGCAAAAAAAAAAAAAAAAGTAGCGAATGATCTTAGCTAAAATTGCTAAAAACTTTGGGTTTTGGTTTGTACCCCCTCATTTTTTCAGAGATTTCTCACCAAAAATCCCAAAAATTTTGTCTCAAATGTAATTTTGCCCTCCTTTTACATTTGTTATATTATTTTTCTCATCAGTTTTCAATTTAGCCTAACCTAAATTGCTCTACCATGTAATCGGACAACCTTAACAAATTATAATAAACTATCAATTCATACGAATAAAAAATGGTGATATATATAGAACCAATTATACCCTAAATATGTATAAATGACCCAAAAAAAAAATCTCCTCAGGGTATAGCTCGCTATTATATATATACACGTACGCCCCTCCAATCCTAGCACCCTGATAAAAAAATCCTGGCTCCGCCCCTCCTAGTTGCTTGAAGTAAGATCGGCCAAAAAATTCTATGAAGATTAAAATAAATTGAAATTTTACTAGTAAAACTTCATGGAATAAATTCTAGATAGATTTAAGTCAAGAGCTCCCCCACTATTCGGTGCTAGAGAAGTTGAACAAATGAGATTTTTAGTGTTTTTTTTTTTGGATAGGGGGGAGGGGATGAGGTTCTAATACCAAACCTATGCATTAGAGGGGACTTATAAATGCCAAACTCTTTGTCACTTGAATTAGGTCAACCTATGATAGTGTTGATTTGCTGGTTGTATTTCAGGGCTAATTACATTGATTTTCTATTAAACTTACATGATACATCTACGTTTTCACTTTTTACGTATGAGATATTACAAGAATATTCCTTGTTTTAAGATATCGCCAACAAACTCTTCCCATAGGTTAGGGCATGTTTGCTGACCTCGTGGGTTGTGGCTTTTAGTTTGGGGTTTTTGTTTTTTATTTTTAAAAAATAAAAATTAAATGTATTTTATAATTATTTTCTTTTTCTTTGTTGAAAACAAAAGTGAAAACGTTTTTTATAACCATTTTTGTTTTTCTTTTATTTTTTGAACGTCAAAGAAAACTGGCCAGAAAATGATGACAGAAACAAAATGGTTTTAAAATTTCATTTTATAAAAACATGAATTAGTTTCAGCTTTTAGAATTTAAAAAAACTGAAAACCAAAATGCAAAAATGCAACGTTACCTAGCGGGCCTTCACTAGTCGTTAAAAGTTTAACGTTTTCTTGGCCATTAAGGGTCTGTTTGGTTGTCTTTGAATGTAATAATTGTATTTTATCGTTTGTATAGAACTTTACAAAAAAAAAAGTTAATGAGCTTGAATGGTTTAGAAATGATGTTTTTTACGAAATGATGCTTGCAATAATGAATTTTGACATTTTAGAGAAAGGAAGAAATTGTTACATAAGAAGAAATATAGTGAAGTTTTCTATTTTTATAAATGAAATCATTCATAGTGATGAATTTTGCTTCAAGATTCAACATGAAATTTGAATGAAACTATTCAAATTCAAGTGATAACCAAACAGGCTACAACAGTATCAAATGACCGATATTTGCTTTTGTATTAAAATCTTATACTCTGATTGTTAATTAGAGTAATCAAACACTTCTTTTTTAATTAAATCATTTTACAAGACCTTAAAAAGTAGTCAGTGTAATTTACCCTTTTTACTAAGCCTCAGCTAGCGGTGCATACGAGCTGAGCCGCTCAACAAGGGCTCGAGGTTTAGTTCGGCTCGTTTAATAAACGAGCCAAGCTCGAGCTTGAATACCAAGCTCGTTTAATAAACAAGCCAAGCTTGAGCATACATGGAAGCTAGTAAACACGTTTGATTAAGGTTCATTAGTAGACTCGTAAAAAAGCTCGTATATATATATGTATTAATGTTAATTTTATATATAATATACAATACGCATATATATATATACTAATTGACTTTTAAAATAAAGTATAATTTTTAAATTAAAATGTCAATAAATTTGACCTTAAATTAAAATAATTATTTCTTTTGGATTTGATAACATTATAATCGGAAATAGCCTTGACCATTTGGAAAATAATAATAATATTATTATTATATTTGATAAAAGAAAATAACATTATTATCAAACAATGATTTTGCATCCCATCATGGCAATAGTGCACATCACGAGTCAGTACAAACCAAATTCACAAGTTCACAACTAGTTGTTCCGCATCGGAAAGAGTAATATTTGAGACATTAATAAATTTTATTGATACTCATATTCACACTCTATATCTTTTTTATTGGTACTATAAGGTCTGCATTAGATCCAAAGTGCCACTAAGAGAAAGATAGAATATGAGTGTAAGTGTTAGTGAAATTTGTTTGTACTCCTAACATTGTTGCATCGGAAATAGCTTTGCTACAGTCAAGTGGTTGTGAGGTTATAACTTATAAGTAGAGATACAGAAGAGACAGGGAAAGAGAGAAAAAAATGGTCTTGCCCAGCTATGTGGCCATTTGGTCCACCCCCACCAAATTGATTAGGTGTTCGATTCCCACTAGCTACTCCATTTGATGTAAAAAGAGTAATTCTTTAGTGACAACTTTCATAAAACCTCTTAAAAAGATGTCTATCTCTCTCCTGTGACATCACATGAGAGAGATAGACACATCATTTTAAGAGGTGTGTCACAGGAGAGAGATAGACACATCATTTTAAGAGGTTTTATGAAAGTTATCACCAAAGAATTACTCATGTAAAAATTAGACCATTCCTTTTTGAGCCGAGCCCTTAAACGAGCCGAGCCTTTTTTGAACTCGTTTTACAAATTAATCGAGCAAGCCCGAGCTAAGCTTAAGCTTATTGGTTTCTTATCGAGCCGGCTCGTTTATGTTTTTAATGAGCTCGAGCCGAGCTTGAGCATAGTTCTAACTTCTAACAAACCCAGCCGAGTCTTAAAAGCTCGGCTTGTATGCACCCCTAGCCTCAACTAAATCTCTCCCAGTCATTGGCGGAGTTAAAATTTATAAAAATATCCAAGTTATGTTGTTTGTGCTTTGCTTTGTCCGTGGATGTAATGTAGAGAATAATAATGCTAGGCACATAGCATATTCCATAACATAAATTATAATATTTATACTTTAAATATATGTACTTTGTGCTTCCCAAAAAAGTATAAACCCTATTTGAAAAATCCACACAACACAAAAATACATAAAATTTAAAGTATAATTATAAATTGTGTTACAGAATGTGTTGTGTACTTGACATTATTAATATAGAGAATGAAAACAAAGGACAAAGTAAAAGAAGAAGTGAAAAGAAGGTAAAATCATTGTAAAAGTTTTTCTGGGAGCTTATTAAATCAGTAATTATATATATATATATGTAATCAGATATTATATATACACTCACGTATAAGTGTATTAATTGCCAACATTGACCAAGAGCTTTTTTAGTCAACAAAAGGTATTTTAAAAACTATAGGTTGACTAAATGATATTTGAAAAACCTAATTGATTCTAGGGGTAATTACATCAACACCCCCTGATTTAAAGGGTAGAAACACATAACACCCTTGAACTTCAAAACACAACGAGTGACCCCTCTGAGTTAACTCAATTAGACAGTGTTAAAATTAAGTCTAAAATTACCAGATTACCCTTTCTCAAATTCTAGTTCAGTTCCACTTTCCAAACACACTGGTCATCTCTGTTTTAAACCATTTGGTGAAACACCTGCGGGCCGGCCAAACATTTCGTTGATCATTGTACCGTTTTCTCTCTCTCTCTCTCTCTCTCTCTCTCTCTCTCTCCTTTTATTTCAAATAGCTTTCACTTCTACACTTGTAATTGGACCAATTAAGAGTTTCAGATTTTTTGGCTTTCACCATATCTGGGTTTAATTTTAGGAGTTTTAGATTCTTTTTCCCCCGGGATTACATCATATTTCCTCCTACGTACAGTATGTTATATATAAGCACATATACATGAATATATATTACATATCTACACACATTTATACCAGTTACTAATGTTGATTTCATTGCACACAGAGACATTTATCTTGTAAAGTATAATATAAATCTTGAATTTTTTTATTTTATATTCGATTTTTGTAAAGGATTTGAACTGGGAGGCAACGATTGTGAGAGATGCATAATAGACTCTTTTTTTTTTTTTTTTTTGTGGTCAAAGATGCAGAATGAACTTCCTTCATTGGATGCCCTGGCCCCTGAATTAAAGCTTGCTTTTCTGTTAAAACCAACATAGCACCTGTGACTTTTGATTTTGTTTGTACACTACTTAAAGCTGACCATTAACTGGATGTACATATCAGTTTGATCTAATTGAAAATTCTCTAATGAAAATTCTTCCTTGATTGCGGGGATGCAAGGATAGGGCAAAGAACGATATGGTACCGAGATGTGTGGGTGAGATAGTGAAAGTGTTGATTGATAGCATGCTTGATGTGTAAATTTCTATGTGACTTTTAGAGGTTCTATTAAATGTGGTCCACTAGTCTTCTACGTTAGTTGGACTCTACTAACCATTTAGCCAATAGAAGATTGTCTCAATTAATATATATATATATATATATGTATATGTATATGTATATAAAAGATATACGTAATTAATTGTTGAGAGAACCAATGATTGAATGGTTCATCTTTCATCAGTAATTATGAAAGTCATTACATATTCCAAGACCGTTTTTATGACAGTCATTAATAGGCCCTCTTTTCTCCTCTATAAAAGGTACACTCTACCCGTTGAAAGTTAACCTCAATCAATTATAGAAATAAGGGTGCACATAACTAAGAGACAGAGAGAAAAAGGTGAAGCCTAAAATAAAGTGCAATCTAAGGGGTTCCAATTCTGTCTCTACCAATACTAATGGCGAATAACGGTATGTGAAATTTTATTTGATTTCTTAAGATGTATTATATTCAAGATATTGGCATATAAAATTTTTCCGAATGATAGTTTTATCAATTAAAATCTAACAGTTGTAATTAAATTAAACTAACAGTTGGTATCAGAACCATCGTTTTGAATATATACATCTTAGATTAAACCTGAAACTATCAAATTTATGTGCCGCCGTTAATAAATCCCTCAGATCTGATCATGATTGTGTATTTATATACACTATCAGATGGTATTTGTGAAATCATTACAATTTGTAAATATGCATGTGCATGTATATGAATTTTTATGAGTAGAGTAATATTTGGGGCACTAACAACTTCCACTAACACTTACTAACACACTCTATCTCTCTCCTAGTGGCACTGTGGGCTCCGCAGTGGACCCCGCAGTACCACTAGGAGAGAGATAGAGTGTGTTAGTAAGTGTTAGTGGAAGTTGTTAGTGCCCCTAGCATTGCCCTTTATGAGTATTATATAGAGTAATTGTTAGAATACATCATGATGATCAATCGGGTCCCATTGTTTAATAGTGATTATGGTGTATGTACATATATATATATATATAAACACACATACTGTTATGTATATTGCTTTTGAAGTCAAACTTTTGGAAGTCATGAAAAACTGCAATTACAAATACAGTAGTACTCAATGTACCCTTAAATTTAATCAGTTCATCTACTTGTTATATATATATATATATATATCATTACTAGTATGACTTTAAGATAATAGTTCATATCTTTCATAATTCTGTGCAGTTATTTTGAAAAAACTGTGACAAGTTATATTTCCATATTGTCTGACTTTGACAACCGTGTATGAATCTGCATCAAAGTATGATATGATCTGATTAAAAAATAAATAAAAAATTGCACACGATTGTACTATGTTAAGTAGTGTATTCTTCTAAAATATATGACTTATATATGAAGATAAAATAAGTCAAGTACATAATTTTATGGCTGAAAAGTTACAAGTCATGAATGTTTTATATTGTGTTGCAATTTATAAACTAGCCGTAAATTATAATTTCATTCATCTAGAATTTAGAGTTATTGCTAATTTTTGTCATTGAATAGATTTCAATCACATGAAAGAAGACATGAAATAATTATTTTTATTTTATTAAATTAATGATTGAGTAAATAAATGGTGATTTAGCAAATAAATAATAACTCTAATAAAAGTGATAGAAATTATACAATTTTAGAGTTATTGCTTAAAGTAATCATTGAACAAAAAATTCAATTACATAAAAGAAAAAAAAATTAAAAATTACTGTTATTTTCATTAAAATTAGTAATTGCATTTGTAAATGATGACTTTAGCAATTAAATAAATAACTCTAATAAAAGGTTAGAGAATATTATTAGTTAGTTTTATTTTCATATGGTTTATTAACTTAGTAGTTGCCAAAGTGACCTAGGTTGGTGAGCCTTATGCATATAAAACTACATTAAAGATTAGTCAATAAGGGTGACATAAAATACAATAATATTCTCAATGGCAATCATAGTTGGGAGATTGGGGCTAGCCCAAAGGAGAGTCACTTTCAACTAACTATGAACTGGATAGGGTAATGTAATTTGTGTTACTGAGTAGTTTAGAATTGGATACCCAAAGCTAACGTGACTAACTATTAGGTGACATAAATTACATTAGACCTATATATGTGATAATATTTTGCACCTATAGAGTGGACACTAGATATGCTATGGTTTCGCCCAAAGGAGAAACTGTAGTGATGTCAATAGTTCATCTATTTAGATTTTATAATTCTATATTAAAGATAGACTCAAGGCCTTAACGTGAGCATTGTCCTATTTTAGTGATTGTTCCCACTTCGTTGCACTTTCATGCATCTAGCATTCTAACTCTTAATGGGTCAAATTTTTCGGAATGGTATGAACAAGTCCAATTCATATTAGGTGTGTTAGATCTTGACATGGCACTGTTGGTTGTCAAACCTGAGGAAGTTACTGCTGACAGTACTGCAGTACATGTTGACATGATGAAAGCCTGGGAGAGATTGAACAGACTTAGTCTTATGTTTATGAGAATGACCATAGCTAATAACATTAAGACTTCTCTTCCTCAAACTAATAGCGCATTAGAACTTTTGACTGCTATTAAAGAACGTTTTAAATCAGCAGATAAGTCACTAGCAGGCACACTTATGGCAGAATTAACTACTGTCGAATATGATGGTAATAGAGGGATTCAGGAACATATCCTCTATATGACTGACAAAGCTGCAAAGTTAGTGTCGCGCCCGCGCTTTCAGAGCACCAGGCCGTCGGTGTGGGTCCGGCTTCCTGAGAGTGGGTGAATTGCGACTTGAAGTTTATTGAGAATGGTGAAAAGAGTACGGTAGGGCCTATTTGAAATGTTCAGAGTCGCCACCTAACATTTGGGGTGTTAGGACCCCTGCAAAGACAATTAAAGTAATTCATCTATGACTTTTGAAAAAAAAAGTTTTGAGAAAAGTGGGCCCTTTAAAAGTATGACTCGCGATAGCCATGCGAAAACCAGAGATCTTAAAGTGGGTTCGGGGACTCGATTATGTCGAGGGAAGGTGTTAGGCACCCTCGAACATCCGTGCGAACACGGTTGCCAATTCTAGTGATTTTTTTTTATTAAAATGAGGGCATTTTGATTGAAAAAGTAAAAAAGAAGTTTTTTTTGTTTTTGTTTTTTTAGAAAGTGAATAGGACAACAAATGGTGACGGGTATGGCCGCACTCCTTGAGAGTTGCTTACGTATCCCAAGATGGGAATCAGGCCAAACGTATTTCTGACTTGTGCGTGTGAGTGTATGCATGATTTTTTAGAGAAAGAAAAGTGGTGCTATTTGACCGTGCACGTGTGATATAGTGATTTAAGAAAGAGTTGGTGTAACTAGGAACTTTAACCCACGTGGTATAGTCCTAGATTTTAACCTTTGGAAAGTGATTGAGATTGAAATGAGATTGTGCAAGTGAATGGAGAATGATGCATTTTTTTGTACTTTTTTATTTTTTATTTTTTTTTCTGTGCTTTTATTCCTATGTCCGAAATAAGAATTTGTGCCCAAATGACTAAAAAAATGTACCGGAAGTAAGGGTCGGTGCCCAAAAGAAAGAAAAGAAAAGAGAAGAGAATTTTTTTGTATTTTTATTTTTATGCCGAAAGTAAGGGTCGGTGCCCAAATGACTGAAAAGTGTACCGGAAGTAAGGGTCGATACCCAAAAGAAAGAGAAGAGATTTTTTTGTATTTTTATTTTTTTGCCGGAAGTAAGGGTCGGTGCCCAAAAGAAAGAAAATAGATTTTTTTTTATTTTTTATTTTATGCCAGAAGTAAGGGTCGGTGCCCAGTGGGTGAAAAAAGTGTGCCGAAAGTACGGGTTGGTGCCCAGTGAGTGAAAAGTGTGCCGGAAGTATGGGTCGTTGCCCAGTAGTCTAAGAAAAAGTTTTACCAGAAGTATGGGTCGGTGCCCAGTGAGTGAAAAGTGTGCCGGAAGTATGGGTCAGTGCCCAGTGGTCTAAGAAAAAGTTTTACCGGAAGTATGGGTCGGTGCCCAGTGAGTGAAAAGTGTGCCGGAAGTATGGGTCGGTGCCCAGTGGTCTAAGAAAAAGTTTTACCGGAAGTATGGGTCAGTGCCCAGTGAGTGAAAAAGTGCCGGAATAAGGGTCGGTGCCCAGTAGGTGGAAAAAGTTTTACCGGAAGTACGGGTCGGTGCCCAGACCACTAAGAATATGAGTTAGAGTATGTTACCTGTGCAAAAGGGGCTATTGAAGCCCAGTCGGTGATTGCTGAGAATGAAAGATAAAATCCTGAGCTTTGAAAAGATCGTAATCGAGAAAAAGGCACAAAAATAAGCCGTGAAGGCCCCCCAAGTCAAATTTTGACACGAAATTGACCAAAACGGATGTCATAGTTGAGCCTAGAAGGGCTGGAATTGTCAGAAAAGCCATAAGGCGGGCAAAATTGGGTCTGGGCTGAGTTGAGGGGGACCCACGGGGGGTTGGAACTGGCAGGGAGAGCCTGAAATGGACTTATAGAATGCCAAACAGGTCCTAAAAGTTGGATTTGGCCAAATATGAGGGCACCGATGCGTCGAAACGACCAAATTAGGTAGGATTAAGTGTCCGCTCATAGATATCCGGACCCAGGGCAGAAAAAACTGGGAAAAACTAAAAGTGGGAAAACACAGCCACGTCAGCATGCCACGTGGCAGTCAACGCCACGTGGCGTACTCTGGCTGGCTGGTCAAAACTGACTGGGTGTGCTGGCTATGCGGCTGACTGGACAGTCCATGTGGCGATCAGCGCCACGTGGAAGATTCTGATTGGTTAACCACTGATGTCTCAGCATGACGTGGCATGACACGTGGCAAGATGATGTGGCAGTCTATGACACGTGTCAGATGTTGATTGGGTGGTCAATGCTGACTCTACAATGACGTGGTAAACACGTGTTATGATGACTGGACTACTGACTCAGTGTTCGTTGCCACGTGGCATATTCTGATTGGATGGTCAACTGCTAAGTCAGCGCTGAGTCACCTGCACGTGGGGAGGCAGAACGATGTGCTAGAGGCGTGTGTAGCGCATGCGGGCTATTCCGGTGGCCGTTGGAGATCAAGCCGCGGGGATCTGAATCGTCTGGTCCAGACGATTGGGCTGGTGTTGGTGGTTTCCGACGGTGGTTGCCGGAAAGTCTTCCGGAGGGGGTTTTGTCAGCGACGGCGCGTGGTGTGTTTTGGCAGCGCGTGGGGCTTCTGTGGAGGTGATTTGAATATGAGTCTAACGACGTTGGCTTTGGTTTGGCAAGGGGGACCCACTGGATGTGGAGGTGAGATTCAGAGAGCCAGTTTAGGCTCTGTTTGGTTGAGTTTTCAGAATCTGTGGAGGTTCAAGGCTCTGTTTGATTCAAACAACTTTTCTGGGTTTTCAGGGTGTTTTTAAAGGCTATAGTTGTGCAGGGTGTTGGATAATAGAGTGGTGTTTGTGGGTATTGAGTGGTGGTTGGCAGTAGTAGTGCTTGGGTGGTGTTTGGTTGTAATTGTGGTGAGGTTTTGTTGGTCAAACAAATCAAACAAAGCCTTGGGAGAAAAAAAACTAGCCAAACAGAGCCTTGGGGAGATGAGAGAAGGGTCTGATGTGTGGCTGCTCTCCTCTCAACCTAATGAAGCAAAATGTTGCTTTTATAGGCAAAACCTACATGGGCTCCGATCCCATGTAGGTGAGACGCCGGTTGATCGGTGCGACTCGGATCTTGATCGTCCGATTGTCCAGGAACTTTGATTGTTATTTAGTTTTGAACCGGCCGTCTGATCTTTCTGATTCAAGAAGTTATAGACTCGTAATGTCGTCCCCTTTATATCCGTACGGTTGGATAAGGAATTCTTGAGCCCGGATAATGACATGTATGCCATTGTCGATGCTGATCGAGCCGTTAAAACTTCAATCGAACACCGTTTCTTCTCCAGTTGTCTGATTGGGCTGATTAAAGTTACAAAATCTATGTTTTATTCCGTATTTCCAGTCAATCATGTCAAGTCGGACCTTTGGTGCTTCTGGATTTACAATTATGTCATTTTCCTTTGATTTTGGCGTGCCAAAACTTTGATCGGAGCCCGATTCTTTGTCGGTTATCAGAATTTGATGATTTCAAGTCCTGTGGGCCTGCATGGATGCCCATTTTTCCTTAATGTAATCATATTCGACCTTCGGTCGTCCCAAACTCGATTCTGATCTTGAATTTCGTGCCAATCTTTGATTCCGATTGAAATCGTTGCCGATTATTATAACAGGCGGTCCTAAACTCTAAAACTTTTGGTTGATGAGCTGCCGTCTCCGTATTGACTTTGATTTGGCCTCTGAGGTCCCTATTTGGATTATGAAGCTCTTTTTTTTGAATTGCGTGCCTGGTGGGCCTGCTGCGACAGTTATTTCTTTTTTTTGGCAGGTCAAAATAGGGTGTCTATAGCTGCCCCTCTTTGTCATGTTTTGCGAAGCAAATCATGACAAAGAAACAAGATGACCCATTTTGACCTTTTTCTTTTAAGTGATAAGAAAAAGTAAAAAGACGTGCCAAAGTAAGCAAGTGAGTATGGGATGCCATCGTAGGCGAGTGAATGTGAAATACCACCGTAGGCAAAATAGTATGAGGTGCCAATGTAGGCCAGTGAATGTGAAATTCCATTGTAGGCAAGTGAGTATGAGGTGCCAATATAGGCCAGTGAATGTGAAATGCCATCGTAGGCAAGTGAGTATGAGGTGCCAATGTAGGCAAGTGAATGTGAAATGCCATCGTAGGCAAGTGAGTATGAGGTGCCAATGTAGGCAAGTGAATGTGAAATGCCATCGTAGGCAAGTGAGTGTGACGTGCCAATGTAGGCATGTGAATGTGAAATGCCATCGTAGGCAAGTGAGTATGAGGTGCCAATATAGGCAAGTGAATGTGAAATGCCATCGTAGGCAAGTGAGTATGAGGTGCCAACGTAGGCAAGTGAATGTGAAATGTCATCGTAGGCAAGTGGGTATGAAGTGCCATTGTAGGCAAGTGAATGTTAAATGCCATCGTAGGCAAGTGAGTATGAGGTGCCAATGTAGGCAAGTGAATGTGAAATGCCATCGTAGGCAAGTGAGTATGAGGTGCCAACGTAGGCAAGTAAGTATGAGGTGCCAACGTAGGCAAATGAATGTGAAATGCCATCGTAGGCAAGTGAGTATGAGATGCCAATGTAGGCAAGTGAGTATGAGATGCCAACGTAGGCAAGTGGGGATTGTGGGTACCACTAGAGTAGGCTAATAGTTCCGCGGGGATTGAGAGCATTACCAGAAAGGGTGAACGACTCTGTTGGGGATTCATGTGAGAATCGAGTAGAAGAGGGATGGTGTAGTCGACAAGTGCATAACCGCGTAATCTCAAACTCTAACCAAAAATGTAGTAAAGTGAGGGTATGGTCGAGCTCTTAAAGCTGCTTACGTATCTCCCGTCGGGAGAATCAGACCGAGCATAGTTCGTACTGCTGGGGAAAGAGGGATGTAATTAGGAAGTGCGAAGCCACGTAATCCTAAACTGAGGTTGACGTTGATGATAACAGGAAGCCACTTGACGGACTTAGTCCCGATGGTGATGGATAGTGTGAATAGGATGCCACTTGATGGACTCACTCCTGATTCCGGTGATAGATAGTGTGAATAGGATGCCATTTGATGGACTCACTCCTGATTCCAGTGATAGATAATATGAATAGGATGCCACTTGACGAACTCAATCCTGAGCTTGAAGATATGATTGGGACGCCTCTTGAAGGACTCATTCCCGGTAGTGAGAATGTGAACGGGATGCCTCTTGACGGACTCACTCTTGAGTTGAAGATGTAAACAGGACGCCACTTGACGGACTCATTCCCAATAGTTAGTTTATGAATAGGATGCCCCTTGACGGACCCACTCCTTGCTAAAGATGTAAACGGGACGCCACTTAACGAACTCATCCCAATAGTGAGATTGTGAATAGGATGCCCCTTGACGGACTCATTCCCGATAGTGATATTGTGAATAGGATGTCCCTTGACGGACTCACTCCCGAGCTGAAGATGTGAACGGGATGCCACTTGACGGACTCATTCCCAATAGCGAGATTGTGAACAGGATGCTTTTTAACGAATTCACTCCTGTGCTGAAGGTGTAAACGGGACATCACTTGACGAACTCATTCCCGATAGTGAGATCGTGAACAGGATGTCCCTTGACAGACTCACTCCTGTGATGACGATGTATAGTGGATAGATGGCATTTGATAAGACGAGTCCAAATAGGGTGCCGCTGGGGGTCTCATACCTAGTTCTGGAAGTAAATAGTGAACATGATGCCGCTTAGGACCTTATACCTGATGCTTGTGATGGAATAGGATGCCGTTTGAAGGACTTACTCCTGATTTTGATATGGATTCTGATGACGAGTGAACAGGATGCCGCTTGAGGGTCTTATACCTGATTCTAGGAGTGGATAGTAGATAGGATGCTGCTGGGGGTCTCATACATGATCCTGATTCGAGCGTGAATGGTTAGTCTTGAGCGAGGGATAGATTTCTTGACAATCCACCAAGGAGAAGATTGATCTGATATGTGGATCTAAGCAGATGGATCAGTGTGAAGTTGGCAAGTCTGGACAAAGGTTGATATCGTGGCTTAGTTAGTGGCGAGCTTTTTGGGTCATTCGATAGTAGAGTCGGAACCAGTTATCCCTGCTATAGAAAGTATGCACTGTCTGCTATGCTGAAAGATATGAATGGATTTTGAAAGTCATGTCATGCTAAGTATAAGTATTTACTAGAGTATGATGCATGGATATATCATCTGTGAAAGAATGCTCATGAGTTAGTGGATATTGACCGTGTTATCGCCTGTTGAGTACCAGAGACAAAGTATTTGATTGTGTGGGCTCGGTGCCCCAGTGATCATCCTTCAGAAGGACCCAGTTTTTCAGTATTTGATTTCTCTCGAGCTCTCATTCTCTCTGAAACCATTTTTACCTTCGGCGCCCTCACGGGTTTTCACCGAATCTGGTTATATGATCGTTGTGCTTTAGTGTATCTTATGATTTTGAAAGTATGTGGCACGCCCGTCGTTTGGAATGATGCAAGTATGTGATCTTGTGAACCCAATAAGGCTTTGTATCAATCAAAGTGGACTTTACTGGGTTGTAAAGTAGGCTAGGGTCATGGGCTGAGAAATGAAAGGATCGCATGAAGGCTCAAAGTATATTTTGAAAAGTCGGTTGAGATTCTTGAGATCACCTTATGCCCTGCTTTTTTCCTTCTTTTGATTTTGTTCTTTTTCTTTTTGTTTTTGTATTCGTCCCAATCTAGTGTGGGGTATGTTATTGCCGAGTAAAGTATGTACTGGGGAGAATTGCCCCATTTTGAAGTATGTATCCGAGTCAGATCTTATCTTTTGTGGATTTGCTCCAGCTTTGCATTGAGTTTTATTTTGTTTATTTTCTCTTCTTTTTTTTTTCCTTTTTGGCATTGCCCCAGTATAGGGGGTGATCCTCAGGGGTTTAAGTTTGAAAAGAAATCATCGTATGGCTCAAGTGGGCTAACGAGGGAAAGTAGTGTATAGATAGCTGAAATGATTGACTCTAATCATTTTGACACAAGTCGAGTCGGGTTCAGAGATCACATATATACATCATTGAAGTTAGAGATCCTGAGAATGAGTATTTACTTTCCTGACCAGGATTGAGGGGCCCTATGTGGGCCAGCAGTGATCGTGATGACCTCTTTTGCTGAGATGTGGGGGGCAAAGACTGCCCTAGTCTATGTATGTCATGATCCTGAGAATGGACCAAGGACTGTTCTTGAATGCCCGCCGGCTGTCTGCTTCGTTCTTGTGTCCTCAGATGACATCAAGCTGTCATAGAGAAGTATGCTTTTGTCAGCTGATTCTTGTTAAGATGTGAGCATCGTCAGAGGATAAAATAGATGATTTGTGAACTTGAGTCATTTCTCAGCATGACCTTGTGTTGATCGTACTTTCAGGTAGAATCGAACATAGCTTTGTTACGTCCGGAAGTCTAGTACAATGTCTAATTCGTATTCAACAAGTAGTAAGACAGTCATATCCAACATACTCATGAATTTAAGGAATGAGAGCAGATGACAGTTATTGAATGATGCAAAGAATGAGTTTTGTTTTTGTTTTTCGTTTGAAAGTATGCGTTTATGCAAAGCAGACAAAGCATAAATTCAATAGTATGGAGAAACTGCCCCTGTATGGCATATGATGAGGAGTAATGTTTCAGGATAGTGGGCTGATTATTGGGTCTCTTACAAGAGTCTTCTTGGACGTGACCAAAGGCTTTTGGGTGTATATGGGTAGAAGTAGGCCTATTGGTTCAGCAGCTTGAGGGTTCGAACAATCGCAAATGCGCTGGTACTGCTCGGATTTGATCTCCTCAAATTTTGTCACCCGATCCTGCTCAGGTTTGATGCTCGGACATGTTTGGAGTCGGAATTCAGAGTTGTTTAGACTGGTTGTCCATTCGGACTTTCTCGACCTGTGGAGAAGTCAGTGATGCCGAGAGTAGGCTGAGCATGTAGAAACTTCCCCTATTGACTTCTGTTAGAAGTGTACCTGCAGTGAAGGTTGGAAGAGGTATAGTTAGTAAGTTGCTTTAAAGAAAAGAAATAGGGATTCTTCTCCCAGTGACTCGTTAGAGATGGGAGAGTACTACCCCAGTGTGATGTGTGTTCCCAAGGTACGAGATGAATTTGGATAGCCTTTCGGCATCACCAAATGTCTTTGAAAAGGGGATTTGTCCTTGGGGAGTTTTATTTTTGCTTTGAAAGGTGAGAACGAGTTTGGAAAAAGTCTGGCAGCAATCTAGTGCCGTTTATGAGTTTTTGGAAAAGTGTATCCATCCTTGTTAAAATGTAAGGAGAGGATAAGTGAGAATGGGCAGCCCTTCGGTGCCGTTATGAAGTTTTGAAAAAGTGCATCCACCCTTTTTTTAAAATGTAAGGATAGGACGAGTAAGAATGCGCAACCTTTCGGCGCCGTTTTGAGTTTGAAAAGTTTTTCCACCCCCTAGTTTGTAAAAAGTGTAGAGGGAAGACAAAGAAGTATCCGGTAGCTCGTCGGGTCCATTTATTTTTTTTTGAAAAGTTTTTTTTTCATCCCCAGTTTATATAAGGGAAGGATAGAAACGAATCGGACAGCCCATCGGTGCCGTTTCGTATTTTGAAAAGTTTTGAATGCACACGTGTAAAATGTGACTATGTTGAGACGTTGTCGTCTAATGTAGACTTATTTAGGTCCGATTCCCGAACCTTCAAACCTCCAGTGTCGTAGCACCTTCTCAGGTTAGTGGTTTCGAGCAGAGGAAGTTTCGGTGCTTGTACCGGCGGTTCTACCGCAACGTCCATGCCACTTACTGATCCTCCTATCTAATCTTAAAGGGTTCCAATTTCAAAACGGGTTATGTTATGCTTGATGCAAGTGTGTAGTGTGTATGATAGTTAAAGATCTTGGCATTGGCCTTTGCAATTTTGGCATTGGCCTTGCAATCTTATTTTCGTCTGAGTCGCGTACACCTGTACAAAAGAATATGAATTTACAAAGAAAAGGTGAAATAAAAAAAAATGTTAGTACAAAAGAAATGCCCCATTGTAACGAAAATCACTAAAGTGATGGCCTGAGTCATTTTTAGTGTATCCCCAGCAGAGTCGCCAGCTGTAGCGCCCACGCTTTCGGAGCGCCAAGCTGTCGGTGTGGGCCCGGCTTCCTGAGAGTGGGTGAATTACGACTTGAAGTTTATTGAGAATGGTGAAAGGAGTGCGCTAGGGCCTATTTGAAATGTTCAGAGTCGCCACCTAACATTTGGGGTGTTCGGAACCATACGAAGACAATCAAAGTAATTCATCTTTGACTTTTGAAAAAAAAAAGTTTTGAGAAAAGTGGGCCCTTTAAAAGTATGACTCTCGATAGCCATGCGAAAACCAGAGATCTTAAAGTTGGTTCGGGGACTCGATTATGTCGAGGGAAGGTGTTCCTCGAACATCCGTGTGAACACGGTTGCCAATTCTAGTGATTTTTATTAAAATGGGGGCATTTTGATTGAAAAAGTAAAAAAGAAGCTTTTCTTTTTTTTTTTGTTTTTTTAGAAAGTGAATAGGACAAAAAATGGTGACGGGTATGGCCGCACTCCTTGAGAGTTGCTTACGTATCCCAAGACGGGAATCAGGCCAACCGTAGTTCTGACTTGTGCGTGTGAGTGTATGCATGATTTTTTAGAGAAAGAAAAGTGGTGCTGTTTGACCATGCACGTGTGATATAGTGATTTAAGAAAGAGTTGGTGTAACTAGGATCTTTAACCCATGTGGTATAGTCCTAGATTTTAACCTTTGGAAAGTGATTGAGATTGAAATGAGATTGTACAAGTGAATGGAGAATGATGCATTTTTTTTGTACTTTTCTATTTTTTATTTTTTTTCTGTGCTTTTATTCCTATGTCGGAAATAAGGATTTGTGCCCAAATGACTAAAAAAATGTACCGGAAGTAAAAGGGTCAGTGCCCAAAAGAAAGAAAAGAAAAGAGAATTTTTTTATATTTTTACTTTTATGCCGGAAGTAAGGGTCGGTGCCCAAATGACTGAAAAGTGTACTGAAAGTAAGGGTCGGTACCCAAAAGAAAGAGGAGATTTTTTTTTTTGTATTTCTATTTTTATGCCGGAAGTAAGGGTCGGTGCCTAAAAGAAAGAAAATCGATTTTTTTTTTGTATTTTTATTTTTATGCCGGAAGTAAGGGTCGGTGCCCAGTGGGTGAAAAAAGTGTGCCGGAAGTACGGGTCGGTGCCCAGTGAGTGAAAAGTGTGCCGGAAGTATGGGTCGGTGCCCAATGGTCTAAGAAAAAGGTTTACCAGAAGTATGGGTCGGTGCCCAATGAGTGAAAAGTGTGCCGGAAGTATGGGTCGTTGCCCAGTGGTCTAAGAAAAAGTTTTACCGGAAGTATGGGTCGGTGCCCAGTGAGTGAAAAGTGTGCCGAAAGTATGGGTCGGTGCCCAGTGGTCTAAGAAAAAGTTTTACCGGAAGTATGGGTCGGTGCCCAGTGAGTGAAAAAGTGCCGGAAGTAAGGGTCGGTGCCCAGTAGGTGGAAAAAGTTTTACCGGAAGTACGGGTCGGTGCCCAGACCGCTAAGAATATGAGTTAGAGTATGTTACCTGTGCAAAAGGGGCTATTGAAGCCCAGTCGGTGATTGTTGAGAATGAAAGATAAAATCCTGAGCTTTGAAAAGATCGTAATCGAGAAAACGGCACAAAAATAAGCCGTGAAGGCCCCCCAAGTCAAATTTTGACACAAAATTGACCAAAACGGATGTCATAGTTGAGTATAGAAGGGCCGGAATTGTCAGAAAAGCCATAAGGCGGGCAAAATTGGGTCTGGGCTGAGTTGAGGGGGAACCACGGGTGGTTGGAACTGGCAAGGAGAGCCTGAAATGGACTTATAGAATGCCAATCAGGTCCTAAAAGTTGGATTTGGCCAAATCTGAGGGCACCGATGCGTCCGAAACGGCCAAATTAGCTAGGATCAAGTGTCTGCTCATAGATATCCGGACCCAGGGCAGAGAAAACTAGGAAAAACTAAAAGTGGGAAACACAACAACGTCAACATGCCACGTGGCAGTCAATGCCACGTGGCGTACTCTGGTTGGCTGGTCAAAACTGACTGGGTGTGCTAGCTATGCAGCTGACTGGACAGTCCACGTGGCGATCAGTGCCATGTGGCAGCTTCTGATTGGTTAACCACTGCTGTCTCAACATGATGTGGCAGATGATGTGGCATGACACATAGCAAGATGACGTGGCTGTCCACGTGAAGTTGATTGGGTGGTCAATGCTAACTTTACAATGACGTGGTAATCACATGTTATGCTGACTGGACTGCTGACTCAGTGTTCGTTGCCACGTGGCATATTCTGATTGGATGGTCAACTGCTAAGTCAGCGCTGACTCAGCGCTGACTGTTACCTGCATGTTGGGAGGCAGGACAGTGTGCTAGAGGCGCGTGTTGCGTGTGCGGGCTGTTCCGGTGGCCGTTGGAGATTAAGCCGCGGGGATCTGAATCGTCTGGTCCAGACGATTGGGCTGGTGGTGGTGGTTTCCGGCGGTGGTTGCCGGAAAGTCTTCCGGAGGGGATTTTGTACAGCGGCCGCGCGTGGTGAGTTTTGGTGGCGCATGGGGCCTCTGTGGAGGTGATTTGAATATGGGACCAATGGCGTTGGCTCTGGTTTGGCAAGGGTGACCCACTGGATGGGGAGGTGAGATTCAGAGAGCCAGTTTAGGCTATGTTTGGTTGAGTTTCAGAATATGTGGAGGTTCAAGGCTCTGTTTGATTCAGACAGCTTTTCTGGGTTTTCTGGGTGCTTTTAAAGGCTATGGTTGTGCAGGGTGTTGGGTAATAGAGTGGTGTTTGTGGGTACTGAGTGGTGGTTGGCAGTAGTAGTGCTTGGTGTTTGGTTGTAATTGTGGTGAGGTTTTGTTGATCAAACAAACCATACAAAGCCTTGGGAGAAAAAAAAACTAGCCAAACAGAGCCTTGGGGAGATGAGAGGAGGGTCTGATGTGCGGCTACTCTCCCCTCAACCTAATGAAGCAAAATGTTGCTTTTATAGGCAAAACCTACATGGGCTTCGATCCCATGTAGGTGAGACGCCGGTTGATCGGTGCGACTCGGATCTTGATCGTCCGATCGTCCAGGAACTTCAATTGTTATTTATTTTTGAACCAGCCGTCCGATCTTTCTGATTCAAGAAGTTATGGACTTGTAATGTCATCCCCTTTATATCCGTACGGTTGGATCAGGAATTCTTGAGCCCGGATAATGATATGTATGCCGTTGTCGATGCTGATCGGGCCGTTAAAACTTCAATCGAACATCGTTTCTTCTCCAGTTGTCTGATTGGGCTGATTCAAGTCACAAAATCTCTGTTTTCTTCCGTATTTCCAGTCAATCATGTCTAGTCGGACCTTTGGTGCTTCCGGATTTACAATTATGTCCTTTTCCCTTGATTTCGGCGTGCCAAAACTTTGATCAGAGCTCGATTCTTTGTCGGTTATCAGAATTTGATGATTTGAAGTCCTGTGGGCATGCATGGATGCCCATTTTTCCTTGATGTAATCATATTCGACCTTCGGTCGTCCCAGACTCGATTCTGATCTTGAATTTCGTCTCAATCTTCGATTCCGATTTAAATCGTTGCCGATTATTGTAACAGGCGGTCCTAAACTCTAAAACTTCTGGTTGATGAGTTGCCGTCTCCGTAATGACTTTGATTTGGCCTATGAGGTCCCTATTTGGATTATGAAGCTCTATTATTTGAATTGCGTGCCTGGTGGGCCCGCTGCGATAGTTATTTCTTTTTTTTGGCAGGTCAAAATGGGGTGTCTACAATTAGGAGCGCTAGGAATGCAAGTGGATGAATCCTTCTTAGTACAGTTTATTCTCAACTCACCCCCTTCTCAGTTCGGCCCGTTCAAAATTCACTATAATACTCATAAAGACAAATGGAATTTGAATGAGCTGACTAGTATGTGTATTCAAGAGAAAGTGAGATTAAGGCAAGAAGGACCCCACTCTGTGCTAGTTGTAACTCATGAAGCTAAAAAGAAAGGAAAGTTTGTGAAAGGAAAGAGGATTCTACCAAAGAAAGGAGATGGACCTGGGAAAAGTAGTCAGGGCCATGGAAAGTTTATTGTCACGTGTTATGTTTGTGGCAAGAAAGGACATATGAAGAAGGACTGCAGCAAGTGTAAGGCTTGGTTCGAAAAGAGAGGTACCAATCTTTCTTTTGTATGTTATGAATCAAATCTTGCTGAAGTTCCTTCTAATACTTGGTGGATTGACTCTGGGGCCTTAACTCACATAACAAATTCAATGCAGAGATTCCTTACAACCCGGAACCCGAAGGAAAGTGAACAATTCATCTATATGGGGAACCGTCTCAAAGCGGAAGTGGTATTTGTTGGAACCTACCGCCTACTCTTGGAGACGGGTCATCAGATGGATCTTATGGACACTTTTTATGTACCTTCGATTTCTAGGAATTTGGTTTCTCTATCCAGATTAGATGTTGCTGGATATTCTATTTTATTTGGTTGTGCGAAATTTAGTTTAATGTATAACTCTATTATGGTTGGTTCTGGTATTTCATATGACGATTTTTATAAAATTTCCTTAAATCATGAGTTTGTACAATCTTTAATAGACCTGCATTCGAATGTTTGTTCAAAACGAGGTCTAATTAATGAAAACTCTTCAATCTTGTGGCATAAAAGACTGCGGCATATCTCCAAGGATAGAATTGAGAGATTGGTGAAAACTGGGATTTTGGATCACCTCGACTTCACTGATTTTCAAGTGTGTGTGGAATGCATTAAGGGAAAGCAAACCAAACACACTAAGAAAGGTGCCACAAGAAGTACTAAGCTTCTTGAGATAACTCATACAGATATTTGTGGACCACTCTCCATTCCATGTTTTGCTGGAGAGAAGTACTTTATCGCCTTTATAGATGATTTTTCTCGCTATGGTTATGTATATCTAATACATGAAAAGTCTCAGGCTGTTGACATCCTTGAGGTGTTCATTACTGAGGTCGAGAGGCAGTTAGATAGAAAGGTTAAAATAGTGAGATCTGATCGAGGTGGTGAGTTCTATGGCAGATATGATGAGACAGGTCAAAATCCTGGCCCATTCGCCAAATTTCTTGAAAAGCATGGCATTTGTGCTCAATACACAATGCCAGGTATGCCACAGCAGAATGGAGTTGCCAAAAGGTGTAATCGTACACTTTTAGATATGGTTAGGAGTATGATGAGTTTTTCAATTGTACCTGATTCATTGTGGGGTGAAGCATTAAAGACTGCAATGTATATCTTGAATAGGGTTCCTAGTAAGGCTGTCCCAACAACTTCTTTCGAGTTGTGGACTGGTAGGAAGCCAAGTTTGAGACATTTACATATTTGGGGTTGTCCAGCAGAAGCAAGGATCTTCAACCCACATGAGGAAAAGTTAGATTCAAGGACCATATCTGGATATTTCATTGGTTATCCAGATAAGTCCAAAGGGTACAAATTTTATTGTCCTAACCATAGTACGAGGATTGTGGAAACCGGTAATGCCATATTCTTAGAGAATGGCGAAGTTAGTGGGAGTGATGAATCAAGAAAGGTTAATCTTGAGGAATTAAGAGTGGATATTCCACCACCCTTTCCTCCTCGAGAAATTGTTGTTTCTCAAGCTATTCAACCAGTTGAGGGAAATCAACAACATAATGGAAATGATTCACCACTTCATGAGAATGTTGCCATTGAAAATAATGTAGTGCCACCATAACTGCCAGTTCTGAGGAAATCTCAGAGGGAAATAAAATCTGCCATTTCAGATAATTATGTGGTGTATCTACAAGAATCTGATTTTGATATTGGGATTAATAAGGATTCAGTTTCATTTTCACAAGCCATGGAAAGTGATAATTCTAGTAAATTGATCGATGCTATGAATGAAAAGTGAAATCAATGAACCAGAATGGTGTCTGGATCTCGTTAAATTGCCTAATAATTGTAAGAAAATTGGCTGTAAATGGGTCTTTAAGACCAAGTGTGACGCTAAAGGCAATATCGAGAGGTATAAGGCCAGACTTGTGGCTAAAGGTTTCACTCAGAAAGAGGGCATTGATTATAGAGAGACCTTCTCTCTGGTATCTAAGAAGGACTCATTTAAAATTATCATGGAACTTGTAGCTCATTATGATCTAGAGTTACATCAGATGGATGTGAAAACTGCCTTTTTAAATGAAAATTTGGATGAGGATATCTACATGGAACAACCTGAAGGGTTCACAAAGAAAGGAAAAGAACATTTGGCTTGCAAATTAAAGAAATCCATTTACGGTCTTAAACAAGCTTCCAGGCAATGGTATATAAAGTTTAATGATACCATTACTGATTTTGGATTTAAGGAAAATACTGTTGATCAGTGTATTTATCTAAAGATCAGTGGGAGCAAATTTATCTTTTTGGTCTTATATGTGGATGATATTTCGTTAGCCAGTAGTGATCTTGGTTTGTTACACGAAACCAAGGAGTATCTTTCTAAGTGCTTTAAGATGGTTGATATGGGTGAGGCATCCTATGTCATTGGCATAGAGATCTTTAGGGATCGATCTCGAGGATTGCTAGGACTGTCTTAGAAAGGCTATATCATTCGAGTTTTAGAAAGATTTAATATGCAGCTATGTTCAATTAGTGATGCACCAATCATGAAAGGTGACAAGTTAAATGAAAGTCAGTGCCCTAGGAATGACTTAGAAAAGGAACAAATGAAGAAAGTTCCATATCAATCAGCTATGGGGAGCTTAATGTATGCTCAGACTTGTACCAGACTAGATATTAGCTTTGCAGTTGGAATGTTAGGTACATATCAAAGTAATCCAGGAATGAACACTGGAAAGCAACAAAGAAAGTTATGCGATATCTTCAAGGGATGAAGGATTATATGCTCACATATAGGAGATTAGATCAGTTAGAAGTGATTGGGTACTCAGACTCGGATTTTGGTGGTTGCTTAGATAGCCAGAAGTCCACATCAGGTTTTGTGTTTCTGCTAGCAGGTGGAGCAATCTCGTGGAAAAGCGTGAAGCAGTCCATTATTGCTTCATCCACGATGGAGGCCGAGTTTGTAGCATGTTTTGAGGCCACGAGTCATGCTTTATGGTTGCGGAATTTTATTTCAGGACTTGGTGTTGTTGACTCTATTGCCAAGCCGCTGAAAATTTATTGTGACAATATCGCAGCAGTTTTCTTCTCTAAGAATGGAAAGTATTCTAGTGGTTCCAAGCACATGGAACTTAAGTACTTGGTTATTAGTGAAAGAGTCCAGAAATAGCAAGTGTAAATTGAAAATTTGAGCACTACTCTTATGATTGCTGATCCATTGACTAAGGGAATACCTCCAAAGACATATAAGGAACATGTTGTAAGGATGGGTCTTTTGAGGAATCATTGATGTAAATGATGGATATTTCAGTTGTAGTGTAATTGACACTTATGCGCAATTAAAGTTTGTTTCTGTTATTTTTTGTTTTCAATTATGTGTGCACAATTTATGTTTGATTGTTTGATAAATAGGAAATGTCATAACAAGACACATTACATGGGCATTACAGAATAATAGACTAAGGTTGGTACAGGTTATTAATGACGTGGTGCATGGAATGGAATACGACACAAATGTTGTACAACCGCTATGACTCACATTAATAGTCTATGCTAATCTTAGTATGATAGTAACTAAAAGTTTGGGCGTTTTGGCTAATTATGAAAATTTGTGATCACATTAAATTTTTATATGTGGAATCCAACGAAGTCAAGTATCATAATTGGTCTAGTGGACCAAGTGGGAGAATTTAAATTCCTATGTGACTTTTAGAGGTCCTATTAAATGTGGCCCACTAGCCTTCTATGTTAGTTGGACTCCACTAACTATTTAGCCAATAGAAGATTGTCCCAATTAATATATATATATATATATGTATATGTATATATATAAGATATACGTAATTAACTGTTGAGAGAACCAATGATTGAATGGTTCATCTTTCAACAGTTATTAAATACGAGACTTTTCATATTCAGTAATTATGAAAGTCATTATGTATTCCAAGACCGTCTTTATGACAGTCATTAATAGGCCATCTTCTCTCCTCTATAAAAGGTACACTCTACCCCTTGAAAGTTAACCTCAATCAATTATAGAAATAAGGGTGTACATAACTGAGAGACAGAGAGAAGAAGGTGAAGCCTAAAATAAAGTGCAATCTAAGGGGTTCCAATTATGTCTCTACCAATATCAATGGCGAATAATAGTATGTGAAATTATATTTGATTTCTTAAGATGTATAATATTCAAGATCTTGGCATATAAAATTTTTGCTCATGATAGTTTTATCAATTAAAATCCTACAGTTGTAATTAAATTAAACTAACATGATGTAGAACAATTAATTTTTCATAATATAATGGTGGTTGAATGCTTTCATGGCGGTTGTACTGATGGTCTCGTTTTGGCTTCGAAATTAGAAGAAGTAGACATATGTAGAGAGAGACAACAGAGAGGGGAAGAAGGGACATTTTTCTTAAAGTTTACTAGGACAAAAGGGCAATTTTGTCTTAAAGAGTATTATTATTCGGCATGTTAGCATCCCAATGACTTTTCCGTCAAAATAGATGGACGACATAGTAACAGAAGGGTAATGTTTGTAATGGGTCTATAGTTACGGGAGTGTGTCTGTCGGGTAAAATAGTTCAGGGGAATGAGTTAAAACTGAGTTATAGTTTAGGGGGTGTTGATGTAATTATCCCTTGATTCTATTTACGTGATGACATCTACCACTAGAAAATAATAATAATAATAATAATAATAATAATAATAGCTCAAGAACAATATAATATAAGTTGCATACCCGTGCAATGCATGGGTATTAACATTTAAAAAAAAATGGAAGTAATGAGTGTAATTACAAACTCTCTATACATTAAAACAATTGTGAATGTAATGTATAAAAATGCTAATGAACTTCTTATAAAAGGTCGAAAAAAATTGGAGCACATCGTAAAATTGGAGCAGTGTGAAAACTTGCAGAACACTTTTCAATTCACAAAAATGCATAGAAAATTAAAGAATATTGACATAGGTCAATTTAATTGAAAAAAAAAGTCTAAGATATTTAATCCATACCATATATATCCTACAAATAAGTTTTTAAAAAATAAAAAATAAATAAAAAATGGCATTAATCTATGTGTACATATATATATGTGTGTGTGTGTGTGTGTGCGTTCATTTTTCATTTAAATTTTATTAACATTAATCTTAAATAGTTATTATCATTAATTACAATTTGCAGAGAGAGAGAGAGAGAGAGAGAGAGAGAGAGAGAGAGAGTGTGTATGTGTGTGTGTGTGTGTGTTCATAAAAGCTGCCACATAGGCACTTAGGTGGTGAAATAGAATTCATCTGTTTTCATATATATATATATATATATATATTTAAGGGTGTAACTAAATACACCATCTTTTCTGCTAAATACACCACCCTGTAGTGTTAAAAGATAAAAAATTTGTGAATGAATGTGGTGTATTTATCAAAAAAAAGTGGTGTATTTAGCCCCACCCATATTTAATCCATACCATATATATCCTAAAAATAAGTTTTTAAAAAGTAAAAAATTAATATAAAATGACATTAATCTATTTGTACATATATATATATATACGTGTGTGTGTGTGTGCAAGCGCGCACGCATTTTTCATTTAAATTTTATTAACATTAATCTTAAATAGTTATCATCATTAATTACAATTTGTTTAGAGAGAGAGAGAGAGAGAGAGAGAGAGAGAGAGAGAGAGAGAGCGACTTCATATAAGCTACCACATAGGCGCTTAGGTGGTAATAGAATCCATCTGTTTTCATATATATATATATATATATATATTAGCTTTGTGAAAAATATTGAGATTAATTGTACAGACTGCATGAAAAGTTTTTTGTTTTCATGTTGACCTTATTTAATGGGGTTTCTTCTTTAGTTGTCATGACAGAGTTTTAACACGTTACCCGCTTGAATTCGAAGATAAGAATATGTAATTTACGTAAGTACCCCTATTGGGTGAGATTTTTACACTTTTACCTAGGAGTCTTCGAGATGGTTTAGATCCTGGGCATTATAGTCATTTGACTAGTGTTATAAATCTTACATATGTATATATATATATATAGTTAGATATGTTTTGCTTGTGTTTGTTATTTTTTATTTTTTATTTAATATTTTTGGTCAAAAGTGTTTTGCTTGCCTTCAATAGATGCTAATAACTATTGCATAATGATAGGTGCCGAAATCAGTCCCGCAACCACTTATTTAAACCAAATTGTGTGTGTAAGTGTGAGAGAGAAAGAGAGAGAAGTTGCCACACAGGCGCTGATGCAGCAAAATGAATTTTTTTTGTTTTCATACATGTGCAATGCAGGGATCTAACATTTTTAAAAGAATTTGTAGAATCGTTATGCTAGTTATGCAAGTAAAAACAATTGTGAATTGGCTATATAAAATGCCAATGAACTTTTTGTAAAAGGTCAGGAAAAAAAGAAGAAGAAGAGGAATATCGAATCTTAAACTTGGAGCAATACAAAAACATTAAGAATAAAACTTTTCAAATCCCGAAAATGCATAGAAAATCGAAGAAATTGGCATTAGCCAAATTGATTGGAATATAAAATATCTAAGATATTTAATTCATACCATATCCTACAAACACATTTAGAAGAAGAAAAAAAAAAGAATATAAATGGCATTAATCTATTTGTACACATAACATGTATATGTAGATATGTGTATGTATTTTTTATTTAAATTTTATTAGCATTAACCTCAAACTATTATTAATATTAATTGCATTTGGAAAGAGAGATAGAGAAAAAGAAAGGGAGAGAGGAAGGAGTGTCACGTGACAAAAACTTTGGCTTCTATTTTCATATATATATATATATATTAGATGTAATCCAACTTTCCATGTATGAGAGTAAAAAATGCCGCTTTTCTAAATGAGAAAGCAAAACGAACTTTGAAAGCTCTATGAGAAATAACTGTAAAATTAAGTCAAGAGCTTCTCTAGTTTAGGCTGATAGAGTCAGGTGGTGTTGCTTTGCAGGTTGTATTTTTTAGAGCAAATTACATTGATTTTTTCAGAGATTTTTGTATATAATTGTTTGCTGTAATTATTTATTTGGGCGTGCCAGAGCCTTGTTAGGTAGACCCAAACTAATAAACACAAAATTTCCTAAATCACTTGTGTGAGTGATACACAAAGTTTTGAAAATCTGACTTCTAATGGGCGATCGTGAAAAGTGAGTAGGAAAGTACCCTCACTTAAGGTCCTATAGCAGTATTGAAGCATACAAGCCATACAAGTGATGAAAGAGAAACTAAATAAAATAGACTTTTATTTAATTGTAGAAAAGAAAATTACAAGAAGTGTAATTTAAAGCTAAGAAAGCCTAAGAAAAATAGTAAGAATGCTTAGAGCGCTAAGAATGCTTTTTTTGGATGCATTGGGATGTTTTTGTCGAAGTGACGCGGAGTGCCTTGACTGCTTGGCCTGCCTGCTGATTTATAGCGGCCATGAAGGTCTTCTAGATAAGGTAGGAAATATCTGATGAATCATTATCTGGTAAAAAATACCAGATTTCTTCCATATCTGATATAAGTTGCCATATCTTCGAAATATATATATATATATATATATTTGCAGCTCGAATGTGGTCCATTTTCAGTCTTCATTCGGCTTCCTTCTCAAGCAAGTAAAAGATATACTTCCCTAATCAAATAATATTATATCGAGATATTCTATATTCTGATAATGTTTCCAAACCTCGATAGACTTGGAAAGGAATTAATTACCTTATCAAGATATGGTAACATTAATCAACCATATAACTTTAAAAAAAAATGACAATATCACTACACCATATGACCTCATTACTAACGGATATATCCGTTAGAATAAATGTTACTAACGGATATATCCGTTAGTATTTTAGCGTTAGTAATATTACTAACTGATTTTCTAACGGATATATCCGTTAGTAAAATTAATTTTACTAACGGATATATCCGTTAGTAAATCAAAGGATTTCTAACGGATATATCCGTTAGAAAGCTACTTACTAACGATTTTTTCCAACTAATTTAAAAGATTAGTATTGAATACTAACGGTTTGTCAACTATTACTAACGGATATATCCGTTAGTAATTTTTTAAAAATTAAAAAATACTTACAAATTTACTAACGGATATATCTGTTAGAAATATGGATAAATCCAAAAAAAAAATTATTTATTTAAATGCTTCCCATTTCTTTTTTTTGGCACCTAATTAACAAACATATTAATCTATGCCAAACACAAAAAATTACAAGATTAATCTATATCCAACACAACAAAAAATAATTGAAAGTAAACATAATATGTAAACCATTCATCCATGTCTAACTAACATATCTATACCCAACACAACAAAAATAATCCATAATTATCGTAACAAGTAAAGAGTTCATACATGTCTTAACCAACAAGCTCAATCTAACAATATCTTAAATTTAAGGAGCTCTTACATTCAAACCCAAACTATCAAACAAAGCATGTCTGAAATTTAAAGACCAATTCAACTGCTTTAGCCGACAAGCCTGACACTAACAATACTAAACTTACTGCGAAGTAGCCTAGTTCTCCTTCTTTGTACAAGATGTGGACAAATGAGTTGCTCTTCATCACAAAGCTTGCACTTCAATAGAACTCTTGCTCATAGTTTGTGGATATCAAAGCAACTGGGTGGCTTTTGGTCTCCTAAGTTCCTCCCACCATGGAATCACTAAAATGTTTCACCAAATTCCCAGGCTGTAATATGCTAATATTCATCCGTAAAACAAAAAATGAGACTTAAAGCATAATAAGTCAACTTGTTTTGATTCTTCTTCAATAAACTAAAGTAGATGAGATGAACAAGCATGGATTAAGGGCATGTTTGGAAATTTTCAGAATATATTCTCCATTTTCGATTATTCTTGGATTAAGAGCATGTTTAAAATGTGATTCAACAGTTTCCAATATAGTAAAGAAGTCAAAAGAAAGTTTGAAAATTGCCTTTAGAAGAATAATAGGAAAAAACTTCTAATTGTTGAGGAAGAAACTAACCAATCAAGGGTTAGAACAGGGAGAACTACAACAATGATGAAGATCCTCATTAGGGGTGGACACAAGCTGAGCCGAGCTTGTTTGCAAGCTTTTTCATGAGCTCGCGAGCTTGCTCACGAGCTCAAATCTCACGAGTTTTCAAGTGATCGCGAGCTTTAAAGGATTAAATCTGTTAATATATTCCAACATTATAGATGTACAAAGTTTTTAGAAACCTAAGAAAATACAACACAAGCTTCACTTTAACTTGTGCCTATGTTACTTGCTAGTTGCCACAAACCACTGCATGTTGTATCTCTTATATAGCATCTGAGATATCTCAAAAGTTGTGTGTGTGTGTGTGTGTGTGTGTGTGTGTGTGTGTAGGTGGGGGGGAGGGGGGTGGCACCCCCATGTGACTCCGCCCTTCCGATGATGTAAATGGAGTATCCTACCCGGCCCTCTCCCACAGGTTCTTGAAATAACTCTTTTCAAAGTTTTCTAAAAATTTCAAAGAATACAAGAAAGGAGAAAAAATTGTGAGGGTGATTACTTACTAAGGACTTCATGCCCTTGCTGCCTTCACTCCTTCCTCCACCACAATCAACGAACTCTTACGAGTACTAGATGAATCAAATCTAAATTTGAATTCAAAAAATTGGTACAACCATACAAATGGAATAAGATTAATTAACAGAGAGATTGAGATTATAGTACTTGACTGCGAAGACAACCAGCAGTATATGAAAATATTCTTACAACCATACTTCTCAACTTATTTCGACAATTCTTACACGGAAAAGTTTTCTAACATTGCTAGGTGTGTGTCGATACTTATTTCGACAATACTTAGGTCGTGACATTCTGCAATATAACAATGAAAAAGAAAATAAAGCAAAGGGAATGCTACTCAATAGGAAGCTAAATATTTGTTAGTTCACTAAGCTATTCACTGTTACCGAAGCAAGTATTTGTCTCAATTGTTATTAGGTTCTCATGCCAAAATATAATAGTAATTTACATATAATTGAGGTAAAAAATAAAGAGCTAGAACAAGAGCAAAGTCATAATAAGAATTAGTAGTCCGATAGCCAATATGCCTTTGTAGAGATGACTGATAAGCAGAAGCTACAAAATACATGAAGTGAAAGAGAGAGTCTTAGATCTCTAACCTGCTCGGTGTACCACTAGCAATGTTAACTACGTTCTTCAAATAGGACACCTGCAGAAAAATGATATGTATATGATTTAAGAATTACTGGAAAAAAAAAAAAAAAGACAAGTGGACTGATTGTATGCACTGATGGAGGATGGCTTGGTTAAGTAAAACTAACTTGGTTAAAATTTTTTTTGGTTAAATCATAAGGTCACTAATTTTGAATTCAAAACTGATACAAGTGGGGGAGCTACTAAATATACACACCTAATTGCTTTCACACTCACTTAAACAACTAATGATATTGAATATACAACTCAACCATGTCGGCATGCAAAGTAATTACGTGGGTGTAATTAGTAGCTCCCTTTACTTGGGATAGAATTTAGAGTTTAGATCCACATGATTCAAAAGGTAAATTAATTTAGTAGCAAAAAAGAATGATGAATAAAGTGTAGTTTAACTTGAACGAAAACTGGGGGCTACCCACAACACAAATTCTAGTTTAACAATGCTTTGTTTGCTTTGTGGATTTAGAAAAAGAAAAAGTAAAAAGGAAAAAAAAACAAGAAAAAAAAACTAATTCCATTGTGTTATCCATTATTGTTCTTTCATTCTTCAAGGACAAAAGATTCACACCTTAACGGAAGTCACCCTAGTCTAAAGATGGACCGAGATATGTGTGCAGAAAGAAGTCCCCTCGACATTAATAATTAGAGTTTTCTCGCCAAGTATCAACATTGTTCTAGAAGGTATAAAAACTCCCGATTTTCACAATATAAATAGAAGGATTCTAGGTAAAGTGGTCCGTGGCAAAAAGCAAAAGAGGGGGAAAAAGAGCATCTGTTGGCCACTTTTGGTGCCTCGGATTACTTGTTACTATAAAAAACAAAGTATCCCAAACAATTTCAAGAGTACAAGGGAAAAAACTAAGACCCAAAACAAGGAAAACAGCAACCTGGAGTTTGACTGGGTTGGAGTAAACTCTTGCAGAATTTAGTTTAGTCACTATAGTGACTAAACTCTGGGTAATGTCCAGTTTCCACTTGAACAAAGATACAAAGCATTCGGGTTTAGAAGATTAATATTGTTTCATATTGTTTTGCACAAAATGCTTGCTTCTAAGCTTAAACTCTAAGAGACTATTTGGGTAATACATGCCATTTATTTATTTTTTTAAAGAATATGTTCTAAGTAGTTATGGGGTTTTTCAGCTTCTTTGTGGTTAGATAAAAATCTATGCTTAATGCTCCATTTGGTATGGAAATGGCTGTTTTTCAAAGCACACGTATAATTTTTTATCTACATTATAGAGAGAAAAAAGATGAAAGATGGGTAGGGTTGAAGAACAAAACATCATAGAGTGCAAGATTATTGTTATAAAGGTGAAGGCTTATGGGTTCCATCAACCCCCAACTCATGTCCCTCTATATGCGAAACACCTCCAACTTAAAAACAGAAGCAGTTATTAGAATGCATCGTGTAAATAAGTTAAAATAAAAATGATAATGTAATTGTAATTGGTGAGAATGTGTTCCGCACTTATCATTCCAAGCGGACTATAACTTATAAAAATGATTTTTTGTTACTTATCTTTAAGATAAAGAATTAATTCTTTATCAAATCATTACTCAAACCTTTTTATATAAAAAAAAAAACCCATCTTGAATATGTTTGAAGCATTCTCAAATAGGGCCTGAAAAAAAAAAGTCCATTTTAAACCAAGTAATGAAAGGCATGAATATGAAAGTACTCAAGAATTTGTCATAATCCCTGAAGATAAAAATGAGTAATGTCAGATTGGCCTCTACAGATCATAAATTCAAATTTAAAATGGTTAGCAAGACTACAACTTGATGATCAGAAAAAAATGTGGTCCCTGTCTTAATTGGCAAACATAATCTGTTATGAGTTGATAAAAATGGGTCGTTGCTATCCACCCTGTTTTGGACCAGACCTTAGTCTCGTCCTTAGTCTCACATGAATTGGGTTCTTCAGTAGTTCTTTCCTAATAATCATTCAATCTTGCTTCCACTTTGTCCATTAAACCTTAATACAGTAAAAACTAGTCTATTAATTGGATCTCAAATTTACTGAATATATACTGAAGGAGAACTATGTGAATATATGCTGAAGAGAATAAGAAATTCTATAATCAGGCACATTGTTTAGAGTATCATAATCGGTAAGTGTTGAAAGAAGGAATAGGGGACTTGAACACCATATCACAATACAATAATCCCCTTTCAACAGCATCCGAACCAGTTCATCATGTTGTTTATATACAGACGCAGATATATCTACCTATATATATATATACATATATAACAAAAACAAAAGTACAAAGCCCTCGAAGAAGAGGTGAAATGGCCAAAACAAAGAACAAAGAAAGCACTTACATTTCTCTTCAAGAAACCAAGCATCTGAAAGGACGCATTTCCTGTTTGATAGCTCTGTGAAAAAGAGATGAAAATTAAAATTGAAATGATGAAGTTGCTGCACGCACAAACCCTATAGAGAAAAGAGAGCCACGAAGGAGCAAATCCAAATCTGAGAAAAGAGAGGCACCAGGACGGCGAGGGCACGACACGGGGACGGCGGGGGCGGCGAGGGCACGGCGAGGGGGCACCGATCTCAATTTCTCTCCCTTTTCTCTTTCTCGTTTCTCTCTCTCTCTCTCTCCAGACCTAATTTTATTTTCGTTCACTTTTAGGGACTATAGATAATACAGTCTATTCTTATTTTCTTTTATTTTTATTTTATTTTCTTTTTTGTATTAATTGTAATTTCTATAAATATCACTAACAGATATATCCGTTAGTAATGTTTTAAACTCCGTTAGAAATAATATATCACATTATGGAGAGTTATTACTAACGGATATATAACTTTTCTAACGGATATATCCGTTAGTATAACGGATATATCCATTAGTAATTACTAACGGATATATCCGTTAGAAAACATAAAAACCGTCTGTTAGAAATCTGGTCATATGGTGTAGTGTATCATCTAAAGATATTTTAGGGATGATATACTTCTATTCGTGGCCAACCATATCACTTTCCAAAAGTGATAAGATCAAATATGGAATGGCCAACCAAAGTAGTGGTCCGATGGAAAATGAAACATAAGTCCGTTGGCATTGAATTGAACTAATACATGATATCCACCGATTTGCATTGAGTGTCATGCCCGAAATGCTTTGACCAACCAATTGATGGCAGATTAATAATGGGCCTTAAATGGAAGCCCATTTGGACATGTAAACGGCCTGCCCTAGAGTCAAATGGTATACTGAAGTTGAACTTGACAACCTGTAGCAGCGGACCAAATCAGCCCGATGACAAAGCCGAGGCTGCCTGTTGACATCACATGCAGCCCGATTGAGGCAGATTTGATATTGAAGCTTTACACCCTTGCTAAACAGCCACCCCCGGGCCCACCAGATTACCCATGCCTTCTCTGTCTGATACACACTTGTAATCGGGCTATAATCCTATACATTGGTCAGTCTGAATATATGGTGGCAAGTCCGAGCGAGCAAGGGTGCTAGCCCGATGGTGATATAATACAGCCATATTGAAGCAGAGGCCTACTTTGTGTAGTGGCCCGATGAGATGGAGGTCAGCCCGATCAACTTTTGAAGCAACCACTTAGCCATTAATTTTGCTTAACTTTGCCATCGGTCTCATGAGTCCGATTGAAATATCGCAATCGGCCCTATACAAGTTTTAACTTAAAAAAATGTATTTTTTGGGTGCAAACAATAATACGTTTGTATGAGGCAGGGTGGAGCTAGAATTTATTTATTTATTTTTTGGGTGGGCTAAAATGATACTAAGCAATATAGGCTGTACCTATTGGCACTCCATTAATTACTAATGGCACTCCAAATAATCACTTTGACTGTTAATTAAAATGACAAACTCATATTTTTTGTTCTTTGTTTGGTCCATAGATTTAAGAAATGAAAAAAAAAATAGATTTAAGAAATTTAAATTTAAAAAATAAAAGAAGAAAGAAAAAAAAGAAGGGTTGGGGACGGGGGAGGAAATGGGTGTGAACAAGGAAGGTGAAATCATTTCGTATTATTTTTCTACATGCTTATTTTATATATAAAGTTATTATTTAGGGCAATGGTAATATGAGCAGTTTCTTTGAAGGTCAGAAGGTGCCTTATATTTCTTAGAACTCTAACTGACCAAATCACACACACACACATATATATATATATATATATGGGGTTACTAACCAACTTACAATATGATGCATGCAACAGTGTCTTTAGTGAGGAAAAATAGGTTTTTAGTGATTGAATTTTTGTCGCTAAAGGTTTCAACTTTTAGCGACACGAAAAGCCTGTTTTTCGTCGCTAAAAACCTCATTTGCTGTAGGTTAGCAAATCTCATATATATATATATATATATTATAAAGTGGAATCAGACGTCTGTCACGTGACAGTTCTGTGACTTTTTCTCACTTTTCTATTTACTTCTTAATTATTTTTAAAATTTTTTTACTATCTCTAGAATTAATACAGATATATATATATATGTATAATCTATCTCTCTCTCTCTCTCTCAAATAAAAATGTATATATAGCAGTTATAGTATATATCCCAAAATTGTAACAGTTCAAGATTAACTATTATATACTTTTAAACCATATCCCAAAAAAATAGCGAATGATCTAAACTAAAAAAGCCAAAAACTTTGGGTTTTGGTTTGTACCACCTCGTTTTTGAGGGATTTCTCACCAAAAATTCCTAGTATTTTGTCTCAAATGTGATTTTGCCCTCCTTGTACATTTGTTATATTACCTTTTCTCGTAACTTTTCAATTTAGTCCAACGCAAATTGCTCTACCATATCGGTCAAACTTAACAAATTATAATAAGCTATCAATCCATATGAATAAAAAATGGTGATATAAATCCAATTATACCCTAAATATGCATAAATAGATCCCAAAAAAAAAAAAAAAAAAACTCCTCAGGGCATATATAGCTCGCCATTGTATGCATGCACGCCCCACCTCTGCCCCTACTAATTGAAATTTATAGTGTTCATTTTTTAGGGATTTCTCACCAAAAATCCCTAGTATTTTGTCTCAAATGTGATTTTGCCCTCCTTGTACATTTGTTATATTACCTTTTCTCGTAACTTTTCAATTTAGTCCAACCCAAATTGCTCTACCATATCGTTCAAACTAAACAAATTATAATAAGCTATCAATCCATATGAATAAAAAAATGGTGATATAAATCCAATTATACCCTAAATATGTATAAATAGATTAAAAAAAACAAAAAAAAACAAAATCTCCTCGAGGTATATATAGCGCCATTGTATGCATGCACGCCCCACCTTTGCCCCTACTACTTAAAATTTTTAGTGTTGATTTGGTGGTGGTATTTTTAGGGTTAATTACATTGATTTTCTATGAGACTTACATGTTACATCTACATTTCCACTTTTGACGTATGAGATATTACAAGAATATTCCTTGTTCTAAAATATTGACAACAAATCTTCCCATCTATAGGTTAGGGCATTTTGGTAACCTCGTGGGTTGTGGTTTTTAGTTTGAGATTTTCGCTTTTGTTTTCATTATTTGAAAATAAAAACTAATTAACGTGTTTGGTAATAATTTTCTTTTTTTTTTTTGTTCAAAACGAAAGTGAAAATGTGTTTAATAATCGTTATCATTTTTTTTTTAACGTCAAGGAAAATGGGCCAGAAAACGAAGACAAATGAAATGGTTTAAACTTTTCATTTAATAAAACCAATTAGTTTCAACTTTTAGAATTTCAAAAACTGAAAACCAAAAGCAAAAATGCAACATTACCTACCCGGCCACCCTTCACTATTCGTAAAAAAGTTTAACGTTGTCTTGGCCATTAATACTATAGCGATATCAAATGACTGATATTTGGTTATGTATTAAAATCTTATACTCTGATTGTTAATCAGAGAAATCAAAGACTTCTTTTTTAATTAAATCATTTTACAAGACCTTAAAAAGTAGTCAATTGTAATTTCCCTTCTTTTTAATAACGCTCAACTAAATCTTATACCTTCCAAGTTATGTTTTTTGTGCTTTGCTTTGTCCGTGGATGTAATGTAGAGAATGAAAACAAAAAAAGAAGTAAAACAAGAAGATACAAGGAAGGTAAAATCATTGTAAAAGTTTTTCTACATTCTTATTTAATCAGAAATTATATATATGTAATCAGATATATACTCACATATAAATATATTGCCCACATTGACCAAGTTTTTATTTTTTGGTTGTTGTGACTTCCACAATTAATTACTTAGGATTGTCAAAAGTTACTGCCATACAGGACCTGAAGCTTGAAATTTAGTCAACAAAAGGTACTTTAAAAACTATAGATGGACTAAGGCTTAGTTTGATCTCCACGTGGCTTTTTAAAAAGAGCTTATAAAATTTATTACTAAGTTCTTTGATAATTTTATACAAATGACGCACTACACTTCAAAAAGACATCATAAAATCAAAAAGCAACATTGGGTTTTTAAAAGCTCCATTCTAGAGCTTTTAAAAGCTCCCTCCAAAAAAGCCCTAAGTTCAATTTTTGCAAAGCTTATAAACTAGTTACCAAATGAATTAACATTAAATTGTGCTTTAAAAAGGAGAAGCACTATGTGGGGGCCAAACAAAGCCTAAATGGCATTTGAAAAACCTTATTGATTATATATTGACATGCATCTACCAGTGGAAAAAAACTTTAAAAAAAAAAAAAAGTTCAAGAACAATGTAATATTTAGTCCAAGTATGATAGTAAAAAATGCCGCTTTTCTAAGGCTTAGTTTGGCCTCCATGTGGCTTTTTAAAAAGAGTTTATGAAATTTACTACTAAGTTGTTTGATAATTTTGTACTAGTGACACACTACTCTTCAAAAATATATCATGAAACCAAAAAGCCACCTTGAGCTTTTAAAAACTCCATTCTAGAGCTTTTAAAAGCTCCCCCAAAAAAGCCATAAGTTCAATTTTTACAAAGCGCATAAACTAGTTACCAAATGAATTAACATGAAATTGTGATTTAAAAAAGGAGAAGCACCAAAAGGGGCAAACTAAGTCTAAATGATAAACCAAAGCAAAATTTGAAATCTCTGTGCAGATTACAAATGTTAAAGTATTAGAGAGAGTTGAGATAATAATAACAAAATGTATTAGCTGGTGAGTTGTGACTTCCAGAATTACTTATGATTGCCAAAAGTTACTGCCAAACAGGACCTTAAGCTTAAAATTTAGTCAACAAAAGGTACTTTAAAAACTATAGATTGACTAAATGGCATTTGAAAAACCTAATTGATTAAATTGACACGATGACATCTACCACTGGAAAGAAAATAAAAATAATAATAAAAAAAAGGTTCAAGAACAATATAATATGTAGTCCAAGTATGATAGTATAAAAATATATATATATATATATATGATAGTCAAAAATGATGCTTTAGGAATAACTGTAAAATTAAGTTAAGAGCTTCTCTAGTATAGGCTGATAGAGTCCGGTGGAGTATAGCTTTGCAGGTTGTACTTTATTTTAGGGCAAATCATATTGATTTTTCCAGAGATTTTTGTATATAACACGGTTCCACTATTGAGATATGAGTCAGGGTGGAGCTAGAATTTATTTATTTATGTTTTGGGTGGGCTAATATGATACTAATTATAAGTAAAAATAAATTAGAAATTTGGTATTAAATACTAAATTAGGAGAATTATTTGGTTATAAGACACAATGGAAAAATAATTGGGGACAATGACATATTTGGTGGAAGTTGTTAGGGATAAACTCAACTACTTCTAGTTGTGACCAAAATACCCATTTCATTCATTTGCATTTAGAGAGAGAAAACATAATCAAAGACAGAGAGAGAGAGAGAGCACGATTAGAGAGAGAGAGAGAACACGATCTACCACCATTCTCTCCGGCGACACTGACCACCGCTGTCACTGACCACCGAGAACCAGAGGCGAGAGCACCGGTGACCACCATCATCTCCGGCGACTACCACCATCCTCTCCGGCGACTACCACCATTCTCTCTGTGCTCATCCAAAGAAAAGCCGTTGCCGCGTCTCCATCCACCGCCATCGCGGACAACCACCACCAACTTTGTCCATCACCAACGAGCACTAGCCACGACCATCAACGACCACCGAGAATTCCAAATCCGCCACCTCCGCGAGCAGATCCACCACCATCGTCATCTCTAAGGAATGGTGGTTTTTTTTTTTTTTTTTTTAACACCTTTTGTTGAGAAATTTATCAAAAAAAGTCTGTGAAGTTTTTCAACATTTTTTTTCTAGATTTTGATATTAACTATGATACTTTGTTTTATAGATCTCGTTAAGTGGGTTGTAAAAATCTAGATTTTATGCAAAAAATAATTTGCAGATCGATATGAATGCTCGAATTTGTAAAACGTTTTTGCAATGTTTGTTAGAACACTTTTTTTGTGAAATTTTACAAACTTTGTGAAATTTCACAACTTTTTTTTTTTTTGAAAAGTTCACAACTTTTTCTGTATTGGTATGATAAATTAAATTTCAAAAACTTTTTATGTGTTCATTTCATGTTGGTGTGGTGGTTTGGTTTGAAGAGATCAATCAGGTGAGGTCGTGGTAGTGATCGGCAGACGTTTGGTGTGGCGGTGGTGGTTTCGTGGAATTTTCACGAACTCTGTGAAATTTCACAACTTTTTGTTGATAAATTTCACAATTTTTTTTTTAAATTTCACAAGTTTTTTCGGTGGTGTGAGAGATTTACTTTCAGGATCTTATTTTATGATCCTTTCAAGTTAATGTGGTGGTTTGATTGTGAAGAGATTGATAGAGGTCTGGTGTGGCGTTGGTGGTGAATGATAGAGGTCTGGTGGTGGTAGTGGTAGTCGCTAGGGGGTCTAGCGTGGTGGTGTTCGTCGGAGGTCAGACAAGCTCAGGCGAAGTCGTCGGAGCTCAGGCGATGTCATGGTGGTGGTCGCCGGAGCTCAGGCGAGGTCGTCGGAGGTGATGGTGGTGTTGCTTGTGTTTTTGTCACTGTGTTGCAAAATCATAGGGGTATTTATGTCAAAGTAGCAAGGTATAGACATAATACTACAACCTTTTTCTAACTGGACTAAAACCATAATATTTCTCTTAATTTGGTTTAATTGCTAATTGCCCCAAAATAAATATTGATTGGATTAAAATTAGATAATATATTATATTAAAAAATCCCAAAATATAGAGAGGACTAGAGCCTAGCGTAGCCTCTTCATAGTTCCACCATTGGGTATGAGATATTACAAAAATCTATTTTGATTTTTTTTAATTAAATCAAATAACAAAACCTTAGAAAAGCAGTGATGTAATTTACCCATTTTACTCCGCCTCAACTAAATCAACTCCCACTCATGGGTGGAGTTCGACTTTTCAATCAATCTCCAACTCATATTTTAGTTCTAACTATTTTTCTACATGCTTATTTAATATCCAAAGTTATTATTTAGGACAACGCTATTACGAGCAGTTTCTTAGAAGATGTCTTTTATTTGGTAGATCTGTAATTGACTAAATACATATTTCTATAATTCTATTACATATACAAATTTCTAGATTTACTAATATACTACTTTATCCGTCCCATAATAAGTGTCCACTTCTATTTTGCACATTGTTTAAGAAAGTTGCATTATTTTAGTTTTTTGGGTTCATTAAATGGTCACTTTCCAATTTTGCCCTTAGATGTGATGGGTGTTTGACTTTTTGCTTGTTTTGAGGCCACAAATAAATGCTACTTTGTCTCTATTATAAGGGTAGTTTTGGAAAGTAAATAAAAGTTATATGCCAATTTAGGAAAGTAGACATTTTTTGTGGGACATCCAAAAAAAGAAATATAGACACTTATTATGGGGCGGAGAGAGTATAAAACTAATGGCTCGAAGTACCTTCTCATGTGACACACCTTAATTTTAGTTTCTTTCGGACAGTCTTTACTTTGACTGGAAATCACAAATTTAATGAGAGAGAAGAGACACTCTTGGAGCGTAAATTGCAAGGCACCTTATTTCCACTCCAAAATTCAACAACTCTGGGCCCCACAGTCTTTTGCTTCTTTGGCTTCCCTGATGGAGGTTAAGGGTCTCAGGGCCAAAAAAAGATACTGGAGATGGACAAACCTTAAGATAGATAGTGAAGAGGGGACGGACCTTAAGATGAAAAAAAAAAGGTTTTTAGCTTGTTGTGGGTCGGATTCACCGCTAGCTTACTTCCATGATTTAACTAGTAGTTTAGGATATCACACATTCCAAATTACAATTTTTTGGCATCAAAATAGTGCCAAAGTATTATAATTTGGTGTCAAATTGTTGTGACTTTGAAACCACATAGCTTTTGAAAGCAACTATTTCGTAAAATTGTACAATGTTTTAATATTGTAATACAACATTTTTTTTTATATGGGGGAGGGGGATGAGGTACGAACATCGAACCTATGCATTGGAGGAGACTTATAAATGTCAAACTCTTTGCTACTTGAGCTATACCAAACTATACTATAATACAACATTTAATATCAAAACCACAAAAATGTATGATATATCCTAAACTACTAGAATGTATTGTAGTTTTCACTCAAATAGTTTTGTCAAACCAAAGCATGACAATTGTATCTAATCAAACATCTTGTGAGAGTGGTAGCTAGTAAAAGATCTAAAATGCTATACTTGTTAAATTTGGGATATTTCAAAAGATCACTCAAATGATAGTTTGTTACATTTGGGATATTTCAAACGTTAGAGTGCTACCACATGCACATGTAGTGAGTGGTCTGGGGTATCTCGCACGTGAGCTTCCACAACATATATTATAATTAGAGGTGTCAATTGGGTTGGGCTGGGCCAGACTCAATTAAAGAGGGTCCAACTAAACTTTTGGGCTGGGCGGGCTTGGGAGAGGAGGGGAGTGTCTGCCCCGAACCGGTGGCCCGGACTGGGCTTCGGGCTAGGAACCGGGCTTGAACATTTTAGTCATTTTTAATATAAAAAAAATTAACCAAAAGACTAGTAGAATTGGGCTTTGGGCCAGGCTTTTAGACCGAGTGGGTGGGCTAGCGTGCCGGGTCGAGCTTCGGGCTAGGGAGCAGGCCGAGCTGGGCTGGGCCATGGACGGGAGTGGAGTTGTTCGCCCCGGACAAGACATAGTGGCTCAGGCCTACCGGTCTGGGCCCATAACTGGGTTGGGCAGGGCTTTTAGCCCGAAAAAAATCAACCCGACCTATTTGACACCTCTAGTTACAACTGTAAAGCATTTGAATCAATAGTTTTTGATAGCGGATTTTGATTCTTTAATTTAGACAATAATTTTGTAGTATTTGACAATAAATTCTTATAGCGTGCAACCCTTACATAGCACTGGCTATCAACTAGTACTATGCATACGGTTATATACCAAAATGATGTCCAAAACTAAAGCACTACAATTGTTGCCGTACAAGAGACTTTCTATTATTATGTAGTGATAATATTGCTTAGACAAATGAATTCTCTTTGAGTTGTGTTCTAAGAGGTAACCATGGGCCTGCTGGGTTGAGCCTGTAGGTTTAGTTTAGGAAACGTTATGGATTTAAAATACAGGCTCGACCAAAAGGGATAATACAACCCACAATAATTGTTTATTAATTTAGGAGGAATTTAGCCAAAGGACCTCCATTTTTTATTTTAGTAAAACGTTCATACGTGATAAAACTTATGTGAAATTCACTTAACTTTCATAAAAATTTGAACAAATTATGCGAATTTCACATAACTTTTAAAACATAGTGATTTGATCCGTTTAAATTTCACTGGCCATAGAGTTTTGACCAAAATAAAAAATAGGTTGTCGTTTAAACTTAATTAATCTAAAATGAGGGACTTTTCACTAAATTTCCATTTATTTATTTCTTTTTGTGTAATAAAAGATTGTAATTCCCTTGTAATTTATAAGTTATGCATTGTAGAGGCTGCTCCATTGGGCTTGTTTACCTATCCTTGTAAAGCTGATAAGATATTTGGGCCCTTGTGCATTTATTGATTGCCTTGGAGTTCTTAAGTTTTGTATTCAAAGCATTGGGCTTATTTACCCATCCTTGTACAAATCTGATAAAATAATTTGGGTCTCTTATTATCACTTTTTCAATTAGATTGCCAAACATTCTACGAAAAATCTCTTATTCACACATTAATACCGAACGGGCTAAAATAGTACACATATATAGAGACAAGTAGCACTTTCAAACAATATGAAAACTGCTGAAAATTTGTATGAAGTGTTGTCTTTATGCTTACTCCATTGTCCAGTAGTCAGGGGAAAAATGGTATTCACATATTTGTCATTTTAATTAGCATTACAAAGCTCCTTATATATCATCTCCAAAGGGAGGTTGTATGTGGGGTGCTTTACCGCATTTACCAAAATTACCTCCCAATCACCAAAAACTCCGCTCCAACATGAGTGATAAAATACAACAGAGAGAGAGAGAGAGAGAGAGAGAGAGAGAGAGAGAGAGAGAGAGAGAGAGAGAGAGAGAGAGAGAGAGAGAGAGAGAGAGTAGTCCGGATCCTAGGCCAGTAGGCCGCGTGTGGCTTGGGTAGTACCTACGTGACGTTGGAAATGGCAAGACCACACAATGATTTGTTTTTTTACTTTTTTAAAAATTGCAAAAAAAACCATCTTGTGATCCTACCAGTGCCACTCAGGCGCTACTGAAGTGTTGCCCAGGCCGCGCGTTGCCGAGAATCCTTAGGAGAGAGATATTGTAACATTTGGAGGCAAAAATATTGGCGCTGAAAATACCAACTAAAAGTGCATCCATAGTTGTAATGTATCACAGTGATTGAAATATTAAAATGCCAATATACTTTACCATCCATGGTTGGAATGCACCTATGATAGAGTCCAAAACATTTTGACAACCCAAAATATAGTTTCTTGTTGAAGATGCTCATATGATGGGTTAATAGGACTGATGTCTTATCCGAGTTGGCCGATACAAACTACCATATTTCTTTGGCGAATGTTCGAATACTCGCTCGCCTATTGTAATAACAATTATAAAAATAGAAATGTATTGTTTAGTCCTTTATTATGTAGTTTTTGTATATTGAGTGCATCTAAATTAGGTAGTTATGAAATCTATCCCTTAATTGGTGTACAATTCAGGAATTAGTCATTTTCCCTAATTTTCCTTTTTTTTTTTTTTTTTTTTTTTTTTTTTTTTTTATATATATTACAATTATAACCTTTATCTGTTTTATTTAGAAAGTAATTTGAATTTGCATTATTTTTGGATATTACCCATATACGCAGAAGTGTAGGAGTCGTGGAGTAATGGATCCCTAAAATATTGGTAGATGATTAGGGAGCATTAAACCCGATTCAAAACTAATTCATATGTCGATATAGCATAAACGTAATTCAAAATTTTTTGATTCAGAATTGAATTTCATACTTATTCTTATCAACTTTTTAGCTATTGTTGTTGCAGAATCTGTCATTGGAGTTTTATCTGCAGGTTTGAAATCATACTTGTGTGTTTGGGATAAATTTATCACATATATGAATAGTGAATTTGAGTAAATGTATTATCGAGTTTATTGTTTGTACATGCAGATTGCTGGTTACTGTGGTCTGTTATGGAGAGTTAGATTCATTTGATATGCTCTTTTGGTTGTGATATATTTGTAGTTAGTGTTGTAGATGGCTCAAGTTTTGGTGATGTAATTACATCCGTAAGTGGAAGATAGCCTGATTTAAATGAAGATGATTTGACACTGACGTATTGAGTAAGTGGATAGAGTAAGTGTATGGTAGGTGGTGATCGTGATTTGGAGAATATGGTCATGTTATGCAAACAAATGAAGTTAAATCGTGTCGATGTTCAAGTTATAGTTATGGAGACTGATAATGAATTGTCTAATGATGATGAGGAAGTAAACTTGTATGGTGGAGGGTGTATGACTGTTTTTGATGATGGTAATAATGAGCTTATTTTTTTTTCACACCAGAAGCGATTACTGGTGGGGTATGAGTGGAGTCTTGGTATTCAAGACGAGGGACAGAAGTTTGAAGGTGGTCCTATGGAGTTTCGACAATCGCTTTGTAAGTATTCTATTGAGATTGGTTTTCAATTTAAGTATGTGAAGAATGATAAGTTATGTGTCACTGCTGTTTGTAAATTTTGAGAGAAAAATGATTGTAAATGGTGCATTCACGCCTCGAAGGAGCCTGTAAATGGTTTCTTTTATATACGAAAATATGAAAAGTTGCATACATATGGGTCAGTTGTTCAGAAATCTAAACATCCTCGAGTGACTTCCGAGTTGGTAGGTGACTTGATTAAAGGTACAATCCGACGTGAACCTTTGTTTCCACCTGTTAAAGTCATAGGCGAAATCAAAGATAGGTATGGTTTTGATAAAAAGTATTACCATGCTTTGTTTGGTGTCGAATATGCAAGAAAATGTATATATGGTGATCATTCACAATCGTTTGACAAACTTAGGTGGTATTTTAAGGAGACAGAAAGAGTAAATCCTAGAAGCCATCTTATATTGGATGTGGATGTGACAACAAGAAGATTTAGAACATGTTTTGTGCCGTTTGCTGCATGCGTGGACACGCAAAATTGATTTTCGTTTTGTTTTGAAATTGATTTGAAAAAAGGTAAGAAATGTCTGTTGAAAACAGTTACAGAGTTGCCACTTGGTCTTTAAGGAACCAAGAAACTTGATTTTGACTCACCCAAACGGATAAAGGGCACCGGCCCTTCATGACCAAAGAACTTGGCTCAGGGTTTTGGTATGAGAGAGGAAGGAGCCTTTGTCACGACCAAAACACCCTCAACTTACTCCGTCTCTTGACTGGCCTCAATTAGCATCCAAATAATCATCTTATACTATGTTTGGTTCGACAATTAATACTATGACAGTATATTACATCTCATAAGAATACTGAAATGGAAGATCAAAAGATAAGATATCATTCATAAGATCTAGCCAAGTATCACACAATATAAAGTAAAAGATCACACAAACAAACCTAGGAAAAATCGTCTAATCACATATATCAAGTAATCAAGTTTTCCTAATCTAAAGAGGGACATGAATTGTTCTTGAAACAAATAATCAAAGAAATCAAAATATGCTTAGCAAGCTAGAATGATGCATGTTAATCTTTAAGAAAAGAAGATCTCTCAATCCCTGGGACGGATGAGAGAGGAAGATTAGATCGGGGGAGCAAGAACATGTGATCAAACTCATTCCTTATAATCTTCTTAGATTGGGAGTCACAAAAACTCCAAATCTTGCATGGATGCAATTTATGATCCTAAAATGTGCAAAGTAGTAGTATGTTTGTGTTCATGAATTTTCTAAAGTGATTTAGAAGTCTAGAATATGCATGAATGAATGAAGAATGTTATTGTAAGATATGTGCAAATGTGGTATGAACAACTTTCTAAGGGATGGGTTAATTTGGAATGCATGTAAACATCCAATCAAAGAATGAAAGTAAAACATGCTTGCTGTGAATAGTGGACAGAACGATGAGTTGATTTTGTAAAAATGGAAAAGTGAGGTTAGAAATATTTTTAATTTTTTTATAGAGATCATCCTTATTGTGTCTAGAACACATGTCAAAAATCCAAATCACTATTGAAGTTACAAATTGAGAGAAATCATATAAGGTTACTCATAAACAGAGTCCGTACTGTCGACTGAAATATAGAAAAATCTTTGAAAATGAAAACAAAACATTTGGAGATCAATATTATACAAAAAGTTTCCTAAGACACTAAAGTTTAAGGGAAAATGAGTTGGGACCACTCTCTTTGTAAAAGTTTTCTAGAAAACAAGTTGAAAGTCAACCAAGCTGTTGTGACAAAGAAAACAGAATGTCTAGAAGGAAAGTTTGGGTTAAAATGGAACCCTTCCAAGTGTTTTAAATCAAACCAAAAATCATGGGTGTTATCTAATAAGTTCGGAAGACTTTCCAAGTGGTATTGTAATCATCCATTGAGTATTGAACTCAGAATGACATTTTAAAGTTGAAGAACTCACTGTTTTGAAGATTTTGAGAGAACAAGGTTTGTTTCTTGGAATCCAAATGTTGGGGTTTAGAGGGGGTTTGAAAGCATATTTCCAGCACTCAAAGAAGATTATAACCACTTAGGAAACCAACATCAAACTCATCATCAAGAACTCCCAATATTACTTGCACAAACATAGTTTTGTTTGAGACTATGACTTCAAGAATACATGCGAATGTATTGAAGTTAGAATCATCATCCATCAAACATGTCTTTGAGGTCAAGAGCTACTATCCATAAGGATTCACTCTTCTCAAACAACATATCATCTAGATGATGATAAACATGTAAGTAATCAAATAAAAATAAAAAGAAATGAGGTAAGAAGAGATAAACATATATAAACAAGCAAATAAATAGCAATCAATAGTTGATAATCATTGAGATACTGGACTTGTAGCTTGGTGTTTCACTCATATGTGGTGACATTTGGACATGAAAGTAGATTCCTAACTTAAGATTGCTCAAAAATGGTGATTGGGGAGTATTTGAATGTGAAGTATAAGAGAGGTATTGGAAGAAAACAAGATTAGAACTCACTTTCTTATAGAAAAACAGTAGGAGGAAGCTCCTTTCTCACTTCTAATTCTAACTCTATATCTCTTTCTCTCTACAACATTCTATAACTTTGTACTTAGCCCCCCTAAAATGAAGAGCAAAGGGGGGTCACTTTGAAAAGTTTTGTAGTATTCGCGATAAAAGCCGATTTGATCGCCTTTTTTACCTTCAAAAATTCAAATAAATCCGTTCTAAATCCAAAAATTATGTGTGATATACCGTTGGAAAGTTATTAACCTCTAGTATCCATGAAAAATGTTTGAAAAATGATATGGTACTCCGATTTCAAAGTCAACTTTTAGGTCAAATCAGTCAAACTTGGGATCTCCAAAAAGTTCTGGGAACCTCTGGGAGCTCCCAGGAGCTGATGTTTTCGTTCGATTTTTTTTCAAACTCGTCTTAGTACTTTTCACATGATCTAGGATGATCTCAGAACTTCCGGGCTAGTTTGGGTGATTTCAGTTAAACCCTGGTCAAACCTGGCCAACTTGGGTCAAACCGATCAACGGGGACTTTCCGGGACTTCTGGGGGTCTTTGAGAGCTAATGATTTCATATGTTTTTGCTTCAAAACCCATTTTCTTACTTTTCTTATGATGTAGCATGTTTTGAGAATTTTTGGTCCAAATTTGGGAGTATTTGAGCTTTTAGGGGCATTTTGGTCATTTGTACCACTTTCTGAGTATTTTGAGACATAGAACTAACTTCCAGGAGTCCTTTTCGATCACTGTTAACCACCAAGCTATGGGTCTCCTAAATCTCATATCCGACAAAATGGGGTGGCTACAGCATGTATAAATGGTTTTAAGTATATGAGACCACTGGTTTTTCTTGATGGGATATTTTTGAAAGGCCGGCACAGGGGTGTAGTGCTTGGTGCTACATGCAAAAACAACGAATCAATGTTGGTATACTACATACATTTATTTTCTGTATATAGCAACTTGTTTGTTCTAAGTAGAATTTATTGTTAATAGGGGTTTAGACATGTGTTTGTATCTTGTGTTAGTAGGGATAGTATACTTCATACATTGATATCTAGTTTTGTGATAAATTTGTCGCCCTTTATATAGTGGGGTGGGGTGGGGTGGGGTGGGGGGGGGGGGATATTTGTTGTGTGTAAACATTCACACTGTATTGATATTAGTCTTACTGTGAGAATTATAGTTTGGTGAGAATTTTCTCACCTTTTACCCAGAGAGAAATATTGTGTGAACTTTCTCACCGAATTGTTATTCATATTCATATGAGAAAAATAGTGTTGTGAAATTTTTGGCACATTTTTTCATGCCAAGTTAAGTTAGAATTTCCATCAAGTAAGAAATTTCACAATCATTTGATTAATTTTGATTTGTACATTTTTGTTTTTTTTCCTTAGAGATTTACAATCTTGCATTTGCCATTGTGGGTTCAGAGGATAAAGAAAATTGGAGCTGGTTCCTAAAGGAATTGAGGACGATAGTGGATCCTTCTCGAAGGGTTTCTTTCATATCTAATAGGCATGTTGGCATTATTGAAGGTGTTAAGGAGGTTTTCCAAATGATTATCATGGGTTTTGTTTATTCCACATTAAGTACAACATGATGGACAAACTTAGAGGTATTAATGCTAAGTGGCGTAGTCGACTTGTGTACAAGATGACTGAGTGTGCATATGCTCCAGACTTTGGTCTTACATTGAAAACATGGAATTGCTCATTAGGGAAGGTGGGCAAAGAGTTAATGGCTTTTGAAGTGATATTCCTGTGCAAAACTGGTGTAATGCTTTTTTCCAGGGGGCAAATGTATGGTGAGATGTCATCTAGCCTAGCCGAGTCGTGGAATAAAATGATAGGTGAGGCACGACATATGCCTATAACTAGCATGATTGATAGTATACAAATTAAAACAATGAAGGATAGAGTAAAAATGAGGTTTCAAGCTAAAAGTTGGGGTGGTATTCTATGCCTGGAGATGCATGATCGGTTGCAAAAGGCGTTAGATGAAGGGAGAACATAAAGGATTAGTGCAGCAAGTGAATATTTGTATGAAGTGCATTGTGAGCATTCTATGCTAGTAAATGTTGGCCAAAGGATTTGTTCGTGTGGTAAGTGGCAACAACATGGATTTCCGTGCTTGCATGCTGCTGTTGTTATAGTGAAAGTGAGCTTACTGGTGATGATATTATTGACTACACTGAGCCATACTTTTTGACTAGATATTATGAACTAGCTGTTGTAGATGTTATGCATCCAGTTGTGACATTTGGTATGCCGAGCAATGATCCAAGTGGTATTGAAATTCTTCCTCCCGTTACCAAGAAGTAGCCTGGTAGGTTGAAGAAGAAAAGGATTCCATCAAGGGGAGAGTTCTTGCCTATAATTAGGTGCAGTAGGTGTGGAAAGAAGGCACGACATAATAGGAACTCTTGTAGAGAAGTTATTTGTAATTGAAAACTCCATTATATGATTCTTTAGTAAAGAATAATTGTTGTTTAATTAGTTCAAGGCTTTTTCTTAGCATATATTGAGTTTATTTTGGATGTGCAATAAATTTGAGTACTAGCACACCAGCAGTATCAAATGTTGCAATATAGTGTAAGGATTAAAGTGACATAGTTGACTGAATAAGATCATATTAAGCAAAAACCATCAATATGTAATTACTTGCAGAATCCATCTAATAGTCCCAAAATGAATCCTGTTCAAGTCGCCTATTAGTATAGGTACCAAAATGCATCCACCCAAAGTAGTTTATCAGTACCAAAACATTATTAAATTTATATATGTTATCTTATAGAATAGTATATTGTTTATTCATATTGTTGGAACTAGAGTTCTCTAGCTTGCTGGAATGCTTCAGAGTCCGTTTTTTGTCCATGAACGGCTAGGTGTATTTAGTAAGACATGGATGAGGCCAGCCTTGGTTGATATTGTGTCACATTTGCTTTTCATTGGGGTATGAAAGAAGAGGCCTTCCATCAACTTGCATATGATAATGCCGCATTCCATTCCTGCTGTTTGCTGGGGTGAGTTGAGAATGTTCCTGATCGGCATCCCAATGACTTGACCTGCAGCATCAATGTTTCCACAAACATCACCTCTATTGTGCATTGCCACGTACCTCCTCTGAAAATTGTAGGAGTTATTGATTTGATAGGTATAAAAATCGGAACGAATATATATTTGTTGCAATTTGTTGTATATTTACCATATCAAGTACGCCCCTGAGGTATTGATCCTTAGTCTTTGTAGTTCATAGCCTCAGTGACTTATAGTAGTCCTAGCTTGATAGTTGGGTGTCGAATACTGCAAGGGTCCAATGGTTACCCCTTTTGTTCAATCCTTGAGAGAGAAGGGGAAAGATTTTGTATCTGTAATTATCCTGATTGTTTGTAATGTGTGGTTTCACAAGTTTGCTTAGTGATTCCTCGTCACCATCATCAAGCCATTTCTGTTTTTTTTGGGGAAATGATTTAGTTATCGTGAATAATTGTACTTAATACAAAGTTTTGTATACAATTTTATAATTACCAAGCACAAATTATGGACAACATAGTATTGGTTATTCTGTTTAGCTGGTGGGATATTCACATTGCCAAGTGTCTGCTGAGCCATCAAGTACCCTGCGAAGCAGTTTATCACCTACATTAACAAAACAGTTTGTCATATCATTTAAGTGATAAATTTGTCACTTTTGTGTAGAATATTGTATTAGCAAGGAATTTGTCACAGTAGGTACTATTAGTAAACTATATTCTTAGATTGCTGGGCAGTTCCTTCATGGTTAGCAAGTCATATATATTTGCACGAGTTACTTAATCTATTTCATAAGCTGTGGTGTAAATTGTAGTCCTAATTGCATAAAGATTTGGTTAAGTGGAGATCAGAATAGGAATATGTTGGATTTTTGTGGTAGGTGAGTTTTGGAATAATTGGACTTACAATATATCACCAACATCGATTATCTCAAGTAGTAATTTCTTGTCTTCTTGTGGCAGTACCTTATAAACCTCAAACCCCTGCAATATTGCTTTCAACAATGCCGTCTTTGAATTTATCAAAGTTGATGTTGTTCACATCAATGGGGTCCTCTAATTGTTCCTCATCCTTGGATATCATCTTTTCCTTACCCTTATCCTCTTTTTGCACCATATTATCTTCAACTCTTTATCTCTTTAACAGTTGGGGTACAAAAATCTAGGTATATGGGTTGCATTCCTCTTTCCCAGCCTCATATTTCTCATCAATGATTATGTGAGTTGTAGAGACCTCTATGGAGTGACATTTTTTTCCGTGCTTGAATCTTGCCACCACTGTGAGAAAATTGGTGAGGTGTCCTCTGCAATTTATCGGCTTGCAACAAACCGATCAGCATGTAAAATTAACTAATATGTATTATTCATGATTCCAAGAGGTTAGGGTACGTTTGTGACATATTTAAACGATGTTAAATGATGTTTTTGGAATATTTTCCTAAATCAAATTCTATATTCTACCACATCATATGTAAACTTTTGTTGTTTAATGTGTTAGAGTTTTCACACTCATAAAGTTTATTACGTGTTGTGTAGTTATTCTGAACTTTGAGGGTTGTAATTCATACTTTAAATTTAGTACATTATGGTTCAATGTCGTAAGAAATTTATCACTGAATGTTTAGTAAATGCCGTAGTTTTAACAATATTACCTCTTGCTTCATTTGTCTAACTGTCCGACACAGATCTTCTGATATGGAGCCCTCTTTGATTAACTCATTTTTCAAGCTTTCTATCTCTTGGTCTTTCTTCTTGATCATTGACTCCAGTTCATTAACAAGTGTTTTTTTCCCTGTTTTCCACCATTTGTAGTTAATCCGAGAGTGTCTTGATTATGCAGCGTAGACTATTGGATCTGCATTGGTTTTGCATGATTCCTCTTGCAAATAGTCAAATAGGTCAGCATTTCTTCCTTCTTTTCATCCAGATCATACCGGAGCTTCTTGACTTCCTTTTCCAAGCTGCTTGTGACGATTTCATAGAAGGCATTATCACTTACGAGATGTTTAATTCTCTTATCAGGATTACTCACATCTGTTGAACATTCCTAAAAAATGTTCTCCCTGTCCATCACTAGAAGGGGTCTCCGTTGCCGAGTCCGGTATCTTTGGATTTCGATCCTTTGGTGTTTGAACATCCTCTTCATCGAAATCTAGGCACTTTGCAATTGTATCAGATACACCAGTAGCATCTTCCTATGTTCTTGTTTTGTTATCAACTAGTGAGCAAATCAAGTAAGGCTTCCAAGTGTCATCAAGTATGTCCTAGATGGATGGTTGCGCATCAACACTTAGATTCTCTTGTGGTTCAAAATGATTTTGATCACTGGATAGATGATTTAAATTTATGGGTGAGTGATCTGGAAGATTGTCATCAGATGGAATAGTAATTTTTGTGGAGAATACAGGTTGATTTTCATTATCCCTATTATGTGTATCAACATCTGGGGAATCTTGCACAAAATATGAATCAATATCGTCCTGTGCATGGACTTCTAAATTTGTTTGCTCGCTATCCTCAACAATGACACTTGTATTGTGGTCAGTTTCATGAACCTTGATGTCACCGATCTCAACATCATTATCTTTAGATTGTGTGTATGAATTGAATTCTGGAACCGATTTTTTGGGATCATCCACTCTCTATGTAAGGTTGATACATGACAACCTCGGGCAATGTTTCTACCAGCTCCATAGCATTCACATATTCATGAGTTCATGGCAAACATTATGTATTTAGTATGTGTAAAAAATTTTGACAATGATTTGTTATATTATTAGTCAAATTTGATAACTGTTGTAATCACTACATAGTTGTGAGAACTTTATCACGATTTCACCAGGTATACCTCATGAATTACATTATTGGTGATAAATTAGGTAATTAAAGAGAAATTTCTAACTGGTGCTTACCTCATGATCTTATCCTTCTATTTCTAAGTTTCCTATTGAGTTATACCAAATCCCATTCAACAAATCATGGTAGGCTACTGAAGTTAGGTATCAAACGTTTCTCATCTTCATCCCTTTCTTCGATTTCCTAGATATTCAAACGTTCACAAAGCCATATCTGCAAAAATCGAAGTTGTAGTGGCATTGAATACAAAAATTGATTACATAAACAAAATTCATAAGTAGATGGAAAGATTATTTACCTATAACAGAGTGGAGCAGTCATTTACTTTTGATATGCATTGTTTGACTTGCTTATAGAGGTGAGTACCTCTTTCAACATTGACGCACACCAGTCATATTGACGCTTTCCAAACTCTACCAAACTGCACCGAATTTTTTTTCCATCTAGAAGTCTTTTCATTTGGTCACCTTTTCCCCGGTTTGAACGTGCTACAGAGAAGACAGTGTGTTATGTAATACAAAACCAATGTAGGATGTATATATCTTTCAGAAGCAAACGATTGTTTACATGAGTGAGAAGTTTGCACGCTTATTAACGGTATGAATAGTATAAATAAATACATATCTGGTGGTATGAAGAATGTAACTAATTGGACGAAGGTATTTATTTGTCATAATCTACACACTAACAAAATTTATGAGACACAGTGATGCTTAAACCTGGTAAGAAATTTCTCACTACCTAAATTTTGTATGATTTTACAATCTTCATATAGCAAGGAAGCACTGTTATTAGTATGGTTTTCTTATGTTAGGGTTGAATCCAACACTCGCAAAATATGTAAGTTGTGAGAAATTGTTGGCAATTGTGAGAAATTACATGAGTGATGATTTTTTTTGTACTTGTACATGTTTCTGTACGATGCAGCTATGATGAACTTCTCACTAAATTTGTTATGTTGTTAATTAGATGGATTTTTGATTTTGTAATGAGAGACGATGTTTATCACTTTCTTAAATCTGTCACGAAATTCTTAGGTATTCGGAGAAAATCATTATCGGATCTCCAAAAGTTATCACATTCTTAAAGCATTCACGAAATTTTTAGGTTTTTGGTGTAAATCATTGTCAGATCTCCAAAATTTATCACAATCTTAAATCGTTCCCAAAATTTTTAGGGTTTTTGAAGAACATCATCGTTTTTGAATATCTAAGAATGAAAAATCAAAGTTTCAACATTTAAAATTGAAGAAATCAGAAAAATGACTCAGATTGAGCACGATCTGTTCATTATGTACAATTGATAACAACAAATTTGTCACAAAATAACTGAATATTGAAAGATTTGTAGAAGATTCTCACCTTTTTTCCCCATTGATGCTTGGATCTTGAAAAATTACAAGCTCGAACTAAACCTAGTAACAATCCATGGATTCTTCAAATTTGAGGTTTTTAGAATCTATAAGACTGCGATGTGAGAAATTTCGGAGAATAAAAATCTTCAAACGCGAAGATTCAGTTTCGATTAAACTGATATACAAAATTTGTGGTGATAAATTGGACTGCATTTGAATTCCTAGATTGCAGTGCTAATTTAACGCTTGTTAAATGCAATTATGATTCTTTTTAAAAATTTGTTAGTATATGGAAGGAGCACTGTAAGCGCGCGAAATGATATTCTGGGGGTAGTTTTGCCTAATCAACATAAGAGGGACTAATTTTTAAGTGGTCATATAATAGGGACCAATTTCTAATATGAGTAATTATAATGACCTATATATCAAGTATCCCTTATAAAAAAAAGGCTATTTCATCCTTCTATATTGACCCTTGTGTCAATTTGATCTCTTTACTTTCAATTTGGTCAATTTAGTCCTTAAGATTTTCAATTGGGTTCAATGTTGTCCCGCCATCCGATTCTGTTAGAAGTCCAAACGAAATTTGGTCACACGTGATCTCACGTGCAAATAACTGAAGGGCAATACCGTAATTTAATGTAGTGAGGATGGTGTGAAGTGATGATCATCTCTCGCCATCGTCTCTCTTCGTCAGCCACCGCCCACCTTATTCTCCCTCATCGAATTATCGACAACCACCATCAATAACCCCCTGCTCTGCTTCCCCTTTCTCTCTCTAAATCTTATTCTTATTTCTTAATTTTCTCAAGCACCCATTTTCTCTATATTCTTTCTAATTTCTCTCTTGCTTGAAGATTTCTCCTCTAGTACTTTCTTTATATTCATATTCTTCCCAAAGTTAGAAGCATTGCTTAAATGTATATGTGGATATATATATATATACGTGCAGAAGTAACCAGATAAAAAACCTTGCAATTGAATTATTCTAGGGTCATTGGGAGTCTAATGTATTTAATACATTGTGCAAGACAAGATATTGCATTTGAAATCGGTATGTTGAGTAGATTCACCAGCAACCCAAATCAAGAACATTGGGATGGAATTTCTCGAGTACTCAAGCACTTGAAAGGCATAATCACCCCTCTGTCTTAGAAGGGCATAGTGAACACTGATATGGAATCCAGATCGACAACTGGATGGATTTTCATCCTTAGAGGAGGAGAGTTTTCCTGATCTAAGAAACAAACATGCATATCACACTCGACGATGAAATCTGAGTTGATTACCCTTGGGGTTGCATGTAATTAAAGAAGGTGAGTGGCTAATAAATTGAGTAATGGAAATTCCTTTGTATAATGGCCCACTCCATTAATTACTATCTATTTAGATAGTCAAGCAACCTTAGCTCAAGTAATGAGTAAGATGTATATTGGAAAGTCAAAACATATTGGTCTTAGATATAATTATAGTAATCAACTAATTAGTGTGACATATGTAAATTGATATTCTGGCAAATCCTTTGACGAAAGGATTTGCCCGTCATGTGGTTAAAAAATATCAAAAGGAATGGGACTAAGGTCTACTGATGGAAATCCAACCTAGGTTTTGAAGCATATGCTAGGTTCAATGGGAAAAACAAGTCGAATGAGTGATAAAAATGGGATAACGCTAGAAAAATAATTTTTGGTTTCATTCTTGGATGTTAAATTCTAGCAAAAATTTGGGACAATTGTCTTTTCAGAGGATGAGTATCATACTCTTAATAAGTCTATAGTGTTATACTGAGATATAAATGACAAGGACATCTTTGATAGGCTTACCTATATGAGTGAGGGGGTTTGGCCACTTCCAAAAGAGATTAAGATCTTTCTCAAGTGCACTCATTAAAAACCAGGTTACGCACATGGCCATAAATATGCAGACTTTATAAGAACTTCAGACCTTATGTGGACTCAAATATGCACAATGTGTCCGTATAGTCATAAAAGGTCCTTGGTTTAAAACTACGATTACCATAGAACCTGAGGAAGCTTGATAGGTGCCGAAATATTGTCTATTTCGCCTCTTAATTTATACTTTCTATATTATTCGGGTCTTTATTTTATCCCCTTTTATGGATCTTTTATGTTTTGTAGGATTAAAGGCCTTTTGGAGAAGTTTGGATGTAAAAAGGAGAAAGAAAGAGCTAAAGTTAAAAAAAAATGTCAAAAACAGGTAGTTCAACCGGGTTGAATGTAGTCGAAAGTCTATTTCGACCGAGTTCAACCCAGTCAAAATTCTAGATGGGAAATACAATAATATGTGCAAAAATTGAGATCTTCAAGGGTACTTTTGTCCAAGGCATCCTTCTAGGATTTCAACTCTTATAAAAAGAATAGATGTATGTTGGAGGGACACAACTTTTGAGATAAGTAAGAGCAATAGAAGAACTTGAAGAGCTTGAAGGTTGTCCATGGCTTCTATCATCCCTACCACCATGTCTGCACCATCCACGAGGAACTAATCCTCCCATCTAGGGTTTCAATGAAACCCTAGCCATGTAAAATGTGTTTTTCTTATACTTCCTAGATCTAGTTTCATGTAATAGATAATTGAATGCTTTCTTAGAGAATTATATGTAATCAAACCTAATTGCTAATATTCAATGGCATATAAAGTTTATTCTTGTCTTAGATTCTCTATTGTGTTGTTCAACCCAGCATTGCTTGATTTCTGTGATTGATTACGGTGTTTGTGTGCAATGGTATTTAATGGAATTGGGATTTTGATTCTTAGAATGATTCATGCTTAGGAAAGATGGTTTGTGATACAATCCTAGTTTAGTACTGTAGACAATCCGTGCCAATCGAAGATGAGTCATGCTTAGGGTTAAATTATGATTATCTCTCTTGTTTGATAAAATTGGGCTTGTAGCTACGATTTATCCTAAATATCTATTACATGTGGCATGCCTAGTTAGTATGGATTCCCGATTCATGGTTAGTGGTGGATTTGTGATCCTAGATTCATTCTATCGTATTTTCATAACTCTTTAATTTTGTTTAATTAGTTTGCTTGGTTTTTAACTCACAGTTAATTTAGATAATTTAGATTGTTTTCCCAAAATCAATTAAACTTAAGTTTTAAGAATTAAAGGATATCTCTCATCGTAGTCCTTGTGGATTCGATCTCTACTTGCCACTATCTCATTATTTTTAGTAGGATTAATTACCATTTGTTCTGACACGATTTATTTTTGGTGCCGTTGCTAGGGACTGCCAATTAGAGTTCTCTTAATTCTAAGATTTTAATTATAGTTGATCTGTATATATAATTTTGTTTTTATTTTGCTGAACTTATTAGTTTTTTTTGTGTCGTGGTTTCCTCTATGCATCTTGGAAGCTTTTAATGTGGATCACATTCTGACAAGCAAGTAGCATAGGTAGAAGGAGCATAAACAGTAAAACAAAAAAAAAATCGTTGTTGCTGCTTGTGAAAACCCACTTAAGTTAGGGCACTAAAATGTATTATTTGCATTAGATTAGGAACCCAGGACGCTAGACTGTGACGCAAATACTGTACTACATGATAATTTCATGTATCATAATAGTTTATTTTGAGTTCTTTTTGTTGTGTCAAAAAATTTTCAAAAACCCAAAAATATCTAGTCTTTTTATTTTCCTTTTGAGTCATCGAGTATTCCAGAACTAGTTTATAGTGGTTTACTTTTGGTATTCGTTTTAATCATCTAGAGTTAATCTCATTTGATCCCGAAATAGAACGTACTCTTAGGTTGATTCGATTTTTGTCATCTTCTGCATCTAGTTCGTCTATTTTTATGGTAGATAATCCACCTTCTCACTTTACTCCTACCGTTTATGTAACGCCCCGAAAACCAAACCACATGGGCGAGGTCAACGAGCCAAACCATATAAAGGAAAGCAAGGGATAGTTCTACATAGACCAATCCACAAGGCGGAAGCATATAGGGGAATCCTACGTGGATTCCAAAGAAAAGTTAATAAGTCAAGGGTTGACCCACGAGGACCAAACGGGTCAAATAGGGTCAACTAACATAGTTTGATTTTGAAAAGAGTTTGTAAAGAAGTATAAAGAAACTTCAAAGGTTTAAAAGTAACAAGTAATGAAGTTTACTTTGAGAGTTTATTATTAAAGCGGTTTTTGAAGGAATACGACCAAACGGTCCTTCAGAAATTGAAAGTAGTAATTTTTCCTTAAAAGGGTAACCATGGGCTAAGAATTGCTAATAAGTGTTAAAAACATAATTTAACAAGGATCCAAGAAGATCCAACTAACAAGTTCAAGAACAAGAAGGAATTTACAAATAACATCTTGTAATTCAAATATCCAAATGAGATAACAGTAACAACAATTACAATGTTCCTACCATGAACTATATCATTGGAACATTAACATATCACAAGACTTCCTCGTAAGGAATCTTACAAAACGAGATGCCATGCGTCGGATAACTCTTGGGCCTTGCCCTAATCAACATTTCCTGAAAAATGGGGTTTTATAGATTCATTAAGCACGACGGCTCAGTAGAAAACATTGTAGAAATGTACTACTACTTCTAAAATCATGCTATGACATGCGGTGCAATGCTTTGCCGCCGTGGCGATGCAACTAGCCGGATGGCCAAACCGTGAGACATTCCCAACTCAATATCCCAATCACACACTCTCACACCGGATAGCGAGCCACTCAAACGTGAGTGTAGCATACAAGATCTCCGGTAGCTAGCCGAATATGATCTTGCGTTTTCGAATGTTTTAAGGATCACAAACAACCTTCCTCACTTCACACCCGCTTCCGGAATTTCATCAAATTACAACCCCAAACGGGGATTCCAAAGACATTCCCCAATCGTGGGAATTTTAACAATTTCATATTCCCCAAGCCAATGCCATGAATGCTTTGCCGACTTGGCGACTATGATATGCTACTAGATGCGGTTATGCTTTAACAATGTCATTTCTAAGAATACAAAGACAAGAAGTAAACATGGTAGTTCATATAAAATGTAATCATCACATTAGGCAAAATAAGGGATTTCTAACATCAATTAGTATTTGAAACCATAGAAACGCAAATAGCATTTCGGTTTAGACATGGATTCAAGTAAGCACATAAGGGCAAGTAATCATTCAATTAATCACATAGGAAGATTTCCAAAACAAGATTAATATCTATTAACACTAACTTACACATGGCAAACCATGAAGTTAGAAATAATAGTGCACTTAAACAATGAAATCTACCTCTTGAGTATTTGAGCAAATACTCTCACCAAAAAAGATCCAAAGAAGAAATTATGTACATGAGTAAATCCCATAAGCTATCAACACCTAGTTAAATAAAATCACATTTAGGAATCATAACCATGGTGAAACAAAACAACACAAACTACCTCTTAAGTTCTAGAGCAAGAAACTCAATAAATAGGAAGCCAAAATGGAAAAGGAGAGTACCCAAAGGAAGCTCTTTGCAAGGGGAACAAATAGATCTCTAATGGTCTTGACGCAAATATGCTTGAAATGTCTTCAAAATGAGCTTGAAGGTCTAGGTTTCCATGGAGTTTTATCTCCCAAAAACTAGAGAGAGATAGATGAGAGAAAAAGAAAAAGAAAATGAATGAGAGAGAGAGAGATATAGGTGGGTTATATAGGGAGAAAGAGAGGGGGGAAGCTTCCTAGGGAAGCTTTAGTGGTTGGGAGTGGTTGGGAGTGGTTGAGAGTGGTTGGGAGGTGACTTGTGGGTCTCGTCCTTGTCTCCCACACACACACACCCACACACAAATATGTAGCATGCATATACACACATGTACCAAAATAAAATACACTGTCCCAAACCAAGACCCACATTGGTCCAAAATTACCAAAGTACCCTTTTTAAAATTCTGGGTTTCTACAATCTACCCCCCTTAAAAGAATTCCGTCCCGGAATTCGAACAAGAACGAAATGTACTCAATCAAAGAATGATCCACGACCACACCACAATGCCGTAGTGTCACAAACAACGTGAACACTAGCACAACGTGAGAAAACGAAACATCTCACACATCGATTCCAGAAAGGAAAGGAAAGCTCAATAAAACAGTCAGTAAGCACACCAAAGGTGATTAGGAACAAACGCAAGGGACATACGAGGTTCTACATTTAAAGGACGGAGTCAACTCCAAGGATCAACAATAATAATGGACATGAATCTCCAAACCATTAGATCAACCAAAACGTACTTGAATGAAAACAAAGCACATCTCAAATTCATCGAATCAAAACAAACGTGATCCCTTCAAAAGGAACACGTGATCACAAGAACACAACGGGGTGTTGTATACCCAAAAATTTGTCTCAAAAACGAATAAGCAACAAGTATACAAAGGATATGTATACCAACAAAAGATATGATCTACTCATCAAGCCGGAAACCCCAATCTAAAGAACAGAGGGTAACCCGTAGAATGGAAATAACATTCTACAACCATCACTTATGGTGAAAACACTCGCAAGACCCAAGGAATAAATGGAAAAAAACTTAATCGATATATAAAATAATCGAATGAAGATATTACACAAGCGTGAATATCACACACAGATCGAATTACAATAAAACACAAGATTCTCAAAGTAGAACAATGATATACTATCAAAGAATTGTCATACGAAACAAAAGTATGATGTTTCAAGACACGAGTTCCACAATGAACCAAATAACTGGGTCAACTCCCAATGAATGATCCAAACGCTCAAGAATGAAGCCAAGGAAAACTTCACATAGCAAATGATATACTCGGTACTAAAGACCGTAACGACTCAAAGCTATGTCTTAACCACATAAGAGGTACGAGTCACAAAGACTTACTCGTAGTACATTGCTCCTCATAAGAAGACAATGATCAATATAGACACAAAAGTTTACAACAATGGCAACTTGATGTCAATAGAAGAAATGATTATCATATCCCAAAACATAAACGTTGTTATAGTAAATTATAACGATTTCACTAATAGATGGATCTATTGATAGATCCCATCTCAAAACAATACGGCAAAAGATATGTCACTGCCAAAGACAGAGGGTCTCACAAGGAAAAGTGTCTAAGAAGACACAATGATGCCATCAACAAGACAACAATAAATCAAACAGGTGAACGAACAGACATAAACCAACAGACTCGCCAACATTCTGCGACAACCAAGAGTATATCATAGAATACATGCCTTGACCGATATGGTCATAACGATATCAAGTTCCCAAACTCTCAACTATTGAAAGTTTGATACACATCAAAATGAACTGAAAGTTCCTAAACCGGGTAACTCTGAAGTGTCATACGAAAATATAGAAGTATACCAAGCCCAAAACAAGAGTTATCACAAACTCACGTCCCAAGTGGACAACAACCATGAAAGTGTTCAAAGAAATACAGTCGAAGGTCCTCAACAAAATGAAGGCAACTTAACAGAAGTAGCCACACTAACCAAAAGTGATCTCAAAACAAACGATCACCAAGAATCCTCCTCTGCTAGAAGCAAGGATGAAATTGGAAGATCGCAACGATCTCGAACAAAGCTCAAATACAATAATTTCACGATAGGGTAAGGACAAAGGAGTCACTGATCACAATAAACAAGGTATGCACCAAGTGCATGAATCAAACTTGTTAACAATGACATCAACAGCAATATATCAAGATGATATAAAAGTAAACACTAGGGGTCCGTCCAGCTATTGAAAGCCCGTAACCCAAACATAATCAACCCAAGAGGTCTAAATTCACCAGCATAGAATCTCACAAGATCCACTTCTAAACACAAAGTAATCGAGATTACTAACAAGAGAGCATGCCTTAGGCATACTCCTAATACCAATACAGAAATAAGGTGGATGGCGTGAAACAGATACTCTCATTAAAAAAAAAACAGAGTGAGAGACAAATCAACTGAATCGAATGATGAAACAAAATATAATCTAATGGATAATTCAAGTCATGAAATACCATCACCATTCCTCAACAAGGACAAGGTACACTCGAGTTCAACACGAAACAGAAACAGAGAACTCACAAGTGACTATAAGGTCTAAACAGGTCCATGGTCAAGACCACCGACACCAAAGAAAAGAAAGTATCAATCGATAAGGAAAGCAATCCTTACAACCACAGCAAAAGGATACATCTTATACATATTTACACGAAACTCTGACACAATCCAACAATAGAGTACTATGCGAACTACCATAGTATTCAAAACACAGAAGATCATGCGATTGCAAAATAACCACAAGCCCCCAAGGCGTACTATAAAACGCAATCAATTTTAAGCCTTAGAGAACAATAAATTAAGGCTGCCAGTAACAGAGATCCACAACACGTAAGAGATCATACTCCATAAAAAAAAAAGTAGTATGATCTTGAATTCACGAAGGTAACAAATCAAGAATCGCAACAAATAAATCAGCTAACAACATCTATTCCCCAAGAAGTAGGTAGAGATCCGAGTGTTTTAATAACTCAAGTCCGAATTCAACGAAATAAATTCCAAGAATTTAACAAGGCAAAACCGCCGGAGAAATTGATTCAAAAATCAACGAGTCTAAAGAAAAAGGTGATCACAGCACTACAGTGCGACATACCCAAGTTCAAAACTTAAGGGTGAACTAGTTTGAAATCAACAACCCTCAATCACGAGAATCGAATCAACAAGGCACAAATGTGCTTTCAAGAAAAGATTTGGAACCATGGAACCACAACGCTCTATCAAGAGCTCAAAGATCGTAAGAGTCAAGAATTAAACGCACTTCTAAGAAGTATTATGAAAACAAGAATCCATACGTACTGAGAAGGAAAGAAACACTAGAAAAATTTGTATTTTAAGGCCCAATGTCAAAGCGTTAACCACACTATGTTAACAACAAATCTTCAATGAAAATCATAACAAAAATCGGTAATGATCGATAAACACTCATAGAAAAGATTTCACCAACGTACTAACAGGATATGCAGTCTCAAAAGAAGAGACGATCCTCAGAGTAGCGGAAGTCACTCAAATGTGAAAATCACCGAATAAAGGAACTAATAGACTTGGAACAACACCAATCTATTCCCCACAAAGGCTAGAATCCTCACAATGATTCATACGATAGGATTTAATCATATGCAATGATCACATAGTGAAGCGACAATTTGAATGTGAAGATTTAAGCAATCATTAGAAATTTGGGTCAATCAACCAGCCATATGATAGAAAACTCGTAATCTACTCAGAAGAGTAATTACAACGTCAAACTGACATCCGAACGATGAAGTTCTCACAGGACAAAGAGTACGACAATCGTATAAGAAGGAAGAACTATTCCACCGATAAACAACAGGTATTCGTAGCCACATGAAATATGCATGGACTACCGGTCACAATCGAGGGCTATCAAGATAGAATGCTCTCACATAGATCAACATAGCCTTTAGAGAGGCTCTACATCACGTGCAAAATAAAACCCATGCCACTCGAAGAATGTATACGCAAACGTAGGAATACCCGAGTCCAAAGACACAACCTATATAAGCTGTCTAATAATACGTAACTCCGCACTATTAGAACTAATAAGTTATTCGTCGGTTAGAAAACATCTTTTTAAGTACTTCAAAAATACATATACATATAAGTTTTAAAATATGCGCAATATATTAATATGTTGGTTTTCATAAGTTTAAAACTTGTCTTCCAAATTTTCTACCCAAGAAATCTTATTATGACACGCCGATCAAAGTATCTATGAGTACGCGTATGAGCTACTCTAAAACACGTAAAACATGAAATTTTATCTCAATATGCTATCGTTGTCATGCTTAACAATTCCTTGATATAGAAACAAGTAGTCACGTAAGCACATATGTACATTACCATGTTATCACATAATTCCGAAGGCAAGTAAGCATACTTTTCATCCTTTTCATTTATAACATATAAAATCTATCGCGTAATGTGCTAACCAATACATTGTGTTACAATAGCGTAAACATATAAAACATATGCACGAAAGCATATAAACATACTATTCCGTAAACATGTACCATTTAGACATGTTCTCCTGAAAAGCTTTCAACTCGAAATCAACAAGGAAAATTTCATGGGCATGAAAATCTTTAAACATGTTGGCTCAATAACTTCCAATTGAAATAAAATTGATGACAATTTCATCATATATCCATGCAACATTTAACATGTTTCCTCAACAACTAAAATACAAGCAACGAGTAATATAAGTCCAATGAATATAATTTAGATTTTTAAGCATACAACTCAATGTAGGGCACTGTTCAATATCTAACTACCAACTTTACAAGGCGCAGTACGTCGAGCGAATAATCCAAACAAGGAAACCCTCATGTATATACCTTTTAACCTTGCACGGTCAGTGGTTAAACATCAACAGATAGTTACACCAAGATGTAATACAAAAGTATGTTTTAATGAGTATAACATTAAGGTGAATCGAAAAGTAAAACCATCTCATGTCCATAAATCACACAGTCAAGATATAAAAGGCATGTGATCACATAAACACATAAGCACTTAAGCATGTTAACACATAGTTACATAGGCAAGTAAACATGCTATCATAATCAACTCATCATTTAAATGAAACGGAACAAATCATTTAACTACAAATGATTGAAATCAAAAGAGGTGCAACGGTCACACACGAACCCAAATAACTCCCAGAGTACCAAGGTATTCGAACCCGGTAAGCTCTGATACCATTCTGTAACGCCCCGAAAACCAAACCACATGGGCGAGGTCAACGAGCCAAACCATATAAAGGAAAGCAAGGGATAGTTCTACATAGACCAATCCACAAGGCGGAAGCATATAGGGGAATCCTACGTGGATTCCAAAGAAAAGTTGATAAGTCAAGGGTTGACCCACGAGGACCAAACGGGTCAAATAGGGTCAACTAACATAGTTTGATTTTGAAAAGAGTTTGTAAAGAAGTATAAAGAAACTTCAAAGGTTTAAAAGTAACAAGTAATGAAGTTTACATTGAGAGTTTATTATTAAAGCGGTTTTTGAAGGAATACGACCAAACGGTCCTTCAGAAATTGAAAGTAGTAATTTTTCCTTAAAAGGGTAACCATGGGCTAAGAATTGCTAATAAGTGTTAAAAACATAATTTAACAAGGATCCAAGAAGATCCAACTAACAAGTTCAAGAACAAGAAGGAATTTACAAATAACATCTTGTAATTCAAATATCCAAATGAGATAACAGTAACAACAATTACAATGTTCCTACCATGAACTATATCATTGGAACATTAACATATCACAAGACTTCCTCGTAAGGAATCTTACAAAACGAGATGCCATGCGTCGGATAACTCTTGGGCCTTGCCCTAATCAACATTTCCTGAAAAATGGGGTTTTATAGATTCATTAAGCACGACGGCTCAGTAGAAAACATTGTAGAAATGTACTACTACTTCTAAAATCATGCTATGACATGCGGTGCAATGCTTTGCCGCCGTGGCGATGCAACTAGCCGGATGGCCAAACCGTGAGACATTCCCAACTCAATATCCCAATCACACACTCTCACACCGGATAGCGAGCCACTCAAACGTGAGTGTAGCATACAAGATCTCCGGTAGCTAGCCGAATATGATCTTGCGTTTTCGAATGTTTTAAGGATCACAAACAACCTTCCTCACTTCACACCCGCTTCCGGAATTTCATCAAATTACAACCCCAAACGGGGATTCCAAAGACATTCCCCAATCGTGGGAATTTTAACAATTTCATATGCCCCAAGCCAATGCCATGAATGCTTTGCCGACTTGGCGACTATGATATGCTACTAGATGCGGTTATGCTTTAACAATGTCATTTCTAAGAATACAAAGACAAGAAGTAAACATGGTAGTTCATATAAAATGTAATCATCACATTAGGCAAAATAAGGGATTTCTAACATCAATTAGTATTTGAAACCATAGAAACGCAAATAGCATTTCGGTTTAGACATGGATTCAAGTAAGCACATAAGGGCAAGTAATCATTCAATTAATCACATAGGAAGATTTCCAAAACAAGATTAATATCTATTAACACTAACTTACACATGGCAAACCATGAAGTTAGAAATAATAGTGCACTTAAACAATGAAATCTACCTCTTGAGTATTTGAGCAAATACTCTCACCAAAAAAGATCCAAAGAAGAAATTATGTACATGAGTAAATCCCATAAGCTATCAACACCTAGTTAAATAAAATCACATTTAGGAATCATAACCATGGTGAAACAAAACAACACAAACTACCTCTTAAGTTCTAGAGCAAGAAACTCAATAAATAGGAAGCCAAAATGGAAAAGGAGAGTACCCAAAGGAAGCTCTTTGCAAGGGGAACAAATAGATCTCTAATGGTCTTGACGCAAATATGCTTGAAATGTCTTCAAAATGAGCTTGAAGGTCTAGGTTTCCATGGAGTTTTATCTCCCAAAAACTAGAGAGAGATAGATGAGAGAAAAAGAAAAAGAAAATGAATGAGAGAGAGAGAGATATAGGTGGGTTATATAGGGAGAAAGAGAGGGGGGAAGCTTCCTAGGGAAGCTTTAGTGGTTGGGAGTGGTTGGGAGTGGTTGAGAGTGGTTGGGAGGTGACTTGTGGGTCTCGTCCTTGTCTCCCACACACACACACCCACACACAAATATGTAGCATGCATATACACACATGTACCAAAATAAAATACACTGTCCCAAACCAAGACCCACATTGGTCCAAAATTACCAAAGTACCCTTTTTAAAATTCTGGGTTTCTACAGTTTACACTCCCCCTTCTTGTATAGAATTACCCGAGGTGACTGCGTCTCACTACGAGATTAAGCCCTCTACCATTGTACTTCTTCCCACATTTTATGGTAGCACTAATGAGGATCCATACCCCCTTCTTGTATAGAATTACCCGAGGTGATTGCGTCTCACTACGAGATTAAGCCCTCTACCATTGTACTTCTTCCCACATTTTATGGTAGCACTAATGAGGATCCATACCACCATCTAGATGAGTTTCAAGGAATATGCACTACACTTAAGTTGCAAAATGTTACTAAAGATAATCTCAAGCTTCATCTCTTTCCCTTCTCTTTGAAGTAAAAATCTAAACATCAGCTTCATTCTCTTGAAGAAAATTTCATAAAGACTCGGAATGAGTTACACTGAGCCTTCTTGCACAAGTACTTCCCGATTACAAAGACCAATCAAATTAGGAAGTCCATACTTAGTTTTTTGATGACAGATGGTTAAAATTTATACGATAGTTGGGAGTGATATAAGGACATTCTTCGTTCCTATCCCCATCACCAAATTTCTAAGTGACAATTAGCCCAAACTTTCTATGTAGGACTCACATACCAACTTTGAAACACCGTTGATGCCATTTGTACCGGTACATTCCTTCAAAAGAGTGTCGATGAGGCTTGGTCTATTTTGAGACCTTGAGTGAAAATTCTATGCATTAGGTAACATCTTTACGGGCAGAGGGAGTATCCTCCCATGCTTTAAAGAGGGGAATGAATGAGTTAGGTCATTCGGTTGATATGTCTAGTATAGTGGACGAGTTGTCTAAGAAATTAGACAGGATTATAATGGGCCAAGTGTCTACTCCACCTCCCACATGAAATTCCACAAAGGCCTATGCTTTTTGCTCTAATCCTTCTCACAATGTTTTTACATGCTCTTCGACTTCACAATTCCCCAAATTTGTTCAAGAACAAGTGGATGCCATCCATCAATTTCTCACAGCGGGTAATAATCCATATTCCAATACATATTACTCGGGGTAGCAGAATCATCCTAATTTCTCTTGGCATTCACAAGCTCCTGAATATCAATTTATTCAAGCTAGGTCGAGTTTTCAAAAATTTTCTAATTTTGACCTCCTCAAAATAATTTCCAATACCCTCATCCTCTTTCTATTACCCCCAAGAGATCCATCTTTTGAGGAGAAGGTGTTGATGGCTCTTAAAGATATAAAGACCCAGGTTCAGTCGCAAGCCCAATTAGTGCACTGTCACACCCAATCTATTGCCAAGATGGAGTTCCAAATGGGGCAACTACCTAAAACACTTAACCATAGGGATGGGGGTTAGCTACCAAGTCAAGTGGTCGATAATCCTAAGGGTCAAAATCAATTTAGGGTAGAGGGACAAAATCATGAACAAGTCCACGCCATGTCCACTAAGCTTACTACCTACGAGGAAGAGGTTATAGAGGTTCTTATTAAAGTTGTTAGAATGGACACATCGAGTGTTCTGATTAAGAAAAGCGACGAGGATATCCTTGAGGTGTTTTAGCAAATCAAAATCAATCTTCCTCTCCTCGATGCTATCAAGAAAATCCATGCATATAATAAGTATTTGATAGACGTTTGCACTCATAAGCACATCTCAAAGTCATGTTCCAAAACAATCCCTGCTCACCGAGCATGTTAGTTCAATTCTACGTTGCACTACTCCTCTTAAGTACAAAGATCCTGGTACCCCTCACTATTCTTTGCTTTATTGGAGACCATTTCATTAATAGGGCCTGCATAGACTTAGGAGTATGTATCAATCTTCTACCCTACTCAGTCTACAAGTAATTAGGTTTAGGGGAATTAAAGCCCACTAAGGTTACCTTACAATTAGCTGATAGATCAATTCGAAAATCTTGTGATATAATTGAAAATGTACTCATCAAAATAAACAAGTTCTACTTTCTGGTTGATTTCTTAATTCTGGATACTGGATTAGTCCCTAATCCTAAGAACCAAATTCTAGTCATCTTAGGTCATCCTTTTTTGGCCACGGCCGATGCGAGCATAAAGTGACAAACTGGAGTGATGAAGGTATCTTTTTAAAATATGAAGTTTAAGTTAAATGTCTTTCATGCTGTCAATCAACCTTCTAAAGATGATGAGTCTCTATGTTTGGAAGTGGATATGGTAAGTGAAGCGGGTGAACTTGACAGAAGGTTAAAGGTAAGTGGTGCGAATGTTATAATAAGTGATAAGCAACAGAATCGTAGTCACCTGGACTTCAATGGAAAGTTTACGAGAAAGGTGAAAGATCGAATTGAAAAATCAGGGTGAATTAAGTAAGAGTGTTAACACTCACCCCATATTTAGTGATAAAAGGGTCGAGTTTCATCCTCCATAGGTCTTGAGCTTCATTGTGTCTAGCTAAAGATGGTAAAAATGAGCGCTTTGTGGGAGGCTACTGTGGATACCGGGCTTCGGACCACTTCTCTTGTTCGAGATTGTTTTGAAATTGATTTGAATCAAGGAAAGAAAATGAAAGGTCTGTTGAAAACAGATACAGAGTCGCCACTTGGTCTTTAAGGAACCAAGAAACCTAATTTTGACTCACCCAAGCGGATAAAGGGCACCGGCCCTTCATAACCAAAGAACTTGGTTCGGGGTTTTGGTACGAGAGAGGAAGGAGCCTTTGTCGCGACTAAAACACCCTCAACTCGCCCCGTCTTTCGACGGGCCTCAATTAGCATCCAAATAATAATCTTATACTATGTATGGTTCGACAAATAATACTATGATAGTATATTACATCACATAAGGAGATTTGAAATTGGAAGATCAAAATATAAGATATCATTCATAAGATCTAGGCCAAATATCATGCAATGTAAAGTGAAAGATCACACAAATAAACCTAGGAAAGATCGTCTAATCATGTATCAAATAATCAAGACTTCCTAATCTAAAGGGGGACATGAATTGTTATTGAAACAAATAAGCAAAGAAATCAAAATATGCTTAGCAAGGCTAGAATGATGCATGTTATTCTTTGATAAAAGAAGACCTCTCAATCCCCGGGACGGATGAGAAAGGATGAATAGATCAAGGGGAAGCATGAACGAGTGATCGAGTTCATTCCTTATAATCTCCTTAGATTAAGAGTTACAAAAACCCCAAATCTTGCATGAATGCAATGTATGTATCTAAAAATGTGCAAAGGTTGTAGTGTGTTTTGTGTACATGGATTTCTAGAATGGCTTAGAAGTCTAAAATGGGCAAGCATGAATGAATGAAATCAACATGGGATATATACAAATGTAGTATGAACCACTTCCTAAGATATGAACTAATTTGGAATGCATATAGGCCTCAAATCAAAGAATGAAAGTTAAAGTGTACTTGCTGTGAATAGTGGACAGAACAGTAGCATGATCTTTTGGAATTTGAAAAGAGGGGTTAGGAATGTTTTCAATGCATGATTTTTTATGGAGATGTTCATTATTGTGTCTAGAACACAACCCAAAAGGCCAATCTTGAATAGCTATCACAGATTGAGAGAAATTACATAAACAATAGAGGTCATTCAGAAACAGAGTTCGTACTGTCGTCTGAAATGTTAGAAAATCTTAGAAAATGAAAAAGAATGATCTATAGGCCCATTTTATACAGAAAGTTTCCTAAGACATTGAATTTTAAAGGAAAAATAAGTTAGTACCACCCCTTTTGGAAAAGTTTTCTGGAAAAGAGGTCGTAAGTTGACCTAGCTGCTGTGACAGCAAAAACAGAATGTTTGGAAGGAATGTTGGGACCCAAATGGATCATTTCCAAGTACTTCCAAGTCAAACCAAAAATCATGGGTGTTCTCCAATGAGTTAGGAAGACTTTCCAAGTGGCCTTGTATCCATATGTTGAGTATTGTGTTCTAGAAAAATCTTTGAACTCAACTCACTCACTGTTTTGACTCATTGTTTTGAAGATTTTGGAGAAAACAAAGTTTTGTTTCTTGAAACCAAATGAGAGGGATTGAGAGGGGTTTTGAAATAGATGTTTTGAAAACATGTTTTCAACACTCAATAAGGATCATAGCCACTTAGAATACCTACATCAAACTCATCATTTAAGAACCTCCAAGATTGTTGGAGAGATTTATTTTATTTTGGGCATAACTTCAATACATTCCAAGAATACCTTGGAAGTATTGAGGTTATGATCATCATCTATCAAACATGTTTTTGAGGTCAAGAGCTACTATCCATAAGGATTCACTCACCCCAAACTTCATGTCATCACTTAGATGATGATGAACTAGTAAGTAAATAAAGAAAAGAAAAAGAAATGAGATAAAGAGAGATGAACATATATATAATCAAGCAAGTAGATGATAATCAATAGATGATATTCATGAAGCATGAGACTTGTAGATTGGTGTATCACTCATATGTAATGACACTAGACATGGAAGAAGCTTCCACACTCTTGAATGCTCACTAAAATGGTGGTTGGGAGTATTGAATGTTGAAGTAAATGGAAGTAATGAAGTAAAAACAAAGTTAGAACTCACTTTTGTTTTGAAAAATCAAAGAAGAAAGCTTCCTTTCTCTCCACTCTAACCTTATCTCTACACTTTCTCTCCCAAACTTTCTCTAAACTTGCATTTGACTCCCCCTAAAATGAGGAGTAATGGGGTGTTTATATAGGCCAACTTGGGGTGTTTTTGGGATTTAGAAAGTACTCCCATTGGTCCCAAACATCTGAAATCATGAAACCACGTCGTTTTGGATTTTAATTAATCAAAATGGGACCACAAAAGTATTTACAAAAACTTACTGTTCTGGAGGGGAGTGCTGCGGCGGCACTGGGCCACTGCCGCGGCGGCAGTGGGCCAGTGCCGCGGCGGCACTGCTCCTCCCTTCGTCTGGATAATGCTGTTTAGGCCCCCCGAAGTTCCGGTATTCGCGAAAAGGCCCTATTTTGTCCGAAATTCACAGAAAATGCGTACGAACTCCAAATCGAGGTTGTGATATACCGTTGGAAAGGTAATGGAGTCTACTTTACATAAAAAATAGTTCGGGGATAGGTCACGTTGAAAAGTTTTGCGGTATTCGCGATAAAAGCCGATTTGATCGCCTTTTTCGCCTTTGGAAATTCATAATAAATTCGTTTTAAATCCAGAAATTATGTGCGATATACCGTTGGAAAGCTATTGACCTCTAGTATCCATGAAAAATATTTGAAAATTGTTTCGGTGCCCCGATTCCAAAGTCAAATCTTGGTCAAACCGGTCAAACCTGGGATTCCCGGGAAGTTCTGGGAACCTCTGGGAGCTACCAGGAGCTGATGTTTTCGCTCGATTTTCTTTTGGAACTTGTTTTAATACGTTTCTCATGATTTAGAATGGTTCTGGTGAATTCAGACAATTTTGGTCAAACTTGGTCAAACTTGGTCAAACTTGGTCAAACTCTGGTCAAACCTGGTCAAACCTTGGTCAAACCAGTCAACGGGGACTTTCGGGGAACTTCCGGGACTTCCGGGGGTCTCTGGGAGCTGACGGTTTCATCCAGTTTTACTTAAAAACTCATTTTATCATTTTTCTTACGACATAGCATGTTTTCAGAACTTCGGGACCAAATCTGGGAGTCTTCGGGCTTTCAGGGGCATTTTGGTCAATCTGAGCATTCTAAGAGATAAAGCTGACTTCCAGGAGTCCTTTTGAGTCTTTTACGATCATTGTGAACCACCAAGCTATGGGTCTCCTAAATCTGATAGCCGACAAAATGGGGTGTCTACAGCTACCCATGCTCATTGTTTAGGAATTGGTCTTGGGTGTCGTTGTTCTCTTCATTTGTGATTTATTTTTGTGCTCGGGTCTTTGTTTGAGTCTTAGAAAAGTTTGGGAGTTAGTTTGTGATGTTCTTCCTCTCAGTTGTGTTTCGACTACGAACCAACCTGGTTAAAATTCTAAAACGCTACTTTTTCACTTGGTTTCAACCCAGTTCAAGTTTGAATTCCAAATTCATGTTCTCAGCTTCTTTTTGACTAGGTTTTAACTCGGTCGAACTTATTTATTTTTATTTTTTGTTTTTATTTATTTCAATTTTTTTTTCTTTCCTTAAAAAAGGGTTTATTTTGGTTCTTGGCATTTGTTTTATTTTGTCTTTTTAGGAGTCTTTTGGTACTATCTATGCTTTGTTTGGATGCAGTTCGGCAATACTAACGACATGTAAGCTGATATTTGCATTTCTATGTATCTATAGTTTGTAGAGTTTATAGGTGTGATAATCTATCAAGTTTGGGGGTACACTTATCCCGTTTCATATCTATTTATTGTTGTAATCGAGGTAATATTGTTCCCTACTCCACATGGACAATGTAAGTGGTGAGTGGGTGGGGGGAGGGATTGCATATGCACACACGGGGCATTGAAATGAAAATTTTTCACAATCTTTGTGCTAAATGAATATTTTTGGCAATTAATATCCCCAATTGTCAAATTAAACTGAATGGAATTACATGAACATGGATGTGTCGTTGAATTGAAGCTTAATCATGATTCGAAGTTTTGGGTATTGTGTCACTTAAATCATAGATTATATTGTAGAATTTGTTATGAATATATACTAAAAGCCATGTTTTATGTAGTTGATTTATTATTTATTTAATAAAATTAGTTATTCCATTTTTATGAGAATCTGTGTGGGCTATGTTTGCATTATATTATTTATTGTGCATTTTTGTCTCTTGTTCTACATAGTAGGTGGTTTGGTGGGTAGAGTTTGGCTTACACACAGAAGATCAAACCATCGGATCTTGTAGAATGTAAGATTTTGGTTTATAGTCTTAGATGGGATTAGACACACCATCGGTAGGACTGTAACATGGTGATGTAATAGGTTTGTCTGACCATAGGAAATGGTATAGTTTCAACTCACTATGCTAGTACACTTTGTGTTTTAAACGGGACCGACTTTGGGTAATTATCTTTTTACTGACTTATAAGATAATTAATACCTCATCGCTATTATGAGTGCTTATGCTCTAAATCCTAAGTTAATTTATAAACATGTACATTTGATATTTACACTTTGTAGACACCCCAATTTTGACCAAACGTCAAATCCAGGGATTGGTTACCTCTCAAAGACCGATGATGACAATGATCGGTGACATTCGAAGATCTTCCAGAAAATTCAAAATGATTCTTCAAGGCAAATTTCAAAATTAAAATAGAAAATATAAAAAGGAGAAGGAAGAGAGAGAGAGTTTGGGTATTCGGGAGAAACCCGAATAATAAAGAACGCGTGAGAAACCCAGTCTGGGAACCGGATTTTAAGAAAAAATAAAAATAATAAAGAGTTCTTTTGAGAGAAATAGGAAGACAAAATAAATAAAAATCTTGGAAAAGGAGAAAATACAAAAAAAGAGAGTAGTATATTCAAAATATACCATGCACATGGTTGATACCATGCACATGGGGGATATTAATACAAATATATATATATATAGAATAGAAAAATTGTGTTTACACCAACATATTTTTGAAAAATCAAAAAGAGGGACAAAATTCAGTTAGCCCCGGCACGCGGAAAACGCGGCGGCACTCACTGAGTGCCGCGCCGGCACTCAGTGTTTGCCGCCCGGCACTCAGAGAGTGCCGCCCGGCATTCAGAGAGTGCCGCCGACACCCGTCGAGTGCCGCTGGCTGTAACAGACTGCTTTTCTCACATGTTCTAGAAGAAATCTTTGCACATGGGTTTCCACCCCGAATTTACCCATTTATCCCTGGATTGATGGTCTATATAAACAAACCTTCTCTTCCATTTTTGATATACTTGGAATATACTTGAATCAACACATATACTTGAATTTAGAGAGAGAGAGAGATACAAAATCATATAGAGAAAAGAAGATTTTCTTGAAGAAGCTTGAAGAATTTGAAGAATTTTGAAGAAAATCTTGAAGTCTTGGAAGATCTTCACAAGAAGTTGAAGAATCCCTTGAGGTTTTAGAGGTAACCTCTCAATCATTTGATAGAATTAGGCCATTCAATCACAAGTTCATAGTTCTAGGAACTTTACACATTTTCAAAACCTCTCTTCTTACCTCATTTCATCACACACCACTTAGAACTTGTGATTGAATCTCATATTACTTCATTGATTTGGGTCTAATTGATGCCTTGGGTTTAAAATAAATTCAATTTTGAAGAATTTGTGTTCTTGGTTTCTCAAAGCAAATTTTGATTTCTTATTTCTACCATTTCTTGTAAGGTTCATGAGATCTTCCATATCTCATTGAACCTCTTTGAGTTTGATTATTCAACTTCTAAGATCTCATGATCTACATGGAGGTTAGAATGAATCATAATTTTAATCTATATATAATTAGTGAGATTCAAGTCTTAATCCATGACTTGAACCTCTTCATGGAGAAATCTTATGGAATCCTTACCATATTCCAATAAGGTTTCATTAGATTTTAACTTCATTTAAGACTCCAATGACCATCAAATGGTAGGAGTAATCTTAGTTTCTCTAAGTAATCTTTGATTTTCCTTACTTCTATTTCACTAAAAAGGCTCATGAGATCTTCCATATCTCATTGAACCTCTTAGAGTTTGATTCTTCAACTTCTAAGATCTCATGATCTACATGGAGGTTAGAATGAATCATAATTTTAATCTATATATAGTTAGAGAGATTCAAATTTCAATCCATAACTTGAACCTCTTCATTAAGGAATCTTATGAAATCCTTACTATATTCCAATGAGGTTTTAAGTAGATGTAACTATATTTAGACTCCAATGACCATCAAATGGTAGGAGTAATATTTTGAACTCAAGTTTTGGTCCATAGGTTTGAGTTCTTTATTTGAGGATTTTGTGAAGTTCATTTCAATACTTCATCAAGATCCATAAGTGTGGTGTGCCTCATAGTCTTCAATGACCATCAAATGGTAGAAGAAGTAGTTTGGTTTGAGCCCCAACTTCATGTTTTAATAGTTGAGGCCAATCAATAAACTTGAACTAGCAAAATGAAACAGTGGGTTCATAAACTGTTTTTGATCAAGGATTTTTAGTTTGAAATCCGACCGTTGGAATCGAATGAAACCAACGGGAAAATGTTCATAACACATTGTTTTACCACTGTGATTTTTGTTTTAGCAAGATCTTGTGATTAGAAGGGTTTGATCATGGTTTTTGTGAGCTAAATACAATCTGTCCAGAGTTTTAAAATACTTTCAGAATAGTAAGTCCGTTTTGAAATTAATAAATCAGAACCCTAATTAAGTTTTCGGGGTCTCAAATAATTTTTTATAAGTACCTTAATGTGTTAGGAAGGTACCCTAAAAAGATCTAAGTGTTTCTCATTTTTTTACTATTTTTAGAAAATCATACAAGATCTCTGGACAGAGAGTTGCAGAATCCTGAGTGAGGTCTAGTATTTTCAGTATTCCCGGCGATCTAACCGTTGAAACCTCGATTTTCTTTTTGGGTTAGAAACTAGACTCACAGAGGCATAACATATCCAAAAATCAATAAGATCCAACCATCAAAAGTATTTTATTTCTATTTTTGAACGTCTGGTCTGCTCTCTGTAAATTACAAAAAAAACTGCTACTGTTTTCATCTAATCTTATTTATTTTAACTCAAATGGTCTCCTAATGTCTTGAGACCCAAACCATGTTTTGAATAATGATAATTTAGATTAAATCCAGAGGCTTAGTGATCCAAATTGGTGAATAAATTCATGTCTCACCCTTGTTCATAATCATTCATTCATTCATGTACATTGATGCTTATAGTTAGAACTAGTTCTTGGATGAAGTTGGACTTAGTTGAATTTAATTGAACATGACCTATGATTAATTACCTTTTGATATTATATCTTGTCTAAGGCATGTGTACTAACCTTTGTTTTGTAGCGCTTTGAGGTACAATTTCTCAACCCTTCTCTAGTTTAATCCATTTTATTGATTTTAATTGATTTTTCGACCCCATGTGCGACACCTTAGCTTAGGTTTTGCCTTATGTGTATATATGTATTAGAGACCTTTCTTAGGTTTATTTTTGCATGCATTGCACGTTTGATATTCGCGGCCGGATCCCGGGTATGTTTTCTAGTTCTCTATTGCATATCATGATGTTTGCTAGTTGAATTATGTGACTTATGAATGATATTTTACCGTTAGCAATTTTGCACCCTTTCAACATGCTTGTGTTATGTATACCTACATATATGTATTAATTGAGGGCATGCTTAGATTATTAATTTGATTAAAAAGGATGTTGAGTAGAGGCCTATCGTGAGATAGGATGAAAGGGGGTGTTTTAGTCCGCCGGGCTCCTTCCCCTTTCATTCCATAATCCCCGGACCCAGTTTATCTTTGGTTTCGCAAAAGATCAGTTTGCTTTTAAAATGGTTTCTTAATTTTTTCCTTTTAAAAATTAAGTGGCGACTCTTTGAATTTGAAAATATTTGTTTTAAAAGTGGGTAAAATTTGAAGACAACCTGCGATATCCACAATCTGGCGACTCTGCTGGGGATCGAACCCAGAATCTCCGGTTTCGCAGACCAGAATTCTGATTTTGGGTTCACTCGAGGATTAGACTTGAAAGCATCCTTTTAATCGAATTAATTAATTTTTGTATGCCCGTTGCATTGCACTTGCATGTCTCGCCAGTCGATTGCACGGAACTATGACCTTGGAGGCTCGGGGCAACCCGGTCGGTCAAGTCATCATGGGACCGTGTGATCACCCTTGATCTCGTACCATGTTTTGGTATATGAAGCATCCTATCGGGTGTGTGTCAAGGGTCCCTTATTTGACCAAAACCCGGCCTTTGCATAGTAGTTTCCATAGAACCTTTCAAAATTAGGAATTAAATTCTTGATTAGGATTTATGTGCTAGGGAGCTTTGTATGCCCGAAAGGGGTTATTTGAGATGATGACGATGCTTGCTTGATTAAAGATGTGTAACCCTTTAATCACCTTTTAGCAATTCCTTTTCATGTCTTATGACATTTAAGAATAAGCTGAATCTTGATTATAAGATTACATCTCCTACATCTTGCTAAGCTAAGCATCATTAACCTTGTATGCATCCAAATTCATGAAGAGTATGACAATAATCCGATCATATGATCCTCTTACCCAAAGAATTTTAAATACGTTTTTTTTAAGCAAATAGATTTTTGGTATCTTTATTCCAAGGCATTCAATCACTCTTTCAAAATTTTTGGAGTTCACTTTTGGATTAAAATTTCAAATCAACCATATTTGAAGAAAGAACCTAAAATTCTTGGAACCCAAAATTCTGGAAAGAGTTTGAAAAGTTTTACCAATTAAAGGAATGCTTTTTTTTTTAAAGCAAAATTTGGACCTAATCACTTTTTTGTTAAGGAATATAATCCAAGAAATTTCTGCAATTAAAGAAATCATTTTCAAATAAATTTCAAAAGCAAAGTTTCAACCCAACCATCTTTTGTTTAGAAATATTGTTGTTTTCAAAGCTTCTTAAGGAGTTTTGAAAAGATCACATCATCTAGGGGAAATACTTGTTAAATGGATTTCAAAAATTCTAAATTTGAAAACCTTGAAGGGGTGAAAAGGATCACAATGAAAAGAGGAATTAGCACACTCAAACATGGATGAGGATTTTATGTGCTTATGTGTTTATGTGTTAGGATTAGAATTTTCTTTTGTTTAGCATATAGAATAGGCACACACACACACATGCATTTGCATCCGCATGACATTTGAATCATTCATTGAAAGCATGTGAATCATTAATAAAAGCAAAAAGTAAACAAATAATGTTGCAAAAGGGGGAAAAAGTAGTTAAAAATAACTTAAACAAATATGGTTGTAGGTAAAAGATAGAATCAACTGCGAGTATAGCCTGGTACAGAGATTCTACTGCAAGACTAGTAAGAAAAGAGATGGCACAAGAGGCTAATGCAAGGGAGATGACAGAGTTAAGGACAATGGTGGAACAACAAGCAGGACAAATGACTAGAATGATGACTATGATAGAAGCACTAGCACGGCAGCAGCCAGGCAATGATCCTCCTCACAGGGATGAAGATTGGTTTGATGAAACAGAAGGGATGGAAGCGCCGAGAATAGAAAGGGAGAAACTAGAAAAAGAGAGGGCTGAGAAGGACAAGTTGATGACTGAGAAGATGGAGAAGTTGGAAAGGGTGGTACGAAAGGCACAAGGGGTTGACACCTATTTGTTGGAATTGGAAGGGTTGTATGAGGGGGTTTGTGAGGTATTGCCCGCAGGATTCAAAATGCCTGTGTTCGATAAGTTTGATGGAACAGGGAACCCGCGTAGCCACATAAGAATGTGTATAGGGGCATTTCAGCCTAGCGGTCTAAACACGGTCATGATGGCAGTCTTGTTTCAACAGACGTTAACGGGGGCTGCTTTGTCTTGGTATCTCACTCTGGAACCAGGGAAGACTAGAAATTGGGAAGAAGTGGTAAAAGCATTTGTGGCCCAATACGAATACAACCAAGATCTGGATGTTACTATCAGGGATTTGGAGACTACCCGGCAGGGGAACAAAGAGTCTTTTGCTGAATTTCTAAGCCGATGGAGGGGGAAGGCCGCTAAGATGATACAGAGACCGACTGAAAAAGAGCAAATCCGAATGCTGATGAAGAATCTCCAACCCATCTATCAGGAGAAGATGAGGTTCCAATCCCTCAATACTTTCACCGAGGTGTTCGATGTAGGTACCAGAATCGAAGACGCGATACAGGAAGGGGTCATTAAAAAGGAGGAGCCAGTGAATAGGTACAGACGACCGAACTATGGAATAGGAGGAGGACATTCAGGAGGTCATTCAGGGTCTACAGATGTGAACGCACTGAGCGAACCTGAGAAAAGGTTTGATGTAACCAGAAATTACCCAAAGAGGGGAGGGGATAAGCCGTTAAGGAGGTTTTCAGAGTTGGGAGTATCTTTGTCCACAGCTCTCGATAGGCTGGTAGCAAAAGGACATCTTCGCCTACTGGAGCCACGACCCAGACTAAATCCACAGCCTCCAAATTTCAAACCTGATTTATACTGCAAATTCCATCAGGAGCAGGGGCACTCAACTGACCGGTGTTTAAGACTAAAGCATGAGATTCAGGATTTGATTGACAAGAAAATAATATCTGAACCACCCGCTAACCCGCCAAATGTTACCAGAAATCCACTACCGGAACATCATGCCGTGCCACCACCCAGAATTTACTACTTGGGAGATGAGGAGAGTTTTTTTGACCCATCGGCATTGATCACCAAGTTGGGAAGACCGAGAAAAGTTTATCAGATGTTGGAGAATCCGCAAATTTGCACTCTAAAAGGATTGGTAGATGAAGGCAAAAGGAAAGAAATAGAAGGGGCTGTTGACGCAGATTGGTGGGCACCGGAGGCTGACAATTCACTATGGTACAAAGGGGATGGTATACAGGATCTTAGTAAAGTTAAGGAGGACCTTTGGTATGAAAGTGAGGAGGAAGGTTTAAAAATTGTTGAAACACAAGATAGGCTTTGGGTTAAAGAAGGTATTAGTCACCTCACACGGTCCGGGAGGCATTTTAAACCACACGAACTCGAGGAGGATCACCTTGAACAAGAAATGAATAAAGGAAAAGGGAAACTGAATGAGGAAGAAGAGGAGGACAGAGTCTTGAGACAGATGAAGAAGACGCAGGCGAACATCACTATTTGGGGGTTGTTAATCGCTTCCAAGCGTCATAGGCAAGCAGTCCTTGACGCTCTCAATCAGTCGGATGTTTCCATCAATGTTACTCCAGAAGATCTCGTCGGCATGATCGGCAGAAACCCAACCCTGGCTATATCATTCTCTGAAGCTGACTTACCTCATGGGGGACCTGTTTTCAATAAGCCGTTGCACATTATCGTTGAGTGCCTGGGAAATTCTCTACCGGCCTGCCTCGTCGACAACGGGTCTGCACTAAATGTGTGTCCTTTTCGAACAGCTAAAAGGATGGGGCTCGATGAATCTACATTTATACCATCAGAACAAAAGGTGAGGGCTTATGACAATACTCTACGGGCAGTGATGGGGATCATCTTTCTGAATCTTTCTGTCGGGACTGGTGAAAGGGAAACGGAATTCCAAATCATTGACATTCCTGCATCATTTAACCTGCTTTTGGGAAGGCCGTGGCTTGATAGTTTGGGTGCCATTCCATCAACCATTCATCAGAAAGTTAAGTACATTTGGAAAAACAAGGTATATGATCTTCTGGGGGATAGCTGGATAAATGTGTCTGGGGCTTCATCAAGTGCTCCGATTTTAGAAGTACAGATACAAGAAGGTGAAGCAAGTTTGGGAGGGTTTGAATTTATTAACGTCATAGAAGAGGGGAAGCCGAAGGAATTTTTACCACTGTATTTTGATCAATACGCCAGTCCATTGGTGGCCGGGATCATGAGAAAAATGGGGTTCTTCCCAGGGATGGGTTTAGGTAAGAAACACCAAGGGTTGTCAGAATTCCCAAGTATCATCACACAAACCCACACCCATGGGCTGGGATACTCGCCAACCAAGGAAGAGTTGAAGAAGAAGAAGAAAGCAACGGATGCACCGATGGAACCATACATGAAAACTCTCAACGGGTACTTCATCAAGCAGGGAGAAGATTTTCCATTTTGTGGTTTTCCAGAGCCGTGGTTGGATGAAGCAGAAAAGCGTATGAAGCCAGGATTCGAGATTTTCTTTGCCCATAACTTCTCTGATTATAAGGATCCTTATCTTCAGCGGCCTGCAAAATCCGCCGTTACTCGGGACTGGGTCTGTACTATGGATGGCTCGGCAATGAAGAACCTGCTAGAAGAAGGATACAAGAAGATCGAAAAAGGGAGCTCTGCAGAGATCAAGGATGAGGGTGAGAAGGGTCGGGACAAAGAAGACAGTAACGAGAATAAAGAAAGGGAGAAACCAGAGTACAAAGGGAAGCCGGAAGAAGTGGAAATAGAAGAGATTACTCAGGAAGAAGAAAGGGAAGATCGCTTCATAACTGATATGGGAGGGGAAAGCAAGAAAGAGTGGGTCTTTGAGTCTAGTGATAGGTTCCCCCCTCCCCCGGAGTCTGTATTGGCCCAAATGAGGCGTCTTTCCATTTCTATGTCTGTTGTAATTGCTCCTAAGAAAGTTAATGAGAATGTGACTAATTCTGCTTACTTGACTTCGCATAATAATAACTGTGATGCATGTGATGTAAATGATGAAATACCTCATGAATTGCAAAAATTAATTGAAAAAGAAAATGAACCTGCATGCAAAATCATGGAAAGCACTCTAACCGTTAATCTGGGAGATGAAGGTAATCCACAAAATGTTTCTATCGGCTCCACACTTAATAATGAGGAAAGCAAAGAATTAATCAATCTATTAAAAGAATTCAAAGATGTCTTTGCATGGTCCTATGATGATATGCCAGGAATTGATCCAGAAATTGTCCAACACCATATTCCCCTTTTCCCAAATTCAAAACCTGTGAAACAAAAATTGAGGCGAATGAGGCCTGAATGGGCGCTTAAAGTGAAAGAGGAAGTTGAAAAGCAATTGAGAGCTGGATTCTTGATTGTCACCGAGTATCCTGATTGGGTCGCCAATATTGTACCGGTTCCTAAAAAGGATGGTCGTGTTAGGGTTTGTGTAGATTTTCGGGATTTGAACAAAGCTAGCCCTAAAGACGATTTCCCTTTACCCCACATCGACGTGTTAGTAGATAATACCGCAGGACATGAACTTCTGTCTTTCATGGACGGGTTTTCAGGGTACAACCAGATCTTAATGGCATCAGAGGATAGAGAGAAAACAACTTTTATCACACCTTGGGGGACTTACTGTTATAGAGTTATGCCGTTTGGGCTTAAGAATGCAGGTGCAACTTACCAAAGAGCTGCCACCACATTACTGCACGACATGATTCATAAGGAAGTGGAAGTATATGTGGATGACATGATAGTGAAATCCAAAGAAAGGGGAGGGCATCTGGAGGCATTAAGAAAGTTTTTTGGAAGGCTGAGGAAGTTCGGGATGAGGCTAAATCCGCAAAAATGCACCTTTGGGGTCACCACTGGAAAACTACTAGGATTTCTGATTACCCAGAGAGGAATTGAGGTAGATCCCACCAAAATCCAAGCTATAGCCGAAATGCTGCCACCAAAGAATGAGAAGGAATTGAGAAGATTCTTAGGAAGAATACAGTTCATTAGTCGCTTCATATCCAAACTCACCATGACCTGTGACCCATTGTTCAAATTGTTGAGAAAAGGGGAAAAGTTCGAATGGGATAACCAGTGCCAAAAAGCCTTTGAAAAGATCAAAACCTACCTTCAAAACCCGCCTGTCCTATCACCTCCTAAACCCGGAAAACCTCTATTGCTATACCTATCCGTAACCGAGAACTCAATGGGGTGTATGCTGGCCCAAGAAGAAGAAGAGGGGCGTGTGGAAAAAGCCATATACTACCTAAGTAAGAGGATGACTGGGTATGAGTTGAACTATTCACCATTGGAGAAAGCTTGTTGGGCCTTAGTTTGGTGTACCCGTCGCCTTAGACATTACATGATAGCCTTTCCTATCACCCTGATATCCCGAATGGACCCACTCAAATACCTTTTTGAAAAACCCGCCCTGACCAGTAGGATATCCCGTTGGACCATGATGCTGGCTGAATTCGATATCAGATATGTCACTTCCAAATCTGTCAAGGGGAGAGCTGTTGCCGAATATTTAGCTGACCTCGCCATAGAATCCGAAGAGAAGGGGGAATTTAAGTTTCCGGATGAAGAAGTAATGGAAGTTAAAGAGGACCTTTGGAAAATGTACTTTGATGGAGCAGCTAATCAAATAGGATACGGGGTAGGGATCATCCTCATATCACCTAGCGGGGCCCCCACTCCTTTGGCCATTAAGCTCAAGTATAATTCGACTAATAACACGGCAGAGTACGAAGCCTGTATAATTGGGATGGAAGCAGCCTTGACTTTGGGGGTAGAGAAGATCGATGTTTTCGGAGACTCTAATCTAATAATATCACAAGTGAGGGGTGACTGGAGAATAAAGCATGAGAAGTTGAGACCTTACCATGAATACCTAGAGAGCCTGAAGGTGCAATTCAAAAGAATTTCATTCTATTATCTTCCCCGTGAAGAGAACCAATTGGAAGATTCCCTAGCAACCTTAGCCTCAATGATCCAAATTCCTGTAGGAGTCTCCATGATTCCATTGTCTATAGAAGAGAGAACCCGACCTTCGTATGAAATAATCGCCGCCATTAGAGAAGAGGAAGAAGTTGAGATGCCATGGTATACAGATGTTTGGAACTTTGTTGAGAAAGGAGAGTACCCCGAAGGAGCTTCAGAAAAGGATAAGAGAGCGATTCGTAGATTGTCAGCTCAATTTGTAACCTATGCGGGAAAGTTGTGGAAGAAATCTTACACCGGTTATAATTTAGAATGTCTATATGGAAGGGAAGCAAAGAAAATGATGGAAGAAATACATGAAGGAGTCTGTGGGCCCCACATGAATGGACATATGTTGGCCAAAAAGATAATTTGGCAAGGATACTATTGGACGACTTTAGATAAAGATTGCTGTGAGTATGTTAAGAGATGCCATAAATGTCAGGTTCATGCAAATTTAATGCATACCCCACCTTCCCAGCTCTATAGCATGACCACCCCTTGGCCATTTTTCGTATGGGGTATTGATATCATTGGAGAAGTAATTCCGAAAGCTTCAAATGGACACCGGTACATAATTGTGGCAATAGACTATTTTACCAAATGGGTGGAAGCGGCATCATACGCAACTTTGAAGGCAAAGGATGTGGTGAATTTTATCCAGAAGAATGTAATTTGAAGATATGGGGTGCCAAATGAGCTTATTTCTGACCACGGGAGTCATTTTCAGGGAGAGGTTATACCATTCCTAGAGAAGTATAGGATCACCCACCACCAATCTTCACCATACAGACCGCAAACAAATGGAGCAGTAGAGGCCGCAAACAAAAATGTGAAAGCCATCCTGGGGAAAATGACGGATACGTATAGAGATTGGCATGAAAAATTACCTTTTGCTTTATGGGGATACCGAACTTCTGTGAGAACCTCAACTGGGGCTACACCGTACTCATTAGTCTACGGGATGGAGGCTGTTTTACCAGTGGAAGTTGAAATACCATCTCTAAGAGTTTTGGCAGAATGTGAGGTAACTGAACTGGAATGGTTGCGAGGGAGATATGAGGAGTTGATGTTATTTGATGAGAGGAGGTTGGCTGCTGTGAACCATACTCGGGGGTATCAGAAAAGGATAGCTCGTGCTTTCAACAAAAAGGTTCGCCCAAGGAAGCTTGCTGAGGGCGACCTGGTCCTCAAAGAACTTAAAGCGCCCATTTATGACCCACGAGGAAAATTCAAACCCAACTGGGTCGGACCATATATCATCAAGACACTCCTCTCCGGGGGAGCTGCCTATCTCATGGACCTGGATGGGGTTGAGTTTAAACAACCAATCAACCTCGATCGCCTCAAAAAATACTTTGCTTGAAACCTTGTCCTTCAAAACCTCCAGAATTGATGAACTACGCTTGACCTGATTCCCGGTAGGGGATACGTAGGCAACCTGCTCGGTTCGGTCACAAAATAAAAGATGTATGTGTGTTCTTTCTAGCCTTGGCTGAACTACTGCGGACCTGATACCCGTTCGGGGATAAGTAGGCGGGCTCACAAGGCCCTCGGTCCAAAACCTAAACAAATTTAAGAGCCCCAAGTTTTCACCATGTCAAACTAGGGGCAAACTTGCGTTTGCCCTAGAACCGCATCTAAATCCCGAAACCAGGGGCAAACTTCGTTTGCTAAAACCGATGAACCCAGACAGAATTCAAACCCATTTCTGGATATACTGGCTATCAAAATATGCATCATGTGAAAACAAACAAGAATTCATTACATAGAGAGATTAAAACTAAGCAAGACTCATGAAGGAGTAATAAAAGCCGAAGGAGGCATTGAGGGGAAAACTGTTCATAACCCAGAGAAATTTAAGAAGTGCTAACTTTGATTCTTCATGATCAGAGCATTTTCAAAAAAAAAAAAAAAAAAAAAAAAAAAAAAAAAAAAACGCATCACAGAAAATAAACCTAGCCAAAGTCAAGCAGAATTTGTCAAAACTTTTTAAAAATCTTGCTTCTTTCTTTTCTCTTTACTTTGTCTATCTGGAAGCTACCCCCTGACCAATAACTGAATCTCAAGCAAATACTCTGCGGTCGGGACGATTGGAGCTGGAATCCTCCTAAAGGGAGCTGATACCCTATCATGCCAAGCCTCTGCGAACATCCTTACGGTCAAAGGACGTAGAACAGAGCTCCTCAAGAAATCAGCAGTAATAACATCGGGGACATCCTGGAGCAAGCCGAACTGACGGGCTACCCGGCTGGGAATGTAAAAGGTGGTAACTCGCAGACCAGTCAACCAGATTCCGGGGCGCCCGGGAAGACGTACTGCGACAGAGCAATAGGACCAGCGAGGGCATATCCAATAGATGTCCTCATAACTCAAGCCTCGAAACCAAGTAAGCCAGCTGGTAACTATGCGGGAGGGGTAATGGACGTCCATACGATCATAAGGAAGCTGTCTCCCGGGGGGGAGGTGAGCAAAGAAGCCCAAGCGCTCGAAGAGCCAAATCTGTAAAACGTGGGGTGACCCCGAAAGCAGCATCGATCCCGCGGTATGTGCATAATCCAGACCTAGAAAAGTCTCCCCCAGAACGAGCATAACAGCACTCCGCATCTCTCGGAGGCCGCATACGATCGGAATCAGGATATCAGTGGAAGACTGAAATAAAAAGTGTGAAAGCATCGCCAGAGAAAGGGCATTCCGTCTGATGACCTGATATCTCCTATCATCAGGATCGCCAATGGGTGCGTAAGTGGAGGAGAGGCGGTCAAAATCAATATGATGGTCATGAACAAGGGAGCCGGCAGCGCCCTGAGAAATGCCAAGAAGGGCCGATAAATCCTGAATATATCCTACCTGGATCTGCGGAACAATCAAATCGGCATACGGATCAGTGTGGAGGATGGCACTAAACTCCTCAAAGAGGGGACAGACCTCCTCGTGACCAAACCGGAAAACGTGAAGAGAAGGGTCCCAGCACATAATAGCTGCTCGAAGCAAGTCCTCATCCAGAGCCGTATGACGAAAAGCGAAGAGGTCAGTCAGTCTATGGGATTCAAGGTTGAGTCGATCTATGCCAGAAAGGGAATCCATCCATGGGTACAAGATGTCGGAACTGATAGGGGCCATGAAGACCGGAGGGAGATATAAAAATGAAAAAGCTCGAATGAAAAGAAGGCAAAATGGCTCTAGAAATCATGAATGAACCTAGGAATGGGTAAATGGCAGCTTATATAGAAAAAGGGGACGGACCGGCACTCGGTGTAAAGTAGTGGCACTCTCTGAGTGCCGGCCGGCAGTCACTGAATGCCGCACGGCATTCACCGAGTGCCGCCCAGACTCACCGAGTGCCGGCCCAGGTTTAAAAGGCACATGAGTCATCTTATAATTTCAATCAGCCCAACCTGCACAGAATTTGAATAAAAAATACTGCCAATCATCATTTTAAGCACCATTGCTTGCACCACTCATTAAAATAAATCCAAGAGAGGGTATTCATGATCTAAATAAGCAAAGGGATAAGATTTAAAAAGATTCAATACGGGGAAGCAATCAAGCATGAATATGAACAAATTCAAAATGGGCACGCAGGCCACCATGCATGAGTATTGCTAATTTCACCTAAATAAGAGAGTTCGATATTCTTTGTCCTCACAGGGACATGACATAGCATAAAGGAGATAATCTATCCTCGTCTACGACGAGGATTCCTTCTGGGCGTTTGATGAGTTGCCTGACTTCTCCCAGCTCCGCCATCGCCTCCATCTCCGCCATCACCTCCATCTCCTCCATCCCCCCCATCTCCATCACCTCCTTGGTAGCCGCCGCCTTGGCCACTACCTCCAGCACCTCCCTGATAACCGCCGCCCTGGCTCAGTTGAAACTCCTGGAGTTGTCTCCTCAGAGCCGCCATCTCAGCTTCCTGTAAAGAAAGAACAGGCGAAATAAGTAATGCAATTAAGAAGAGAGAGAGGAGAAAGGAAAAGAAGAGAGGGAATGTAATACCATAGCTCTAGCCTGAAGATCGGCAGTGGACCTTGCTCCATCATCCTGAGAAAAAAAAAAAAAAAAAAAAAAAAAAAAAAAAAAAAAAAGAGGAATTAGAATACAGTTATTAGAATAGAGGTGATCATTTGGATTCTTTTTAAAGATAAATAAGAAAATCTTTTGAGTTTTGTTGGTTGTTGTTGCAAATAAAATAAAAGAAGAGAATTTTGTTCCAAACAAAAAGGGTTTACCCTCCATTCGCGTCCATGAATCCAGTGCTGGACGGTGTGAGCATATGACAGACCCTCTTCAGCATAATCCCGGGGGACTGTATCATATTGTAGAGGGATAGTCGGGACGTTCTGAGTGTAAGGGGTCAGCTGATACATGGTCTCTTGACCCATGTCGACCGTGGGAACGCTCCAATTCCACTGCGGAAGGGCCGGGGGTTCAACGACCCCAGGAACAGGCTGCAAATAAGAGTTTCCAGCATGAAAAATGGAAAAGGAATGGAAAACAGAAATGAAAGAAGTATACATATGTGAATGTGAAATAATAGCTGTTACACGGACGACATCCATAAGGGGAAAATTATGCATAAGAGAGTTCAATCTAAAGGCTGCATAACTGTCAGGGCCATCCAGAAGGTTGGCAATGTTCTCCCCGTCTAGAGCTACCAGGTTCGTGATCCAGGGTTTCTGTACTTCTCATAGTAGCTGGAGGGACCCACGGCACATAAAAGTTTGGGGCAGCAAGAGATTGCCTAGTCACCCTCTCACCAAGGTACCATTCCCGGCACGCCTCACCCACCATCAGAACCCTCAATCTAGAATAGGCCATCGCCGCCTGAATTGCTTCACCTGCCTCTGGGAGGGCCGCTGCCCACGGGTTCCATATCACATGAATCTCGCGCAAATTAATGAGAAGGTTTCGGTAGCCAACAAAATCATGAGCCCCGACTTTTCGGCCCGTTGCCTCTTTCCTCCACTTCAAGCCCTGAGGCATGATAGCCGCCTCGTTGTCCCGAGTACTGGGAGCTCTCATCCGGAGATATTCATGCGACCATATCTGCAAGGTAAAATAAAGAGGCAAAATTTCAGTTTTCAAAATTTGAGGAAAGGAATGCAATAAAAATAAAAGGAATAAAGATGAAAAGAATGAATAAATAAATAAGTAAAGTTGAAGCTTTACCTCCCAAGCTCTCCAATACCCGCCCGTGGAGGGGGAATTTCCCCTAGAAACCTCACTCATATGGTTGTAGAGAGTGGCCAAACCTGCCCCTCCCCAGTTGTATTGAGAGATGCGGTCGACGTCTGTGAGAGAAGCCAGATACCCCAGGCTGATTGTGTCACCCTTTGTACTCATCAGCGAGCAACCCAGCACATACATGATGAAGGCCCTGGCCATTTGATCGTCAGTGAAGGCCTGATCCTTGAAGGTATCCAGAAACCATTTTGCGGGAACTATGAAATCCCCCGGGTGAGCCCCAAGCAAGTCAATAATTTCTTCATGACGGTTCTGAAGATCGTCATAGCGGGCAATAGGGAGGCCACCAAACGGGACGCCAGTGATCATGGCGAAGTCTAAGGGAGTCATCGTCATCTCCCCGAAAGGCATATGGAATGTGTTCGTTGTGTCCCACCATCTTTCCGCCAAGGCTTGAATGTGGGTCCGGTCATTTGTACTCTTCTCCAGGAGCAAAGCAAAGAGCCCGAATCCAGCATTGTTAACTAAGGTTCTCACATCGTCAGAGAGCTCCATATACCACCTTCGGCCATGGGCCATGCTCCCATGACCTTTGAGGACAAATTCTGGAGACTGCAAAAAAAAGAGAGAGAGAGAAAAGAAAATAAGAAAATGAAGGAATAATAATTACTTTCTTTCGGGATCCAAGCAATGCAATTGAGTGAGTAAAGGAAGATAAAGAAATTCTTTGGAGTCTAAGCGACTCATTGATTTGAAAATAAAGAAATTCTTTTGGAGTCTAAGCGACTCATTGATTTGAAAAATAAAGAAATTCTTTGGAGTCTAAATGACTCGTTGATTTAAAAAAAAAAATAATAAGAAATTCTTTGGAGTCTAAGCGACTCGTTGATTTGAAAAATAATATAAGAAATTCTTTGGAGTCTAAGCGACTCGTTGATTTGAAAAATAATATAAGAAATTCTTTGGAGTCTAAGCGACTCGTTGATTTGAAAAATAATATAAGAAATTCTTTGGAGTCTAGACGGCTCGTTGATTTGAAAAAAATAAAGAAATTCTTTGAAGTCTAAGCGACTCATTGATTTGAAAAAAAAATAATAAGGGATCTCTTGTGAGGTCTAAGCAAAAAAAAAAAAATGTTTGTGGGTTGTAAGCAATGATTGGGTTTTAGGTTCATTCAAAATATTAAGCATATGCAAAATTCATCCAGATTAGCACAACCGCCCATTAGCAATGAATAAATGGAATAAAGAAATCAATGTGTCCAACTAAGGGCAATAATAAAAAGAGGAGGGGAACACAATACCAAGCATAGAATTCTAATCATGAAAGAGGGGATTGGTGGATATGTTGAATTTTCAAATATGGGTTCATACAAGCATTGATTGTCATATACTACATTAGCATGGAAAGGGAGAAAGGGCATTCATGCATGCATTCATTGCTCATCATTCATAGCACTACATTGCATTATCTCATCATAAGCATAAAGAGGAAAGTTTGGGATGTACCATTCGATTGAAAGCCCGTGCCGAGAGATGTGCCCGGGGATCGGCAAGTAGAACTGATGAACTGTGGACTGGATTGGGCTTGTACTTCTTCTTGGGGGGACCATAAGACCCTGAACCACTAGCCATTGGGGAATCTACAAGCATGAAAAAAAAGGGGGAAGTTAATGTTCATATCAAAACTTTGAAAGAGAAAGATCAAATTACATGAGAAACATGATTGCAAGCACAATGATTGAAACAAAGATGTAATCTTTATGAAACATACCTTGATTGTGAGTGGTTCTTGAAGAAGAATCAAGAGAAGGTGAAATTTTGGAGAAGAAATCCGAGAGAGGAAGAAGGAGAGAATGGAAAAGAGAGAAAAAGAAACAAAGTTTTAAACAAACTGCTGCTCAAACCGGCACTCGGCAAAAAGTCGCCGGCACTCACTGAATGCCGCCCGGCATTTGGTAGAGTGCCGGCCGGCACTCAGTAAGTGCCGGTTTCTCTCATTGAGTGCCGCCGCGTGTGACAGGTGGCCTTTTCACCCCTGATTTTCACTATTTACAAAAGAACCCCCGAATTTTGCTCCCATGTCCTTGAAAATTTTCCCTCGTTTCAAAAGAACCCCCGAGGTTTGAAAAAAGAGTTTTAAAGCCCTTTTGTGAATAAAAATTGGCCCCTGCTTTTTGAAAATTTTGTCAAGGGACACCCGTTTGCAATAAATGAGTTAATAAAGTCTAATCAACTCCGGTTTTTTTATGAAGTTTGAACTTGATTGGAGTCTAATTGACTCCAGATTTTGGAAAAAGAATAATTCGGAGTCTATTTGACCCCCAGAATTTTGAAAATTGATTCGTTTTGAGCTTGATTGGCTCCAATTCTTTGAAAATTGTTTTGTTTTGAGCTTGATTGGCTCCAATTCTTTGAAAATTGTTTCGTTTTGAGCTTGATTGGCTCCAATTCTTTGAAAATTGTTTTGTTTTGAGCCCGATTGGCTCTGATTCTTTACCTGATTCGGCTTAGCCGATCAGATGATTTTGGGGATTTTGAGCATAGGGCTGTGGATACCGGGCTTCGGACCACTTCTCTCGTTCGAGATTGTTTTGAAAAGGAAAAGAAAAGGTTTGTTGAAAACAGATACAGAGTCGCCACTTGGTCTTTAAGGAACCAAGAAACCTAATTTTGACTCACCCAAGCGGATAAGGGCACCGGCCCTTCATAACCAAAGAACTTGGTTCGGGGTTTTGGTACGAGAGAGGAAGGAGCCTTTGTCGCGACTAAAACACCCTCTACTCGCCCCGTCTTTCGACGGGCCTCAATTAGCATCCAAATAATCATCTTATACTAGGTTTGGTTCGGCAATTAATACTATGATAGTATATTACATCACATAAGAATCTTGAAATTGAAAATCAAAAGATAAGATATCATTCATAAAATCTAAGTCAAATATCATACAATGTAAAGTGAAAATCACACAAATAAACCTAGGAAAAATCGTCTAATCATATATCAATTAATCAGGTTTTCCTAATCTAAAGGGGACATAAATTGTTCTTGAAGCAAATAATTAAAGAAATCAAAATATGCTTAGCAAACTAGAATGATGCATGTTATTTTTTGAGAAAAGAAGATCTCTCAATCCCCGGGACGGATGAGAAAGGATGATTAGATCGAGGGGAAGCATGAACGTGTGATCAAGTTCATTCCTTATAATCTTCTTGGATTAAGAGTTACAAAAACCCCAAATCTTGCATGAATGTATTGTATGAACCTAAAAATGTGCAAAGGTTGTAGTGTGTTTTGTGTTCATGGATTTCTAAAATGACTTAGAAGTCTAAAATGTGCATGAATGAATGGATTAAATCAACATGGGATATATACAAATGTAGTATGAACTACTTCCTAAGATGTGAGCTAATTTGGAATGCATATGAGCATCAAATCAAAGAATAAAAGTTGAAATGTGCTTGCTGTGAATAGTGGACAGACTGCATATGGCACTTTGCAACATTATAATGGGAGGTCAAACGTGCCTAGAAAAATGTGAGAAAATCTGAGATCATTCTTATTGTGTCTAGAAAATAACCCAAAAAGCCAAACATCAATAGCTATCACAGATTAAAAGAAAAAAATCAGAATGTACACATGACTCAGAAACAAAAGCTGCACTGTTGACTGATTTTGTATGATTTTTCATAAATCAAAGAAAAGGTTTATGATGACCCATTATATACCAAAAGTTTCCTAAGACACCCAAGTTTTATAAAAAAAATAGAAAAGGTATATGTACATTGATGAAAATGTCCAGAATAAGTGCAAGAAGTTGGGTGAACATTCTGTGAGAACAGAGGCAGATTATGAATGTGAACTTCTCACATCCAAAACAAATACTCTCATATTTCTATAATTGATGGGAAAAATTAGGGACAAACTATGATGTATTAGGAAGGTTTTCCAAGTGGTTTCATCATCATAACTTGAGTATTTAATTCAAAACAAATCTCTGAATCTGAACAGCTCACTGTTTTGGGTCATTGTTTTAGAGATATTGAAGAAAACAAAGTTTTATTTCTTGAAATCAAATGAGAGGGATTGAGAGGGGGTTTTGAAATAGATGTTTTGAAAACATATTTCCAACACTCAATAAGGATTATGACCACTTAGAATACTAACACCAAACTCATCATTAAGAATCTCCAAGATTGTTGGAGAGATTTATTTTATTTTTGGGCATAACTTCAATACATTCCAAGAATACCTTGGAAGTATTGAGGTTATGATCATCATCTATCAAACATGTTTTTGAGGTCAAGAGCTACTATCCATAAGGATTCACTCACCCCAAACTTCATGTCATCACTTAGATGATGATGAACTAGTAAGTAAATAAAGAAAATAAAAAGAAATGAGATGAGGAGAGATGAACATATATATAATCAAGCAAGTAGATGATAATCAATAGATGATATTCATGAAGCATGAGACTTGTAGATTGGTGTATCACTCATATGTAATGACACTAGACATGGAAGAAGCTTCCACACTCTTGAATGCTCACTAAAATGGTGGTTGGGAGTATTGAATGTTGAAGTAAATGGAAGTAATGAAGTAAAAACAAAGTTAGAAACTCACTTTTTGTTTTGAAAAATCAAAGAAGAAAGCTTCTTTTCTCTCCACTCTAACCTTATCTCTACACTTTCTCTCCCAAACTTTCTCTAAACTTGCATTTGACTCCCCCAAAATGAGGAGTAATGGGGTGTTTATATAGGCCAACTTGGGGTGGTTTTGGGGTTTTAAAAGTGTTCCCATTGGCTCCAAACATCTGAAATCATAAAACTATGTCGTTTTGGCTTTTAATTAATCAAAATGGGACCACAAAAATAATTACAAAAACTCACTGTTCAGTGGGCCAGTGCCGCGGCGGCACTGCTCCTCCCTTCGTCTGGATAATGCTGTTTAGGCCCCCTGATGTTCCGGTATTCGCGAAAAGGCCCTATTTCGTCCGAAATTCACAGAAAATGCGTATGAACTCCAAATTGAGGTTGTGATATACCGTTGGAAAGGTAATGGAGTCTACTTTACATAAAAAAATAGTTCGGGGATAGGTCACTTTGAAAAGTTTTGCGGTATTCGCGATAAAAGCCGATTTGATCGCCTTTTTCGCCTTTAGAAATTCATAATAAATTCGTTTTAAATCCAGAAATTATGTGCGATATACCGTTGGAAAGCTATTGACCTCTAGTATCCATGAAAAATATTTGAAAATTGTTTCGGCACCCCGGTTCCAAAGTCAAATTCTGGTCAAACTGGTCAAACCTGGGATTCCCGGGAAGTTCTAGAAACCTCCGGGAGTTCCCGGGAGCTGGTGTTTTCGCTCGATTTTCTTTTTGGAACTTGTTTTAACACTTTTCCCGTGATTTAAAATGATTTTGGTGAATTCGGACGATTTCGGTCAAACTTGGTCAAACCTGGTCAAACCTTGGTCAAACCTTGGTCAAACCGGTCAACGGGGACTTTCCGGGAACTTCCGGGACTTCCGGGGGTCTCTGGGAGCCGACGATTTTATCTGATTTCTCTTTAAAACTCTTTTTATCGCTTTTCTTATGACATAGTATGTTTTCAGAACTTTGGGACCAAATCTGGGAGTTTTCGGGCTTTTAGGGGCATTTTGGTCATCCTGAGCATTCTGAGAGATGGAGCTGACTTCCGAGAGTCCTTTCGAGTCTTTTGCGATCATTGTGAACCACCAAGCTATGGGTCTCCTAAATCCGATAGCCGACAAAATGGGGTGTCTACAGTTTGCCCCTCTTTGGCATGAACTTGCGAGGCAACGTATGTCGCAAGTGAGTGCCAAAGTTTTGAAGAGACAAGACTTTTTGGAGGCTACGGATTTAGGATAAAAAGCGTTGCAAAAGATGCAATGATGATGAGGTTAGTGCTGGTCGTGCTCTGCGTGAGCTGCCTACGTATCCCGAGGGGAATCAGACCAGGACGTAGTTCAGGGCAAGGAACCGGTCTTACATGCACGTACACACAATCGGGCGGATGCTATGCTAGAAGAGTGATGTGCAATGTATGGATGTGGTATGAATTGTGTCATGAGTCCTATCACGTCTAGTGTTATGACCTTAGTATGAGCAAGTGCTGTGGGGTGTGCCACTCCGAGTGGGCTGGTGTTGTGCTAGTGTTTGCGACCGTGATGCGGTGGATGATTCGGACAAAGACACGGAGGTTTAGAAGACTCCGGGTCTAAGGGCAAACTTTTGGAACGAGTGAGATAGGTCAGAAGCGTTTCGTTTAGAAGACAATGACCCAAGGTGCCCAAGAGATCTCGTGATAGAGCTGTGAGAAAATTCTTGACAAACAGGAGATCTGGATGCAGGCGATGTTCAGATTGTTCCTGACGGCCGACTTTCGGGTATCGGCTCCGGCTGGTGGTAGTATCTTTCGTATTTATCCTTGGGGATGCCGTAGGGTTCTTAGAGAATTCTTATCTTCTTGATCGGGAACTAGGATCCATCTCTGAACCTCTCACGGTTGATCAGATCTTTCGGCGCTCAATCCGAGAGAGCCGGTCAGGGCCTCCGGGAGCTGGTATCTGTCTGCTGTTGTCCTCGGAGGATGATGCAGGGTTCTCGGGGAATCTCTTTTCTTGATCGGGAACCAGGATCCATCTCTAAACCTCTCACGGTTGATCAAATCTTTCGGCGCTCAATCCAAGAGAGCCGGTCAGGGCCTCCGGGAGCTGGTATCTGTCTGTTGTTGTCCTCGGAGGATGATGCAGGGTTCTCGGGGAATCTCTTTTCTTGATCGGGAACCAGGATCCATCTCTGAACCTCTCACGGTTGATCAAATCTTTCGGCGCTCAATCCGAGAGAGCCGGTCAGGGCCTCCGGGAGCTGGTATCTGTCTGCTGTTGTCCTCGGAGGATGATGCAGGGTTCTCGGGGAATCTCTTTTCTTGATCGGGAACCAGGATCCATCTCTGAACCTCTCACGGTTGATCAAATCTTTCGGCGCTCAATCCAAGAGAGCCGGTCAGGGCCTCCGGGAGCTGGTATCTGTCTGCCGTTGTCCTCGGAGGATGATGCAGGGTTCTCGGGGAATCTCTTTTCTTGTTTATTTGGTGCCTTGGCTAGAAATCAGGATCCGTTACAGGAATTCTCGCATCTGATCGAATCTTGCGACGGTTGTCCTGAAACGACCGATTCGGGTCTTCGGGAGCCGATTTTTCCCAGTTTTTGCCTGCTGGAGGTAGTTCTGACAACTTTTAGTCTGCTTGGGGCAAAACCTCATAGATCTTGACTGGACTGGGCCACAGGGGCTGATCGGGGTCAAAAACGGGCTGAAAAAGGCCAAAACGGGTCAAAACGGGGCGAAACGGGGCAAAACGAAGCGAAGCGGGGCCCACGGGGAGCAGTGCCGCGGCGGCACTGGGCCACTGCCGCGGCGGCAGTTGGCCAGTGCCGCGGCGGCACTGGGTGGCCGGACTCCATCTTCTTTTATCTCGGGTTTTTGAGCTTTTGGAGCTCATTCTTGGTCATTTTGGGGTGTTTTTGAAGCCAAAATTCATCAAAACGCAGCTTGTGCGCGCTCAGGTGAGTAATCTTTCCCCGTAGTCGGATTTTTGATTGGTGTTTTGGTTTGCCCAAATTTTTAAGAAGAAAGTTTGAATGTGACTTCCATTTTTCTTGTAGATCTATGGCTTCGAGCTCAAGGAGACCTTCTAAGAAGGCCAAGGGACGGATGAAGGCTGAAATGCAAACCCCGGACTTGATTCTACGGGACCCCCAACGCCATCTTTCGACCGCGGCTCTAGCGAGCTTGGTATGTGAAACTTTCGACATTTTAGGACCACTTTCATGTATTGCGCTAGTTTTGTGAGTCGTAGTGTGCACCTAGAAATTGTTAGGAACCCGATTTGTGCTCAAATGTTGATTTTTGTGAAATTTTGCTCTCGGGCCGTGAATAGTGATTTTGTGCATTTTTGTTGTTTTTGTTGTGTGCAGGTGCCGGAAGTGGCCTTGAAAGGCCATGGTAGCCTTGCCCACGCCTTCTTGTGGTATACACAGCTTTCGCCCACTGTTAAGAGGATGGTTGATGATGCCGGGTTCGGAGGCTTCGTCCGTCTGGTTTCGAAAAGCAGCAATGATTTGGCCCATTTCTATGCCCTGGCTGAGAGGTGGTGGGATACCACCAATACTTTCCACCTTCCGTTCGGAGAGATGACAATGACGCCCTTTGACTTCTCCATGATTACAGGCTTGAGGGTCGGCGGGAAGCGCCTGATTCTGGATTACTTTTACGAGATCGACCCGGAGGCGGTGGAGATGCTGATTGGGGCTGTTCCCCCTAACCTGGAGAGGCATTGGTTTCCTTGCGGCTGGCTTTACCGGGCCTATGGCAGAGGTAATCACAATCTGAACAATTCCCAACTTTTGAGGGTTTATCTTCTGTATGTCCTCGGGTGCTCAATCTTTGCGACAAGGAACGACCGAGTGAGCTTGAGGCTCCTTTCTTACCTGGCGACCATTGGTGAGATCCCCTCCTACAACTGGGGCGGTGCTGCCCTGGCTCATCTCTACAAGCATATGGGGGAGGTCTCTCGGGGTGATGTTAAATCTACTGGGGGATTCTGGCGAGCTTGGGAGGTACGGATTATTTCTTCCTTTATTTTCCATCTCTTTGATCTCCATACTTGTTCTGATTTCTCCTTTGTCCGTGCAGCTTTGGAGTTTTGAATACTTGAAGATGTTGGCTCCTTCCCCGGCGGATGAATCAGGCGAGGATGAGGACGGCATGGCTCCTGTGCCTTTATTCCCACGAGGTTTGAGGTGGCGGAGGGACGTTGTTGGGGTGAAGAGTGGGGCCCATCGGATTGTTTTGCTTAGAAACTTCCTGACTGAGCTGACGGCCTCTGATGTTGATTGGACGCCTTGGGAGGGCGTTGTTTATGCCGCCCCAGAGGAGATACAAGCGGTTAAATCTCTTACCTCTTGCCGCCTTCTGCTGGAGAGTACCGAGTGTAGGCAGTGGTTCCTTGGGGAACGGGTGTCTCGGCAGGTGGTTGGTGGCTCCCGGTATCGCGTTCCCCATAATCCTCCTGTGATGGATGCTAGTGACCTCTCTGGTGATGCTCTGTCGGCGGCCTTGGCTGGCACCGACGTCTGGGATCATTTCCTCTCTGAGACCGGGTGTGAGGCTTACCGTGGCGGCTCCTTGATGCCCAACTTCCCACTCCTGGAGGTGAGTTTCTTGTTATATTTTTGCTTTTCATTCATTGCCTATGTTTTTGACTTGCCTTTAACTTATTCTGTGCCTACAGCTTCGCGAGATGTACAGGAGACAGGCTCCTCAGGCTCCCGACCCTATCCCTCCTTGGGATTGGACCGTCAATGTTCTAGGCGCTGATGGCACTCCCCAAATGATGGAGGTGCCGCGAGTCACATGTGGGTACCCTACTCAGCCAGCGGGCGTCCTCAATGTCCCTTGGAGTTACGCTGAGGAGGGTCATGCCTTGGCAGCTAGCTTAAGGTCCTTGGTCCTCACACGAGATCACCGGGTACGTCTTTAATTTTGCACTTTCTTTTGGTTATGAGGTTCTAACCCTAGATTTTACCCTTGACAGATGGACGGTATGCGGCAATTTGCCGCCAACCAGATGGCATCCTTGGTAAGTCTCTGACTCGACTCTGTTTTTGGCTTTTCTTTCTTTTTGTTATTTTCTTTACTGATTGCCTTCATTTTTTTGTGTGTGCAGTATCGTGGAGGCGGGGCCGGCTCATCGAGGACTGGTCCAAGATGCAGAGGTGGCAGGAGAAGGCCGTCGCCGACATACACTCCGGGCGGTCCGACAGAGGACGAAGAAGAGGAAGACTGATGCCAAGCGGGCAATATTATTTTATTTTCTGTTTTCGATTGGGTTGTACTGGGAACATGATTATTTGGACAGTGTAGGACGAAGTATGGGACAATTTGTAACCTTTTGACAGAGTATTATGATGTTTTGCCTCCTAGGCCGGATATCTTCCGGTTTAGAGGCGCAGTGGTGTGCTTGTTTTAGCTGATATATGTACACTGTGACTGTTGAATGCTACTGCGATGGGCAGTTTTGTGATGGTGAGTGCTTTTTGCCTTGCAGGTGGGATAGTCCGTGAAACGGGGAGGTGCTGCCGAAATTTCGAATTTTGCTAGAGCCGCGACAAAAAGATATGGCTTTGTATGATCCCGCTCAACTCACAGCCTGGCTGAACATTACGGATGGCGTGGAGCGGATCAACCTCTTCAGCTATGGCTTGACCGAGCTGTTTTCTCTTCGCCAGATGACCCTGAATACGGAGTTCTTGCGTGCTGCCATTGCTTACTGGGACCCAGTGAACCATGTCTTCAACTTCAACGGCCTGGAAATATGCCCCATGCTTGAGGAGTTCTGCGCTATTCTCGGCTATGATTCTGACTCGGACTTGATTCTCCCTTCTGTTGATACCCTCAGCCCTACGCGAGCCTTGGCTGAATACCTGAATTGCTCTGTCACTATTTCCCGCCGGCTGATTCAAGGTGAGGTTCTCAACATTGCTTCTATTATTGCCCGGTATGCCAGTCCTGGGAATCCCAGCATGTATGATGCTTCCCGTGGGGCCGCTTTGATATTGTGCATGACTTCGCACTTCCTGTTCTCGAGCACTTCCGTTGACTTGGTGCATGTGTGCCTCGGGCTGAAACTTAGCAGGAATCCCATGGCCATGGTTCTAGCTGAAACTCTGAACGGTTTGGATAATGCCTTCAATCAAGGGACTCCTCTTCTTTCTGGGGCGCCTTTGGTGTTACAGGCTTGGCTTTACGAGCGCCTTCAGCTGTGGACGGGCCATATACCACCAGTTTACTTTCGTCGGGCCGTGCTTCATTCTCACTATACCTTTGCCGATTGGGTGGGCATGATGAGCACCTTATCTGAGGCTGACATTTGCTGGATCGTGAGGCGTTGGGGCCTCTATGCTATCACCACGAGCCTCAGGGGTCACCAGAGAGTGTGGTTGATGGGTCTGAGAGAGACTTCTTTCTATCATCCTCGCCGTTTGGCCCGACAGTATGGACAGGTTCAGGAGGTTCCCCGGGGGTTTACTGAGAGGGTCTTTGCTTCCAGGATCAGAGCTACCACTATTGCTGCTTTTATTGATGGTTGGACTGACCGAGTAAAGGCCTACTTCTAAAGACCTTTGAAGAAATAAAAGACACTAAGACGAGACTAGTCCTGACTGATTTTGCTCATTCCTCCAAGTGTCTTTGAACATGTGGTTGCTTTTTGAAAGACTTTTATTTCTTTGATTATTCCTGCTTATGTAATATTCAAAGTTTGTTTATCGGTGAACCTTGGTTATTTCGGGAATCTCATTTTATGCATTTTAGCTTCCTGAAAACATGTTGTAACTTGAGATTTCAATTAGTTGTTGCTTTTGGTACTTGCTTGAGCATGCTGGGGTTGTTAGAGGCAAACGAGGCGGGTAGCCGAAGTTTGCCCCTAGTTTGGGATATATATGGTTGTGAGGCAAACGAGGTAGATGACCGACGTTTGCCCCTAGTTCAGAAGAGGTTCAGGCAAACGAGGCGAGTGGCCGAAGTTTGCCCCTAGTGTGGAGGGTGGTTTGTGGGTTATGGTAAGGACCGCGACTTTATTTCTCTCATGCTCATAATTTTTGCCTAGGCACCAAGGAGGTGGCCTAGCGAGCTATTTTCTCTCTTTTGTTATTGCTCACCTCGGATTTAGCTCTAATTTTTGCCTAGGCGTCCTTTCGGATTTTCATCCTAGCGAGCCATCCTTTTTTTTTTTTCTTTTTGAAAGTCTGCCTACGTACCCCCGAGCGGGGATCAGGTCCAACGTAGTTCGGGCCAAAGTTTCGAAAGAAAAGGGTTATTTTTTGTGGGATGAAGCGACCGAACCGTCGCGGTTGCCTACGTATCCCCGAGTGGGAATCAGGTCAAGCGTAGTTCAAGGCAAGGCTTGAAAGAAATGGTTATTTTGGTGAAGTGACCGAACCGATGTGGTTGCCTACGTATCCCCGAGTGGGAATCAGGTCAAGCGTAGTTCAAGGCAAGGCTTGAAAGAAATGGTTATTTTTGTCAAGCATAGTACTTTTTGAGGCGATCCATGTTGATCGGTTCTTTGAATTCGACACCATCGAGGTCCATGAGGTAAGCTGCTCCTCCAGAAAGGATTGTTTTGACGATGTAAGGGCCTACCCATTTAGGTTTGAACTTCCCACGGGGGTCAAAGATCGGAGCTCGCAATTCCTTAAGGACAAGGTCGCCCTTGACAATCTTCCTTGGGCGAATCCTTTTGTTGAAAGCACGGGCTATTCTCTTTTGATAGATTCGGACATGGTCCACCGCCGCTAGGCGCTTTTCATCTATGAGGGCCAATTCCTCGTATCTTTCTTTCAACCAATCTGATTCTGAAATTTCACATTCTGCCATCACGCGTAGAGACGGCAGTTCTATCTCGACCGGGAGTACCGCTTCCATCCCATATACCAGCGAGTAAGGAGTTGCTCCCGTGGACGTCCTTATCGACGTTCTGTATCCCCAAAGCGCGAACGGTAGCTTTTCATGCCAGTCTTTGTAGGTATCGGCCGATTTCTACAGTATGGCCTTGATATTCTTGTTTGCAGCTTCGACTGCCCCATTGGTTTGCGGCCTATACGGCGACGACTTGTGATAAGTGATCTTGTATTCCTCGAACAGATCCCTGACTTCTGCCTTGAAATGACTTCCGTTATCCGAAATAATCTCATGAGGAACTCCATAACGGCAGATGAGATTTCTTTTGATGAATTTGGCCACTTCTTTGGCCCCCAACTTGGTGTAAGATGCAGCTTCTACCCATTTTGTGAAGTAGTCTATGGTCACCAGGATGTACCGATTTCCATTTGAGGCTTTCGGAACGATCTCGCCAATGATGTCGATTCCCCAGGTTGAGAATGGCCAAGGCGAAGTCATGCTGTACAGAAGGGATGGTGGTGTATGCATCATGTTTGCATGAATCTGGCACTTGTGACACCTCCTCACGTACTCACAACAATCTTTCTCCAATGTTGTCCAGTAGTACCCTTGTCTTATGATTTTCTTAGCCAGCATGTGACCGTTCATGTGTGGACCGCATACCCCCTCGTGTATTTCTTCCATCATTCTTTTGGAACTCTTTCCGAACAAGCAGGTTAGGTTGTGACCATTATATCCTTTCTTCAGCAATTTCCCACCGCAAATGACGAATTGTGCGGCGAATCTTCTAATGGCCCTTTTGTCTTTCTCGGTGGACTCTTGGGGGTATATCCCCTTTTCTATGAAATCCCAAACATCCCGATACCACAGCATTTCATTCTCTTCTTCTTCGATTGCGGCGATCATATTGAACGAAGGCTCGTACCTCTGCTCTATTACCAAAGGCATCATCTTGACCCCCACAGGAATCTTGATCATGGAGGCTAAGGTAGCCAACGAATCTGCCAACTGATTCTCTTCCCTGGGCAAGTAGAGGAATGTGATATCCTTGAACTGCCTCTTGAGCTGGTCGAGACGATCATGATAGGGCTTCAACCTTTCTTCTTTTACTTTCCATTCTCCTCTAGCTTGAGATATGATGAGGTTTGAGTCCCCGAAGACGTCTAACTTCTGAACCCTCAGTTCTAAGGCTGCTTCCATCCCCAGAATGCACGCTTCATATTCGGCGGTGTTGTTGGTGGAGTTATAGTTGAGCTTGACCGCTAATGGAGTATGATCCCCGCTTGGTGATACGAGAATCATCCCTACTCCGTATCCTTTCATGTTGGCCGCTCCATCAAAGTACAACTTCCACTGTTCTTCCTTGATTTCCATGATATTCTCGTCCGGAAACGGAAAGTCCCCACTTTCTTCGGAGTCAACGGCATGCTCTGCGAGATGCTCAGCTACGGTTCTCCCTTTTACTGACTTGCTCGTAACATACTTGATATCGAACTCGGATAATAGAAGTAACCAACGGGATATATGACCGGTCAGGGCGGGTTTTTCGAGAAGGTATTTTAGAGGATCCATGCGGGATATGAGCACAACTGGAAAGGCCAGCATGTAGTGCCTTAGTCGGCGGGTGCACCAAACCAAAGCCCAACAAGTTTTTTCGAGGGTAGAATAGTTGAGCTCATACCCAGTCATCCTCTTGCTGAGGTAATATATGGCTTTTTCGGAGTGGCTTTCTTCTCCTTCTTGGGCTAGCATGCAACCCATGGCATTTTCGGAGACAGACAGGTAAAGGAATAAGGGCTTACGAGGAGTAGGTGGTGAAAGGACAGGTGGATTTTGAAGGTAGGCTTTTATTTTATCGAAAGCGGCTTGGCATTGGTCATCCCATTGGAACTTCTCCCCTTTTCTCAACAATCGGAACAGAGGATCGCATGTAGCTGTGAGTTTAGAAATGAAGCGGCTGATGAACTGGATTCTTCCGAGGAACCCCCGTACTTCTTTTTCATTCCGTGGTGACGTCATTTCGAGGATTGCCTTGATCTTAGAGGGGTCCACCTCTATTCCCCTTTGTGTGATGAGAAAACCCAGGAGTTTACCGGAGGTTACGCCGAAAGTGCATTTCTTTGGATTCAGCCTCATCTTGTATTTGCGCAACCTTTCGAAGAACTTTTCCAGCGCTACCAGGTGCCCTTCTCTATCCTTGGATTTTACAATCATGTCGTCTACATATACTTCTACCTCTTTGTGAATCATATCATGCAGCAGAGTGGTGGCAGCTCTTTGGTACGTTGCCCCCGCGTTCTTGAGCCCAAAGGGCATTACTCTATAACAGTAGGTTCCCCAAGGGGTGGTGAACGTCGTCTTTTCCCGATCTTCTGGCGCCATTAGAATCTGATTATACCCTGAGAAGCCATCCATGAAAGACAGTAGCTCATGTCCTGCGGTGTTATCTACCAAAACGTCAATGTGGGGAAGCGGGAAGTCATCCTTGGGACTGGCCTTGTTTAGATCACGAAAGTCGACGCACACACGAACTTTCCCATCCTTCTTCGGGACTGGCACGATGTTGGCAACCCATTCCGGGTATTCGGTGACAATGATGAACCCTGCCTTGAACTGCTTCTCCACCTCTTCTTTAACCTTGAGTGCCCATTCCGGTCTCATGCGCCTCAGTTTCTGCTTGACAGGTTTGGAATTAGGGAGGAGAGGAATATGATGTTGGACGATGTCGGGATCGACCCCAGGCATGTCTTCGTAAGACCAAGCAAAAACATCTTTGAACTCTTTTAGCAAGAGGGTTAATTTTTCTTTTTCTTCTTTATTAAGGGTTGAGCCAATTTGCACAATCTGTGGATTATCTATTTCACCTAAGTTAACTGATAAAGTATCTTCGATTATTTCATAAGCAGGTGGTTTTTCAATTAGTTGCTTTAGTTCGATTGGGAGATCCTCGGAGGGATCTGTGCATTCACAAGTGTCAGACACAGAGGAGTAAGCAGAATCGTCTTTCATTTCATTCATGACAGGTGGAGTGATTACATTGGATAGTGGTGGGCTTACAGCAGCCGACTCCAGTATAGACTCGATAACTGGTAGTACAGACTTTGGGGGGATAGGGGATTGGGAGACACAGACAGATGACTCTACAGCCTGGTTGCTCAGACCCTCCTCAGCAGGCTTGATCTGATCATCTTGGCTCTTGGCCCTCTTCTTCTCTTCCTCTTCAGCGGATTCTTCCCACATCTTCTTGATCGCCTCAGTGTCAAGGTATTTTAACCAGTCTTCCTCTGGGGTCTTTCCAACTTCTTCGGGGTAGAACGGGTCTTGATATGGGGGCCTCTCGCAGTCAGCGAAGATTTCAAGCCCAGGGTGCCTTCTCCCGGTGGTTCGATGGATCCATGGTTCAGGGAACCCGAAGTAAGGGAAATCATCCCCTTCCTTGACGAATTGTCCATTTAAAGTCTTGCGGTATGGCGGGAGACCCTTCACCCTCTTCTTCCATGGCCTTTGTAGCTCGACGTCCTCATCAGTGGGCTTGTACCCCAACCCGAAAGTGCCTTGTTGTCCTTTGATCTGCGGGAATTCCCGAATTCCTTGCTGGCGCCGACCCAACCCCATTCCGGGGAAGTAGTTCATCTTACGGACAATGTTGACGACTGCGGAGTGGACCTCAGGGAATCGGTCTTCGTCTTCGATCACATGAACTTCTTCCATGAAGAATCCTCCGATTTCTCCTTCTTCCAGTTCAGGTATTTGGACTTCAAAAATGGGAGCGTAATTCGGGAAGGCCTCACTTCCCCAACTATTACCAAGGATGACCTTTACCTCCCTCTCATGAATGTACTTGATCATTTGATGCACAGTGGATGATACAGCTTTGTTGGCGTGAAGCCAGGGTCTCCCAATTAGCAGATTGAACGAGGCAGGTATGTCCATGACTTGAAAAATCTCGGTGCTCACCAAAGATCCCACCCGGATTTGGAGAGAAACAGTTCCCATCACATTTCTTCTAGTGTTGTCATAGGCCCTCACGGATTGCACAGATGGCGTAATGTCGAGGATACTGACCCCCAAAGCAGTGGCAGTTCTTAAGGCACAAACATTCAAAGCAGAACCTGTATCGACTAGACAAAACGGCACCTGTTGCTCCTTACATCCCACAGTAATGTATAACGCCTTGTTGTGCGCGGATCCCTCTGGCGGCAGGTCCTCGTCGGAGAATGTAATGATGGGGTCGGGGGTAAGTGCACCCAAGAAAGTTACCATGTCCTCCGGCGCGACATCGATGGGGACTTCAATCCCAGCCAAGGCATTTAACACGGCTTGCCTGTGCTTATAAGATGTCACCATAATATCCCACATCGAGAGATGCGCTTGGGTTTTCTTTAGCTGCTTGATCAGCTCATTGTCTTCTTCGATGACCTCATCCATCTTACCCTTCCCCTTGTCTTTAACTGGACCTTTTTCGATGGCTTCGGTGGCAGGCTGTGGAGGCTGGTAATGGCGGCCTGACCTGGTTAGGTGATCAATCTCAGCAGGAGTAGGCCCTTCTACAGTCCCATCCTTTTTAAACCAATCACAATCCGTTCCCACAAATGGCTTTTCTGGCTCGTTCCAGATGGAAGCATCACTCTCGTCGTTAGGATCATACCATTTGAGGTCTACCGCCCCTAGGTCATGCTCTTCCAGGAAAAACAAGTCTTGCTCGTCGTCAAGCTGCTGCTGCCACTCGTCATTCTCCCCTCCGATCAGATGAATCCCCTCAGAATTCGGGATGTCAATGTAAAGCAAGGGTTGTCCTAGGGGGGTGATATAAGTAGCAGGGTTGAAGGGTACGGGACTGGACTCAATGAGGTTGACATTTTGGTGGTTTGGTAGAGGATTTTGGGTGATATGAGGCTGCTTTGGTGGCGGCTCGATGATATTCTGGTCGATGAGGTCTTGGATGTCGTGGCGGAGGCGCATGCAATCATCAGTGTTATGGCCGGGGGCTTGGTGGTAAGTACATCGCTTGGACATATCGCAGTTAGGCGGGAGCGGGGTATTTCGAGGCTGGAGTAATTGGAGATGGCCTTTTTTGAGGAGGCGATCTAGGGCTGAGGAGAGAGAGATTTCTAGCTTGGCAAAACTGCGAAGGGGCTTTTTCTGGAAAGGGCGGTTGAAGGATTTTGCCTGGTTGGAGGGTTGGTATGGCCTTGGAGGATATGCCATGGGTTGGCCGCTAAGGGCATTGACATCCGGGGGATTCCGGGGGTAGTTGGGCCTTCTTGGCTGGCTCGGAGGGTCTTCCTTCTTGATCTTCCCCTCCCTGATAGCATCTTCGATTCGGGTTCCGACTTCAAACAACTCCTCAAAGGTGGAGATGGACTGGTAGAATAATTTCTCATGATAGAGCGGCTGCAGATTCCGGATGAGCATCCTTACCTGTTCTTTCTCGATTGGCCGGTGGGTCATTTGGGCTACCTTGTTCCTCCATCTGCTCAGAAATGCAGCGAAGGATTCATTGTTGCTTTGCCGGGTTGTTTCCAAATCCCTGACGGTGACGTCCAGCTCTTGATTGTAAGAGTAATGATCGACAAAGACTCGGACAATGTCCTCCCAGGCCCGGGTTTTGGAGGCTTCCAAGGTTAGGAACCACGATAGTGCAGATTTTGCCAGAGTTTGCGGGAATAGCATCGCAATGTGCTCGTGGGTGCAACCCATGGACTGGAAGATACTCATACATAGCTTCACGTGGCTTTTCGGGTTTCCCGTTCCATCAAAGCGATCGATGGCAGGCATTTTGAAATTCTCTGGCAGTTTCAGCTTGACAGGCTCGAAGAGGCCTTCCAGATCCAACATGTAATCGTCGATACCCTTGCTTTTTCTGAGTACGCTTTCCAGTTTATCGACCTTGTCCAACTTTTCTTGGAGCTTTTTCTCATACGTAAGCGGTGGGACCCCTTGAAACCAGTTTTCCTCCCCATTATTCTCGTGTAGAGGAGGCTCAAACCCTGGTGGCGGAAACTCGGGCGGAGGTCGCGGCTGTTGCTGCTTCAGTTCTTCCATGAATTTTAGGACTTGGGCTAGACTGTCTGATTGTTGGCTTATAGTCGCTCCCAATTCAGTAACCTTGTTTTCCAACTCTTCCCTATTCATGCTGACGTAAGCTGTCGGACTGATTCTGATTAACCGATTATCCGCACTTCTGACCCACGAATAAGACCCTGACTGCTGACCTTGGGAATCTATACTGACCTGACAGATTTTGAAAGGGCTAGATTAGATCTTTGATAGTGGTGACTTTAGGCAGACAAAGATAGTGATGTGGACCGACTCGAAACAGTGCGTGCAAATTGATGGGGAATGGTGCATGCAAATGGGACAAACATGCGGATGTAAGCCCTAATCTATATGATGCTCCTATTTCTAACAGATAGCAGCTAAACAAATAAGGTCCTAGTCATACAGAGTGTGCTAACCTTACTTTCTAGTATGATCACCAAGGGATAACACGGATTTCCAAGATACCCCGGAAATTCGGACAGAGTTTCTGGGAGAAACTGGTTAATGTGGTTATATCTGGGATATTCGGGCAGAGTTTCTGGGAGAAACTGGTCAATGTAGTTGTATCTGGGATATTTGGACAGAGTTTCCGGGAGAAACTGGTCAATATGGTCATATCTGGGATATTCGGGCAGAGTTTCTGGGAGAAACTGGTCAATGTAGTTGTATCTGGGATATTTGGACAGAGTTTTCGGGAGAAACTGGTCAATATGGTCATATCTGGGATATTCGGACAGAGTTTCTGGGAGAAACTGGTCAATATGGTCATATCTGGGATATTCGGACAGAGTTTCTGGGAGAAACTGGTAAGTACGGTTATAGTGATCATACTTTCTAGCAGGTTTTCATACTCCTATGTCTCAAGACCGACAAACAAGGTGTGCGGTGTATATCTTTGCGAGCATGGAGCAGACATCCTTGTCATGATGCTTAGGCAGGTCAACTCAATGTGACCACATATGAGTGATTGCCTTGGGAATCATAAGAAAGAGGTTCTGTTCTATGTCACACAAGCGTCCACACCGCTCAGGTAATCCCATCAGGGCATACAGCAGTTATATCATGTTGTCCTATCTGAAAAGATAAATGAACAGTCCTATGAAAGGTTCTACAGGAATCTATATGCAAAGGCTGGGTTTAGTCAAAGAGGGTCCGTTGACGAGAGTTCCAATATACCGTCAGGGAGACAGTACGGAGGTTTTTACTCTTTTTGATATACCTTGGAAGGTACAGTATCAACGGTGACTTGTGCCCTGGCACAGCAAGACCTGAACAATGTCAGCGCCGCGTTTCAGACACAGTCGGGGGGGGGGGGGGGAAATGCAAGAGTGCAATGCGGTGAACCAAAACACAGTAAAAAGATGATTTTAAGGATGCTTCTTATGAGTCAAACCTCTGTATTATTTTGTTTTAAAAAAATAAAATCCCCAGCAGAGTCGCCAGATTGTGGATACCGGGCTTCGGACCACTTCTCTCGTTCGAGATTGTTTTGAAAAGGAAAAGAAAAGGTCTGTTGAAAACAGATACAGAGTCGCCACTTGGTCTTTAAGGAACCAAGAAACCTAATTTTGACTCACCCAAGCGGATAAGGGCACCGGCCCTTCATAACCAAAGAACTTGGTTCGGGGTTTTGGTACGAGAGAGGAAGGAGCCTTTGTCGCGACTAAAACACCCTCTACTCGCCCCGTCTTTCGACGGGCCTCAATTAGCATCCAAATAATCATCTTATACTAGGTTTGGTTCGGCAATTAATACTATGATAGTATATTACATCACATAAGAATCTTGAAATTGAAAATCAAAAGATAAGATATCATTCATAAAATCTAAGTCAAATATCATACAATGTAAAGTGAAAATCACACAAATAAACCTAGGAAAAATCGCCTAATCATATATCAATTAATCAGGTTTTCCTAATCTAAAGGGGACATAAATTGTTCTTGAAGCAAATAATTAAAGAAATCAAAATATGCTTAGCAAACTAGAATGATGCATGTTATTTTTTGAGAAAAGAAGATCTCTCAATCCCCGGGACGGATGAGAAAGGATGATTAGATCGAGGGGAAGCATGAACGTGTGATCAAGTTCATTCCTTATAATCTTCTTGGATTAAGAGTTACAAAAACCCCAAATCTTGCATGAATGTATTGTATGAACCTAAAAATGTGCAAAGGTTGTAGTGTGTTTTGTGTTCATGGATTTCTAAAATGACTTAGAAGTCTAAAATGTGCATGAATGAATGGATTAAATCAACATGGGATATATACAAATGTAGTATGAACTACTTCCTAAGATGTGAGCTAATTTGGAATGCATATGAGCATCAAATCAAAGAATAAAAGTTGAAATGTGCTTGCTGTGAATAGTGGACAGACTGCATATGGCACTTTGCAACATTATAATGGGAGGTCAAACGTGCCTAGAACAATGTGAGAAAAATCTGAGATCATTCTTATTGTGTCTAGAAAATAACCCAAAAAGCCAAACATCAATAGCTATCACAGATTAAAAGAAAAAAATCAGAATATACACATGACTCAGAAACAAAAGCTGCACTGTTGACTGATTTTGTATGATTTTTCATAAATCAAAGAAAAGGTTTATGATGACCCATTATATACCAAATGTTTCCTAAGACACCCAAGTTTTATAAAAAAAATAGAAAAGGTATATGTACAGTGATGAAAATGTCCAGAATAAGTGCAAGAAGTTGGGTGAACATTCTGTGAGAACAGAGGTAGATTATGAATGTGAACTTCTCACATCCAAAAAAAATACTCTCATATTTCTATAATTGATGGGAAAAATTAGGGACAAACTATGATGTATTAGGAAGGTTTTCCAAGTGGTTTCATCATCATAACTTGAGTATTTAATTCAAAACAAATCTCTGAATCTGAACAGCTCACTGTTTTGGGTCATTGTTTTAGAGATATTGAAGAAAACAAAGTTTTATTTCTTGAAATCAAATGAGAGGGATTGAGAGGGGGTTTTGAAATAGATGTTTTGAAAACATATTTCCAACACTCAATAAGGATTATGACCACTTAGAATACTAACACCAAACTCATCATTAAGAATCTCCAAGATTGTTGGAGAGATTTATTTTATTTTTGGGCATAACTTCAATACATTCCAAGAATACCTTGGAAGTATTGAGGTTATGATCATTATCTATCAAACATGTTTTTGAGGTCAAGAGCTACTATCCATAAGGATTCACTCACCCCAAACTTCATGTCATCACTTAGATGATGATGAACTAGTAAGTAAATAAAGAAAATAAAAAGAAATGAGATGAGGAGAGATGAACATATATATAATCAAGCAAGTAGATGATAATCAATAGATGATATTCATGAAGCATGAGACTTGTAGATTGGTGTATCACTCATATGTAATGACACTAGACATGGAAGAAGCTTCCACACTCTTGAATGCTCACTAAAATGGTGGTTGGGAGTATTGAATGTTGAAGTAAATGGAAGTAATGAAGTAAAAACAAAGTTAGAAACTCACTTTTTGTTTTGAAAAATCAAAGAAGAAAGCTTCTTTTCTCTCCACTCTAACCTCATCTCTACACTTTCTCTCCCAAACTTTCTCTAAACTTGCATTTGACTCCCCCAAAATGAGGAGTAATGGGGTGTTTATATAGGCCAACTTGGGGTGGTTTTGGGGTTTTAAAAGTGTTCCCATTGGCTCCAAACATCTGAAATCATAAAACTATGTCGTTTTGGCTTTTAATTAATCAAAATGGGACTACAAAAATAATTACAAAAACTCACTGTTCAGTGGGCCAGTGCCGCGGCGGCACTGCTCCTCCCTTCGTCTGGATAATGCTGTTTAGGCCCCCTGATGTTCCGGTATTCGCGAAAAGGCCCTATTTCGTCCGAAATTCACAGAAAATGCGTATGAACTCCAAATTGAGGTTGTGATATACCGTTGGAAAGGTAATGGAGTCTACTTTACATAAAAAAATAGTTCGGGGATAGGTCACTTTGAAAAGTTTTGCGGTATTCGCGATAAAAGCCGATTTGATCGCCTTTTTCGCCTTTGGAAATTCATAATAAATTCGTTTTAAATCCAGAAATTATGTGCGATATACCGTTGGAAAGCTATTGACCTCTAGTATCCATGAAAAATATTTGAAAATTGTTTCGGCACCCCGGTTCCAAAGTCAAATTCTGGTCAAACTGGTCAAACCTGGGATTCCCGGGAAGTTCTAGAAACCTCCGGGAGTTCCCGGGAGCTGGTGTTTTCGCTCGATTTTCTTTTTGGAACTTGTTTTAACACTTTTCCCGTGATTTAAAATGATTTTGGTGAATTCGGACGATTTCGGTCAAACTTGGTCAAACCTGGTCAAACCTTGGTCAAACCTGGTCAAACCTTGGTCAAACCGGTCAACGGGGACTTTCCGGGAACTTCCGGGACTTCCGGGGGTCTCTGGGAGTCGACGATTTTATCTGATTTCTCTTTAAAACTCTTTTTATCGCTTTTCTTATGACATAGTATGTTTTCAGAACTTTGGGACCAAATCTGGGAGTTTTCGGGCTTTTAGGGGCATTTTGGTCATCCTGAGCATTCTGAGAGATGGAGCTGACTCCCGAGAGTCCTTTCGAGTCTTTTGCGATCATTGTGAACCACCAATCTATGGGTCTCCTAAATCCGATAGCCGACAAAATGGGGTGTCTACAAGGGCTGCTCAATCTCTCTGCGTGCTACCTGATTCGGCTTAGCCGATCAGATGATTTTGGGGATTTTGAGCATAGAGCTGCTCAATCTCTCTGCGTGCTACCTGATTCGGCTTAGCCGATCAGATGATTTTGGGGATTTTGAGCATAGAGCTGCTCAATCTCTCTGCGTGCTACCTGATTCGGCTTAGCCGATCAGATGATTTTGGGGATTTTGAGCATAGAGCTGCTCAATCTCTCTGCGTGCTACCTGATTCGGCTTAGCCGATCAGATGATTTTGGGGATTTTGAGCATAGAGCTGCTCAATCTCTCTGCGTGCTACCTGATTCGGCTTAGCCGATCAGATGATTTTGGGGATTTTGAGCATAGAGCTGCTCAATCTCTCTGCGTGCTACCTGATTCGGCTTAGCCGATCAGATGATTTTGGGGATTTTGAGCATAGAGCTGCTCAATCTCTCTGCGTGCTACCTGATTCGGCTTAGCCGATCAGATGATTTTGGGGTATTTTGAGCATAGAGCTGCTCAATCTCTCTGCGTGCTACCTGATTCGGCTTAGCCGATCAGATGATTTTGGGGATTTTGAGCATAGAGCTGCTCAATCTCTCTGCGTGCTACCTGATTCGGCTTAGCCGATCAGATGATTTTGGGGATTTTGAGCATAGAGCTGCTCAATCTCTCTGCGTGCTACCTGATTCGGCTTAGCCGATCAGATGATTTTGGGGATTTTGAGCATAGAGCTGCTCAATCTCTCTGCGTGCTACCTGATTCGGCTTAGCCGATCAGATGATTTTGGGGATTTTGATCATAGAGCTGCTCAATCTCTCTGCGTGCTACCTGATTCGGCTTAGCCGATCAGATGATTTTGGGGATTTTGAGCATAGAGCTGCTCAATCTCTCTGCGTGCTACCTGATTTGGCTTAGCCGATCAGATGATTTTGGGGATTTTGAGCATAGAGCTGCTCAATCTCTCTGCGTGCTACCTGATTTGGCTTAGCCGATCAGATGATTTTGGGGATTTTGAGCATAGAGCTGCTCAATCTCTCTGCGTGCTACCTGATTTGGCTTAGCCGATCAGATGATTTTGGGGATTTTGAGCATAGAGCTGCTCAATCTCTCTGCGTGCTACCTGATTCGGCTTAGCCGATCAGATGATTTTGGGGATTTTGAGCATAGAGCTGCTCAATCTCTCTGCGTGCTACCTGATTTGGCTTAGCCGATCAGATGATTTTGGGGATTTTGAGCATAGAGCTGCTCAATCTCTCTGCGTGCTACCTGATTCGGCTATGGGGTATAAGGCGCAGAGCGCATCTCAGTCAATCAGACGATTCTCATATGCATATGAAGTGTACAATAGTCATAATATTCCTAGAGTAAGACGGTGTCATAATAGGATAATTCAATGTATAGGGTGCATTTCTGATAATAGGAAGAGTAACGTGACTCAGGAACATCACGTTTGGAAGCATAAGATATAAGATTGCATGAGCATGTGCATCACGATGAGATAGGTGCATTCATCTGTGTGACTACCTGCGTTGGTGTGTTGTTGTCCTTTGCCTGAACTACGTCCTGGTCTGATTCCCGTTGGGATACGTAGGCAGCTCACCATTGAGCACGACCAGCATTTGGCTATTTGCGCGCCTGTTTTTGCAACGCACTTTTGTTTTTATCTGGATTCGACTATTTGGTCAAAGGCTTGTCTTTCACACAGGCTTTGACATTTGCTTGTGATACGCGTTGCTTCACGAGCTCTGTCAAAGAGGGGCAAACTGTAGACACCCCAATTTTGACCAAACGTCAAATCCAGGGATTGGTTACCTCTCAAAGACCGATGATGACAATGATCGGTGACATTCGAAGATCTTCCAGAAAATTCAAAATGATTCTTCAAGGCAAATTTCAAAATTAAAATAGAAAATATAAAAAGGAGAAGGAAGAGAGAGAGAGTTTGGGTATTCGGGAGAAACCCGAATAATAAAGAACGCGTGAGAAACCCAGTCTGGGAACCGGATTTTAAGAAAAAATAAAAATAATAAAGAGTTCTTTTGAGAGAAATAGGAAGACAAAATAAATAAAAATCTTGGAAAAGGAGAAAATACAAAAAAAGAGAGTAGTATATTCAAAATATACCATGCACATGGTTGATACCATGCACATGGGGGATATTAATACAAATATATATATATATATAGAATAGAAAAATTGTGTTTACACCAACATATTTTTGAAAAATCAAAAAGAGGGACAAAATTCAGTTAGCCCCGGCACGCGGAAAACGCGGCGGCACTCACTGAGTGCCGCGCCGGCACTCAGTGTTTGCCGCCCGGCACTCAGAGAGTGCCGCCCGGCATTCAGAGAGTGTCGCCGACACCCGTCGAGTGCCGCTGGCTGTAACAGACTGCTTTTCTCACATGTTCTAGAAGAAATCTTTGCACATGGGTTTCCACCCCGAATTTACCCATTTATCCCTGGATTGATGGTCTATATAAACAAACCTTCTCTTCCATTTTTGATATACTTGGAATATACTTGAATCAACACATATACTTGAATTTAGAGAGAGAGAGAGATACAAAATCATATAGAGAAAAGAAGAATTTCTTGAAGAAGCTTGAAGAATTTGAAGAATTTTGAAGAAAATCTTGAAGTCTTGGAAGATCTTCACAAGAAGTTGAAGAATCCCTTGAGGTTTTAGAGGTAACCTCTCAATCATTTGATAGAATTAGGCCATTCAATCACAAGTTCATAGTTCTAGGAACTTTACACATTTTCAAAACCTCTCTTCTTACCTCATTTCATCACACACCACTTAGAACTTGTGATTGAATCTCATATTACTTCATTGATTTGGGTCTAATTGATGCCTTGGGTTTAAAATAAATTCAATTTTGAAGAATTTGTGTTCTTGGTTTCTCAAAGCAAATTTTGATTTCTTATTTCTACCATTTCTTGTAAGGTTCATGAGATCTTCCATATCTCATTGAACCTCTTTGAGTTTGATTATTCAACTTCTAAGATCTCATGATCTACATGGAGGTTAGAATGAATCATAATTTTAATCTATATATAATTAGTGAGATTCAAGTCTTAATCCATGACTTGAACCTCTTCATGGAGAAATCTTATGGAATCCTTACCATATTCCAATAAGGTTTCATTAGATTTTAACTTCATTTAAGACTCCAATGACCATCAAATGGTAGGAGTAATCTTAGTTTCTCTAAGTAATCTTTGATTTTCCTTACTTCTATTTCACTAAAAAGGCTCATGAGATCTTCCATATCTCATTGAACCTCTTAGAGTTTGATTCTTCAACTTCTAAGATCTCATGATCTACATGGAGGTTAGAATGAATCATAATTTTAATCTATATATAGTTAGAGAGATTCAAATTTCAATCCATAACTTGAACCTCTTCATTAAGGAATCTTATGAAATCCTTACTATATTCCAATGAGGTTTTAAGTAGATGTAACTATATTTAGACTCCAATGACCATCAAATGGTAGGAGTAATATTTTGAACTCAAGTTTTGGTCCATAGGTTTGAGTTCTTTATTTGAGGATTTTGTGAAGTTCATTTCAATACTTCATCAAGATCCATAAGTGTGGTGTGCCTCATAGTCTTCAATGACCATCAAATGGTAGAAGAAGTAGTTTGGTTTGAGCCCCAACTTCATGTTTTAATAGTTGAGGCCAATCAATAAACTTGAACTAGCAAAATGAAACAGTGGGTTCATAAACTGTTTTTGATCAAGGATTTTTAGTTTGAAATCCGACCGTTGGAATCGAATGAAACCAACGGGAAAATGTTCATAACACATTGTTTTACCACTGTGATTTTTGTTTTAGCAAGATCTTGTGATTAGAAGGGTTTGATCATGGTTTTTGTGAGCTAAATACAATCTGTCCAGAGTTTTAAAATACTTTCAGAATAGTAAGTCCGTTTTGAAATTAATAAATCAGAACCCTAATTAAGTTTTCGGGGTCTCAAATAATTTTTTATAAGTACCTTAATGTGTTAGGAAGGTACCCTAAAAAGATCTAAGTGTTTCTCATTTTTTTACTATTTTTAGAAAATCATACAAGATCTCTGGACAGAGAGTTGCAGAATCCTGAGTGAGGTCTAGTATTTTCAGTATTCCCGGCGATCTAACCGTTGAAACCTCGATTTTCTTTTTGGGTTAGAAACTAGACTCACAGAGGCATAACATATCCAAAAATCAATAAGATCCAACCATCAAAAGTATTTTATTTCTATTTTTGAACGTCTGGTCTGCTCTCTGTAAATTACAAAAAAAACTGCTACTGTTTTCATCTAATCTTATTTATTTTAACTCAAATGGTCTCCTAATGTCTTGAGACCCAAACCATGTTTTGAATAATGATAATTTAGATTAAATCCAGAGGCTTAGTGATCCAAATTGGTGAATAAATTCATGTCTCACCCTTGTTCATAATCATTCATTCATTCATGTACATTGATGCTTATAGTTAGAACTAGTTCTTGGATGAAGTTGGACTTAGTTGAATTTAATTGAACATGACCTATGATTAATTACCTTTTGATATTATATCTTGTCTAAGGCATGTGTACTAACCTTTGTTTTGTAGCACTTTGAGGTACAATTTCTCAACTCTTCTCTAGTTTAATCTATTTTATTGATTTTAATTGATTTTTCGACCCCATGTGCGACACCTTAGCTTAGGTTTTGCCTTATGTGTATATATGTATTAGAGACCTTTCTTAGGTTTATTTTTGCATGCATTGCACGTTTGATATTCGCGGCCGGATCCCGGGTATGTTTTCTAGTTCTCTATTGCATATCATGATGTTTGCTAGTTGAATTATGTGACTTATGAATGATATTTTACCGTTAGCAATTTTGCACCCTTTCAACATGCTTGTGTTATGTATACCTACATATATGTATTAATTGAGGGCATGCTTAGATTATTAATTTGATTAAAAAGGATGTTGAGTAGAGGCCTATCGTGAGATAGGATGAAAGGGGGTGTTTTAGTCCGCCGGGCTCCTTCCCCTTTCATTCCATAATCCCCGGACCCAGTTTATCTTTGGTTTCGCAAAAGATCAGTTTGCTTTTAAAATGGTTTCTTAATTTTTTCCTTTTAAAAATTAAGTGGCGACTCTTTGAATTTGAAAATATTTGTTTTAAAAGTGGGTAAAATTTGAAGACAACCTGCGATATCCACACACTTTGATCCCTAAAAGGGTGAGATCCTTAAATGCGTCAATATCTCATTGGATTGGGTGACAATATTAATTGTGTGGTGGATACTAATTAATGATGGAATCTATGTCTCAATTTTGGGATTGATGATATCCCCTTGAGAAGGCTTATAAGATTTGATTATGTCAAACCCTACAGGTGGATTTTGTATCCGACATATTAGATAAGTTAAGCAGAGGATCTGAAAGAATTTTAAGAGGTTAATTAAATATGATTGTCAGTAAATATATTTAATTAATAGATATATGTAATCTTAACGTGGGGAGATAATAAGCATTTAATAACATGGAGCTTGAAATAAAATTTTGAGATAAGGGTAGGAGTGCAATTATGATTCTTAGTGGTGTGAATTATAATTTATGGAAATAGGAATCTGATTCAGTTCGAATTAGGTTTCCTAATTCCATAAGGAAGCCTATTCCTTATTGACTTCTTATGGTCCCTATCGTTGCCTATGTATATGCTGCTTTGGCTCTCTTCTCAGTTTGCGTTTTTCCATCAAGAGTATTGTAACTCGGAATAGAAAAGAGAGCATGAAAGGGAGAGCAGAAAACAAAAAGAATTTCAAAAGAGCCCACACTCAGTTCGATATTCTAGTAACAGAGGAATACGGTAGAAGATCGTGAGCTGTTATCGAGCCCGTGTTCTCAATTTGTCTACTACAGCAATCCGTATTTGCAGTTCAAGGTAACCCTAGTTCGGCCCTTGTAGGGTTATTCTGGATTTCACAAAATTTTTTGCAGTACCAACTTATACGCGTTGTCAACGGATTCTGGGAATGCAGTTTCCTAACAGAATTGTATACTCATACTCATTGAACTGCATGTAGTCACATGAATATTTCTTTAGATTGGATTGGAATATAATTCGGATTTTTGGATGACCTAGTGTGGAGACTAAACCATTGTGAGTTTTGAGCCATTTGTTTTTTTTTTAGGGATATTATTATTTACTCATCAATTTTCTTGTGGATGCTAATTAACTTGTCATATAGTCTTACTACCCTTCATTTGGTTAACAGTTCAGAATAAGAAAAATAGAAAAAAAAAAAAGAGAGAGAAATATGATCTTTGTCAAATTGCCATGTCTTTAAAAAAAACATATCCTTGTTGAATATTGTAAACAATGAAGAACCATATGCCTATAGGAGATGATTTTAGGCCATTTTTGTGTTGCACCTCTTTCTGCCTTTTGATCTACCCAAATCTGAAAAAAAAAAATTGCAAAATATTATCCCTTGTTAGCCTGTTAAACGTCAAAACAAAAAATTATTGGCCTTTTTATTTGTTCACCTATTATCCTACTCTCTCCGACATGGAGTTTGTCGAAAAAAGAGATAAATATATATGATGTACCCATATTCTGAGAGTACTGGAAATATGTACTTATGTTGAAATTGGTCTAGTAATGTTGATTGGGGAAGCTTTTGTGTTTTGAAGTTGGTATCTTCATAACAAGCATGCTAGTTAAAAAAAAGTGGTATAATTGGTATGAAGGGAAGTTTATGAAGGAAAATGGATGAGAATGTTTAAAAAAAAAGGGGGCAATCTGAAGAAAAATAATGGTGTATGAAAAGAAAATAGAGATGAAAGGAGAGAATTGGAAGAGAAGGAGAATAAAATAAAACATATAATTATAAGAATTGATTGGGAAAAAAAGCCCAAATTCGAAATTATGTGCCCATTTAAAGCCACTCTCGGACTCTTTGATTTGTCATTTTCCATTCATTTTTTTGCCTTATCCCTGGCTTACGTTTTATCCCTTGAATGAAGTCCTAATTGATCCTTAGGACATATGCTTTGGATTTGAAAATAAAAAAATAAAGGGGATTAAGCACGGTGATTATTATAATTCTTGATTGTTAGCATCTTACTCATGAGACTATTGTTCTATTTGTGTCATACATTTTTCAAAGTGTCATATGCAAGAATATTTGATCCAGAAAACATTATTTCACTCACATATAAATGAGAGTGCACCTGTGATGGGAATCAATTATATGAATTTTAAATATTTATGTGCTTACATTTAGGGATATATTTCCTTGTTATTCACTGCGTGATTTTAGGATAGTATTATGATTTACTTCTTTTTAGTTTGCCTATTTAAAGGGCATTGGGAATTTTGTGTGGACAAATTTTGATGAATTAAAACATTGATATTATGCTTCCTCTGATTCTCTCTCTCTCTCTCTCTCTCTCTCTCTCTCTCTCTCTCTCTCTCTTATCTTCTTCACCTTCTGGATCTACATCAATTGGTATTAGAGCCAAACTTCTGGTTCAACTCATCTTATTTCCACACCACCCAAACAACCCCTTTGTTTTCATCATCTTCCAAACCTTGCAAAACCTAAACTACATTAGCCCTTACCACCATATCTACCGCCACCCCAAACAGTACCCTATAACTCATAACCATTATCTTACCAACCATCAGTATCCATCTCACCATATATAGCCTTGAACCAATCAATTGAAACCAAACCTTTACCAGATCATGTCCAATTTTGCATATCAGCCAAACAGCCCTTGACACACCATGATAGCCACCAAACTATGCAGCCGCCCACCTCACCTCTGCCTTTTGCCGTGAAAAACCTAGTTGAGAAAAATAACAAATCTGTTTGATCTTATCTCCTGAAAAACCAAAAAAAAAAAAAAAAAGAAAGAAAGAAAGAAAAAATACAGAAGAAGATCTACATCACCCCAATAACTTTCGGAAAGTCCACAAGAACCCCAAGAATGTCCACAAAAAAAATCTTGATCATTACTCAAGAGGTTCCCAAAACAATACATGCTTGTTGACTGCCTGTGACAAGATGGTCAAGGCTACTTTGGCTCTTCGAAAAGGTACACAATTCTTCTTTTGAAAATTTTGATTTATTCATTCACTTGTAAGTTAATAGAAATTAGACCCGATTATCATATATCTTTACTTTCCAACCCCACTTACCCTTGTCACTCGACACCGCAAACCACGTTGGTATGCAAACTATATTTAGTCACTTTATTGCTTTCTTCTTTCTTGCTTGAACATTAACGAAAGTACTAATCTCATTAAATATTGCAATTTGAATATGAAATCGGCTATACCACACTTTTCTTTGCCGCATTTTTGCCTCAATTTTGACGTCATCATGACCATTCATGACCTTGAAGATGCTTAATCTGGTATGAACAACAAAATTCAAACCCTTGAAAACGCCATGAACACACTTAGTGACTCAATAGCCCAAATTCATGAGGACTTCCAATCAGAGATTGCCCAGTTGACTAAACATTTAGGTAAACGTCCAGAAGAAAGGGGTGAACCCTCCAACTCACCACCCTATGGGTATGATCCCCCCAAAGGCTACCAGTGTGATCCAAAGAGATGACCCGATCATCGGGGTGGATTACTCCTTACCCTAAACTTTCCCTAAGCACCTCATAAGCGAGAATCCACCATTAGGGAAAGCTATGTCCTAGAGAACGGCCAGCGATTTTCCCCAGTCGGTAATCTCAACCTTGGCAAAGGCTACTATGACAAGGACTCATTCCCAGGTGATGACTTTAAATTTCATGAAAGGCTCTAACATCGCCCTTTACAAAGATATCCCCCTCTTCACCCTCAAAATGAACATTATGACTCAGAGGGCATTACTAGGAAAGTCAAGATTGATGCTCCTAGTTTTGATGGAAGGATCAATCCAAATGTGTTCTTAGACTGGCTAGTTGACATAGAAGACAAGTTTAAGTGTTATGATATGTCCGATTTTCACACGTATGCTTTGATAAGATGAAGTTAGTTGGAGCTGCGAAGAGATATTGGCAAGTAGTTCAGGCGTATTTAGACCATGTAGGTGAACCGCTAATCACATATTAGGTTAAAATCAAGACAAAACTCAAAGAAAAGTACCTCTCTACTTTCCATAAAAGGCAATTACTTGATCAATGGATGAACCTAAGGCAATCCACATCTAGTGTAATCGATTATTTAGCTTGATTTGAGGAGCTTTTTATGCATTATGGCATAAATAAGAAGCTTGGCTCACTGTTAGAAAATTTATCAATGGGTTACGCTCTGAAATCAAGAGAGAACTTAATCTCCACTCTCCTGATACCCTAGAGAATTCCTTTTACAAATCTCTCAAGATTGAGAAGCTTCTTCGATCACCAATCCAAAGGGAGACATTGCATCCCATTGCAGTAACTATACCTTAACTATAGACTGTGAAGTCAGAGACTTGATCAATACAGATGCCTTGGATCAAGTTGATGCCATCCCTAACTATATAGCATCAGAGGAGGAGGAGGAAGGTGTTCAAAATAAGGATAATGTAGAAAACCTCAATGTAATGTAGTATATTCTTTCCACAATAGCATAAAAAGAAGACTTGAAATGCACTAGCATTTTCCAAACTATCCTTAAATGTAGTGACACCCTTTGTTAAATTGTCATTGATGGTGGAAGCTCAATGAATGTGGTTTCCTAATGTGTAATCATTAAAATGAAACTCACCCGTGAACCACTTCCCCAACCTTTCGAGTAGTATGGGTTGATAAAAATTCTCTGCTAGTTTCTCAAAGGTTTAGTACCTATTTAAATGGGCGCTTACTCTGATAAGGTTGGTGTAACGTCCTATCTTTGGATGTCACCCATATGTTACTTTGTCATCCATGGTTTATGATATGGATGTGATACATCATGGGCGACTGAATACTTATACCTTCAACATGGTGGTAGGACCATTCAACTAAATCCTAGTAAACTTCCTGAGAGGAGTGTTGCACACAAGCAGTAGTCTTTATTAACATCCAAAAGCCAAACACTCCAACTCTTGTGTCACAAGGACTTTGAAAAAGTAGGTAATAAATTGGGTTTTGTGCTAGCCTTGGTTGATAATGATGCTTTTTAAGTCCCTGTTGACCCCACAGTAGACCTACCACCTGAGATCACTCATTTATTACATGAATTTCATGATGTAATAACTGATGAACTTCCAAAGGAGCTACCACCCATACGGGACATACAACTCACCATTAATTTAGTCCCAGGCTCCCGACTCCCTAACCTTCTACATTGTCGAATGAACCTTAAAGAGCATGCTAAGTTACACAACCAAGTAGAAGTACTTGTACATCAAGGAGTTATTCGGGATAATCTCAGTCCTTGTACTATCCCTACTTTGTTGACTCCTAAGAAAGATGTTTTGTGGAAGATGTATATTGATTCCCGTTCTGTGAATAGAATTACTGGCAAGTATAGGTTCCCTATACCTCGTCTTGATGATATATTAGACTTGTTAGCTAGCTCTCAATGGTATACCAAAATTGACTTGTGTAGTAAATATCACCAGATCTAGATTAGACTGGGGGACAAATGGAAAACTGCATTTAAGACCCCGAATGGGCTATATAAATGGTTGGTCATGCCATTTGGCTTATCCAACGCACCTAGCACATTCATGGGGTGATGACTCAGGTTTTATGTTTCTTCATAGGAAAGTTCTTAGAAGTTTACTTTGATGATATCCTGATTTACAATAAATATCCTCGTGAACACATGGATCACCTCCAACAAGTCTTTGCGACTCTTCGAACCGCAAAGTTATATGCCAATCTTATTACATGTTCATTCATGCATACCCATGCGAATTTCCTAGGCTTTATTATTTTGGCAAATGGGATTACAACAAATCCAGAAAAAGGCTATTAGAGAGTGGCCACAACCCAAAACCCTTTTAGAAGTATGTAGCTTCCATGGGTTGGCAACATTCTATAAATGTTTTATCAAAGAATTCAATTCCATTATGTCTTCCCTCACTGATTACATGGAAAAAGTGAAGTTTTACTGGGCTATAGCTATAACTCGAGCCTTTGAGAAAATCAAAAAGAGAATGACTGAAGTGTGCTACATCATCCTGACTTCTCTAAAGTCTTTGAGATTGCTTATGATGCCTCTGGGGGTACGAATCAGAGGTATTTTAAGTTAAGAAGGCCACCCAATTGCATACTTTAGTGAGGAACTTAATGAATCTAGACAGCGATACTCTACTTATGATAAAGAATTATACACTGTTGTGCAAGCCTTGAGACATTAGAGATAATACTTCTTACCTCAAGAGTTTGTCCTATAGTCTGACCATGAGGCATTAAAGGACCTTCGCTCACAAAGAAGTTGAGTCAAACACATGCTAAATGGATTAAATTCCTTCAGGAATACACTTCTATCCTTAACCATCATTTAAGCTTTGAAAGCAAGGCTACAGATGCCCTAAGTCGTGTCATTACGGTCTTATAGTCCATGAGCATCTCTATTATAGGCTTTGATAGATTGAAGGATGAGTATGCCACTTGTCCTAATTTCAGCATTATCTTTAGAGAACTTTATAATGGAAACTGTGAGAATATGGAGACTTCATTCTTAGAGACAATTATGATAAAGAATTATACGCTGTTGTGTAAGCCTTGAGACATTAGAGGTAATACTTCTTACCTCAAGAGTCTGTCCTATAGTCTGACCATGAGGCATTAAAGTACCTTTGCTCACAAAGGAAGTTGAGTCAAACACATGCCAAATGGATTGAATTCCTTCAAGAATACACTTTTGTCCTTAATGATCGTTCGGGCATTGAGAGCAAGGCTATAGATGCCCTAAGTCATGTCATTATGGTCTTACAATTCATGAGCATCTCTATTATAGGCTTTGATAGGTTGAAAGATGAGTATGCCACTTGTCCTAATTTTAGCATTATCTTTGGAGAACTTGGTAATGGAAATCGTGAGAATATGGAGACTTCATTAATAGAGATAGTTATTTGTTTTGCAAGACTAGGTTATACATCCCTCATACTTCTAGTAGGGATTTCCTCATGTGGGAGTTGTATGCAGGTGGGCTTCCCCGACACTTTGGTTGGGACAAGACTATTACCTTAGTTGAGGATAGGTTTTATTGGCCATCCCTCAAAAGGGATATTGCTAGAATAGTGTCCCAATACGTGTCTATTTTTTAGCAAAGGCACAAAAATAGAATGCAGGGTTACATACCCTTTACCCGTTCCCAATACACCGTGGAAGGATGTTAGCATGGACTTCATCCTCGGGTTGCCTAAAATGGCTAGATGGCATGATTCTATTGTGGTTGTGATAGACAGGTTCTCCAAAATGACCGCTTCATTCCTTATAGTAAAACCACAAATGCCTCAATGTGACTAAGCTTTTCTTCAAAGAGGTTGTTTGTCTCCACGGCTTGGCCACTTCAATTGTCTTTAACATGGATGTAAAATATTTTAGCAATTTTTGGAGGACACTTTGTATAACACCCGCATATGTGTTATTTCATTTCATTACATTGTCATGCATGATGATGTGATGTGTTGTGCACTTTGGCACATGTTTGAGTGAGTTTTGACTCATGAGTCGATTTGGGTATCTATGATAGAGAACCCTTTGAGACTGTGTTGTTGAGCATTTTGTTGTTGTGAAGTCTCTCTGCGTATGAGATGGTCACTGTGGAATACTTTAAATGTTTATCTGAAATTAAATGTTTATCTATGTATTTCACTATCTGTATTATTTTCTAGCTTAGATTATATTTCCATTATTAGATTTAGTATCCTAGTGAGGACTAATTAACACACTATTAATTTGGTAGGTTAATTAGCAACTTCAGAAACGTCATGTAGAAATTTGCGTTTTAGCAACCAAACGGAACTTAGTCAAAAACTTTTATAATTTTGAGATTTTACTCGTGAAGTTATGAATTAGCTGCGTAGAAAGTTTCAGAGACTAATTAGGAGTTTTGAAAACTCGTGGGGAGGTAAACGTAATTTTTGAGAGTTTTGCCTATATATAGATAGAGATGACTTGAGATATTTTCCAAATCTTGTAACCTAAGTTTCAAGAGAGGCCAAAAGGGAGATTTAGGAGCTTAGAGCTTTGCGACGCCAAACGACGACCTTCTGCCTGTTTATTTTATTTAAGATTTCATATTCGAACTCCTTGAGGTAAGGGATTCATTTTGATACCCACTAGGGCCTATTTGGCTAAGTTTTTGAAAAGTAATTTTCTAGAATTTTCCATAAAAATTGATATTTGGACTTTTAATCCATAGGAATTGTACTAGACGGTTTTTTGCATGTTCTTTGTGCACAGGTTTTCCTTGATTTGAATTATAGGAGCATTATTCGGAGGTGAGTGATTCAACTTTGTATTATGGAATGATTGCTTGGCGTGTATTCATGTTATGTTTGAATATCATGTGTTAATTCATAGAGATATATTGTGTAGTTCGTATTGAGCGATTATACTGATAAGTAGGCCCAATAGCATGGTAAAATGTTTTAATTACCGAGAGCATGGTGATATGTATTTGGGCATGTTGGGTTGCTTATTTGGGTCAGAAGGAGCACCTGGCCACTAAGCCATTTTGTGGAGCCGATATAGGCATTAAGGTCTCACGATTGAAGAGAAGAATCGTGGGTCTTATCCTTTCGCGTGGACTTATTGGCGAGGAGTCGCGGATTGGGAGTATGGAATGTGCACGTAGTCTCACGCGACTAATATGAAATGTAGAGATGTGAATCCGAGCATGTTTATCATTCATGTGCATATGTCGAATATGTGTGGTTATTCAAATAACCATTGTAGGTATTAATGCTGGCGAGGAATCGCAGAAGTGAGCACGTGGGTTTGGGAGTTCACTTAAAAGGCAACCTGAATGCTAATCTTGTAGTTTTGAGACAGTAAGAATGTTGTAATAAGGATTTGGTTGTCTTAACTTATATTAACGTGAAATTGTAGAACGAGTTCATAATGTTGTAATAGATTGTAATCTCTTTTAATTATGTTTAAATAATATTTTAATCTAGTTGGGATCACTTTAGAATGAGTTTGGTGTGTGTGTTTAACCCTTAGGTGCTTTTAAAAGCTTTTAAACTTAAAAATCTGCAGAATGTGTGCTGCTGCCATAAACCAGTCGACTGGAGCCTCGTTTTCAGTAACTCACTGCATCTTTTCATAGAGGATCAGTCGACTAGGTCCCCGACACAGTCGACTGGATCGTGGTTTCAATTCAGATATATTTGCTGGACCAGTATCAGTTGATTGGACATGAGAATCAGTTGACTGGACTACTAGGTTTTAAATGTTTTCTTTTTTTTTTTTTCCGTTGCGTGTGTTCTTAAAACTAAAATCTTTTGAGAACATTGATGAATGGGTAAGCCTCGGTGGCGTGCCACGGGCTTCTGTTATACTATTGTGGGATCGGGCTGTGACATTTAGTGGTATTAGAGCTTAAGTTTAGAGCCTTGGGAATGAGTGATGTAAATATATGATGAGCGACGTCGAGTAGAGTGTGTAATAGTGAAGATAATTGTTATTATTGTAGAAATGCTTTATGTGTTAGCATTTCTTGATTGTGATGAACTGTGCACATTTATATCTTGTGGCATAGCATGCATAGTCATTATGCATTGAACTCAACAGGGTGAATTCTTGAAAACGTTATGACTGATCTGCCGAGAGAGTTGTCGCCACATTCGCGAATGGATCAAATCGTGAATATGGTGAGAAATTTTATACAAGCGGTAAGTGAAAGAGAGCAGATGAATGTTTAGACTCCACCAGTTGAAATTCGCTATATCAATGCACCACTAGTACTGAGAGCTCAACATACAATTATGGAACAGTTTCATAAACAGAAACCGACCTTGTACCATGGGCAGGTTGATATAGACTTGGCTGATCATTGGATGATGGACATAGAATGACACTTCCGCACTGTGAAATGTACTGATGAGGAGAAAATTTTGTACGCATCCGATACGTTGATGGGGGAAGCATTGGATTGGTGGAACAACGTACTTGAACAAGGAAAGCCGACCACATGGGAAGCATTTAAAGAGGAATTTAACTAAGGATTCTTTTCACAATCTGCTTACACTCAGAAACGCCAAGAGTTTGCAAGTTTGGTTGAGGGAGACATGACTGTGAGTGAGTATGTATCCCGTTACAATGCTTTGTTACTATTTAGGAAAACTACAGTTCCAACTGATAAGGATAAAGCTCATAAGTTTGAGGAAGGGCATAGGGAGAATATCCATGGTCGTGTGGATATGTTGCAACACACGACCATTTCTCTCGTAGAGGAAATCGCCTGCATAGCTAAGAAAAGTGTCGATCGATATCGACAAGGACAACAAGGAAAGAGATCCAATGACAATAGGGGCAAGAGTCAAGGCAATGCGAAGAGACCATTCACGCAATGTTCAGGATCGAATATGGGTAGTCAAGGAGGGAGTACATTCATTGGGGTCTCGAGACCATTATGCCCGACATGTAATCTGCGATACAGAGGAACCTGTTATCAATTGACGACCTACTACATTTGCAAACAATTAGGGCATGTATCTAGGAATTGTCCTATGAGTACGAACATGACTACATCGAACACTACCTCGAACACAAAGAGCTACAACCCAGAGATAAGAGGGAAATGCTTTGAGTGTGGCCATTTGGGGCATATAGTGAAGAATTGCCCAAGCAAGAGATAACTAGGAATGAGTACTGGGGCATCGAGTGTGCCAAGCGCGCCAAGGATAGAACCACGGATGGATAAAGGGAAAGGAGTCGCGCAATAATAAGGGCGATATTTCCAGCTTAAGTCGAGGAATACGAATGATACCATCGTAGCAGGTATTCTTCCTATTTGTTCATATTCTGCACGTATACTTATGGATTATGGTTCAACACATTCACTTGTATCACATGACTTTGTTAAGCATTTAACTGCTAAGTCTGAACCACAAGTCGTGCGAGATCAAGATAGGTGACAAGGTCTTGAGAGTTAATTTGATTCCATTGATAGTGAGCTACTTTGATTATATCTTGGGTATGGATTGGTTGTCGGTCAATCAAGCTAAGATCGATTGTGAGCAAAAGAGGGTTAGTTTCTATCCAGCAGGGCAAGAAGAGTTTACTTTCCAGGGTAAGGGTGTGACTGTACCGCCGTACCTAATATCTACGATTTAAGCAAAAAAGATGTTGAAGAAAGGTTATTCAGGTTTCTTATGTTCGATTGTTGACACGAGAGTTCTTGGACCACTAGTAGAAGACATTCTAGTAGTTTGAGAATTCCCAGATGTTTTTCCCAATGAGTTACCCGACGTATTGATTGAAAGAGAGCTTGAGTTCACGATAGAGGTATTACCAGGGTCACTATCGGTATCTCAAGCACCGTACCGAATGGCACCGGTAGAATTAAAAGAATTGAAAATTCAATTAGAAGAACTGTTGGAAAAGGGTTTTATCCGACCGAGTGTTTCGCCATGGGGAGCTCCAGTCTTGTTTGTAAAGAAGAAGGATGGGAAAATGCGTAAGTGCATCAACTACCAAGAGTTGAATAAGTTGAGCATCAAGAACAAGTATCTGTTGTCGCGAATAGATGACTTGTTTGATCAATTACAAGGAGCTCAAGTGTTTTCAAAGATTGACTTGCGATCCGATTACCATCAGTTGAAAGTCAAGGAGGAAGATGTTGAGAAGACAGCTTTCAGAACTCGCCATGGTCACTTTGAATTTTTGGTTATGTCGTTTGGAGTGACTAACGCACCAGCTGCTTTCATGGACTTAATGAACTGTGTTTTCAAAGACTACTTTGATGAGTTCGTTATTGTGTTCATAGATGACATCCTAATCTATTCCAAGAGTGCTGAAGACCACGAGAATTATTTGTAATTAGCCTTATGACGATTATGTGAGAAGAGATTGTTCGGAAAATTGAAGAAGTATGAGTTTTGATTGACAGAGATTGCTTTTCTTAGACATATAGTGTCAGCAAAAGGAATTTCAGTAGATCCTCAGAAGATAGAAGCAGTTACCAATTGGTTGAGACCAACGAATGTGACAAAGATTCAAAGTTTCCTTGGATTAGCTGGTTACTGTCAGAGGTTCGTAAAGACTTTTCACGTATTGCAATATCGATGACACAGTTGATGACGAAGGATGTTGCTTTTGTATGGAGTCCAGAACGTGAAGAAAGTTTTCAAGAATTAAAAGGTTGACTAGTGAAGGCACCAATCTTAGTCGTACCAACAGGGACTGAGGGGTTTATCATTTACAGCGATGCTTCATATAGAGGTTTAGGTTGCATTCTTATGCAATGCGATAAGGTCATTACCTATGCATCAAGACAACTTAGACTGCATGAGAAGAACTATTCGACACATGATCTGGAATTGGCCACTGTGATTTTTGCATTGAAGATTTGGCGTCATTATCTGTATGGGAAGAAATACAAGATATATACGGATCATAAGAGTTTAAAGTACTTGTTCACACAGCGAGATTTGAATATGAGGCAAAGGAGATGGTTAGAGTTGATGAAGGACTATGATTTGTCAATTCAGTATCATCCGGGCAAAAGCAAATGTAGTTACCAATGCTCTTAGTCATAAAGCACCAACCAACACCGCATCAGATTTGACTTCTCAGAAAGAATTGATTCAAGATATGGAGAATTTGGAGCTTGAAGTGATTCCGAGGATTGAAAGTAGCTTGATGTCGACGATTGTAGCTCAACCACTCTTGATTCATGAGATTTCATAGAAACAACTTCAAGATGTAGCTTTAAAGAAGATTTGTGATGAGATTCTAATGGAAAAGCAACCAGGTTTTACTTTTGAGAATAATGTTTTTAGATTGAGGGGTAGAATTTGTGTACGTAACGAGATAGAGTTGAAACGGAACATCCTAGAGGAAGCACACAATATGAAGTACACCGTTCATTCGAGAAGCACCAAGATGTATAAAGACTTAAGACATATTTATTGGTGGCCGGGAATGAAGAGAGAAATAGTACGCTATGTTTCACACTGTATGAGTTGTCAACATGTGAACGCCGAACGCCAAGTACCTTCAGGATTGTTACAACCGTTACCGATAGCCGAGTGGAAATGGGAACACATTACAATGGACTTTGTAAGTGGGTTCCCGAGGTCGAAGAAATCAAATACTATTATTTGGGTAATCATTGACTGTTTGACAAAGTTGTCGCACTTCCTACCACTTCGAACGACTAAGCCAATGACGTTAGCTAAGTTGTATATTCACGAGATTGTGGGACTACATGGTATCCCAATTTTGATTGTTTTAGATAGAGATAGTAGTTTTACATCAAAGTTTTGGAGAGCCTTGCAAGAAGCAATGGGTACCAAATTGCATTTCAGTACCGTTTTTCATCCTCAAACTGATGGTCAATCGGAAAGAGTAATCCAGATTTTGAAAGATATGCTTCGGTTATGTGTACTTGATTTCTAGGGTGATTGGGAAGACCATTTGCCGTTGATTGAGTTTGCGTACAACAATAGCTTTCAATCGAGTATAAGAGTGGCTCCTTATGAAGCTTTGTATGGTCATGTATGTCGTTCACCAATTAGTTGGACAGAAGTCAGAGAAAGAAGGATTGAAGGGCCAAAAATTGTGCAAGAGATGACGGACAAGATAAAGGTTATTCGATAAAAATTACTGACAGCTCAGAGTAGGCATAAGAGTTATGTCGACAAGTGTAGACGACCATTGGAATTTGACGTGGGCGATTTGGTGTATTTGAAGGTGTCACCTTAAAAAAGAATCACTAGATTTGGGAGATACAGGAAACTTAGCCCAAGGTACGTAGGACCTTTTGAGATCATTGGGAGAGTTGGATCCGTAGCGTATCGTTTGAACTTGTTGAGTGAGTATGCTTAAGTTCATAATGTATTCCATGTGTCATTATTACGGAAACATTTGACCGACTATAGAGATCAGATGATGACTCTGATGCCGAATGAGATTCAGAGTGATTTGACATATGTTACGTATCCTGTAGAGATTTTGGATCGGAAGGATCAAGTCTTGCAAAATATGTTAATATCGAAAGTGAAAGTGTTATGGCGTAGCCAAATGACGGAAGAGATGACATGGGAAATAGAAGATGAGATGCATACCCAGTATCCTCACATATTCGATACATGAAGTACAAGTTTGGGGACAAACTTCTTTTAAGGACGAGAGTATTATAACACCCGCATAAGTGTTATTTCATTTCATTACATTGTTATGCATGATGATGTGATGTGTTGTGCACTTTGGTACATGTTTGAGTGAGTTTTAACTCACGAGTCGATTTGGATGTCTGTGATAGAGAACCCTTTGAGACTGTGTTGTTGAGCATTTTGTTGTTGTGAAGTCTCTCTGCGTATAAGACGGTCACTGTGGAATACTTTGAATGTTTATCTGAAATTAAATGTTTACCTGCGTATTTCACTATCTGTATTATTTTCTAGCTTGGATTATATTTCTGTTGTTAGAATTAGTATCCTGGTGAGGACTAGGGGTGCAACTCGAGCGGGACCCAGAGGGTTTTGGCTCTGCCCAAGCCCGAGCCCGAATTCAAGAAGTCTGCCCAAGCCCGAGCCCGAGCCCGAGCCCGAGCCCGACATAAACCCGTACATGTCAACCCGAGCCCGGTTTGTGAATTAGTACTACAACCCGAGCCCGAGCCCAAGCCCGAATTGCAATTTTTTTTTTGGTGCAAACCGATTTTTAGTATGTAAACAACAATATGTAGAGTTTCAAATCAATTTTTTTTGTTAATATTTGAGAAAAAACATTTATTTATTAATTTAGTGCTAAAATAATATCTAATAATGTATTATTATCACTAAAAAACACTATAATATATAAATATAATATAAAAAATAATACATAAATAGAATTCGGGCTCGGGCTCGGGTTCCACGGGTTAGCAAAATTTTGCCCAAGCCCGGTAATTTTCGGGCAGGGCTCGGGTTGACCGCGGGTTGGCCTGCCCGAGTTGCACCCCTAGTGAGGACGAATTAACACACTATTAATTTGGTAGGCTAATTATCAACTTCGGAAAAGTTATGTAGAAATTTGCGTTTTAGCAACCAAACAGAACTAAGTCAGAAACTTTTATAATTTTGAGTTGTACTAGTGAAGTTATGAATTAGCTGTGTAGAAAGTTTCAGAGACTAATTAGGAGTTTTGAAAACTCGTGGGGAGGTAAACGTAATTCCCGAGAGTTTTGCCTATATATAGATAGTGATGACTTGAGATATTTTCCAAAGCTTCTAACCTAAGTTTCAAGAGAGGCCAAAAGGGAGATTTAGGAGCTTAGAGCTTTGCGACACCAAACGACGACCTTCTGCCCATTTATTTTCTTCAAGATTTCATATTCGAACTCCTTAAGGTAAGGGCTTCCTTTTGATACCATCTAGGGCCTGTTTGGCAAAGTTTTTTGAAAAGTTATTTTCTAGAATTTTCCATAAAAATTGATATTTGGACTTTTAATCCATAGGAATTGTACCAGACGATTTTCTGCACGTTTTTTGTGCACGGGTTTTCCTTGGTTTGAATTATAGGAGCGTTATTCGGAGGTGAGTGATTTAACTTTGTATTATGGAATGATTGCTTGGCGTGTATTCATGTTATGTTTGAATAGCATGTGTTAATTTATAGAGATATATTATGTAGTTCATATAGGGCGATTATATTGATAAGTAGGCCCAATAGCATGGTGAAATATTTTAATTATCGAGAGCACGGTGATATGTATTTGGGCATGTTGAGTTGCTTATTTGGGTCAGAAGGAGCACGTGGTCAATAAGCCATTTTGTGGAGCCGATATAGGCATTAAGGTTGCATGATTGAAGACAAGAATAGTGGGTCTTACCCTTTCGCGTGGACTTATTGGCGAGGAGTTGTGGATTGGGAGTATAGAATATGCACACGAGTCTCCCACGACTAATATGAAATGTAGAGATGTGAATGCGAACATGTTTATCATTCATGTGCATATGTTGTTTTATTCACTAAGCGTTAGCTTAAACAAATCAAATATGTGTGGTTATTCAAATATCCATTATAGGTATTAATGTTGACGAGGAATCGCAGAAGTGAGCACGTGAGTTTGGGAGTTCACTTATAAGGCAACCTGAATGTTAATGTTGTAGTTTTGGGACAGTAGGAATGTTTTAATAAGGATTTGATTGTTTTAACTTATATTAACGTGAAATCGTGGAACGAGTTCATAATGTTGTAATAGATTGTAATCTCTTATAATTATGTTTAAACAATATTTTAATCTGGTTGGGATCACTTTAGAATGAGTTTGGTGTGTGTGTTTAACCCTTAGGTTCTTTTAAAAGCTTTTAAATTTAAAAATCTACAGAATGTGTGCTGCTACCATAAACCAGTCGACTGGTTGAGAAACAGTCGACTGGAGCCTCGTTTTCAGTAACTCACTGCATCTTTTCATAGAGGATCAGTCGACTGGGTCCCCGACACAGTCGACTGTATCGTGGTTTCAATTTAGATATTTTTGCTTAGGCTGGACTTCAGTTGACTGGACCGTACCAGCCGACTGGACCTTGAAAATAGTCGATTGGATTATGTTTTAAAAACCAAGTTTCTGCCAGTATCAGTTGACTGGACTGCTAGGTTTCAAATGTTTTATTTTCTTTCCACTGTGTGTGTTCTTATTCTTAAAACTAAAATCTTTTGAGAACGTTAATGAATGGGTTAGCCTTGGTGGCGTGCCACGGGCTTTGGTTCTACTATTGTAGGATCGGGTTGTGACACTTTGGAAGGTCTTTGGCACCCTATTGAAATTTTTATTCATCCCAAAACGGATGGACAAACTGAGTTTTTTAATAGTAGTTTGGGTGATTTACTTCATTGTTTAGTGGGTGAACGTCAAGATAATTAGGATTTGATTGTATCCACCACTGAGTTTTCCTATAATAGTTTAGTTAATTGATCTACTGGAAAGAGTCCTTTTGAGTGTGTTCTTGGTTTTTCTCTTCGACATCCTATTGACCTTATCCCAATTCCACATAATTCCCGCTCTTTTGCCTCTACTGATTCTTTTGCCCAACATATACATGACTTGCATGATAATATTAGACAAAAAATTGCATTAAGTAATGAAGATTATAAATTGGCTGTTATTGTTCATCGTAGGAAAGTTGATTTGAATGAGGGAGACTATGTTATGGTTCATATACGTCCTGAATGCTACCCTAAAAATTCTTTTAAAAAATTACACGCTCGAGCCATTAGATCTTTTCCATTATGCGTAAGTTGGGCCCTAATGCATATTTATATGACTTACTTGCTGATATGCATATTAGTCGTAATTTCAATGTAAAGGATTTGTTTCCTTACCGAAGCACCTTTGAGCCTTCCACACTGTCCACATGTGTTCGTCCTGGTTATGCTAGTAGTTCCTCCATTCCTCTTGTAGTTTCTATTGTTCCATCAACTCGCCCGCTCAGTATAGACCAGATCGAGACTATTCTTGATGATGAGTATGTTGCCTCTAGTCATGGAGGGTACCGCTGATTCCTTGTTAGATGGCACCAGCGGCCTGACAGTAATAACACATGGATACATAAGGTTGAGCTTTACCACATTGACCCTAATCTTTTAGAGCAATTCGAGAGTTTTCACTCTCTAGAGGAGAGTTCTTCTCAGTCGGGGAGAAATGATAGGAATCAATTATGATGATGCACTTTTTGGGCAAGAAAAATTAGAGCAAACTAAGAAGAGGGAAATAGTGAGAGATCGGGTTTGTATGTGGTTCGACCCTATTAATAAAGGAACCAACATCCACGTATGTGTCTGAGCACGTTCACTATACTGTTAAAAAAGTCAGGGACCTTTAGTGAACCAACAAAAATTTGGAGCTACCAGAGGTCAGTTGGGCACGATTATGATTACTATATAGGTGCTATCTAGACTGAAAATTCCATCCCCATAAAGGAGGTGAGTGGTCTCTTTTATAGATGCAAGAGACCTAGTCGTACAAGAAAGCTACTCAGATTAGGTAATACAATGCGATTAGGATGTGATTGACACAAATCAAGTGAGTTTCCTAATTATGTTAGGAAACTTTCTACACATTCCATTAGTCTTCTAACTTGTGTAGGAATCTGGTTGGAACGTTTTAGATCATGCCTTGGGGCTTGGGTGAGCTGTCCCTGTAACGAGCCATGCCTGTGCGGTCTTCCTGACCTTTTTGTCGGGCCTCGTGCATATACCGCCTGAGAAGTCTCAGGTAGTCGGAACTAGTCAGGATGGTGCTCATCCAAGTAGCAGCTATTTATGACCTGGTAGGGATAGGGGCCGGTCATTGAGTAGAACCGCTCGGTAATAGAGTAGAGCTAATTTCGGGCATATCAGTTGCCCCCCATTTCCAAGGTTGGCTTGATGCTATATCGGGGCAAGATTGGAAATCTGTTTAATGCCGCTTGCCATTGTCTGTGTGCTCGGGAATTGGCTAAGAGTTGAGACTTGGCCTAATTCAGAGTCTTTTGTTTAAGTTAGCTCTTAGGATGGTTATCCTCTGCCCAGTAAACCTTCGTCAAGGTTGTTGGTAGAAGAACTTGACCATGTTAAACAAGTCGACCTAAAGTGGTCCTTTTTATGTTAGCTCCTAGGATGGTTATCTTCTGCCCAACAAGCCTTCGTCAAGACTATTGGTAAAAGAGTTTGACTATGTTGGTAGAGCTGACCTAAAGCATGTTGCTTTAGGGTCTTTTTTTACTCCTCTATCATGGACCAACCTAAGAGTTTTTAGTTGCCTCTATCGTCGGTTTGGGCCAAAGTGGAGTTAGTGCCTCTGAGCATTGTAGGCACTCGGGTTATCTAAGGGTTTTACTTAGTTAAACCTAAGGACTGTAAATACTCAGTGTGACTTCCTATAGTCTTTGTTTCCTCTTGCTCCCTAAGATTTTATTGAGGTAGGTGTTGCATAAAAAATTGTTGTAGGCAGCCGACCTAGAACGTTGGTAGTTCTAGGGTCTTTTGGCACCTTGGGTATGATCCCGAGGTCTTTCGGTGCCTCGAGTGTGATCCCAATGTCTTTTGGTGCCTCATGTGTGATCCCGAGGTCTTTTATAAGAGCTCTTTGATATAGTTTATGGAGCCTCATGCTATGATCGGGCAAAAGCAACACTGTAGCTGAGCTCGCTTGGACTATTGGAAAAAGGAGGTCGGGTCGGGATCACCGGGTTCTTGCCCGTTGTAAATTGGAGGCCAGGTCGGGATTGATGGACCCTGACAATTGTGAACTGGAGGTCGGGTCGGGGCTACCGGACCCTGATTGTTGGGCACTGAAGGAACTGCTAGAACTATTGGGCTTCTTTATATTGTTCTTCTTGGGTTGATCTCACTTCTGCTTACTTCTTAGAGGCTCATCGTTTACGTGCCCGGGGTCTTTGGTCTTTAGAAATTCTTCAGTGTCAACATATTTTCCAACACTCTCTGCGAGTTCCACCAAGGTTACTGGGCGGTTTCTATGAAATGATGTCACGCACTTGGTGTGTTGAACTCCCAAGCAGGAGGCTGTAATGGCGATCATCTCGTTCAGGTATTAGACTTGAAGCTTCCATTAGTTGAACCGATCAACATAATCCTTCAACTATTCTCCCTTCTGCTGCTTGACAGTGAGTAGCTAGATGTCAGGTTGCGGCCAGTCGAGCATGCCTACGAACTGGTTGATGAAGTGTTTACTGAGCTCCTTAAAATCTTTGACCGATCGGGGTTTTAGGGAGTAGAACCAATGCGCGGTCGGGCCTTTCAAAGTGCCAGAAAAGGCTAGGTAGTACAGTTCATCGACATTGGTGGCCAGGGCTATCTGATCCTTATAGGTCCGGATGTGGTCGACCGGGTTTCCCGAGCTATTATAATAATCTAGATGAGGTTGTTCAAATTTGTGTGGGATGGCAAACCTCGTGATTTGGCTAGAGAACGATGACTCAGTCTCGGTGTTGACATGACCCAGAGTAGGGTTCTGGCCCAGCTCTTTGGCCATTCCATTGATCTGTTTCTCTAAATCCATGATAGGGCTACCACACTTTCCCGACCCGTATTTGGGATATAGGTTGAGTCAGTAGAAGGGGTTCTTCCTCACAGCGGACTGTCCTCTAGGATGAGGCTCGGCTTTGACTTTGGTTTATCGTGTGCCTAAGATCATCTCGGCTCCTGGCCGAGTGATCATGGGCCGATTCTCGGGTCATGCATTCTCACCTTCTCCCTCTAGTTGCACGCCTACCGTTGATGAAGTCTTTGGTGTCCCCAACACAGATCGGGTTGGCTCGGGCATCTTATCGGGTCCTTGTCAATTTTCGACTATGCTCATCGTTCCCGGACGGTGACCCGACCTGTGAAGGGTTATTTTGTTGGGCCAATAGGGCTTCGATTTGCTGCTGGGTTTGATGTTGGCCCTCTAAGAGCTGTGCGAGGGTCATGGTGATCTACTCCAGTGTCAGGACTGCTGAGGCTGGCAGGACGTCCCAGTTAGTCTGCTGCGCAGCCGTCTTACCCTTCTCTGGAGGCATGATTGTCAGTTAGAAGATTTATGTTTTAAGAAATCTGTCATTTCCTATAGACGGTGCCAAGCTGATGATGCACTTTTTAGGCAAGATAAATTAGAGCATATTAAGAAGAAAGAAATAATGAGAGATCGGGTTTGTATGTGATTCAGCCCTGTTAATGAAGGAACCTACATCTACTTGTGTGTCTGAGTACGTTCACTATACTGATAAAAAAGCCAGGAACCTTTGGTGAACCAACAACAGTTTGGAGCTACCAGAGGTCGGCCAGGCATGATTATGATTGCTATATAGATTGAAAAGTTCATCCCCATAAAGGAGGTGAGTGGTCTCTTTTATAGATGCAAGAGACCTATTCGTATAAGAAAGCTACTCAGATTAGGCAAAATACAATCCGATTAGGATATGATTGACACAAATCAAGTGAGTTTCCTAATTGTATTAGGAAACTTTCTACACATTCCATTAGCCTTCTAACTTGAGTAAGAATCTGCCTGGAATGTTCTGGATCATGGCTTGGGGCCTGGGTGAACTATCCCTATAACAAACCGTGCCTGCGCGGTCTTACTGACCTGTTGGTCGGGCCTCGTGCATATATCGCTTGGGAAGTCTCAGGTAGTCGGGACTGGTCGGGGTGGTGCTCATCCAAGCAGCTGTTCATGACCTGGTAGGGATAGGGGCAGGTCACTGTGTAGAACCGCTCGGTAATAGAGTAGAGCCAATTTCAGGGGTATCAAATTATATGAATTTTAAATATTTATGTGCTTACATTTAGGGATTTATTTCCTCGTTATTCAATATATGATTTTAGGAGATTTTTATGATTTACTTCTTTTTAGTTTGCCTATTTAAATCGCATTGGGTTTTTTGTGTGGATTAATTTTGATAAATTAAAACATTGATATTATTCTTCCTCTTATCACAATGACCACATAAGTTGGTTGGGCTCCAATGATCACAATGGCTATATATAAGCTTGCAAAAACAAAACACAACACACTTCCATACTGATACACATCTCAATTCAAACACACACACACATACACACACACACACAATTTGAAATACAGCAAGATAAACATGGAATCACCGTAGAAGAGAAGCATAGTAAGTTCATCGAGGAAGAGCCATAGCCATTGTTATATTACAAAGCTTCATTTTCATGAAATCTCATAATCTTTTCAATTTCTTAATCCAACAAATGTACGAACTGGTGAGTCTTTTAAACTCACTCATAATGTACTTTAAGTGTATACAGACAAAGTGTGGGTCTCAAAAGTAAGTGAATGCGTATATATATATATATATGTACATATAGCCATGGAGGTCCAAAATTAGCAGTACCGTAAATTTTAATGAAACTTATTTTGTGAATTTGAAATGGCTGATTATAGTCCCTATATGCTTAGTTTCAAGTATTAGATGCTAAATCATAACGGTTGCAATGAACAGTTAATTTTAAGTTTTGGTGAGTCTCGGATTTTCAAACATAAGTAGAGATACAGTGATAATTGATAATCGAAACCTATATATTCATAATCTATGGGAAAAACTAAGAGAATGGCATATCATAATCCCTCTTTAGGTTTGTTTGGTAAAACTCAAAAATGGCTCTGCTGGAGGTTAAAGATGACAGTCTTGATCGAGCATGTTGTGATTGATCACGGCTTGATCGATCAATGATTGTTGATCGATCGTAAGTCTAGTTATATGAAAATTCTAAAATCATGAACCAAGTAAATAAATAAAATCGAAACACAGAAATTCATTATAGAAATATAATTCATATATTACAACATATAGATAAGAATAATAGGGTTTCTTGGAATCTCACGAAATAGTTGTACCCTTTGTTGTAACTATTATACCCTACTATTTTACTAATTTAAAGGAATCAGTTTCTAGCATTAGATTTGAATAAGTTGATATAATTGGAAATGATCATGTGTTTAAAGACAATCATCATTATATGATAATCTGTAATTAGATTATGATATACACTTGCATAATTCGAGATGGCATATATGTGAGGGGTCGAGATGGGTTTTTTGGCACGTGTATTTTGTGAGAAAGAGTAAGAGATGTCAGTTTGGCCTTTATGGACATAGTTATCTGAATTGGTAAGCTTTTATGGGAGATGATACTATCTTGGTCAATGGAGTTTGACCAAGCGGCTTTCATGGACGACAACAGTATATCAGTCATGATAAACAGGTTATTGAAATATTGAATATCTTGATGGGTTTTACCAATACCACATCGATACGGTAATCCTATCAAGCAACTTTTATGGGCGACGATGTTCTAATTTAACGGCCTTGTGCTAGATGGTTCTGGCGAACTGACTGAGTCGAGAGATTGTGATTAAGGTAAAATAGTCTGCAAAATGAGATGGTTGTATTGTTCATGCACAGTCATATATTCCTATTAATGGTTCAATGAATAAGCGACGATATGAACAATTGATTAACTGTGCTTCAAAGTACTAAACCAAAATGATTTTTAAATATACTTTTATATACATTATGGGTATTGTTTATTATGAATAAGTGACGTTTAATGTCCTGGACCTTCGATTGTCCAGACTTCTCAGGATTTGATTTTATAGGACAGTATGATTATACCAGTTAAGGATAAGAGGTCTCATGAAAGTTTTTCTGTGTCTTTTACTTTAAGTTGTAATAAAAGAATAATGATGTTTTAAATTTGAATTAGGCGGAATGTGCCTTCAAACATTAATATTGTAATAACTTTATTTTAATTACTAAGTGGCAATGACTATTATTATTATCTTCCCTGTTGCTTCATATACTCTGTTTATTATTTCATGTTAAGCTAAGTACAATACAATGGATCCCTCACCTGTCATGACCTACAGGTCCAAAAAGAAAATGAGAAATTTTCCCTATATTTGCTACACCGGGGCGTGACACAAATGCTCACCATTTTGGTGGTTCAGATATACTCAAAAAAATCAATGTTCTTAATTCTATTGTTTTCCTTCTTTATATTTCTTATGGCATTCTTATTTTGCAAGTTCTAAAAGTTTAGGGGTGTTCTTAGGTTGTGCAATCCTTCCACCACTATTAAATGATTTTGGGTCTAGTGTATCTTGTGGATTATTTGCCATAAGCACTTTTTACACTGGACATTTTTTAGAAAGTCCAGCAAATTTATCTTAAAGATAGCAATTTCATCGTACCTTGGTTCATGAATTCACTTACTCACCTTTTGTTGGGTCCAAGATTTCACACATGAAGCATGGACAAGTTGACTTGGGGATTCGGCAAGGTCCATTAGAAGAAGGTTTATTGGAAAGTGTCAAGACTCACAAGGTTCGATTTGAAGAGCATGTTGTATTTGGGGAGGATACCCATTTGGATGTTGACACATTGGATCATTGTTTGGATGGGCTCGTTGATGTGCATTCATTTGTTGAGAGTCTAATTGGAAGAGGTGTTGTGGAGTATTCCCATATGTGGAGAAGGTGGAGTGCGATAGTCCCCTTGTCCAAGTTGGTTTGGAAGATGTGTCTCCTGAACCTCATTTGTTTGATTTGAAGAGTATTCGTTTGGAATACAACATTTGGAGCAAGATGGGGTTGGTCGCGATAATCCAAAATTTGTTCATTTTGTTTGATTGTTTGGAGTTGGAGTTGGTGCAAATTACTTAGGATATTGACAATGATTTGTTTGGTGATCTTGTTCATTTGGAAAATTTGTTGATTTCAGCCATTGATGGGTTCAAGTTCAAACATGGTTTGGACTTGACAAATTTGCTTTGAAGATCACATTTGGAGGAGCAAAGGAACTGATGAATTTAGGTTTCGAAAACTTAAATAATATGCGCAGCGGAAAAATAAAGTTCAAAACTTTATTTGGTATTCGAGAGCTACTTCTTATTTACTCTATAGATGCGTAGAAGAGAAGTAGATACCTATTGGTCCTGAACCAAATTCTGATTATGTCTTCATCCTTGAATGTATAGCAGCTTCCTCCAGAAAGTCTTCACCCTTTGTCTCCTTGAATCCATACAGGAGAGGCTAGGGTTTGTGAGAACCCAAATAGAGAGCTGAAGAAGGTTTAGAGAACTCCTAAAATAGTCTGGACCTTTTGAGAGAAGAAAAATGATGAGCTATCCACTCACAAGTCCTCATATTTATAAGTTTTTAAACCGACCTCTGGTTTTAATTAATTGAAATACTTTCAATATATCGATTGATTGGGGCTGGTCACTAATCGATTGGTTCACCTCTTCCTGCCTTTCCAAATTCTTGTGGAGCTAAGAGTAGGACCTCCTAAGTTCTTTATTGTTGGCTCAGACCAGCCAATAATTCCTATGATCAAACTCTTTGATCAGCGAATTTACCAACTGATCAGTTATCGTAAACTTCACTATATATCGATAACTGCACTCCAACACAAAAGAACATATCTGAAGCAATAACTAGACTTGTATGATTGTACTAATGTCCCTCTACCTTCAGCATTCGTAATCATATTCAGGTAGTCAGATAAATTGTTATTGTCAACCTGAATAATGATTACATCTTCTATTCCTTGAGTTTCATTCACTTCTCATGATTACCAAACATGTTGATAACTACTCATCAACAAGACTACAATTCTTAGTAATCAACTTGGTGACATTCTCAAGGGAATGCTTACTCTTTATCAGAGGGTAGATTCTATCGTGACAATATATATTTACAACCCTATGGATATGACTTACCCAAGATACCCAGATGTTGATCTTGAAGACCTCATTGATTGATAAGTCAAAGCAGTGACATCCATAGTTTGTGTCCATATTTGTATCATGATTAAGAAAATGTACCTTATACAAGTTATGAGTTTCTATCGACTGTTGACAACTTTAGATGTTAATAGGAAAGTTCATGGTCTGTCGATGCACTATGAGCACTAGCATATTAACTAAGAGTCTCACACTCTAGTGACTGAGATTCATCACTCCATCCAATGGTAGTTAATCAGGCAAGTGTATACCTGATGAGATATCCAGTCACATCATCCACTGTGACAAGTTATAAGTATCAAAGAATAGTAATTCGTATCTTACATGTTTGTATCTCATACATACATGACTTACCTACTATGATACTTAAGGATCACATATAATTATCTCGGGAAATATATATATAATGAAATTTAAACTGATATCCATATATATTACGTCAATGTCTTATGCATACAATAATGGTTTGAGGGCACAATCCCAACAAACTCCCACTTACACTCATAACCCATTAGAACTACATCTTAGACCTAAACTATCTAGATATGATCAAAGACCCTCTAAGGCAAGGTCTTTGTAAACGGATCTGCAAGATTGTCAGTGGTGGCAATCTTGGTGGCAATCACATCTCCACGTTGGACTATATCTAGAATGAGATGATACTTCCTTTCTACGTGCTACCTCTTTCTGTGGTTCCTTAGCTCCTTGGACTGAGCCACTGTCCTACTATTATCGCAAAATAGTATAATAGGTGACAATGACACTGGTACTACCTCGAGTTCCATAAGGAACTTTTTAAGCCAAACAGATTCCTTTACAGCTTTATAAGCAACCACAAACTTAGCTTCTGTAGTTGAGTTTGTAATGCATTTCTGCTTAATGCTCCTCTAACTAACAGCACCACCTCCTAGGGTAAAAAGATATATGAATGGACTTTCTTGAATCTTTATCTAACATAAAGTTCGAGTCAGTGTATCCCACTAGAATTAACTCATCCCCGCCATATATAAGCATGTAATCTTTAGTTCTCCTCAAGTACTTAAGAATATGCTTAACGGTTGTCCAGTGCTTTGGACTAGGATTTGACTGATACTTGCTACCCATGCCAATGGAAAAATAGATATCTGGTCTAGTGCATAACATCACATACATGAGACTTTCCACTGTCAAAGCATAGGGAACTCTTGCTATGCGATTCCTCTCCTCTTGTGTCTTAGGACATTGGTCCTTAGAGAACGCTAAACCATGCCTGAAAGGTAACAAACCTTTCTTCGAGTTATCCATAGAAAACCTTGTTAGTACTTTATCAATATAACTAACTTGAGATAATTCCATTATCTTTCGATAACGGTCTCACAAAGAGCTTTATCCCAAGGATATAGCTCGCCTCTCCTAGATCCTTCATATCAAAAGTACTAGCTAGCCAAACTTTGATTGATGACAATGTCCCTAAATTATTACCAATAAGTAGAATGTCATCAACATAAAGTACAAGAAAAGCCACCACCTTTCCTTCACATTTCTTATATACACAAGGTTTATCCAAACTCTGTATGAAACTAAACGATTTGACCGCTTAGTCAAATCAAATCTTCTAACTCCTAGATGCGTGCTTAAGCCCATAAATAGACTTTTGTAGCTTGCAAATAGATGTCCTCCTCAAGATTACCATTCAAGAATGTAATCTTGATTGCTAGCTACTCGCCTTGCTCCCTGAGGAAGAGGTATCTCAAAATCTAGGCATGCTGTAATAGATAAGAGTGTTCTGATGGACTTAAGCATGGCTATCGATGAGAAGGTTTCCTCATAGTCAATGCCCTCTCTCTGAGTATAACCTTTAGCTACAAGCCTCGCCTTAAAGGTCTCAACCTTTCCATCAGATCTTGTTTTCCACTTGTAGACCTACTTGTAACCAATCGGTTTAATATTGACAGGTGTTTCTACAAGATCCTAGACCTGATTAGATCCATAGATTCCAACTCAGCTTTCATAGCTTTGACCAAATGGTCTGAATCTACATCAACCATCATCTCTTCATATGTGGCAGGATCAGATTCAGATTCTATAGAGACAACTTCAAAAACTTCTCCTAAGAACATGTATCTGTCAGGCTGGCTGACTATCCTCCCACTATGATGAGGTACCGGGACGAAATTGGGTGAAGATGTGGTATTTTCTTATCCTATATTATTTTCAACAGTTGGAGGAATAGAGGGCTCTCCATCTATTTCTCTCAAATCTATCCTTCCTCTAGGTTTATGGTTTATGATATAATCATTCTCTAAGAAAATTGTATTCATGCTAACAAACACTTTTTGTTCTCTTGGATCATAAACATGCCAACCATAAGTACCCTTTAGATACCCTATGACGTAAAATACTTCCGATTGTGATTCCAATTCGCTCATCTCTTCCTTTCAGCACATGTGCTAGACACCCCCATATCTGGAGACGTTGGAAAGAGGGCTTGCGTTCAATCCATATCTCTCATGGTGGCATAGGAACAGATTTTCTTGGAACAAGATTTGGTATTATTGGATTATTTGTTAGAGTTATAAACATTTATGGGTTATTTATTTGTTGGTTTATAAAACTTTGATTTGTTGTTTGGGCCTTTTAATTTAAAACCTAACAAAGCTTGTTTTAGGTCATGGGCCTCTTTGTTTGAAAAACCCAAACCCAAGCTAAAGCTTGATGTGACACCTATCCCACATTGCTATTTTATAAGACATTTCAACACCTTATATATATACTTTACTTTCATAAGCTAGTAACCTTGTGTTAGGGAAATGATCTCTCATGCGCGCGTAGGGAGGGAGGGGGTACAAATCTAGGATTCGGACCGTCCGATTTGGCTTGAAAATCGTGATTTGCACAGGTGGGTCTGTAGACACAAATACTGCTCGATTTGTACTCTCGCGCATATGAATGGTACTGTCATGTTTTGTTCCTGGTATTAAAATTTTTGGGACTGTTGGAGAGCTAAGCACATGTTTTGAATACTGCACATGTTTTGGATCCTGCACATGTTAAAATTGTTTTAACTTAATGTGACTGTTGGAATCATTATTTTCTGTATTTGAAATATGACTATTGGAGTCTTAATCTATTTTGCTAAATATATGTTCCCACTCTTCCAGTTTAATATACACATAGAAAAAACTTTTTTTCCTCTTATCAGTTTTTCTGTTTTCTTTCTCTATCAATTCATATTTCTGGAGCAATTTCTAAGTACTCATCCACCCTTCCAATTCGAGTGCACGTTTGGAAGAACTTGATTGTTGTATCCTGGAGAACACATAGCTATGACTTTGTGCATCGAGTCACTGACTGCAAGGGGTGAAATTATTCTTAAGGGCGGTGCAAACTGTTGGACGCCTCGATCAAAATCATAGTTTCATCATTTTTATTTTCCAACAAGTATGTACACAGCGAGTTTCAAAGCATAACCCCAAAGAAATAATTGGCAACTCTGAATAATACATCATCGACCTAGCCATGTCTAAAAGTGTCTTGTTTATTCTTTCTGCTACACCGTTCCACTGAGGCATACCAGGTGCAGTAAACTATGACATAATCCCATTTTGTATTAGGGGACCAATAAATGAAGGAAAAATAGGTTTAAAATAATTTTAAATGCGCAGCGGAAAGATTAAGTTTCAAAAACTTATTGGTATGCCCGGATCTACAACTCATTAACTCCATAAATGTATATATACAAGAAGGAGAAGTATTTATACCTCAGGCCTTGAACCCAATTCTGAAATCTCAGACTTCCAGTAGCCTCCATTAAATGGTCTTCACTCTTATGACTCCTACAGATGCCTGTCGGAAAGACTAGGGTTGGTGGAAACCCTAATGGAGAGGATAGAGAAGGTTTGGGAGCTCTAAAACAATTTCTGCAGCTTCTGGCGTATTAAAACAACGAGCTCTTTTTTCTGGTCACAGCTGCCCTATTTATAGATTCCTAGAACCGACCTAACATTCAAGCGATCGAAGTGGCTTCGATCGATTGAACCTTCGATCGATTGAGGCACTCTCGATCGATCGAACCTTTCTGGACTTCAATTGATCGAAACAACTTCAATCGATCGAACCAGTCTTGATAGCATCCTCATTTACCTTTCCAAGCATCCTGGCAGAGCTAAGAGTGGGACCTCCTAGGCTCTTTATTGTTGGCTCATACCAGTCGTTAATTCCCATGACCAAACTCTTTGACCAGCAAACTAACCAACTGATCAGTTAACGTTTACTTCACTATAAAATGATAACTGAACTCCAATGCAAAAGAACATATCCAAAGCGATAACTAAACTTGTATGGTGTACTAATGTCCCTCTATTGTCAGCATTCATAATCATATTCAGGTAGTCGGATAACTATTACTATCAACCTGAATCATGATTACTTCTTGTATTCCTAGAGTCTCATTCACGTCTCATGATTACCAAACATATTGATAACTACTTATCAATAAGACTGTAGTTCTCAGTAATCAACTTGGTGACATTCTTAAGGGAATTCTTACTCTTTAACAAAGGGTAGATTCTATCTTGACAATATATGTTCACAACCCTATGAAGATGACATACCCAAGATACCCAGGTGTTGATTTTTAAGACCTCGCTAATTGGTAAGTCAAAGCAGCCATATCCACAGTCTGTGTTCATAATCTTTTCAAGATTGAGAACACATACCTTATACAAGTTATGAGTTCCTGTCGACAGTTGACAGTCTTAAGTGTCAATAGGAAAGCTCAGGTCCGTCAATGCACTACAAGCACTAGCATATTAACTAAGAGCTACACTCTAGTGATTGAGATTCATCACTTCATCCAATGGTAGTTAATCATGCTACAGTGTTAACTTGATGAGCTATCCAGTCTCATCATCCACTGTGACAGGTTCTAAGTATTAAAGAATAGTAATTCGTATCTCACTTGTATATATCTCATACACGCACGAATTACTTACTATGATACTTAAGGATCAACAATCATCTCATGAAAGAAACATACATAATGAGATGTAAAGCTAATATCCATATATTAAAATGTTAATGTCTCCTACATAAACTAGTGGTTTGAGGGCACAAACCCAACAAACTTCCACTTGCACTCATATCCATACAGGATTACATCTGAGACCTAAACTATCTAGATGATGATCAAAGAGCTGCTATGGCAAGGCCTTTGTAAACGGATCCACAAGATTGTAAGCGGTGGCAATCTTGGTGACAGTCACATCTCCATGTTGAAAAATATCTCGGATTAGATGATATTCCTACTCTATGTGCTTTCCCTTTTCGTGGTTCCATAGCTCCTTGAACTGAGTCACTACCCCACTATTATTGCAGTATAGCGTAATAGGTGACAGCGACGTTGGTACCACCTCGAGTTCCATAAGGAACTTCTTGAGCCAAATAGCTTCTTTTGCGGCTTCACAAGCAGCCACATACTCAGCTTGTGTAGTTGAGTCTGCAATGCATTTCTGCTTAATGCTCCTCCAACTAACAGCACCACACCCCGAGATAAAGAGATGTCCGGATTTCGACTTCCTCGAATCTTTTATCTAACATAAAGTCCGAGTCAGTGTATCCTACTAGAATTAACTCACTACTGCCATACATAAGCATGTAATCTTTAGTTCTTCTCAAGTACTTAAGAATGTGCTTAACGGCTGTCCGGTGTTCTAGACCAGGATTCGATTGATACCTACTAACTATGCCAACGACAAAGCAGATATTAGGTCTAGTGCATAATAACGCATACATGAGACTTTCCACCATCGAAGCATAAGGAACTCCTACCATACGATTCCTCTCCTCTTGTGTCTTTAGACACTGGTCCTTGGAGAACGCTAAACCATGCCTAAAAGGAACAAACCTTTCTTCGAGTTGTCCATGGAAAACCTAGTTAGCACCTTAACGATATAACCAGCTTGACATAATCCCATTATCTTTCACTTCCGATCCTGAAAGAGCTTTATCCCAAGGATATAGCTCGCATGTCCTAGATACTTTATATCGAAAGTACTAGTTAGCCAAACCTTAACCGTTGATAATGCCGCTACATCATTTCAAATGAGTAGAATGTCGTCAACGTAAAGAATAAGAAAAGCCACCACTTTTCCTTCACACTTCTTATATACACAAGGCTATTCTGGTTTTGTATGAAACCAAATGACTTGACCGCTTGGTCAAAACAAATGTTCCAACTTCTGGATGCTTGCTTAAGCCCATAAATGGACTTTTGCAATTTTCATACCAAGTTACCTTTCCGACCAGCTATGAACCCTTCTAGTTGTTCCATGTAGATGTCCTCTTATGGATTGGCATTCAAGATTGCAGTCTTGACATCCATCAGCCAGATCTCATAATATAGGCATGCAGCAATGGATACGAGTATCCTGATGGACTTGAGCATGGCTACCAGCGAGAAGGTTTTCTCATAGTCAATGCCCTCCCTCTGAGTATAACCTTTTGCTACAAGTCTTACCTTAAAGGTCTCAACCTTTCCATCAGATCCTCTTTTCCTCTTGTAAACCCACTTACAACCAATGGGTTTAATATTGGCTGGAAGCTCTATAAGATCCCAGACCTGATTGGAATCCATAGACTCTAATTCAGCCTTCATATCTTTAATCCAATGAGTTGAATCAACATCAGCCATTGCCTCTTCGTATATGTCAGGATCAGATTCAGATTCTATGGAGATAGCTTCAAAAACTTCTCCTAAGAACATATATCTATTAGGCTGGTTGATAATCCTCCCACTACGATAAGGTACTGGTGGCAAAATGGGTGAAGAAGTAGTATTTTCTTGATTTACATCATCATCAACTGTGGGTTGGACTGAGGCTCTCCATCTATCTCTCTCAGATCTATCCTTCCCTTAGGTTTATCATTCTTGATAAAATCATCCTCTAAGAAAATAACATTTGTACTAACAAACACTTTCTATTCTCTTGGATCATAAAAATGCCATCCATAAGTACCCTTTGGATACCTTACAAAATAACATACTTTCGATCTAGAATCCAACTTGCTCATCTTTCTTTTCAACACATGTGCAGGAACCCCCATATTTGGAGATGTTGTAAAGAAGGCTTGCACCCAATCCACATTTCCCGTGGTGTCCTGGGAACAGATTTGCATGGTACTAGATTTAGTATGTATGAAGCGCTTTCCAAAGAATAATCCCAAAGGAATAATGGCAACTCGGAATAACTCATCATAGACCTAGTCATGTCTAAAAGAGTTCGATTCCTTCTCTCCGCTACACCATTCTGCTGAGGCGTACCAGGTGCAGTCAACTGTGACAGAATCCCATTCTGTACTAGGTGATCAATAAACTCATTAGAGAGGTACTCGCCACCTCAATTAGATCGAATGGCCTTGATATGTGTGCCCAATTGCTTCTCCACTTCAGCCCTAAACTCTTTGAACTTTTTAAAGGCTTTAGACTTATGTTGCATTAGGTACACATATTCATACCTAGAGTGGTCATCAGTAATTGTTATAAAATACTCATAACCACCCCTTGCTCTAATATTTATTGAGCCATACACATCAGTATACTAATTCCAACAATGCATTGGTCCTATTGTCCTTTGCGGGAAAGGGCCTTTTGGTCATCTTACCCTTTAAACAAGACTTGCAGACTTCCATTGGTTTGAGAACCAAATCGCCTAAGATCCCTTCTTTGACTAGTCTGCCAATCCTATTTAGATTGATATGCCCAAGCCTCATATGCCAAAACCTTGTTGGATTAGTGGAAGGTTTCTTTCTTTCAGATGGTACAGTTACCATAGAGTTATTAAGTTCCATACAAGAATCTTTAGAAATATTGGAAGTAATCACATACAAGACATTAGTTTTAACACCAGAACATATAAAAGAACCATTTCTTTTAATGATAAGTTTTGTTCCAAAATGAAAAGAATAATTTTTATTCGATAAATCTGAAACAAAAATTAAATTACATCTCATCAAAGGGACGTAAAATATATCTGATAAAACTAAAGTCTTATTGTTTTCAAATTCTAAAACTACCACTCCTATAGCAATCACAGATACGGTTGCACTAGAACCTAGAGTAAGTACGATCTCCTCATCACTGCATCTCCTGGTTGATCTGAACCCCTACAATGAATTACAAATATGGTTAGTCGCACCAGAATTAATGCACTAAGTGTTTGAAGTATCCGTAATAAAACTTACTTCAATCACATATGATTCAATCATACCTTGAACTCTTGTAGCTAAGAAATTTGGACAGTTGCTCTTCTGGTGGTCCTTTTCCCCGCATTGGAAACACTTTCCTTTGCCTTGGCCACCCACCTTCCCTTTGCTCTTACCTTTTCCCTTAGATTTTGCAATCTTAGGGACCGGTCCAACACTTGGACCACCAATGCCAGCCTTCTTCTTCCCTTTCTTTCCTTTCAGCATAGATCGGGAAGAGGAAGAGCTTTTTTCAACGTTCAAAATGTTGACCCCAGGCTTGATCACCCCTTCTGCTGCCAAAAGAGAACTTATCAATTCGTTCATTGAAAAATTCATTTTGATTCATGTTATAGTTAAGTTTAAATTGAGCAAATGAAGGCGACAACGAGTTGAAGATCATATCAACTTGGGTGGGTCTGTGCATCAATGTTGGCTCCCAAGGTCTCCAATTCGTTTAAATAACCAATCATTTTTAAAACGTGCTCTTTGACTGGAGTCCCTTCCGACAACTTTGCACTCATTATCTTCTGCATAGCTACCTGTCAGGCATGCCTACCATCCTCCCCAAACATCTTTTTCAGGGATGTGATAATGTCACTGGTAGAATCGTTCGATTGGAATTGGTGTTGCAACACACCAACCACTGAGGCCAGAATATAGCAATGGGCCATGCCATTCGACTTTTTCCATTTATCGAACTCGCGTCTAGCAGCTACCGAAGCATTTGCCGTAGGGAAAAGGGTGGTGAGGACATATATGTGATCCTCCGCAGTTAACACGACGTCAAGGTTTTGTTTCCATTTTGTTTAGTTATTTTCAGTTAACTTGTTCTGAGTGAGTATAATGGCAAGTGGACTAAATGCAGATCCAGACATTATGAGTTACTGAAAAAATCAAAAGACAAAATAAATATGAATATCAGAATTTGACAGTTTGAAATAAAAGAATCCTTAAAACTCTTATTTAAAACAAAGTCGCCGGAATATCGGAACGAAAGAATAAAGCCTCCGTGTGGTGGTCAATGTTCGATCTTTCGATTAATCATGACTTGTCCGCTATGCAACTCTTGCAAAACAAGTTATGACTCCCGAACCTTTTTGATCTCTAAATTTCTGAATAATGCCCCGAGTGGGATCCCTTATCCATATCTTAGCTAGTGTATACCATTAACTAGGAGCCTATCACAACTGCCTCAAGTAGCGCCTCCATGTGGTGGTCACCCTTTAACACGTCTGATTGATTCTATCCGTAGGAAGTTCACATTTAGTAACCAATGAGTAGTGTACTCTCCGTCCGGAATGATTACCCCTGGCGAGGTGACACAGAATGCACTACTCATCTTATTGTGAACCATTAATGGAAGATCGTGGGTGTTGTTAATAAGACCCTATCCCACTAGATTTAATAAATTAAGGATCTTGCTTTTGGAAAAAAATTGTTTCTACACATTACCCATAAACATTTAATGTTTACTAATGCGTTGAAATGGTTTTTGAATTTTATTTTTGAAAACTTGTTTTATTTGCATTCATGTTGTAATAATATAATTAAATGCCAATCACAAACCAAGCACATAAAACAAAAAACTAAAATGAAAATAAAAACATCCAAATGACGCCTCTATCTCCCATGGCTCTATCTCCATAGAACCTCCTTCTTGGTTTGATCGCCTCCAGCTCCATCTTCATGGACAACAGCTTGCTCCTCCATCTTCATGGAATTTCTAATTTTATTACATTGGACCTAAGGTTTTTTCAAAGCTTACAATTTATCTAGAAAAAGAAATAGCGACAAAAGAACAAAAGGCTAGGGAAACCGGTGCGACTTTCCTTTTCATAGGATTGAAGTCGTAGCGCCCTTTACACATGCCTTAAAACCAAAATAAAATTAATACAACATACACCAATCTTGAACAATTAAATACAATATTTAAAATGACTTGGTGCCATGGGAGATAGTGGACTAATCTTGCTGTAAAAGGGTTAGTTGTACACACATCCACGCATATATAACAAATATATACAACTATTGGAATCCCTAATTGATTCACACAGTAAATAAACTCATTATGTATTGAATTAGAACTTAAAAGTACATCTTTGTTCTCTGTCACACTTCGATCGATCGATTAAACATAGTTCAATCGATTGAACTTTTTAGTTTCACAGAAAGATTTGAAATTTTTTTCAGAATAATTAAAAAATTAAAGTATATATTTTAAAAACTTTAAAAAAACTATAAATCCAACACCTAGACAAAGAATCGCTCTCGATCGCTCGAACACCATTCAATCGATCGAACAGAACCAAAGTTCGATCGCTCGAAACTAGTTTGAGCGGTTGAAAACAAAGGATGTTTGATCGATTGAGAAAACTTCAATCGGTCGAATCCATCATACATCCAATGCAATCACAGATTTGTGTTCTGATGCGATAACACTGCAGAAACAAATCTGTGACGATGTAGTTTTGAAAACAGTTCTGAAATCTACATGTAAACAAAAACTAGTGTTCCAAAACGCATCTATAGATCAAAACAAGCATGGCTCGGATACCAATTGTGGGGAAAATTGGGTTTAAAATAATTTTAAATGCGCAGTGGAAAGATTAAGTTTCAAAAACTTATTGGTATGCCTAGATCTACTACTCGTTAACTCCATAGATGTGTCTGTACAAGAGGGAGAAGTATTTATACCTCAGGTCTTGGTCCCAATTCTGAAATCTCTGACTTCCAGCAGCCTCCACTAGATGGTCTTCACTCTTATGATTCCTACATATGCCTGCTGGAAAGACTAGGGTTGGTAGGAACCCTAATGGAGAGGATAGAGAAGGTTTGGGAGCTCTAAAATAGTTTCTGTAGCTTCTGGCTTATTAAAACAATGAGCTCTTTTTTCTAGATGTAGTTGCCCTATTTATAGATTCCCAGAACCGACCTAAAGTTCAAGCGATCGAAGTGGCTTCTATCAATCGAACCTTCGATCGATCGAGGTACTCTCGATCCATCGAACATGTCTGAACTTCAATCGATTGAAACAACTTCAATCGATCGAACTAGTGTTGATAGCATCCTCATTTACCTTTCCAAGCATCTGGCAGAGCTAAGAGTGGGACCTCCTAGGCTCTTTATTATTGGCTTAGACTAGTCGTTAATTCCTATGACCTAACTCTTTGATCAGAAAACTAACCAACTGGTCAATTAATGTTTACTCCACTCTAAAATGATAACTGAACTCCAACGCAAAAGAACATATCCAAAGCGATAACTAGACTTGTATGGTGTACTAATGTCCCTCTACCATCAGCATTCATAATCATATTCAGGTAGTCAGATAACTGTTACTGTAAACTTGAATCATGATTACTTCTTGTATTCCTAGAGTCCCATTCACCTCTCATGATTACCAAACATGTTGATAACTACTTATCAACAAGACTACAGTTCTCAGTAATCAACTTGGTGACATCCTTAAGGGAATGTTTACTCTTTAATAGAGGGTAGATTCTGATACACCCAAATTTGGTTCTATCCTATGACCGAGCGGTTCAAATCAGCAGCTAGTCCATGCCCCGGGTGAATCATGCACAACTCCTCAGAAGCATCAGCCCGAACGGTTTATTCTACTCATCATCCCGAGCGGTTCATTCAGGACCCGGCCAGTAGGTCGGGGAAACTGCACAGGCACATCCCACCGCGGGAACAGCTCATCCGGGCCCACAGGCGTGATCCCGAGCAATACGGGCAGTTTCCTACTCAAGCTAGAAGACTAATGGAAAGTACACACTATTTCCTAATCCAATTAGGAAATCCCCATAATTAATGCCAATCTATATCAATAGGATTATATTTCCTTATCCATGTATGAGTAGATCTCTTACATCTATAAAAGAGACCTCTTACCCCACATTGAAGGGGTCGCTAACTTCTCAGTCTACACAGCACCTCTATAATTCACCATTATATGCATACACCCGGCCGGTATTACTGGTAGTGCCGCCCCTCTTTGTTGGCTTACCAGGCCCGCCGGTGATCTGCTAGTGAACGTGCTCAGACACACACGTGGACGTAGGTACCTTCATTAACAGGGCCGAACCACATACAAAAAATAGTCTCTCATTCTCTTTCTCCTTAAACTGCTCTATTTACTCTAACCAAATTTTGACATCATCAGTTTGGCGCCGTCTGTAGGAAATGACAAGTCTTCTCATAAATAAATCTCTTGACTGATCGTCATGCCACCGAAGAAGGGTAAGAAGGATGATCAACGGTCTGACCAGGATGTTCCTTCGGCCCCGGCACCGGCTACGGCAGCCATGACATCTAAGCAGATCACCGCGACCTTTACCCAACTCTTGGAGGGCCAATGTCAAATCCAGCAACAGATTGAGGCCCTGCTAGCCCAGCAAAGCAATCCTCCAGTGGCCGGGAAACGACCCGGGAACGTTGCGTACGGTCGGGAACAGATCTTAACCAGAGAACGTGCCCGAGCCAACCCATCCCGTGTTGAGGATGCCAGAGACATCAACAGTGGGCGTGCTGCCCGAGAGGAAAGGCAGGAGCATATGGCCCGGGAATCAGTCGAGGGCCACTCGATCAAGAGCCGAGTTGTCCCTAGGCGAACGGTTACCCGGAGTCATAGCCGAGCCCGATCCCAGAGGACAGCATCCCGCCATGAAGAAGCATCTTCCACCAACCCGACTAGTTCCTCAGATTCTGGTCGGGAAGAAGTGGAAGCCCGAATCAAGGACTTGCAGAAGCAGATTGACGGAGTGGCAAAAAAACTTGGTCAAAACCGTGTTCCGAATCAAGCCAATACCGAGACAGAGTCACCATTCTCCAGCCAGATCGCGAGATTCTCCATCTCGCACAAATTTAAGCAGCCTCGGCTAGATTCATTCAACGGCACGGGAAGTCCGGTCGACCACGTCCGGACCTATAAGGCTCAGATGGCCTTAGCCACCAACTCCGATGAACTACACTGCCTAGCCTTCCCTAGCACTTTGAAAGGTCCGGCCATGCAGTGGTTCTACTCCTTGGAGCCCCGATCGGTCTGCAGTTTCAAATAACTCAGCAAGCAGTTCATCAACCAGTTCGCCGGTATGCATGAGCGACCAAAGCCAGACATGCAGCTACTGACGGTCAGACAATGGAATAATGAGTCCCTCAAGGAGTTCATCGACCGGTTCAACCAACAAAAGCTCCAAATCCACAATCTGAACAAGACAATTGCCCTCATAGCCTTCTGTTTGGGAGTTCAACACACCAAGTGTGCCGCGTCGTTCCCCAGAAACTGACCGAAAACTTTGGTTGAGCTCTCTGAGAGGGTTGGAAAATACATTGACACTGAAGAGTTTCTGAAGATCAAAGACCCCGGGCAAGAAAGCAACGAGTCTTCCAGAAGTAAGCGAAAGCGAGATCAGCCCAGGAGTTCTGATAGTTCCTTCAGCTCATAGCAAGCAGAGTCCGGCACTCCCGACCTGACCTCTAGTTCGCAGCGGTCTGAGTTCGGCAGCCCCGACCCGATTTCCAGTTCACATTGGTCAGGATCAAACAGTTTCGACTTTGCCTCCAGCCTAGAGAAATCTGGAGCCCGACGATCCTGATCTGACCTCCTGTCTCCATCGGTCTAGAAGAGCCCGACTACAGTGGTACTTGCTCGGTCACCACATGAGGCTCCACCGATTGTCAGAGAACTCATACAAAGACCTCGGGCCTAACCCCGAGGCATACAAAGACCTCGGGCCTAACCTCGAGGCACGAAGAAGACCTCGAGCTCCGAACTCAGGCACTCAAAAGACCTCGGGCTCCGAACCCAGGCATTAAAGACCTTGGGGTCACGCCCAAGGCACCAACTTCGCTTAGGTCCAACCGACGATGGGGGTAAACCCCCTAGGTGGCTGATGATGGCAAGCTTCAAAAGACCCTACAACCACCATGTTCCAGGTCGGTTACCTACAGATCATAGCCTTTGTAAGACCCTCGTCTTAGCGAAAGCTTGGGGGGCAAGACGGCGTAGTGAACTAAACAGGAAATCACACCGGGTATCTACAGGCCTCGCGGATAACCAAGTCAAAATCTTGGACAACCCGAGCACCTACAGTACTCAGAGGCATTAACTCCACTTAGGTCCAGACCGACGATAGAGGTGACTAAAATCTCTTAGGTTGGCCGACGATAGAGGAGCAAAAGGACCCTAAAACAACGTGATTTAGGTCGGCTCCACCAACATGGTCAAGCTCTTCTCCCAACAGTCTTGACGAAGGCTGGCCGGGCAGAAGACAACCATCCTGGGGAGTTAACATAAAAAAGGACCCTAGAGAAATACGCTTTAGGTCGGCTTTTTCAACATGGTAAAATCCTTCTACCTACAGCCTTGACGAAGGTTTACGGCCAGAAGATAACCATCCTAGGAGCTAACTCAAGGAAAAAAGACTCCGAAGTAGGCCGAGTCCCAACTCTCGGTCACTTCCCGAGCATTCAAAGACTCCGAATTAGGCCGGGTCTCAACTCCCGGTCAGTTCTCGAGGAATCACCAGGCTCAGAAGCCCCGAGGCAGCTTTCACAAGCACTCAGACAGCGGCAAGTAACATCAAACTGATTTCCAAACTTGCCCCGATATAGCATCTGGCCAATCTTGGAAATGGGGGGCAGCTGATACACCCAAATTTGGCCCTATCCTATGACCGAGCGGTTCAAATCAGCAGCTAGTCCATGCCCCGGGCGAATCATGCACAACTCCTCAAAAGCATCAGCCCGAGCGGTTTATTCTACTCATCATCCCGAGCGGTTCATTCATGACCCGGCCAGCAGGTCGGGGAAACTGCACAGGCACATCCCACCGCGGGAACAGCTCATCCTGGCCCACAGGCGTGATCCCGAGCATTACAGGCAGTTTCCTACTCAAGCTAGAAGACTAATGGAAAGTACACACTATTTCCTAATCCAATTAGGAAATCCCCATAATTAATGCCAATCTAATATCAATAGGATTATATTTCATTATCCATGTATGAGTAGATCTCTTACATCTATAAAAGAGACCTCTCACCCCCCATTGAAGGGGTCGCTAACTTCTCAGTCTACACAGCACCTCTATAATTCACCATTATATGCATACACCCGACCGGTATTATTGGTAGTGTTGCCCCTCTTTGTTGGCTCACCAGGTCCGCCGGTGATCTGCTAGTGAACGTGCTCAGACACACACGTGGACGTAGGTACCTTCATTAACAGGGCCGAACCACATACAAAAAATAGTCTCTCACTCTCTCTCTCTCTCCTTAAACTACTCTATTTACTCTTACCAAATTTTGACATCATCAGATTCTATCTTGACAATATATGTTCACAACCCTGTGAACATGACATACCCAAGATACCCAGGTGTTGATCTTTAAGACCTCACTGATTGGTAAGACAAAGCAACCATATCCACAGTCTGTGTTTATGATTGTCTCAAGATTGAGAACACGTAGTTTAAATAAGTTATGAGTTCCTATCGACTATTGACAGTCTTAAGTGTCAATTGGAAAGCTCTGGTTCGTCAACAAACTACAAGCACTAGCATATTAACTAAGAGCTACACTCTAGTGATTGAGATTCATCACTCTATCCAATGGTAGTTAATCATTCTATAGTGTAAACTTGATGAGGTATCCAGTCTCATTATCCATTGTGATAGGTTTTAAGTATCAAAGAATAGTAATTCGTATCTAACTTGTATGTATCTCATACACACACGAATTACTTACTATGATACTTAAGGATCAACAATCATCTCATGAAAGAAACATACATAATAAAATGTAAAACTGATATCCATATATTAAAATGTCAATGTCTCATACATAAATTAGTGGTTTCAGGGCACAACCCAACAATAAATTCATTAAAGAGGTATTCGCCACCTCGATCTGATCAAATGGCCTTGATATGTGTATCTAATTGCTTTTCCACTTCAACCCTAAACTCTTTGAACTTTTCAAAGTCTTCAGACTTATGTGGCATTAGGTACACATATCCATACCTAGAGTGGTCATTTGTAGATGTAATAAAATACTCATATCCACCTCTAGCTCTAATATTTATTGGATTACACACATCAGTATGACCTAATTCCAACAATGCGTTGGTCCTCTTGCCCTTTGCTAGAAAGAACCTTTTGGTTTTTTTACCCTCTAAACATGATTCACATAATTCCATTGGTTCTAGAACCAAATTGCCTAAGATCCCTTCTTTGACTAGTCTATTAATCCTGTTTAGATTTATATGACCTAACCTTATATGTCAAAACCTTATTGGATTAGAAGAAGGTTCCTTTTTTTAGATGGTACAATTACTATTGAGTTATTAAGTTCCATGTTAGAATCTTTAGAACATTTGGAGTGATCATATACAAGCCATTTGTTTTAACACTAGAACATCTAAAAGAACCATTTCTTGTAATAACAACCTCAGTTCCAAAATGAAAAGAATAACTATTATTCGATAATTCTGAAAGTGAAATTAAATTACGCCTCATTAAAGGGACATAAAGTACATCTGATAAAACTAATGTCTTATTGTCTAGAAACTCTAAAACTACCACTCCTATAGCAGCCATAGAAACGATTACACTAGAATCTAGAGTTAGCATGATCTTCCCATCATTGCACTTCCTGGTAGATCTAAACCCCTACAACGAATTATAGATATGGTTAGTCACACCAGAATTAATGCACTTAGTGTTTGAAGTATCCGTTATAAAACTTACTTCAATCACAAGTGATTCGATCATACCTTGAACTCTTATAGCTAAGAATTCCATACAATTCCTCTTCCAGTAGCCTTTTTCTCGGCATTAGAAACACTTTCCTTTGCCTTGACCACCAACCTTTCCCTTAGCCTTTCCCTTTTCCTTAGTTTTTGCAATCTTTGGGACTGGTCCAATACTTGGACCACCAATGCTAGCCTTCTTCTTTCATTTCTTTCCTTTTGGCGCAGATCAATAAGAAGAAGTGATTTTCTCAACATTCAAAACATTGCCCCCAGGTTTGATCACCCTCTTCTGGTGCTTCAAGAGAACTCATCAATTCGTTCATGGAAAAATTCACTTAATTTATATTATAGTTAAGTTTGAATTAAGCGAATGATGGTGACAGGGAGTTGAGGATCATCTCAACTTGGGTCTGTGCGTTGATGTTTGCACCTAGAGTCTCTAGTTCATTTTAATAGCCAAACATTTGTAAAATATGTTCTCGAACTAGAGTTCATTCCAACATCTTAGCACTCATTATCTTTTTCATGGTGATTTGCCTAGCAAGTCTGCTATGTTCCCCAAATAATTCTTTAAGGCTGGTGATAATGGCACTAGCGGAATCATTTTTCCTGGAACTGGTGTTGCAACACACTAGCCATAGAGGTCAATATGTAGCAACTGGACATTCCATTCAATTTCTTCCATTTGTCAAACTCGCATCTAGCAGTTGCCAAATAATTTACAGCGAGTTCTGTAGGGCATGGGGTAGTAAGAATATAAATGTGATCCTCTATAGTTAAAACAATATCCAAGTTATGTTTCCATTTAATGTAGTTGTTTCGAGTTAGCTTGTTTTGTGTGAGTATGGTGGCAAGTGGACTAAATACAGACCTAGACATGCCGAATTCTGAAAAGAATAATGGACATTATAAATATAGATATCAAAGTTTTTTATATTACAACATAAAAGAATCCTTAAATCTCTTATCTTATAACAAAATCGCCAGATATTGAAACGAAAGAATAAAGCCTTCGTGTGGTGGTCATTATTAGATCTTTTGATTAATCATGACTTGTCTGCTATGGAATTCTTACAAAATATGTCGTGACTCCCTGTAATACCCTGTATTTTGATATATAAATAAGACCTAATATTCATTTCTATATCCCTGTAAACCCTTACTCTTCATTTGGTAATTTTGCTTACCAATCGATTGCTACTTTTAGTATACTAATCGATTACCATCTTTTCTAATCGATTGCTATTCTACCAATCTAATTTCATTACGTGGTAGTATACCAATCGATTTCCATCTTTTCCAATCGATTGCCTTCAGCCCCAATTGATTGGCATAAGTAGAGATAAGTTTTCTTCTTTGCTTCGTGGGTTGACACATGGCACTTTCAATTTCTATATACATGGGTCAATTGGTGCCTTGGGTCTATTTGGTTCATAAATTCTTTAAGAGAGAGATATTGATATATATATATACCCACAAACATCTGTTATATATATACACACAACCATACACACACACTGCCTTCGCTGTAGAAGAAAGAAGAAGAGAAGGAAGAAAGAAAGAAGAAGGAGAGACAGACAGAGATAGAGGAGAAGGAGAAGGAAAAAGAGAAGGAGGAGAGAGAGAAAGCTTGAGCTTCCAAGCTATACACACACCAAACACAGCCTTAGGTGAGTTTTTACTCACTTGGTCTCTCTTATATATGCTTTTAAAAGTTTTGGTAGTGTTTATATGTAACAAACACGTCTTTAGGACATTTATATAGGCTGATTTATGAATCTGCTAGAGAAGATGAAGTCCCAATCGATTGGACTTTTCCTAATCGATTGATATCAATGAAGTCCCAATCGATTGGATATATTTCCAATTGATTGTTATTATTTGTATCCCAATCCATTGCCAAAGTTTCTAATCGATTGCTATTTTTTTGGATCCAATTGATTGACATATTTTCAATCGATTGTTACATATTTTATCCCAATCGATTGACCTTTGTCCCAATCAATTAGCATTGGCAGAACATGGATTCTTTTGCCTATTTATTTTATAAGAGTTTCAATTGTTTGATTCTCAATTTAGACTTCCATCATACGATTATAGATGGATCAGGGATAATATGACAGCACAGATAAGTACGATTAATAATAATAGATTAACGTAATGATGTTAGATAATATACGGTTCATGTATGAGTTCGATGTCCATTCATTTCAATTTGATTAGTCAAGCCACAATGGGAAGTCATGTATCAATGTTAGTACAAAATGTTAAGTAGGTTTGATAAGTTCTGCGAATAGTACGTGGAAGGACGCCTGGTCATGATATGCTTTCACATACGGTGGATGGGTTATATTCTTAACGAGCAGTGGACAGGACCATGTAGTCCTAAGATAACCAGATGATCCATGTTATATCCTTAATAAGCGGTGGATGGGGATCACTGGTACAATACGATGAGTTGTGGCAATAGATTTGATGTGCTATTATTCGAAGCATTGTATCCCTGACATGCGGTGGATGGTTTATATCCTTAACAAGTGGGGGATGGACTCACGTGATGTCTATGATATGCAATGGATGGGATATATCCTTAACGAGCAATGGATAAAATGATGGTATGTCTATATATGTGAAACGATAGAGTCTATTTTTTTCTAAGTAGAGATGTTGATTATCGATCTCTGGATAAAAAAGATGACAAGGATTGAGTTATGACATTGGAATAGAGGGAAGATATTATTTAGTAGAACTATATCTTCTGACTCCAATAACTTGTTATATGTTATATAATTAGTAGCTCTCAGTAAGCTGACGGCCTTTATTGCCTGGACATTCCTCATCTAGACTACCATGTCCCTTTCAATGCAAGTGAGGGAGCTTATGATGACAACTACTACCCTAAGGGGGATTTTATAGAGGGTGGCCCCACTGATGCTGGTTATATTGGAGAACGCTGTTATGCTGATGAGTACCTTTATGCCAGCTGAAGATTTGAAGATGTTGTATCTAGTTTATATTTCCGTTATTTCTGTTGAACTTTAGTTTAATGGGTACTTGGCCATATGTTGTCTCCAGACCTGTTGTGATCCTGCGGACCACACTCTGATGTTGTAATAGTGATTCTGTTATTATATTCAGTTGTTACTGTTCCTGTTTATCTTGTGGACTAGTACTGTGTGGTATGAATAATTAGTGACTTTTACTTGTCATTCCCTATGGACCCAAAAAGAAAATTTGTTTTTCTCTATTTTTGCTGCTCCGGGGCATGACAGGATTTTTGGTATTAAAGCCCTAGGTTTATGATACTTTTGTTCACTAAACTATTCCACACTCTCTGGTCCTAGTATTTGAGATTTCCTGAGATGAGATATGATAAGATAAGTTCATCTTTCTGACGATAGATAATTTCTTTTGCAGATTATCATGGATCCAGATTTCTACCTGTTTGTGGATGACTCTTTTGGTGGACATGTTATTCATGGCGATATAGTGGAGCTCGCTATACCAAAGGTATACCATATCCATATTTGCCAGGCTGCTAGTCGATATTTAGAGGAGAGGATATGGACTTCTCTCTATGTTGTGGGCACGACAAACTTGATAGAGATATATATGGATGCGTATCATTACGCTATGACCCGAGCAGCTATATACCAGGAGATGGCTAGATTAATTTAGAGTAAGCCTGAGGTAGACGAGATTGAGTTATGAGCTATCATAGTAGGGAATGTTCCACCAGAGCCTACAGCTGCACCAGCACTTGTAGCCCCACCATTACTAGTACTCGACATACCAATTCTGGAGCCTAAGCCGATTCAGGGTGAGGAGGACCCAAAGCTAAAGGATGAGCATCCTGATGATGATATTGATGGGGATGGAGAGGAGAAACCTATAGATGATGAGGACCCAGCAGAGGAGGAGCCTGCAAACAATGATGATGATGAGCTAGAGGATGACCCGGAGGAGCTAGAGTATGTTCTTGGTGAGGAGCTAGAGCTAAAGCCAGAGCCAGAGGACCCTGAGGCTGTCAAGGCAGATATAGTAGTAGAGGGAGACGTGATCATGGATGTAGTAGAGGAGGATATTCCTGACGAGGAGGTAGTTGTGCCAGAGATACTCGTTTTACATAAGATACCCGCCGGACCTATTGTACACATGGCAGCCATGGCTAATATGGCAGTAGGATGGATAGCTGAGATGCTAGGACAGCTAGCTGGATTTATTATGGTGGAGGTTGCATTAGTAGGGGCATTGGACATAGTTGATGGATTCGCTGCTGTAGACGTCGATGCTGCTAATCAAGCGATGATGGCAGAGGACGTAGTTAAGGATTGGGATATCAGAGTAGTAGCTGGAGACCTTGTTGCACCAGTAAAGCATGCTCCTCTTGAGGAGATGGATATCAATTCAGAGGATGAGGCACCACCAGCAGGATCAGACGCTGACAATTTTTTAGTCAAGATCTGTAGGGTTTAGTTTTTATTAGTTTTATAATAGGACATGTTGTCCACCAGATTTTTGGGAGCTAGAGAGATAGCTATTTGACCATAGCTTATATAGATATTAGCAGCGGTAGTAGTATTGTAAATGGTTGTCCTTAGTACTATTTTAGCTTATGTCCCACGTGGTACATGGTACGGTTATTGTGTACTCTATGGTGCATCTTTTGATACATATATACACAAGTAGTACTTTTGATATTAATTGTATGTTTGAGTGTTGGTTGCAGATTAGTAGAACTGTTAGTTCTTGATATTTCTCGCTCTATCTCATTGTCATTTCTATGAGAAGACTTTTAGCTACTCAATGGGTGTCTTATAGGCGACACTCGTTATCATTATGGTTAGACCGAGGAATCAAGCATGATTAGGAGCCCCTATTCCGAAAGGTATGAATCCAACGGGAGTTTTTGAAGCCTTTATGCAGAGGATGGAACATGTGGGAGATACTTATAACCATTCTACTCACCAGAAACCTATTGCACCTCCGCCACCGAGATAGACTAGTGATAAGTTACTCGAACGTTTCCGTGGGTTACGCCTAGAGGAATTTGATGGACTAACGGAGTCATGGAAGGCGGAACAATGGATAGGGGAAATGGAACTGATTTTTGAAGTTTTAGAATGTACTGAGCAAGATAAGCATCGTCTTGCCACATTTCAGTTGACTTACGCTGCCGCAGATTGGTGGGAAGCTGAAAGAGCTATAATAGGAGCCGAAGCTGCACGAAGATTGCCTCGGGTAATATTTCGGGAAAGATTTCTGGAAAAGTATTTCCCAGAAGATGAGAGAGATCAACAAGAGAAGAACTTTCTCAATTTGGTCCAGGGAGGATGGACTGTGCAAGAATATATAACACAGTTTAAGCGTCTATCTCATTTTGCTCAACATATGATAGATACTGCACTGAAGAAGGTGAAGAGATTTCATCAAGGATTGAACCCCCCCCCCCCCCCCCTCCTCCCTCAGACATATGATGGTTGGTCATCTAAATAAGTTATTTGAGGGAATTGTCAAATTTACTGCAGGACTGGAGAAGGACGCTTATCCAGCACAAGGACCACAGATGAATCGACCTCAGTTGTCAAGAGGATTTCAGCTACAGAATTTCCAGACCTAACTACCGAGGAATACCCAGAGTTGAAAACCTCAAGGAAATTTCCAAGGAAACAAGAGAACCTGGGATGGGACCAGGAAGCCTTAGTTAAACTACCCTCGCCCCCAGTAGTATCAATAACAAGGATCACAACCTCAGGCGTTGCTAATAGCCCCGCCAAACTATAGTAGAGGATGTTTTAATTGTGGAAAGCCAGGGCACACTGCCAAGTTCTGTACAGCTTCCAGGGTAAACCACTGAATGGGTGCTAATTGCCAAAATTACAACAAGCCAGGGAACTTAAGCTAGGATTGTCGTGCATCACAAGGAGGATACTATGGGGCACCAGTTCAAGGAATTTAAGGACCCCCATATCAAACAAGGATGAATGCTATCATCTCAGCAGAAGCAGACTTTAATGCTAATAAGCAGTAACATTTTGAAGGTACGCTTGTACTCTTTCATAGTCCAGTTAAAGCTTTATTCAATACTGGAGTTGCACGCTTATTTATTGCTGTTAAGATGGTGCGTCAGTTGGGTTAAGAACCCCAAACACTCAAGCCAGTACTTAATGTTGTGTCACCATTGGGAGTGACTGTTAAGTTAGGTAAAGTGTGTAAAGATTGCCACTGACCATGGGAGATAGGAATCTTCTAGCGGACTTAGTAGTTATGTCGATATTAGAGTTTAACATTATCCTAGGGATGGATTGGTTGACTAAGTATGTGCCAATTTGGATTGCCCTACTAGGACAATTGTGTTTCCGATACCTGAATGACGGACGATTAGATTTCAGTGTCAACCAACGAGCGACATGTTTCTTACAAGTGATTTAGCTACAATCGGGAGTACGAATACAGAACTAACGATGGATTAGATTCCTACCATACAAGACTTTTAGGATGTATTTTAGGATATTAAAGGACTTCCACCAAAAAGAGAAATAGACTTCTATGTGAAACTAGTACATGGCATATTGCCAATATCTAAGACTCCATATAGGATGGCACCAACAGAAATGTTGGAATTGAAGAAGCAATTTTAGGAGCTTGAAGATTTAGGTTTTGTTCGTCCGAGTACGTCACCTTAGGGAGTACCAGTTCTATTTGTGAAGAAGGATGGAATGCTTTGACTCTGTATAGACTACAGGGAGTTGAACAAGATTACGATCAAGAATAGATATCCACTTTTTTGGATAGATGACCTATTCGACCAGTTACAAGGATCAATGATCTTTTCAAAAATTGATCTACGTTCGGGATATCATCAACTTTTAGTTCGACCGGGGGATGTGACGAAGACTACATTCAGGACAAGATATATGCATTATGAGTTTCTAGTTATATGCCTTTTGGATTGACGAATGTGCAAGCTCTATTCATGGATTTAATGAATAGAGTATTCAGACTATATCTGGATAAATTCATTATAGTGTTCATCGACGACATACTAATCTACTCAAAGACAAAGGAGGATCACAAAAAACATTTACAGATCGCCTTATAGACGCTTCGAGATAGCAAGTTGTATACAAAGTTTAGCAAGTGCGAATTTTGGCTACAGGAGGTCAAATTCTTGGGATATGTTATATCTCAAGATGGTATCTCGGTGGACTCATCTAAGATTGATGCAGCTGTGGACACGCGGAATTCCACCTCTTGTCTGTTTGACATTTGTTTTGAAAGGAAAAAAGAAAAGGCCTATTGAAAACAGATACAGAGTTGCCACATGGTCTTTAAGGAACCAAGAAACCTAATTTAACTAACCCAAATGGATAAAGGGCACCAGCCCTTCATAACCAAAGAACTTGGTTCGGGGTTTTGGTACGAGAGAGGAAGGAGCCTTTGTCACGACTAAAACACCCTTAACTCGCCCCGTCTCTCGACGGGCCTCAATTAGCATCCAAATAATCATCTTTTACTATGTTTGATTCGACAATTAATACTGTGATAGGTATATTACATCACATAGGAATCTTGAAATGGAAGATCAAAAGATAAGATATCATTCTTAAGATCTAAGCCAAATATCACACAATGCAAAAGTGAAAGACCACACAAACAAACCTAGGAAAAATTGTCTAATCATATATCAAGTAATTAAGTTTCCCTAATCTAAAGGGGACATGAATTGTTCTTGAAACAAATAATCAAAGAAATTAAAATATGCTTAGCAAGCTAGTATTATGCATGATAATCTTTGAGAAAAGAAGACCTCTCAATCCCCGGGATGGATGAGAAATGAAGATTAGATCGAGGGGGAAGCATGAACGTGTGATCAAATTCATTCCTTATAATATTCTTAGATTAGGAGTCACAAAAGCCCCAAATCTTTTTATGGATGCAATGTATGTATTTAGAATGTGCCAAGGTTGTAGTGTGTTTTGTGTTCATGGATTCCTAGAATGACTTAGAAGTCTAGAATGTGTATGAATGAATGATGGAAATCATCATGGGATATGTACAAACGTAGTATGAACTACTTCCTAAGACATGAGCTAATTTGGAGTGCATGTAAGCATCAAATCAAAGGATGGAAGTAAAAGTATGCTTGTTGTGAATAGTGGACAGAACAGTAACATGATCTTTGGAAATTGAAAAGAGGGGTTAGGAATATTTTCAATGCATGATTTTTTATGAAGATCTTCCTTATTGTGTCTAGAACACAACCCAAAAGCCAATCTTTAATAAATATCACAGATTGAGAGAAATCATATAAACAATAGAGGTTATTCAGAAACAGAGTCCGTACTGTCGACTGAAATGTTAGAAAACATTAGAAAATGAAAACAAAAGATCCAGAGGCCCATATTATACAAAACGTTCCCTAAGACACTGAAGTTCAAGGGAATAATAAGTTAGGACCACCGCATTTGGAAAAGTTTTCTGAAAAATAAGTTGAAAGTTAACCAAGCTGTTGTGACAGCAAAAACAGAATGTCTGGAAGGAATGTTTGGGTCAAAATGGAACCCTTGCATGTATTTCCAAGCCAAACCAAAAATCTTGGGTGTTCTCTAATGATTTAGGAAAAATTTTAAAGTGGTCTTGCATCCATACATTGATTATTGAGTTCTAGAGAAATCTTTGAACTCAGATCATTCAATATTTTGAAGATTTTGGGAAAAACTAGAGTTTTTTTTCTTGAGATCAAAATGAGGGGTTTTAAGAGGGGTTTTGAAATAGAGGTTTTGAAAGTATATTTTCAATATTAAATAGAGATTATGACCTCTTGGAATATCAACATCAAACTCATCATCAAGAACTCCCAATATTATTGGAGAGATTCATTTTTATCTGAACATAACTTTAAGGATACCTTAGAGGTATTGAAGTTAAAATCATCATCTATCAAACATCTTTTTGAGGTCAAGAGCTACTATCCATAAGAATTCACTCACCTCGAACTTCATGTCATCATTTAGAGGATGATGAACTAGTATGTAAATAAAAAAATAAAAAAAGAAATGAGGTTAGGAAGAGATGAACATGATATGAACAAGCAAGTAAATAACAATCAATAGATGATATTCAATGTGATTTTAGACTTGTAGTTTGGTGTTTCACTCATAGATATTGACATTTGGACATGGAAGTAGTTTCCTAATTTATAAATGCTTAGAAAAATGGTGGTTGGATGTATTGATGATGAAGTATATAGAAGGATAATGGAAGAACTTGAGTTTAGAACTCACTTTCTATAGAAAATCAGTGGGAGAAGCTCCCTTTCTCACTTCTAAACCTATCTCTATCTCTCTTTCTCTCTAAAGCTTTCTCAAGTTTTGCACTTGCCCCCTCCCCCAAAATGAATAGCAATGGGGGGTTTATATAGGCCAATTTGGGGTGGTTTTGAGATTTAGAAAGTGCTCCCATTGGTCCCAAACATCTGTGAACATCAAACTACATCGTTTTGGTTTTTAATTAATCAAATTGGACCCCCAAATAAATTACAAAAATGGACTCTGCGAGGGTTGAGTGCCGCCGCGGCACTGGCCATGTGCCATTGCGACAGTGGCCCAGTGCCGCCGCGGCACTGCTCCTCAGATGCCCAAAAAATTGTATTTAGGCCCCCAGAGGTTTCGGTATTCATGAAAAGGCCCTATTTTGTCCAAAATTCACAGAAAATGCATACGAACTCCAAACTAAGCTTGTGATATACTGTTGGAAAGGTATCAGAGTCTACTTTCTATATAAAATGTTTTAGAGTCAGTTCACTTTGAAAAGTTTTACGGTATTCGCGATAAAAGCCAATTTGCTCGCCTTTTTCACCTTCAAAAATTCATAATAAACACGTTTTAAATCCAGAAATAATGTGCGACATACCGTTGGAAAGCTATTGACCTCTAGTATCTATGAAAAATATTTGAAAAATAATACGGTGCTCTGGTTTTAAAGTCAACTTTTGGTCAAACTGGTCAAACTTGGAATTCTCGGGAAGTTTTGGAAACCTTTGGGAGCTCCCAAGAGCTGACGTTTTCGTTCGGTTTTTTTTTTAAAACTCATTTTAATACTTTTCATATGATCTAGAATGATTCTAGAACTTTTTGGCGAATTTGGACGATTTCGATCAAACCTTGGTCAAATCGGTCAACGGGAACTTTTTGGGAACTTTCGGGACTTCCGGGGGTCTCTAGGAGTCGGTGATTTTATCCGGTCTTGCTTTAGAACTCATTTTATTTCTTTTCTTATGATGTAGCGCATTTCCAGAATATTTGATCCGAATCCGGGAGCGTTCGGGCTTTTAGGGGTATTTTGGTCATTCTGAGCATTTTGAGAGATAGAACTAACTTTCAGGAGTCCTTTTTGAGTCTTTTCGATCATTGTGAACCACCAAGCTATGGGTCTCCTAAATCTGATAGCCGACAAAGTTGGGTGTCTACAGTTTGCCCCTCTTTAGCATGAACTTACGAGTTAACGCATGTCGCAAGCGAGTGCCAAAGTTTTGAAGAGATAGGTCTTTTTAGAGGCTATAGATTTAGGATCAAAGCGTTCCAAAGATGCAATGATGAAAAACATGATGCTGGGGTCAGTGCTGGTCGCGCACTGCATGAGTTGCCTACCTATCCCAAGGGGAATCAGACCAGGACATAGTTCGGGGCATAAAAGAACAAATCACACATGCACAACAAGACATGCGGATGCTACGCTATGAGGATAATATGAAATGCATGGATGTGATATGAATTGTGTGCTGAGTCCTATCATGTTTAGTGTTCTGATCCTAGTATGAGCAGGTGTTGTGAGTTATGTCACTCCGAGTGGGCTGGTGTTGTGCTAGAGTTCATCTGACTCTTAAGTAGCTGTCAATTCTAATGAAGATATCAAAGTATTTGAAGACTCTGGGCCTCGGGGCGAATTTTCAAATTACGGGAGGTGTGCTGAAGATATCAAAGATAATTGATGGACATGAAAGTCCTGGATACCAAGCGACGGATGAGGAACTTCAAGATAGCCAATCAGAGAAGGACTTTGCCATAACCGACAAGCAAGAAAGCTCACAATAGCTGATGGGTGGTAAGGGGGTTCATAATTTTGGACAAAGGAGTGAGGAAGCTCACGATAAATGAGAAAGCTCACAATTTTGGACAAAGGGGTGAGGAAGCTCACGATAAGTGAGAAAGCTCACGATAAGTGAGAAAGCTCATGATGTTGGATGAAGGAGTGAGGAAGCTCACAATAAATGAGAAAGCTCATGATTTGGACAAAGGTGTGAAAAAGCTCACGATAAGTGACAAAGCTCACGATTTTGGACAAAGGAGTGAGGAAGCTCATAATAAATAAGAAAGCTCATGATTTTGGATAAAGGAGTGAGGAAGCTCACGATAAGTGAGAAAGCTCACGATTTTGGACGAAGGAGTGATGAAGCTCATGACAAGTGAAGAAGCTCACGATAAGTGAGAAAACTCTTGATTTTGGACAAAGGAGTGAGAAAGCTCACGATTTTGGACAAAGGAGTGAGGAAGCTCGCAATTTTGGACGAAGGGGTGAGAAAGCTCATGATAAGTGAGAATGCTCACGATTTTGGACAAAGGAGTGAGGAAGCTCATAATAAATGAGAAAGCTCATGATTTTGGATAAGGAGTGAGGAAGCTCACGATAAGTGAGAAAGCTCACGATTTTGGACGAAGGAGTGATGAAGCTCATGATAAGTGAAGAAGCTCACGATAAGTGAGAAAACTCTTGATTTTGGACAAAGGGGTGAGAAAGCTCACGATTTTGGACAAAGGAGTGAGGAAGCTCACGATTTTGGACGAAGGGGTGAGAAAGCTCATGATAAGTGAGAAAGCTCACGTTTTCGGACTAGGGAGTGAGGAAGCTCACGATAAGTGAGAAAGCTCACAATTTTGGATGAAGGAGTGATAAAGCTCACGACAAATGAGAAAGCTCATGATTTGGACAAAGGTGTGAGGAAGCTCATGATAAATGACAAAGATCATGATTTGGACAAAGGTGTGAGGAAGCTCATAATAAGTGAGAAAGCTCACAATTTTGGATAAAGGAGTGAGGAAGCTCACGATAAGTGAGAAAGCTCACAATTTGGATAAAGGAGTGAGAAAGCTATCAATTTGGATAATGGTTTGAGGAAACTCATAATAAGTGAGAAAGCTCACAATTTGGACCAAGGTGTGAGGAAGCTCATAATAAGTGAAAAAGCTCACGATTTGGACAAAGGTGTGAGGAAGCTCATAATAAGTGAGAAAGCTCACAATAAATGAGAAAGCTCACGATTTTGGATAAAGGAGTGAGGAAGCTCATAATAAGTGAGAAAGCTCACGATTTTAGATGAAGGAGTGAGGAAGCTCACGATAAGTGAGAAAGCTTACGATTTGGACAAAGGTGTGAGGAAGCTCATAATAAGTGAGAAAGCTTACAATAATCGAGGAGGCTCATGATGACCAACAGACACGGAGCCTTGGATTGTGAATAGATAATGCTTGCCCTAGGAGTCGGTGTGTTTTGACTGCGGGCGGGTTTTTCAATCGTTGACCGATTTTTATGATGACCAATTCGGAAATTCGGTTTAGACTTCTGCTGGGGATGGTAGAGGATTCTCTGAGAATCTCTCTTAACCGTTTTAAATTCTTGACTGAGAACCAGGATTCAAATCTGAATCTCTCACGGTTAATCAAATCTTCCAATGGTCAGTCCAAAAAGCCTATTCAGGCCTCCAAGATGATTGACGGACGTGGATGTCCCAGATAGCAAAGAGTAGGTGGGGTAGCCTGAGATAACTAATGGACGCAAAAATCCTACCTTGATCCAGAGGGTCTTCAATGAATGATTTGTCTCAATTCAGAGGGCTAGCAGTAAAAGATTTGCCTTAATTTAGAGGGCTGACAATCTAGAGGGCTGACTATAATAGATTTGCCTCAAACTAGAGGGTTGACCATGAAGGATTTGCCTTAGTCTAGAGGGCTAACAACATTAGATTTGCCTCAATCTAGAGGGTTGACCATGAAGGATTTGCCTCAATCTAGAGGGCTGACAACAATCAATTTGCCTCAATCTAGAGGGCTGACAATGAAGGATTTGCTTCAACCTAAAGGGCTGACGACAACAGATTTGCCTTAATCAAGAGGGGATGATGAACATGACATATTTTGAATGAGAGCGACTATAAACTAATGATGATTAATGAACTGATGATGTATGAATCGAGATGACGAGTCGATAGTTAACTACTATGACTGTCATAGGTTAGACCAGCGGTTGGACTAACCATGATTAGAAGGACTGACGATGACAAGTCAACAGTGAACTACTATGATTGTCATGGATTGAACTAACGATGTACTAATCGAGATGATGAGTCGACAATGAACTACTATGACTATCATGGGTTAGACCAACGATTGGACTAACCGCGATTAGAAGGACTGATGATGACGAGTCAACAGTGAACTATGATGACTGTCATGGATTGAACTGACGATGTACGAATCAAGAAGCCTGCTGGGATGAATCTGCTGGGGATGAAGCGACTCTACTGGGGAGGAATGGATAAGATGCACACCGCTAGGGAGGAAGGCAATACTCCCGCTGATGGGAGTAAAGGTATAATTCTATTCATAGATGATCTGTGGCGGCTATGGATTTGACATTGATGGAGGATGATGATCAACAACCACTCATTGACTTATGTTGCATGGACGAAGAAAGATGATCAACGGCCACTCATGGACTTATGTTGCATGGACGAAGAAAGATGGTCAACAGCCACTCATGGACTTATGTTGCATGGATAAAGGAAGATCAACAACCACTCATGGACTTATGTTGCACGAATGAAGAAAGATGATCAACAGCCACTCATGGAATTATGTTGCTAGGAGATGATGGTTAACTTTCGGCAGCTTGGAAAGGGATGAGAATTATCCCAAGTTTGTACACTTCTCATGTTGACGCCTTGACTGGTGCTGTTTGGTTCTCCTTCTTGTATTGTCCTTGGAATGCTCTTAAAAATTTTATAATTTGATTTGAAAATTTTATTATTAGTCACTGTTGACTTATACATTTGAGACTACGATAGACTCAAAGACTGACAAACATCGACGCACGTATGAGGCGACACATTTGACACCAAATTGGAAGAAACTCGACTTTGCCAAGATTTGATGTGCATTTATCATAGATGATACCATTTCACTCCTTATCTTAACATGGTAGCACTTTGCTGATAAATCTGATTTTTGAAAATTCCTCCCTATTGATCTAGTCGATTATATACTTTTCCCAGGATGTGCTTTGAATTAGTGCCTTAGCTTATAGAATTAAAGATACTCCATTTCAAAAAATTTCAAAACAACTTGGTGACTTGGAAACTCGCCCTTGGTGTGAAGGGGTCGTGTTAGGCAAACAGAGTTTGCCCCTAATTTGAGGTGTAGGAAGTAGAATTCATAGGCAAATGAGGTAGGTGACCGAGATTTGCCCCTAGTTTGGACGATGGTTCCTTGAAGGTTTTGGGCAAACGAAGTAGGTGACCGAAGTTTGCCCCTTGTTTAGATGATGGTTCTTTGAAGGTTTTGGGCAAACGAGATAGGTGATCGAAGTTTGTCCCTTGTATGAAGGGTAGATAGTAATTTCAGGCAAATGAGGCGGGTAGCCGAAGTTTGCCCCTAGTGTGGAAGGTGATTTCAGGCTTGAGATAAGGACCATGACTTTAATCTCTCAAATGCTCATAACTTTTGCCTAGGCACTAGTGAGGTGACCTAGCAAGCTATTTTCTCTCTTTTGTTATTGCTCACCTTGGATTTAGCTCTAATTTTTGCCTAGGCGTCCTTTCGGATTTTCGACCTAGCGAACCATCCTTCTTTTCTTTTTCTTTTTCTTTTTTTTTTTTTTTAAATCTACCTACATACCCCCGAGCAGGGATAAGGTCCAACGCTATTCGGGCCAAGGTCTTTTAAAGAATAGGGGGTTGATTATGAAGGTGTCGACCAAACCGATGAGGTTGCCTACGTATCCCTAAATAGGAATCAGGTCGAGCGTAGTTCAAGGCAAGGTCTTGAAAGAAATTGATTTGATTATGATGGTGTTGACCGAACCGATGTGGTTGCCTAAGTATCCCCTAGTGGGAATCAGGTCGAGCGTAGTTCAAGGTAAGGCTTGAAGGAAATTGGTTTGATATGATGGTGTCGACCGAACCGATGCGGTTGCCTACGTATCCCTGAGTGGGAATCAGGTCGAGCGTAGTTCAAGGCAAGGCTTGAAGGAAATTGGTTTGATTATGATGGTGTCAACCGAACTGATGCGGTTGCCTACGTATCCCCGAGTGGGAATCAGGTCGAGCGTAGTTCAAGGCAAGGCTTGAAATAAATTGGTTGGGGGTTTTTCAAACCAATCGTCAAAGAAGTTCAAACTTAGGTGACTTGTGGTAGCCTTGAATAAGAAGATTCAGTTTTAGTCTCCCTTTCTTTTCTTTTTTTTTGTTTTGAGGATTGATCCTTTTCACTTTCACCTAGCCAGTCAATTTTGCTTTTCATGTAGTTAATTCATGTGAGATCTTTCGATCGCAATCTTGAAATTACATAATGTGCATGTCAGCTGAATTTATTTGTGATTGTTCAGAGCTTTTTGAAATATGATCTATACATGTTCTCATGATGTACTTTGAAGTGTACAATTCTACGTATTGCCAATTTTTTTTTCTTTCATTTTCTCCATCATTTTGACTCGCTGAGGTCAGATCTTGGGAATCAATACCTTTTCAGCTCTAACTTTTGCCTAGGTGCCCTTTCGGATTTTCAACCTAGCGAGCTTTTGTTTTCTTTTCTTCCTTTCTTTTTTCTTTTTTTTTTTTTTTTTGAAAGTGGAGATGAAACTCACTGAAATGTTTGGGTACCATCAAGGACTAAGTTTGCATTGCTTCTAATTGGACAGATTGCATGACTCCCAATTAGATTGGGCTTAAGACTTCAAAATGGTGGAAAAAGGGTGTTGGGCAAGCCCCAAGTCAGTTTCAAGTATGTCTTTTTTAGATTTGAGCAATAGCATCTTTTAAATTCTTAAAGTAAGACTATTCAATTCTTGGCTCTTCATCGGTGCCAGCGTGAAATCGACTTTAACCTTTTCAGGATTCCTTTTTTGTTTGATGCAAAAATTTATTAGCAGAGTTGTATCCATGGTAATTTGAAAAGTGACATTTCGGTTCGATGATTTGTGCATTGATGACTAGACACATCTGATTTGGCAAAAAAAAAATGAGATTTCATTCCATCAAAAGAAGAAGGATTACATTACTCGACACAAACTCATAACAACTTGAAAACTGACAGACTCGACAACAAGACTAAACTTGAAATAGATTCAAAACATAGGACAGACTCGACTAGACTCGGGTTGGTCTCCAATGGAGTATCATGGTGACCCGCTTATTCTTTTTTTATTTTGAAAGAGCATCCTCATTTGTTTTGCTAGCAAAAGTCCCAAACACCATCGCTTCACCGGCACAGGTTCAACATTTATGGGTATCAGCAAAAGGGATCATTTGAATAGATGAGCCAGGGGCTTTAGGCTCGATGAAGCTGACATTTTGGTTGACATAGGGTTGGATGGGTGATGGCTCGATGATTTTCTGTTCGATGAGGTCTTGGATATCATGGCGAAGGTGCATGCAACTGTCGGTGTCGTGGCCTGGGCCTTGGTGGTAGGCACAACATTTGGACGGGTTACAGTTAGGTGGTGGGGGATTGACACGAGGTTGAAGGAGTTGGAGGTGCCCCTTTTTGATGAGGTTATCAAGGATAATGGACAACGGCATACCCAGGTTGGTAAAGGTTCTTGTGTTGCAGGCTTTGTTAACCTTTGAGTTAAAGTGGGTCCTCGGAGTGGCTCTTGTGTTTGGATATAGAATAGGATTACCCAGGCAAGGGTGTGGACTTGGATACGAGTACAGATTCGGATGTGGAAATGGGCTTGGATAGACAGCGTCGGACAACCCATACTTCCTTTTATTGATGCTCTGCACCATCTTCTCAAATCGGCTTATCCTTAAACTTAGATGTTCAACAGTGGTTTGTAGTTTGTTCACTTTCCCTTCGAGAGCTTGGTACGCTTATGACAATCTGGGCTAGCCCACGAACGAGATAATGAATCTGGGGAGGTACAACAGTGTCCTTACCCGGGGCTACATTTTTCTGCAAATAGAAGTAAAATCCAAATTAGCAGAGGTGCGAATGGACTCCTATCGGGAAGAGATGATTAGAATTTTGAAGAATTTATTGATGTGGACCAATGACGGTTGCGGTATGTATACGACTTCTGTACAACGATTGAGATGGGTGAGGATGATGACATGTATGTGTTTGATGTGTAGAGACTGACATATGTGAGGCTGGCAAGATGTGCATGCATGTAGACTAACATGAATTGTGTATGTATATGAGACAAGCATGCGAATGCAAGCCCTAATCTATATGATGTCCCTACTTCTAACATATAGTAGTTAAGCAAGTAAGGTCCTATCATATAGAGTGTGCTAACTTTTCTTTCCAGGATGATCGCCATCATGGGAAGGGTAAGGAAGACAGGTTTGCTCTTTTGAGGAATGAGAATATGGGAAATTTTGTAAGTAAAGATTTTTGGGAAATCTGGGTGAATTTTGGCAGTGTTTTTAGGAAACATGGATTTTTTTAGAAATCTAGGCGATTTAGACAAGGTTTCTGAAGGAAACAGGTGTTTCTGGGTGAGTTGGACAGAGTTTCTGGGGGGAACTGCTAAACCAGAGTTTCTGGGAGAAACAAGGTAAAATGGGAAAGGTTTCTGGGAAAAGCAAGGATTCCAAGGTTTTTAGGATAAACAGGGATTTTTGGGGAATGTAAACGGATTGGATAGAGCTTCTGGGAAATAAGAATTTCTGGGAGAAATTGGTACATCTAGGCATTTCTGGGAAGTTTGGACGGAGTTGCTAGGATTTTTGGAAAATTTGGACAGAGCTTCTGGGAAAACAGGTATATTTGGGGTAAGTCGAACAGAGTTTCTGCGAGAAACAAGTATATCGGAGTTTTTGGGAGCAACTGAGATTTCTGGGTAATCTGGGAGATTTGGACAGAGTTTCTAGGAGAAACTGGTCATATCTGGATGTTCTTGGATATATGGACAGAGTTTCCGGGAGAAACTAGTTATATCTGGGTGAGATGGACAGAGTTTTTGGGATAAACAAGTATATTAGAGTTTCTGGGAGAAACTGAGATTTCTGGGTAATATGGGGGATTGGGACGGAGTTTCTGGGAGAAACTGGTATATCTGGGAAATCTGGGAGATTTGGACGGCGGTGATCATACTGTCTAGCAAGTTTTCACTCCTATGTCTTAGGACCAACAAACAAGGTTTGCGGTGTATATCTTTGTGAACGTGGAACAGACATCCTTGTCATGGTGCCTAGGCAGGTCAACTCAATGTGATCATATGTGAGTGATTGCCTTGGGAATCATAAGAAAGAGGTTCTGTTCTATGCCACATAAGCGTCTACACCGCGCAGGTAATTCCACCAAGGCATACAGCAGTCATATCATATTGTCCTATCTGAAAAGATAAATCAACAGCCCTATGAAAGGTTCTACAGGAATCTATATGCAAAGGCTGGGTTTAGTCAAAGAGGTCCGTTGAAGAGAGTTCCAATATACCGTCAAAGAGACAGTACGGAAGTGTTTACACTTTTTGATATACCTTGGAAGGTAAAGTATCAACGGTGACTTCTGCCTTGGCACAGCAACACCTGAACAATGTCAGCGCCGCGTTTCAGACACAGTCGAAGGGGGAAAATGCAGAGTGCAATGCGATGAGCCAGACACAATAAAAAGATGATTTTAAGGATGCTTCTTATGAGTCAAACATCTGTATTATTTTGTTTTAAAATAAAAATCCCCAGCAGAGTCGCCAGATTGTGGAGACGTGGAATTCCACCTCTTGTCTGTTTGAGATTTGTTTTAAAAGGAAAAAGAAAAGGTCTATTGAAAACAGATACAGAGTCGCCACTTGGTCTTTAAGGAACCAAGAAACCTAATTTGACTCACCCAAACGGATAAAGGGCACCGGTCCTTCATAACCAAAGAACTTGGTTTGGGGTTTTGGTACAAGAGAGGAAGGAGCCTTTGTCATGACTAAAACACCCTCAACTCGCCCCGTCTCTCGACGGGCCTCAATTAACATCTAAATAATCATCTTTTACTATGTTTGGTTCGATAATTAATATTGTGATAGGTATATTACATTACATAGGAATCTTGAAATGGAAGATCAAAAGATAAGATATCATTCATAAGATCTAGGCCAAATATCACACAATGCAAAAGTGAAAGACTACACAAACAAACCTAGAAAAAATTGTCTAACCACATATCAAGTAATTAAGTTTCCCTAATCAAAAGGGGACATGAATTGTTCTTGACACAAATAATCAAAGAAATTAAAATATGCTTAGCAAGCTAGTATGATGCATGTTAATCTTTGAGAAAATAAGACCTCTCAATCCACGGGACGGATGAGAAATGATGATTAGATCGAGGGGGAAGCATGAACGTGTGATCAAATTCATTCCTTATAATCTTCTTAGATTAGGAGTCACAAAAGCCCCAAATCTTTGCATGGATGCAATGTATGTATTTAGAATGTGCCAAGGTTGTAGTGTGTTTTGTGTTCATGGATTCCTAGAATGACTTAGAAGTCTAGAATGTGTATGAATGAATGAAGGAAATCATCATGGGATATGTACAAACGTAGTATGAACTACTTCCTAAGACATGAGCTAATTTGGAGTGCATGTAAGCATCAAATCAAAGGATGAAAGTAAAAGTATGCTTGCTGTGAATAGTGGACAGAACAGTAACATGATCTTTTGGAAATTGAAAAGAGGGGTTAGGAATATTTTCAATGCATGATTTTTATTAAGATCTTCCTTATTATGTCTAGAACACAACTCAAAAAGCCAATCTTTAATAACTATCACAGATTGAGAGAAATCATATAAACAATAGATGTTATTCAGAAACAGAGTCCGTACTATCGACTGAAATATTAGAAAATATTAGAAAATGAAAACAAAAGATCTAGAGGCCCATATTATACAGAATATTCCCTAAGACACTGAATCTCAAGGGAAAAATAAGTTAGGATCACCCCTTTTGGAAAAGTTTTCTGAAAAACAAGTTGAAAGTTAACCAAGCTGTTGTGACAGCAAAAACAGAATGTTTGGAAGGAATGTTTGTGTCAAAATGGAACCCTTCCAAGTATTTCCAAGCCAAACCCAAACTCTTTGGTGTTCTCTAATGATTTAGGAAGACTTTCCAAGTGGTATTGCATCCATACATTGAGTATTGAGTTCTAGAGAAATCTTTGAACTCAGTTCATTCACTGTTTTGATTCACTGTTTTGAAGATTTTGGGAAAAACTAGAGTTTTCTTTCTTGAGATCAAAATGAGGAGTTTTAAGAGGGGTTTTGAAATAGAAGTTTTGAAAGTATATTTTCAATATTAAATAGAGATTATGACCTCTTGGAATATCAACATCAAACTCATCATCAAGAACTCCCAATATTATTGGAGAGATTCATTTTCATTTGAACATAACTTCAAGGATACCTTGGAGGTATTGAAGTTATAATCATCATCTATCAAACATCTTTTTGAGGTCAAGAGCTACTATCCATAAGGATTCACTCACCTCAAACTTTATGTCATCATTTAGAGGATGATGAACTAGTAAGTAAATAAAAAAAAATCAAAAAAGAAATGAGGTTAGGAATAGATGAACATAATATGAACAAGCAAGTAAATAACAATCAATAGATGATAATCAATGTGATTTTGGACTTGTAGCTTGGTGTTTCACTCATAGATATTGACATTTGGACATGGAAGTAGTTTCCTAACTCATAAATGCTTAGATAAATGGTGGTTGGGTGTATTGATGATGAAGTATATAGAAGAATAATAGAAGAACTTGAGTTTAGAACTCACTTTCTATAGAAAATCGGTGGGAGAAGCTCCCTTTCTCCCTTCTAAACCTATCTCTATCTCTCTTTCTCTCTAAAGCTTTCTCAAGTTTGCATTTGAACCCCCAAATGAAGAGCAATGGGGGATTTATATAGGGAAATTTTGGGTGGTTTTGGGATTTAGAAAGTACTCCCATTGGTCCCAAACATCTGGGAACATCAAACTACATCGTTTTGGTTTTCAATTAATCAAATTGGACCCCCAAATAAATTAAAAAAATGGACTCTGCGAGGGTTGAGTGCCGTCACGGCACTGGCCATGTGCCGCCACGGTAGTGGCCCAGTGCCACCGCGGCACTGCCCCTCAGATGCCCAGAAAATTGTATTTAGGCCCCCAGAGGTTCCGGTATTCGCGAAAAGGCCCTATTTTGTCATAAATTCACAGAAAATGCATACAAACTCCAAACTGAGCTTGTGATATACCGTTGGAAAGGTATCGGAGTCTACTTTCTATATAAAATATTTCAGATTTAGGTCAGTTTGAAAAGGTTTACGGTATTCGCGATAAAAGCCAATTGGCTCGCCTTTTTCACCTTCGAAAATTCATAATAAACCCGTTTTAAATCCAGAAATTGTGTACGACATACCGTTGGAAAGCTATTGACCTCTAGTATCTATGAAAAATATTTGAAAAATGATACGGTGTTCCAGTTTTAAAGTCAACTTTTGTTCAAACTGGTCAAACTTGGGATTCTCGAGAAGTTCTAGAAACCTCTGGGAGCTCCCAGGAGCTGACGTTTTTGTTTGATTTTCTTTTAAAACTCATTTTAATACTTTCCATATGATCTAGAATGATTCTGGAACTTTTCAGTGAATTTAGACGATTTCGGTCAAACCTCGGTCAAACTTGGTCAAATCGGTCAACAGGGACTTTCTGGGAACTTCCGGGACTTCTGGAGGTCTCTGGGAGCCGACGATTTCATCCGGTCTTGCTTTAGAACTCATTTTATTGATTTTCTTACGACGTAGCGCGTTTCCAGAACATTTGGTCTGAATCCGGGAGCGTTCGGGCTTTCAAGGGTATTTTGATCATTTTGAGCATTTTGAGAGATAGAACTAACTTCCAGGAGTCCTTTTTGAGTCTTTTCGATCATTGTGAACCACCAAGCTATGGGTCTCCTAAATCTATAGCCGACAAAATGGGGTGTCTACAGCAGCCTTGAGCTAGAACAGACTAACCAATGCAACAGAAGTTAGGAGTTTCCTCGACCTAGCAGGATATTATCGAAGATTCGTATAAGGATTTTCCAAGATATCATGACCTTTGACGAATTTGACGAGGAAGGAGATTAAGTACGAATGGAACGATAAACATGAAGATGCATTTCAAGAGTTAAAGGAAAGATTGACTTCAACACCAGTACTCACGATACCTAAGAGTGGGGAGTGATACATAATCTATAGTGATGCATCGCACCAGGGATTAGGTTGTGTACTTATGCACGACGAGAATGTCATCACATATGGATCAAGATAATTGAAGGTACATGAAAAAAACTATCTAACACATGATTTGGAATTGGCAGCAATAGTGTTTGGATTAAAGATTTGGAGACACTATCTCTATAAAGAGAAGTTTGATCTGTTTTCCGATCATAAGAGCCTGAAGTATTTGTTCTCTTAGAAGGAGTTGAACATGCGACAACGAAGATGGATGGAGTTAGTCAAGGACTATGACTTTTCATTACAATACCATCTAGGTAAAGCAAATGTCATAGCAGATGCTTTAAGTTGTAAGCCTCGACTAATGATCGCTACATTATTAATTCGAGAATGGCAAACATTGGAAGTTTTAACAGAATTTGATCTTCAGCCAGTGGAGCCAATAGGAGGACAGCATTTTGGATGTCTTTTGGTATAACCAGCTTTGATCAGCTGTATCATAGAAGCTCAACAGACAACGGAAGATTTGAAGTTATGGTTTGCAAAGATGTCAGCCAAGGAACCAGAAGTCTGGAGTATTAGTATAGACGGAGCTTTATGATGTAAAGGTAGACTATGTGTACCTGACGAAGAAAATCTCCGAAATGAAATATTGGATGAAGCACATAAGTCACGGATGACTATTCATTTAGGAGGTACAAAGATGTACAAGGACAGTTATCATACAAGCATAGGGATGGCGCCGTTTGAAGCTTTATACAGAAGACCTTGCCGATCACCGTTGTGTCAGGCCGAAGTCAGAGATACTCAACTTCTTGGGCCAAAAATGGTACGAGAAACTAGTAAGTAGATTCAGATTGTACGTGAGAAGATGAAAATAACTCAGACCAAACACAAAAGTTATGCTCACAAGCGACGCAAAGACTTGGAATTTGTCGTTAGAGATCATGTGGTACTCAAAGTTTCACCTATTCGAAGCATTGTCAGATTTGGTTAGAAGAGAGACAAGTTATCGCCACAATTCATCGGACCATTCGAGATTTTAGAATATGTGGCAAAGGTTGCATATCGACTTGCATTGCCGCCAAAGATGTCAAAAGTGCATAATGTATTCCATATCAGTATGCTGAGGACGTGTGAACATAACCCAGCGCACGAGATTAACTTTGAAGATATTAAAGCCGACGACAACGTTACACGTAACAAAGGGCCGGTTCACATTCTAGATCGAGGAATCAAAAAGCTCAAGAATGAGGAGATTCCGTTCGTGAAGATTCAGTGAAAGCATCATGATGAAAGAGAAGCTTCATGGGAGCTAAAGTCAGAGATTCGTGAGAAGTTTCCATTTTTTGTTTTAGACCTTGTTTGTTTCTGATTTCGAGGAAAAAATCCTTAATGACTGTTGGATGATGTAATACCCTGTGTTTTGGTATCTAAATAAGACCTAGTATTCATTTCTATATCCTTGTAAACCCTTACCCTTCATTTGGTAATTTTGCTTACCAATCGATTGCCTTATTTCCCAATCGATTGCCATCTTTTCCAATTGATTGCTATTCTGCTGACCTGAATTCATTACGTGGTAGTATACCAATCGATTGCCATCTTTTCTAATTGATTGCCTTCAAATATCTATAACCAATTGATTGCCATCAGTCCCAATCGATTGGCATAAGCAGAGATAAGTTTTCTTCTTTGCTTCGTGGGTTGACACATGGCACTCTCAATGTCTATATATATTTTTTGTTCTTTATTTCGGTTTCGTTTAGTTGGTGCCTTGGGTCTGTTTGGTTCATAAATTCTTTGAGAGAGAGGGAGATTTTATATATATACCCACAAACATCTATATATATACACACAACCATACACATACACTACCTTGGTTGCAGAAAAAAGAAGAAGAGAAGGAAAAAAGAAAGAAGAAGGAGAGAAAGAGAAGGAGGAGAAAGAGAGAGATAGACAGACACACAGAGAGAGAGAGAGAGAGAGAGCTTGAGCTACCGAGCTATACACATACCAAACACGGCCTTAGGTAAGTTTTTACTCACTTGGTCTCTCTTAAATATGTTTTTATAAGTTTTGGTAGTGTTTATATGTAATAAACACGTCTTTAGGATGTTTATATATGCTGATTTATGAATCTGCTAGAGAAGATGAAGTCCCCATCGATTGATATCAGTGGAGTCCCAATCGATTGGACATATTTCAAATCAATTGCTATTATTGTATCCCAATCGATTGCCATTGTTTTGGATCTAATCGATTGACATGTTTTCAATTGATTGTTACATATTTTATCCCAATTGATTGACCTTTGTCCCAATCGATTGGCATTGGCAGAATATGGATCCTTTGCCTATTTATTTTATAAGAGGTTTGATTGTTGGATTCTCGATGCAGACTTCTATCTTGTGACTGTGGGTGGATCAGGGACAATATGACAACACAGATAAGTATGATTAATAATAATGGATTAACGTAATGACATTAGATAATATGCAGTTCATATATAAGTTCGATGTTCGTTCATTTCAATCTGAGTAGTCAGGTCACAATGGGAAGTCATGTATCAATGTTAGTAGGAAATGTTAAGTAGGTTTGATTAGTTCTCAGAATAGTACGTGGGAGGACGCTTGGTCATGATATGCTTTCATATGCGATGGATGGGTTATATCCTTAATAAGCAGTGGGTAGGACCATGTAGTCCTAAGATAGCCAGATGATCCATGTTATATCCTTAATGAGCGGTTGATGGGTATCACTAGTACAATACAATGAGTACGTGGGGGAGGACGCTTGGTCATGATATGCTTTCATATGCGATGGATGGGTTATATCCTTAATAAGCAGTGGGTAGGACCATGTAGTCCTAAGATAGCCAAATGATCCATGTTATATCCTTAATGAGCGGTTGATGGGTATCACTAGTACAATACAATGAGTCGTGGCAATAGATTTTATGTGCTGTTGTTCGATGCGTTGTATCCCTGACATGCGGTGGATGGTTTATATCCTTAACAAGCGGGGGATGGACTGAGGTAATGTCCATGATATACGATGGATGGTATATATCCTTAACAAGCAATGGACAGAATGATGGTATGTCTATATATGTAAAACAATTGAGTCTGTTCTTTCTAGGCAGAGTATGTTGATTATCGGTCTCAGGATAAAAAAGACGATAAGGATTGAGTTATGGCATTAGAAACAGAGAAGATATTATTAAGTAGAGCTATATCTTATGACTTCAATAACTTGTTATATGTTATATAATTGGTACCCTATGAGTTTCTATTCACTCAGCTCTCAGTAAGCTGACGGCCATTATTACCTGGACATTCCCCGTCCAGACTACCCTGTCCCTTTCAATGTAGGTGAGAGAGCTTATGATGACAGCTACTACCTTGAGGGGGATTTTGCAGAGGGTGGCCCAACTGATGCTGGTTATACTGGAGAAGGTTGTTATGCTGACGAGTACCCTAACGCCAGTTGAAGATCTGAAGATTGTTGTATCTAGTTTATATTTCTGTTATTTATGTTGAACTTTAGTTTAACGGGTACTTGGGCATATGTTGTCTCCAGACCTGTTGTGGTCCTGCGGATCACACTCTGATGTCTTAATAGTGCTTCTGTTATTATATTCAGTTGTTAATGTTCCTGTTTATCTTGTGGACTAGTACTGTGTGGTATAGATAATTAGTGACTTTCACTTGTCATTCCCTATGGACCCAAAAAGGAAATTTAGTTTTCTCTATTTTTGCTACTCCGAGGCGTGACACTCCCAGACCATTTAATTTGATCTCTAATTTTCTGAATAATGCCCCGTGTGGGATCCCTTATCCATGGCTTAGCTAGTGTGCACCATTAATTCGGTTCCAATGACAACCACCTTAAGTAGTCCCTCTGTATGGTGGTCACCCTCTAACATATCTCATTGATCTTATCCTTTAGGAAGTTCACATCTAGTAACCAATGAGTGACGTACCCTCCGTATGGAATGATCACCCATGGCTGGGTGACACAGAGTACATTACTCATCTTACAGTGAATCGTTAATGGAAAACTGTGGGAGTTATTAATAAGTCATTCTCCCACTAGATTTGTTAATTAAGGATTTTGCTTTGAAAAAAAATGTTACTTCACATTGCCCATATACATCCAATGTTTACTAATGTGTTGAAACTGGCTTTTGATTTTTATTTTGGAAAACTTGTTTTGTATGTATGTAGTAACAATATAAAATGCCAATCACAAACAAGCATATAAAACAAAAACTAAAATGAAATATAGACATTAAAAATGCCTCTATGTCTCATGGCTCTATCTTCATAGATCCATCTCTTGGTTTGGTCAACTCTGGCTCCATCTTCATGGACATCGAATTGCTTCTCCATCTTCATGAACTATCCCATTCTATTACATTGTCCTATGCTTCTTTCAAAGATTACAATTTTTCTAGAAAAGAAATAGTAAAATTAAGCTAGAGAAACTAATGCAACTTTCCTTTTTGTAGGAGTAAAGTCGTAGTGCCCTTTATACATGCCTTATAAACCAAACCAAAATTAAATACACCAATTAAAACTTTAAACAAAAATGAAAAGTCTTGGTGCCATGGGAGACAGCGGTCTAATACTTGCTGCAAAAGGTTAGATGTACAAACATCCACGCATATATAACAAAATATATGCTCATTGGAACCCATAACTGATTCACATCGACCATAAATGCTTCATGGAATTGTTAGGGATATATACTAAAAGCCATGCTTTATGTAGTTAATTTATTATTTATTTAATAAAATCAATAATTCCATTTTTATGAGAATCTGTGTGGGCAATGTTTGTGTTGTATTATTTATTTAATATTATGCGTGTCTCTCATTCTACATAGTAGGTGGTTTGTTGTGTAGTGTTTGGTTTACACACGGAAGATCAGACCATCGGATCTTGTAGAATGTAAGATTTTGATTTACAGTATTAGATGGGTTTGGACACACCATCGGTAGGACTACATCATGGTGTTGTAGTAGGTTTGTCTTAACTACAGGAAACGGTATAGTTTCAACTCACTATGTTGGTACACTTTGTGTATTAAAAAGGACCGACTTGGGGTAATTATCTTTATACTGACTTATAAGATAATTAATACCTCATGGCTATTATGAGTGCTTATGCTCTAAATCCTAAGTTAATTTATAGACACATACATTTGATATTTACACTCGGATCCCTAAAAGGGTAAGATCCTTAAATGGGTCAATATCTCATTGGATTGGGTGACAATATTGATTGTGTGGTGGATATAAATTAATGATGGAATCCATATCTCAATTTTTGGGATTGATGATATCCCCTTGAGAAAGCTTATACATTTTGATTATGTCAAACCCTGCAGGTGGATTTTGTATCCGACATATCAAATAAGTTAAGTAGAGAATCTCAAGGAATTTTAAGAGATTAATTAAATATAATTTTCAGTAATTATATTTGATTAATGGATATCTGTAATCTTAACGTGGCGAGATAATAAGCATTTAATAACATGGAACTCAAAATATATTTTTGAGATAAGGGTAGGAGTGTAATTATAGTTCTTTAGTGGTATGAATTATAATGTATGGAAATAGGAATCTGATTCAATTCGAATTAGGGTTTCCTAATTCCATAAGGAAGCCTATTCCTTATTGACTTCTTATGGTCCCTATTGTAGCCTATCTATACTGCTTTGGCTCTCCTCTCAGTTTGCATTTTTCCATATAGAGTATTATAACTCGAAATAAAAAAGAAAGCATAGAAAGGGAGATCAGAAAATTAAAAGGATTTTGATAGAGCCCACACTCAGTTCGATATTCTGGCAGCAGAGGAATACGATAGAAGATCGTGAGCTATTATCGAGCCCATGTTCTCGATTTGTCTACTACAACAATCCATTTTTGTAGTTCAAGGTAACCCTATTTCTGCCCTTGTAGGGTTATTGTAGCTTTCACGTAAATTTTTGCAATACCAACTTATACGCACTGTCAACGGATTCTGGGAATGCAGTTTCCTAAAAGTGGTATCAAAGCAACGTTGATTCTGCGTATGGATTGGACGCAACCATGTTGTCCAATAATACAGATCTTATGCATGCATTGATGGATGGATAGAACGTAGATCTGTGCTAACCATTATTTTGCAACGTTCTTATTCCACTATTATGGTCACTGGTTTTGTGTGATTGGATCCCACGATGGTTTTATCCGTGATTAATATTACTATTTTAATATAGCATGTGAACTCCTTTATGGAGGCATAGGATTTGTATATATTGGATCCCACGCTTGATTGATGCGTGGTTAATTTACTGCAAATAAAATAACATGTGAACTCCTTTGTGGAGGCATAGGGTTTATGTAATATATCTCAAGTAAATCCGTGAAGATGGTTCGTGAGGGCAGCTTTACAAGCAGTTTCCGAAAGCAATCTAGAAGCAATTTCAGAACGCAGTTTCAGAAGACTGTTTTAGAAAATAGTTCTGGAAGGCAGCTGCTGATGGTAGATCGGGTTCAATGAAGATTTCTTCACAAGAGTTGCAGCTTGACATTATTGTAGTTTCCTTATTTATGTGTGATTGAAATTTGTTTCATGGTTAATGAATAGGACAACATGGATAATTGTTCCTAGACCTATTTCAGTTATTTAGCTGCATGTTTAATTTATATTAATTTAAAATGTTGGACAACTACATATGTATTTAGAAATAAAACTAATTCCATATTTTGAAAATATAAGTACTTATTTTCTAAAATCATGAGAATAGAATAATTTTATTATCTACACATGTGTGTTTGACAAGTAAGGATGGACTAATCCTTGTCAAGTATTCTATTATTTTTTATTAATTAAATTAAAAGTTTTTCTAAAAATCATGACCCTCAATTTTATTTTTTAAAATTCTATGTGGGAGAGGGAATTTACCAAGTATAAATCTCATGGTCTCCATCACTAGTTTCTAGATGATATGATTAATTTTGTGTGATGGCTCTAATGCCATCATCCCCATTGGATGCAGTTGATCATGGAATCATTGGTACAAACTTCTTTAAAAGAATATTTTGGGTGATTGTTAGTGTGGGTCACCTCTCCATCAGAGGTGTTCCTCACGGAACTCTTGACTTGGAATTAAGTGATGGTATACACTTAGCTATAAATAATAATATCCTCTCCATCTGAGTCATTCTTATTATTTATAGGACTGAAGCAAGTCAGCAATTTAATTTTAGTAGGCAAGGTACATTGCCTGGATAGTAAAATTAAAAGGCAATTGCCTATCTGAACAAATGATAGATAGTATATGGTTTACCATCGAGTCATACTATTCGCGGTGTATCAAGCTGTTGGCAGATTCCTTTCAAATATGGTAGAGGGAACCAATATTTTCAACTCAAATCCATAGTAATTTTTGTCCAAACGTAATTATTTATGTTATGTGATTCTCAGGCTTTTAAATGGTATTTTCAATACACTTGCTGTTATACTTAATGAAAACAAACTTACTAGACCAAACTATATAGACTGAAAAAGGAATTTGGATATTATGTTAACTGTTGAAGAGTACAAGTTTGTGCTTACTTCAGAATGTCCTGAGCAACTTGGTGAGGGGGCAACCGCTGAGAAAACTCAGGCTCACAAGAAATGGGTCAAGACTGATGAGATGGCGCGGTATTATATTTTGGCATCCATGTCGAATGTTGTGCAACATCAGCATCACTCAATGACCAATGCCTATGACATGATGGAGAGCCTCCGAGTGATGTTCGGGGATCAAAGTCGTGCTGTTAGGCAGGTTGCCATGAAAGACTTGATGAACACAACCATGGCTGAGGGGACGCTTGTTAGGGATCATGTTCTTAAGATGATATCTCTTCTTAATGAACTAGAGATCCTTAGAGCTGAAATCGATGGAGAAACCCAAGTCGATATCGTACTCCAGTCACTGCCAGAGTCTTTTTAAGCAATTCTGCCTCAATTACAACATAATAAATTTAAATATACTTTGGTAGAACTACTTAAAGAAATCCAAGTAGCTGAGGGTCTCAACAGAAAGTCAGGGAGTGCTCTTGTATTTGAGAAAGGTTCTGCTTTAAAGCCGAAAGGCAAGAAAAAAATGAAAAATGCTCAAAAGAAGGTCGCGGGTCCTCTGCCAATCCAAAGGCCAAGAGGACAACCGGGAAAGCCTAAAGGCAAATGTTTTGCTTGCAAGCAGCCAGGACACTGGAAGAAGCAATGTCTGGTTTATCTCGCTAGACAGAATAATTAAGGTAAATCTCATTTACTAGTTGTTGAATCGTGTTTAGCGATCCGATCTACCGGTACCTGGTGTGTAGATACGTGAGCCACTGATCATGTATGCAATTCTTTGCAGGGGTTCTAAGGAACCAGGCAGCTCAGTGATGGAGAGGTTTATCTATATATGGGAAATGCTACGAGAGTAGCAGCAGTTGCAATAGGAGATCTACATCTTAGTTTTGGTAGAGATAAGATTTTAATATTATGAAATTCCCTTTTTGTACCTTCTATAAGGAGTTTAGTTTCAGTTTCTAGTTTAGTAAAGAATATATATTCAGTTCATTTTAATAAAATAGTAATTATTAAAGAAAATAAACGTTTTATTTGTTTTGGTCAATTGGTGGATGATCTTTATATTATAAATCCTGTCTCTCCTATACTGCAACTTAATGAATTGAATAACATAAATAGTTTGCTATTTAAGAGAAAAGAACCAAACGCATCTTTGGCACTTATGCCTTGGTCATATTAATTTGAAAAGGATTCAAAGACTAGTTCAAAATAGGCCATTAGGCTCATTAGAAGTGGAGGAACTTCCAGTCTGTGAATCCTGCTTGGAAGGTAAAATGACTAAGAGGTCATTCTCGACCAAGGGCTATAGAGCAAAAGAGCTGTTGGAACTGGTTCACTCTGATTTGTGTGGTCCTATGACTGTCCAAGCAAGAGGGGGATTTGAGTACTTCGTCACTTTCATCGATGATTACTCAAGGTATGGGTACATTTATTTGATGCAGCATAAGTCTGAATGCTTTGAAAAATTCAAAGACTTCAAGGCTGAAACTGAGAAGGGTCTAGGTAAATGTATTAAGACACTACGATCTGATCGTGGTGGAGAGTACCTCTTGGGAGAGTTTAGGGAATACTTATTGGAGCAAGGGATTACATCCCAGTTGTCTGCACCCCGTATGCCTCAGCAGAACGGTGTTGCAGAAAGAAGGAACAGGACTCTCATGGACATGGTAAGATCTATGATGAGTTATTCAGATTTACCAATTTCCTTTTGGGGACACGCATTAGAGACAGCTGAATACATTCTAAACTTGGTACCATCTAAGTCAGTACCTACTACTCCCACGGAATTGTGGACTAGACGAAAGCCTAGTCTGCTGCATGTTCGGATCTGGGGTAGTCCAGCACATGTGCTGAAAGGGAATGCAGAAAAGTTGGAATCGAGAATAGAAGTATGTTTCTTTGTTGGGTATCCAAGAGGAACTAAAGGTGGTCTGTTTTATAGTCCTAAGGATCAGAAGGTTATTGTTAGCACCAATGCCACATTCTTAGAAGAGGACTATGTTATGGACCATAAGCCCAAAAACCGTATTATTTTAAAGGAAATGAGAGAAGAGACACCGACACATAGTTCTTCGATACCAACGGTACGAGAAAAAACACAACAAGAAAGAGTTATCGATATTCCATTACCACGTCGTAGTAGGAGGATTACCGAAACTCATGTAGGTCCCGAACCAACCATTAACATACAGGTTCCTGAACCAGTACAGCGTACAGATAATGGTGTATTAGGTTCAAAATCTTCAGAATAAAATATCAGTGATACACAGACATGGGTTGTGCCTCGTCGTAGTGGGAGGGTTATTATTCAACCTGACCGGTGTATGTTTTTGGTAGAGTCTTATGACCAGGTCCCTAATGAACAAGGTACCGATCCCTATAACTACAATGAAGGACTCCAAGATAAAGATGCAAATCTATGGCAAAAGGCTATAAAGTCTGAAATGAAGTCTATATACTCCAATCAAGTCTGGGATCTTGTAGATCCACCCAATGAAATAAAACCCATTAGATGCAAGTAGATCTATAAGAAGAAGAGAGAAGCAGACGGTAAGGTGGAAACCTTTAAAGCAAGGCTTGTTGCGAAAGGGTTCACTCAAAAAGAAGGAATCAATTATGAGGAAACTTTTTCGCCGGTGGCCATGCTAAAGTCTATCCGGATTCTCTTATCCATTGCTGCACATTTCGATTATGAAATTTAGCAAATGGATGTCAAGACAACATTTCTTAATGGGAATCTTGATGAGTGCTTCTATATGGTGCAACCAGGCGGGTTCATCGCAAAGGGCCAAGAACAGATGTTGTGCAAGCTTAAGAAGTCCATTTATGGACTTAAGCAGGCATCTAGGTCTTGGAATATCCGCTTTAATCAAGTAATCAAGTCTTTTGGTTTGATCAATGTGCGGGTGAATCCTGTGTGTACAAGAAACATGATGGAAGTGTGGTGGTGTTCTTAGTACTATATGTGGATAATATCTTGCTAATCAGAAACGATGTGGGGGTATTATCTTTTGTAAGGGTATGGTTGTCCAGTCAATTCGATATGAAGGACTTGGGAGAAGCCGGTCACATCCTAGGGATCAAGCTTATGTGAGATCGCAAGAATAGGATGTTGGGTTTGTCACAAGGCACTTATATCGACAATATTCTTGCAAGGATTAGCATGTAAGATTCCAAGAATGGATTCCTTCCCTTCAGACATAGAATTACTCTATCTGAGGATCAGTGTCCTAAGACACCTGATGAGATAGAGAAGATAAATGCAGGTCCTTAGATCTCGACAGTAGGAAGCATAATGTATGTTATACAATGTACTAGACCTGACATTTGCTTTGCTATAGGCATGGCTAGTAGATATCATTCTAATCCAGGGAAAGAACATTGGACTGCAGTGAAGACTTTTGATAGTCACATAGAAGGGATAGGAGTGAGGTGTGTCGCATCATGGCTTTGAGTCTAAGTGGGAGATTGTTAGGGATATATACTAAAAGCCATGCTTTATGTAGTTAATTTATTATTCATTTAATAAAATCAGTTATTCCATTTTTATGAGAATCTGTGTGGGCAATGTTTGTGTTGTATTATTTATTTAATATTATGCATATGTGTCTCTCATTCTACATAGTAGGTGGTTTGGTCTGTAGAGTTAGGCTTACACATCGAAGATCAGACCATCGGATCTTGTAGAATGTAAGATTTTGGTTTACAGTCTTAGATGGGTTTGGACACACCATCGGTAGGACTGCGGTATGGTGTTGTAGTAGGTTTATCTTAACTACAAGAAACGTTATAGTGTCAACTCACTATGCTGGTACACTTCGTGTATTAAAAAGGACCGACTTGGGATAATTATCTTTATACTGACTTATAAGATAATTAATACCTCATGGCTATTATGAGTGCTTATGCTCTAAATCCTAAGTTAATTTATAGACTCATACATTTGATATTTACACTTTGATCCTTAAAAGGGTGAGATCCTTAAATGGGTAAATATCTCATTGGATTGGGTGACAATATTGATTGTGTGGTGGATATAAATTAATGATGGAATCCATCTCAATTTTTGGGATTGATGATATCCCCTTGAGAAAGCTTATAAGTTTTGATTATGGCAAACCCTGCATGTGGATTTTGTATCCGACATATCAAATAAGTTAAGTAAAGAATCTCAAGGAATTTTAAGAGATTAATTAAATATGATTGTCAGTAATTATATTTGATTAATGGATATCTGTAATCTTAATGTGGGGAGATAATAAGCATTTAATAACATGGAGCTCAAAATAAATTTTTGAGATAAGGGTAGGAGTGCAATTATAATTCTTTAGTGGTATGAATTATAATTTATGGAAATAGGAATCTGATTCAGTTCGAATTGGGGTTTCCTAATTCCATAAGGAAGCCTATTCCTTATTGACTTCTTATGGTCCCTATCGTAACCTATATATATATATGTTGCTTTGGCTCTCCTCTCAGTTTGTATTTTTCCATATAGAGTATTATAACTCGAAATAGAAAAAGAGAGCGTAGAAAGCGAGGGTAGAAAACTAAAAGGATTTCGATAGAGCCCACACTCAGTTCGATATTCTGGCAGCAGAGGAATACGGTAGAAGATCGTGAGCTATTATCGAGCCCGTGTTCTCGATTCGTCTACTACAATAATCCGTTTTTGCAGCTCAAGGTAACCCTAGTTCCGCCCTTGTAGGGTTATTGTCGCTTCACGTAAATTTTGTAGTACCAACTTATACGCACTGTCAACGGATTCTGGGAACGCAGTTTCCTAACAGGAATAATTAGTACTTTTAAAATAGCATCTTATCTTCTCTATCCTAGTCCAATCGATTGAACGCTTTACAATTGATTGACATTGTTCAATCAATCGAACCCAGTTTAATCGATTGAAATAGAAAGTTCAGGAAAGTATTTAAAAATTTCCAGAATGGTATGAAAGGGTTAAAATAAGTAATTTTTCAAATTTTAAAACTGTGACAACTACAAGATAGAGAAAACACTTTCAATCGATGGAACCTAGTTCAATCGATTGAAACCCTTTCAATCGATCGAACTCAGTACAATCGATTAAACTCAATTACATTTTAATCGATTGAAACCATTTCAATCGATTGAAACTCCCATGTATCCAATACAATCACATATTTGTTTTCTGCTGCGAAATTGCTACAGAAACAGATCTGTGACAATGCAGTTTTAGAAAAAGTACTAAAAACAAACATACAAATCAAACTAGGGTTCCAAAAATGCATCTATAGATTCAAATGAGCGTGGCTTTGATACCAATTAATGGATTTAGGTTTTGAAAACTTAAATAATATGCGCAGTGAAAAAATAAGTTCAAATTTGGTATTCGAGTTCTTCTTCTTATTTACTCTATAGATGTGTAAAAAAGAAGTAGATACCTATTGGTCTTGAACCCAATTTTGATTATGTCTTCTTCCTTCAACGTGCAGCAGCTTTCTCCAGAAAGTCTTCAGCCTTTTGTCTCCTTGAATCCTTACCGGAGAGGCTAGGGTTTATGGGAACCCTAATAGAAAGGTGAGGAAGGTTTGTAGAACTCCTAAAATAGTTTGGACCTTTTGAGAAAAGAAAAACGATGAGCTATCCATTCTGTCTGGCAAGTCCTCCAATTTATAAGTTTCTAAATTGACCTATGGTTTCAATCGATTGAAAGTGGGACCAGTCACCAATCAATTGAATGCAGTTCAATCGATTGGTTCACTTCTTCTTGCCTTTCCAAGTATTCTTATAGAGCTAAGAGTAGGGCCTCCTAGGTTCTTTATTGTTGGCTCAGACCAACCATTAATTCCCATGATCAAACTTTTTGATCACCGAAGTAACCAACTAATTAGTTAATGTTAACTCTATTATATAACGATAACTGCACTCCAACGTAAAAGAACATATCTGAAACAATAACTAGACTTGTATGATTGTACTACTGTCCCTCTATCTTCAGCATTCGCAATCATATCAGGTAGTTGGATAAATTGTTACTATCAACATGAATAATGATTACATCTTCTATTCCTTGAGTTTCATTCACCTCTCATGATTACAAAACATGTTGATAACTACTTATCAAAAAGACTGCAGTTATTAGTAATCAACTTGGTGACATTCTCAAGGGAATGCTTACTCTTTATCAGAGAGTAGATTCTATTTTGACAATATATATTCACAACCCTATAGACATGACTTACCCAAGATACCCAGGTATTGATCTTGAAGGCCTCACTGATTGGTAAGTCAAAGTAGTCACATCCATAGTTTATATCCATAATTATCTCAAGATTATGAGCACGTACCTTATATAAGTTACAAGTTCCTATCGATTGTTGATAGTTTTAGATGTCAATAGGAAAGCTCATGGTCCGCCATTACACTATAAACACTAGCATATTAACTAAGAGTCTCAAACTATCACAACCAGGTCCCATAATAGCAGGGTTGGAGCCCGTGGCACACCACAGAGGCTAAACCAATTCATTAACGTTCCCAAAATTTAGTTTTAAGAACACACGCAGAGGAAACAAAACAAAACATTTAAAAAGCAATAGTCCAGTCGACTGCACCTTAGGCCCAATCGACTGATACTGGTCCAGCAGAAAGTTTGAATTTAAAGCATAATCCAGTCGACTGTTTTCTACGCCAGTCGATTGGGGCGTCAAATCTTCAATCGACTGGTACGGTCCAGTCGCCTGAAGTTTAGCCTGATACAAAAATATCTAATTTGAAAACATGACCCAGTTGACTGTGTCGAGGACCCAGTCGACTGGCCCTCTATAAAATAATGTAGTGAGTTATTGGAAAAGAGACTCCAGTTAACTGTTTTCTCAACCAGTCGACTTGTTTATGGCAGTAGCACATTTTGCAGAATTTTCCCAAGTTTTAAAGCTTTTTGAATTTGTTCAGGGATTAAGCACACATACCAAACTCAATCCCAAGCGATCCCAACTGGATTAAAACATTACTAAAGCGTAAATACAAAAGATTCCTATCTATTACAATATCATTAATCCGTTCTACGATTCTAAGTTAAAACATAGTTAAGAGTCATAAAGATTCTTATTACAATAATTCTATTACAAGTCGACGAGATCAACATATCGAGTCGCCTTCTAAGTGAACTCCCAACCCACGTACTCACTTCTGTGATTCCTCGCCAGCATTAATACCTGCAATGGCTATTTGAATAACCACACATATTCGATTTGTTTAAGCTAACGATTAGTGAATAAAACAACAAATGCACATGAATGATAAACAACATTTACATCTCTACATTTCATACTAGTCTCCGGAGCCTCACGTGTACATCCATACTCCTAATCTGCGACTCCTTGCCAATAAGTCCATGCGAAAGGGTAAGACCCACGATTCTTCTCTTCAATCGTGTAGCGTTAATGTCTATATTGGCTCCACAAAATGGCTCAGTAACCACGTGCACTTTTGACCCAAATAAGCAACTCAACATTGTGGACACACAGAATCCCACCTCTTGTTTATTTTGAAATATTTTTGAAAAGAAAAAGGAAAAGGTCTGTTGAAAACAGATACAGAGTCACCACTTGGTCTTTAGGGGACCAAGAAACCCAATTTGACTCACCCAAACGGATAAAGGGCACTGGTCCTTCATAACCAAAGAACTTGGCTCGGGGTTTTGGTACGAGAGAGGAAGGAGCCTTTGTCATGACTAAAACACCCTCAACTCGCCCCGTCTCTCGACGGGCCTCAATTAGCATCCAAGTAATCATCTTGTACTATGTTTGGTTCGACAATTAATACTACGATAGTATATTACATCACACAAGAATTTTAAAATGGAAGATCAAAAGATAAGATATCATTCATAAGATCTCAGTCAAATATCACACAATGCAAAGGTGAAAGATCACACAAACAAACCTAGGAAAAATCATCTAATCACATATCAAGTAATCAAGTTTTCCTAATCTAGGAGGGGACATGGATTGTTCTTGAAACAAATAATCGAATAAATCAAAATATGCTTAGCAAGCTAGAATGATGCATGTTAATCTTTGAGAAAAGAAGATTTCTCAATCCCCAAGATGGATGAGAAAGGAAGATTAGATCGAGGCGGAGTATGAATGTGTGATCTAGTTCATTTCTTATAATCTGCTTAGATTAGGAGTCACCAATGCCCCAAATCTTGCATGAATGCAATGTATGATCCTAGAATGTGCAAAGGTTGTTGTTGTGTGTATGTACATGGACTTTCTAAAGTGACTTAGAAGTCTAAAAAGATGAATGAATGCATAGAGGAAATCGTCATGGGATATGTCCAAATGTAGTATGGACTACTTCCTAAGATATGAACAAATTTGAAGTGCAAGTAAGCATCAAATCAAAGGATGAAAGTAAAAGTATACTTGCTGTGAATAGTGGACAGAATAGTGAGTTGATCTTGTGGAAATTGATAAGTGGGGTTAAAAATGTTTTCAATGCATGATTTTTTTATGGAGATTATCCTTATTGTGTCTAGAATACATGACAAAAAGCCAATCTTCAATAACTATTACAGATTGAGAGAAATCATATAAACAATAGAGGTTACTCAGAAATAGAGTCTGTATTGTCGACTGAAATGTTGAAAAATCTTAGAAAATGAAAAAAAAAAAAAAAAGATCTAGAGGCCCATATTATACAGAAAGTTTCCTAAGATACTGAAGTTTAAGGGAAAAATGAGTTGGGATCACTCCTTTTGGAAAAATTTTCTATAAAATAAGTTGAAAGTCAACCAAGCTGCTGTGACAGCAAAAACAGAATATCTGGAGAGAATGTTTGGGTCCAAATGGACCACTTCCAAGTATTTCCAAGTCAAACCAAAAATCATGGGTGCTCTTTAATGAGTTAAGAAGACTTTCCAAGTGGTCTCATATTAATACTTTGAGTATTGAGTCCTAAAGAAATCTTTGAACTCAGATTGTTCACTGTTTTGAAGATTTTGGGAAGAACTAGGGTTTTATTCTTTGAAATCAAAATGAGGGGTTTAAGAGGGGTTTTGAAATTTTAAAAGTATATGTTCAACACTTAAATGGAGATCATGACCACTTGAAATATCAACATTTGAACCCATATCAAGAACCTCCAAGATTGTTGGAGACATTATTTTCATTTTTGAAGACAACTTCAAGAATACATAGGAATGTATTGAAGTTGAAATCATCATCAATCAAACATGTTTTTGAGGTCAAGAGCTACTATCCATAAGGATTCACTCACCTCAAACTTCATGTCATCATCTAGATGATGATAGACTAGTAAGTAAATAAAGAAAATAAAAAAGAAATGGGGTTAAGGAGGGATAAGCGTAATAAGTAAACAAGCAAGTAAGTAATATTCAATAGATGACATTCATGATGATTTTGGACTTATAGCTTGGTGTTTCACTCATATATGGTGACTTTAGACATAGAAGAAGCTTCCTATCTCACAACTGCTCACTAAAATGGTGGTTGGGTGTATTGAATATGAAGTAAATGGGAGTAATGAAGTAGAAAACAAAGTTTAGAACTCACTTTTTAGTTGAAAATCAAAGGAAGAATCTCACTTTCACTCTCCTATCCTTATCTTCTACAACTTTTCTCTCTATAACTTCTCTAAGCTTTGTATTTTCCACCCCTAAATGAGAGGTTAAAAGGGGTTTATATAGGCCAATTTGGGGTGGTTTGGGATTTAAAGAGTGCTCCCATTGGCTCGAAATGTCTGTGAACAAGGAACTACGTCGTTTTGGTTTCTAATTAATCAAAATGGACTCCCAAAACAATTTACAAAAATGGACTATTCTAGGGGAGAGTGGTGCGGCGGCACTGGGCCCGTGCCGCGGCGGCACTGCTCCTTCTTCATCCAGATAATGCTATTTAGGCCCCCAGAGGTTCCGGTATTCGCGAAAAGGCCCTATTTCATCCGAAATTTACAGAAAATGCGTATGAACTCCAAACTAAGTATGTGATATACCGTTGGAAAGGTAATGGAGTCTAATTTACATAAAAAATAGTTTAGAGATTGGTCACTTTAAAAAGTTTTGCGGTATTCACGATAAAAGTCGATTTGATCGCCTTTTCCACCTTCGGAAATTCATAATAAATTTGTATTAAATCCAAAAAATATGTACGATATATCATTGGAAAGCTATTGACTGCTAGTATCCATGAAAAATGTTTGAAAAATGATACGGCACTCTGGTTTCAATGTCAACTTTTAGGTCAAATCGGTCAAACTAGTATTTCTAGGAAGTTCTGGGAACCTCTGGGAGATCCCAGGAGCTGACATTTTCGCCCAATTTTCTTTTTAAACTCATTTTAATACTTTTCTCATGATCTAGAATGATCCTGGAACTTTTTGGCGAATTTGGATGATTTTGTTCAAACCTTGGTCCAATCTGGTCAAACTTCTGTCAAACTGGTCAACGAGGACTTTTCAAGAACTTTCAGGACTTCCGGGGATCTTTGGAAGTAGACGATTTCATCCGATTTGGCTTGAAAACTCATTTTACATTTTATGACTTTCCTTATGTCATAGCATGTTTCCAGAACTTTCGATCCAAATCTGGGAGTGTTTAGGCTTTCAAGGGCATTTCGAGAGATAGAATTAACTTCCAAGATTCCTTTTTGAGTCATTTCAATCATTGTGAACCACCAAGATATGGGTCTCCTAAATCTAGTAGCCAACAAAATGGGGTGTCTATAGTTTGCCCCTCTTTGGAATGAACTTGCGAGGTATTGCATGTTGCAAGCGAGTGCCAAAGCTTCGAAGAGACAGGTCTTTTTGGAGGCTATAGATTTAGGACAAAAGCGTTGCAAAGGATGAAAAATGTGATGTTAAGGTCAGTGTTGGTGGCGCTCTGCGTGAACTGCCTACGTATCCCAAGGGGAATCAGACCAGGACGTAGTTTAGGACACAAAAGAACAAATCATAACAAGACAGGCGGATGCTATGCTATGAGGATGCAATGCATGGATGTGACATAAACTATGTATTGAGTCCTATCACGTCTAGTGTTTTGATCCTAGCATGAGCCGATTCTATGAGTTATGCCACTCCAAGTGGGTCGGTGTTATGCTAGCATTTACGACTATGATGTGGTGGCTGACTCGGATAAGGACATCAAGGTTTGGAAGACTCTGGGCCTCGGGGCATACTTCTTGAATTTTGGGAAATATGCTTGCGAGTGGATCAGACACAGGGCCCTTGAGGATAACAGCTGAGAGGTGAGAGGGCTCACAAAGATTGATAACCGGGAAAATTTATGATAACCAAAGTGAGGATGCTCACAACAAATGAGAAAGCTCACGGTGATCGATTTGGTGAGAAAGTTCATGGTAAGTGAGGAGGCTCACTGACAGGTAAGATAAACGGAGTAAGGAAGCTCTCGATAAGTAAGGAAGCTCACGATAACCGACAGGTGAGGAAGCTCACGGTAGTTGACAAGTGAGGAAGCTCACCGTGATATGATAGATGAGGAAGCTTATCAACGGGCACAGGGCCGTAAAAACTGGTTCTGGTTTTCTATTTATTTTCTGCTGGGGATATTGGGAAATTCTTTCTGAGAACCCGTCACGACTTCTGACCGAGAACTAGGATCTATCTTTGAATCTCTCATGGTTGATCAAATTCTGCTATGCTTAATCCAAAAGAGCTGGTTAGAGCCTTCAGGAACCAATTTTTGTCTACATCTGTCCGTTGGGGGTGGATTTGGACTCTCCAAGAATCTTTCTTGACTGTCGACCGAGAACCAGGATCCATCTCTGAATCTCTCATGGTTGATCAAATTCTGCTATGTTCAATCCAAGAGAGCCGGTTAGCGCCTTCGAAAGCTGATATGTTTTTTTATTTTATCCTCGGGGTATAGTGTTGGATTCTCTAAGAACCTCTCTTCGACTGCTTCTTGACCAGGGACCAGGACCCATCTCTAAATCTCACACGGTTGATTGAACCTTCCAGGGCTCAATCGGAAAGAGTCGGTTAGGGCCTTCGGGAGTTGATTTCTTTGTATAATTGTCCTCTGGGGATAATGGGGGGCTTTTTTGAGAGTCTTTCTTGACTGTCGATCGAAAACCAAGACTCAGATCTGAATCTCTCACGGTTCATCAACTTTTGTGATGGTTATTCTGAAAAAAGCTTGTTCGGGCTTTCGAGGGTCGTTTTTTCTCTGTAACTGTCCTCTAGGGATAAGTTGGATCTATTAGGGATAAAACCTTGTAAACCTCAACTAAAATGAGCCACTGGGGCTAATTAGGGCCAAAAATGGACTGAAATAGGCCAAAATAGGCCAAAATAGTCTGAAATAGAGGAAAATGAGGCCCGCGAGGAGCAGTGCCACAGTGGCACTAGGTGGCCGGACTCTATGTGTGTATATCTTGAGTTTTTAAGCTCCAGATGCTCATTTTTGGCCATTTTAGGGTAGGGGTGTACGCGGTCGATTTCGGTCGGTTTTTAGTGTATTTTAAAACCGACCAATAGGTTCGGTTTCGGTCGGTTTTGCGGTTTCGGTCGGTTTTTTGTACATGCATTTTATAAACCGACCAATCGGTTTTTTGGTCGGTCGGTTTTCGATTTTTCGGTTTTTTTGTTCACCCCTATTTTAGGGTGTTTTTGGAGCCAAAATTTGTCAAAACGCAACTTGTGCACACTCAGGTGAGTAATCTTTCCCCATGATTGGAATTTTGATTGGTGTTTTAGTTTCCTCTAATTTTCAAGAAGAAAGTTTGGTTTTTACTTCCATTTTCTTTGTAGATCCATGGCTTCAAGCTCGAGGAGGCTCTCAAAGAAGGCCAAGGAACGGGTGAGAGCCGAGAGTCAACCCCCGGAGTTGATTTTACGTGACCCTCAACGTCATCTTTTGGCCGCAGCTTTAGCAAGTCAGGTATGTGAAACTTTCGGCAATTATGTGGATTATACTAGTTTAGTGAACTATAGTATGCGCCTGGAGGTCGTTGGGAGTTCATTTTTGTGCTGATACATCATTTTTGTGAAGTCGGACTCTGGGTTGTGAATAGTGATTTTGTGCTCATTTTGTCATTTTTTCATGTGTGTAGGTGCCAGAGGTGGTCTTGAAGGGCCACGGTAGTCTTGCCCATGCTTCTTTGTGGTACACCCAACTTTCGCCTGCTGTTAAAAAAATGGTAGACGATGCCGGGTTTGGGGGCTTTGTCCGCCTAGTTTCAAAGAGCACTAATGACTTGACCCACTTTTATGCTCTTGCGGAGAGATGGTGGGATACGATGAATACTTTTCACCTGCCGTTCGGTGAAATGACGATGACGGCCTTCGATTTTTCCATGATCACCGGCTTGAGAGTTGGCGGGAACTGCATGATCCTGGATTATTTCTACGAGATTGATCCTGAGGCCGTTGAGATGTTGATTGGGGCTGCTCCTCTAAGTTTGGAGGGGCCTTGGTTCCCTTGCGACTGGCTTTATCGGGCTTATGGTAGGGGAGGACACACTCTGACCGACCAGCAATTGCTACAGGTCTTTTTCCTGTATGTTCTCGGCTGTTCGATTTTTGCGACACGGAATGACCGGGTGAGCTTGCGGCTCCTTTCTTGCTTGGAGACCATTGATGAGATTCCTTCTTAGACTGGGGCGGTGCTGCCCTGGCCCACCTTTACAAGCATATGGGTGAGGTTTCTCGTGGTGGCATTAAATCTACTAGAGGATTCTGGCGAGCTTGGGAGGTATGACTCGTAACTTATCCTTTTCTTTTGGTCCTTTCTTATTTCTATTTTCTAACTTTTACTTTTCTATGCACCTCTGGAGCTTCGTGTACCTGAAACTGTTGGTTCCTACCCCCGACCGATGAGTCGAGTGAAGATAAGGATGGCATGGCTCATGTGCCGTTGTTCCCTCGAGGCTTGAGATAGAGAAGGGATGTTGTTGGGGTCAAGAGCGGGGCCCACCGGATCGTCCTTTTGAGAAATTTCTTATCCGAGTTGATGGTCGCTAGCGTTGATTGGATACCCTGGGAGCATGTTTCCTATGCTGCCCCAGAGGAGATACAGGCGGTGAGACCTCTTGCTTCTTGTCGACTTCTGATGGAGAGTACCGAGCATAGGCAGTGGTACCTTGGTGAGCGGGTATCTCGGCAGGTGGTTGGTGGTCCGAGGTACCGCGTTCCTCATGCCCCTCCTGTGATGGATGCTGATGACCTCTCTGGTGCTGCTTTGCTGGCAGCTTTGGCTGGTACTGATGCCTGGGATTATTTTCGCTCTGAGACAAGATATGAGACCTACCGTGGCCGCTTTCTGATGCTGAACTTTCCACTCTTGGATGTGAGTTTCTTTTACATTTTTTGTCTCTATTCGTCACTTATGTTTTTGGACTTATCTTTTCCTTACTTGTCTTGTGCTTATAGCTTCGCGAGATGTATAGGAGATAGGCTCTCGCCGCTTCTGATCCCATCCCTCCTTGGGATTGGACTGTTAACGTTTTGGATGCCAATGGCTCTCCGCAGGTCATGGAGCTGCCGCGAGTCACGTACAGTTATCCCACCCAACCAGCAGGTGTCCTCAACGTCCCTTGGAGTTATGCTGAGGAGGGTCACGCCTTGACAGCTAGCTTACGGTCTTTGGTCCTTACGCGGGACCATCGGGTATGTCTCTAATAGGGGTGGGCAAAAACCAAACCGAACCGAAGAACCGACCGCAAACCGACCGAACATGGTCGGTTTAAATTCGGTTGGCGGTCGAAATCGGTTGAATGTATGTGATTTCTTCGGTTCCACGGTCGGTTCACGGTTGACAAGGTTAAAAAACCGATAAAACCGAACCGACCAAATTATTAGTCAATACTTACACTTCTACTGGACTACTTCTACAATTCTACTAGACTACTGAGTAATTGTATAGATATAATAATAATATATAATATAAAATGATCATAAAACTATAAAAGTGTCAACAACACCATCCAACAGTCATGCTTCATTTTGATAATAGTGTAATTTTTTTTTATAACAGTAATTCCCCAACCGATCAAACCGACCGCCAACCGACACAAACCGAACCGATCGAAAACTGACAATAACGGTCGGTTGACGGTTCTAGTACTGAGAAAACCGATTACATCGGTTCGGTTGGCGGTTTTACCCAAAACCGAACCGACCAACCGAATGCCCACCCCTAGTCTCTAATTTTGTGCTCCTTAAGGTTGCGAGGTTCTAACCCTATATTTTACCCTTGGCAGATGGACGGTATGCGATAGGGATGGCGACGGGGCGGGTATGGGACGGGGCCCCCCTCCCCCGCCCCCGCCCCGCTTAGTTAGACCATAGCCCCGACCCCAACCCCGCCCCGCCCCGCCCCGACCTTCACCTTGTCCCGCCCCCGACCCCGGCTAGGTAGCTTTACCCCACCCCCGCCCCGCCCCGCCCCGCCCCGCCCAACATCCTTCACATACACAAATTAGGGGCAGTCCCTTAAAAAAAATGGCAGTGGTTTATGCTTTCCTATTTTTTTCCCCTCTTTGGGGGCACCCAATCCAATACAAATTATATAATCCACCAATCATATTATAATCAAATTACAATCAAACTAATAATCAAATTAATAGGTTACCCATCCAAGACTCAAAGTTCAAGCACACAATATTCATATTACAATCCACCAACCATAGTACAGAAAATACATAAAAGAATCAAAGATTCAAATCAACAAATGCTCCAGGAGATTAAAACAATATCTTTACTCGTCTTTGTATCAATCTGCAATTTTTAAGGCAACAAAGTCACAAATACCATCAATGCAGTGAATCAGTGATACACACACACACACACACACACACCCCACACACAATGCACAACACTCAAATGCACATACTCACGCACACACTCGCAAGCACCAACATCCTTCACTCACGCACACTGTCACGCACACATTGCACATGCACTAACACACACTCACACATGCACTCACGCTATCACGCACACACACTTATACACTAACACATACTCACGCGTATACTCGCAGACTCGCACACACTCACGCACAGATGAGAGTCAGAAATTGAGGCTTCAGATGATTTTGAAGCTCAGAATCAGAAAGTGAGTAAATTAAGTTAGGGTTTTATGAAGTATTACCTTGAAGAGTCAGATCTGATGAGAATCTTGAGGGTTAGAGGTGACTGGTTAGCTCCGGTGAAGAGAAAGAGATGAGATGAGACTGAGAGACTCTTGAGTCTTGGTCTCTATGTTATCAGCCGACATTAGAAACACAAAAATGAAGCCTTAAAATTGTTTGCTACTATTTATACTAACAAGGAAAAAGGGTAATACTCCTAACTATTGAGGATAGTAATGTAAATACATATATATTCGGGGCGGGTTCGGGGGATTTGACCCTATACCCGACCCCGACCCGAACCCGGCTCGGGTTGAACCCTCTCCCCCCATACCCGACCCCTACCCCATGAATGCCTCCCCCATACCCTACCTATTAGGGGCAGGGCAGGGCGGGGCGGGAAACCCGGAAAACCCGCCCCATTGCCATCCCTAGTATGCGGCAGTTTAGCACCAGTCAAATGGCATCACTTGACTCTGTTTTTGTATTTTTGTTGCTTCTTAGCTGATTTGTATTTATTTTGCATGTGCAGTGTCGAGGAGGTGGTGTTGGCTCGTCGAGAACCAGGCCAAGGTGCAGAGGCGGTGGGAGGAGGCCATCGTCGATGTACACTCTGGGTGGTCCGACAGAGGATGAAGAGGAGGAGGACTGAGACCTTCTAAGCGGGGACTTTGTTTTATCCCCATTTTATGTCTTCAATTGGGTTGTACTAGTGAATTATGGACAATGTGTAGGATGATGTATAGGATGATGTGTCACCTTTGATAGAGTTTTGTGATGTTTTGCTTTTTTAGCCGGATAGTTTCCGGTTTGAAGGTGCGATTGTGTGCTTATTTTAGTTGGTGATCGTGTGACAATATATGTGCTTTGTGATTTTGTGATTGTTGATATTACTGCGATGAGTAGCTTTGTGATAGTGAGTGTGTTTACCTTGGAGGTGGGATAGTCCGTGAAATGGGGAGGTGCCGAAATTTTGAATTTTGCTAAAGCCGCGACAGAAAACATGGCATTGTATGACCCCTCTCAACTCACGGCTTGGCTGAACATCACGGATGGCGTGGAACGGATCAACCTTTTTAGCTACGGCTTGACCGAGCTGTTCTCTCTTCGCTAAATGGCTTTGAACGCCGAGTTCATGCGTGCTGCCATTGCCCATTGGGACCCTGTAAATCATGTCTTTAATTTTAATGGCCTAGATATATGCCCCCTATTTGAGGTGTTCTGTGCTATCCTCAGCTTCGATCCGGACTCTGACCTGATTCTTCCTCTTACTGATACTCCCAGTCCTATGCGAGGCTTGGCCGAATACTTGAACTGTTCCGCTGTTATCTCCCGCTGACTAATTCATGGTGAGGTTCTTGACATTGCTTCCATCATTGCCCAGTATGCTAGTCCTGGGAATCCTAGCGTACATGATGTCACCCGCGGGGCCACTATGATATTATGCATGACTTCGCACTTTCTATTCTTGAGTACTTCCATTGACTTGGTACACATGTGCCTCGGGCTGAAATTGAGTAAGAACCCCATGGCCATGGTTCTAGCCAAAACTCTGAATGGTTTGGATCGTGCTTCTAATAAAGGAACTCTTCTTCTTTCTGGGGCGCCTTTGGTGTTACAGGCTTGGCTCTACGAGCGCCTTCAGTTATGGACTGGTAGTGTGCTGCCAGTTTACTTCCGCAGAGCCGTGCTTTATTCTCATTACACTTCTGCCGATTAGGTTAGCATGATGGGTGCTTTATCTGAGGCTGATATTTGCTGGATTGTGGGGCGTTGGGGCCTCCATGCTGTGACCACCAGCCTCGGGGATTACCAGAGAGTGTGGTTGATGGGTTTGAGAGAGACTTTTTTCTATCATCCTCGTCGATTGGCTAGACAGTACGGGCGAGTTGAAGAGGTCCCCCGGGGATTTACTGAGAGGGTCTTTGCTTACAGAGTCAGAGCTGTTACTATTGCTGCTTTCATCAGTGGATGGGCCTGTCGAGTAAAAGCCTACTTCTAAATAAAAGACATAAAATAAAACTAGACTTGACTGATTCTGCTTCTTTCCTCTAAGTGTCTTTGATATTTGCGATTGTTTTCTGAAAGAACTTTTTGTGTTTTCATTTATCCCTGCTTATGTAAAATTCGAAGTTTGTTTATCGGCGAACCTTGGTTACTTACAGAACCTTATTTTTTGCATTTGGCTTTCTGAAAACATTTGCAGTATGATTTTGATAAGATGTTTGCTTTTGGTACTTGTTTGGGCATGCTAGGACGATTAGAGGCAAACGAGGCTGGTAGCCGAAGTTTGCCCCTAGTTTGGGATATGCGAGGTTGTGAGGCAAACGAGGTATATGAACGAAGTTTGCCCCTAGTTTAGGAGAGCCTTTAGGCAAACGAGGCGGGTGGCCGAAGTTTGCCCCTAGTGTGAAGGGTGATTTCTGGGTTATGGTAAGGACCACGACTTCATTTCTCTTATTCACTCATAATTTTGCCCAGGCACCAGTTAGGTCTTTGGATTTAACTCTAATTTTTGCCTACGCGTCCTTTTGGATTTTTGACCTAGCAAGCCATCCTTCTTTTCTCTTCTGAAAGTCTGCTTACGTACCCCAGAGCAGGGATCAGGTCCAACGTAGTTCAGGCCAAAGTCTTGAAAGAAAAGGGGTTGATTATAATGGTGTCGACCAAACTGATGCGGCTGCCTACGTATCCCCGAGTTGGAATCAGGTCGAGCGTAGTTGAGGGCAAGGTTTGAAGGAGATGGGCTATTTTTGTGGGTGAAGCGACCGAACCGATGCGGTTGCCTACGTATCCCCGAGTGGGAATCAGATCGAGCGTAGTTGAGGGCAAGGTTTGAAGGAGATGGGCTATTTTTGTGGGTGAAGCGATCAAACCAATGCGGTTGCCTACGTATCTCCAAGTGGGAATCAGGTCGAACATAGTTCAGGGCAAGGTTTGAAGGAGATGGGCTGATTTTGTGGGTGAAGCGACCGAACCGATGCGATTGCCTACGTATCCCCGAGTGGGAATCAGGTCGAGCGTAGTTCATGGCGAGGCTTGAAAGAAATAGGCTAGAGTCAAGCATAGCAATTTTTGAGGCGATCCACATTGATTGGTTCTTTGAATTCGACACCATCGAGGTCCATGAGGTAGGTCGCTCCTCCATAAAGGATAGTTTTGATGATGTAAGGGCCAACCCATTTAGGTTTGAACTTCCCACATGGGTCAAAGATCGGAGCTCGTAGTTCCTTCAGGACAAGGTCACCCTTGACAATTTTCCTCGGGCAAACTTTCTTGTTAAAAGCACGGGCTATCCTCTTTTGATAGATTTGGACGTGGTCGACTGCTGCTAGGCGCTTTTCATCTATGAAAGCCAATTCTTTATACCTTTCCATTAACCAGCCAGATTATGAAATTTCACATTCTGCCATCACACACAGGGATGGTAGTTCTATTTTGACTGGAAGTACTGCTTCCATGCCATACACCAATGAATAAGAAGACGCTCATGTAGACGTCCTTATCGATGTTCTGTATCCCCAAAGCTCAAATGGTAGTTTCTCGTGCCAGTCTTTGTAATTATCGGCCAATTTCTACAGTACGGCCTTGACATTCTTGTTTGCAGCTTCGACTGCCCCATTAGTGTGCGGCCTATATGGTGATGACTTATGATAAGTGATTTTGTATTTCTCAAATAAATCCCTGACTACTGCTTTGAAATGACTTCCGTTGTCCTAAATGACCTCATGGGGGACTCCATAACGACAGATGAGATTTCTCTTGATGAATTTGGCCACTTTCTTGGCCCCCAACTTGCTGTAGGATGCGGCTTCTACCCATTTTGTGAAGCAGTCAATGGCCACCAAAATGTATCGGTTTCCGTTTGAGGCCTTCGGAACAATATCGCCAATGATATCGATTCCCCAAGTTGAGAATGGCCACGGGGAGGTCAAACTATAGAGCAGAGATGGTGGTACATGCATCATGTTTGCATGGATCTGGCACTTGTGGCACCTTCTCACGTATTCGCAACAATCTTTTTCCAACGTTGTCCAATAGTACCCTTGTCTTACGATCTTTTTTGTCCAGCATGTGATCGTTCATGTGTGGACCGCATACCCCTTCGTGTATTTCTTCCATCATCCTTCTGGCGCCCTTCCCGAACAAGCAAGTCAGGTTGTGACCATTGTACCCTTTCTTTAATAATTTTCCACCGCAAATGATGAACTGTGCTGCGAACCTTTGAATTGCTCTTTTATCTTTCTCAGTAGACTTTTGGGGGTATGTTCCCTTTTCTATAAAGTTCCAGACATCTTGATACCATGGTATTTTATTCTCTTCTTCTTCGATTACAGCGATCATGCTAAATGACGGTTTGTATCTTTGCTCGATTACTAGAGGCATCATTTTTACCCCTACGTGGATTTTTTTCATGGAGGCTAGGGTAGCCAATGAATCTGCTAACTGATTCTCTTCCCTGGGTAGGTAACAGAATGTTATGCTCTTGAACTGTTTCTTGAGTCCATCGAGATGGTCATGGTAGAGCTTCAGCCTCTCTTCTTTCACCGTCCATTCTCCTCTTGCTTGTGACACAATGAGATTTGAATCTCCAAAGACATCCAACTTCTGAACTCTCAATTCTATGGCCGATTCCATCCCCAGAATGCATGCCTTGTATTCAGCAGTATTGTTGGTGGCGTTATAATTGAGCTTGACTGCCAGTGGGGTGTGGTCCCCATTTTACGACACCAGGATTATACCTACTCCGTATCCTTTCATGTTGGTTGCCCCATCAAAGTACAACTTCCACTGTTCTTCTTTGATTTCCATGATATTCTCATCTGAGAACGGGAAGTCTCCATTTTCTTTGGAATCAATAGCGTGTTCCGCAAGATGCTCAGCTATAGTTCTCCCTTTTATCGAGTTGCTTATCACATACTTGATATCAAATTCAGATAGTAGGAGTAGCCAACGAGATATACGACTGGTCAGGGCGGGTTTTTCGAGGAGGTATTTTAGAGGATCCATGCAGGATATGAGCTCAATTGAAAAGGCCAGCATGTAGTGCCTTAATCGGCGGGTGCACCAGACTAAGGTCCAACATGTTTTTTCAAGGGTAGAGTAATTAAGCTCATACCCAGTCATCCTCTTGCTAAGGTAATATATGGATTTTTTAGAGTAGGCTTCTTTCCCTTCTTAGGCCAACATACACCCCATGGCATTTTCGGAGACAGATACGTACAGAAATAAGGGCTTGTGAGGAGTGAGTGGTGAAAGGACGGGTGATTTTTGAAGTAGGCTTTTATTTTATCAAATACAGCTTGGCATTGGTCATCCCATTAGAACTTTTCTCCTTTCCTCAGTAACCAGAACAAGGGATCACATGTAGTTATGAGCTTGGAAATAAAGCGGCTGATGAATTGGATCCTTCTGAGGAATCCTCTCACTTCTTTCTCATTCTATGGCGGCACCATTTCTAGAATTGCCTTGATTTTGGAGGGATCGACCTCTATCCCTCTTTGTGTAATGAGCAAAACATAGGAGCTTCCCAGAGGTCACACCAAAGTGCATTTCTTCGGATTCAGCCTCATCTTGTACCTGCGCAATCTTTCGAAAAACTTCTCCAATGCCACCAAGTGCCCTTTTCTATCCTTGGATTTCACGATCATGTCATCTACATATACCTCCACGTCTTTGTGAATCATGTCATGCAGCAGAGTGGTGGCAGCTCTTTGGTAGGTTGCTCCAGCGTTCTTGAGTCCGAAAGTCATCACCCTATAACAGTAGGTCCCCCAAGGTGTGGTAAATGTCGTCTTTTCCTAATCTTCTGGTGCCATTAGAATCTGATTGTACCCTGAAAAGCCATCTATGAATGACAGTAGCTCATGTCCTGTGGTGTTGTCTACCAAGACATCGATGTGGCGAAGCGGGAAGTCATCCTTTGGGCTGGCTTTGTTTAGATCACGGAAGTTGACACACACACAAACTTTTCCGTCCTTCTTGGGGACTAGCACGATGTTGGCAACCTATTACGGATACTCTGTAACAATGATGAACCCTGCCTTAAACTATTTTTCTACCTCTTCCTTGACCTTCAGCACCCATTCCAGTCTCATGCACCTCAGTTTTTGCTTGACAGGTTTAGAATTGGGGAGGAGGGGAATACGATGTTAGACAATGTCGAGATCGACCCCAGGCATATCCTCATAAGGCCAAGCGAAAACATCTTTGAATTCTTTTAGCAAGAAAGTCAATTTTTCTTTTTCTTCTTTATTAAGTGTCGAGCCAATTTGCACAATTTGTGGATTATCTTTTTTACCTAGGTTAATTGGTAAAGTATCTTCGAATATTTCATAAGCAAGTGGTTTTTCAATTAGTTGCTTAAGTTCGATTGCGAGATCCTCAGAGGGATCTGTGCATTCATAAGTATTAGACATAAAGGAGTAAGCAGAATCGTTTTTCATTTCATTCATGATAGGTGGAGTGATTACATCAGACAGCGATGGGCCCACAGTGGTCGATTTTGGTACAGACTCGATAATAGGAAGTACAGACTCCAGGGGAATAGGGGATAGGGAGACATAGACAAATGACTCTACAGCCTGGTTGTTCAAACCCTCCTCAGTTGGCATGATCTGATCATCTCGATTCTTGGCCCTCTTTCCTTCTTTCTCTTCAGCGAACACTTCCCACATCTTCTCGATAGCCTCAGTGTCTAGATACTTCAACCAGTCTTCCTCTGGGGTTTTCGCAACTTCTTTCGGATAGAACGGATTGTGATAGGGGGGCCTTTCGCAGTCAGCGAAGATTTCAAGCCCAGGGTGCCTTTTTTCGATGGTCTGATGGATCCAAGGTTCAGGAAACCCAAAGTAGGGAAAGTCATCCCCTTCTTTGATGAATTACCCATTCAAGGTCTTGCGGTACAGTGGGAGACTCCTAACTCTCTTCTTCGATCGCTTTTGTAGCTCGATGTCTTCTTCGGTGGGCACCCCAATCCGAAAGTGCCTTTCTGTCCTTTGATCTGAGGGAACTCACGAATCCCTTATTGGCATCGGCTCAATCCCATTCCAGGAAAGTAGTTCATTTTGCGGACGATATTGATCACCGCGGAGTGGACCTCTGGGAACATGTCGTCATCACTAACCATATGGATCTTTTCCATGAAGAATCCTCCGATTTCTCCTTCTTTTAGTTCACGTATTTGGATTTCAAAGACAGGAGTGTAACATGGGAAGGCCTTATTTCCCCAACTGTTGCCAAGGATGATTTTTACCTCTTTCTCATGAATGTATTTGATCATTTGGTGCACAGTGGATGACACCGCTTTGTTGACATGCAGCTAGGGCCTCCTAATCAATAAATTGAACAAGGCAGGTATGTCCATAACTTGAAAGATTTCAGTGCTAACCAAAGATCCTACTCGGATTTGGAGTAAAACAGACCCCATCACATTTCTCTTGGTATTATAGTAGGCTCTCACGTATTGCATAGTTAGTGTGATGTCAAGGATGTTGACCCCTAAGGCAGTGGCAGTTCTTAGAGCACAAACATTTAAGGCAGAGCCTGTATCGACCAGACAAAATGGCACCTGCTATCCCTTATATCCGATTGTGATGTACAGAGATTTGTTATGTGCAGATCCTTCCGGTGGCAAATCCTCATCGGAGAAGATGATGACTTGGATCAGGGGAAAGTGTGCTTAAGAAGGCCACCATATCTTCTGGTGCCGCGTCAATGAGGACCTCAATTCCAGCTAAGGCATTCAACACAGCTTGTCTGTGCCTATAAGATGTTACCATGATGTCCCACATCAAGAGATGTGCCTGAGTTTTCTTCAACTGCTTTATCAATTCGTTGTTCTCTTCGATGACCTCATCCATTTTTCCTTTCTCCTTATCCTTGACTAGCCCTTTCTCCATGGTTTTTGTGACCGGTTGTGGAGGCTGATAATGATGACCCGACCTAGTCAGATGATCAATCTCGGCAGGACTAGGTCCTTCCACAGTCCCATCTTCTTTGAACCACTCGCAATCTATTCTCATAAACAGTTTTTCTGACTCATCCCATATGGAGGCATCGCTTTCTTTGTTAGGATCGTACCATTTGAGATCTACTGCCCCTAGATCATGTTCTTCCAGGAAGAACAAATCTTGTTCATCATCTAACTGCTGCTGCCACCCATCATCTTCTCCTTCAATCAGATGGACTTCTGTAGAATCCGGGATGTCAATGCGGGCCAAGGAAAGTCCTATGGGGATTATGAGGGTAGAAGGATTGAAAGTAGTGGGGTCATATTCAATGAGGCTTATATTTTGGTGGTTCAGTAGGGTTTGGGTGATATGAGGCTGCTTGGGAGGGGGCTCAATGATATTCTGGTCAATGAGATCTTGGATATCATGGCAAAGGCGTATGCAATCATTGATGTGGTGGCCAGGGGCTTGGTGGTAGGTGCATCTTGTAGACATATCACAATTGAGGAAGGGGGGTAGCGGGGTGTTTTGAGGCTGAAGGAGTTGGAGGTGGCCCTTTTGAGGAAGCGGTCTAAGGCTGAGAAAAGTGAGATTTCTAGCTTGGCGAAATTGCGAGGAGGCTTTTTTTGGAAAGGGCGATTGGAGGAATTTGCTTGGTTGAAGGGTTGGTATGGCCTAGGAGGGTATGCCATAGGTTGACTGCTAAGAGAATTGACATCCGGAGTGTTGCGGGAGTAATTAGGCCTTTTCGGCTGACTTGGGGGCTCTTCATTCTTAATCTTTCCTTCCCTGATAGCATCTTCAATTCGAGTCCCAACTTGAAACAACTCCTCAAAGGTGGAGATGGATTGATATAACAATTTCTCATGATAGAGCGGCTGTAAATTTCGGATCAACATCCTCACATGTTCCTTCTCAACCGGTCGGTGAGTCATTTGAGCCACTTTATTTCTCCATCTGCCTAAGAAAGGGGCGAAGGATTCATTGTTGTTTTGCCGAGTAGTTTCCAAATCCCTGATTGTGACATCCAACTCTTGATTGTAGGAATAGTGATCAACGAATACCCGAACGATGTCTTCCCATGCCCGAGTTTTAGAAGCTTCCAAGGTAAGGAACCATGACAGTGTAGACTTTGCGAGAGTATGCAGGAACATCATCGCAATGTGCTCATGAGTGCAGCCCATTGACTGGAAGATGCTCATGCACAGCTTCACATGACTTTTCGGATTTCCAGTTCCATCAAAATGATCAATGGCAGGCATCTTGAAGTTTTCTGGCAGTTTTAGCTTAACAGGTTCGAAGAGCCCCTCCAGGTCTAGCATGTAGTCATTAACCCCTTTGCTTTTCCTCAATACGCTTTCTAGCTTGTCAACTTTGTCCATTTTCTCCTGAAACTTCTTCTCGTATGCAGGCAGTAGGACTCCTTAAAACTAATCTTCTTCCCCATTATTCTCAGGAGGTGGTACAAACCCTGGCGGTGGAGGTGGCACGAAACCTGGTGGTGGCGGGAACCCAGGTGGATATTGCGGCTACTGTTGTTTCAATTCTTCCATAAACCTCAAGACTTGGGCCAGGCTGTCGAACTGCTGGCTTAAGGTGGCTCCCAACTCAGTGACCTTTTTTTCCAACTCTTCTTAATTCATGTTGAAATAACTTGTTGGGCTGATTCTGACCAAACGATTATCTGAATTTTCTGACCCAGGATGAAGATCTCAGTTGCTGACTTTAAGAATCTATAGTGGCCCTACAAATTTGGGAGGATTTGTATCAGATTCTGATAGTGATGACTATAGACGGACAATGACAGTAACATTAACAAACGTGGATTGATTGGTGTACAGACTGATTGAGACAGTGCGTGCAGACTGACAGGAACGATGCATGCAAATGTGACAAGCATGCGGATGCAAGCCCTAATCTATATGATGTTCCTACTTCTAGCAGATATCAATTAAGCAAGTAAGGTCTTATCCATACAGAGTGTGCTAACCTTTTCTTTCAGTATGATCACCAGGGGTTAATAGGGGTTTCCAAGTCAATTTGGGAAGTCTGGATAGAGTTTCTGGGAGAAACAGGTTATATCTGGGATATCTGGACAGAGTTCTGGGAGAAACAGGTTATATCTGGGATATTTGGACAAAGTTTTTGGGAGAAACATGTTATATCTGGGATATCTGGACTGTTTTTGGGATAAACAGGTTATACTTGGGATATCTGGACAGAGTTTCTGGGAGAAACATGTTATATATGGGATTTCTGGACAGAGTTTCTGGGAGAAACAGGTTATATCTGGGATATCTGGATAGAGTTTCTGGGAGAAACATATTATATCTGGGATATCTGGACAGAATTTCTAGGAGAAACAGGTTACATCTGGGATATCTGGACAGAGTTTTTGGGAGAAACAGGTTATATGTGGGATATCTGGACAGAGTTTCTAGGGGAAACAGGTGTATATGACAGGAGCATGCGATGACGATGATCATACTATCTAGCAAGTTTTCATACTCCTATGTTTTAGTACCGATAAACAAGGTTTACGGTGTATATCTTTTATGAGCATGGAGCAGACATCCTTGTCATGGTGCCTAAGCAGGTCAACTCAATGTGATCACATATGAGTGATTGCCTTGAGAATCATAAGAAAGAGATTCTGCCTCATGCCACATAAGCTTCTACACCGCGCAGGTAATCCCGTCAGGGCATACAACAGTTATATCACATTGTCCTATCTGAAAAGATAACTGAATAGTCCTATGAAAGGTTGTACAGGAATCTATATGCAAAGGCTGGGTTTAGTCAAAGAGGGTCTGTTGACTAGAGTTCCAATATACCGTTAGAGAGACAGTACGGAAGTGTTTACTCTTTTTGATAAACCTTGGAAGGTACAGTATCAACGGTGACTTATGCCCTGGCACAGCAAGACCTGAACAATGTCAGCGCCGCGTTTCAGACACAGTCGAAAGGGAAAAATGCAGAGTGCAATGCAGTGAACCAACAGTAAAACGATGATTTTAAGGATGCTTCTTATGAGTCAAACCTCTGTATTATTTTGTTTTGAAAATAAATTTCCCCAGCAGAGTCGCCAGATTGTGGACATGCGGAATCCCACCTCTTGTTTGTTTTGAAATTATTTTGAAAAAAAAAGGAAAAGGTCTGTTGAAAATAGATACAGAGTCGCCACTTGGTCTTTAGGGGACTAAGAAACCCAATTTGACTCATCCAAACGGATAAAGGGCACCGGTCCTTCATAACCAAAGAGCTTGGCTCAGGGTTTTGGTATGAGAGAGGAATGAGCCTTTGTCACGACTAAAACACTCTTAACTTGCCCTATCTCTCGACGGGCCTCAATTAGCATCCAAATAATCATCTTGTACTATGTTTGGTTCGACAATTAATACTATGATAGTATATTACGTCACACAAGAATTTTAAAATGGCAGATCAAAAGATAAGATATCATTCATAAGATCTAAGTCAAATATCACACAATGCAAAGGTGAAAGATCACACAAACAAACCTAGGAAAAATCATCTAATCACATATCAAGTAATCAAGTTTTCCAGGAGGGGACATTGATTGTTCTTGAAACAAATAATCGAATAAATCAAAATATACTTAGCAAGCTAGAATGATGCATGTTAATCTTTGAGAAAAGAAGATTTCTCAATCACGAGGATGGATGAGAAAGAAAAATTAGATAGAGGGGGAGCATGACTATGTGATCTAGTTCATTCCTTATAATCTTCTTAGATTAGGAGTCACAAAAGCCCAAATCTTGCATGAATGCAATGTATGATCCTAGAATGTGCAAAGGTTGTTGTGTGTTTGTGTACATGGACTTTCTAAAGTGACTTAGAAGTCTAAAAAGATGAATGAATGCATGGAGGAAATCATCATGGGCTATGTACAAATGTAGAATGGACTACTTCCTAAGATATGAACAAATTTGGAGTGTATGTAAGCATCAAATCAAAGGATGGAAGTAAAAGTATACTTGATGTGAGTAGTGGACAGAACAGTGAGTTGATTTTGTGGAAATTGAAAAGTGCGGCTAGAAATGTTTTTAATGCTTCATTTTTTATGGAGATCATCCTTATTGTGTCTAGAACACATACCAAAAAGCCAATCTTCAATAACTATTACAGATTGAGAGAAATCAGATAAACAATAGAGGTTACTCAGAAACAGAGTCCATATTGCCAACTGAAATGTTGAAAAATCTTAGAGAATGAAAACAAAAGATATAAAGGCCCATATTATACAAAGAGTTTCCTAAGACACTGAAGTTCAAGAAAAAAATGAGTTGGGACCACTCCTTTTGGAAAAGATTTCTGTAAAACAAGTTGAAAGTCAACTAAGCTGCTGTGACAGCAAAAACATAATATCTGGAGAGAATGTTTGGGTCCAAATGGACCATTTTCAAGTATTTCCAAGTCAAACCAAAAATCATGGGTGTTATTTAATGAGTTAAGAAGACTTTTCAAGTTGTCTCATATTAATATCTTGAGTATTGAGTCCTAGAGAAATCTTTGAACTCAGATTGTTCACTGTTTTGAAGATTTTGGGAAGAATTAGAGTTTTATTCTTTGAAATCAAAATGAGGGGTTTAACAGGGGTTTTGAAATAGAGGTTTTAAAAGCATATGTTCAACACTTAAATGGAGATCATGACCACTTAAAATATCAACATTTGAACCCATATCAAGAACCTCCAAGATTGTTGAACAACTTCAAGAATACGTAGGAATGTATTGAAGTTGAAATCATCATCTATCAAATATGTTTTTGAGGTCAAGAGCTACTATCCATAAGGATTCACTCACATCAAACTTCATGTCATCATCTAGATGATGATAGACTAGTAAGTAAATAAAGAAAATAAAAAAGAAATGGGGTTAAGGAGGGATAAGCATAATATGTAAATAAGCATGTAAGTAATCAATAGATGATATTCATGATGATTTTGGACTTGTAGCTTGGTGTTTCACTCATATATGGTGACTTTAGACATGGAAGAAGCATCCTATCTCACAAATGCTCACTAAAATTGTGGTTGGGTGTATTGAATGTGAAGTAAATGGGAGTAATGAAGTAGAAAACAAAGTTTAGAACTCACTTTTTAGTTGAAAATCAAAGGAAGAATCTCACTTTCACTCTCCTATCCTTATCTTCTACAACTTTTCTCTCTATAACTTCTCTAAGCTTTGTATTTGCCACCCCTAAATGAGAGGTGAATGGGAGTTTATATAGGGCAATTTGGGGTGGTGTTGGGATTTAAAGAGTGCTCCCATTGGCTCAAAATGTCTGTGAACAAGGAACTACGTCGTTTTGGTTTCTAATTAATCAAAATGGACCCCAAAACAATTTACAAAAATGAACTGTTCTGGGGGAGAATGCCCGGCGTCACTGGGCCTATGCCACGGCGGCAGTGGGCCAGTGCCGCGGCGACACTACCCATCCTTTGTCCAGATAATGCTAGTTAGGCCCCCAGAGGTTCCGGTATTCGTAAAAAGGCCCTATTTCGTCCGAAATTCACAGAAAATGCGTATAAACTCCAAACTGAGGTTGTGATATACCATTGGAAAGGTAATGGAATCTAATTCACATAAAAAATAGTTCGGAGATAGGTCACTTTAAAATGTTTTGCGGTATTCGCGATAAAAGCCGATTTGATCGCCTTTTCCACCTTCGGAAATTCATAATAAATTCGTTTTAAATCTAGAAAATATGTGTGATATACCATTGGAAAGCTATTGAATGCTAGTATCCATGAAAAATGTTTGAAAAATGATACGACACTCTAATTTCAATGTCAACTTTTAGGTCAAATCGGTCAAACTGCGATTTCTAGGAAGTTCTGGGAACCTCTGGGAGCTCCCAAGAGCTGACGTTTTAGTCCGATTTTCTTTTTAAACTCATTTTAATACTTTTCTCATGATCTAGAATGATCTCGGAACTTTTTGGCGAATTTGGATGATTTTGGTCAAACCTTGGTCAAATCTGGTCAAACTTCGGTCAAACCGGTCAACGGAGACTTTTCGGGAACTTTCGGGACTTTTGAGGGTCTCTGGGAGCTGACAATTTAATCAGATTTGGCTTAAAAACTCATTTTATGACTTTCCTTACGACATAGCATGTTTCCAGAACTTTCGGTCCAAATTTGGGAGTGTTTGGGCTTTCAAAGGCATTTTGGTCATTTGTACTACTTTTTCAGCATTTCGAGAGATAGAATTAACTTCCAAGAGTCCTTTTTGAGTCGTTTCGATCATTGTGAACCACCAAGCTATGGGTCTCCTAAATATGGTAGCCGACAAAATGGTGTCTACAAATCAAATATATATCACCATGCTCTCGGTAATCAAAACATTTCACCGTGCATTGGGCGTACTTATCAATATAATCGCCCAATATGAACTACACAATATATATCTATAAAATACACATACTTTTCATATCAAACATAAATACATGTCAAGAAATCATTCCAACAACATAATTGAATCACTCACCTCCGAATAACGCTCCTATAATTCAATCCAAAGAAAACCCGTCCATAAAGAACGTGCAGAAGTCCGTCTAGTATAACTCCTATGGATCAAAAGTCCAAATATCAACTTTTATGAAAAAAATTTAAAAAATAACTTTTCAGAAAACTTAGCCAAACATGGCCTAATAGGTACCGAAACGACGGCCTTACCTCGAGAAGTTTAAATACGAATTTTGGTGACAAATCAGCGGACGAACGGGTGTCGTTTGGCGTCGAGAAGCTCTAAGCAACTAAATCACCCTTTGGCCTCCACTTGAAACTTAGGTTAGAAGTTTTGATGAAATATCTAAAGTCATCTCTATCTATATATAGGCAACACTTCCGAAAATTGTGTTTACCTCCCCGCAAATTTTCAAAACTCCTAAACAGTCTCTGAAACTTTCCACACAGCTAATTCATAACTTTACAAGTGAAACCTCAAAATTATAAAAGTTTCTGTCTAAGTTCCATTTGGTTGCTAAAATGCAAATTCTTATATGACTTTTCTGAAGCTGCTAATTAGCCTACCAAATTAATAGCGTGTTAATTCGTCCTCACCAGGATGCTAAAACTAACAACATGAATAAATTCTAAACTAAAAACAATGCAGATAATGAAATACACAGGTAAACATTTATTTGCAGATAAACATTTAAGGTATTCCACAGTGACCGTCTCATACTCGGAGAGACGTCACAATAACAAATCCTCAATAACCACAATCTCAGAGGATTCTCTAACACAGATACCTAAATCGACTCGTGAGTCAAAACTCACTCAAACATGTGCCAAAATGCACAACACGCCACATTATCATGCATGACAATGTAATGAAATGTAATAACACAATTACGGGTGTTATACTGTCACGCCCCGACGTAGCATAAATAAGGAAAACGTTTAATTTCCTTTACGGACCCGTAGGTCGCGACAATTTGAAGGATCGATTCCGTCCCAAACGTCGAACAAACAAACATAATAATCAGAGCAGAGCAATCAAGGCTTATAAAATTTTTCTAACTTATTACATCTTATGATACGGGGTCAACTAAGGCACAGACCGCCTTGAAACAAAACAACAACTTAAAGTCTATTACAGTCATCCTCATAAAACAAACAATTTAAAACTTAAAACATATAACTTAAAGCATATAATCAATAAACAGTTTTCTCATCCGAGAGCCGCCGTTCTCAATTAGCATAGTCATACGATCCCTCCTGATCATAACCTGAAAAGCCTGAACACGAATGTCCAGGACGCATCAACGTCGTCAGCTTCAAGAAGCTGGTGAGTATTAAAAACATGACTTTGAATGTAAAACATACCCATTTACCTTTTTCCATTTTCAATTTTGTAAAATCAATCGTTAGACCACAGAAAGAATTTATTTTATAAAACAACACGGGATATATTAAAAGTCGTTCATTCATAAAGGCATATGTTCGTGGATGAGACAATGCACCACACTCATCTTGCCGACTCTTTTCTCTCGACAGACACGACAACCCACTATCTCACTCTGGTATCTTTGAAACACTAAGATAGCCACACTTTAGCAATGGGGCGCTATGGAGTGTCCAGTTTGCCTCACACTTTGGTCCGGGGTACCAGGGAGTGTCCAATGCCTCACACTTTGAATACCCTAACCGCCATGCAAATACCGGGGCAACCCCTCACTCAGTATCCAGACTCGAGTATCAGGGAGTGTCCGTAGGCCACACTTTAGCACTACCATGGGTGCCAGGGAGTGTCCAAGTTCGGCTTCACACACTTTAACGCTTCCATGGGCGACAGGGAGTGTCCAAATTTACCACCGTCGCATTTCAAAGATACCCTCACCGCAATCTCAACCACAACCACAACCGCAATCTCAACCACAACCACAACCGCAATCTCAATCTCAATCTCATACTCTTTCCACACTGACCATTACTCTTTTCCACACTGACTAACACCCACATGCATGTACCACTGACCCCACATGAATGACATGAACTTAAACACAAAGTAAATCGCTGAATTAAAGGAACAATGTACGTACGAGGATTGATAAGTCGCAATTCATTGTTTTGATCATTTAAACATAACCAAAAAGGATTCTGCTTTAGTAAATTTCCCAAACAGTACACAAACAGTATACAAATTTTATCCCAAACAATCCCTTATCACAAAACAAGCAAGACTGGAAACTGCCAGGGGTAGCGCGCACGGATCGCTCGCGCGACGGGTCGCTCGCACGGTCCGCTCGCGCGATATGCCTAATTTTCATTTTATATATAAACTTTTCTGTCTGCCTGAAAAAGCCAAGGTCGCGCGCAAGGATCGCTCGCGCGAAAGTTTTCTCGCGCGATCCTCGCTCGCGCGACCTGCCTAAATTTCATTACATATATATAAACTCTTATGTCTGCCTGGGGAAGCAAGGATCGTGCGCGCGGGCCGCTCGCGCGAGGGGTCGCTCACGCGATTTTCGCGCGCGTGATCGTGGCGCGAGTTTTTACTGAGGCTTCTTCTTCCTCGCAGAAACTGCTCTGTTTCAGTTTTAAGGGTCCATTTTGACCCATTTTCAATTTCGGGAGTAATTAGGCCTTATAATATATGATTCTCTTTGTTTTTCAACAAGGATTAAGAATCCAAAACCAATTTAACATGATTCAATCTATAGCTCTCCCATTTTATGAAATTTTAATAGATGACAAAATTTCATTTTCAATATACTTTGTGGTATGAACAAATTAGGCTCTATAACTTGAACTATATACTCTATATACTATAATCTTTAATATTCAACTCTGAAAACGAATTTAGATTAAGTTTTGAAAATCTTGATTTTGAAGCTCAAGCTTCCATGGACAAAATTTGAAATGGAGGATTATAAATTACAATCATATACATAGCAAACAAGTATAATTAACATTCTTAGTGAGTTAGAAATACTCACTGAGTTTAAAAGTAGAGAGATTGTTGAGAAAGATGAGCTAATTCAAGAAACCCAAATGAAACTTTAAGCTTTTAAAGTTTCAAAATTAGCTATACTTGGGGACCAAGTTCTTTGTTGAATACTCAACAAATGGATTTGTTTCTCAATTTATCAAGACTGCAGAAATACACACACACAATTACATACGTATATACACTCCCACATAACTGAAGAGCCAACATTAGACTAGTAGGGGTTAAAGCAAGGGTGTTTGGGAATTTAGCTTTTGGTCACAACAATACACACACACACAAACACTACAAGGAAAAAGGCCTTTTATGTCACTTAAAAAGTGACATAAATAGGTATTTATGTCACTTTTTTTTTCAGTAAAAAGTGACATAAATGGAGGCGACATAAATGTTTTAAAAGTGACATAAATACTTTATAAAAAGTGACATAAATGTTTCATAAAACCAACACATTTATTAATAAAAAGTGACATAAATACTTAAAAGTGACATAAATACTATTTTATTTATGTCACTTTTAACCTAAAGTGACATAAAAGTAGAAAAGTGACATAAATACCAAACAAAATTATTACTTCAAAGTCTTAAAAGTGACATAAATACTTAAAAGTGACATAAATACCATTTTATTTATGTCACTTTTAACCTAAAGTGACATAAATACCAAACAAAATAATTACATAAAAGGCTTAAAAGTGACATAAATGCTGTAAAAGTGACATAAATACCACCCTGTAAAAACAATATATACCACCCTGTACATATATACAATACCATGCATGCATGCACCCTGTACAAAATTAAATCCAACTCAATATTTCAACTACTAAATTTCATAGATTCGTCTCAATATCAACCAATTAATTGGGATAAACAAAAAAAAATATACAATCAATCTGAGTCAAGTGCAAATCTAATAACATATACATATATATTACATATTCATCAAAAAGTACTAACAAATTAAACCTATGAAAGCAACAAAAAAGAATTAGCCCAACAAAAAGAGTGGTTTGTTTGTTAGAACCTTCCATCAAAATGTGAAACTTTGTACCTACAAAAAAGACAAAGTTTTCATTAATTAGTTGTATATAAAATAATAAAAGAGTAAAACTATGTTTGGGGGTTTTGAGAGACCAATATGAGTTCGGGGACTTAGAATGATGAAAGAGTCATTTTTTCGTATTTTTTGTGAACCGTGAATCCGTTATGCATTCCGTTAGTTCCCGCAAATTTATTTAGGCATGTTTGAGATGCGTGTAAGGTTTCATGGCGTTTGGTCAAGCGGTTTACCGATTCACTACTCAAAACCCCCAAAATTACATTTTTTTAAGCCTAAATGACTAAAGAGTCATTTTTTCGCATTATTTGTGAACCGTGAATCCGTTATGCATTCTGTTAGTTCCCGCAAGTTTATTTAGGCATGTTTGAGGTGCGTGTAAGGTTTCGTAGCGTTTGGTTAAGCGGTTTATGTTTCACTACTCAAAACCCCTAAAACTAAGAATTTTCAAGTTTAAGTGATCCTAAAGTCATTTTTTCGCATTATTTGCGAAGCATAAATCCGTAATGCATTCCTTTAGTTCCCGCAAGTTTATTTTAGCATGTTTGAGGTGCGTGTAAAGTTTCGTGGCATTTGGTTAAGCGGTTTACCGTTTCACTACTCAAAACCCCTAAAACTAAGAATTTTCAAGTTTAAGTGATCCTAAAGTCATTTTTTCGCTTTATTTGGGAACCGTGAATGCGTTATGCATTCTGTTAGTTCCCACAAGTTCATTTAGGCGTGTTTGAGGTACGAGTAAGGTTTCGTGGCATTTGGTTAAGCGGTTTACCGTTTTACTCGACTACTGCGAGTAAAAAATACAATGAAGTAGAGTTAAGAAAGAGAGAGATGAACGAAAGACTAAGAGAGAAAAAGAGACAGAGAAACGAGAGGGAGAGAGAGAGAGAGAGAGAAATGAGAGAGAGAGAGAGAGAGATTATGATTGTAATGCTTTCAATCATAATACCAATATTATTCAATCCAAAAAACCTCCCTGATGTAAGAGAATGGTGAAACACAATGGGCTATATCAAGAGTGACTTAAACAATCAAATCGATATCTAAAGTCAGGAAGATTTAGGAAGGTGTTATTACCAGTTTTCAGGCAGGGGCTACTAAAAATTATTTGCAAAAATAAGTGATCAAACATCAGAAATAAGCCTATCCCTATGATCAGTAACTCGTGCACTAAAGAAATAGAGATCAACGTAAGCACATTGTATCATAAGAAAAAGTACACATGCTAGGACATACCTCGGCAAACAGGTAACCAACTTGTAATTTAGCCATGTTTGCTTTATGAGAGACCATTGTCTTGTAAGCTTCACAAGTGGCAGCAAAGTTATAAGCAGTATGTTACAATAATTTTACCAAAATATGGATAGCTAGACCATGTTATAGACAATGACATAGCTATAACTAATACGGATCAGTGTGTGTGTTTGTGTGTGTGTGTGTGTGTATATGTGTGTGTATGTGTTTATACAGTAAAAACTGCAGCCCTACGATGGATAGAAAAGGAAACTTAAAATGGAAGACAAAAAGACAAGTGACACAACAGAAAAAATTGTGAATCGGTCAGATTTTAAATTTTAAATCACATACTTTAAGATGTATAGCTTCAACCAGAATTAAGTTAAGAGCACAGTTGGCTGATAATTGTTATCTAGGGTCACAATTACACAACCTAATTTTCAAGTTTTCAGATTTGCACTTCCATGAATTTGAATTGCCCCATTTACAACCTGTACACCAATATTTATATAGAAACTCATAAACTTGAATGGGACTACTTGCAAAATAGAAAACTTTATCATGTTCCATTTGTGTGTGGTCAGGTCATTCCTGGATTTTTACATAACTAGTTACACCTGTATGAAAAAAAATTTGTTGAGGGACCTTTTTATTGAATTAATAATAAAAATAAAACAGATTAGACCTAAGATCCAAAACAAGAGCCTATTTTGTAGGTCTAATCTGTTTTAATTTTGTAACAGTGTGGTAGAACGTTGTTAATTGATCCCTTCACAGACATTGTACTACATCTAAAAAGTTGATGGTTGATTGTCTACGTCCATTTCCATTTTACAGAGAATTAGTGCACTTCTTAATTGAACAAATAAATTGTTGGCGCATCTTAAAACGGTGCCACTTCTTCAACTCGAACCTTGGATTTTCTAGTAAAAAGAAAGTTCATGTAGAAACGGATATGTAACGTAGATCTTCAAACACCAACATTACTCTTCTATATATTATTTACTGGTAGATAATAATACTGATAAGGTAGTTTATTCTATATTTCAGCGGATGATATCAGGTCCCTCGCAATCTACAATAACCATTTCCAAGAGCTATCTTGTAATGTGGAAGTCCATAGCTCATCTCAACCACTCCGTCACTCTCCTTCACTACATTTTCATATTGTTTTTGATTGGGTCATGTGTGGTCCACATATACAAACTTGAAACAATGCAAAAGCATTTTAAAAGTGAAATTTTATAATTTCAAAAAGTATTATTTAAGCGCACAGAGGATACCATGGGGAAAAACCTAGGGGAGACAATTTACCTTCTTGTTTTCCTTTCTTCTTCCTTCTCTTAAGGCTTTGTTTGGTTTATGGATTTATTGAAGGAAGAGAAAAGGGGAAGGAAGATAATAAGGAAATTAGTTACTTCGTGTTTTTCTCAATGCTTAAATAATGTGAGAAGTCAAATTTTCAATATATTATTGGAACATGAGAGAAAATCAATTTTTTAAATTTATTTTTCACTATGATTTCTTTTCCTACCTATTCTCTTCACTATTTTTGTATTAACTAAACGAAGGAAAACGTTTCGGTTTTGCTGAGTGTTCTCCATTCTTTTCCCTCACTAAACGCATGAAGTCATGAACCAAACAGAGCCTAAATCCACAAACCAAATGGAGCCACAAGGAAACTGTAGCAAATTGTGCAGAAAAATGAGATCAGTGCAGAAAGATACCTTGAGCTGCTGTATTTGAGTTTTCAACTGGCTCCCTTCATTGCTTGTCGCAGAACAAGCTATGACTGGTCTTGTAACTCCACATGCTCGACCAAGAACTTGTTTTGAAGGAACAAAAACATATGGCACATTCTGTGACAATTGAAAAAAAACAGGTCATTTGTTATTCACATGATTAAGAATAGTTCATCTCTCGATCTCCCGAGCCCTATTCAATAGAATTGCATTCATATATTGGAAGCAAGTATGCTCCTAGATGTTGTTTATTCGTCTAACTCCTACACGTTAAGACACTATAAGACAGCTAGATTAACTAAAGTTGTTTAGTTTATTATAGGTTTGAATATGGATTCTAAGATAATATATTGAACTCGGCTTGCCCCCTCTTTAAAAACTTCAGATTTGGACATCTTGAGTCTTAACTTTTAATTCTTGATTCTATTTATTGATGTGGGATATAATAAAAAGCCAGCCAGCGTGGAGATTTTTGTTTATGAAGAATCGATGTTGTTTCTCTGATAGTAAAAAGTTCAAATAAGAAATTTAGCTATTAGAAGAATCAGAAGGTGATTATATTACTTGTATTAGTAGGAGGAACTAAATATATCTGAAGTATCATGTTGAGATGTAAAATGAGCCACTAAATAAGTCAAAACTATGGAAGCTAAAAGTTGTTTCGCTAGCTTTATCTCATTTTTGGAAGAATTCCACTCCAATCAAAAAGGAAATAGAAAATGATCAAGGGGACAAAATCAAACTACGCCGTAGAAATTCAAATTAAATAGCAATAGTTTCATGCCTCTGTAATTTGAAGTGAAAAAGTAACTTTTGAGAACGTGAAGCAAACCTGATCGTTGTCCACCAAGACTGCCCGGACACCTTCAACAAAATAATTTCGAAGAGAAGACCTTATAGCAATGCGGTATTCAGTTTTCATCACACCAATTAACTGGGAATGGCCAATTTCATGAAGAACATATGTTATTTCAAAAAAGATACAAAAGTACTTTTGACATATTAAAAGAAAGAAAAATGGACTCACATTGGATAGCTCATTGTCAAGTTTTCAAAACTGGGAAACCGACTTGCTAGCAGATTGCATGTCAAGAACTTTAAAGAGTCATTAATATATATGTTTTTTTTTTGTCTTTTTTTTTTTCATCTGACATAATTCACAGAACCATAGAATTCTATTATAAAGTCACAAACAAGGCATTCATCCCCAGAATTAACATCTATACATATCGGGCACACACAAAAAACAAATGAAAAGGGTCTGGCTCTACAAGATGGAACTTCTTAATGTTATTAAAACAACAATTACAGAAAGGCCGTGGTGATTAAACAAAACTTTTTTCTCCAGTCAGTTTAACAGACAAAAGACATCACAAATAAGAAAACCAAGGCGATGAAAAAAAGCTTCCTAGGCAGATTTAAAATAAAACTAACCCACAATAGAACAACAAACTGGGTTTTCTTCATTGATAAGAACTGTTCACTAAGCTAACTAGTATTTTAAATTAATCCCGATGACGTGCCAGAACATGTGCCATTTCTATTTGCAGTTTTAACTAAGCAGAACGATAACAGAAATGCAAATGATTTATCTAGTAAATGGTGATTACTTTGCAAAACTTAAGGCTCAACTGAGTTGATAGCGACCTGCAAATTTATTGCGGCGACATAATCCTTCAACTTTGATCACATTTGTATCGTCTAACAGAAAAAACCATGTGTTCTCTACCTTTGTGAGAGCTTGATATATATTGTTTGGATCATTCTCTAATAGGTCAAGATTTGTAGTGTTTGGCAATCCAACATAGTATCACAGCTTTACTTCTATAAGGTCTTGGGATCACTTCTCTCTATTAGGATTTTGTCCCCATTATATTTGTTTTTGCACTTCATAATCATGAAGTTTGGTTTGTGACCTTTTCATATGCATAAGGGGATCACGGGTGAGGGAAGGTGTGGGAGCTTGATATACATTGTTTGGTCTATTTTTTAACAGCTTGAGATTTTGGATCATTTGGTAGTCTATGCAAAGTGCATTTTCACCTTTGAACTATACACCAATCTACAGTTTGGGCACTCATCTTTCTGTTTTAGCAATTAAATCCTTCAACTTTCAAGCCAATTTCAATGTCAACCTTCTATCAAAAAAAGTTACAGAAACTCGTCAAGTGGTGCCACGTGGTGCAATGTCAACCTTCCACATAACGAGTTTCTCTCAGTTTTTCAGACAAAAGGTTGACATACAGTTGGGCTAAAAGTTCAAGGACCAAATTGCCATAAATGAAAGATGAAGGACCAAACTGCCAATAGTGTGTAGTTCAGGGGTACAAAATGCATTTTGGTGCAATATCAAGTTGTTGGTATTTCAATATAATTTTTTTTGTAGGGATTAATTAATTTGGAATGTATTTGTGTTTTGTGTGTTTGTCCAAATAACAAATTGGCAGCAAGAGTGAGCAGAAAGTAGCGAAAACAGAAAAGAACAAGTGTATGCACATATGTAGCAGTGGCAGCCAATTGTTGGCTCCAAACCCAAAAAGTGAAGGCTTCAGCAAAGTTGATTTCAGCAGTATACATTGAATCGAAAGAGAGAGAGAGAGAGAAAAAGAGAGAGAGAGAGAGAGTGAAATTGTAGTTGTAATTTAGTTGACTGCAGAATTCCAGAAAAGAAAATACCTGAACACTTGCGGTCTTTAAGCCGCCGTTGTAAGAAATGGGGAAGCGCAATGAAATGCAAATAAAAGTTCAATTTTACCTATTGCAAGCGGAAATGGCGGGGTTTTACAAATTTCCCAAGGAAATGTAAATGAAATACATTGCTCAGTCATTCCTTCATATGGTAGGATTTGTTCCATTGCTTAAAAAATATAGGGGAAACAGAAAATGGGAAGGAAAAGAGAGACCAAAAAGCGACTCACTCTCTCTCTCTCTATGGCTTTGTAATGACCCTTCTAATGTGAGCAATGATGCAATGAGAACAGGGGAAAGAAATTCCTAAGCTTGCTAGTCCTTTATAAATTCAACCAAACAATGAAAATTAAGCTCTTGCTTCTTATTGTCATAAAGTAAGTTTTTGAAGATACCCTTTTGAAGTATATAATTCATAAATCTTTACATCTGAATCCCAAAAAAAGTATGTCAGCTACTAAGATTCTCTGCCTTGGAATTGTTAGAGCTATTTCAAAAGCACGTGAATTGAATAATATGGAATGGAGCTGAAAGGAAGGTAAAAATAAACCTGGGACTTTATCATCTTTATTAGAGTCGGTAATAATTGTTTTTGGTAAATGTCCATGGCTAATGTCTCAATAGACTCGTTGGATGAGAATTATCTATAACTGAAGTTGTGATAATTAGCTGTATTTTGATTTAAGACAGTTTGGTTATTTCAGTTTATACAGCAGTGCCCATGTCAACTATTTCCTTTGCGGTTGTGTAAATAGTTTTGTGTATACAAGTAATTTAGAGGGAGAAGTGCAGTAAAGTGTAGAAACAATGGAGAGTTTATACGATTGAGGGCTGTAATCGGAGAATAAGCTTATTGGCAGAAAGAATTACCTTTGAAGAAGCAGGTCCAAGCTGTACCTTTGTTGGTACTCGGTGTGAATGAACTGTCACATTCCTGAGGGAAAATAGGAAATTAAACGTCATGAATGCAAGTTCTAATAAGTATATGCAAGCAAATCCAACAGATATTTAGTAATCTTTTACGCCAAGAGAAGGACTGAATAAACATGATGTCAAATTAAGAAGATCACAATATTAAAGGTGTAAGATTAATAATGAGAAATTCTTATAAGGTTTTCTAAAATGTCAAATAAAAGCTTGTGATTAACCTCTTCCATTCAAATGAAATATAGAGAACCCATTTTTTTTTATAACCATCAGTAGATTTTCCTTTTATTCTCCTTAAGTTTATGACAAATGAAAAAGCATGGACATAATTTCTTTTCCCACCCCCTTACTGAAAATCTAGATATATTCACAAAATTCATCCCCAAAATCTATCCTAAAGCTAAAAAGATTGAATTTATGATGTCATTAGCGGAACAGAAACTTAAATGTAACATAACAAAATCAAATGTAAAAAATTATAAACAACAAAAAAAAGCAAAAAGTTATCTAATTAGATTGTAAATGATGACAGCTGGTTGAGAGTAATACCCGAAAGAAAACCTAATTTCCCAAAAGTATATAAATCCCAAATCAAAACTTCCAATAAAAACAAACCTTCACCTAAAGTTTTAACGCATCAAATCACCCATTTTTCCCCCTCTAAACGGAAGAAGATAATAAGAAAATTTGATTAGACCAAATACCCAGAAGTAAACCTACTTTTCAAAAGTATACGAACCCCAAATCACAAGTCCCAAAAATCAAACTCATAAACCCAACCGTAATCTAACAGATATGATTTGATCAGAGAAAAGTGAAGGATTTAGAACGAGAATACAGCTGCAAGAACCAAAGCCTAATCTACCTGATTTAATCAATTGAAGAAACAGAGAAGGGGAAGTAGAGAAAGAGAGAGGTATTTGTAGACTGCCACAAATCATAGATAAGAGCAGAAGAGGTAGAGAACAGGAGGTCGAAAGGAGATCTCGCCTAAAATATGGAAAGGTCTAATTCAGTGGCGAATCAACGGAATAAATTAGTAGCTGGAATCTAGGGAAAGTGGGATTGAGTTTGAACCTAGCGTGTTAAGAATATCTAAGTAGTTCCAGGCCATGGCTTAAGCTGCAGAACAGACTTCCTTTGCTTAAAAATGACAAATTGGTGTACAATGAAACCGGCCACACTGTATTTTAACTGGCAGTGAAATAATCTTAATTTCGCTCTGCGGCATGTATTTGAGTGAAAAGCTTCATGAAGCAAGGGGTCGGGAGAAGTAAAGCAGTGTCGTGCCTTCAAGTCGAGCCTGGATTGCCGAGGGGAAGTGAAGAGGAGCCAATCTGTGGTGGAAGTCTGTTTCTCACTTGGAGTCAATCGGTTGGTAGATATGAACACCTCAATTTGTAACTTCATTCAACAAGCACAACGATTAGCAAAGTTTGTACCTCCTGGTTATAGTTTCAAAATGAAGACTACATCATCATTAATATAGTACCATGGCATAACCATAAACCGTAAGTAACAGAAGTACATAGTAGAAGAATTACAGAAAGAAAAATTTAATTTTCAAATGTGAAGTTACTTTCAGATAAAACCTCGTTGTGATTATTGAGTAGTTGCAAATTGAGTAGTGTTCGTAGATAGTAAGCTACAATTTGGGTATAAGATACTTTCAGGAAGTAGAGACCCACCTAATTAGTGGATATACTATTCTCTTTAACAAGCCTCGCAGCAACAAATGGGTTTTGCTTGAAACCACCAATGAGAATCTAGGAAAACTCTTTGAGTACCTCTAAAGCATCTAATTTAGCTACATAAATTTAGTTAGCCATGATTGAGTAGGTCAATTCAGTTTGTAACCCGAAGTCACAAGTTCTGTAACATGTTGATAAAGTCCCTGGGCTTTGAATAGGCAAATTCTTTGGACTACTCTCTATTTGTTAATGCCTTGACAGTGTTAATTTGACAGCTATGTACTATTAGCGAATTATACAAGGCCATGCAATCGATTTGATCTTGTTTAGTATTTTTTGTGTACGTTGGTTATATATTCTCCGAGGTTTGATAGAGCTAATTTTTTGAAGTTACTCTTTAAAATGAATTGTTTCTAATATTACTATAACATCTTTTATTTTGAAATAGAACATGGACACCTAACCCTCCTATGGTTTTGGACTAAAGTGAAGCTACTAACATTTATTTCAAATAGCACCACGTGGGAATTTAAGTGTTATAATTAGCTCCACATACGAAAGTGTAGGCATTAAAATTAATCTCACATAGGCAGTTATCCTGGGAATTAGCCCCTTTTTTTGGGTCCAGCCAAAAGAGAAGCATAAGTAGTAGGAAGCAAAAACATGTGGAAAACCACATCATATGTCATTGGAGGAAAATATAGTGTCTGTGTTTTGACAAGATACCAATAAGAAGACATCTATATTATCATTTATCCCATCTTTTAAAAACCTAAAGGCAAGTAACATTTCAGGTTGATGTACACAAAAAGTTGCAGGACTTATTCTACTAACATAACCATTTCGGGAAACCTTTACATTAGTGCAGTTCTAAATGTATTACTAAACCTTTTTTTTTTCATAGTAGCTCTTGCCTCAAGATACCAAAAATGGCACACAAGAAATAGACAATAAATCTTCACTGAGCATAAAAATTCATCAATGGATTTAGAACAAAAGTTTCAAAAGAAACCCGAACTTTGGAACTAGAAACAAACGTATGAAGAAAACACTAGGCCAATTGCACATTATCCTTTACTATCTTATCATAATTGTTAGTGTATCAGGAGCATCTAATTGTTAGGGGTTCAATTTATTAATGGAGGCAATAAAACAACATAAAAATCAAGAGAACTTTTATCGAAAAAGGGGCTTTTAAACTAATAGTCCACTGGACCACTTCCTCTCAAAAAAAAATTTATTAGTGCATTTTTTGTATCAAGAGAACTTTTTATCTAAACACTGCGTTCGCTCCTTGTGGTCCAAATCTTCAGAACAAATTCAAAAACCAATAAAAATCAGATGAACTCAACACAAAAATTAAAATTATCAACAAACAATAAATTGAGGGATTACCTAAGTGATCAGAGAGAGAGAGAGAGAGATAGAGAGAGAGAGAGAGAGAGAGAGAGAGGTCTGAGAGGTAGCATCACAGGGAATATTACCTGAGAGATCGGAGAAGCATTTGTAAGAGCACCCTCTATCATAGAAACAACTTCTTGAGTTTTGTTCTAGCACTTTTTCTTGAACATAAATCAAGACAACATCACAAATCTGTAAAAATGTTCATCAAAAATTAGTGTGAGACTGAATGAAACCCCATGACCCAGTTCTGATTTAAAAAGAAGGCATTACTAGGGTTAGAGTGGAGATCTAGAGTGGGAGCGAGAGACAGAGAGGGTGTGTGAAGAGAGAGATATTACCGGAGACAACGATGACGAAAAAGAAGGCAAAGGTGTAAGGGGTGAGGGTTAGTATCACTCAAATCAACAATAAGGGTTTGAATGAATCTATGAAACTGATGGAAACTCAAACCAAAAACAACCTATAAAAGCCCTAATTGGACCTTCGATTTAGGGCTAAATCATCATCTAAAAGAGAAAGAAGAAGAAGAAAGAACAAATTAAAGAGCCCCATTTTTTTCCAAATCTTCCTAAACCAACCAGGCCATGAATGTATCCCTATATATATGTATCTGATGTCTATGAACAGAGAGAGAGAGAGAGAGAGAGAGAGAGAGAAACCTACAGAGGAGGAGAAATCTTGGAGGAGGCGGCGGCTCAGAGGAGGAGGCGGCGTCGGCGGCTGATAGGAGGAGGCAGCGACGGCGACTGATAGAACAAGGAGGCGGCGGCGGTTGAGGCTTGGACCAGGTGGCGATGTGGTGGTGAAGGGAGAGGTGAGATGGAGAGATCTTGGAGGAAAGGGTCGTATGGGTTTGGGAATGAAGAGATCCATGTTTGGGAGTACAGATCAGGTTTGGAGCGGAATTTTGAGCGCCAAACTTGTTATGTCACTTTTTTTAAAACCTACATAAAGTCTATACTTATTTTATTATTTATGTCACTTTTCAGTAAAGTGTCATAATAATCCAATGTTTTATTTACTAAAATGCCACCGCGTTTTTATTATTTATGTCACTTTTTACTAAAGTGACATAATAATCGAATGTTTTATTTACAAAAATGCCACCGCATTTTTATTTATGTCAGTTTTTAAAAAGTGACATAAATACATGATTATTTATGTCACTTTTTAAAAAAATGACATAAATACTTTATTATTTATGTCACTTTTTTTAAACAATGACATAAATAATCAAGTATTTATGTCACTTTTTTAAAAACTGACATAAATGCTAAAAAAGTGACATAAAAAGCTCATGCAAAAAATAATTATGTTACTCAAAATAAAAGTGACATAAATACAATTTTAAAAATGACATAAATAGCCATTTTTCTTGTAGTGAAAGCATTGCCAAACAAGGCCTAAGCCAATGATCACTTGCCATAAATGGCAATAAAGCAATTGTCCAAATCAGTCACTTCCAAAATCTGTGGAAGTTCACACAGCGTGGACAGTTTTGCACACTAACTGGTATTTTCGGGGCACGGTGGTCACCACAAAATACAGAAAATTCATTTTAACTCAAGAATTGATTTTCTAGTTTCATAAAAATACTGATTGAGTCAATAGAAGTTATTTTCACCGTTTTCGAAATACAGTTTTGAAATCCTACACAGGTATTTCTAACTTTGTAAAATTGCAGTTTGGCCCCAATAAAATTTCAAATGTGAGATATAGCAAGAAATAAATTTTACTCACACGAATCGAAATTAAATTAAAATAAAAGTGGACAAGGAATATTAAATATGACAATGCCAATGAATGAAAATGCAGGTTATTACACCCTTCCTCCCTTAAACAAGATTTTGTTCCCGAAATCAAGACTAACTAGTCCTGGAACAACTCTGGGTACTTCTTCCTCATATCGGCTTCGACTTCCCACGAGGCCTCGTTCTCGTCGTGGTGGTTCCACTGGACTTTCACCAACGGAATGTCTTTATTCTTCAGCTTCTTGATACTCTGATCCAGAATCTTCACGGGCCTCTCCTTGTAAGAAACGTTATGATTCGTCTCAATATCGTCATAACTAACCACATGTGAGGGGTCTCGTATGTACTTTCTCAGCATACTCACATGGAATACATTGTGAACCCCAAACATCTTCGGTGGTAGTGCCAGTCGATAGACCACTTTTCCAACACGTTCCAAAATCTCAAACGGTCCAATGAAACGCGGAGCCAACTTCCCTCTCTTGAGGCCATAACGTACTACTCCTCGGGTCGGTGAAACCTTAAGGAGTACGTGATCTCCAACACTGAATTCCAAATCTTTCCGGCATCAATCGGCATAACTCTTATACCGGCTCTGAGCGGTTCTCATTCTCTCCTTGACCAAAGAAATTTTCTCATTGGTTTCTCTAACCAAATCTGGTCCCAACAATTCTGTATCTCCCACCTCTGCCCAACACAACGGAGAACGACATGGTCGTCCGTACAATGCTTCGAACGGAGCCATACCGATACTCGTGTGATAACTATTGTTATAGGCAAATTCCACCAACGGCAAGTGTGTTTCCCAAGATTCTTCAAAATCGATAACACAAGTCCTAAGCATATCCTCCATTATCTGATTAACACGCTCGGTCTGTCCATCTGTCTGAGGGTGAAAAGCAGTACTCATCTTGAGCGAAGTTCCCATAGCTTCTTGCAGACTTTCCCAAAATCCAGAGGTAAAACGCGCGTCACGGTCTGACACAATCGACACAGGTGCACCGTGAAGTCGCACAACTTGTTGTATGTACATCCGGCTCATCTTTTCCACCGGGTATGTCATACTGTAAGCAATGAAATGAGCTGATTTTGTTAATCGATCCACAATTACCCAAATAGCGTCATGATTCTGCTGCGATCGAGGCAATCCCACTACAAAATCCATCGTGATGTGCTCCCACTTCCAACTAGGAATAGGTAGCGGTTGCAACAGTCCTGATGGTCTCTGATGTTTAGCTTTGACCTGCTGACACGTCAAACACTTGGATACGAATTCGGCCACGTCCTTCTTCATTCCTTCCCACCAGAAATTTCTCTTCAAATCTTTGTACATTTTTGTTCCTCCTGAGTAAACTGTATACCTTGACTTATGTGATTCTTCCAGAATATCCTTCCTAAGTTCTCCAACATCTGGCACACATAATCTATTCCTGCAACGATACCCTCCATCGATTCCCGCCTTCCATTCTGTTGGGTCTTTTTCTGACATCTTTACGAACCAGGCTTGAAACTTCTCATCTTCTTTCTGAGCTCCAATAATGCGATCGATAAGAACAGGCTGTAGGATGAGACATCCGAACCATTGTCCTTCTCCTTCTTCAGCATTCTGTACATCGAACTCTGCCAAGGTCTCCAACGCTCGCCACTCTCTAACCATTAAGGTGGCGATCGTCTCACGAGTCTGTCGACTCAAAGCATCGGCGACCACATTAGCTTTACCCGGGTGGTATTCTAACGTGAAGTCGTAATCTTTGATCAGCTCCATCCATTTACGTTGCCTCATGTTCAACTCTTTCTGTGTGAACAAATATTTCAGACTCTTGTGATCGGAGAACAAATCAAACTTCTCACCATATAGATAATGTCTCCAAATCTTGAGTGCAAATACCACTGCTGCCAATTCCAAATCATGAATGGGGTAGTTCAACTCATTCGACTTCAGCTGTCGGGATCCATAAGCGATAACTCTACCATCTTCCATAATCACACACCCTAGTCCTTGATATGACGCGTCACTAAAGATAGTGAACTTCTCATCAGGCTTGGGTATTGCTAATACCGGTGCGGTAGTGAGTCTCTCTTTCAACTCTAAAAAGGCACGCTCATGCTTCTCGGCCCACTCGAACTTCAAATTCTTCTTCGTCAACCCAGTCAAAGGTGCTGCTATCTTGGAGAATCCCTCAACGAATCTCCAGTAATAGCCTGCGAGTCCAACAAAACTCCGAACTTCTGTAGGGTTGCTCGGTCTAACCCAGTTTGACACAGCATCGGTCTTGGACGAATCCACTGAAATTCCTTGAGATGACACCTTGTGTCCCAAAAATTTCACTTCTTGCAACCAGAACTCACACTTACTGAATTTGGCATACAACTGGTGGTCCTTAAGTGTCTGCATCGCAATCCGTAGATGTTGCTAGTGTTCTTCTCCTGGCTTAGAATAGATCAAAATATCATCAATAAAGACGATGACAAACTGATCTAAATAAGGCTTGAACACTCTGTTCATCAGATCCATAAACACTGCCGGGGCGTTCGTCATTCCAAATGGCATCACCAGAAATTCATAATGACCATATCGGGTTCTGAAAACAGTCTTAGGTATGTCTTCCTTCCGTACCCTCAACTGATGATATCCCGACCTAAGGTCTATCTTGGAAAATGGCGTAGCTCCTTGTAGTTGATCAAACAAATCATCGATCCGAGGTAAGGGATACTTGTTCTTGATAGTCACCCGGTTTAATTCTCTGTAGTCGATACACAACCGAAGTGTCCCGTCCTTCTTTTTCACAAATAACACTGGTGCTCCCCAAGGCGATGTACTTGGGCGTACAAAACCTAGGTTCTCGAGCTCTTGAACTTGTTCCTTCAATTCCAATAGTTCTGTGGGGGCCATTCTGTAGGGAACCTTGGTGATCGGTACGGTACTCGGTATAAGCTCAATACAGAACTCTATACTTCTCTCGGGCGGCAAACCAGAAACGTCTTGAAATACTTCTTCGAAGTCCTTGACTACAGGTATAGATGAAGCTGTCACCTCTGTACTGACAACTTCGATGTTGGCTAAACATCTCGTGAGGAACATATCTCCCGAAGAGTTACATTGAAAATCAAAGGGTTGATTCTCGTTGTCGGGGAATGTAATTCTCTTCCTCGCACAATTCAGCGTTGCTTGATTCTGAGAGAGCCAATCCATCCCTAGGATTATGTCAAACTCCTTCATTGAGAGGACAATCAATCTGGATGGGATCTCACGGTCTCCTATCCGTAAAGGACAGTCTTTGCACACATGCCCTAACTTGACTGAGGCTCCTAATGGTGAGGTAGCCTTCAAAGCTTTCTCTAACCGATGAGGTAAAATGCCCAATCTCCGAATTGTATTAACAGATATGAACGAAAGAGCAGCACCCGTATCAAATAACACTTTAACATAGGAGTTAAACAGAGTTAATGTACCTTCCACTACTTGCAGGTCAGGTTGAGCTTCTCCATAATCTCCTTCTTCGTACACAGTTCCATCATATCCAGCGGCATCAGGAATAACAGCATTCAAGCGAGTCTGACCCTGTTGACCATAAGTTACCTGCTTAGGAGCAGTACAGAACCTGCTAATGTGACCTGGTTTGCCACAGTTGAAGCAGACTATCCTTTGTTGAGCAGCACGCCTTGGTGCCTTGAAATCTCGAGCCAGATGACCAGGGTTGCCACAGTTGAAGCATTTTCCACCACTACTCCCTTCTCCTACTCGGGGTTGAGTCGGATAGGTAATAGCCTGGGTCTTCTTGCTTCCGTCGAAATTCCTCTTCTGCCCTTGGGTACGGTTCATTGGTGGTCTATTCCCAAAATTACCCCTCTGAGGCGGTCGAAAATCAAATTGCTTACGGTTCACTCGAGCATCCTCTTCCAGATCGGTAGCCAAACCAACAAGTCCTTCAAACGATTTATCTAGGTGGCCGAGAGTTAAGCGACGAATCTGCGGTGTCAGCCCTTGGTTATACTTCCGAATCTTCTTCTCTTCAGTATCAACCAGGTGTGGAGCGAACCTAGAAAGTCTTTCGAACTGTGTGGTGTACTCTTGCACCGACTTGGTTCCTTGCGTCAGATCCATGAATTCCTTCTCTCTTCTGTGCCTCTCCGTAGCCGGGAAGTACTTTTCCAGAAATCTCCCCTTGAACGCAGTCCACGTCATTCCCATTGCAGCTCCATTCCCGATAGTAGCTATGACCGAATCCTACCAATCTGCGGTAGCATCGGTCAACTGAAACGTAGCCAACCTCCTCTTGTCCATTTCATTCCACTGGACAGCCTCGAACATGCGGTCCATCTGTCTTAACCACTGTTCCGCTTTCCAGGGTTCCGCGGTACCCGCAAACTGCTCGGGCCTTAGTGCACGGAATCTCTCCAGCAATTTGTCTCCAGTTTGACGGTCTCGTCGGTTGTCATTCGTATTACCGATTCTTTCCAACCGTATGATAAACGCTTCGAACATCCCCGTAGGATCGGCAGCCTCGGGTGCTCCCTCGATCAAGTTCCTGTTCCTCCTTAGTCCTCCAGCCATTCTATGCATGATAGTGATAGTAGAATGAGAAACATGCATGCAACAATGCTATAAAGTAATTAAATGACGACAATATCCAAAAGAGTATATATATATATAACTTCTTGTCAAGTTGATACAAAAAGCATGTATGGTCAGATCAATGCCTACCCTATCTGTATGGGTTAGGACGCATGCAAGAGTTAATGTTACAAAAAAAATAGGTCATTGCCCTACACTCTAATGCATGTAATTACAGTTGCAAAAAGAGATAGAGCTAATAGTCAAAAGTAGATAATATGTAGAAGTCATAACTAGAACATCAATCGTCTCCATAAGCAGCTATCAGGAGATCCAGCGAGTCGACGGGGTGAAATCGCTGAGCCTGAAAGGGGCCCACCCCATCATAGCCTGGAGAGGTCGAAGATGAAGCAGGCGCAGGGTCATCTGCCTCAACCAGCATCTCCTCAGGTAAGGCTAGCTCAAGTGCTAGCTCAGCCTCGAGCCCAGCGGCGAGATCATCTAGACCTATGCCGTCCTCTACAATCTCCCCACCTACTGGGACCACATGAACAATCCCATCATCGTCCTCAGCAATGGGAACCACTGGCGGAGGCATCTCTAACTGAGCCAGATGGGCATGCACAATCTGGATCTCGAGAGGAAGGTAGAAAGCATCGCTATCGACCAACCTCAAAACCTCGACCAAAACCAAGCGCTGAGCCTCTGCAAAGTAACGAAGCTCTAGGCGGATACGAGTCAAGTCAACTAAGCCTAACACATGAACCTGGTGCCATAAATCAGATACCACAGTCGCTGTGGCCAACTGCTCAACGGCCGCATGATATAAGTCGAGAAAGGCTGGGATCACTGCCCCAGGTGTCACAAAGTGTCCTCCAAATCTGTCTGGCACATATAGCGGATGAGCTGGATCCATACCTGATAAAAAGGTACTACTTAAGTCAGGACACAGATAATCTTAGGCGTTTGGGTTCTGAGCCTATCCTCCCTGTCGTATCATCGGGTGTGTAACACTTAATGGAATGTGGAATCGGGTCTATACTGGTAAACACTAACCTGGCTAAACTATCTTGAGATAAATAATAACCTGGCTCTGATACCACTAAATCCTGTCACGCCCCGACGTAGCATAAATAAGGAAAACGTTTAATTTCCTTTATGGACCCGTAGGTCGCGACAGTTTGAAGGATCGATTCCGTCCCAAACGTCGAACAAACAAACATAATAATCAGAGCAGAGCAATCAAGGCTTATAAAATTTTTCTAACTTATTACATCTTATGATACGGGGTCAACTAAGGCACAGACCGCCTTGATACAAAACAATAACTTAAAGTCTATTACAGTCATCCTTATAAAACAAACAGTTTAAAACTTAAAACATATAACTTAAAGCATATAATCAATAAACAGTTTTCTCATCCGAGAGCCGCCGTTCTCAATTAGCATAGTCATACGATCCCTCTTGATCATAACCTGAAAAGCCTGAACATGAATGTCCAGGACGCATCAACGTCGTCAGCTTCAAGAAGCTGGTGAGTATTAAAAACATGACTTTGAATGTAAAACATACCCATTTACCTTTTTCCATTTTCAATTTTGTAAAATCAATCGTTAGACCACAGAAAGAATTTATTTTATAAAACAACACGGGATATATTAAAAGTCGTTCATTCATAAAGGCATATGTTCGTGGATGAGACAATGCACCACACTCATCTTGCCGACTCTTTTCTCTCGACAGACGCAACAACCTACTATCTCACTCTGGTATCTTTGAAACACTAAGATAGCCACACTTTAGCAACGGGGCGCCAGGGAGTGTCCAGTTTGCCTCACACTTTGGTCCGGGGTACCAGGGAGTGTCCATTGCCTCACACTTTGAATACCCTAACCGCCATGCAAATACTGGGGCAACCCCTCACGCAGTATCCAGACTCGAGTATCAGGGAGTGTCCGTAGGCCACACTTTAGCACTACCATGGGTGCCAGGGATTGTCCAAGTTCGGCTTCACACACTTTAACGCTTCCATGGGCGACAGGGAGTGTCCAAATTTACCACCGTCGCATTTCAAAGATACCCTCACCGCAATCTCAACCACAACCACAACCGCAATCTCAACCACAACCACAACCGCAATCTCAATCTCAATCTCATACTCTTTCCACACTGACCATTACTCTTTTCCACACTGACCAACACCCACATGCATGTACCACTGACCCCACATGAATGACATGAACTTAAACACAAAGTAAATCGCTGAATTAAAGGAACAATGTACATACGGGGATTGATAAGTCGCAATTCATTGTTTTGATCATTTAAACATAACCAAAAAGGATTCTGCTTTAGTAAATTTCCCAAACAGTACACAAACAGTATACAAATTTTATCCCAAACAGTCCCTTATCACAAAACAAGCAAGATTGGAAACTGCCAGGGGTCGCGCGCACGGATCGCTCGCGCGACGGGTCGCTCGCGCGGTCTGCTCACGCAATATGCCTAATTTTCATTTTATATATAAACTTTTCTATCTGCCTGAAAAAGCCAAGGTCGCGCGCGCGGATCGCTCGCGCGAAAGGTTCTTCGCGCGATCCTCGCTCGCGCAACCTGCCTAAATTTCATTATATATATATAAACTCTTCTGTCTGCCTGGGGAAGCAAGGATCGCGCGCGCGGGCCGCTCGCGCGAGGGATCGCTCGCGCGATCTTCGCGAGCGCGATCGTGGCGCGAGTTTTTACTGAGGCTTCTTCTTCCTCGCAGAAACTGCTCTGTTTCAGTTTTAAGGGTCATTTTGACCCATTTTCAATTTCGGGAGTAATTAGGCCTTATAATATATGATTCTCTTTGTTTTTCAACAAGGATTAAGAATTCAAAACCAATTTTACATGATTCAATCTATAGCTCTCCCATTTTTTGAAATTTTAATAGATGACAAAATTTCATTTTCAATATGCTTTGTGGTATGAACAAATTAGGCTCTATAACTTCAACTATATACTCTATATACTATAATCTTTGATATTCAACTCTGAAAACGAATTTAGATTAAGTTTTGAAAATCTTGATTTTGAAGCTCAAGCTTCCATGGACGAAATTTGAAATGGAGGATTATAAATTACAATCATATACATAGCAAACAAGTATAATTAACATTCTTAGTGAGTTAGAAATACTCACTGAGTTTAAAAGTAGAGAGATTGTTGAGAAAGATGAGCTAATTCAAGAAACCCAAATGAAACTTTAAGCTTGAAGCTATGGAGAAATAAGCTTCCTCTCTCTATAAATCTGTAAGTTCTCTTCTCTGGACTCTCTCTATAACAAGTTGAAGACCAAGTGCAGATTGTGTGTGTTGTGGGTAGTTATATAGGAAATCAAAATTAGCTATACTTGGGGACCAAGTTCTTTGTTGAATACTTAACAAATGGATTTGTTTCTCAATTTATCAAGGCTGCAGAAATACACACACACAATTACATACGTATATACACTCCCACATAATTGAAGAGCCAACATTAGACTAGTAGGGGTTAAAGCAAGGGTGTTTGGGAATTTAGCTTTTGGTCACAACAATACACACACACACACACACACAAAGCATTGCCAAACAAGGCTTAAGCCAATGATCACTTGCCATAAATGGCAATAAAGCAATTGTCCAAATCAGTCACTTCCAAAATCTGTGGAAGTTCACACAGCGTGGACAGTTTTGCACACTAACTGGTATTTTCGGGGCGCGGTGGTCACCACAAAATATAGAAAATTCATTTTAACTTAAGAATTGATTTTCTGGTTTCATAAAAATACTGATTGAGTCAATAGAAGTTATTTTCACCGTTTTCGAAATACAGTTTTGAAATCCTACACAGGTATTTCTAATTTTGTAAAATTGCAGTTTGGCACCAATAAAATTTCAAATGTGAGATATAGCAAGAAATAAATTCTACTCACACGAATCGAAATTAAATTAAAATAAAAGTGGACAAGGAATATTAAATATGACAATGCCAATGAATGAAAATGCAGGTTATTACATATACACACTCTTGTGATTGAGATTCATCACTCAATCCAATGATAGTTAATCAGGCTATAGTGTATACCTGATGAGATATCTAGTCTCATCATCCATTTGACAAGTTCTAAGTATTAAAGAATAGTAATTCGTATCTTACATGTATGTATCTCATACATACACGAATTTCCTACTATGATACGTAAAGATCACATACAATCATCTCATGAAACATACATAATAAAATGTAAACTGATATCCATATATAAAATGTCAATGTCTCATTCATACAGTAATGGTTTGAGGGCACAATCCCAACAGGAACTTGGTTTGGCTCTTGGTATAATATTTCATGCTAAGGTGGATGATGATTACAATGTTATTTGTAATTTGATTTGGATTTGGATTTGGATTTGGTTGTTGGTTAGCCTGCAAATCTCACCAAGGTGGAGATTGTTGGAATTGTGACTTCGATTTGTAGAAGAAGAAAGGAAATAAACACCGTCTTGCTCGAGCAGCCCACTAGAGCGACCCTTTATGCAACATGGAAAGTATAGTTATTGAAATCTCGCTCGCATTGTATTCGATTACGCCGTTGGAATCTAAAATGGAGCTCCCTGAGATCTCACCCGAGTGACGGACCACTCGAGCGGCTCGCTCGAGCTATGATGAGATTTTTTGGCAACGAGATTTGGGAAATTCTAAACAAATTTGGATATCTAATTGGCTTTGGAAGCAAATCCTTTACTTATTTGGAATAGGGAACATGTGAGACCCTATATAAGAACTCTTTTGGGCCATTGGGAGTAACTTTAGGTCTTTTGCAATAGAGAGGTTTATTGTTTGGAGAACCTTAGGATTCAATTTGGGATCTCTTTATTTGTTTAGCCGTTTGGAGTGAGTTTGTGAGGCTTAGATTGAGAGATCAAATTTGTTCATTTGTGAGTTCTTTGAGAGAGCTTTTGGTAAGGGTTGTTAACTCTTTTTGGTACACTATAATCATCCGTTTGATACTGGATTGTTCCTTAGCTCCGGTATGTGGACGTAGTCTTCCGCCGATTCAAACGTGAAATCTTGTATTCTTGTGTGTGTGTGTGTTTTACCGGTTTCTTCCTCATTTGTGTTTATTTTGCCTTTGTTTGGGGCGCTTTCGCACAACAATTTGTTTGTTGGGTTGAATTGTCAGTACGATAACTTTCGTTTATATACAGAAAAAATATATATGAAAAATGAGTTGAAACACTTACAATTTAAGTTTAGGGAGGAAATTGTAATTTACCCTCTCTTATAACCTAGGGTTTCCATTTCTCCGTCCAAGATTATATATAAGCGAAACAAAATAATAGACTCTCCTTCAACGCCACACACACACACACAGATTAACGAGAGAAGGGGACGCAGAGCTTTTCAGAAATGGTGACTTTCAGGGTAAGTTCAGGCCTTTCTTTTTCGTCTCTTAGGGTTTTCTGTTTTTCTCAATCCGATTAGAACTCTTTCAGATCTCAGTTATTTTGTTTCTGTACTGAACATTATTTTCTGTAATTTGTTTATGCGATTTGTGTATACATGAGTTGGTTGCTAAAATTAGGGTTTTTGAACAATTGAAGTGATTGTGTGTGTGTGTGTGTGTTGGATTCTGTGCAGTTTCATCAGTACCAGGTTGTTGGGAGAGCTCTACCTTCGGAGACTGATGAGCATCCCAAGATCTACCGTATGAAGCTCTGGGCCACCAATGAGGTTCGGGCCAAGTCCAAGTTCTGGTATGTATTTTCACACACACACACACACTAATTGTGCGTATTTGTATCTATATGTGACGTTTAATGAGTTTTGATCCTAGTGGGTTATTGATCTTTGAGTTTTTTGTTTATGGTATCGATTCTGTTTTGGTTGACGTGGGGGGTTATAAGGTATTTTCTGAGGAAGCTTAAGAAGGTGAAGAAGAGCAATGGGCAAATGCTAGCAATCAATGAGGTATGTATGGATTATATCATACAGTATAAATGATTTTCTTGCTTTTTTGTAGATGCGATTTGTAATGAAATCAGATAATGTGAATCTTAGAAACACTTAATTATAATTGTTCAATGATGAACTTGCATTCCACCATTTTAATATGCTTTGTGCAAGGCCTAATAAGTTAATATTAATGGTACTCATTATCTGGGATGCACGGATATGGACATGACACGGACAAATCTTACAAATGTATGATACGGACACGGATAGGATACGGCAATTAGAACTTTACTTTTCTAGAATTAATTATAAATATCCTGTGTCTTGTTCCTTCCCATTTCTTAGATTTTCGAATAACTCCCATTACTCATCCCCCGTTTTATTATATTTAGATTAGATTTTAACATTAAATTTCTAAACACATTGTCAAAGGAACCACCCTGCCTTGTCCACTCCCTTGTCTGGCCATGTTGGTCGCGTGCCCGGTGTCAAAAAAAAAAAAAAAATCCTAAGGCACATTTTTTTTGGTGTCTCTGAACACGTGTACGACGAGTATCGTTCTAACATGGATACGTCACCCAAGTTGAAAGTGTCCGTGGTATGTAAATCCCAAGAACACGTAATGCAGCATACTCATCTGGGTGATTGCTTCTAGGTGTTTACTGTTTAATATTTGTTGATACTCGGCATTTCTATGTTTCATATGGTTCCAGATAAAGGAGATAGTTCAAGACTTCAACAAAATTCTTTTTAATCAATTTCTTTCAATCAAGCTTCTACATTTTCATCTTTTGTATAGTTTGTGTTCCTTGTTTACTCAAGGTGGCAGTAAAGACTTAAGAGCTATCTGGAAACTATAAATTTACATTACTTGAAAAAGTTGGGGTTCTTAATTTACTCCATCATGAGGATTTGAGGATCCATTGGTATCACTTTGAGGGCATCGCTATTATTGGAGATGTAATGCACTACTTTTTTATTTTTTTTGGTGAATATTTGTTGGCTTACTGTCGTCCCACTTTTTTTTTTTCATTATTGGAGGGCTTTGATGTAATGCTCATTAGATGATGTCATAGTTGGATGTTGCTACTTGGTATTTGAGCATACTTGCATGACATTTCCACTCTATGCTAGTAGCATGAGATAAACACCTATGTAAACATATTTTTTTCCATAGAGTGCAAGTGGCATGTTGTATGGCCTATATATCAAACTGGCGTTTTATTACTTGTACAAAAAGTACTTCACTGTTTTATCGCTGTAGCTGGTAGTGTTGCGTATATCCATTACTGCACAACTCTAAAAGAGCAAATTATCTTTTTGGTGCTGCCATTTTCAATATTTTCATCAAATCAGTATTGTATTGCCACTGTCCAGGCTTTTCTAAATTTTCATTTTTGAATCACTAGCCTAAATTAATGCATGTGTAGATCTTTGAGAAGAGCCCAACCAAGATCAAGAACTATGGTATCTGGCTTCGGTATCAAAGTCGAACTGGTTATCACAACATGTACAAAGAGTACCGTGACACCACTCTGAATGGTGGTGTTGAACAGATGTACACTGAGATGGCTTCCCGCCACAGGGTCCGCTCTCATTGCATCCAGATTATCAAGACGGCCACTATCCCAGCTAAGCTTTGCAAGAGGGAAAGCACCAAGCAGTTCCATAATTCGAAAATCAAGTTCCCATTGGTGTTCAAGAAGGTTAGGCCACCAACTAGGAAGCTGAAGACCACATACAAGGCTTCTAGGCCCAACTTGTTTATGTAACTCTCTTTGATCTTTTGCTGAAGGAGCTATAATGAGAGTAAGAAAAGATCTATTTTTTCTGAAAATTTGTTATTTTAGTAGAGATGAAGTGCTGTCATCTATGTTTTTTGGATATTTTTTGGGTCTTTCAAATTTTAGGATATCAGACATTTTAAGTTATGTTTCTTTTGGTCTTCATAAACCCTGTGTTGTTTACTTTTTGAATGCCTCAGTACTTGATATTGGTCAATATTTGTAGTTGGATGCTTTATTTGTTATATCTCTATGGGCATTAATGAATTATACTAGATTGGTAGGCTTTGTGACTTATTTATGTTTGGAGGTTAGGGAAGAGAAGTTTTGTTCTGTTGTAGGTTTTTTGTTCTTGAATTTGGGGTTGGAGGAGATGCTTTCAGGATGTAGTATTGGTTTTATCTCTAGGGTTTCAGAAAGATCCTGGTGAACTTTATTTTGAGTGAGCTGGGTGTGTTGAGAAAATTTTGGGTACACCCAGGTACTAGGTGACTTGCTTTTGCATGTGGTATTCTATAGCTAATGGGAATGAGTATTTTAAGGTGGGACCCATGCCTCAGGGACTTACAAATAGTGAGCCCATGGATGTAGAGGTGTGAATCCCACCAAAAGGCCACTTTTATTGGCTATACGGACCAGTGCTTAGGCATGTCATGTGATACCTGAAGTATCAAAATCATTTCTCCTGATTGTGGGCTTATTCAGTCACTTGGGACATGTTTGGGAATGTTTAAAAGAGGATCAGGTTTAGACTAAAGTGTAATTTTGATCTGGTTATGAGAACCAGCATTGTATTTGTATAGCAATGAATTATGGATCAGTTCTTGAGGTATTTTAAGTTAGGCACACATAGTAACTAGAAAGCAGTTGCACAGACACCAAGCAATTTGGAACTGATTCTGTTCTGAAGCACAGAACCATCTCTTTCTTTAACATGGGTCATTAGATTCAACTCCAATATCACAGTCTGGAATGTGTCATGTTCTTCAATGAAGTCTTGATTTGAACCTGAGATTCACACCTTCAGATTTCTCTGGACACCCTGCAGGAAGCAAGGCTTTCTTGTTTATAAGAGACCTAATGCTATATATTGAGGAAACAAGAGTATAGTACAATGTGATATGGTGAATAATCCCATTTTTTTTTTTGGTTTTCTAATTATGTATGCAACAATGCTTGGGGCATTAACAAATCTCACTAACATTCACACTCACACTCTATCTATCTCCTAGTGGTACTGTGGGGTTCACGTCGGGCCCCACAATACCACTAAGAGAGATAAGAGTGGGTGAAAGTTAGTGAGATTTGTTAGTGCCCCAAATATTACTCTTATGTTTGGTTGCTTAGGAGAAATTTCTATGGTCCTGGGCCATGTGCCACATGGTGGTTCCGACCAGTAGTGAGTCGAATGCCATGAGACAAAGTGTTTTAGAGTGAGATAACTTTTCCACATGGCATTTGTTTCATCGACCGGGATCACCATGTGGCAATGGTCCCGGCCATTGAATAACTTTATTAGTTCTACAAATTCTATTATTTGGTAAGTGTCTTGCATGGTAGTCCCTGCTTAGTCTAAAAATTCTCATAAAATAAGTTCTTTATTAAATCAATATTATCTTAGTTTTAATATCAACTAGCTGAAAAGTGGGATTTGAATTGAACCTGGTCCAATTTTATACTTCCCAAACAGATTTTGTATTAGATTGGGGTTGTGAAAAAAAAAAAGGAAAAAGAGGTGAGAGGATATGAATAGGAACCTTAAAAACAGTTAAATTTTTACGATATTAAATCGGAGGAATTTTAACCTTTCAAATTATTATTATTATTATTATTTTTTTCTAAGAAATAAATTGGCTAGGTAAAATGTACAACATATTTGATTTTAACTATCAAAAAATGGTTGTTAAAATAGTAAAGTTAATTTTTAAGCTAAAATGGCAAATTTGTTTGTTTGTTTGTTTTTTTTTTTTTTTTAGCACATTTAGCTAACCAAAATGGCCAGGACCCCTAGATATGCGCTAATCCTTCTAAACCTCATTCTGATATCTTTCAAATGTGGATTCAAACAAGTGAAGATATCTAAGAGAACTAGCCTAGTGATCACTTGTTTTGATTGTGTTGGAGTATTTTAATAAAATATTATTAAAAGAAAAATTCTTTATCTTTTTTTAATATTTAGTGATTGAACATTAATCCAATTTAATGATATGATGTAGTATGATATATATATATATATATATTTATATACAAAGATTCTCTAAAGAGGGCGTCCTCTCTTTATTAAAGAGAGGGTCTCTGTTTTGACCGTTGGATCGTGTTTAAAAACTGTAAAATGACAAAACTGCCATTAATGAAAGCAGGATCCGACGGCCAAAACAGAGGCCCTCTCTTTAAGAAAAAAAAGACACCCTCTTTAGAGCCTGACTGTTTATATATATATATATATATATAACAATCACAAGAACATTTGTCAACATTTATCTACTTTTTTTTATAGAACATTTATCTCCTTTAAATATCACTTTACAATTAGATTGAAGTGACTTTTCTTATTAATATGCTCCCTATTTGTAGAGTATGGCAGGGGTGTGCAGATAAATACTCCCTCTGTCCCCCCCTTTTTTTTAATCCATTTTTGGGAACTCAACTTATTAAGGGGACAAAAAAAATCTACACCTATTTTCCACAATTGTCCTTAATCATTACAATAACTTTTTTTAGTTTTGTCTTGGTGTAGATTTCAAGGAAGGGTAGTATTGAAAAGTAAGTAAAAATTGTATACCACACATAAATATATAATATTTACAAAACTCCCCCTTGGATGTCCACTATTAATTGATTGTTAAAACCTTGCCAAGCAAAATCTAGTGGGAAAAAATTGAAGATAAGGAAAAATAGTACAATGTTCTTTAGGAACTTGGTGGATGCGCATAATGGTGCCTCATTAAAACTTTGATAAGATAAAATCATATGGTAAAAACTGTAATCAAAGGAAAAAGAGTACAGTGCGCCTAAAATTCAAATTTTGCATACTTTAGGATGCTACTTTTATGATCACTTTTCCTCATTTAGAAAAAACTTCAATTGGTATGATGATTGAGACGACGCATGCCAATTCCGTACACCAATTTCTGAAAAGTTGACTTGGGTAATGCCTTAGTAAAGAGATCAGCAAGGTTATCGCTTGATCGAATCTGTTTGACTTCAATTCCACGATTCTCTTGATGTTCATGTGGGAAGAAAATTTTGGGTGAAATGTACTTGATTCGATATCCCTTGATGAAACCTCCTTGAATTTGAGCAATGCATGCAGTATTGTTTTCATTGATTGTTGTCAGCTCATCAACGACTGGAGTTAATTGACAACTACTTTGTATATGTTGGAATAATGATCTTAGCTAGACACACTCTTGACTTGCTTCATGGATGCTAGAATTTTAGAATGATTGGAGGATGTCGCTACTAAAACTTGTTTAGTAGAGTGCCAAGAAATAGCTGCATTATTGTTCATAAATACATAACTTGTTTGTGAGCGACCTTGTGAGGGTCGGACATATAACTTGAATCTGCATAACCAACTAAGTGGGAATGATTAGATAAATCAGATGAATAAAACAAGCCCATATCAATGGTCCCACGAAGGTATCTAAAACTGTGTCTTATTCCAGTCCAATGTCTGTAGGTGGGACTAAATATTGCAAGAAGATTCACAGAAAATGCAATGTCTGGTCTTGTACTCTGAGCCAAGTACAATAGTGCACCAATAGCACTCACTCACGTATGGTACTTCAGGACTAAGGATTTATTCGTTTTCTTCTTTTGGTTGTTATGGATCTTTCTTGACATTTAGGGACCTGACGACCATGGCCCATGGGTGTACTTAGTGGATGAGATTTGTCCATATTAAATCTGTAACAACCCTAAATTTTTAAGTGTGTAAATAATTATTTTAATAATTATTTTTAGTTAGCAATATTATATGAGTGTGCCTATGTAAGACATGTGTTTGAAAAATTTAAGTGTTTGGTGGACATATCAATTAAATCATGAGTGAGCGCGTTTAGTTTGGGAGTTATATTTTATTAATTTATATTTGTTAAAAAAAAGTGAAGGGCTGATATGTATTTTTGTTATATAGTGTTTACAGGCCCGCGAATGTGTTAAATAATGTAATTAACATTAAAACTTAGTACCGGGGTCATGGGTACCCATTGGGCTACTCATTTTAACACTTTGTACTGCATTCTGGGCTTATATGAGTCTCTTTTGTGAGCCCATAAAAAGAAAAACGGGATTTATATATTTGTGTGTGTTTTATTGGCATGTGTTGTGTGTGTAGTGTACATATATACTTATATTAAAAACCCTAGCCCATATTAAAACAAAAAGGAAAGAGAAGAAAAGAGAGAAGAAGAGAGAACAGACTTTTATGTGTGTGTGTGTATGTGTGTGTGTGTGTGTGTGTGAGAGAGAGAGAGAGAGAGAGAGAGAGAGAGAGAGAGAGAAGAAGAAGAAGAAGAAGAAGAAGAAGAAAGGATAATGGTCTCGGGTTCGTGGGCACGTGGGGAATCGCGGAGTATTCGTGGGTATCGATTTTTGATCAACGAGGTGAGTTAAATTTTTGTGTATCCGAGTATATATATATACACGTATGTATATATACATGTACACGGGAGTAAATTAAATTAGTATATGTTTAATTTAATTATTAGGGTTAAATCTTTGTAATGGATACGTTGTTATTGTTGAAGTAATCTAGATATTTTCTTTTCCCTTCCTGTGACTTTGTGATTATGACATTAGGGTATTCGAAAGGGTTAGGTAAATAGTTAGTTTGATAAAACCATATGTGAAATATTCATGGTGATTAAGAAATATATGTGAAATTCGTTTTTTTGTAATTTATACAGTTGCAGAAACTTGATAAAATTATTAGAAAATCATAGCTTTGATTTTGAACATTCTGTCCGCCCTGGTCTGTAGGAAACGTGATTCTGCACACTTTTCGTCTAATGGAGTTTTTCCTGATTCTGCACCGTTTGGGAAGAATTTAAAGATTTCAGTAGCAGTTTTTAGTATATTAAAATGTACGAAATTGGTGAAATATGATTCGTTGTGTTTATTTTTCTTCGTTCATATGACTTAACGAAAATTACTTAGAGATACATGAATTCTCATATAATGTTGATTATAAAAAAAATGGGTGATAGTCATTAACGTTGAGTCCGATGAAAATATTGTGGAATGATTGTTATAATACTTTACGATATGAGAATTTGAAGTTTTATTATTGGTTTTATGTAGGCTAATATTGAATGTTGGGTTGAGGTTATTGTACCTGAAATAATTGACCTTATTGTGTGGTCATTTTGATAACAATGAGTAAATTAGATACGTTGAATAGTATATTGAGGATCTTGTAATTTGATTAGAAATTATTGAGGGAAGAATTGTTACGGGTTAATTGATAAAACCCTCTATTGTAAGAAATTGGAATACATCTAAAAGTTAGAGATGTGATTGGATTTAGAGACGGAACTATGTGATAAACGTGAAATTCACAATTATTGGGATAATACGAACGATAAGTGATAATTGCAACATGGTTCTTTAGTGTTCACCGCTCCCCGTTGTTGTGTTATTGTTTTTGGTAGCTCGCACTCTTTTGCCAGTGGCTTCGTGATCAAGCTGGCTTAAGACTTGTTGAGTGTACTTTTTGCCAGTGGCTTCGTGATCAAGCTAGCCTAAGCCTTATGCTCGGCTTATATTGTATAGACGTCTTGACATATTGACCAGCCGTCCATTGTGTATACCTGGTTTGGTTGATACCCCAACCAAACTGGCACCGGAGTGGGTGTTGGTAGTATGTCCGGGCACACATGGGATATATGTGTGGGCTGTACCATGGAGGGTGGCCAAGTGGTGAACCTAGGGAACACAAAGATAAATTAAAGACTAATAAATAATGACAATGGAGTATTTCATAAGACTGATAAGTTTGGAATAATGAATGCGACATTTAAGTTATAATGTGGACGACTTATGTATGGAATTATTCGCCTGGTTTGTGTTCATTCGATTCACAGGATGGTGGGCCCACTAACTTTTATGCAGGGCTGGCTCACCATATATATTCGAGGTAAGTATAAAACTCGTAGTAACTTTGGATTTTGGGCAAAAAACTACTTGTCATCACATAAATGGAAACTACTCTTTTGTCCAAATATGTGTGTGGAACTACCTGTCTTGGCCCAATAGTGTTGTAATGTGGTTTGTAGTCTACGGGTTCAGGTTGGAGCCCTCAGATTTTATTATTTTTGTTTAACTCATACCAGTCATGTGACTGACCCGAGTGTGTTATGCATTCGGGTGCGTTTCTGTTTGAAACGTAGTTGGATGACATGTGCAGGATATTGCTTTTGATGATGTGACCGTTGTGCTTGGCTGTGGAGTCTTTGGGCATTGGAACGTTGTAGTTGCTCTGACTATCGGATGTATAGACTTTATTTCTTTCTTCTGAACTTTGTAAGAAATTTAATTTAATGAATTTTGTATTCCTTTTGTAAATTAAAATGGTATTATATTTTTAATGGAATATTATTTCTTTTATAATGAAATGGAGGATTGGGAATATAAGTTTAATAATACATAGTTTTTATACTAACACAGGATCACGTGTCCTTATTTAATGAGTATTAAATTCTATTTTCAAATAAATTATCTATTAGTCTGTGTGAGGATGTCACTCTCGGTGTTTTGGAAATTGAATATTAGTCTGGATACATGCTCTGGATTAAATATTTGGTTGTCCAAAAATTGGGGTGTGACAAAATCGTTTCAACATCTTTTTACTATAGCTTGATTGATGAACTAATATTCCACTATTGCTTCTCTCGAGCTGCAGGACAAGACAAAACTTTGTTTCCCCAAGGTTCTTCATTTCAAACTATTTATTTAAATAGCTAGTAGTTTTCTCAAGCTCTTCTGGAGACCTAATTAGATTTATATTATCCACATAAATAGCTACTATGGCAAATCCATTTGCAAATTTCTTTATGAAGACACATGGACAAATGAGATTATTTTCATACCATTCCTTAGACAAATATTCACTAAGACGGTTGTACCACATTTTTCTGGATTGTTTCAAACCATGCAATACACGTCGTAGTTTGATCGAGTACGTATTCCGTGGTTTTGCTTCAGGCAAAGCCCATCCTTCAGGGATTTTCATGTAAATATCTATGTCTATGTCCCATATAGATATGCAGTTACTACATCCATGAGTCTCGTGTCTAGTTTTTCAAAAATTACGAGATTTATTAAATATCTGAACGTGATTGCATCCATAACGGGGGAGTATGTTTCTTCATAATCAATCCCAAGTTTCTGCAGGAAACCTTGTGCTACAAGACATGCCTTATATCTTGCAATATCATTTTCCTCATTCATTTTTCTCACAAACACCCATTTAAAACCTACCGGGTTTACATTCTTTGGTGTTTATGCTATAGGTCCAAATACACCACGTTTTTCAAGAGATTTCAATTATGCTTGAATTGCTTCTTTCCATTTTAGCCAATCATTTCTTTGTCGACATTCATTTATACTACATGGTTCAATATCATCATTTCATCATTGCCCTAAGATATTTCATAGCTACTTCATAAGTAAATATGTCATCGATGACTAATTTCCTTCGTTCCTACATTTCTCCTGAAAATATATGCAATATTGAGTTCTCACTATTATCAAGTACCTGAATCATAGTCTCTTCAGGGACTAGTGCCTTTTCTAAGGCATTATCTTCCATAGAGATTTCAGGAAAAGTGGGCTTTTGGTACAAAACCTCTTCTAGAGCGCTATGAACAGCTTTTGGAGCCTTACTAGGGCATGATTTCTCATTCAATGTCCGCTTCTGAGGAGTTGAATCTTTGAAACCTATAGGTCTGCCACGGTTCTGGCATGCAACACCTTCATTTGATGCCGTATTCAAAGTTCATCCTACATGAACACTAATTCAAGCAGGTGCATTCATAGCTAGTACATGTGACTTTCTCACCTTTGCTGCACCATTAAATGAATTTGGTAATTGGTTTGCAATTTCCTGTAGATGCAATATTCTTCTTACCTCATAGTCACATTGAGAAGTTCTTAGATCAAAATGAGACAAAGTGGAAGTAGTCCATGATAATTCACACCGTTTTTTAGGAACAAATCATTTGCTATTATTTCCTTTTCTCCCCCTAACAGCCTGAAGACTGTCTCATCAAATTGGCAATCAGCAAATCTAGCAGTAAATACATCATCTATTAATAGTTCTAGATAATGGATAATAGAAGGTGAGTCAAAACCAACATAAATTCCCAAACACCCTTGGGGGCCCATCTTAGTACGTTTTGGGGTGGTATAGGAACATGTACTGCACAACCAAATTTTCGCAAAGTGTGAAATGTTGGGCTGACGATTTGTCACAAGTTGTGCAGGTGAGAACTGATTATAAGAAGTGTGTCTAAATCTAAGTAACAATTTAGCATGCAAAATAGCACATCCCCAAGCACTAACAGGGAGTCTAGATTGCATAAGCAAAGGTTTCGCAATAAGTTGAAGGCATTTAATTAGGTATTATGCTAAACTATTTTGTGTGTGTATATGCGGGATAGGATGTTCAACATCAATTCATTATGAAGAATAGTCATCAAAAACTTGAGAGGTAAATTTGGCCACATTGTCAAGGAGAATAAACTTAATTGGTTGGTCCGGAAAATGTGCCTTAAGTTTGATAATTTGACTAAGTAATCTGGAAAAGGTAAGATTACGTGTAGAGAGTAAGCATACATATGACCATCGCGTGGAAGAATATAATAAGACGATGTAATATCTAAATGGGCCACTAGCAGGGTAAATTGGACCACAAATGTCACCTTGTATCTTGTGCAAAAAGGATTGCGACTCATAAGTAATTTTAAGAAATAATGGTCTAGTAATAAGTTTTCCTTGTGAACAAGGAATACAAAAAGTGTCCACTAGGCAAATCAAATGTTGGTTTGCTAGGGTATACTCATTTGAGTCTTCTTCAACATTGTAGATCCAGGATGACCCATATGATTGTGCTAAGGAATTAAATTACTTGGGTCTTTGAGCTTCTGGCTCCCTTTAAGCTTCTGGCTTATAATACCATGTGATTCAAGAATCTAAATTGTTGTGTAATATAATCCCAATGAGAAAAAGGAGAATTTTTCTAATGTAAGCTTCTGGATTCCGACATAAGAAATTATGCATAAAAGTTCTTTGTTATCTTCATTTTTAGTTTCAAGATGATACCCATTCATACGTATATCTTTAAAACTTAGTAAGTTGCTTCGGGAATTGCTTGAATATGATGTATTATGAATGAATAGATGAGTACCATTTACTAACAAAATATGGGTTCTTCCGGAGCCTTCAATAATTTGTGCTGATCCATCTATAGTGGACACATTTTGTTTGTTAAGTTCCAATGTAGAGAAGAACTTTTTGACACTTAAGTATGGCGTGAGTTGTCCTACTATCAACCAGACATATATCATTCTCGCATTTTTGCATCCCAAGATCCATACCTTAAAAAAGAAAGAGTGAAGAATAACAAACTATCAGAGATTTTATTCAACAAAATATTATTCAAATGTCCCAAATAAAGCTTGTCCCTTGCAAATAATTAATTAAAAAAAAAAACTCTAACTGGAGAAATTATTCATGCATTGGGAAGTATGACCATCTTCTTATGGTCATACCTGTCCTTCAGGGACTTTTACATGCTCAAGGGATATTCCTCAGTTCAATACGCATTCTTGAGGTCATCATGAATATGGTGACGCAAGAAAATAAGTGTAGATGCTTTCTCTTCGGGAGACATTTTATTTCCTTCTTTAATAGCATCACCCAACTTTTTAGAATGCAAGTGAAGTTTGGCATCAAGTTACCAAGATAAATAGTTCCCTCCATTGACAGCAAGAGCTTTAAATTCAAGATTTGTAAGACTCGACATCTGAAGGGAGAAAAATAAATAAATAAATAAGCAAGTAAAGAAGAGATATAATTAAGGCATGATAATAGAATGCTATATGAAAGTTTCAGTTTGAACCAACCCTTCAAATTGCAACAAGTTCATCTATTAACTAGAAAACAACATTGGGTTACCTTTACTTCGTCTAAATAATAATAAAATTGAACTTAACATCGATCAATGATAAAGAGCCAATGTTGTGTAAGAATTAAAAACTCACTAAATATGGGCCCGTTTGGTAACCCCAACACTGTTGGATGACTGCAACACATAGTCTAGGTATCAATACCATGTTTAGCCATTGATCATATTTACTAACAAATGAGATCAAAATATAATATAGTTGTGACTAAATTGAATTTAAAAAATTGATATGGCCTAACCATTTTTGGGTTGTTAAAAGCTTACAAAAGTTAACCCTAGCAAGAAAATAAATGTTAGAACTTCAGGTTCTATTATAAGGATCAGTACATAGGAGTTTACCTTGATCAAATATCATCCCATAACATCTCCAACATGATAACACATGATATGAATGTCCAATCCTACTATGATCCATCAAAAAAGATATCATTTTATATAGAACTTCTGGTTGTAGAGATACGAAAATGTATATTACTTAATACAGAATATCAAATTCTAGATTCCTCTCTCCGTCTCATTTTATGTGTCCCACTTTTCCTTTTTGGGATGTCCCAAAATTGTTGTCCACTTTCCTAAATTAGTATGCAAATTTTACTTAGTTTCCCAAACCACCCTTGCTTGCAATCAATACCAAAACAAACCACACAAAAAAAGGAAAGTATAATGATTATGGGCAATTGTGGAAAGTAGGTGTAGATTCTTTTTGTCCCCTTAAAGAGTTGAATTCCCCAAGAGGGACACATGAAATGGGACAGAGGGAGTATTTTTGATATAGAACTTCAGATTCTGTTATTGTAGCAACCTGTATTATCACTTCCCTAATAATAAATAAGAAATGTTAATTACTATAATTTATTTATAGTTGTGGTACTATTTAAATAAATAAATATTAATACTTGTGCTATTAGTTGTTAATACAATGCCATTTTATTTTACTATGATGTATTATTTTTATAGTAATACTATTTCCATAAATAACTGGTACTGGTATTTTAATTTGTTAAATGCAAAGACATTAATTTTGTGACCCCTTAGTAATTTCAATTGTATTAATATTGATATAAACTGCGCCCCTAAGTTACCCTATGATTTGAGATTGAAATCATTACTAAAATCTTAATCACGTTGACTTCATGAATTATTGATGCGAGAAGTGACTGCATCAATCAAACCAGCTGTTTTGTTAAGATAACACTCATCACGTTTACAACTTGCACAGTCAAGTTGGCCCACTGATTGAGCTCTCCTTACATAAACACAAACACATACTATATGCATACACACAATTTCAAAGCAAAGCATTCTCTTATCATAAGCATTTTACTCTCATAGTGAAGCTTCCAATTTCTCAAGCTCACTCTCCTTTCCTCTTTGATTTCCATAGCTTCTTCATTTGCTCTTCTTCTCTCCCTCACTCTCAGCCACAATCACACACACTAGTTCATATATATTCTGGGAATAAAGAAGGAAATACAGAAGCATAGAAACTCACAGTAAGAGGCCATAGCCATTGGAGCTTATATATTATGATTTCTGAATTTCTTCGGCAAGTTGCACAGCCCAAACTAACGCTCGGTGAGTCTCTCGAACCCACTCGTAATGTAGTATTTGTCATTACGCACAAGTCAAAGGTATTGAAAGTAAGTGTATACGCCTATATATGTATATATAGCCATGGAGGTCCGAAATTAGCGGTATTGTATAACTCAATGAAAATCGATTCTGTAAATTGAAAATGATAGATTACAATCCCCATAGGTTCAGTTTCAATATTAGGTGCTAATTCGTAACGGTTGCGACGTACGGTCAAAACAAAATTTTGGCGACTCTCGGATTTTCACCTATAAGTAGAGACATGGTAATAATTGAGATCTAATACTTATATATTCATAATCTACATGAAAAAAAGGAAGAGAACTGTATATTACACGACCTGGTTGGTTCCAGATTGAAAAATGGAAGAAAAACTCGATTTGTCAACGTATAGAAAAAGAAGACGCAGTGGCAATTGATTGCCATCAGATCCAATCGATTGGGACTTAATCCAATCGATTGCCACTCTCAACCAATTGATTGCGACTTTTTCCAAGCGATTGGCATTTTTCTACACTGACGACTTTTAGTAAAACCACCATGACTCCCACTAGAAAACTTGAAAACGCGCACTGTTTGAAGCATTGGAAACTAGACTCAGAGGCCTTTCTTTTGATTTGTAATTCACCTACAAAAATTATAACTCACTTTTGAGGGCATTGCTTCAAAGTGGACCCACTTGTGTACTAGTAGCTGAAAAAGTGTATTAAAGCATTCTTTGATGAAATATCCTATTGTCTCATATGTGACTTGATAATTTAGATTGTGGATGTTAACTCAATGATTCTAAGTACATTGTACCCTATGAATAAAGAAAAGGAAAATAGATTTTGAAAGTGAGAATTAGATAAGTTGATTTAATCGATAAATAATGACAAGAAGAAACCGCTCTGATATCTTCTATAAAGCAAATGTGAAAAGAAGGATTTAAGTCATATCGCTCTGATACCTTTATAAGAAAATATGTAAAGAAAGAACAAGTTGTACGCCCGCTCTGATACCTCTATATAAACAAGAAAGAGAATAAATTACTCATTTGCATAGTCGAGATGACATGTATGGAAAGGGGTCGTTGGTCAGCATATATGTTGTGAGAATGTCTCGGGACGAGTAAACTTAACTTTTCTAGGCCGCTTTAGATACGACAGATTGATTAGGAATGATTGAGCCCAAGCCGCTTTTGGTACGGTAGGTCAGTCAGAGTCTTGTGATAGCCTTAATTATTCTAGGCCGCTGCAGATACGGTAGATTAATTATGAGGGTTGAGCCCAGGCCGCTTTTGATACGGTAGGTCAGGCTGATGATAGCTTTAAATTATTCTACGCCACTTCATGTAAGGTAGATTAATTAAAGTATTCCACAGGTTATTGCAACCTTGAATGTCTAGGTATGTCCAGGCCAACTTAAATACAGCAAACATATTAACAGGCCTTCTAAACTAACGGCATTGCACCGGATGGTTCTAGGTGGATCGAATGAGTCAAGAGATTGTGTTTGTGATAAAGGAGTCAATAAGATGAGATGGTTTCATTGTTCATGCACGGTCTTAATAATTCATTACTCAAACTATTACTAATTGTTATTATGCGATGACTGGAATAATGGATTAACCGTAGTCTAAGGTACTGAACATTAAAAAATAATTATTAATGTATTTTTATATACATTGCTTGTATGTCAGAGCCAGGTTGTATAATTAGGCTTAAGCCTAGACACAGGTTATGATAGCAAAGAGGATAGGCATAGTCGAGTGTCCTCTGTACTTAGGATTTGACATCCAGATATATTAAGATTAGCCTTGATATAAGATAGTTTGCTTTTGTCAGATTATCATCATGGACCCATATCATGTACCAGATGATTTTGGCAGACATGTGATTGGCCCAGACGGGATAGCGCCACACGACTTAAAGATCTATCTTACTATGATATAGTTCCATGCTACAGTCAACATAGAGAATAGTATCTGGAGGGCTGTCCACACCGATGGGATGGTGGACCTTCATTGAGTTCAGTTAGAGACCTTAAAACACTTTGGTTGTGCTCCTGAATCAGAATCTAAATAATGAATCAAAGCACATGGAGCCCTATCCTTATCTTTCTGTCAAGAAAAATATAGCGAACTAACTGATATCTATCAGGCCCAAATAGATAGATTGATAGCAGAGGAGAGGATCAGGAGGATTCTTACCCTTGACCTCTATCTACCTGTAGAGATGGAGATGGTATAGTTGCACTTGGCACTTCAGGCTGCTCCACTACCAACTGTAACTCTAGTAGCAGCTGCACCTGAGGTCGCTATGGTTACACCTGCGATGCTGGCAGGCATTGAGGTATTCATAGGCGGGTTTAAGCTAGAGCTACATGACGTCGAAATGCCCGAGCCACCCCCAGAGCTAAGAGCTCATGGACATGGATGGTCCTCCACCTCCAGTGTTTGATGCTGAGAGTAGTAGCGTTGGGATTACCGATCACCCGATGCACCGTTCTGGAGTTTGGCGCCGTAGGCCCCATGGCTCCCAGTAGGCATGCTTAGTTTTATGTTTTCAAGGTGGTTGTAAATATTGGACTAAGTAGCCCCACTTTTTGTCTTATCAGATATTATAAGTTAGCATTAGAATGCATACGGGGTAATGACTTGCACATTTTGTACATCGAACTATTAGTCCCAAAATCTCATCTTTTGGCTAGATAGAAGCATTTAAGTGACATGATATATGCAACTGCTTACAAAAGTTATACATAGAATATTTTTTTGAAACCTCGTATTGATACTTGTATTCCATCTTCTAAATTGTTTAATTGCTAAACTTATTGTACTATTAGGATTTAAGTTGTAACTGGCAAGAAGGAGTCCCAGAAACTATAATGCGATTGAAGGAGCACCACCAGCGGCCAATCCAACCGGCATGTTTGAGGCATTTGTTTGGAGGATCGAACAGATTGGAGACCTAAATACCGCCAACAATAGAAATGGAAACAATCAGAGAAATGAAGTCCCAGTCCATCAAATGGGGGATAGACGATTGGAGAGGTTTTGTGCCTTGTGACTAGACCAATTTATTGGCACTATTGAACCATGGAAAGCCGAACAATGGCTGAGGCAAATGGATCATATCTTCGAAATAGTGGATTGCACTGATCAGGAGAAGAAGAGACTGGCAACATTCCAATTGACATGTGCTACTGCAGATTGGTGGGAAGTTATCAAAGCCACCATAGGAGAAGATGCTGCCAAAGGCATGACATGGATTACTTTTAGGAAGAAATTCTTGGAGAAGTATTTCCCGGCAACCGAGAGGCACAAGCGCGAAAGGGAATTCATGGACCTCATCCAAGGAAACAAGTTTGTACAAGAGTACACCACTCAGTTCGAGAGGCTATCCTAATTTTCTCCATACATGGTGGACTCGGAGGAAAAGAAAATCCAGAAATATAATCAAGGGTTAGCACCTCCTATTCGTCGCATGACTATTGGGCACTTAGACAAGACATTCGAATCTCTTGTGGAACTAGCCATTGAGCTGGAAGAAGACATGCGATCAAACCGCAATCAGTTTGACTTCTGCCCATCGCAGAAGAGTAATTTGGGAACAGACAGCCATATCACAATCAAGGTCAGAAGAGGACTTTTGATGGAAACCAGAAACCTCACCCAACTCCATATCTAACTCAGCCACAATTGGGTGCAAGAGGGATTACCAATAATTGTTTTAATTGTGGTATACCCGGTCACATATCTTGAGACTGTAAGGCACCAAGGCACAATGGTCGTCAAGATATGGTGTGCTATAATTGTGGCAAGATTGGTCACGTCAGCCAACATTGTCATGCTCCCAAAGGAAGAAGTTATGGTCAACAGGGACATGCCCAACTGAATGCAATCATTCCCAATGCCGCAGGATATAAAGAAGGTGGTTATGAAGGAACCCAATATGAAGAACAAACAGAGTAGCAAGTCATGGAAGGTACTCTAACACTTTATAATCATCGTGTAAAAGTCTTATTTGACACGGGTACTACACACTCTTTTATTGCTACCAAAATTCTTCCAAATGTGAATATATTACCTTAGAGGTTAGACGTAGTTTTGAATGTTGTCTCACTGCTAGGAGCTACTGTCACATTAAAACACGTATGCAAGAATTGCCTTGTACACCTAGAGAATCAGAATCTTCCAGCTAATTTGGTTATCCTAACAACGAAGGAATTTGATGTAATATTAGGAATCGACTAGCTCACTTAGTATCATGCTAAGTTGGACTGTGTTAAGAAGAGTATTACTTTTTCAGTACCTGAAGGTTAACCTTTTGAATTCTAGTGTAACCCTATGAGTGATACGTTTCTCACCAACTATTTTTCTAACATCAAGAATGCCAGTACGAAAGTGGTTATCTCATCGAAACCTATAGTCCGAGACTATGAGGATGTTTTTCAGGATATCTCTGGGTTGCCACTTAAGAGAGAGATTGATTTCTGCATTGATCTATTGCATGGCACTATCCCAATATCCAAAGCACCTTACACAATGGCTCCTAGAGAAATACTGGAACTAAAGAAACAAGTTCAAGAACTTGAAGATCTGGGATTTATACGTCCAAGTACATCACCCTGGGGAGCACCAATGTTATTCTTAAAGAAGAAGGATGAATCACTTCGATTGTGCATTGACTATAGATAGTTGAACAAAGTCACCATCAAGAACAAGTATCCTCTACCCCGAATAGATGATCTGCTTGATCAATTACAAGGAGCTACGATCTTTTCCAAGATAGATCTATGATCAGGATAACCATCAATTACTTGTACGACCTGAGGATATACCCAAGATAGCTTTCAGAACAAGGTACTGTCACTATGAGTTTTTGGTAATGTATTTTGGATTAACTAATGCCCCGGTAGTGTTCATGGATCTGATGAACAGAGTGTTCAGGCCTTACTTGGATCAATTCATCATAGTCTTCATTGATGACATCTTAATTTATTCAAAGACCAAGGAGGAACATGAACAACACTTACGAATCGCAATGTAGACATTTCAGAGTCATCACTTATATGTGAAGTTCAGTAAATGTGAGTTTTGGCTACAAGAGGTACAATTTCTAGGGCATGTAGTTTCACAACAAGAAATCACCATGGATTCATCAAAGACTAATGTTGTTTCAAATTGGACTCGACTAACCAATCCTATAAAAGTCAAAAGTTTTCTTAGACTCGCAGGTTATTATCGGAGATTCGTAGAAGGATTTTTAAAGATAGCAGCTCCTTTGATTGGTTTGACTAAGAAGGATGTGAAGTTTGAATGGAATGATAAGAATGAACAGGCTTTTCAGGAATTGAAAGAAAGACTCACCACAGTACCAGTATTAGCAATACCAAGAGATGGCAAGAAGTTCTCCATATTCAGTGATGCATCGTATCAAGGGTTGGGATGTGTACTTATGCAAGACGGCAAGGTTTTTGCATATGGTTCAAGGCAGTTAAAGCCAAATAAATTGAACTACTCGACCCATGATTTAGAATTGGCAGCAGTAGTGTTTACTCTCAAAATCTATAGACATTATCTATATGGAGAGAAGTTTGACTTATTCTCCGATCACAAGAGTCTAAAATATTTGTTTACTCAGAAAGAGTTAAATATGAGGCAATGCCGATGGATGGAATTGATTAAGGACTATGACTTCACATTAGAGAACCACCCTGGTAAAGCTATTGAGTTGTAGATGCCTTAAGTCGAAAACCTTGAGGTATAATTACATCTCTCATGGTTAGACAATGGAAAGCTCTGGAAATGATCGTTGAATTCGATGTTCAGGTTTCTACAGAAAGGAAGGACAGCACTTCGGATGTCTTGTAGTGCAACCTACACTTATTAATCGTATTTTGGGGACACAACAGAATAACGCCAATCTTCAACTATGGTTTCAAACAATGTCAGCAAAGGGCCTAGAGGAATGGAAAATTGGAACTGATGGAGCACTCTGGTGCAGAAATAGATTATGTGTGACCAACACAGATGGTTTAAGGAAGGATATTCTCAAAGAAGCACACTAGTCGAGATTGATAGTTCATCCAAGAGGAAATAAAATGTATAAGGTTCTGAAGAGAAACTTCTGGTGGGAAGGAATGAAAAGGGATGTAGCCGAGTTAGTGTCTAAGTGTTTGACTTGTCAACAAGTGAAAGTCGAACATCAAAGACCCTAAGGACTTCTACAACCCCTACCTATTCTAGGTTGGAAGTGGGAACACATCACAATGGATTTTGTAGTTGGATTGCCCCGAACACAACACCACCATGACGCTATTTGGGTAATTGTGGATCGTTTGACGAAGTCCGCCCACTTCATCGCTTATAGCATGACTTATCCAATGGAGAAGATGAGTAAGATGTACATTCAACAAGTTGTACGACTACACAGAGTACCAGTACCATTGTCTATCATATCAGATCACAATTCACGGTTTACTTCAAGATTCTGGGAAAGTCTTCAAGAAGCTTTGGGAACTTTATTAAGTTTAAGTACTACGTTTCATCCATAGACCAATGGATAAAATGAACGCACCAATCAGGTTGTGGAGGATATGCTCAGGGCATGTGTTATTGACTTTGAAAGTTCATGGGAAACACATCTTCCATTGATTGAATTTGCTTACAACAACAGTTACCATTCAAGTATAGGGATGGCTCCATTCGAAGCATTGTATGGACGACCGAGTCAATCCCCACTTTGTTGGGCAGAGATTAGAGATAAATAACTATTAGGGCCGGACTTGGTTAGAGAAACCAACAAGAAGATAGCAGTTGTGAAAGAGATGATGCATGCCGCACAGAGTAGACAAAAGAGCTACGCCGATAAGCATAGAAAGGATAAAGAGTTCACTGTCGAAGATCACGTACTTTTGAAAGTTTTACCAATTCATGGAGTAGTTCGATTTGATCAGAAGAGAGGTAAGTTGTCACCTCATTTCATTTGACCATTTGAGATATTGGAACGCGTTGGGAAAGTAGCTTATCGACTCGCATTACTACCAAAGATGTCTGGGGTACATCATGTCTTCCATATCAGTATGTCAAGGGAATACAAGGGGGATCCTTTACACGCTATTGATTTCAATGATATAGAGATCCACAATAATGTCACCTACAGAGAAAGACCTGTATGTATTTTGGATTACAGTATGAAGAAGTTGCGGAACAAGGATATTCCTCTAGTGAAAGTTCAGTGGAAGTATCATGACGAGAATGAAGCGTCTTGGAAATCGAAATCAGAAATGAGAACTAAGTATCCGGAGTTATTCCAAGACTAGTCAGCTTAGATTTCGGGACAAAATCTCTATTAAGGAGGGAGTGATGTAACAACCTATATTTTCACTTCCCTAATAATAAATAAGAAATGTCAATTACTATATTTTATTTATAGTTGTGGTACTATTTGAATAAATAAATATTAATACTCGTGCTATTAGTGGTTAACACAATGCCATTTTTTTACTACGATGTATTATTTTTATAGTAATACTATTTCCATAAATAACTGGTACTGGTATTTTAATTTGTTAAATGCAAAAGGCATTAATTTTGTGACCCCTTAGTAATTTCAATTGAATCAATATTGATATAAATTGCGCGCCTAAGTTACCCTATGATTTGAGATTGAAATCATTACTAAAATCTTAATCACGTTGACTTCATTTTTAGTCCCTAATATTTATGTTGGGTATTTTCCTAGACAACCCAGACCAACCAAACTAACCTAACTTACCAAACTAGACTAACCAACTTAAGCAAACTAGATGAATTATTGATGCGAGAAGTGACTGCATCAGTCCCTATTACTACATTAAATGGGTATCGCTATTATGTTACGTTCATTTATGACTATTCACGTTGTACATTGGTTCTCCTTAAGAAAAAATCTAAAGTTTTTCCATTATTTACTCAATTTTTGCAAATGGTTAAAACTCAGTTTCAAACTATTTTTCATACCCTTCGATCAGATAATGACCATGAATGTGTTTCTAATGATTTTTGTTCTAAATGTAATAAAAAGGGAATCCTCAAACAACTATCTTGTACCTATACCCCCAGAACAAAATGGTGTGGCACAATGAAAGAACCATCACATTATGTCTATAGTCTGGTATCTCCTGCGTGATATGGAGGTCCCTAAATATTTTTGGCACTTCGCAGTTCTCACAGCCACATATCTACTTAATCAAACTCCAAGTCGTGTCTTGGATAGTAAAGCTCCTCTACATGTTCTTCAGCGTGATTGTACACTCTTTTATGTGTTACCTCGTGTCTTTGGTTGCACTTGCTTTGTTCAGAATCATAGTCCTCTTCGCACTAAACTTGATGATAAGGCTATTCAGTGTGTCTTTCTTGGTTATTTTCCTCAATCTAAAGGTTATAGGTATTGTGATCCTATTATACATCGATTCTATACTTCTATGGATGTTATGTTTCTAGAGGATGTTTCTTATTTTGCAGGTTCCAATCGTCCCTCTGTCTCTGTGCCTCATGAGACTCCCATTGAACTTAACGAGCTACCTCGTCCTGTTCCTGTCTTTGATTCTTCCTCTCCTAAGATTGGAAATGAAGATCTCCTACCACCAATAATTACATCTTCTCCTAAATTTCGTTACTCTAGGCATCCACAAGCTCATGCCCTACCTCTAAATGCTTCTCCGAATCCAGGTCCTGCTTCTCCTGTACCAATAAGACAATCCACCAGAATTTCTCGCACAACAAATCGGTATGGTTATTCTTGCTCTACTCATCACCCTATTTCCTAGTATGTCTCATATTCATCTCTTTTACAACCCTATCAAGCTATTCTTGGTCATATAAATTCGGTTTCAATTCCCAAGTCTGTGTCTGAGGTTCTCCAAAATCTGCATTGGGTTTAGGCCATGCAAGCAGAAATGGATGCTCTTTAGCATAACCGTACTTGGGATCTCGTCTCTCTTCCTTCGGGGGAAAAGACAGTTGGGTGTAAATGTGTATTTACAGTCAAGTACCTTCCGGATGGTTCTATTGATCGCTATAAGGCTCGCTTGGTTGCTAAAGGGTTTACTCAGATCCTAGGCAAAGACTTTAATGCTACTTTTGCTCCTGTGGCAAAGTTAACAATTGTTCATCTCCTTGTGTCCTTGGCTGGCTCACATTCTTGGCCTCTTCATCAAATGGATGTCAAGAACGCTTTTTGAAAGGGGACTTAGAGGAATCTATTTATATGGACCCTCCACTGGGTTTTTGGGCTGAGGGGGAGTATTACAAATAGATGGATCCAAGTCCATACTCATGACTTGAATTCTCTAACTTGGAATTTCATGGGATCTTCTCTATATCCTCTTGAAGTTCATGAGCTAGTTCTTTGATTCTTCTTTTCTTTTTTTCTTGTTTATGCTCTTCTCTTGAGACTCTTAGGGATCTTCTATATCTCACTTAAATCTCATGAGTTTGATCTTTTAGTTTCATGTAAGCTTATGATTCACATGAGATTTAAAGTTGATCATCATTTTATTAAGAACAAGTAGATGAATCCAAACCCCTACCATGGTTTGGGTTCTCTAACTTGGAGTTTTCATAGAATCTCCTTTATATTCCTTGAAAACTCATGAGTACTAGTCATGTCTCTAGTCTCCAATGACCATCAAATGGTAGAAGAAATAGTTTGGTTCAAGCCTAACTTCATGGCTTAGTAGTTGGAGTTAACAAATAAAAGTTGAACTTAACAATGAAACAATGGGTTCATAAACTATTTTTGATCAAAGATTTTTAGTTAAACATCGAACAGTTGGAACTGAATGAAACCAACGGGAAAGTGTATTACTCAAAGTTCTACCACTGTAATTTTATTTTAGTAGGATCTCATGGATAACATGGTTTGGTCATAGGTTTTGTGAGACAACCATATTCTGTCCAGAGTTTCAGAACAGAAAATCAGTTTCAAAATGAGTAAGTCAGAACCTTAATCAAGCATTTTCTGCTCTAAATAAATTTTTCTGGGTAGTTCAATGTGTTAGGAGGATACCCTAAAAAGATCAAAGGGTTTCTGATTTTTTTTACTATTTTTAAAAAATCGTACAAAATCTCTGGATAGAGATTTGTAAATCTCTGAGTGATGTCTGGTTTTTGTCCATTTCCCAGAGATCTAACCGTTGAAAGTTTGATTTTATTTTTGGGATGGAAACTAGACACATAGAGGCATCTTGTATCCAAAAATCATCAAGATCAAACCATAAAAAGCATGCTTTTTATTTTCTTGAAGTTCTGGTCTGCTCTCTGCAATTTTCAGAATTTTATGACATAATTGACCATCTTTGTAAATAATGGTCCAAATGACTTTTCTATGATCTAGGGCTCAAACCATGTTTTAATAATGATTAGTTAAGCCTGAATTCAAAGTTTAAGTGATCTAAATCCCTGAGTATTTCATAATTTATTCTTGTTCATGTATATATTCATCCATGTGGCTTGATGCTTGTGATTAGGACTTGTTTGCTTTAGATTTAATTACATTTGATAGATTTAAGCTAGAAGTCTAAGATTGTTATTTAAGATCCAACTTTATATCTTGTATATCATGTGGACTACCCTTAGTTTTGTAGCACTATTAAGGTATGATTTCTTGAACTCCTCTTTAGTTTATTTTAATTTCTTGATTTTATCGATTTTTCAACTTAATGCACGACACCTTAGAATTAGGTTTTGCCTTATGTGTATATGAGATTAGAGACCTTTACTTAGGACCTTTCTATTCGTATGCATTACGCGTTTAATATTCGCGGCATGGATCCCGAGTAAGTTCTATAGTCCCAAGGACTCTCCATCTTTGTAAAATCAATTCTTTGAATTCGTGTGACTCTGTTAATGTAAAATATGGAATCTTTAAGTCTCCGTGACTCCATTTGTGTAGAGTATGATTTCATGAGTCCGTGTGACTCTGTTAATGAATTCTTGAGTCTGTGTGACTCCGTTAATATAAAAGAATAAGTACTTGAGCCTGCGTGACTTCATATATGTAAGATATGAATTTTTTTAGTTCGCGTGAATCTGTGTGTGTAAAATATTGAATTCTTGCGTCCGCGTGACTCCATGAGTATATTTTGAGTTCTTGAGTCCGCGTGACTCCGTGTTTGTAAAATAAGAATGTTTCGAGTCCGCGCGACTCCGTATTTGTAAAAAATGGGTCTTTGAGTTTACATGACTCTGTGTTAGTAAAAAAATGAATTTTTTAGTCCATGTGACTTCGTGTTTGGAAAATGTGAATTTTCAAGATCATATGACTCTCCTTTTGTAAAATGTGAATTATTTGAGCCAGTGCGACTCCCCTTTGGAAATAGGAATTGCTTCAAGTCGAATCGACTCTCGACTTGGAAATGGGAATTGAGTTGAGTTGAACCGACTCCTGACTCCGAATTTTGAGAATTTGAATTTGTTTGGGTCTAATTAACTCCTGATTCATGAGTTTGAAATAAATTGAGTCTGATTGACTCCCAATTTTGTGAAGAAGAAATTCTTTGGGTTGGATCGACTCTCAATTTTGTGAAACAGAAATTCTTTGAGTCTGATTGACTCCTAATTTTGAAAATTGGAATTTTTGTTGAGGCGATTTGACGCCAATTTCGAGATTTGAGATTCTTGTTGAGTCAAAATTGATTCTGATTAAGAAAATTTGAAATGTTAACCCCCGATTTTGAAATAAGAAATTCTTTGAGTCCGTGTGACTCCATTTGTGTAAAAAGTTAATTTATTGAGACTGTGTGACTCCATTCGTGTAAAAAAATATGTATATACATATATATTTGTTGAGTCTGTATGACTCCGTTTGTATGAAATGTGAATTTGATTGAGTCTGTGTGATTCCATTTGTATAAAAAGTGAATTTTTGTTGAGTCCATGTGACTCCGTGAATTTCGTTGAGTCCGAGCGACTCCGTTGATGTAAAATGCGAATTTTTGAGTTCGAATGACTCCTTTGTTGTGGAAATGCGGGTCCATGGATCCGAATGACTCTTTTATTTTAAAATGTGAATTTTTGAGTACTTGTGTAAGAAAATTGAATTTTTGAGTCCGCATGACTACCTTTGTCTTGTAAAATTTTTCAATTGCGACTGCCTCTGTCAGAAAATTGAAGTTTTGAGTCCATGTGACTCCCTTTGAATTTTTAAGTCTCCGTGACTCATTTTGTCAGAAAATTGAATTCTTGACTCCGCATGAATCCTTGTGTAAGAAAGTTGAATTTTTGGGTTCACGTGACTCCTTTTGAATTTTTCAGTTTGCGTTACTCCTTTTGTCAAAATATTGAATGAATTTGAATTGTTGAGTCCAAGTGCCTCCATGGATGTAAAATATGAGATTTGGGGAGCCTGAACCGCTAGCCATAGGAACAGATCTACAAGAAAGAGTGAGAAGAATCAAGTTTTTGAAAGGCTTAAGAGGAAAACATAGCAACACATGAAATGTTGTGGTGTTCAATTATGAATTTAACCAAAAGATAGGATTTTGATGAAAGAAAGGAGTCAAATTGACTCCAATTTTTGTGAAATTAAAATCTTGATTCGATTTGACTCCTAGTTTTAGAAATTTGAAATTATGTGAGTCTGTTTAACTCCGAATTTTGTTGGAATTGAATTCTTCGAGTCTAACCGACTCTGAACTTTCGAAAGATTGGGCTAAAATGGATCTAACTATCGTCAGATTTTAATGTTAAATTAAGCTGAATCTGATTGACTCCCGATTCATGAAAGTCTAACTTAGCACCCGAGCTTAGAAATTGAATTGAATTGAGTTTGATTGACTCCTAATTCTAGAAAAATTTATTTGAGTCTAATTGACTCTAGATTTTAGAGTTTTGAATCGAATTGAGTCTGATTGACTCTGTTTTTTAATTTGAAATTCTTTGAGTCTGATCGACTCCCAATTTTAGATTTGAGTTTGATTGACTCTCGGTGTTATGAAATAGAATCCGATTCGAGTCCAATTGACTCTTGTTCTAGAAATTTAAAATTATTTTGAGTCTGTTTGACTCCGACTTTGAAATTAGAAATTCTTTTGAGTATGATTGACTCATGATTTGGAAATGGGAATTCTTTTGAGTCTGATTGGCTCATGTTTTCGAAAATTAGAAACTCTTTTGAGTCTGGTTGACTCCTAATCTTGTGAAATAGAAATTCTTTGAATTCGATTGACTCCCAATTTTGTAAAAATTCTTTTGTGAAATAGAAATTCTTTAAGTCCAATTTTGTGAATTTAAATTTCTTTGAGTCCGATTGACTCCTGGTTTTGTTCGATTTTGCGAAATATGAATTGAATCAAGTATGATTGACTCCTGATTTAGGATTTGAATTTGTATTTGATTTGAGTCAAATTGACTCCGAACTTGGTAAAATTGAATTTGTTTGAGTCTGACTGATTCCTGATTTCAGAAAATGAATTAAGTCAAGTCTAGGCGACTCCTAATTTAGCATTTGAATTTGAACTCAAATTGAGTCGAATCGACTCCGGACTTGGTGAAATTGAGTTTATTTGAGTCTACTCCTGATCGAAATTTGAAAAAAAAATATTATTATTATTAAGCTCGATTGACTACCAATTTTGGAAAATTAAATTAAATTGAGTCTAACTAATTCTCGATTTTGGAAATTGAAGTGGATTTGAGTCCATTGGACCCCCAGCTTTAGATATTTGAAATAATTTAAGCCCATCGAACTCCCGATTTAGAAATTTTTAAATAATTTGAGTCTGAAGTACTAGACTCAGAATTTTTTAAAGTAAATAGAATGAAATTTGTTTGACTAAAAAGGGAATTTGTTGAGTCCAATAGACTCTCGATTTTAGAAAATCGAATTAAGTCTAAAGGACTCCGGATTTTTGGAATTGAACTGATTCGAGTCTGACTGACTCCAAATTTTGAATTAAATTGAGTTAAGTCTTGTTGACTCCTAATTTTGAAAAATAAAATAAATTTGAGTCTGTCCGACTCCAGGTTTTGAAAAATAAAATGAATTTGAGTCTGTTCGACTCCAGGTTTTGAAAAATAAAATGAATTTGAGTATGTTCGACTCCAAGTTTTGAAAATTGAAAAGAATTTGAGTCGATTTGACTCCAAGTTTTGAAATTGAAAAGAATTTGAGTCAAATTTGACTCCAAATTTTGAAAATTGAAAAGAATTTGAGTCTGATTGACTCCGGATTTTGAAAATTGAAATGAATTTGAGTCTGATTGACCCCGAATTCAGAGCAAACATATCCGACGAGGCCGAAGGGCTGCAGATTTTTCAGAGCAAACATATTGGACGAGGCCGAAGGGCCGCGGATTTTTTATGAGATAACATATCCGACGGGGCCGAAGGGCTGCGGATCATTGTGAGAAAACATATCCGACGGGGCCGAAGGGCTACGGATCATTGTGAGAAAACATATCCGACGGGGCCGAAGGGCTGCAGATTATTTTTATATCCGATAGGGCCGAAGGGCTGTGGATTTTTCAGAGCAAACTCACTCGACACTGGAGTATAAGGCGCGAAGCGCATCTCAGTCGATCAGATGATTCTTGGAAGACACCGGAGTATAAGGCACGAAGCGCATCTCAGTCTTTCAAAAAGTGTGGTTCCTGATTCGACGCCGAAGTATAATGCGCAAAGCGCATCTCAATCAATCAGATGATTCTTAGAAGACACCGGAGTATAAGGCGCGAAGTGCATCTCAGTCTTTCAAAAAGCATGGTTCCTGATTCAACGCCGGAGTAAAAGGCGCGAAGCGCATCTTAGTCGATCAGATGATTCTTGGAAGACACCGGAGTATAAGGCGCAAAGCGCATCTCAGTCTTTCAAAAAGCGTGTTTCCTGATTCGACATCGGAGTATAAGGCGCGAAGCGCATCTCAATCGATCAAATGATTCTTGGAAGACACTGGAGTATAAGGCGCGAAGCGCATCTCAGTCTTTCAAAAAGCATGGTTCCTGATTCGACGCCGGAGTATAAGGCGCGAATCACATCTCAGTCAATCAAATGATTCTTGGAAGACACTAGAGTATAAGGCACGAAGCGCATCTCAGTCCTTTCAAAAAGCGTGGTTCCTGATTCGACGCCGGAGTATAAGGCGCGAAGCGCATCTCAGTCGATCAGATGATTCTTGGAAGACACCGGAGTGTAAGGCGCAAAGCGCATCTTAGTCTTTTCAAAAAGCGTAGTTCCTGATTTGACGCTGGAGTATAAGGCGCAAAGCGCATCTCAGTCGATCAGATGATTCTTGGAAGACACCGGGGCCTAAGTCACGAAGCGCCGCCCAGTCGATTGCGTTGAGAGAGCAAACCCGCGTTGACACCGGGACCTAAGTCGTGAAACGTCACCCAGTCCATTGCGTTGAGAGAGCAAACCCGCGTTGACACCAAGGCCTAAGTCGCGAAGCGCCGCCCGGTCAATTGTGTTCGTCCTTTTGGTTGAGACGGCCAAGTATCTTAAAGAAGAATCAACTTGTGGATTTTAGAAACTCCGAATTCTAAAGAATAACTCGTCAGCATTAAGTAAGGCATGGATTGCATCAAGAAACATCATGATAGCACGGTTTCGAATCACATCATTTATAGAGCATGAATTTGCATTGATAGTCGTCATTGTATGAGCACGTGCATCACGATAGGATAGGTGCATTCATTCGTATGATTATTTGCGCTTGTGTGTGTTTGACCCTTGCCCAAACTACTTCTTGGTCTGATTCTTGAATGGATACGTAGGCAGCTCACCGTTGAGCACGACCAACATAGACCGTTTGCGCAGTCATTTTTGCAACGCATTTGTTTTTACCTAAATCGGACGGTTTGGTCAAAGGCTTGTCTTCACGCAGACTTCGACATTCACTTGTGGCACGCATTGCTCCATAAGCTCTGTCGAAGAGGGGCAAACTATAGACACCCTAATTTTGACCAAACTTCGAATTAAAAGGAGTGTTACCTCCAAGTCCGATGATGATAATGTCCGAACAAAACTAAGGCTTCCAAGGTGATTCATGCTCTTTAAAGGACTCTTTAATTCAAACAAAAAGAAAAAAGAAAAGAAAAAGGAATAGAACGACACATGGTATGGGCTACGGCAGTCACGCAGTGCTGAAGCGGCACTCTGTGTTTGCCAGACCGGCAGTCCATAACTGCCGCAAAAACACATCAAGTGCCGCGAAAATCAGAGTTTTAAAAAAAGACGGCAGACCATGGAGTTGTTCGCGGCATTCATTGAGTGTCGCACCGGCATTCAGTGAATGCCGCACCGGCACTCAGTGAATGCCGTTACGGTACTCAGTGAGTGCCGCTTCCATCTCCATTGAGTGTCGCATTTTTAGTAGCCAGCTGTAATACAGCAATTTTTTCTACCCTCAAAAGTACATCCGAAATTAGGGTTTTTGGCTTGAAAATACCAAAATAACCCTCTAAAATTTGCCTATAAATAGAGGATGAACACTCCATTACAAGGGATCTTTTTTGGGGGGACTACTACTACACATTTTTGGGAGCGGGGAATTTCAAGGAGAAAACAAAAAGAATTTTGGGAAAAGAGAGTTTTTGAGAGTTTGAAGAAGAGCTTGGAAGATCTTAAAACTATAGAAGTTTGAGGATAGTTGGAGGTGATACTCTACTCTTGTTAGTTTTCTTTTATGGATTTAGAGCACTTGCTCTCTTAGTTCTCTTCATTTCATTCCTTCTTTTTGTTTTTGCTTTTCTCTTGAGGTTCTTGGAGATCTTCAGTATCTCTCTTGAAAGCTCTTGAGTTTGATCTTTTGATTCCATGTAAGCTTATGCTTCATATGGAAGCCAAAGTTTGATCATCATTTATAAACAAATAGATGGATCCAAGTCCATACTCATGACTTGAATTCTCTAACTTGGAATTTCATGGGATCTTCTCTATATCCTCTTGAAGTTCATGAGCTAGTTCTTTGATTCTTCTTTTCTTTTTTTCTTGTTTATGCTCTTCTCTTGAGACTCTTGGGGATCTTCCATATCTCACTTGAATCTCATGAGTTTGATATTTTAGTCTCATGTAAGCTTATGATTCACATGAGATTTAAAGTTAATCATCATTTTACTAAGAACAAGTAGATGAATCCAAACCCCCACCATGGTTTAATTTGGGTTCTCTAACTTGGAGTTTTCATAGAATCTACTTTATATTCCTTGAAAACTCATGAGTACTAGTTATGTCTCTAGTCTCCAATGACCATCAAATGGTAGGAGAAATAGTTTGGTTCAAGCCAAACTTCGTGGCTTAGTAGTTGGAGTTAACAAATAAAAGTTGAACTTAACAATGAAACAGTGGGTTCATAAATCTTTTTTGATCAAAGATTTTTAGTTAAACATCGAACCGTTGGAACTGAATGAAACCAACGGGAAAGTGTCTATAACTCAAAGTTCTACCACTACAATTTTTGTTTTAGTAGGATCTCAAGGATAACATGGTTTGGTCATAGGTTTTGTGAGACAACCATATTCTGTCCAGAGTTTCAAAACAGAAAATCAGTTTCAAAATGAGTAAATTAGAACCTTAATCAAGCATTGTTGACTCTAAATAAATTTTTTTGGGTAGTTCAATGTGTTAGGAGAATACCCTAAAAAGATCAAAGTGTTTCTAATTTTTTTACTATTTTTAAAAAATCGTACAAAATCTCTGGACAGAGATTTGTAAATCTCTGAGTGATGTCTGGTTTTTATCCGTTTCCCAGAGATCTAACCGTTGAAACATTGATTTTCTTTTTGGGATGGAAACTAAACACACAGAGACATCTTGTGTCCAAAGATCATCAAAATCGAACCATAAGAAGCATGCTTTTTATTTTCTTGAAGTTCTGGTCTGCTCTCTGCAATTTTTAGAATTTTATGACATAATTGACCGTATTTGTAAATAATGGTCCAAATGACTTTTCTATGACCTAGGGCTCAAACCATGTTTTAATAATGATTAGTTAAGCTTGAATTCAAAATTTAAGTGATCTAAATCACTGAGTATTTCATAATTTATTCTTGTTCATGTATATATTCATCCATGTGGCTTGATGCTTGTAATTAGGACTTGTTTGCTTTAGATTTAGTTACATTTGATAGGTTTAAGCTAAAAGTTTAGTATTGTTATTTAAGATCCAACTTTATATCTTGTATAACATGTGGACTAACCCTTTGTTTTGTAGCGCTATTAAGGTATGATTTCTTGAACTCCTCTTTAGTTTATTTTAATTTCTTGATTTTATCGATTTTTCAACTTAATGCGCGACACCTTAGAATTAGGTTTTGCCTTATGTGTATATGTGATTAGAGACCTTTTCTTAGGATCTTTCTATTCGTATGCATTGCATGTTTAATATTTGCGACATGGATTCCGGGTAAGTTCTATAGTTCCCTATTTGCATATCATATTGCTTGCTACTTGAATTATGTGGTTTTTTAATGATATTTTATCACTTGCAATCTTACACCCTTTAGACATGCTTTTGTAATGTGTATTTATACCTATGTATTAGTTTAGGGCATGCTTAGATTATTAATTTGATTAAAAGGATGTTAAGTAGAGGCATATCGCGAGATAGGATGAGAGGGGGTGTTTTAGTCTGACGGGCTCCTTCCCCTCCCATTCCATAATCCCCGGACCTAGAAAATCTCTGGTTTCTTAAAAAGATCAGTTTGCTTTAAAATGGTTTCTTAATTTTCCTTTTAAAATTAAGTGACGACTCTTGGTATGAAACTTGGAAAATGTTTTAAAAATTAAAAGTTGTGGGTAAGGAAAGATTGCGATATCCACAGGTAAGCTCAGTACGAGATATGCTGGACCATATTTGATTCTTAATCGAGTGGGAGCGTTAGCTTATTGCTTGGAATTGCCACAAGAATTGGTGAATGTTCACAACGTGTTTCACGTGTCGATACTTCAACGTTATGTATTGGATTCGAGACATATCATCATTCCAGATCCATTGGAGATTCGGGAAGATTTGACTTATGTGGAGCATCCAGTGCAAATTCTTGACAAAAAGGATCAAGTCTCGAGAACCAAGGTGATCCCACTTGTTATGGTTTAATGGCGAAGCCATTTAGTAGAGGAAGCTACTTGGGAGCGGGAAGATAAAATCCGAGCAAAGTACCCGCATCTCTTTGATTCTTAAGGTAAGAATAAGTTTGGAGACCAAACTTCCTTTTAGGGAGGGAGAAATGTAACACCCGTACCCGGAAAAATGGTTAATTAACATGTTAATATGCATTAATTCATGTGATTAGTGTATATAATGGTTAAGGGGAGGCTTTGGACTCACCCGTGGAAAAATCCCCAGTTAGGAGGGACAGGTTCGGAGGTGGGACCCAGTGAAGGGCCCGAATAAAATTATTTGCATTTTACGTGATTAAATGCATTTATATGGTTACATGAATATTTGTTTAAAATGCTTTCATATTATATGATGATATATGTGTTAGCATTTGGTAATATGTTGAATACCCAAATAAGGGCATAACTGGAAAGATTCATAATTAGTAGATACAATAGCAACTTCACAAAATATTTGGGACCCACGTCGGGACCCATACGGGACTTAGACAAACACTCATTAGATAATTGGGCAGCTAATGGAATGTTTGGGGGATTTCATAATAAGAACTTAAGAATTCTGGGGGTGTAAACAAAAAGTGGAAAAAATGTGGGCTTGACAACACATTGCATGTTGCATGCGTGTCAAGAGGGAGAGTGAACTCTCATTTACAGAAATTAAAAGAAAAAGAAGGAGAAAGCTCGGAGAAACCGTCACCGATGCCGTAATCTCGCTGTTCCGTCGTCGTCCGACGTCCAATTTGCGAACCGAAGCCATTTTCGGACTCGTGGAGGTGAGACAAATGTTTCTATACCTTTAATTTATGTTTTAATCGTCGTAATTTTAGTAGCTCACGCTAATCGGTGACACGCAGTTGCCGAATTATTGTAGGAGTTACTTTAGAGTAGGAATTGAGCTTGAATTTGGTGAAAATTCTGCATATCTTGGCTTAGTTTGGGTATAATCTGAGTAAGGTGAGTTTCCTAACTTCAACTTTGATGTGGTACATGTATTGTGCCTCAATTGATAGTTAGGAAATGATAATTCTTTAAGTTGTGGTTGAAATCATGTCAATTATTAGAACTTCATGTTAATTTGGTGTGAAATTATCATGTTTATGTGAATATGTGTTTATATGTTAAGTGGTCAATGAATAACTGAGAGTAATGGTTCATTGTTGGGAGTAATAAGGAAGGGAAGAGGAAGAATCCGATAAATACGGAAGTCCAAGGAATAGAAGTGACCGCGCGGCCAAGGAGATGGCCTTCCGGTCTGAATGAACCATTAACCCATGAATTTTGCGATTACGTATGCTTATGTGCTTAAATTGTCACATTATACATGTTCATGACATGCAATGCACGTTAGTTATTCACTAAGCGTAATGCTTAAGAAAACCGTTTTACTTTTTTGTTGTGGTAAATAACAACCACTGCAGGTTCGGAGCAATACCCGAAGGAAATGATGTACGTTGGGAGAGATGGGGGAGATTTGAACCTTGAGCTTATGAACTCACTTTAAAGTTGTAAAATGATGTAAATTATAGTTTCTTTTATGATAAAGCTTGTACTTTGGTTGTATCTAAAGAGCTTAGAACTTTTAACTTGTATTTTGGAGGTTTGAGGTTGAATCTAGAAAACTTGTATGAACTTTCATGGTTTGGTTGGTTGGGTGCAAGTTGTTTAGTTGAACTATCTCAGCAAGCCCAGATTGTGTCGCAAGTGTTTAGACAAGTTTCATTTGTGTATGTTATGTTAGTTATGGCTTGGAGTTAATTTCCTACAAGATTCCATGAGATGTTGGTTTTGATGAGAATTGTGTTTCAAAAACCTGCTTTGATTCAAAAGGAGGTGCTCATGCGTTGTTTTGATCCAATTGTGGTTGTATTTACGTCATTCATGCTTGGTTGATGTTAAAATATGTTTGAGAGTGTGTTTAGAATGATTTCCTAATGTTTCATGAAGTTTGGTTTGGTTTAGGTATAAATTGGATATGTTTTGACAGAGTTTTTAGCAGCAAAAACATGTTCTGCAGAACCCGGATCGATCCGGCCTTTTTGAGGGACATTCTGCTAGTAAAAAACTAAGATGGATCGATCCGGGTTTTAGAGCGGATCGATCCGCATGTATTTTCACAGCACATCCACTTTTACGGAAACGTGCATAACTCTTTCTAAAAAATTCGGATCCGTACACTATTGTTTGCGTTGGAACCGAGACTCAAAGACCTAACTTTTGGTATAAAATTTGATATACTTTATTTATGACCATTTTACCCTTGGGTTTGTTTTACCACCACAAAGTTCTTTAAAGTAGGTTAATTCATGTTTTCTTCCTAATTAATGTAGTTTGGGGCGCGTATAGTCTTGTTGCACGTGTCCTAATCCGCCGGGGCGGGTTGGGGTGTGACAATTTCATATAGAACTTCAAGTTCTAATGTAATTCTCACAAATCTTATAGTTGGAATTATTTATTTTATACAGAACTTCGAGTTCTGCGGGTTTGGCTTATTTATTTCATATGGAACTTCAGGTTCCAAAATATAGATTATCGATCTTCGGGTCTGGATTATTTAATTTATATGAAACTTCAAGTTCTAGCATATATATATATGTATATATATCTCACGAATTTTTTTGTGTAGAAAACAAATAAACAAACAATAATCTCAATATTTAAGATTTCTTACCTATGGTTTCTCTTAATCGAAGAAGAAGTAAACTAAATTATTTCTTACCTTTGATTCTCTGTATTGAAGAAGAATGGAATACTGAACTTCTTTTCAATACCTAAGGTTTTCTTCTTGGGAGACTAGTGTTTCTTTTTGAGAGACTATCGTGCTGATAACATGTTATAATAGAGAGAGAATAAAAAAGAGCAGAAAACAAAACCAGAATGAAATGACTTCTCTTATTAATATGCTCCCAATTTATAGGGTAGGGCAGGGGTGTGTAGATAAATATACCTACTTAATACATAATGTGGACAGTTACACATAAATATGTAATATTTACAACATATAATACCTTTTATCATTGATGAGGTAAAACACATTCATGTGAATATTGGTATTGTAACATTAGATGTTGACTTTTGGCAGTGTGTAGAGTCGAATGGTCTCGATTTTGTTTAGCTTCATTGTAACGATATATATATACATACATATAAATGTATAGAGCTAAGAAGATGTTTTTTTCTAACTTTAAAAAGAATTATGTGAGTTCTTCAAGTTTGATAGAGAGATCAAAATCATTTTGCGATTCTTGTTTTCAAAATTAAAAGAGAGCTTTCCAATTTCTGTTTCCGAGCAATATATCATAAAGGGTGTTTAGTATAACAGTTTTCTCAATTTGTATGAGAAACTGAGACAGAGGAGATTCTAGGCTATTTTATCCCAGGGACAGCGTGGCATGTATGAACTGCTTGCACACTTTGGACAGAGCCTCAAAACGTCTTAAAGAGAACGAGACCGGCGACTCGGCCCATGATTCGTTAAAAAGGCTACTGACCAGGTAACTTTGTTCCAATTTTATTTAATTACATGTTCCAACAATTTTAAGACATTTTTATATCTGCCATAAAAATTGTATCTGCCTCTAATGCACTGTCCTTATGTAGCCCGTAGTAAAGGAAATATCTTTGTTTTGATCAATAAAATTCTTATTTAATATTCTGACATAAGATCATCGAAATATGTACCTATTTGCATATCATTTTAACATCTTATGCTCATCTATATCAGTGATCAAAGCTTCATGCTCTATTCAATCTCTTTTGGCAATTTAAAATTTATTTCAAATCTTAAAATATTAAAGGTGTTTATAAGAGCCAACTACTAAAAAAATCTGTGTTATTTTTTGAACTATTGCCAATTCGTGTATATTTAATGTATTAGAATATGTTAGCTAAATAGTGTACAAATGGTGATGTGAGAGAATATTTTTGGTGTGATGCTAGTTTTAGCATAAGCATTTTCTAAGAGTATGTTGTTTTTATATACTTATATGTGTTTTTCCACCTATGTAAGAGATGTTTTTGAGTGTTAATTGCTCACACCATTTCTGCGATACAAGTGCATTATATTGGGGCAATACGTGTTTCTTAGAATTCAAGTTGTTACTATTATATATATGGAATGATTATTTGCATTTTCATGCTGTTTACGTAAGATATATGTGCTTTAGTATTGTAATTGTTGGACAATCACGCCCCAGAACCACCTATATGGCTCTACGATACGTGGCACGCCACCAAGGCACTCCTAACACTCCTAAAGGTACAATAATAACAAAAATACAGAGTTATAAAAAGTTTTCCCATTCAAAACACTTATAAAACATTCTTTTTTCTTAAGCAACGAAATCCAGTCGACTTATTAAGGACCCAGTCGACTATGTGTGCCAAATCCCAGTCAACTGGTACCAGTCCGGTCGATTGGACATGCTGTTATAGAAAGTCCCATTTTGAAAATGGATTTGGTCGACTGGAAAAGCACTCCCAATTGCTAAATTTGGTCGACTAGATTAGAAAGCAGTCGACTGCATTTAGGCAGCAGAGCCCATTCTGTAGCAACTCTTATTTTAAACTAAAACCAATCAAACACCAACAAAGCCTGATAGACATGAGCAAACCAACACAAATAACTTAAATAAACACGAACTTACCAAATTACAACATCTATGAGTTATCTAGTTAAAGTTGTTACAAGTTTCCAACCCAGATTAAGAACTGGTTACAACTCAAAACAAGTTCTACTAGATTAACATTTACACATGGAAATAACACAAAACTACTCCAAAGGTTCTCCATTTCTTCCCACGCCCATCGAATCACTCCTTTCGGTCCTCACCAACATGATCACTTGCAATGGTTATTCAATAACTACTACAATATATAAGTTATATATGCTTGTGAATGATAGTAATTGAAAACATGGATTAACAAGAAATCATAATTCACCAAATTACATTCAACTATAGTCGTCAGGAATACAAGTGCTATCACCCTCAATCCCCGGTTCGCAATTCCACCACTGAATCTCCCATGCAACCAGTAGGCACCCACGTCTCTTTTTTTAAACAGGCAATACCCAATAGCCTCTGGCGGCTCGATATCCAACGCACATAATGAGCACCACAAGCACCCCTTTGACCCAATTAGACAACTTAACATGCCCATATAAGTTCATTATACCATGCTATTAACATACAATTAGGTCTTATTAATAACATAGATTTGTCCAACAATGAATAAATGAGCTAAATTACACAAGTAGACATGCTTATCATACAAATGAACCAAAATAGGGCATCAACCCATTGAATCTCCAATTAATATCACTTACCTCATAGAAATCGCTCCTAATTCCAGATTATGAACTCCCTAAATATCGGGTACAAATCCCATCACAAAATTGTAGATTATGAGCGAAACGCCCAAAATGGGTCGTAGAAAAACTTACAGGGAACTTAACCAAATTGGTATCTACACGTTAGACTCACCTCCAGGAGTCCGAATATGTAATCAAAATTAAGATTGGACGTCAAATGGTGTGGCAATTGACGTCAAATGGTGCGGCAATTGACGTCGAACAGGCCGTCGAATTTTTTGCCAAACAAAATTGTAATACTCTTTGTATTTCTCTCTCAATCTCACGAAATGAAAGAAGAAGGAAGAGTTGGCATGTGTCACTCCAAGACACATGTCAACCAACATCTTAACCCAAGTTTCATTATTTGTGTTTACCTCCCCAACAGTTCTAGTGTATGCAACTATGCCCCTACAAGTTATGAAACCATATTAAAACTATCCGAACCTAAATGGGTATTTGTCTATGTCTCGCATGGATCCCATAAGTGGTCCCATATAATATTATGAAGTTGCTAATTAGCTTACTAATTATGTGGCATATTCAATTCGTACTCACAAAGGTACCCCCAGACTAACTAACATGAAATAAAACAATGTAATAAAGTTTGACACATAAGCCTTAATAAACACATAATCATATAAAGTGATTCCACATCACCGTCCCATCACACAAGGACTTCACAACCCATGTCCCAATCGGGAACTGACATATTGGCCACATTTGGGTTCTTAAACGGATACCCATAATCAACTCAATGGGTCAAAACCCACATCACAAAATGCATTTTCAACATTATTATATAATTAATAATGAATGCTAATATAATAATAATAATAATAATAATTACCTACGAGAGCGAGTGTCACACTTGAACTGTTGAAGTGTATTGTAACCAAAATAAAGAAATAAATTGCGGCAGTGTGGTCAGCATGCATAGGATGAAGGTATGAAGAGATAAGAGAATATGATGAGAAGTGGCATTTGTGCTCGACTGTGGAATAAAGTGGTATGTGTACTTCGGATCCATGGGATCAACGGCTGGCGAGTCGGGTGAACGTGGGACAGTTAGAGTTCCTAGTGCGTCTCTTAATGTTGAAGATGTCCAGTGATGTGTGTGCACTATTGAAGACGTCCAGTGTACCATTGACGACTACGTCCGTCTAGTGCTCTAATGTATTCTTAGCTGTGTAGACAACCTGTGAGAATATACATATCGTTGAAGACGTTCGATGTGCCGCTCCCATTGTTTACAAATAGGATGTACCGTGTAGACAACCGCTAACCTGTCAAGGGATGGTGTGACGTAGGACATCACAAGGTAAGCGACCGGTGTAGCCTACTGGCTAAGTTATGTGATATCAAGATTGGTATTATTGTATCAACGTATGGATACAGATAAGAATAAGTATGGATACAAGTATGAATATGGATATGGGTATGGATAGAATAGATTATGATTCAATCATGGATTCAGCATCCTGACAAGATGATAGATGCATGGACAGTAGGACCCAGGATTAAACATGTTTAATCCTAGGTTCCACTATATTGGCCAATAGAATGCTTGGGTGAGCATACACCAACCATTTTTTGGGTGAGCAAAAATGCTCTCTAATATAAAAGAGCCTTACGGCTCATGAATAGTGAAATTCCAATTGATTGTCCTTATTTGGTATTTTTCTAATTTGTTTCTCCTTCAATGTAATTTTACTTCTTCTTTGATACTATTAGGGGAAATTGTAAATTACACCCCTGTAGTTTAAGGCTTGTGACAATTTGATCCCTATGGTTTTAATTTTGGCAATTTACACCCTATAGTTTGAAAATTGTGCAAAATTCACCCAAATACAAAATAAGCAAGGGCATAATGGGAATATCATATTATTTTCAGCCCAAAATGACACTATGTGTCCATAGACCTAGCAGTGTGGTTCAATGGAACCAGAAGTTTATACGGGGGTTTTGGGACAGCACCCCTATTGGAATTTTTTTGGGTAAAAATAGTATAATTTAATGTGATTTTTTGTACAAACTAATTTATCTACATCATTGTATAAAAGAGCCTTAAGGCTCATGAACAGTAAAATTCTAATTGATTGTCCTTATTTGGTATTTCTCTAATTTGTTTCTCCTTCAGTGTAATTTTACTTCTTCATTGATACTATTAAGTTAAATTACAAATTACACCCTTGTAGTTTAATGGTTGTGACAATTTGGTCCCTATGGTTTTAATTTTGGCAATTTACACCCTATAGTTTGAAAATTGTGCAAAATCCACCCAATTACAAAATAAGCAAGGGCATAATGTCATGATTATCTCTCTCTCTCTCTCTCTCTCTCTCTCTCTCTCTCTCTCTCTCTAACCAAGTCCAGAATCTTCTGCCCTTTCCAGCGTTGAGCCCCTCCGGACTCTCTCATGGCTTTTCGCTATGGGAGAGCTTGGTTTTTCCACTTTTTTTGCTTTTTGGTCTCTCCTTGGGAGAGTTTGTCCTCTGTTGTGTGGGGTTTTGTCCCTCTTTGAAGGTTTGTCTCATTTTTTATGGGGGTTTGTTTGTTTGTGTTTTTTTCTTTGTTTTCTTGGATCTCCGGCGAGATCCTTCGATTTTATGGTTTCTGTTTCTTTCAGATCTACCGTCTTTTTGTTAGATCTGAAGCTTGAGGGGGTTTCTTGGTTGCAGACTCGATGTTTTGGAGGGGCGTTCCTCATTAGTGGGTTTGGTTTGGCAGTTTGTCTTCAATCCCAGCTTGTTAGCAGTGTCACAGTTCGAGATATCTTTGAACATGGGAGACTGCAGGGTGGCTTTTAGAAGATTTTTCTGTATTTGCTTTTTTCTTGATTTTTGTTATCTTTTGTTGTTGTCCCTTTGAGCTTTGTTCTTTTTCTGTCTTCTGATGTTGTACCCGGTTCCACTTGAAATCCATTTATCTGTTAAATGAAATAGTGAAATGTGGTTTGCGATAAAAAAAAAAAAAAAAAAAAAAAAAAAAAAAAAAAAAAAGATATTCAGTAAGTGGTTGAAGTATATGAAATGATGCATATATTATATTTATTATATTTCAATTTTCACTATAATTCTGCTAAATATTTTACATCAAAGCAGTAATGTTAATGTATCGTCTGTTCAACACACCAAATGATACATATTAAAATTACAGAAAAGCTAGGCACACAAGAGATTACACAACACATCTCACAAAAAGGATATATTTGCAAAAAAGAAATTGTGAGGCGCACATTATTATTGCATATCAGTCCCTCCCTTCCTCTTTCACGTAAAATCCCTAAAAATCCCCAAATCCCTTCCTCTCCTCATTCAAGATTCGACGACCAGTGACGAACCGACCAGCCACCGTCGAATCGATCAGAATCAAATAAAATGTTCGTGGACTTAACGTCATGATGGATAATTCCTCCCTCCAAACAAGTGTAGAGGTAATGAAGTCCCTTTGCAGCACCAATGTAAATTTCTAGCCTTTGGCTCCAAGACAATACATACCTTAAAAGAATCTTCCTCAGACCCTTCAATATATAGATGAGATCTGAGAATACCCTTTACCATGAATTCATAAACTAGTATCATTTCGGACCGTTCATCACAATACCCAATTAAAGAAACTAAATGTCGGTGCCAAATTTTGGATAAAGCCATGATTTCAATAAGATTAACATCTTAGAGGGCAAATTACTGAAAGAACTCGCATTTCCTAGCAATATCAGATATGAAGCTTTATGGAACACTAAACACTTCTATGGCCTTCACAAATGCAAAATCTGATTTGCTAGATGGTGTGAAGTAAATTATGAACTTTCCCACATTGATGGTGACTAATTTGAGGTGAATTTGGACCAATTTGGGGGGCAGTGAAATTTGATAATAAATAGAGCCCAGAAGCCAAAACGTTGAAATGGGAATTTGAGAGGTTTTTTAGGAGATGAAAATGGATAAAAATGGAGGCGTACCATGTAAGTGCCATTTTTGTGTAGCTTTTCTGTTAAAATTACCCTCCCATGACTTGACTCTCAGTCTCGAGACAACATAATAGATGGCGAGCCCCACTAACAGCTGTAAAGAAAGTCACGGAAATGGTCCTGCATGTGTATACTAGGAGTGATAGAAGAGTTATACTTGGGGCACAAATAAAGTCACAACCTTTTGCCCATAATCTCTATTTTGTGTCTATCTCTCTCTTGATGGGTCCCACAGTGCCAATGACCCCACAGTGCCCACTAGGAGAGAGATAGACACAAAATGAAGATTGTGGACAAAAGGTTGTGGCTTTGGTTGTGCCCCAAGTATTACTCGTGATAGAAAGAGGATGAGAGAGAAATGGTCCTATGTCTCCCATAGTTGTAGGCCAACAGTTTCCTCTAATGTAGAGATAGAAAGAGGATGAGAGAGAAATATTTTCAAAAGGGAATAATAAAGGGTAATATTTGGGAAATAATCTTTATACAACTTTCATACAACCTCCTCAAAAAATGTGTCTATCTCTTTCCTGTGTCACTGTGGGGTCCAATGACATCACAGGAGAGAAATAGACACATCTTTTGGGGAAGTTGTATAAAAATTGTATGAAAGTTATGTCCCAAACATTACTCATAATAAAATATAAAGTTGTGGCTGAAGTTTGAAACAGGGGATTTGATAAAGATAGGTATACTCATTTCAATAACTAACTATTAGTTCCATGATTCAAGTGATTTGATAAATAATTCATTATTTAAGGCATTTGATAAATGATCTTTAATATATTACAAAAAGCGTAAATGAGTCAAGAAAAATTCTATAAACGTGGATTAGGGATGATTTTAAACCACATTAAAACTTAGATTGGCTCTCATTTTGTTACTTTTTCTTTTTTAAAACATAATTTTATGTTAATTTATTTGGTAATTAGTTTATGAGCTTTGCAAAAATTAAACTTAAAGTTTTTTTGGGGAGAGTTTTTAAAAGCTCTAGAATGGAGCTTTTAAAAACTTAAGGTTGTTTTTTGATTTTATGATTTTTTTTTAAGAGTAATGTGTCACTTGTATAAAATTATCAAACAACTTAATAATAAATTTCATAAACTATTTTAAAAAGCTACATAAGGACCAAACTTAGCCTAAGTCCCAAAGTGAGGATCTTTTAATGCGGAGAGTAATGTTAAAGTTTTGGTCGGTTTTACCACTAAAGAATGGGAGTTAGGGATTTTTGGGTAATATTCTCAAAAAGGTGTTTAAAAAATTTATATTTATATATATATATATATTTACGCGTAGTGGTAGAAGGTTTTTTTGCTGAGTAATGCTAGATGCACAAAAAAAGTGCACAACAAAATGCACAACCTGCTTTAATTTGTTGGACCTCGTGTTGAAAAAGTTGTACACTCCTTTTTTTTGTCTTTTTGTGTGTACAGATTTTTCAGCACGAAGTCCAATAATTTTAAGCTGTTTGTGCATTTCGTTGTGCACTTTTTTTGTGCATCTAGCATTTCCCTTTTTTGCTCCACGCTTGATTGGTTTAAATTAGGGGCATTCTAGAAAAGTCGAAAATTGAAATCTGACAAAAATTAAGCCGACTAAATACTTATTGATCGATTTTTTAAAGGAATAGATAATCCTAAACCGACCGAAAAGTCAATTTTAAACAGCTAAAAATCCTTCAAAAACCAACTGGGAATACTCCTAGTTTAAATAGATCAACCTGAATAAATTCCAAGCAATCTACAAACCTACCAACCTAATTAAACAAAGGGAATCCTCAACTACAAATTCATTTGGCAACAATGATTATGAAACTCCAAAAGCTAGAATGAAATTGTTAGACAAATCAGAAATTATGCAATTAAATCACAAAAACATCCGAGTCAAATGCATAAATTTGCGATCGACCAAAATTACTTGAATAGTTGTTAACTAAACGCAATTTTTTACTACTATATCCACGTGGCTTTTTAAAACTAGCTTATGAAATTTATTATTTAGTTGTTTAATAATTTTGTATAAGTGATACATTACTCTTCATAAAAAATCATGAAACCAATAAACAACCTTGAGCTTTTAAAAGCTCCCTCAAAAAAGCCATAAGTTCAATTTTTGCAAAGATCATAAACTAGTAACCAATTAAATTAACATGAAATTGTATTTTAAAAAAGAAGAAACACCAAAATAGGGTCAAACTAAGCCTAAATCGCATTAGCAAAAATTACCCCGAGCCAACATCTCGATTTTTCATGCTCCATTGAGGAGCTACTCAGTTGTCTATCTATAGTGTCAGATTAGAGGAAAAAAAAAAAAAAACACAAACACACACAGACACATAGAGACACACAGAATTGAAGGCCTTTCACCTAGTAGTACTTGAGTTTCAAAATTATTTTGCCAATCCTCTAATCCTAATTGTAAAGTAAATTAAGCTATAAAATTCATACAATTAACACCCAATCATCTTTTAAGCGACCAAATCTAATCAATATGCTAGTTTCAATGCTTAATTACAAAAAAGTTTGAAAATTTTCTGTATATTTTTACTGTTCTCATTATAACTTGCAAAAATATAGAAAATGTTTGAATAGCAATAATTACCTCTTAACTTTGCAATTGTTTGTGATGATTTAGTTTTTGTTCTCACTATCTGATATCATTAAGTACATGTTCATAGCTGTAATCCTAATGTCCTTACTATAATTTATTTTTGAAATCTTCAAAGAGACACTCCACCACCCCTAATCAACAAGTCTTATGTAGTACCTGTATGTAGTTGATTAATCAAATTGAGAGATAAAAACCAGAAGCCCTTATTAGTTGAAGAGATTTGTGTAGGGTAGTGTTATTGCTAGAGCAGCAATGGCTAATGTTAGAGCAAAAAGTGTCGTTAAAAGTTTTAATAACAAAAATTGTCGCTAAAACATTTAGCGACACTTTGTGCTCTAACATTATCCATTACTGCTCTGACAACAGAGCTAGCCATTTGTGTATCCTAACCGTTGTGGGATGTATTTTTAGCCGTATGATCTATGCAATAAAACTTTCTTGAATGGAGTTGAGTTGATTAGAGAGATCAATAAGAAAACATTTCGTCGCGTAAATTGTCTAATTTCATGGGTTATTTAATTTAAAATTGGTTGATTCTAAATTTGTAAATTCAGAAATGTCTAAATTTTATTTTATTGACTGTTTGGTTGGTTTGCAACCTATCCAAATAGATGTAATTATAATATACACTTATGTATATATTACTATAATTATGTGATTATTACAAGAGGGAAGAGAGAGAGATTCACTATGACTTGACTGTCAAGAAAGCATGATGAAGTGAAACTTGAATTGTGACATTTCGAGTTTTTCTAAAGTACGTTTACATATTTGCATTTCTATAATGAAGTGAAACTTGTTAGCTTTTAATTTATTAATTTTGACAATTTTGTTTTTGATAAGATTAATTTTGACCACTATCATAAGGCTAATATATAATAGGTTCATTGTAAATAGCCTAATTCATAATTTTGTGGACCTCCAAAAATATCCCAAGTCTTCTTAATATTCGAATTTTAGATACTTGGACGGTAAAGAATAATGCTATGTTTTTTAAAATTGAATTACAAATTTTATTTCCAAATGGATTCACAATTGTACCACATGCATAACACATGCATAATGCGGGTGCCACTGCATGTGCTACAATTGAGAAAGCAAGCATTTAGACGTTCTCTAGTGGTAACTGCTATTTTAGATATATGCCAAACTTATATCTTGGCAATGCTATAATATACTAAAATGTCATATTTTTAACATATATATATATATATATATACACCCCCAATGTTACATTCTAGAAAAAATACCAAATTAAACCATATCACCTCAAAATACCACTCTTATAAGCGACGCTATAATTTGGCAGTGGCACCCTGTTTAGCAGCCCTATTGCTGATCCTATAATGTGGTACAACGATTTGGATTAAAGAATAGCATAAGAACACTATTATATTCACACACTTTTTTACATATTTTTCTACACTCAGCTTTAAATTCATATACCATGTGTTATGTAAGTGGTGTACAGAAAAGTGTGAAAAATTCAAACAATACAAAATACATGCATTTAAAGCATAATGTGTAGAAAAAGATTGTGAGACTATAGCATTTTCCATAGCCATGCCGAGTGCACAATGTTTGTACCATCTGGTGTGTGTGTGTGTTGTGTTTGTGGTGTGTCATTATCATGAGTGTGAAGAAATCAAGTATAGTGCTCGATAGTTGGTAGGGCCAATATGCAGCTGTTTTTCAGACTATGTATTTGAATTCTACAGCACAAAAATTGCACTATATTTGTCTGTTACATAGTGCATGTCCTCCACGTATTATTACTTTGGGTAAATTACAAGGACCACACTTAGAGGTTTTTCTATTGTGGACAAACCTCCCTTTGTAATTCCTGTTGGAAGTAGAAAAGTATGAAATCATCGTTATATGTGGCTTTTGGCTACATAAAATACCTTGTGAGACTTATCTATGTTAGGAAAGGTAGATTAAAAAAAAAATTAAAAAAATTAGAAAAGAAATTTAAAAAAAAAAAAAAAAAAAAAGGTAAAGAAAAGAAAAAAACAAGTGTAATTAAGCAATGGTGAAGGAAGGGAAAGGGTATCCTTAGGAATGAAAATGGATTTTTTATACCTATGATTGGTTAAAAAAGAAGGAACCAGTAAGGCTATTTACAATTGCACTTTCCCTAATCATTGACGATTTTTTTTTTCCGACAGACAGAAGGGCCATATCCCATTTTTGCAAGTTTTGAATTAATGTTGAGTTTTGAAATCCGTAGAATATATTAAATGTATGGAAAGTCATTTTGTTCTTTCTGTTTAGCAGGTGGGAGTAAAACTAGAAGACAATACATAGCATTAGTGAAATTGCTTCAAATTAAGACCAACAGATATAAAGACAAATCTCAGGGGATGTCTTTGTTCTTCATTATTTTTTCTATTGTCCATTAAATTGTTTCGACCAAAAGTGGTAAAAAAAAAAAAAGTTCTTAATTATCTAACTACTCCACAAAAGCATATTTAAGAGAAGTCATTTATAAATTTAATGAAACAGAGACCCAAATATTCACTGATCAAGCTCTTGTGTGCCTTAGGTGATGTAACCTTTTTGAATAGAGTAATACTTAAGACACAACCAAAAGACACAATTTTGGGACACAACCTCTATTTTGTGTCTATCTCTCTCCTGACGGAACCCATAGTGCCAGTGGACCCCACAGTACTCACTAGGACCATTAAGAGAGAGATAGACACAAAATGAAGATTGTGTCCCAAAATTGTATCTTTTGATTGTGTCCCAAGTATTACTCTTTTGAATAAGGTTGCCCAAGGAAAATAATCTTTTGACTAGGCCGGCCTAGGGTTGTTAAAACCTACAGAAACGTTGGACTTAAAAATATACCATCATGCAATATCATTAGTGATTCTACATTATGTAGACTTTTTAAATTGGGACACTAGCTAGGGTGTAGGTATGTAGTTGAAGAATGTCCAAAAGGAATGAACACAAATGCAACATTTTGAAGTGGAATGGAGTCATATCCATGAGATATATTAAGCAACTTTTTTCTTTGGTCGATCTAGAAGGAGCATGATCACGTTAGTTCTCTGATTTCATCATTGCATATCACCAAAAAGTTTGAAGGTGATGTACCCCTACCAATTTTATCTTTATAAATTTTTTCTATCTATAGGTTTAGAAGGAACAGAGAAAATTTTACCCCTAATTTTTGAGACTTCCACCACTTAATATTTGTTCGTATATTGTTTGGGTTGGGCTACATATAGAATATTCACAGTTTGAACATTTATTGGTGCTAATACAAATAATTTTAATTTATTCTTTAACTTCCCATACTTTCTGCTTATTATATATGCATATTATCCACATGTGGTTAGGCTCATTCCATTGTGCTTCAAAATTGGATAACCCCCCTCCCCCTCTGTCACTATGATTTTGGAGAAAAGTGAAGCAGTAAAGATTTTCTTCAAAATTGATGAAAATTCTACGTGGAATTGGCCAAAAATATTCACACTTAATGATAAAAACTTTACCTCTGTTTGTTAATTGAGAACCAAATTTAGGATAGAAGGAAAATAGCATTGAGATTTAAAAAAATGTGTGGGTGTGTATATACTTGTTTTTAAGGAAAATGCTAAGTATACTGATTTTGTAAACTTAAATTATCCACCTATTGATGTATCGTGGCAGTTTTGAAATTAATTCGAATTTTATTTGATAACTGATGAATAATTTTAGAAATCTACATCAGGTGTATTATTTAGGTTTAGATATACCTAGCTTTACTCTATTTCTATATGATGATAAAAGAAACCAAATTAACATGGGATATGAGGAGAAAAATATTTGATACACAATTACTTGGGTAAAGTAACATCACAAGCCAATTAAACACAACTATATTAAGACATCAGTCATAAGCAGTCAAGGCTGGCCCTGAGGGTAAACAAAACATGCAACCGCTTAGGGCTCCCACCTCCAAAGGGCACCCAAATCCAATTGCAGATGTGACAAAAAATTAATTTTACATATAATTATGTATAAGTAGAACAAAAAAATTTTACTTTCCCATATAACCTTAGGGCCCATATTTTAGAATTCGTATAGGGCCCCCCAAAACTTAGGACCGACACTATAAGCAGTAAGTCTAGGTGTATTAGTATGTTACAGAATACATAGTATACGTAGATCCAATATATATACTCCATGTTGATCAGGCCCACAATATTGTTGAAATCAACCACCCTTTACTTTAACTTCTTCAAATTTTCTAATATCCACCATCAAGCACTACTAAAGCCTAAAGGTCCATGCTTTATAACTCACATAACCAATCCACTCTATGGTCTTAACTCCTTTTGTATTGACATATAATCTGTGTAGTTGCATTTTCTGAAAGGTCTAGCATAAACATGACTTTTTGCTTACTTTCCTATTTCAACTTGATGTATTCCCATCTTAAGAAGGATTGATGAAAAGGTATATGTGTGTGTCAGAGAGAGAGAGAGAGAGAGAGAGAGAGAGAGAGAGAGATGTTTTGAAGATAGATTAAACGCTTGAATATATAGTTGAATGCATTACATTTGCCAAAATTGTTCATGTCTGGGTTTGTTATGCTGTTTGCTTGAAGATTTAGAGAATGAAAATATTAACGAAGTTGGTATATTTAATGATTTATTTTCCTCTAAGTTTGGTTCTTCTTATGTTACCATTGGTTGGCTGCTCTTCAAATGAACAAACCAACAAAGATAGCAGTACCAACAAGGCCACCAAACACACCATTCACAAGGTAAGTCGTCTCTCTCTCTCTCTCTCTCTCTCTCTCTCTCTCTCTCTCTCTCTCTCTTTTCTTTTTTCCTTCCCCTACGCTCTATTTGGTTAATTAATAGATTTAGTTTGGGAAAGGGGAGGGAAAAAAAATTTAAAAGGAAAACAATTTTTTTGTTTGGATAATAAGGAAAACACCGAAAAAAATTAGTTCGAAAAGAAAAAAGGGGTGAATTAATTAGCAATATTTTTGAAGCTTGGGAGTCATTTGCCTTCTTTAATTCTTGATTTTCTATCATATCTTAAAAAAATAAATAAATAAATTGTTTCTAATGTTATTTAACTATAGATTAAAATCTAAGGGAAAACATTAGGAAAATTGTTTTCCTTTCCGTTTTCTTTTCCTTCACTAAATTCGCAAACCAAACAGAGCCTTATTCCCCCCCCCCCTCCTCCTTTTTTTCTTACTGTGGGTACATATGTAGTGGAGTGTCTGTGTGTGTGTTCATTGCTAGGTATTAACTATTTTTTTTAGTAACTAATATAGGTGAGCTCTAAGATGGCATTTGATATTATAATTCATGGGCTTCTGTTATGGGCATCAATGGGATTTTTAATGCCTGTTGGGATACTTACAATTAGAATTTCCAACAGAGTGGGAAGTAGGAGAAAACTCAAGGTTCTCATGTATCTCCATGCTATTTTGCAGGTATGCTCTTTGTTTGTTCTTGATCAATAATTTCATTAAATTAAATTCTTTTACAAAATTAAACAACAAAATTAGGGCTCGTTTGGTAACGTTGTCGTTTTCTGTTTTCTGTTTTCTGTTTTTGTTTTCGTTTTTTTAAAAAACGAAAATTGAAAACACGTTTGGTAACGTTTTTGTTTTTTGTTTTTAAAAAACGTTTTCAAATTTTGGGTAAAAAATGAAAACAGCAAAAAGTCGTTTTGAGTTTTCTGTTTTTGTTTTTAAAAAAAAAAAAAAAATTATTGATTGATAGAAACGTGAAATTTTCAGGAATACACATTGAATGCCTAGATCATGCATTGAACTTCTACAGTTAGGTCTTTGAGTAGTGTTGAGGCTCGTTCGGATTCGCTGTCGCTTTTGCATTTTAGGCAAATGTAAAAGCAGGATCCCAAATCACAAAGGCATGTAGAAATTAGAAGAAAAAAATTCATTTAAAATCCTAATTTTTCCTTGCATCACGTTTGTACTGAAACCCTTACGGACTTGTTTAAGGTAGAATAGACTTTTGGAGCTGTATTCCTAAAATTTATTCAAACAAGCTAATATATGGGTTTTGGGACAAATGTGCAATGGAAATTAAACTGATTCCAAAGACACCGAAAAAGTACCTTAAAATAGTCACCAAATAATAGGGACAGTTAAAACTCCTTTTTTGTTTCCAAATAAGCGCAGCAATAATTATACTTGCTCAAAAAAAATTAAATTTATACTTAATCTCAAAATTGTCACTTATGCATTAGTCGTTTCGCTTTTAACTTTTTGGGGGGACTTAATTACAAAATATATCTCTTAAGTTTTATCCATGTCTCATTTTAGTATCTTTAGTTTCAATTGCATCTATTTAGTCTCTGGAGTCTTTAAATAGAAGCAACGTGGTCAAAATGTCTAATTCTATTAAAAAAGTTTACAAAATTTAATTACTCACATTAGATGCACTGTCACGGTTTTTAAGGAAAAAAAAAAAACAAAGAACACCAATCTCTCACAAGCCTATCAGCGTTGTGTATAACAGTGAGTGAATTCCGTCAAATTTTCTGATAAAATGGGACGTTTGGACCGTATATATTACTTCTATTTAAAACCTATGAGGACTAAATTTATACAAGGGTAATACTTGGGGCACAACTTTCATACAACTTTCATACAACCTCTCCAAAAGATGTGTCTATCTCTTTCCTGTGTTACTGTGGAGTCCAGTGACATCACAGGAGAGAGATAGACACATCTTTTAGAGAGGTTGTATGAAAGTTGTATGAAAGTTGTGTCCCAAATATTACTCTTTATACAATATAAACTATAGGGACTAAAATGAGACATGAACAAAACTTCAAGGGTATACTTCATATTTTAGCCTTTTTTGGATAGATCTTTTGCTCATGAGTCATGAATAATAATGTTACGTTAGTTAGGGTCATGAGATGTTATCATTGAAAGCTTGATCTTTTTTAATTTGCAACATCATCATAGCTATTAATTAGCTCACTTTAACTTTATTGATCTTGTGACAAAGTTAAATTTCTTTGGGCCACATTGATTTTTCTAGCTTATTAAACCCAGCCCACAGTTTGTTAGCGCCATTCAGAAATTCTAGACAATGAACTCTAATGAGGTAATGGATTGATTATAAATGCTAATCCAAAAAATCATGATTTGTCAAATTTTAAGGTCTGGTAGGCAGTAGGCTTATGGGTAATATATTAGTTATGCCAAGAAATAAAAGGGTGAAATATTAGTATGTATCTCTGGCAAGTGCACCAATTTTGGTATATTAGTTTGTTACACACTCCACTTACACACCCTATAAAATTTGAGTATAAAGCTGGTAATTTGGCAACTACCAAAAATAATTCTCGGAGTACCAGATACCATAATAAACTTAGTTATTAAATCACATACGACCCACCATATGTGCAACAGAGTTAACAGACACAGATGATATACCCATGGGGCCATAATAACTGGAAGGCACTATGTTTAAAAAAAGAAAAATAAGTTTAAATACATCTTATATCTCATGTACTTTGTACCGTGTTCAAATGAACGCATGGATCGATTTTGATTTATTAATAATGATACACTCACATCTTCAACCACATCTTCAATCATATTCTATGTTTTAAATGCATATATCTTGTGTTGTTTGATTTTTTCACACTTTTCTGTGCACCACTTACATAGCACAGGGTACATGCATTTAAAGCAAGGATGTGGTTGGAGATGTGAGTGTATCATTATTGTTGATTTATGGCACATAATCGCCATGTACTTTAAACTAAAGCGCATGGATGTCAATAGCAAAAAGGAACATAAAACCATGCATGATTGAATGGCACTATATGTAATGCTAATTTCCTAATAAAAATCTTGACATTATCTGACTAGTCACATATTCCTTTCCATGAAGGCAGATGCTTTGTATGTAGAAATTGTATTAATAATGCATGAACAAATACACGTGAAGAGTATACTCAAAATATGTATGAATTGGGTGAATTGAATCATGAATCGTCCATGAATAGAACGATTTAGATAGATCGATGCGATTTTCGATTCATGTGTATGATTTGAATCGTTTTTTTTTTATATATGAAACTCTTATCAAAATCGTATGAGTCGAATCTCGAATCGTTTGATTCTAACAATGTGTAAAACAATAATTACTATATATTTGTATTTTGAGAAACCAAAAAAATTCCAACAATAATTAGAAATGTGTCTTTATCTATGTGATTTCTGAATTAGGATTTCTCTTTCCCATTGAACAGATGCTTTCAGTGCTGCTTGCCACTGCTGGAGCAATTCTATCACTAAAAAACTTTGAGAACTTATTCAACAACAACCATCAAAGAGTTGGTCTAGCTCTATATATTGCAATTTGGGTGCAAGCCTTAAGTGGAATTCGCAGGCCTCGGAGGTAGTTTATTTTTCAAACAAAAAAAAAATAGAAAATTCACATTATCCCATTTAATATATGCTAGCCTTAGCGATTCCTTAAAGTCAATTTTAAAAGTCACATCTAGCATAATGGAGAGTCAGATCATATGGACTAGATTTTAGGGCCCATTTGGATTGAATGTAGCTTTTGTATTTAGGCAAAAGCAAAAGTAGAAGTCTTAATACCAATGGTACTACTAGAATTAAAGTTTTGGGCTTAAACACTCTAGACTCGTTTAAAGTACTTATTAGAATTTATCCAAACCGGCTAATATATGCATTTTGAAACTTAAAAGCACGCTTGGACTCAAATGTGCGTCTAAAAAGTAATTCCAAACAGGACCTTAGCTAGGTACATTTTCTTCATTATGCACATTTTGTATTGTTACAAGGCCATATTACTCCATATAAGCAAGCGCTGTCTATACAAAGTACACATAAATCAATCTCATCCCCAAATAGTAGGGAATATGTATCCAAGTCATTAATTTGTCTGTCAAAATATTTATGTAATAACTACAAAATAAATCGTTTCAATTTCTGAAGAACATTTACCTTTTTCTCTTTGAAATTGCTTGCATTTTTCTACCAACACAATTTTTTTCCCCTCTAGAAAATGAGGGCGTGGTACCAATATTTGTTAGATACTTCCGGGGATGTTAGTGTAATTTACACTTTATATTTTACTTTTTTTTTGTAGGGGAAGTAAAGGAAGAAGTTTATGGTATTTTGTGCATTGGTCACTTGGAACAACAATTTCTCTAGTAGGAATTCTCAACATCTACACAGGTTTAAAAGCTTACAACAAGAGAACCTCAAGAAGTATTATACTTTGGAGCATCCTTTTCACATGTCAAGTCTCTTTCATGGCTTTTTTCTACCTCTTTCAAGACAAATGGGAGTACATACAAAAGCAAGGAGTGATTTTAGTCAATGAATCAATCACACCCTCTGATCAAATAATTCCTCAAAGGGACAACCAGAAGGATGTTTTGACTGAGACATGTAGGAAAAGCAATTCCCTTGGGAATTATTTCTCCAAAAGCAATGCCCTCAGAAAATTATTTCAACTCGCATAAGAAAACTTTTCACTTTTTTTCTGTAAGGTTTTCTTGTGGGTAGTTTTATTATATACTCTACTTTTTATTGCTTGCACTTTGTGCTAGTGAAGAATTTATTTTCAAACCCGTTTGACAACAACTTTTGGAGTTCATAATCGCATACATTTGAAACTAGCCTCGCAAGGAATAGTTTTTTTACAAGTTAATCACAAAAGCATAAGTTGTTGCCAGACGGGATCGTAAAGAACACTAGCATGTCTGTGGAGTGCATGCAACAAAAAGTGGATTGAGAAAATAATGTGTCCCACCCTTTTTTACCCGGATTTAATTTCTTGCATCTCCCTCTTTAAGCACTGGATTTTCAAAGCAGATGTGGCTATGTGTATTAGTTTTTAAAATTAGGGTGTTAGTGGGAAGTGGAATACTTAAGAGATCCATAGGGTGCTGTTTGTATAAAATATATGATAAGTTTGTAAGCATGTATTTTAATATATATTTAATAAAACAATTGGTTGTGAGAGACTATCAAGTATGACACAAATCGTTATCGTTATAGATGTGGTAAATGGGCAGGTTTGGACCGGGTTATAATTGCACTAGGCCTAAAGGGGTCAACCAAAATGTGGGGAGCAAGTTGTAATCGGAATCAGCCTCAAGGGTTCAACCCGAATACAACTTGGACTCAGCCTCATGGGGTTCAACCCGAATATGACAACCCACTACACCATATGGGCAAGTTTATAACGAGTATATCCGTTATGAAAAATATTACTAATGGAAAAAAAAAACCATTAGGAATAGGGTGTGAGGAATGTTGCTAATAGATTTTCTAATGGTTATTTCTGTTAGTAAAATTATATTTTCTAACGAATATATCCGGTAGTAATTGTTGAGAGTTTTAAATTAAATACTAACAGTTTGAGAAAGATTACTAACGGTTATACCCGTTAGTAATTCCGAAAAAAAATAAATTACTAAAAGATTTGCTAATGGGTGTATCTGTTAGAAATTTCAGTAAATTAAAAAAAAAAATTTATTTGCATATATGATTTCCAATTTTTATTTACACCCAATTGACAAGCATAATATTGCATATCAAACACAAAAATAACAAGCTCAACACAACAAAAAGTTCATCTATACTCCCAAATTTTTATTTGCACCTAATTTATATTTTACACTCACACCTAATTTACAAGCATATTAATCTGAAAAAAAAAAAAAAAAACAACATAACAAGCGCAATCTATAACAAATTCCAAATTTGAAATTCTTTCACCAATTCAAATTCGAAGAGTACATAGAATCCAAATTCGAAAGGATAAGCTTAAAGTATCAAGTCAAATTAAAGAAATAGTGGACACAAGTACATAATGGAACCTAAAAGTTAGTTGTATCATATTCCAATGCTTGCAAAATCACTTCAACCTCGAGAAGCATCAAAATTGGTTAATAACATATAAAACCAATTTCACTGCATAAAAAGAGTCCCAGACGTAAGTGTTTGGAAGCATGTTTAATGTACCCAGAAAGAAAACATGCAAGGGACCTGGTTTTGAAGTGTCGGGCGTGTGTCGGTACGTCACTATTTTTGAAGTATCGGTGCTTCATTGACAAAAAAGATTAATGCTTAAATGTTCTCGTTTCAATTTATTATGGGAGTAGAATAATTAAAGATATATATTATATATTTCATGATTTCATCACTCTAATATAGTCAATTATCCGGGCCTCAAAATGAAGAAATCATCCTAAAGTAGTTGTCTAAAGACAATTGACTAACCATGGCAAAGACAGTCACAACATGTGGTTTGAGCTTTGTGATCTGCTCTGGTGGAACATCTGAATCTCTCAAGAATGAGAACATCTTCCAAGCAAATATCCAGCAAAGATATTATCACAGAACAAATCACATTCACTTGGAATCAACCAGATTTGTCAATGGCGGAAGATGCAAATATGCAATTTCCCTAAATATCTCCAAAAGCTAGTGTTAAGTCTTTAAAAAAAAAAAAAAACAACGGTTTATCTATATATTGTTGACATGGATGATAAACCTTCAGTAGTTTATCTATATATTGTTGCAAATGTACCACAACTAATACACTAGAATTTAGCAGTGATAAAACATGAAAAAATGATGTAACAAATTGGCTTTGTCACAACCATATGTCCAAAAAAGCTAACAACACAATATTCAAAAGGAATAAGATTAGTACCATACCATGTAATTGTTAATCCAATGGCTGAAAGTGTCTCTGTTAATGCACGGAGCAAAAAAAACAAAGGTAAATACTTACACATGAAGAATTAATTTTTGATTACACAAATTTGCCAAGGAAAAAAAGGGTAAATTTAGCTATTTAATCCTTTGCAAGTGAACAAATTGCACGTTCCTAGCATACTGGCATTGCTAGTATATACACGTGATGCTTTCAAAGAACATGTGAAGTGCTTTGTGTTCAAAGACCTTCTTGCAATCTTTAGAAAGCAAAGGCAAAAAATTCAAAACACCTTAAAAAAAAAACATCTTGGGTGCTTATGCTTAAGTATGATGCTCCAGAGAGAGAAAAAAAAATCATAGTTACTGCAAAAGAGAGGATAAAAATCTGCAGTTAAAAGGGAAGGAGAAAAAAGAAAGAAGAAGAAGAAACCCGCAAAGTTCTTTTCTTTCTCTAACTCCGCAAACATCTTTCCTTTCTCCAACTCAGCAAACCAAACAAACCCTTATGAAACAAGGTCCCTGAATCCCAAATGATTTACCAATCCACATCTATGTGTGTATTTGTATGCTTCCACATGCATGCAAAGAGAAGGAAGACTCGTACCTTGTAGCATTAGCAGACGACCATCGCATGTACTGGTGTGGTTATAGAATTTACAAAAATGAGATTGGAATAGGAGAATCTAAGACTTTAACGATTGAATTACATAATAAACCGTAGATCTGATAGAAATCTTTTAGGGTTCTAAATGAAATTAGGGCCTGCAGGTGTAGAAGAGGTAGAGAATACTTACAATTACATTGATCTAATTAGGAGATACTTGGAAGTCTTTTACGTTGTACCACCAATGTACAGTACTAGAGGAATGGACTTAATACAAACATAAGCATCAATATCGTTTTGGGAAATGACTGATCCCATATCTGAACATGGGTCGGGCTGCCACCATTGTACCTAGAAGGATTCAGACCCCACAACGCCACCCAGGAGAGAGATAGACTGTGGGTGTAAGTGTTTGTGAGATTTGTTTGTGCCCCTAGCATTGTTGGTACCTAGAAATGGTGAAATGAAAATATAGTTATGACTATGGGATGTGGTGACTCCAACTATTCAACACTCAGGAGCCAAAAGACCAAACAAGGAACACAGAGAATTTCTAAGCAACAAAAGAGTAGCACAAAAAAAAATTTTAATAAATAAATGGAAGACCAAAAAACAGCTCAAGGATGACAAAATATTTCTTAGCAACAATTAAATAGCACAGACCTTGCTGCAGCTGGGAACAAGTTCCTGCAAATCCCTCATTCTTTCCGCTATTCTTTCTCTCCGCAGTTGTAAAGGACAACAATATATGTAGATAAAATACGTCAACACTTCTGTTAGAGTGGAAACAGAACTCAAGAAAACAAAACTTTATGCTCCAAAAAATGATGTGTCACTTGCTTAATTTGTAACATCCTAACATGTTTTCCAATAGAATTAGAAGTAATACTAAAAAAAACACAATTAGGTGTGACAAATTCCTAGAAACGTGGAATTTCAGTATCCAATTGCAAGAGAGTAATACGTAAGTGAGCTCTGCCTATAAATTCTCCATTGGGAAAGAGTTAAAAAGCTTAGCACATTACAGCACATGATAGCTGACGAAGCAATAATAAATTTATTCATCTTCAGTTCTGTAGTTATTGTCATGAATTTTAAAGTTGTCAATTACATAGACAAGTAATGTTAGCTTTGTATTTGTGTCCGAGCAGATCACTATCGAAGGAAGCAGGTGTTATAAAATTGTATTATTTGGTTTCCAAATACTTTGATGATTGTACCACATGTTATATAGCGTTAGTGATACCAGAATCTTACAAGTTACAAGTGATACCACTCCCATAGCATTTTGAGTCCCAAATATGGTAACCATATATAGCATGACTCTAACTTTATTCGTAACAAACTTTTACACCATTAGGTGTTAAAAAAAAAAAGTTTGCAATTCTTTTTGGTTGTTTGCTTTGATGATTGTACTACATGTTATGCTAGTGATAGTGGTACCATATACCAATACAAGAATTATAATGTGGATTAGGTATCTTAAGGAAATGGCAAACATGTAAATATAATGTAGACTAATTTGGGCAAATGGACATTCTCGATTCCAAAGAGTAATTTTTTACTCCTTCCTAAATAAAACTTATAGAGAAAGACTTAGTTGTAATTCAAATATATTGTGGACTTAGATGTTAATAAGAACCCAATTGTTCCTTTAATTAAAAAAATACCTAAAACAAAAGATATGAAAATTAGAGCCATGCTAACAGATTACAGGACATTGATAAATACAAGAGCAAATGACAGAGTAGGAAGGTGGATAGAAGAGTAATTTCTCTAACCCAGACATATATATACATATAAGGAGACAACCACTTCTAGTCTTTGCAAATCAAAATTACATTCCCAAATTAATGGATACAATTTTAGGGTAATATAGTACAAGAAATACTAGTTGCAAGAGCCAAGAGTTAATAATCATGAAGTGATTGAACTACATTTCAATAATGATGTAAAACTAGTTAAATTTCATCTAGTTTGGGATTTTCAATATAACCTCAAAGAACTAAATTTCAAGATGGTGCATATTTATACATGTTTGTATACAAATATATATATATATATAATTGAAATTGGGGAATGTAATATTCAAGAGTTTGGTACTTGAAAAAGCATTTAAAGTTGTTAATAGAATTTTTGGGTGCCTCCACCATGACCCATTAATAATAGTAAGAGGACTAATCCAAATAAAACGAAACAAATCTAAAGTTATCCAACCTATCCTAATTGAAATTTTAAATAAAGGCTAATTCTCAAAGGGTGGGGCTAAATTCACCAACTTTTTTGCTAAATTCACCACCTTTTGAGAGTACATTATTTACTTTTACCTTATATAATTTAGGTTATATGTATTTGTGTCCTCTCTGTCACGACCCATCCCGCTATGTGCAGAAATAGGACACATGGCACACTACCGAGGTTCAACCAATTCTATTAAAGGTGAATAGCAGTGGAATATGATAAGTAGAAACCACAATTCTAGAGTTTAAAAAAGGTTTAATCGTTAAAACACTTGTAGAAGTACTCCCTTTTGGAAAGAAGCAAACCAGTCGACTGTAGCGGGGACCCAGTCGAGTGCTTTGGAGATCTCAAACAATAGATGTCACATCCTGCAGTAGCAAAAATAGAGAAAATAAATTCCTTTTTGGACCCGTAGACCATGACAGTTGAAAGTAACCATATTGTCCATAAATTAAAGTCTAACCATTAGAGTAATGATTCAAACCACGCATTTGGAAATTCTATGTTCGATAAACAAAATCATAGTGCATTACTAACTTATTACAAACCATGAGTATTTGCGAAAGCATAAATAAGTATTAAAGCAACATATGCCGATTGCAAACTTAACTATTGCAGCAGTCTCTAACACATGAACATAAACTATCTATCGTGAAGCTCCAGGTCTTCAGCTCGCATAGTAGTCATCTCCAGTGTAGCCTTCATCATAGTAGGCTTCATCCTCGTAGCCCCTAGCCACGTACTGCTCACCTGCGATCTCATAACCCTGGCCAGCTGGACATCGAATATCCAGCGGCATAAAATGCCGTCAACTACACAAGCTGAGTGAATGCAAATACTAGCAAAGTATCCACAGATATGCAGTATATAAACCAACATCATTAAATAATCATCTCGTTGTTCATACTCATGCATGCACCAACTCACTATAACAACATCGTCCCAACCAATCTTCATCATAACATGGACTTTTGTATCCACATCTAGCACATAGCTTTACTTCTTACTTTACTATCCTGGCCCGTAGCCCAATACATTAAGAACTCATCAAACTCGACACAAAGTCCCAACTTTACTGCCACACCTCCTTGATCTATTTTTGCCAACATGCCCATATATTTTTCTTTCGCAGCATATACATCTTAGTCTTGGTCATGGACTAAAGTGACATATCCCTTAGCCTCTGTCGGAATTCCCTGTCCCGGTCTTGGACTAAAGCGATATCCCTTTAGCCTCTATCGGACTACGTTCATGATGTATCTCTCTCAGTCTCGGTCATGGACTAAAGTGACATATTCCTGTAGCCTCTATTGGACTTCCCGTCTCGGTCATGGACTAAGCTAATATCCCTTTAGCCTCTATTGGACTAAGATGATAGCATCGGCTTAACCCTCAGTCTCGGTCTTGGACTAACATGATCATGCCCTTAGCCTCTGTCAGATCTCTCATGTCTCGGTCATGGACTAAGATGACATTTCGTTAGTATAACACAACATTTGTGTTATTGCATTGCATTACATTATCATGCATGATAATGTGATGTGGCGTATCTTATGACACATGTTTGGGTGAGTTTTGACTCACGAGTTGATTTGGGTGTCTGTATTAGAGAACCCTCTGAGACTGTAGTGATTGAATGTTGTGATGTTTTGACGTCTCTCCGAGTATGAGATGGTTATTGTGGAGCACTTTAAATGTTATTTGGAAATAAATGTTTACCTGTGTATTTCAATATCTGTATTATTTTCTGTTTTAGAATTTATATTTGTTGTTAGTTTTAGTATCCTGGTGAGAACGAATGAACACGCTATTAATTTGGTAGGCTAATTAGCAACTTCGGAAACGTCATGTAGAAATTCGCGTTTTAGCAACCAAACAAAACTTAGTCGAAAACTTTTATAATTTCGAAGTTTCACTCGTAAAACTGTGAATAAGCTGTATAAAAAGTTTCAGAGACTGATTAGGAGATTTGAAAACTCGTGGGGAGGTAAACGTAATTCCTGAGAGTTTTGCCTATATATAGATAGAGATGGTTGAGATATTTTCATAACTCTTAACCTAAAATTCCAAAAAGGGGGCTAGAGGGAGATTTTGGAGCTTAGAGCTTTGCGACGCCAAACGACGACCTTCCGTCAGTCTGTTTTATCCCAGATTTCATATTTGAGCTCCTCGAGGTAAGAGCTTCATTTTGATATATGTTAGGGCTTGTTTGGCCAAGTTTTTGGAAAAGTTGTTTTCTAGATTTTTTCATAAAAGTTGATAAATGGAACTTTGATCCATAGGAATCGTACTAGACGGACTTCTGCACGTTCTTTGTGCACGGGTTTTCTTTGGAATCAAAGTTTAGGAGCGTTATTCAGAGGTGAGTGATTCAACTATGTTTTTGGAATGATTTCTTGACATGTATTCATGTTTTGTGTGAATAGCATGTATTAATTCTTAGAGATATATTGTGTAGTTCATATTGGGCATTTATATTGATAAGTAGGCTCAATAGCACAGTGATATGTTTTGATTACCGCGAGTATGGTGATATGTATTTGAGCATGTTAAGTTGCTTATTTGGGTCAGAAGGAGCACGTGGTCACCGTGCCATTTTGTGGAGCCGATATAGGCATTAAGGTCGCACGATTGAAGAGAAGAATCGTGGGTCTTACCCTTTCGCGTGGACTTATTGGCGAGGAGTCGCGGATTGGGAGTATGGACGGGCACGTGAGTCTCTGGCGACTAGTATGAATTGTAGAGATGTGAATGCGGGCATGTTTATCATTCATGTGCATATGTTGATTTATTCACTAAGCTTTAGCTTAAACAAATCGAATATCTGTGGTTATTCAAATAACCATTTCAGGTGTTAATGCTGGCGAGGAATCGGAGAAGTGAGTACGTGGGTTGGGAGTTCTTTGAGAAGGCAACTTGAATATTAACTTTGTAGTTTTGGGACAATAGGATGTTGTAATAAGAATTTTTATCGTTTTAACTTATGTTTAACTTCGTATGATAGAAAGGATTTTAAACCGTTGTAATAGTTAGTGACATGTTGTAATCCTGCTTTAGAAATGTTTTAATACAGCTAAGATTACTTTGGATTGAGTTTGGATTGAGTGGTTGATCATTGGTGAAAGGTAGGAAGCTTTTAAAACTTGAAATTCTACAGAATGGGCTGCTGTCAGGGGAGCAGTCGACGGGACAGTGTAGTGTAGCTACTGCTTTTTAATATGGTAAAAGCAGTCGACGGGGCAGTCGACTGAGCAGTCGACAGGGCAGACGACGGGACAGTGCAGTTTAGCTACTGCTTCTTATTATGGCAAAAGCAGTCGATTGGGCCATGCCTCAGTCGACTGGACCTCTGAAGGTTAATATGTTCATTTTGTTTCTGCTTGTTTCAGTCGACTGAGGTCCCGACCCAGTCGACTGAACCTCTGGTTTTAAAATGTGTTTTATTTTTCCGTTGCGTGTGTTCTTCAAACTAAATTTTGGGAACGTTAATGAATTGGGTTAGCCTCGGTGGAGTGCCACAGGCTCCGGTTTCGCTATTGTGGGACCGGGATGTGACATTTAGTAGTATCAGAGCATAAGTTTAGAGCCTTGGGAACGAGTGACGTTATATATGCTGAGTGACGTCGAGTGGAGTGTATAATTGTGAAGATAATTGTTATCATTGTAAAAATACTTCATGTGTTGCATTTATTGATTGTGTTGATGATCCGTGCACATATATATATATATATATCTTGTGGCATAGCATGCATAGTTATTATGCATTTGTACTTATCAGGACGAAAATTTGAAAAGTTACGGTTGACCCGATAAGAGAGTTATCACCACATTCGAGAATGGATCAGATAGTGGATAAGGTGGGGAAATTTTGTTCAAGTCGTAAGTGAACGAGATTAGATGAATGTTCAGGCTCCACCGGTCGAAGTTTGAAATATCAATACACTACCGGTACCAAACGATTATAGCACAGTCCGTAAATGATATGAGATGTGATGGGATGAAGTGGGATTGGATGATGGTAAGACTTCTGTGTATACCGTAGACATTGTAGAGTTGCCGAAGGTGATAGATGATATCATCTTGGTAACCATTGGATTTTTAAAATCTTAAATCGTAAAAGTTTTCAAAATTAATGGGAACGAGTTTTCTTTGGGCACGAGGTGGAGATGGAATTCAGATGGTCAACAATAGAGTTCAATGGTGGTTTACATGTTGAGAGAAGTACTTTCCGCATACAGGTAGTGCGAGTGGTTGTTGAAAGTTATCATTTCGGGATTTGTTTAACGATTGTGACGTAAGTATATAAGAGTGTGTGACATGAGTATATCGGGGACGACGGCAGAATTGATGGGATAGCAAGCATCAAGAAATATATATATATATATAGATATTTTTGTGTATGGTGTATAGTTGAGGAATCTCTCAACTTACTTTACGGTATTGAAATAGGGGATGGTTGAGGAATCTCTCAACCTATCTTACGGTGGATATCAGATGGTTGAGGAATCTCTCAACCTATATTACGGTAATTATTAAGAATTGAATACAGTATTGGGATAGTGGACGATTGAGGAATCTCTCAACCTATCTTATGGTCAGTATTGTGGGATGTTGAGGAATCTCTCAACTGAATCTATTATCTCTGGTTTGCGAGATGATTTTTTTTCTATCAATGGTCAATATGGGTTTGAGAATAGCCGCAATGAGAATACGATCGAAGATTTGATGAGTTATGCGACGTTAATTGGTTTGGAAGAAAGATGATGTCAGAGTGATTGGGAAGAAAGGAGGGTTGAGGTTTGAGTACGGAAATTTTGGTGTGACTTTCAAGATTTAGATTGAATGTGGAATTGATAGAACTATTGGGTGCATGGACATTAAGCTCATACCAAGAACCAACAGCTCAATCCAAGTGTGACTTGTGATGGGTGCGGTACGGACTTGACTCTTGTGATGTTCCCAAGTAAATCTGAGGTTCACATGAAATGTAGATTGAATATTGGTGGGTACCAATGAATGAGATTGAGAGAAGTGTATGTAAACACTACAAAGAGATCAAAGTAAATAATATGTGAGATGAGGAGTTTAACAATTTACGAGATTGGTTAAGAGGTGAGACGAGTGGTGCGTAGCAGGAAAATTATCGCGTTGTCAGTGGAGGCGTTGAGGTGGTAAGTGGATATTGAATTGAGAATACATTTCAGAAAGTGGAGGGCGGAGTATTAAGTAGACGATGCTGAGCGATGACGTGTTTAACGAGTTCTGTGGGGAGGGGGATGAAGAAGTCAGGTTATAAGGACGTGAAGATATAGATTGGGAAGATGGCACTTAACAAGTAAATGAACGGTATGAGTATGATGGACACTAGTGGTATGTGAACTTAATTACGATCCCGACTATGGTTAAATGAATTTGTTTTACAAATATATATATATATATATATGTATGAAAACTTTATTTTGGATGATGTCGTGAAGGCAATAATTGGAAGAAAGATGCAGAACAAGAATGGATGTGAAGGAAAGTTGTCAAATCAGAAGGAAGACTGCAATGGGCTTGAGCGAGGGTAATGTCTTGTTAGGAAGTTACCGACGGAATATTGGGGTTACTATTAGCAAATGATCGAAGTGGTATTGAGAATGATGAAAAAAAAAAGGAGACTGGGAAGTGACTATTGGAATCTCAAGGATGGATGTTGGCTTATGTGAGGAGATAATGCAGGAGGAAATGGCGAATGAAATGGTTAGCTGGAGTACAGATCAATTATCTAAAGGACACAGGTTTCGGACTTTTAAAAAATATTTTTTTTGTAATGATCAAAATCGCTACTGGAAGTGGATTTGAAATAAAGGTTTTGTTTTTTTTTTAAATGCAAACGAATGGGTTATGAGATACTTACAAAGAAATTAGAAGAACAAGAGTAGTGTTTGATGTTGATTTCAGTAGAGGGAAAGACTGGAGATTGTGAGACTATTATAGATAAATCGGTATTTAATTTAGATTGATGAAGTTGAAAGATGTGTTAAGATTAGTGAGGATGATTTCCATGAGTTATGGGATGAAAGTGAACTGATGTGTTGAGATTGATGTGACTTTGATAGAAAGATATACAGCTCGGACACGACTAGGATGAATTCGAATTGTCACCGATAAGAGAGACAGAATATCAGAAATTGTATTTTAATCTTAAATATGTTACAAGGAAGAACATGGGTTAAAGGAATTGCGGGGAGTGTTGCGTAATAGGTGGATCAAGTTCTGTTAACGGTAGTGATTGTTACGATTGACGTTGTTGGAATGGTAGTGAGGAGATATCGAAGAAAAGCTTACGAGAAATTTGAGAAGTTGCTTTAAAACAAAAATAAGAAAACGTACTTAGTTTAGTGAAAAGTTTAGACTAACATTCTTATCGTTTCCTTGGTTTGTAAATCGACGGCTTGTTCAAGTGGAAGGATAATTGGAGGATAAGATATTACGACATTTTGACTTTGCTCGAGTAAATAGGGTGTTAGTTGTGGAAGTTTGATTATAGCAAAGATTTGCAGTTGGAATTCAAAGGTATTGAATGAATGGGGATATATTGATGAGTTGGTTGATGAAGTCAGAAGGGAAAGAGACAACACAATGATGGGTATAGATATCGAGGATTATCGTTGTGGAATGGCTTAGAAGAAAAGCGTTGACACATGATGAGAAATAGAAGAAAGATTGGGCGTGTAAGTATTACCCAAAGGGTTTCATGGTTGGAAAAATATAAGAGATTGCAATTTGAAGTATCAACAATTGGTTGAAGAATCAACGCATTAATGGCATATGTACGGATGTTCGTGCTCGATTTTGGTTTCCTTCGGGATATGGAATCGGAAGAAATTGCTAGGCGGTTCGAGACGATTTGTAAGTGACTGTGTAGGTCAGAGAGGGAGAAGTGAAGAGAGATGACTCATTTTCTTGGGTTGCATATGGAAGTTTGTGGTTTCAGAAAAGGGTACGATTGAATGCGTATGAGACATTTTTGGTATAATCGGTTATCCGAAAGGAATGAACGTGTTCTATTTGAATCCTTATATTCTTACTCGAAAAAAAATGTTGATTGGTTGTATGTGTTGAAATTGACACTTTAAGTGGATACAGACAGAGTTCGGAAGAGTTATTTTCCTTACGAACTTGAAGATTTATTTTCCTTGTGAGTCATGACATCGTAGTGGAGAGATGGTAATTGTGAACAAAGTGGCAAGTGTTGGGAAGCATGTGGGAGAAGTCGTGCTGGTAGACGGCGTAAGTTTGGGGACAAACTTCTTTTAAGGGGGAGAGTATTATAACACCCGCATTTGTGTTATTGCATTGCATTACATTGTCATGCATGATAATGTGATGTGGCGTATCTTATGACACATGTTTGGGTGAGTTTTGACTCACGAGTTGATTTGGGTGTCTGTATTAGAGAACCCTCTGAGACTGTAGTGATTGAGTGTTGTGATGTTTTGACATCTCGCCGAGTATGAGATGATTATTGTGGAGCACTTTAAATGTTTATTTGGAAATAAATGTTTACCTGTATATTTCAATATCTGTATTATTTTCTGTTTTAGAATTTATATTTGTTGTTAGTTTTAGTATCCTGGTGAGAACGAATGAACACGCTATTAATTTGGTAGGCTAATTAGCAACTTCGGAAACGTCATGTAGAAATTCGCGTTTTTAGCAACCAAACGAAACTTAGTCGAAAACTTTTATAATTTCGAAGTTTCACTCGTAAAACTGTGAATAAGCTGTATAGAAAGTTTCAGAGACTGATTAGGAGATTTGAAAACTCGTGGGGAGGTAAACATAATTCCTGAGAGTTTTGCCTATATATAGATAGAGATGGTTGAGATATTTTCATAACTCTTAACCTAAAATTCCAAAAAGGGGGCTAGAGGGAGATTTTGGAGCTTAGAGCTTTGCGACGCCAAACGACGACCTTCCGTCAGTCTGTTTTATCCCAAATTTCATATTTGAGCTCCTCGAGGTAAGAGCTTCGTTTTGATATATGTTAGGGCTTGTTTGGCCAAGTTTTTGGAAAAGTTGTTTTCTAGATTTTTTCATAAAAGTTGATAAATGGAACTTTGATCCATAGGAATTGTACTAGACGGACTTCTGCACGTTCTTTGTGCACGGGTTTTCTTTGGAATCAAAGTTTAGGAGCGTTATTCAGAGGTGAGTGATTCAACTATGTTTTTGGAATGATTTCTTGACATGTATTCATGTTTTGTGTGAATAGCATGTATTAATTCTTAGAGATATATTGTGTAGTTCATATTGGGCATTTATATTGATAAGTAGGCTCAATAGCACAGTGATATGTTTTGATTACCGCGAGCATGGTGATATTTATTTGAGCATGTTAAGTTGCTTATTTGGGTCAGAAGGAGCACGTGGTCACAGTGCCATTTTGTGGAGCCGATATAGGCATTAAGGTCGTACGATTGAAGAGAAGAATCGTGGGTCTTACCCTTTCGCGTGGACTTATTGGCGAAAAGTCGCGGATTGGGAGTATAGACGGGCACGTGAGTCTCCGGCGACTAGTATGAATTGTAGAGATGTGAATGCGGGCATGTTTATCATTCATGTGCATATGTTGATTTATTCACTAAGCTTTAGCTTAAACAAATCGAATATCTGTGGTTATTCAAATAACCATTTCAGGTGTTAATGCTGGCGAGGAATCGGAGAAGTGAGTACGTGGGTTGGGAGTTCTTTGAGAAGACAACTTGAATGTTAACTTTGTAGTTTTGGGATAATAGGATGTTGTAATAAGAATTTTTATCGTTTTAACTTATGTTTAACTTCGTATGATAGAATGGATTTTAAACCGTTGTAATAGTTAGTGACATATTGTAATCCTGCTTTAGAAATGTTTTAATACAGCTAGGATTACTTTGGATTGAGTTTGGATTGAGTGGTTGATCATTGGTGAAAGTTAGGAAGCTTTTAAAACTTGAAATTCTACAGAATGGGCTGCTGTCAGGGGAGCAGTCGACGGGGCAGTGCAGTGTAGCTACTGCTTCTTAATATGGTAAAAGCAGTCGACGGGGCAGTCGACTGAGCAGTCGACGGGACAGTGCAGTTTAGCTATTGCTTCTTATTATGGCAAAAGCAGTCGACTGGGCCATGCCTCAGTCGACTGGACCTCTGAAGGTTAATGTGTTCATTATGTTTCTGCTTGCTTCAGTCGACTGAGGTCCCGACCCAGTCGACTGAACCTCTGGTTTTAAAATGTGTTTTGTTTTTTCGCTGCGTGTGTTCTTCAAACTAAATTTTGGGAACGTTAATGAATTGGGTAAGCCTCGGTGGCGTGCCACAGGCTCCGGTTTCGCTATTGTGGGACCGGGCTGTGACAGTTAGCCTCTATTGGATCAGGGTGCTAGCCACATTACCATTCTCACAATATGTATCCCTTAGCCTCTATCGGATCTCCTATCTCAGTCTTGGACTAAGGCGATTCCACCTGTATATCCCTTAGCCTCTATCATGGATCAAAGTAACATATTCCTTAACCTCTATCGAACTTCTCTTGTCCCGGTCATGGGTTAAAGTGATATTCCTTTAATCTCTATCGGACTAAGGTGATATAGGTAAACCACAACACTACATTTGTACACAACGAAGCGTGACACGCAGTCCCAGTTTTTCCAAACACATAACCAAAATCCCACACGTCTGACTATCTCAACTCATTACGATCCCACACCTAACATCTTACGATCTTTGCGATTGCATCCACGCTCTCAATCATACGTAGTATCGACCTCAGCGGTTAATAAACCCACTACTATGCATGTTGGCTTATCAATTCGATTAACAACATTATATCATCTTTTTATAAATGGTTTCACTATTCAATGCATTAGAGTTTCATTATTCAAACGTGTGCATTATTTAATTCCAAACAATCAATGTATACCATATATCAATGTAACAACTCAACATCTATAAACAATTAAAATATTCAATACTCAGAAGTACACAATTGATTGGGTAAGAGTGCTATCGATTGGGATAATTGGGTTGGCAATCGATTGGGAAAAGGTGCAACCAATTATATTTACGAACATGGCAATCGATTGGGAAAAAATGGCAATCGATTGAGATCAAATGGCAATCGATTGGATAAAAGTCCAATTGATTGGGTTCAGACTGATGTCAATCGATTGGGACTCTGTCTTCTCTAGCAAAAACTTAAAACATCATATCTAAACGTCCATGGGACGTATCTATTACATCTAACCTTCGTATAAACTCGCAAGGACCTCCAACAATGAGACCAAGTGAGTTTAGAACTTACCTAGGGGGTGTTTGGCTTGTTTAGAGCTTATGGAGCTCAAGGTTTCTCTCCCTCCTCTTCTCTTTCTATTTTCCTTCTCTTTCAGTCTGTCTCTCTTTCTCTCTCTATCTCTCTCTCTCTCTCTCTCTCTCTCTCTTCTCTCTCTCTCTCTATGCTCCTCCTTCTTCTCTTCTCTTCTCTTCTCTTCTCCTTCTTCTTCTTCTCTTCTCATCTCCTCTATGTGTGTGTATGGTTGTGTATATATACATGTATGTATATGTATGAGTGTGTATATATAATATATATCTATCTCTCTCTAGGCTATCCAAACCAACCCAGTCCATTGAAATGAACTCATATATATATATATAAAAGAGGGTGTCACACATCAAAACATGAAGAAAAGTTGAAACAAAGATCTGCAGATGGCAATCGATTGGGACTAGATGGCAATCGATCGGCATCAACTATTTTAAGGTAATCGATTAGAAACAAGGAAATCAATTGGGATAGTGCCACATAATGGATTTAAGTCGGTAGGATGACAATCGATTGGGATTGAGGGCAATCAATTGGTATCCTAAAGATGGAAATCGATTGGTATAAAGGTCAATCGATTGCGATTCAAAACCCCCCAAAGATAAGGATAAGTCTAAGGGTATTATTTATATATATAGAAATACCAAAGTACAGTGGAATTACAGGGTATTACATCATCCCCCTCTAAATAAAGATTTTATCCCTGAAATCCGAGCTAAGCGTCGCTTAACAAAATGGATACTTCTCACGCATCTCCGATTCTAGCTCCCAAGAAGCTTCTCCTTCGTCGTGGAACTTCCACTGAACCTTCAGCAACAAAATTTCATTGTTCCTCAGTTTTTTAACTCCTCGATCTAGAATTTGTACTGGTCTTTCATGGAAGGACACATTGTCGTTAACCTCAATGCCTTCAAAGTTGATCTCATGACTCGGATTGTGAGCGCACTTCCTCAACATACTAACGTGAAAGATATTGTGTACTCTCGAGGGTGGCGACGCAAGTTTGTAGGCACGCTCCAATGAAATAAGGTGCTAGCTTTCCTTTATTCTGTCCAAATCTGACAATCCCTCGCACCGGAGATACTTTGAGTAGTAAGTGATCTCCAATACTGAATTCCAAACTTCTGCGGCGTTCATTTGCATAACTCTTGTGTCTATTCTGCGCTATTTGCATCCTTTCTTTCACAATCTGGATTTTCTTATTAGTTTCCCGAACTAATTCAAGTCCAAGTAGTTGATTATCTCCAACCTCTGCCCAACACAAAGGCGATTGGCACGGTCATCCATACAAGACTTTAAAAGATGCCATTCCTATACTTGAGTGACGGCTTTTGTTATAAGCGAACTCTACCAGCGGTATGTGAGTCTCCCATGAGCTCTCAAAATCAATTACACACGCTCGAAGCATGTCCTCCATCACGTGGTTAACTCATTCAGTCTGTCCATCGGTCTGCGGGTGGAAGGTTATGCTCAATTTTAACGAAGTTCCCAAAGCTGACTGCATACTCTTCTAGAACTCTATAGTGAATCTCAAATCACGGTCGGATACGATAGAGACTGGTACATCGTGCAGTCATACGACTTATTGTATATACATACAGCTCAAATGCTCGACCGGGTACAACATACTATTAGCTATAAAATGCGTCGATTTGGTAAGTCGATCCATAACAACCCAAATAGCATCGTGGTTTTGCTGAGATATCGGCAAATCTACCACGAAGTCCATAGTTATGTGTTCCCACTTCTATCTGGGAACGCGTAAGGGTTGTAGGAGTCCTGGTGGTTTCTGATGTTCCGCTTTCACCTATTTTCATGTAAGATATTGGGACACGTGTTCTATAGCTTCTCGTTTCATTCCTTCCCACCTAAAGTTTCTCTTTAAATCCTTATGCATCTTTGTACCTCCTAGGTGGATAGTCATTTGCAACTTGTGAGCTTCGTCCAATATATCCTTTCTAAGATCACCTTCATCTAACACATAAAAGTCTGCCTTTACACGCATCAATACTCCAATTCTCGGGTTCTTTCACTACGTTGCTTACGAACCACTCCTGAAGTCCTTCATTCTTCTTCTGTGCTTCCAAAATACGACTAATGAGGGTCGGTTGCACCATGAAACATCCAAAGTGTTGCCCTTCACTTGGATATGAGGCTTGAATATCGAATTCAGCTCAAGTTTCTAATGTTCGCCACTCTTTGTCCATAAGAGAAGTTATTGCTATCCTCCTGGGTATTTAACTCAATGCATCGGCCACTACGTTTGCCTTTCTAGGGTGATATTGCAACTTGAAATCATAGTCCTTTAACAATTTCATCTAACATCATTGCCTCATGTTCAACTCCCTTTGAGAGAACAAATATCTCAAACTCTTGTGATCCGAGAACAAATCAAACTTTTCGCCATAGAGGTAATGCCTCTAAATCTTGAGTGTAAAGACAACCGCAGCTAGCTCGAGGTCATTCGTTGGATAATTTAACTCATGGAATTTTAATTGTCACGATCCATATGCGATTACCTTCCCGTCTTGCATCAGAACACAATCGAGTCCTTGGTGTGATGCATCGCTATAAATGGTAAACAACTCACCGCTCTTGGGTATTGCCAGCATTGGCGTTGTGGTCAATCTTTGTTTCAATTCCTGGAATACGCGTTCATGATTATTACCCCATTCAAACTTCAAATCCTTAATTCATTAATCCAATAAGAGGAGCTACGATCTTAGAGAATCCTTCCATGAATCTCTGATAGTTTCTAGCTAGACCAAGAAAACTCCTAACTTTCGTTGCGGTAGTTGGTATATTCCAATCCAGAACTGCATCTGCATTGACGAGTCTACGGATATTCCATCTCACAATTCACACTTACTGAAATTCTCATACAATTAATTATCTCAAAGGGTCTATAGTACGATCCCTACATGTTCAGCATCGGTCTTTGAGTAGATCAGAATATCATCCATGAATACGATAATGAATTAGTCCAAGTAGGTCTAAACACTCTATTCATTAGTTCCATAAATACTGCTGGGGCATTGGTTAATCTAAAAGACATAACCAAAAATTCATAATGCACGTACCTCGTCCTGAAAGTAATCTTCGAAATACCCTCGGGACAAACCAACAGTTGGTGATATCCGGATCGTAGATCGATCTTTGAGAAAGTCATCACTCCTTGTAACTGATCAAATAGATCATCTATTCTAGGGAGTGGGTACTTATTCTTAATCGTGACCTTGTTGAGCTCTCTATGGTCGATAGAGAGTCGTTAGGTTCCGTCCTTCTTAGCAAATAGCACCGGAGCGGCGCTCCCCAAGGTGACCTGCTAGGTCGAACAAACTTGGGGTCCTCTAACTCCTGAACTTGTTTCTTTAGTTCTTGCATCTCTATTGGTGCCATCCGATGAGGAACCTACGATTTTAGTAAAGTACCAAGCACTAATTTGATACAGAAGTCAAACTCATGCTTAGGTGGTAGTCCAAAAATATTCCAAAACACATCCTCAAAGTCTCGGACTACAAGAATTTGTACAACAGTGAGTTCCGAACTCGAGCTCTTGATAGCTACTAAACGGCTAGTAAGAAAAGCATTGCTAGAGGGGTTGCACTGAAAATCCAAAGGTTGACTTCTAGGTACTAAAAAGGTAATCATGTTATTGGCACAATCCAACTTAGGACGATACTTCGTGAGCCAATCAAATCATAAGATGATGTCAAAGTCCTTCATTGACAATACAATTAGATCTGCAGGAAGAATCATATCCTTAAGGGCTAAGGTATAGTCCTTGCACACTTTCGCTAATCTTACAATTACTCCCAAAGTTGATACCACATTCAGGGCCACATCAAGCGCCTAGGGTACTAAACCCAAAAGTTTAACAATTCCAATAGTAATAAACGAATTCGAAGCACCAGTATCAAATAGAACTTTAACTCGAGTGCTGAATAATGTAAGAGTACCTTCCATGTTTTGCTGCTCTGCTTCATCATATCCCGCATCCTCTGGGATGATAGCATTCAAACAAGTCTGTCCAACTGGGCCCTAAGCAATTGGTCCATTATATGCCCTACAAGGTGCTCTACAGTTCTTACTCATGTGGCAGTGCTTACCACAGTTATAGCAGACGACTTCCGAATGGTTGTAGTTCTTTGTAGCTCAAAAATCCTTAGCCAAATAACCTGGCTTTTTGCAGTTAAAGCATCGGCCTGTATTGCCTCCAGTAGTAGCAGGTAGTCCTTACGCGGGGGGGGGGGGGGATCTTGGGTTATATCATAGCTGCTCTGGGAAAACGCAGGTTCTGGATTCCTTTCGCTAGTTCAGTTGCAATTGTTCCCTTGGAACTGCATCGGGGGTCGCGGTCTTTGGTAATCCCTGGGTGGTGGTCGATTCCCAAAACGTCCTTGCTCTCGACCATTAATATCCTCATGACCGATCGCCATTTCTACCATGGCCTTGAAGGTTTGACCTTGATGATTCAGAGTCATCCGTTGTAGTGGCAGTGAAAGACCTTAGTGATATTGCTAGTTTTTCTTCTCCGGGGTATCGATCATATGAAGGGCGAAACGGGATAACCGTTCAAACTGCACCGTATATTCTCTTACGGTCTGGTTCCTTTGTTTGAGCTTGATAAATTATTTCTCCTTCTTGTTCTTCTCCGTCTGAGGAAAGTAATTTTCCACGAACAACCCTTTAAATGTGATCCAGGGCATTCTTCCAGTTGCATCTTCTCCTACGGTCGCCATCTCCGACTCCCACCTATTGGCAGCTGTATAAGTCAACTGGAATTCCGCCAGTCGACGCTTCTCGATCTCATTGCATCTCAGTGTATCAAAGATTGATTCCATCTCTCAGAGCCATTGTTCTGCTTGCCACGGCTCAGTATTCCTATTAAACTTCTCCGGACGAAAATGATGGAAACGTTCCACTATTCTGTCCATGACTAGCCTCAGGGATGGTCTACGGTTATTTCCATTGTTCACATTAGGGTTGTTGATTCATTCAATCCTACGCACGAAGGCCTCAAACATGCCTATTGGATAGCAGCTTAGGGTGCTGAAGCTGCATCCCCGATCTGTGTGGGACGGTTCCGGGTAGCTCTTCCTGCTATCAATGCAGTAGGGTTGGGTACCTATATAGACATCTATCGGTTAGACATCAATCTAAAAATAGCCATAGAAAGTAATCTGCAACTAAACATAATAGTTATAACTATCATCACATTAATAGCAAGTAAACTTTAAAAGAACAACTTAAAAACGTTTACTTAGAGTGTTAACACCTATCTTAAGGAATCTTAAGGTTCAAAACTCAAGAAATATTGGATAATTGGTGAATAAACCTAGGCTCTGATACCAAAAATCCTGTCACTCCCAGCAGTAGCAAAAATAGAGAAAATAAATTCATTTTTGGACCCGTAGGCCATGACAGTTGAAAGTCACCATATTTTCCATGAATTAAAGTCTAACCATCAGAATAATGATCCAAACCACGGAATTGGGAATTCTAAGTTCGATAAACAAAATCAGAGTGCATTTCTAACTTATTACAAACCCTCAATGTTTGTGAAAGCATAAATAAGTATTACGGCAACATATGCCGATTACAAACGTAACTATTACAGCAGTCTCTAAACATGAACATAAACTATCTATCGCGAAGCTCCAGGTCTTCAGCTCACGTAGTAGTCATCTCCAACGAAGCCTCTGTCATAGTAGGCTTCATCCTCGTAGCCCCTAGCCATGTGCTTCACACTTGCGATCTCATAAACCTGGTCAGCTGGACGCAAAATATCTAGCGACATAAAACACCATCAGTTATACAAGCTGAGTGAATGAAAATACTAGCAAAGTATCCACAAATATGCAGTATATAAACCAACATCAATAAATAATCATCTCGTTGCTACTCATGTATGCGCTAACTCACTATAACAACTTCGTCCCAACCAATCCCCATCATAATATGGACTCTTGCATCCACATCTCACACATAGCTTTACTTCTCACTTTAATATCCTGGCCCGTATCCCAATACATTAAGACTCATCAAACTCGAGACGTAGTCTCAACTTTACAGCCACAATGCCTCGATCTATTTTGGCCAACACGCCCATACATTTCTCTTTCGCAACATATACCTCTTAGTCTTGGTTATGGACTAAAGTGACATATCCCTTTGCCTCTATCAGATTTCCTTGTCCCAGTCTTAGTCTAAAGTGATATTCCTTTAATCTCTATCGGACTACGTGTTGGGTTTGTGCCCTCAAACCATTACTTTCTGTATGAGACATTGACATTTTAATATATGGATATCAGCTTTACATTTTATTGTGTATGTTCTTTTCATGAGATGATTGTTTATCCTTAAGTATTATAGTAAGTAATTCGTGTGTGTATGAGATGCACACAAGTGAGATACGAATTACTATTCTTTAATACTTAGAATGTGTCACAGTGGATGATGAGACTGGATACCTCATCAAGTCTACACTGTAGCATAATTAACTACCATTGGATGGAGTGATTAATCTCAATCACTAGAGTGTAGCTCTTAGTTGATATGCTAGTGCTTATAGTGCATTGACGGACCTGAGTTTCCTATTGACGCTTAAGACTGTCAAACAGTCAATAGGAACTCATAACTTGTATAAGGTACGTGTTCTCAATCTTGAGACGATTATGAACACAGACTGTGGATATGACTGCTTTGATTTACCAATCAGTGAGGTCTATAAAAGATCAACACCTGGGTATCTTGGGTATGTCATGTTCATAGGGTTGTGAACATGCATTGTCAAGATAGAATCTACCCTCTGTTTCAGAGTAAGCATTCCCTTGAGAATGTCACCAAGTCGATTACTGAGTACTGCAGTCTTGTTGATAAGAGTTATCAACATGTTTGGTAATCATGAGAGGTGAATGGGACTCAAGGAATACAAGAAGTAATCATGATTCAGGTTGACAGTAACAGTTATCCGATTACCTGAATATGATTACGAATGCTGACGGTAGAGGGACATTAGTACACCATACAAGTCTAGTTATCGCTTCAGATATGTTCTTTTGCGTTGGAGTTCAGTTATCGTTTTATAGTGGAGCAAACTTTAACTGACCAGTTAGTTAGTTTGCTGATCAAAGAGTTTGGTCATGGTAATTAACAAACTGGTCTGAGCCAACAATAAAGAGCCTAGGAGGTCCCACTCTTAGCTCCGCCAGGATGTTTGGAAAGATGCTTGAGGATGATGTCCAGACAGGTTCGATCGATCGAAGATGTCTCGATCGATTGAAGTCTGAAGGTTCGATCGATCGAAGATGGTTCGATCGATCGAATGTTCGATCGATCGAAGGCACTTCGATCGCTCGAAGTCTAGGTCGGTTCTGGGAATCTATAAATAGGGCAGCTGCGTTCCTGAAAAGGTTGTTCGTCGTTTTGAATGTCAGAAGCTGCAGAAACTGTTTTGGAGTCCCAAAACCTTCTCTATCCTCTCCATTAGGGTTCCCACCAACCCTAGTCTTTCTGGCAGGCATCCGCAGGAGTCATAAGGGTGAAGATCATCTAGTGGAGGCTGCTGGAAGTTGAAGATCAGAATTGGGTTCAAGACACTAAGGTATAACTCGTGTCCCCTCTTGTGCGTATCTGTAGAATTGACGAGTAGTAGATCCAGGCATGCCAATAAAGTTTCATAACTTGATTTTTCCGCTGCGCGTTTAAACTTTCCATTTAAACCTGTTTTTCCAACAATTGGTATCAGAGCCACGCTCGTTTGGATCTATAGATGCGTTTTTTGGAACACTATTTTGATTTGTATGTTGATTTTAGAACTGTTTTTGAAACTGCATCGTCACAGATCTGTTTCTGCAGTGTTATCGCAGCAGTATACAAATCTGTGATTGCATTGGATGCAAGATGGGTTCAATCGATCGAAGTAGTCTCGATCGATCGAACTCTCTGTACTCGAGCGATCGAACAGATTTCGATCGATCGAAACCTTCTGGTGTTCGAGCGATCGAATAGAGTTCGATCGATCGAGACAGACTCTTTGTCAGGATCTTTGTTTCACAGTATTAAAGAGTTTTGAAATTAAAAACTTTAATTTTAAAATATTCTGTAAAATTTTCAAATCATTATGTGAAACAGAATGTTCAAGCGATTGAACAATGTTCAATCGATCGAAGGTTCGAGCGATCGAACGGGCTTCGATCGATCGAACTATGACAGAGAAGTTAGATGCTGTTTTGAGTTCTAATTCAGTATGTAAAGAGTTTATATACTGTGTGAATCAATTAAGGGTTCCAATAGTTATATTTTGTTATATATATGCGTGGATGTGTGTTCAACTAACCTTTTGCAGCAAAAGATTAGTCGCTATCTCCCATGGCGCCAAGAGCATTTAATTTTGTGTTTGAATGTTTTAGATTGGTGTGTTGTTTTAAGTTTGGTTTGGTTTTAAGGCATATGTAAAGGGCGCTGCGACTTCAATCCTACGAAAAGGAAAGTCGCACCGGTTTCCCTAGCCTTTTATTTTGTTGTTGCTATTTCTATTTCTAGATAAATTGTAAGCTTCAAAAGAGGCATAGGTTCAATGTAATAGAATTAGAATATCCATAAAGATGGAGCAAGGAGCCGTTGTCCATGAAGATGGAGCTGGAGGCGATCAAACCAAAAGCAGGTTCTATGGAGATAGAGCCATGGGAGATAGAGGCATCGTTTGGATGTCTTTTATTTCATTTTAGTTTTTTGTTTTATGTGCTTTGTTTGTGATTGGCGTATAATACATTGTTGCATGCACGCAAAACAAGTTTTCTAAAATAAAATTCAAAAACCGTTTTCAACACATTAGTAAACATTAGATGTTTATGGGAAGTGTGTAGAAACAGATTTTCTCAAAAAGCAAAATCCTTTTTTACTAAATCTAGTGGGAGAGGGTCTTATTAATTACACCCACGATCTTCCATTAACGGTTCACTGTAAGATGAGTGATGCATTCTGTGTCACCTCGCCAGGGGTGATCATTCCATACGGAGGATGCATTACTCATTGGTTACTAGATGTGAACTTCTTTTGATAAGGATCAATCAAACGTGTTAGAGGGTGACCACCATACGGAGGCGCTACTTGAGACGGTTGTGATTGGATCCTAGTTAATGGTACACACTAGCTAAGCTATGGATAAGGGATCCCACACGGGGCATTATTCAGAAACTTAGAGATCAAATAGGTTCGGAAGTCATAACTTGTTTTGCAAGAGTTGCATAGCGGATAAGTTATGATAAATTGAAAGATCGAACATTGACCACCACACGGAGGCTTTATTCTTTCGTTTCGATATTCCGGCGACTTTGTTTTAAAATAAGAGTTTTAAAAGGATTCTTTTATTTCAAACTGTCAAATTCTGATATCCATATTTATTTTGTTTTTTGATTTTTCAGTAAATCATAATGTCTGGATCTGCATTTAGTCCACTTGCCACCATACTCACTCAAAACAAGTTAACTGGAAACAACTACACTGAATGGAAACGTAACCTTGACATCGTGTTAACTGCGGAGGATCACATATATGTCCTCACCACCCCATGCCCCGAAGAACCCGCTGCAAATGCTTCGGCTGCTGCTAGACGCGAGTTCGATAAATGGAAAAAGTCGAATGGGATGGCTCGTTGTTACATATTGGCTTCTATGGCTAATGTGTTACAACACCAATACCAGTCGAACAATTCCGCCAGTGACATTATCGAATCCCTGAAAAAGATGTTTGGGGAGCATGGCAGGCCTGCCAGACAGGTAGCTATGCAGAAGATAATGAGTGCTAAGATGTCGGAAGGGACTCCAGTCAAAGAACATGTTTTGAAAATGATTGGTTATTTAAACGAGCTGGAGACCCTAGGTGCCAACATCGATGCACAGACCCAAGTTGATATGATCCTCAATACGCTGTCGCCATCATTCGCTCAATTTAAACTGAATTATAATATGAATAAAATGGATTTTTCAATGAGCGAATTGATGAGCTCTTTATTGGCAGCGGAAGGGGTGATCAAACCTGGGGGCAGCGTTTTAAACGTTGAGAAAAGCGCTTCCTCTTCCCGATCTGTGCCGAAAGGAAAGAAAGGGAAGAAGAAGGCTAGCACTGGAGGTTCAAGTGTTGGACCGGTCCCTAAGATTGCAAAATCTAAGGGAAAAGGTAAGGGCAAAGGGAAGGTGGGTGGCCAAGGCAAAGGAAAGTGTTTCCAATGCGGTGAGAAGGGCCACTGGAAGAGGAACTGTCCAGAATTCTTAGCTACAAGAGTTCAAGGTATGATTGAATCACATGTGATTGAAGTAAGTTTTATAACGGATACTTCAAACACTTGGTGCATTGATTCTGGTGCGACTAACCATATCTGTAATTCATTGCAGGGGTTCAGATCAACCAGGAAGTGCAGTGATGGGGAAATCGTACTTACTCTAGGTTCTAGCGCAACCGTTTCTGCGGTTGCTATAGGAGTCGTAGTTTTAGAATTTCTAGACAATAAAGTTTTGATTTTATCAGATGTACTTTACGTCCCTTCAATGAGACGTAATTTAATTTCAGTTTCTAATTTATCGAATAATGGTTATTCTTTTAATTTTGGAACTGAAGTTGTGATTAAAAGAAATAGTTCTTTTATATGTTCTGGTGTTAAATCAAATGGTTTGTATGTGATTACTCCCAATATTTCTAAAGATTCTTGTATGGAACTTAATAACTCAGTGGTAACTGTACCATCTAAAAGAAAGAGATCTTCCACTAATCCAACAAGGCTTTGGCATATGAGGCTTGGTCATATCAATCTAAATAGGATTGGCAGACTAGTCAAAGAAGGGGTCTTAGGCGATTTGGTTCTCGAACCAATAGAAGTCTGCGAGTCTTGTTTAGAGGGTAAGATGACCAAAAGGCCCTTTTCTGCAAAGGGCAATAGAACCAATGCATTGTTGGAATTAGTTCATACTGATGTGTGTGGACCAATAAATATTAGAGCAAGGGGTGGTTATGAGTATTTCATAACATTTACTGATGACCACTCTAGGTATGGATATGTGTACCTAATGCAGCACAAGTCTGAAGCCTTTGAAAAGTTCAAAGAGTTTAGGGCTGAAGTGGAGAAGCAATTGGGCACACATATCAAGGCCATTCGATCTGATCGAGGTGGCGAGTACCTCTCTAATGAATTTATTGATCACCTCGTACAGAATGGGATTCTGTCACAGTTGACTGCACCTGGCACGCCTCAGCAAAATGGTGTAGCGGAGAGAAGGAATTGGACTCTTTTAGACATGACTAGGTCAATGATGAGTTATTCTGAGTTACCTTTATTTCTTTGGGGTTATGCTTTGGAAACCGCTGCTTACATACTAAATCTAGTACCAAGCAAATCTGTTCCCAGGACACCACGAGAGATGTGGATTGGGCGCAAGCCTTCTTTGCAACATCTCCGGATATGGGGATGTCCGGCACATGTGCTAAAAGGAAAGATGAGCAAGTTGGATTCTAGATCGGAAGTATGTTACTTCGTGGGGTATCCAAAGGGTACTTATGGATGGTATTTTTATGATCCAAGAGAACAGAAGGTGTTCGTCAGTACGAATGCTATTTTCTTGGAGGATGATTATATCATGAACCATAAACCTAAGGGAAGGATAGATCTTAGAGAGATAGAAGGAGAGCCCTCAGTCCAACCCGTAGTTAATAACGATGTAAATCAGGAAAACACCACTTCTTCACCTATTTCCGCACCAGTACCTCGTCGTAGTGGGAGGATTATCAGCCAGCCTGATAGATACATGTTCTTAGGAGAAGTTTTTGAAGCTGTCTCCATAGAATCTGAATCTGATCCTACCACATACGAAGAGGCAATGGCTGATGTTGATTCAGCTCATTGGGTTAAAGCTATGAAGGCTGAATTGGAATCTATGGATTCTAATCAGGTCTGGGATCTTGTAGAACTTCCAGCCAATATTAAACCCATTGGCTGTAAGTGGGTCTACAAGAGGAAAAGAGGATCTGATGGAAAGGTTGAGACCTTTAAGGCAAGGCTTGTTGCGAAAGGTTATACTCAGAGGGAGGGCATTGACTATGAGGAAACCTTCTCGCCGGTGGCCATGCTTAAGTCCATCAGAATACTCTTATCCGTTGCTGCATGCCTAGATTTTGAGATCTGGCAGATGGACGTCAAGACTGCATTCTTGAATGGCAATCTTGAGGAGGACATCTATATGCAACAACCAGAAGGGTTCATAGCTGGTCGGAAAGGTAACTTGGTATGCAAGTTGCAAAAGTCCATTTATGGGCTTAAGCAGGCATCCAGAAGTTGGAACATACGATTTGACCAAGCGGTCAAATCGTTTGGTTTCATACAGAATCTGGATGAACCTTGTGTATACAAGAAGAGTGAAGGGAAAGTGGTGGCTTTTCTTGTGCTTTACGTTGACGACATTCTACTCATTGGAAATGATATAGCGGCATTGTCAACGGTCAAGGTTTGGCTAGCTAGTACTTTCGATATGAAGGATCTAGGAGAGGCGAGCTATATTCTTGGGATAAAGCTCTTTCGGGATCGCAAGCGAAAGATAATGGGATTATCTCAAGCTGGTTATATCGATAAGGTGCTAACTAGGTTTTCAATGGATAATTCGAAGAAAGGTTTGTTACCTTTCAGGCATGGTTTAGCGTTCTCCAAGGACCAGTGTCCAAAGACACAGGAGGAGAGGAATCGCATGACAGGAGTTCCCTATGCTTCTGCAGTGGGAAGTCTCATGTATGCGATGTTATGCACTAGACCAGATATCTGCTTTGCCGTTGGCATGGTTAGCAGATATCAGTCGAATCCGGGTCCAGAGCACTGGACAGCCGTTAAGCACATTCTTAAGTACTTGAGAAGAACTAAAGATTACATGCTTATGTACGGTGGTAGTGAGTTAATTCCAGTGGGATACACTGACTCGGACTTTATGTCAGATAAAGATTCGAGGAAGTCGACGTCCGGTCATCTCTTTACCTTGGGAGGTGGTGCTGTCAGTTGGAGGAGCATTAAGCAGAAATGCATTGCAGACTCAACTACAGAAGCTGAGTATGTGGCTGCTTGTGAAGCCGCAAAGGAAGCTGTTTGGCTCAAGAAGTTCCTTATGGAACTCGAGGTGGTACCAGCGTCGTTGTCGCCTATTACGCTTTATTGTGATAATAGTGGGGCAGTGGCTCAGTCCAAGGAGCCAAGGAACCACGGAAAGGGAAAGCACGTAGAGCGGAAATATCATCTTATCCGAGATATTGTTCAACGTGGAGATGTGACTGTCACCAAGATTGCCACAGCTGACAATCTTGCTGATCCGTTTACAAAGGCCTTGCCACAGAAGGTCTTTGATCGTCATCTAGATAGTCTAGGTCTTAGATGTAGTTCTGAATGGTTATGAGTGCAAGTGGGAGTTTGTTGGGTTTGTGCCCTCAAACCATTACTTTCTGTATGAGACATTGACATTTTAATATATGGATATCAGCTTTACATTTTATTGTGTATGTTCTTTTCATGAGATGATTGTTTATCCTTAAGTATTATAGTAAGTAATTCGTGTGTGTATGAGATGCACACAAGTGAGATACGAATTACTATTCTTTAATACTTAGAATGTGTCACAGTGGATGATGAGACTGGATACCTCATCAAGTCTACACTGTAGCATAATTAACTACCATTGGATGGAGTGATTAATCTCAATCACTAGAGTGTAGCTCTTAGTTGATATGCTAGTGCTTATAGTGCATTGACGGACCTGAGTTTCCTATTGACGCTTAAGACTGTCAAACAGTCAATAGGAACTCATAACTTGTATAAGGTACGTGTTCTCAATCTTGAGACGATTATGAACACAGACTGTGGATATGACTGCTTTGATTTACCAATCAGTGAGGTCTATAAAAGATCAACACCTGGGTATCTTGGGTATGTCATGTTCATAGGGTTGTGAACATGCATTGTCAAGATAGAATCTACCCTCTGTTTCAGAGTAAGCATTCCCTTGAGAATGTCACCAAGTCGATTACTGAGTACTGCAGTCTTGTTGATAAGAGTTATCAACATGTTTGGTAATCATGAGAGGTGAATGGGACTCAAGGAATACAAGAAGTAATCATGATTCAGGTTGACAGTAACAGTTATCCGATTACCTGAATATGATTACGAATGCTGACGGTAGAGGGACATTAGTACACCATACAAGTCTAGTTATCGCTTCAGATATGTTCTTTTGCGTTGGAGTTCAGTTATCGTTTTATAGTGGAGCAAACTTTAACTGACCAGTTAGTTAGTTTGCTGATCAAAGAGTTTGGTCATGGTAATTAACAAACTGGTCTGAGCCAACAATAAAGAGCCTAGGAGGTCCCACTCTTAGCTCCGCCAGGATGTTTGGAAAGATGCTTGAGGATGATGTCCAGACAGGTTCGATCGATCGAAGATGTCTCGATCGATTGAAGTCTGAAGGTTCGATCGATCGAAGATGGTTCGATCGATCGAATGTTCGATCGATCGAAGGCACTTCGATCGCTCGAAGTCTAGGTCGGTTCTGGGAATCTATAAATAGGGCAGCTGCGTTCCTGAAAAGGTTGTTCGTCGTTTTGAACGTCAGAAGCTGCAGAAACTGTTTTGGAGTCCCAAAACCTTCTCTATCCTCTCCATTAGGGTTCCCACCAACCCTAGTCTTTCTGGCAGGCATCCGCAGGAGTCATAAGGGTGAAGATCATCTAGTGGAGGCTGCTGGAAGTTGAAGATCAGAATTGGGTTCAAGACACTAAGGTATAACTCGTGTCCCCTCTTGTGCGTATCTGTAGAATTGACGAGTAGTAGATCCAGGCATGCCAATAAAGTTTCATAACTTGATTTTTCCGCTGCGCGTTTAAACTTTCCATTTAAACCTGTTTTTCCAACAATTGGTATCAGAGCCACGCTCGTTTGGATCTATAGATGCGTTTTTTGGAACACTATTTTGATTTGTATGTTGATTTTAGAACTGTTTTTGAAACTGCATCGTCACAGATCTGTTTCTGCAGTGTTATCGCAGCAGTATACAAATCTGTGATTGCATTGGATGCAAGATGGGTTCAATCGATCGAAGTAGTCTCGATCGATCGAACTCTCTGTACTCGAGCGATCGAACAGATTTCGATCGATCGAAACCTTCTGGTGTTCGAGCGATCGAATAGAGTTCGATCGATCGAGACAGACTCTTTGTCAGGATCTTTGTTTCACAGTATTAAAGAGTTTTGAAATTAAAAACTTTAATTTTAAAATATTCTGTAAAATTTTCAAATCATTATGTGAAACAGAATGTTCAAGCGATTGAACAATGTTCAATCGATCGAAGGTTCGAGCGATCGAACGGGCTTCGATCGATCGAACTATGACAGAGAAGTTAGATGCTGTTTTGAGTTCTAATTCAGTATGTAAAGAGTTTATATACTGTGTGAATCAATTAAGGGTTCCAATAGTTATATTTTGTTATATATATGCGTGGATGTGTGTTCAACTAACCTTTTGCAGCAAAAGATTAGTCGCAATCTCCCATGGCGCCAAGAGCATTTAATTTTGTGTTTGAATGTTTTAGATTGGTGTGTTGTTTTAAGTTTGGTTTGGTTTTAAGGCATATGTAAAGGGCGCTGCGACTTCAATCCTACGAAAAGGAAAGTCGCACCGGTTTCCCTAGCCTTTTATTTTGTTGTTGCTATTTCTATTTCTAGATAAATTGTAAGCTTCAAAAGAGGCATAGGTTCAATGTAATAGAATTAGAATATCCATAAAGATGGAGCAAGGAGCCGTTGTCCATGAAGATGGAGCTGGAGGCGATCAAACCAAAAGCAGGTTCTATGGAGATAGAGCCATGGGAGATAGAGGCATCGTTTGGATGTCTTTTATTTCATTTTAGTTTTTTGTTTTATGTGCTTTGTTTTTGATTGGCGTATAATACATTGTTGCATGCACGCAAAACAAGTTTTCTAAAATAAAATTCAAAAACCGTTTTCAACACATTAGTAAACATTAGATGTTTATGGGAAGTGTGTAGAAACAGATTTTCTCAAAAAGCAAAATCCTTTTTTACTAAATCTAGTGGGAGAGGGTCTTATTAATTACACCCACGATCTTCCATTAACGGTTCACTGTAAGATGAGTGATGCATTCTGTGTCACCTCGCCAGGGGTGATCATTCCATACGGAGGATGCATTACTCATTGGTTACTAGATGTGAACTTCTTTTGATAAGGATCAATCAGACGTGTTAGAGGGTGACCACCATACGGAGGCGCTACTTGAGACGGTTGTGATTGGATCCTAGTTAATGGTACACACTAGCTAAGCTATGGATAAGGGATCCCACACGGGGCATTATTCAGAAACTTAGAGATCAAATAGGTTCGGAAGTCATAACTTGTTTTGCAAGAGTTGCATAGCGGATAAGTTATGATAAATTGAAAGATCGAACATTGACCACCACACGGAGGCTTTATTCTTTCGTTTCGATATTCCGGCGACTTTGTTTTAAAATAAGAGTTTTAAAAGGATTCTTTTATTTCAAACTGTCAAATTCTGATATCCATATTTATTTTGTTTTTTGATTTTTCAGTAAATCATAATGTCTGGATCTGCATTTAGTCCACTTGCCACCATACTCACTCAAAACAAGTTAACTGGAAACAACTACACTGAATGGAAACGTAACCTTGACATCGTGTTAACTGCGGAGGATCACATATATGTCCTCACCACCCCATGCCCCGAAGAACCCGCTGCAAATGCTTCGGCTGCTGCTAGACGCGAGTTCGATAAATGGAAAAAGTCGAATGGGATGGCTCGTTGTTACATATTGGCTTCTATGGCTAATGTGTTACAACACCAATACCAGTCGAACAATTCCGCCAGTGACATTATCGAATCCCTGAAAAAGATGTTTGGGGAGCATGGCAGGCCTGCCAGACAGGTAGCTATGCAGAAGATAATGAGTGCTAAGATGTCGGAAGGGACTCCAGTCAAAGAACATGTTTTGAAAATGATTGGTTATTTAAACGAGCTGGAGACCCTAGGTGCCAACATCGATGCACAGACCCAAGTTGATATGATCCTCAATACGCTGTCGCCATCATTCGCTCAATTTAAACTGAATTATAATATGAATAAAATGGATTTTTCAATGAGCGAATTGATGAGCTCTTTATTGGCAGCGGAAGGGGTGATCAAACCTGGGGGCAGCGTTTTAAACGTTGAGAAAAGCGCTTCCTCTTCCCGATCTGTGCCGAAAGGAAAGAAAGGGAAGAAGAAGGCTAGCACTGGAGGTTCAAGTGTTGGACCGGTCCCTAAGATTGCAAAATCTAAGGGAAAAGGTAAGGGCAAAGGGAAGGTGGGTGGCCAAGGCAAAGGAAAGTGTTTCCAATGCGGTGAGAAGGGCCACTGGAAGAGGAACTGTCCAGAATTCTTAGCTACAAGAGTTCAAGGTATGATTGAATCACATGTGATTGAAGTAAGTTTTATAACGGATACTTCAAACACTTGGTGCATTGATTCTGGTGCGACTAACCATATCTGTAATTCATTGCAGGGGTTCAGATCAACCAGGAAGTGCAGTGATGGGGAAATCGTACTTACTCTAGGTTCTAGCGCAACCGTTTCTGCGGTTGCTATAGGAGTCGTAGTTTTAGAATTTCTAGACAATAAAGTTTTGATTTTATCAGATGTACTTTACGTCCCTTCAATGAGACGTAATTTAATTTCAGTTTCTAATTTATCGAATAATGGTTATTCTTTTAATTTTGGAACTGAAGTTGTGATTAAAAGAAATAGTTCTTTTATATGTTCTGGTGTTAAATCAAATGGTTTGTATGTGATTACTCCCAATATTTCTAAAGATTCTTGTATGGAACTTAATAACTCAGTGGTAACTGTACCATCTAAAAGAAAGAGATCTTCCACTAATCCAACAAGGCTTTGGCATATGAGGCTTGGTCATATCAATCTAAATAGGATTGGCAGACTAGTCAAAGAAGGGGTCTTAGGCGATTTGGTTCTCGAACCAATAGAAGTCTGCGAGTCTTGTTTAGAGGGTAAGATGACCAAAAGGCCCTTTTCTGCAAAGGGCAATAGAACCAATGCATTGTTGGAATTAGTTCATACTGATGTGTGTGGACCAATAAATATTAGAGCAAGGGGTGGTTATGAGTATTTCATAACATTTACTGATGACCACTCTAGGTATGGATATGTGTACCTAATGCAGCACAAGTCTGAAGCCTTTGAAAAGTTCAAAGAGTTTAGGGCTGAAGTGGAGAAGCAATTGGGCACACATATCAAGGCCATTCGATCTGATCGAGGTGGCGAGTACCTCTCTAATGAATTTATTGATCACCTCGTACAGAATGGGATTCTGTCACAGTTGACTGCACCTGGCACGCCTCAGCAAAATGGTGTAGCGGAGAGAAGGAATTGGACTCTTTTAGACATGACTAGGTCAATGATGAGTTATTCTGAGTTACCTTTATTTCTTTGGGGTTATGCTTTGGAAACCGCTGCTTACATACTAAATCTAGTACCAAGCAAATCTGTTCCCAGGACACCACGAGAGATGTGGATTGGGCGCAAGCCTTCTTTGCAACATCTCCGGATATGGGGATGTCCGGCACATGTGCTAAAAGGAAAGATGAGCAAGTTGGATTCTAGATCGGAAGTATGTTACTTCGTGGGGTATCCAAAGGGTACTTATGGATGGTATTTTTATGATCCAAGAGAACAGAAGGTGTTCGTCAGTACGAATGCTATTTTCTTGGAGGATGATTATATCATGAACCATAAACCTAAGGGAAGGATAGATCTTAGAGAGATAGAAGGAGAGCCCTCAGTCCAACCCGTAGTTAATAACGATGTAAATCAGGAAAACACCACTTCTTCACCTATTTCCGCACCAGTACCTCGTCGTAGTGGGAGGATTATCAGCCAGCCTGATAGATACATGTTCTTAGGAGAAGTTTTTGAAGCTGTCTCCATAGAATCTGAATCTGATCCTACCACATACGAAGAGGCAATGGCTGATGTTGATTCAGCTCATTGGGTTAAAGCTATGAAGGCTGAATTGGAATCTATGGATTCTAATCAGGTCTGGGATCTTGTAGAACTTCCAGCCAATATTAAACCCATTGGCTGTAAGTGGGTCTACAAGAGGAAAAGAGGATCTGATGGAAAGGTTGAGACCTTTAAGGCAAGGCTTGTTGCGAAAGGTTATACTCAGAGGGAGGGCATTGACTATGAGGAAACCTTCTCGCCGGTGGCCATGCTTAAGTCCATCAGAATACTCTTATCCGTTGCTGCATGCCTAGATTTTGAGATCTGGCAGATGGACGTCAAGACTGCATTCTTGAATGGCAATCTTGAGGAGGACATCTATATGCAACAACCAGAAGGGTTCATAGCTGGTCGAAAAGGTAACTTGGTATGCAAGTTGCAAAAGTCCATTTATGGGCTTAAGCAGGCATCCAGAAGTTGGAACATACGATTTGACCAAGCGGTCAAATCGTTTGGTTTCATACAGAATCTGGATGAACCTTGTGTATACAAGAAGAGTGAAGGGAAAGTGGTGGCTTTTCTTGTGCTTTACGTTGACGACATTCTACTCATTGGAAATGATATAGCGGCATTGTCAACGGTCAAGGTTTGGCTAGCTAGTACTTTCGATATGAAGGATCTAGGAGAGGCGAGCTATATTCTTGGGATAAAGCTCTTTCGGGATCGCAAGCGAAAGATAATGGGATTATCTCAAGCTGGTTATATCGATAAGGTGCTAACTAGGTTTTCAATGGATAATTCGAAGAAAGGTTTGTTACCTTTCAGGCATGGTTTAGCGTTCTCCAAGGACCAGTGTCCAAAGACACAGGAGGAGAGGAATCGCATGACAGGAGTTCCCTATGCTTCTGCAGTGGGAAGTCTCATGTATGCGATGTTATGCACTAGACCAGATATCTGCTTTGCCGTTGGCATGGTTAGCAGATATCAGTCGAATCCGGGTCCAGAGCACTGGACAGCCGTTAAGCACATTCTTAAGTACTTGAGAAGAACTAAAGATTACATGCTTATGTACGGTGGTAGTGAGTTAATTCCAGTGGGATACACTGACTCGGACTTTATGTCAGATAAAGATTCGAGGAAGTCGACGTCCGGTCATCTCTTTACCTTGGGAGGTGGTGCTGTCAGTTGGAGGAGCATTAAGCAGAAATGCATTGCAGACTCAACTACAGAAGCTGAGTATGTGGCTGCTTGTGAAGCCGCAAAGGAAGCTGTTTGGCTCAAGAAGTTCCTTATGGAACTCGAGGTGGTACCAGCGTCGCTGTCGCCTATTACGCTTTATTGTGATAATAGTGGGGCAGTGGCTCAGTCCAAGGAGCCAAGGAACCACGGAAAGGGAAAGCACGTAGAGCGGAAATATCATCTTATCCGAGATATTGTTCAACGTGGAGATGTGACTGTCACCAAGATTGCCACAGCTGACAATCTTGCTGATCCGTTTACAAAGGCCTTGCCACAGAAGGTCTTTGATCGTCATCTAGATAGTCTAGGTCTTAGATGTAGTTCTGAATGGTTATGAGTGCAAGTGGGAGTTTGTTGGGTTTGTGCCCTCAAACCATTACTTTCTGTATGAGACATTGACATTTTAATATATGGATATCAGCTTTACATTTTATTGTGTATGTTCTTTTCATGAGATGATTGTTTATCCTTAAGTATTATAGTAAGTAATTCGTGTGTGTATGAGATGCACACAAGTGAGATACGAATTACTATTCTTTAATACTTAGAATGTGTCACAGTGGATGATGAGACTGGATACCTCATCAAGTCTACACTGTAGCATAATTAACTACCATTGGATGGAGTGATTAATCTCAATCACTAGAGTGTAGCTCTTAGTTGATATGCTAGTGCTTATAGTGCATTGACGGACCTGAGTTTCCTATTGACGCTTAAGACTGTCAAACAGTCAATAGGAACTCATAACTTGTATAAGGTACGTGTTCTCAATCTTGAGACGATTATGAACACAGACTGTGGATATGACTGCTTTGATTTACCAATCAGTGAGGTCTATAAAAGATCAACACCTGGGTATCTTGGGTATGTCATGTTCATAGGGTTGTGAACATGCATTGTCAAGATAGAATCTACCCTCTGTTTCAGAGTAAGCATTCCCTTGAGAATGTCACCAAGTCGATTACTGAGTACTGCAGTCTTGTTGATAAGAGTTATCAACATGTTTGGTAATCATGAGAGGTGAATGGGACTCAAGGAATACAAGAAGTAATCATGATTCAGGTTGACAGTAACAGTTATCCGATTACCTGAATATGATTACGAATGCTGACGGTAGAGGGACATTAGTACACCATACAAGTCTAGTTATCGCTTCAGATATGTTCTTTTGCGTTGGAGTTCAGTTATCGTTTTATAGTGGAGCAAACTTTAACTGACCAGTTAGTTAGTTTGCTGATCAAAGAGTTTGGTCATGGTAATTAACAAACTGGTCTGAGCCAACAATAAAGAGCCTAGGAGGTCCCACTCTTAGCTCCGCCAGGATGTTTGGAAAGATGCTTGAGGATGATGTCCAGACAGGTTCAATCGATCGAAGATGTCTCGATCGATTGAAGTCTGAAGGTTCGATCGATCGAAGATGGTTCGATCGATCGAATGTTCGATCGATCGAAGGCACTTCGATCGCTCGAAGTCTAGGTCGGTTCTGGGAATCTATAAATAGGGCAGCTGCGTTCCTGAAAAGGTTGTTCGTCGTTTTGAACGTCAGAAGCTGCAGAAACTGTTTTGGAGTCCCAAAACCTTCTCTATCCTCTCCATTAGGGTTCCCACCAACCCTAGTCTTTCTGGCAGGCATCCGCAGGAGTCATAAGGGTGAAGATCATCTAGTGGAGGCTGCTGGAAGTTGAAGATCAGAATTGGGTTCAAGACACTAAGGTATAACTCGTGTCCCCTCTTGTGCGTATCTGTAGAATTGACGAGTAGTAGATCCAGGCATGCCAATAAAGTTTCATAACTTGATTTTTCCGCTGCGCGTTTAAACTTTCCATTTAAACCTGTTTTTCCAACAATTGGTATCAGAGCCACGCTCGTTTGGATCTATAGATGCGTTTTTTGGAACACTATTTTGATTTGTATGTTGATTTTAGAACTGTTTTTGAAACTGCATCGTCACAGATCTGTTTCTGCAGTGTTATCGCAGCAGTATACAAATCTGTGATTGCATTGGATGCAAGATGGGTTCAATCGATCGAAGTAGTCTCGATCGATCGAACTCTCTGTACTCGAGCGATCGAACAGATTTCGATCGATCGAAACCTTCTGGTGTTCGAGCGATCGAATAGAGTTCGATCGATCGAGACAGACTCTTTGTCAGGATCTTTGTTTCACAGTATTAAAGAGTTTTGAAATTAAAAACTTTAATTTTAAAATATTCTGTAAAATTTTCAAATCATTATGTGAAACAGAATGTTCAAGCGATTGAACAATGTTCAATCGATCGAAGGTTCGAGCGATCGAACGGACTTCGATCGATCGAACTATGACAGAGAAGTTAGATGCTGTTTTGAGTTCTAATTCAGTATGTAAAGAGTTTATATACTGTGTGAATCAATTAAGGGTTCCAATAGTTATATTTTGTTATATATATGCGTGGATGTGTGTTCAACTAACCTTTTGCAGCAAAAGATTAGTCGCTATCTCCCATGGCGCCAAGAGCATTTAATTTTGTGTTTGAATGTTTTAGATTGGTGTGTTGTTTTAAGTTTGGTTTGGTTTTAAGGCATATGTAAAGGGCGCTGCGACTTCAATCCTACGAAAAGGAAAGTCGCACCGGTTTCCCTAGCCTTTTATTTTGTTGTTGCTATTTCTATTTCTAGATAAATTGTAAGCTTCAAAAGAGGCATAGGTTCAATGTAATAGAATTAGAATATCCATAAAGATGGAGCAAGGAGCCGTTGTCCATGAAGATGGAGCTGGAGGCGATCAAACCAAAAGCAGGTTCTATGGAGATAGAGCCATGGGAGATAGAGGCATCGTTTGGATGTCTTTTATTTCATTTTAGTTTTTTGTTTTATGTGCTTTGTTTGTGATTGGCGTATAATACATTGTTGCATGCACGCAAAACAAGTTTTCTAAAATACAATTCAAAAACCGTTTTCAACACATTAGTAAACATTAGATGTTTATGGGAAGTGTGTAGAAACAGATTTTCTCAAAAAGCAAAATCCTTTTTTACTAAATCTAGTGGGAGAGGGTCTTATTAATTACACCCACGATCTTCCATTAACGGTTCACTGTAAGATGAGTGATGCATTCTGTGTCACCTCGCCAGGGGTGATCATTCCATACGGAGGATGCATTACTCATTGGTTACTAGATGTGAACTTCTTTTGATAAGGATCAATCAGACGTGTTAGAGGGTGACCACCATACGGAGGCGCTACTTGAGACAGTTGTGATTGGATCCTAGTTAATGGTACACACTAGCTAAGCTATGGATAAGGGATCCCACACGGGGCATTATTCAGAAACTTAGAGATCAAATAGGTTCGGAAGTCATAACTTGTTTTGCAAGAGTTGCATAGCGGATAAGTTATGATAAATTGAAAGATCGAACATTGACCACCACACGGAGGCTTTATTCTTTCGTTTCGATATTCCGGCGACTTTGTTTTAAAATAAGAGTTTTAAAAGGATTCTTTTATTTCAAACTGTCAAATTCTGATATCCATATTTATTTTGTTTTTTGATTTTTCAGTAAATCATAATGTCTGGATCTGCATTTAGTCCACTTGCCACCATACTCACTCAAAACAAGTTAACTGGAAACAACTACACTGAATGGAAACGTAACCTTGACATCGTGTTAACTGCGGAGGATCACATATATGTCCTCACCACCCCATGCCCCGAAGAACCCGCTGCAAATGCTTCGGCTGCTGCTAGACGCGAGTTCGATAAATGGAAAAAGTCGAATGGGATGGCTCGTTGTTACATATTGGCTTCTATGGCTAATGTGTTACAACACCAATACCAGTCGAACAATTCCGCCAGTGACATTATCGAATCCCTGAAAAAGATGTTTGGGGAGCATGGCAGGCCTGCCAGACAGGTAGCTATGCAGAAGATAATGAGTGCTAAGATGTCGGAAGGGACTCCAGTCAAAGAACATGTTTTGAAAATGATTGGTTATTTAAACGAGCTGGAGACCCTAGGTGCCAACATCGATGCACAGACCCAAGTTGATATGATCCTCAATACGCTGTCGCCATCATTCGCTCAATTTAAACTGAATTATAATATGAATAAAATGGATTTTTCAATGAGCGAATTGATGAGCTCTTTATTGGCAGCGGAAGGGGTGATCAAACCTGGGGGCAGCGTTTTAAACGTTGAGAAAAGCGCTTCCTCTTCCCGATCTGTGCCGAAAGGAAAGAAAGGGAAGAAGAAGGCTAGCACTGGAGGTTCAAGTGTTGGACCGGTCCCTAAGATTGCAAAATCTAAGGGAAAAGGTAAGGGCAAAGGGAAGGTGGGTGGCCAAGGCAAAGGAAAGTGTTTCCAATGCGGTGAGAAGGGCCACTGGAAGAGGAACTGTCCAGAATTCTTAGCTACAAGAGTTCAAGGTATGATTGAATCACATGTGATTGAAGTAAGTTTTATAACGGATACTTCAAACACTTGGTGCATTGATTCTGGTGCGACTAACCATATCTGTAATTCATTGCAGGGGTTCAGATCAACCAGGAAGTGCAGTGATGGGGAAATCGTACTTACTCTAGGTTCTAGCGCAACCGTTTCTGCGGTTGCTATAGGAGTCGTAGTTTTAGAATTTCTAGACAATAAAGTTTTGATTTTATCAGATGTACTTTACGTCCCTTCAATGAGACGTAATTTAATTTCAGTTTCTAATTTATCGAATAATGGTTATTCTTTTAATTTTGGAACTGAAGTTGTGATTAAAAGAAATAGTTCTTTTATATGTTCTGGTGTTAAATCAAATGGTTTGTATGTGATTACTCCCAATATTTCTAAAGATTCTTGTATGGAACTTAATAACTCAGTGGTAACTGTACCATCTAAAAGAAAGAGATCTTCCACTAATCCAACAAGGCTTTGGCATATGAGGCTTGGTCATATCAATCTAAATAGGATTGGCAGACTAGTCAAAGAAGGGGTCTTAGGCGATTTGGTTCTCGAACCAATAGAAGTCTGCGAGTCTTGTTTAGAGGGTAAGATAACCAAAAGGCCCTTTTCTGCAAAGGGCAATAGAACCAATGCATTGTTGGAATTAGTTCATACTGATGTGTGTGGACCAATAAATATTAGAGCAAGGGGTGGTTATGAGTATTTCATAACATTTACTGATGACCACTCTAGGTATGGATATGTGTACCTAATGCAGCACAAGTCTGAAGCCTTTGAAAAGTTCAAAGAGTTTAGGGCTGAAGTGGAGAAGCAATTGGGCACACATATCAAGGCCATTCGATCTGATCGAGGTGGCGAGTACCTCTCTAATGAATTTATTGATCACCTCGTACAGAATGGGATTCTGTCACAGTTGACTGCACCTGGCACGCCTCAGCAAAATGGTGTAGCGGAGAGAAGGAATCGGACTCTTTTAGACATGACTAGGTCAATGATGAGTTATTCTGAGTTACCTTTATTTCTTTGGGGTTATGCTTTGGAAACCGCTGCTTACATACTAAATCTAGTACCAAGCAAATCTGTTCCCAGGACACCACGAGAGATGTGGATTGGGCGCAAGCCTTCTTTGCAACATCTCCGGATATGGGGATGTCCGGCACATGTGCTAAAAGGAAAGATGAGCAAGTTGGATTCTAGATCGGAAGTATGTTACTTCGTGGGGTATCCAAAGGGTACTTATGGATGGTATTTTTATGATCCAAGAGAACAGAAGGTGTTCGTCAGTACGAATGCTATTTTCTTGGAGGATGATTATATCATGAACCATAAACCTAAGGGAAGGATAGATCTTAGAGAGATAGAAGGAGAGCCCTCAGTCCAACCCGTAGTTAATAACGATGTAAATCAGGAAAACACCACTTCTTCACCTATTTCCGCACCAGTACCTCGTCGTAGTGGGAGGATTATCAGCCAGCCTGATAGATACATGTTCTTAGGAGAAGTTTTTGAAGCTGTCTCCATAGAATCTGAATCTGATCCTACCACATACGAAGAGGCAATGGCTGATGTTGATTCAGCTCATTGGGTTAAAGCTATGAAGGCTGAATTGGAATCTATGGATTCTAATCAGGTCTGGGATCTTGTAGAACTTCCAGCCAATATTAAACCCATTGGCTGTAAGTGGGTCTACAAGAGGAAAAGAGGATCTGATGGAAAGGTTGAGACCTTTAAGGCAAGGCTTGTTGCGAAAGGTTATACTCAGAGGGAGGGCATTGACTATGAGGAAACCTTCTCGCCGGTGGCCATGCTTAAGTCCATCAGAATACTCTTATCCGTTGCTGCATGCCTAGATTTTGAGATCTGGCAGATGGACGTCAAGACTGCATTCTTGAATGGCAATCTTGAGGAGGACATCTATATGCAACAACCAGAAGGGTTCATAGCTGGTCGGAAAGGTAACTTGGTATGCAAGTTGCAAAAGTCCATTTATGGGCTTAAGCAGGCATCCAGAAGTTGGAACATACGATTTGACCAAGCGGTCAAATCGTTTGGTTTCATACAGAATCTGGATGAACCTTGTGTATACAAGAAGAGTGAAGGGAAAGTGGTGGCTTTTCTTGTGCTTTACGTTGACGACATTCTACTCATTGGAAATGATATAGCGGCATTGTCAACGGTCAAGGTTTGGCTAGCTAGTACTTTCGATATGAAGGATCTAGGAGAGGCGAGCTATATTCTTGGGATAAAGCTCTTTCGGGATCGCAAGCGAAAGATAATGGGATTATCTCAAGCTGGTTATATCGATAAGGTGCTAACTAGGTTTTCAATGGATAATTCGAAGAAAGGTTTGTTACCTTTCAGGCATGGTTTAGCGTTCTCCAAGGACCAGTGTCCAAAGACACAGGAGGAGAGGAATCGCATGACAGGAGTTCCCTATGCTTCTGCAGTGGGAAGTCTCATGTATGCGATGTTATGCACTAGACCAGATATCTGCTTTGCCGTTGGCATGGTTAGCAGATATCAGTCGAATCCGGGTCCAGAGCACTGGACAGCCGTTAAGCACATTCTTAAGTACTTGAGAAGAACTAAAGATTACATGCTTATGTACGGTGGTAGTGAGTTAATTCCAGTGGGATACACTGACTCGGACTTTATGTCAGATAAAGATTCGAGGAAGTCGACGTCCGGTCATCTCTTTACCTTGGGAGGTGGTGCTGTCAGTTGGAGGAGCATTAAGCAGAAATGCATTGCAGACTCAACTACAGAAGCTGAGTATGTGGCTGCTTGTGAAGCCGCAAAGGAAGCTGTTTGGCTCAAGAAGTTCCTTATGGAACTCGAGGTGGTACCAGCGTCGCTGTCGCCTATTACGCTTTATTGTGATAATAGTGGGGCAGTGGCTCAGTCCAAGGAGCCAAGGAACCACGGAAAGGGAAAGCACGTAGAGCGGAAATATCATCTTATCCGAGATATTGTTCAACGTGGAGATGTGACTGTCACCAAGATTGCCACAGCTGACAATCTTGCTGATCCGTTTACAAAGGCCTTGCCACAGAAGGTCTTTGATCGTCATCTAGATAGTCTAGGTCTTAGATGTAGTTCTGAATGGTTATGAGTGCAAGTGGGAGTTTGTTGGGTTTGTGCCCTCAAACCATTACTTTCTGTATGAGACATTGACATTTTAATATATGGATATCAGCTTTACATTTTATTGTGTATGTTCTTTTCATGAGATGATTGTTTATCCTTAAGTATTATAGTAAGTAATTCGTGTGTGTATGAGATGCACACAAGTGAGATACGAATTACTATTCTTTAATACTTAGAATGTGTCACAGTGGATGATGAGACTGGATACCTCATCAAGTCTACACTGTAGCATAATTAACTACCATTGGATGGAGTGATTAATCTCAATCACTAGAGTGTAGCTCTTAGTTGATATGCTAGTGCTTATAGTGCATTGACGGACCTGAGTTTCCTATTGACGCTTAAGACTGTCAAACAGTCAATAGGAACTCATAACTTGTATAAGGTACGTGTTCTCAATCTTGAGACGATTATGAACACAGACTGTGGATATGACTGCTTTGATTTACCAATCAGTGAGGTCTATAAAAGATCAACACCTGGGTATCTTGGGTATGTCATGTTCATAGGGTTGTGAACATGCATTGTCAAGATAGAATCTACCCTCTGTTTCAGAGTAAGCATTCCCTTGAGAATGTCACCAAGTCGATTACTGAGTACTGCAGTCTTGTTGATAAGAGTTATCAACATGTTTGGTAATCATGAGAGGTGAATGGGACTCAAGGAATACAAGAAGTAATCATGATTCAGGTTGACAGTAACAGTTATCCGATTACCTGAATATGATTACGAATGCTGACGGTAGAGGGACATTAGTACACCATACAAGTCTAGTTATCGCTTCAGATATGTTCTTTTGCGTTGGAGTTCAGTTATCGTTTTATAGTGGAGCAAACTTTAACTGACCAGTTAGTTAGTTTGCTGATCAAAGAGTTTGGTCATGGTAATTAACAAACTGGTCTGAGCCAACAATAAAGAGCCTAGGAGGTCCCACTCTTAGCTCCGCCAGGATGTTTGGAAAGATGCTTGAGGATGATGTCCAGACAGGTTCGATCGATCGAAGATGTCTCGATCGATTGAAGTCTGAAGGTTCGATCGATCGAAGATGGTTCGATCGATCGAATGTTCGATCGATCGAAGGCACTTCGATCGCTCGAAGTCTAGGTCGGTTCTGGGAATCTATAAATAGGGCAGCTGCGTTCCTGAAAAGGTTGTTCGTCGTTTTGAACGTCAGAAGCTGCAGAAACTGTTTTGGAGTCCCAAAACCTTCTCTATCCTCTCCATTAGGGTTCCCACCAACCCTAGTCTTTCTGGCAGGCATCCGCAGGAGTCATAAGGGTGAAGATCATCTAGTGGAGGCTGCTGGAAGTTGAAGATCAGAATTGGGTTCAAGACACTAAGGTATAACTCGTGTCCCCTCTTGTGCGTATCTGTAGAATTGACGAGTAGTAGATCCAGGCATGCCAATAAAGTTTCATAACTTGATTTTTCCGCTGCGCGTTTAAACTTTCCATTTAAACCTGTTTTTCCAACACTACGTTCATGAAGTATCCTTAATTTAGTCTCGGTCACGGACTAAAGTGACATGTTCCTGTAGCCTCTATTGGACTTCCCGTCTCGATCATGGACTAAGCTAATATTCCTTTAGACTCTATTGGACTAAGATGATAGCATCGACATAACCTTCAGTCTCAGTCTTGGACTAACGTGACCATGCCCTTATCCTCTGTCGGATCTCTCACGTCTCCGCCATGGACTAATGCAATATTTCGTTAGCCTCTATTGGACCAGGGTGCTAGCCACATTACCGTTCTCATAATATGTATCCCTTAGCCTCTATCGGATCTCCTGTCTCGGTCTTGGACTAAGGCGATACGACCCATATATCCCTTAGCCTCTGTCATGGATTAAAGTGACATATTCCTTAACCTCTATCAGACTTCTCTTATCCCGGTCATGGGTTAAAGTGATATTCCTTTAATCTCTATTGGACTAAGGTGATATAGGTAAACCACAATACCACATCTGTACACAACGAAGCCTGACACTCAGTTCCAGCTTTCCCAAACACATAACCGAAATCCCACACATCCGACTATCTCAACTCATTACGATCCCACACCCAACATTTTACGATCTTCGCGATCGCATCGACGCTCTCAATCATGAGTAGTATTGACCTCGGCAGTCAATAAACCACTACTATGCATGTCGGCTTATTAATATGATTAACAACATTATATCATCCTTATATAAACGGTTTCACTGTTCAATGCATTAGATATTCATTATTCTAACGCGTGAATTATTCAATACCGCACTAACAACCAACATATACCGTATATCAACGTAATAGCTCAACATCTATAAATAATTGAAATATGCAATACTCAGATGTACACAATCGATTGGGTAAGAGTGCAATCGATTGGGATAATTGGGTTGGCAATCGATTGGGAAAAAGTGCAATAGATTATCTTAACGGACATGGCAATCAATAGAGATCAAATGGCAATCGATTGGATAAAAGTCCAATTGATTGGGTCTAGATTAATGTCAATCGATTGGGATAATTCCAATCAATTGGGACTTCGTCTTCTCTAGCAGAAACTTAAAACAACATATCTAAATGTCCATGGGACGTATCTAATACATCTAACCTTCGTATAAACTCACAAGGATCTCCAACAATGAGACCAAGTGAGCTTAGAACTTACCTAGGGGGTGTTTGGCTTGTGCAGAGCTTATGGAGCTCAAGTTTTCTCTCCCTCATCTTCTCTTTCTCTTTTCCTTCTCTTTCAGTCTCTTTCTCTCTCCTTCCTCTGCTCCTCATTCTCTTCTTCTTCATCTCTTCTCCTCTCCTCTATGTGTGTATGGTTGTGAATATATATATGTATATATATATATGTATGAATGTGTGTATATGATATATATCTATCTATCTCTAGGCTGTCCAAGCCAACCCCAGCCCACTGAAATGAACTCATATATATAGAAAAGAGGGTGTCACATGTCAAAACATGAAGCAAAGTTGAAACAAAGATCTGCAGATGGCAATCGATTGGGACCAAATGGCAATCGATTGGCATCAGATATTTCAAGGCAATCGATTGGGAAAGTGCCACATAATAAATTCGGGTCCGCAAGATGTTATCGATTGGGATTGAGGGCAATCGATTGGTATCCAAAAGATTGCAATCGATTAGTATAAAGGCCAATCGTTTGGGATTTTAAACTCCCCAAGACAAGGACAAGTCCAAGGGTCTTATTTATATATATAGAATACCAAAGTACAATGAAATTCCAGGGTATTACAACAGAACTCTCTACAGACCAATCCAGTTGCATGTTTCCCACCTTCGATCGATTGGAGAAACGAACTTCAATCGACTGATAAACGTCCGGTTGACTGGACAAGCTCCAGCAGAATGTCTTGTTTTAGAACATATTCCATTCGACTGGTTTCTCAATTTAGTCGACTGCCTCCCTGAAAACTGAAAGATAATTTCGTTCAAACAGTGTCCAGTCGACTGGACTCCGGACCAGTCGACTATTTTCCTACAATACTGTATATTCTGCAAAATTTCTATTCTCAAGGCATAACCATTCTCAACTAAGACAAGGTACATATGCCAAACTTGTTCCAAAAGGATCTTAACTATATTACCACATTCTAAACATGATTGTAAGATTCTCAAAACATAACTACCATTGTCCTCTTTTACTTCCTACAATCGTATCCGATAATGTACTCAACGTATTACCATGCCTCCATCCTACTCTTACCGTTCCTATTCACTTATTCACCCAAAGCTTTATCCTCTCAATTTATATTTTTACCTCTCTACCTAGACTTACCCAAAGTCTCTTTACTCTTTTCTCCATTCCCACAACTGCTCTTGTTCAGTATCGTAATACTTATCGTACTCCATCTTCCCGTTGACCATAACTCACTTCAAACACTCAATGACATTTTAAAAGCATTAAAAGATTTTCATTTTATTTTAAAATACGTTCCGATTTCGGGTTCAAGGTTATCCGTACTACGACTCTCAGTTATACAACTCTTTCCACCGTATTCTCCATCAAGATCCTCTTCTTTTATGATATTTAAATATCAATTTGATTCTTCTGAAGTTCTATCACTTTCGATCAATCACATTCATCTTTCACCTCAAGTCCTATATTCTTACTTCCTTTATTCTATTTCCTTTGACAAACTATCTCTAACATAAAGGAAATCTTACTACTATTCATTTCCATTCATTTATTTCTCACCAAGGAACTCTAAGATTCCTCCTCCGACCTATGTCGTCCTTCAATATCATTCATCATCCTTATCATTACACTTATATGTGCATAACCATCGAGTCTAACCAACTACTCCAAACGTCTCATCAATTAAACTTCTACCATCTGTAGTTTCAATTGTTCAAGCATACTATATTATTTCCACTCTTGACCGCTCCTCATAGGTCAATCTTTTAATCCCAACATATTTACTCACACAATTGATCTAGTAGCATTCGCTACTAATTCTTATACTAAGTCTAAATCCATTATGAATTTATGATACCACTCCCATTTGAAGCCAGGTTCAGTTGAGAGATTCCTCAACAACCACAGTACTTTACAACCCGTTGAGATATTCCTTAACCCCAATACACACTATAAGATAGGTTGGGAGATTCCTCAACCATTCAATACATACCGTAAGATCAGTTGAGAGATTCCTCGACCATCCAGTCATCCCAATACCGTACCATAAGTTGAAAGATTCTTCAACTACCCAACATACCTGTAAGAGAAACCATAAGATAGCCCGTATGATCATACAGTAGGTTAACATTGTAAGATAAGGTGAGAGATTCCTTACCTATCTCATACACGGGCAATACATTCTGCTGGACCATCTTTTTGTCATAACACCCAATTGCACATCTCTAATCTCTCACGTCACAACGTTTTGCCCATGTCTGAAATATAACTCTTATCAATCAATCAAAATACTCGACTATGAACAATCACTTGTCGCCCTCCATGCGAACCCCAATAAAATCCCTTCCATCGTTCACTACTCGAACTTCGTTCCTGGTTAAAGCCCTCAAAGAGCACCCATTACTATCTCTTTAAATATTTATCGATTCGATCAAAATCATTTTGTTTTCGTTTAAAAATTCAACTGATTATCACCACCAAGGTATCATCTCTCCCTCGTGTTATCACACCAGGTCTATGATAATACATGAACCTCATCTCATCATACAGCTCCACATCCATATAATTCTATTGATTCATAAATGTATAAATACTATGCATATATGACAATAACTTGATCATGTATGTATAACAACATACCATATATATCAAACATCTCTACTATATGTGAATGCATCCTAGAGTATATGCCATGTCACTCAACATTCTACTCGATGTCGAACGTTCCCGAAGTTTTGTTACCTAATGCTTTGATACCAATAAATGTCACAACACATCTCGCAACGCGCAAAAATAGGACATATGGCATGCCACTGAGGTTCAACCAATTATATTAAAGGTAAATAGTAGCGGAATATGATAAGTAGAAACCACAATTCTAGAGTTTTAAAAATGTTTTTCATCATTAAAACACTTATAGAAGTACTCCCTTTTGGAAAGAAGCAAACCAGTTGACTGTGTCGGGGACCCAGTCAACTTTTTTGGAGATCTCAAACAATAGAACTCTCTACATCCCAATCCAGTCGATTGCTTCCCACCTTCGATCGACTAGAGAAATGAACTTCCAGTCGACTGATAACGTCCGGTCGACTGGATAAGCTCTAGCAGAATGTCTTGTTTTGGAACAAATTCCAGTCGACTGCTTCCTGAAAACTGAAAGAGAATTTCGTTCAAACAGTGTGTCCATTCGACTGGACTTCAGACCAATCGACTATTTTCCTATAATACTATACATTCTGTAGAATTTCTATTCTCAAGGCATAACCATTCTCAACCAAGATAAGGTACATATGCCGAACTTGTTCCAAAAGGATCTTAACTGTATTACCACATTTTAAACATGATTAAAAGATTCTGAAAACATAACTACAAGGGTTTCACTACCCAGTTACAAACTACGAATCCATTCTATGATTTAATTTAAAACAACATAGTTCGAGTTCCTTGCAACATACATATTACAACCTTGGAATGGAAACCAAAAGTATCTACCAAAGAAAACGAGTTCGATGATTCCCACCCTCGCTCTTCTCGTTTCTTCTTGCCTTTCTTCTTTTCACCTGCAATAGAGTAAAACTCCACTGCTCAGCTATATGCTAAGTGCACAATTCTAAACATATACATATATATATATGACAATTCATGCTTTAACATATCAAAATCGTCAATATAGTCTCTAGGGAGAGAGTTACGAATTCATCCAGTAATGAAACCATGAAAATTGATGTCGTGGACGGCCTTCTCCCAACCACTCATCCAAGTGCCCTGGCAGGGCCTTCTCCAAAACCATGCACTGTAGACATCTCCACAAAATCCTCAAACATCGAGGAGCTTACCCTCAGAATGAATTTGTACCAAACTCCCCTTCGACCCACATAAATACATAGCATGCTCACATAAACATGTATACATGCTTTTATTGTATTTTCACGGGGCATAATTAACGGGCCTAATTAATACATGAATTTCGTTCGGATCCAAAGTATTAAACGAGATATTTAAAACATGGAAATTTCCTATAACACATAGGGTTAGAATTCATATCTCAAGCTACGGTCCTATAATTTCAGGAGAAATACTAGAAGCTCAATTCTACACTGGATCTCTGATTACAAGTGATTCCTACAATTATTTACATGTTTTTCCCAAATTCTAATTAGGATTTATATAAAAACTTTGCCAAACGTGGCCTAAGAGGTTACAAAATGGAGCTCTTACCTCCAGGAATCCGAATATGAAATATGGAGAAAAACTGACTAACGAATAGTCGTCGATTAGCGTTGTGAAGTTCGAAGCTTCAAAATCCCCCAAATCTCCTAAGCTCTCAACTTTTGGGTTTGAGATATTTGTGAAAAATATCTCATCCACTACTATTTAAAAGTAATACTTACGGATATTGTGTTTACCTCCCGCGAGTTTTCAAAACTTCTAATTATCTCCCAAAACGTCTTACACGTCTAATTCATTGCTTCACGAGTGAAAACTATAAATTATGAAAGTTTTCGTCTAAGTTCTGTTTGGGTCCATAATTACGTTCCGAAAACTATTTTCGTGAAATCTCTAGATAACCTACCTTTCATGCAACGCATCTCATTGGTTATCACTAAAACAGTCAAAATGATCTTAATCAAAATCAAACTATCAGAATATACACTACTGAACATATACCAGATAAAATCAAATAATATTTAAGTCACATAATTATCATTTAATCATGTCAATGCCTCTTTGATTTTTCGATTACGGTGTCCTTAATTGACACTCTATGTTGACCCTCAGTCAACTCCAAACGCAATTATCAAATCAAATAATATTGATAATTATCAAAATTCAATTACGTATTTTAAAATAAAGGATTTTTCGGGACGGATGTGACACCCTCAACTGTTGATTATTTTTTTCTTCCTTTTGCCATATATATATATTTTAATCGCAATGAGAATTAATGTTGATTCAAAGAAGCGTTAAAACCAGTGGTAGAGTCCCAATTTGAGCCTCGTGGGGGCTTGGGAGCAGCGCCCTTGACCTATTCTTCTTCTTTTTTTTTTTTTTTTTTTTTTTAATACTGTACCTTTGGACTTTAAAAATTGCATGATTATTCTGGGGTTCTGGAATTACCCAAAGACAAAAAAATAAAAAAATAAAAAAATTCTCTTCTAGAATTACCCAATATCGGGGAGGAGGGAATGAATACATATAATATATTGTACAGATAGGGAAAAAAAATTCAAAAATTGAGGGAGACACAAATTCATTTAGCCTAAAATATATGGTGATATATCTCAGAATGTTTAGAGTATCCATTACTCCCGTCCGACCATCCTGTCCGATCTCGAGATCGGGAGTAAGCGCTTTTGTCAACTCCTCATCCAATACACGTGGACGTATGTTGCTTCATTAACAGTGTCAAACCACATACAAAACATGTGAGGACGTAGGCTACTTCATTAATAGCGCCAAACCACATACAAATCATGTCTACATCTGATCAGTTTAACAGAATCCGGCATCATCATATAAGGTGAAAGTCAATAATGTACTCAGTTTAGAAATCTTTTTTTTTTTTTTTTTTTATATACCTTTCATTTTATTTCCTTGAATTTTTAGAATTGGAGTTTATTTAAAATTCTAATTAGGATAAGTTGGATAACTTTATATTTGTTTCATTTTATTTGGATTAGGCCTCTTACTATTATTAATAGATAGCGGTAGAAGCACAAAAAATTATGTCAGAACAAATTTTTTATATATAAAAAATCAAAATAAAATATGTCAAAACAACCCAAATATTAAGGGCACAATTCACCAAATGAACCAAACATTAAGGCTGCAAAATTCTTTTAATTTATGGTGAATGACTAAAATATCCTTAAATAAGTCACATGCTTGACACATGGGCTTATTTGTGTTAGTTTTTAGAAAGGCCACTTTGCAACTCGCTATATACATCAGGGGCCAAATCAAGAAAATTAAAAGATTAGGGTGCAAAGTACAAAAAGGGATAAACATTAGGGGTGCAACGTGCGTTTAACCCTAATTTTTTCTGCCTTTGAAGAGGGATATACTGTCGTGTCTCATAGAGTGAGGGAGAGAGGGAGAAGTGAGAGTCAGACTGTGAGTGAGACCACCTACTGTAAGGGTTTAAGCCCCCATACTCGGCCAATTGCAGAAATACAGAGAAGAAAGATGAGAATAGAAGATGAATTTTAGAGGAGTTGGGGAAGAACAATTGGAGATACAGAGAGAAGGAGAGAGAAGATTGAATCAAGAGAGAGAAACACAATTCATTTCATTCCTTAATCCCTGAGTAATACAATTCGTGTATTATATAGTTCAGTTCACCAATTTTGGGTTAACTATCTAACAGAACAACCAACTAAACAACCTACTTGCATCCTATTGGAAGATGCCACATGTTTGGTTATACTTATCTCACTAAGAAGGACAATTATGCAACAAGTAGCAGCCTCTGGTTCATGACAATACCCACCCGTTAAAATATCCTTGTCCTCGAGGATGAAATGGGAAGGCAAGGAAAAGGAACCCAATATTGTCCCACCTGGATCAGGGCCCCTCACCCAGACCAGGTTTTCTTCAGTTTCTTTGATTGTCCACTTTATTTGCAGCCTAAAAAAACTTTGTGGGTGCTCCACCATTTGATCCAATCGAAGATCCTTTGCTACCTTTTCAGTGAATTTTATAGTGTCAGGATTAATTGTGCCATCACTGAGACTTAATTCAAAGGCCATTTCTTTACCAAAACCAACTTGTAATCCTTTGTCCCCAAGAGACCCACTATATTCATCTTTTCTTTTATGCACTTCCCCAGTTTCAACATATTTAGAAGCCAAATCTAATTCATATTGAACAGAGTTTTGGTCTTCTTGAGAAGAATTGTTGGTAACCATTTCTTCAGAAGAACTTATTGCAATATCCCCAATTTTAGGTGTCATTTCATTCTCCAAATTCTGTCCAAATTGGTCACTGTGTTGCAAAACATTTGAGGGCAGATCATTGCTTTTGTTTTCCTTTACTACCGCTTCACTTGATTTTATCATATTTGGCATAATTGTGCCTTCATCTAAACTGAGTTTTGAGGCCATGTCATTACAAAAATCACATGGTAATCCCCTATCAACTGATGACCCAATCTCATCATCTTTCCCTTGAAGATCTTGCTTATTTTCTTTTGAAGAATTGTTTGTATCCATCTTTTCAAGAGAAGAAGATATATCTAGAACCTCATTTTCAGAAGTCATTTCTTTCTTAAGTTTTTTTTTCCAAATTGGTCATAATTTTGCAGAGAAATGGATGAATTCTTCTCAGTTGAAGAGAACCCATCCTTTGGTTTCTTGTGAATGGACAGAAGATACGTCTCTTGTAGCGCAGCTATGGCCCATGCATGTGATACGCTTTGGGGCTCTAATACCTGTACCAAGACTCTGATTTCTTCCCTCAACCCACTAATGAAGACTGATACAAAGTAACTCTCAGGAACATCCAATTCTCCTGCCCAAACCCTTGATTTCCATTCTTCAAATCTGGCTACATACTTATGCACAGAATCAGCCTTTTGTGACACAAAAGTGAGTCTGACAGAGGCTTCGCTTTCCCTATCTGAGCACTTATCTTGGAAGCACCATATCATGTAATCCAATTTGGCATCAACCCGATCACATGTTATTTCCCAGCTCTTCACCTTAGACTCCATAATTGACCTTCAACTTGAAGGATTTCACCTTTTGGTTTCAATTGCGGCAATAGATGTTCTTACTAAAACTTAATTTTGGTTTTCTTGAGAACTTGAAAGAATTCTGGAGTGGAAGGGATAGAAATTGATGGAATTTAGAGAATAATTACAGAAATTTAGGGAAGAAAAGATGATTGTAGAGACTAAGTAACAAGATCAAAAAGCAAGAGAGAGAAATGGAACCAAATCTCCTTACGGTTTGATTCACAATTATAACAGAAGAACAAGAAATTTAAGAAGAGGAATAGATTCAGAGAAGAGGGATCAAAGAGAGAGAAAGGAATCTTAATTCTGTAATTCCATAATCACAGAACCGAGCTCTTGAAATTGCTTCAATGGTGATTTCCTGAAGATTTGCCTAGAAGGCTCTGATACCACTTGTAAGGGTTTAAGCCCCCTTACTCGGCCAATTGCAGAAATACAGAGAAGAAAGATGAGAATAGAAGATGAATTTTAGAGGAGTTGGGGAAGAACAATTGGAGATACAGAGAGAAGGAGAGAGAAGATTGAATCAAGAGAGAGAAACACAATTCATTTCATTCCTTAATCCCTGAGTAATACAATCCGTGTATTATATAGTTCAGTTCACCAATTTTGGGTTAACTATCTAACAGAACAACCAACTAAACAACCCACTTGCATCCTATTGGAAGATGCCACATGTTTGGTTATACTTATCTCACTAGTATGGACAATTATGCAACAAGTAGCAGCCTCTGGTTCATGACACCTACCATTATCCGTTTCCCCTCCCCCTTGCACGTCGCCACCACCACTACCGTCGGCGCGCCGCTGCTGCCTGCTAGAGTTCATATCCGTAATCCTCTAAAGAGTTTAGATCGGAGACAGAGCCACAGAGGTATGTGTTTTTCCGAATCCTCTGAACATTTGCAAACAAACTAGAGATCTTAAGATTCTGAACCACACTTTCCTTTGTAATGCTTGTTTTTGTTTGAATGATTATTTATTGGCTGTTTAGTCCTCTTATTATAAGAGAAATTATTTTGTAACTAAGTGCAAAATTTGTAACTAAGTGTATGGGAATCCATAAAATTAGACATGACTTTGATTTTCAAACTGATTTTATTTCTCAAGTTTTTCAAACTAATTTTTTTCTACTGTCAACTAAATACTCGAGATCCACCTTACCCGAATCGAAACCACCCAAATCCGATGGTTTGGTTGATGGATGACGGATGGAATGCACCTAAGCCGTTGGATGGATGATCGGGTGAGGGTCAAACCCCAACCACCCGACCCGTGAAACTCCTAGTAAAAACAAAAGAGTAATATTTGGGACACAACCTTCATACAACTTTCATACAACCTCTCCAAAAGATGTATCTATCTCTCTCCTGTGATGTCACTGGACCCCACAGTGACACAGGAAAGAGATAAACACATCTTTTAGGGAGTTTGTATGAAAGTTGTATGAAGGTTGTATGAAGGTTGTGCCCCAATTATTCCCAAAACAAAATTTTATTGCCACCTCCAACTCTACTGTATCCGGACAGGGACCAGAACCGGAAGTCAACCAGACCCTCGTTTGACCCCCCTCTCTCTCTCTCGCTCACAGAGAAACCTTGCAGACCAAAGTCTATGGCGTCACAAGACCATAATCAGCACGTTCATCACCACGACCACGACCACCATCACCATCATACCCACGAGTAATTTCTCTTTAATTTCTTACACTTCGAGTTTCGAATATTGTTTTTCTTCACAGGTGAAATTTTTTTTTTTTTTTTTTTTTTTTAACATTTGATCTAAAATCTCATGTGGAAAAGCAGGGAAGCTCACGGCGACTCAACAGCGAAATCGTGGGTGGGCCCAGATGGGAAGGTGTACCATAGCCACGATGGACTGGCACCGCACTCGCACGAACCAATATACTCACCAGGATACTTCAGCAGAAGAGCACCTCCACTGAACACAAGGGATTTCAATGAAAGAGCTTTCACTGTTGGTATTGGTGGCCCTGTTGGTACTGGGTATCTCCCTATTTCCCCCAAAATATCTTTTCGAATTGGTATTACATTCATCATTAGCATCACTAGACTGTCAAATATATGTATGTGCATTATTGGTACATATATCTATAGATAGGTATACATATGTGTCTGTGATGAGGGATCTCAGTAATTTTTATTTTTGGTTTCACATCTTGCAAAATTCTCCATTGGAATACCTATTTATATTATAACTAATAAAGTATTATTAGAGAGAGAGAGAGAGAGAGAGAGAGAGAGAGAGAGAGAGTTGTGAGAATAATGCTAAAATGTATTATTGAATTGTGTGTAAATCTTACAACATATGATCCTATTTGTAGGCTACCAAATGTAAAGTACAAGAGTAGTACATAGTACATGAGAAGTACAAGTAGTATAATAGTTCTACAAAGTCTATACACTAAAAGCCCCCTTCAAACTCAAGGAGGTAAAATTGAGATCAACTTGAGTTTGAAAACCAAATCCTGAAGACAGCCTGGAAGATGAGCTTTAGTGAAAATACTAGCAATCTGGTCGGCGGAAGAAACAAAGACAAGTCCAATAGTTCCACGAGTGAGATGGCGACGCACAAAATGACAATCGACCTCAATGTGTTTTGTGCGTTCGTGAAAGACATTGTTGTTAGTGATCTAAATAACACTCTGATTGTCACAACAAATAGTAATGGCACTAGAGTGAGTAACACCCATGTCCTCAAGTAACCAACGGAGCCAGAGAAAACATCAGCCAGGGCACGTTACTTAACTTCTGTACTAGAACGAGTGACGACGGTTTGCTTCTTACTACGCGAGGAGATAAGAGAATCGCTAAGGGAGAAGCAATATCCAGTAGTTGATCATCGATCAGTGGGGTCTCCTGCCTAGTTTGCATCTGAGTAGGCACGAAGCTCAAGTGAAGGGTGAGCAGAGAAGTGTAGACCATGAAACATAGTGCTCTTGATGTATTGGATAATACGAAGTACAACTGCATATTGAGGCGAGCGGGGAGCAGAGAGAAACTGCATGCCAGAAGCAATGTCAAGTCAAGTAACTTTGAGATAGAATAGACTCCCAACCAACTGGCGATACAAGGTGGGGTCATCTAGAAGGGGTACCATCTATAGGTGTGAGCTTGGAGTTGAGCTCAAGAAGAGTAGGACTGATCTTGTTATCTGTGAGTTCCGCAAGAGCTATGATGCACGAACACACTGACACAGATACGATACGACACGGACACATCGACACGACAAAACCCCTAAAAAATTACATGTCCACACTCCAGGAAAAGCGTACGTGAAGTGTCGTGTCATTGTGTCGAACATGATACGATACGTGATACGTTATCTTCTTAGAAGTGTTCGTGCTTCCTAGCGCACGAGTGAGAAGAGTACTTGGCTTCAGAAAGATAGTTTCCCTCTGACCTAGAAGTGATCTGAAGTCCCAAAAAGTAACTAAGTTTCTCAAGATCTTTCATCTCGACATGTTGACTGAGGTACATCTTTTGATGTGAGATGCCTGACAAGTCATCACCTGTGATAATCATGTCATCCACATAGAGAAGCAGAAGGATGGTACCCAGTCGATCTTGCGAATAAAGAATGCTGATTCAAGAGAGCTGGAAGTAAACCCAAAGTCTCCAATGATTGTGCTGACCTTGGTAAATCAAGCTCGGGGAGATTGCTTGAGACCATAGAGAGCTTGGCGAAGTTTGCAAACCTGATTAGGAGGGTGACGATAACCAGGGGGAGGACACATGTAGACTTCTTCAGTGAGTTCACTATTGAGGAAGGTATTTTTTTGCATCCATCTGAAATAATTTCAAAAGGTGAATCGCAGCCACATCTATTAGACAGCAGACTTAAGTGAGACGTGCAATTGGAGCAAAGGTCTCTTGTGTGAAACCCTTTGTTACCAGACGGGCCTTGTAGTGATCAGTAGACCCGTCAGAGTGTGTTTTGATTTTGTAAACCCACTTGCATCCCATAGCATTCTTACCACTTGGTAGGTCCACCAAATTCCAAGTGTGATTTTGATCCAGTGCCTGCAGTTCATAACCCATTGCTTTCTGCCAAAGAGGTTTAGAGCTGGCCTCACGATAAGACTGAGGCTCATGTTGAGAGAGGATGGTAGAAAGACAACATAATCACGAAGGCAAATAGATTGAGTTTTTACCCAGTCACCATGTTCTATGTTACATGGACTCTTCTAAATAGGCGAAATACCCGTGTCGACACGACTCTTTGCGGACATTGGTATGACACTTGGGTAGGATCCTCCTAGTGTAGTGTAGTGTAATTTTCAGCCAAGAAAGGCAAAGTACCCGTGTCGGATATGGCAATCATACCGGTGTCCTCCGGACACTTTGAAGAGTCCGTGTAACCTAGACCATGTTGAAGAAGGGTATCAGATGTTGGTGTCCATCAGACAGAGTAGGCAGCTCAGGAGAGACCAAGGTGGACAACTCGGATGAGGCATCAATAGATAGGATAGGCGGGGCTAGTGGAGATGTAGTATCTGGGAGGTTGGTGGAGAAGCAGTGTTAGAGGTTGAATCTGTATCGGATGTGTTAGGAAACAAATCCACCGAAGGGTTGGTAAAGAAGCATGGGGTACTAGAAGGAGCTAAGTGAAACTGGGACATTGAAAAGAACAACTTGTGTTCCCAGAAGACAACATGACGAGACATACAAAGACGTTTTGAGCAAGGGCAGTGTTCTAAAACTTGGGCTAGGCGGCCCCCCACCGTCCGGAGATTCCCCTAGGCATTTGTAAAATCGCCTAATTTGCTAGGCGGGGTGGCTAGGCGCCCGTAGGTGGCTAGGCGTCTCTGCATAACTTGTTTATAAATTAAACGTGTGTTAATTTTTTTTATTTTTTATTTTTTTTTTTAGTTCAAAAACTTGTTTATATCAGTGTATGTGTGTGTATCAGTGGCTATGTGTGCATAATGTGTGTTAATTTTTTATTTATTATAGAACTTATTTATATCAGTGTATGCGTTAATGTGTGTATCAGTGGCTGTGTGTGTATGATGTGTGTTAATTTTTTTTATTTATTCAGTGGCTGTGTATGTATAATGTGTGTTCATGTGTGTTAATGTGACATTTTAAAATATTAGAATTGTCTCTATATTATTAATTTTGCTTTAAAATAATTTTTCTCCACCGCTTGACTAGCGCCTAGCGAGTTTTGGAACATTGAGTAGGGGTCCCAACACCAGTAGCCCTTGTGTTCAATACCATAACCCAAAAAGCAATATAAGCGAGCCCGAGATTCTAGTTTGGTACGCTCATGTGGCCGGAGTAGGACAAAGCAGCGACTAAAGGCCTTAAGAGTATTTTAGTTAGGATGATGACTATAGAGATGCTCACAATGAGATTGATTCTTAGTAGTGGGGGAAGGCACACAGTTCATGGAATAGATGGATGTGAGAGCAGCTTCACCCCAAAAATGTTCAGGACATGACGCAGATAGAACGAGAGCGCGAATGGTGTTGAGGATATGTTCGTGTTTGCGCTCTGCACGCCCCTGTTGGGAGGTGCCAGGACTAGAACGATGATGAAGTGTGCCATGTTGGCGAAGAAAGTTGAGAACACTAGAATATGTGTATTCGGTAGCATTATCAGCACGAAACACTTTTATTTGGCAGGAAAATTCGGTTTTGACCATGTTGGCAAAATCAAAGTATAGTTGGGGTAATTCAGACCGACTATGCATAAGATATGACCAAGTGTAAAAGGAGTAGTCATCAACAAAAATGACATAGTATCTAGTCATCAACCAAGTGTATAGACTTTGTAGTATTTTTGCACTACTTGTATTTCTCTTGTACTATGTACTACTCGTGTAATATGTACTACTCTTGTACTTTACCTTTGGTAGCCTACTAGGTAGCACCGGTGCGGGTGGGGGAATTCGGGTGCGAGGGATTCGCCAATTTTTCAAAAAGTAAGGGTGCGGGTGCGGCAAGAGTACTTGGATAAAATATTAAGAATATATTTTCATATAGTTACTGTTAGTGCATTAGTGTATACCCTAGATAATTTATATTATTATTTTATATTATTTATCTTTTAAACCCCCAAAGTTTTCAAAATTGTATGAAGAACTTGTGTTCTTTTTTAAAAGAACGCTACAAAAAAGCCTCAACTGCACTCCAAAAGAACTCAAGGTATCCATGGAGCACCCAGTACAAGTGTGCACTAATTGCTGGTGTGGCGGCCTTTTCGAAGAGTTCGTGTTTAATCGGTTGCCTATAAATAGGATCATATGTTGTAGGTTTTCACACAATTCAGTAATACATTTTAGTATTATTCCCTCAAACCAAACCAAACCAAACTGAGCCTTATGTCCCAATCAATTAGGGTCGGCTGTATGAATCATTTTTCTCCATTATGCACGATCAAGAGCTATATGCTCATTTAAATTATATATATTCATATCCTGTTCCACTACATACTTCCATGTCAGCCTAGGTTTGCCCTTCCCTCTAACCATTCCAGGCATTACGATCCTATCACTCTTCAACACAGGTGTGTCTACAGGTCTTCTTTGCACATGGCCAAACCATCTAAGTCTATTTGGCCATGTGCAAATAGACGAGGAAAAAAAAAACGAAAGGCATGTCTTCGGACCTCTCGTTTAACCCTCAGCCCTCCTTACATCTGCTGTCTGCGCTTCGCGTGAGGAGAGTGTTAACGAAGTCTATCTCACATCGCCTGGACACAAAGGCAAAGAGCTGGGTATAAGCTCTTGGACAACCCTCACCTTGTAAGCCGGTTTTTAGGGTTGAGTTAGGCCCATGGGTCTAGCATGGTATAGAGCTGGGTCACGAAAGGCATGTCCCTGGACCTCTCGTTTTACCTTCCGCCCTCCTCACATTACCTTCCACGCTTCGCGTGAGGGAGGGTGTTAGCAAAGTCTATCTCATATCCCCTGAACACAAAAGCAAAGAGGTGGGTATAAGGTCTTGGGCAATCCTCACCTTTAAGCCGGTTATTAGGGTTGTGTTAGGCCCATGGATTCTAACAGTAGCCATCATGCTCACCAGATGTCAATCAATTTGGTTTAATTTGTTGGGTCCTATATCATACAATAAAGTAATTTGGTTGTAGCATGTGTACGCTATAAATAACTACGTATCATTTCCATGTGGCACCTGAAAAAAGTTACTACCATATCATATGGCACCTTTTTACTACCAAATGACACCCTAAAAGTGTTAGTACCAAAAAGCACCAAAAGTTACCACACAATGCCACTTGTTACTATCTATTGGGACCTAGAAAACAGATGCAATTGTACCATACAACCAAAAGTAATGGTCGTATTGAAGAATTTTCCTAATTTGTTATTTGATCGGAAAAGTCAATTTTTATCGCATTATATTTAACCCATATTTGACGGTAAAAATTTGACTGTTCAGGTCGAATGGAAAATACTATCCGATTTGGTTTAAATTTGGTCGGCATGATGATATGAGCAGTTAATCCACAGTTGGTTTGGTAAAATGTGAATCCAATACAAAGTCATTGAGAGGTGTAAAACTACTTTTACAGAAGTTGTAAGCGGTTCACTTATACATTATGTTTGTATATATGAGTTGGTTGGTATCTCTAATTTGAATGTCACTTAGCTTCAACATCGATTTTTCAAAATGCCCAGAAAGCATGGGCTTTAGTGGTCATTGCCTGTTAACTTATTTGAGAAGAATTTGTCCTTGGGGAATTCTATCCGCACCCACCTAGTCTACTCTCTACACCCACTTACTCTTTGCACACACCACTATAAATTAAGTTAAAAACAATTTACTATGTACACCCACCTTCATTCCCAAATTAACCCTAACCCTAATTCTAAAAATTTCCATAATTTCTCATTACTCTCTACACCTCATCCTCCCTATCTCATCTAAACACGAAATTTTGATTCATATCTGTTCTTTGTTTCACCTTTTGATGCAGAAATCAGGACTATCTTGTCCATTTATCCGAAACCCAACATGTTAACTAGACATGAAGCAATTTTCTGTTTCATACATACTTGGCATTGTTATTTTACATAACCTGTTCCAATATAACTTGGAAAAATGAAACTTTACTCGTATTAAAGTTTTCATAAAAAGCTATCGCTATTTCCATGGATATCCATTTGCTCATCACATGTGGCACAAGCACAACAGTGTATTATGTATATCTTAACCTGCTGATTTGCAAAGTTCCTATGTCTATTTCTCTTTTATATTTAATGATAATCAAAGGTAGCTTTGGTTCCAGTTATTCACAGATACATGCTCACATATATGGATATAGATATATGTATATGTGATGATGGTGTGATCAATTTGTTAGGGGAAGGGAGTGTATATACTTGCATAGATACACTTTACACCTATTGCAGAGGTGGGTGTAGAGAGTAATTCTCTTGAAGTATTTTTTATTTAGTTGTCCTTACATGTCATTTTGCACAAGGCTATAGTTGTAATAAAAAGACTCATTAAAAGGTGGGTGTACAGAGTAATGCAGGTGGGTTTTAATAGAATTTACCTTTGTCCCCTAATATCCTTATTTGATTGTGGTTGTCAACATTGTCCTTTGATATTTGTATATGTGACTGTGCCCATCAATATGCCAGCTTTGGTGTGCATCCGACAATATCAAACTAAATTCAATTATGTAATTAGGTGTAGAGTCCTGAATTTGAATCTAGATCTAATTGATTTTGCAGAACTTAAACCAAATTTGAATTTTATAAAAAAAAAATCTTGAAGAACCTAAACCAAATTTGAATTTTATATAAAAAGTCCTGAAACTCCCCATTTGATTTGTGTCCGAATTAGCATAAATGTTTAGATTTTAATTTTGTATCATTTGAGTTCATTTACTCTCAAGAGGACCAGTCTTACTTCATCTCATTCTATACACCAGTCGTTTGAATCGAACTCTTTCTTATTGCAATGTGGTTTTTCTGTACAGGAAAACAGCTTTGATGTTGGCTTTGTGCAAATTCTTGCGCGACAAGTACAGTCTTGCAGCAGTATGTATACTCGACTATATATTTATGATTATCCTTTCTTCACGAGGTCATTAATTGCATCCAACCAAGGGAACTTTATTTTGATGATTTTTGGAATTTGAAAATTTACAATATGATTTCAATTTTTGGAACATCACGTTTCAAGTTTCAATATCACGATTCACGAGGACTTTCTAGTTTGGTATAATCATTGACCTGGTCTAAGGAAATTGTCATAAGGCTGAACTTTAGGCACTGCTCAATATTCCTGTCTATAATAATACTTAACTGAAGTTCTCGTATATAATTCTGTCTTCTTATGCTTATTATCCTTGTAAGTTGATAGAAGTTTCCTGGTCAGTTGCCCCTTATAGTCGTTTCGTTTTATCTTGTCTATTTAAACTCAAGTGCGTTGCTGCACATAAGGTAGCTGTGTTGTGGCTCATCCATGTGAATACATTTTCTTCTTTTGTGGTGGTGCGAAGAAAGTTGACGATGTTTTACATTTTTTATTAAAAAAACATCTATTAAGTCTATGGATTATGTTGCACCTTTTTCATGATTTACTACATTTCTCTCCTGTTTTGAAGTATTGCACGGATTGGAATTATCTTTTTTGGGTGGGGTTGCGGAGAGAAGGGTTGGTAGGGATAGTGGTAGCTGTCTTGGGAACACATATTAAAGCCTATAATCTCATCATTCAGCTGTGGATGGTACAAGTTTCTTACACAAGAACTGCCTCATACCAAACAAGAGTGGCTAACATGTGGTTTTATATCATTGATGTAGGAGAACTGCTATTAAGGACTCTCCGACGGGTTCTAATATCAAATTAGTTTAGTACAACTGAGGGGGCAATCAGGAATAAAGGTGTCTGTGGATGATTTGGTGGGGGGTTTCGGTTAGAAACTTATAGTTCAATTGTTATATACAATCTAAAGAAATGCTTTAAGCTTGGGGAATGAGAAAGTCAATAATTGGCTTGTTGTGTAAGATTTCTTAAATCCAGGAAGCAACGACTATCCTATAACCTAACTTGGCCCGGTCCGTCTCTGTGTCTGATGCGAGACACGTTTGGCATTCTTTGGCACGTGTTGGACGCACTAAATTCCTTTTAGAGTGCATGGAAAAAGTTATTAGTGGCCTTGGAAGTATCCAAGTGGTCTTCCCTGTAATTGTTGGTTGGATTGTTATCGGGTGCTTAGCTTTTGATCTTTGCTGATTATTTGCCAGACTAAATTGTGTTCCCTCATTTATATTGTTAAGAAAAAGTTGCAAACCAAACTTGAATCCATTAAAGTCATTTCTTCTATTCACAAACTAATGCTTCGGAAAATAAGCTTCAACTGAGAGTGATATTGGAATGGAAATTTAGGTGCAGAACACATGAGGATCTCAACTTACCCTTCAATTACCGTGAGCATAAAGTGGGGAGAAAAAAAACTGAGCCTTGGGTTTAACCTCAGATTTTACTGTAGGTATGGAATTATGTGATATATGGGCCATATCAACTTCTTTCTTAGCAGAAAACCTCTCTTCTTAGAATAAAAAGTTTATAATAATGATCCTTTGATGGAAAACTAAGAAGACTAAATTCTGAAGGTCGGAAATCCTCCGAAGATTAGTTTATTGTATACATTTTAAAGACATACTTCAAGCACTCTTCTTCTATTCAGTCTATGGAGTGTATCCATATATTAGTAGATTATTTGATCTTAGCCTCTTAGTATCTTCCTATATATGTTTTCGGCCTAAAATTCTCAAAATATATAGGCTTTTGCACTAACCATTGATTGCTAGTATACTCTGACGCAGCTGATCCGTATTGTATACTTTCTGAATTCTCCTCCTGTATAAATTGCGTGAAACATTAATTAAGAAATGTTATTCTCTAGGTGACGAATGACATCTTCACAAAAGAGGATGGTGAGTTCTTAGTGAAACACGGAGCACTTCCCGAGGAAAGGATACGTGCTGTGGAAACAGGAGGGTGCCCACATGCTGCAATTCGTGAAGACATAAGCATTAATTTGGGCCCTCTTGAGGAGCTTTCCAACTTGTACAAGGCAGACATTCTTCTGTGTGAATCTGGTGGAGGTAATTTAGTGTGCAAACCTTTGTCTACTTTGCTTATTAATTGTTAAGATAGCCATTCAAGATAATACTTGATTGTATTTCTATAACAAGTCTCCTGTAATTAGCATTGTAATTAGCTTTTTTCTATAATTAGTTTCCTGTAATTTAGGTAAGAGATTTCTTGTCCTCTACTCATGTATTGTTGTATATATATTCCTCATATTGAGAAGAATAATAAGTGTGCGAATCATTGAAACCTAAATTCATCTTGGTATCAGAGCTCGGTTAAAACTCTATACCACAGCAGTATCACACTAACACCAATCATCATCATACCATCAAAGCTAAAACTGTTACAGCATCATCCCAAACATTTCAAACTCACCAATCATCATTACAAACCCACTAGAAACCCACTAGCATTCTCAGCCCATTGAAACCATATCACGTCACCATTAACCCCACCATGACCAAAGATAAACTCGAATCCTCATCCATGACCACACCAATTATACATGTTCAATCTGAAGGTTCTGTTTTCAATGCCGGAATCATCCTTACCGAATCCAACTATGATATATGGTCTCAAATCATGGAAATGCATATTGCAGGACGTGAAAAACTTGAGTATATTTCTGGAAAAAAATCTCAACCTGCGACTACGGATGATTCTTATACCAAGTGGTATGCAGAAAATCAAAAGGTCAAAGGATGGTTGCTGACTTCTATGTCGCCTGAGATTATGAAGCGCTACCTTCGATTGCGCACCGCACAAGAAATCTGGAATGCTCTCGCCAAGGCATTCTATGATGGGTCAGACGAGTCACAAATCTTTGCACTGAATCATCGATCGTTTTCCACCAAGCAGGATGGTCGACCTCTCTCAACCTATTATGGTGATCTGGTAGAAATTTTTCAGGAGTTGGATCATCGCGATAAAATTGTAATGAAAGATCCAGATGATGTTGCCGCATATAAAAAATCCGTTGAACGTCTTCGTGTACACATCTTCTTAAATGGACTTGATGCAGAATTTGAACAAATCCAAGGAGAAATTCTTAGAAAGGATCCAGTACTAGATTTTGAAGAAACCTATGCCTATGTCCGACGTGATGCAATTCGCAGGACTATGTTGAATGGAGAACCCAAACATCCAGAGTCATCCGTCATGATGACACGTCGGTCCAAGCCTTCACAACGGTGGCCCAATGCGAAACCGGATCGTGAATCTGGTCTATTGAACAATAATGCAGATCCATCCCGTTCATCTGGATCACAAAGTCGCAAACATGAAACAGGAGCCGACCAACCAGAACGATTATGTACGCATTGTGGGGAAAAAGGACACACCAAGTCACGGTGCTATGAGCTAATTGGATATCCTGAGTGGTGGGATCCTGCCAAGGCACCTAGAAAACGGAACTCAAAGCCCAATCATAGTGCTTCAGTTGCTGTGGCTGAACATCCTCCCGAGGAGGCCTCGGCATTGATTGCTACTTCAGGTAACCCTAGTAAGGCTCTTAATGTTTCTGCACCTAATAGTAATAGTACATGGATTATTGATTCTGGTGCTACAGATCACATGACCTTTGAATCGACCCATATTCAGTCTATGAAGTCATCCAAACAACCTATAGTGTCCACAGCGAATGGTACTCCCTCTCCTGTAATTGGAGAATGTTCTATTACACTCTCTAAAAATTTGAATTTGGACTCTGTTCTTGTTGTTCCTTCCCTCAATTATAACCTTTTGTCTGTTGCTCAAATAACCTGCGCTTTGCATTGTATTGTGATTTTTTGGCCTAACCGTTGTGTTTTCAAGGACATCCGGACTCAGAGGACAATTGGTTATGGTACTAGGAGGGGGAAGCTTTATCATCTCGATCTGACAGGGACGAGTTCAAATCAGTTGGCCCAAGTTTTTTCAGTTGACAGAACAGTACTTCGAAAAAATTCAGAAATTTGGTTGTGGCATCGACGCTTAGGTCATGCTTCTTTTGGATATTTAAAAAAATTGTTCCCAAAGTTGTTTTTTCAGTTGAATGTTTCTGATTTTAAGTGTGATGTTTGTGAACTGGCTAAAAGTCATCGTGTTCCCTTTCCAATAAATATGAATAAGAGTTCAGTCCCGTTTATGGTTATTCATTCTGATGTATGGGGCCCATCGAGGATTCCCACTTTGAGTGGTGCCCGATGGTTTGTTTCATTTATTGACGATTGTACTCGTATGACTTGGATTTGTTTAATGAAATCTAAAAGTGAAGTAAGTTCCCTCTTTCAAAAATTTCACAAGACAATAGCTACTCAGTATCAATCTCACATCCAGGCCATTCGAACTGATAATGGAAGGGAATTCGTTAATCAGGACTTGCAACAATTTTTAAATTTTCATGGCATGGCTCATCAAACGACTTGCGTCGACACCCCTCAACAAAATGGGGTTGCCGAGCGTAAGAACCGTCACCTTCTTGAAGTTGTTCGTGCTTCCTTGTTTGGGGCTCATATGCCCATCAGCTACTGGGGTGAAGCTGTTACTGCTGCAGCCTACCTAATCAACCGTGTGCCCTCTAGTACACTCCAATTTCAAACCCCCTTTCAAGCTTTACATGATGCTATCAATGCTCCTGCCGTGCCGAATTTGCCCCCTAAAGTATTTGGGTGTGTCGCATTTGTACATCTTCACAAATCACTGCGAAGTAAGTTGGAACCCCGAGCTATTCGGTGTGTCTTTGTTGGCTATGCTTCGAATCAAAAAGGGTATCGATGCTATCACCCCCCCTCTCGAAAGCTCTATGTCACACTTGATGTTACCTTTCATGAGACTATAATGTATTACTCTGCCTCTGAGTCTGCACTTCAGGGGAAGAGTAACAATGAAGTACAGACTCTGAATTACTTCCTTGATACTTTGGAGGATGACACTTTAGAGGAACCTATAAGTGGTGAGAACTCGGGTATAAGTGAAGAATACCCCGATGGAGAGAATGGTCAGATTCACCCGAGAGTTCACCAGGAACCATTATCATACGAACCGTCTCTGTCGCCATATATGCCAGCTTCTCCCATGCAATCTACATCACAATCTGTACCATTCTTTGATCAATTGTCTTCTGAAGCCGAATCTCCTGAAGCCGAATCCACCTCTGAGTCCCAGGTCAGGCCTGAACCTTATACAAAGTTGCTACCCAATCGAGTCACAAGAGGTATACCTAGAGTACAGTATGAACCTGATCCCAAGTCCAAAACTAGATATCCCTTGAGTAACTTTGTGTCTTACCATAGGCTATCAAAGGAATGTGAGTCATTTGTGAATCAATTATCTGTTGTATCTATTCCTAATAATGTGCAGGATGCATTAAGAGATCCCAAGTGGAAGGAAGCAATGAATGAAGAAATGAAGGCTCTCCAAAAGAACTCGACATGGGAAGTTGTTGATTTACCTGAAGGGAAGAAACCCGTGGGATGCAGATGGGTTTACACCATTAAACACAAAGCTGATGGAACTGTCGAACGATTCAAAGCCAGACTGGTTGCCAAAGGGTACACGCAAACTTACGGAATTGACTATATGGAGACATTCGCGCCAGTGGCCAAGATTAATACAGTTCGTATCTTGCTATCTCTGGCTGTGAACCTTGACTGGCCACTTCATCAGTTCGACGTAAAAAATGCATTCCTGCATGGAGATCTCAAAGAAGAAGTATATATGGAGTTGCCTCCTGGATGCAATATGCAAACGAAAAAAACCCAACAGGTTTGTAAACTTTAGAAGTCCTTGTATGGTTTAAAGCAATCCCCTAGAGCTTGGTTTGGAAGATTCACGAATTCTATGAAAGCATTTGGATATAAACAAAGTAACTCAGACCATACTCTTTTCTTGAAGCATAATAAAGAAAAGATTACTGCTCTTATTGTGTACGTTGATGATATGATAGTGACTGGTAATGATCTAGAAGAAAAGAAAGCATTGCAGGATTATCTAGCCCGGGAATTTGAAATGAAGGATCTTGGTCCATTGAAGTACTTTCTTGGAATTGAAGTTGTAAGGTCAAAGAAAGGTATTTTTTTATCTCAACGGAAATATGCCTTAGATTTATTAAATGAAATTGGTATGTCAGCTTGTAGTCCGATTAACACTCCTATGGAAGAAAATCTGAAACTGGGGATGTATCCAAATGAAGTCCCTGCCAACAAAGAGCGTTATCAGAGACTAGTGGGACGATTGATGTATCTTGCTCATACTAGACCTGATTTGGCTTACGGACTGAGTGTTGTCAGTCAGTTCATGCACTCTCCTAGTGAAGAGCATATGAATGCTGTAATTCGTATATTGCGCTACTTGAAGTCGTCTCCGGGAAAGGGAATTATGTTTACAAAAGGAGACAATTTGAATATCGAAGGTTATACTGATGCCGATTGGGCTGGGTCGATTGATGATAGACGCTCTACTTCTGGGTATTTCACATTTGTAGGAGGGAATTTGGTTACTTGGCGAAGTAAAAAGCAAGAAGTTGTAGCCAGATCCAGTGCAGAGGCCGAATACCGGGGAATGGCTAAAGGAGTATGCGAGCTATTGTGGATTAGGAACCTAATGCAAGACTTAGGTATTGAACCGGCCAGTCCAATGAAGTTATATTGTGATAACAAGGCAGCATGTGACATTGCACGTAATCCAGTTCAACATGACCGGACGAAACATGTTGAGGTGGATAGGCACTTTATCAAAGAAAAACTAGAAGCAAAGATCATTGAAGTTCCCCATGTTCGATCTGAAGACCAGCTTGCGGATGTACTCACTAAGGCGGTTTCAAGTCAAGCATTTCATAGCTATCTTGACAAGTTGGGCATGAGCGACATATACGCACCAACTTGAGGGGAAGTGTTAAGATAGCCATTCAAGATAATACTTGATTGTATTTCTATAACAAGTCTCCTGTAATTAGCATTGTAATTAGCTTTTTTCTATAATTAGTTTCCTGTAATTTAGGTAAGAG